>OZ014520.1:442742829-445242829 GCA_963966055.1 Lathyrus aphaca
GCAAAAACCCTAAATTCTTGATTTTTATGAACTTCAACCTTCTTCCATGATCAAATAAAGATCATATACACTCAAAATGATGAAGATCACCCATTGGTTGGGTCATTGGGGGCCTCAGATGCCCTGATTTTACACTGACTTGTCTGAAAAGTCAACCCTTGATCAGATGACTTCCCCATGGAATTTGTTCATGAAAATTGATATGTATACTCCCTATACCATATAGAGACCAATGGAAACAAGAGTGACCAAAAAATTTGGGGTTATGGCCTCTGAAACCAAAACCCTAATTTTAGGTCAACTGTGCAGTCAATCCTGGCTCTGCATCCACTCAAACCCTAGTTCTTGTGATTCTTTTGCATTTTTGACTTTGAGAGGGTGTACTATGATGATTGAACACATATGGATCCCTTTGAAGTGATTGGTTGCCTTTGGAGTGGCTCAAGAAGCCCTGAGATTGCTCAGATCACAAACCCTAGGTGCAGATGACTTAGAACCAATGCAGTGACTCAAAATTGAGATATGAAGTGATATGATTGTGTTTATGCATATGAGAATGATCACAAACCATGGTGAAATGGGTGAGGGCAAATTTGGGGTGTTTACAGCTGCCCCTATTCAAACATGAGTTAGCTGTGCAGGATGTAAGCGACGGCTTAACAGGCAAACAAGATAACTTGTGGTTGAATACCAAAGACAGTCCAAAATTTGCACTCACAGAAAGAAGAAGAAAAGGGATATAGATTGTAAAAGAAAATAAAGTATATCGTAAAGCGGGAAACAACGCAATGACGGGGACGGCCGACATGCTGGGGATAAAAGGTAAAGCCAAGACGGGGACGGCCGACTAGCTGGGGAAAATCAAATTATGACGGGGACGACCATCAGGATAAAGCTGTATAATTTTCTGGGAGTTAATGAAACATGACGGGGACGGCCATCAAGTTCATAAAGCAAGGTAACCAACGATGGGGACGGCCATCGGGCTAAAAGAAAAGGAAAAGGGACCACGACGGGGACGGCCATCGGGTTAAAGAATAAATGAAATAAACAGCTGATGGGGTACGGCCATCAAAGGTGAAGGACGATCACCTAGCAGGGGACGGCTGCTCTGTTGGGTAATAAAGGAATTATGATGGGGACGGCCATCAAAGGTGGAGGACGACCACCTGGCAGGGTACGGCTGCCGAAAAAATCAACGATGGGGACGGCCATCGGATAGAAAAGGTCAACGATGGGGACGGCCATCGGACGAGCATGATGGAGGACGACCATCAAGAAGTGGAGGACGACCACTCAGCAGGGTACGGTTGCTCTCGAGGTTTCTCATGACATAGGACGAATGCCAGATAACCAAAATCAACAATGGGGACGGCCATTGGATAAAATGATGAAGGACGATCATCAGAAGGTGGAGGACGACCACCTAGCAGGGGACGGCTGCCAAAATCAACGATGGGGACGGCCATCGGATGAGCATGATGGAGGACAACCATCAAGAAGTGGAGGACGACCACTCAGCAGGGTACGGCTGCTCTCAGGGTTATCATGACACAGGACGAGTGTCAGATAAAAGAAAATGCTTTGTTGGTGATCTACTGGGGATATAGTAAACACGGACGAGCGTTTACAACCAAGAAAGGAAAGTATAAGTGTTTGGTATTATGTATAGATTAATGATGCGGACGAGCATCCTTAAGACTATGATACGGACGAGTATCATGTAGAAACAAACTGACACATGTTCAGAGATGATGATACGGACGAGTACCATCTGGTTAACAAAGAACACGGACGAATGTTGCATCTGAAGGGACTCTTCTGGGGAACAGTAGACACAGACGAGTATCTATATTCAAGAAGACACAAGTGTTTGACACAGTGTATGGATTAAAGATGCGGACGAGCATCCTTAAGACTTATGACACGGACGAGCATCATGTAGAAACAAACATTAGACGCAATGTTCTGAGATGATGATACGGACGAGTACCAACTGGTTAACAAAGAACAAGGACTATTGTTGAATCTGTGGGGTTATGAGTGGTGTATACAAGATACGGACGAGTATCTGTATAAGTGTATCGTGAGTAGTGAGTATATATAGATGAGTATTTTAACTGCTGGGGAGAATGACACGGACGGGTGTCAAGAGAGCAAAGTGTAATATGAACAAGTATCTGCTATACAAAGTCTAGGCGACTGCGCCGGGGATATGACACGGACGGGTGTCAGGAGAGTGTATATACAAGTATATGTGAGTGCAAAGGGGATGTCTTTGGCTTTCTGCTGGGAGTTATGACACGGACGGGTGCCAGAAAGTATCTGTAATACGGGAGATCTTGTTTGTAAAGAGTGTTCAGGCGACTTTACTGGGAGTGATGATACGGACGGGTGTCAAAAGGAAATATGTACTGGTGTTGGTGATTTGTGAGGCGACTGCTTTTGCTGGGACTCTGGGGATTTTTATACAATGATAATGAACGGTTATTATTTACAAGTGTTAATTCATAACATGGCTTATGATTATGCTATATGTTTGATTTTTGCCGTAATGCTCCGTATTAGACGGAATGCTACACTCTGAGGGGACAGTATGATGCGAATGCTGTGATTATGCAAAGATATCAAACCGGGATTCGGATCCCGTAGCCGCGAAGATCTCTGGCTGATCTGTTTGAAATGGACCTCCCAGCTGGGGATGAGATCATTGATAGACTTGGGGAGATGGATCCACTTGGGGATATATGCCACCTGGTTGACACATCCTTGAAATGAGGGACCCAGCTGGGGTTTGTAGAAGCTTTCTTCACTCTGTCGTGATCCCTTCATGCGTTGCTCTTCTGGTTAGAGGCTGAAACTCTGTGGGGTGATGGCTCCCTGACTTTTGGCTGAGGAAGAAAAGTTGGTACTACAGCTGGGGAATGCTGTTGGTAACTCAGCTGGGGAGAGCAACAAGAGGCAACTCAGCTGGGGATAGAGCATTCCAGATGCTGAGATTGAGTGTATGTTGATTTGGCAACTTTGCTGGGGAAGAGGGCACCTTCCAGCGCCACGTGGAAGATAGACCGAGTTGATAATGATTCGCCAGCTTGCTGAGACGTAACTTGCATGCCCCAGGTTGCGTTCTGGATACCCGCAATCCTGCAAAGATAAGGAGACGCACAAGAGATCCCGAGGTATCCTCGATTGGATTCCGTCATAGGAGTTAAGCACTCTCAAGAGTAAGTATATTCCCTGTGAGCATGTGTTTTATTATTATTATTTTTGGGAGAAAAGCATCTGTACTTATGCAGTTGATTTTTTAGAGACACCAGACATCCTTTGCAAATAAAAATATACAAAACGAAACATGACTGAAAAATCTGATTTTATTAATTCATGTGCCCTGAATTGGCAAGATACAGTCAAAGAAACATATCTCCTGAAATGAGGAGACTGTTACAAATTGAGAAACAAGGTGCTGGCAGTGTTGACGATGCTTTCAAAGGAGCTTCCTCTTCCGCTATGACTCGTATGACTTTTGACGTTCTTCTCGTCTTGCTTTCTGAAGAAGGTTGATTCTGATTAGAGCTTGGTCCTTTGGAGCTTTCCAAGTTGCAAGTGATACAGACGAATTCAGAATGCAGTTGTTCGCTTATTCCCTTATTTTGCATGGATCGCCCTTTCGGGTTTTCAATCCATCGGGACACCCATTTTTGCCTGAGCTGTCCAATGCGGCTTTTCAACTCAGCGGGTGTACATTTTTTTATTTATTTTCCCTTATCTTTGCCCGAGTCTTTTATTCTATTTTTTTTGACTCGCCGGGATGCCCTATTTTTGCCTGGACTTACATTCTGTTTTTATGTCCAGCGGGTCATTTTATGCAAAGTATTTTTTAACTGCATCTGAATTCACAGGGGACGGGAAATCTTCACCATCCATGGTGCTGAGCATCAGTGCTCCACCAGAGAAAACTTTCTTTACCACAAATGGTCCTTCGTAATTTGGAGTCCATTTGCCCCTGTGGTCTGTATGAGGAGGGAGGATTCTCTTCAGCACAAGATCTCCTACTTGGTACCCTCGGTGCCTGACTTTCTGATCGAAGGCTTTCTTCATTCTTTTCTGATACAACTGCCCATGACAGATTGCAGCCAATCTCTTCTCTTCGATCAGACTCAGTTGTTCGTATCGGGCCCGAACCCATTCCGCTTCACCTAGCTTAACATCCATTAATACCCGTAGGGAGGGTAATTCAACTTCAACAGGTAGGACTGCTTCCATACCATACACAAGTTGATACGGTGTTGCCCCAGTGGATGTTCTGATTGACGTGCGGTACCCATGCAAGGCGAACGGTAGCATTTCATGCCAGTCTTTGTAGGTGACTACCATCTTCTGCACAATCTTCTTGATATTCTTATTTGCCGCCTCAACAGCGCCATTCATCTTTGGCCTGTAAGGAGAAGAATTGTGATGTTGAATCTTGAAGTCCCGGCACAGCTCTGCCATCATTTTGTTATTTAAGTTAGAACCATTATCAGTAATGATTCGCTCGGGCACTCCATATCGACAGATGATATCTCTTTTTAGGAATCGGGCTACCACTTGCCTTGTGACATTTGCATATGAGGTTGCTTCAACCCATTTGGTGAAATAGTCAATGGCGACCAAGATGAATCTGTGGCCATTTGAAGCAGTCGGCTCAATCTTGCCAATCATATCAATGCCCCACATAGCAAAGGGCCAGGGTGAAGACATGATGTTCAAAGGATTCAGAGGCACATGCACTTTGTCTGCATAGATCTGGCATTTGTGGCATTTCCTGGCATAGGCACAACAGTCTGCATCCATTGTGATCCAATAATAGCCTGATCTTAACAACTTCTTAGCCATTGCATGTCCTCCAGCATGGGTACCAAAAGAGCCTTCATGCACTTCATGCATCAACAAGTCTGCTTCTGTTCTATCAACGCATCTGAGGAGTACCATATCAAAGTTTCTTTTGTACAGGGAACCATCAGTGTTCAGAAAGAAACTTCCAGCAAGCCTTCTCAAGGTCTTCTTATCATTGGAAGATGCCCCAGGTGGGTATGTTTGATCCTCCAAGAAGCACTTAATGTCATGGAACCAAGGCTTATCATCTTTGACTACATCTGTTGCAAATGCATATGCTGGCCTGTCGAGTCTGGACACTGAAATCTGAGGTACAAAGTTAGCAGCTTGAACTTTGATCATGAACGAAATGGTAGCAAGAGCATCTGCAAACTGATTCTCGTCCCGAGGGATATACTCAAGCTTGACTGTTGTGAAGAATGTCAATAACCTTCTTGTATAATCCCTGTAAGGTATCAGATGATCCTGGTGTGTATACCATTTCCCATTGGTCTGATTGACTACCAAAGCTGAATCTCCGAATACGGTCAATGTCTTGATCCTGAGGTCAATGGCTTCCTCAAGACCCATAATGCAAGCTTCGTATTCAGCTTCGTTGTTAGTGCAGTTGAAAGTGAGTTTTGCCGAGAAAGGCATGTGAACTCCCTTTGGTGAAATGAGGACTGCACCAACACCACGGCCATTCATGTTAACAGCCCCATCGAACATCATAATCCATTCTTCCTCCGGGTCAGGCCCTTCAGTGTGAATAGGCTCTTCATGATCTTTTGATTTAATGAACATGATGTCTTCATCAGGGAAGTCAAACCTCATAGGCTGGTAGTCATCAATGGGTTGCTCAGCAAGATATTCAGACAATATACTGCCTTTGATGGCTTTCTGGGATGTGTATTGGATGTCATACTCTGTAAGGATCATTTGCCATCTTGCAACCCGTCCGGTAAGCGCTGGCTTCTCAAAAATGTACTTGACTGGGTCCATCTTCGAGATTAATAAAGTAGTGTGGGTCAACATATACTGTCTCAGTCGGCGAGCAGCCCACGCTAAAGCACAGCAAGTTTTCTCGAGCAGTGAATAACGTTGTTCACAGTCGGTAAACTTTTTGCTTAGGTAGTATATTGCATACTCTTTTCGACCAGACTCGTCATGTTGGCCCAGCACACACCCCATTGATTCTTCTAATACTGTCAAGTACATTATCAGAGGTCTTCCTTCAACTGGCGGCATGAGGATTGGAGGTTCTTGCAGATATTCCTTGATCTTGTCAAAAGCTTTCTGGCAATCTTCGTTCCATCTGACCGTTTGTTCTTTTCTTAACAGCTTGAACAAGGGTTCACAGGTTGCTGTAAGGTGAGATATGAACCTTGAAATGTAGTTCAATCGACCTAAGAACCCTCGAACTTCTTTCTCAGTTTTCGGTGCAGGCATCTCTTGAATAGCTTTGACTTTATCAGGGTCCACTTCAATCCCTTTCTCGCTTACAATAAAGCCCAGCAGCTTACCAGACCGCACCCCGAATGTGCATTTGTTGGGGTTCAACTTCAGCTGGTACTTCCTCAGACGCTTGAACAACTTGAGCAGATTCACCAGATGATCTTCTTCAGTAAGGGACTTGGCAATCATGTCATCCACATAACACTCTATTTCTTTATGGATCATATCGTGGAATAATGTTACCATAGCCCGTTGATACGTTGCACCAGCATTCTTGAGCCCAAATGGCATTACCTTGTAGCAGAACGTGCCCCAGGGTGTGATGAAGGTTGTCTTCTCCATGTCTTCAGGTGACATTTTGATCTGGTTGTATCCTGAAAAACCATCCATGAAGGAGAATACCGAGAACTGAGCCGTGTTATCAACCAATACATCAATGTGAGGTAGAGGGAAATCATCTTTCGGGCTGGCTCTGTTCAGATCCCGGTAATCAACACACATTCTTACCTTACCGTCTTTCTTAGGCACAGGTACTATGTTAGCAACCCACGGCGGGTAGCTAGTCACAGCAAGGAACCCGGCGTCCCATTGCTTCTGTACCTCTTCTTTGATTTTCATAGCCATGTCTGGGCGAGTACGGCGCAGCTTCTGTTTGACTGGAGGGCATTCTTCTCTCAGAGGCAGCTTGTGCACCACAATGTCGGTATCCAACCCTGGCATGTCTTGATACGACCAAGCAAACACATCCACATACTCTCGAAGTAGATCAACCAGTTGCTTCTTCACTGAGTCTTGCAGGCAGGCCCCGATTTTAACCTCTTTCACGTCTTCCTCCGTACCAAGATTAATCACTTCAACCTCCTCCTGGTGAGGGGTAATAACCTTTTCCTCTTGTCTTAACAACCTGGCTAGCTCTTCAGGAAGCTCACATTCTTCTTCAACCCCTTCATCAGCTTGATTGATCGGATTGTCAAAGTCATACGATGTCATAGCCGTGCTGTTGTCGGTGCTGTCAGGAAGGCACTCTCTGCAAGGGTTAAGTTGTTCGTTTTAGTGATCTGATTTTAATCTTATTTAGAAAAGTGAAATGAAGTTGTCATTTTGAAAACACTGCCATTTATTTTTGTACAAAAAAGAAAAATGGAAAAACAGTGAACGAAAAGAAAAAAGACGCGTTTGCAAAAAGATGTCTGATATTTCATTAATTGATCTTGTTTGCACAAAAAGTACAGATGGCCCGATTACAAAATGAGTCTTGTCATCTTGGGCAAGATGCAAGACTTTGATGCATGCTTATAAAAATACAGGAAATAATAATTACTCTGATCGAGTAACTCTTATAATTTCCTGGGAAGACCAGTTCGAGACACTGCTCCCCGGGATCTTTGGACGAATCCAATTCTCCAGATTGCGCTCCTCTTCCAGCTCGTCTTCCAAACAGTTGATAGCATCGGGGGTAAGCATCCCCCCACTGACAAAACCAGGCTCTCCAGCAGCCTTTGCTTGATGTTGAGTTGGTCTGTAACCCAACCCAAATTTGTCCTTCTTCTCCTCCACAGCTAAAACTTTGCCCCAGCCTAGGGCAGTTCCTTCCTCAACAACCTTCCGGGCTTGTTGGTAAGATGACATTGGAGTACCAGATACAGCAGATGCTTCATTCACATTCAAAGCTTCAAACCCCTGGCTCATTGTTTCATGGATCTCCCCATCCATTTCAATGTACTTATAGGTTGCCAGGTGGCTGACAAAAATGTCCTCCTCTCCACAGATTGTGACAACTTGGCCTTCCCACTCATATTTTAACTTTTGGTGAAGGGTAGACGTTATTGCGCCGGCGGCGTGAATCCAAGGTCTACCCAACAAACAGCTGTAGGCGGGCTGAATGTCCATCACATAAAAGATAGTTTTAAAGGTCTGTGGGCCAATTGTCACAGGTAGCTCAATCTCTCCCAGAACCGATCTCCTAGAACCATCAAAGGCTCTTACTACCAGGTTGCTGGGTCTCAATGCCAATCCATCATATTCTAACTTCACCAGAGCCTTCTTTGGTAAGACATTCAGGGATGAACCTGTGTCTACCAGCACATGAGAAAGGACAGCTCCTTTGCATTCCATGGTTATGTGCAAGGCTTTGTTGTGGTTGCGGCCATCCGCTGTCAAGTCAGTATTGGTGAATCCTAGCCCATTGCTAGCAGTAACATTTCCAACCACGGTCTCCAACTGGTTGACAGTAATCTCTTCAGGCACGTAAGCTGCGTGCAAGACTTTGAGTAGTGCATTCCGATGGGCTTCGGAGCACATAAGCAATGAGAGGATAGAGATTTTGGATGGCGTCTGGTGAAGTTGATCCACAATTTTGTAATCACTCTTTTTGATGATTCTCATAAACTCATCAACTTCTTGATCGAACGGTGTCTTCAAGGCTTCTTTAACAGTTTGATCTTCCTGCACCGGGCTTTTTCCTTTTGCCTTGGCAGCAGCTTCTGCTTCGGCAGTAGGTCTTTGCATTGGTGGAGCAAAGAGACGTCCGCTTCGAGTGAAGCCTCCGCCTCCCCCCACATTATCTACTTGTGGTGCAGGTGTTGATGTTTCAAGGGTGATTCTTTTTCCTTCGCAATATACGTCTGAGCCATAGTGCCAAGGGATGGCCCTATTGCTTTCATATGGTACTGGTCCGGGCACTGTGACAGTGACCGGACTGATTGCTGCTGCTGAAGGGACTGTAATTGTTTGTGGATCATAAAAGATTGTAACTGGTGCTCTGATGGGAGCAGCACCTTCTGAATGGTAGGCAGAGTTGTTCTCAGGATCATAAAATATGGTGACAGTAGAGACATCTTCATGATTGATTGCTGGAGTTGTAGGAGCCATTGTTGGAAGTGCGGGTGTTGTTGTTGTAGGAGACTCAAGATGGAATGAAGCTGAAGTTGTAGCAGGAGAAATTGTTGAAAACTGATCAGTTGAGACGATGGATGACGTACTTGTTGATGAAACCGAAGAATTGTCAGGAACAATAGTTGCTGCAGTTGTAGGAGGTTCTGAAACCGTTGCTGATGATATTGCTGGATTTGTTGGAAATGATGTGGTGATCTGAAGTTGGCCACTCCGAATAAGGCCATCTATGCCATTCCTCAAATTATCGCACCCATTTACCGAGATATTGCAGTAAGCACAGCCTAACTCACACCCCGGGAACATTTGACATTCCAAGAGCTGAGCTTTGATTTCTACCAATGGTGTCCTGATCTGTCCCACACTGGTTATTAAATAAGACGGCTTGTCTTCTTCAATAGCGTTAATCCGGGGACCACCATGGTTTGGCATCGGATTCTTATTGACATTGGGTGGTGGTGCGAAATTCAGAGCCTTGGAGTCTACCAGGTCTTGTACCTTCATATGCAGAGCCCTGCATTTTTCTGTGCTGTGGCCAGGTGCGTTTGAATGAAAGGCACACCTAGCATTGGAGTCATAGTTCCTTGGTAGACTGTTGGGATCCGGAGGTGCCAACGTTCTTAGCTCAACCAAGTTGAGTTTCAGAAGCTGTGGCAGCAAGGCAGCATATGGCATTGGGATCGGGTCGATCACTCTGTTAGCTTGAGATGGCCTCTGTTGGAATGGCCTTTGTTGATTGTTGTTGTTGCTGTTGTTGTAATTTCTTGGAGGATACTGATTTTGCTGATGATATTGAGGTTGCGGTTGATAATTTTGTTGAGGAGGTTGATAGACAGGTTGAGGATGAGCTGGAGCAGGGATGGTGACTGCTGCTATGGACCTCTGAGCATATTGGGGCCTACCCCTGTTTGAATGGATGGCATTGGTCTCGCCAGTTCTTCTCGGGCCTGCAAAAGGCTTTCTTGTACTACTGGACGAGCTTGCACCGTTGTCTGAGATCTTTCCCAATTTTAACAAGCTTTCAATTCTCTCCCCGGCTATGACAACATCGGCAAAGCTAGTGGAAGAGAAAGCTGCCAACCTGTCAATATATGTTCCCTGAAGGGTGTTCATGAACATATCTGCCATTTCCCGTTCAGACATAGGTGGTTGAACAGCAGCAGCCAGTTGCCTCCATCTCTGGGCATATTCTCGGAAACTCTCCCTCGAAGACTGTGACATTCCCATTAGGAGGGTCCTGTTGGGTGCCATGTCTAGATTATACTGATACTGTCTGATGAAGGCCTCTGCCAGGTCCTTCCAGCATCTAATAGTTGCCCTTGTCAAGTGAGAGTACCACTCTCTCGACGCTCCAGTTAAGCTATCTTCAAAATAGAACATCCACAATTTCTCATCCATTGTATAGGCCTTCAGCCTTCCCAGAAATGACTGTAAGTGAGTCCGGGGGCATGAAGTCCCATTATACTTTTCGAAACAAGGAGGTTTGAACTTATGGGGGATCCTGACCCCGTCTACCAAACCCATGTTCATAACGTCGAAGCCCAAAGAGTTTTGAGATTCTAAGGACCTCAACTTCTCAGCTATTTCATCCAATCTTCTATCATAAGCCTCTTCCCCAGCGCCCATTACTGTGAACTGGTCTTCTTGAGGGTCTTCCTGTAGTACCCTCCCTGCTGTGGCAGTCCCTTGTATATTGACAGGGATGTTGGCCTCTGGATGGAGATGGGGTCCAAAAACTGGGGGATTGACATGAGGTTGGACCCTCTCGTTGTTACTTGTGCCAGCAGTTCCCACATGGGGCTCCTCTTGATTCCTCCCTTCTACCAAAGCTCTGAGCCTCTCCTGACTTTGAGCTAAGTTGTTCATTACTTCCATGAACTGTGTTATCTGAGTTCTCATCTCCAACCTTTCGTTGGCCATCTGGTTTCTGACCTCCGTAAGGTCCTGCTGCATCTGATCCATTTGAATTCCCGGAAGGTTGTTTCGGGTTGGATAACGGTGCGGACGGTTGAGGGGAAATACCCGGCGCCTAGCAATAGTTCCTGAACATCACAACAGAGGTTAGCAACAATAAAACAAAACCTACAAAACAAACAAAGGGTTAGCATGCAATGCAGTTATGCTTATTTGTTCTCAAGGTATCCGGTTTGGCCTTCAGTTTTGACCCTTCCAGACCCTTGAAGATGCTGTTGATGTTGCTTCCGAAGTAAACTAACATGAATACATTACATAAGGTGAAATAATACAACTTGTTCATTTTACAACACAAGCCCCTTAAGGGGTCAAAATACATCACAAAAAAGTTAAAAGTACATGGAACAGGAACAACAACAAGCAAATGATCAAACTCCAAGGCCAAACTCATCCTCACGAACTTCCTTGAGAAGTGCTTCGGTCACAGGATCAGCCGGACGCTCCGTGAGATTCCTGATGAGGAGATTCCGGGTCGTAACAGCTGCTGTTAGCTTTTTGTGCTGAGTTTGGTCCTTGGACCTCTTCACCCCTGCTTTGATCTTCAATTCTGATATTTCCCTCTGGGCTGCTGCCAGGGCTTCTTGCTGTTCTTTTGCACTAGCTTCCAGTTGCTCCATCTTGTCTTGAACTCTCTTGTCTTCCAGGGTACGAGCCTCGGTGATCCTGACCCACCGGGCTTGACTCTCCTTCAAGTACAAGTCTGTCCTCGCTCTCTGGAACTGGGCTTCTTTGCAAGCATTCTTCAGAATTTGTTCACCAGCCTTAGACTTTTTGATATAATCCCCAGACTTTTCAATCTTAGTCAAATGCTCCACTCTCAACTTCTCCAATCTCTCAATCTCCCTCATACCTTCACTCCTCTCCCGGAGGGTCTTCTGCAAAGCCTGGGTTAGCTTCTCATTTATTTCCTTCAAGCTCTCAAACTCCTCCAAACTGATGGTGGCAGGGGGTGGTGCTGAAGATGACTCAGGCTTGTCTTCTATGGTAAAGGGCATTCCAGAGAATTGGGCCCTGGCACGGGACCACTCATAATATTGTGCTGATGCCACATTATTACACTTCCCCAGAATGGTGACTCCCTTGGTTTGAACATTATCCCAGGCCCAGGCAGCCTGCCTAACAACAGCCAAACTAATCTTGTTCTCACAATAAAGAGTCTCAACCAAGTCCTGTGCCCTAGGAGTGTGGACCAGTGCATAGCCCAGTTGCCTTCTGAACAGCAGAGGATTGTAATTGATGCTACCCTTAACTCCTATTAAAGGCACATTGGGAAAATGTCCACAGCTGGTGGTGATATCCCTGCCCTTGGTGCTTTGAGTGCACCATCTGATATCTGCTGAAGTTAGAACAGTGAGTCTCTTAGCCCAGTTGCTCTGCTGATGAGGGTTTAGGAATGCATCTGTCCTGGGTAGATGCCTGAGAAGCCAAGTGTGAAACAATGGAGCACAAAACCTCACTAACCTCCCCCTCTGCTTTTCATTCCTCTGATGCACTGAATAATAAAGATCCCCCAATAAAGTTGGCACTGGGTTCTTCAAGATGAACAGATGGATTGCATTCTTGCTAATGAATCGAGGCTCATCCGCAAACAATACAATCCCATATATACTCAAGGCCAGTAAGGCACAAACAGCTTTCCACTCTCCTAGAGAAGCTTTCAGGATAGCTTGAGAAATTAAGAAGTCCAGATGAAAGCCAGGGATTCCAGCTTTAGAGGTCATATGCTGCTCAACCAAAACAGGTTCCAGATGCAAAGCTTTTGCTACTTCTCCATTAGCAGGAAAGACCATCTCAGGGTTGAAAGGAATTTCTCTCCTGATAGGCATACCAACTAATGAGGAGTACTCTTCCAATAAGGGGCCCAACTGAAAGTCTTGAAAAGTAAAACATCTCAATGGAGGATCATAAAACTGAATGCAGGTGTGGATGAGGCTCCTCTGTGAGGGGTCCAGATCCATAACCATGTCAAGTATATCTCCATAACTCTCCCTGAACAAAGGTATGTGATCTGGAGTGATCAGGGTCTGAATCCTCCTGATGTCTGATAGCTCTGGCTGGAAGAAGTGATAGGTGATGTTGCTTTTCTTTGGAGCCATGATGACAAATATTGATGAAGATACTGAAGAGGAGGGCCACTGATTGGCTGGAATAGATAGCTGGTAGCAAGTGCTGATGAAGGCAGGTCAAAACTAAAGATGGGGTCAAAACCAAAACCAGATGAAGATGGATACCCTGAAACACAAATAAGCAAATGTTAATATGATGCAATGATTATGTATGCAAATGATATGCAAGGGTTTGTGACTGAGCTGGATCTGATCAAAATGCCCTGATATAGGTCCAAGTGTGTTCAAGAATTCCAGTTGGAGGTCTATAAATCCAGTAACCAGGGTGGGGGACTCAAATAAAGAGCCACATGTCCAGGGTTTAGAATCACAAGAACTGTCCAACATGGAGTATTCTTAACAAATCAAAGTAACAGGGTATTCTGAGGTCAAGGTACCTGCAAACCTGTAAACAGCCCAACCCCCTCACAGGTGGTGTTCTAAAACAAGGATCCTCAGACTTGGATCAGTTATGAGAAGTGTAAACACTTCTAACCCGGAGGCACAGTGTTTACAATAACCATAACAATTCCTCCTCTAATTCACCTCAGTTTCTGAAGGTCAAAACTAAAGGTCATCCAGACTTAGCAGGCTTCCCAGATAGCCCTAGCATTGCAGGAAATCTGCAACACAGAGTTCTCAAGAAGAAACCCATATCTGAACCGTGTTTCATATTCCCGCACCAGACCGAAATGGAATGGGAAAGAATATGATTCACTCTAGCCTAGGTGTCACTCAGGTCCCAGGTATAGGACCTTAACTCTCAATAGAACCCCACCCACCAAAGCAAACAACAGATCCAGCCAGCAACATGACAGTATGATATATACAAATGCACTAAAGAAAAGCAGTAAAGCAAACTGTACATAAAGCAAAAATAAATACAAATATACAAACACAAATAAACACATAACACCCCAGTAAACACAAATCAAACAAGCGCTAGGAGGAACCCACAAAAAGAACCAGAAGCCCTGGTTGCAATATAAAAATCCCCAGCAGAGTCGCCAAGCTGTCGCTCCCGATAAATGGGACTGGCCCAAATAAAGGTACAGACGCGAACGGTCGGCGAGAGGGACAATGAGAACACACAGCCGTGAACTCACTGGAGATGAATAGAGTCGCCAGCTAGGCATTTTTATCCCGGAGGAAAGGTAATGCTGCATAGACCTAGAAAAATATGGATAAGACGGTTGCGAACCAGAGAGACTGAGAAAGGGGGTTGGTTACAACCTGGGAAGGTATTAGCACCCAGATTGTCCGTCGTACTCGACGGGATCCACGCTTAAAAGATTTGTGTTTTAAAGGGGTAGTGTCAGTGCAATTTGTGTGTAAAAGGGGCTGGAAAACAAAATGTACAGGTGTCAGTGTAAAGGAAGTGTGAAGTGCAGTATGTACAGTGTCAGTGTAAGAACAAGAATAAGATGCTCAAGATCATGAGGCTAAAAGAATGAAGCTGGAAAGAGGGGGAATATACAGAGACTTTTGTTCGATAACTGTTAAGTTATGCCTACGTATCCTCTCGTGCAATGAGGAAGTCAGAACACCGTAGTTCGACCCAAAGAGACTGAAAGATGAATTGACTTGTGAACTGCTTACTTGTCTATGCTCAAGTGTATGACCTGTCTGGCTCAGGTGCAAACTGTCTTGCATTAGGCGGAAGAAGCAAGTTCTCGTTTGTGAGTGAATGAGATGAGAAAAGAATTCCGGAGGAGACGATTATTGTTTGTTTTTGTGTTTTCCGTCTTTTATTGCTTTTTTGGATTTTTGTCATAAGTTAATGAGCTTAAGTCTAAACCAATGGATTTAATAAACTCATCACATCTTCCCTCTGATTAGGGGTAATGAGAATACCTTAAGTGTGAAGTCAGATTCTCACACTTAATCACCTTTGGTGTAGGATTAAGATCATTAACCTACTTGTGATTATTTAGATGTTTTTGGTATTTTTGTTTAGTGTTGAGTAATGAGGTCAAGCCATAATCAAGGATTAAACAGACTCATTACACCATCCTAATAGAAGGATAATAGGTGAGAATGTTTAAGCTGAGGAAAGCTCCTCAACTTAATCCATGATTAGGGATTAAACTCATGACAAAACAAGCCTTTGATTAAGTGGATTTTACTTAATGATATGATGATGAAGTGAATTTTATGATTTGTAAGACAACTTGAGGGGGACTTGTCCATTAACACTAGGGTTAGTCCTTCTTAACCATTTAAGGAAGAATTAGAACCCTGATGCAAGGCCCAAGTTACAAGTGTGATGTCTTGATGATTATTATATGAATTGATTAAGAGATTTAAACACATTAAGGGTTTAACACTTAGGATTAAAGTTATACACTCCATCCTAATAGAAGGATGCAGGCATAAGCTTAATCACAAAGCCTTAAAGCCTTTAGGGTTTAGTCCCTGATTATGAGATGAGAAGAGAAGACTCAAAGAGACACAAAGGTAAAACTATGAGGGGAGACTAATCAAGACCCTAATTCATTGTCATGCTTGGTTGTTCCTAAGGTTTGTGAGGTTTTCAGGAACAATCTTCAAAGGAGCCACCAGGAAGCAGATGAACAAGATCAAGAGAAGCAAAGCAACTTGCTTCATTCAAGAAGTCAAGTCACTTGAAGAAAGAAAGTGGGAGGAGAAAGAATGAGCAAGCTCAAACTCAAACACATATAGAAATGCAGCAATGGATGCAAGAGAGATGAGAAGAAAAGTTATGAGAAGTGAAGGCAAATTCACTTCTCAAAGTCACTTACCACCTGAAATGTTAGAAAGAAATGCAATGCAATGCAAAATGAGATGAAATGGTATGATGCTAAGCAAAACCAGAAGCATGTTGATGATGATTATGATGTTATGAGATGCTGCAAACATGAGGCAGCACATGGAGATGTTCATACAAGATCATGGATGCAAATGATGCAAACTAAGGAGCATGAATGAACATGAAAAGTTATGAAGCACACATGGTAAATGTCATGGCAAATATGTGATGCAATGATCAAACATGCTTCCTACATGTCTTAAGATGTCAAATGGAACACAAGCATGCATAAAATGCAAAGACAAGTCATGTTATGCAAGAGAATGCAAGAAGGATGCAAATGAAAGCCCAAATTAGGGTTTATGGACAATGCATCAAACAAAAACCCAAAACAGAAGCAAACCCTAAGATAAAAAAAATGGAAAATGCCACCCAAAGAAACCCTAAACCTATACTAAACCAAGGTCCAAAGGGGAGGTCTCAACTCTTAACCAATCTCAAGTTATGAATTTTCTAAGTTATTAGGGTTTTTAGGGCTCCTAAACAAAAGAAATGTCAAACAAATTGAAAATGCAAGATCAAATCATGGCCATTTTATCCTAGAAACTACATGCTAAACACAAAACAATGCAAGAAGAACCAATGTCCAACCCCTCTTAGATAGGCAGAAATGAATTTTTGAACTTATGATCAAAACAATGCACAAAATATGATTTAATTCAATGAAAAATTCTTAAAATGCATCAAGATCAAAAAAGAAATTTGGTTTGAAGATTGGACAATGTTTCTAAATGTCTTAGAACATTTCATGAATTTTTTTTTGTAATTTTTAAATACCTAAAAGTATTTTTAATTAATTAATTTCCATTAATCAATTAAAAATAATCTTTTAAATATTTAAAAATACTTTTTTAATGATAAAAAATAAAATAAAAATATTTTTGGGTCTTAAAAATTAATAAAACTTTTAAGAAAAAGTTTCATAATTTTTAAGACATTTTTGCTATTTTTAATTAATTATGCAAGTTAAATGAAATAAAATGAAATTAAAATAAGAAAAAAAGAAAAGTAATCAGGATGGAGGGCCAGGATGGGCTCTGAATTCAAACTGGTTGACCAGCGCGCAAATGAAGGGTGTGGATTGCATCTGATTTAATTATCCTAATTAAAAATTAATTAAACTAATGAGAGAGATTAGGGCTAAGCAGATTGATCTGGGCCATCCAAACTGGAGGGAAGTCAACAGGTCAAAGGGGATCTACGCTCCACATTCAAATGCCCTTAATGACTGTAATTAGGGCTAAATGACTTTCAGGCCGCCGGAGAAGACTTCCGGTCGTCTTCTCCGGCCAGCCAAAACCCTAGATTCTTCTATAGGTCACCAAATCACAAATTTCTTCCATCAAACTGACTCTCTCATCAATCTAAACCTAAACCCTAAGCCTAAATTCATTTATTTTCATCCATGAGCATGAATCGAAACAAAAGATAAAACACGGGCAAATGTTCAGGAACTCCATACATGCTGGTTTCTACACTATTTTCAAAAAGCAAGCATACATTCATGATCAGGGGAACACAAGGCATCATAAAAGAACTAAAAAATCAGTTTCTGGGAAAAATGTTCATGAAGCTCACCTGAGATGCAGCTTCTCTGTTTATGAGCTCTCTGGACTTTTTTCTTGCACAGGCTTGCTCCCTTGAACCTCCTGAGGGCAAAATGAGACTCAAAATGCTTGGAGAGTGGCTGGCTTGAAAGATCCAACTCTGGTGTAGCAGAAATGGGGATCTGTGTACAGGCAGCTTTAGACCAAAGTGAAGGGTGGTTTTGACTTCTTGTGGTATGCTTGACTTGTTGGTGAAGAAAGGTGAGGTGTTTGATGGCTGGATGAAGGGATTCGATGAGTTCTGGTTTGGAAGGTGAGAAATGGTGAAGCTCAGGTCAGGCCTGTTTCAGGCTTGAGCTTTGGTGGTTTGAGGTCTATGAAGTGTGGTGAGTTGAATGGTGAAGATGGTTTTTGTGTTTGCAAGCTGTGTAGGCAGATTCGAAGCAACTTGCAAGATGAGGTGATTTTGTGAATGTGATCAATGAAGTGTTTTCAGCCTTGCTAGATGTATGGAATGGCTTGCCCTTTGTCCACATAACTCTCTCTCATTGGTCAGATGATTGGACATGTGCTTTATTGATTGGTAAGTCACCTTTTGCAAAAAGTCAAATAATGTGTAAGAGAAGTATGGCTCATGATCTAGGCAAGTACATGGGCTGGTTCTGGTGCAGCAAGGTGAGGTGAGAGGCTAGCAAAGTGTAGTAACCAATGCAGCAAGTTGTAGGAAGTGATCATGAAGATTTTGCAAGTTGTAACTTTTTGGTTCACATGTGAAAAGTCTTGTTACATGAACCATAACCATGGGCATTCTTGGTTCAAATCTGAATTTTATGACTTAGAGAATGTTTGCATACTGGTTTGGAGTGAATTAGAAGTCACATTGGGCTTTGGTTCATGATCTTGCAAAATTTCCATTTGAGGCATGCCTTGAAAATCAATGATTTTGGCCAACTTTGTCACACCATAACTTTTGATCCAAGAAGAGTTTGATCATGTTCTTGTACTTTTTGAAAAGGGAAAGATGAGATCTACAACTTTCATGACCAAAGTTTTTCCATTTGAAGCATTTTTGGATCAATAATCAAAGCTTGAAAAATGACCTAAAATGAAGCATTCTTGAAAAGTCAACTATGCCCAAAAAGTCAACATTTGCAAAAACCCTAAATTCTTGATTTTTATGAACTTCAACCTTCTTCCATGATCAAATAAAGATCATATACACTCAAAATGATGAAGATCACCCATTGGTTGGGTCATTGGGGGCCTCAGATGCCCTGATTTTACACTGACTTGTCTGAAAAGTCAACCCTTGATCAGATGACTTCCCCATGGAATTTGTTCATGAAAATTGATATGTATACTCCCTATACCATATAGAGACCAATGGAAACAAGAGTGACCAAAAAATTTGGGGTTATGGCCTCTGAAACCAAAACCCTAATTTTAGGTCAACTGTGCAGTCAATCCTGGCTCTGCATCCACTCAAACCCTAGTTCTTGTGATTCTTTTGCATTTTTGACTTTGAGAGGGTGTACTATGATGCTTGAACACATATGGATCCCTTTGAAGTGATTGGTTGCCTTTGGAGTGGCTCAAGAAGCCCTGAGATTGCTCAGATCACAAACCCTAGGTGCAGATGACTTAGAACCAATGCAGTGACTCAAAATTGAGATATGAAGTGATATGATTGTGTTTATGCATATGAGAATGATCACAAACCATGGTGAAATGGGTGAGGGCAAATTTGGGGTGTTTACAGGTGCTGATATGCCCCTGTTCACCAGAATTGTAACAGGTTGGGCCTTCACTAGGACAATCATTCACCTTATGCCCAAGCTTGCCACAACGGTAACATTTCATAACTGGTAGTACACACATCGGCCTTATGACCTGCCTCTCCACACTTGTAACACTTAACAGGTACATTAGCATCTCCCCTACTTTGCTTCTTCTCATCATATGCCTTCTGCTTCTCCTTATCACCAGTAGTCACATAAGGTTTTCCTCTATACTGACTCTTGCCTTTCTTCTCGCTCAGCTGTTTATAGTGAGCTGACCGAGCTCGGCTATCCTCATCATAAATACGGCTCTTATCCACCAACTCTGCATACTTGCGAATTTGTTGGCATCCAATTCCCTGTTTAATTTCAGGTCTCAGCCCATTCTCAAACTTAAGACACTTGGAAAGTTCAGCATCTGCCCTATTGTAGTGAGGACAAAACTTCACCAGCCTTTCAAATTTGGCAGCATACTCTGCCACAGTCAATTTTCCTTGCTTCAGCTCAAGGAATTCTATCTCCAACATACCACGAGCATCTTCTGGAAAATACTTCTTAAGGAACTCCGCCTTAAACACAGTCCAAGTCACTACAACAGCTTCATCCTCGAGACGCTGACGAGTATTATCCCACCAGTCTTCAGCTTCCTCAGACAAGATATGCGTTCCGAATTGAACCTTCTGCGCATCAGCACACGCCATCACTCTGCAAATCTTCTCAATTGCCTTGAGCCACTTCTGTGCGCTCGCCGGGTCATGAGTTCCTTCAAACACAGGTGGATTATTCCTCTGGAATTTCTCCAAGGCACGAAACTTATCATGCGCATTGTTTCGAGCAGCAGTCTGAGCAAGAGCTGCAATAGCATCAGCGAGAGCACGCGAGTTGTTTCCAGCCATTCTGCACAACACTTACCACATCAGAAGAGAATAATCGTTAAATAAATAACGACTGGACAACTGACTGACAACAACAAGACTTGGCCGGACAGATCGACCTGCTCTGATACCACTAATGTAACACCCTTCTACCCAAAACATAATATTCAAATATTATCAGAGTAATCGTCTAAAAGGGTATCACATTTTCATCAAAAATACACAACAATGTCCTGTCCCGTAACACGGGTTAATCAACATCAATATGTCATAAACATTTCACATCGGAATTTAACTTCAAAATTTCAAAACCTCATAAGTATAATTTTCACCATCCTGAATTTAACATCATATAAGTAGGAAAACATTTATCCAAAGATAACATAACTGAAACATTTAATAGAATAAAACCCTTCCCAGTGTTACATGACACAGAGCAGGACACATAAACCATAACCACTCCTAAGGAACACTAAAGCATGCTCCGAGACTCATGAATTACTTTTATTGCACTGCAGGACTATTCTTCGACATCTGCAAGTTACCCACGAAGGAGGCAACGTTTCCAAGCAGGCAGGGTGAGTAATCATAATATATCATAAACTTATAAGAATATAGAATCATAAATAAATTAGTACACATAACATGACATCGTCAACTACAAAATTCAGCAATAACCACAACACCATCATGAAATCAATTCACACCAACACAGTCATGAAATTCATCCAAAATATGCAATTCTACATCCTGATATGCAATATGCATGTGGTACCATTTTCACCAAAAGATTGATACATGACCATCAACCCTCCACAAGGGAGCACACCATAATCATCGAGATACTTCAATCCACACAATGGGATTGAAGCAAATAAATAGGCCGAAGCCCCATCGTGAATGTTATGAAATGCAATGATGCGCTACATCGAAAAATTCACCAAAATAATTCGCATCATTCATTTCAATCAGCAAAACAACCAGCAAATATTCATATATATCATCATGACATTACACCCTGAACACTGGTTTGCTAACCACTCTGACACATCAAGAATTAACCCGTACCCCGTAATTTATAAGGTAATTATAAGGTTATTTCACAAATTCATTTATCAAAACTGTTGCATTTTTCTCGTTTCTATTTATCAAAATAACGTTCATTTTGTACTCGTTCCGACGCTTCAAACGGAATGCGAATCGGACTTACGGTTTAAAAGATATGAATTTTTAAAAAAATAAAATTTGTTGTCCCAACAGTGTTAACCGGTTAACCAAAGCGTTAACCGGTTAACGCCTGCGTATTTTCAGAAAATTCCCCAAAAATTCCAATGGTTAACCGGTTAACCAAAGTGTTAACCGGTTAACGCACGCGTTTCAGCAGTCTTCTGCTACACAATTGCAGACTATTTCAAATTTCCAAAATTCCCAAACCCCATTACGGATTTCACATCATAACACCCAAAAACCATTCAAAAACATCAATTAGACCTCAACAAAATCCAGACAACAATTATACAGACAAATATACGATTATAACTCATTCTAATCACTCTAATTCATCAAGATTTCTCCTAAAACTCAACCTAACTCAAAACCCCAAAACTCCTAAAATTCATACTATCCTAATCCATTCATATTCCAATTCCTATACATTTATCATAGATTATGAAAACTCCCCATACCTTAGGGAATTTCGACGCTTTACACGCTTCTGTTGGGTTCTCCACAACCTTCTGACTCTGAGTTCCTCTTTCTTCAGAGCGCTTCCAAAACACGATAGAAAACAAAATATGAGAAACTGATCGTATTCTCTTCTTTGGCTATAATATCCCAGCTTAGCCTTTTCCCTTATTACCCTCATGATTTCACAAAATTACCATCTTATCCTTTTCTTTAACATATTTTTAATAATAAAAATAAAATAGTATAATAAAACACTATTTATCCTTATTATATAAAAATACTCATTTTTCCAAAATTCTCAAATTAACCCAAACTCTCCAAATTTTCTAAATTAATTAAATAAATGATTAAATAATTAAATTTAGATTTTCGGGGCGTTACAACTTCAACCCATTTGGTGAAGTAATCAATGGCTACCAGGATGAATCTATGGCCATTTGAAGCAGTCGGTTCGATCTTTCTGATCATGTCAATGCCCCACATGGCAAAGGGCCAAGGTGAAGACATCACGTTCAAAGGATTTGGAGGCACATGCACCTTATCTGCATAAATTTGGCATTTGTGGCATTTCCTGGCATAAGCACAACAATCTGCATCCATTGTGATCCAGTAGTAACCCGATCTTAATAATTTCTTTGCCATTGCCTCCAGCATGGGTACCGAAAGATCCTTCATGCACCTCGTGCATCAGCAAGTCTGCTTCTTTCTTATCAACACATCTGAGGAGAACCATGTCAAAGTTTCACTTGTACAATGAACCATCAACATTAAGGAAGAAACTACCGGCCAACCTTCTTAATGTCTTCTTATCATTGGATGATGCCCTAGGTGGGGTATGTTTGATCCTCTAAGAAACATTTGATATCATGGAACCAAGGCTTGTCATCTTTAGCAATGTCCACAGAGAATACGTATGTTGGTCTGTCCAATCTGGATACCGAAATCCGAGGCACATAATTTGCAGTTTGAACCTTGATCATGGAGGAAATGGTAGCTAAAGCATCGGTGAACTGATTTTCGTCTCGAGGGATGTACTCAAGTTTGACTGTTGTGAAGAAAGTCAATAATCTCCTCGTATAATCACGGTATGGAATCAGGTGCTCTTGGTGAGTGTACCATTTGCCGTTGGTTTGATTGATTACCAAAGCTGAATCTCTGAATACAGTTAAAGTCTTGATCCTGAGGTCAATGGCTTCCTCAAGACCCATGATACAGGCTTTGTATTCAGCTTCGTTGTTAGTGCAGGCAAAGGTGAGTTTTTCCAAGAAAGGCATATGAACTCCTTTAGGTGTAATGAGCACTGCACCAACTCCACGACCATTCATATTGACAGCCCCATCAAACATCATTGTCCACTCTTCTTCCGGGTCGGGCCCTTCAGTGTGAACAGGCTCTTCATGATCTTTTGCTTTTAGGAACATGATGTCTTCATCAGGGAAGTCAAATCTCATGGGCTGGTAATCATCAATGGGTTGCTCAGCTAGATAGTCAGACAGTACACTGCCCTTGATGGCCTTTTGAGATGTGTACTGAATGTCATACTCTGTCAGAATCATTTGCCATCTTGCAACCCTTCCGGTAAGTGCTGGCTTCTCAAATATGTACTTGACGGGGTCCATCTTTGAGATCAACAAGGTAGTGTGAGTCAACATATACTGTCTTAGTCGGCGAGCAGCCCACGCTAAAGCACAACAAGTTTTCTCGAGTAGTGAATAACGTTTTTCACAGTCGGTAAACGTTTTGCTTAGGTAGTATATTGCATACTCTTTTCGACCAGACTCGTCATGCTGGCCCAACACACACCCCATTGATGCTTCCAATACTGTCAGGTACATTATTAGAGGTCTTCCTTCAACTGGCGGCATAAGAATCGGAGGTTCTTGCAGGTACTCCTTGACTTTGTCAAAAGCCTTCTGACAATCTTCATTCCACCTAACTGTTTGTTCTTTTCTTAACAATTTGAACAAAGGTTCACAGGTTGCAGTAAGGTGAGATATGAACCTTGATATGTAGTTCAATCTTCCTAAGAACCCCCGAACTTCCTTTTTGGTCCTAGGTGCAGGCATCTCCTGAATGACTTTGACTTTGTCAGGATCAACTTCAATTCCCTTTTCACTTACGATAAATCCCAGCAACTTACCAGAACGTACCCCAAATGTGAACTTGTTGGGGTTTAGCTTCAGCTGATACTTTCTCAGACGCTTGAACAACTTCAGCAGATTTACCAGATGATCTTCTTCAGTAAGGGACTTGGCAATCATGTCATCCACGTAGCATTCAATTTCTTTGTGGATCATGTCGTGGAATAATGTTACCATAGCCCGTTGATAAGTTGCACCGACATTCTTCAGTCCAAAAGGCATTACCTTGTAACAAAATATGCCCCATAGTGTGATGAAGGTAGTCTTTTCCATGTCTTCGGGTGACATTCTGATATGATTATACCCTGAAAAACCATCCATGAAGGAAAATACCGAGAACTGAGTTGTGTTGTCGACCAATACATCAATGTGAGGTAGAGGGAAGTCACCTTCGGGCTAGCTCTATTCAGATCCCGGTAATCCACACACATCCTTACTTTGCCATCCTTCTTAGGCACTGGTACAATATTAGCGACCTACGGCGGGTAACTAGTTACAGCAAGGAAACCGGCGTCCCACTGTTTTTGTACTTCTTCTTTAATCTTCATTGCCATATCTGGATGAGTACGGCGTAGCTTTTGCTTCACTAGAGGAAAATCTTCCTTCAAAGGCAGCTTGTGCATAACAATATCAGTATCCAGACCCGGCATGTCTTGATAGGACCAAGCAAAGACGTCAACGTACTCTCGAAGCATGTCAATAAGTCGTTCTTTCACTGAATCTTGCAGACCGGCCCCAATCTTCACTTCTTTCAAGTCTTCTTCGGTACCAAGATTAACTGTTTCAACCTCCTCCTGATGAGGAGTGATCACTTTCTCTTCTTGCCTCAACAACCTGGCTAACTCTTCAGGTAACTCATAGTCTTCTTCAACCCCTTCATCAGCTTGATTAATCGGATTGTCAAAGTGTTGTTGTCGGTGCAATCTGGAGGATAATCTCTGCAAGGGTTGAGATTTGTTCGTTTTAGTGATCAGTTTTAATCTTGTTTAGAAAAAGTGAAAATGAAGTTGTTTATTTTGAAAACATTGCCATGTTATTGTTTTGTACATAAGTGAAAAAAATGAAAAGACAGTGAGCGAAAAAGAGACTCGTTTGCAAAAGATGACCGATATTCATTGATTAATCCATTTGCACAAAATTACAATATGGCCCTATTACAAAATGAGTCCTGACACCTTGGGAAAAATGCAGGACTTGATGCATGCTAAAAAGACAGGAAATAATAATTACTCTACAGGAGTAACCCTTATAATTTCCTGGGAAGACCAGTTAAGGACTTGGTTCCCCGGGATCCTTGGACGTATCCAGCTCTCCAGGTTGTGGTCGCTTTCCGCCTCGTCTTCCAAGTTGTTAACAGCATCTGGGGTGAGCATCCCCCCACTGACAAATTTGGGCTCTTTTGCAGCCTCTGATTGATCTTGTCGGAATGGTCTGTAACCCAAACCGAATCTATCTTCCTTTTTCTCCACTAGCAGCAGCTTGCCCCAACCTTGAGCATTACCTTCTTCAACAACCTTCCGGGCTTGCTGATAAGAGGCAATTGAAGTACCTATCCTGTCTTCCTGGGATGCAGCAAATACTTCAGGTTTCGCCTCATTGACAATCAGGGCCTCGAACCCTTGGCTCATAGTTTCATGGATTTCGCCATCCATCTTAATGTACTTGTATGTAGCCAGCTAGCTAGCAAATATGTCCTCTTCACCACAGATGGTGATAACCTGTCCTTCCCACTCATATTTCAGTTTCTGGTAAAGGGTCGACGTTATTGCGCCTGCGGCGTGAATCCAAGGTCGACCTAACAAACAGCTGTAGGCTGGCTGAATGTCCATCACGTAGAAAGTATTCTTAAAGACTTGCGGACCGATTATCATTGGCAGCTCCACCTCTCCAAGAACAGATCTTTTGGAGCCATCAAAATCCCTGACCACAAGATTACTTGGTCGGAGAGCTATTGCATCATATTCGAGCTTGACAAGAGCTTTATTGGGTAAGACATTGAATGAGGACCCAGTGTCTACAAGAACATGAGATAGTACAACTCCTTTGCACTCCAGAGTTATGTGCAAAGCTTTGTTGTGGTGACGTCCGTCAGTGGTCAAATCAGCATCAGTGAAACCTAGCCCATGGCTAGTGTTAACATTTGATACAACTGTCTCAAGCTAATTCACTGTGATCTCTTCTGGCACGTAGGCAGCGTGTAGAACTTTGAGTAGTGCATCCCGATGGGCTTCAGAACACAACAAAAAGGATAGTATAGAGATCTTAGAAGGAGTCTAGTGGAGATGGTCCACAACTTTATAGTCACTTCTTTTAATTATTCTCATAATTCATCCACGTCTTGATCGAAGGATGATTTATGAGTCTCTTTCGGTGCAGATTCTTCCGGTATCACACTCTTCCCTTTGGCTTTGGCAGCAGCCTCTGCCGCAATGTTGGTTCTGGGAGCTTGTGACGCAAAGAGACGTCCGCTTCGGGTGAAGCCTCTGCCTCCCCCGACATTATCCACTTGGGGAGTGAGAACTGGAGAATCAAGAAGGACTTTCTCTCTGTTGCAGTAAAGGTCAGCACCATAATGCCATGGTACATCACTGTCTTTATCATATGGGATTGGCCCGGGCACCGTGATAGTGACTGGGCTTACTGCAGCAGATGTTGGAACCGTAATAGTTTGTGGATCATAGAAGCTTGGTTGAAGCCTGGTGGGTGTTGGTGGTGGTGAATTGAAGCTTGGTTGAAACTGTTGTTGAGATTGTTGAAAGTTGTTGGAATTCGGGACCGTTGTCGGGTCATAATAATTGTGACAGTGGAATTATCATTGTTGGTAGTTGCTGAAGTTGTAGTAGCTGGCGCAAATGAATTGTTGTGTGCTGAAGTGATGGAAGAAGTAATTGCCGAAGTTGTAGATGAATCAGTAGGAACAATGGTTGTTGCATTTGTAGAAGAATCAACAGGAACAATGGTTGTTGCATTTGTAGAAGATTCACTTGTTGTTGATAAAAGAGTTGCTGGTGTTGTAGGAGTTGTGGTTGTAATTTGCAAAATGCCCTCTCTGATCAAACTATTGATGCCATTCTTCAAGCTTTCACACCCATTCTCGGAAAGTTTGCATAATTCACAACAGGCCTCACAACCTGGATACACTTGGCATTTTAAAAGCTGGGCTTTAACCTCTGCCATAGGTGTCTGAATACATGCAATGTCTTCTATTAAACTTATGGGTGAACCATCCTCTATAGCATTAATCATTGGCCCACTGTGGCTTGGCATAGGATTTTTCATTACATTGGGAGGAGGTGCAAAGTTCAGGGCCTTTAAATCTACCAGATCCTGAACCTTCATATGCAGAGCTCTGCATTTTTCCATAGAGTGACCAGGTGCGTTAGAGTGAAAAGCACACCTAGCATTGACATCATAGTTTCTTGGAAGGTTTTGAGGATCAGGTGGAGCCAATGTCCTCAACTCAACAAGATTGAGCTTCAGGAGTTGTGGCAGCAGTGTAGCATATGGCATTGGAATATGGTCAATCACCCTGTTGATCTGAGATGGCCGCTGTTGAAAAGGGCGTTGTTGTTGATTGTTGTTATTATTGTTGTAAGATCTCTGTTGCGGAAACTATTGTTGTTGCGGAAAGTGTTGTGGTTGTTGAGTATACCGAGGAGCCAAGCCCAAAAATGCTTCATTTGGAAGGTATGAGCTAAGACATTATAGGTCCTTTTGAAAGTCAACAACTTCAAAAGAGCATAACTTGAGAATGGTAAAAGATATGGACATGAAACCAATGGGGTTGGTTAGAGGACTCTTTAAGCTTTCCAAAATGTCCAATAACACCCTCATAGCATTAAAATTTAAGGATTTGTGCCCTTGCAAAGTTGAGAAATTTTAGGGAAGTTTATGAAGCAAATAAGGCCTAAAATCAAATTTTTGCTAAATGAGCCTACCAAATTGCCATCCCATATTTATAATAACAGCAAGCACGACCCAACCCACCTATTTTCTGATTTTTTATTTTTTATTTCATATTTATTTGAATTTTATTCATTAAAATACCATTTAAATTGAAATAAAATATAAAATCAAATATTTAAAAAGGGATTTTGCTTCTAGAAAGTCATAAACATTATTTGGATTAGATTGATACACAAGTTATGAAGATTGTCCCAAAATAGAAATGTTAGATCAAATAATATTCAAATTTTATGACATATCTTTCTCAATATTCAAATGATCCAAAAATCCAAAGAACCATAACACTTTTTAACCTAATTTGATTCACTACATATAGAGGAAGATATCACAACCAAAGGGACGAATTTTTTGCAGCCTCTAAGACCTATTTCAAACTTCACAAAATACATCAAAAATCAATTTCGGTTTCATCTTTGCAGGAGTTTTCAAGGTATTCTAAGGACACAAGAAGCTTCCTTGAGCTTCCCTGAATCTAAACCACCCCTTACATGCCTCTAATTCATACTCATAAGCATAACCCGAAGCATACATGCTCTCAATCTATTTTTGTTCGATTCATTGAATTTATGCGTTTATAATGAGTTTTGATTATGTATTAATGTTTGTTGATGCTCATAGATGGATTCTGGATGTTTAGATTGAAGTTTCATGGCCGAAAACGTAAAACACCATACTTAGGGTTTCAAGCTTCAAATTAGGGTTCTTCGATTCATATAATATAAATGATTTTTGATGACATAATTGAAGTGTACAGGTCACAAGGAGTCCAATGGTGTCTTTAATTTGATTTGTTTTTACTGGTTATGTGGTGTTTGAAAATCGCAGGTTGAAAACGCATGAAAAATCGCAGGAAAATCCTCATCAAAATTCGCAGGTAAACCTGCGAAATTCTGAGGAAGAAGACGATGCAGTTGGCTCAAATTTTGAATTCAAATATTACGCTTATTTTATTATTTGTTTGCTTCATCCATATATCACAGCGCGCTGTTGGCTCAGTTGGTAAGGCATGTATGCGTATGAGGTTGGGAACCATGGTTCGAATCCAGCCAGGAACAATTTTTTGTTTCAATTTCTTTTGTTTTGCAGGATTAGAATAAAACAATTTTATGCTATTGTCTATCACCAGCGCGCAGCTGGCCCAGTGGTTGGTTTGTTGGTCTTGGAGATGCAAAGCCTAGGGCCTGGGTTCGAATCCCAGCCCCAGGTAAGTTCTTTTTCTCACTTTTTTTATTTTATTTGATTTTTGTTTATATTATAATTAATTTAAGTAATAATAAATGTTTAAAATAAAATAGTTATATTATTTTCTTGTATATAATTCAAAAATTTATATTTTTTTTAAAATTTAAACTTTATTCCTAAAATTATTTAATATTTATTTTATTGTATATTATTAATATTATATGTTTTTTTAGATAAATAATTTAATTAGGCTTAGATTAAATAATTAACCCTAAAATTTTATACGTAAAAAACCTAATTTTTTTTATAAACCCTAATTATCTTATAAATCTTAATATATTTGTGTGTAAATTTTAATTATATATATATATTTATTTTATAATATGTAATTTGTTTATATATATAAATAATTTAATTAAGTAGTTAACCCTAATTTATTTTTTCTAAACAATTAAAAACCCTAACTTTATTTTATGAGTTTAGTTTATTATTTTTATATGCTTACTTAATTATAATTAACAAATATTTTTATAATATGTATATAAAATTAAATAATTAGACTATTAATCATATTTTATTAGTATATAATTATTATTATTTATTTCTTTTATTAAAATTCTTAAAAATAATTATTTATTTAATTTTGAACTTTTAATTTGTTTCTATATTATATTGTTATACTAACCTTCTTATATTTATTTTTGTTTGTTATTACTAACCAATTTAATTATTTATTTGTTATATGCTTACTTATTTAAATTATTTTTATTATTCTTATAATGTAATTGTGCCAATTATGTAATAGTTGTAGAATTATTATTTATTTAAATTGCCATGGTTAGTAAAATAGGGAGTGTAAACATGTTCGTATTTAAAATTGAATTTAGATCATTAATTTGTAAGATAAATACTTGAACTTGTACACGCACACACGTAAGTCGATCTTGGATCGCCATCTCACATTCTTGAGGATACCTCTTAAGTTGCCTAAATAAAAGGTCAAGTAAGGTGTATAAAGCAAAGTCCCTTATCTCATTAATATCATCTAGTCCCTTAAAAGATAATAAGATCAAGTCCCTTCATGGTTGCCTTCGTAAATGATCTTGTCCCTTTCGAATAAAGATGATAAGTCCCTTTGAATTGCTAAATACACCTTACAGTTGCCTAATCAGTTGTCCCTTCATTTGTCCCTCATACATCCAAGGTAATGACTTCCTATTCCTTAATAATAGGGATAGTCTTACCACTTAAAGGATATTTAAGAACAAAAAAGATTTAACTTAGGGTAGGTTTCTCTTATGTACTTGCTCACCTTTTTCAAAACATTTCAAAACACTTCACATTTTCAAACAAATTTTCAAAACAAAGTCTTTATATATATCCGTACATGGATAATTATAAAGTACTTAAGAAAATTTCTAAACACACACTACACTTCTCAAAACAATTTAAAGTGAGCTAAGTAACTAAGAGCCCATGGATAACCATGGATGTAAAGGGTGCTAATACCTTCCCTTTACATAACTTACCCCCCGAACCCAAAAATCTTTTGAGGTCTTTCCTGTTCTTTTATGCCCTTTCCTTTGGATAAAATAAAAGTCGGTGGCGACTCTTGCTATCCGCAACATTTAACTAAAGTCAGTTCTCCCACCGTGTTACAGAACTGGCAACTCTGCTGGGGATTTGTAGTTGAGAGAGGTACCCTTAGGAATTAGATCACTTTAAAAATTGTTTGCCTTGTTTGCTTTATACTTATTTGCTGGGTGCTCTTATGTGTGAAAGATCCTAACCCGGATCTAGTGTACCTTAGGTAAATGGCAATAGACCAAGGAAACTGTACGGCGTATACCGATATGGTTGATCTGGTGGCCATAGTTAGTGTGACTTCTTGGTTGGTGCTTATGTTCCTTAAGTCAAGTTGAGGATAATATGAGGCTGCCATATGTTGTCAATGCACTAACTAACTATTAGAACCCTAGTTATCCCATCTTGGCCTTTAGAAAAGTAGTGAGATAACCGGCTTTGGTGAAGACTGAAGTTGGTTGATACTCGATGCTACACTCATTGAGATTCTAAACTTGGAGGGTTTTGGTTGGCAAGTAAGTTGCCTACTGAACAACCACCCTTGTGAAGGATCAATGATATTGAGATCCCTTAGAACCTGGTTACTTTTGTAGGACAGGATGAACCATCTAAACTTCAGGGGAGGGTACTTACCTTTAAACCTCATGCAAGCCTTCAAACCTAGGGCTATTGTGTGAACTTGTTTGTGTGTGCCACATGTTTGTGATTGAGCATAACATCATAGCATCATCATGTATCATAAGCATAGCATTTTCACTAACCATTTCAAGGACCAAAGGATTTATCTTTGTTCTTTGTTGCAGGTCATGGCTTCTGCTCGTAGGAATACTATCCGGATCAACTTTGTAGGAATACCTCCTAAGCTTAAGGAATTGGTCTCTCAAGTTTCTGAAAACTCCCAATTCATCAAAAGGCATGGTCACCTACTGGATTTAGTCACTTCAGGGTTCAATGAAGACATGATGAGTGTTCTGTTCCAGTTCTTTGATCCTAAACATCACTGTTTCACATTCCCCGACTATCAGTTGGTTCCTACAATGGAAGAGTTCTCCAAGCTTCTAGGTATACCTATTCTTGATCAGAAACCCTTCACAGGCTTAGAGAAAGAGCCTAAACCTGAAGTCATTGCTGCAGCCTTACATCTGAAGAAATCAGACATTGTTCTAGAAATGAGGAGTGGAGTTAAAGGTATTCTTGCTAAGGTGTTGATAGAGAAGGCTCAAGTGTTCTTGAAGGCTATGAACTATGATGCTTTTTAGGAGATCTTAGCCTTGTTGATTTATGGCTTAGTGTTATTCCCCAATCCAGATCAGTTCATAGATGTTCACGCCATCAACATATTCCTGAGTCACAATCCAGTTCCTACATTGCTTGGAGACATCCTACATTCTCTTCATACCCGTACTACAAGGGCACGAGGAACTTTGATGTGTTGCATACCTTTGCTATCTAGGTGGTTTATTTCTCACCTTCCTCGATCAGTGATAAAGAATGAACAAGGGTTCAGGTGGTCCAAGAGGATTATGTCACTCTCTCATTCAGATATCCATTGGTGCTCTAGAGCTATGGAGAATGTTATTATCATTGACCATTGTGGGGAGTTTCCTAATGTGCCACTTCTAGGCATAAGAGGAGGCATTACTTACAACCCTTCTTTAGCTTTACGACAGTTTGGTTACACTCGGAGTGATGGTCCTCATGACATGTTGATTCAGGGTATTGTGTTTGACTACGACAATGATCTGCAAGGTTACCGTCAAAGGTTCGTACGAGCATGGGGTAAAGTGAACAAGGTTGACAGCAAGACTCTGGAACCAAAGTACTCCATTCCTATGGAACCTTACCTCAGATGGGTGCGATCTCGTGCTCAAACTCTTATGATGCCATATCCTGCCATCCTGCCAGTTACTATGGAGCCTGTTGCTGAAGGAGATACCTTTTATACCATCCTTCACCCAGACATGCCCACTGACAAGGAAGACTTACAGAGATCCTGGATCCAGTTGAAGGAGCAAAGGGATACTTTTGAGACTCATTACAAAGCAAGTCAAGAAAGAATCCTAGAGCTAACAAAGCAACTTCACGAGGAGTGGAATCTCAACTCATACCTCAACACAAAGAGGAAACGTCCATGGGAGACTTAAAACCCCATCTGTTGTATTTATTTCATTTCATTTTGTAAGCCCAAAGGGCAAACAAATTTATTACTAATAAAAGTTTACTTTCTTGTTTGTTTAAACAAATTTAAATCCTGCGGTCCTTGAAAACATTGCATACGCATTTATACACCATATCATTGCATCAAAGGTTTCTTGTGCACAAGTTTCTTATCTTCTCGCTATTTATTTCAGCAATGGCTCTTGAACAAACAGTAAAAGATCTCCAGGCACAAAATGCACAGTTCCAAGAGCTGATCCTGAACTTGTCAAAGGGGCAGGATGAATTGAAGACACTGCTGGCCAAGAAGACTAAGAAGACTAGAAGGTCAGGGGGCCTGATCAACATGGGAAGAAGGTTCAGAGGTCCTGTCAAGACCAAAGAATAGGTTGAAGATTATGAGTCTGAAGAGTCTGATAAAGAGGGAGGCAGTCTCCACAACACTATGGGGGACTCTGATTCTGAAGCTAACTACTATCATGATCCTACTGAAGATAAGTTCAAAATGTTGGTGGATAGAATGGATGCTATGGAATTGCAAAAGTCTTCTGGGCTGGATTTTGAAGACCTGAGTTTGATATCTGGGGTGGTCATACCCATTGGTTTCAAGGTTCCTGCTTTTGTAGTGTACGATGGTGTCTCTTGTCCAAAGCTGCATCTGAGGTCTTATGTCCGGAGAATCCAACCCCATACTACTGATAAGAAGTTGTGGATCCATTTCTTCCATGAGAGCTTATCTAGAGCTCAATTGGAATGGTACTATCAGTTGGAGAGTGTCAACATCCGTGATTGGAATGATCTTGCTGAAGCCTTTTATAAGAAATGTCAATACAATGATGATCTAGCCCCTACCCGCATGCAACTACAGAGCATGTCTATGGGTGCTAAAGAAAATTTCAAGGAGTATGCCCAGAAGTGGAGAGATTTGGCTGGAAGGGTACAACCTCCTCTAACTGACAGGGAGTTAGTGGATATGTTCATGTGTACGTTGAATGGTCCTTTTTATAGTCATCTTATTGGAAGCTCATCATCTGGCTTCACTGAGTTGATAATGACGGGAGAGCGCGTAGAAAGTGGTATAAGGAGTGGCAAGATCCAAGTGGGTGCTTCTTTATCCAGTACTACAAAGAAGCCCCCTAGTGGGAAGAAAGAGTCGAATGTTGTTTATGGTCAACCTGATCGTAATAGGAGGCACCAATCTGTGAGTGCAGTTCATATCTCTAACCCTACTCCTGCAACACCAGAACCACCACAGGGAAATCAGCAGAGGCCTAGAAGGCAGTTCACTAAGCTCAATATGTCACTGGCCCAAGCCTTGCAACACTTGTTGAAGGGTGAACTCATCACTTTGAGGGACCCTCCTCAGAATCCCAATGTTACCTCTCCTAGATACAATCCTAATGCATGATGTGCATATCATTAAAATTGTCAGGGACATGACACCAATAGTTGCTGGATATTGAAGAATAAAATTCAGGATATGATTGATGCTGGAGAGATTGAGTTTGACCCTCCGGGTACTCCAAACGTGATTACTGCTCCCATGCCAAATCATGAAAAAACTGTTAATGCCATTGATGAAGTTTCACATATTTCCTCAGTTGCAGATGTAACCACACCATTGTTTGTTATTAAGAAGAAGTTGGTACAAGCTGGGTTCTTTCCAGGTTGTCATGAAGATTGTTTATATTGTGCTTATAAGCCGGATAGTTGCTGGAGATTGAAAGACGATATGATGTACTTAGGTAATGTACTATGTATCTATGGATATGTATGTTATGGTATGATGTAAATGATGTATGCATGATATGACACTGCCGGAAGCGTCTGGATATCTTTGTATAACAACTGCTGGCCAGGGAAAATAAATCCCGATTCGTTGCTGAAGAATATGAGGAAATCGTTCTCGTCTTGTTTGATGATGAGGTATACATAACCTTCCGTATGCTGGGGATAGTAAGGTATATATAACCTTCGTCTTCGTTTGATAGTAGAGTAGATATAACACCCGTCTTCGTTCGTCGTACCCTTATTGGAAAGTAATTTCCCGTATATCCGTATGAGGATAAAAGAGATGGATATAAATTCCAGGGGAGATGAGACTTTATGAAGATAGATTCGTCCTACTGAGGGTTTTGTGATTGTCTTGTAAAGATGAACCGGCGAAGCTTCGTTGAAATCCTTCCCTCGTTCGTCCTTAGTAAATACTATTACTGCATTTTCATGCATTTCTGGTAAACATCAATCATATTCAGCATTCATGCATTTTTGGTAAACATCAATCATATTCAAAAGCATACATACATTCAAACACAACCAATGGACGTTTCGCTTATGTAAATAGGGTAAAAGTAAATCTGGATTCAAAAGATGAAATTTATTTATATCAAAAAGTGACCCATACACAGGTAAGTTTGTACAAGGAGACAGAAATCCTAGTAAGAGGAATTTGTCATAAAATTTTTACAAAACAAAGAAAATCAGCTATGTGGGAAACAATCCTATTGAGTTTCAATTCTACTATTGCCATTATCTTCAAGTTTCTCATCTTCTGCTGTTGAGACGGAAATGATTGGATTGAGTTTTATCTGTTCGAGCTTGAGTAAGTAGTACAACTGGTTGCAGTTTCATGGGTGATCCAAACGAGACATAGTCATACGCTTTAATCCCTAACTTTTGCCTGGATTGCCCTTTCAGGTTTTCAATCCACCGGGATACCCTTTTTTGCCCAAGCCGCCTTTTCAGGTTTTCGACTTGCCGGGTGTACATCTTTTTATATATATCCCTAATTTTTGCCCAAACCCTTTTGGTTTGCCGGGATGCCCTTATTTTTGCCTAGGCCTGTCAACCTAGCGGGTCTCTTTTTATGCGTAGTATTTTTTAACTATGTCTGCGTTTACAGGCTGTGGGAAGTTTTCACCATCCATTGTAGTAAGTATCATGGCACCTCCTGAGAACACTGTCTTGACTACAAATGGTCCTTCATATGTTGGAGTCCACTTGCCCCTAGGATCACCCTGTGGTAATATAATACGCTTGATTACCAAGTCACCAGCCTGATATACCTTTGGCTTAACCTTCTTGTTAAAAGCTTTGATCATTCGCTTCTGGTACATCTGGCCATGACAAACTGCTGCTAACCTCTTCTCATCAATCAAATTTATCTGGTCCAGTCGAGTCTGAATCCACTCATCTTCATCCAAGCCTGCATCCTTCATAATTCTTAAGGAGGGAATATGGACTTCAATGGGCAGAACTGTTTCCATACCATAGACTAAGGAGAATGGGGTTGCCCCTGTTGAAGTACGTATTGTGGTACGATAACCATGAAGAGCAAACGGTAACATCTCATGCCAATCCTTGTAAGTAACAGTCATCTTCTGTACAATCTTCTTAATGTTATTATTAGCAGCTTCAACTGCCCCATTCATCTTTGGACGATACGGAGAAGAGTTATGATGCTTAATCTTGAACTGCGTGCAGAGATCAGTAATCATAGTGTTGTTCAGATTAGAGCCATTGTCAGTAATAATCCTTTCAGGGATGCCATACCTACATATGAGATTATTCTTAATGAATCGAGCCACAACATTCTTGGTAACAGATGCAAATGAAGTTGCCTCTACCCATTTTGTGAAGTAATCAATAGCAACCAGGATGAAACGATGTCCATTAGAAGCAGTAGGCTTGATCTCACCAATCATATCAATGCCCCACATGGCAAAAGGCCAAGGAGCAGTCAACACATTCAATGGTGATGGAGGTACATGTACTTTATCAGCATAAATTTGGCACTTGTGACATGTTCTGGAGTGTTGATAGCAATCAGCTTCCATGGTAGACCAATAATAACCTGCTCTCAATATCTTCTTTGCCATAGTATGACCACTAGAATGAGTGCCAAAGGTCCCATCATGCATCTCTTCCATAATTTCTGTAGCTTCCTTCTTATCCACACAACGAAGCAAAGTTGAATCATGATTGCGCTTGTACAAAATGCCATTACTCAAAAAGAACTTAGCAGAAAACCTTCTTAGAAATTTCCTATCTTTGACAGATGCCCCTTCAGGGAATTCCTGAGCTTCAAGATATCTCTTTACTTCATAGAACCAAGGCTTCTCCTCTGCCCCTTCAGTGTCAAACTCATTGCAATATGCAGGCTTTTCAAATCTATCAATAGTAATCTTGGGAGCTTCATCATCCCAGCTGATCTCAAACATGGATGCCATGGTGGCTAATGCATCTGCCAATTGATTCTCTCTTCGTGGAATATGTCCAAAGGTAATCTCTTTGAAATGTGGGATCAAAGACAACACATGCTCTCTGTAAGGAATGAGGTTATCATGCTTGGTATCCCAATCTCATTTAATCTGACTAACTACTAGGGCTGAATCTCCATACACATCAAGGAACTGAATCTTCATATCAATAGCAGCTTTAATACCCAGGATACATGCCTCATACTCAGCCATGTTATTGGTACAATAGAAACAAAGTCTGGAAGTAATCGGGGTATGACAACCTTCAGGGGAACTAATCACAACACCAACACCATTACCAAGTGCATTAGAGGCACCATCAAAAACCATAGTCCATCGGGATCCTTGTTCAGGTCCGTCATATTGTCCAGGTTCTTTGGTAATAATCATAATGTCTTCATCAGGAAACTCAAAACTCATTGACTGGTAATCATCCACTGCTTGATGAGCCAAATGATCAGCTACAACACTTCCCTTAATGGCCTTCTGAGTAGTATACTGTATGTCATATTCTGTCAAGATCATTTGCCATCTTGCAATTCTTCCGGAGAGAGTAGGTTTCTCGAATATGTACTTGATTGGATCCATCTTTGAAATCAATAAGGTAGTATGAGTCAACATATACTGTCTTAGTCGGCGAGCAGCCCATGCCAAAGCGCAGCAAGTTTTCTCGAGCAATGAGTATCTTGTTTCACAGTCGGTAAACTTTTTGCTAAGGTAGTATATTGCCTGCTCTTTTCGACCAGACTCGTCATGTTGCCCCAACACACACCCCATTGAGTTGTCTAACACTGTTAAGTACATAATCAAGGGTCTTCCATCAACTGGTGGCATCAAAATTGGAGGTTCTAGCAGATATCTCTTGATTTCATCAAAGGCAGTCTGGCACTCATCATTCCATTCCATCACCTGATCTTTCTTCAACAACTTGAAGATTGGCTCACAGATGGCAGTTAATTGGGAAATAAATCTTGCAATGTAGTTCAATCGTCCCAAGAAACCTCTAACCTCCTTCTCAGTACGGGGAGCTGGCATCTCTCGTATAGCTTTCACTTTTGCAGGATCCACTTCAATGCCTTTTCCACTGACAATGAAACCCAGGAGCTTACCAGACCTAACTCCAAAAGTACACTTGTTTGGGTTCAATCTCAACTTGTATTTCTTCAACCTCTCAAACAATTTATGCAAATGATCAAGATGTTGTTCTTCAGTCTGAGACCTGGCTATCATATCATCCACATATACCTCTATCTCATGATGAATCATATCATGAAACAAAGCCACCATAGCACGCTGATATGTTGCCCCTGCATTCTTCAACCCAAATGGCATCACCTTATAGCAAAAGGTGCCCCACTGTGTAACAAATGTTGTCTTCTCCATATCTTCGGGTGCCATCTTGATTTGATTGTAACCAGAGAAACCATCCATAAAAGAGAATACCTTATGCTGAGCAGTGTTGTCTACCAGAACATCAATATGAGGAAGTGGAAAGTCGTCTTTGGGGCTAGCCTTGTTCAAATCTCTGTAGTCCACACACATACGTACCTTACCATCTTTCTTAGGAACTGGTACCACATTTGCAACCCACTGAGGATAAGAAGTCACTGCTAAAAACCCTGCATTGAATTGTTTCATTACCTCCGCCTTGATCTTTTCTGACATCTCAGGACGCATACGACGAACCTTCTGCTTCTTTGGACGACAATCTTCTTTCACTGGTAAATGGTGAACCACAATGTCTGTATCCAACCCTGGCATATCTTCATAAGACCAAGCAAAGATCTCTACGTAGTCACGTAACATCTGAATCAACCTGCTCTTGACACTGTCCTCTAAGTCAGCCCCTATCTTGACCTCTTTCCTGTTTTCTTCAGTTCCCAGATTCACAACTTCGACTGGCTCTTCATGTGGCTGTATGGCTTTCTCTTCTTGTTGTAACAACCTAGCAAGCTCTACAGGTACTTCACAATCGTCCTCATTTCCGTCTTCAGTTTGATAGATCGGATTCTCGAAATTATAATTGGCAATAGTAGAACTGTTATCAACAGGATCCAGAGTGGATGAGGATCTGCATTCTAGTGATGTGGGTGTGTGTAAGAACACATAGCTGATAAAGCAAAAGTAAAAGAAAAGAAAGACAAGGAACACAATATTTACGAAAACGAAACGTCCACTGATTTTATTGAATGAAGTATGCAAATGAAATGACAACCCGTAACAAGCACACCATTGTGCCCCGGGTAAGGCACATGGCTTAAGAGTTCAATTGTTCAAGAAATTACAAACTTAAAAGTAACAACACAGTAATAGTATTTACTCCTGACTAAAGGAGATAGGGATAACATCTTCAGCTTTCCAATTATTGAGCCCAGCACCCACAGTAGGAAAAATCCAAGCATCCAGATTGTAGTCTTCATCATAGTCTCCCACAGCATTGATCTGATCTTTCATAACCCCTTGATTGGTGATACGAACAGCACGAGCATGACGAATAGCCTTCTGGGACTCTGCAGTGAAACCCAAACCAAACTTGTCAGACTTATATGGAATATCAGGAAGCTGACCCCAAATAGTGCAACCACCTTCATCCACCACAGCTCTAGCATCATTGAGGGAGGCCATTGCCATTGTTGGAGGTTTTCTGGTGACCACAGGAACTTTCTTCGCAACAGGAGGAGCTACACAATCATTAACAATCCGGGGAACCACTTCAAACGTCTGACACGGAGTTTCAATGTATTCACCTTCCATTTCCAGATACTTGAAAGTGTTTACATGGCTGACAAAGTATTCTTTTTCTCCATAGACAGTAACAACTTTTCCATCCACTGGATATCTCAACTTTTGGTGTAATTTAGAGGTTACAACACCTGCCCCATGGATCCAGGGACGACCAAGCAGACAAGAGTACGAAGGACGAATATCCATCACAAAAAATGTAGCAGTAAACACCTGGGAGCCAACTTTGATTGGAAGATCAACTTCCCCATGCACTACTCTTCTAGAACCATCAAAAGCTTTCACCACAATATTACTGGGCTTTAGCACAGCATCTTCAGGACTCAGCTTATTCAGGACTTCCTTGGGCAACACATTCAAAGAGGAACCATTGTCTATCAATACATGTGACAGGGTAGTGCCCCTGCATTCTATTGAGATATGCAAGGCCCTGTTATGATCCCTCTTGGCAGGGGTCAAATCAGCATCAGAAAACCCTAACCCATTATCATAGGTCAGATGGGCAACACAATTCTCAAACTGGTCAACAGAAATAGCATTGGGTACATGAGCAGTCTTCAGAAACTTGATCAAGGACTTGGCATGAGCCTCAGAACACAACAACAAGGACAACATAGAAATCTTTGAGGGAGTATGCCCCAATTGATCAACAATGTCATAATCACTCTTGCGAATGATTTTCAATACTTCTTCCATTTGCTTAGAGAGATTATCAGCAACTGGCTCATCAGTAGATACAGGCTCAATAACAGGACCCTTGACCCGAGCATCAGTGGTGGAGGTAGCAGCAGGAGTAACTGCATTCTTGGAAGTAATTGGAGGTGAGAAGACTCTTCCACTACGAGTGATCTTACTAAATCCAGCAATATTATCGATATCAACAGGCACATCAGCTAAGGGCTCTTGCTTAACACCATGGATGTAAACATCGGATCCATAGTGCCAAGGCACAGCTTTATCAGACGTATATGGAATAGGACCAGGAGTAGTAATGACCATGGGAACCACTCTGGCTTCAGCAACAACTTTCACAGGACCTTCAGCAGTAATCATGATTGGACCCTGATGGGTGATTTTAATAGGTCCCTTTGAAGTGATTCTCACCGGCACTTTGTCAACCATATCAACCTCTTCAATCTTCTTACTTCTGGTAATATGCTCTACCATACTTTCCACAGACGATGGGGTCCTCTCAAACACTATAGTATACTTATCCATGAGACGTTGAATTCCATCTCTTAATCTGAAGCAACTATCCGGCTTATAGGTACAGTACAAACAATCTTCACGACAACCTGGAAAGAACCCAGCTTGTACTAACTTTTTCTTGATAACAGACAATGGTGTGGTCAACTCCGCAACTGAATAGATATGAAGATCTTCATCAATGGCATTGACAGTCTTCTCGTGATTTGGCATTGGAGCAGTAATCACATTTGGAGTACCTGGAGGATCAAACTCAATTTCTCCAGCATCAATCATATCTTGAATTTTGTTCTTCAAGATCCAGCAATTATTAGTATCATGTCCCTGACAGTTTGAATGATATGCACATTGTGCATTGGGATTGTACCTAGGAGAGGTAACATTAGGATTCTGAGGAGCCTCTTTCAAAGTAATAAGTTCAGCCTTCAACAAGTGTTGCAATGCCTGAGCCATTGACATGTTGATCTTCGTGAACTGTCTTCTAGCCCTCTGTTGGTTGCCCTGTGGCTGCTCTGTTATTGCAGGAGTTGGATTTGAAATATGAACTGCACTAACAGATTGATGCCTTCTATTACGATCAGGTTGACCATAAACAGCATTGGATTCTTTCTTTCCAGTGGGAGGCTTCTTTGCAGCACCTGATGAAGAAGTGCCCACTTGGATCTTGCCATTCTTTATACCATTTTCCACTCGCTCTCCTGTCATAATCAACTCAGTGAAGCCAGATGATGAGCTTCCAATGAGATGACTGTAAAACGGACCATTCAGCGTACACATGAACATATCAACCAATTCCCTGTCAGTCAAAGGGGGTTGAACTCTTCCAGCTAAGTCTCTCCATTTCTGGGCATACTCCTTAAAACTTTCTTTGGCACCCATGGACATGCTTTGCAACTGCATGCGAGTGGGAGCTAAGTCAGCATTGTATTGATACTGCTTATAGAAAGCTTCAGCAAGATCATTCCAGTCTCTGATGTTGACACTCTCCAATTGATAATACCACTCCAACTGAGCTCCAGATAAACTCTCTTGGAAAAAGTGGATCCACAACTTCTTGTCAGCAGTGTGAGGTTGGATTCTTCTGACATAAGACCTCAAATGCAGCTTGGGACAGGAGACCCATCATAAACAACAAAGGTAGGAACCTTGAAACCAATGGGTATGACAACCCCAGATATCAGACTCAAATCCTCAAAATCCAGCCCAGAAGATTTCTGCAACTCCATAGCATCCATCCTATCCACCAGCATCTTGAATTTGTCCTCATTAGGATCATGGTAATAATTGGCCTCAGAATCAGAGTCCCCCATAGTGTTGTGGAGACTGCCTCCCTCTTTCTCAGATTCCTCAGATTCATAGTCTTCAACCTGCTCTTTGGTCTTGACAGGACCTTTGAACCTTCTTCCCATGTTGAGCAGGCCACCTGACCTTCTAGTCTTCTTAGTCTTCTTGGCCAGCAGTGTCTTCAATTCGTCCTGCCCCTTGGATAGGTTCAGGATCAGCTCTTGGAACTGTGCATTCTGTGCCTGGAGATCCTTAACTGATTGTTCAAGAGCCATTGCTGAAATAAACAGCGAGAAGATGAGAAACCTGTGCACCATTATAAACCTGTGATGTAATGAAATGATATGTGAATGCATATGCAATGTTTTCAAGGACCGCAGGATTTAAATTTGCTTAAACAATCAAGAAAGTAAACTTTTATTAGTAATAAATTTGTTTTGCCTTTTAGGCTTACAAAAAATGAAATGAAATAAGTACAAAAGATGGGGTTTTAAGTCTCCCATGGACGTTTCCTCTTTGTATTGAGGTATGAGTTGAGGTTCCGTTCCTCGTGAAGTTGCTTTGTTAGTTCCAGGATTCTTTCTTGGCTTGCTTTATAATGAGCCTCGAAAGTATCCCTTTGCTCCTTCAGTTGGATCCATGATCTCTGCAAGTCTTCCATATCAGTAGGCATGTCTGGGTGAAGGATGGTATAAGCTGTGTCTCCTTCAGCAACAGGTTCCATGGTAACTGGTAAGACGGCAGGATATGGCATCATGAGAGTCTGAGCACGAGATCGTACCCATCTGAGATAAGCCTCCATAGGAATAGTGTACTTAGGCTCCAGTGTCTTGCTGTCAACCCTGCTTACTTTTCCCCAAGCTCGTATGAATCTTTGACGGTAACCTTGAAGATCGTTGTCGTAATCAAACACAATACCCTGAATCAACATGTCATGAGGACCATCACTCCGAGCGTAACCAAACTGTCGTAAAGCTAATGAAGGGTTGTAGGTAATGCCTCCTCTTATGCCTAGAAGTGGCACATTAGGAAACTCCCCACAACGGTCAATGATAGTGACATTCTCCATAGACCTGGAGCACCAATGGATATCTGAATGTGAGAGTGACATGATCCTCTTGGACCATCTGAACCATTGCTCATTCTTCATTACTGAGCGAGGAAGGTGAGAAATAAACCACCTGGAGAGCAGAGGTATGCAACACATCAAAGTTCCTCTTGCCCTTGTAGTACAGGTATGAAGAGAATGTAGTATGTCTCCAAGCAATGTAGGCACTGGATTGTGACTCAGGAATATGTTGATGGCATGAACGTCTATAAACTGATCTGGATTGGGGAACAATACTAAGCCATATATCAGCAAGGCTAAGATCTCCTCAAAAGCATCATAGCTCATGGCCTTCAAGAACATTTGAGCTTTATCCATTAATACCTTGGCAAGAATACCCTTAACTCCGCTTCTCGTTTCTAGAACAATGTCAGACTTCTTCAGATGTAGAGCTGCAGCAATAACCTCAGGTTTAAGCTCCTTCTCTAAACCTGTGAAGGGTCTTTGATCAAGAACAGGTATGCCCAGAAGTTTAGAGAACTCCTCCATGGTTGGAACCAGCTGATAATCAGGGAATGTAAAACAATGGTGCTTATGGTCAAAGAACTGAAACAGAACACTCATCATGTCTTCATTGAACTCTGAAGTGACTAGATCCAGTAGGTGACCATGTCTCTTGATGAACTGAGAGTTTTCAGAAACCTGAGAAACCAATTCTTTAGGCTTAGAAGGTATTCCTACAAAGTTGATCCTGATAGTATTCCTACGAGCAGAAGCCATGACCTGCAACAAAGAACAAAGATAAATCCTTTGGCCCTTGAAATGGTTAGTGAAAATGTTATGCTTATGATGCATGATGATGCTATGATGTTATGCTCAATCACAAACATGTGGCACACACAAACAAGTCACACCATAGCCCTAGGTTTAAAGGCTTGCATGAGGTTTAAAGGTAAGTACCCTCCCCTGAAGTTTAGATGGCTCATCCTGTCCTAGAAAAGTAACCAGGTTCTAAGGGATCTCAATATCATTGATCCCTCACAAGGGTGGTTGTTCAGTAGGCAACTTACTTGCCAACCAAAACCCTCCAAGTTTAGAATCTCAATGAGTGTAGCATCGAGTATCAACCAACTTCAGTCTTCACCAAAGCTGGTTATCTCACTACTTTTTCTAAAGGCCAAGATGGGATAACTAGGGTTCTAAAAGTTAGTTAGTGCATTGACAACATATGGCAGCCTCATATTATCCTCAACTTGACTTAAGGAACATAAGCACCAACCAAGAAGTCACACTAACTATGGCCACCAGATCAACCATATCGGTATACGCCGTACAGTTTCCTTGGTCTATTGCCATTTACCTAAGGTACACTAGATCCGGGTTAGGATCTTTCACACATAAGAGCACCCAACAAGATAAATATAAAGCAAACAAGGCAAACAAATTTAAAGTGATCTAATTCCTAAGGGTACCCCTCTTTTATTAAATCCCCAGCAGAGTCGCCAGTTCTGTAACACGGTGGGAGAACTGACTTTAGTTATGTTGCGGATAGCAAGAGTCGCCACCGACTTTTATTTTATCCAAAGGAAAGGCATAAAAGAACAGGAAATACCTTTTTTAAAAGATTTTTGGGTCCGGGGGGTAAGTTATGTAAAGGGAAGGTGTTAGCACCCTTTACATCCATGGTTATCCATGGGCTCTTAGTTACTTAGCTCACTTTAAACTGTTTTTGAAAAGTGTGAAGTGTGTGAATAGAAATTTTCATAAGAGTTTGATAATGATCCATGTGCGGATGCGTAAAAAACTTGTGTTTGAAAATTGTTTGAAATTGTGAAGTGTTTTGAAAAGTTTTTGAATAGTGAGCAAGTAACTATGAGGAACCTACCCTAAAGTTTAAGTCTTTCTGTTCTTGAATCCTTTAAATGGTAAGACTATCCCTATTATTAAGGAATAGGTAGTCATTACCTTGGATGTAAGGGACATATGAGGGACATCTGTTAATGAAGGCAATTGTAGGGTGTATTAAGCAATTTTTTTGGAGGGACTGTCATCATTATTCGAAAGGGACAAGATCTTTATGAAAGGCAACCATTAAGGGACTTGATGACTTTTCTTTTAAGGGACTTGCTTTATACACCCCACTTGACCTTTTTGAATAGGCAACAATGAGAGGCAACCCTAGAAAGTGAGATGGCGATTAAAAATCGACTTACGTGTGTGAGTGTTTAATTTAATTTATCTTATAATTTTAAATGACCTAAATTCAATTTTAAAATATAATACATGTGTATACTCCCTATTTTACTAACCATAGCATAAAAATTAAATAATTTAAATATTTACAAAAATTTACACCAAGGAGCAATTACAATAATAATTAATAAGCAATTAAAGATAAATAGCAAGAATAAATAAGCAACATATAAATAATAAATAAATAAGCAATAAAAATTATAATAGAGGTTAGTAATAGTAATCAAAAATAAAAGGGGTTAGTGAAATAATAATAATAAGTATAATTAAAAAATAAGTGGATTAGTGATAAACATGATTAGTAATAATAATAAGCAAAATAAAATAATAAATAAGAATTAGAAATTATTAAGGAAATATAAACAATTTAATTATAAAATTTAAAATTATATGCAAAAAAAGTTAAATTAATTATAGACATATAAAAAATTATAATTACAATATTAGCATAAATTTAATTATTTTTAAACATATATAAAATAAAAGAATAAAATTTAGATTATGAACAAATTATAGAAACAATTACATATTATAAAAAATTTGATTATATTTACTAAAATTCAATTATATTAAATATTATATTTATAAAAATTAGAAATTTAAATCATAAAATAAAATTAGTTTTTTATTATTTAGAAAATAAATTAGGGTTTACAAAATTAGGGTTTGTTTAGAAAAATATTTAAGGGTTTTCAATTTAATATACAAAATTATTATAATAAATATACATATATACATTTTATAATAATAATAAAAACTAATTTTTGAATTTAGAAAAATAAATTTTAGAATTTTGAAAAGAATACATAGTACCTACATATATTTTATTTTAGAATTAGATATATAATATATATATAAAACTATATAATTTAATAATAAAATATTTGAAACAAACAAAATACAAGAAAAAAGAATGAAAACTTACCTGGCTGGGATTGAACCCATGACATCCTGCCTGCCAGCAACAAAACGTACCACCAGGCCAGCCACGCATGTGTGATAATAGAATGAGTTTAATTGGTTTTGTTCTTTGAAACCTGGAAAATCAGAAAAAATAAAGCAAAAGGCCTGGGGGAGGATTGAACCCAGGACCTATTAGACAAACAAGCACGCGCATGACCAATCCTGCTGGGTGAGCTAACCTGTTGGAATGTTGGCTATAAACAATAATATATTAAAACTGTAATTTAAATGGAAAAGTATCAAAAAGGATTGGCTGGAGGCAGGATTCGAACCCCAGCCTTCCCTCAACATGCGCATCTGTTTTACCACCAGGCCAAGCACCAAGCTTGTGAAATAAACAGAGAGAATTCATTATATTTTAAAGCAAAATTTCAAATATGAAGTTCGCGCCAAGCCAACTTCATCTTCTTCAGTGTACCTGCGATTTTTATTACGAATTTTCCTTCCATCTTTCCTGCGAAAACAGAATGGCAACAAAACCTACGAAAGCCAATGATCAACAAAACTGTAAAATTTCACAAAATTGAATCCACAAACATAACCCAGAGGTCCATTCAAATCAATCCATGGTCTTAGAATTCATTTATGTTTCGTAAATCATAAAACCCTAATTCTTGGCCGAAACCCTAAGAATGGTGGATTACGATTCAGGCCATGAAACTTTAATTCAATTGTCCAGAAACAATCTACACAACATCACAAACAAGATTAGGCAAGCAAAATTCATTAATATGCAGTGAATTAGTGTAATCGAAAAAATTATTTTCAAGAACAATCATGGTTCGGTTTGACCAATATGGCATGGTTTTGATGCATATGAGTGATGATTCATGATCAGGGAAGTCCAAGGAGTCTTGCTATGTTCTTATTTTACCTTCAAATGCCTTGGAGATTGAAAACCGAATTTGACTTTTGGCTTGAATTTTTGAAGTATGAAACTTACGTTTGAGGCTGTGGAATCCGTCCCTTGTGAATTGTTAAGTGTTCATTATATATGAGTGAGTGAATTAGGTCAAAGACTTCACAATTTTGATGGATATTTGGATCATTTGAAGATTGAAAAAGATTGGCTTTAAAATTTGAATATTCTTGATCTCACATTGCTATTTTTGGATGATTCTCATAACTCTTGTATCAATTAGATCAAAATATCATTTATGACATTCTAGAAGCAAAATAATTTTAAATCTTCACTATTTTTTATTTTATTTGAATTTAAAATGATTTTTAATATGAAAAATCATAATAAATAAAAATAAAATAATGAAAATAATGAAAATATCAAATCAATTTCGTGCAAGATGTTATGAAGTGGATTGGGTCATTATTTGGCAAGCCCATTTGAAAAAAATTAGTTTTAGACCTCCTTTTTCTTCATGAACCAACCCAAAATTTCCCAACTTTGCAAGGGCACATATCCTTCAATTTTAATGGTATGAGGGTGTTCTTGGACATTTTGGAAAGCTTGAAGAGTCCTCTAACCAACCCCACTGGTTTCATGTCCATATCATTTACCAATCTCAAGTTATGCCCTTTTGAAGTTGTTGACTTTTTGTTGACTTTCAGAAAGACCTATAATGTCTTAGCTCATACCCTCCAAATGAAGCATTTTTGGGCTTGGCTTATGAGACACAAAGTTGTAGATAATTCAATTTCCTTAAAAATGAGCTTTGGATGGAGACTTGGTGATGAAGTATGTGAAAGTTATGGCTGGTCAAAGTTCAGTTGACTTTTACTAAGGAAACCCTAATTTAGAAACTCCTGATTCTTGATGATCTGGAATCTCCTTGATGAATCATGATCAACCCTTGATCAAATGATGAATTTTATTTCATATACTTGATGTTGGCAAAAAATCATGAAGTTTGACTTTGGTTTGACCACAGTTGACCTCAGTTTGACTTTTTAACTGCATTGACTGATTTTGACTTATCTGATCATTTGACTGAGCAAACTTTGGAGAAAAGTCTTGAAACTTGTCATGGGGGTTCTTACACACATATAAGATGTTATAAAGCTCACTTGAAGTCTTGGAAGTCCATTTAGCCTGATTAAAGTCAAAACCCTAGTTTTGGATGCACTGCTTAGGAGGTGCATTGTCTGAGGGAATTGTCAACTCTTCTGACCAATTGTGAACTTTGTGAACCTTATGAACCATCATAAAATGTCTTATGAACCTCATGGGAGGTATTTTGAACCTTGTGAATCTTCTTAGCACACAAAGTCTTGTATTGTGAGGGCAAATTTTGGGGTGCAACAGCTGCCCCTGTTCAATTTTCTGAAACCTGAGGGGTTAGATTGGTATATTTGCCAGTCGTGACCTGGAAGGTTGAAGGGGATTGAACATAAAAGCCCAAAAATTTGCACTCACCAGTGCATAGAGTGATACAGATGGCTAGTTGAATATGTTTGAGTGGGCTTAAAGATGCCACTTGGAGAAAAGTTCTTCAGATACATCTCTTGGAAGATAAAGCAGTCCAAAATATGGAGGTATAATGATAGCTGTCAGGAGGATGGAGCAGTCCTGAGGCAATGATATGACTTCAAGAGGATGAAGCAATCCTGAAGTAATGAAGTTGTCAGGAGGATAAAGCAATCCTGAGGTACGAGAAGCTGTCAGGAGGATAAAGCAATCCTGAGGTACAAGAAGCTGTCAGGAGGATAAAGCAATCCTGAGGTATTGATAATATGCTTTCAGGAGGATGAAGCAATCCTGATGTAGTGATATGTTTTCAAGAGGATGGAGCAGTCTTGAGAGGTTGATAATATGCTTTCAGGAGGATGAAGCAATCCTGAAGTAATGATGATAGCTGTCAGGAGGATAAAGCAGCCCTGAGGTATAAGAAGCTGTCAGGAGGATAAAGCAATCCTGATGTAATAAAAAGCTGTCAGGAGGATGAAGCAATCCTGAGGTAGTAATAAGCTGTCAGGAGGATAAAGCAATCCTGAGGTAGTAATAAGCTGTCAGGAGGATAAAGCAATCCTGAGGTATGATAACTTTTCAGGAGGATGAAGCAGTCCTGATAATCACAAATTTGTTTGCTGGAGAATTAACCTGAAAACAAGGTAGCGTTTGTATAATAATATTAGTTTATGCATTATGTATGCATGTATGATATGATGTACTTAGGTAATGTACTATGTATCTATGGATATGTATGTTATGGTATGATGTAAATGATGTATGCATGATATGACACTGCCGGAAGCGTCTGGATATCTTTGTATAACAACTGCTGGCCAGGGAAAATAAATCCCGATTCGTTGCTGAAGAATATGAGGAAATCGTTCTCGTCTTGTTTGATGATGAGGTATACATAACCTTCCGTATGCTGGGGATAGTAAGGTATATATAACCTTCGTCTTCGTTTGATAGTAGAGTAGATATAACACCCGTCTTCGTTCGTCGTACCCTTATTGGAAAGTAATTTCCCGTATATCCGTATGAGGATAAAAGAGATGGATATAAATTCCAGGGGAGATGAGACTTTATGAAGATAGATTCGTCCTACTGAGGGTTTTGTGATTGTCTTGTAAAGATGAACCGGCGAAGCTTCGTTGAAATCCTTCCCTCGTTCGTCCTTAGTAAATACTATTACTGCATTTTCATGCATTTCTGGTAAACATCAATCATATTCAGCATTCATGCATTTTTGGTAAACATCAATCATATTCAAAAGCATACATACATTCAAACACAACCAATGGACGTTTCGCTTATGTAAATAGGGTAAAAGTAAATCTGGATTCAAAAGATGAAATTTATTTATATCAAAAAGTGACCCATACACAGGTAAGTTTGTACAAGGAGACAGAAATCCTAGTAAGAGGAATTTGTCATAAAATTTTTACAAAACAAAGAAAATCAGCTATGTGGGAAACAATCCTATTGAGTTTCAATTCTACTATTGCCATTATCTTCAAGTTTCTCATCTTCTGCTGTTGAGACGGAAATGATTGGATTGAGTTTTATCTGTTCGAGCTTGAGTAAGTAGTACAACTGGTTGCAGTTTCATGGGTGATCCAAACGAGACATAGTCATACGCTTTAATCCCTAACTTTTGCCTGGATTGCCCTTTCAGGTTTTCAATCCACCGGGATACCCTTTTTTGCCCAAGCCGCCTTTTCAGGTTTTCGACTTGCCGGGTGTACATCTTTTTATATATATCCCTAATTTTTGCCCAAACCCTTTTGGTTTGCCGGGATGCCCTTATTTTTGCCTAGGCCTGTCAACCTAGCGGGTCTCTTTTTATGCGTAGTATTTTTTAACTATGTCTGCGTTTACAGGCTGTGGGAAGTTTTCACCATCCATTGTAGTAAGTATCATGGCACCTCCTGAGAACACTGTCTTGACTACAAATGGTCCTTCATATGTTGGAGTCCACTTGCCCCTAGGATCACCCTGTGGTAATATAATACGCTTGATTACCAAGTCACCAGCCTGATATACCTTTGGCTTAACCTTCTTGTTAAAAGCTTTGATCATTCGCTTCTGGTACATCTGGCCATGACAAACTGCTGCTAACCTCTTCTCATCAATCAAATTTATCTGGTCCAGTCGAGTCTGAATCCACTCATCTTCATCCAAGCCTGCATCCTTCATAATTCTTAAGGAGGGAATCTGGACTTCAATGGGCAGAACTGTTTCCATACCATAGACTAAGGAGAATGGGGTTGCCCCTGTTGAAGTACGTATTGTGGTACGATAACCATGAAGAGCAAACGGTAACATCTCATGCCAATCCTTGTAAGTAACAGTCATCTTCTGTACAATCTTCTTAATGTTATTATTAGCAGCTTCAACTGCCCCATTCATCTTTGGACGATACGGAGAAGAGTTATGATGCTTAATCTTGAACTGCGTGCAGAGATCAGTAATCATAGTGTTGTTCAGATTAGAGCCATTGTCAGTAATAATCCTTTCAGGGATGCCATACCTACATATGAGATTATTCTTAATGAATCGAGCCACAACATTCTTGGTAACAGATGCAAATGAAGTTGCCTCTACCCATTTTGTGAAGTAATCAATAGCAACCAGGATGAAACGATGTCCATTAGAAGCAGTAGGCTTGATCTCACCAATCATATCAATGCCCCACATGGCAAAAGGCCAAGGAGCAGTCAACACATTCAATGGTGATGGAGGTACATGTACTTTATCAGCATAAATTTGGCACTTGTGACATGTTCTGGAGTGTTGATAGCAATCAGCTTCCATGGTAGACCAATAATAACCTGCTCTCAATATCTTCTTTGCCATAGTATGACCACTAGAATGAGTGCCAAAGGTCCCATCATGCATCTCTTCCATAATTTCTGTAGCTTCCTTCTTATCCACACAACGAAGCAAAGTTGAATCATGATTGCGCTTGTACAAAATGCCATTACTCAAAAAGAACTTAGCAGAAAACCTTCTTAGAAATTTCCTATCTTTGACAGATGCCCCTTCAGGGAATTCCTGAGCTTCAAGATATCTCTTTACTTCATAGAACCAAGGCTTCTCCTCTGCCCCTTCAGTGTCAAACTCATTGCAATATGCAGGCTTTTCAAATCTATCAATAGTAATCTTGGGAGCTTCATCATCCCAGCTGATCTCAAACATGGATGCCATGGTGGCTAATGCATCTGCCAATTGATTCTCTCTTCGTGGAATATGTCCAAAGGTAATCTCTTTGAAATGTGGGATCAAAGACAACACATGCTCTCTGTAAGGAATGAGGTTATCATGCTTGGTATCCCAATCTCATTTAATCTGACTAACTACTAGGGCTGAATCTCCATACACATCAAGGAACTGAATCTTCATATCAATAGCAGCTTTAATACCCAGGATACATGCCTCATACTCAGCCATGTTATTGGTACAATAGAAACAAAGTCTGGCAGTAATCGGGGTATGACAACCTTCAGGGGAACTAATCACAACACCAACACCATTACCAAGTGCATTAGAGGCACCATCAAAAACCATAGTCCATCGGGATCCTTGTTCAGGTCCGTCATATTGTCCAGGTTCTTTGGTAATAATCATAATGTCTTCATCAGGAAACTCAAAACTCATTGACTGGTAATCATCCACTGCTTGATGAGCCAAATGATCAGCTACAACACTTCCCTTAATGGCCTTCTGAGTAGTATACTGTATGTCATATTCTGTCAAGATCATTTGCCATCTTGCAATTCTTCCGGAGAGAGTAGGTTTCTCGAATATGTACTTGATTGGATCCATCTTTGAAATCAATAAGGTAGTATGAGTCAACATATACTGTCTTAGTCGGCGAGCAGCCCATGCCAAAGCGCAGCAAGTTTTCTCGAGCAATGAGTATCTTGTTTCACAGTCGGTAAACTTTTTGCTAAGGTAGTATATTGCCTGCTCTTTTCGACCAGACTCGTCATGTTGCCCCAACACACACCCCATTGAGTTGTCTAACACTGTTAAGTACATAATCAAGGGTCTTCCATCAACTGGTGGCATCAAAATTGGAGGTTCTAGCAGATATCTCTTGATTTCATCAAAGGCAGTCTGGCACTCATCATTCCATTCCATCACCTGATCTTTCTTCAACAACTTGAAGATTGGCTCACAGATGGCAGTTAATTGGGAAATAAATCTTGCAATGTAGTTCAATCGTCCCAAGAAACCTCTAACCTCCTTCTCAGTACGGGGAGCTGGCATCTCTCGTATAGCTTTCACTTTTGCAGGATCCACTTCAATGCCTTTTCCACTGACAATGAAACCCAGGAGCTTACCAGACCTAACTCCAAAAGTACACTTGTTTGGGTTCAATCTCAACTTGTATTTCTTCAACCTCTCAAACAATTTATGCAAATGATCAAGATGTTGTTCTTCAGTCTGAGACCTGGCTATCATATCATCCACATATACCTCTATCTCATGATGAATCATATCATGAAACAAAGCCACCATAGCACGCTGATATGTTGCCCCTGCATTCTTCAACCCAAATGGCATCACCTTATAGCAAAAGGTGCCCCACTGTGTAACAAATGTTGTCTTCTCCATATCTTCGGGTGCCATCTTGATTTGATTGTAACCAGAGAAACCATCCATAAAAGAGAATACCTTATGCTGAGCAGTGTTGTCTACCAGAACATCAATATGAGGAAGTGGAAAGTCGTCTTTGGGGCTAGCCTTGTTCAAATCTCTGTAGTCCACACACATACGTACCTTACCATCTTTCTTAGGAACTGGTACCACATTTGCAACCCACTGAGGATAAGAAGTCACTGCTAAAAACCCTGCATTGAATTGTTTCATTACCTCCGCCTTGATCTTTTCTGACATCTCAGGACGCATACGACGAACCTTCTGCTTCTTTGGACGACAATCTTCTTTCACTGGTAAACGGTGAACCACAATGTCTGTATCCAACCCTGGCATATCTTCATAAGACCAAGCAAAGATCTCTACGTAGTCACGTAACATCTGAATCAACCTGCTCTTGACACTGTCCTCTAAGTCAGCCCCTATCTTGACCTCTTTCCTGTTTTCTTCAGTTCCCAGATTCACAACTTCGACTGGCTCTTCATGTGGCTGTATGGCTTTCTCTTCTTGTTGTAACAACCTAGCAAGCTCTACAGGTACTTCACAATCGTCCTCATTTCCGTCTTCAGTTTGATAGATCGGATTCTCGAAATTATAATTGGCAATAGTAGAACTGTTATCAACAGGATCCAGAGTGGATGAGGATCTGCATTCTAGTGATGTGGGTGTGTGTAAGAACACATAGCTGATAAAGCAAAAGTAAAAGAAAAGAAAGACAAGGAACACAATATTTACGAAAACGAAACGTCCACTGATTTTATTGAATGAAGTATGCAAATGAAATGACAACCCGTAACAAGCACACCATTGTGCCCCGGGTAAGGCACATGGCTTAAGAGTTCAATTGTTCAAGAAATTACAAACTTAAAAGTAACAACACAGTAATAGTATTTACTCCTGACTAAAGGAGATAGGGATAACATCTTCAGCTTTCCAATTATTGAGCCCAGCACCCACAGTAGGAAAAATCCAAGCATCCAGATTGTAGTCTTCATCATAGTCTCCCACAGCATTGATCTGATCTTTCATAACCCCTTGATTGGTGATACGAACAGCACGAGCACGACGAATAGCCTTCTGGGACTCTGCAGTGAAACCCAAACCAAACTTGTCAGACTTATATGGAATATCAGGAAGCTGACCCCAAATAGTGCAACCACCATCATCCACCACAGCTCTAGCATCATTGAGGGAGGCCATTGCCATTGTTGGAGGTTTTCTGGTGACCACAGGAACTTTCTTCGCAACAGGAGGAGCTACACAATCATTAACAATCCGGGGAACCACTTCAAACGTCTGACACGGAGTTTCAATGTATTCACCTTCCATTTCCAGATACTTGAAAGTGTTTACATGGCTGACAAAGTATTCTTTTTCTCCATAGACAGTAACAACTTTTCCATCCACTGGATATCTCAACTTTTGGTGTAATTTAGAGGTTACAACACCTGCCCCATGGATCCAGGGACGACCAAGCAGACAAGAGTACGAAGGACGAATATCCATCACAAAAAATGTAGCAGTAAACACCTGGGAGCCAACTTTGATTGGAAGATCAACTTCCCCATGCACTACTCTTCTAGAACCATCAAAAGCTTTCACCACAATATTACTGGGCTTTAGCACAGCATCTTCAGGACTCAGCTTATTCAGGACTTCCTTGGGCAACACATTCAAAGAGGAACCATTGTCTATCAATACATGTGACAGGGTAGTGCCCCTGCATTCTATTGAGATATGCAAGGCCCTGTTATGATCCCTCTTGGCAGGGGTCAAATCAGCATCAGAAAACCCTAACCCATTATCATAGGTCAGATGGGCAACACAATTCTCAAACTGGTCAACAGAAATAGCATTGGGTACATGAGCAGTCTTCAGAAACTTGATCAAGGACTTGGCATGAGCCTCAGAACACAACAACAAGGACAGCATAGAAATCTTTGAGGGAGTATGCCCCAATTGATCAACAATGTCAAAATCACTCTTGCGAATGATTTTCAATACTTCTTCCATTTGCTTAGAGAGATTATCAGCAACTGGCTCATCAGTAGATACAGGCTCAATAACAGGACCCTTGCCCCGAGCATCAGTGGTGGAGGTAGCAGCAGGAGTAACTGCATTCTTGGAAGTAATTGGAGGTGAGAAGACTCTTCCACTACGAGTGATCTTACTAAATCCAGCAATATTATCGATATCAACAGGCACATCAGCTAAGGGCTCTTGCTTAACACCATGGATGTAAACATCGGATCCATAGTGCCAAGGCACAGCTTTATCAGACGTATATGGAATAGGACCAGGAGTAGTAATGACCATGGGAACCACTCTGGCTTCAGCAACAACTTTCACAGGACCTTCAGCAGTAATCCTGATTGGACCCTGATGGGTGATTTTAATAGGTCCCTTTGAAGTGATTCTCACCGGCACTTTGTCAACCATATCAACCTCTTCAATCTTCTTACTTCTGGTAATATGCTCTACCATACTTTCCACAGACGATGGGGTCCTCTCAAACACTATAGTATACTTATCCATGAGACGTTGAATTCCATCTCTCAATCTGAAGCAACTATCCGGCTTATAGGTACAGTACAAACAATCTTCACGACAACCTGGAAAGAACCCAGCTTGTACTAACTTTTTCTTGATAACAGACAATGGTGTGGTCAACTCCGCAACTGAATAGATATGAAGATCTTCATCAATGGCATTGACAGTCTTCTCGTGATTTGGCATTGGAGCAGTAATCACATTTGGAGTACCTGGAGGATCAAACTCAATTTCTCCAGCATCAATCATATCTTGAATTTTGTTCTTCAAGATCCAGCAATTATTAGTATCATGTCCCTGACAGTTTGAATGATATGCACATTGTGCATTGGGATTGTACCTAGGAGAGGTAACATTAGGATTCTGAGGAGCCTCTTTCAAAGTAATAAGTTCAGCCTTCAACAAGTGTTGCAATGCCTGAGCCATTGACATGTTGATCTTCGTGAACTGTCTTCTAGCCCTCTGTTGGTTGCCCTGTGGCTGCTCTGTTATTGCAGGAGTTGGATTTGAAATATGAACTGCACTAACAGATTGATGCCTTCTATTACGATCAGGTTGACCATAAACAGCATTGGATTCTTTCTTTCCAGTGGGAGGCTTCTTTGCAGCACCTGATGAAGAAGTGCCCACTTGGATCTTGCCATTCTTTATACCATTTTCCACTCGCTCTCCTGTCATAATCAACTCAGTGAAGCCAGATGATGAGCTTCCAATGAGATGACTGTAAAACGGACCATTCAGCGTACACATGAACATATCAACCAATTCCCTGTCAGTCAAAGGGGGTTGAACTCTTCCAGCTAAGTCTCTCCATTTCTGGGCATACTCCTTAAAACTTTCTTTGGCACCCATGGACATGCTTTGCAACTGCATGCGAGTGGGAGCTAAGTCAGCATTGTATTGATACTGCTTATAGAAAGCTTCAGCAAGATCATTCCAGTCTCTGATGTTGACACTCTCCAATTGATAATACCACTCCAACTGAGCTCCAGATAAACTCTCTTGGAAAAAGTGGATCCACAACTTCTTGTCAGCAGTGTGAGGTTGGATTCTTCTGACATAAGACCTCAAATGCAGCTTGGGACAGGAGACCCATCATAAACAACAAAGGTAGGAACCTTGAAACCAATGGGTATGACAACCCCAGATATCAGACTCAAATCCTCAAAATCCAGCCCAGAAGATTTCTGCAACTCCATAGCATCCATCCTATCCACCAGCATCTTGAATTTGTCCTCATTAGGATCATGGTAATAATTGGCCTCAGAATCAGAGTCCCCCATAGTGTTGTGGAGACTGCCTCCCTCTTTCTCAGATTCCTCAGATTCATAGTCTTCAACCTGCTCTTTGGTCTTGACAGGACCTTTGAACCTTCTTCCCATGTTGAGCAGGCCACCTGACCTTCTAGTCTTCTTAGTCTTCTTGGCCAGCAGTGTCTTCAATTCGTCCTGCCCCTTGGATAGGTTCAGGATCAGCTCTTGGAACTGTGCATTCTGTGCCTGGAGATCCTTAACTGATTGTTCAAGAGCCATTGCTGAAATAAACAGCGAGAAGATGAGAAACCTGTGCACCATTATAAACCTGTGATGTAATGAAATGATATGTGAATGCATATGCAATGTTTTCAAGGACCGCAGGATTTAAATTTGCTTAAACAATCAAGAAAGTAAACTTTTATTAGTAATAAATTTGTTTTGCCTTTTAGGCTTACAAAAAATGAAATGAAATAAGTACAAAAGATGGGGTTTTAAGTCTCCCATGGACGTTTCCTCTTTGTATTGAGGTATGAGTTGAGGTTCCGTTCCTCGTGAAGTTGCTTTGTTAGTTCCAGGATTCTTTCTTGGCTTGCTTTATAATGAGCCTCGAAAGTATCCCTTTGCTCCTTCAGTTGGATCCATGATCTCTGCAAGTCTTCCATATCAGTAGGCATGTCTGGGTGAAGGATGGTATAAGCTGTGTCTCCTTCAGCAACAGGTTCCATGGTAACTGGTAAGACGGCAGGATATGGCATCATGAGAGTCTGAGCACGAGATCGTACCCATCTGAGATAAGCCTCCATAGGAATAGTGTACTTAGGCTCCAGTGTCTTGCTGTCAACCCTGCTTACTTTTCCCCAAGCTCGTATGAATCTCTGACGGTAACCTTGAAGATCATTGTCGTAATCAAACACAATACCCTGAATCAACATGTCATGAGGACCATCACTCCGAGCGTAACCAAACTGTCGTAAAGCTAGTGAAGGGTTGTAGGTAATGCCTCCTCTTATGCCTAGAAGTGGCACATTAGGAAACTCCCCACAACGGTCAATGATAGTGACATTCTCCATAGACCTGGAGCACCAATGGATATCTGAATGTGAGAGTGATATGATCCTCTTGGACCATCTGAACCCTTGCTCATTCTTCATTACTGAGCGAGGAAGGTGAGAAATAAACCACCTGGAGAGCAGAGGTATGCAACACATCAAAGTTCCTCTTGCCCTTGTAGTACAGGTATGAAGAGAATGTAGTATGTCTCCAAGCAATGTAGGCACTGGATTGTGACTCAGGAATATGTTGATGGCATGAACGTCTATAAACTGATCTGGATTGGGGAACAATACTAAGCCATATATCAGCAAGGCTAAGATCTCCTCAAAAGCATCATAGCTCATGGCCTTCAAGAACATTTGAGCTTTATCCATTAATACCTTGGCAAGAATACCCTTAACTCCGCTTCTCGTTTCTAGAACAATGTCAGACTTCTTCAGATGTAGAGCTGCAGCAATAACCTCAGGTTTAAGCTCCTTCTCTAAACCTGTGAAGGGTCTTTGATCAAGAACAGGTATGCCCAGAAGTTTAGAGAACTCCTCCATGGTTGGAACCAGCTGATAATCAGGGAATGTAAAACAATGGTGCTTATGGTCAAAGAACTGAAACAGAACACTCATCATGTCTTCATTGAACTCTGAAGTGACTAGATCCAGTAGGTGACCATGTCTCTTGATGAACTGAGAGTTTTCAGAAACCTGAGAAACCAATTCTTTAGGCTTAGAAGGTATTCCTACAAAGTTGATCCTGATAGTATTCCTACGAGCAGAAGCCATGACCTGCAACAAAGAACAAAGATAAATCCTTTGGCCCTTGAAATGGTTAGTGAAAATGTTATGCTTATGATGCATGATGATGCTATGATGTTATGCTCAATCACAAACATGTGGCACACACAAACAAGTCACACCATAGCCCTAGGTTTAAAGGCTTGCATGAGGTTTAAAGGTAAGTACCCTCCCCTGAAGTTTAGATGGCTCATCCTGTCCTAGAAAAGTAACCAGGTTCTAAGGGATCTCAATATCATTGATCCCTCACAAGGGTGGTTGTTCAGTAGGCAACTTACTTGCCAACCAAAACCCTCCAAGTTTAGAATCTCAATGAGTGTAGCATCGAGTATCAACCAACTTCAGTCTTCACCAAAGCTGGTTATCTCACTACTTTTTCTAAAGGCCAAGATGGGATAACTAGGGTTCTAAAAGTTAGTTAGTGCATTGACAACATATGGCAGCCTCATATTATCCTCAACTTGACTTAAGGAACATAAGCACCAACCAAGAAGTCACACTAACTATGGCCACCAGATCAACCATATCGGTATACGCCGTACAGTTTCCTTGGTCTATTGACATTTACCTAAGGTACACTAGATCCGGGTTAGGATCTTTCACACATAAGAGCACCCAACAAGATAAATATAAAGCAAACAAGGCAAACAAATTTAAAGTGATCTAATTCCTAAGGGTACCCCTCTTTTATTAAATCCCCAGCAGAGTCGCCAGTTCTGTAACACGGTGGGAGAACTGACTTTAGTTATGTTGCGGATAGCAAGAGTCGCCACCGACTTTTATTTTATCCAAAGGAAAGGCATAAAAGAACAGGAAAGACCTTTTTTAAAAGATTTTTGGGTCCGGGGGGTAAGTTATGTAAAGGGAAGGTGTTAGCACCCTTTACATCCATGGTTATCCATGGGCTCTTAGTTACTTAGCTCACTTTAAACTGTTTTTGAAAAGTGTGAAGTGTGTGAATAGAAATTTTCATAAGAGTTTGATAATGATCCATGTGCGGATGCGTAAAAAACTTGTGTTTGAAAATTGTTTGAAATTGTGAAGTGTTTTGAAAAGTTTTTGAATAGTGAGCAAGTAACTATGAGGAACCTACCCTAAAGTTTAAGTCTTTCTGTTCTTGAATCCTTTAAATGGTAAGACTATCCCTATTATTAAGGAATAGGTAGTCATTACCTTGGATGTAAGGGACATATGAGGGACATCTGTTAATGAAGGCAATTGTAGGGTGTATTAAGCAATTTTTTTGGAGGGACTGTCATCATTATTCGAAAGGGACAAGATCTTTATGAAAGGCAACCATTAAGGGACTTGATGACTTTTCTTTTAAGGGACTTGCTTTATACACCCCACTTGACCTTTTTGAATAGGCAACAATGAGAGGCAACCCTAGAAAGTGAGATGGCGATTAAAAATCGACTTACGTGTGTGAGTGTTTAATTTAATTTATCTTATAATTTTAAATGACCTAAATTCAATTTTAAAATATAATACATGTGTATACTCCCTATTTTACTAACCATAGCATAAAAATTAAATAATTTAAATATTTACAAAAATTTACACCAAGGAGCAATTACAATAATAATTAATAAGCAATTAAAGATAAATAGCAAGAATAAATAAGCAAAATATAAATAATAAATAAATAAGCAATAAAAATTATAATAGAGGTTAGTAATAGTAATCAAAAATAAAAGGGGTTAGTGAAATAATAATAATAAGTATAATTAAAAAATAAGTGGATTAGTGATAAACATGATTAGTAATAATAATAAGCAAAATAAAATAATAAATAAGAATTAGAAATTATTAAGGAAATATAAACAATTTAATTATAAAATTTAAAATTATATGCAAAAAAAGTTAAATTAATTATAGACATATAAAAAATTATAATTACAATATTAGCATAAATTTAATTATTTTTAAACATATATAAAATAAAAGAATAAAATTTAGATTATGAACAAATTATAGAAACAATTACATATTATAAAAAATTTGATTATATTTACTAAAATTCAATTATATTAAATATTATATTTATAAAAATTAGAAATTTAAATCATAAAATAAAATTAGTTTTTTATTATTTAGAAAATAAATTAGGGTTTGTTTAGAAAAATATTTAAGGGTTTTCAATTTAATATACAAAATTATTATAATAAATATACATATATACATTTTATAATAATAATAAAAACTAATTTTTGAATTTAGAAAAATAAATTTTAGAATTTTGAAAAAAATACATAGTACCTACATATATTTTATTTTAGAATTAGATATATAATATATATATATATATATATATATATATATATATATATATATATATATATATATATATATATATATATATATATAAAACTATATAATTTAATAATAAAATATTTGAAACAAACAAAATACAAGAAAAAAAAATGAAAACTTACCTGGCTGGGATTGAACCCATGACATCCTGCCTGCCAGCAACAAAACGTACCACCAGGCCAGCCACGCATGTGTGATAATAGAATGAGTTTAATTGGTTTTGTTCTTTGAAACCTGGAAAATCAGAAAAAATAAAGCAAAAGGCCTGGGGGAGGATTGAACCCAGGACCTATTAGACAAACAAGCACGCGCATGACCAATCCTGCTGGGTGAGCTAACCTGTTGGAATGTTGGCTATAAACAATAATATATTAAAACTGTAATTTAAATGGAAAAGTATCAAAAAGGATTGGCTGGAGGCAGGATTCGAACCCCAGCCTTCCCTCAACATGCGCATCTGTTTTACCACCAGGCCAAGCACCAAGCTTGTGAAATAAACAGAGAGAATTCATTATATTTTAAAGCAAAATTTCAAATATGAAGTTCGCGCCAAGCCAACTTCATCTTCTTCAGTGTACCTGCGATTTTTATTACGAATTTTCCTTCCATCTTTCCTGCGAAAACAGAATGGCAACAAAACCTACGAAAGCCAATGATCAACAAAACTGTAAAATTTCACAAAATTGAATCCACAAACATAACCCAGAGGTCCATTCAAATCAATCCATGGTCTTAGAATTCATTTATGTTTCGTAAATCATAAAACCCTAATTCTTGGCCGAAACCCTAAGAATGGTGGATTACGATTCAGGCCATGAAACTTTAATTCAATTGTCCAGAAACAATCTACACAACATCACAAACAAGATTAGGCAAGCAAAATTCATTAATATGCAGTGAATTAGTGTAATCGAAAAAATTATTTTCAAGAACAATCATGGTTCGGTTTGACCAATATGGCATGGTTTTGATGCATATGAGTGATGATTCATGATCAGGGAAGTCCAAGGAGTCTTGCTATGTTCTTATTTTACCTTCAAATGCCTTGGAGATTGAAAACCGAATTTGACTTTTGGCTTGAATTTTTGAAGTATGAAACTTACCTTTGAGGCTGTGGAATCCGTCCCTTGTGAATTGTTAAGTGTTCATTATATATGAGTGAGTGAATTAGGTCAAAGACTTCACAATTTTGATGGATATTTGGATCATTTGAAGATTGAAAAAGATTGGCTTTAAAATTTAAATATTCTTGATCTCACATTGCTATTTTTGGATGATTCTCATAACTCTTGTATCAATTAGATCAAAATATCATTTATGACATTCTAGAAGCAAAATAATTTTAAATCTTCACTATTTTTTATTTTATTTGAATTTAAAATGATTTTTAATATGAAAAATCATAATAAATAAAAATAAAATAATGAAAATAATGAAAATATCAAATCAATTTCGTGCAAGATGTTATGAAGTGGATTGGGTCATTATTTGGCAAGCCCATTTGAAAAAAATAGGTTTTAGACCTCCTTTTTCTTCATGAACCAACCCAAAATTTCCCAACTTTGCAAGGGCACATATCCTTCAATTTTAATGGTATGAGGGTGTTCTTGGACATTTTGGAAAGCTTGAAGAGTCCTCTAACCAACCCCATTGGTTTCATGTCCATATCATTTACCAATCTCAAGTTATGCCCTTTTGAAGTTGTTGACTTTTTGTTGACTTTCAAAAAGACCTATAATGTCTTAGCTCATACCCTCCAAATGAAGCATTTTTGGGCTTGGCTTGTGAGACACAAAGTTGTAGAGAATTCAATTTCCTTTAAAATGAGCTTTGGATGGAGACTTGGTGATGAAGTATGTGAAAGTTATGGCTGGTCAAAGTTCAGTTGACTTTTACTGAGGAAACCCTAATTTAGAAACTCCTGATTCTTGATGATCTGGAATCTCCTTGATGAATCATGATCAACCCTTGATCAAATGATGAATTTTACTTCATATACTTGATGTTGGCAAAAAATCATGAAGTTTGACTTTGGTTTGACCACAGTTGACCTCAGTTTGACTTTTTAACTGCATTGACTGATTTTGACTTATCTGATCATTTGACTGAGCAAACTTTGGAGAAAAGTCTTGAAACTTGTCATGGGGGTTCTTACACACATATAAGATGTTATAAAGCTCACTTGAAGTCTTGGAAGTCCATTTAGCCTGATTAAAGTCAAAACCCTAGTTTTGGATGCACTGCTTAGGAGGTGCATTGTCTGAGGGAATTGTCAACTCTTCTGACCAATTGTGAACTTTGTGAACCTTATGAACCATCATAAAATGTCTTATGAACCTCATGGGAGGTATTGTGAACCTTGTGAACCTTCTTAGCACACAAAGTCTTGTATTGTGAGGGCAAATTTTGGGGTGCAACACACTTGCCAATGATGGATGTTCCCTTAGTCTGGATGTTGTCCCATGCCCATGCAGCTTGTCTGACAACAACAGAGTTGAGCTGGATTTCACAGTAGAGGGTCTCAGTCAAATCTTGCCCCCTTGGAGGATGAACCAAAGCATACCCTAATTGTCTCTTGAAGAGCAAAGGGTTGTAGTTGATGCAACCTTTCACTCCTATCAAAGGTACATTAGGATATTGCCCATAGCTAGTAATGATGTCTTTGCCCTTGGTGCTCTGAGTGCACTATCTGATGTCTTCTGATGTCAAGGCAATCAATCTCTTAGCCCATTTCTTTTGCTGATGAGGGTTCAGGAAAGTATCTGACTTTGGCAAATGTCTTAGTAGCCAAGAATAATAGAGGGGAGCACAACATCTGACCAGTCTTCCTCTTTGCTTCTCATTCCTCTGGTGTACAGAATAATAGAAGTCTCCAAGCAAGGTAGGAACTGGGTTCCTCAGTAAGAACAGGTGAATGACATTCTTGCTCACAAACTTTGGCTCATCTGCAAACAAGATAACCCCATATATGCTAAGTGCCAATAGTGCACACACAACATCCCACTTCCCTATTGCAGCATGCAGGGTGGCCTGGGAGATCAAGAAGTCTAGGTGAAGGCCCGAAACCCCAGCCTTAGTGGTCATGCTTTGATCAATGAGGGCAGGCTCCAAATGCAATGCCCTGGCTATGTCTTCATTCTTGGGAGCAACCATCTCAGGGTTGAAAGGAATCCCTCTCTTGATAGGAACTCCTAACAACATGGAAAACTCTTCTAGCTAAGGTCCCAACTGGAAATCAGGGAAAGTGAAAAATCTAAGTGGAGGGTCATAAAACTGCAAGAAAGTATGGATCATGCTCCTCTGGGATGCATCCAGATCCATGATCATGTCTGATATGCCTTCATAATGTTCTCTGAAAAGTGGGACATGACCAGGAGTAATGAGAGACTGGATCTGCCTGATGCCAGTAAGGGTGGGCTCAAAGAAGTGGTATGTGATGTTGCTCTTCCTGGAGGTGTCCATGCTGATGATGGGTGCTGGTGAAGGAGACTGAGAGCAACTGCTGGTGAAGGTCACTGAATGAGATGCTGGAAATGAGTCTCTGGTGAAAATGCTGGTGGAGAGTCTATGAAGATTAAAATGATGCAGGTGCTGAAGAAGGAACTCTGGTGAAGATGCTGGTGTAGACAACTGGAGAAGTCTGAGCAGCATAATAGGTCAAAACCAAACCAAAGATAAGGAGGTGGATACCCTGTAAAACAAATAGGCAAATGTTAAATGATGCAAGATGATGTATGCAGAATGATATGCAAAGGGTTTGTGATCAAGTGCTGGATCTGTTATCTGTCTTGGTAAGGTCCATATGTGTTCATAAGTCTAGATGGAGGCTTAGAAATCCAGTAACCAGGTGGGAGACTCAAATAAAGAGTCACAAGTCTGGGGTTTCACAAGAACTGTCCAAAGTGATGCATTCTTAAAACAACATTAGTAACAGGGTATGATGAGGCCAAGGGTTCCTGCAAACCTGTAAACATCCCAACCCCCTCACATGTATTTTTCTAGAACAAGGATCCGCAGACTTGGATCAGTTATGAGAAGTGTAAACACTTCTAACCCGGAGGTACAATATCTACAATAACCATAAAAGATCCTCCTCTAATTCACCTTAAATGATGAAGGTCATAAAAAGGTCATCTAGACTTAGCAGGCTTCCCAGATAGCTCTAGTACTACAGGAAATCCGTAGCACAGAGTTCTCAAGAAGAAACCCATGTCTGAACCGTGTTTCATATTCCCGCACCAGACCGAAATGGAAGGGGAAATAATATGAAGCCACTCTAGCCTATGTGTCACTCAGGTCCCCGGTATAGGACCTTAATCACTCAATAATCCCCCACCCACCAAGGAAACAACAGATCCAGCACAAATGATAATGACAGTATGAAATGCATAAAACTGTAAATGAAAGCAGTAAATAAAGCTGTACAGAAAGCGATAAATAAAGCAATAAACAAATAAGCACAAGTAACACATAACACCCCCGTAAACACAAATCAAACAAGCGCTAGGAGGAACCCACAAAAAGAACCAGAAGCCCTGGTTGCAATATAAGTTTCCCCAGCAGAGTCGCCAAGCTGTCGCTCCCCCGAAAAGACACCAAGGTCATAAAGGGTACAGACGCGAACGGTCGGCGAAAGGATAAGATGAAATGAAATGAATAAAGTCGCAAGCTAGGCATTTTTATCCCGAAGGAAAGGTAATGCTGCATAAACCTAGAAAGAGATGGATAATACGATTGCGAACCAGAGATACTGAGAAAGGGGGTTGGTTACAACTTGGGAAGGTATTAGCACCCAGATTGTCCGTCGTACTCGACGGGATCCACGCTTAAAAGATTGTGTTTACAAGGGGTAGGTGTATGTGCTATCTGTGTGCAAGAGCTGGAAAATAATATACAAGTGTCAGTGCAAAAGGTGAATGCTCAGGAACTGAGGCTTAAAGGAGAATGCTGAAAGAGGGGGAAGACAAAGAGACTTTTGTTTGATAACAGTTAAGTTATGCCTACGTATCCTCTCGTGCAATGAGGAAGTCAGAACATCGTAGTTCGACTCAAAGAGACTGAAAGATAAATTGACTGTGAACTGCTTGCTTGTTTATGCTCAAGTGTATGACTTGTCTGGCCCAAGTGCTAACTGTCTTGCATTAGACAGAAGAAGCAAGTCCTCGTTTATGAATGAGGGTGATGAGAAAAGAATCCCAAAGGAGATGATTATTGTTTGTTTTTGTGTTTTCAATCTTTTATTGTTTTTTTTGTGTTTGTCATAAGTTAATGAGCTTAAGCCTAAACCAAGGGTTAGTAAACTCATCATATCCTCCCTTTGATTAGGGATAATGAGAATACTTTAAGTATGAGATAAACATCCCAACTTAATTACCATGATGATGTAGGATTAAGATCATTAACCTACTTTGTGATTATTTAGATGTTTTTGGTTTTTTTTGTTTAGTGTTAAGTAATGAATTTAAGCCATAATCAAGGATTAGTTAACTCATTACACCATCCTAATAGAAGGATAATAGATGAGCACACTTAAGCTGAGGAAGATACCTCAACTTAATCCATGATTAGGGATTAACTTCATGACAAAACAAACCTTTATTAAAGTGGATTTTAATTAAGGGTGAGATTAAGAAGTGAGTTTTATGGTTTGTAAGACAACTTGAGGGGGACTTGTCCATTAAACACTAGGGTTAGTCCTTCTTAACCATAAAGGAAGAATTAGAACCCTAATGTAAGGCCCAAGTTACAAGTTAATGTCTTAGTGATTATTAGATGGGTTAATTAAGAGGTTTAAACAAATTAAGGGTTTAACACTTAGGATTAAAGTTATACACTCCATCCTAAGAGAAGGATGCAGGCATAATCCTAATTCCAAAGTCTTAAAACCTTAAAGGTTTAGTCTCTAATGATGAGATGAAAAGAGAGACACAAAGAAGACACAAAGGTAAAAGCTAAAGGGGGACTAATCACAACCCTAATTATTGTCATGCTTGGATGTTCCTATGGTTTGTGAGGCTTAAAAGAGATCTTCAGAGAAGCCACCAATGGAAAAAGCAGATGAAAGAAGGGAGAAGCAGAAGGAACAAGTTACTTACTTCACTGAAGAAGATAAGTAACTTGGAGAAAGAAGGTGAGAGATGAACATGAATGAGCAAGCTCACTCTAAGACAAAGAAAAATGCAGCAAGGATGCATATGAAGAAGATGAATTGAAATGAGAAGTGAAGGCAAATTCACTTCTCAAGTTAACTTACCACCTGAAAATGTTAGCATAAGGAAAAAAAATGAAATGAAGCATATGCAAAGGTAAAACCAAAACCAGAAGCAAACACATGATGCAAATGATGCTATGACATGATGCAAAGGCAAACCAAGTGCTATGAATGTTCATACAAAGAGAAAGAATGCAAATGAAGCATGTGGGAAGCATGAAAACACATGGATGTTTATGAAATGAAATGGATGCAAAGCATAGCAAATGTATGAATAAATGACCAATCAATGTTCAAGCAATGTCTTAGAATGTCTAAGATGGCATACAAATTCTTAGGATGTCATGACAAGTTCATATGTTCATGCAATGCAATGTAAGATGCAAGTATGGATGCTAAATTAGGGTTACATGAAAGGATGAGATGCAAATGATCAAAACAGAAACAATTCACATGATAAAAATTTACAAATGAGCTCAAACAAACCCTAACCCCATATGATATCACACCCCAAAGGAGGAGGTCTAAATCTTAACCTAAAGGAAGTTATGATTTTTCTATGTTAACTAGGGTTTTTGGGTACCTTAAGAGGAAAAATGCAAATCAATTTGAAAATGAAATATAAATTCATGACAAAAATATCCTAGAAACTACATGTTATATGGAAAACAATTAAAAAAGAACCATTATCAAACCATTCATGGTTAGGCAGAAAAGAATTTTCAAAGTTAGGGTTCCAAAAAGGGAATTTTATGAACCCTAAATTCAAGAAAAATGTCAAAATTGGATCAAAACCAAAACAAAAATTGTATGAATGGTTTGACAATGTTTCTAAATGTCTTAAGATGCAATGTGAATTTTTTTTTGTGATTTTTGGAAACCTAAATGGTATTTTAATTAATTAATTTCCATTAACTAATTAAAATAAACATTTAAATATTTTTAAAATGATTTTTTAATGCAAAAAATAAAAATAAAAATGTTTTTGGGTGAATAAAAATATTTGGAAGCAAAATGCAGAAGAAAATATTTTTTGTGATTTTTCTAGGTATTTTAAATAAAATGATAAAGAAAAATGCAATTTAAATGAAAATAAAATGAATTTTAATGAAAGTAATTCAATCCAGTGGACCAGATTCAAAGTTGGGAAAAAGATGTTGACTGGCGCGCAGATCAAAGGTCCAGATTCAAACTGACCTATTTAATATTAATCATAATTAATTAAATTAATTAAAAATAATTAGGGTTGAGTGAATTCATCATGGCCCTCTAAACACGCGCAAACCCTAGATCCTACGCCCCACATTCAAAGTTCATTAATTAATCAGATTAAGCCCTAATTAATCTCAGGTGGCCGGAGAAGACTTCCGGTCGTCTTCTCCGGCGAGCTCCTCCCTTGAGCTTTCTCAAAACACCACCCCAGACTCTCAAACTCTCCATAAATGATCAACTCACCACCCTAAACAAGAATCTAACCCTAAAATTCATTTCTCATTCATCAATATCAAGATTCGAATCAAAACCTAAAAATGTCAAAACTTTCAGACAACCATGAAATGCTTAATACGCAACCATTTTCAAAAATAAAGACATCAGCATGATCAGCATATCACATAGATTCATTTAGGAACTTAAAATTGCATTTCTGAAAAAAAAAGTTCTTGAGGTTACCTGAGCTTGAGTTTTGTCAGTTTGGCACTTTCTGGACCTCTCTCTTGTGCAAATGACCTCCACTTGATCCCCTGATGATGTTTCAAGACTTTGAATGAGTTGAAATGAGCTGGTTTGAGTGGTTACACCTCAACTGTTCTGAAATCGTGTTTTGTGTTTGTGGGGTTTCAGGCTTGTTTGATGGTTGGGAAATGTTCTATTGATGATGGTGAGTTGAATGTTGAAGTTTGTTTGAGGTTTGAGTGGCTGGATAGAGAGAATCGAAAGCTTGAAGGTTGAATGTGATTTTGTGAAACTTGGCTTATGAGAGGTTCTGAGCTCCAAGGTTATGTGAAGTAGCTTGCTTTCAGTCCACATAACATGTCTTGATAGGTCAGAAAGTGGGTGGTGGTCTGTGGTGATTGGTATGGGGTGATTTGCAAAAAGTCAACATTATGTGTACTTGAGGTATGGGCTATGGCAGGAGTTGTTCAAGAGCATGTCTGGCCTCAGCATTGATCAAGGAGAGCCATGGGATTCATTTTATGTAGCTGGATTGCTTAGAGGCATGGCTTTCATAGGTTTTGCAAGTGTTATGCATTTTGCCCCTTTTCTGATTTCTTGTGATGCAAGCCATAGAAACTTGTGATTCTTTGGGAAATTATGGTCACAATGCAATGTACTATGTTTGTATGATGCTTAGAGAGTGATTAGAGGTCACAAAATGACTTGGTATGTGAAATTGCAAAAAAATCCTCTTTGGTGTAAAAGTGAAAATTATAGGATTTTTGCCAACTTTGCAAGGCCATAACTTGAGTTCCATAATGAATTAGAACATGTTCTTGTAATTTTTCATTTGAAGCATTTTTGGTTGAGAAAGAGGAGGTTGAAAAACTTTCCCAAAATGGAAAGTTTCCATTACAAGTCATTTCCATTTTTGGCAACTTTTGGTTTAGCTCAAATTTCTTCAATTTTGTGAACTTCCAAGCACTTCAATGATCAAATAAAGATCATATAACTTCAATTTGATGAAAATACCACTTTGGTTCCATTGTTGGGGGCCTCAGATGCCCTGATTATGCTCTGACTTGCTCAAGAAGTTACCCAGTGAATAAATGACTTCCACAATGAATTTCTTCATCAAACTTGGTACACATGATCCTTATAGCATATTGAGACTATTAGAAACAAGAATGACCAAAATATTTGGAGTTATTGCCTCTGAAACCAAAACCCTAATTTCAGGTCATCTGTGTAGTCAGACAGATCCTTGGAGAGCTTGTCTTTCTCGGCCCTTGTTGTCTGAAGTACCTCCTCCAAAACAGCAGTGGAGACAGCAGTGTCAGACAACACCAAAGTCGTCTCCATGACCTGGATAACGGAAGCTATATCCCGAGCCAGACCCGTCCGCCTGGCCGTGGCATCTTGGTCTAGCAAAGCCTTCTCCTCAGGCGCCACCACCACAATAGAGCCCTCAGACTTGAAGAAACCCCTCTCCAGATAGCAAGGGGCAGCAGGTAACTTCCTTGCTCGCCCGACTGCATATGACTCTTGAGCGGGCGAGAGACCCATCCGTCTGTTGACGCTTCGAACGAGGAGAGTTGACAAAGGGTGGAGGGCTATCCCGTATTGTTATCGGGGAGCTTGGTTGAGCGATAACCTAGGGAGAATCAGTGGTCAAGCTAGGAGTACCAGAGCTAACGACCCCATGCTCGGTTGGTACCTCTTGGACGCGGCTAGTCACTTTCTTTTTCTTCTTTGTTGGGACCCTGCCTGGTTGGCCAACTTCAATGCTCGTTCCTTGGCCGAGGGCATGCTTCCTGCAAAACAAAAAACCAAGAGAATCAGCAAACAAATATAAACATCGGAGGAGAGGGAAAGGCCGAAAGAACCTAAGTAATAACCGAATAGCCTCCTCATCCGTATCACGCTCGAGCAAGGCCTTAGTATTAATCAGGCGAGTTTCAAGGACGGACATCCCATCGTCATCTACGTAAGGGTTGTCCATTCGGTTTATGCAGACCGCCAAGTTGAAGCTTTGGACATAATCCACCAACTTTCGATAAGTTAGCCGATCCTCGACCCCCAGACTTATGTGTCGGACTCGGTAGTGACTGGTCGGCAGATCAAAATGGTCTGACTTCCATCTTAGGGAGATTTTCGACATCAACTTCTCCTCTCCATTTGCATCTCGTTTAAGAAAGTAAAGGCTATCAAGAGCGTATTGGGTGATCGATTTCACCATGTACCTTCTCCCTTTAAAGTGGTGGGCTGAATCAACATACGTCTTGAACAACATCGAAGATTGCTTGAAAGACACCCAACTATGACGCCCTCCTGCGCCCGACCATTGCAGGTGGAAGACACAAAAGAAAAGGGGCAGCGTGCAGCCGACCCCAAGGTACCGGCCAACCAACTCGAATGCCCAGATGAAGGAAATGACGTTGGGATGTAATTGTGAAGGCACCATCCTGAGCCACCTGAAGACCCCCATCAAAAAGTCATTAAAGGGGAGCCTCATCCTCTCCTCTCAGAAGCGAACTCATACATTTCAAATTGTTTCCCCGGGAAGCGCAAGCATATTCGGTCTTCTTCTCGAGGAGCGAAGCACTGCCAGTTCGGTGAATCCTCAGGACCTAGATCCTCGACTACCGCGTACACGATGATATTTTCATCCACAAAATACAATTCCTCTTCCAATGGCTCGTCAGCGACCCACGATAGGTCGTTATAGTCGGACAAAGAGGCGACCACGTTCCCTTCCTCGGGGTTTCCTTCCCCTGTTCGTCTTTGATCAACCGTACCTAAAATGCAGAAGGAAAAAGTGAATTTGAATCACATCAAATCCACCTTTCCACCGCAGTTCAAGTGAAAGGGTGAAGAGATGGACGCTCCAAGTTCTTACTAACGTTGCCCTAATCAGCAAAGGGATAGGCGAAGATCCCTTTCGAGCACTCACGGAACACCTAAGGTTCCTAAGAAAGCCAATGAATTCTTGCCCAACGAATGCATGGGGAGCTTGCGGCCTTCATCAAGAATATGATGATTTTGGTCGACTTATTCATGCGGGTATGCATGATTCTCCCGACTCATGCAAATCGCACTCGGGACAATCATATCTAAAACCTAAAAGCTAGCCTAAAATAGCGATCTACTTACTCTAAACGGAAAAATTATTGTTTCTACTACCTACCGAGCATAAAAATGATCAGAAAGAGAAGATTTGAAGGGTTACTTGACATGATGATGGCGGGGAGAGAACGGTGGCGCACAGAGAGTTGACAGTGGTAAGCAGCGACGACGGTTGAGAAGAGCTCTTGAACTGCTAGTCCGGTTAAACGTATGAGCGAAAAAGTGAAATGAAGAGGATTTTCCACTTTAAATACTAGGGGAGCGCGCGAGGGACGCGCCTAGGTAATCATTACCTAGGCTCCCTAGGTAGGCCCTAGCACAGGAAACGAAGCGACACACTTTAAATTCCTCGGACGCGACACTTAGAGAATATTGAACGACGTCGAGCACCTCTAGGTCTCCCCGACCCAACTAAAACCTCCTCGGCTATTAAAGACGCAACACCTCAGTCTATTCAAATACGTCCTCCTCGGTTTACGAAATGATTCACGTCAACCACTATGGCGCGAGCAATCCCGACGACCCACTCCACGGTCTATGTCCTACCTCGACATGTTGGATGTACCCGACTCTATTTCTTCTTAACTCATCGCTCCAACTTGGAGACTCGACTTGGGGGGCTCATATTCCGGACTGGAACTCGAGAACATCGTTGGCCCATAGCCCAACATGTTGGGAAGAGGCCTATCCAGTCGGCCACATCTTCTGCATCGTCTGGCAGATCTATAATTGCCTGAGCATGCGCTTGGCGCGACGGGCATGAACCTTATCCAATGAACTAATGACGAGGAGACCACGTCTCCCCCCTCACTTGCCACGTCACCCAACTGTCCACCATTATCTCCTGAAAGATAGGGGCAGTTGGACCAAGGGCAAGACCACGTGCTAGGTCTCACACGCTCCTACGTGTACCTTGGCAGTTCTTCCTTGGGCCTAGCTGATCCAACCCAAGAAAGGACCTTCGCCTAACGTTGGGGGCTCAATATAAATACCCTTTTTCACTAATGGGTCAGGTATTCAGAAACACTTTCTCTCTTACCACTTTCTGTACCGTATACTCACTTTGGCATCAGAGTGCTTTATAGGTACACCCCCTCCTCGCTTGTCAACCACTTTGTTGTTCGTGCTCGACCTCTGGAAGGCCTTTCGGATCATGTAAGATCAGTTTTTATTGTAAAAATGTTCAATTTTTTCACCTGGAATATTTTTTATGGTTTTTATTATAAAACTGTAGAGTTTTTCTAGTTGGATCTTTTTGTTTTATCATTTTTATTGAGAAATTGTTGGATTTTTTAACCTGAAACTTTTTAAGGCTTATTATAGTTAATTTTTTTTTGCTTTTAAACTCGGAATTTTCTTTTGGTTTTTCTAGTGAAATTGTTGAATTTTTTGACTTTGAATTTTTTTTTACTTTATATAGTGAAATTGTTGAGTTGTTTAACTTGGAATTTCTTTTGTCATTTTTTAGAGAAATTGTTGAATTTTTTCTGGAAATTTATTTATTCTTTTTATAGTGAATCTTTTTTTATTGTTTTATTGATAGATTGTTGAATTTTTTTAAGTTGGAACTTTTGTTATGCTTTATAGTGAAAATGTTGGGTTTTTTTCAACTTGAAACCTTTTTATGGTTTTTATAGTGAAATTGTTGAGTTTTTTTTTAACTTGGAACCTTTTTATGGTTTTTATAGTTAAATTTTTTTATATTTAAAATTGGAACCTTTTTTATACGCTTTATAGTGAAATTGTTGAGTTTTTTTAAATTGGAACATTTTTTTTTTTGGTTTTTACAGTTAAATTGTAGAGTTTTTTAACTTGGAACTTTATTTTTTAAGGTTTTTATAGTAAAATTGTTCAATTTTTTCACCTAGAACATCTTTTATGCTTTTTATGGTAAAACTGTAGATTTTTTCTACTTGGATCTTTTTTTAATCATTTTTATTGAGAAATTGTTTAATTTTTTACCTTGAAACTTTTTTATGCTTACTTTAGTTAAATTGTTTAGTTTTTGAACTTGGAACTTTCATATGGTTTTTCTAGTGAAATTGTTTAATTTTTTGACTTTGAACTTTTTTAGTACTTTTTATAGTGAAATCGTTGAGTTTTTTTAACATGGAATTTCTATTGTCATTTTTTTTAGCGAAATTGTTGATTTTTTCCTTGAATTTTTTTTATTCTTTTTATAGTGAAACTTTTTAGTTTTTTTTATTTGGATCTTTTTTTATTGTTTTATTGATAGATTGTTGAATTCTTTTTTTTACTTTTAACTTTATTTTTGTACTTTTTATAGTGAAATCGTTGAATTTTTTAACTTGGATTTTCTTTTGTCATTTTTTTTAGCGAAATTATAGAATTTTTTCCTGGAAATTTTTTTATTCTTTTTATAGCGAAACTTTTTAGTTTTTTTTTACTTGGATCTTTTTTTTATTGTTTTTTTGATAGATTGTTGAATTTTTTAAGTTGGATTTTTTTTTTTGATTTATAGTGAAAATGTTGAGTTTTTTTTTTCAATTTGGAACCTTTTTATAGTTTTTATAGTGAAATTGTAGAGTGTTTTTTTTAACTTGGAACCTTTTTATGGTTTTAATAGTTAAATTCTTTATTTTATTTTTAAATTGGAACTTTTTTATAATCTTGATAGTGAAATTGTTGAGTTTTTTAAAATTGGAACATTTTTTTAATGATTTTTAGAGGAAAATGTTGAGTTTTTAAACTTGGAACTTTTTTATGCTTTTTTTAGTGAAAGTGTTGAATTTTTTAATTTGTAACTTTTTTTTAATCATTTTTATTGAGAAATTGTTGAATTTTTTAACTTGGATCTTTTTATTATGGTTTTTATAATGATATTGTTGAACTTTTTTTAACTTGGATCAATTTTTATGATTTTTACAGTGAATTTGTTGAGTTTATTTAACTTGGAACTTTTTTCCCAAGGTTTTTATAATAAAAATATTCAATTTTTTCACCTGGAATATTTTTTATGATTTTTATTGTAAAATTGTAGAGTTTTTCTACTTGGATCTTTTTGTTTCATCATTTCTATTGAGAAATTGTTGAGTTTTTTAACTTGAAACTTTTTTATGCTTATTATAGTTAAATTTTTTGGTTTTTAAACTCGGAACTTTCTTTTGGTTTTTTCTAGTGAAATTGTTGAATTTTTTTACTTTTAAGTTTTTTTTTGTACTTGTTATAGTGAAATCGTTGAGTTTTTTGACATGCAATTTTTTTTCTCATTTTTTTAGCAAAATTGTAGAATTTTTTCCTGGAAATTTTTTTATTCTTTTTATAGCGAAACTTTTAAGTTTTTTTTTACTTGGATCTTTTTTTATTGTTTTATTGATAGATTGTTGAATTTTTTAAGTTGGAACTTTTTTTATGCTTTATAGTGAAAATGTTGGGTTTTTTTCAACTTGGAACCTTTTTATGGTTCTTACAGTGAAATTGTTGAGTGTTTTTTTTTTAAACTTGGAACCATTTTATGGTTTTTATAGTTAAATTGTTTTTTTTTTAAATTGGAACTTTTTTATAGGGTTTATAGTAAAATTGTCGAGGTTTTTAAAATTGGAACATTTTTTTTATGGTTTTTACAGTGAAATTGTAGAGTTTTTTAACCTTGAACTTTTTTTAATGGTTTTTATAGTAAAATTGTTCAATTGTTTCACTTGGAACATTTTTTATTTTTTTATAGTGAAACTATAGAGTTTTTCTAATTGGATCTTTTTTTTAATCATTTTTATTGAGAAAATGTTTAATTTTTTAAATTGAAAGTTTTTTATGCTTATTATAGTTAAATTGTTTAGTTTTTAAACTTTAAACTTTCATATGGTGTTTCTAGTGAAATTGTTTAATTTTTTGACACTTTTTTTGTACTTGTTATGGTGAAATCGTTGAGTTTTTTTAACTTGGAATTTCTTTTATCATTTTTTTAGCGAAATTGTTGATTTTTTCATGGATTTTTTTAATTCTTTTTACAGTGAAACTCTTTAGTTTTTTTTAGTTGGATCTTTTTTTTTGTTATATTGAGAGAATGTTGAATTACTGAAGTTAGAATTATTTTTATCTTTATAGTGAAAATGTTGAGTTTTTTTTCAACTTGGAACCTTTTTATGGTTTTTATAGGGAAAATGTAGAGTGTTTTTTTTTAAAACTTGGATCCTTTTTATGGTTTTTATAGTTAAATTCTTTATTTTTATTTAAATTGGAACTTTTTTTATAAGCTTTATGGTGAAATTGTTGAGTTTTTTAAAATTGGAACATTTTTTATGCTTTTTAGAGTGAAAATGTTAAGTTTTTTAACTTGGAAGTTTTTTATGCTTTTTTTAGTGAAAATGTTGAATTTTGTAACTGGGAAATTTTTTTATCGATTTTATTGAGAAATTGTTGAATTTTTTAACTTGGATCTTTAATATGGTTTTTCTAATGAAATTGTTTAATTTTTTTAACTTGGATCATTTTTTATGGTATTTACAGTGAAAATGTTGAGTTTTTTACTCAGAACTTTTTTTATGGTTTTTATCGTAAAAATGTTCAATTTGTTTACCTGGAATATTTTTTTATGCTTTTTATTGTAAAACTGTAGAGTTTTTCTACTTGGATATTTTTGTTTGTTCATTTTTATTGATAAATTATTGAATTTTTTTAACTTGAAACTTTTTTATGCTTATTATAGTTAAGTTTTTGTTTTTGTTTTTAAACTCAGAACATTCTTTTGGTTTTTTCTAGTGAAATTGTTGAATTTTTTACTTTTAACTTTATTTTTGTATTTTTATAGTGAAATCGTTGAGTTTTTTAACTTGAAATTTCTTTTATCATTTTTTAACGAAATTGTAGAATTTTTTCCTGGAAATTTTTTTATTCTTTTTATAGCGAAACTTTTTAGTTTTTTTTTACTTGGATCTTTTTTTTATTGTTTTATTGATAGATTGTTGAATTTTTTAAGTTGGAACTTTTTTTTTATGCTTTATAGTGAAAATGTTGAGTTTTTTTCAACTTGGAACCTTTTTATGGTTTTTATAGTTAAATTGTAGTGTTTTTTTTAAATTGGAACCTTTTTATGGTTTTTATAGTTAAATTCTTTATTTTATTTTTAAATTGGAACTTTTTTTATAAGCTTTATAGTGAAATTGTTGAGTTTTTTAGAATTAGAACTCTTTTTTATGCTTTTATTAGTGGAAGTGTTGAGTTTTTTAACTTGGAACTTTTTTTTTATTCTTATTATTGAGAAATTGTTTAATTTTTTTAACTTGGATCTTATTTTATGGTTTTTATAATGAAATTGTTGAACTTTTTTTAACTTGGAACTTTTTTTTCCATGGTTTTTATAGTAAAAATGTTAAATTTTTTCACCTGGAATATTTTTTATGCCTTTTATAGTAAAATTGTAGAGTTTTTCTACTTGGATCTTTTTGTTTTATCATTTTTATTGAGATATTGTTGGATTTTTTAACTTGAAACTTTTTAATGCTTATTATAGTTAAAAAAAATTGCTTTTAAACTCAGAAGTTTCTTTTGGTTTTTCTAGTGAAATTGTTGAATTTTTTTGACTTTAAACTTTTTTTTTACTTTTTTAGTGAAATCATTGAGTTTTTTAACTTGGAATTTCTTTTGTCATTTTTTAGAGAAATTGTTGATTTTTTTCCTAGAAATTTTTTTATTCTTTTTATAGTGAAACTTTTTAGTTTCTTTTACTTGAATTTATTTTATTGTTTTATTGATAGATTGTTGAATTTTTTGAAGTTGAAACTTTTTTTATGCTTTATAGTGAAAATGTTGGGTTTTTTTCAACTTGGAACCTTTTTATGGTTTTTAAAGTGAAATTGTTGAGTTTTTTTTTAACTTCGAACTTTTTTATGGTTTTATAGTTAAATTTGTTTTTTATTTAAGAACTTTTTTTATAGTGAAATTTTAGAGTTTCTTTAAATTGGAACATTGATTTTTGTTTTTACAGTGAAATTGTAGAGTTTTTTAACTTGGAACTTTTTTTATGGTTTTAATAGTAAAATTGTTCAATTTTTTCACCTAGAACATTTTTTATGCTTTTTATGGTAAAACTGTAGAGTTTTTATGCTTGGATCTTTTTTTTCAATCATTTTTATTGAGAAATTGTTTAATTTTTTACCTTGTTCATATGGTTTTTCTAGTGAAATTGTTTAATTTTTTGAGTTTGAACTTTATTTGTACTTTTTATAGTGAAATCGTTGAGGTTTTTTAACTTGGAATATCTTTTGTCATTTTTTTAGCTAAATTGTTGATTTTTTCCTGGAATTATTTTTATTCTTTTTATAGTGAAACTTTTTAGTTTTTTTTTACTTGGATCTTTTTTTATTGTTTTATTGAGAGATTGTTGAATTTTTTAAGTTGGAACTTTTTTTATGCTTTATAGTGAAAATGTTGAGTTTTTTTCAACTTTGTACCTTTTTATGGTTTTTATAGTGAAATTGTAGAGTGTTTTTTATAACTTGGAACCTTTTTATGGTTTTTATAGTTAAATTCTTTATTTTTATTTAAATTGGAACTTTTTTTATAAGCTTTATAGTGAAATTGTTGAGTTTTTTAAAATTGGAAACTTTTTTTTGCTTTTTAGAGGAAAATGTTGAGTTTTTTAACTTAGAACTTTGTTATGCTTTTTTTTAGTGAAAGTGTTGAATGTTTTAACTTGGAACTTTTTTTTATGGATTTTATTGAGAAATTTTGAATTTTTTAACTTGGATCTTTTTTATGGTTTTTATAATAAAAATGTTAATTTTTTTAACTTAGATCATTTTTTATGGCTTTTACAGTGAAATTGTTGAGTTTATTTAACTTGGAACTTTTTTTCCCATGGTTTTTATAGTAAAAATATTCAATTTTTTCACCTGGAATATTTTTTATGCTTTTTATTGTAAACCTGTAGAGTTTTTCTACTTGGATCTTTTTGTTTTATCATTTTTATTGATAAATTGTTGATTTTTTAACTTGAAACTTTTTTATTCTTATTATAGTCAAGTTTTTTTTTGTTTTTAAACTCGGAGCTTTCTTTTGGTTTTTTCTACTGAAATTGTTGAATTTTTTACTTTTAACTTTATTTTTGTATTTTTATAGTGAAATCGTTGAGTTTTTTAACTTAAAATTTCTTTTGTCATTTTTAGCAAAATTGTAGAATTTTTTCCTGGAAATTTTTTTATTCTATTTATAGCGAAACTTTTTAGTTTGTTTTACTTGGATCTTTTTTTATTGTTTTATTGATAGATTGTTGCATTTTTTAAGTTGGAACTTTTTGTATGCTTTATAGTGAAAATGTTGAGTTTTTTTTTCAACTTGGAACCTTTTTATGCTTTTTATAGTGAAATTGTAGAGTATTTTTTTTTAACTTGGAACCTTTTTATGGTTTTTATAGTTAAATTCTTTATTTTATTTTTAAATTGGAACTTTATTATAAAATTGATAGTGAAATTGTTGAGTTTTTTAAAATTGGAACATTTTTAATGATTTTTAGAGTGAAAATGTTGAGTTTTCTAACTTGGAACTTTTTTTTATTTTTTTAGTGAAAGTGTTGAATTTTTTAACTTGGAACTTTTTTTTTATCGATTTTATTGAGAAATTGTTGTTTTTTTAACTTGGAACTTTTTTATGGTTTTTATAATTAAATTGTTGAATTGTTTTTAACTTGGATCATTTTTTATGGTTTTTACAGTGAAATTGTTGAGTTTTTAAATAGGAACTTTTTTTATGGTTTTTATAGTAAAAATGTTCAATTTCTTTACTTGGAATATTTTTTATGCTTTTTATTGTAAAACTGTAGAGTTTTTCTACTTGGATCTTTTTGTTTTATCATTTTTATTGATAAATTGTTGAATTTTTTAACTTGAAACTTTTTTATGCTTATTATAGTTAATTTTTTTTTTGTTTTTAAACTCGGAGCTTTCTTTTGGTTTTTTCTAGTGAAATTGTTTAATTTTTTTCTTTTAACTTTAATTTTGTATTTTTATAGTGAAATCGTTGAGTTTTTTAACTTGGAATTTCTTTTATCATTTTTTAGCGAAATTGTAGAATTTTTTCCAGGAAATATTTTTATTCTTTTTATAGTGAAACTTTTTTGTTTTTTTACTTGTATCTTTTTTATTGTTTTATTGATAGATTGTTGAATTTTTTAAGTTGGAACTTTTTTTATGCTTTATAGTTAAAATGTTGAGTTTTTTTCAACTATGAGGCTTATTATGGTTTTTATAGTGAAATTGTAGAGTGTGTTTTTTTTTAACTTGGAACATTTTTATGGTTTTTATAGTTAAATTCTTTATTTTATTTTTAAATTGGAACTATTTTTATAAGCTTGATAGTGAAATTGTTGAGTTTTTTAAAATTGGAACATTTTTTTATTATTTTTAGTGTGAAAATGTTGAGTTTTTTAACTTAGAACATTTTTATGCTTTTTTTAGTGAAAGTGTTGAATTTTTTAACTTGTAACTTTTTTTTATTGTTTTTATTTAGAAATTGTTGAATTTTTTAACTTGGATCTATTTTATGATTTTTATAATGAAATTGTTGAACTTTTTTCAACATGGATCACTTTTTATGGTTCTTACAGTGAAATTGTTGTGTTTTTTAACTTGGAACTTTTTTCCATGGTTTTTATAGTAAAAATGTTCAATTTTTTCACCTGGAATATTTTTCATGCTTTTTATTGTAAAATTGTAGAGTTTTTCTACTTGGATCTTTTTGTTTAATCGTAAACCTGTAGAGTTATTCTATTGAGAAATTGTTAAGTCTTTTAACTTGAATCTTTTTTATGCTTATTATACTTAAATTTTTTGGTTTTTAAACTCGAAACTTTCTTTTGGTTTTTACTAGTGAAATTGTTGAATTTTTTGACCTTGAAGTTTTTTTTTTTACTTTTTATAGTGAAATCGATGAATTTTTTAACATGGAATTTCTTTTGTAATTTTTTTTAGCAAAATTGTTGATTTTTTTCCTGGAAATTTTTTGATTCTTTTTATAGTGAAACTTTTTCGTTTTTTTTATTTGGATCTTTCTTATTGTTTTTTTGATAGATTGTTGAATTTTTTAAGTTGGAACTTTTTTTATGCTTTATAGTGAAAATATTGGGGTTTTTTCAACTTGGAACCTTTTTATGGTTTTTATAGTGAAATTGTTGTGTTTTTTTTAAACTTGGAACCCTTTTATGATTTTTATAGTTAAATTGTTTTTTTTTTTAAATTGGAACTTTTGTTATAGGGTTTATAGTGAAATTGTCGAGTTTTTTTAAATTGGAACATTTTTTTATGGTTTTTACAGTAAAATAGTAGATTTTTTTACTTGGAACTTTTTTTAATGGTTTTTATAGTAAAATTGTTCAATTTTTTCACCTAGAACTATTTTATGCTTTTTATAGTAAAACTGTAGAGTTTTTCTACTTGGATCTTTTTTTATCATTTTTATTGAGAAATTGTTTAATTTTTTAACTTGAAACTTTTTTATGCTTATTATAGTTAAATTGTTTAGTTTTTGAACTTGGAACTTTCATATTGTTTTTCTAGTGAAGTTGTTTAATTTTTTGACTTTGAACTTTTTTTGTACTTGTTATAGTGAAATCGTTGAGTTTTTTTAACTTGGAAATTCTTTTGTCATTTTTGTAGCGAAATTGTTGATTTTTTTCATGGAATTTTTTTAATTCTTTTAAAAGTGAAACTCTTTAGTTTTTTTTACTTGGATCTTTTTATATTGTTTTATTGATAGATTGTTGAATTTTTTAAATTGGAACTTTTTTTATGCTTTATAGTGAAAATGTTGAGTTTTTTTTTCAACTTGGAACCTTTTTATGGTTTTTATAGTGAAATTGTAGAGTGTTTTTTTTTTAACTTGGAACCTTTTTATGGTTTTTATAGTTAAATTCTTTATTTTTATTTAAATTGGAACTTCTTTTATAAGCATTATAGTGAAATTATTGAGTTTTTTTAAAATTGGAACATTTTTTATGCTTTTTATAGAGTGAAAATGTTGAGTTTTTTTAACTTGGAAATTTTTTATGCTATTTTTAGTGAATGTTTTGAATTTTTTAACTTGGAACTTTTTTTATCGATTTTATTGAGTAATTGTTGTTTTTTTTAACTTGGAACTTTTTTATGGTATTTATAATGAAATTGTTGAATTTTTTTTAACTTGGATCATCTTTTATGGTTTTTACAGTGAAATTGTTAAGTTTTTAAACCAGGAACTTTTTTTTTATGGTTTTTATAGTGAAAATGTTCAATTTGTTTACCTGCAATATTTTTAATGCTTTTTATTGTAAAACTGTAGAGTTTTTCTACTTGGATCTTTTTGTTTTATCATTTTTTTTTGATAAATTGTTGAATTTTTTAACTTGAAACTTTTTTATGCTTATTATAGTTAAGTTTTTTTTTTTTAAACTCAAAATTTTCTTTTGGTCTTTTCTAGTGAAATTGTTGATTTTTTTACTTTTAACTTTATTTTTGTATTTTTATAGTGAAATTGTTGAGTTTTTTAACTTGGAATTTCTTTTATCATTTTTTAGCGAAATTGTAGAATTTTTTCCTGGAATTTTTTTTATTCTTTTTATAGCGAAACGTTTTTGTTTTTTTTACTTGGATCTTTTTTTATTGTTTTATTGATAGATTGTTGAATTTTTTAAGTTGGAAATTTTTTTATGCTTTATAGTGAAAATTTTGAGTTTTTTTCAACTTGGAACCTTTTTATGGTTTTTATAGTGAAATTGTAGAGTGTTTTTTTTTAACATGGAACCTTTTTATGGTTTTTATAGTTAAATTCTTTATTTTATTTTTAAATTGGAACTATTTTTATAAGCTTGATAGTGAAATTGTTGAGTTTCTTAAAATTGGAACATTTTTTTTATGATTTTTAGAGTGAAAATGTTGAGTTTTTTAACTTGGAACTTTTTTATATTTTTTTTAGTGAAAGCTTGAATTTTTTAACTTGGAACTTTTTTTTATCGATTTTATTGAGAAATTGTTGTTTTTTTAACTTGGAACTTTTTTTATGGTTTTTATAATGAAATTGTTGAATTTTTTTTTGACTTGGATTATCTTTTATGGTTTTTACAGTGAAATTGTTAAGTTTTTTAACTAGGAACTTTTTTTTATGGTTTTTATAGTGAAAATGTTCAATTTGTTTACCTGCAATATATTTAATGCTTTTTATTGTAAAACTGTAGTGTTTTTCTACTTGGATCTTTTTGTTTTATCATTTTTTTTTGATAAATTGTTGAAATTTTTAACTTGAAACTTTTTTATGCTTATTATAGTTAAGTTTTTTTTTTTTAACTCAAAATTTTCTTTTGGTCTTTTCTAGTGAAATTGTTGATTTTTTACTTTTAACTTTATTTTTGTATTTTTATAGTGAAATCGTTGAGTTTTTTAACTTGGAATTTCTTTTATCATTTTTTAGCGAAATTGTAGAATTTTTTCCTGGAATTTTTTTTATTCTTTTTATAGCGAAACTTTTTTGTTTTTTTTTACTTGGATCTTTTTTTTATTGTTTTATTGATAGATTGTTGAATTTTTTAAGTTGGAACTTTTTTTATGCTTTATAGTGAAAATTTTGAGTTTTTTTTCAACTTGGAACCTTTTTATGGTTTTTATAGTGAAATTGTAGAGTGTTTTTTTAACATGGAACCTTTTTATGGTTTTTATAGTTAAATTCTTTATTTTATTTTTAAATTGGAACTATTTTTATAAGCTTGATAGTGAAATTGTTGAGTTTTTTAAAATTGGAACATTTTTTTATTATTTTTAGAGTGAAAATGTTGAGTTTTTTTAATCTGGAACATTTTTATACTTTTTTTAGTGAAAGTATTGAATTTTTTAACTTGTAACTTTTTTTTATTGTTTTTATTTAGAAATTGTTGAATTTTTTAACTTGGATCTATTTTATGATTTTAATAATGAAATTGTTGAACTTTTTTCAACTTGGATCACTATTTATGGTTCTTACAGTGAAATTGTTGTGTTTTTTGACTTGGAGTTTTTTTTCATGGTTTTTATAGTAAAAATGTTCAATTTTTTCACCTGGAATATTTTTCATGCGTTTTATTGTAAAACTGTAGAGTTTTTCTACTTGGATCTTTTTGTTTCATCGTAAATCTGTAGAGTTTTTCTATTGAGAAATTGTTGAGTCTTTTAACTTGAATCTTTTTTATGCTTATTATACTTAAATTTTTTGGTTTTTAAACTCGAAACTTTCTTTTTGTTTTTTTCTAGTGAAATTGTTGAATTTTTTGACTTTGAAGTTTTTTTTACTTTTTATAGTGAAATCGTTGAATTTTTTATCATGGAATTTCTTTTGTCATTTTTTTAGCGAAATTGTTGATTTTTTTCCTGGAATTTTTTTAATTCTTTTTATAGTGAAACTTTTTCGTTTTTTTTTATTTGGATCTTTTTTATTGTTTTTTTTATAGATTGTTGAATTTTTTAAGTTGGAACTTTTTTTATGCTTTATAGTGAAAATATTGGGGTTTTTTCAACTTGGAACCTTTTTATGGTTTTTATAGTGAAATTGTTGTGTTTTTTTTAAACTTGGAACCCTTTTATGGTTTTTATAGTTAAATTGTTTTTTTTAATTGGAACTTTTGTTATAGGGTTTATAGTGAAATTGTCGAGTTTTTTTAAATTGGAACATTTATTTTATGGTTTTTAAAGTGAAATTGTAGATTTTTTTAACTTGGAACTTTTTTTTATGGTTTTTATAGTAAAATTGTTCAATTTTTTCACCTGGAACTATTTTATGCTTTTTATAGTAAAACTGTCGAGTTTTTCTACTTGGATCTTTTTTTTTATCATTTTTATTGAGAAATTGTTTAATTTTTTAACTTGAAACTTTTTTATGCTTATTATAGTTAAATTGTTTAGTTTTTGAACTTAGAACTTTCATATTGTTTTTCTAGTGAAATTGTTTAATTTTTTGACTTTGAACTTTTCTTGTACTAGTTATATTGAAATCGTTGAGTTTTTTTAACTTGGAAATTCTTTTGTCATTTTTGTAGCGAAATTGTTGATTTTTTTCATGGAATTTTTTTTATTCTTTTAAAAGTGAAACTCTTTAGTTTTTTTACTTGGATCTTCTTTTTTATTGTTTTATTGATAGATTAATGAATTTTTTAAGTTGGAACTTTTTTTATGCTAAAATGTTGAGTTTTTTTTTCAACTCCGAACCTTTTTATTATTTTTATAGGGAAATTGTAGAGTGTTTTTTTTATAACTTGGAAACCTTTTTATGGTTTTTATAGTTATATTATTTATTTTTATTTAAATTGGAACTTTTTTTATAAGCATTATAGTGAAATTGTTGAGTTTTTTTAAAATTTGAATATTTTTTATGCTTTAGAGTGAAAATGTTGAGTTTTTTTAACTTGGAAATTTTGTATGCTATTTTTAGTGAAAGTGTTGAATTTTTTCATTGATAGATTGTTATTGATAGATTGTTGAATTTTTTAAGTTGGAAATTTTTTTATGCTTTATAGTGAAAATTTTGAGTTTTTTTCAACTTGGAACCTTTTTATGGTTTTTATAGTGAAATTGTAGTGTGTTTTTTTTTTAAAATTGGAACCCTTTTATGGTTTTTATAGTTAAATTCTTTATTTTATTTTTAAATTGGAACTTTTTTTATAAGCTTGATAGTGAAATTGTTGAGTTTTTTTAAATTGGAACATTTTTTTTTTATTTTTACACTTAAAATGTTGAGTTTTTTAACTTGGAACATTTTTATGCTTTTTTTAGTGAAAGATTTGAATGTTTTAACTTGTAACTTTTTTTTTATCGTTTTTATTGAGAAATTGTTGAATTTTTTTAACTTGGATCTATTTTATGGTTTTTATAATGAAATTGTAGAACTTTTTTCAACTTGGATCATTTTTTATGGTTCTTAAAGTGAAATTGTTGAGTTTTTAAACTTGGATCTTTTTTTTCATGGTTTTTATATTAAAAATGTTCAATTTTGTCACCTGGAATATTTTTCATGCTTTTTATTGTTAAACTGAAGAGTTTTTCTACTTGGAACTTTTTGTTTTATCTTAAAACTGTAGAGTTTTTCTATTGAGAAATTGTTGTGTTTTTTAACTTGAATCTTTTTTATGCTTATTATACTTAAATTTTTTTGGCTTTTAAACTCGGAAATTTCTTTTGGTTTTTCTAGTGAAATTGTTGAATTTTTTGACTTTGAAGTTTTTTTTACTTTTTATAGTGAAATCATTGGTTTTTTAACATGGAATTTCTTTTGTCATTTTTTTAGCGAAATTGTTGAATTTTTTCCTGGAAATTTTTTATTCTTTTTATAGTGAAACTTTTTAGTTTTTTTTTTCGGATCTTTTTTATTTTTTTTTGATAGATTGTTGAATTTTTTAAGTTGCAACTTTTTTTATGCTTTATAGTAAAAATATTGGGTTTTTTTCAACTTGGAACCTTTTTATGGTTTTTATAGTGAAATTGTTGTGTTTTTTTTTAAACTTGGAACCCTTTTATGGTTTTTATAGTTAAATTGTTTTTTTAAAAAAATTGGAACTTTTGTTATAGGGTTTATAGTGAAATTGTCGAGTTTTTTTAAATTGGAACATTTTTTTATGGTTTTTACAGTGAAATTGTAGAGTTTTTTAACTTGGAACTTTTTTTATTGATTTTATAGTAAAATTGTTCAATTTTTTCACCTGGAACTTTTTTATGCTTTTTATAGTAAAACTGTAGAGTTTTTCTATTTGGATCTTTTTTTCATCATTTTTATTGAGAAATTGTTTAATTTTTTAACTTGAGACTTTTTTATGCTTATTATAGTTAAATTGTTTAGTTTTTGAACTTGGAACTTTCATATTGTTTTTCTAGTGAAATTGTTTAATTTTTTGACTTTGAACTTTTTTTGTACTTGTTATAGTGAAATCGTTGAATTTTTTTAACTTGGAAATTCTTTTGTCATTTTTGTAGCGAAATTGTTGATTTTTTTCATGGAATTTTTTTTATTCTTTTAAAAGTGAAACTCTTTAGTTTTTTTTTACTTGGATCTTTTTTTATTGTTTTATTGAGAGATTATTGAATTTTTTAAGTTGGAACTTTTTTTATGCTTTATAGTGAAAATGTTGAGTTTTTTTTTTCAACTCCGAACCTTTTTATGATTTTTATAGGGAAATTGTAGAGTGTTTTTTTTAACTTGGAAACCTTTTTGGTTTTTATAGTTAAATTATTTATTTTTATTTAAATTGGAACTTTTTTTATAAGCATTATAGTGAAATTGTTGAGTTTTTTTAAAATTGGAACATTTTTTATGCTTTTTAGAGTGAAAATGTTGAGTTTTTTTAACTTGGAAATTTTGTATGCTATTTTTAGTGAACGTGTTGAATTTTTTTAACTTGGAATTTTTTATCGATTTTATTGAGAAATTGTTGTTTTTCTTAACTTGGAATTTTTTTATGGTTTTTATAATGAAATTGTTGAATTTTTTTTTAACTTGGATCATCTTTTATGGTTTTTACATCGAAATTGTTGAGTTTTATAACTAGGAACTCTTTTTATGGGTTTTATAGTAAAAATGTTCAATTTGTTTACCTGGAATATATTTTTATGCTTTTTATTGTAAAACTGTAGAGTTTTTCTACTTGGATCTTTTTTTTTATCATTTTTATTGTTAAATTGTTGAATTTTTTAACTTGAAACTTTTTTATGCTTATTATAGTTAAGTTTTTTTCATTTTAAATTTATTTTTGTATTTTTATAGTGAAATCGTTGAGTTTTTTAACTTGGAATTTCTTTTATCATTTTTTAGCAAAATTATAGAATTTGTTCCTGTAAATTTTATTATTCTTTTTATAGCGAAACTTTTTAGTTATTTTTACTTGGATCTTTTTTTATTGTTTTATTGATAGATTGTTGAATTTTTTAAGTTGGAACTTTTTGTATGCTTTATATGAAAATGTTGAGTTTTTTCCAACTAGGAACCTTTTTATGGTTTTTATAGTGAAATTGTAGAGTGTTTTTTTTAACTTGGAACCTTTTTATGGTTTTTATAGTTAAATTGTTTATTTTATTTTAAAATTGGAACTTTTTTTATAAGCTTTATAGTGAAATTGTTGAGTTTTTTAGAATTGGAACATTTTTTTATGCTTTTTAGAGTCAAAATTTTGTATTTTTTTAACTTGGAACTTTTTTTATGCTTTTATTAGTGGAAGTGTTGAGTTTTTTAACTTGGACTTTTTTTTTCCAGATTTCATTGAGAAAATGTTTAATTTTTTAAACTTGGATCTTATTTTATGGTTTTTATAATGAAATTGTTGAAATATTTTTAACTTGGATCATTTTTTACGGTTTTTACAGTAAAATTGTTGAGTTTTTTAACTTGGAACTTTTTTTTTCCATGGTTTTTATTGTAAAAATATTCAATTTTTCCACATGGAATATTTTTTATGCCTTTTATTGTAAAACTGTAGAGTTTTTCTACTTGGATCTTTTTGTTTTATCATATTTATTGAGAAATTGTTGGATTTTTTAACTAGAAACTTTTTAATGCTTATTATAGTTAATTTTTTTTGCTTTTAAACTCAGAATTTTCTTTTGGTTTTTCTTGAGAAATTGTTGAATTTTTTGACTTTGAACTTTTTTTTTTTACTTTTTATAGTTAAATCGTTGAGTTTTTTAACATGAAAATTCCTTTGTCCTTTTTTTAGCGAAATTGATGAATTTTTTCCTGGAAATTTTTTTATTCTTTTTATAGTGAAACTTTTTAGTTTCTATTATTTGGATCTTTTTTTATTGTTTTATTGATAGATTGTTGAATTTTTTAAGTTGGAACTTTTTTTATGCTTTATAGAGAAAATGTTGGGTTTTTTTCAACTTGGAACCTTTTTATGGTTTTTATAGAGAAATTGTTGAGTTTTTTTTAAACTTGGAACCATTTTATTATTTTTATAGTTAAATTGTTTTTTTATAAATTGGAAATTTTGTTACAAGGTTTATAGTGAAATTAACGAGTTTTTTTAAATTAGAACATTTTTTTTTATAGTTTTTACAGTGAAATTGTAGAGTTTTTTAACTTGGAACTTTTTTTTATGGATTTTATAGTAAAATTGTGCAATTTTATCACCTGGAACATTTTTATGCTTTTTATAGTAAAACTGTAGAGTTTTTCTGCTTGGATCTTTTTTTATCATTTTTATTGAGAAATTGTTTAATTTTTTAACTTGAAATTTTGTTATCCTTATTATAGTTAAATTGTTTAGTTTTTAAACTTGGAACTTTCATATGGTTTTTCTAGTGAAATTGTTTAATTTTTTGACTTTGAACTTTTTTTGTACTTGTTATAGTGAAATCGTTGAGTTTTTTTAAATTGAATTTTCTTTTGTCATTTTTGTAGCGAAATTGTTGATTTTTTTCATGGATTTTTTTTATTCTTTTAATAGTGAAACTCTTTAGTTTTTTTTTACTTGGATCTTTTTTATTGTTTTATTAAGAGATTGTTGAATTTCTTAAGTTGGAACTATTTTTATGCTTTATGTGAAAATGTTGAGTTTCTTTTCAACATGGAACCTTTTTATGGTTTTTATAGTGAAATTGTAGAGAGTTTTGTTTTTTTAATTTGGAACCTTTTTATGGTTTTTATAGTTAAATTCTTTATTTTTATTTAAATTGGAACTTTTTTATGTTTTTTTTAGTGAAAGTGTTGAATTTTTTAACTTGGAACTTTTTTTTATCGATTATATTGAGAAATTGTTGTTTTTTTAAACTTGGAACTTTTTTATGGGTTTTATAATAAAATTGTTGATTTTTTTTTTAACTTGGATCATCTTTTATGGTTTTTACAGTGAAATTGTTGAGTTTTTTAACTAGGAACTTTTATTTTGTGGTTTTTATAGTAAAAATGTTCAATTTGTTTACCTGGAATATTTTTTATGCTTTTTATTGTAAAACTGTAGAGTTTTTCTACTTGGATTTTTTATTTTTATCATTTTTATTGATAAATTGTTGAATTTTTTAACTTGAAACTTTTTTATGCTTATTATAGTTAAGTTTTTTTTTTGTTTTTAAACTCGGATCTTTCTTTTGGTTTTTTATAATGAAATTGTTGAATTTTTTAATTTTAACTTTATTTTTGTATTTTTATAGTGAAATCGTTGAGTTTTTTAGCTAGGAATTTCTTTTATCATTTTTTGCGAAATTGTAGAATTTTTTCCTGGAGTTTTTTTTTATTTTCTTATAGCGATACTTTTTAGTTTTTTTTACTTGGATTTTTTTCATTGTTTTATTGATAGATTGTTGAATTTTTTAAGTTGGAACTTTTTTTATGTTTTATAGTGAAAATGTTGAGTTTTTTTTGCATCTTGGAACCTTTTTATAGGTTTTATAGTGAAATTATAGAGTGTTTTTTTTAAACTTGGAACCTTTTTATGGTTTTTATAGTTAAATTCTTTATTTTATTTTTAAATTGGATCTTTTATTATAAGCTTTATAGTGAAATTGTTGAGTTTTTTAGAATTGGAACATTTTTTAGGCTTTTTAGAGACAAATTTTGAGTTTTTTATTTTAACTTGGAACTTTTATTTATGCTTTTATTCGTGGAAGTGTTGAGTTTTTTAACTTGGAACTTTTTTTTATCGATTTTATTGAGAAATTGTTTAATTTTTTAAACTTGAATCTTATTTTATGGTTTTTATAATGAAATTGTTGAACTTTTTATAACTTTGATCATTTTTTACGGTTTTTACAGTGAAATTGTTGAGTTTTTTAACTTGGAACTTTTTTTCTTCATGGTTTTTATAATAAAAATGTTCAATTTTTTCACCTGGAATATTTTTTATGCCTTTTATTGTAAAACTGTAGAGTTTTTCTACTTGGATCTTTTTGTTTTATCATTTTTATTGAGAAATTGTTGGATTTTTTAACTTGAAACTTTTTAATGCTTATTATAGTTAATTTAATTTGCTTTTAAACTCATAATTTTCTTTTGGTTTTTCTAGTGAAATTGTTGAATTTTTTGACTTTGAACTTTTTTTTTACTTTTTATATTGAAATCGTTGAATTTTTTAACATGGAATTTCTTTTGTCATTTTTTTACTCTATTTATAGTGAAACTTTTTAGTTTCTTTTTTTTGGATCTTTTTTTATTGGTTTATTGATCGATTGTTGAATTTTTTAAGTTGGAATTTTTTTTATGCTTTATAGTTAAAATGTTGGGTTTTATTTCAACTTGGAACCTTTTTATGATTTTTATAGAGAAATTGTTGAGTTTTTTTTAAACTTGGAACCATTTTATGGTTTTTATATTTAAATTGTTTTTTTTAAATTGTTACTTTTGTTATAGGGTTTATAGTGAAATTGTCGAGTTTTTTTAAATTGGAACATTTTTTTAGGGTTTTTACAGTGAAATTGTAGAGTTATTTAACTTGGAACATTTTTTTATGGTTTTTATAGTAAAATTGTGCACTTTTATCACCTGGAACATTTTTATGCTTTTTATAGTAAAACTGTAGAGTTTTTCTACTTGGGTCTTTTTTTATCAATTTTATTGAGAAATTGTTTAATTTTTTAACTTGAAATTTTTTTATGCTTATTATAGTTAAATTGTTTAGTTTTTAAACTTGGAACTTTCATATGGGTTTTCTAGTGATATTGTTTAATTTATTGACTTTGAACTTTTTTTGTACTTGTTATAGTGAAATCGTTGAGTTTTTTTTTAACTTGAAATTTCTTTTGTCATTTTTGTAGCGAAATTGTTGATTTTTTTCATGGATTTTTTTATTCTTTTTATAGTGAAACTCTTTAGTTTTTTTACTTGGATCATATTTTATTGTTTTATTGAGAGATTGTTGAATTTCTTAAGTTGGAACTATTTTTATGCTTTATGTGAAAATGTTGAGTGTTTTTTTCAACGTGGAACCTTTTTATGGTTTTTATAGTGAAATTGTAGAGAGTTTTTTTTTTTAACTTGGAACCTTTTTATTTGTTTTATAGTTAAATTCTTTATTTTTAATTAAATTGGAACTTTTTTTATAAGTTTTATAGTGAAATTGTTGAGTTTTTTAAAATTGGAACATTTTTTATGCTTTTTAGAGTGAAATGTTGAGTTTTTTAACTTGGAACTTTTTTATGTTTTTTTAGTGAAAGTGTTGAATTTTTTAACTTGGAACTTTTTTTTTATCGATTTTATTGAGAAATTGTTGTTTTCTTTAACTTGGCACTTTTTTATGGGTTTTATGATGAAATTGTTGAATTTTATTTAACTTGGATCATCTTTTATGGTTTTTACAGTGAAATTGTTGAGTTTTTTAACTAGGAACTTTTATTTTATGGTTTTTACAGTAAAAATGTTCAATTTGTTTACCTGGAATATTTTTTATGCTTTTTATTGTAAAACTGTAGAGTTTTTCTACTTGGATTTTTTTGTTTTATCATTTTTATTGATAAATTGTTGAATTTTTTAACTTGAAACTTTTTTATGCTTATTATAATTATTTTTTTTTTGTTTTTAAACTCGAAACTTTCTTTTGGTTTTTTCTAGTGAAATTGTTGAATTTTTACTTTTAACTTTATTTTTATATTTTTATAGTGAAATCGTTGAGTTTTTTAACTTGGAATTTCTTTTATCATTTTTTAGTGAAATTGTAGAATTTTTTCCTGGAAATTTTTTTATTTTTTTTATAGCGAAACTTTTTAGTTTTTTTACTTGGATCTTTTTTCATTGTTTTATTGATAGATTGTTGAATTTTTTAAGTTGGAACTTTTTTTTATGCTTTATAGTGAAAATGTTGAGTTTTTTTCAACTTGGAACTTTTTTATGGTTTTAATAGTGAAATTGTAGAGTGTTTTTTTTAACTTGGAACCTTTTTATGGTTTTTATAGTTAAATTCTTTATTTTATTTTTAAATTGGAACTTTTCTTATATGCTTTATAGTGAAATTGTTGAGTTTTTTAGAATTGTAATATTTTTATGCTTTTTAGAGACAAAATATTGAGTTTTTTTTTAACTTGGAACTTTTTTTATGCTTTTATTAGTGGAAGTGTTGAGTTTTGTAACTTGGAACTTTTTTTTATCGATTTTATTAAGAAATTGTTTAATTTTTTAAACTTGGATCTTATTTTATGGTTTTTATAATGAAATTGTTGAACTTTTTTTAACTTGGATCATTTTTTTACGGTTTTTACAGTGAAATTGTTGAGTTTTTTAAATTGGAACTTTTTTTTTCTTGGTTTTTATTGTAAAAATGTTCAATTTTTTCACCTGGAATATTTTTTATGCCTTTTATTGTAAAACTATAAAGTTTTTCTACTTGAATCTTTTTGTTTTATAATTTTTATTGAGAAATTGTTAGTTTTTTTAACTTGAAACTTTTTAATGCTTATTATAGTTAATTTTATTTGCTTTTAAACTCGGAATTTTCTTTTGGTTTTTCTTGTGAAATTGTTGAATTTTTTGACTTTGAACTTTTGTTTACTTTTTATAGTGAAATTGTTGAGTTTTTTAACATGAAATTTCTTTTGTCTTTTTTTTAGCGAAATGGTTGAATTTTTTCCTGGAATTTTTTTTATTCTATTTATAGTGAAACTTTTTAGTTTCTTTTATTTGGATCTTTTTTTATTGTTTTATTGTTAGATTGTTGAATTTTTAAGTTGGAACTTTTTTTATGCTTTATAGTGAATATGTTGGTTTTTTTTTTCAACTTGGAACCTTTTTATGGTTTTTATAGAGAAATTGTTGAGTTGTTTTTTTAAACTTGGAACCATTTTATGGTTTTTATAGTTAAATTGTTTTTTTTTAAATTGGAACTTTTGGGTTTATAGTGAAATTGTCGAGTTTTTTTTAAATTGGAACATTTTTATGGTTTTTATAGTGAAATTGTAGAGTATTTTAACTTGGAACTTTTTATGGTTTCAATAGTAAAATTGTGCAATTTTATCACCTGGAACATTTTTATGCTTTTTATAGTAAAACTGTAGAGTTTTTCTACTTGGATCTTTTTTTATCATTTTTATTGTGAAATTGTTTAATTTTTTAACTTGAAATTTTTTTTATTCTTATTATAGTTAAATTGTTTAGTTTTTAAACTTGGAACTTTCATATGGTTTTTCTAGTGAAATTGTTTAATTTTTTTACTTTGAACTTTTTTTGTACTTGTTATAGTGAAATCGTTGAGTTTTTTTTTTTAACTTGAAATTTCTTTTGTCATTTTTGTAGCGAAATTGTTGATTTTTTTCATGGATTTTTTTAATTCTTTTTATAGTGAAACTCTTTAGTTTTTTTTACTTGGATCATTTTTTATTGTTTTATTGAGAGATTGTTGAATTTCTTAAGTTGGAACTATTTTTATGCTTTATGTGACAATGTTGAGTATTTTTTCAACTTGGAACCTTTTTATGGTTTTTATAGTGAAATTGTAGAGAGTTTTTTTTTTAACTTGGAACCTTTTTATGATTTTTATAGTTAAATTCTTTATTTTTATTTAAATTGAAACCTGTTTTATAAGCTTTATAGTGAAATTGTTGAGTTTTTTTAAATTAGAACATTTTTTATGATTTTTAGAGTGAAAATGTTGAGTTCTTAACTTGGAACTTTTTTATGTTTTTTTTAGTGAAAGTGTTGAATTTTTTAACTTGGAACTTTTTTTTATCGATTTTATTGAGAAATTGTTGTTTTTTTAACTTGGATCTTTTTTATGGGTTTTATTATGAAATAGTTGAATCTTTTTTAACCTGAATCATCTTTTATGGTTTTTACAGTTAAATTGTTGAATTTTTTAACTTGAAACTTTTTTATGCTTATTATAGTTAAGTTTTTTTTTGTTTTTAAACTCGGAACTTTCTTTTAGTTTTTTCTAGTGAAATTGTTGAATTTTTTACTTTTAACTTTATTTTTGTATTTTTATAGTGAAATTGTTGAGTTTTTAAACTTGGAATTTCTTTTATCATTTTTTAGCGAATTAATAGAATTTTTTCCTGGAATTTTTTTTTATAGCGAAACTTTTTAGTTTTTTTTACTTGGATCTTTTTTCATTGTTTTATTAATAGATTGTTGAATTTTTTAAGTTGGAACTTTTTTTATGCTTTATAGTGAAAATGTTTAGTTTTTTTTTTCCAACTTGGAACCTTTTTATGGTTTTTATAGTTAAATTGTAGAATGTTTTTTTTTAACTTGGAACCTTTTTATGATTTTTATAGTTAAATTTGTATATTTTATTTTTAAATTGGAACATTTTTTATAAGCTTTATAGTGGAATTGGTGAGTTTTTTATAATTGGAATATTTTTTATGCTTTTTAGAGACAAAATTTTGAGTTTTTTTTTTTAACTTGGAACTTTTTTTATGCTTTTATTAGTGGAAGTGTTGAGTTTTTAACGTGGAACCTTTTTTTAATCGATTTTATTGAGAAATTGTTTAATTTTTTAAACTTGGATCTTATTTTATAGTTTTTATAATGAAATTGTTGAACTTTTTTTAACTTGGATCATTTTTTACGGTTTTTACAGTGAAATTGTTGAGTTTTTTAACTTGGAACTTTTTTTTTCATGGTTTTATTGTAAAAATGTTCAATTTTTTCACCTGGAATATTTTTTATGCCTTTTATTGTAAAACTGTAGAGTTTTTCTACTTGGATCTTTTTGTTTTATCATTTTTATTGAAAAATTGTTGGATTTTTTTAACTTGAAACTTTTTAAGCTTATTATAGTTAATTTTATTTTGCTTTTAAACTCGGAATTTTCTTTTGGTTTTTCTTGTGAAATTGTTGAATTTTTTGAATTTGAACTTTTTTATTTACTTTTTATAGTGAAATCGTTGAGTTTTTTAACATGGAATTTCTTTTGTCATTTTTTTAGTGAAATTGTTGAATTTTTTCCTGGAAATTTTTTTATTCTTTTTATAGTGAAACTTTTTAGTTTCTTTTATTTGGATCTTTTTTTATTGTTTTATTGATAGATTGTTGAATTTTTTAAGTTGGAACTTTTTTATGCTTTATAGTGAAAATGTTGGGTTTTGTTTTCAACTTGGAACCTTTTTATGGTTTTTATAGAGAAGTTGTTGAGTTTTTTTTTAAACTTGGAACCAATTTATGGTTTTTATAGTTAAATTGTTTTTTTTTTAAATTGGAACTCTTGTTATAGGGTTTATAGTGAAATTGTCGAGATTTTTTAAATTGGAACATTTTTTTAAGGTTTTTACAGTGAAATTGTAGAGTTTTTTTAACTTGGAACTTTCTTTTTATGGTTTTTATAGTAAAATTGTTCAATTTTATCACCTGGAACATTTTAATGCTTTTTATAGTAAAACCATAGAGTTTTTCTACTTGGATCTTTTTTTTTTATCATTTTTATTGAGAAATTGTTTAATTTTTAACTTGAAACTTTTTTATGCTTATTATAGTTAAATCGTTTAGTTTTTAAACTTGGAACTTTCATATGATTTTTCTAGTGAAATTGTTTATGTTTTTGACTTTGTACTTTTTTTGTACTTGTTATAGTGAAATCGTTGAGTTTTTTTAACTTGGAATTTCTTTTGTCATTTGTGTAGTGAAAATGTTGATTTTTTCCATGGATTTTTTAATTCTTTTTATAGTGAAACTCTTTAGTTTTTCTTACTTGGATCTTTTTTTTATTGTTTTATTGAGAGATTGTTGAATTTCTTAAGTTGGAACTATTTTTATGCTTTATGTGAAAATGTTGAGTTTTTTTCAACTTGGATCCTTTTTATGGTTTTTATAGTGAAATTGTAGAGTGCTTTTTTTTTAACTTGGATCCTTTTTATGGGTTTTATAGTTAAATTCTTTATATTTATGTAAATTGGAACTTTTTTTATAAACTTTATAGTGAAATTGTTGAGATTTTTAAAATTGGAACATTTTTTATGCTTTTAGAGTGAAAATGTTGAGTTTTTTAACTTGGAACTTTTTTATGTTTTTTTTAGTGAAAGTGTTGAATTTTTTAACTTGGAACTTCTTTTTTATCCATTTTATTGAGAAATTGTTGTTTTTTTTAACTTGGAACTTTTTATGGGTTTTATAATGAAATTGTGGTGTTTTTTAACTAGGAACTTTTATTTTAGGGTTTTTATAGTAAAAATGTTCAATTTGTTTTTAAACTCGGAACTTTCTTTTGGTTTTTTCTAGTGAAATTGTTGAATTTTTTATTTTTAACTTTATTGTTGTATTTTTATAGTGAAATCGTTGAGTTTTTTAACTTGGAATTTCTTTTATCATTTTTTAGCAAAATTGTAGAATATTTTCCTGGAAATTTTTTTATTCTTTTTATAGCGAAACTTTTTATTTTTTTTACTTGGTTCTTTTTTATTGTTTTATTGATATATTGTTGAATTTTTTAAGTTGGGACTTTTTTTTATGCTTTATAGTGAAAATGTTGGGTTTTTTTTTTCCAACTTGGAACCTTTTTATGGTTTTTATAGTGAAGTTGTTGAGTTTTTTTTTTAACTTGGAACGATTTTATGGTTTTTATAGTTAAACTGTTTTTTGTTAAAGTTGGAACTTTATTTTTAGGGTTTATAGTGAAATTATCAAGTTTTTTTAAATTGGAACATTTTTTTATGGTTTTTACAGTGAAATTGTATAGTTTTTATAACTTGGAACTTTGTTTTTATGGTATTTATAGTAAAAAAATTCAATTTTTTCACCTGGAACTTTTTTATGCTTTTTATAGTAAAACTGTAGAGTTTTTCTACTTGCATCTTTTTTATCATTTTTATTCAGAAATTGTTTAATTTTTTAACTTGAAACCTTTTTATGCTTATTATAGTTAAATTGTTTAGTTTTTAAACTTGGAACTTTCATATGGTTTTTCTAGTGAAATTGTTTAATTTTTTGACTTTGAACTTTTTTTATACTTGTTAAGTTAAATCGTTGAGTTTTTTTAACTTGGAATTTCTTTTGTCATTTTTTTAGCGAAATTGTTGATTTTTTTCATGGAATTTATTTTATTCGTTTTATAGTGAAACTTTTTAACCCTAAAAAGCACAAAAAATGTTCCAGGTCAAAAACCTCTACAGTTTAACCCTAAAAAGCACAAAAAATGTTCCAGGTGAAAAAATTGAACAATATTACAATAAATACCTTAGAAAAAAAATTCCAAGTTAAAAAAACTCATCAATTTCACTATAAAAACCATAAAAAATGATCGAAGTTAAAAAACTCAACAATTTCATTATATAAACCTTTTTTTTAATCAAAGAGAAAATATATTAATTCAAAAAGGCAAATACACACAAGGTGATCCAATAAGGATCCAACCATCAAAAAGACCTATAGCAAAAAAGGAACAAGGTGACTTCTAAGCTTTTTACTAAGCCATCCTCTATTGACCATATTTTCTAAAATAATGGTACCTATTTTAGTATTATCAACAAAACTACCAAAAACGACACTGTTACGATAGTGCCAAATGTTATAAACGGTTTCCGCCACCAACATTTTCAGAATTGTTGGTTTCCACCCCTTGCCTTTTGTCTTGTTAAGGATCCAAGGAAGACCTTCCTCCCATTGTTTTGGGTCATGTTGAATATTAAACGAGTACAAAACTTCCTGCCAAATGGGACCTGTTTTGGGACAACCAAAGAATAAATGGTTACGAGTCTCCTTATCGGTTTTGCAAAGCACACAGGTGTTATCTTGGATCATCCCAAACTTTTCCAATCTATCCTTGGTTGCTAACCTACCATGACAAGTTAACCATAAACAGTGTATCGCCTTTGGTCTGGCCCGGTTACCTTGGATGAGGTCGTGCCAGACAACTTTTGGATTCTCTTCCATAATGACGGTGTAGAAGGTTCGAGGTTTAAATTTGTTCGAAAGGGAAACATTGGTCCAAATATCTGGATATTTACTAGAAAGCTCACGTTGCCGAAGTATACCTTTCAGGATCCAAGAATCTTGTGTCCGAATCTTGTAATAAAAAATACCAACATTTTTGAAATATTGGTGATGAATCCATTGCACCCAGAAATTATTAGCCTTACGACACAGGTTCCAAAGGCATTTTAGAAGAAGAATATCATTCCAAATATTGAGATTAAGCAAATGAAGGCCACCGTGAGCAATAGGCTTACATACGTTAGTCCAAGCAACGAGACTCTTGCGGCTGAGCTGATCTTGACCTGTCCAAATAAAGCTGCGACAAATGGAGTCTATTTTCTTGATTACAGTTTTTGGAAACGGGAAACATTGCATCCAGTATTGAGCCATGGCATGGAGAATGCTTCGCACCAACTGTGTTCTACCAGCATAACTAAGTAACCGAGCGGACCAGTGGTGGATACGAGCAACAATACGGTCCACAAGAGGCATAAAATGATTGATAGATAGCTTCTTTGTAGTTAAAGGAACCCCTAGGTAACAGAAAGGAAGGGTACCTTCACGGAAACCAGAAGCACCAAGGAGAGATTCCTTGCTGGTAGCATCAATACCACCCAGGAAAATATTGCATTTACTAGGATTCATCACCATACAAGTGGAATTAGAGAAGACTTGCATGGTGTTTAGCTTCATGTTCATGGATATGTCGTCACCTCTACAGAAGAGAAGAATGTCGTCGGCAAAAGTGAGATTGGTGATCTTCAAGTTTTCACATTTGGCATGGAAATTGAAGTTGTGGTCTGTATGCATTTTCTTCAAAAGCCTATTAAGATACTCCATAAGAATGACAAAAAGGAGGGGTGAAATGGGGTCACCCTGTCTAATGCCTCTTTTAGCTTGAAGGAATTGAGAGTACTCTCCCATGAGATTGAATTGATAGGACACACTAGTGACACTTGCCAAGATCCATTGAATAAATTTGAGAGGGAATCCAAGCTCTTTTATGATATCTTCCAAGGCTCTCCAACTGATCATGTCATACACTTTTTGAAGATCAATTTGCATCATCATCCTGGGAGTACCACCCTTTCTAGTGTATCCCTTGATAAGTTCATAAGCAAGAAGAATATGGTTGTGAATATGCTGACCTGGAACGAAAGCCGCCTGATTTTTCCCAATAATAGTGTGCAGGAGCATCCCTAATCTATTAGTTAAAATCTTGGAAACCAGTTTGTAAAAGGTTGAGCAAACAACAATGGTTCTAAAGTCTTTGATGGTTATGGCATTAGGACTCTTAGGGATGAGAGACACAATAGTGCTATTAAAAGGCTTGTAAATAGTTTGAGTGTCAAAAAATTCATGAACAGCAGCTATGACATTTTCTTTGATAATGGACCAACAAGATTTGAAAAATTTGGCTCCAAAACCATCTGGTCCAGGTGATTTAAGATCACCAATGTCCTTGAGATATTTAGAAATTTCCTCTTCAGTGATGTTGCTAATAAGGTAGGCTTTTTGCACTAAGTTCAGATGCTCCCCCATTCTCATTGCCTCCACATCAATATGCTGCAAGTTGTTGTCAGATTTGCCTATCAACTTATTATAGAAATCCAGAACCTCAGTTTCAATATCAGCTACACTACTGACATTAGTGCCATCTCTCTTTAGCTTGGAGAGATTATTATTGTGATGTCTGTTTTTTATGCAGGCAAAGAAGTAGGAATTGTTCCCATCCCCTTTTCTGAGCCATTCTATTTTAGATCTCTGATGCAGAATGTTTTCTTCAAGCTCATTAAGGCATATGACCTCTTCAATAAGGACTTTAATTTTCCCTATGAGATTTTTGTCCATTCTGTCATGGTTCAGGGCTTGTTGACAGGTTTTAAGCTCAGCTCTGGCTGCAATCAGCTTGGGATGCACATCAGCAAGGGGCTTGTTGAAGATTCTCAAAGCTTTTCTCAACCTTTTAAGTTTGTGCCATAGTTTGTACATAGGAGTGTCTTTGAGGGGTAGATTCCAATTGTTCTTAACCACATCATAAAAACCTGGCAGTCCAGTCATACAGTTGGTGAACTTGAAATGTTTCCTCACCTTTTTGGTAGGGCTCAGGCAAAACAGGTGCAGCAGGGCATGATTAGAAATGCTTGGAGACAGAATTTCCAAAGTTGTATGCATGTTGTTTACAAACCAATCAGTATTTGCCAAGACTCTATCAATACGGGAATATATGGGATCATCAATTTGCTTGTTAGTCCAAGTGTATTTCTCACCAATGTTATCCATCTCACTAAAGCCAGTTTTTTGCATCATGTTTTGAAGATCTTGATACTCATGTTCAGTCACCAACCTGCCCCCAATGCGGTCAATGGATTTGGCAACATTGTTATAATCACCTATGACACACCAATGGCCTTGACTATTACCAAAGAGCTGATCAATTTCCTTCCATAAAATTCTCCTCTTTTCAAGTTGATTGTGAGCATAGATTGCAGTCAACCCGTATTGAATGGTTCCATTAATATCATAAACACCACAATGGATGAATTGGATGCTACTGTGAGTAATCTGCAGATCAACTTTAGAGTCATCCCATTGAATCCAGATTCTGCCATTGGGGTGGTCTTTATAGTTGTCTATGTAACTGCCTTGGAGATGGAGTTTATCCCGCACTAATTTGGCCTTTGTTTCCTTAACTCGAGTTTCAATCAGAATGGTTATAGTAGGTTTCAGAAGATGGAGATGGGACTTAATCTCTCTAATTTTTCCTACTTTATCCAGTCCCCTGATATTCCAAGAAACTAACATGGTTCAATGATTGTATCCACTAGAGAGACATTCAAAACCTCCAGTGGTATATAACCATTGAGACATTTAACAATGCTTGATGATTCAGTGACAGTTGGTTTACCTCTATCCATTGATGATTCAGTGATAATGCCTTTGCCTCTGTCCATTGTAGCTTTTTTTACTTCAGTCCAAGTTGTTGCAACTTCATTCTCCTCTTTGTGTGTTTGAGTGTTCCTTGTGATGGTGTTTGGTTTCTCGATGTCAGGTGGTTTGTTCTTAGGGATCCATTGTTGATTCACTTTCCGGTCTTTGCATTTGTGACCCATCTTCTGACATTTTTCACAAAAGGGGGACGCCATTCGTATTCAATTTGTTGCAGCATCAAAGCTCCTGAGTAGTTTTTGATGGTTATTTCTTTGACTAGGTCTTGCGTAATATCAACTTCAACCAGCATTCAAGCATACGACACCCGAAGTTTATTTTCCATACATTCGTCAATTACTAGGGGTTTTCCAATGGCACTACCAATTTTGTTGAGGCTTTTTGGTCCCCAAAGGTGGAGGGGGAGTTGAGGTAGTTTTATCCAGATTGGGAGGATTCTTAAGAGGTCTTTCTTCAGATTGAATTCTGGTCTCCATTCTTTCAAAATCACAGGCCTGTTACGGATAGTATACAGACCTCTCATGAGCACAACTTCCCTTTCTTCATGGGAGTTGAACCTAAGAAGGAAATACCCTTCATCATGGTAGTAGAGGTAAGGAGTCTTGACAAAATTCCACATTTTTTGCATAAAAGTCTTCACAATATTCATACTCATATCATCTCCAACAATATATAGAATCAAAGCGTTGTCCCAGAAGCATAGTTCTGATTCAATGTCTTGTTCAATTTCAATTTCAATAAGACCATTGACGAGTTTTGGAGCCACATATTCCATAGCCATTCCTTTTGTTGGGTTGCGATTATCGTTCAAAACATCCACCCATAGTTTTCGCTCTTCAGATTGAGGGGTTTCCGCCGATAGGGTTGGGGGGTTCCTGTGTTAGTTCCGCTTGAGTTACTTCCTTGTAGCTGCGTAGATGGTGTAGAGAATACCTCTGCTTCATGGTGGCCAGGTTCTGGTTGGTCTGGTTCAGGAGGAGGAGGTTCCGGTGATGGAGGCACCACTGATTTTGGCCGCCCGCGTCCCCTTTTCGTCTTCCCCGTCGTCGTCATGTTGTATCAAAACTAGTGTATACTATTTATATTTTATATAAACCATTTAAAAAGTTCTAAGTTAAAAAATTCATTAATTTCTCAATAAAAACGATAAATAAAGTTCCAAGTTAAAAAACTCAACACTTTCACTAATAATAACATAAGAAAATTCCCAAGTTAAAAAACTCAATATTCTCACTATGAAAAGCAGAAAAAGAATGTTCTTCTAAGTTTAAAAAACTCAACAATTTCACTATAAAGCCTCTAAAAAATTTCCAATTTAAAAATTAAACTATTTCACTATAAAAACTATAAAAAGGTTCCAAGTTTAAAAAAACTCAACATTTTCACTCTTAAAAGCATTAAAGAATGTCCCAAGTTTAAAAAAAACTCAACAATTTCACTATAAAGCCTATAAAAAAAGTTCCACTTAAAAAAAATTTAAACAATTTCACTATAAAACCATAAAAAGGTTCGATGTTAAAAAAAACTCAACATTTTTACTATAAAAAGCATAGAAAAAAGTTACTAGTTAAAAAATTCAACAAATTTTCAATAAAAATAATAAAAAAAGATCCAATCAAAAATGTTAAAAGTTTCAAAATAAAAAGAATGAAAAAAAGATTTAGGAAAAAATTCAACAATTTCACTAAAAAATCACAAAAGAAATTCCAAGTTAAAAAAACTCAACGATTTTACTATAAAAAGCATAATAAAAAAAGTTCAAAGTCAAAAAATTAAACAATTTCAGTATAAAAACAATAAAAAAGGTCCAAGTTTAAAAACTCAACAAATAAACTATAATAAGCATAAAAAAGAGTCAAGTTAAAAAATTCAACAAATGTTTAATAAAAATAATTTAAAAAGATTCAATTAAATAAAACTCTACAGTTTTACCATAAAAAGCATAATAGATGTTCAAGGTGAAAAAATTGAACAATTTACTATCAATACCATAATAAAAGTTCCAAGTTAAAAAAACTCATCAATTTATCTATTAAAACCATAAAAGTTGATCGAAGTTATAAAAAGTCAACAATTTCATTATAAAAACCAATAAAAGGTACCAATTTAAAAAGTTCAACAATTTTTCAATAAAAACGGTTAAAAAGTTCAAAGTTAAAAAAACTCAACACTTTCACTAATAGTAGCATAAAAAAGTCCCAAGTTAAAAAAACTCAACATTCTCACTATAAAAAGCATAAAAGAATGTTCAGAGTTAATAAAAACTCAACAATTTCACTATAAAGCTTGTAAAAAAGTTCCAATTTGAAAAATTAAACTATTTCACTATAAAAACCACAAAAAGGCCCCAAGTTTAAAAAAAAACTCTTCATTTTCACTGTAAAAAGCATTAAAGAATGTTCCAAGTTTAAAAAACTCAACACTTTCACTATAAAGCCTATGAATAAAGTTCCATTTTTTATAAAAAAAATAAACAATTTCACTATATACCAAAAAAAGGTTCCAAGTTAAAAAAAAACTCAACTTTTTAAATATTAAAAGCATTAAAAAAAAGTTACTAGTTAAAAAAATTCATAAATTTCTCAATAAAACAATAAAAAAAGATCCAAGTCAAAAAATGTAAAAAATTTCAAAATAAAAAGCATAAAAAAAAAGTTCAAAGTCAAAAAAATAACTTAACAGAAATCCCATGTTAAAAATAACTAAACGATTTTACTATAATAAGCATAAAAAAAGTTCAAGGTGAAAAAATTGAACAATTTCAGTATAAACACAATAAAAAAGTTCCAAGTTTAAAAACTCAACAAATAAACTATAATAAGTATAAAAAAGAGTCAAGTTAAAAAATTCAACAAATTTTCAATAAAAATAATAAAAAAAGATCCAAGTCAAAAGAAAACTCTACAGATTTACCCTATAAAGCATAAATAATGTTCAAGGTGAAAAAATTGAACAATTTACTATAAATACCATGAAAAAAGTTCCAAGTTAAAAAAACTCATTAATTTCACTATAAAAACCATAAAAAATGGTCGAAGTTAAAAAAAAACTCAACAATTTCATCATAAAAACCATAAAAAAAAAAAGTACCAAGTTACAAAATTCAACAATTTCTCAATAAAAACGATAAAAAAATGTTTAAAGTTAAAAAAACTCAACACTTTAACTAATAATAGCATACAAAATATTCCAAGTTAAAAAACTTCGACTTCTCACTCTAAATAGCATAAAAGAATGTTCCAAGTTTAAAAAACTCAACAATTTCACTATTAAAGCCTATAAAAAATTTAAAGTTTAAAAAATTAAACAATTTCACAATAAAAACCATAAAAGGTCCCAAGTTAAAAAAAAAAAAACATTTTCACTATAAAAAGCATAAAAGAATGTTCCAAGTTAAAAAAAACTCCACAATTTCACTATAAAGCCTATAAAAAAAGTTCCAATTTAAAAAAATTAAACAATTTCACTATAAAACCATAAAAAGGTTCCAAGTTTAAAAACTAAATAATTAAGCTATAATTAGCATAAAATAGAGTCAAGTTAAAAAATTCAACTAATTATCAATAAAAGCGATAAAAAAGTTCAAAGTTAAAAAACTCAACATTCTAACTGTAAAAAGCATAAAATAATGTTCGAAGTTAAAAAAAATGAACAATTTCACTATAAAGCCTATAAAAAGATACAATTTAAAAAATTAAACAATTTAACTATAAAAACCATAAAAAGGTCTCAAGTTAAAAAACACAACATTTTCACTATAAAAAGCGTAAAAGAATGTTCCAAGTTTAAAAAAAAAACTAAACAATTTAACTGTAAAGCCGATGAAAAAAGTTCCAATTTAATTTTTTTTTAACAATTTCACTATAAAAACAATAAAAAGGTTCCAAATTAAAAAACTCAACAATTATACTATAAAAACACACAAAAAAAGTTCCAAGTTAAAAAATTAAATAATTTCTTAATAAAACAATAAAAAAAGATCCAAGTCAGAAAAAGTAAAAAGTTTCACTATAAATAGAATAAAAAATGTTCAAGGAGAAAAATTCAACAGTTTCACTAAAAAATCAAATTAAATTCCAAGTTTAAAAACTCAACAATTTCACTATAAAAAGCATAAAAAATGTTTAAAGTAAAAAAATTAAACAATTTCAGTATAAACCATAAAAAAAGATCCAAGTTTTAAAACTCAATAATTAGACTATAATAAGCATAAAAAAGAGTCAAGTTAAAAAATCAAACAAATTCTCAATAAAAATAATAAAGAAAGATCCAAGTCAAAAAAACTCTACAGTTTAACGATAAAAAGCATAAAAAGTGTTCTAGGTAAAAAAATTGAACATTTTTACAATAAGTACAATAGAAAAATTCCAAGTTAAAAAAAGTCATCAATTTCTCTATAAAAACCATAAAAAATGATCGAAGTTATAACTCAACAATTTCATTATAAAAACCATTAAAAAGTTCCAAGTTAAAAAATTCAATAATTTCTCAATAAAAATGATAAAAAAGTTCCAAGTTAAAAAAACTCAACACTTTCAGTAATAGTAGCATAAAAAAGGTCCCAACTTAAAAACTCAAAATTCTCACTATAAAATGCATAAAAGAATGTTTCAAGTTAAAAAAAACTCAAAAATTTCACTATAAAGCCTGTAAAAAAGTTCGAATTTAAAAAATTAAACTATTTCACTATAAAAACCATAAAAAGGTTCCAAGTCAAAAAATCACAATATTTTCACTATAAAAAGCATTAAAGAATGTTCCAAGTTAAAAAAAACTCAACAATTTCACTATAAAGCCTATAAGAAAGTTCCTATATGAAAAATTAAACTATTTCACTATAAAAACCATAAAGAGGTTCCAAGTTAAAGAAACTCAACATTTTCACTATAAAAAGCATTAAAGAATGTTCCAAGTTTAAACAACTCAACAATTTCACTATAAGGCTTATAAATAAAGTTCCAATTTAAAAAAATTAAAACAATTTAAATAAAATACCATAAAAGAGTTCCAAGCTAAAAAAAACTCAACAATTTCACTATAAAGCCTATAAAAAGATACAATTTAAAAAATTAAACAATTTCACTATAAAAAGCATAAAAAAAGTTTAAAGTCAAAAAATTAAACAATATCAGTATAAACCATAAAAAAGATCCAAGTTTAAAAACTCAACAATTAAACTATAAAAAATATAAAAGAGTCAAGTTAAAAAATTCAACAAATTCTCAATAAAAAAGATCCAAGTCCAAAAAACTACACTTTTACCATAAAAAGCATAAAAATGTTCCATGTGACAAAATTGAACAATTTTACAATAAATACCATAGAAAAAAATCCCAAGTTAAAAAACTCATCAATTTCACTATAAAAACCATAAAAAATAATCGAAGTTAAAAAAAACTCAACAATTTCATTATAAAAACCATAAAAAGTACTAAGTTAAAAAATTCAACAATTTCTCAAAAAACGATAAAAAACGTTCAAAGTTAAAAAAGCTCAACACTTTCACGAATAATAGCAAAAAAAAGTTCCATGTTAAAAAGCACAACATTCTCAATATAAAAAGCATAAAAGAATATGTTCCAAGTTAAAAAAACTCAACAATTTCACTATAAAGACTATAAAAAGATACAATTTAAAAAATTAAACAATTTCACTATAAAAACCATAAAAAGGTCTCAAGTTAAAAAAACACAACATCTTCACTATAAAAAGCATAAAACAATGTTCCAATTAAAAAAAACTCAACAATTTCACTATAAAGCCAATAAAAAAAAGTTTCAAATCGAAAAAAATTAAACAATATTACTATAAAAACCATAAAAAGGTTCCAAATTAAAAAACTCAACAATTCTACTATAAAAACATTAAAAAAAAAGTACCAAGTTAAAACATTCAACAAATTTCTTAATAAAACAATAAAAAAAAGATCCATGTCAAAAAAAGTAAGAAAGTTTCACTATAAATCGAATAAAAATAGTTCCAGGAGAAACATTCAACAATTTAACTTAAAATTCACAAAGAAATTCCAAATTTAAAAACTCAAAATTTCACTATAAAAAGCATAAAAAACGTTTAAAGTCAAAAAATTAAACAATATCAGTATAAACCATAAACAAGTTCCAAGTTCAAAAACTCAAAAATTAAACTATAAAAAGCATAAAAAAGAGTAAAGTTAAGAAATTCAACAAATTCTCAATAAAAAAAGATCGAAGTCAAAAAACTCTACAGTTTTACCATAAAAAGCATAAAAATTGTTCCATGTGAAAAAATTGAACAATTTTACAATAAATACCATAGAAAATAGTCCAAGTTAAAAAACTCATCAATTTCACTATAAAAACCATTAAAAAAATGATCCAAGTTAAAAACAAACATAACTCTATCACTAATAATAGCATAAAAAAGTCCCAAGTTAAAAAAACTCAACATTCTCACTATAAAAAGCATAAAAGAATGTTCCAAGTTTAAAAAAAAACTCAACAATTTCACTATATAGCCTATAAGAAAGTTCCTATATGAAAAATGAAACTATTTCACTATAAAAACCATAAAAATGTTCCAAGTTAAAAAAACTCAACATTTTCACTATAAAAAGCACTAAAGATTGATTGTTCCAAGTTTAAAAACCTCAACAATTTCACTATAATGCTTATAAGTAAAGTTCCAATTTTAAAAAATTAAACAATTTCACTATAATACCATAAAAAGTTCCATGTTAAAAATAAAACTCAACATTTTTACTATAAAAAGCATAACAAAAAGTTACCAGTTTAAAAAGTTCAACAATATCTCAATAAAACAATAAAAAAAGATCCACGTAAAAAAATGTAAAAATTTTCAGCATAAAAAGAATGGAAAAAAGGTTCTAGGAAAAAATTCAACAATTTCACTAAAAAATCACAAAAGAAGTTCCAAGTTAAAAAACTAAAATATTTCAATATAAAAAGCATAAAAAAAAGTTCAATATCAAAAAATTAATCAATTTCAAAATAAAAACAATAAAAAATTTCCAAGTTTAAAAACTCGACAATTAAACTATAATAAGCATAAAAAAGAGTCAAGTTTAAAAATTCAACAAATTTTCAATAAAAATAATAAAAAAAAGATCCAAGTCTTAAAAAGTCTACAATTTTACCATAAAAAGCTTACAAAAATGTTCCGGGTGAAAGAATTGAACAATTTACTATAAATACCATAAAAAAATTCCAAGTTAAAAAACTCATCAATTTCACTATACAAACCATAAAAAATGATCAAAGTTAAAAAAATCAACAATTTCATTATAAAAACAATAAAAAGTTACTAAGTAAAAAAATTCAACAATTTCTCAATAAAACGATAAAAAAAGTTCAAAGTTAAAAAAACTCAACACTTTCACTAATAATAGCATAAAAAAAGTTCCATGTTAAAAAAACACAACATTCTCACTATTAAAAGCATAAAAGAATGTTCTAAGTTAAAAAAACTCAACAATTTCACTATAAAGCCTATAAAAAGATACAATTTAAAAAATAAAACAATTTCACTATAAAAACCATAAAAAGGTCCCAAGTTAAAAAAACACAACATCTTCACTATAAAAAGCATAAAACAATATTCCAATTAAAAAAAATCAACAATTTGACTATAATGCCTATAAAAAAAAGTTTCAATTCTAAAAAAATTAAACAATTTCACTATAAAAACCATAAAAAGGTTCCAAATTAAAAAAACTCAACAATTCTACTATAAAAACATAAAAAAAAGTTCCAAGTTAAAAAATTCAACAAATTTCTTAATAAAACAATAAAAAAAAAGATGCATGTCAAAAAAAAGTAAAAAGTTTCACTATAAATAGAATAAAAAAAGTTCTAGGAGAAAAATTCAACAATTTAACTTAAAATTCAGAAAAGAAATTCCAAGTTTAAAAACTCAAAATTTTACTATAAAAAGCATAAAAAAAGTTTAAAGTCAAAAAATTAAACAATATCATTATAAACCATAAAAATGTTCCATGTTTAAAAACTCAAAAATTAAACTATAATAAGCATAAAAAAAGTAAAGTTAAGAAATTCAACAAATTCTCAATAAAAATAGATCAAAGTAAAAAAAAACTCTACAATTTTACCATAAAAAGCATAAAAATTGTTCCATGTGAAAAAATTGAACAATTTTACAATTATTACCATAGAAAATAGTCCAAGTTAAAAAACTCATCAATTTCACTATAAAAACCATAAAAAAATGATTCAAGTTAAAAAAACTCAACTCTATCACTAATAATAGCATAAAAAAGTCCCAAGTTAAAAAAATCAACATTCTCACTATAAAAAAGCATAAAAGAATGTTCCAAGTTAAAAAAAAAACTCAACAATTTCACTATATAGCCTATAAGAAAGTTTCTATATGAAAAATTAAACTCTTTCACTATAAAAACCATAAAAAGGTTCCAAGTTAAAAAAAACTCGACATTTTCATTATAAAAAGCGTTAAAGATTGTTCCAAGTTTAAAAAACTCAACAATTTCACTATAAAGCCTATAAATAAAGTTCCAATTTAAAAAAATTAAACAATTCAAATCTAATACCATAAAAAAGTTCCAAGTTAAAAAAAAAACTCAACATTTTTACTATAAAAAGCATAAAAAAAGTTACCAGTTTAAAAATTCAACAATATCTCAATAAAACAATAAAAAAAAGATCCACGTAAAAAAATGTAAAAATTTTAAGCATAAAAAGAATGAAAAAAAAGTTCTAGGAAAAAATTCAACAATTTCAATAAAAAATCACAAAAGAAGTTCCAAGTTAAAAAACTAAAATATTTCACTACAAAGAGCATAAAATAAAGTTCTATTTTAAAAAATTAAACAATTTCAAAATAAAAACAATAAAAAATTTCCAAGTTTAAAAACTCGACAATTAAACTATAATAAGCATAAAAAAGAGTCAAGTTTAAAAACTCAACAAATTTTCAATAAAAATAATGAAAAAAAAGATCCAAGTCTTAAAAACTCTACAGTTTTACCATAAAAAGCTTACAAAAATGTTCCAGGTGAAAGAATTGAACAATTTACTATAAATACCATAAAAAAATTCCAAGTTAAAAAACAAATCAATTTCACTATAAAAACCATAAAAAATGATCGAAGTTAAAAAAATGAACAATTTCATTGTAAAAACAATAAAAAAGTACTAAGTTAAAAAATTCAATAATTTCTCAATAAAACGATAAAAAAGTTCAAAGTTAAAAAAACAACACTTTCACTAATAATAGCATAAAAAAAGTTCCATGTTAAAAAACACAACATTCTCACTATTAAAAGCATAAAAGAATGTTCCAAGTTAATAAAATCAACAATCTCAGTATAAAAAAGCATAAAAGAATGTTCGAAGTTAAAAAAACTCAACAATTTCACTCTATAGCCAATAAGAAAGTTCTTATATGAAAAATTAAACTAATTCACTATAAAAACTATTAAAGGTTCCAAGTTAAAAAAACTCAACATTTTCACTATAAAAAGTATTAAAGAATGTTCCAAGTTTAAAAAACTCAACAATTTTACTATAAAGCCTATAAATAAAGTTCCAATTTAAACAAACTCAACATTTTTACTATAAAAAGCATTAAAATAAGTTACCAGTTAAAAAGTTCAACAATTTCTCAATAAAACAATAAAAAAAAGTTCCAGGTAAAAAAATGTAAAAATTTTCAGCATAAAAAGAATGAAAAATAATTCCAGGAAAAAATTCAACAATTTCACTAAAAAAGCACAAAAGAAATTCCAAGTTAATAAACTAAAATATTTCACTATAAAAAGCATAAAAAAAAGCTCAATGTCAAAAAATTAAACAATTTCAATATAAAAACAATAAAAAATTTCCAAGTTTAAAAACTCGACAATTAAACTATAATAAGCATAAAAAAGAGTCAAGTTTAAAACTTCAACAAATTTTCAATAAAATAATTTAAAAAAAGATCCAAGTCTAAAAAGCTCTACAGTTTTACCATAAAAAGCTTACAAATGTTCCAGGTGAAAGAATTGAACAAATTACTATAAATACCATAAAAAAATTTTCAGAGTTAAAAAACTCATCAATTTCACTATAAAAACCATAAAAAATGATCGAAGTTAAAAAAAATCAACAATTTCATTATAAACTCAACAATTTCACTATATAGCCTATAAGAAAGTTCCTATATGAAAAATTAAACAATTTCACTATAAAAACCATTAAAGGTTCCAAGTTAAAAAAAAAACTCAACATTTTCACTATTAAAAGCATTAAAGAATGTTCCAAGTTTAAAAAACTCAACAATTTCACTATAAAGCCTATAATTAAAGTTCCAATTTAAAAAAATTAAACAATTTCACTATAATACCATAAAAAGGTTCCAAGTTAAAAAAAATCAACATTTTTACAATATAAAGCATAAAAAAAAAGTTACCAGTTAAAAAATTCAACAATTTCTCAATAAAAAATAAAAAAAGATCCAATTAAAAAAAATGTAAAAAAATTTTCAGCATAAAAAGAATGAAAAAAAAGTTCCAGGAAAAAATTCAACAATTTCACTAGAAAATCACAAAAGAAATTCCAAGTTAAAAAACTAAAATATTTCAATATAAAAAGCATAAAAAAATTTCAATGTCAAAATATTAAACAATTTCGATATAAAAACAATAAACAATTTCCAAGTTAAAAAACTCAACAATTAAACTATAATTAGTTTAATAAAGAGTCATGTTTAAAAATTCAACAAATTTTCAATAAAAATAATTAAAAAAATATCCAAGTCTAAAAAACTCTACAGTTTTACCATAAAAAACTTACAAAATGTTCAAGGTGGAAGAATTGAACAATTTACTATAAATACCATAAAAAAATTCCAAGTTAAAAAACTCATCAATTTCACTATAAAAACTATAAAAAGTGACCGAAGTTAAAAAAAACCCAACAATTTCATTGTAAAAACCATAAAAGAAGTACTAAGTTAAAAAATTCAACAATTTCTCCAAAAACGATAAAAAACGTTCAAAGTTAAAAAAATACTCAACACTTTCACTAATAATAGCATAAAAAAAGTTCCATGTTAAAAAACACAACATTCTCACTATAAATAGCATAAAAGAATGTTCCAAGTTAAAAAAAACTTAACAATTTCACTATAAAGCCTATAAAAAGATACAATTTAAAAAATTAAACAATTTCACTATAAAACCATAAACAGTTCCCAAGTTAAAAAAACACAACATCTTCACTATAAAAAGCATAAAACAATGTTCCAATTAAATAAAAACTCAACAATTCACTATAAAGCCTATAAAAAAAAGTTTCAAATCTAAAAAAATTAAACAATTTCACTATAAAAACCATAAAAAGGTTCCAAATCAAAAAATTCAACAATTCTACTATAAAAACATTAAAAAAAAGTTCCAAGTTAAAAAATTCAACAAATTTCTTAATAAAAAAAGTTCCAAGTTAAAAAATTCAATAATTTCTCAATAAAAACGATAAAAAATTCCTAGTTAAAAAAGCTCAACACTTTCACTAATAATAACATAAAAAAGTTCCAAGTTAAAAACTCAACATTCTTTGAAATACCCCGTAAATTATTTAATGCTCTGAATACTATTATTTGATATCAATAGGGTTCTGGGTTGCTCTGAGGGATTTTTAACAAAAAATAATAATAACTAGAGCAATCGGTGAATTCAAATTTATTAACTAATATTATTTGACTTAGTGGTTTTATTAAATTATTGATTAAGAGACATTTTTGGATACCCTCTATTTGGACCCCTTTGGGAACAATTTATACTTTCCCCTATAAACCTAAGTTTGTTTCCTTATGTTATGTTACGATAGAAACATAAACATAGTAAGAGCAAGAGAAAGAGGAAGAAGAGAGGAGTGAGAAGAAGGGAAAAAAGCTTGAAGAAGAAGAAGAAGAAGAAAGCTCTTGGTCTTGAAGATTCATCATCCATTCATCTCTCAATAATCTCAATCATCTTTGGTAGAGGTGGGTTCTAGTTAGAAGCTTTTATTTATAGAAGTTATAGTTTTCTTGAGGTTAGGGCATAGTTCTAGAAATCATAGAATCGAGAGTTTGAACGGTTGAAATATCGATTAAATGCATGAGTATATTGGCAATATGTGTGAAAACATATGTTTAAAACTATTTGATGATTGGTGTGATTTGGTTTGAGTTTGGATAGGTTCTGCATAATAAAACGCATGTTTTTGAGCTACTGGTTGTCGGTTAACCGGTTAACAGAATGCGTTAATCGATTAATAGAATGTTGATACGCTACTGGATTTGGAATTTTGATTTGGTTAACCGGTTAACAGAATGCATTAACCGGTTAACACTGTAAGTCTTGGAGAAAAGTATTATTTTGATTCTTCTTTAAAAATTCATAACTTCTTCATCATTTATCTGATTTAACTGTTCTATATATCGATTTGAAGCTAATAATATTTCTTATCTTATAAGTCCAACAAATATTATTTTGAGCCGACTTGTACCCTACTTTTATAATTAACCGTAATATTAATTAGGCAATTGTGAGTTTTGGAAATAAAAAATGTATAACTTGTGAGATGGATAGGGCTACCCTAGGCTGATACGAAAACGTTGAAGAGATATGTTGGTAGTGGCTTGAGATAGGTATACACTGAGTCCCATGGGAAGCCTTTCCCGATAAAGGCTCGAGGTCGGTATTACACTGAGTCCCACGGGAAGCATGGTAGTGGCTTGAGATGGGTATAACACTGAGTCTCATGGGAAGCCTTGCCCGATAAAGGCTTGAGGTGGGTATTACACTGAGTCCCACGGGAAGCATGGTAGTGGCTTGAGATGGGTATTACACTGAGTCCCATGGGAAGCCTTGCCCGGTAAACACTTGAGGTGGGTATTACATTTAGTCCCACGTGAAGTGTCGAGAACATTTTATGGATATTTCCTTCTTGTTTTGGTTCCTGGTAGAGAAGTGACCTTAGACTTGAGTAGTGGTTAGAATTAAACCTTTAGAGCCGAGAGAACTCTAAGATAGGGAACTCACTGAGATGTTGTTATCTCACCCCATGTTGTTGATATTTTCAGGTACTTCAGTTTCCGCGAAGGGTAAGGATAAGGCAATTTGATTGTCCTTAATTATCGATGGCTTTGCTTCCACTGTAGATATTTTGAGATCTTCGGATCTAGTTCTTAGATTTCCTTTTGTTTTCACATCTTGTGTTATTGTTAGCCTTTGGTTGTAGTACCTTATGTATTTAGTTGGCTAAAATTTTACAATGTCTTGTACTAAGAACTTATTTGTATTTCAATACCAAACATGAACTTATATATGAAAAATATGCTTTGATGTATGCATTTTATATATGGGTATTACAGTTGGTATCATAGCAGGTTGTATCCTTGACTTAGCCTTGGAATATTATAAGTGTTTCTTTCCGTTCATATACGTAATCTTGTAGTAGAACTAAATGTTATGTTTATGGTATTGAGCCTAATCAACTTAATCCTATTTTTGATGACATTTAGGGATATGGCTAGTGGACGTAGAACCCGTGGTAGGCATAATGCCACTCCTTCTATTGGGAATCCGCGGGGTGGCGATGGGAATGCTCATCTGTATCAGTTCATGCAGCAGATGTAGCAGCAACAAAACCAGTTTATGCAGGAGATGGTTCTACAAATGAATGGGGGTCTTCATCCTCGGGTGGCCGTTCCTGAAACTGAAGGTGGAACTTTCCGTGACTTTTTCCTCATGAATCCTCAAGATTTTCATAGCGGATTAGATCCGGTAAAATCTCATGAATGGATAATTGGTATGGAGAGAATCTTTCAGATTGTGTTGTGTAGTGAAGAGAACAAGGTGACGTTTGCGTCACACTTGTTGAAAGGTCCTGCTGCTAGATGGTGGGAGAGTGCTTCTACTATCATGACTGTGCAAGAGGTTCTGAAGGTATGGGAACAATTTAAGGCAACTTTTATGGAGAAATATTTTCCAAGTTCTCTAAGGACCAAGAAGGAGTTTGAGTTTCAGCAACTTAGGAAGGGAAGCATGATTGTGGTCAGATGAGAAGTGGAAGATTGATCAGTTTTTATTTAGGTTAATGGCTGAGATTTCTCATAGTGTTTCTTAGAGGGAGTTCACTACTTATTCTAAATTGTTGAGGCAATGCTATGTTGCTGAGCATAATTTGAAGAAAGTATAGACTGAAGTGAATGCTGGAAGAGTTGTTCAAGGTGATCGTGGGAGGGAGAGTCAACCTTTTAGGCCAAGACCCCAACCCTTCAAGGGGAAGCAAGTGGCAAATTCTAGACCTAATACTCCTCCTTCATGCTCCGGGTGCCATAAGAATCATTATGGAAGGTGTGGTCCGGGCGATGTGATATGTTACCATTACCAGAAATAAGGACAAGTTGATAGAGATTATCCACAGAGAAGGAATCAGGTTCAAGGAAGGGTTTATACCATGGATATAAGGAAGACTAAAGCCGACTAGTCTCTGATTGCGGGTATATGTCTTGTTAATGAACATCCTTGCCTTATTTTATTTGATTGTGGAGCAACACATTCTTTTGTGTCTACTCGTTGTGTGAAGCGACTTGGGTTGCGAGTTACTCCTTTGTCTTCTCCTATGGTGGTTACTACCGCTATGGATGAAACGGTTGAGACACCTCTAGTTTGTGAAAATTTCACTTTGTCTGTGGATGGTAGAGTTTTCCAAATTGATCATATGTGTCTACTCTTTAAGAAAGTCGATGTTGTTTTGAGAATGGATTGGTTGTCTATTAATTCTGTGTTTATTGGGTGCGAAGAGAAATTAATCATCATTCCATTCGTGGAGGCTCCTCCAAAAGATGTGTTGACAACAATCATAGAAGGTACGGTTGGAATGATAAACTTTTTCTTTGAAAAAGAGAAATTTTTTTTACTGGTCCATACTAAAGAGGAGAGTAATGACCAGCAATTACTGAGTATCCCAATAGTCTGTGAGTATCCTGAAGTCTTTCCCGAGGATGTCACTTCTCTACCTCTTGTGAGGGAAGTTGAGTTCTCAGTTGACCTGATACCGAGGATGGTTCCTATATCCTTTTCCCCTTATCGGATGGCACCGATTGAATTAAGAGAATTGAAAGATCAGTTAGAAGATTTTTTGGTGAAGCATTTTGTTAGGCCAAGTGTTTCACCGTGGGGACCTCATGTTTTATTGGTAAAGAAAAAGGACAGTGGTATGCAGTTGTGTATTGATTACCGTAAGTTGAATAAGGTCACTATCAAGAACAAGTATCCTTTACCTAGGATAGACGACCTTTTGAATCAACTGAAAGGAACCTGTGTGTTCTCGAAGATTGATTTGAGGTCGGGCTATCACCAGATTCATGTAAAGAGTTCTGATGTACCGAAGACTGCTTTCAGAACCCGTTATGGTCATTATGAATTCCTAGTGATGCCTTTCAGTGTGACGAATGCTTCAATTATTTTTATAGACTACATGAACCAGATATTTCTAGCTTATTTGATCAATTTGTTGTAATCTTTATTGATGACATTCTCATTTATTCTCGTAAGTCACAAGAGCACGTAGAGCATCTAAGAATTATTCTATCGGTGTTGCAAGAGAAACAAATTTTCGCCAAGTTTAGCAAGTGTGATTTTTGGATGGCCGAAAACAAAACTCATTAATTTCACTATAAAAACCATAAAAATGATCAAATTTAGAAAAACAAAACTCAACAATTTCATTATAAAAACCATAAAAAAGTTCCAAGTTAAAAAATTCAATAATTTCTAAAAAACCATAAAAAAAAGTTACAGGCTATAAAAACTCAAAACTTTCACTAATAATAGCATACAAAATATCCCAAATTAAAAAACTCAACATTCTAAATATAAAAAGCATAAAAGAATGTTCCAAGTTAAAAAAACTCAACAATTTCACTTAAAGCCTGTAAAAAAGTACCAATTTGAAAAATTAAACTATTTCACTATAAAAACCATAAAAAGGTTCAAATTTAAAAAAAAAACTCAACATTTTCGCTATAAAAAGCATTAAATAATTTTCCAAGTTTAAAAAAATCAACAATTTCACTATAAAGTCTATAAAAAAGTTTCAATTTAAAAAAAAAAATTAAACAATTTCACTATAAAATCATAAAAAGGTTCCAAGTTAAAAAAAACTCAACATGTTTAATAAAAAAAGCATTAAAAAATATTTACAGTTAAAAAATTCAAAAAAATTTCAAAAAAAAAAACAATAAATAAAGATCCAAGTCAAAGAATGTAAAAATTTTCAAAATAAAAAGAATGAAAAAAAGTTGCAAGAAAAGAATTCAACAATTTCACTAAAAAATCACAAAAGAAATTCCAAGTTAAACAACTCAACGATTTCATTATAAAAAGAATAACAGTAAAGTTCAGAGTCAAAAACTTAAACAATTTCAGTTAAAAATTCAACAAATTTACAAAAAAAATAATAAAAAAAGATCCAAGTCAAAAAAACTCTAATGTTTTACCATAAAAAGCTTAAAAATGTTCTAGGTGGAAAAATTGAACAATTTCTCAATAAAAACGATAAAACAAAGTGCAAAGTTTAAAAAAAAATCAAAACTTTCACTATTAATAGCGTAAAAAAAGTTCCAAGTTAAAAAACTCAACATTCTCACTATAAAAAGCATAAAAGAATGTTCCAAGTTTAAAAAAAAAACTCAACAATTTCACTATAAAGCCTATAAAAAAGTTACAATTTAAAAAATTAAATAATTTCACTAAAAAAACCATAAAAGGGTCCCAAGTTAAAAAAACACAACATTTTCACTATAAAAAGCATAAAAGAATGTTCCAATTTAAAAAAAAAACTCAACAATTTCACTATTAAGCCTATAAATAAAGTTCCAATTTAAAAAAATTAAACCATTTCACTATAAAAACCATAAAAATGTTACAAATTAAAAAACTCAACAATTTTACTTTAAAAACATAAAAAAAAAGAGTTCGAAGTTAAAACATAAAAAAGTTCCAAGTTTAAACCATAAAAAAGTTCCAAGTTTAAAAACTCAACAATTAAACTAAATAAGCATAAAAAAGAGTCATGTTAAAAAATTCAACAATTTCTCAATTAAAATGATAAAAAAAAAAGATCAAAGTAAAAAAATACTCTAATGTTTAACCATAAAAAGCATAAAAAATGTCCCATGTGAAAAAATTGAACAATTTTACAATAAATACCATAGAAAAAACTCCAAGTTAAAAAACTCATTAATTTTACTATAAAAACCATAAAAATGATCAAATTTAGAGAAAAAAACTCAACAATTTCATTATAAAAACCATAAAAAAGTTCCAAGTTAAAAAATTTAATAATTTCTATTAAAAAACGATAAAAAAAAGTTCCAAGCTAAAAAAACTCAACACTTTCACTAATAATAGCATAAAAAATGTCCCAAATTAAAAAATTAACATTCTAACTATAAAAAGCATAAAAGAATGTTCCAAGTTAAAAAAAACTCAACAATTTCACTATAAAGCCTGTAAAAAAGTTCCAATTTGAAAAATTAAACTATTTCACTATAAAAACCATAAAAAGGTTCCAATTTAAAAAAAAAACTCAACATTTTCGCTATAAAAAGCATTAAAGAATTTTTCAAGTTTAAAATACTCAAGAATTTAACTATAAAGCCTATAAAAAAGTTCCAATTTAAAAAAATTAATCAATTTCACTATAAAATCATAAAAAGGTTCCAAGTTAAAAAAAACTCAATATTTTTAATATAAAAAGCATTAAAAATTTTACCAGTTAAAAAATTCAAAAAAAATTCAAAAAAAAAAACAATAAATAAATAAAGATCCAAGTCAAAGAATGTAAAAAGTTTCAAAATAAAAAGAATGAAAAAAAGTTCCAAGAAAAGAATTCAACAATTTCACTAAAAAATCACAAAAAAATTCCAAGTTAAACAACTCAACGATTTCACTATAAAAAGCATAAAAAAAAGTTCAGAGTCAAAAACTTAAACAATTTCAGTAAACAAACAATAAAAAAGTTCCAAGTTTTAAAACTCGACAATTAAACTATAATAAGCATAAAAAAGAGACAAGTTGAAAATTCCACAAATTTTCAATAAAAATAATATTAAAAAATCCAAGTAAAAAAAACTACTATTTTACCATAAAAAGCTTTAAAATGTTCTAGGTGGAAAAATTGAACAATTTCTCAATAAAAACGATAAAACAAAGTGCAAAGTTTAAATAACCTCAAAACGTTTACTAATAATAGCGTAAAAAAATGTTCCAAGCTAAAAAAACTCAACATTCTCACTATAAAAAGCATAAAAGAATGTTCCAAGTTTAAAAAAACTCAACAATTTCAATATAAAGCCTATAAAAAAGTTACAATTTAAAAAATTAAACAATTTCACTATAAAAACCATAAAAAGGTCCCAAGTTAAAAAAACACAACATTTTCATTATAAAAAGCATAAAAGAATGCTCCAATTTAAAAAGAAACTCAACAATTTCACTATAAAGCCTATAAATAAAGTTTCAATTTAAAAAAATTAAACCATTTCACTATAAAAACCATAAAAATGTTCCAAATTAAAAACTCAACAATTTTACACTACAAACATAAAAAAAGAGTTCGAAGTTAAAATACACCAATTTCACTATAAAAAACATAAAAAAAGTTTAAAGTCAAAAAATTAAACAATTTCAGTATAAACCGTAAAAAAGTTCCAAGTTTAAAAACTCAACAATTAAACTATAATAAGCATAAAAATGAGTCAAGTTAAAAAATTCAACAAATTCTCAATTAAAATGATAAAAGAAGATCCAAGTAAAAAAAACTCTAAAGTTAAACCATAAAAAGCATAAAAAAATGTCCCATGTGAAAAAATTGAACAATTTTACAATAAATACCAAGTTAAATAACTCATTAATTTCACTATAAAAACCATAAAAATGATCAAATTTTGAGAAAAAAAACTCAACAATTTCATTATAAAAACCATAAAAAAGTTTCAAGTTAAAAAATTCAATAATTTCTATTAAAAAACGATAAAAAATGTCAACACTTTAACTAATAATAGCATAAAAAATGTCCCAAATTAAATAACTCAACATTCGAACTATAAAAAGCATAAAAGAATGTTCCAAGTTAAAAAAAGAACTCAACAATTTCACTATAAAGCCTGTAAAAAAAGTTCCAATTTGAAAAATTAAACTATTTCACTATAAAAACCATAAAAAGGTTCCAATTTAAAAAACAATACTCAACATTTTCACTATAAAAAGCATTAAAGAATTTTTCAAGTTTAAAAAAATCAACAATTTCACTATAAAGCCTATAAAAAAATTTCAATTTAAAAAAATTAAACAATTTCACTATAAAATCATAAAAAGGTTCCAAGTTAAAAAAAAAAACTCAACATTTTTAATATAAAAAGCATTAAAAAAAGTTACCAGTTAAAAAATTCAAAAATTCCTAAAACAAAAACATTAAATAAAGATCCAAGTCAAAGAATGTAAGAAGTTTCAAAATAAAAAGAATGAAAAAAAGTTCCAAGAAAAAAATTCAACGATTTCACATTAAAAAATCAAAAAAGAAATTCCATGTTAAACAACTCAACGATTTCACTATAAAAGCATAAAAAAAAGTTCAGAGTCAAAAAATTAAACAATTTCAGTAAACAAACAATAAAAAAGTTCCAAGTTTCAAAACTCAACAATTAAACTATAATAAGCATAAAAAAGAGTCAAGTTAAAAATTCTACAAATTTTCAATAAAAATAATAATAAAAGATCCTAGTCCAAAAAACTCTACAGTTTTTTACCATAAACAGCTTTTAAAATGTTCAAGGTAAAAAAATTGAACAATTTCTCAATAAAAACGATAAAACAAAGTGTAAAGTTTAAAAAAACTCTAAACTTTCACTAATAATAGCGTAAAAAAAGTTCCAAGTTAAAAAACTCAACATTATCACTATAAAAAGGATAAAAGAATGTTCCAAGTTTAAAAAAAAACTCAACAATTTCACTATAAAGCCTATAAAAGTTCCAATTTAAAAAATTAAACCATTTCACTATAAAAACCATAAAAATGTTCCAAATAAAAAAAACTCAACAATTTTGATCTAAAAACATTAAAAAAAATGAAGTTAAAAAATTCAACAATTTCTAACTAAAACAATAAATAGAGATCCAAGTCAAAAAAAAAAGTAAAAAGTTTCTCTATAAAAAGAATAAACAAAAGTTCCAGGGAAAAAATTCAAATATTTAACTAAATAAATCACAAAAGAAATTCCAAGTTTAAAAACTCAACAATTTCACTATAAAAAGCATAAAAAAAAGTTTAAAGTCAAAAAATCAAACAATTTTAGTATAAACCATAAAAAAGATCCAAGTTTAAAAACTCAACAATTAAACTATAATAAGCATAAAAAAGAGTCAAGTTAATAAATTCAACAAATTCATAATTAAAATGATAAAAAAAAAAGAACAAAGTCAAAAAAAAACTCTACAGTTTAACTATAAAAATCATAAAAAATGTTCCAGGTGAAAAAATTGAACAATTTTACAATAAATACCATAGAAAAAACTCCAAGTTAAAAAACTCATTAATTTCACTATAAAAACCATAAAAATGATCAAATTTAGAAGAAAAAAAACTCAACAATTTCATTATAAAAACCATAAAAGAGTTCCAAGTTAAAAAATTCAATAATTTCTGAAAAAAAACGATAAAAAAAAGTTCCAAGCTAAAAAAACTCAAAACTTTCACTAATAATAGCATAAAAAATGTCCCAAATTAAAAAAACTTAACATTCTAACTATAAAAAGCATAAAAGAATGTTCCAAGTTAAAAAAAAACTCAACAATTCCACTATAAAGCCTGTAAAAAAGTTCCAATTTGAAAAATTAAACTATTTCACTATAAAAACTATAAAAAGGTTCCAATTTAAAAAAAAAACTCAACATTTTCGCTGTAAAAAGAAATAAAGAATTTTCCAAGTTTAAAAAACTCAACAATTTCACTATAAAGCCTATAAAAAAGTTTCAATTTAAAAAAATTAAAAAATTTCAGTATAAAATCATAAAAAGGTTCCAAGTTAAAAAAAAAACTCAACATTTTTAATATAAAAAGCATTAAAAAAAAGTTCCAAGTTTAAAAACTCAACAATTAAACTAAATAAGCATAAAAAAGAGTCAAGTTAAAAAATTTAACAAATTCTCAATTAAAATGATAAAAAAAGATCCAAGTAAAAAAAAACTCTAAAGTTTAACCATAAAAAGCATAAAAAAAATGTCCCATGTGAAAAAATTGAACAATTTTACAATAAATACCATAGAAAAAACTCCAAGTTAAAAAACTCATTAATTTCATTATAAAAACCATAAAAATGATCAAATTTTGAGAAAAAAAACTCAACAATTTCATTATAAAAACCATAAAAAAGTTCCAAGTTAAAAAATTCAATAATTTCTATTAAAAAACGATAAAAAAAAGTTCCAAGCTAAAAAAACTCAACACTTTCACTAATAATAACATAAAAAATGTCCCAAATTAAAAAACTCAACATTCTAACTATAAAAAGCATAAAAGAATGTTCCAAGTTAAAAAAACTCAACAATTTCACTATAAAGCCTGTAAAAAAGTTCCAATTTGAAAAATTAAACTATTTCACTATAAAAACCATAAAAAGGATCCAATTTAAAAATAAAAACTCAACATTATCGCTATAAAAAGCATTAAAGAATTTTCCATGTTTTAAAAACACAACAATTTCACTATAAAGCATATAAAAAAGTTTAAATCTAAAAAAATTAAACAATTTAACTATAAAATCATAAAAAGATTCCAAGTTAAAAAAAAACTCAACATTTTTAATAAAAAAAAGCATTAAAAAATATTTACCAGTTTAAAAATTCAAAAAAATTTCAAAAAAAAACAATAAATAAAGATCCAAGTCAAAGAATGTAAAAAGTTTCAAAATAAAAAGAATGAAAAAAAGTTCCAAGAAAAGAATTCAAAAATTTCACTAAAAAATCACAAAAGAAATTCCGAGTTAAACAACTCAACGATTTCGTTATAAAAAGAATAAAAAGAATAAAAAGAAGTTCAGAGTCAAAAACCTAAACAATTTCAGTAAACAAACAATAAAAAAGTTCGAAGTTTCAAAACTCAACAATTAAACTATAATAAGCATAAAAAAGAGTAAAGTTAAAAATTCAACAAATTTTCAATAAAAATAATAAAAAAAGATCCAAGTCAAAAAATCTCTACAGGTTTACCATAAAAAGCTTAAAAAATGTTCTAGGTGGAAAAATTGAACAATTTCTCAATAAAAACGATAAAACAAAGTGCAAAGTTTAAAAACATCTCAAAACTTTCACTAATAATAGCGTAAAAAAATTCCAAGTTAAAAAACTCAACATTCTCACTATAAAAAGCATAAAAGAATGTTCTGAGTTTAAAAAAACTCAACAATTTCACTATAAAGCCTATAAAAAAGTTACAATTTAAAAAATTAAACAATTTCACTATAAAAACCATAAAAAGGTCCAAGTTAAAAAAACACAACATTTTTACTATAAAAAGCATAAAAGAATGTTCCAATTTAAAAAAAAACTCAACAATTTTACTATAAAGCCTATAAATAAAGTTCCAATTTAAAAAAATTAAACCATTTCACTATAAAAACCATAAAAATGTTCCAAATTAAAAAACTCAACAATTTTACTCTAAAAACATTAAAAAAAAAGTTCGAAGTTAAAAAATTCAACAATTTCTCACTAAAACAATAAAAAGAGATCCAAGTCAAAAAAACGTAAAAAGTTTCACTACAAAAAGAATTAAAAAAGTTCCAGGAGAAAAATTCAACAATTTCACTAAAAAAATCACAAAAGAACTTCCAAATTTAAAAACTCAACAATTTCACTATAAAAAGCACAAAAAAAGTTTAAAGTAAAAAAATTAAACAATTTCTGTATAAAGCATAAAAAAGTTCCAAGTTTAAAAACTCAACAATTAAACTAAATAAGCATAAAAAAGAGTCAAGTTAAAAATTTCAAAAAATTCTCGATTAAAATGATAAAAAAAAGATCCAATTAAAAAAAACTCTAAAGTTTAACCATAAAAAGCATAAAAAATGTCCCATGTGAAAAAATTGAACAATTTTACAATAAATACCATAGAAAAAACTCCAAGTTAAAAAACTTATTAATTTTAATATAAAAACCATAAAAATGATCAAATTTAGAGAAAAAAACTCAACAATTTCATTATAAAAACCATAAAAAAGTTCCAAGTTAAAAAATTCAATAATTTCAATTTTAAAAAGATATAAATAAAAGTTCCAAGCTAAAAAAACTCAACACTTTCACTAATAATAGCATAAAAACTGTCCCAAATTAAAAAACTCAACATTCTAACTATAAAAAGTATAAAAGAATGATCCAAGTTAAAAAAAACTCAACAATTTCATTATAAAGCCTGTAAAAAAGTTCCAATTTGAAAAATTAAACTATTTCACTATAAAAACCATAAAAAAAGTTCCAATTTTAAATAAAAACTCAACATTTTCGCTATAAAAAGCATTAAAGAAATTTTCAAGTTTATTAAAAAGTTCCAAGTTAAAAAATTTAATAATTTCTGGGAAAAAAAACGATAAAAAAAAGCTCCAAGCTAAAAAAACTAAAAACTTCCACTAATAATAGCATAAAAAATGTCCCAAATTAAAAAACTCAACATTCTAACTATAAAAAGCATAAAAGAATGATCCAAGTTAAAAAAAACTCAACAATTTCACTATAAAGCCTGTAAAAAGGTTCCAATTTGAAAAATTAAACTATTTCACTATAAAAACCATAAAAAGGTTCCAATTTAAAAAAAAAACTCAACATTTTTGCTATAAAAAGCAATAAAGAATTTTCCAAGTTTAAAAACTCAACAATTTCACTATAAAGCCTATAAAAAAGTTTCAATTTAAAAAAATTAAAAAAATTTCACTATAAAAACATCAAAAGGTTCCAAGTTAAAAAAAACTCAACATTTTTAATATAAAAAGAATGAAAAAAAGGTCCACGAAAAAAATTCAACAATTTCACTAAAAAATCACAAAAGAAATTCCAAGTTAAACAACTCAACGATTTCACTATAAAAAGGATAAAAAAAATTCAAAGTTAAAAAATTAAATTATTTCAAAAGAAAAAAAAACAGTAAAAAAGATCCAAGTTTAAAAACTCTATAATTAAACTATAATAAGCATAAAAAAGAGTCAAGTTAAAAATTCAACAAATTTTCAAAAAAATAATACAAAAAGATCAGAGTCAAGAAAACTCTACAATTTTACCATAAAAAGCTTAAAAAATGTTCAATATGGAAAAATTGAATTATTTACTATAAATACCATAAAAAAGTTCTAAGTTAGAAAAACTCGCCAATTTCACTATGAAAACCATAAAAATGATCGAATTTATAAAAAACAAACTCAACAATTTCATTATAAAAACCATAAAAAGTACCAAGTTAAAAAATTCAACAATTTCTCAATAAAAACGATAAAAAAAGTTCAAAGTTAAAAAAAATTAACACTTTCACTAATAATAGCGTAAAAAAAGTTCCAAGTTAAAAAACTCAACATTCTCACTATAAAAAGCATAAAAAGAAAGTTCCAAGTTAAAAAAAAAAACTCAACAATTTCACTATAAAGACTATAAAAAAGTTACAATTTTAAAAATTAAACAATTTCACTATAAAAACCATAAAAAGGTCCCAAGTTAAAAAACACAACATTTTCAGTATAAAAAGCATAAAAGAATGTTCCAAGTTAAAAAAAACTCAACTGATTTACTATATAGCCTATAAAAAAGTTCCAATTTAAACAAAATTAAACAATTTCACTATAAAAACCATAAAAATGAACCAAATTAAAAAACTCAATAATTTTACTTTGAAAACCTAAAAAAAGTTCGAAGTTAAAAAATTCAACAATTTCTCAATAAAACAATAAAAAAAGATCCAAGTAAAAAAAAGTAAAATGTTTCACTATAAAAAGAATAAAAAAGTTCCACAAGAAAAATTCAACAATTTCACTAAAAAAATCACAAAAGAAATTCCAAGTTTAAAAACTCAACAATTTCACTTTAAAAAGCATAAAAAAAAGTTTAAAGTAAAAAAAATTAAACAATTTCAGTATAAACCATAAAAAAGTACCAAGTTTAAATACTCAACAATTAAACTATAATAAGCATAAAAAATAGTCAAGTTAAAAAAATTCAAAAAATTCCCTATTAAAATAATAATAAAAAATCAAAGTAAAAAAATCTACAGTTTAACCATAAAAAGCTTAAAAAAAGTTCCAGGTGAAAAAATTGAAAAATTTTAGAATAAATACCATAGAAAAAACTCCAACCTAAAAAAACTCATTAATTTCACTATAAAAACAAAAAAAAAATGATCAAAGTTAGAAAAAACTCAACAATTTCATTATTAAAACCATAAAAAGTTCCAAGTTAAAAAATTCAATAATTTCTCAATAAAAACGATGAAAAAAGTTCCAAGCTAAAAAATCTCAACGCTTTCACTAATAATAGCATAAAAAATGTCCCAAGTTAAAAAAAACTCAACATTCTAACTATAAAAATTATAAAGGAATGTTCCAAGTTAAAAAAAAAAACTCAACAAATTCACTATAAAGCATGTAAAAAAGTTCCAATTTGAAAAATTAAACTATTTCACTATAAAAACCATAAAAAGGTTCCAATTTAAAAAACTCAACATTTTCACTATAAAAAGCATTAAAGAATGTTCCAAGTTTAAAAAACTCAACAATTTCACTATAAAGACTATACAAAATATTCAATTTTAAAAAACTAAACAATTTCACTATAAAACCATAAAATGGTCCCAAGTTTTAAAAAAAAACTCAACATTTTTAATATAAAAGGCATAAAAAAAGGTTACCCGTTAAAAAATTCAACAATTTCTAAAAAAAAACAATAAAAAAAGATCTAAGTCAAAGAATGTAAAAAGTTTCAAAATAAAAAGAATGAAAAAAAGTTCCAGGAAAAAAATTCAACAATTTCACTAAAAAATCACAAAAGAAATTCCATGTTAAATAAATCAACGATTTCATTATAAAAAGCATCAATAAAAAGTTCAAAGTCAAAAAATTAAACTAGCTCAGAAAAAACAATAAAATAGTTCCAAGTTCAAAAACTCAACAATTAAACTATAATAAGCATAAAAAAGTGGCAAGTTAAAAATTGAACAAATTTTCACAAAAATAATTTAAAAAAAAAGATCCAATTCAAAAAAACTCTACAGTTTTACCATAAAAAGCTTAAAAAATGTTCAAGGTGAAAAAATTGAACAACTTACTATAAATACCTTTAAAAAGGTTCAAAGTTTAAAAAAAATCATTAATTTCACTATAAAAACCATAAAAAATGTTCGAAGTTAAAAAAAACTCAACAATTTCATTATAAAAACCATAAAAAAAAGTACCAAGTTAAAAAATTCAACAATTTCTCAATAAAAACGATAAAAAAAATGTCCCAAGTCAAAAAAACTCAATATTCTAACTATAAAAAGCATAAAAGAATGTTCCAAGTTAAAAAAAAACTCAACAAATTCACTATAAAGCATGTAAAAAAGTTCCAATTTGAAAAATTAAACTATTTCACTATAAAAACCATAAAAAGGTTCCAAGTTAAAAAACTCAGCATTTTAACTATAAAAAACATTAAAGAATGTTCCAAGTTAAAAAAAACTCAACAATTTCACTATAAAAGCCTATAAAAAAGTTCCAATTTGAAAAATTAAACTATTTCACTATAAAAACATAAAAAGGTTCCAATTTAAAAAACTCAACATTTTCACTATAAAAAGCATTAAAGAATGTTTCAAGTTTAAAAAACTCAACTATTTTACTATAAAGACTACAAAAAATTTCAATTTTAAAAAATTAAACAATTTCACTATAAAACCATAAAATGGTTTCAAGTTAAAAAATAAAACTCAACATTTTTAATATAAAAGGCATAAAAAAAGGTTACCAGTTAAAAAATTCAACAATTTCAAAAAAAAACAATAAAAAAGATCCAAGTCAAAGAATGTAAAAAGTTTCAAAATAAAAGAATGAAAAAAAGTTCCATGAAAAAAATTCAACAATTTAACTAAAAAATCACAAAAGAAATTCCATGTTAAACAACTCAACGATTTCACTATAAAAAGCATCAAAATAAAGTTCCAAGTTCAAAAACTCAACAATTAAACTATAATAAGCATAAAAAAAACTCAACACTTTCACTATTAATAGCGTAAAAAAAGTTCCAAGTTAAAAAACTCAATATTCTCACTATAAGAAGCATAAAAAAAATTCCAAGTTAAAAAAAAACTCAACAATTTCACTATAAAGCCTATAAAAAAATTACAATTTAAAAAATTAAACATTACCACTATAAAAACCATAAAAAGGTCCCAAGTTAAAAATCACAACATTTTCACTATAAAAAGCATAAAAGAATGTTCTAAGTTATAAAAAACTCAACATTTTTACTATAAAGCCTATAAAAAATTACCAATTTGAAAAAAATTAAACTATTTAACTATAAAAACCCTAAAAATGTTCCAAATTAAAAAACTCAATAATTTTACATTAAAAACCTAAAACGAAATTCAACAATTTCTTAATAAAACAATAAAAAAATATCCAAATTAAAAAAATTAAAATGTTTCATTATAAAAAGAATAAAAAAAGTTACAGGAGAAAAATTCAACAATTTCACTAAAAAAATCACAAAAGAAATTCCATGTTTAAAAACTCAATAATTTCACTATAAAAAGCATAAAAAAAGTTTAAAGTCAAAAAATTAAAAAATTTCACTATAAAAACCATAAAAAGGTTTCAATTTAAAATAAAACTCAACATTTTTAATAATAAAAGCTTTAAAGAATGTTCCAAGTTTAAAAAAATCATCAATTTCACTATAAAGCCTATAAAAAAAGTTTCAATGTAAGAAATTAAACAATTTCACTATAAAACCATAATAAGGTTCCAAGTTAAAAAAAACTCAAATTTTTTAATAAAAAAGGCATAAAAAAGGGTTACTAGTTAAAAAATTCAACAATTTCTAAAAAAACAATAAAAAAGATCCATGTCAAAGAATGTAAAAAGTTACAAAATAAAAAGAATGAAAAAAAGTTCGAGGAAAAAAATTCAACAATTTCACTAAAAAATCACAAAAGAAATTCCAAGTTAAAAAACTCAACGATTTCACTATAAAAAGCATAAAAAAATTCAAAGTAAAAAAATTAAACAATTTCAGAAAGAAAAAAAAACAATAAAAAAGTTCCAAGTTCAAAAACTAAACAATTAAACTATAATAAGCATAAAAATGAGTCACGTTAAAAATTCAACAAATTTTCAAAAAAATAATAAAAAAAGATGCAAGTCAAAAAGACTCTAAAAGTTTACCATAAAAAGCTTAAAAAATGTTCAAGGTGAATAAATTGAACAATATACTGTAAATACCATAAAAAAAGTTCCAAGTTAAAAAAACTCATCAATTTAACTATAAAAACCATAAAAAATGACCGAAGTTAAAAAAAAACTCAACAATTTCATTATAAAAACCATCAAAAAGTACCAAGTTAAAAAATTCAACAATTTCTCAATAAAAATGATAAAAAAAGTTCAAAGTTAAAAAAACACAACACTTTCACTAATAATAGCATAAAAAAGTTCCAAGTTAAAAAAAACTCAATATTCTCACTATAAAAAGCATAAAAGAATGTTCCAAGTTAAAACAAAACTCAACAATTTCACTATTAAAGCCTATAAAAAAGTTAGAATTTAAAAAATTAAACAATTTCACTATAAACACCCTAAAAAGGTCAAAGAATGTTCCAAGTAAAAAAAACTCAACAATTTCACTATAAAGCCTATAAAAAAAGTTCAATTTGAAAAATTAAACTAATTCACTATAAAAACCATAAAAAGGTTTCGGTTTAAAAAAACTCAACATTTTCACTATAAATAGTATTAAAGAAAGTTCCAAGTTTATAAAACTCAACAATTTCACTATAAAGCCTATAAAAAAATTCCAATTAAAAAAAATTAAATAATTTCTTTATAAAACCATAAAATGGTTCCAAGTTTAAAAAAAACTCAACATTTTTAACATAAAAAGCATAAAAAAAGTTACTAGTTAAAAAATTCAACAATTTCTCAATAAAATAATAAAAAAACGATCCAAGTCAATTAAAGTCAAAAGTTTCACTATAAAAAGAATAAAAAAAGTTCTAGGAGAAAAATTCAACAATTTCACTAAAAATCAAAAAAGAAATTCCAAGTTAAAAAACTTAACGATTTCACTATAAAAAGCATAAAAAAAAGTTCAAAGTCAAAAAGTTCAAAGTTTAAAAACTCAACAATTAAACTATAATAAGCATAAAAAAGAGTCAATTTAAAAAATTTAACAAATTTTCAATAAAAAAATAAAAATAGATACAAGTCAAACAAACTCTACAGTTTTTCCATAAAAAGCATAAAAAAAAGTTTAAACTCAAAAAATAAAACAATTTCATTATAAACCGTTAAATAGTTCCAAGTTTAAAAACTCAACAATTAAACTATAATAAGCATAAAAAATAGTCAAGTTAAAAAATTCAACAAAATCTCAATAAAAATAATAGAAAAAGATCCAAGACAAAAACAACTCTACAGTTTAACCATAAAAAGCATAAAAATGTTCAAGGTGAAAAAATTGAACAATTTTACAATAATTACCATAGAAAAAAATTCCAAGTTAAACAACTCATCAATTACACTATAAAAAACATAACAAAAATGATCGAAGTTAAAAAAAACTCAACAATTTCATTATAAAAACTATAAAAAAATTCCAAGTTAAAAAATGCAATAATTTCTCAATAAAAACGATAAAAATGTTCCACGTTAAAAAATTGAAAACTTCCACTAATAATAGCACAAAAAAATCCCAAGTTAAAAAAAATCAATAAAAATCATAAAAGAATGTTCCAAGTTTAAAAAAAAACTCAACAATTTCACTATAAAGCCTATAAAAAAGTTCCAATTTGAAAAATTAAACTATTTCACTAATAAAAGCATGAAAAAAGTTCCTAGCTAAAAAACTCAACATTTTCCCTATAAAAATTATTAAAGAATGTTCCAAGTTATAAAAAAACACTACAAATTCACTATAAAGTCTATAACAAAAAAGTTCCAATTTAATATAATTAAACAATTTCACTATAAAAACCATAAAAGGTTCCAAGTTATAAAACTCAACAATTTCACTATAAAAAGCATAAAAAAGTACTTAGTTAAAAAATTCAATAATTTATCAATAATACAATTAAAAAAGATCCAAGTCAAAAAACAAAAAAGTTTCACTATAAAAAGAATAAAAAAAAGTCCCACGAGAAAAATTCAACTATTTCACTAAAACAAAAACAAAAGAAATTACAAGTTAAAAATACAACGATTTCACTATAAAAAGCATAAAAAATTTCAAAGTAAAAAAAATAAACAATTTTAGTATAAAAACCATAAAAAAAATTTATTCTCAATAAAAATAATTAAAAAAAAATCCAAGTTAAAAAACTCTACAATTTTACCATAAAAAGCATAAAAATGTTCTAGGTGAAACAAATGAACAGATTTACTATAATAGCATAAAAAAAATTCCAAGTTAAAAAACTCAACATACTCACTATAAAAAGCATAAAAGAATGTTCCAAGTTAAAAAAACTCAACAATTTCACTATAAAACCTATAAAAAAGTTACAATTTAACAAATTAAACAATTTCACTATAAAAACCATAAAATGTCCCAAGTTAAAAACACAACATTTTCACTAGCCTATAAAAAAGAGTTCCAATTTTAAAAAAATAGACAATTTCACTATACAAACCATTAAAATGTTCCAAGTTAAAAAAACTCAACAATTTTACTATAAAAACATAAGAAAAAAAAGTTCCAAGTTAAAAAATTCAACAATTTCTCAATAAAACTATAAAGAAAGATCCAAGTAAAAAAAAGTAAAAAGTTTCGCAATAAAAAGAATAAAAAAAGTTCCATGAGAAAAATTCAACAATTTCACTTAAAAATCACAAAAGAAATTCCAAGTTTAAAAACTCAACAATTTCACTATAAAAAGCATAAAAAAGTTTAAAGTCAAAAAAATTAAAAAATTTCAGTATAAAACCTTAAAAAAGTTCAAAGTTTAAAAACTCAACAATTAAACTATAATAAGCATAAAAAAGAGTCAAGTTAAAAAAATCAACAAAATCTCAATAAAAATAATTAAAAAAAAGATCTAAGTCAAAAAACTCTACAGTTTAACCATAAAAAGCATAAAAGAAATGTCTCAAGTGAAAAAATTGAACAGTTTTACAATAAATATCATAGAAAAAATTCCAAGTTAAAAAACTAATTTATTTCACTATAAAATCCATTAAACAAATGACCAAAGTTAAAAAAAAAAACTCAACAAATTCATTATAAAAACCATAAAAAAGTAAGTTAAAAAATTCAATAATTTCTCAATAAAAACGATAAAAAAATTCCTAGTTAAAAAAGCTCAACACTTTCACTAATAATAGCATAAAAAAATTTCCAAGTTAAAAAACTCAACATTCTCTGGAATACCCCGTAAATTATTTAATGCTCTGAATAATATTATTAGATATCAATAGGGTTCTGGGTTGCTCTGAGAGATTTTTAACAAAACAAAAAAAATAATTAGAGTAATCGGTGAATTCAAATTTATTAACTAATATTATTTGACTCAGAGGTTTTATTAAATTATTGATTAAGAGACATTTTTGGATACCCTCTATTTGGACCCCTTTGGGAACAATTTATACTTTCCCCTATAAACCTAAGTTTGTTTCCTTATGTTATGTTACGATAGAAACATAAACATAATAAGAGCAAGAGGAAGAGGAAGAAGAGAGGAGTGAGAAGAAGGGAAAAAAGCTTGAAGAAGAAGAAGAAAGCTCTTGGTCTTGAAGATTCATCATCCATTCATCTCTCAATCTTCTCAATCATCTTTGGTAGAGGTTGGTTCTAGTTAGAAGCTTTTATTTCTAGAAGTTATAGTTTTGTTGAGGTTAGGGCATAGTTCTAGAAATCATAGAATCCAGGTTTGAACGGTTGAAATATCGATTAAATGCATGAGTATATTGACAATATGTGTGAAAACATATGTTTAAAACTATTTTGATGATCAGTGTGATTTGGTTTGAGTTTGGATAGGTTCTGCATAATAAAACGCATGTTTTTGAGCTACTGGCCGTCGGTTAACAGGTTAAAAGAATGCGTTAATTGATTAACAGAATGTTGATACGCTACTGGATTTGGAATTATGATTTGGTTAACCGGTTAACACTGTAAGTCTTGGAGAAAAATATTATTTTAATTCTTCTTTAAAAATTCATAACTTCTTCATCGTTTATCCGATTTAACTGTTCTATATATCGATTTGAAGCTAATAATATGTCTTATCTTATAAGACCAAAAAATATTATTTTGAGCCGACTTTTACCCGACTTTTATAATTAACCGTAATTTTATTAATTAGGCAATTGTGAGTTTTGGAAATAAAATATGTATAACTTGTGAGATGGATAGGGCTACCCTAGGTTGATACGAAAACGTTGAAGAGATATGTTGGTAATGGCTTGAGATTGGTATAACACTGAGTCCCATGGGAAGCCTTTCCCGATAAAGGCTCGAGGTCGGTATTACACTGAGTCCCACAGGAAGCATGGTAGTGGCTTGAGATGGGTATAACACTGAGTCCCATGGGAAGCCTTGCTCGATAAAGGCTTGAGGTGGGTATTACATTGAGTCCCACGGGAAGCATGGTAGTGGCTTGAGATGGGTATTACATTGAGTCCCATGGGAAGCCTTGCCCGGTAAACACTTGAGGTGGGTATTACATTTAGTCCCACGTGAAGTGTCGAGAACATTGTATGGATATTTCCTTCTTGTTTTGGTTCTGGTAGAGAAGTGACCTTAGACTTGAGTAGTGGTTAGAATCAAACCTTTAGAACCGAGAGAACTCTAAGATAGGGAACTCACTGAGATGTTGTTATCTCACCCCATGTTGTTAATATATTTTCAGGTACTTCAGGTTCCGCGAAGGGTAAGGATAAGGAAATTTGATTGTCCTTACTTATCGATGGCTTTGCTTCCGTGGGGATATTTTGAGATCTTCGGATCTAGTTCTTAGATTTCCTTTTGTTTTGACATCTTGTGTTATTGTTAGCCTTTGGCTGTAGTACCTTATGTATTTAGTTGGCTAAAACTTTACAATGTGTTGTACTAAGAACTTATTTGTATTTCAATACCAAACATGAACTTATATATGAAAAATATGCTTTGATGTATGTATTTTATATATGGGTTTTACAGTTGGTATCATAGCAGGTCGTATCCTCGACTTAGCCTTGGAATATTATAATTGTTTCTTTCCGTTGATATACGTAATCTCGCAGTAGACCTAAATGTTATGTTTATGGTATTGAGTCTAATCAACTTAATCCTATTTTTGATGACATTTAGGGATATGGCTAGTGGACGTAGAACTCGTGGTAGGCGTAATGCCACTCCTTCTACTGGGAATCCGCGGGGTGGCGATGGGAATTCTCATCTGTATCAGTTCATGCAGCAGATGTAGCAGCAACAAAACTAGTTTATGCAGGAGATGGTTCTACAAATGAATGGGGGTCTTCATCCTCGGGTGGTCGTTCCTGAAACTGAAGGTGGAACTTTCCGTGACTTTTTCCTCATGAATCCTCAAGAATTTCATAGCGGATTAGATCTAGTAAAATCTCATGAATGAATAATTGGTATAGAGAGAATCTTTCAGATTGTGCTGTGTAGTAAAGAGAACAAGGTGACGTTTGCGTCACACTTGTTGAAAGGTCCTGCTGCTAGATGGTGGGAGAGTGTTTCTACTATCATGACTGTGCAAGAGGTTCTAAAGGTATGGGAACAATTTAAGGCAACTTTTATGGAGAAATATTTTCCAAGTTCTCTAAGGACCAAGAAGGAGTTTGAGTTTTAGCAACTTATGCGGTTGTCTATTGATTACCGTAAGTTGAATAAGGTCACTATCAAGAACATGTATCCTTTACCTAGGATAGACGACCTTTTGGATCAACTGAAAGGAACCTATGTGTTCTCGAAGATTGATTTGAGGTCGGGCTATCACCAGATTCATGTAAAGAGTTCTGATGTACCGAAGACTGCTTTTAGAACCCGTTATGGTCATTATGAATTCCTAGTGATGCCTTTCAGTGTGACGAATGCTCCAATTATTTTTATAGACTACATGAACCAGATATTTCTAGCTTATTTGATCAATTTGTTGTAATCTTTATTGATGAAATTCTCATTTATTCTCGTAAGCCACAAGAGCACGTAGAGCATCTAATAATTGTTCTATCGGTGTTGCAAGAGAAACAAATTTTCGCCAAGTTTAGCAAGTGTGATTTTTGGATGTCTGAAATCAAATTTCTTGGACATGTTATATCTCAAGGAGCTGTAGCAGTGGATAATTCGAAAATTGAAGTCGTGATAAATTGGGAGAGACCGAGGAATGATTACGGAGTTAGAAGTTTCTTAGATATGGCAGGTTACTACAGAAGGTTCATTAAAGGTTTTTCTCAATTGGCGTTGCCAATGAGTAAGCTTACTATAAATGATTTCGCTTACGAATGGGATTCTGGTTGTGAACAAAGTTTCTTGTATCTAAAGGATGGATTGGCGACTTCTCTGGTGTTGATCATTCCCAATCCTAGCAAGTCTTACAAAGTGTTTTGCGATGCTTCTAAGATGGGATTAAGAGGTGTTCTTATGTAGGAAGGTTAGGTTGTAGCTTACGCTTCTCGACAGTTGAAAGTTCATGAGAAGAATTATCCAACTCATGATTTGGAGTTAGTGGCCGTTGTGTTTACTCTAAAGGTGTGGCGACATTATTTGTATGGTGTAAGCTTTGAGATGTTCAGCGACCATAAGAGCTTGAAGTATCTATTTGATCAGAAAGAATTGAATATGAGACAAAGAAGGTGGATGGAGTATTTGAAGGATTATAACCTAGAATTAAAGTATCATCCAGGAAAAGCGAATAAAGTGGCAGATGCTTTGAGTCAGAAGGTGATTCATGGTGTCGAGTTGATGATGTTGGAATATGCATTGTTGGAGAAGTTTTGAGATCTTAATCTTCAATTTGTATGGACTCTGAATGGTGTAATTATGGGAAATTTGAATATCAATTCTACTTTAAGAAGTGAAATTCAACAAGAACAAGTTCTAGATGAGAAGTTACAAGAGATGTTACTCCATCCAGGTTTTGTAAGACCATTGGATGGGATTATCCTATTTAACCAAAGGACTTTTATTCCAAATGATGTTGTGTTAAAGAGAAAGATTTTGGAGGAAGCTCATAAAGGTACTTTTATGATACATCCGGGTTCTTCAAAGATGTTTCAAGACTTAAAGAAAGAGTATTGATGGTCCGGTATGAAAAAGGATATTGTAGTGTTTGTGTCTGAGTGTGCAGTGTGCCAACAAGTGAAGATCGAGCACCAAAGACCAGGCGGGTTGTTACAGCCTTTGGATATTCCAATTTGGAAGTGGGATAGTATTTATATGGATTTTGCGGTGGGATTACCTAGTACTCAGGTGGTTATGATTCTATTTGGGTGATTGTAGATCGACTAATGAAATATGTGCATTTCTTAGCCGTTAAGACTACATACAAGGCAAGTCATCTTGCAAGGTTGTTTATTGCTGAAATTGTAAGGTTGCGTGGTGTTTCGTCTAACATTGTGTCCGATAGAGGTCCAAAGTTTGCTTCAAGGTTTTGGAAAGTGTTTCAACAAGCTATGGTTACGAATTTACGTTTGAGCACTTCTAATCATCCTCAAACTGATGGTCAGACTGAGCGAACGATTCAAATAACCGAAGACATGTTAAGAGCTTGTGTGTTAGAAAGTATAGAAAATTGGAAGGAACTTTTACCTTTGATCGAGTTTTCTTATAATAATAGTTACCATGCGAGCATTGGTATGGCTCCGTATGAGGATTTATATGGAAGAAAGTGTAAAACACCTTTGTGTTGGTCGAAAGTGGGTGAAGATAGAATTTTGGGACCCAAAATTATACAAGAGACTACAAAAAAGATCTGAATGATTTGATAGAAAATTAAGTAAGCTCAAGATCATCAGAAGAGTTATGCTGACAATCGAAAGAGACCTTTGATATTTAAGGAAGGTGACCATGTTTATTTGAAAGTTACTCCGAGATTGAGATTGAAAGGACTGTTCAAGTTACATAAGTTAAATCTGAGATACGTAAGATTGTATCAGATCTTAGAAAGGATTGATGAATATGCTTACAGATTAACCTTACCACCCTCTCTGTTAGAAATATATGATGTTTTCATGTATCTCAACTTCGTAAGTTTGTTTCTGACCTTCTTCAGCCTATTCTGTCAGATTCTATCGAGATAGAAACGGACTTGACTTTTGAACCCGAACCGAGCCGTATTGTTGGAAGAGAAACCAAAGTGTTAAGAAACAAAGAGATTACACTTGTTAAAGTACAATGGGATGTGACGCATCCGGGAGATGCTATGTGGGAACTGGAATCAGAGATGCGAGAGGTGTACCCTCACCTGTTAAGTTAATCTTTAAATTCGAGGACGAATTTCTATTTAAGGGAGGGGGATGTAATACCCCGTAAAAATATTTAATGCTCTGAATAATATTATTTGATATCAATAGGGTTCCGGGTTGCTCTGAGATATTTTTAACAAAAAAAATAATTAGAGCAATCAGTGAATTCAAATTTATTAATTGATATTATTTGACTCAGAGGTTTTATTAAATTATTGATTAAGATACATTTTTGGATACCATCTATTTGGACCCATTTGGGAACAACTTATACTTTCCCGTATAAACCTAAGTTTGTTTCCTTATGTTATGTTAACATATAAACATAAACATAGTAAGAGAAAGAGGAAGAAGAGAGAAGTGAGAAGAAGGGGAAAAAGCTTGAAGAAGAAGAAGAAAGCTCTTGGTCTTTAAGATTCATCATCTATTCATCTCTCAATCTTCTCAATCATCTTTGGTAGAGGTGGGTTCTAGTTAGAAGCTTTTATTTCTAGAAGTTATAGTTTTTTTGAGGTTAGGGCATAGTTCTAGAAATCATAGAATCGAGAGTTTAAACATTTGAAATATCAATTAAATGCATGAGTATGTTGGCAATATGTGTGAAAATATCTATTTAAAACTATTTTGATGATTGTTGTGATTTGGTTTGAGTTTGGATAGGTTATACATAATAAAACTCAGGTTTTTGAGCTACTGGCAGTCGGTTAACCAGTTAACAGAATGCGTTAATCAGTTAACATAATGTTGATACGCTACTGGATTTGGGATTCTGATCTGGTTAACTGGTTAACAGAATGCATTAACTGGTTAACATTGTAGTCTTGGAGAAAAATATTATTTTGATTTTTCTTTAAAAATTCATAACTTTTTCATCATTTATCTGATTTAACTGTTCTATATATCGATTTGAAGCTAATAATATGTCTTATCTTATAAGACCGAAAAAATATTATTTTGAGCCGATTTTACCAGACTTTTCTAATTAATCGTAATTTTATTAGTTAGGTAATTGTGAGCTTTTGGAAATAAAAATGTATAACTTGTGAGGTGGTTAGGGCTACCTTAGGTTGATGCGAAAACATTGAAGAGATAGGTTGGTAGTGGCTTAAGATGGGTATAACATTGAGTCCCATGGGAAGCCTTCCCCGATAAAGGCTTGAGGTGGGTATTACACTGAGTCCCACGGGTAGCATGATAGTGGCTTGAGATGAGTATAACAATGAGTCCCAAAGGAAGCCTTGGCTGATAAAGGCTTGAGGTGGGTATTACATTGAGTCCCACGGGAAGCATGGTAGTGGCTTGAGATGGGTCTTACGCTGAGTCCCATGGGAAGCCTTGCCCAGTAAACACTTGAGGTGGGTATTACATTGAGTCCAACGTGAAGTGTCGAGAACGTTGTATGGATATTTCCATCTTGTTTTTGTTCCTGGTAGAGAAGTGACCTTAGACTTTAGTAGTGGTTAGAATCGAACCTTTAGAGCCGAGAGAAGTCTAAGATAGGGTACTCGCTGAGATGTTGTTATCTCACCCCATGTTGTTGATATATTTTCAGGTACTTCAGGTTTCGCGAAGGGTAAGGATAAGGCAGTTTGATTGTCCTTACTTATCGATGGCTTTGATTTCTCTGTGGATATTTTGAGATCTTTGGATTTAGTTCTTAGATTTCTATTTATTTTAACATCTTGTATTATTATTAGCCTTTGGTTGTAGTACCTTATATATTTAGTTGGCTAAAACTTTACAATGTGTTGTACTAAGAAGTTATTTGTATTTCAATGCTAAACATGAACTTATATATGAAAAATATGCTTTGATGTATGCATTTTATATATGGGTATTACATTCTCACTATAAAAGCATAAAATAATGTTCCAAGTTAAAAAAAACTCAACAATTTCACTATAAAGCCTATAAAAAAGTTCCAATTTAAAAAATTAAACAATTTCACTATAAAAACCATAAAAAGGTTCCAAGTTAAAAAACTCAAGATTTTCACTATAAAAATCATAAAAGAATGTTCCAAGATAAAAATACTCAACATTTCACTATAAAGCCTATAAAAAAGTTCCAATTTAAAAAAATAATAATAATTTAACTATAAAAACCATAAAAAGGATCCTAGTTAAAAAAACTCAACATTTTCAATATAAAAAGCCTACAAAAAGTTCCTTAAAAAATTAAACAATTACTCAATAAAACAATAAAAAAGATCCAATTAAAAAAAGTAAAAAGTTTCACTATAAAAAGAATAAAGAAAAGTTCCAGGAGAAAAATTCAACAATTTCACTAAAAAGACACACAAAAATTCCAAGTTAAAAAACTCAAAAATTTCACTATAAAAAAGTTAAGAAAATTCAATAAATTCTCAACAAAAAAGATAAAAAGAGATTCAAGTAAAAAAAACTCTACAGTTTTACCATAAAAAGCATAAAAATGTTTCAGGTGATAATATTGAACAATTTTACTATAAATACCATAAAAAAGTTCTAAGTTAAAGAACTCAACAATTTCCCTATAAACACCATAAAAATGATCCAAGTTAAAAAAACTCAACAATTTCATATAAAAACCATAAAAAATCCCAAGTTAAAAAATTCAACAATTTGTCAATAAAAACGATGACAAAAAGTTTCAAGTTAAAAAACTCAACACTTTCACTAATAAAAGCATAATAAAAGATCCAAGTTAAAAAAACTCAACATTTTCCCTATAAAACCATATAAGAATGTTTCAAGTTATGAAAAACTCAACAATTTCACTATAAAGTCTATAAATAAAAGTTCCAATTTAAAATAATTAAACAATTTCACTATAAAAACCATAAAAAGGTTCCAAGTTATAAAACTCAACAATTTCACCTTAAAAAGCATAAAAAAGGTTCAAAGTTAAAAAATTCAACAATTTCTCAATAAAACAATAAAAAAAAAAATTCAAGTAAAAAAACAAAAAAAGTTTCAGTGTAAAAAGAATAAAAAATGACCCAGGAGAAAAATTCAACAATTTCACTAAAAAAATCCCAAAAGATATTTCAAGTTATAAAAAAATTTACGAGTTAAAAAATGATCGAAATTAAAAATCTCAACAATTTCATTATAAAAACCATAAAAAAGTTGCGAGTTAAGAAATTCAACAATTTCTCAATAAAAAGGATAAAAAAAAGTTCCAAGTTAAAAAAACTAAAGGCTTTCACTAATAATAGCATAAAAAAGGTTCCAAGTTAAAATACTCAACATTCTCAAAATAAAAAGCCTAAAAGAATATTCCAAGTTAAAAAAAAAACTCAACAATTTTACTATGAAGCCTACAAAAAAGTTCCGATTTATAAAAATTAAGCAATTTCATAATAAAAACCATAAAAAGGTTCCAAATTAAAAATAACTTAACATTTTTACTATATATAGCATAAAAAAAATTCCAAGTTAAAAAACTCAACAATTCCTCAATAAAACAATAAAAAAAGATCCAAGTCCAAAAAAGTAAAAATTTTCACAATAAAAAGAATAAAAAAAGTTCTTGATGAAAAATTCAACAATTTCACTATAAAGTCACAAAAGATATTCCAAGTCAAAAAACTCAACGATTTCCTATAAAAAGGATTAAAAAAAAGTTTAAAGTAAGAAAATTAAACAATGTCAGTATAAAAACCATAAAAAAGTTCCAAGTTTAAAAACTCAGCAATTAAACTATAATCAGCATAAAAACGAATCAAGTTAAAAAAAATTCAATAAATTCTAAATAAAAAAAATGATCCAACTAAAAAAAAACTCTACAGTTTTACCACAAAAAAGCATTAAAAAGTTCCAGGTGAAAAAATTGAACAATTTTACTATAAATACCATAAAAAAAGTTCCAAGTTAAAAAAACTCATCAATTTTACTATAAAAACCATAAAAATGATTGAAGTTAAAAATAAAACTCAACAATTTCATTATAAAAACCATAAAAAAGTTCCAAGCTAAAAAATTCAACAATTTCTCAATAAAAACGATAAAAAAAAGCTCCAAGTTAAAAAAAAAACTCAATACTTACACTAATAATAGAATAAAAAAAGTTCCAAGTTAAAAAAACTCAACATTCTCACATTAAAAAAACATAAAAGAATGTTCCAAGTTAAAAAAACTCAACAATTTCACTATAAGGCATATAAAAAAGTTCCAATTTAAAAAATTAAACAATTTCACTATAAAAACCATAAAAATGTTCCAAGTTAAAAAAAAACTCAACATTTTCACTATAAAATAGAATGTTCCAAGTTAAACAAAAAACTCAACAATTTCACAATAAAGCCTATAAAAAAAGTTCCAATTAAAATAAATTAAACAATTTCACTATAAAAAAAAATTCCCAGGTTAAAAAATTCAACAATTTCTAAATAAAACAATTAAAAAAAGATCCAAGTCAAAAAAAAGTAAAAAGTTTCACTATAAAAAGAATAAAAAAAAGTTCTAGGAGAAAAATTCAATAATTTCACTAAAAAATCACAAAAGAAACTCCAAGTTAAAAAACTCAACCATTAAACATAATAAGCATAAAAAAGAGTCAAGTTAAAAATATCAACAAATTCTAAGTAAAAAAAATACATAATGATCCTAGTCAAAAAATTCTATATTTTTACCATAAAAAGCATTAAAAAAATGTTCTAGGTGAAAAAATTGAACAATTTTACTATAAATACCATAATAAAAGTTTCAAGTTTAAAAACTCATCAATTTCACTTTAAAAACCCTAAAAGATGATCGAAGTTCAAAAAACTCAACAATTTCGTTATAAAAAAAAAAGTTCCAAGTTAAAAAATTCAACAATTTCACCATAAAAAGTTCCAAGTCAAAAAACTCTACAGTTTTACCATAAAAAATGTTCGAGGTGAAAAAATTGAACAATTTTACTATAAAATCTATAAAAAAAAGTTTCAAGTTTAAAAACTCAACAATTTCACTATAAAAACCATAAAAAATGATCCAAGTTAAAAAAACTCAACAATTTTATATAAAAACCATAAAAAAAGTCCCAAGTTAAGAAATTCAACAATTTCTCAATAAAAACGATAACAAAAAGTTCCAAGTTAAAAAACTCAACACTTTCACTAATAAAAGCATAACAAAATTCCAAGTTAAAAAACTCAACGATTTCACTATAAAAAGCATAAGAAGTTTCAAGGTAAAAAAAAAACAATTTCAGTATAAAAACCATAAAAATGTTCCAAGTTTAAAAACACAACAATTTAACTACACTAAGCATAAAAAAGTTTCAACTTAAAAAATTCAACAATTTCTCAATAAATAAATAAAAAAGATCCAAGTCAAAATAAATCTACAATTTTACCATAAAAAGCATAAAAAATGTTCTAGGTGAAACAAATGAACAATTTTACTATAAAACCCATAAAAAAGTTTCAAGTTAAAAAACTCAACAATTTCACTATAAAAACCATAACAAATGATCCAAGTTAAAAAAACTCAACACTTTCACTAATAAAAACATAAAAAAGTTCCAAGTTAAGAAAAACTCAACAATTTCACTATAAAGTCTAAAAAAGTTCCAATTTAAAATAATTAAACAATTTCACTATAAAAACCAAAAAAGGGTTCTAAGTTATAAAACTCAACAATTTCACTATAAAAAGCTTTAAATTTTATTGAGAAATTGTTGAAGACTTTTATAGAAAATATAACATTTTAAATCTTTTTATGGTAAAACTGTAGAGTTTTTTACTTTGATTTTTTATATATTTTTTTATTGAGAAATTTTTGAATTTTTTAACTTGAAACTTTTTTATGTTTTTTATAGTTAAATTGTTGAGTTTTTAAACTTGGAATATTTTTATAGTTTTTATAATGAAATTGTTTAATTTTTCTGACTTTGAAGTTTTTTATTCTTTTTATAGTGAAATCGTTGAGTTTTTTTAATTTTTTAACTAGGAATATCTTTTGGGACTATATAGTGAAATTGTTGAATTTTTCTCCTGGAACTTATTTATTCTTTTTATAGTGAAACTTTTTACTTTTTTGGACTTGGATCTTTTTTTTTTATTGTTTTATTGAGGAATTGTTGACTTTTTAAACTTGGAATTTTTTATGCTATTTATAGTAAAAATATTGAGTTTTTTTTTAACTTGGAACCTTTTTATAGTTTTTATAGTGAAATTTTTAATTTTTATAAATTGGAACTTTTTTTTAGGCTTCATAGTGAAATTGTTGAGTTTTTTTTTTAACTTGGAATATTATTTTATGCTTTTTATTGTGAGAATGTTGAGTTTTTTAACTTGAAACTTTTTTTATGCTATTACTAGTGAAAGCATTGAGTTTTTTTAACTTGGAACTTTTTTTTTATTGTTTTTATTGAAATATTGTTGAATTTTTTAACTCGCAAATTTTTTTATGGTTTGTATAATGAAATTGTTGAGATTTTTAACTTCGGTCATTTTTTATGGTTTTTATAGTGAAATTGATGAGTGTTTTAACTTGGAACTTTTTTATGGTATTTATAGTAAAATTGTTCAATATTTTCACCTGGAACATTTTTATGCTTTTTATGGTAAAACTGTAGAGTTTTTTTTACTTGAATCTCTTTTTATCTTTTTTATTGAGAATTTATTGAATTTTTTAACTTTTTTATTGTGAAATCGTTGAGATTTTTAACTTGGAATTTTTTTTTTGACTTTTTAGTAAAATTGTTGAATTTTTCTCCTGGAACTTTTTTTATTATTTTTATAGTGAAACATTTTACTTTTTTTAATTGGATTTTATTTTATTGTTTTATTGTTTTATTGAGTAATTGTTTATTTTTTTAAGGAACTTTTTTTAGGCTTTTTATAGTGAAAATTTTGAGTTTTTTTTAACTAGGAACCTTTTTATGGTTTTTATAGTGAAATTTTCAATTATTTTAAATTGGAACTTTTTTTTATAGACTTTAAAGTGAAATTGTTGAGTTTTTTTTTCACTTGGAACATTCTTTTACGCTTTTTATAGGGAAAATGTTGAGTTTTTTTAACTTGGAACCTTTTTCATGCTTTTATCAGTGAAGGTGTTTAGTTTTTTAACTTGGAACTTTTTTATCGTATTTATTGAGAAATTGTTGAATTTTTTAACTTGGTACTTTTTTTTATGGTTTTTATAGTGAAATTGTTGAGTTTTTTAACTTGAAACTTTTTATGGGTTTTATAGTAAAATTGTTCAATTTTTTCACCTGGAACTTTTTTTATGCTTTTTATGGTAAAACTGAAGAGTTTTTTTACTTTGATATTTTTTATTATTTTTATTGATAAATTTTTTATTTTGTAACTTGAAACTTTTTTATACTTACTATAGTCAAATTGTTGTGTTTTTTAAACTTGGAACTTTTTTATGATTTTTATTGTGAAATTGTTTAATTTTTTTACTTTGATATTTTTTATGTTTTTTATAGTTAAATCGTTAAGTTTTTTAAATTGAAATTTCTTTTGGGATTTTTTTAGTGAAATTGTTGAATTTTTCTCCTGGAAATTATTTTATTCTTTTATAGTGAAACTTTTTTGTTTTCTTAACTTGGATCTTTTTTATTGTTTTACTGAGAAATTGTTGAATTTTTTAACTTGGATATTTTTTTATGCTTTTTAAAGTGAAATTGTTGAGTTTTATAACTTAGAACCTTTTTTTGGTAGTTTCAAAGCAAACTAAGAAGAAGTCCAAAAGTATTCTTAAAGCCTTGAAGGGTGGACCAAACACCAGAGCTCGAGCAAGCTCTTCTTCTCAAGCAAAATGAAGGCACTTTATTGAAATGTTAGAGGTCTAGCTAATCAGCCCACCAAATTAGCCCTCAGAAACCTCATTCAAAAGCATAAACCAGATTTATGTTTTCTTACTGAACCATGGATGGCTTTAGATCAATTACCTCCTAGATTCTTCTCAAACCTCAACCTGAAATTGTTTGCAGAAAATCATAGGCCATGGTTGATTTCAAATTATAGGCCATGGTTGATTTCAAATCTCTGGTGTCTCTAAATTTGGAATGGCTGCAATTTATGCTTTTAACAATTACATCAAGAGGAGAGATCTTTGGTCCACACTTTCTTCTTTGCCAAGAGTACAAAAGGTTCCTTGGAGTTTCATTGGTGATTTCAACACAATACTTGGGGCTCATGAACACAATGGTACTTCTAGCCCTCATAGAACACCTATTACAAATTTTCAAGATTGGACTGATAGTAATTCCTTCATTCATTTGCCTACTAGAGGTTCAGAATTTACTTGGCAAAATGGAAGAAGTGGTCCCGAACTCGTTGAAAGAAGACTGGACAGAGTAATTTGTGATCACAAATGGATTAATTTCTGCAGTTCATCATCAGTCTCAATACTCATTAGGCACAAGTCAGATCATCATCATATCCTTTTGATCTTTGATTACAGTTCAGTAAATAAAGTATCAACTTTCAAATTCTTGCCAATGTGGGCAAAACACCCTGACTGTATCAATGTTGTAAATAAATGTTGGCAAACAAAGATATATGGATGCCCAATGTTCATCTTGTCTCAAAAGTTAAGGCTTCTCAAGTATTTACTCAAAACTTGGAACAAGGAAACCTTTAGCAATGTGCATGTTTTGCTGAATAAAGGTACCTCCAATTTAGAAGACATTCAAGCACATATAACATATGAGGGTCATACTGACACTCTATTAGAAAAAGAAAAGGATGCTCAAAATTAGAGTTAGAAACAACACTGAATATGGAAGACTTATTTTGGAAAGGGAAAGCAAAAGTCAATTGGCATATTCATGGTGACAAAAACACAGCCTATTTTCATAGAATGGCCAAAGTCGGAAATTGTACCAAGCTCATTTCTTCCATCATGCGTGAGGGGGAAATCATCACTGATCCAAATACAATCTCATATATGGCTACTTCCCAACTAGAATGCAAACTCAATCATTTTGATCCCTAAAAGCCCTTATGCAAACAAGGTGGACCAATACAGACCAATTGCCTTAGTAAACTTCAAACTCAAAATTCTCTCCAAAATTCTGGCTGAAAGACTTGCTCCACTAATGCCTACTCAAATTTCACCAGAACAAAGAAGGTTCATTAAAGGTAGGACCATAACTTACTGTATATACCTCACATCTGAAGCCATTAACTTTCTTCCTACTAAATCCATTGGTGGAAACATAGATGTTAAGCTTGATTTCAGGAAAGCCTTTGATACTTTAGACTGGGATTTTTTGCTCTTAGTCCTCCATAAATTTGGCTTCTCAAATAAATTTTATTCACGGATTAATACCATTCTCCAATCTGCAAAACTCTATGTTTCAATTAATGGGGCTCAGGCATGATATTTTGGTTGTAAGAGAGGAGTCAGACAAGGGGACCCTCTCTCCCTTCTTCTCTTTTGCATTGTAGAAGATGTTCTCAATAGAGCTATTTCCAAATTAGTGGAGGATGGAAAACTGGATCTCATCAAGGGTTCTAAAAAACACAAAGTTCCATCACATATGTTCTATGCTGATGACATAATGCTTTTCTGTAAAGCCAAAACATCCAATGTGGAAGCTTTGAAAGGAATCTTTAATAGGTACAGTCAATGTTGAGGACAATATGTCAATCCTTATAAGTCAACTATTTATGGAGGATCAATATCTCAACAAAGATTATCTGCAATCACACAAAGTCTTGGCTTCTTAGATGGGCATCCAATATTCATAGGCAACCCCAAAGCTTTACACTTCCAAGACATTGTGGATAGAATCAAGACCAAATTATCAAAATGGAAAGCAAATCTCCTCACCATGGCAGCTAGAGTACAACTCATCAAAATTGTAGTACATAGCATGATTATATATAGTATGATGATATATTCTTGGCCAGTTAGTCTAATCAAAGATCTAGAAAGTGTTTTAGAAATTTTGTTTGGTCTGGTGACATAAACAAAAGGAAACTTATCATTGTGGCCTGGCATAAAGTGTGTAGTCTTATTATAGAGGGTGGTATGGGAATCAGAAAGTTGTCCAGTATTAATGAAGCTGCTAATTTGAAACTTTGCTGGGAAATGTTCAACTCCATGATCCAATGGGCCATTCTTCTTAGACATAAAGCCCTTAGAAAGAACAAGCCTATTCAGTATCACATTAGGTCATCAATCTGGTCTGGGATTAAGAGTAGTTTCAATTTAATGTTGGAAAATACTAATTGGCTCTTAGGTAATGGTGAAAGAATCAACTTCTAGATTGATATATGGTGTGGTGATCCACTAGTACATCAACTTCAAATTCCATCTTTTGCTCACAACAAACTCACATCTACAATATCTGATTTTATCACAGACAACAATTGGTCTTTGTCCTCTGGTATTTCCTCTTGGTATCCTAGTTTAGAGAATTTAATTTCACAAATTCCAATCCCAATTGCACCTACAATGGATCAACTCCTCTGGAATCACTCAGTTAATGGTATCTTATCCCTCACGGAAGCTCATAAATTAGTATCTACACCTGGTCATAAATTAGACTAGACACATTATGTATGGAGTCAGCACATACCTCCTGCAAAATCTTTGACACCTTGGAACATTTATGATTTATGGTAAAATTGATGATTTTTTTCACTTGGAACATTTTTATGCTTTTTATGGTAAAACTGTAGAGTTTTTTTGACTTGGATATTTTTTTTTATCATTTTTAATGAGAAATTGTTTAATTTTTTAACTTGAAAATATTTTTATGCTTATTATAGTTAAATTATTTAGCTTTTAAACTCTGAACTTTCTTATGGTTTTTCTAGTGAAATTGTTTAATTTTTTGACTTTGAACATTTTTTATACTTATTTTAGTGAAATCGTTGAGTTTTTTAACTTGGAATTTCTTCTGCCATTTTGTTAGCAAAATTGTTAAAAAAAAATCCAGGAACTTTTTTTATTCTTTTTATAGTGAAACTTTTTAGTAATTTTTACTTGGATCTTTCTTTTATCGTTTTTATTGAGAAATTGTTGAATTTTTTTAACTTGGAATTTTTTTTTATGCTTTATAGTGGAAATGTTGAGTTTTTTTTCAACTTGGAACCTTTTTGTAGTTTTTATAGTGAAATTGTTGTTGTTTTTTTAACTTGGAACCTTTTTATGGTTTTTATTGTGAAATTGTTGTTTTTATATAGTGAAATTGTTGAGTTTTTTTTTAAATTGTAACATTTTTTTACTCTTTTTAGAATGAAAATGTTAAGTTTTTTTAAACTTGGAACTTTTGTTATCGCTTTTATTCAGAAATTGTTGAATTTTTTAACTTGGATCTATTTTATGGTTTTTATAATGAAATTGTTGAATTGTTTTTTAAATTGGATCACTTTTGAATGGTTTTTACAGTGAAATTGTTGAGACTTTTAACTTGTAACTATTTTTAATGGTTTTTATAGTAAAATTGTTCAATTTTTTCAATTGGAACAATTTTTATGATTTTTAGGGTAAACCTGTAGAGTCTTTTGACTTGGATATTTTTTTTATCATTTTTATTGAGAAATTGTTTAATTTTTTAACCTGAAACTTTTTTTATGCTTATAATAGTTAAATTATTTTGTTTTTAAACTCTGAACTTTCTTATGGTTTTTCTAGTGAAATTGTTTAATTTTTTGACTTTAAACTTTTTTTTGTACTTTTTATAGTGGAATCATTGAATTTTTTAATTATGAATTTCTTCTGTCATTTTTTTAGTGAATTTGTTGAATTTTTAAATTGGAACATTTTTATGCTTTTATTAGTGAAAGTGTTGAGTTTTTTTAGCATGCAACTTTTTTTTTTATTGTTTTTATTGAGAAATGGTAGACTTTTTTAACTTGGAACTTTTTTATGCTTTATAGTGAAAATGTTGAGTTTTTTTAAACTTGGAACCTGTTTATGGTTTTTATAGTGAAATTGTTGATTTTTTTTAACTTGGAACCTTTTTATTGTTTTTATAGTTAAATTTTTTTAATTCTTTTTAAATTGGAATTTTTTTATAGGATCTATAGTGAAAATGTTGAGATTTTTTAAATTGGAATATTTTTTTATGCTTTTTAGAGTGAAAATGTTGAGTTTTTAACTTGAAACTTCTTTTTATGCTTTTATTAGTTAAAGTGTTGAGTTTTTTTAACTTGGAATTTTTTTATCGTTTTTATTGAGAAATTGTTGAATTTTTTTACTTGGATCTTTTTTATGGTTTTTATAATGAAATTGTTGAATTTTTTTATCTTGGATCACTTTTTATGGTTTTTATAGTGAAATTGATGAGTTTTTTAACTTGAAACTTTTTTGTATGGTTTTTATAGTAAAATTGTTCAATTGTTTCACCTGGAATTTTTTTTATACTTTTTATGGTAAACTGTAGAGTATTTTTTGACTTGGATCTTTTTTTTTTAATCATTTTTAATGAGAAATTATATAATTTTATAACTTGAAACTTTTTATGCTTATAATAGTTAAATTATTTAGTTTTAAACTCTGAACTTTCTTATGGTTTTTCTAGTGAAATTGTTTAATTTTTTGACTTTGAACTTTTTTTGTACTTTTTATATTGAAATCGTTGAAATTTTTAACTTATTTTTTCTTTCATTTTTTCAACGAAATTGTTGCATTTTTAACTTGGAACATTTTTATGCTTTTATTAGTGAAAGTGTTGAGTTTTTTAGCAAGGAACTTTTTTTATCGTTTTTATATTGGAACATTTTTTAATATGATTTATAGTGAAATTGTTGAGGTTTTTTAAATTGGAATATTTTGTTATGCTTTTTTATAGTGAAAATGTTGAGTTTTTTTAACTTGGAACTTTTTTTAATGTTTTTATTAGTGAAAGTGTTAAGTTTTTTTATTTAACTTGGAACCTTTTTATGGTTTTTATAGTTAAATTGTTTATTTTATTTTTAATTTGGAACATTTTTTTATAGGATTTATAGTAAAATTGTTGAGATTATTTAAATTGGAACATTTTTATTCGCTTTTTAGAATGAAAATGTTGATTTTTTTTAACTTGGAACTTTTTTTTATCGTGTTTATTGAGAAATTGTTGAATTTTTTAACTTGGATCTTTTTTATGGTTTTATAATGAAATTGTTGATTTTTTTTTTAACTTGGATTACTTTTATGGTTTTTATAGTGAAATTGTTGAGTTTCTTAACTTGGAACTGTTTTTTTATGGTTTATATACTAAATTTTTTCAATTTTTCACCTAGAATATTTTTTTATGGTTTTTATGGTAAAATTGTTGAGTATTTTTTTACTTGGATCTCTTTTTTATCATTTTTATTGAGAAAGTGTTTAATTTTTTATCTTGAAACTTTTTTTTATGTTTTTTATAGTTAAATTATTTATTTTTTAAACTCTGAACTTTCTTGTTGTTTTTCTAGTGAAATTGTTTAACTTTTTCACTTTGAACTTCTTTTTGTACTTTTTGCGAAATTATTGTAATTTTAACTTGGATCACTTTTTATGGTTTTTATAGTGAAATTTTTGAGTTTTTTTAACTTTGAACTTTTTTTATAGTTTTTATAGTAAAAATGTTCAATTTTTTCACTTGGAACATTTTTAATGCTCTTTATCGTAAAACTGTAGAGTTTTTTTGACTTGGATCTTTTTTTCTATATCATTTTTAATGATAAATTGTTTAATTTGTTTTAGCGAAATTGTTGAGTTTTTTAAATTGGAATTTCCTCTGCCATTATTTTAGCGAAATTGTTGAATTTTTTCCTGGAACTTTTTTTATTCTTTTTATAGTGAACCTTTTTAGTTTTTTTACTTGGATATTTTTTTATTGTTTAATTGAGAAATTGATGAATTTTTAACTTGGAATTTTTTTTATGATTTATAGTAAAATGTTTATTTTTTTTAAACTTGGAACCTTTTTGTGGTTTTTATAGCGAAATTGTTGTGTTGTTTTTAACTTGGAACCTTTTTATGGTTAAATTGTTTAATTTGTTTTATATTGGAACTTTTTTTATATGATTTATAGTGAAATTATTGAGTTTTATTTTAAATTGGAACATTTTTTATGTTTTTTATGGAGAAAAAGTTGAGTTTTTTTAACTTGGAACTTTTTTTTATGCTTTTATTAGTTAATGTGTTGATTTTTTTTACATGGAACTTTTATTATCGTTTTTATTGAGAATTTTATGAATTTTTTAACTTGGTTCTTTTTTATGGTTTTTAGAATGAAATTGTTGATTTTTTTTTAACTTGGATCATTTTTTATGCTTTTTACAGTGAAATTGTTGAGTTTTTTAACTTAGAATTTTTTTTGTTTATATAGTAAAATTGTTCAATTTTTTCTCCTGGAACATTTTTATGCTTTTTTTTGGTAAAACTGTAGAGGTTTTTTTACTTGGATCATTTTTTTTTTCATTTTTATTGAGAAAGTGTTTAATTTTTTAACTTGAAACTTTTTTATGCTTTTTATAATTAAATTATTTAGTTTTTTAACAGTGAACTTTCTTATGGATTTTCTAATGAAATTGTTTAAATTTGACTTTGAACTTTATTTGTACTTTTTATCTTGAAATCGTTGAGTTTTTTAACTTGAAATTTGTTCTTTAATTTTTTTTTAGCGAAATTGTTGAATATTTAACTTGGATCACTTTTTATGCTTTTTATGGTAAAACTATAGAGTTTTTCGACTTGGATCTTTTTTTTTTATATCATTTTTAATGAGAAATTGTTTAATTTTTTAACTAGAAACTTTTGTTTTATGCTTATTTTAGTTAAATTATTTAGTTTTTAAACTTTGAACTTTCTTATGGTTTTTCTAGTGAAATTGTTTAATTGTTTAACTTTGAACTTTTTTTTTGCTTTATAGTAAAATGTTTATTTTTTTTAAACTTGGAACCTTTTTGTGGTTTTTATAGCGAAATTGTTGTGTTTTTTTTTAACTTGTAACCTTTTTATGGTTTAATTGTTTAATTTTTTTTTTATATTGGAACTTTTTTATATGATTTATAGAGAAATTGTTGATTTTTTTAAAAAAAATTGGAACATTTTTTTATGCTTTTTATGGTGAAAATGTTGAGTTTTTTAACTTGGAACTTTTTTTATGCTTTTATTAGTGAAAGTGTTGAGTTTTTTTACTTGGAACTTTTTTTTATCGCTTTTATTGAAAAACTGTTGAATTTTTTAAATTGGATCTTTTTATGGTTTATGTAATGAAATTTTTGAATTTTTTTAACTTGGATAACTTTTTATAGTTTTTACAGTAAAATTGTTGAGTTTTATAACTTAGATCTTTTTTTTTTATATTAAAATTGTTCAATTTTTTCTCCTGGAACATTTTTATGCTTTTTTAGGTAAAACTGTAGAGTTTTTTGACTTGGATCTTTTTTTTTAATCATTTTTATTGAGAAAGTGTTTAATTTTTTAACTTGAAACTTTTTTATGCTTATTTTAATTAAATTATTTAGTTTTTTAACTCTAAACTTTCTAATAGTTTTTCTAGTGAAATTGTTTAATTTTTTGACTTTGAACTCTTTTTGTACTCTTTATGGTAAAATATTTGAGTTTTTTAACTTGAAATTTCTTCTATCATTTTTTTAGTGAAATTGTTGAATTTTTACATGGATCACTTTTTATGGTTTTTATAGTGAAATTATTGAGTTTTTTAACTTGCAACTTTTTTTTATGGTTTTTACTATAAAATTGTTCAATTTTTTCACATGGAACATATTTTATACTTTTTAAGGAACATTTCTTCTGTCATTTTTTTAGCGAAATTGTTGAATTTTCAACTTGGAATTTTTTTTATGCTTTTATTAGTGAATCTGTATAATTTTTAACTTGGATTTTTTTTATCGTTTTTATTAAGAAATTGTAGAATTTTTTAACTTTGAAACTTTTTATGATTTATAGTGAAAATGTTTAGTTTGTTTTTCAACTTGGAACCTTTTTATGGTTTTTATAGTCAAATTGTTGAGTTTTTTTAACTTGAAACTTTTTTATGGTTTTTATAGTTAAATTTTATGAATATTTTTTAAATTGGAACTTTTTTATAGGATTTATAGTGAAAATGTTGATTTTTTTTAAATTGGAAAATTTTTATATGCTTTTTAGAGTGAAAATGTTGATTTTTTTTAACTTGGAACATTTATTTTTTACTTTTATAAGTGAAAGTGTTGAGTTTTTTTAACTTGGAACTTTTTCTTATCGTTTTTATTGAGAATTTGTCGAATATTTTTTTTGGTTCTTTTTTTATTGTTTTTATAATGAAATTGTTGATTTTTGTTTATCTTGGATCACTTTTTATGGTTTTTATAGTGAAATTGTCGAGTTTTTTAAATTGGAACTTTTTTTAATGGTTTTTATAGAAACATTGTTCAATTGTTTCACCTGGAACATTTTTTATGCTTTTTATGGTAAAATTATAGAGTTTTTTGACTTGGATCTTTTTTTAATCATTTTTATTGAGAAAATGTTTAATTTTTTAACTTGAAACTTTTTTATGCTTATTACAACTAAATTATTTAGTTTTTAAACTCTGTACTTTCTTATGGTTTTTCTAGTGAAATTGTTTAATTTTTTGACTTTGAACTTTTTATAGTAAAATCATTGAGTTTTTTAACTTGAAATTTCTTCTGTCATTTTTTTAACGAAATTGTTGAATTTTCAACTTGGAAGTTTTTTATGCTTTTATTAGAGAATCTGTGTATTTTTTATCTTGGAAATTTTTTTTTATCGTTTTTATTAAGAAATTGTAGAATTGTTTATGCTTTATAGTGAAAATGTTGAGTATTTTTTTCGAATTGGAACCTTTTTATGGTTTTTATAGTGAAATTGTAGAGCTTTTTTTTAACTTGAAACCTTTTTATGATTTTTATAGTTAAATTTTATTAATATTTTTTAAATTGGAACTTTTTTTATAGGATTTATAGTGAAAATGTTGAGTTTTTTTAAATTGGAAATTTTTTATATGCTTTTTAGAATGAAAATGTTGAATTTTTTTAACTTGGAACTTTTTTTTTGCTTCTATTAGGGAATGTTTTGAGTTTTTTTAACTTGGAACTTTTTTTTATCGTTTTTATGGAGAAATTTTTGAATTTTTTTACTTTGTTATTTTTTTATGGTTTTTATAATGAAATTGTTGATTTTTGTTTATCTCATATCACTTTTTATGGTTTTTATAGTGATGTTGTCAAGTTTTTTAACTTGGAACTTTTTTTAATGGTTTTTATAGAAACATTGTTCAATTGTTTCACCTGGAACATTTTTTATGCTTTTTATGGTAAAACTGTAGAGGTTTTTGACTTGGATCTTTTTTTAATCATTTTTATTGAGAAAATGTTTAATTTTTTATCTTGAAACTTTTTTATGGTTTTTACAACTAAATTATTTAGTTTTTAAACTTTGTACTTATGGTTTTTCTATTGAAATTGTTTAATTTTTTGACTTTGAACTTTTTATAGTAAAATCATTGAGTTTTTTAACTTGAAATTTCTTCTATCATTTTTTACTGAAATTGTTGAATTTTCAACTAGGAAATTTTTTATGCTTTTATTAGTGAATCTGTGTAATTTTTATCTTGGAAATTTTTTTTATCGCTTTTTATTAAGAATTTGTAGAATATTTTATGCTTTATAGTGAAAATGTTGAGTTTTTTTTCGACTTGGAACCTTTTTATGGTTTTTATAGTGAAATTGTTGAGCTTTTTTTTAACTTGGACCTTTTTATGATTTTTATAGTTAAATTTTATTAATATTTTATAATTTGGAACTTTTTTTATAGAATTTATAGTGAAAATGTTGAGTTTTATAAATTGGAAAAATTTTATATGCTTTTTAGAATGAAAATGTTGATTTTTTTTAAGTTGGAACTTTTATTTAGCTTTTATTAGTGAAAGTGTTGAGTTTTTTTAACTTGGAACTTTTGTTTAATCGTTTTTATTGAGAAATTGTTGAATTTTTTTACTTTGTTCTTTTTTTTTATGGTTTTTATAATGAAATTGTTGATTTTTGTTTATCTTGGATCACTTTTTATGGTTTTTATAGTGATGTTGTCGAGTTTTTTAACTTTGAACTTTTTTTATGGTTTTATAGTAAAATTGTTCAATTGTTTCACCTAGAAAATTTTTTATGCTTTTTATGGTAAAACTGTAGAGTTTTTTGACTTGGATCTTTTTTTTAATCATTTTTATTGAGAAAATGTTTAATTTTTTAACTTGAAACTTTTTTATGGTTATTACAGCTAAATTATTTAGTTTTTAAATTCTGTACTTTCTTATGGTTTTTCTAGTGAAATTGTTTAATTTTTTGACTTTAAACTTTTTATAGTAAAATCATTGAGTTATTTAACTTGAAATTTCTTCTGTCATTTTTTTAACGAAATTGTTGAATTTTCAACTTGGAAGTTTTTTATGCTTTTATTAGAGAATCTGTGTATTTTTTATCTTGGAAATTTTTTTTTATCGTTTTTATTAAGAAATTGTAGAATTGTTTATGCTTTATAGTGAAAATGTTGAGTATTTTTTTCGAATTGGAACCTTTTTATGGTTTTTATAGTGAAATTGTAGAGCTTTTTTTTAACTTGAAACCTTTTTATGATTTTTATAGTTAAATTTTATTAATATTTTTTAAATTGGAACTTTTTTTATAGGATTTATAGTGAAAATGTTGAGTTTTTTTAAATTGGAAATTTTTTATATGCTTTTTAGAATGAAAATGTTGAATTTTTTTAACTTGGAACTTTTTTTTTGCTTCTATTAGGGAATGTTTTGAGTTTTTTTAACTTGGAACTTTTTTTTATCGTTTTTATGGAGAAATTTTTGAATTTTTTTACTTTGTTATTTTTTTATGGTTTTTATAATGAAATTGTTGATTTTTGTTTATCTCATATCACTTTTTATGGTTTTTATAGTGATGTTGTCAAGTTTTTTAACTTGGAACTTTTTTTTATGGTTTTATAGTAAAATTGTTCAATTGTTTCACCTGGAACATTTTTATGCTTTTTATGGTAAAACTGTAGAGGTTTTTGACTTGGATCTTTTTTTTAATCATTTTTATTGAGAAAATGTTTAATTTTTTATCTTGAAACTTTTTTATGGTTTTTACAACTAAATTATTTAGTTTTTAAACTCTGTACTTTCTTATGGTTTTTCTATTGAAATTGTTTAATTTTTTGACTTTGAACTTTTTATAGTAAAATCATTGAGTTTTTTAACTTGAAATTTCTTCTATCATTTTTTACTGAAATTGTTGAATTTTCAACTTGGAAATTTTTTATGTTTTTATTAGTGAATCTGTGTAATTTTTATCTTGGAAATATTTTTTTATCGTTTTTATTAAGAATTGGTGAATTTTTTATGCTTTATGGTGAAAATGTTGAGTTTTTTTTTTCAACTTGGAACCTTTTTATGGTTTTTATAGTGAAATTGTTGAGCTTTTTTTTTTTAATATGGAACCTTTTTATGGTTTTTATAGTTAAATTTTATTAATACTTTTGAAATTGGAACTTTTTTTATAGGATTTATAGTGAAAATGTTGACTTTTTTTAAATTGGAAAATTTTTATATGCTTTTTGGAATTAAAATGTTGATTTTTTTTTAACTTTGAACTTTTATTTAGCTTTTATTAGTGAATGTGCTGAGTTTTTTTTTTAAATTGGAACTTTTTTTATAGGATTTATAGTGAAAATGTTGAGTTTTTTTACTTTGTCCTTTTTTTTATGGTTTTTATAATGAAATTGTTGATTTTTGTTTATCTTGGATCAATTTTTATGGTTTTTATAGTAATGTTGTAGAGTTTTTTAACTTGGAACTTTTTTTTATGGTTTTTATAGTAAAATTGTTCAATTGTTTCACCTGGAACATTTTTTATGCTTTTTATGGTAAAACTGTAGAGTTTTTTGACTTGGATCTTTTTTTAAATCATTTTTATTGAGAAAATGTTTAATTTTTTAACTTGAAACTTTTTTATGGTTATTACAACTAAATTATTTAGTTTTTAAACTCTATACTTTCTTATGGTTTTTCTAGTGAAATTGTTTAATTTTTTGACTTTGAACTTTTTATAGTAAAATCATTGAGTTTTTTAACTTGAAATTTCTTTTGTCAATTTTTTTAGCGAAATTGTTGAATTTTCAACTTGCAAGTTTTTTATGCTTTTATTAGTGAATCTGTGTAAATTTTATCTTGGAATTTTTTTTTATCATTTTAATAAGAAATTGTAGAATTTTTTATGCTTTATAGTTAAAATGTTGAGTTTTTTTTTTCGACTTGAAACCCTTTTATGGTTTTTATAGTGAAATTGTTGAGCTTTTTTTAACTTGGAACCTTTTTATGGTTTTTATAGTTTTATTTTTTTATTATTTTTTTTAAATTGGAACATTTTTTTATGCTTTTTATAGTGAAAATGTTTAGTTTTTTTTAACTTGGAACTTTTTTATGCTTTTATTAGTGAAAGTGTTGAGTTTTTTTAAATTGGAACTTTTTTTTTATCTTTTTTATCATGAAATTGTTGAATTTTTTAACTTGGATCTTTTTAATGGTTTTTATAATGAAATTGTTGAATTTTTTTAAATTGGATCACTTTTTATGCTTTTTATGGTAAAACTGTAGAGGTTTTTGACTTGGATCTTTTTTTTTTATCATTTTTATTAAGAAAATGTTTAATTTTTAAACTTGAAACTTTTTTATGCTCATTATAATTCAATTATTTTGTTTGGATCTTTGAACTTTCTTATGGTTTTTCTAGTGAAATTATTTAATTTTTTGAGTTTGAACTTTTTTTGTACTTTTTATTGTGAAATCGTTGAATTTTTTTAACTTGAATTTCGTCTGTCATTTTCTTAGCGAAATTGTTGAATTTTCAACTTGGCAATTTTTTAGGCTTTTATTAGTGAAACTGTTATATTTTTTATCTTGGAACTGTTTGTATCGTTTTTATTGAGAAATTCTAGAATTTTTTAACTTGGAAATTTTTTATGCTTTATAGTGAAAATGTTGAGTTTTTTTTTCAACTTGGAACCTTTTTATGGTTTTTATAGTGAAATTATTGAGCTTTTTTTTAACTTGGAACCTTTTTATAGTTTTTATAGTTTAACGTTTTTAATTATTTTTTTAAATTAGAAATTTTTTTATAGGATTTATAGTGAAAATATTGAGTTTTTTTAAATTAGAACATTTTTTATGCTTTTTAGAGTGAAAATTTTGAGGCTTTTAACTTGGAAATTTTTTTATGCTTTTATTAGTGAAAGTGTTGAGTTTTTTTTTAACTTGGAACTTTTTTTTTCGTTTTTATCGAGAAATTGTAGAATTTTTTAACTTGGATCTTTTTAATGGTTTTTATACTGAAATTGTTGAATTTTTTTAACTTGGTTCACTTTTTATGCTTTTTATGGTAAAACTGTAGTGGTTTTTGACTTGGATTTTTTTAAAATCATTTTTATTAAGAAAATTTTTAATTTTTTAACTTGAAACCTTTTTATGCTTATTATAATTAAATTATTTAGTTTTTAAACTCTGAACTTTCTTATGGGTTTTCTAGTGAAATTGTTTAATTTTTTTGCCTTTGAACTTTTTTTGTACTTTTTATAGTGAAATCGTTGAGTTATTTAACTTGAAATTTCGTCTGTCATTTTCGTAGCGAAATTGTTGAATTTTCAACTTGGAAATTTTTTAAGCTTTTATTAGTTTCTGATGAGTTTTTTAAATTGAAACTTTTTTTATAGTTTTCATTGTGAAATTGTAGAACTTTTTAACTTGGAAATTTTTTATGCTTTATAGTGAAAATGTTGAGTTTTTTTTTCCAACTTGTAACCTTTTTATGGTTTGTATAATGAAATTGTTGAGCTTTTTTTAACTTGGAACCTTTTTATGGTTTTTATAGTTTTAATTTTTTTTAATTTTTTTTTAAATTGGAACTTTTTTTTATAGGATTTTTAGTGAAAGTGTTGAGTTTTTTTAAATTGGAACATTTTATGGTTTTTATGCTTTTTAGAGTGAAAATGTTGAGTATTTTAATTGGAACTTTTTTATGTTTTTATTAGTGAAAGTGTTGATTTTTTTAACTTGGAACTTTTTTATCGTTTTTATTGAGAAATTGTTGAATTTTTTAACTTGGATCTTTTTAATGTGTTTTATAATGAAATTGTTGAATTGTTGAGTTTTTTTAACATAGAACTTTTTTTGTCTCCTATCTATCTTTTTTTATGATTTTTACAGTTAAATTGTTGAGTTTTTTTAACTTAGAACTTTTTTTTGTCTCATATCTATCTTTTTTTTTTTATGGTTTTTACAGTTAAATTGTTGAGTTTTTTTAACTTAGAACTTTTTTTGTCTTTTATCTATCTTTTAAAATTCAATTGCATGAAATTCCAAAATTGTCCTTTCGCTATAAATTTTTTACACTAACAAAAGGAAATTTTAGTAATCAACTAATGTTTACTTTTTTCATTCTCATTTCCTACCATATCATGACAAGTGGCATTCATTCATCATCCTCCACCAATTAAATTACAATTAAATATTACATACACCCATTCTCTCTCTTCATTCAAATTTCAAATCTTTCTCATATTTTTCCCACACTTTCTCACTTTCATTTTAATTTTTTCTCCATTTATTTATTATCACTATCAACATAATATCTATTTTATTTTAATCAACATTTATGTTGAGTTTTATTTTCAAATTGGAACCTTTTTATGGTTTTTATAGTAAAATTGTTAAGTTTTTTTAACTCGAAACCTTTTTATGGTTTTTATAGTTAAATTCTTTTTATACTGAAATTTTTTAGTTTTTTTTACTTGGATCTTTTTTTATTGTATTATTGAGAAATTGTTGAATTTTTTAACTTGGAACTTTTTTATGCTTTATAGTGACAATGTTGAATTTGTCCCAACTTGGAACTGTTTTATGGTTTTTATAGTGAAATTATTGAGTTTTTTTAACTTGGAATCTTTTTATGGTTTTTATAGTGAATTTGTTTAATTTTTTTTTAATTTGGAACTTTTTATATAGGATTTAATGTGAAATTGTTGAGGTTTTTTAAATTGGAGCATTTATTTATGCTTTTTTAGAATAAAAATGTTGAGTTTTTTAACTTGGAACTTTTTTTATGCTTTTATTTGTGAAAGTGTTGTGTTTTTTAACTTAGAATTTTTTTTATCATTTTTATTGAGAAATTGTTGAAATTTTTAAATTGGATCTTTTTATGGTTTTTATAATGAAATTGTTTAGTTTTTTTTAACTTGGATGATTTTTTATGGTTTTTACAGTGAAATTGTTGAGTCATTTAACATGGAACCTTTTTTTTATGGTTTTTATAGTAAAATTGTTCAATTTTTTCACCTGGGATATTTTTTTATGCTTTTTATGGTATAATTGTAGAGTTTTTTTTACTTGGATCGTTTTTATCATTTTTATTGAGAAATTGTTTATTTTTTTAACTTGAAACTTTTTTATGCTTATTATAGTTAAATTATTGAGTTTTTAGACTCTGAACTTTCTTATGGATTTTCTAGTGAAATTATTTAATATTTTGACTTTGAACTTTTTTTGTACTTTTTATAGTGAAATCAATGAGATTTTTAACTTGGAATTTTTTTTGTCATTTTTTTAGCGAAATTGTTGAATTTTTAACTTGGAACTTTTTTATGCTTTTATTAGTGAAAGTGTTGAATTTTTTAACTTGGAACTTTTTTTTATGCTTTATAGTGAAAAAGTTGAGTTTTTTTTCAACTTGACACCTTTTTATGGTTTTTATAGTGAAATTGTTGAGTTTTTTTAACTTGGAACCTTTTTATGGTTTTTATAGTTAAATTGTTTAATTTTTTTTGAAATTGGAACTTTTTTTTATAGGATTTATAATGAAATTGTTGAGTTTTTTTAAATTGGAACATTTTTTTTATGCTTTTTAGAGTGACAATGTTGAGTTTTTTTTTTAACTTTGGAACTTTTTTATGCTTTATTAGTGAAAGTGTTGTGTTTTTTTAACTTGGAACTTTTTTTTATCGTTTTTATTGACAAATTGTTGAATTTTTAACTTGGATCATTTTTTGATTTGTTTTTATAATGAAATTTTTTGTTTTTTTTAACTTGGATCATTTTTTTATGGTTTTACAGTAAAATTGTTGAGTCTTTTAACTTGGAACTTTTTTTTATGGTTTTTATAGTAAAATTGTTCAACTTTTTTCACCTGGAACATTTTTATGCTTTTTATGGTAAAACTGTAGAGTTTTATTTGACTTGGATTTTTTTTTATATCATTTTTATTGAGAAAATGTTTAAGTTTTTTAACTTGAAACTTTTTTATGCCTATTAAAATTAAATTATTTAGTTTTTAAACTCTGAACTTTCTTATGGTTTTCTAGTGAAATTGTTTAATTTTTTTGACTTTGAACTTTTTTTAAACTTTTTATAGTGAAATCATTGAGTTTTGTAACTTGGAATTTCTTTTGTCATTTTTGTAGCGAAACTGTTGAATTTTTAACTTGGAACTTTTTTATGCTTTTATTAGTGAAAGTGTTGAATTTTTTTACTTGGAACTATTTTTATCGTTTTTATTGAGAAATTGTTGAATTTTTTAACTTGGAACTTTTTTTTTATGCTTTATAGTGAAAATGTTGAGTTTTTTTCAACTTGACACGTTTTTATGGTTTTTATCGTGAAATTGTTGAGTTTTTTTTAACTTGGAACCTTTTTATGGTTTTTATAGTTAAATTGTTTTATTTTTTAAAATTGGAATTTTTTTATACGATTTATAGTGAAATTGTTGAGTTTTTTTAAATTGGAACATTATTTTATGCTTTTTAGAGTCAAAATGTTGAGTTTTTTTTTTAACTTTGGAACTTTTTTTTACTTTTATTAGTGAAAGTGTTGTGTTTTTTAACTTGGAACTTATTTTTTATCGTTTTTATTGAGAAATTGTTGAATTTTTTAACATCGATAATTTTTTTATGGTTTTTATAATGAAACTTTTTGTTTTTTTTAACTTAGATCATTTTTTATGTTTTACAGTAAAATTGTTGAGTCTTTTAACTTGGAAATTTTTTATGGTTTTAATAGAAATATTGTTCAACTTTTTTTTACCTGGAACATTTTTTATGCTTTTTATGGTAAATCTGTAGAGTTTTTTTTGACTTGGATCTTTTTTTTATATCATTTTTATTGGGAAAATGTTTAAGTTTTTTAACTTGAAACTTTTTTATGCCTATTATAATTAAATAATTTAGTTTTTAAACTCTAAACTTTCTTATGGTTTTTCTAGTGAAATTGTTTAATTTTTTGACTTTGAACTTTTTTTGAACTTTTTATAGTGAAATCATTGAGTTTTTTAACTTGGAATTTCTTCTGTCATTTTTTTAGCGAAATTGTTGAATTTTTAACTTGGAACTTTTTTATGCTTTTATAAGTGAAAGTGTTGAGTTTTTTAACTTAGAACTTATTTTTATCGTTTTTTTTGAAAAATTGTTGAATTTTTTAACTTGTAACTTTTTTATGCTTTATAGTGACAATGTTGAGTTTGTTTCAACTTGGAACCGTTTAACGGTTTTTATAGTGAAATTGTTGAGTTTTTTTTAACTTGGAATCTTTTTATGGTTTTTATAGTGAATTTGTTTAATTTTTTTTTTTAAATTGGAACTTTTGTTATACGATTTATAATGAAATTGTTGAGGTTTTTTAAATTGGAACTTTTTTTTTTACTTTTTAGAGTGAAAATGTTAAGTTTTTTAACTTGGAACTTTTGTTATGCTTTTATTTGTGAAAGTGTTATGTTTTTTAACTTTGAACTTGTTTTTATCGTTTTTATTGAGAAAGTGTTGAATTTTTTAACTTGGATCTTTTTTATGGTTTTTATAATGAAATTGTTTAGTTATTTTTAACTAGGATCAATTTTTATTATTTTTTCAGTGAAATTGTTGAGTCTTTTAACTTGGTACCTTTTTTATGGTTTTTATAGTAAAATTGTTCAATTTTTTCAGCTGGAACATTTTTTTATGCTTTTTATGGTATAACTGTAGAGTTTTTTGACTTGGAATTTTTTTAATAATTTTTATTGAGAAATTGTTTATTTTTTTAACTTGAAACTTTTTTTATGCTTATAATAGTTAAATTATTGAGGTTTTAAACTCTGAACGTCCTTCACCTTTTGATGATCGTCCTTCATCATTCATCCGATGGCCGTCCCCATCGTTGATCTTTGTTATCCGGCATTCGTCTTATGTCGAGATAATCCCCAAGAGCAGTCGTACCCTGCTAGGTGATCGTCCTTCACCTCTTGATGATCGTCCTTCATCATTCATCTGATGGCCGTCCCCATCGTTGATATTTGTTATCTGGTATTCGTCATATGTCGAGATAATCCCCAAGAGCAGCCGTACCCTACTAGGTGATCGTCCTTCACCTCTTGATGATCGTCCTTCATCATGCTTATCCGATGGTCGTCCCCATCGTTGATCTTTTCTATCCTGCATTTGTCCAATGTCGTGATACTTTCAGCAGTCGTCCCCTGCTAGGTGATCGTCCTTCACCTTTTGATGACCATCCCTTATCATTATTTCATTATTCTTTTACCCGATGGCCGTCCCCGTCGTGGTTTATTTATCCTTTTACCTAATGGCCGTCCCCGTCAGTGCTTTCCTCATTTCTTCAATCCCTAGAGAATTTTATTTCTTCACCCGATGGCCGTCCCCGACGCGGTCTCTTTATTTCCCAGCATGATGGTCGTCCCCGTCATAGCTTTGCTTATCATTTTTCATCCCCAACAGTCGTCCTCTGCTCAATGGTCGTCCTCCATCACTTTCATTTGATAATCATAGTATACTATTTGTTATAATTTATATCCCTTTTCTTCTTCTCCCCGGTGAGTGCAAATTTCGGACTGTCTTTGGTATTCAACCACAAGTTATCTTGTTTGTCTGCTAAGCCAGGCGCTTACACCTTGCACAGCTAACTCATGCTTGAATAGGGGAAGCTGTAAACACCCCAAACTTTCCCTCACCTTTTTATTACATTTTGGTTTATGATCTTTCATTTTTGCATTAGATAAGCATACCATCCCACTGCATAGTTCATTTCATATGCATCTAAGGTTTGTGATCTGAGCAATCCAAAAAGTGATCTGAGCCATCCCATGGTCTTGAAGCTTTCCAAGAGGGTCCATGAATGTTCTATGATCATAATATTCTCCCTAAAGTTCATAAAAGTCAAGAGGTCACAAAGCATGGCAAAGGCATAGAGGCAGACTGAAAATTTCCTGCACAAATGACCTAAAATTAGGGTTTTGGTTTCAGAGGCCTTAATCTAAATTTTTTTTGTCATTCTTGTTTCTAATTGTCTCAATATGTTATAAGGATCATGTGTACCAAATTTGATGAATAAATTCATTGTGGAAGTCATCTGATCAACTGGTAACTTGTTGTGCAAGAAAAGTCAGAATCAGGGCATATGAGGCCCTTCACAATGGAACCAAAGGGTCATCTTCATCATTTTGAGGTTCTATGATCTTTATTTGATCTTATAAGTGGCTAGAAGTTCACAAGATTGAAGAATTTCAAGCCATTTGCAAACTTGCTATTTTTGGACATGACTTGTAATGGAAACTTTCCATTTTGGCGAAGATTTTTAACCTCCTCTTTCTTGATAAAAAATGCTTCAAATTAAAAATCCTTAAACATGAAAGTTGTAGATTGGATCTTCCCATTTTCAAAAAGTACAAGAACTCATTCTAATTCATCCTAGAACTCAAGTTATGGCCTTGCAAAGTTGGCAAATTTCTTGTAATTTTCAAGTTCATGCCAAAGAGGGATTTTTGCAAAATCAAGTTTCAAGCCTTCAAATGACCTCTAATGCACTCAAATGTATCACAACATGTCAAAGAAACTTCTAAAGATCATAATTGGCCTTTGTACCAAGCATTTCCATGAATTATTTCTCAAGAAACTTCAAAGTTTCCAAATTGCATAAACCATGAGACGACTTGATCAAGGCCATCCAGCTGCATAAACTTCATCCAATGGCCTTCCATGAATCAAGCTGGGGCCAGACACCCCTTCAAACAATCAAAACTCAAAACTTTCACCACCAATCATCCCCACACATCATAAGGATCACAAACCACCCTTCATTTTTCCCTAAAAGCCTCAGAATCAAAGACACGATTTCTGCCTTAGCAGAACTGAATCTCAAAAACCAAGCCATACAAACTTGTTTCAAACCTTTCAGAATCACAAGGGGGGCCATTAGAGTGGTTTTGCATCAAAGGAAGGGTTAGAAAGCTCAGAGTCAGAAAGCTTCATCTCAGGTAGTCACCTTCAAACGTTTTTCCAGAACTCTTGTTTTAAGTTCTAAAATGAATCTATGCACTCCCCTGATCATGGTGATATGATTATTTTTGAAAATGGTTGAGAAACCAGGATGTATTGATGTTCTGAAACTTTTTGATCTGAAAATGTTTTTGTTCGATTCATGAATTTGATGCATGATAAATTGTTTTTGGGGATGGATTCGTGTTTAGGGTTGTTAGATGTTTGATTCTGGAGCTTTATGGGGCTTGGGGTGGCGTTTTGAGGGATTCAGGTGAGAGGGCTGGCCGGAGAAAATGACCGGAGCTTGCTCCGGTCACCTGAAAGTTATTAGGGTTAGGATTATGGTTAATTAGTCAAGTTTAAATATGGACCTTTAGATCTTGTTTCCCGCACGTGTGTGTGGTCCAGATCAATCCACTTAACCCTAATTATAATTAATTAAATTAATTAGGATTATTTAATCTGAAGCAATCCTAGCACTCCAAACGCGCGCACGGTATTCCCCCTTTTAAATCTGGACCTTTGGATCAGTTGACTTCCCATTTTAATTGATTTTTATTTCATTTTATTCCATTTCTTTCCATATTTATTTTAAAATAGCAAAAGACTTTCAAAAAATCTCAAACTTTGCATTTCCATTCCAAATAATTTTCTTGACTCAAAAACATTTTTTATTTTAATTTTTGAATTAAAAAAGTATTTTTAAAACATTTAAATGTTTTATTTAATTAATTAATTGATATTAATTAATTAAATATACATTTAGGTTTCTAAAAAACACCAAAAAATTCATGAAGCATTCTCATACATTTAGAAACATTTTCAAACTCACCATACAAATTTCTTTTTAGGTTTGATCACATTTTCACATTTTTCTTTGAATTAGGGTTCATAAAACTCCATTTTTCTAACCCTAACTTGAAAAATACATTTATGCCTAACCATGATGAGTTTGAACTTGATTCTTTTTTAATTGTTTCACATATTGCATATAGTTTCTAGATTATTTATCTTATATTTTTTCATTGCATTTTCAATTTGATTTGCATTTTCCCCTTAGAAGCACCCAAAAACCCTCGTTAACTTAGAAATTTCATAACTTTCACTAGGTTTAGCTTCTGACCTTCTCCTTTGGGTAGTGATATTGTGTATGATTAGGGTTTGTTTAAGTTCAATTTCAAATTTTTATCATAATGTATGCTTCTGTTTTGATCATGTGCATCTCATGTTGTCTTAAAACCCTAATTTCTCATGTTCATTTGCATTCATCTTTGCATATCTCAATCATATGAACTTGCCATGACATTTCAAGCATTTGTATGACATCTTAGACATCTTAAGACATGCTTGAACATTGCTTGATCATTTTTTTATTCATTTTCTATGTTTTGCATTCATTACATTTCATGAACATCCATGTGTTTTCACGGTTCTAAATATGCTTCCATGACATCTCATCCTTGTATGAACATTCATAAGCATTATATATCACTTTGCATCATCTCATAACATATTTTCCTTGCATATCCACTTCTGGTTTTGTTCTTTGCATCTTTATTCATCTCATTTCCTTTTGTTTTGCATCTTATGCATTCATACTAACATTTCAGGGGCTTATGGTAAGTTGTTTGGGATGTGGATTTGCCTTCACATCCCACTTCTCATCTCTTCATATGCATTATTTACTTGTCTTTGAAGTGAATCCAATTAACTTATGCTCTCTCATTCTTAATTTCTTTCTTTTAAGTTACTTATCTTCTCCAGGAAATAAGTAACTTATTCTTGCTCTCCTTCTCTTTTCATTTGCTTCTTCTTCCATGGTGACTTCCTGAAGATCTTCTCTTAAGCCTCACAAATCATAGGATATCCAAGCATGATAACTTTTAGGGTTGTATATAGTCCCCCTAGTTTTTTTTACCTTTGAGTCTCCTTGAGTCTCTCTTCTCGTCTCATAATCAGAGGCTAAACTCTTAAAGCTTTAGGACTTTAAATTAGGGTTATGCCTGCATCCTTATCTTAGGATGGAGTGTATAACTTTAATCTGTAATGTTAAACCTTTAACTTTTTTACACTTCTTAATCAAAACACTTAATAATGATCAAGACATAAGCTTGTAACTTGGGCCTTACATTAGGGTTCTATCTCTTCCTTTTGGTTAAGAGGGACTAACCCTAGTGTTTAATGGACAAGTCCCCCTCAAGTTGTCTTACAAACTTAAAATCCATTTCTTAATCTCATACTTTAATTAAAATACACTTAATAAAGGCTTGTTATATAATGAATTTAGTCCCTAACCATGGATTAAGTTGAGGTATCTTCCTCAGCTTAAGTGTTCTCATCTATCATCCTTCTCTTAGGATGGTGTAATGAGTTCACTAATCCCTGATTAGAGATTAAACTCATTACTTAACACTAAACAAAAACCCAAAAACATCTTAATAATCACAAGTAGGTTAATGATCTTAATCCTACATCATCATGGTAATTAAGTTGAGATGCTTATCTCACACTTACGTAGGCTCATTATCGCTAATCAGGGAGGATATAATGAGTTTACAAACCCTTGATTTAGGCTTAAGCTCATTAATTTATGCAAAGCACCAAAAACAATAAAAAACTGAAAACACAAAAAAAACAATAAACGTCTCCTCAGGGATTTGTTTCTCATCATACTCAGTCTGAAAACGAGAACACGTTTCTTCCGTCTAATGCAAGACAATTAGCACTCGAGCCAGACGAGTTATACACTTGAGCATAGATGCAAGTAGTTCACAATCAAAATCATTCCAGTCTCTTTGATTCGAACTACAGTGTTCTGACTTCCTCATTGCACGAGAGGATACGTAGGCATAACTTAACAGTTATCGAACAAAAGTCTATGTGTCTTCCCCCTGTTTCAGCTTTCTTTTCTAAGCCTCAGTCTTTGAGCACTTACCTTCTTTTCGCACTGACACTTTGTACATTCTTTTCTCCCTAGCTTTTATACACAGTCAGCATATACACTACCCCCTTTAAACACAATCAAGTAAGCGTGGATCCCGTCGAGTACGACAGACGATCTGGGTGCTAATACCTCCCCAGGTCGTAACCAACCCCCTTTCTCAGTTTCTCTGGTTCGCAACCGTCTTATCCATACCCTTCTAGGTTTATGCAACATTACCTTTCCTTAGGGATAAAAATACCCAGTTGGAGACTCTATTCAACCTCAACCTCCAACATCACCGACAATTCATGTCTGCACCGGGGACGTAAAAGTCTTTTCGGGAGCGACAACTTGGCGACTCTACTGGGGACTATCTTTGCAACCAGGGCTTCTGGTTCTTTTGTGGGTTTCCCCTAGCGCTTGTTTGACTTGTGTTTATGGGGGTGTTATATGTTATGTGTGTTTTTGTTTATTTTTTTATTTATTGCTTTCTGTACAGCTTTATTTACTGCATTTACTTTATCGCTTTCATTTACTGTTTTATGCATTTCATTTTATTATCATATCATATATGTGTTGGATTTGTTGGTTTGCCTTGGTGGGAGAGGTATTCTGATGAGAAAGGTCCAACGCAAAGGCCTGAGTGACAGACATAGGATTAGAGTGGTTTCATATTCTTTCCCATTCCATTTCGGTCTGGTGCGGGAATATGAAACACGGTTCAGACATGGGTTTCTTCTTGAGAAGCTTTGTGATACGAATTTCCTGTAGTACTAGGGTTGTCTGGGAAGCCTGCTAAGTCTGGATGACCTTTTATGATGACCTTCATCATTTGAGGTGAATTAGAGGAGGATTCTTTATGATTAGGGTAAACATTGTACCTCAGGGTTAGAAGTGTTTACACTTCTCATAATAAATATGAATCTGAGGATCCTTGTTCTAGAACAATACATGTGAGTGGGTGGGCTTGTTTACAGGTTTGCAGGAACCCTTGGCCTCAACATACCCTGTTACTGATATTGTTTTAAGGTTACACCATTTTGGACTGATCTTATGAAACCCTGGACTTGTGACTCTTTATTTGAGTCCCCCACCTGGTTACTGGTTCTCAGACCTTCATCCAAACTTCTAAACACTCATGGACCCTATCAAAAGCAACTGACAATCCAGCACTTGATCACAAACCCTTGCATATCATAAGAATACATCATATTGCATCATTTTAACATTTGTCTATTTTGTTTTACAGGGTATCCACATCATCTTTGGTTTGGTTTTGACTGTTCTTCTGCTCAGCCATCTTCATCAAATATCTTCATCAGTTATTTTCATCAGAGAATCTTTTTCAGATGTTATCTTCTCCATTTACCTTCATCAGCACCCATTGTCAGTATGGACTCAACCAGGAAGAGCAACATCACTTACCATTTATTTGAGTACCCTCTGGCAGGCATCAAGCAGATTCAGTCACTCATCACTCCTGATCATGTCCCTTTATTTAGAGAACATTATGGTGGTATTATGGACGTGATCATGGACTTGGATGCATCATAGAGGAGCATGATTCATACCCGCCTTCAGTTCTATGACCCTCCTCTCAGATGCTTCACTTTCCCAGACTTTCAGATAAGTCCTCTATTGGAAGAGTATTCTATGTTGTTGGGAGTCCCTATCAGAAGAGGAATTCCTTTCAACCCTAAGATGACTGCTCCTAAGAATGAAGACATAGATAAGGCTCTACATTTGGAAGTTACCATCATTGATTAGTATATAACCACCAAGGCTGGAATCCCAGGCCTTCATTTGGACTTCTTTATTACCCAAGCTACCAGTCATGTTGCAGCTGGGAAGTGGGAAACTGTTTGTGCTTTCCTGGCTCTTAGTATATATGGTATCGTCTTGTTTGCAGACGAGCCTAAGTTTGTAAGCAAGAATGCTATCCATATCTTCCTGCTGAAGAATCCAGTTCCTACCTTGTTAGGAGATTTCTACTACTCAGTGCATCAGAGAAATGAGAAACAAAGGGTAAAACTAGTCAGATGTTGTGCACCTCTCTTCTATTGTTGGTTATTGAGACACTTGCCAAAGACAAAAGCTTTCCTGAATCCTCATCAGTCAAGGAATTTGGCTAAGAGAATGATTGCCCTTACTTCAGAAGACATCACATGGTGTACTCAGAACACCAAGGGCAGGAACATAATTACAAGTTGTGGACAATATCCTAATGTACCTCTTATTGGAGAGAAGGGTTGCATCAATTACAATCCTTTGCTTTTCAAAAGACAGTTAGGGTATGCATTGGTACATCCACCAAAGGAGCAAGACTTAGAAGAATCTCTTTACTGTGCCATTCTGAATAATCATGCCACCGTCCGACAAGCAGCCTGGGCTTGGGACGACATACAAACAAAAGGGACTGCTATTCTTGGCAAGTGTAACAACATAACTTCAGCTCAGTACATTGATTGGTCTCGCATTATAGGACAGATCACCCGCATGCCATTCACCTTGGAAGATTAGAGAAGATCTGAGTCGAGCATGTGACTAAGATAGAAAAGACAGAGGACTTCATCAGAAAAGCCCGAGAAGGGGAATTGGTATTGAAGAATGCTTGCAAAGAAGCTAAGATTCAGAAGGCCAGAGCTGAGCACTACCTGGAAGAGAGTCAGGCTAGATGGATCAGGATCACTAAAGCTCGTTTGCAAGAAGATCAGAAGACACAGGCTAAGATAGAGCAGCTAATGAGAAGAAGAGCCAGGAAGCCTTATTAGTAGCACAGAAGGAAATCTCTGAGTTGAGACTCCGGGCGGGGCTGAAGAGATCAAAAGACCAAGACAAATACCAGAAGTTGACAAGTGCCATTGCAACCAGGAACCTTCTTATCATGACCATCACAGAGCATCCAGTTGGACCAGTAACTGATGCTCTCCTGAAGGAAGTCAAGGAGGATGACTTTGGGCTGGATGTTTGATTTCTTTGTACTTGTATTTAATTTTGGTTATACTTTATTTCTCCATGATGACTTTGTTGTATTTCTTGACTTGATTGTATTTTGACCCACCATGGGAGCTTGTTGTAATCATAAATTATGTATCTTTTACATTTGTAATATATGGTTTATGTATTACCTGGATTTTATCTTGGACTTCATTTCTCTTCAACATCTTCATTCCCAGAAGTCTGGAAGGTCAAAACCAAAGAACCAAACCGGATACCCTTGGAAGACAAATATACATACTGCATTGCATGCTAACCTCATTCTCTGTGTTTTGCAGGTGTTTCTTTTGTTGTTGTTTTCTCACTTTGTTGTGTGTTTCAGGAAACATTGCTCGTAGGAGGGTTTTCCCCATCAACATAGTCCACAGGTATCCTACAAAACACAACCTTCCGAGAGTTCAGATGGACCAAGTTCAACAAGATTTGATTGACGTTAGAACTCAGATGGCCAATGAGAGAACTGAGATGAGGGCTCAAATGAACCAATTCATGGCAGTGATGACTGGGTTGGCTCAGAGCCAAGAAAGATTAAGAGAGTTAGTCGAGCGGCAAACTCCAGAAGAGAATCATCCAGGTACAGGAGGTACTAGTAACAATGATCACGGGCAGCCGCGAACAAATCCGCCAGAGTTTGGGCCCCACCTCAATCCTGAAGTCAATGTTATTGGAAATACCCAAGGAAATGCAGGAGGTCGTGTTCTACAAGAGGATCCTCAGGATGAAAAGTTCACGGTAATTGGTGTTGGGGATGAAGCTTATGATCGTCGTCTGGACGAAATAGTAGAGAAGCTGAGATCTTTGGAATCCCAAAACTCTTTGGGATTTGATGTAATGGACATGGGTCTAGTTGAAAGAGTCAGGATTCCTCACAAATTCAAACCTCCTTGCTTTAAGAAATACAATGGTACCTCCTATCCTCGTACCCACCTTCAATCCTTTCTGGGAAGATTAAAAGCTTACACCATGGATGAGAAGCTATGGATGTTTTACTTTGAAGATAGCTTGACCGGGGCATCCCGTGAATGGTATTCTCACCTATCCAGAGCTACTGTCAGAAACTGGAAGGACTTAGCTGAAGCTTTCATACGCCAGTATCAGTACAACCTGGATATGGCTCCCAATAGGACCCTCCTGATGGGTATGTCTCAGTCTTCAAGATAAAGCTTCAGGGAATATGCCCAAAGGTGGAGACAGATTGCTGCTGCTATCCAGCCACCTATGTCGGAAAGGGAGATGGCCGACATGTTTATGAACATATTGCAAGGAACCTACATTGACCGGCTTGATGCCTTCTCTTCCACCAGTTTTGCTGATGTAGTTATAGCTGGTGAGAGAATTGAGAGTCTTTTGAAAATAGGTAAAATTTTAGACAATGGTGCTAGTTCCAGCAATGCAAGAAAACCTTTCTCAGGACCTCGTAGGATAGGTGAAACCAACTCAGTTCATATGGGCAGAGGTAGGCCCTAGTACATGCCAAGATCAGTGGCTGCTGTCACCATTCCCACTCCAGCACCTCAGCAACAATACCCTCAACAACCACAACACTTCCCATAGCAACAACAATTTCCTCAACAGAGATCTTACAATAACAACAACACTCAGCAATAACGTCTGTTCCAACAAAGGACTTTTCAAATCAACAGGGTTATCGATCCCATTTGATGCCCTATGCAGCTCTACTTCCACAGTTACTGAAGCTCAATCTGATCGAATTGAGGACTCTGGCTCCACCAGATCCTCAGAATCTTCCAAGGAACTATGATGTCAACGCCATATGTGCCTTCCACTCCAATGCACCTGGACATACAACAGAGAAGTGCAGAGCTTTACACATGAAAGTTCAAGATTTGATTGATTCTAAGGAAGTCAACTTTGCACCCCCTCCAAGTGTTACCAAGAATTCTATGCCTAGCCATGGTGGGCCTAGGATAAATGCCATTGAAGAGGATCAACCAGTAAGCATAATTGACAATTTTGCAAGTATTCAAACACCTCTGGCCGAGGTTAAAGCCCAGCTTTTGAAGTGCAAAGTGTTTCCGGGTTGTGAGGCCCATTGCGAAGCTTGCAAGATTTCTACCAACGGTTGTGCAAATTTGAAGACCGGTATCAACAGTCTTATCAGAGAAGGCATTTTACAGATCACTTCAACAATTCCAGCTCCTACAACATCAATAACCATTCCTCCTACAACACCATCACACATCACTTCATCAGATATAACAGATATCACTCCTACAACTTTAACAACAATCATGCCAACAGATTCTCCTACAACTTCAACAACAATCATTCCAACAAATTCTTCTACAACTTCAACAACAATCATTCCAACATATTCTTCTACAACTTCAACAACAATCATTCCAACAGATTCTTCTACAACATCAACAATCATCCCTTCTTCAACTTCAATAGACATTAGTTCAAAACATCCTTCTACAACAACAACAACCATCAATGAAGACATTTCCACAGTTACCATTTACTATGATCCGACAACAATCCATGTTCTAGATTCTTTCAACAACTCACATCAACACCAGCAACTTTCATCACCTGCACCATCTCCCATCAGACCACCTGTCACAATCTATTACGATCCTCAAACTGTCACGCTCCTTCTTCCGCAGCAATCAGTCCGGTTACTATCACGGTGCCTGGACCAATTCCATATGTCAACAGCAGTGTCGTGCCTTGGCACTATGGCTCAGATCTTTATTGCAACGGAAAGAAAGTACTCTTGATTCTTCAGCTGCACCACAAATTGATAATGTTAGGGCAGGCGGAGGCTTCACTCGAAGCAGACATCTCTTCGCGTCACAAGTTCCGAGAACTAATGATGAAGCAGAAGCTGCTGCCAAAGCTAAAGGCAAGAGTGTGGTGCCTGAAGAACCAATTGCTAAGGAAGCTCAGAAGACATCCTTTGACCATGATGTGGACGAGTTCATGAGAATTATTAAGAAGATTGACTACAAGGTTGTGGACCAACTCCATCAGACACCCTCCAAAATCTCCATATTATCATTGCTCATGTGTTCCTAAGCTCACATGAATGCACTTCTCAAAGTCTTGCATGCAGCTTACGTGCCAGAAGAGATTACAGTTAATTAGCTAGAGATGGTGGTTTCAAATGTCAATACTAGTCATGGACTAGGGTTCACCGATGCTGATCTAACTACAGAGGGCCGTAACCATAATAAGGCTTTGCATATAACCTTGGAATGTAAAGGTGCTGTTCTTTCTCATGTCTTGGTTGAAACTGGGTCCTCACTCAATGTTCTTCCAAAGAAAGCCTTGGTCAAGATGGAATATGATGGTCTTGCATTTCGCCCGAGTAACCTAGTTGTGAGAGCCTTTGATGGTTCTAAAAGATCGGTTCTTGGAGAAATTGAGTTGTTTGTGGTAATTGGCCCACAAATTTTCAAAACTATCTTCTATGTGATGGACATTCAGCCTGCCTACAGTTGTTTGTTGGGTCGACCCTGGATTCATGTCGCTGGCGCCGTAACATTGACCCTTCACCAAAAGTTAAAATACGAGTGGGAGGGCCAAGTTATCAATATCTGTGGAGAGGAGGACATATTTGTCAGTCATCTAGCTACCTACAAATACATTGAGATGAATGGGGAGATCCATGAAACAATGAGTCAGGGTTTTGAGGCCCTCAATGTCAATGAAGCAACAGCTGAAGTGTCTGGTACTTCAATTGCTTCTTATAAACAAGCTCGGAAGGTTGTTGAAGACGGGAATGCCCAAGGCTGGGGCAAGCTGCTGCAAGTTCAGATCAAGGAAGACAAGTTCGGTTTGGGTTACAGACCATCCCGGCAGGTCCAAAAGGAGGTTGCTGAAGCTCCCAAGTTTATCAGTGGGGGAATGATGACCCCAGATGCAATCAACAATGTGGAAGACGAGGCTGAAAGCAACTTCAACCTGGAAAGCTGGATTCGTCCAAGAGTCCCAGGCCAGCAAGTCCTCAACTGGTCTTCCCAGGAAATTATAAGGATTACTGCTGCAGAGTAATTATTATTTCCTGTTTAAGCATGCATCAAGTCCTGCATCTTGCCCAATGTGTCAGGACTCATTTTTTAATAGGGCCATATATGTATTTTGTGCAAATGAATGATTAATGAACAATGGACATCTTTTTCAAATGATCTTCTTTTTGCTCACTGGGTCTTTTCATTTTTGTTGTTTTCGCACAAAACAATAAATGGCAATGTTTTTCTTAAATAAAAACTTCATTTTTTCTAAATAAGATAAAATCAATCACTAAAATGAACAAATCTCAACCCTTGTAGAAATAATCCTCCAGATTGCACCGACAACGACACTGGTATGACCGCGTATGACTTCGACAATCCGATTAATCAAGTAGATGAAGGGGTTGATGAAGACTGTGATTTGCCTGAAGAGTTGGCAAGATTGTTGAGACAAGAGGAAAAAGTGATTGCTCCTCATCAGGAGGAGGTTGAAACTGTCAATTTTGGTACCGAGGAAGATGTGAAAGAGGTGAAGATTCGGGCCAATCTGTAAGCTTCAGTGAAAGAAAAACTCATCAGTATGCTTCGAGAATATGTCGACGTCTTTTCTTGGTCCTATCAAGATATGCCAGGTCTGGATACGGATATTGTCATGCACAGACTGCCATTGAAAGAAGATTGTCCGCCTGTTAAATAGAAGCTACGTCGTACTCGCCCAGACATGGTCATAAAAATCAAAGAAGAAGTACAAAAGCAGTGGGACGCCGGTTTTCTTGCTATAACTAGGTACCCGCCTTGGGTTGCTAACATTGTACCCGTACCTAAGAAGGATGGCAAGGGGTGTATGTGTGTGGATTATCGGGATCTGAACAGAGCTAGCCCGAAAGATGACTTCCTATTACCTCACATTGATGTATTGGTGGATAACTCAGCCCAGTTCTCTGTATTTTCCTTCATGGATGGATTTTCTGGATACAATCAGATTAAGATGTCACCTGAAGACATGGAGAAGACAACTTTCATCACACCCTGGGGCACGTTCTGTTACAAAGTAATGTCGTTTGGTCTGAAGAACACTGGTGCAACATATCAACGGGCTATGGTAACATTATTCCATGATATGATCCATAAAGAAATCGAGTGCTATGTGGATGATATGATTGCCAAGTCCCTCACAAAAGAAGATCATCTGGTGAATTTATTGAAGTTGTTCAAGCGTCTGAGGAAGTATCAGTTGAAGTTGAACCCCAACAAATGCACATTCGGGGTACGTTCTGGTAAGCTGCTGGGTTTTATTGTAAGTGAAAAGGGAATTGAGGTTGATCCCGATAAAGTCAAAGCTATTCAAGAAATGCCTACACCTAGGACTAAGAAAGAAGTTTGGGGGTTCTTAGGTAGATTGAACTACATTTCAAGGTTCATATCTCATCTCACTGCAACCTACGAACCCTTGTTCAAGCTGTTAAGAAAAGAGAAAACCGTCAGGTGGAACGACGACTGTCAGAGAGATTTTGACAAAATCAAAGAATATCTGCAAGAACCTTCAATTCTCATGCCTCAAGTTGAAGGAAGACCTCTAATCATGTACCTGACAGTATTAGAAGAGTCAATGGGGTGTGTGTTGGGCTAACATGACGAGTCTGGTCGAAAAGAGTATGTAATATACTACTTAAGCAAAATGTTTACCGACTGTGAACAACGTTATTCACTGCTCGAGAAAACTTGTTGTGCTTTAGCATGGGCTGCTCTCCGACTAAGACAATATATGTTGACTCATACTACTTTGTTGATTTCAAAGATAGATCCAGTCAAGTACATATTCGAGAAGCCAGCACTTACCGGAAGGGTTGCAAGATGGCAAATGATTCTAACAGAATATGATATTCAATACACCTCTCAAAAAGCCATCAAGGGTAGTGTATTGTCTGACTATCTGGCTGAGCAACCCATTGATGATTACCAGCCTATGAGATTTGACTTCCCTGATGAAGACATCATGTTCTTAAAGTCAAAAGATTGTGAAGAGCCAGTTCACACTGAAGGGCCTGACCCAGAAGAAGCATGGACTATGATGTTTGACGGGGCAGTTAATTGCAATGGCCGTGGGCTAGGTGCAGTGCTTATTACACCCAAAGGTCATATGCCTTTCTCAGCAAGGCTCACCTTTGCCTTCACTAACAACGAAGCAGATTACGAAGCTTGTATCATGGGTCTTGAGGAAGCTATTGATCTCAGGATCAAAACCTTGAATGTATTCGAAGATTCAGCTTTGGTAATCAACCAGACCAACGACAAGTGGTACACTCATCAGGAGCATCTGATTCCCTACCGTGACTATACGAGGAGATTATTGACCTTCTTCACAATAGTTAAGCTTGAATACATCCCTCGAGATGAGAATCAGTTTGCAGACTCCTTGGCTACCATTTCATCCATGATCAAAGTACAAGCCGCTAACTATATACCTCGAATTTTAGTATCCAGACTAGATAGACCAGCATACTTCTTCTTTGTAGACACTGCCACTAACAACAAGCCTTGGTACCACGGCATCAAATGCTTCTTGGAAACTCAGACATACCCACCTGGGGTATCGTCCAATGATAAGAAGACATTAAAAAGGCTAGCCGGCAGTTTCTTCCTTAATACTGATGGTTCTTTGTACAAGCGAAACTTCGACATGGTCTTGCTCAGACGTGTTGACAAGAAGGAAGTAGACCTACTGATGCACGAAGTACATGAAGGTTCTTTCGGTACCCATGCCGGAGGACATGCAATGGCAAAGAAGTTATTAAGATCGGGTTACTACTGGATCACAATAGATGCAGACTGTTGTGCCTATGCCAGAAAATGCCACAAATGCCAGATCTACGCAGATAAAGTGCATGTGCATTTGAATCCTTTGAATGTAATGTCTTCACCTTGGCCCTTCGCCATGTGGGGCATTGATATGATTGGAAAGATTGAACCGAATGCTTCAAATGGTCACAGATTCATCCTGGTAGCCATTGATTACTTCACCAAATGGGTTGAAGCAGCTTCGTGTGCAAATGTCACTAGGCAAATGGTAGCTCGATTTCTGAAAAGGGATATCATCTGTCGATATGGAGTTCACGAGCGAATCATTACTGATAATGGTTCCAATTTGAACAACAAGATGATGGCAGAACTTTGTCGGGACTTCAAAATTCAACATCACAACTCTTCTCCTTACAGGCCAAAGATGAATGGCGTTGTTGAGGCCGCTAACAAGAATATTAAGAAGATTGTGCAAAAGATGGTAGTCACCTACAAAGACTGACACAAAATGCTACCATTTTCCTTGCATGGGTACCGAACCTCTATCAGAACATCTACTGGGGCAACACCTTATCAGCTTGTGAATGGTATGGAAGTTGTCCTACTTGTTGAAGTTGAACTACCCTCCTTACGGGTAATGATGGATGTGAAACTGGATGAAGCAGAATGGGTCTTATCTCGTATAATCAACTGAGTCTGATTGAAGAAAAGAGATTAGCAGCCATCTGTCATGGACAGTTATATCAGAAGCGAATGAAGAAAGCCTTCGATCAGAAAGTCAGACCTCGGGAATACCAAGTGGGAGAGCTTGTTCTGAAAAGACTTCTTCCTCCTCATACAGACCATAGGGGCAAATGGACGCCAAACTACGAAGGCCCATTCATAGTAAAGAAGGTTTTCTCTGGTGGAGCACTAATGCTCACTACTATGGATGGCGAGGATTTTTTATCTCCTGTGAATTCAGATGTAGTTAAAAAATACTTCGCATAAGAGACCCGCTGGACATAAAAACAGAATGTAAGTCCAGGCAAAAATAGGGCATCCCGGCGAGTCAAAAACAGAATAAAAGACTCAGGCAAAAATAAGGGAAAAATTGAAGAAACAAAATATGTACACCCGCTGAGTTGATAAGCCACATCAGACAACTCAGGCAAAAATGGGTATCCCGGTGGATTGAAAACCTGAAAGGGCGATCCATGCAAAATCAGGGAATAAGCGAACAACTGCATTCTGAATTCATTTGTATCACTCACCACATGGCAAGCTTCGAAAAGATAAAGCATCGGTCAGAATCAACCTTCTTCGGAAAGCAAGATAAGAAGAACGTCAAGGTCATACAGGTCATAGTAAAGGAAGCTCACTGGAGCGTCAACTTCAAACATTGCCAATACTTTTATTTTCTCAATTCTTACAACAATCTCCTCATTCTAGGGATTCGCTTCTTCACTGTACTTGCCTATTCAAGGCACACAAATTAATAAAAGCAGAATTTTCAGTCGCATTCTGCTTTGTATATTTTTGTTTTATTTGCAAAATGTCCAAAGTTCATAATATAAAACTTGCATGAAAACATATAAGCCATTTTTAATATATGCTTGTAGGAAAAATGCACTCTTGAGCAAATCTAACTCCTATGATGGAATTCGGTTGAGGATACCTTGGGACACTTGTGCGTTCCTTTTTTTAACAGGTTGCAGGTACTCAAGCCGACGATCTTTCAGAGCATGGGGCATATCAAGCATCATATCCCCAGCCAAGTCAGCAATTACCTCGTCAGTAGGATTACTTGACAGGATTATCCCCACGAAGCTGTCATCCCCTCGGAGGACCCTTCGAGAAACTCATTAAAACCCTAGCATGTTGCTTGGACGAATGAGTAACAACAGATTACTTCCCAGAAGTTCCTTCCTCCCCAAGCAGGACCTCCCGAGCAATGCCTGGCGGCTTTTCTCTAGCAAAGTAGCCAGGAACTTTCTATCCCCATCAAAGTTGCCAGGATTTTCTCACCCTCAGCAGAACCGGCATAATCGCTTTCCCCGCAGAGTTGCCAGTTTCTCCCCAGTAGAGCAATGCCTGAAATACTATTCCCCAACGGAGTTGTTGGAACTTCCTCATCCCCAACATGAGTTCTTCAACAGAAGAATCCCCAACCGGGATCCCCAAAAATCTCTTCCCCCAATGGAGTTCTCCCTCCCGACAAATCACCTTGAGATCTTTCTCCCTGCAAGACCCGGATCTCGGATCGATTCTCTCATTTTGCATAATCACAACATTCACATCATTTTTCCCCACGCAGAGCATAGCATTCCGTCTAATACGGAGCATTACGGAAAAAATTAAACATTTGCATGATCATAAGCCAGGTTCGAGCCAATCACCTACGAACATCAGAATCACTTCACCAACAATATACAAAACTTATCCCCTGCAGATAAAAGCCAGAATCCTTTTTGCACTCTCAATACAGACACTTGTTCATACTTGTACATATTCTTTTCGACACTCGCCCGTATCACACTTCCCCAATAAGTCAAACACTCGTCCGTGTCCCTTGCTCAATCTTTTTGACACTCGTCTGTGTCTTGCACATATTCCTCCAGCAGGTCAAACACTTGTACATACTTATACACAATCCTCTGATACTCGTCTGTATCTTGCATATATCACCTCCCCGGCAGATCAAACACTCGTCCGTGTTCCTTGTTTAACCGATTGATACTCATATGTATCATCATCCTTAAACACGTGTCAGCGTTCGTTTCTATCGATACTCGTCCATATCACGGTCCTAGGGATGCTCGTCTGCATCTTTAGTCCATACACACGGTCAAACACTTATACCTTTTATTTTAAAGCGTAAGCACTTGTCCATGTTTACCATTCCCCAGAAGTCACCAACAAAACAACTTTCCTATCCGGCATTCGTTCTATGTCGTGATATTTTCGGCAGCCGCCCCCTGCCAGGTGATCTTCCTTCACCTTTGGATGACCGTCCCTCATCCTTTCCCTAGTGGAATCCCCATTGTTGGAACTTTCTATCTGGCATTCGTCCTATGTCGCGATATCTTTTTAGCACCCGTCCCCTGCTAGGTGATCGTCCTTCATCATTCATCTGATGGCCGTCCCCATCGTTGATCTTTTTTATCCGGCATTCGTCTATGTCGAGATAATCCCCAAGAGCACTCGTACCCTTCTAGGTGATCGTCCTTCACCTCTTGATGATCGTCCTTCATCATTCATCTGATGGCCGTCCCCATCGTTGATCTTTAAACTCTGGACATTCTTATGGTTTTTCTAGTGAAATTGTTTATTTATTTTACTTTGAACTTTTTATAGTGAAATCATTGAGTTTTCTAACTTGGAATTTCTTCAGTCATTTTTTTTAGCGAAATTGTTCAATTTTTAACTTGGAACTTTTTTATGCTATTATTAGTGAAAGTGTTGAGTTTTTTAACTTGGAACTTTTTTTATTATTTTTTATTGAGAAATTGTTGAATTTTTTAACTTGGAACTTTTTTTTATGCTTTATAGTGAAAAAATTGAGTTTTTTTTCCAACTTGACACCTTTTTATGGTTTTTATAGTGAAATTGTTGAGTTTTTTTTAACTTGGAACCTTTTTATGGTTTTTATAGTTAAATTGTTTAATATTTTTGAAATTGGAACTTTTTTTATAGGATTTATAATGAAATTGTTGAGTTTTTTTAAATTGGAACATTTTTTTATGCTTTTAGAGTAACAATGTTGAGTTTTTTTTAACTTTGGAACTTTTTTATGCTTTATTAGTGAATGTGTTGTGTTTTTTTAACTTGGAACTTGTTTTATCGTTTTTATTGAGAAATTGTTGAATTTTTAACTTGGATCATTTTTTTTTTGTTTTTATAATGAAATTTTTTGTTTTTTTTAACTTGGATAATTTTTTATGGTTTTACAGTAAAATTGTTGAGTCTTTTAACTTGGAACTTTTTTTATGGTTTTTATAGTAAAATTGTTCAACGTTTTTCACCTGGAACATTTTTTATGCTTTTTATGGTAAAACTGTAGAGTTTTTTTTTACTTGGATTTTTTTTATATCATTTTTATTGAGAAATTGTTTAAGTTTTTTAACTTGAAACTTTTTTATGCCTATTATAATTAAATTATTTAGTTTTTAAACTCTGAACTTTCTTATGGTTTTTCTAGTGAAATTGTTTAATTTTTTTGACTTTGAACTTTTTTTAAACTTTTTATAGTGAAATCATTGAATTTTGTAACCTGGAATTTCTTTTGTCATTTTTTTAGCGAAACTGTTGAATTTTTAACTTGGAACTTTTTTATGCTTTTATTAGTGAAAGTGTTGAGTTTTTTTAACTTGGAACTATTTTTATCGTTTTTATTGAGAAATTGTTGAATTTTTTAACTTGGAACTTTTTTTATGCCTTATAGTGAAAATGTTGAGTTTTTTTCAACTTGACACCTTTTTATGGTTTTTATAGTGAAATTGTTGAGTTTTTTTTAACTTGGAACCTTTTTATGGTTTTTATAGTTAAATTGTTTTATTTTTTTAAAATTGGAATTTTTTTTATAGGATTTATAGTGAAATTGTTTAGTTTTTTTAAATTGGAACATTTTTTTATCCTTTTTAGAGTCAAAATGTTGAGTTTTTTTTTTATAACTTTGGAACTTTTTTATACTTTTATTAGTAAAAGTGTTGTGTTTTTTAACTTGAAACTTTTTTTTATCGTTTTTATTGAGAAATTTTTGAATTTTTTAACTTGGATAATTTTTTATGGTTTTTATAATGAATTTTTTTGTTTTTATAGTAAAATTTTTTATGGTTTTACAGTAAAATTGTTGAGTCTTTTAACTTGGAAATTTTTTTTATGGTTTTTATAGTAAAATTGTTCAACTTTTTTTCACCTGGAACATTTTTTATGCTTTTTATAGTAAAACTGTAGAGTTTTTTTTACTTGGATCTTTTTTTTATATCATTTTTATTGAGAAAATGTTTAAGTTTTTTAACTTGAAACTTTTTTAAGCCTATTATAATTAAATTATTTAGTTTTTAAACTCTAAACTTTCATATGGTTTTTCTAGTGAAATTGTTTAATTTTTTGACTTTGAACTTTATTTGAACTTTTTATAGTGAAATCATTGAGTTTTTTAACTTGGAATTTCTTCTGTCATTTTTTAGCAAAATTGTTGAATTTTTAACTTGGAACTTTTTTATGCTTTTATTAGTGAAAGTGTTGAGTTTTTTAACTTGGAACTTTTTTTTATCGATTTTATTGAAGTTGAATTTTTTAACTTGTAACTTTTTTATGCTTTATAGTGACAATGTTGAGTTTGTTTCAACTTGGAACCGTTTAATGGTTTTTATAGTGAAATTGTTGAGTTTTTTTTAGTGAATTTGTTTATTTTTTTTAAATTGGAACTTTTGTTATACGATTTATAGTGAAATTGTTGAGGTTTTTTTAATTGAAACATTTTTTTTATATTTTTTAGAGTGAAAATGTTGAGTTTTTTAACTTGGAACTTTTGTTATGCTTTTATTTGTGAAAGTGTTGTGTTTTTTTAACTTTGAACTTGTTTTTATCGTTTTTATTGAGAAATTGTTGAATTTTTTAACTTGGATATTTTTTTATGGTTTTTATAATGAAATTGTTTAGTTTTTTTTTTAACTTGGATCATTTTTTATTATTTTTTCAGTGAAATTGTTGAGTCTTTTAACTTGGTACCTTTTTTTTTATGGTTTTTATAGTAAAATTGCTCAATTTTTTCACGTGGAACATTTTTTTTTATGCTTTTTATGGTATAACTGTAGAGTTTTTTGACTTGGAATTTTTTTAATCATTTTTATTGAGAAATTGTTTATTTTTTTAACTTGAAACTTTTTTTATGCTTATAATAGTTAAATTATTGAGTTTTTAAACTCTGAACGTCCTTCACTTTTTGATGATCGTCCTTCATCATTCATCTGATGGTCGTCCCCATCGTTGATCTTTGTTATCCGACATTTGTCATATGTCAAGATAATCCCCAAGAGCAGTCGTACCCTGCTAGGTGATCGTCCTTCACCTCTTGATGATCGTCCTTCATCATTCATCTGATGGTCGTCCCTATCGTTGATCTTTGTTATCCAGCATTCGTCATATGTCGAGATAATCCGGAAGAGCAGTCGTACCCTACTAGGTGATCGTCCTTCACCTCTTGATGATCGTCCTTCATCATGCTTATTCGATGGCCGTCCCCATCGTTGAACTTTTTTATCCGGCATTCGTCCTATGTCGTGATACTTTCAGCATCCGTCCCCTGCTAGGTGATCGTCATTCACCTTTTGATGACCGTCCCTTATCATTATTTCATTTATTCTTTTACCCGATGGCCGTCCCCGTCGCGGTTTATTTACTCTTTTACCTGATGGCCGTCCCCGTCAGTGCTTTCCTCATTTCTTCAATCCCCAGAGAATTTTATTTCTTCACCCGATGGTCGTCCCCGTCACGGTCTCTTTATTTCCCAGCATGATGGTCGTTCCCGTCATAGCTTTGCTTATCATTTTTCATCCCCAACAGTCGTCCTCTGCTGAATGGCCGTCCTCCATCACTTTCATTTGATAATCATATTATATTATCTGTTACAATTTATATCCCTTTTCTTCTTTTCCCCAGTGAGTGCAAATTTCGGACTGTCTTTGGTATTCAACCACAAGTTATCTTATTTGTCTGCTAAGCCAGGCGCTTACACCCTGCGCAGCTAACTCATGCTTGAATAGGGGCAGATGTAAACACCCCAAATTTACCCTCACTTTTTTCTTACATTTTGGTTTATGATCTTTCATTTTTGCATTACATAAGTGTCGCTCCCACCAAATGACACCTGATCAGATGCGGTACAGACGCGAACGGTCGGCGAAAGAGGAAGAAATGAAAAGAGTCGCCAGCTAGGCATTTTTATCCCGAAGGAAAGGTAGTGCTGCATAAACCTAGGAAAGAAATGGATAAGACGGTCGCGAACCAGAGAAACTGAGAAAGGGGGTTGGTTACAACCTGGGAAGGTATTATCACCCAGATTGTCCGTCGTACTCGACGGGATCCACGCTTAAAAGATTTGTGTTTTAAAGGGGTAGTGTCAGTGCTATTTTGTGTGCAAAAACTGGAAAAGAATGCAAGTGTCAGTGTAAAAGAAATGTGAAGTGAATAAGAGGAGTGTCAGTGTAAGAAAAGAATATGAAGCTCAAGACCATGAGGTTTAAAGAATAATGTTGGAAGGAGGGGGAATATACAGAGACTTTTGTTCGATAAGTTAAGTTATGCCTACGTATCCTCTTGTGCAATGAGGAAGTCAGAACACCGTAGTTCATCTCAAAGAGACTGAAAGATGTATTGACTTGTGAACTGCTTGCTTGTCTAGGCTCAAGTGTATGACCTGTCTGGCTTAGGTGCAAACTGTCTTGCATTAGACGGAAGAAGCAAGTTCTCGTTTGTGAGTGAAGGAGATGAGAAAAGAATCCCGGAGGAGACGATTATTGTTTTTTTTTTTTGTGTTTTCAATCTTTTATTTCTTTTTGAGGTTTGTCATAAGAAAATGAGTTTAAGCCTAAACCAAGGGTTAGTAAACTCATCACATCCTCCCTCTGATTAGGGGTAATGAGAATACCTTAAGTATGAAGTAAACACCTCACACTTAATCACCATGATGTAGGATTAAGATCATTAACCTACTTGCAATTATTTAAATGTTTTTGGAGTTTTTGTTTGGTGTTAAGTAATGAGTTTAAGCCATAATCAAGGATTTAATGGACCCATTACACCATCCTAATAGAAGGATAATAGATGAGAACATTTAAGCTGAGGAAGGCTCCTCAACTTAATCCATGATTAGGGATTAATCTCATGACAAAACAAAGCCTTTATTAAAGTGGATTTTAGTTAATGGTATGGTTAAGAAGTGAATTTTATGGTTTGTAAGACAAACTTGAGGGGGACTTGTCCATTAACACTAGGGTTAGTCCTTCTTAACCAATTAAGGAAGAATTAGAACCCTAATGCAAGGCCCAAGTTACAAGCTTGATGTCTTAATGATTATTAGAGTGGATTGATTAAAGGATTTAAACACATTAAGGGTTTAACACTTAGGATTAAAGTTATACACTCCATCCTAATAGAAGGATACAGGCATAACCCTAATCACAAAGTCTTAAAACCTTAAGGGTTTAGTCCTTAATTAAGAGATGAGAAGAGAAAACTCAAAGATGACACAAAGGTAAAACTAATGGGGGACTAATCAAACCCTAATTGTGATCATGCTTGGGTGTTCCTAGGGTTTATGAGGCTTGCAAGAGATCTTCAAGAAAAAGCCACCAAGGAAGAAGCAGAATGAAAGGAAGAGAAGCAGAAGAAGCAAGCTGACTTACTTCACTTAAGAAGATAAGTTACTTGGAGAAAGAAAGTGGATGGAGAACATGAATGAGCAAGCTCAATCTAAAGCAAAAATAGAATGCAGCAATGAATGCATAAGAGAGATGAGAAAAGATTGTGAGAAGTGAAGGCAAATTCACTCCTCAAAGTAACTTACCACCTGAAAAGTTAGTAACAAGCAATGAAGTGGAATGAAAATGAGAAAGATGCAATGATGCAAACCAAAACCAGAAGCATAAACATGATGTTAATGATGCTAAGAGACAATGCAAACACAAGACAAGAGTTGTGGATGATCATACAAGGATGAGGATGCAAGTGAAGCATGTTTTGAACCATGAAAGTTCATGAAAGTTTATGAGATGCAATGGAGGTATAACATGACAAATGAAAGATGCAATGGTCAAGCATGATTCTAATATGTCCTAGGATGTCTTAGAAGTCATGTGAATGCACAAAATGTCATGGCAAGTTCATGTATGCAAGCATATGAGGGAAGAATGCAAATGAAGGCAAAAATTAGGGTTTTTGCACAAGACACAAAGCAAAATTCAAAATCAGAAGCAAATGACAAGATAAAAAAAATGAAAATGGGATCAAAGGAACCCTAACCCGGTTCACTTCCCAAAGGAGGGGACCTAACTCTTAACCTAATGGGAATTATGATTTTCTCAAGTTTGCTAGGGTTTTAAGGCACTTCAAAAGGGAAAATGCACAACAAATTGAAAATGAAAGATAAATTCAAACCAATTTTATCCTAGACACTACCTGATATGAAGAATGCAATGCAAAAAGAACCATCATCAAACTCTTCAAGGTTAGGCAGAATGAATTTTTCTAAGTTAGGACAAAAATATTGCCTTTTAAGAACTTTAATTCCAAAGAAAAATGCCAAAATATGTCAAGAACCAAAAAGAAATTTGTTTGAAGAGTTTGATAATGTTTCTAAATGTATCAAAATGCAATGTGATTTTTTTTGGAATTTTTAAATACCTAAATGTAATTTTAGTTAATTAATTCTCATTAACTAATTAAAAATAATCATTTAAATGATTTAAAAATAATTTTTAATGCAAAAAATAAAAATAAAAATATTTTTGGGTTCTGAAAATTATTAAAAGATTTAATAAAAATTTCCAGAATTATTTGATGTATTTTACTATTTTTTAAAATTCGTAGAAATTAAATATAAAACAAATGAAATAAAAATGAATTTAATGAGAAAATGAGAAAGTCAGCCAATCCAAGGGCCCAGGTTCAAACTCACGATGGAGGGAATTGACTTTGCGCGTCATCCAAGGGCCAGAATTCAAACTACGCTAATTATGATTAAACCCTAATCTGATGCCCTAATTACTTTCAGGTGACCGGAACAGTGTTCCAGTCATCTTCTCCGGCCATCCATTTCTTCAATCTCACTCAATACACAACCCTAAGCTCTCTAACTCTCCAGAAAGGATCCCCACCCCATTCTAAACAAGAATCAATCATCAAACAGGATTTATTTCACACGATCAGAGAGATTCGAAGCAAAACGGAAAAAATCACAGAAATTTCAGAAGCTTCATACATGCTTAATATTCAATCATTTTCAAAACCAAAAGGTGCAATGTGATCAGTGAAGCATGGAGAACAATCTAAGAACTTAAAATCAGGTTTCTGGAAAAAAAGTTCTTGATGATACCTGAACTGAAGCTTTCGAAAATGGTGCTTTCTGGCCAGTTCCTTGCTTCAAACCAGCTCCAATGATCCTCCTCAAGTGTTTGTGATGCTTAGTTGGAGTTTATATGGCCTCAAAATGAAAATGGCAGAAGTTCAGTTTGTGAAATGTGAAAATTGTATTTTTGATTGTGAAGGTTTTAGGGCCAAATGAAAGGTGGGAAATGATCAGTGGATCATGGTGAGTTGAATGGTGAAAGAAGTTTGAAGGTTTGATGGTTGAATCAAGAGATTCGAAGGCTTTTGCAAATTTGGGGATTTTTGAGTGTGCTGAGTTCTTGGAGTTTCAGGCTTGCTTGTTGTGTGTAATGGCTTGCCTGAGGTCCACATATGAGGTTCTGATTGGGCAGAGGGTTGGTAGTGGCACAGTTTGATTGGTATGGGCAAAATGCAAAAAATCATGACTTTGTGTACTTGAGGTATGGCTCGGGTCAGAGGGATATTAGGGGTATGGCTGGGCTCAGCATGGATCAAGGAAGACCCTTGGATTGTTTTTGTGCAGCTGTAATGGCTAGGGCAAGTGGTAACATGGTTCTTGCAACTTTTCCCTCTTTGGAAATATTTGTGAAGCAAGGCCAAGAAACCTATAAACTCTTGGGCAAATTGCATCCAAATGGGCCATGTGAAGTTGTCATGATGTCTTGAGATCACTTAACAACTAATTCAAACATTAAAAGTCCCTTTTGCAAAAAATCCATTCTTGAAGATTCATGAGAAAATGCCTTATGTAACTTGTAATTCAAGGCATAGAAATGAGAAATCCTTTGAGCCATTCTGATTTATGGACCATGAATGATGTTTGTGTGATGGTTAGAAGTTGATTTGAGGTCACATTTGGCCTTGGCAAGTGTTTGTGCAAGTTTCCTCTTTGGCACAAAAGTGAAAATTAAGTGATTTTTCTCAACTTTGCAAGGCCATAACTTTAGTTCTAAAATGAATTAGATCAAGTTCTTGTACTTTTTGAAAATGGGAGGATCCAATATACAGCTTTCATGACCAAGAAATTTTCATTTGAAGCATTTTTGAATCAAAAAGAGGAGGTTGAAAAACTTTCCCAAAATGGCAAGTTTACATTACAAGTCACTTTCCCAAAATGGCAACTTTGCAAATGGCTTGAAATTCTTCAATTTTGTGAACTTCTAACTTCTTCTAAGATCAAATAAAGATCATACACATTCAAGATGATGGAGAAGACCCTTTGGTTGGGTGACTGGGGGCCTCAGATGCCCTGATTTTGCACTGACTTGCTCAAGAAGTCATCTGTTGATCAGATGCCTTCCCCATTGAATTTCTTCATGAAAATTGGCATGCATGATCCTTGTAGCATATAGAGACCAATAGAAACAAGAATGACCAAAAAATTTGGAGTTATGGCCTCTGAAACCAAAACCCTAATTTTAGGTCATCTGTGCAATTAAGCTTGGCTCTGCTTCCATGCCTTTCTCAGTTCTTGTGATTTTATGACTTTCTTGATTTTGGAAGGATATAATATGATGCTTGAACATACATGGACCCTCTTGAGATGATTGAGGACCTTTGGAGTGGCTCAGATAACTCAGGGATTGCTCAAGTCACAAACCCTAGATGCAGATGACCTTGAACCAATGCAGTGAAGCAAAAATGCACTATGAGATGATATGATTGAATTGATGCAAATGAAAAGAATCACAAGCCATGGTGAAATGAGTGAGGGAAAATTTGGGGTGTTTACAGCTGCCCCTATTCAAACGTGAGTTAGCTGTGCAGGATGTAAGGAGTGGCTTAACAGGCAAACAAGATAACTTGTGGTTGAATATCAAAGACAGTCCAAAATTTGCACTCGCTGAATGAAGAAGAAATGGGATATAGATCGTAAAAGGAAGTAAAGTATGATCATAAAGTGCGGGCGACGGAGGACGACCATCGGGCAAAGGACGAATGTCGGGGATGAAGCAATGACGGGGACGACCGACATGCTGGGGAAATGGAGGTATCATGATGGGGACGGCCATTACGTAAAGGAACAAAACTCTCTGGGGATTAAAGGTAAAGGCAATGATGGGGACGACCATCAAGTTGAAGAAATAAATGATGAAGGATGGTCATCAGAGGTGAATGATGATCACCTAGCAGGGGACGGCTGCTCTGTTGGGGATAAGGATGAGGGACGATCATCCAATGGCAAATGACGATCACCTGGCAGGGTACAGCTTCCGAAAATATCACAACATAGGACGAATGCCGGATAGAAAAGGTTGACGATGGGGATGGCCATCGGATAAGCAAGATGAATGACGATGGCTGCTCTCGGGGTTTATCATGACATAGGACGAATGTCAGATAACAAGTTCAACGATGGGGACAACCATCGGATAAAATGATGAAGGACGATCATCAAAAGGTGAAGGACGATCACCTAGCAGGGTACGACTGCTAAAAAAGTATCACGACATAGGACGAATGTCGGATAGGAAAGGGTCCCAATAATGGAGACTTCGCTGGGGACGATGAAGGACGATCATCGAGAGGTGAAGGACGATCACCTGGCAGGGTACGGCTGCCGAGAACATCATGACACACGACGAATGTCGGATAAAGAAGAAATTTGCCCTTTTACTGGCGATTCGCTGGGAACTCCTCTGGGGAATGGTAGACATAGACGAGTGTCTACATTCAAGAAGATATAAGTGTTCGACGCTGTGTATAGGTTAAAGATGCGGACGAGCATCCTTAAGACTCCGATACGGACGAGTATCGGTAGAAACAAACACTGACGCACGTTCAGAGATGATGATACGGACGAGTATCAACTGGTTAACAAAGAATACGGACGAGTGTTGAATCTTGAGAAAGATAAGTGGTGTAAACAAGATACGGACGAGTATCTGAAATAAGTAAACATGAGTGAAACACATACGAGTGTTCAACTTGCAGGGGAGAGCCTGATACGGACGGGTGTCGGAAGACCGGTATTTGGTTTACAAAGTGTTTAGGCAACTATGCTGGGGAAGGTGACACGGATGAGTGCAAAAAGGAGCATGTATCTGTATTTGTGAGTGCAAAGAGGATGCTTTGGCTTTCTGCCGGGGAGTTTGGGAAGTATTTTGTATATTCGTAAATGGAATGTTGGTGTATACAAATGTTTGATTCAGAACATGGCTTATGATTTATGCAATATGTTTGATTTTTTCCGTAATGCTCCGTATTAGACGGAATGCTACGCTCTGGGGGAAAATATGATGTGAATGCTATGTTTATGTAAAGATACCGCTCCGGGATTCGGATCTCGTTGCGGTGAAGGTCCCTGGCTGATCTGCTTGAAGTGATATCCCAGTTGGGGATGAGATCAATGGTAGATCTGATATATATGACTCTGCTTGAGGGAAATAGGTCACTGATAGACCCATCTTGGTGATGAGGAGCTCAGTTGGGGTCCGTGGAAGCTTTCGTCATTTTGTTGTGAGATCTTCAGATATTGCTCTTCTGAATAGAGGCTGGAACTCTGCGGGGAGATGATTCCCTGTCTAACACTTGGCTGAGGAGGAATGATCACTGGACGATCTTCCTAGAGATTCCTGAGGAAGATGATGTCTGGCAACTCAGCTGGGGAAAGGGCACCCATGGTGCTATTTTGGGAGATGGGCTGAGCAAATAGTGATTTGGTAGCTTGCTGGGAAGAAGCTTTCATGCCCCCATGTTGCACTTTGAATACCTGCAATCCTGTTATGACAAAGAGCGCACAAGTATCCCGAGGTATCCCTTACTCGATTCCATCATAAGAATTTAGACACTCCCGTGAGTAATATATTTCATGTAAGCATGTGATTAGAAAAGGTGCATCTGTACTTATGCAATCAATATTATAAGGACATCGGACATTTTTGCAAACGAAAATAAAATGTACGAGACAAAGTGTATCGGAAAATCTGATCTTATTAATTTATGTGCCTCTAAATGGGCAAATACAGTCAAAGAAACAGATCCCCTGAAATGAGGAGATTGTTACAAATTGAGAAACAAAAAGATGCTGGCAACGTTGATGATGCTTCAAGGAGCTTCCCTTTTGCTACGACTGGTATGACATTGACGTTCTTCTCATCTTGCTTTTGAAGAAGGCTGATTCTGACCGAAGCTTGAACCTTTCGAAGCTTACCGTGTTGTAACTGATACAGATGAATTCAAAATGTAGTTGTTCTCTTATTCCCTTATTTTGCGTGGATCGCCCTTTCGGGTTTTCAATCCACCGGGATACCCATTTTTGCCTGAGTTGTCCAATGTGGCTTTTCAACTCAGCGGGTGTACATTTTTTATTTATTTTCCCTTTTTTTTGCCCGAGTCTTTTATTCTGTTTTTGACTCACCGGGATGCCCTATTTTTGCCTGGACTTACATTCTGTTTTTATGTCCAGCGGGTCTTTTTATGCGAAGTATTTTTTAACTGCATCCGAATTCACAGGCGACAGGAAGTCTTCACCATCCATAGTACTGAGCATCAGTGCTCCACCAGAGAAAACTTTCTTTACTATGAACGGACCATCGTAATTCGGAGTCCACTTGCCCCTGTGGTCTGTATGAGGAGGGAGGAGTCTTTTCAGCACAAGATCCCCTACTTGGTATTCCCGAAGCCTAACTTTCTGATCGAAGGCTTTCTTCATTCTTTTCTGATACAGCTGCCCATGGCAGATTGCAGCTAATCTTTTCTCTTCAATCAGATTCAGTTGTTCGTATCAGGATCGGACCCATTCTGCTTCATTCAGCTTCACATCCATGAGTACCCGCAGGGAGGGTAATTCAACTTCAACAGGTAGGACTGCCTCCATACCATACACAAGCTGATACGGTGTTGCCCCAGTGGATGTTCTGATTGACGTACGGTACCCATGCAAGGCAAATGGCAACATTTCATGCCAGTCTTTGTAGGTGACCACCATCTTCTACACAATTTTCTTGATATTCTTATTAGCTGCTTCCACAATGCCATTCATCTTTGGCCTGTACGGAGAAAAGTTGTGATGTTGGATCTTGAAGTCCCGACACAGTTCTGCCATCATTTTATTGTTCAAATTGGAACCATTATCAGTAATGATTCGCTCGGGCACTCCATATCGACAAATGATGTCTCTCTTCAGGAATCGGGCTACCACTTGTTTGGTGACATTGGCATAGGAAGTTGCTTCAACCCACTTGGTAAAATAGTCAATGGCTACCAGGATGAATCTGTGGCCATTCGAAGCGGTCGGTTCAATTTTGCCAATCATATCAATGCCCCACATGGCAAAAGGCCAGGGTGAAGACATCGCATTCAGGGGATTTGGAGGCACATGCACTTTATCCGCATAAATCTGGCATTTATGGCATTTCCTGGCATAAGCACAATAGTCGGCGTCCATTGTGATCCAGTAATAACCTGATCTTAGCAACTTTTTAGCCATAACATGCCCTCCAGTATGGGTACCAAAGGATCCTTCATGCACCTCGTGCATCAATAAGTCTGTTTCTGCCCTATCAACACATCTGAGAAGTACCATATCAAAGTTTCTTTTATACAGGGAACCATCAACATTCAGGAAGAAACTACCAGCTAGCCTTCTTAATGTCTTCTTATCATTGGATGATGCCCCAGGTGGGTATGTCTGATCCTCCAAGAAGCATTTGATGTCATGGAACCAAGGCTTATCATCTTTGACAACATCTGCTGAGAACACGTACGCCGGTCTGTCAAGTCTGGACACTGAAATCCGAGGCACAAAGTTGGCGGCTTGAACTTTGATCATGGATGAAATGGTAGCCAGAGCATCTGCAAACTGATTTTCATCTCGAGGGATATACTCAAGCTTGACTGTAGTGAAGAAAGTCAATAACCTCCTTGTATAATCCCGGTAGGGTATCAGATGATCCTGGTGAGTGTACCATTTGTCGTTGGTTTGATTGATTACCAGAGCTGAATCTCCGAACACAGTCAAAGTCTTGATCCTGAGGTCAATGGCTTCTTCAAGACCCATAATACAACCTTCGTATTCGGCTTCGTTGTTAGTGCAGTTAAAGGTGAGTTTTGCCGAGAAAGGCATGTGAACCCCCTTAGGTGTGATGAGTATTGCACCAACACCCTGACCATTCATATTAACAGCCCCATCAAACATCATAGTCCATTCTTCTTCTGGATCAGGCTCTTCAGTGTGAATAGGCTCTTCATGGTCTTTTGCTTTTATGAACATGATGTCTTCATCAGGGAAGTCAGATCTCATAGGCTGGTAATCATCAATGGGTTGCTCAGCGAGATAATCCGACAATACACTGCCTTTGATGGCTTTTTGGGATGTGTATTGAATGTTATACTCTGTGAGGATCATTTGCCATCTTGCAACCCGTCCGGTAAGTGCTGGCTTCTAAAAAATGTACTTAACGGGATCCATCTTGGATATCAACAAGGTAGTGTGGGTCAACATATACTGCCTTAGTCGGCGAGCAGCCCACGCTAAAGCACAACAAGTTTTCTCGAGCAGTGAATAACGTTGTTCACAGTCGGTAAACTTTTTGCTTAGGTAGTATATTGCATACTCTTTTCGACCAGACTCGTCATGCTGGCCCAACACGCACCACATTGAATCTTCTAATACTGTCAAGTACATTATTAAAGGTTTTCCTTCAACTGGAGGCATAAGGATCGGAGGCTCTTGTAAGTATTCCTTGATTTTGTCAAAAGCCCTCTGGCAGTCTTCGTTCCACCTGACTGTTTGTTCCTTTCTTAACAACTTGAACAAAGGTTCACAGGTTGCTGTAAGATGAGATATAAACCTTTAAATATAGTTCAATCTACCTAGAAACCCCCGAACTTCTTTTTCAATTTTTGGTGCAGGCATTTCTTGAATGGCTTTAACTTTATCAGGGGTCAACTTCAATCCCTTTCTCACTTACAATAAATCCCAGCAGCTTACCGGATCGCACCCCGAATGTACACTTGTTGGGGTTTAACTTCAGTTGGTACTTCCTCAGACGCTTGAATAGCTTCAACAGATTCACCAGGTGGTCTTCTTCTGTGAGGGACTTGGCAATCATTTCATCCACATAACATTCAATTTCTTTATGGATCATGTCATGGAATAATGTTACCATAGCCCGTTGATAAGTGGCACCAGCATTCTTCAATCCAAATGGCATCACCTTATAACAGAATGTTCCCCAGGGTGTGATGAAAGTTGTCTTCTCCATGTCTTCAGGTGACATTTTGATCTGATTATATCCTGAAAATCCATCCATGAAGGAGAACACAGAGAACTGAGCCGTGTTATCAACCAATACATCAATGTGAGGTAATGGGAAATCATCCTTCGGGCTGGCTCTGTTCAGATCCCGGTAATCCACACACATCCTCACCTTGCCATCCTTCTTAGGCACAGGTACAATATTAGCAACCCACGGCGGGTAACTAGTCACAGCAAGGAAACCAGCGTCCCACTGTTTCTGTACCTCTTCTTTTATCTTCATTGCCATATCTGGGCGAGTACGGCGCAACTTCTGTTTTACCGGCGGGCAGTCTTCTTTTAGAGGCAGCTTGTGCATAACAATGTCGGTGTCCAACCCAGGCATATCCTGATAAGACCAAGCAAAAACATCCACATACTCCCGAAGCATGTCAATCAGTTGCTCTTTTACTGAATCTTGTAGGCAGGCCCCGATCTTAACTTCTTTCACGTCTTCTTCTGTACCAAGATTAACCGTTTCGACCTCCTCCTGATGAGGAGTGATAACCTTCTCCTCTTGTCTTAATAACCTGGCTAGCTCTTCAGGAAGCTCATAATCTTCTTCAACCCATTCATCAGCTTGATTAATCGGATTGTCAAAGTCATACGAAGTCATAGCAGTGTTGTTGTCGGTGCAGTCTGGAGGACACTCTCTGCAAGGGTTAAGATTTGTTCATTTTAGTGATCAGTTTTATCTTGTTTAGAAAAAGTGAAAATGAAGTTATTATTTTGAAAAACATTGCCATTTTATTTTTGTACAAAAAATGAAAAATGAAAAACACTGAGCGGAAAAAGACTCATTTGCAAAAGATGTCCTGATATTCATTAATTGATCTTTACACAAAATACAAGATGGCCCGATTACAAAATGAGTCCTGACATCTTGGGCAAGATGTAGGACTTGATGCATGCTTTAAAACATAGGAAATAATAATTACTCTGCAAGAGTAACTCTTATAATTTCCTGGGAAGACCAGTTTGAGACATGATTCCCCGGGATCCTTGGACGTATCCAGCTTTCCAGGTTGCGCTCGTCTTCTAACTCATCTTCCAAGCTATTCACAACATCCGGGGTGAGCATTCCCCCACTAACAAACTTGGGCTCCGTTGCAGCCTCTGGTTGATCTTGTCGAGTTGGTCTGTAACCCAACCCGAATCGGTCTTCTTTCTTCTCAACTAGTAGCATCTTGCCCCAGCCTTGAGCAGTACCTTCCTCAACAACCTTTCGGGCTTGTTGGTATGAGGTAATGGAAGTTCCTAGCACAACAGATGTCTCATTAATATTAAGGGCCTCAAACCCTTGGCTCATGGTTTCATGGATCTCCCCATCCATCTCAATGTATTTGAAAGTAGCAAGCTGGCTAAAAAAAATATCCTCCTCCCCATAAATAGTAATGACTTGGCCTTCCCACTCGTATTTTAACTTCTGGTGAAGGGTTGATGTCACGGCGCCAGCGGCGTGTATCCATGGTCTACCCAATAGACAGCTGTAGGCAGGCTGTATATCCATCACAAAGAAGGTCGTTTTGAAAACTTGTGGGCCAATCATTATTGGTAATTCTATCTCTCCCAGAACTGATCTTTTAGAATCGTCAAAGGCTCTCACTACCAAGTTACTCGGGCGTAGTTCCAATCCGTCATACTCCAGCTTCACAAGGGCTTTCTTGGGCAGGACATTGAGGGATGACCCTGTGTCCACCAGTACGTGAGAAAGAACTGCACCCTTACACTCCAAGGTAATATGCAAAGCCTTGTTGTGATTGCGACCTTCCACCGTCAAATCAGTGTTGGTAAAACCTAGTCCATGACTAGCGTTGACATTTCCCACCACAGCTTCTAACTGGTTGACGGTAATCTCCTCCGGCACATAAGTTGCGTGCAGGACCTTTAATAGTGCATTCCGGTGAGCCTCGGAGCACATTAACAATGATAGTATGGAGATCTTGGAAGGAATTTGGTGAAGCTGGTCTACCACCTTGTAATCACTCTTCTTGATGATTCTCATGAATTCATCAACCTCTTGATCAAAAGGAGTCTTCACAGTTTCTTTGACAACTTGTTCTTCTTGCACCATGCTCTTCCCTTTTGCCTTGGCAACAGCTTCTGCTTCAGCATTGGGTCTTTGTATTTGCGAGGCAAAGAGACGTCCGCTTCTAGTGAAGCCTCCGCCTCCCCCCACATTGTCTATCTGAGGTGAAGAAGTTGACGATTCCAAAGTGATTTTCTGCCCCTCGCAGTATAGATCTGAGCCATAATGCCAAGGGATGGCATTATTGCTTTCGTAAGGAACTGGCCCAGGCACTGTGATAGTAACTGGACTGATAGCAGCTGCAGAGGGGACCACAATGGTGTGTGGATCATAGTATATGATAACTGGTGCTCTGACAGGAGTAGCATTTTTTGAGTTGTTGGAAGGAACGTTTGCAGGGTCATAGTATATGGTAACCGTTGAGACGCTTTCATCAATTGTTGCTGATGTTGTAGAAGACACTATTGACTGGATGGGTGTTGCAGTTGTAGCAGGGATAGTAACTGAACTTGCATCCGTTGAAGTGATTGATTGAACAGTTGTTGGAGTTGTAGTAGAATTCGTTGGAACAATGGTTGCTGACGTTGTAGGAGTATCTGGGATTGTTGATGAAAGAATTGTTGGAGTTGTAGGCGTTGTTGTCGTAATCTGAAGGATACCATCCTTAATAAGATCATCTATGCCGTTTCTCAGCCTTTCACACCCATTGACTGCAATATTGCAATACCCATAGCCGAGCTCACACCCGGGGAACATTTGACATTCTAAAAGCGGAGCTTTGATTTCAACCAAAGGTGTTCGAATTTGTGCAACACTGGTGATTAAGGTGGATGGTTTTCCTTCCTCAATAGCATTAATCCTAGGCCCGTTGTACTAGGCATCAGATTCCTTGTGACATTCGGAGGAGGTGCAAAGTTGAGAGCTTTTGAGTCCACCAGGTCTTGGACTTTCATCTGTAAGGCCCTGCATTTTTCAGTGTTATGCCCCGGTGCGTTTGAGTGAAATGCACACCTGGCATTTGCATCATAATTCTTTGGCATATTGGTGGGATATGGAGGTGCCATTGTCCTTAATTCAACTAGGTTGAGCTTCAGGAGTTGTGGCAAGAGTGCAACATATGGCATTGGGATTGGGTCAATTACCCTGTTTGCCTGTGATGGTCTTTGTTGGAAAGGACGATGTTGTTGGTTGTTATTGCTATTGTTGTAGGTTCTCTGCTGCGGATACTGAACTTGTTGTTGATATTGTGGTTGTTGTTGTTGAGGATATGCTGATTGTTGAGGAATCGGAGCTGGAATGGTGACTGCTGCTACTGACCGGTGAACATACTGAGGCCTGCCCCTGCTTGTATGGATGGAATTTGTTTCACTGGCCCTTCGGGGTCCCACAAAAGGCTTTCTGGGATTACTGGATGAACTTGAACCACTGTCAGAAATTTTTCCCATCTTAAATAGACTTTCAATCCTTTCGCCAGCTATGACCACATCAGCAAAAAAACTGGTAGAGGAGAAGGCAGCCAATCTATCAATATAGGTCCCTTGCAATGTATTCATGAACATGTCAGCCATTTCCCTTTCTGACATGGGTGGTTGGACAGCAGCAGCAAGCTGTCTCCACCTTTGGGCATATTCCCTGAAGCTTTCTCTAGAAGACTGGGACATTCCCATTAGGAGGTTCCTGTTGGGAGCCATGTCCAGGTTGTATTGATATTGCCTGATGAAGGCTTCAGCTAAGTCCTTCCAGCATCTAATGGTAGCTCTAGTTAAGTGCAAATACCACTCTCTTGAAGCCCCAGTCAGACTATCTTCAAAGTAGAACATCCACAATTTTTCATCCATAGTATACGCTTTGAGTCTTCCCAAGAAAGACTGCAAGTGAGTGCGAGGACAGGAGGTACCATTGTATTTCTCAAAGCATGGAGGTTTGAATTTGTGGGGAATTCTCACCCCATCCACTAGGCCCATGTCCATCACATCGAAGCCCAAAGAATTCTGAGACTCCAAAGATCTTAACTTCTCAGCAATCTCGTCCAATCTTCGGTCATATACTTCATCTCCAGCCCCCATAACAGTAAACTGTTCTTCTTGGGGATCCTCCTGCAAGATTCTTCCCCCAGCAGTATTACCTTGCACATTTCTCGGGATATTAACTTCTGGCTCCAGATGAGGTCCAAATACTGGTGGGTCAATACGAGGCTGACCCCGTTCATTGTTGCTAGTTCCTCCTGTTCCAAGATGAGGCTCCTCAGGAGTTTTTCTTTCCACCAGCTCTCTTAACCTTTCTTGACTCTGGGCTAAGCCAGTCATTACTGCCATGAATTGAGACATTTGATTTCTCATCTCTAATCTCTCATTGGTCATCTGATTTCTGACCTCAGTCAGATCCTGCTGTACCTGTTCCATTTGAATACCAGGAAGGTTTTACGAGTCGGGTACCGATGCGTGCGGTTGACAGGGAACACTCGGCGACGAGAAATGTTTCCTGATATCACAACAAAGTTAGAAACAAAAACAATAACAAAACCTACAAAACAAAACAAAAGTTAGTATGCAATGCAGTATGCTTATTTGTTTTCCAAGGTATCCGGTTTGGTTCTTGATTTTGACCCTTCCAGACCTCGAGGAAGATGCTTGATGTTGTTGAGAGGAATCCCAAATGAAAAACAAACTAAAATATATTACAAATGGTGAACAATACATAGTTTGTTTTACAACACATGCCCATGGAAGGTCAAAATACAATAAAAGGAAAAGTACATCAAATGGAAACAACAACAAACAAAGAATCAGACATCCAGTCCAAACTCATCCTCTCTGGCCTCCTTCAGGAGGGCCTCAGTCACTGGACCAGCTGGGTGCTCTGTAATGGTCCTAATGAGGAGGTTCCTGGTAGCAATGGCAGTGGTCAGCTTCTTATGCCTGTCCTGGTCCTTTGATCTCTTCAATCCTGCTCTGAGCTTCAACTCTGAAATCTCCTTCTGGGCTGCCAACAAAGCTTCCCGCTGCTTCTTCTCATTGGTCTCTAACTGTTCAATCTTGGCTTGAGTCTTCTGGTCTTCTTGTGTACGGGCTTCAGTAATCCTGACCCACCTAGCTTGACTCTCTTGCAGATAGAGCTCAGTCCTAGCCTTCTGAATCTTGGCTTCTTTACAGGCATTCTTCAATATTTGTTCCCCATCTCTTGCTTTCCTTATGTAATCCTCTGTCTTCTCAATTTTGGCAAGATGCTCCACCTTGAGCTTCTCCAATCTCTCAATATCCAGACGACCATCACTTCTTTCCCAAAGAGTCTTCTTCAAAGCTTGAGATAGGTTCTCATTTATTTCCTTTAGCTTCTCAAATTCTTCTAGGCTGACAGTTGCTGCAGGTTGTACTGTAGATTGTCCAGGTATGTCCTCCAAGGTGAAAGGCATTTCAGTAATCTGAGCTCTAGTACGGGACCAGTCATAGTACTGAGCTGAAGAAACATTATTACACCTTCCAAGAATAGCCATCCCTTTTGTCTGGATGTTGTCCCAAGCCCAGGATGCTTGTCTGACAACAGCTAAATTAGGCTTCACTTCACAATACAGGGTCTCAGCTAAATCTTGTCCTCTGGGAGGGTGAACCAAAGCATAGCCCGGTTGTCTCTTAAATAGCAAAGGATTGTAGTTGATGCAACCCTTTACTCCTATCAGAGGCACGTTTGGGTATTGTCCAAAACTGGGGATAATGTCCTTGACTTTGGTGCTCTGGGTGCACCATCTAATATCATCTGAAGTCAAGGCAATGAGTCTCTTGGCCCAATTCTTCTGTTGGTGGGGATTCAGGAAGGCATCTGACTTAGGCAGGTGTCTGAGCAGCCAGGTGTAAAACAAGTGAGCACAACATCTTACCAACTTTCCCGTCTGTTTCTCATTCCTTTGATGGATGGAGTAATAAAAGTCTCCCAGCAATGTAGGTACTGGGTTCTTTAGGAGAAACAGATGAATGGCATTCTTGCTGACAAATTTGGGCTCATCTGCAAACAGTATAGCCCCATATATGCTGAGGGCTAACAATGCACAGACTGCCCTCCACTCTCCTAATGAAGCCTTCAGGATGGCCTGAGAAATCAAGAAGTCCAAATGCAAACCAGGGATCCCAGCTTTTGTTGTCATACTTTGCTCAATCAAGGCAGGCTCCAGGTACAATGCCTTTGCTATCTCTTCATCTCTGGGAGCTGGCATCTCTAGGTTAAAGGGGATTCCACCTATGATAGGTACTCCAATCAATAAAGAAAACTCTTCCAGCAGAGGCCCTAACTGGAAGTCTGGAAAGGTGAAACATCTCAAGGGAGGGTCATAGAACTGTAAGCATGTGTGGATCATGCTCCTCTGAGAGGGGTCAAGGTCCATAACCATATCCAGGATACCTCCGTGATGCTCTCTAAATAGTGGGATGTGGTCAGGTGTGATAAGTGACTGGACCTGCCTGATACCAGTCAATACAGGCTCAAAGAAGTGGTAGGATATGTTTCTCTTCCTGGGAGTAGTCATGAGTGCTACTGAAGAAACTGAAGATAGGTGCTGATGAAGATCACAGACTGTTGCTGGAAATGAGCCACCGACAGACTGATGCTGGTGAGGATGGAGATAACTGAAGCAGATAGCTGATGAAGACAACTGAAGTAGAGGTCTATGCAGAAGAAGGGGTCAAAACCAAAACCAAGATACAGTGAAATGGATACCCTGAAAAGCAAATAAACAAATGTTAAAATGATGCTATGATGATATATGCAAATGATATGCAAGGGTTTGTGATCAAGCTGGATCTGATTATCTGTTTTGATACAAGTCCATGTATGTTCAAAGGTCCAGATGAAGGCTTAGAAATCCAGTAACCAGGGTGGGGGACTCAAATAAAGAGTCACATGTCCAGGTTTAATCACAAGAACTGTCCAAAATGAGGTACTCTTAAACAAAATAGTAACAGGGTATGATGTGGCTAAGAGTTCCTGCAAACCTGTAAACAACCCAACCCCCTCACATGTAAAGTTCTAGAACAAGGATCCTCAGACTTGGATCAGTTATGAGAAGTGTAAACACTTCTAACCCGGAGGTACAGTGTTTACAATAACCATAAAAGATTCTCCTCTAATTCACCCCAGATTCTGAAGGTCAGAATAAAGGTCATCCAGACTTAGCAGGCTTCCCAGATAGCCCTAGCACTACAGGAAATCTGTAGCACATAGTTCTCCAGAAGAAACCCACATCTGAACCGTGTTTCATATTCCCGCACCAGACCGAAATGGAATGGGAAAGAGCATGAACCACTCTAGCCTAGGTGTCACTCAGGTCCCAGGTATAAGACCTTAAACTCTCAATGGAACCCCACCCACCAAAACAGCAAACCAGATCCAGCAGATGACAGTATGAAATATGAAAAATGTAAAGGAAGGCAATAAATAAAGCTGTACATAAAGCAATAAATAAAGCAAATAAATAAACTCAAATAGCACATAACACCCCAGTAAACACAAATCAAACAAGCGCTAGGAGGAACCCACAAAAAGAACCAGAAGCCCTGGTTACAATATAAGGGTCCCCAGCAGAGTCGCCAAGTTGTCGCTCCCACCAAATGACATCTGATCAGATGGGGTACAGACGCGAACGGTCGGCGAAAGAGGAAGAAATGAAAAGAGTCGCCAGCTAGGCATTTTTATCCCGAAGGAAAGGTAGTGCTGCATAAACCTAGGAAAGAAATGGATAAGACGGTCGCGAACCAGAGAAACTGAGAAAGGGGGTTGGTTACAACCTGGGAAGGTATTAGCACACAGATCGTCCGCCGTACTCGACGGGATCCACGCTTAAAAGATTTGTGTTTTAAAGGGGTAGTGTCAGTGCTATTTTGTGTGCAAAAACTGGAAAAGAATGCAAGTGTCAGTGTAAAAGAAATGTGAAGTGAATAAGAGGAGTGTCAGTGTAAGAAAAGAATATGAAGCTCAAGACCATGAGGTTTAAAGAATAATGCTGGAAGGAGGGGGAATATATAGAGACTTTTGTTCGATAACTCTTAAGTTATGCCTACGTATCCTCTTGTGCAATGAGGAAGTTAGAACACCGTAGTTCGACTCAAAGAGACTGAAAGATGTATTAACTTGTGAACTGCTTGCTTGTCCAGGCTCAAGTGTATGACCTGTCTGGCTTAGGTGCAAACTGTCTTGCATTAGACGGAAGAAGCAAGTTCTCGTTTGTGAGTGAAGGAGATGAGAAAAGAATCCCGGAGGAGATGATTATTGTTTGTTTTTTTGTGTTTTCAATCTTTTATTTCTTTTTGAGGTTTGTCATAAGAAAATGAGCTTAAGCTTAAACCAAGGGTTAGTAAACTCATCACATCCTCCCTCTGATTAGGGGTAATGAGAATACCTTAAGTATGAAGTAAGCACCTCACACTTAATCACCATGATGTAGGATTAAGATCATTAACCTACTTGCAATTATTTAAATGTTTTTGGAGTTTTTGTTTGGTGTTAAGTAATGAGTTTAAGCCATAATCAAGGATTTAATGGACCCATTACACCATCCTAATAGAAGGATAATAGATGAGAACATTTAAGCTGAGGAAGGCTCCTCAACTTAATCCATGATTAGGGATTAATCTCATGACAAAACAAAGCCTTTATTAAAGTGGATTTTAGTTAATGGTATGGTTAAGAAGTGAATTTTATGGTTTGTAAGACAAACTTGAGGGGGACTTGTCCATTAACACTAGGGTTAGTCCTTCTTAACCAATTAAGGAAGAATTAGAACCCTAATGCAAGGCCCAAGTTACAAGCTTGATGTCTTAATGATTATTAGAGTGGATTGATTAAAGGATTTAAACACATTAAGGGTTTAACACTTAGGATTAAAGTTATACACTCCATCCTAATAGAAGGATACATGCATAACCCTAATCACAAAGTCTTAACACCTTAAGGGTTTAGTCCTTAATTAAGAGATGAGAAGAGAAAACTCAAAGATGACACAAAGGTAAAACTAATGGGGGACTAATCAAACCCTAATTGTGATCATGCTTGGGTGTTCCTAGGGTTTATGAGGCTTGCAAGAGATCTTCAAGAAAAAGCCACCAAGGAAGAAGCAGAATGAAAGGAAGAGAAGCAGAAGAAGCAAGCTGACTTACTTCACTTAAGAAGATAAGTTACTTGGAGAAAGAAAGTGGATGGAGAACATGAATGAGCAAGCTCACTCTAAAGCAAAAATAGAATGCAGCAATGAATGCATAAGAGAGATGAGAAAAGATTGTGAGAAGTGAAGGCAAATTCACTCCTCAAAGTAACTTACCACCTGAAAAGTTAGTAACAAGCAATGAAGTGGAATGAAAATGAGAAAGATGCAATGATGCAAACCAAAACCAGAAGCATAAACATGATGTTAATGATGCTAAGAGACAATGCAAACACAAGACAAGAGTTGTGGATGATCATACAAGGATGAGGATGCAAGTGAAGCATGTTTTGAACCATGAAAGTTCATGAAAGTTTATGAGATGCAATGGAGGTATAACATGACAAATGAAAGATGCAATGGTCAAGCATGATTCTAATATGTCCTAGGATGTCTTAGAAGTCATGTGAATGCACAAAATGTCATGACAAGTTAATTAATTCTCATTAACTAATTAAAAATAATCATTTAAATGATTTAAAAATAATTTTTAATGCAAAAAATAAAAATAAAAATATTTTTGGGTTCTGAAAATTATTAAAAGATTTAATAAAAATTTCCAGAATTTTTTGATGTATTTTACTATTTTTTAAAATTCGTAGAAATTAAATATAAAACAAATGAAATAAAAATGAATTTAATGAGAAAATGAGAAAGTCAGCCAATCCAAGGGCCCAGGTTCAAACTCAGGATGGAGGGAATTGACTTCGCGCGTCATCCAAGGGCCAGAATTCAAACTACGCTAATTATGATTAAACCCTAATTTGATGCCCTAAGTACTTTCAGGTGACCGGAACAGTGTTCCGGTCACATTCTCCGGCCATCCATTTCTTCAATCTTACTCAATACACAACCCTAAGCTCTCTAACTCTCCAGAAATGATCCCCACCCCATTCTAAACAAGAATCAATCATCAAACAGGATTTATTTCACACGATCAGAGAGATTCGAAGCAAAACGGAAAAAATCACAGAAATTTCAGAAGCTTCATACATGCTTAATATTAAATCATTTTCAAAACCAAAAGGTGCAGTGTGATCAGTGAAGCATGGAGAACAATCTAAGAACTTAAAATCAGGTTTCTGGAAAAAAAAGTTCTTGATGATACCTGAACTGAAGCTTTCGAAAATGGTGCTTTCTGGCCAGTTCCTTGCTTCAAACCAGCTCCAATGATCCTCCTCAAGTGTTCGTGAAATGTGAAAATTGTATTTTTGATTGTGAAGGTTTTAGGGCCAAATGAAAGGTGGGAAATGATTAGTGGATCATGGTGAGTTGAATGGTGAAAGAAGTTTGAAGGTTTGATGGTTGAATCAAGAGATTCAAAGGCTTTTGCAAATTTGGGGATTTTTGAGTGTGCTGAGTTCTTGGAGTTTCAGGCTTGCTTGTTGTGTGTAATGGCTTGCCTGAGGTCCACATATGAGGTTCTGATTGGGTAGAGGGTTGGTAGTGGCACAATTTGATTGGTATGGGCAAAATGCAAAAAGTCATGACTTTGTGTACTTGAGGTATGGCTCGGGTCAGAGGGAGATTAGGGGCATGGCTGGGCTCAGCATGGATCAAGGAAGACCCTTGGATTGTTTTTGTGCAGCTGTAATGGCTAGGGCAAGTGGTAGCATGGTTCTTGCAACTTTTCCCTCTTTGGAAATCTTTGTGAAGCAAGGCCAAGAAACCTATAAACTCTTGGGCAAATTGCAGCCAAATGGGCCATGTGAAGTTGTCATGATGTCTTGAGATCACTTAACAACTAATTCAAACATTAAAAGTCCCTTTTGCAAAAAATCCATTCTTGAAGATTCATGAGAAAATGCCTTATGTAACTTGTAATTCAAGGCATAGAAATGAGAAATCCTTTGAGCCATTCTGAATTATGGACCATGAATGATGTTTGTGTGATGGTTAGAAGTTGATTTGAGGTCACATTTGGCCTTGGCAAGTGTTTGTGCAAGTTTCCTCTTTGGCACAAAAGTGAAAATTAAGTGATTTTTCTCAACTTTGCAAGGCCATAACTTTAGTTCTAAAATGAATTAGATCAAGTTCTTGTACTTTTTGAAAATGGGAGGATCCAATATACAGCTTTCATGACCAAGAAATTTTCATTTGAAGCATTTTTGAATCAAAAAGAGGAGGTTGAAAAACTTTCCCAAAATGGCAAGTTTACATTACAAGTCACTTTCCCAAAATGGCAACTTTGCAAATGGCTTGAAATTATTCAATTTTGTGAACTTCTAACTTCTTCTAAGATCAAATAAAGATCATACACATTCAAGATGATGGAGAAGACCCTTTGGTTGGGTGACTGGGGGCCTCAGATGCCCTGATTTTGCACTGACTTGCTCAAGAAGTCATCTGTTGATCAGATGCCTTCCCCATTGAATTTCTTCATGAAAATTGGCATGCATGATCCTTGTAGCATATAGAGACCAATAGAAACAAGAATGACCAAAAAATTTGGAGTTATGGCCTCTGAAACCAAAACCCTAATTTTAGGTCATCTGTGCAATTAAGCTTGGCTCTGCTTCCATGCCTTTCTCAGTTCTTGTGATTTTATGACTTTCTTGATTTTGGAAGGATATAATATGATGCTTGAACATACATGGACCCTCTTGAGATGATTGAGATTTTGAGCCTTCAAATGACCTATAATGCACTCAAATGTATCACAACATGTCAAATCAACTACTAAAAGATCATAATTGGCCTTTGTACTAAGCATTTCCATGACTTATTTCTCAAGAAACTTCAAAGTTGCCAAATTGCATAAACCATGAGAACACTTGATCAAGGCCATCCAGCTGCATAAACTTCATCCAATGGCCTTCCATGAATCAAGCTGAGGCCAGACACCCCTTCAAACAGCCTATGACTCGTGCCATGCCTCATAGTACACAACATTGACGTTTTTGCAACTTTGCCCATACCAATCAAGTTGTGCCACACAAACTATTCTGATCACTCCCATTGGTTTATACAAACCTCAAGCAACACAAAACATAAGACACACAAGCCTGAATCCATTGCTAAGCTGAGAATCACAAAAATCCCCAAAACTTTCAAGTCTTCGAATCTTTCAACACAAGCATCAAACCTCAAAACTTTCACCACCAATCATCCCCACACATCATATGGATCACAAACCACCCTTCATTTTGCCCTAAAAGCCTCTGAATCAAAGACACGATTTCTGCCTTAACAGAACTGAATCTCAAAAACCAAGCCATATAAACTTGTTTCAAGCCTTTCAGAAGCACAAGGGGGACCATTGGAGTGGTTTTGCATCAAAGGAAGGGTCAGAAAGCTCAGAGTCAGAAAGCTTCATCTCAGGTAGTCACCTTCAAACGTTTTTCCAGAACTCTTGTTTTAAGTTCTAAAATGAATCTATACACTCCCATAATCATGGTGATATGATTATTTTTGAAAATGGTTGAGAAACCAGGATGTATTGATGTTATGAAACTTTTTGATCTGAAAATGTTTTTGTTCGATTCATGAATTTGATGCATGATAAATTGTTTTTGGGGCTGGATTCGTGTTTAGGGTTGTTAGATGTTTGATTCTGGAGCTTTAGGGGGCTTGGGGCGGCGTTTTGAGGGATTCAGGTGAGAGGGCTGGCCGGAGAAGATTAGGGTTAAGATTAGGGTTAATTAGTCAGGTTTAAATATGGACCTTTAGATCTTGTTTCCCGCGCGTGTGTGGTCCAGATCAATCCACTTAACCCTAATTATAATTAATTAAATTAATTAGGATTATTTAATCTGAAGCAATCCTAGCCCTCCAAACGCGCGCGTAGTCTACCCCCTTTTAAATCTGGACCTTTGGATCAGTTGGCTTCCCATTTTAATTGATTTTTATTTCATTTTATTCCATTTCTTTCCATATTTATTTTAAAATAGCAAAAGACTTTCAAAAAATCTCAAATTTTGCATTTCCATTCCAAATAATTTTCTTGACTCAAAAACATTTTTTATTTTTATTTTTGAATTAAAAAAGTATTTTTAAAACATTTAAATGTTTTATTTAATTAATTAATTGATATTAATTAATTAAATATACATTTAAGTTTCTAAAAATCACCAAAAATTTCATGAAGAATTCTCATACATTTAGAAACATTTTCAAACTCACCATATAAATTTTGTTTTATGTTTGATCACATTTTTACATTTTTCTTTGAATTAGGGTTCATAAAATTCCATTTTTCTAACCCTAACTTGAAAAATACATTTTTGCCTAACCATGATGAGTTTGAACTTGATTCTTTTTGAATTGTTTCTCATATTGCATATAGTTTCTAGGTTATTTATCTTATATTTTTTCATTGCATTTTCAATTTGATTTGCATTTTCCCCTTAGAAGCACCCAAAAACCTCGTTAACTTAGAAATTTCATAAATTTCACTAGATTTAGCTTCTGACCTTCTCCTTTGGGTAGTGATCTTGTGTATGATTAGGGTTTGTTTAAGTTCAATTTCAAATTTTTATCATAATGTATGCTTCTTTTTTGATCATGTGCATCTCATGTTGTCTTAAAACCCTAATTTCTCATGTTCATTTGCATTCATCTTTGCATATCTCAATCATATGAAATTGCCATGACATTTCAAGCATTTGTATCACATCTTAGACATCTTAAGACATGCTTGAACATTGCTTGATCATTTTTTCATTCATTTGCTATGTTTTGCATTCATTACATTTCATGAACATCCATGTGTTTTCATGCTTCTAAACATGCTTTCATGACATCTCATCCTTGTATGAACATTCATAAGCATTATATATGACTTTGCATCATCTCATAACACATTTGCCTTACATATCCACTTCTGGTTTTGTTCTTTGCATCTTTATTCATCTCATTTCCTTTTGCTTTGCATCTTATGCATTCATACTAACATTTCAGGGGCTTATGGTAAGTTGTTTGGGATGTGAATTTGCCTTCACATCCCACTTCTCATATCTTCATATGCATTATTTACTTGTCTTTGAAGTGAATCCAATTCACTTATGCTCTCTCATTCTTACTTTCTTTCTTTTAAGTTACTTATCTTCTCCAGGAAATAAGTAACTTATTCTTGCTCTCCTTCTCTTTTCATCTGCTTCTTCTTCCATGGTGACTTCCTGAAGATCTTCTCTTAAGCCTCACAAATCATAGGATATCCAAGCATGATAAATTTTAGGGTTGTATATAGTCCCCCCTAGTTTTTTACCTTTGAGTCTCCTTGAGTCTCTCTTCTCGTCTCATAATCAGAGGCTAAACTCTTAAAGCTTTAGGACTTTGAATTAGGGTTATGCATGCATCCTTATCTTAGGATGAAGTGTATAACTTTAATCCATAGTGTTAAACCTTTAATTTGTTTACACTTCTTAATCAAAACACTTAATAATGATCAAGACATAAGCTTGTAACTTGGGCCTTACATTAGGGTTCTATCTCTTCCTTTTGGTTAAGATAGACCAACCCTAGTGTTTAATGGACAAGTCCCCCTCAAGTTGTCTTACAAACTTAAAATCCATTCTTAATCTCATCCTTTAATTAAAATCCACTTAATAAAGGCTTGTTATATAATGAATTTAGTCCCTAACCATGGATTAAGTTGAGGTATCTTCCTCAGCTTAAGTGTTCTCATCTATCATCCTTCTCTTAGGATGGTGTAATGAGTTCACTAATCCCTGATTAGAGATTAAACTCATTACTTAACACTAAACAAAAACCCAAAAACATCTTAATAATCACAAGTAGGTTAATGATCTTAATCCTACATCATCATGGTAATTAAGTTGAGATGCTTATCTCACACTTAAGTAGGCTCATTATCCCTAATCAGGGAGGATATAATGAGTTTACAAACCCTTGATTTAGGCTTAAGCTCATTAATTTATGCAAAGCACCAAAAACAATAAAAAAACTGAAAACATAAAAACAAACAATAAACGTCTCCTCAGGGATTCTTTTCTCATCATACTCACTCTGAAAACGAGAACCCGCTTCTTCCGTCTAATGCAAGACAGTTAGCACTCGAGCCAGACGAGTCATACACTTGAGCATAAACAAGCGAGTAGTTCACAATCAAAATCATTCCAGTCTCTTTGAGTCGAACTACGATATTCTGACTTCCTCATTGCACGAGAGGATACGTAGGCATAACTTAACAGTTATCGAACAAAAGTCTATGTGTTTTCCCCCTCTTTCAGCTTTCTTTTCTAAGCCTCAGTCTTTGAGCACTTACCTTCTTTTGGCACTGACACTCTGTACATTATTTTCTCCCTAGCTTTTATACACAATCAGCACATACACTACCCCCTTTAAACACAATCAAGTAAGCGTGGATCCCGTCGAGTACGACGGACGATCTGGGTGCTAATACCTTCCCAGGTCATAACCAACCCCCTTTTCTCAGTTTCTCTGGTTCGAAACCGTCTTATCCATACCCTTCCAGGTTTATGAAACATTACCTTTCCTTCGGGATAAAAATGCCCAGCTGGCGACTCTATTCAACCTCAACCTCCAACATCGCCGACAATTCGCGTCTGCACCGGGGACGTAAAAGTCTTTTCGGGAGTGACAACTTGGCGACTCTGTTGGGGACTATCTTTGCAACCAGGGATTCTGGTTCTTTTATGGGTTTCTCCTAGCACTTGTTTGATTTGTGTTTATGGGGGTGTTATGTGTTATGTGTGTTTTTGTTTGTTTTTTTTATTTATTGCTTTCTGTACAACTTTATTTACTGCATTTACTTTATCACTTTCATTTACTATTTTATGCATTTCATTTTATTATCATATCATATATGTGTTGGATTTGTTGGTTTGCCTTGGTGGGAGGGGTATTCCAGTGAGAAAGGTCCAACGCAAAGGCCTGAGTGACAGACATATGATTAGAGTGGTTTCATATTCTTTCCCATTCCATTTCGGTCTGGTGCGGGAATATGAAACATGGTTCAGACATGGGTTTCTTCTTGAGAACTCTGTGCTACGGATTTCCTGTAGTACTAGGGTTGTCTGGGAAGCCTTCTAAGTCTGGATGACCTTTTATGATTACCTTCAGCATCTGAGGTGAATTATAGGAGGATTCTTTATGATTAGGGTAAACATTGTACCTCCGGGTTAGAAGTGTTTACACTTCTCATAATAAATCTGAATCTGAGGATCCTTGTTCTAGAATAATACATGTGAGTGGGTGGGGTTGTTTATAGGTTTGTAGGAACCCTTGGCCTCAACATACCCTGTTACTGATATTGTTTTAAGGTTACACCATTTTGGACTGATCTTATGCTTTTATTAGTGAAAGTGTTGTGTTTTTTAATTTGGAACTTTTTTTTATCGTTTTTATTGAGAAATTGTTGAATTTTTTAACTTGGAACTTTTTTTATGCTTTATAGTGAAAATGTTGAGTTTTTTTCAACTTGGAACCTTTTCATGGTTTTTATAGTTAAATTGTTTAATTTTTTTTTTAAAATCGAAACTTTATTTTAAAGGATTTATAGTGAAATTGTTGAGTTTTTTTTTAATTGGAACATTTTTTTATGATTTTTAGAGTGAAAATGTTGAGTTTGTTTTTTAACTTTGGAATTTTTTTATGCACTTATTAGTGAATGTGTTGTGTTTTTCTAACTTGGAACTTTTTTTTTATCGTTTTTATTGAGAAATTGTTGAATTTTTTAACTTGGATCATTTTTTTTGGTTTTTATAAAGAAATTTTTAGTTTTTTTTTAACTTAGATCATTTTTTATGGTTTTACAGTAAAATTGTTGATTATTTTAACTTGGAACTTTTTTTTATGGTTTTTACAGTAAAAATGTTCAACTTTTTTCACCTGAAACATTTTTTATGCTTTTTATTGTAAAACTGTAGGGTTTTTTGACTTGGATCTTTTTTTTTAATCATTTTTATTGAGAAATTGTTTAATTTTTTAACTTGAAACTTTTTTTTATGCTTATTATAGTACTTTTTATATTGAAATCGTTGTGTTTTTTAACTTGGATATTCTTCTGTCATTTTTTTTAGTGAAATTGTTGAATTTTTTATTGGAACTTTTTTTATTATTTTTATAGTGAAACTTTTTAATTTTTTTTACTTGGATCTTTTTTTATTTTTTTATTGAGAAATTGTTGTATTTTTTAACTTGGAACATTTTTAGGCTTTATAATGAAAATGTTGAGGTTTTTTCAACTTGGAAACTTTTTATGGTTTTTATAGTGAAATTATTGAACTTTTTTTTAACATGGAACCTTTTTTTGGTTTTTATAGTTAAATTGTTTAATTTATTTAAATTGGAACTTTTTTTATCGGATTTATAGTGAAATTGTTGAGTTTTTTTTTTAACTTGGAACATTTTTTATGCTTTTATTTGTGAAAGTCTTTAGTTTATTAACTTGGAACTTTATTTTTTCGTTTTTATTGAGAAATTGTTGAATTCTTCAACTTGCATCTTTTTTATGGTTTTTATAATGAAATTGTTGATTTTTTTTAACTTGGATCACTTTTATGGTTTTATAGTGAAATTATTGAGTCTTTTAACTTGGAATTTTTTTCTATGATTTTTATAGTAAAATTGTTCAATTTATTCACCTGGAACATTTTTTTATGCTTTTTTATGGTAAAACTGTAGAGTTTTTTGACTTGGATCTTTTTTTTAAATCATTTTTATTGAGAAATTGTTTAAGTTTTTATTTTAAACTTTTTTATGCTTATTATAGTTAAATTATTTAGTTTTTAAACTCTGAACATCTTATGGTTTTTCTAGTGAATTTTTATAATTTTTTGTACATTTTATAGTGAAATTATTGAGTTTTTTAACTTGGAATTTCTTCTGTCATTTTTTAGCGAAATTGTTGAATTTTTTCCTGGAACTTTTTTTATTCTTTTTATAGTGAAACTTTTTAGTTTCTTTACTTGGATCCTTTTTTATTCTTTTAATTGAGAAATTGTTGAATTTTTTAAATTGGAACTTTTTTATTTGATTTATAGTGAAATTGTTGAGTTTTTTGCTTGGAACTTTTTTTACTGCTTTTATTAGTGAAAGTGTTGAGTTTTTTAAAATGAAACTTTTTTTTATCATTTTTATTGAGAAATTGTTGAATTTCTTAACTTTGAACTTTGTTTTATGGTTTTTATAATGAAATTTTTTAGTTTTGTTAACTTTGATAATTTTTTATAGTTTTTACAGTGAAATTATTGTATCTTTTCACTTAGAACTTTTTTTAACGGTTTTAATAGTAAAATTGTTCAATTTTTTCACCTGAAACATTTTTTATACTTTTTATGGTAAAACTATAGAGTTTTTTTGACTTGGATCTTTTTTTTATTATTTTAATTGAGAAATTGTTGAATTTTTTAACTTGAATATTTTTTATGCTTATTATAGCTAAATTGTTGAGTTTTTAAACTCTGAACTTTAATATGGTTTTTCTAGTGAAATTGTTTAATTTTTTGAATTTGAATTTTTTTATGCTTTTTATATTGAAATCGTTAGTTTTTTAACTTGGAATTTCTTCAGTCATTTTTTTAGCGAAATTGTTGAATTTTTTCCTGGAACTTTATTTATTCTTTTTATAGTGAAACTTTTTAGTTTTTTTACTTGGATCTTTTTTTTATTGTTTTATTGAAAAATTGTTGAATTTTTTAACTTGGAAAGTTTTTATGCTTTATAGTTAAAATGTTGAGGTTTTTTCATCTTTGAACCTTTTTATGGTTTTTATAGTGAAATTGTTGAGTTTTTTTTTTAAATTTGAACCTTTTTATGGTTTTTAAAACTAAATTGTTTAGTTTTTTTAAAATTGGAACTTTTTTGATATGATTTATAGTGAAATTGTTGAGTTATTTAAATTGGAACATTTATTTATGCTTTTTAGAGTGAAAATGTTGAGTTTTTTAGGTGGGAACTTTTTTTACTGCTTTTATTAGTGAATATGTTGAGTTTTTTTAACATGGAACTCTTTTATCATTTTATTGACAAATTGTTGAATTTTTTAACTTTTTTCTTTTTTTATGGTTTTTATAATTAAATTGCTTAGTTTTTTTTAACTTTGATCAAGTTTTATGGTTTTTACATTGAAATTGTTGAATCATTTCACTTAGAACTTTTTTATACGGTTTTAATAGTAAAATTGTTCAAATTTTTCACCTGGAACATTTTTTATACTTTTTATTGTAAAAGTGTAGAGTTTTTTTGATTTGGATCTTTTTTTATTATTATTTTAATTGAGAAATTGTTGAATTTTTTAACTTGAATTTTTTTATGTTTATTATAGTTAAATTGTTGAGATTATAAACTCTGAACTTTCGTATGATTTTTCTAGTGAAATTGTTTAATTTTTTGACTTTGAACTTTTTTTGTGCTTTTTATAGTGAAATCGTTGAGTTTTTAACTTGGAATTTCTTCTATCATTTTTATAGATAAATTGTTGAATTTTATTCCTGGAACTTTTTTTATTCTTTTTATAGAGAAACTTTTTAGTTTTTTTACTTGGATCTTTTTTTATAGTTTTATTGAGTAATTGTTGAATTTTTTAACTTGGAACTTTTTATGCATAGTAGTTAAAATGCTGAGGTTTTTTCAACTTTGAACCTTTTTATGGTTTTTATAGTGAAATTGTTGAGTTTTTTTTTTAAATTGGAACCTTTTTATGATTTTTAAAACTAAATTGTTTAGTTTTTTTTTTTAAATTGGATCTTTTTTTTATATGATTTATAGTGAAATTGTTGCGTTATTTAAATTGGAACATTTATTTATGCTTTTTAGAGTGAAAATGTTGAGTTTTTTTTGTTGGCAACTTTTTTTACTGCTTTTATTAGTGAAAGTGTTGAGTTTTTTAACATGGAACTTTTTTTTAATCATTTTTATTGAGAAATTGTTGAATTTTTTAACTTTGAAATTCTTTTATGGTTTTTTTAATGAAATTTTTTAGTTTTGTTAACTTTGATAATTTTTTATAGTTTTTACAGTGAAATTGTTGTATCTTTTCACTTAGAACTTTGTTTAATGGTTTTAATAATAAAATTGTTCAATTTTTTCACCTGAAACATTTTTTATACTTTTTATGGTAAAACAATAGAGTTTTTTTGACTTGGATCTTTTTTTATTATTATTTTAATTGAGAAATTGTTGAATTTTTTAACTTGAATCTTTTTTATGCTTATTATAGTTAAATTGTTGAGTTTTTAAACTCTGAACTTTAATATGGGGTTTCTAGTGAAATTGTTTAATTTTTTGAATTTGAATTTTTTTATGCTTTTTATAGTGAAATCGTTGAGTTTTTTAACTTGGAATTTCTTCAGTCATTTTTTTAGCGAAATTGTTGATTTTTTTCCTGGAACTTTATTTATTGTTTTTATAGTGAGACTTTTTAGTTTTTTTACTTGGATATTTTTTTTATTGTTTTATTGAAAAATTGTTGAATTTTTTAACTTGGACTTTTTTTTATTCTTTATAGTTAAAATGTTGAGTTTTTTTTTTCAACTTTGAACATTTTTATGGTTTTTATAGTGAAATAGTTGAGTTTTTTTATTTTTAAATTGGAACCTTTTTATGGTTTTTAAAACTAAATTGTTGTTATTTTAAAATTGGAACTTTTTTTATATGATTTATAGTGAAATTGTTGAGTTTTTTTTAGGTGGGAACATTTTTACTGCTTTTATTAGTGAATGTGTTGAGTTTTTTAAACATGGAACTCTTTTATCATTTTTATTGAGAAATTGTTGAATTTTTTAACTTTGTACTTTTTTTTATGGTGTTTATAATTAAATTGCTTAGTTTTTTTTAACTTGGATCATTTTTTATGGTTTTTACAGTGAATTTGTTGAACCCTTTCACTTATAACTTTTTTTATGGTTTTTATAGTAAAATTGTTCAATTTATTCACGTGGAATATTTTTGATACTTTTTATGGTAAAACTGTAGAGTTTTTTTGACTTTGATCTTTTCTTATTATTATTTTAATTGAAAAATTGTTGAATTTTTTAACTTGAATCTTTTTTATGCTTATTATAGTTAAATTTTTGTCTTTATAAACTCTGAACTTTCGTATGGTTTTTCTAGTGAAATTGTTTAATTTTTTGACTTTGAACTTTTTATGTCCTATTAAAATCGTTGAGTTTTTTAACTTGGAATTTCTTCTGTCATTTTTTTAGCGAAATTGTTGAATTTTTTTCCTGGAACTTTTTTTATTCTTTTTATAGTGAAACTTTTTAGTTTTTTTACTTGGATATTTATTTTTTGCTTTATTGAGAAATTGTTGAATTTTTTAACTTGAAACTTTTTTATGCTTTATAGTGAAAAGTTGAGTTTTTTTTTTCAACGTTGAACCTTTTTATGGTTTTTATAGTGAAATTGTTGAGATTTTTTTTAAATTGAACATTTTTATGATTTTTAAAACTAAATTGTTTTATTTTTTTTTTAAAATTGGAACTTTTTTTATATGATTTATAGTTAAATTGTTGAGTTATTTAAATTGGAACATTTATTTATGCTTTTTAGAGTGAAATTGTCGAGTTTTTTTAGCTTGTAACTTTTTTTACTACTTTTATTAGTGAAAGTGTTGAGTTTTTTAACATGGAAGTCTTTTATCATTTTTATTGAGAAATTGTTGAATTTTTTTAACTTTGTACTTTTTTTATGGTTTTCATAATGAAATGTTTTGTTTTTTTAATACCTTTTATGGTAAAACTGTAGAGTTTTTTTCACTTGGATCTTTTATTATTATTATTATTTTAATTGAGAAATTGTTGAATTTTTTAACTTGAATCTTTTTTATGTTTATTATAGTTAAATTGTTGAGTTTTTAAACTCTGAACTTTCGTATGGTTTTTCTCGTGAAATTGTTTAATTTTTTGACTTTGAACTTTTTTGTGCTTTTTATAGTGAAATCGTTGAGTTTTTTAACTTGGAATTTCTTGTCATTTTTCTAGTGAAATTGTTGATTTTTTTCCTGGAACTTTTTTAATTCTTTTTATAGTGAAACTTTTTAGTATTTTTACTTGGATCTTTTTTTATTGTTTTATTGAGAAATTTTTGAATTTTTTAACTTGGAACTTTTTTATGCTTTATAGTGAAATTGTTGAGTTATTTAAATTGAAACATTTATTTATGCTTTTTAGAGTGAAAATGTTGAGTTTTTTTAGCTTAGAACTTTTTTTACTACTTTTACTAGTGAAAGTTTTGAGTTTTTTAACATGGAACTCTTTTATCATTTTTATTGAGAAATTGTTGAATTTTTTAACATTGTACTTTTTTTATGGTTTTTATAATTAAATTGTTTGGTTTTTTTAACTTGGATCATTTTTTATGGTTTTTACAGCGAAATTGTTGAATCCTTTCACTTAGAACTTTTTTATGGTTTTTATAGTAAAATTGTTCAATTTTTTCACCTAGAATTATTTTTATACTTTTTATGTCAAAATTGTAGAGTTTTTTTGACTTGGATCTTTTCTTATTATTATTTTAATTGAGAAATTATTGAATTTTTTAACTTGAATCTTTTTTATGTTTATTATAGTTAAATTGTTGAGATTTTAAACTCTGAACTTCGTATCGTTTTTCTAGTGAAATTGTTTAAATTTTTTACTTTGAACTTTTTTTGTGCTTTTTATAGTGAAATCGTTGAGTTTTTTAACTTGAAATTTCTTGTGTCATTTATTTAGTGAAATTGTTGATTTTTTTTCCTGGAACTTTTTTAATTCTTTTTATAGTGAAACTTTTTAGTTTTTTTACTTGGATCTTTTTTTTATTGTTTTATTGAGAAATTGTTGAATTTTTTTACTTGGAACTTTTTATACTTTATAGTTAAAATGTTGAATTTTTTTCAACTTTGAACCTTTTTATGGTTTTTATATTGAAATTATTGAGTTTTTTATTTAAATTGGAACCTTTTTATGGTTTTTATATTGAAATTGTTGAGTTTTTTATTTAAATTGGAAACTTTTTATGGTTTTTAAAACTAAATTGTTTATTCTTTTTTAAAATTGGAGTGAAATTGTTGAGTTATTTAAATTGGAACATTTATTTATGCTTTTTAGAGTGAAAATTTTGAGTTTTTTAGGTGGGAACTTTTTTTACTACTTTTATTAGTGAATGTGTTGAGTTTTTTTAACATGGAACTCTTTTATCATTTTATTGACAAATTGTTGAATTTTTTTTAACTTTTTTCTTTTTTTATGGTTTTTATAATTAAATTGCTTAGTTTTTTTTAACTTTGATCAATTTTTATGGTTTTTACATTGAAATTGTTGAATCATTTCACTTAGAACTTTTTTATACGATTTTAATAGTAAAATTGTTCAAATTTTTCACCTGGAACATTTTTAAACTTTTTTTGGTAAAACTGTAGAGTTTTTTTGACTTGGATCTTTTTTTATTATTATTTTAATTGAGAAATTGTTGAATTTTTTAACTTGAATCTTTTTTATGTTTACTATAGTTAAATTGTTGAGTTTATAAACTCTGAACTTTCGTATGGTTTTTCTAGTGAAATTGTTTAATTTTTTGACTTTGAACTTTTTTTGTGCTTTTTATAGTGAAATCGTTGAGTTTTTAACTTGGAATTTCTTCTATCATTTTTTTAGATAAATTGTTGAATTTTATTCCTGGAACTTTTTTTATTCTTTTTATAGAGAAACTTTTTAGTTTTTTTACTTGGATCTTTTTTTATAGTTTTATTGAGTAATTGTTGAATTTTTTAACTTGGAACTTTTTATGCATAGTAGTTAAAATGCTGAGGTTTTTTCAACTTTGAACCTTTTTATGGTTTTTATAGTGAAATTGTTGAGTTTTTTTTTAAATTGGAACCTTTTTATGATTTTTAAAACTAAATTGTTTAGTTTTTTTTTTTTTAAATTGGATCTTTTTTTTATATGATTTATAGTGAAATTGTTGCGTTATTTAAATTGGAACATTTATTTATGCTTTTTAGAGTGAAAATGTTGAGTTTATTTTGTTGGCAACTTTTTTTACTGCTTTTATTAGTAATAATTCCGGCGAACCTTTCTGTCTCCGAGGGTTGGTCTAGGGTTTAAGAAGCGGTTGACGGGACTGAGTTGAACTAGTTTGGTTTAAACTCCTTACCTTAGGGTAAGGGACCTTCTAGTTTGATTTGGTTCTGCTTAGCTTGCGGCTATGGGTCGAGGGAGAGGGCGACCAAGAAAGCATAAGGTACTTTTTCCATTGATTGCAACTACACTCTTTCAAAATAGCATAAAGAAAAAAGATTCGGAGCAAGGGTCGTATGTGGGTACTGAATCGAACTCGGTGAAGAGTTTTGATGGGAGTCGAGATACCCTAGAAGGGAATGATATGGGAACATTGAAGGAGGTTATGAGAAACAATCCAGTAAATGAAGTGATTGCAGATGAGAAGAAGGAGAATGTTGAAGAGGATTTTGGAACAAGAAGAAAAGAAGATGCCCAAAAACTATGGGTGGACATCATTAGTGGAAACTGAAACCCTGCAAATGGTGCACACATTGAATACATTGCGCCAAAGATAGTTGAAGGGGAAATTGAAGTTGACATTGAAGAAGCTGACATTGAATCTGAGGTACAATTATGGGAATTTTCTCTAATCATGTATGTTATAGGGAAAGACCTTAGCATCAATGCAGTGAAACAATATATGTCTAGGTTCTGGAATTTTGTGAAATTGCCTGCGCTTTACTACCATGAGGAGGGATACTTTATTCTGAAATTCCAAACACAACAGGACAAGGAAGCAGTAGTGATGAAGGGCCCATATACCATTCAAAATATGCCCATGGTACTAAAAGATTGGACTCCATCTTTTGATTTTCAAAAAGATATGCTGCGGACTCTCCCAATATGGATTAAGTTACCATTTTTACCTCTCCACCTATGGGGTGTTAGGAGCCTTGGAAAAATAGGGAGTGCATTAGGGGTGCCTCTATTCACAGATGAATGTACATCAAACAAGTTAAGAGTTTCTTATGCAAGAATTCTGGTGGAGATAGATATAACACAAAAACCAAGATACTACATATTGATCAAAGATAGTGAGGGAAAGAAGAGAAAACAAGCTGTTGAATATGAATGGAAGCCTACATTCTGTGAGACATGCCAAAAAGTAGGGCACCAATGCAAGCCAAAAACAAAGCAGACATGGCAGGTGAAACCCAATATGGAGACTACTAGAAAAACAGATAGCAATGTTGTGGTGAATCAAACTGAACTGGCCCAAACTGTCCTCCCACCAATAGAGGAAAAATCAGAGGAGGAATGTAGATGGGAACTGGTTAGTAGTAGTAAAAGAAACAAAGGAAAAGTAGTGGTGAATGAGAAGCAAAATCTGATCAACTGCCAGAATGGTTTTCAAGCCTTGGTGAGTGGGGGTCCATCAAGGGCTTTGGTGGATATTACATGATAATTTCTTGGAATGTAAGGGGCTTAAATAATGGAGGCAAGTGCAATGAGGTTATAGCCCGTCTCAGAAACTTGCAGCCAGAAATTGCAATACTTTTAGAAACTAGAATAAAGTCTAAGAATGCTGGAAAAATAAGAAAGAAGGTTGGAAAAAATTTGAGGTTCATTGACAATTATCTGAAACATGATAATGGTAGAATATGGATTTTGTAGGATGAGGATAAAGTAACAGTTCAAACTCACAAGATTGGAGAACAATTCATCCATTGCAATGTGTCAATGAGGAATGGTACTAGACAAACCTGGATCACTACAATCTATGCATCTAATCTGCTGGATCAGAGGAAAAAATTGTGGAAGGAATTGATTCAAATTCATGGTAGTGTGATAAGTCCTTGGTGTGTGATAGGAGACTACAACAATGTGCTTAGAGCTCATGACAGGGTGGGAGGTAACCTTGTGATGGAAAAAGAGTACAAAGACCTTGTTGAAATGATGGAGATCACAGGGCTGCTTGAGAAATACAGTACTGGCAATCACTTCACATGGTGTAATAATCAAAGAGATAACATGATCTATTCTAGAATAGATAGAGTGTTGGGGAATCTGATATGGCAGCAACAGAACATTGATGTAAACCTTCATATCATGAACCAAGGGGTCTCAGATCATGCTTTACTGTGCCTTAAACATAAGGAGGCTAATCATATAAAAAAGGGCACTTTCAAGTTTCAAAATGATGTAATCCAAAATGGGGATTTTGAAGAAAAAGTTAAAAGAAGTTGGGAGGATCCACTGGAGGATAGACCTTTATATACTGTCTGGAAAAAATTGCAAAGACTCCAATCAGTTATTAAAGAGCTCAGCAGGCCTCTCTATGGAATCAGATACCAACTCATTCAGGCTAGATTGGAGTTAGAGAATGCGCAAAATGATTTGATCAGAGAAAAAATGAATGTGAATCTGATTGATGTTGTAAAAGAAAAAATGCAGGATGTCATGAGGCTGAGTAACATTGAAGAAAACATCATCAAGCCGAAATCCAAGGTTGATTGGTTAAGGCTAGGGGATGGTAATAATGAATATTTTCATGCCTCCCTAAAAGCTAGACAAAAGCATAATAACATGGATGATCTAGTGAATGAGAATGGAGCTGTAATTCAAAACCAGAAAGAAATGGACGAGGTGGTTATTAAGTTCTACAAAGAGTTGGTTGGTTCATCTAGCAACAATCTATTTAGCATTGATATTGAGGCCATGAGAAGTGGACCTCAAATCAATAATATGCAGGGAGAGTACCTTACTAGTCCTGTAAATGAGATAGAAATTCAGAAAAGTTTACAAGGCATAAGTGATAATTCAGCTCCAGGACTTGATGGTTTCAATGCGAAATTTTTCAAAACTACATGGAATATTATAAAGGAGGATATAATTAGAGCTGTGAAAGACTTCTTTGATAGGGGTAAGCTTTATAAAGCCATGAACTGTACTGTTGTGACCCTTATTCCTAAGATCCAACCTGCTACAAAAGTGAAAGATTTTCGCCCTATTTCCTGTTGTACTGTGATTTATAAGATAATCTCTAGAATCATTACAACTAGGCTTGGAAAAATTATTGGAACTGTGATCAATAACAGTCAAGCAGCTTTTGTCCCTGGGAAGCAAATCCATGATCATATTCTTATGGCTTTTGAGTTAATTAGAAGATACAGTGTGAAAAAAGGGGCACCCAGATGCATGTTGCAGATGGACTTGCAAAAAGCGTACGACACGGTTGAGTGGATTGCTTTGGAAAACATCCTTATTGAATTCAGTTTTCCCCATAAATTCATTCAATGGATAATGGAAACAGTCTGAACAGTCTCGTACAGGTATCAGGTTAATGGGAATCTCACGAATGTGTTGGAGGTGAAGAGAGGGCTTAGGCAAGGGGATCCCCTATCCCCCTTGCTGTTTGTTCTAGTTATGGAATACTTGCACAGGGTTCTCCACAAACTCAAAGCCATCCCAAACTTCAATTATCATATTAAGTGTGAGAAGCTGGAAATTATCAACCTTAGTTTTGCGGATGACCTGTTGTTGTTCTCGAGAGGAGATGTGAAATCAGTTCAGCTGATGCTTGATGGGTATGAAGTTTTTTCAAATTCTACAGGACTGAAAATAAACCCGTCGAAATGCAAGGTTTATTTCGGCAGTGTGGTGGATGAGGACAAAAAGGAGATCCTTAGAATAACTAATTTTGAGGAAGGCCTGCTGCCGTTTCGCTACTTGGGAATTCCAGTCACAAGTAAGAAACTTAATGTGGCTCATTACTTGCCTCTGATGGATAAAATTCTGAGTAGAATCCACCATTGGAGTTCGCGACTATTATCGATGGCAGGCAGAGCTCAACTGATAAACAGTGTTATTTTCGCTCTCACTAATTTCTGGGTGCAGTGCCTTCCCCTGCCAAAGAAACTGATTGTGAGGATCAATGTTGTTTGCAGGACATTCCTTTGGTCAGGAAAGGAAATCATTTCAAGAAAATCCCCAGTAGCATGGGAAAGAGTTTGTACATCAAAGAAGAAGGGTGGGCTTAACATTGTGAATATCAGTACTTGGAATATAGTTTGCTTGGCAAAACTGCTTTGGAACTTATCTGAGAAAACTGACAGCTTATGGATTAAATGGATTCACTGTTATTATGTGAAAAGGCAAGATGTTATGAACATGGAGGTGAAGCAAAATTCTTCGTGGATAATGAAGAATATCATCAAAACCCGGGATAGAGTCAGTGGCCTTACGGAGTGGCGGAACAGTTTGCAAAATGGGAAATTCAGTACAAGACGGATATATGAGGAACTAAGTAACAATACTGAGGTCCATTGGAGGAAACTTTTCATGCATAACCCAGCGAGACCTCGAGCTTTACACGCTCTATGGCTAGTGTGTCATGAGAGAATGGCCACAAAGGAGAGACTCATGCGATTTGGAATGATTAGTGAGAGTAGCTGTCTGTTTTGTGATGCATTGGAAAATCAGGAACACCTTTTTTTTCAATGTCAACCTTTGGTGGAAATATGGAAGTTTGTCCTAGATTGGTTGGAGATTGTGCATAGTCCTTGTGGGTGGAAAGAGGAGCTTGCTTTGGTGCTGAAAAAAAGTAATCTAAAGAGTCCCTGCAGTGAGATTGTGAAATGTGCGATAGCGGAAACTATATATGAGATTTGGCATTGTAGAAACAACATTTGTTTCAAAAAAGATAACATTCTGAATGGGGCGAAGGATAGAATCATAGATGTGATTGTTAACAGATGCTGGACTAGGCCTAGATTGCGTAAGGCTATCGGTAGAATGCTAATGGCTTAGTTTCTTTTTCTTCTTAGTCTATTTGTCGTAGTGAGTAGCTGGATCTCCGTTGAGATCGCTTGATGTAATCTGTTTTTTGGTAATAAAGTATTATTTCTCCAAAAAAAAAAAATTGTTCAATTTTTTCACCTGAAACATTTTTTATACTTTTTATGGTAAAACGATAGAGTTTTTTTGACTTGGATCTTTTTTTATTATTATTTTAATTGAGAAATTGTTGAATTTTTTAACTTGAATCTTTTTTATGCTTATTATAGTTAAATTGTTGAGTTTTTAAACTCTGAACTTTAATATGGGGTTTCTAGTGAAATTGTTTAATTTTTTGAATTTGAATTTTTTTATATAGTGAAATCGTTGAGTTTTTTAACTTGGAATTTCTTCAGTCATTTTTTTAGCGAAATTGTTGATTTTTTTCCTGGAACTTTATTTATTGTTTTTATAGTGAAACTTTTTAGTTTTTTTACTTGGATCTTTTTTTTTATTATTTTATTGAAAAATTGTTGAATTTTTTAACTTGGAACTTTTTTATTCTTTATAGTTAAAATGTTGAGTTTTTTTTTCAACTTTGAACCTTTTTATGGTTTTTATAGTGAAATAGTTGAGTTTTTTTATTTTTAAATTGGAACCTTTTTATGGCTTTTAAAACTAAATTGTTGTTATTTTAAAATTGGAACTTTTTTTTATATGATTTATAGTGAAATTGTTGAGTTTTTTTAGGTGGGAACATTTTTACTGCTTTTATTAGTGAATGTGTTGAGTTTTTTAAACATGGAACTCTTTTATCATTTTTATTGAGAAATTGTGGAATTTTTTAACTTTGTACTTTTTTTTTATGGTTTTTATAATTAAATTGCTTAGTTTTTTTTAACTTGGATCATATTTTATGGTTTTTACAGTGAATTTGTTGAACCCTTTCACTTATAACTTTTTTTATGGTTTTTATTGTAAAATTGTTCAATTTATTCACCTGGAATATTTTTTTATACTTTTTATGGTAAAACTGTAGAGTTTTTTTTGACTTTGATCTTTTCTTATTATTATTTTAATTGAGAAATTGTTGAATTTTTTAACTTGAATCTTTTTTATGCTTATTATAGTTAAATTTTTGTCTTTATAAACTCTGAACTTTCGTATGGTTTTTCTAGTGAAATTGTTTAATTTTTTGACTTTGAACTTTTTATGTCCTATTAAAATCGTTAAGTTTTTTAACTTGGAATTTCTTCTGTCATTTTTTTAGCGAAATTGTTGAATTTTTTTCCTGGAACTTTTTTTATTCTTTTTATAGTGAAACTTTTTAGTTTTTTTACTTGGATATTTATTTTTTGTTTTATTGAGAAATTGTTGAATTTTTTAACTTGAAACTTTTTTATGCTTTATAGTGAAAAGTTGAGTTTTTTTTTCAACGTTGAACCTTTTTATGGTTTCTATAGTGAAATTGTTGAGATTTATTTTAAATTAAACATTTTTATGATTTTTAAAACTAAATTGTTTTTTTTTTTAAATTGGAACTTTTTTTTATATGATTTATAGTTAAATTGTTGAGTTATTTAAATTGGAACATTTATTTATGCTTTTTAGAGTGAAATTGTCGAGTGTTTTTAGCTTGTAACTTTTTTTACTACTTTTATTAGTGAAAGTGTTGAGTTTTTTAACATGGAAGTCTTTTATCATTTTTATTGAGAAATTGTTGAATTTTTTTAACTTTGTACTTTTTTTTATGGTTTTCATAATGAAATGTTTTGTTTTTTTAATACTTTTTATGGTAAAACTGTAGAGTTTTTTTTCTCTTGGATCTTTTATTATTATTATTATTTTAATTGAGAAATTGTTGAGTTTTTTAACTTGAATCTTTTTTATGTTTATTATAGTTAAATTGTTGAGTTTTTAAACTCTAAACTTTCGTATGGTTTTTCTCGTGAAATTGTTTAATTTTTTGACTTTGAACTTTTTTGTGCTTTTTATAGTGAAATCGTTGAGTTTTTTAACTTGGAATTTCTTGTCATTTTTTTAGTGAAATTGTTGAATTTTTTCCTGGAACTTTTTTAATTCTTTTTATAGTGAAACTTTTTAGTTTTTTTACTTGGATCTTTTTTTTATTGTTTTATTGAGAAATTGTTGAATTTTTTTACTTGGAACTTTTTATACTTTATAGTTAAAATGTTGAGTTTTTTTCAACTTTGAACCTTTTTATGGTTTTTATATTGAAATTGTTGAGTTTTTTTTATTTAAATTTGGAACCTTTTTATGGTTTTTAAAACTAAATTGTTTATTCTTTTTTAAAATTGGAGTGAAATTGTTGACTTATTTAAATTGGAACATTTATTTATGCTTTTTAGAGTGAAAATGTTGAGTTTTTTAGGTGGAAACTTTTTTTTACTGCTTTTATTAGTGAATGTGTTGAGTTTTTTTAACATGGAACTCTTTTATCATTTTATTGACAAATTGTTGAATTTTTTAACTTTTTTCTTTTTTTATGGTTTTTATAATTAAATTGCTTAGTTTTTTTAACTTTGATCAATTTTTATGGTTTTTACATTGAAATTGTTGAATCATTTCACTTAGAACTTTTTTATACGGTTTTAATAGTAAAATTGTTCAAATTTTTCACCTGGAACATTTTTTATACTTTTTTTGGTAAAACTGTAGATTTTTTTTGACTTGGATCTTTTTTTTTTATTATTTTAATTGAGAAATTGTTGAATTTTTTAACTTGAATCTTATTTATGTTTATTATAGTTAAATTGTTGAGATTATAAACTCTGAACTTTCGTATGGTTTTTCTAGTGAAATTGTTTAATTTTTTTTACTTTGAACTTTTTTTGTGCTTTTTATAGTGAAATCGTTGAGTTTTTAACTTGGAATTTCTTCTATCATTTTTTTAGATAAATTGTTGAATTTTATTCCTGGAACTTTTTTTATTCTTTTTATAGAGAAACTTTTTAGTTTTTTTACTTGGATCTTTTTTTATAGTTTTATTGAGTAATTGTTGAATTTTTTAACTTGGAACTTTTTATGCATAGTAGTTAAAATGCTGAGGTTTTTTAAACTTTGAACCTTTTTATGGTTTTTATAGTGAAATTGTTGAGTTTTTTTTTTTAAATTGGAACCTTTTTATGGTTTTTAAAACTAAATTGTTTAGTTTTTTTTTTTAAAATTGGATCTAGTTTTTTTTTTTTAAATTTGAACTTTGTTTATGCTTTTATTAGTTCTAGTGTTGAGTTTTTTTTTTTTAACTTGGAACTTTTTTTATCGCTTTTATTGAGAAATTGTTGAGTTTTTTTAACTTTGAACTTTTTTATGCTTTTTATGGTAAAACTATAGAGTTTATTTAACTTGGATCTTTTCTTTTTTTTATCATTTTTATCGAGAAATTATTTAATTATTTAATTTGAAACTTTTTTATGCTTATTATAGTTAAATTGTTTAATTTTTAAGCTTGGAACCTTCTTATGGTTTATATAGCGAAATTGTTTAATACTGTTTTTATAGTGAAATTGTTTTTTTTAAATTGGAATTTTTTCTTATAGGGTTTATAGTGAAATTATTGATTTTTTTTTAAATTGGAACATATTTTTTATGCTTTTTAGAGTGAAAATGTTGAGTTTTTTTAACTTGGAACTTTTGTTTTATGCTTTTATTAGGGAAAATGTTAAATTTTTTAACTTGGAACTTTTTTATCGTTTTTATTGAGAAATTGTTGAATTTTCTAACTTTGATTTTTTTATAGTTTTTAAAATGAAATTGTTGAGTTTTTTTGAACTTGGATAATTTTTTTATGTTTTTTACAGCTAAATTGTTGAGTCTTTTAATTTGGAACTTTTTTATGGATTTTATAGTAAAATTGTTCAATTTTTTTCACCTGGAACATTTTTTATGCTTTTTATGGTAAAACTGTAGAGTTTTTTTGACTTGGATTTTTTTTATCATTTTAATTGAGAAATTGTTGAATTTTTTAACTTGAAATTTTTTTATGCTTATTATAGTTAAATTGTTTAGTTTTTAAACTTGGAACTTTCGTATGGTTTTAATAGTGAAATTGTTTTATTTTTTGAATTTGAACTTTTTTTTGTTTTATTTTATAGTGTAATTGTTGAGTTTTTTAACTTAGAATTTCTTGTATGATTTTTGTAAAGAAATTGTTATTTTTTTTCCTGGAACTTTTTTTATTCTTTTTATAGTGAATCTTTTTAGTTTTTTTACTTTGATCTATTTTTATTGTTTTATTGAGAAATCGTTGAGTTTTTTTAACAAGGAACTTTTTTTATGCTTTATAGTGAAAATGTTGAGTTTTTTTCAACTTGAAACCTTTTTATAGTTTTTATTGTGAAATTGTTGAGTTTATTTTTAATTTGGAACCTTTTATGGTTTTTATAGTTAAATTGTTTAGTTTTTTACTGACTTTATAGTCAAATTGTTGAGTTTTTGTAAATTGGAACATTTATTTATGCTTTCTAGAGTGAAAATGTTGAGTTTTTTAACTCGAAACATTTTTTATGCTTTAATTAGTGAAAGTGTTGAGTTTTATAACTTGGAACTTTTTTTATTGTTTTTATTGAGAAATTGTTAAATTTTTTAACTTAGGTCTTTTTATGGTTTTTATAATCAAATTGTTGAATTTTTTTTAACTTGGATCATTTTTATAGTTTTTACAGTGAAATAGTTTGTTAACTTGGAACTTTTTTTTTATGGTTTTGATAGTAAAATTGGTCAATTTTTACCTGGAACATTTTTTTATGCTTTTTATGGTAAACTGTAGAGTTTTGTTTTACTTAGATCTTTTATTTTATCATTTTCATTGAGAAATTGTTTAAGTTTTTAACTTGAAACTTTTTTATGCTTATTATAGTTAATGTTTAGTTTTTAAGCTTGGAACCTTCTTATGGTTTATATAGTGAAATTATTTAATTTTTTGACTTTGAACTTTTTTTGGTGCTTTTTATAGTGAAATAGTTGAGTTTTTTAGCTTGAAATTTCTTGTGATTCTTTTAGTGAAATTATTTATTTTTTTCTTGGAACTTTTTTTATTCTTTTTATAGTGAAACTTTTAAGTTTTTTTTACTTGGATCTTTTAATATTATTTTATTGCGAAATTGTTGAATTTTTTAACTTGGAACTTTTTTTTATCCGTTTTATAGTGAAATTGTTGAGTTTTTTTTAAACATTGAACGTTTTTACGATTTTATAGTGAAATTGTATAATTTTTTTTTAAATTGGAATTTTTGTTATAGGCTTTATAGTGAAATTTTTGAGTTTTTTTTTAATTGGAACATATTTTTTTTTGCTTTTTAGAGTGAAAATGTTGAGTTTTTTAACTTGGAACTTTTTTTTTATGCTTTTATTTGTGAAAGTGTTGAGTTTTTAACTTGGAACTTTTTTATCGTTTTTATTGAGAAATTTGTTGAATTTTTTAACTTCGAACTCTTTTATGGTTTTTATAATGAAATTGATGAGTTTTTTTTAACTTGGATAATTTTTTATGGTAAAACTATATAGTTTATTTTACTAGATCTTTTTTTATTATCATTTTAATTGAGAAATTGTTGAATTTTTTAACTTGAAACTTTTTTATGCTTATTATAGTTAAATTATTTAGTTTTTAAACATGGAACTTTCATATGGTTTTTATTGTGAAATTGTTTAATTTTTTGACTTTGAACTTTTTTTGTACTTTTTATATTGAAATCGTTGAGTTTTTTAACTTGGAATTTCTTGTATAATTTTTTTAGCGAAATTGTTATATTTTTTCTTGGAACATTTTTTAGTCTTTTTATTGTGAAATTGTTTTGTTCTTTTTTACTTGGATCTTTTTTTATTGTTTTGTTGAGAAATTGTTAAAATTTTCAACTTGGAACTTTTTTATGCTTTATAGTGAAAATGTTGAGTTTTTTTCAACTGGAACCTTTTTATGGTTTTTATAGTGAGATTGTTGAGTTTTTTTTAACTTGGAACCTTTTTTATGGTTTTTATAGTTTAATTGTTTAATTGTTTTTTAAATTGGAACTTGTTTATTGGCTTTATAGTAAAATTATTGAGTTTTAATTTTAAATTGGAACATTTATTTATGCGTTTTCGAGGGAAAATGTTGTGTTATTTAACTTGGAACTTTTTTTATGGTTTTATTAGTGAATGTGTTGAGTTTTTTTAACTTGGAACTTTTTTTATCGTTTTTATGAGAAATTATTGAATTTTTTAACTTGGGTCTTTTTTATGGTTTTTATAATGAAATTGTTGAAGTTTTTTAACTTGGATCATATCTTTTGTTATTACAGTGAAATTGTTGAGTTTTTTTTTTAACTTGGAACTTTTTTCTATGGTTTTTATAGTAAAAAAGTTCAATGGTTTTTATGTTAAAATTGTAGAGTTTTTTGACTTGGATCTTTTTTTTAATCATTTTTATTGAGAAATTGTTTAATTTTTTAACTTGAAACTGTTGAATGCCATTATAATTAAATTGTTTAGTTTTTAAGTTTGGAACCTTCATTTGATTTATATAGTGAAATTGTTTAATTTTTTTACTTTGAACTTTTTATTGTGCTTTTTGTAGTGAAATCGTTGAGATTTTTAACTTGGAATTTCTTTTGTGATTTTTTTAGGGAAATTGTTGAATTGTTTCCTTGAACTTTTTTTATTCTTTTTATAGTGAAACTTTTAATATTTTTTTACTTGGATCATTTAATATTGTTTTGTTGAGAAATTGTTGAATTTTTTAACTTGGAACTTTTGTTATGTTGTTTAAAATGAAAATGTTGAGTTTTTTTTTAACTTGGAATGTTTTTACGGTTTTTATAATGAAATTGATTTTTTTTAAATTGGAACTTTATCTTATAGGCTTTATAGTGAAATTGTTGAGTTTTATAAAATTGGAACATTTTTTATGCTTTTTAGAGTGAAAATGTTGAGTTTTTTAACTTGGAACTTTTTTTTATGCTTTTATTAGTTAAAGTGTTGAATTTTTTAACTTGATGCTTTTTTATCGTTTTTATTGAGAAAATATTTAATTTTTTAATTTTTTAACTTTGAACTTTGAACTTTTTTATGGTTTTTATAAATAAATTGTTGAGTTTTTTTGAACTTGGATAGTTTTTTTAGGTTTTTTAGAGTGAAATTGTTGAGTCTTTTAATTTGGAACTTTTTTATGGATTTTATAGTAAAATTGTTCATTTTTTTCACCTAGGACATTTTTTTTTATGCTTTTTATGGTAAAACTGTAGAGTTTTTTGACTTGAATCTTTATTTTTATCATTTTTATCGAGAAATTGTTTAATTTTTTATCTTGAAATTGTTTTATGCTTATTATAGTTAAATTGTTTAGTTTTTAAACTCTGGACTTTCTAATGGTTTTTCTAGTGAAATTGTTTAATTTTTTTGACTTTGAACTTTTTTAGTACTTCTTATAGTGAAATTGTTGAGTTTTTTTAACTTGAAATTTCTTGTCATTTTTGTAGCAAAATTGTTGATTTTTTTCCTGGAACTTTTTTTTTTATTCTTTTTATAGTGAAACTTTTTAGTTTTTTTTACTTAGATCTTTTTTTATTATTTTATTGAGAAATTGTTGAATTTTTTAACTATGAACTTTTTTTTATGCTTTTTAGAGAAAATGTTGAATTTTTTCAACTTGGAACCTTTTTATGGTTTTTATAGTGAAATTGTTGAGTTTTTTTTTAACTAGGAACCTTTTTATGGTTTTTATAGTTAAATTGTTTAATTCTTTTTTAAATTGGAACTTTTTTTTAGGCTTTATGGTAAAATTGTTGAGTTTTTTTTTTTTAATTTGAACATTATTTTTATGCTTTTTAGAGTAAAAATGTAAAGTTTTTAACTTGAAACTTTTTTTATGTTTTTATTAGTGAATGTGTTGAATTTTTTAACTTTGATCTTTTTTTTATCTTTTTTATTGAGAAATTGTTGAATTTTTTCACTTGGGTCTTTTTTATGGTTTTTATAATGAAATTGTTGAAGTTTTTTAACTTGGATCATTTTTATGGTTTTTACAGTGAAATTGTTGAGTTTCTTAACTTGGAACTTTTTTTAAGGTTTTATAGTATAATTGTTCAATTATTTCACCTGGTACATTTTTTATGCTTTTTATGGTAAAACTGTAGAGTTTTTTTTACTTCGATCTTTTTTTATTTATCATTTTTATCGAGAAATTACTTATTTTTTTAACTTTAAACTTTTTTATGCTTATTATAGTTAAATTGTTTAGTTTTTAAACTCTGAACTTTCTTATGGTTTTTCTAGTGAAATTGTTTAATTTTTGGACTTTGAACTTTTTTAGTACTTCTTATTGTGAAATCGTTGAGTTTTTTTAACTTGAAATTTCTTGTCATTTTTGTAGCAAAATTGTTGATTTTTTTCCTGGGACTTTTTTTTATTCTTTTTATAGTGAAACTTTTTAGTTTTTTTTACTTGGATCTTTTTTTATTGGTTTATTGAGAAATTGTTGAATTTTTTCACTTGGAACTTTTTTTATGCTTTTTAGAGAAAATGTTGAATTTTTCAACTTGGAACCTTTTTATGGTTTTTATAGTAAAATTGTTGTGTTTTTTTTTTTAACTTGGAACCTTTTTATGGTTTTTATAGTTAAATTGTTTAATTTCTTTTTTAAATTGGAACTTTTTTTTAGGCTTTATGGTAAAATTGTTGAGTTTTTTTATATTTTAAATTTGAACATTATTTTTATGCTTTTTAGATTAAAAATGTTAAGTTTTTGAACTTGAAACTTTTTTTTTAATGTTTTTATTAGTGAATGTGTTGAATTTTTTAACTTTGAACTTTTTTTTTATCTTTTATATTGAGAAATTGTTGAATCTTTTCAATTGGGTATTTTTTATGGTATTATAGTATAATTGTTCAATTATTTCACCTGGTACATTTTTTATGCTTTTTATGGTAAAACTGTAGAGTTTTTTTGACTTTGATCTTTTTTTATTTATCATTTTTATCGAGAAATTACTTAATTTTTTAACTTTAAACTTTTTTATGCTTATTATAGTTAAATTGTTTAGTTTTTAAACTCTGAAATTTCTTATGGTTTTTCTAGTGAAATTGTTTATTTTTTTTACTTTGAACTTTTTTTGTACATTTAACAGTGAAGTCGTTGAGTTTTTTAACTTGGAATTTCTTTTGTCATTTTTTTAGCCAAATTGTTGAGTTTTTTCCCGGAACTTTTTTTATTCTTTTTATAGTGGAACTTTTTAGTTTTATTTACTTGGATATTATTTTATTGTTTTATTGAGAATTTTTGAATTTTTTAACTTGGAACTTTTTTTTATACTTTTTATAAAGAAAATGTTGAGTTTTTTTCAACTTGGTACCTTTTTATGGATTTTATAGTGAAATTGTTGAGTTTATTTTAACTTGGAACCTTTTTATTGTTTTTATAGTGAAGTTTTTTTTTTTTTTTTTTAAATTGGATCTTTTTTTATAGGCTTTATAGTGAAATAGTTGAGATTTTTTAACTTAGAACATTTTTTAATGGTTTTAATAGTGAAAATGTTGAGTTTTTTGAACTTTTTAAGGGTTTTTATAATAAAATTGTTCTATTTTATCACCTGGAAGATTTTTTATGCTTTTTGAGGTAAAACTGTAGAGTGAAACTGTTTAATGCCATTATAATTAAATTGTTTAGTTTTTAAGCTTGGAACCTTCCTATGATTTATATAGTTAAATTGTTTAATTTTTTTACTTTGAACTTTTTTTTGTGCTTTTTATAGTGAAATCGTTGAGTTTTTAACTTGGAATTTCATTTGTGATTTTTTTAGTGAAATTGATGAATTTTTTCCTAGAACTTTTTTTATTCTTTTTATAGTGAAACTTTTAAAGTTTTTTTTACTTGGATCTTTTAATATTGTTTTATTGAGAAACTGTTAAATTTTTAAGTTGTAACTTTTTTTTATGTTTTTTATAGTGAAGTTGTTGAGTTTTTTTAACTTGAAACGTTTTTACGGTTTTTATAGTTAAATTGTTTATTTTTATTTTTAAATTGGAACTTTTTCTTATAAGCATATAGTGAAATTGTTGAGTTTTTTTAAATTGGAACATTTTTTATGCTTTTTAAAGTGAAAATGTTGAGTTTTTCAACTTGGAACTTTTTTTATGCTTTTATTAGTGAAAGTATCGAGTTTTTTACCTTGGAACTTTTTTTATCGTTTTTATTGAGATTGTTGAGTTTTTTTTAACTTGGATCATTTTTATGGATTTTACAGTGAAATTGTTGAGTCTTTTTACTTGGAACTTTTTTTATGGTTTTTATCATTTTTATTGAGAATTGTTGAATTTTTTAGCTTGAATTTTTTTTATGCTTATTATAGTTAAATTATTTAGTTTTTTAAACTTAGAACTTTTATATGGATTTTATAGTGAAAGTGTTTAATTTTTTGACTTTGAACTTTTTTTGTGCTTTTTATAGTGAAATCGTTTAGTTTTTTAACTTAAAATTTGTTTTATGATTATTTTAGTGAAATTGTTGAATTTTTTCCTGGAACTTTTTTTATTCTTTTTATAGTGAAACTTTTTAATTTTTTGACTTGGATCTTTTTTTATTGTTTTATTGAGAAAATGTTTAAATATTTCACTTGGAACTTTTTTTATGCTTTTTATAGTGAAATTATTGAGTTTTTTTTAACTTGGAACGTTTTTATTGTTTTTATAGTGAAATTGTTAAATCTTTTTTATATTTGAACTTTTTTATAGGCTATATAGTAAAATTGTTGAGTTATTCTTAACTTAGAACATTTTTTTATGCTTTTTATAGTGAAAATGTTGAGGTTTTTAACTTGGAACTTTTTTTATGTTTTATTAGTGATTAGGTTGTGTTTTTTAACATGGAACTCTTTTTTATTGTTTTTATTGAGAAATTCTTGAATTTTTTAACTTGGAACCTTTTTATGATTTTTATTATGAAATTGTTGAGTTTATTTTAACTTGGATCATTTTTATGGTTTTTACAGTGAAATTGTTGAGTCATTTAACATGGAACTTTTTTTTAATGGTTTTTATAGTAAAATTATTCAATTTTTTTACATGGTACATTTTTTATCCATTTTATGGAAAAACTGTAGAGTTTTTTGTGACTTGGATCTTTTTATTATCATTTTTAACTTGGAACTTTTTTATGCTTAATATAGTTAAATTGTTTAGTTTTTAAGCTTGGAACTTTCTTATGGTTTATATTGTGAAATTGTTTTATTTTTCACCTGTTACAATTTTTATGCTTTTTGTGGTGAAAATATAGAGTTTTTTATTACTTGGATATTTTTTTTATCTTTTTTTTGAAAAGTTGTAGAATTCTTTAACTTGAAACTTTTTTATGCTTATTATAGTTAAATTGTTTAGTTTTTAAGCTTGGAACTTTCTTATGCTTTATATAGTGAAATTGCTTTATTTTTTGACTTTGAACTTTTTTTGTACTTTTTTTAGTGAAATCGTTGTGTTTTTTAACTTGGAATTTCTTTTATGATTTTTTTAGTGAAATTGTTGAATTTGTTCCTAGAAATTTTGTTATTCTTTTTATAGTGAACCTTTTTAGTTTTTTTTTTACTTGGGATCTATTTTTATTGTTTTATAATAAAATTGTTCAATTTTTCACCTGGAAAATTTTTATTGAGACATTGTTGAATTTTTTAACTTGGAACCTTTTTATGATTTTTATCATGAAAGTGTTGAGTTTATTTTAACTTGGATCATTTTTATGGTTTTTATAGTGAAATTGTTGAGTCATTTAACATGGAACTTTTTTTTAAGGTTGCTATAGTAAAATTATTCAATTCTTTTACCTGGTGCATTTTTTATGCATTTTATGGAAAAACTGTAGAGTTTTTTGTGACTTGGATCTTTTTATTATCATTTTTAACTTGGAACATTTTTACGCTTAATATAGTTAAATTGTTTAGTTTTTAAGCTTGGAACTTTCTTATGGTTTATATTGCGAAATTGTTTAATTTTTTAATTTGGAATTTCTTTTGTGATTTTTTTAGTGAAATTGTTGAATTTTTTCCTAGACTTTTTTTTTATTCTTTTTATAGTGAAATATTTTAGTCTTTTTTACATGGGATCTTTTTTATTGTTTTATAGTAAAATTGTTCAATTTTTCACCTGGAACATTTTTATTGAGAGATTGTTGAATTTTTTAACTTGAAACTTTTTCTTGCTTATTATAGTTAAATTGTAGAGTTTTTAAACTTGGAACTTTCTTATACTTCTTATAGTGATATTATTTAATTTGTTGACTTTGAACTTTTTATGGTTTTTATAGTGAAATTGTTGAGTCATTTAACATGGAACTTTTTTTTAAGGTTGTTATAGTAAAATTATTCAATTCTTTTACCTGGTACATTTTTTATGCATTTTATGGAAAAACTGTAGAGTTTTTTGTGACTTGGATCTTTTTATTATCATTTTTAACTTGGAACATTTTTACGCTTAATATAGTTAAATTGTTTAGTTTTTAAGCTTGGAACTTTCTTATGGTTTATATTGTGAAATTGTTTAATTTTTTAATTTAGAATTTCTTTTGTGATTTTTTTAGTGAAATTGTTGAATTTTTTCCTAGACTTTTTTTTTATTCTTTTTATAGTGAAATATTTTAGTCTTTTTTACATGGGATCTTTTTTATTGTTTTATAGTAAAATTGTTCAATTTTTCACCTGGAACATTTTTATTGAGAGATTGTTGAATTTTTTAACTTGAAACTTTTTCTTGCTTATTATAGTTAAATTGTAGAGTTTTTAAACTTGGAACTTTCTTATACTTCTTATAGTGATATTATTTAATTTGTTGACTTTGAACTTTTTTATGGTTTTTATAGTGAAATTGTTGAGTCATTTAACATGGAACTTTTTTTTAAGGTTGTTATAGTAAAATTATTCAATTCTTTTACCTGGTACATTTTTTATGCATTTTATGGAAAAACTGTAGAGTTTTTTGTGACTTGGATCTTTTTATTATCATTTTTAACTTGGAACATTTTTACGCTTAATATAGTTAAATTGTTTAGTTTTTAAGCTTGGAACTTTCTTATGGTTTATATTGTGAAATTGTTTAATTTTTTAATTTGGAATTTCTTTTGTGATTTTTTTAGTGAAATTGTTGAATTTTTTCCTAGACTTTTTTTTATTCTTTTTATAGTGAAATATTTTAGTCTTTTTTACATGGGATCTTTTTTATTGTTTTATAGTAAAATTGTTCAATTTTTCACCTGGAACATTTTTATTGAGAGATTGTTGAATTTTTTAACTTGAAACTTTTTCTTGCTTATTATAGTTAAATTGTAGAGTTTTTAAACTTGGAACTTTCTTATACTTCTTATAGTGATATTATTTAATTTGTTGAATTTTTTAACTTAGAATTTCGTTTGTAATTTTTTTTATTGAAATTGTTGAATTTTTCTCCAGAACTTTTTTTATTCTTTTTTTGTGAAAACTTTTAGTTTTTTTTACTTGGATCTTTTTTATTGTGTTATTGAGAATTTGTTGAATTTTTTAAGTTTAAACTTTTTTATGCTTTTTATAATGAAATTGAGTATTTTTAATTTGGAACCATTTAAGGTTTTTGTAGTGAAATTGTTTAATTTTTTTTAAATTTGAACTTTTTTATAGTCTTTACCGTGAAATTGTTGAGTTTTTTTATAATGAACTTTTTTTATGCTTTTATTAGTGAAAGTGTTGAGTTTTTTTAACTTGGAACTTTATTTTATCGTTTTTATTGAGAAATTGTTGATCTTTTTTAACTTGGAACTTTTTAAAGGTTTTTATAATGAAATTGTTGAGTTTATTTTAACCTGGAGCATTTTATGGTTTTTACTGTGAAATTGTTAAGTTTTTTTTAACTTGGAACATTTTTTTTATGGTTTTTATAGTAAAATTGTTCAATTTTTTCACTTGTTACATTTTTTATGCTTTTTAAGGTGAAACTGTAGAGTTTTTTTATTACTTGGATCTTTTTTTTTATCATTTTTATTTGAGAAATTGTAGAATTTTTTAACTTGTAACTTTTTTATGCTTATTATAGTTAAATTGTTTAGTTTTTAAGCTTGGAACTTTCTTATGCTTTATATAGTGAAATTGTTTAATTTTTTGACTTTGAACTTTTTTTGTTCTTTTTATAGTGAAGTCGTTGAGTTTTTTAAATTGGAATTTCTTTTATGATTTTTTTTAGTGAAATTCTTGAATTTTTTCCTAGAACTTTTTTTCTATTCTTTTTATAGTGAACCTTTTTAGTTTTTTTTACTTGGGGTCTTTTTCTTATTGTTTAATAGTAAAATTGTTCAATTTTTCAGCTGGAAAATTTTTATTGAGACATTGTTGACTTTTTAAACTTGGAACTTTCTAATACCTTTTATAGTGATATTGATTAATTTTTTGACTTTGAACTTTTTTTTATGTTTTTTTATAGTGAAATCGTTGAATTTTTTAACTTGAAATTTCTTTTGTGATTTGTTTAGTGAAATTGTTGAATTTTTCTCCTAAACTTTTTTTTTTGAAACTTTAATGTTATTTTGACTCGGATCTTTTTTTATTGTTTTATTGAGAATTTGTTTAAATTTTTAGTTTAAACTTTTTTTATGCTTTTTATAGTGAAATTGAGTTATTTTAACTTTGAACCTTTTATGGTTTTTGTAGTTAAATTGTTTAATTTTTTTAAATTGGAACTTTTTTATAGGTTTTACCGTGAAATTGTTGAGTTTTTTAAAATTGGAACATTTTTTATGCTTTTCAGAGTTAAAATGTTGAGTTTTTTAACTTGAAACTTTTTTTTATGCTTTTATTAGTGAAAGTGTTAGTTTTTTATTAACTTGGAACTTTATTTTTGTTTTTATAGAGAAATTGTTGAATTTTTTAACTTGGAACTTTGTTATGGTTTTTATAATGAATTTGTTGATTTTTTTTTAAACTTGGAATTATTTTTTATGGTTTTTGCAGTGAAATTGCTGAGTCATTTAACTTGGAACTTTTTTTATGGTTTTTTTAGTAAAATTGTTCAATTATTTTCACCTGGAACTTTTTTTATGTTTTTAATGGTAGAATTGTAGAGTTTTTTTACTTGGATCTTTTTATTTAATCATTTTTATTGAGTAAATTGTTTAATTTTTAAATTGAAACTTTTGTATGCTTATTATAGTTAAATTGTTTAGTTTTAAGCTTGGAACCTTCTTATGGTTTATATAGTGAAATTGTTTAATTTTTTAATTTGAACTTTTTTTGTGCTTTTTATAGTGAAATCGTTGAGTTTTTTAACTTGGAATTTCTTTTGTGAATTTTTTAGTGAAATTATTTAATTTTTTCCTAGAGCTTTTTTTTATTGTTTTTATAGTGAAACTTGTAAGTTTTATTTGACTTGGATATTTTAATATTGTTTTATTGAGAAGTTGTTTAATTTTTAAATTGGAACTTTTTTTATGCTTTTAATAGTGAAATTGTTGAGTCTTTTTTTAACTTGGAACATTTTTTACGAATTTTATAGTGAAATTGTTTAATTTTTTAAAATTGGAACTTTTTTTTATGCTTTTATTAGTGAAAGTTTTGAGTTTTTTAACTTGGAACTTTTTTATCGTTTTCATTGAGAAATTGTTGAATTTTCTAACTTTGAACTTTTTTTTATGGTTTCTATAATTAAATTGTTGAGCTTTCTTTTAACTTGGAAAATTGTTTAAGGTTTTGTTTTATAGTAAAATTGTTTAATTTTATCACCTGAAATATTTTTTATGCTTTTTATGGTAAAACTGTTGAGTTTTTTTGACTTGGATCTTTTTTTTTATCATTTTTATTTAGAAATTATTTAATTTTTTAACTTGAAACTTTTTTATGCTTATTATAGTTAAATTGTTTAGTATTTAAGACGGGAACTTTATTATGGTTTATAACTTTTTTTGTGCTTTTTATAGTGAAATCGTTGAGTTTTTTAACTTGGAACTTTTTTTATGCTTTATAGTGAAAATGTTGAGTTTTTTTTTTCAACTTGGAACCTTTTTTTGGTTTTTATAGTGAAATTGTTGCGTTTTTTTCTAAAATTGGAACCTTTTTATGGTTTTATAGTGAATTTGTTTAATTAGTTTTTAAATTGGAACCTTTTTTTTATTCTTTACAGTGAAATTGTTGAGTTTTTTTAACTTGGAACTTTTTTTTTATGGTTTTTATAGTAAAATTGTTCAATTTTATCACCTGGAACAATCTTTATGCTTATTATGGTAAAACTGTAGAGTTCTTTAACTTGGATTTTTTTAAATCATTTTTATTGACAAATTGTTTAATTTTTTAACTTGAAACTTTTTTATGCTTATTATAGTTAAATTCTTTAGTTTTTAAGCTTGGAACCTTGTTATGGTTTATATAGTTAAATCGCTTTGTTTTTTAACTTGGAATTTCTTTTGTGATTTTTTTTAGAGAAATTATTGTATTTTTTCCTGGAACTGTTTTTATTCTTTTTATAGTGAAACTTTTAATTTTTTTTTGAGTTTTTTATCTTGGAACTTTTTTTATGCTTTTATTAGTGAAAGTGTTGAGTTTTTTGGAACTTTTTTATCGTTTTTATTTAGAGATTGTTGAATTGTTTAACTTTGAACTTTTTTATTATTTTAATAATTAAATTGTTGACTTTTTTTTAACATGGATCATTTTTTATAATCTTTATAGTGAAATTGTTGAGTCTTTTAACTTGGAACAATTTTTTTTTTATAGTTTTTATAGTAAAATTGTTCAATGTTTTCACCTGGAACATTTTTGTATGGTTTTTATGGTAATATCGTAGAGTTTTTTTTTACTTGGGTCTTTTTTTAATGATTTTTATTGAGAATTGTTGAATTTTTTAACTTGAAACTTTTTTATGCTTATTATTATTGTTAAATTGTTTAGTTTATGAACTCTGAACTTTCTTATGGTTTCTCTAGTGAAATTGTTTAATTTTTCGACTTTGAACTTATTTTGTACTTTTTATAGTGAATCGTTGAGTTTTTTAACTTGGAATTTCTTTTATTCTTTTTATAGTGAAACTTTTTAGTTTTTTTTACTTGGATCTTTTTTTATATTTTTATTGAGAAATTGTTGAATTTTTTAACTTGGAACTTTTTTCATGCTATATAGTGAAAATGTTTAGTTTCTTTTTCAACTTCGAACCTTTTTATGGCTTTTATAGTGAAATTGTTGAGTTTTTGTTTTAACTTGGAACCTTTTTATGGTTTTTATAGTGATTTTTTTTTTTAAATTGGAACTTTTTTTATGCTTTGCAGTGAAATTGTTGAGTTTTTTTAACTTGGAACTTTTTTTTCGTCTTTATAGTAAAATTGTTCAATTTTATCACCTGGAACATTTATTTATGCCTTTTATGTTAAAACAATAAAGATTTTTTGACTTGGATCTTTTATTTTTATCATTTTTATTTATAAATTGTTTAATTTTTTAACTTGAAACTTTTGTATGCTTATTATAGTTAAATTGTTTAGATTTTAAGCTTGTGGAACCTTCTTATGGTTTATATAGTGAAATTGTTTAATATTTTGACTTTGAACTTTTTTTGTGCTTCTTATAGTGAAATTGTTGAGTTTTTTAACTTAGAATTTCCTTTGTGATTTTTTAGCGAAATTGTTGAATTTTTTCCTGGAACTTTTTTTTATTCTTTTTATAGTGAAACTTTTAAGTTTTTTTTACTTGGATCTTTTAATATTGTTTTATTGAGAAAATGTTGAATTTTTTAACTTGGAACGTTTTTATGCTTTTTATAGAGAAATTGTTGAGTTTTTTTTTTATCTTGGAACCTATTTTACGGTTTTATAGTGAAATTGTTAATTTGTTTTTAATTTGGAACTTTTTTTATGGGCTTTATAGTGAAATTGTTGACTTTTTTTAACTTGGAACTTTTTTTTTATTCTTTTTAGAAATAAAATGAGGAGTTTTTTTAACTTGGAACTTTGTTTTATGCTTTTATTAGTTAAAGTGTTGAGAATTTGAACTTTGAACTTTTTTTATCGTTTTTATTTAGAAATTGTTTAATTTTTTAACTTTGAACTTTTTTATTGTTTTTATAATTAAATTGTTGAGTTTATTTTTAACATGGATCATTTTTTATGGTCTTTATAGTGAAATTGTTGTGTCTTTTAACTTAGAACAATTTTTCTTATGGTTTTTATAGTAAAATTGTTCAATTTTTTCACTTGGAACTTTTTTTATGCTTTTTATGGTAAACTATAGTGTTTTTTTACTTGGATCTTTTTTTAATCATTTTTTATGAACACTGAACTTTCTTATGGTTTCTCTAGTGAAATTGTTTAATTTTTTGACTTTGAACTTTTTTTGTACTTTTTATAGTGAATCGTTGAGTTTTTTAACTCTGAATTTCTTTTATTCTTTTTATAGTGAAACTTCTTTGTTTTTTTACTTGGATCTTTTTTTATATTTTTATTGAGAAATTGTTGAATTTTTTAACTTGGAACTTTTTTTATGCTTTATAGTAAAAATGTTTAGTTTTTTTCAACTTCGAACCTTTTTATGGTGAAATTGTTGAGTTTTGTTTTAACTTGGAACCATCTTTATGCTTTTTATAGTGAATTTGTTTTTAAAGTGGAACCTTTTTTTTATGCTTTACAATGAAATTTGTTGAGTTTTTTTAACTTGAAACTTTTTTTTATAGGCTTTATAGTGAAATTGTTGAGTTTTTTAACTTGGAACTTTTTTTTATGCTTTTATTAGTGAAAGTGTTTAGTTTTTTAACTTGGAACTTTTTTTTTATCTTTTTTATTGAGATATTGTTGAATTTTTTAACTTTGAACTTTTTTATTGTTTTTATAATGAAATTATTGAGTTTATTTTAACTCGGATCATTTTTATGGGTTTTACAGTGAAATTGTCGAGTCTTTTAACTTGGAACTTATTTTATGGTTTTTATAGAAAAATTGTTCAATTTTTTTCACCTGGGTCATTTTTTATGCTTTTTATGGTAAAACTATAGAGTTTTTTTGTGACTTGGATTTTATTTCATTTTTATTGAAAAGTTGTAGAATTTTTTAACTTGAATTTTTTTATGCATATTATAGCTAAAATGTTTAGTTTTTAAGCTTGGCACTTTGTTATGGTTTATATAGTGAAATTTTTTAATTTGGACTTTTTTTATGCTTTTTATAGTGAAATCATTGAGTTTTTTAACTTGGAATTTCTTTTCTGTTTTCTTTAGAGAAATTGTTGATTTGTTTGTTAGAACTTTTTTTATTGAGAAATTATTGAAATTTTTAACTTGAAACTTTTTTATAATTATTATAGTTAAATTGTTGAGTTTTTAAACTTGAAACTTTCTAATACTTCTTATAGTGATATTGTTTAAATTTTTGACTTTGAACTTTTTTTTTTTATGGTTTTTATAGTGAAATCGTTGAATTTTTTAACTTGGAATTTCATTTGTAATTTTTTTATTGAAATTGTTGAATTTTTCTCCTGGAACTTTTTTTATTCTTTTTTTGTGAAACTTTTTAGTTTTTTTTTACTTGGATCTTTTTTTATTGTGTTATTGAGAATTTGTTGAATTTTTTAAGTTTAAACTTTTTTTATGCTTTTTAGTGAAATTGAGTTTTTTTTTTTAACTTGGAACCTTTTATGATTTTTGTAGTGAAGTTGTTTTATTTTAATTTTAAATTGGAACTTTTTTTGTACCGTGGAATAGTTGAGTTTTTTTTATAAAAAATTGGAACGTTTTTTATGCTTTTTAGAGATAAAATGTTGAATTTCTTAACTTGGAACATTTTTTTATACTTTTATTAGTGAAAATGTTGAGTTTTTTAACTTGGAATTTTATTTTATTGTTTTTATTGAGAAATTGTTGAATTTATTTAACTTGGAACTTTATTATGGTTTTTATAATGAAATTGTTGAGTAACTTGGAGCATTTTTATGGTTTTTACAGTGAAATTGTTGAGTCTTTTAACTTGCAATTTTTTTTAATGATTTTTATAATAAAATTGTTCAATTTTTTCACCTGGTACATTTTTTATGCTTTTTATGGTAAAATTGTAGAGTTTTTTTTTTTTTTTTTTACTTTTTATGCTTTTTATGGTAAAACTGTAGAGTTTTTATGGTTATACTTTCAAATTTTTTAACGTAAAACTTTTTTATGCTTATTATAGTTAAATTGTTTAGTCTTTAAGCTTGGTTGGAACATTCTTATGGTTTATATAGTGAAATTGTTTAATTTTTTTGACTTTGAGCCTTTTTTGTGCTTTTTATAGTGAAATCGTAGAGTTTTTTTTAACTTGGATTTACTTTTGTGATTTTTTTAGTGAAATTGTTGAATTTTTTCTAAAACGTTTTTTAGTGAAACTTTTTAGTTTTTTTTACTTGGGATCTTTTTTTATTGTTTTATAGTAAAATTGTTCAATTTTGCACCTGGAAAATTTTTATTGAGAAATTTTGCAATTTTTAACTTGAAACTTTTTTATGCTTATTATACTTAAATTGTTGAGTTTTTAAACTTGGAACTTTCTAATACTTTTTATAGTGATATTATTTAATTTTTTGACTTTGAACTTTTTTTTATGCTTTTTATAGTGAAATTGTTGAATTATTTAACTAGGAATTTCTTTTATGATTTTTTTAGTGCAATTGTTGAATTTGTTTCGTGGAACTTTTTTTTATTCTTTTTATTATTTTATTGAGAATTTTTTGAATTTTTTAAGTTTAATCTTTTTTTTTATGCTTTTTATAGTAAAATTGAGTTTTTTTTATACTTGGAACCTTTTATGGATTTTGTAGTGAAATTGTATAATTTTTTTAAATTGGATGTTTTTTAAACGCTTTACAATGAAATTCTTGAGTTTTTTTAAATTGGAACATTTTTTATGCTTTTCAGAGTGAAAATGTTGAGTTTTTTTTTACTTTGAACTTTTTATATGCTTTTATTAGTTAAAGTGTTGAGTTTTTTAACTTAGAATTTTATTTTATCGTTTTTATAGAGAAATTGATGAATTTTTTAACTTGGAATTTTTTTATGATTTTTTATAATGAAATTGTAGATTTTTTTAATTTGGATCATTTTTATGGTTTTTATAGTGAAATTGTTGAGTCATTTAACTTAGAACTTTTTTTATGGTTTTTTTTAGTAAAATTGTTCAATTTTTTCACCAGGAACATTTTTTTTATGTTTTTTATGGTAAAACTGTAGAGTTTTTTTTTACTTGGATTTTTTTTAATCATTTTATTGAGAAATTGTTTAATTTTTTAACTTGAAACTTTTTTATATTTATTATTGTTAAATTTTTTAGTTTTTACGCTTGGAACCTTCTTATGGCTTATATAGTGAAATTGTTTAATTTTTTCACTTTGAACTTTTTTTGTGTGCTTTTTATAGTGAAATCATTGAGTTTTTTAACTTGGAATTTCTTGTGATTTTTTTTAATGAAATTGTTAAATATTTTCTTGGAACTTTTTTTTATTCTTTTTATAGTGAAACTTTTAAGTTTTATTTGACTTGGATCTTTTAATATTGAAAAATTGTTTAAGTTTTAACTTGGAACTTTTTTTATGCTTTTAATAGTGAAATTGTTGAGTTTTTTTTAACTTGGAACGTTTTTACGGATTTTTAGTGAAAGTGTTTAATTTTTTTTATAATTTGGAACTTTTTTTATACTTTTATTAGTGAAAGTGTTGAGTTTTTTAACTGTGAACTTTTTTATCGTTTATATTCAGAAATTGTTGAACTTTTAACTTTGAACTTTTTTATGGTTTTTACAGTGAAATTGTTGAGTCTCTTAACTTGGAACTTTTTAATATGGTTTTTTATAGTAAATTTGTTAATTTTTATCACCTGGAACTTTTTTTTATGCTTTTTATGTTAACACTGTAGAGTTTTTTTTACTTGGATTATTTTTATCATTTTTATTTAGAAATTTTTTAATTTTTTAACTTGAAACTTTTTTCTGCTTATTATAGTTAAATTGTTTAGTTTTTTTAGCTTGTAACCTTCTTATGATTTATATAGTGAAATTGTTTAAGTTTTTGACTTTAAACTTTTTTTGTGCTTTTTATAGTGAAATCGTTGTGTTTTTTTAACTTGGAACTTTTTTTATGCTTTATAGTGTAAATGTGAGTTTTTTCAACCTGGAACCTTTTTATGGTTTTTATAGTGAAATTGTTGAGTTTTTTTTTTAACTTGGAACCTTTTTATGGTTTTTATAGTGAATTTATTTGATTTGTTTTTAAATTTGAACTTTTTTTTTATGCTTTACAATGAAATAGTTGAGTTTTTTTTTAACTTGGAACCTTTTTTTAATGGTTTTTATAGTAAAATTATTCAATTTTATCACTTGGAACATTTTTTATGCTTTTTATGGTAAAACTGTAAAGTTTTTTTTGACTTGTACTTTTTTTTTATAATTTTTATTTAGAAATTGTTTTTTTTAGCTTGTAACTTTTTTATGCTTATTATAGTTAAATTGTTTAGTTTTTAAGCTTGCAACCTTCTTATGGTTTATATAGTTAAATTGTTTAATTTTTTGACTTTGAACTTTTTTTAAGCTTAAAGTGAAATAGTTTTGTTTTTTAACTTGGAATTTCTTGTGTGATTTATTTAGAGAAATTATTGATTTTTTTCCTGGAACTTTTTATATTCTTTTTATAGTGAAACTTTTAAAAAAAATTGACTTCGATCTTTAAATATTGTTTTGTTGAGAAATTGTTGAAATTTTTAACTTGGAACTTTTTAAAGCTTTTATAATGAAATTGTTGAGTTTTTTTTTAACTTGGAACGTTTTTATGGTAAAACTCTAGAGTTTTTTTTGACTTGGATCTTTTTTTAAATCATTTTTATTGAGAATTGTTGAATTTTTTAACTTGAAACTTTTTTATGCTTATTATAGTTAAATTGTTTAGTTTTTAAACTTGGAACTTTCTTATTGTTTATATAGTGAAATTGTTCAATTTTTTTGACTTTGAACTTTTTTTGTGTTCTTAATTTAATAGGGAAATTGTTGAGCTCTTTAACTTGGATTTTTTTTGTGATATTTTTAGTGAAAATTTTGAATTTTTTCTCGGAACTTTCTTTATTCTTTTTATAGTGAAAATGTTAAATTATTTTTGACTTGGATATTTTAATATTATTTTATTAAGAAATTGTTGAATTTTTTAACTTGAAACTTTTTTTTTTCTTTTTATAGTGAAATTGTTGAGTTTTTTTTTAACTTGGAACGTTTTTACAGTTTTTATAGTGACGTTGTTTAATTTTTTTTTTTAAATTGGATCTTTTTTTATAAGGTTTATTGTGAAATTGTTGAGTTATTTTAAATTAGAACATTTTTTTTTATGCTTTTTAGAGTGAAAATGTTGAGATTTTTTACTTGAAACTTTTGTTATGCTTTTATTAGTGAAAGTGTTAAGTTTTTTAAATTGCTACTTATTATCATTTTTATTTAGAAATTGTTGAATTTTTTAACTTGGGTCTTTTTTATGGTTTTTATAATGAAATTGTTGATTTTTTTTTTAATTTGGATCATTTTTTATGGTTTGTACAGTGAAATTGTTGAGTTTTTTAACTTGGAACTTTTTTATGGTTTTTATTGTAAAATTGTTCAATTTTTTCACCCAGAACATTTTTTTATGCTTTTTATGTAAAACTGTAGAGGTTTTTTTGACTTGGATTTTTTTTTATCCTTTTTATTGAGGAATTGTTTAATTTTTTAATTTGAAACTTTTTTATGCTTATTATAGTTAAATATTTTAGTTTTAAGACTCTGAACTTTCTTATGGTTTTTCTTGTGAAATTGTTTAATTTTTTGACTTTGAACATTTTTTGTACTTTTTATAGTAAATCGCTGAGTTTTTTAACTTGGAATTTCCTTTGACATTTTTTAGCGAAATTGTTTAATTTTTTCCTAGAACTTTTTTTATTATTCTTTTTATGGTGAAACTTTTTAGTTTTTTTTTACTTGGATCTTTTTTTTTTTATCATTTTTATTGAGAATTGTTGGATTTTTAACATGAAACCTTTTTATGCTTATTATAGTTAAATTATTTAGTTTTTAAACTTGGAACTTTCTTATGGTTTATATAGTGAAATTGTTTAATATTTGGACTTTGAATTTTTTTGTGCTTTTTATAGTAAAATCATTGAGTTTTTTAACTTGGAATTTTTTTAATGATTTTTTTATTGAAATTGTTGAATTTTTTCTTGGAACTTTTTTATAGTGAAACTTTTTAGTTTTTTAGGACTTGGATCTTTTTTTATTGTTTTATTGAGAAATTGTTGAAATTTTTAACTTGGAACTTTTTTATGCTTTTTATAGTGAAATTATTGAGTTTTGTTTTTTTAATTTGGAACGTTTTTATAGTGAAATTGTTAAAAAAAAATTAAATTGAAACTTTTTTATAGGTTATATAGTGAAATTGTTGAGTTGTTTTAACTTTGAACATTTTTTATCCTTTTTATAGTGAAAATATTGAGTTTTTTAATTTGAAACCTTTTATAGTGATTATGTTGAGTTTTTTACTTGGAACTTTTTTTTATCGTTTTTATTTAGAAATTATTGAATTTTTTAACTTGGAACTTTTTATGGTTTTTATAATGAAATTGTTGAGTTTATTTTAACTTGGATTATTTTTATTGTTTTTACAGTGAAATTGTTGAGTCTTTTAACTTGGAACTTTTTTATGGTTTTTATAGTAAAATTGTTCAATTTTTTCACATGGGACATTTTTCTATGCTTTTAATGGTAAAACTGTAATGTTTTTTTGTGACATGGATCTTTTCTTATCATTTTTATTGAGAAATTGTAGATTTTTTTTAACTTGAAACATTTTTATGCTTATTATAGTTAAATTGTTTAGTTTTTAAACTTGGAACTTTCTCATGGTTTTGATAGTGGAATTGTTTAATTTTTTGACTTTGAACTTTTTAAGTACTTTTTATAGTGAAATCGTTGAGTTTTTTTAACTTGGAATTTCTTTTGTTATTTTCTTAGTGAAATTGTTGAATTGTTTCCTGGAACTTTTTTTATTCTTTTTATAGTGAAACTTTTTTATTTGGATCTTTTTTATTATTTTATTGAGAAATTTTAGAATTATTTAACTTGGAACTTTTTTTTATGCTTTTTAAAGTGAAATTGTTGAGTTTTTTTTTTTTAAAATAGGAACTTTTTTATGGTTTTTATAGTGAAATTGTTTAATGTTTTTTAAATTGAAACTTTTTTATAGGCTTTATAGTGAAATTGTTGAGCTTTTTTAAATTTGAACATTTTTTATGCTTTTTAGAGTGAAAATGTTGAGTTTTTTTAACTTGGAACTTTTTTTAGGTTTTTATTAGTGAAAGTGTTGAGTTTTTTAACTTGGAACTTTTTTTATCGCTTTTATTGAGAAATTGTTGAATATTTTAACTTGGAACTTTTTTATGACTTTTATAATGAAATTGTTGACTTTTTTTTTAACTTGGGTCATTTTTTTTATGGTTTTACAGTGAAACTGTTGACTTTTTTTTAACTTGGAACATTTTTTATGCTTATTATGTAAAATTGTAGAGTTTTTTTTGACTTAGATCTTTTTTTATCCTTTTTATTGAGAAATTGTTTAATTTTTTAACTTGAAAATTTTTATGCTTATTATTATTAAATTGTTTAGTTTTTAAACTCTAAACTTTCTTATGGTTTTTCTTGTGAAATTGTTTAATTTTTTGACTTTTGAAATTTTTTTGTACTTTTTATAGTGAATCGTTGAGTTTTTTAACTTGGAATTTCTTTTGTCATTTTTTTAGCGAAATTGTTGAATTTTTTCCTGAAACTTTTTTTATTCTTTTTATAGTGAAACTTTTTAGTTTTTTTACTTGGATCTTATTTTTATATTTTTATTGAGAAATTGTTGAATTTTTTAACTTGGAACTTTTTTTATGCTTTATAGTGAAAATGTTGAGTTTTTTTCAACTTGTAACCTTTTTATGGTTTTTATAGTAAAACTGTTGAGTTTTTTTTTTAACTTGGAACATTTTTATGGTTTTTATAGTGAATTTGTTTTTAAATTGGAACTTTTTTTTATACTTTACAGTGGAATTGTTGAGTTTTTTAATAACTTGGAACATTTTTATGGTTTTTATAATGAGTATACACAACTCATTATAATGGGATTGAAGTCAACACCATCGGAAACATGCATGTGGTACCAATCAACATAGATGGACACATGGCCATTAACCTCCACGAATGAGCACAACACAATCACTTCAATCCTCACAATGGGATTGAAGTTAACACCAGACCGAAGTCCCAACATAGTATGCCATGAATGCATGATGCAACAACATCTTCATCACACTGTCAACATAAGCCATCAAGTTTGCATCATCATTCATATTATTCGATGAAACATCATAGTACAATAACATATATATACATCATAAAATATTCATGTTACTCTATAACCCATCATGTTAAACTCAACAATACACAACACCTTACTCGTTCCATGGTACAAGAACAACAATAACAACAAAAGAGAACCACAAAACAGGGGAAGTAAAAAAATAAAAAATATATATGCTCCTTCTCGGCTATGGCTCGCCCGACGAAGCAGCTTGTTCACCTCTCCCAGCTATGCAACTGCGAAAATTCCCCTCCCATACAAAATTCCAGTAGCTTATGTTTTCCACACTTTGTTTGCTCCCAATTTCGCCCAGCAACCTCCCAGCGAAACAACTTTGCCCGACAAAACACATTACCCGCCCGACGAAATGTGCGAAACTACAATTATGCTGTTACATTTCCTACACTAAACCAGTCCCAATTCTTGTGATTTCATCACTATAACAGTCCAAAAATTCACACAATACTTCATGATTTCAACATATCACAATAACATCTCAGAACATACTTCTTATCCATCATGATACACATTAAAAGGACACATCTTTCATCATATTTACCATTTTTCCTCAAACCCTATGAATCCCAATACTACCTACATGTATCTAAACCCTATATAAGGAATAATGAAATGCAATACTCCTCATACCTTTTGATCAAATTCTGATTCTCTCTTCCCTTGAATTTCCACAGCAACCTACAAGAGCCCTAGCCTCTTCCTCTTCTTCTTCAGAGCACTTTTCACCCAAAAATAAGATTGATTAAAATAATGAAATAAACTTCTCTTTTCTAGTCTTATTAGACCCCTAATAATGATTTCCCAACTTTATCCTCACTTATTCCTTACAAAAGACCATATTGCCCTTCTTGTTATTTTAAATAATAATTGTCTAACTAATATAATTCATTATTCAAACTATCATTACCGTTAGAATAAGCTAAAATATTCAAACAAGATATTCCAACATTTCTCCACAATTTATCAAAAATCGAATATTTAAATTAATTCAAATAAATAAATATTCTCGACATTTTTGGGATGTTAAGCACATTATCTATAAGTTTGTAATTCCCGAGACCATCACGACAGACCAAGGGTCGGTGTTTACTGGTCGTAATATGCAATATTTTGCATTAAAGATGGGAATTAAATTGTTGACTTTGACACTCTATTATGCTCAAGAAAATTGGCAAGTTGAAGCTTCCAGCAAAATTATTATTTGTTTGATAAAGAAACATGTTGAGAAAAAGGCAAATAATTGGCATAGAACATTAGACTGAGTCCTATGGGCTTGTCGCACCTCTCCCAAATAGGCAATAGCTACAACGCTATTTCGATTAACTTATGGGAATGAAGTTGTCTTTTCCAGTTGAAACTTATTTGCAATATGTTCGAATTCAACTGCAAAACGAAATTCCATGAGACTAGTATTGGAGTATGATGTTAGATGAAATGGTCGATCTGGATGAAGAAAGATTGATAGTGTTGGATACCTTAATACAAAAAAAAAGAACAAATCTCCAAAGCTTATAATAAAAAAGTTAAGTAAAAGGCATTTTCAAGTGGAAATTACATTTGGAAAGTTATTTCGCATATGGATCAAAGAAACAAAGCTTTAGGCAAGTGGTCCCCAAATTGGGAAGGACCATTTCAAGTACTTCAATTATTTTCAAACAATGCTTATGAAATTGAAGAGTTAGCAATTGATAAACGTATTTTAAGAGTAAATGGTAAATCCCTTAAACAGTATAGGCTTATGCTACAAGAAATTTGAATCGACCAAGAATAATGTGTAGTAAAGAGATAAAAGTGCCAAAAGGGTATTAAAGATTTCCAAAATGGCATAGTCATTACATATTGAAAAAGAAAACAAGTGAAATCAAGAGGAATTCAAGTTAAAAAGGAAACTTTGATTTGAACTCTTCCAACTTGGTCTTGGAGAAATCAAGCCTAGCACCGAGTCGATCACGAAATCCATCCAAGGGGTGATTTTGAGCCCTAGGTTGGGCACGATTTCAGAATGTTCGACCCCTTTAGTGGATTTTTAGTCAATCATCTTCCTTGTGGGGAGTGACTTCTCCCAAACCAACTCAACTTTTTTCTTTCTCTAATTTATTAATTTGTTTGGTGTGCTGAAGGATTTTAGTGCGATGATGGACAATCTTTTCATCAATCCAAGCTTTCTTGTCATTGTGGTGTTGAATTTTGGATTCAAGTTGGTTGACCTTCTTATCAAACATATCACTTGAACTATCTGTATCATCTTCTGAACTACCCGTATCAATTTCCATTCGAGAATCAAAATGACGTTAAAAAATATTACGAAGATTATTTGAATGAAAATGAAAATCATTATTTGCTCTATCAGTATAATTACTTTCATTATCGTTAGAATTATCTTCTGAGATTGTTTTATAAAAAAAGAAATCTTTTTTAGTATTGTGTGCAGTCTATTTTTAGTTGCATGTAATGTCTCCTGTAAAAAAAGGAATGGGGAAATAAAAAAGATATGTATTCTATTACGTCAACAAAAAATCCTAATTTGCATCTTTTTTTTTTACATTTTCTTTTATTTTTCGAATTTTGTATATATTATTCTATATCCATAATCCGAAAAAGTCAAAAAATTTCGTCCTTTGAATCTGAATGTTTAGTCAGATACAAAGATTTTTGTTCCATAACCAAAGATCGTATCATACGAGATTTCTTTGTCTATGGATGATACCGTTTGATCTTTTAAGTGAGTCACCTCAATGGAATAATTCATTCCATAAAAAAGTATTTTTTGTTTGTTTCACAAGGTACATACAATATAAATACTTACTTTCATCATATTTACCACTTTTCCTCAAACCCTACAAATCCCCAAAAATCCCCAATACTACCTACATGTATCTAAACCCTATATCAGGAATAATGAAATGCAATACTCCCCATACCTTATGATCGAATTCTAATTCTCTCTTCCCTTGAATTTCTACTACTAGCTACAAGAGCCTAGCCTCTTCCTCTTCTTCTTCAGAGCACTTTTCACCCTAAAACATGATTGGTCAGAATAATGAAATAAACTTCTCATTTCTAGTCTTATTAGACCCCTAATAATGATTTCCCAACTTTACCCTCACTTATAACTTACAAAAGACCACATTGTCCGTCTTGTTATTTTAAATAATAATAATAATAATAGTCTCACTAATATAATCCATTATTCAAATTATCATTACCATTAGAATAAGCTCAAATATTCCAACAACATATTCCAACATTTCTCCATAATTAAATAAACATTCTCAATATTTTTGGGATGCTACAACTCTCCCCCACTTAAAGAATTTCCATCCTCGAAAATTTACATGAAGGAAACATAGTCGGATACAACTCCTTCACTTGATCCTCACGCTCCTAAGTCCAACTCTCACCAGCTGGTCTGCCCCACAATAATTTCACCAAAGAAATCTCTTTACCCCGCAGTTGTTTCATTTCTCGTCCATTTATCCTCACGGGTAATGCTTCAACAGTCAAGTTATCTCACACTTGTACATCATCCATTTGGATCATATGCGACAAATCCATAATGTATTTCCTCAACTAAGAAACATGAAATAAATCATGTAAATTTGTAAGTAACGACAACAAAGTAATCTGATAGGCTACATCCCATATCCTCTGCATAATCTGATACAAACCAACAAAATATGGAGTGATCTTTCTAGACTTTAAGGCTCGGCCCACACCGGTTATAAGAGTAACTCAAAAAAACATGGGATCTCCCTCTTGGAACTCAAGTTCCTTTCTTATCTTGTCATGGTAACTCTTTTGATAACTCTGTGAAGTCTTCATCCTCTCTCGGATCATCTTAATCTTCTCAGTCATCTCTTGTACAATTTTAGGCCCGAGTACAAGACTCTCGCCTGACTCATACCAACATAATGGAGTCTGACACCACCTACCATATAATGCTTCGTACAATGCCATTCCAATACTAACATGTAAGTTATTTTTGTATGTAAACTCAATCAACAACAAATGACTGTCCTAAGACCCTCCTTGGTTTAACACACAAGCTCTTAGCAAATCCTCTAAAGACAGGATAGTTCTTCCCGTCTGACTGTCCATCTGCGGATGATAGGCAAAACACATCCTCAACTTAGTACCCAAGGCATCTTGCAAACTCTTCTAGAACCTCGACGTACACCTAGGATCTCTATCTGACACAATACTTGAAGGTATCCCATGCAACTTCACAATTTCTTCAATATACATCTCGGCTAACTTCTGCATAGAGTGATTAATCTTCATCCGTAAGAAATGAGCCGATTTCGTTAATCTATCCACAATCACCCATATCGAATCATTCCCTTTCCCGGTCCTCGACAAACCCAACACAAAATCCATGGAGATATTATCCCACTTCCATTCAGGAACATTCAACGGCTGCATCATACTCGAAGGCTTCTGATGTTCAATCTTTGACTTCTGAAAAGTCAAACATGCATACATAAATTCAACAATATCTCTCTTCATACCTGGCCACCAAAACATCCTATGTAGATCTTGATGCATCTCCGTAGCACAAGGATGGATACTCAGTCTACTTAGATGTCCTTCCTCTAATATACTCTTTTTAATCTCGGGAATATCTAGAATACACACTCTGTCTCGGAACCTCAAAACCTCATCTTCATCAATTTGGAATTCACCTTTGTTACCTTGATTAATTAAGATTGACTGATCAACCAAATTCAAGTCAGATTTCTGACCCACTCGAATTTCTTCCAAGATCTCGCTAGTTAGTTTCAACATTCCTAACTTCACACTGTCAGAAGTTGTCTCACACAATAAGCTCATGTCTCTGAACTGCTCAATCATCTCTCGTTCACTCACCATAAGCATTGACATATGCAATGACTTCCTATCCAAGGCATCAACCACCATGTTCGCTTTACCAGGATGGTAACTTAATTCAAAATCAAAATCCATCAATATTTTTATTCACCTCCTCTGCCTCATATTCAACTCCTTTTAATCAAACAAGTACTTTAAAATTTTCTGATCACTGAAAACTTCAAATCTATAGCCAAAAAGATAACGTTGCCATATTTTTAACACAAACACCACATATGCCAATTCTAGATCGTGCGTAGGATAATTTCTCTCATGAACTCTTAGCTGTCTGGAATCATAAGCCACCGCTTGACCATTCTGCATTAACACTCCACCAAGACCCATCTTCGACGCATCACAATACACCATAAAAGGTTCGTTCGGGTTTGGCAATATCACCACTAGAGCGGCCGTTAATTTTTTTTTAATTCCACAAAGTTATCTTCACATGCAACACCTTACACTTAAGCTTGACCATTTTGAGTCAACTCCATCAAAGGTAATGCCAACCTAGGAAAGCCTTCGATAAACTTGAAATAGTAACCTGCCAACCCATGAAAACTTTGGATCTCATTAGCACATTTCAGAGTCTCCCATTCCAACACCGCATCAATATTCGAATGATCCACAACAATTCCACCACTTGAAATTACGTGGCCAAGGAAACTTACTTCCTTCAACCAAAACTCACATTTCAACAACTTCACATACAACTTCTTCTCTCTCAACACTTGCAAAACAGTTCGCAAATGCTCTGCATTCTCTTCTTCCAATTTAGAGTATATCAGAATATCATCAATAAAAACTACAACAAAATTATCCAGATATGCATGAAAAATCCGATTCATATACTCCATGAACACGCAGGTGCATTAGATACCCCAAACGACATCACAATGTACTCATAGTGACCATACCTTGTCCTAAAAGTTGTCTTCTAGATATCAAATTCTTTAACATGAATCTGATGATAACTAGACCTCAAATCAATCTTACTGAACACACAAGCACCTCCTTGTTGATCCATCAAATCGTCGATTCTCAGAAGTGGATATTTATTCTTAGTCACTTTATTCAACTGTCGGTAATATACACACAACCTCATGCTACCATCTTTCTTCTTAACCAACAACATAAGAGCACCCTACAGAGAAACACTAGGTCGAACAAACTTCTTTTCCAACAATTCTTCTAATTGCTTTTTCAACTCACTTAACTCAAAAGCTGACATCCGATAAGGAGCCATAGACACTGGACTCGTACCTGGTACCAAGTCCACCGTAAACTCTACTTCATGTTCTAGAGGAAAATCACTTATGTCATCCAGAAACATATCAGGGAATTCCTGGACAACTGATGTGTGTTTTTCACAAGTGTACAAACACGTCAGAGTAATATAAAAGATTGTCGAATCTACAGAGACCAAGTGTCAATCTATTGTTATCTATTGTTATGGTGTGTATCTAAGGCAATTGAAAATTGTTCCGGACTGGCCCAAACATCAGGATTGGGCCATACTTGTCTCGCGGCCTAACGGCCCGGAAAACTCGACCGTGCTCGGAATATGAAACCAACTGATCGACCTACCCACGGTCGGGTAACTCCCCTGCCGGGAAACGGATCTGTCGAGCAGAATCTTTCTCGCTCCAACGGCTAGTTCCTAATCACCGTCGATTATTGCGGGATCCGCGATCCACGCCCAATGTTTTGGGCCAATGAACACCCTCTTGGACTAGTATATAATCCCTCTCATAGGAGAGGGCCAGGTATTCAATTCTCTCACCTTAATGCTCGTACTTGTACGCTCTTTGCTCAGTCTCTTACTTTAGCATCAGAATGCCTTGCAGGTACACCCCCTCCTCTCTTTATCAACCGTTCTTCAACAACGCTCGACGCCAACCATATCGGATCCTGATCTCCAGGTACGATCAGGTGGCGCCGTCTGTGGGAATCACTGATTTCCCCGTTCTTCTCCCTCAAGATCTTTAAGAACCAAAGTCTTTTACCAAGATCCATGGCTTCTCGAGACAACAATCCAGATAATTGGTCGAACGACGGTATGCTCCTCACGCAACGTGAGAGCAACACTAATAATCCTCCGCACGAAGAAACCGTGCATGACATCCCAGATGGAAAGACAACTTCACCTTCCCCCGATCGCGACCAGCCTCTAGAAAGTCGCCCGGAGGTCCTCCTTCCTCCAACACCTTCAGGATCTGACTTTGCTACGTTGACTGAGATTCTCAACCAGATGAATTTGTTGTTCCTCACCCACAGTGAGAAGATTTCCTATCTCGAGGACAACAACCGTCGACCGTCCCGATCTCCCACGAGACATCGAGGAAGACACAGTCCTTCCCCTCCTAAAAGGAAGAGGAAAGGACGCAATGATGAATCCACTAATAAAAAACGGTCCCGCTCGTCTCCTCCTCAGTTGTCCCCTCCAAGAAGACGATCTCGGTCACCAAGAAAGTCAAGAAAGAGCAGATCAAGATCCGCGTCACCCCGACGAACCAAGAAGCACGCGCCCATGTCTCTTTCATTCAATTCCAGTGATGATGAGGACACCAGGGGCTCCCTCTCGTCGGAAATCATGGCTACTAAACTCCCACGGGGTTTAGAGAAACCTCCACCCTTAGGCTCATATGATGGGACCACCGATCCTGACGAGCATATCGAGAATATTGATGCTTTGCTCGACTACCGAGGGGTCCGTGGGGCAATCAAATGTCGCCTCTTTCCTACAACTCTGAGGAAAGGTGCTATGACATGGTACAAAAGCCCCGAAGCAGATTCCATCACTTCCTGGAAACAGCTCGGACGCACGTTTTCCAGACACTTCACCGCTTCTAGACGCCACCCGAAAACAGAAGCATCACTCGAAGCAATCATCTAGGGGAAAGACGAACCTCTGCGAACCTATATCGAGAGGTTCAACAAAGAAGCGGTCCAGGTATCCACCACAGACAACATGAAGAAATATTTACTAGAGCGAGGCCTGCGCCCGTCGACCGACTTCCACCGTGCGGTCGGCATTGAGACCCCAGCTACCTTTGACGCCTTCTTGTTAAAAGCCCAAGCTTACATCCAATACGAGGAAAAGTAGGTTGCTAGCTCCGTCTGTGATGCCCGACATCGTGAAGACACAAAAACCTCCAAAGTCGATGAACCCTCGACATCTCGTCGGGGAGGAGACAAAAGAAAGGAGGATCGCTCCCGTGAACCGCGGGAGCACAGAGGACCCGTCGGTCGGTTTAATGAATATACCCCTCTCCTGGTCTCAAGTGAGAAGATCCTGTCCGAATGTGCCAATTCGGAGTTCAGGCAAGCGGGAGTACGCTTCCCAAAGCAGCTGCCTAGTAAACCGTGCACGGACAAGACGAACTGTAGATTCCACAAGAGTCACAGTCATAATACTGAAGACTGCATCCATCTCAAAGATGAAATCGAGATACTTATTAAAGACGGACACCTCAAGCAGTTTACTAAATCAAGAGACGCCCCTCGCCAAGAGACGTAGGAGGCTCAGAAGATCGAAGAGGCTGTACCCATACCATCATATGCGAACATGCAAGTTGCTCTGAGCATCTACCGCCCGGAGGATTTCTTCCTTCCCGACCACACAGAGAACCCAAGGTAGTTTTCCTCCCACAACCTGTGGGAGACCTTTCCCTCTACAATGGTCATATCAGGGGGAGGATTTAACAAAATCATGGTCGGATCCGTGAAGAGGAAATTTGACCAATTGATCGCGAAAGGCCCTGCTCAGAACACAACCCTGGACCCCCCAAGAGAGGGCTCGATACCCTTTGCCTTTTATCGAGAGGAACTCTTGGGAGGGGCGCCGAATGCCAGCATCCCATTACTCATCCGTGCGCGGATGGAAAATTTCGATGTCAGAAGAATCCTTGTGGACCAGGGTAGCTCATGCGACATCATGTACTCCCAATTATTTTCAACACTCCAGTTGAATGAAACACACCTGACTCCGTACGTCGGATCAAGCTTATAGGGCTTCAATGGAGTAGTTTCCCGACCGTGGGGTTACGTCGATCTCTTTGTCACCTTCGGGGCGTCCGAGACTGCCAGATCTGTTTGCGTCCAATTCCTGGTCGTGGATTGTCCTTTGTTGTACCAATGCATTTTGGGACGACCAACATTGGCCGAGCTGATCGCTGTCCCATCCACCGTTCACCTAAAAATGAAGTACTATACTACTTCGGGCAAGGTCGCTACACTGCACGGTGACGTCGAAGCTGCTCGCCGATGCTTTGAAGCAGCGTCCAGGGGTCTCAGCTCGATATCTTACCAACCAAACCCATCTGCCCTGACACCTTCAGATACTCCGCAAACATCCAAGGCTTTTCCCCAGGTCGATTCAATCGATCTAGATTGCAGGTTCTCAGATGAAGACGAGGGCGTTCGGAGGTTGACCGATCCACTGTCCCGGCCAATTCCTGACGAAGATTTCGAGCTAATTCCTTTGGGGGATGATCCAGCTCGGTACGTTAAGATCGGAGCCCATCTGCCCGACTTGGCGAAACGATAATTGGAGGCATGCCTCAAAGGAAACGCCGATCTGTTTGCTTGGAGCGCCGCAGAAATGCCAGGGCTCGGCCCCGAGACGTCTTATCATCACCTCTCCATCGATCCAACACACAAAGCGGTCGCCCAGCGTAGGAGGAAGCAGTCGACCGAGAAAACCAAAGCGGCTGAGTCAGCTGTTAAAGACCTCATAGAGGCAAATTTTGTAACTGAGGCCAGGTATACAACCTGGCTCTCAAATGTTGTACTTGTTAAAAAGTCTAATGGAAAATGGAAAATGTGTGTTGACTATACCGATCTTAACCGGGCTTGCCCGAAAGACGCATATCATTTGCCCAACATTGACAAATTGGTCGACAATTCGGCCGGTTTCAAACTGTTGTCCTTTATGGACGCCTAATTAGGGTATAATCAAATCCCTATGGCTGTGTCCGACAAAAAATACACGACCTTCATGACCGAATCGAGCAACTATTATTATAACGTTATGCCCTTTGGTTTAAAAAACGCAGGCGTGACCTATCAGCGCATGATGAACAAGGTATTTCGAATAGAAATTGGGGACATGCTCGAAGTATACATGGACGACATGATCGTCAAATCTCAGCAAGAGACGGATCACGCATCCCACTTACAAAAAGTGTTCGATCAAGCCCGGAAATGCAAAATGCATTTCAATCCCGAGAAGTGCACGTTTGGGGTCCGAGCAGGGAAGTTCCTCGGATTCTATTTAACCGAACGAGGTATTGAAGCCAACCCTGACAAATGTCGGGCATTCACGGAACTTCCTACCCTTGATTCTAAGAAGTCCATACAATCGTTAAACGGGGTTCTCGCTTCCCTCGCCCGGTTTGTGGCAAAATCCGCTCAGCACGCCCTCCCGTTTTACAAACTCCTCCGCAAAGAGGCTGCCTTTTAATGGACGGAGGAGTGCGAGCAGGCCTTGTCCCACTTGAAAAAAGCATTGTCTGAGCCCCCAGTCTTGTCCAGGCCCAACGAGTGGGAGACGCCTTACCTCTATCTTGCTATAGCGAACTAGGCCGTAAGCGCAGCCCTCATCCGCGACCTACCCGAGGGGAAGAAACCTATTTACTTTACAAGCAAGGCACTGCACGACCCTGAGCTTCGGTACCTCCAGGTAGAAAAGGTGGCCTTGGCCCTCCTTTTTGCAGCCAGAAGACTACAACATTATTTCTTAGCCCACACTATTATCGTAAGAACAGACCAACCCATAAGGCAATTACTCGGAAGGCCAGACATGGCCGGGAGAATGTTAAAATGGTTGCTGGAACTGTCCGAGTTCAATATTAGATTTGAAGGGAGACAAGATCTCAAGGCTCAAGCACTAGCCGACTTTGTGGCAGAACTCACTTTCACCGAGCAAGAGCCGAAATCTCCGTCCAAATGGACCATCTTCGTAGACGGAGCATCCGACCTGGCAGGTAGTGGGGCTGGGATTATTTTGGAAAACGAGGAAGGAAACATCATCGAAGTATCTTTAACTTTATCCTTCCCCACATCTAACAACCAGGTGGAGTATGAGGCCTTCCTGGCCGGCCTGCGACTCACGACCGACCTGGAGGCAGAAGAAATCGTAATATGCACGGAATCCCAGTTGGTCGCCAACCAAGTCCGAGGAGATTTCCAGGCCAAAAACGACAATATGGCTGAATATTTGGCCCTTGTTAGGGACAAGCTAAAACGATTCACGGACATAGGGGTCAGACACGTCCCACGAGAAAATAATACCCGAGCTGATATCCTTTCCAAGTTGGCAAGCACTAAAAGAAAGGGAAACAACAAGTCCGTCATACAAGAAGTGCTCCCCCGACCAAGCATCGGACAATCTTCAACCCACCTTGAAGTTAATATCGTGGGCGACGCCAACTGCTAGATGACCCCAGTGTTTAACTACTTGACCAAGGATGAATTACCAGCAGACCCGAAAGCGGCCAATACCGTGCGTCGAAGGTCGTGCTCGTACACTTTAGTCGGTGGACGTATGTATCGCCGAGGCTTCTCCACGCCACTCCTCAGGTGCGTAGAGGAAGAGAACATCCCACACGTACTAAGGGAAGTCCATGAAGGAATCAACGCACAACACCCGGGTGGACGATCGTTAGCTTGAAAGATCCTTCGGGCAGGATACTATTGGCCGACACTCCAGCATGACACGAAAGAGCATGTAAAAAGATGCGACAAATGCCAACGACACGGGGACGTGCACGTAGCGCCCCCTACCGAGCTAAAATCAATATCTTCCCCATGACCGTTTGCATGGTGGGGGATGGACATCTTAGGGCCATTCGTCGTCGGATCCGGCCAAAGTAAATACCTTATTGTGGGCGTCGATTATTTCACCAAATGGATAGAGTCTGAGGCCTTAGCCAAGATTACTGCACTCAACATACTACGCTTCTTTAAGAGGAGCATCCTCGCTCGGTTCGGAGTGCCGCTCGCCATTGTAACAAATAACGGAACCCAATTCACCGAAAGACATTTCAAGGAATTTGTTACTTCGGTGGGAACAAAATATCATTTCGCTTCGGTTGAGCATCCCCAAACCAACGGACAAGCGGAAGCCGCAAATAGGGTAATCCTGAGAGGTCTAAAGTGAAGACTGGACGAGCACAAGATACAGTGGGTCGAGGAGCTACACAGTGTACTTTGGGCATATAGAACCACTCCCCACTCAACGACCGATGAATCTCCATTCCGGTTGGCATATGGGACCGAAGCAGTAATTCCTATAGAAATGCACGTCCAGTCCAGACGAATAGAGTCCCCAATGGACCAGGACACCAACTCCGAAGCTCTAAGAGAGGAGCTTGATCTAGTCGAAGAAATCCGATCAAAGGCTACTTTCCGAGAGGCCACTCTTAAACAGAAAATAGCAGCTCGACATGACAATAAGGTCATAAGACGGGCATTCGAAGTGGGCAGTCTTGTTTTAAGAAGGAATCACAGAGATTCCCACGAAGGGAAACTGACGCCGAACTGGGAGGGCCCATATCGTGTCCGGGCAAAGACCGAAAATGGGGCCTACTACTTAGAAAATCTTCACGGGGAAGAGCTCGCTCGGCCGTGGAACGCCGAGAAGCTCAAACAGTATTACAATTAATAGCAAAGTCACCTTGCTCGGCTACCAAACGAGGAGCAACAGGTCCGACTAAATCTGCGTGCCCAGGTACAAGCACAACATCCCAAATAATATGGTTATCAGGGTCTTCTTCGAGAAGAACAAGATGACTGTTGCATGGGCAAATACTCAACCGAGTCCGACGTCGCCTATGTACCACGACCAGGCAGAACCCCAACTCGCGATGGGACGTTCAAGCCTCGGATCCCGGGCCATTATCTTGACCCGGGCACCGATCAAGAGCCAGCCTCCAGCATCTGACCGGTTACCCAAACCGACGGATTACAAACACATACCCTGTATTTGCCCAATTACATCTAACCCTCGTGACAATAACACGAGCATCAAACACTTAACAAAAAATAAACGTTTAAAACAGGAAGTCCTCCGACGGACGAGCAATCATATACATAATCAAAAACACTGCATAGAGTGTAAAACGACCACCGAGGTCGGAGACATTAATAAAAAAAGGTGCGACCCCTAAGGGCCGACTTGTTCAATATTACACAAAAAAGGGACCAAGTCCCCCAAACAAGAATTTAAAATTACAAGTAGTTTAGGCTCGCAAGCCGACCTAATTACCCTCTCCCTCTGGCACCACAGGCTGGTTCTCATCCAGAAGTTGCTGGACGGCTGGCTGGATCGGCTGCTCAGACTCCCCAGGTTGAGAATCGTCCACGACCATACAATCAGGGACCACAATTCGACCATCTTCAACCTTATACAGGTAGTTGATTTGGTCAGTATCGAGGTTCAACTCGGGATGGAAGGCCTTTATCTGGTTGACAACATTCTGAAAACTCAACTTAATCGAATCCCTCAGATCATCGAGGTCCTGATCCAGTCGCGCTAAAAAATGCGCCCGACTCATCAACCCCTTGGTGTCCTCATACTCGTCATCCTTAGGGAAGAAGGTCTCTCTCAGCTTCCTATTTTGATCGACTGCCTTCTTTTTGTCCCCCTCCAGCTTGGCGATAATATCCGCCCGCACCACCAGCTCCGTAGTCACAGCCTCGACATCCTCGGCAGCTTTCTTTGCTTTCTCTTCAGAGTCGGCCAATAGAGTCTTCAGTCGCTTAATTTCAAGCTCCTTCCCGGAACTCCCTTCAGCGAGCATGGATGCCATCGACAACATCCGCATCACCGCACTGGCATCCTGCGTTAATGACAGCCTCCGGGAAGGACGATCCATCTGCTCGAGGTACAACGAATCTGTCCGGTCGACCTCCATAGTTGTGCATTCAAAGAAATTATGTTGCACAAAGCACGGAGGTAAGGGATGCTTTGGCTTTGCGAGGGCTTTCGTCGTCAGATCAGTGACAACCGCTCCAGCCTTATGTTTTTTTGAGGGCCGAACACGAAGAGACGCCCGGAGACCCTCGAACGATGGGGCCTGAACCAGAACCACTGGTATCATTTCCGACCAGTCTAGTCTGGATAGTTCTGGCCTTCCGTTTGTTGCCTTGCATCAGCCTCTCCTGGATCTTGTCCAGTGACTTCATCGAACCTGTAAAACAAAGGAAACGAGGATCAGACCAATCACGAGCATAAAAGCACAACATACAAAGAACAAAATAAAAGCAAGAAATACCAAATAACTCAGACACCTCTTGACCGTTTTTACAGGACAAGAGGGTTGTAACATCAATCAACGGACGATCCACAACCTCCCCCCGTCCAAGGACAACATCACCTTCCCTTCCCCGTCGACCAAAGGGATCGGAATAAAAGATGATACCAACTTGCGAAATTATTCAAAGATGATCGCATCGTCCTCGCCCAAATTATCCCCTACTTGCACGAAGTCACACACCGGTTTACCGTGGTGACTGTGCTCCCAAGAGAAGGGAAACCTCCAGATCCTCCTACGAATCGGTCGACCTTCAGCGTCCAACCGAGGCACGTCATTCTCATCAGTGTCATCGCCCACGAAACTGATCGACCTGGTCGTTCCTTTAGTCAAAGGATCTATCAAAATATAGTCACCTTTGAACGACCTGATCGACTCCGAGTGCGCTTTGAAAATCTTAGCCCGCTGCTTGAATGAGATGAACCCTTTCCGAGCGGTTCCACGCCCCACATGGAGTTGCAAAGAGAATAGCCGAAAGAAGAGGGGAAGGGTAGCCCCCGCCCCTAGGTGCTCGCACGTCATCTCAAACTCCCTCATAAAAGCGTAGGAGTTGGGATGCAACTGCGAAGGGGTTACCCCCAAATAACCCAGTACCGAGCACACTAGGTCGCTGAAGGGCATCTTAATCCCCAAAGTCGTGATAGCATATTCGTACATAGCGAACTTCTTCCCACCGAAATCCGAGAAGATACGGTCATCATCGCCCGGGCAGGTGACTCCCCAGTGATTGGGATCCTCCACTACTAGCAGAGGGTCCGCTCGCGGTCGGGCGAACGAAGAAACTTTGTCCAATAAATCTTCGACAACCTATTCCTCGGGGGATAACAACCTTGCTTCTTCTTGTGTAGCCTCAGGAACATCAACCTCTCCCCCTGAGACTTCCCCGACGTCATTCAGTTCGATCGCTGCCGAATCTCCTGAAGAACTCTTAGAGCCAAACGAGACATTTTCAGAAGAGCCCGAGTCCTCCGATGAACTCCCCTCTAAGGAAATGTCGAGGGGATCGACGAGCACGTTTTCACCAGAAAAGTAGAGGAAAGGCATCAGTGAATTCGATCAGAATATCAAATCCACCCTTCCACTACCTATCAAGTGAAAGGGTGCGCAACAGCCCGAAAACAAGTTTCCGAGCAAAAGCCCCGAGCGATCGACGTTCGTGACAAATGTTCAACGCTCAAAGGGACGCAAAACCCTAGCTTCGGTCGAGTTTCGACTGAGATCACTGCCCACCGTGGACCAGAATCCAGAATAGGCAGAATACGACTACTCCTAAAACCTGAAATCTCTACACTACCCTAATCTACCGATAAAACCAAGTCCTAAACCGCATGCATCACTACTTCTCAAAAAACTAAGTCTAAAAAAGCAGAACAGAAATCTAACCTTGAGCTTGTGATGCCATTGCAAAGAACTGGTTTGGGAAGTGCGGTGGTTGACAATGACGTACGGTGATCGGTAGCAGTAAACAGCAGGCAGTTGCGCGAGCAGCCAAGGGAGGAAGAAGACGAAGCAAAAAGTTGTTTCTGTGGGACAGCCTAACTATTTATAGGGAAAAGGGCACGTGCACTGAAGCGTGACCCCTATCCCTAGGCAATAATGACCTACGCGCTAGGCCCTATGATAGCCGTCAGAACATTAAATCGGCACGAATCCCGAAACATGCCACCTTTTCATTTCTACTTCCCCAATGCTGACCTACAATCTGGGTGCCAGGAAAGTTGATCCCTGACGTTCGCCAGTATTTTCGAGCATCGAGCTAACTTCAAGTCATCACTTCCTCGACCGAAAGCAACGACTTGGGGGGCTCTTGTCCCGGACTGGCCCAAACATCAGGATTGGGCCATACCTGTCTCGAGGCCCAACGGCCCGAAAAACCCGACCATGCTCAGAATATGAAACCAACTGATCGACCTACCCACGGTCGGGTAACTCCCCTGCCGGGCAACGGATCTGTCGAGCAGAATCTTTCTCACTCCAACGGCTAGTTCCTAATCACCGTTGATTATTGCGGGATCCGCGATCCACGCCCAATGTTATGGGCCAATGAACACCCTCTTGGACCAGTATATAATCCCCCTCATAGGAGAGGGCCAGATATTCAATTCTCTCACCTTAATGCTCGTACTTGCACGCTCTTTGCTCAGTCTCTTACTTTAGCATCAGAGTGCCTTCCAGGTACACCCCCTCCTCTCCTTATCAACCGTCCTTCAACAATGTTCGACGCCAGCCATATCGGATCCTGATCTCCAGGTACGATAAAAAATATTGGTTTTAAAGAGTGCGTAATGATAAATAAAATAATAGATTTTAATTAATTGATAAAGATAGGTTCGAATGCAATTCACATAATCAATTGATAATCATGTACTTGTTAATAGAACTACTTATGGGCAATGTTTTCTACTTTGAAAAGAACTAATTTAACGGGAACTGTCGCTTTCGCGTATTCAGAACCGAGTTGTACTCTCTAATAAACCCCTCCTATTATCACGGATATAAAGGTGTGTACTGCGTTAGAGTAGTAAACCTATTTTTAAGAAATATAGTATCTTAACTAAGTTGAAAAGTATTTTGACCTGGATTTTCTAGCAAAAAGAGGTTCTCACGAACCAAACTCTAAACTTCTTAACGCATCCGAAAATAGTTTTAAAATCTCTTTTCTTTTTAATCTAAAAACTCCTAATGAACTAGACAAAGCGCTTTTGGCTGTTTTTGAAATAGTTATAAACAATTAAGTTAAATAGGCGTTGGACGGCTTTCGATCTTACCCAACGGGACTTTAAAGAACATGAAACTTGTATTGAAAGTTAAAATAGCCCTTAAGCATTTCTACGAACAGTTGTACGGATTACCGGTTCAATTATGATCCTTACATTCTAACCTTTATAAAATTAGTTAGACATGGTAAAGTAAAAGTTCATTTTAATATTTTTCATAAAAGTATTTAGTGCGAGTGCGGAAAGTAAATTAAAGTAGTGCAAGTGCAGAAAGTAAATTAAAATAGTGCGAGTGCGAGAAAGTAAATTAAAAGTAGTGCGAGTGCGGGAAATAAATAAAGTAAAACGAGTGTGATAAATAAATAAAGTAAAGTGAGTGCGGGTAATAAAGAAAGTAGTGCGAGTGCAGAAATAAAATAAAGTAAAGTAATGCGGAAAGTAAATAAAATAAAGTGAGTGCGGAAAAATAAAATACGAACTGAAATTAAAATGGCGGCAAGATTAACTTCCTCCCAAAGTGCTCCAAGACTCGATCACACAGACGTATACAGACTCAATCACTCGATTGTAGTAACACCCTGATGTGAAGTGATTACTACTTTAAAACTGATATATGCCTAAGAGATTCTAAGTTTGGATCATAAAAACGAAATTCTAAAGTCCTATTTATAGGCAAACATTAAATGGGAAAAGACTAGGATGCCCCCTCAACTAAAAAGTGGAGGGAAAGGTTTTTGCCTTGTGGCACCCGCCACAGGCTCATGGCGCCCGCCACAGGCTCATGGCGCCCGCCACAGGCTCATGGCGCCCGCCATGGGTGTATAATGGTGGAGAAAGTGGGGATCGTGGGTACTTGGAAGTTGTGGAGAGTCTTGAGGCGTGGCCACGTCATGTCTGACCCCATGGCGCCATCCACAGTGGGTGTCGTGAGTGCAGAATGCTGAATTTCTTGATTTTTATTCTTTTCAGCTCCTTTTTCGCTCATTTTCTCGATTAAACCCACGATTACATAAAAAACCTGAAAATAAAGAAAAACAAAGTAATAACATAGAAAAATAGCAATAAAGACCTAGAATGCATGCGAAATCGGAGTCAGAAATACGGTGAAATTTAGTGTTATCAAATCCTCCCACACTTAGACCTTTGCTTGTCCTCAAGCAAACATTTAAAGCTCAACGAAGAAAACTGGTGTCAACACGTGATTTGGGCTAAAAGGGCTTCTAAGTTTAGGTCAGGATGTAGTGACAGGCACTAACTAAGTGAACCAAGGGTATCATAATGACACAGACATAAACTTCAATCCTATATTAACCGACCCATATCATCCCACAATACCTAGGCCTATCTTTTCATCTCTTTTTGGGTCCCTTTCATTCAGGCGCAATCACATTAAGCCCGTTATCCGTACAAGCTTCATAGTAGAGTGACCGGTTAGTGATTCTGATCCAAAACATATGGTTTCTGGAACATAATCATGTGTAAACCCTTTTTATTTGACCTAAATGTAGTTGCGGGGGATCAGATCGTAATTCGCCCTACCAAGTTCAGTGCCAGATACCTTTGAACCAACTAACAATAGGTGACTGCAATTTTTTTCTTTTTGCGGCAAGAATGATTTTCTCTTTTTGGTTTAAATGACTTTGTGAGGGTCACCTATCCCAGAGTTTGCCTTTTTCTCTTTTTTTTATTAGCACTAGATCATTCACTTATGTTCATCGGTCCCCTACGTAGAGCATGCTTAGGCCGAAGTTGTCTGCTAGAATAAACTACTTAGGACAATTTTTGATTGATAATAAAGGCCATGGTATGCAGGGTTTAGGAGTGATTCCTATATTCATGAAGTATATGGTGCTAAAACGATACTGATGTTTCAAAAAGTTTACCTAAGTCACCACATCCTAATCCAAACCTGTCTTAAAGGCCAAAAAACATGTGAAACAACATTGTTTTCTTTTGAAATTTTTTGGTAAGGCTAAGGAAATGGGGAAAATGATGGTGCACTAAAGATACACTATACTAGAGACTCGTCAGACTCATGCATTATCTAAAAAACTTAAACTAAATAACTAACTGGAAAGGAAAATAACAGAAAGAAAATAAATAACTAAGAAAAAGGAAATAACAGAAAGCAATAAAATACCCTCCCACACTTAAATTGAACATTGTCCTCAATGTTTTGAAATAAGATAAGGAGAGTAACCTGGAAAACTACTGCGGAGGGGCACTGGTGCCCTCGCCGTCCTGCTGTGATGGTCTATAACGACGGGATCTACTGCGCTGCTGGTCCCTCCGGTCTAGTCGTGCCGATAAGGTAGCCTGGGCACTTCGGACCTCTCGAAGGTTACCAAGGATGGAACCTTGAGTGGCCTTCATAAGCTGGTAGTGTTGTAGGTTGACTTCTCGCTGGTGGGTCTGCTCTGCTGTGATATCGGTCAAGGTGCGGAAAACGTTCCCGTAGGCACGATCCAAAACCAATCACGATTGTTCCATATAGCTCATGTTGTCCGCCAGTTATTGTGAAATGCTAGAGAGTAGGCCATCTCGCCTTTCCTCTCTAGCCGTCATATCACGCCACATCTCCTCAGTGATATAAAATCCAGGAGTAGCACCTGCAACAGGGTTAGAGGAAGATGATGCGGTGTGTGACTGTGAAGGATGATAGGGGGGACACGTGAGGTACGGGAGAATGCTTTCTCCGATCATATTCTTCATCAGTGTCATGTCCATCCCCATCAGGAATATTAGGAGGAAGTGGACCAAAAATAGGTGGAGCATTCAAATCATAGGTCCAGTTCCTTTCATGACGTACATCAGTACGTCTACTGCAAGGTAAAGGAACAGATGGGATATCTACACCATGAACCATCAACTCATAACCACTTGCACTCTTCATTCGGCAAAATTTCATGTCTTTTAGAAATTTTAAGTTAATTGTGCGAGGAGGTAAGGGTTTAAGTGTAGCTATGTCATTGTTCAGGTTAAGGGCCCGAGCAATAGACGTAACAAGTCCTCAATAACAATCGGTCCTGTTTTATTACCAGTTAAAGCCATGTGTGCAAGCATAAATGAGACCAGATTGATATGACTATTTGTGAGGCTTCCTTGCAAAAATAGAAGCTCTTTAGCGCTTACCTTATTTGGACTCTCCCGGCCAAAAATAGTACATGCCAAAAGATATCTGAAAACTCTGATGGTCGGGTTATGGATGGTCGACGCAAGTATTCCTTCAAAAGAATTTATTGAAGTACTTGGCACCCTCTTCCAGAAGGAAAATACTTCGGCCGACCATTCTGAATCCAAAGGGGCCTCACATATAGCACCCTCCCAATGAGAGATTCCTAACAAGCCTGTTAGTTCGTCGGTACTGTATTCGTATTCAATTCCAAACAGTCTAAAATTAACAGTACCGACTGTGCTAGCATTGTTAGGATTGATAGTATATATTAACGAACTCAAAAATTCAATTGTCAGCCTCTCAAAGGCGGGTTCTTGATTCACAAAAATATTATGCAAGCCTAGAAAATATAATAAATGAAAAACACTATGATACAGACCCAAAGAGTACAGAAAATTATCATCTACGTACCTAGTCGAGAGAATTTCTCGACTCTGAAGCCTTTGAATGATCTTTCTCTGCCTATCTCCCGGTTTTCCATCACGAAGAATATATCCGTTGAACTCCATTGTTGTTGCTCCTTGAGAAGTTGAATATGGTGAAGAGTGGTTTATGTAGGAAATGGTAAAGATTGGATTTTTATGGTTTGTAGTGAATGGAAATAAAAATGGATATTGGATGGGTTTTATAGATGGTGAATGTATGAGAATGGTGGAAGCTTTAATGGGGTTCAATGGGGTTTTTGGAAGATGGAAAAATGGGTTTTGGAAGTTTGAAAGTGTGAAAATGGTGGGGGAGATGAACCTGTCCCGAAATAAGGTGGAACAGCGTGGCGGACGCCATAGGCCTATGGCGGGCGCCATAAGGCCATTTTCCTTATGGGCCAATTTTTTTTTTAATTCCCCAAGTGGGCTTCGCGTACCTTTTGTCTTCGGGGGGTCCGGATAGCGTTTTCTTCTTTCTTCTAAGGCACAAAGCTTGCATACCTTGAATAAATATTAAACATAGAGAAATATTTTTTTTGGACTATTATTATTTTTTGTTTATTAGACACACATACATATAAAATAAATACTCATGCATATAATAAGGCATATATATAAATGATTGTCAACAAAAATACATGGAAATTGTAGCATATGCGATAAAATAAAATATGTCTGGAGATGCGAGAAATAAAATAAAGCATGAAATATTAAATACTAGAGCAATAAAGTTAGTGTAAAACGATCATGTAGTAGGTTTCTCTGCCTGGTCCGATCCACGAATCTCAGCAATCTCCTTCCGAAGCTCTCCAATCTCCTGATATAGAGCGTCTGCCTCTGTGGCGTGGGTGAGGTCAGATACCTCAATCTGTAATGCCAAGTCCGCTACTTCTTGTTTGAGTCAGGAAGTCTCCCTGTGGAACTTATAAATATGGGTTTGTAAATTAGGCGGCTACAAAGCCATATTGTTAGACATAATAGTGATTCGGGGAGAAGGAGGTGTAGGAGTGTACTCAGTGGCGGGAGGTGATTTTGGCTCTTCGATAGTCTCCCCATAACCCTCTAAAGCATAACTCCAATTAGTCGGGTCGTGGACACTGGTCATCAGCGAGTCAGGTAATGTAAAGTAATGTATCACTTCACTGTCAATCAGTAATCTAAACATGTTGGGCTCAAAAGAGGCCTTCCTCATCAATCCTCTGTCAAGACAAAAGTCGACATCCATGGTGGTGTAGCTGTAGAAGGTCCTGAGATATAATAATTTGCGAGACAAACCCAATGCCGTAGCGATCTGAGTAACAATCCCACCGATATGTATAATGCCTACATATGATCTGGCGACACTGGCAAGGCCCTTCAGCAGAAAGTTGCCGCAAGCAACTGGGCGTGACTGAGTCGCACAAAACAGCAAGAAAATCTCCTCCTCACTCATCAAAGTCTCTGTATCTGGCAAACCGAGGAAAGAGTGTGCTAGAATCATCTGGAAATACCTTAACACAGGGTTGTGGATGACCTGAGAAAACTGAGTGGAAGGATATTGGCTCCCTCCACCTGAGATGTCACTCCAAAACTTCTCCACTTCTCTGCTTATAAAGTACCCCATCGGTGTCTCTGGAATAACATCAGGAGTAGTCTGAAAACCTAGTAAATCACCAAACTCTTTGTGAGAGAAAGAGTACTCAGTCCCGAACAACCTGAAAATAACATGTCCATCGGGTCCAGCCCAGAGGTCATGATTAAACGAGCTGAGGAACTCTAGGGTCAAGTTCCTGTAAGTATTGTTCATGTCGTCGAATTGGTCCCACTGGAGTTGGTGGCATAAGAATCTGACGATTGCCTCTATCCCCAAGGCATTCATGCAATCTTGGTATGGGTACCGTGTAGGTGCCATAGGGCGTCTCATGTGGACATAGTAACGCTCTCTCCGTGCGTCGTCTCTGAAGGCCACGTGCATGTCGTCGGGATTCTGTATTCTGCACAAGGTTAGCAAAAACGGTCCTGAAATCACATAAAACATTCAATCGTTAGTCCTGACAAAATAATAAAGGAAACAAATTAAAATAAAGTAAAAAATAAATAAAAGTAAGATAAGAAAACCATGGGTTGCCTCCCATGCAGCGCTTGTTTAACGTCATTAGCTCGACGACCAAATTTTACACATCATTCGAAGGATTTGGTGGATCACTTAGAGTATGGCTGGAGTATGATGTTGGAATGTCACCTCCTTCGTAGGGCTTCAGTCTCTGTCCATTGATGATGAACGGTTTACATGTTTGGTTCTTGATTTCAATAGCTTCAGATCTTAGAATCTTAGATACTTCGAAAGGGCCAGTCTATCTCGAACGAAGCTTCCCTGGAAAAAGTTGTAACCTAGAATTGAACAGAAGAACAGGGTCGCCTATTTTGAAGTCTTTTCTTATGATTCTTTTGTCATGCCAAGCTTTTGTTCTTTCTTTGTATATAATGGCATTTTCGTAGGCAGATTGTCTGAGCTCTTCTAATTTGTGGATATCAAGGATACGTTTTTCACCAGCAGTTAGGTAATCCAAATTCAAATTTTTGATGGCCCAACAGGCCTTATGCTCTAACTCAAAAGGTAAGTGACATGATTTTCCATATACTAGTTGATAGGGGGTTGTTCCTATAGGGTTTTTGAAAGCGGTTCTGTAAGCCCATAACACTTCTTGAAGTTTCTGCGACCAATCTTTTCTAGATATAAAGACAGTCTTCTCAAGAATTTGTTTGATCTCCCTATTAGATACTTCCACTTGTCCATTAGTCTGTGGGTGGTATGGTGTTGCTACTCTATGCTTAACGCCATACTTGCTTAAAAGTTTATCAAATATTCTCGATATGAAGTGTAATCCTCCATCACTTATGACTAAACGGGGTGTTCCAAATCTGGAAAATATATAATTTTTAAATAATTTGATGACTACTCTGGTGTCATTCGTGGGTGCAGCTATATCTTCAATATACTTAGACACATAGTCAACAACTACTAAGATATACTGGTTTCCTAAAGATGGTGGGAACGGTCCCATAAAGTATATACCCTATACGTCGAAGAGTTCTACTTCTTGGATGTTTCTTAAAGGCATTTCATTATGTCTTGAAATATTTCCTGTACATTGGCATCTGTTACATTTGACAATGAAAGCATGGACATCACGCCACATGGTGGGCCATAATAGGCCAGCTTGAAGAATCTTGGCATAGGTCTTTGAGGTGCTTGTATGTCCACCATAGGGTGCAAAGTGACAATGCTCAATTATATTATGTACCTCCTCTTCCGGGACACAACAACAGAAAATGCCATATTTACCTCTCTTGAAAATAAATGGTTCGTCCCAATAGAAGTTTCTCACATCACTGTAGAACTTCTTCTTCCGGTGGTAATTTAGACCAGGGGGTATGATGTCAGCGGCTAGGTAATTAACAAAGTCTGCATACCAAGGCACGTTACTTATAGCTAAGAATTTTTTAGAGTGCTCATGAGGGTCCGGGTTATCGTCTCCAATGGTTTCTAGTTTGGGTATCAGTCTATCATAGGCAACATCGTCATTTATGGGTACTGAGTCAGGTTTCAGGTATTCTAGCATACAAAGGTGATCAGCTACTACATTATCAGTGCCTTTTTTTTATCACGGATATCTAAATCAAATTCTTGCAGTAATAGAATCCATCGAAGTAACCTAGGTTTGGCATCTTTTTTACTTAGTAAGTAACAGATGGCAGCATGATCGGTGTAAACTATAATTTTGGCTCCTACTAGATAAGATCTAAATTTGTCTATGGCGAAAACTACAACTAGGAGCTATTTTTCAGTTGTTGCGTAGTTGAGCTGGGCAACGTCTAGGGTTCTACTGGCATAATAGATTACTTGTAACTTTTTATCTTTTCTCTGACCTAGAATGGCTTCAACAACATAGTCACTAGCGTCACACATTATCTCAATGACCAATCAGGGGGTTTCATTATAGGTGCTGAAATCAAAGCTTGCTTCAAGAGGTTAAATGCTTCAGTACATTTTTCATCGAAGATGAATTCAACGTCTTTCATTAAAAGGCCAGTTAAGGGTTTTGTTATCTTGGAGAAGTCCTTGATAAAACATCAGTAGAATCCGGCATGTCCAAGAAAACTTCTTATCTCCCTGATAGTCTTCGGCGGTTTTAGATTCTCTATGACTTCTATTTTAGCTTTGTCTACCTCTATACCTTTTTCGGAAACTATATGTACTAAAACAATCCCTTCGGTAACCATGAAATGACACTTCTCCCAATTTAGCATAAGGTTTACCTCCACACATCTTTCCCGGATTTTCTCAAGGTTGATAAGACAATTTTTGAAATCAAATCCACAAAATGAGAAATCGTCCATAAATACTTCCATGATTCCATCTAGATAGTCTGCAAAGATAGACATCATGTAGCGTTGGAAAGTGGCTGGGGCATTACAGAGTCCAAAAGGCATTTTTCTATAGGCAAAAGTTCCAACAGGGCATGTAAAGGTAGTTTTTTCTTGATCTTCGGGGTGAATAGGTATTTGGAAGAATCCTGAATATTCATCCAGGTAACAGAAGTAAGAGTGTCTGGCTAGGCGCTCCAACATTTGGTCTATGAACGGTAGAGGAAAATGGTCCTTCCTAGTTGCTTTATTTAATTTTATATAATTTATGCATATACGCCATCCTCCATCAGTTCGTTTTACTACAGGTTCGCCCTTCTCGTTTTGCATGACTGTGATGCCTCCCTTTTTAGGTACTACGTGCACATGACTTACCCATTTACTGTCCGAGATCTGATATATTATACCTGCCTCTAGTAACTTAAGAGCTTTAGTCTTAACTACTTCACTCATCATAGGATTTATTCTTCTTTGGTGTTCTCTAGAGAGTTTTGAATCTTCTTCGAGCAAAATCCGATGCATGCATACAAATGGGCTTATTCCTTTTAGATCAGAGATCTTATATCCTAAGGCTGAGGGGTACCTTCGTAAAACATCTAACAATTTCTTTGTTTCCTCTTGGTTCAAGGTAGCACTGACTATAACTAGACGGTCCATTTCTTCATCAAGAAACTCATATCTCAGGTTCTTAGGCAGATCCTTAAGTTTTACGGTTGGTTTCATAGGGCAAGGAATAAGATCTGGGGTAAGAAATAAAAATTCGTGAAGGTTATCATCAATGTAGGGTTTTTTATAGTTGTCATCTTCCCAAATAAAAGTTGATGGCAATTTTAATGATTTAGTTTCTTCTTCCTGTTCTAATTCCCTAATGCATTCATCAATGATATCTAAGGCATAACAAGCATCTCCTATTACAGGGGCCATAAGAAATTTCGAGAGTACAAATTTTATCTTCTCATTACCTACCTCAAAGGTTAGTTTCCCTTTTTTAACATCTATTATGGCTCTAGCGGTTGATAAGAACGGACTACCTAGGAGGATTGGTATGTCGTCATCTTCTTTAATGTCTATGACAACAAAATCAGTAGGGATAAACAACTGACATATCCTAACTGGGACGTCTTCAAGTATGCCTATAGGGTATTTAACGGATCTATCGGCTAATTGAAGTGACATCTTAGTAGGTTGCAATTCTCCTAAGTTTAATCTTTCACAAACTGCTAAAGGCATTAAGCTCACACTAGCTCCTAAGTCTAGAAAAGCTTTTTCGATGACATGATTCCCCAAAATACAAGGAATGGAAAAATTTATGGGATCTTTATCTTTCTTTTCCAACTTATTCTCGGAAATAGAATTACATTCCACGGGTTTTGGATCTTCAAGTCTACGTTTGTTTGTAAGTATGTCTTTGAGAAACTTTGCGTAAGAAGGTATTTGGGTGATGGCTTCTGTAAAGGGGATTTCTATGTGAAGTTTTTCTATAACCTTAACGAATTTTTGATACTGGTTATTGATCTGGGTTTGCTTTAGTCTTTGTGGGTATGGTATTGGTGGTTTGTATGGCGGTGGTGGTACATAGGTTTTGTTTTTATGTTCTTCTCCTTTTTCTTGACTTTCCTGGTTTTCAGATTCCTCTGGTTCCTTCTCTTTATTTCTCTTAGAAGTTTCGGGCTCACTTAATATAGGGTTTAAGGGTTCCTCATAGGCGGTCCCACTTTGTAGAGTAATGGCATTTGCTTGCCCTTTCGGGTTCTGTTGAGGTTGTCCAAGGAACTGTCCTCTGGGTGTAGTCTGAGGGGCTTGGTTTAAAGCTACCTGAGAGATATGGGTTTCAAGCATCTTATTGTGAGTAATAATTTGGTCAAACTTGGTTCCTAACTGGGTAATTAGTTCGTTAACATGAACGTTTTGGTTCATGAACTCTTTGTTTTGTTGTGTCTGAGCGGTGATAAAATTTTCCATAATTTTCTCAAGGCTCGGTTTTGGTGGTACATGTTGCATAGGTTGATTTTTTCTCCGGGCTTGGTAACCTTGTTGTCTCGGAGGTGCGGTATTTTGGATAGGGTTATTATTTTTATAGGAGAAGTTTGGGTGATTCCTCCATCCTGGGTTGTAGGTGTTTGAAAATGGGTTCCCTTGGGTGTAGTTCACTTGTTCAGAGCTGCTCTCATTTAACAAATTGCATTCGGCGGATTGGTGTCCTTGCGTCCCACATATATCACAATTTGACGAAACTGCAGCTACAGTATTCGGGGTTGTACACATATGTTCGACTTTAAGGGCCAATGCGTCCATTTTAGCTTGCATCATGTCTATAGAGCTTAACTCATGTATTCCTCCTTGGGGTTCCTTCTTTTCCACTGTAGCTCTTTCTACTCCCCATGATTGATGGTTTTGGGCCATATCTTCGATAAGGGCACTAGCTTCAGGGTAAGGTTTGTTCATCAATGCACCACCAGCGGCAGCGTCGATGGTCATCTTATTGTTATAGTGAACTCCATTATAGAAGATTTGAATGATTAACCAATTTTCTAGACCATGATGTGGGCATGCTCTTAATAGCTCTTTATATCTCTCCCAGGCTTCGAACAAAGATTCTCCTTGGTTTTGGGTAAATCTAGTTATTTGGTTTCGAAGAACAGCGGTCTTACTCGGGGGGAAATATCTAGCAAGGAATACTTTTCTATGGTCTTCCCAAGTTGTTATGGAATTGGGTGGAAGGGAATCTAACCATGATAGAGCCTTATCTCTGAGGGAAAAAGGAAATAATCTTAAGCGGATCGCCTCAGGAGGAGCTCCATTGGTTTTAAAGGTGTCTGCTAACTAGAGAAAGTTTTTTAAATGTTGATTTGGGTTCTCGGTAGCTAGACCTGCGAATTGTCTATGCTGTACTAATTGCAGCTGGGATGGTTTAAGTTCAAAATTATTAGCTGGGATAACGGGGTTTACTATACTGGAACTAGGTTCCTTGTTTAATGGTTGGGCGAAGTCCTTAAGAGGTCTTCGGTTTTGATCTTCGGCCATAGCTCTCCTAATTCTATGAAAAAATAAATGTGCACGAGCGTAATGTTCAGGTTCAGCTAGAGGGTCTACTAAGCTTCCGGCACTGCGAGTCTTTCGCATTGACCGGCAGGTAACAAGCTTAGTCTAAACGGTATAACTACAAGGTACAAAATTTGGCGAAATTGGTCCCCGGCAACGGCGCAAAAAACTTGATGCGTGTTTTTCGCAAGTGTACGAACACGTCAGAGTAATATAAAAGATTGTCGAATCCACAGAGACCAAGTGTCAATCTATCGTTATCTATTGTTATGGTGTGTATCTAAGGCAATTGAAAATATTGGTTTTAAAGAGTGCGTAATGATAAATATAATAATAGATTTTAATTAATTGATAAAGACAGGTTCGAATGCAATTCGCATAATCAATTGATAATCATGTACTTGTTAATAGAACTACTTATGGGCAATCTTTTCTACTTTGAAAAGAACTAATTTAACAGGAACTGTCGCTTTCGCGTATTCAGAACCGAGTTGTACTCTCTAATCAACCCCTCCTATTGTCACAGATAAAAAGGTGCGTACTGCGTTAAGAGTAGTAAACATATTTTTAAGAAATATAGTATCTTAACTAAGTTGAAAAGTATTTTGACCTGGATTTTCTAGCAAAAAGAGGTTCTCATGAACCAGACTCTAAACTTCTTAACGCGTCCGAAAATAGTTTTAAAATCTCTTTTCTTTTTAAACTAAAAACTCCTAATGAACTAGACAAAGCGCGTTTGGCTGTTTTTGAAATAGTTAAAAACAATTAAGTTAAATAGGCGTTAGACGGTTTTCGATCTTACCCAACGGGACTTTAAAGAACATGAAACTTGTATTTAAAGTTAAAATAGCCCTTAAGCATTTCTACGAACAGTTGTACGGATTACCAGTTCAATTATGATCCTTACATTCTAACCTTTATAAAATTAGTTAGACATGGTAAAGTAAAAGTTCATTTTAATATTTTTCATAAAAGTATTTAGTGCGAGTGCGGAAAGTAAATTAAAGTAGTGAGAGTGCGGAAAGTAAATTAAAGTAGTGGGAGTGCGAGAAAGTAAATTAAAAGTAGTGCGAGAAATAAATAAAGTAAAGCGAGTGCGAGAAATAAATAAAGTAAAGCGAGTGCGGGTAATAAAGAAAGTAGTGCGAGTGCGGAAATAAAATAAAGTAAAGCAATACGGAAAGTAAATAAAATAAAGCGAGTGCTTAAAATTAAAATACGAACTGGAATTAAAATGGCGGCAGGATTAACTTCCTCCCAAAGTGCTCCAAGACTCGATCACACAGACGTATACAGACTCAATCACTTGATTGTAGTAACACCCCGATGTGAAGTGATTACTACTTTAAAACTGATATATGCCTAAGAGATTTTAAGTTTGGATCATAAAAACGAAATTCTAAAGTCCTATTTATAGGCAAACATTAAATGAGAAAAGACTAGGATGCGCCCCTCCACTAAAAAGTGGATGGAAAGGTTTTCACCTTGTGGCGCCTGCCACAGGCTCATGGCGCCCGTCATGGGTGTATAATGGTGGAGAAAATGGGGATCATGGGTACTTGGCAGTTGTGGAGAGTCTTGAGATGTGGCCACGTCATGGCTGACCCCATGGCGCCAGCCACAAGTGGGTGTCGTAAGTGCAAAATGCTGAATTTCTTGATTTTTATTTTTTTCAACTCCTTTTTCGCTCCTTTTCTCGATTGAGCCCCTGATTACATAAAAAACCTGAAAATAAAGAAAAACAAAGTAATAACATAGAAAAATATCAATAAATACCTAGAATGCATGCGAAATCGAATTCAGAAATACGGTGAAATTTAGTGTTATCAACAACATGTAATTCTACACTTGCAGCTTTGCGATCCACTTGCAATGATGAAAATAGTGCAAACATCATGGCTTCGTCTTCTAGAAGTTCATCCACTTGCTTAGAAGATAAAAACATATATTCACCATTACTACCAAACTCAAGAAACTCCACGATCTTATTATAACAATTGATATGAAGATAGTTGAACTCCAACCAGTTCATTCCAAGGATAACATCGATTTGGTGCAAGGGTAAGCACATCAAATCCATCACAAAATTCTTCTCGAAAATAATCAGAGGGCATATTAAACACACATAAGTAGCAGTAACAGAACCGTTAGCATGTGTTTCTATCTCCATACCACCATTCATATCAGATAATTTCAAACCAAACTTAGTAGCCCACTCACGCGAAATAAAGGAATGAGTGGCTCCAGTATCAATAATGGAAACCAACTCAATATTGTTAATAAATAAAGTACCTATAATTAAGTTATTTTCCTAGGGACTTCTGAACCACTCAAAGCGAACACTCTGCCATTTGTATGAGAAGCAGTAGCAGTCCTCTTCAGTTTCTAGCAATGAGTACTGATGTGACCCTGCTCACTGCAATTGAAACCAGTTGGACCCTTATTCGCATAATCACCAACCCAATGACCTTTCCTACCACATATGTAACATCTTAGCACACTATTGTAGCACACATCAACATGATGACCTAGCTCGCCACACTTGTAACACTTGACAGGAGCGGGAGCCGCTCCCCCCAATTGTCTTCTTCCCATTTGAAACCTTCTGTTTCCCCTTGTCAGTTGGATTCACATAAGGCTTTCATCTAAACTGGCCTTCTCTTTCTTTTCACTCAGATGTTTATAGTGAGCAGATCGAGCTCGGTTGCCCTCATCATAGATCCCACTCTTATCCACCAATTTTGTATACCTATGAATCTGTTGGCATACAATCCTTTGTTTGATTTATGGTCTCATCCCATTCTCAAACTTGAGACATTTGGAAGGTTCATAATCAACACGGTTGTAGTGAGGACAAAACATCACTAGTGCTTTGAACTTCGCAGCATACTCTGCCACATTCATGTTCCCTTGCTTCAATTCGAGGTATTCTACCTCTTTATTACCACAAGCATCTTCTAGAAAATACTTTCCCAGGAACATTTTGAATACAACCCAAGTTGTTTCAGTATCGACATCCTCCAATCGCCGACGGGTGTTATCCCACCAATCTTCAGCTTCCTCCAATAACATGTGAGTTCCAAATTGAATTTTCTGAGCATTAACACATGCCATCACTCTAAAAAATTTCTCAATTTCTTTGAGCCACTTCTGTGCATTATCTAGATCATGAATGCCCACGAAATTTGGTGGATTGTTCCTCTGGAACTTCTCCAAAGCATGAACCTCATCAGGAGCATTGTTCTAGGTCACCGCTTGAGAAAGGGCTTCCAATGTATTAGAGATATCTCGATCATGTCTCCTAGCCATTCTGCACACCATTGATAACATTAGAAGAAACAAATCATTGATAATGTACCCACATGCGTCGACTGGCAGGGAACTGACAATAACAAGACCTGGCCGGAAAGACCAACCAAGCTCTGATACCACTAATGTAACATCCTTCTAACCCCACAATAAATACATGATAATTAAATAAATTATATCAGAATAATAGAAGGTGTCACATTTGCTTCAAAAAAACATCATATTAATATTCCTTCTCCGTCACATGGATTCTTTCATTCGTAACTTAACAAGACAATCGCAACAGAAAAACTTCATTTTTTAAATTAAATATAAACTCCAAAACATCTTAAACAAAATTATAACAACATCATCTTAACAAAAAGAATTAGAACTCGAAGGTTCACAACGTTCCCGACCCGATGTTACATTATCAGAGCAAGACACCCTCTAAACAAACAGAAAAGAATAAATTACCCAATGCTAAATCTTCATGCACCAAAAGCTAATCCTGATTATCTACATATTACCCATGTGGAGCCAACATTCGAACAGGCATGGTGAGTATAAACAGTTCATTATAAAAGATATAAGGAAAAAAATACAAACTAGACAACATCTACATCATCATAACATCATTAATAAAACCCACACATCATTTAATAATTAACGGATACACACACAATGTCACATATTGTGAAATGCAACATAATCGGAAACATGCATGTGGTACCAATTAACATAGATGGACATTGGGCCATTAACCCTCCATGAAGGAGCACAACATAATCACTTCAATCCTCACAATGAGATTCAAGTCAACACCAGACTGAAGTCCTAACATAGTATGCCATAAATACATGATGCAACAACATCTTCATCACTGTCAACATAAGCCATCAAATTTGCATCATCATTTATATTATTCGATAAAACATCATAGTATAACAACATTAATATACATCATAAAATATTCATGTTACTCTATAACCATCATGTTAAACTCAACAATAATACACAACACGTTACTCGTTCCATGGTAGAAGAACAACAGCAACAAAAGAGAACCACAAAACAGGGGAAGTAAAACAAATAACACAAATAAAAATATATATGCTTCTGCTCGCCTGTGGCTCGCCCGGTGAAGCAGCTCGCTCACTTGGGTTTCGCCCAGCGACACAGCGGCGAACATTCCCCTCCCATACAAAATTTTAGTAGCTCAAGTTTTCCATACTTAGCTCACTCCCAGTTTCTCCCAACGACCTCCCAGCGAAACAGCTTCGCCGGCGAAATACATTACTCACCCGACGAAACGTGCGAAACAACAATTTTGCTGTTACATTTCCTGCACTAAACCAGTCCCAATTCTTGCGATTTCATCACTATAACAGTCCAACAATTCACACATTACTTCATGATTTCAACATCTCAGAACATACTTCTTATTCATCCCGATACACATTAAAAAGACACAACTTTTATCATATTTACCACTTTTCCTCACACCCTACAAATCCCCAAAAATCCCCAATACTACCTACATGTATTTAAACTCTATATCAGAAATAATGAAATGCAATACTCCCAATACCTTTTGATCAAATTTTGATTCTCTCTTCCCTTGAATTTCCACAGCAACCTACAAGAGCCCTAACCTGTTCCTCTTCTTCTTCAGAGCAATTTTCATCCAAAAACATGATTGATCATAATAATGAAATAAACTTCTCCTTTCTAGTCTTATTAGACTCCTAATAATGATTTCCCATCTTTACCCTCACTTATTCCTTACAAAAGACCACATTGCCCTTCTTGTTATTTTAAATAATAATAATAGTCTAACTAATATAATCCATTATTCAAACTATCATTACCATTAGAATAAGCTCAAATATTCAAACAAGATATTCCAACATTTCTCCACAATTGATCAAAAATCGAATATTTAAATTAATTCAATCAAATAAATATTCTTGACATTTTTGGGATGTTACAAGAAGCACATTATCTATAAGTTGGTAATTCCTGAGACCATCACGACAGACCAAGGGTTGGTGTTTACTGGTCGAAAGATGCAAGATTTTGTATCAGAGATGGGAATTAAATTGTTGACTTTGACACCCTATTATGTTCAAGAAAATGGGCAAGTTGAAGCTTCCAGCAAAACTATTATTAGTTTGATCGAGAAACATGTTGACAAAAAGGCAAAGAATTGGCATAGAACATTAGACTGAGTCCTATGGCTTGTACCTCTTCCAAATAGGCAATAGCTACAACTCCATTTCGATTAACTTATGGGCATAAAGTTGTCTTTCCCGTTGAAATTTAGTTGCAATATGTTTGAATTCAACTGCAAAACCAAATTCCATCAGACTAGTATTGAAGTATGATGTTAGATGAAATGGTCGATCTATATGAAGAAAGATTGACAACGTTGGATACCTTAATACAAAAAAAAGAACGAATTGCCAAAGTTTATAGTAAAAAAGTTAAGTCAAAGGGATTTTCAAGTGGACATTACATTTGGAAAGTCATTTTGCCTATGGATCAAAGAAACAAAGCTTTAAGCAAATGGTCCCCAAATTGGGAAGTACCATTTCAAGTACTTCAAGTATTTTCAAACAATGCTTATGAAATTGAAGAGTTAGCAATTGATAAACGAATTTTAAGAGTAAATGATGAATTCCTTAAATAGTATAGGCCTATGCTACAAGAAATTTGAGTCGACCAAGAATATTGTGTAGTAAAGAGATAAAAGTGCCAAAATGGTATTAAAGATTGCCAAAATGGCATAGTCATTACATATTGAAAAGGAAGACAAGTGAAATCAAGAGGAATTCAAGTTAAAAAGGAAACTTTTATTTGAATTCTTCCAACTTGGTCTTGGAGAAATCGAGCCTAACACCGAGTTGATCACGAAGTTCATCCAAGGGGGTGATTTTGAGCCCTAGGTTGGGCAGGACTTTAGAATGTTCGACCCCTTTAGTGGTTTCTTCGTCAATCATCTCCCTTGTAGGGAGTGACTTCTCCCAAACCAACTTAAATTTTTTCTTTCTCTAATTTATCAATCTCTTTGGTGTAATGAACGATTTTAGTGCGATGCTGGACAATATTTTCATCAATCGAAGCTTTCTTGTCATTATGGTGTTGAAGTTGGATTCAAGTTGGTTGAAATTCTTATCAAGCATATCACTTGATTCCCAGACCATTGTCATGGCATCCTTCACCTCTTGAAGCTTAAAATCAGTTGGTTGTTTGAGATTAATGTCTTTACATACTTGATCGAAGTAGGCTTTGAATTCAAATAGGAATTTGAGTAAGACATCAGTCACCCGATGTTTATTAAGTTCAACTAATAGTTTATGAATTTCATTCCAAGATTTTCATCTGCTTCGATAGCAGCAAGAAGGTCAACTTCAAAAATGTTGGCTTTTAATTGTTGGTCACGACTTTCTGAGTCTAATAATTACTAACTACAAGTGCACAATCTACCGCGTAGTAATAAAAGATATTGATCCCATAGAGACTTGATAATCAACCAAGTGCTATCAGGTGTTACTATGTTTAGCTAAGGCGAGTGATATTTTTAGTTTTAGAAGGTGAGAAATTAATTAATTTAAATTAATAATAAGAATATTGATATGTAATTGATTCACCTTCGTGAATTCAATAAAGGGTCGGCTTATTAAGGTTTATTAAGTTATCTCTCCGTAGAAACTCTCGGTTTAAAATTCGTTAACTCACACTCTCGTGGTCTTGCCTATTACTATATTCCTAAGTTTAATTGAGTACTCTCGCTGTGTTAATTCAAGTTAGAAATACTTTTTGGAAACCTAAAGGTTCTAATTGGTTTTAAAGCGCTTCCGCTGTATTTAAAACAATGCCCGATTTCAGCTATTTGATTATGATCTCACACTCCTGTGGTTGTAATCCTAATCTTTTATACTCTCTTACTCTCGTAAAAAAAGTTATTTATATTAAGAAATCGAAAGCGAAAAGTAACTTAATTTAAGATATTAGCCTAATTCTACCGAATTCGTTCCGGTTAGACAATTACATACGGATTAATGGTTTAGCCAGACATATTAAATAAAAACAAATAAAGGTAGAAGAAGAATTTCATAATATTAATAAATGCAATAATAATTAAACAATAAAGTATTAAAAATAAAAACCTGGTTGCAATGTTCTTGATCAACCAAACTTGAAGAAACTTAAAGACTAAAAGAAATATTCAGTGGCTAGAAACAATGGGGTGTGAATGAAGCTCTCCTTGAGCTTTGCAGTGGCTTCTATTTATAGTTGGTAACTTTGGTTTGTTGAGAGTTTGAAGGAATGGACGTAGCTTGGGCCTTGACTGATGAATTTGGACTGAGGCTGATTAGGGTAGAGATAATCCCTCTGTTGAACGAGAAGAAATCGTAACGTCTCTTTCTATTTTGAATTTTGAAGCGTAAATAGGTTTCTAGATATTTAATTGTGAAGATCACCTTGAAACTGTGACGATCACCTTGTTACGTGTGACGCTCAACTTAAAGCCATGATGATCATCCTGGTTTTGTGACGGTCGTCACTAATGTGTGACGGTCGTCCCACAGTTGATTATGTAGAATCTTATTTTCTTCTTCTGTTTTGTTCTGTTTTTCTCCATTTCTTGTCCAATAAGTCTCCTTTTCATATTTTGCCTCCAAAAGTCAAGCTTAATTAAATATCTGCAAAACAAACATAAAACTTAGGTAATATCGTTTGAAATGTATAAATTAACAAGTTAAATGATCGGAAACCGTATTAAATAATCGATACAAATTCGAGTTATCAAACTCCCCCAGACTTGAATCTTTGCTTGTCCTCAAGCAAACAATCAAATATGTTTTGAAAAATATCCTTTATATGCAGACACAAAACACATTATCTATCCATACGTGGTTGTGCGGCTTTATGTTAAAAGAAATAATAGTAACTCAAACACTAAAAATACACTAATGACACTAAAAACAAACAATGTTCATAAACCCCTTATACAAACCAATCTGAATCATGCTATTATAGCTCAACCTAATGCTCTCGTCTCTATTTTACCCGGTTTCATTCTGACACAATCACATTAAGCCATTTACCTTTGCATGTGCATAGTGGAGTAACTTTTTAGTGAGTTTGATCCTTTTTTCTATACGAGGTCTGGTGCACAAGTGCGCTAATCCTTTATCATATTGAGTGCAAGTTATGGGGGATCGAATAGTAATCCGCCCTACCGAGTTCAGAACCAGATTCCTCTGAACCAACTAACATCAGTCTTTTCGCTTTGCCTTTTGTGCAGCTTGATTGTTTTACCAATGGCTTGCATATTCTTAAGATTTTTTTCTTCTTTTTCTTCTTTTTGGCATATTTGCGTTCAAACACTTATTTGCATCGGCTCTCCACGTAGCTTGTACTTCAGGCGGTGTTGACTGCTAATATAAAATACTCGGGGCTAATTTAGAACTAAAGCTTTAGATTTCAGTAACAGGTATCCAAATCGATATCGCATATCTAAGGGTCTAAGGTGTTAAGACTGTATAAATTTTGTTAAGTCTTTTCTCAGTTTCTAACAAAGCCTATCAACCTATATACTCGTAGGGTATTTTAAATGAAAGCATTCTAAAAGAATAAAAAATTTGGTATGGCTAAAAATACTGGAGAGAATTTAAGAACTGAATATTTTGATTAATTTATAAAGTTTCATACAATGAAAAGGGAAATCTAATACCCTTCTCCCACACTATCTCAGATATTATCCTCAATATTGCGAGATATAGGTACACTTCTAAATAAACAACAAAAATAATAAAAGCTAAAAACTAAAAACTAAACTACTCTTGTGGGGGTGGTGGTCTCTAGCCTCGTCCTCTGGCTCTACCTTTGACAACTCTTTGTCCATATATCGCTATATGATCTGGTATACCCACATGATGGATATAGTTATGTAGCGCCTCAACTTGGCTTGTTAGGCCATCCAATGCTTATGTGTTAGCAACGATTATTTCTCCATGTGTTGTCTGTGCAAGCTCCATCCTTCTCATCCTCTCGATCATCTCCTGGTAATGCCTCTGATGTAGCTCGTTACTCTGAACGATTTCCGCCATAATATCATCCATAGACGCGGGTTGTTGATTCCTACACTGGCGTCTAGTGGAGGTGCTGGTGCTGGTGAAATCAGTGGCTTGTGTATGAACATCTTCCTCCTCGTCCATGACCTGCTGCATCTCATCAATCATTGCATCTTGTTGCTCTTCCTGTGCAGCCGCTCCTGGTGAAGGGGAGGCGAGGTCATAGTGCCAATTGGCTCTGACCTTCACATCTGTGCGGGAGTGGCATGGTAGGATGATGCTTCTGATAACCTGGTTTTTCACAACCATGTTATACCTGTTATTTCTCCTTTGCCTGATGAGGTGGTTATTCCTGCAATACTCCATTTCGAGGTACAAGGCTGGAGTTGCTAACAGTTGGTTAAGGTTTTCCTCTAGACCGAGCTTGATGGCGATGTCGGTGATCATCCCGCCAAAACAAAAAGGGGCATCTGATTAAGAATAACTCTCTCTGATTCACTTTATGGTTGTTGTACCTTCCTAAACTATGTTGGACATCACCCTCTGAAAGTAGCGGGTGGTGGGGTTATGGATATGAGTTGCTTACAACTCATCCCACGCCTGGTTCCTCTCTCCTGATAACTCCTCCCAAAGCTAGAAAGCTTTGGCTTGCTAGTTCACATCTCTTGGAAGGATTGGGTGTACACCGTCACCCTGCTGGAATCCGAACCATTTACTGAACTGCTCCTGTGTGACGGAATACTCTGTTCCGAAAAGGCGGAATGTAGCATTCCCTACTAGACATTTTGTTGCATAGTTGGGCGTGTTATACTCATCGGAACTCAAGAATTCCAAAGTGAGCGTAGAATAAGTGGGTATGTTGCTCTTGTATAGTGTCGTGAGACCGGTTTTTGCTAGCATGTAGTTGACACTGTCGAGGAGCCCCAGTTGGGTCAGGCAATCCTCGTCAATGTAACGAGTAACATCTATCGTTCTTTCATGGTACTCGATGAAGCGTGTGCATTGAAGTTCTCCGATAACACTTTCTCTATGAGGGATGTTAATGGGTGTTTGGGCTGCCATAATTATTTTTAGAAAGGTTTGGAATGAAATAGATGAAGTGAATAGAAAAGTTGAACTTTTTGGTGAACAAAATGGAATGGTGAAAAGAGGTAACTACTACTGCAATTTATATAGAAACAAAAGAAAGAAGTGGTGCAAGATAATTGCTAAAAATTTGCTACGGGAAAGAGTAGTTGAGAGGTTGTGTGAAAGTGGAAAGGAGAAATGGCCTTTTATAGGATGAAGAGGAGACAATGACGTTGGAGGAGTGGGTGAGTGGGGTTGCAACGGTCTTCATGACCGCTGCAGACGACCGTTACTAGATTCTGGAAAGAGGGACGGTCGTCAGGGACTTGTGACGCTCGTCACAAGTGTGAGACGGTCGTCAATGCTTGGTGACGGTCGCATGGGTTAAAAAATCCAGATACTCCAAAAAATGGGCTTCCTATGATCTTGTACTTTATGTAATCCACTTTATTTATTCTTTTCATACAACCAAATTGGTATAGCAGGTAGCAAAAATTATTTTGTAGTAGGTAAAACTTTTCATATCAGTAGGTAACAAATATATATATATATATATATATATATATATATATATATATATCAGTAGGTAGTAGCATTGCAATATAATTGGTACTAAAATAACAGTGTATTATAATTGTATTAGACCAATATATTTTAATAGTAAGCATTTGTGCATTATAAGTAACAGAAGAATATTAATATTCAATTTAACCAAAATACTTGTAACACGTTTGATCAATTATAATTAAGGCACAAACAAAATAAGAACATGACCAAAATTATTTATTAAAACTTAGAAAACTGCAAGAGTCATAAATCGAATTAAGATGAAAAAATTTAAAGTAACTAGAAATCAAAATGCAGGAAAATTCGGAAACGTGTTGATATTGAAAATTAGCCACGATTGTTGCGGATGGAGTCTAACATTTTTCTCAAATGGTCGAATTGATATACGACCATATCTCTCAATGTGATGATGCCTATAGACAAGTCGTGGATGTCATACGGCATGATTTGCATTACAGTTCAGAGATTTTCTAAGGTAAGCTCAGGATTGGCTGGAGTAGGTGCAGGTGTCTCGGCAAGTATAGGTTTCACCTCATCTTTAATTATATCTTTAGGACAGTCTGAATCATAGTAATTTGAAGGGGTCTTAGGATCTATCTCAACTTCATACCAAGCATCTCCAGGTTCATAAATCGGCTTGTCCATATCATATAGCCAGTTGCGCTTATTATGCATACTTGTGCGCTCATGGTCAGGTAAAGTCAGTTGTGGCACAACCACGCCATTGATCAAAAGCTTAAAACGTTCAGGTCCTCGGTCATACAACATAGCTCTCTCAAAACAGAAAGTAATGTTCATAGGCCTAAATTCTCCAAGTGGGGTAATCTTAGAAAGGCGGGTCCTAAATCCCATTGCATCAACAATCTTGGTTACTATGTCACCTATCAGGATTGGGTGGTGCTCATTCTGAATAATCCTACAGAAATTTGCAAACATGAGATTCACTCCATTTACCCTCCTGGATGTAAAAGCACAAAACATGATGAATAACTCACCTCTCGAGACATTGTTATCCCTCTCAGTCTTTCAGAACAATGTGTTGGCTAGGATCATATGGAAATATCTAATAGCTGGGTTATAGATCTCAGTGGACAACATATGGTATAGGTCATGATCAGGTTGTCCTGAGATGCTACTCCAAAAATGGTCTAGCTCATCCCGGGCAAACAAGTTTTCCTGTGGTTCCGAGGAAACTGTGGGGTCATCTGGGAAACCTAGAAGGTCAGCCATATCATGGATGTTAAACTTGCAAGGGTATCCAAAGAGTCTAAATGCTATCTTTCCTCTCGTAAAGCCTTTTCCACAGTTGGGATCATAAAACAGTGAACTTAGAAATTCTAAGTTTAGCTCATAATAAGTCTTATGTTTCCTAAGTGCAAACTCTTCCCAACCTATCTGGTTAAACAGATAGTCAATGCTAGCACCTATGCCTAAAGCTTTCATGGTAGGTCCATGGGAAAATTTGGTCAAAACCATAGGTCTCCTGGCTAAAGCTTCATAACAATGCCTCTAGGTGCCATCTCTAAAGTCCACAATCAGATTGGTAGTCATTTTCAGAGTTAGTGAGAAATGGAGAAGGAGTAGAAAACTTTGAAAAGCCTGGAATCACACAATAAAACAAAGGCAAACACAACAATCAGTGAATTAAATGCATTTTGGAAAATAGATATTTTGAAAAACAAAAATGAAACTAAAATCGAAAAAATTATGGGTTGCCTCCCATAAAGCGCTTTGTTTAATGTCGGGGCTCGACACGGCTTAAGGGAGATTAATCTAAGGTTTCTGATGGCAAGTCTTCCAGTTTTAAACCTATGAAAAATTGTTTGTCTTCTACATATTTATAATGTTTAAGGCGTTGCCCATTTACTATAAATGGTGCACTAGATCTACCCTTAATTTCAATAGCGCCACTAATTAAAACTTTAGTTATTTCGAAAGGACCGGACCATCTGGATCGTAATTTTCCAGGAAACAACCTAAGTCTAGAATTGAAAAAAAGAACGATGTCTCCCACACTGAATTCTTTTCTAGAAATTTGCTTGTCATGCCATTTATTAGTTCTCTCCTTATATATGCGGGCATTCTCATAAGCGTCTAATATTAGTTCTTCCAATTCATGTAAGTCTAAAATACGTTTCTCACCTGTGTTAGTATAGTTAAAGTTAAGATTTTTAATCGCCCAATAGGCTTTATGCTCTAATTCTACTGGCAGATGGCCTGATTTTCCATAGACTAATTTGAAAGGTGTGGTTCCGATGGGTGTCTTAAAAGTTGTTTTGTAGGCCCATAAAACTTCGGGTAGCTTAGTAGACCAATCTTTTCTCGATGTAGCAACAGTTTTCTCTAAAATTTATTTTATTTCTCTATTCAAGACCTCTACTTGTCCGCTAGTTTGCGGGTGATACGGTGTTGCTACTCGATGTCTTACTCAATATTTCAATAAAAGCTTATCAAATATTTTAGATATGAAATGGGAACCTCTGTGACTTATGACGAGTCTCGGTACACCGAATCTTGGTACAGACGCGAACGGTCGGCGAAAGGGACAATGAGAACACACAGCCGTGAACTCACTGGAGATGAATAGAGTCGCCAGCTAGGCATTTTTATCCCGGAGGAAAGGTAATGCTGCATAAACCTAAGAAAAGATGGATAAGACGGTTGCGAACCAGAGAGACTGAGAAAGGGGGTTGGTTACAACCTGGGAAGGTATTAGCACCCAGATTGTCCGTCGTACTCGACGGGATCCACGCTTAAAAGATTTGTGTTTTAAAGGGGTAGTGTCAGTGCAATTTGTGTATAAAATAGCTGGAAAAGGATGTACAGGTGTCTGTGTAAAAGAAGTGCAAAGTGTGATATATACAGTGTCGGTGTAAGAATGAGAATAAATTGCTCAAGACTATGAGGCTTAAAGAATAAGGCTGGAAAGAGGGGGAATATACAGAGACTTTTGTTCGATAACTGTTAAGTTATGCCTACGTATCCTCTCGTGCAATGAGGAAGTCAGAACACCGTAGTTCGACCCAAAGAGACTGAAAGATGAATTGACTTGTGAACTGCTTACTTGTCTATGCTCAAGTGTATGACCTGTCTGGCTCAGGTGCAAACTGTCTTGCATTAGACGGAAGAAGCGAGTTCTCGTTTATGAGTGAAGATGATGAGAAAAGAATCCCGAAGGAGACGATTATTGTTGGTTTTTGAGTTTTTAGTCTTTTATTGCTTTTGAAAGTTTGTCATAAGTTAATGAGCTTAAGCCTAAACCAATGGATTTAGTAAACTCATCACATCTTCCCTCTGATTAGGGGTAATGAGAATACCTTAAGTGTGAAGTCAGCTTCTCATACTTAATCACCATGATGTAGGATTAAGATCATTGACCTACTTGTGATTATTTAGATGTTTTTTGTGTTTTTGTTTAGTGCTAGGTAATGAGATTAAGCCATAATCAGGGATTAAACAGACTCATTACACCATCCTAATAGAAGGATAATAGATGAGAGTGTTTAAGCTGAGGAAAGCTCCTCAACTTAATCCATGATTAGGGATTAAACTCATGACAAAACAAGCCTTTGGTTAAGTGGATTTTAGTTAATGATATGATGAAGAAGTGAGTTTTATGGTTTGTAAGACAACTTGAGGGGGACTTGTCCATTAACACTAGGGTTAGTCCTTCTTAACCAATTAAGGAAGAATTAGAACCCTAATGCAAGGCCCAAGTTACAAGTGTGATGTCTTGATGATTATTAAGTGAATTGATTAAGGGATTTAAACACATTAAGGGTTTAACACTTAGGATTAAAGTTATACACTCCATCCTAATAGAAGGATGCAGGCATAAGCTTAATCACAAAGCCTTAAAGCCTTTAGGGTTTAGTCCCTGGTTATGAGGTGAGAAGAGAAGACTCAAAAGAGACACAAAGGTAAAACTAAGTGGGGAGACTGAACACAACCCTAATCATTATCATGCTTGGTTGTTCCTAAGGTTTGTGAGGTTTAACAAAGAAGATCTTCAATGGAACCACCAGGAAGTAGATGAAAGGATCAAGAGAAGCAAAGTAACTTGCTTCAATTAAGAAGACAAGTCACTTGAAGAAAGAAAGTGAGAAGAAGAAGAATGAGCAAGCTCAATCTCAAACACAAAACAAAATGCAGCATGGATGCATAAGAGAGATGAAAAGGAAATGTGAGAAGTGAAGGCAAATTCACTTCTCAAAGTTACTTACCACCTGAAAAGTTAGTGAAGGGAATGCAATGCAATGCAAAATGAGATGAAATGACATGATGTAAATCAAAACTAGAAGCATGTGAGTGATGATAATGATGCTATGAGATGATGCAAACATGAGACAACACATGGGGATGATCATACAAGCTCATGGATGCAGATGAAACAAGTTAAGATAAATGAACATACATGAAGAGTTATGAAATGTAAATGGAATACAACATGGCAAATGCAAGATGCAATGATCAAACATGCTTTCAATATGTCTCATGATGTTAAATGAATCACATGGATGCATAAAATGTCATGGCAAGTCATGGTATGCAAGCAAATGCAAGATGGATGCATATGAAAGCCCAAATTAGGGTTTATGATCCAATCATCAAACAAAAACCAAAATCAGAAGCAAACATCAATATAAAAAATTGAAAATGCACTCAAAGGACCCCTAATCCTATACTAACCCACTGCCCAAAGGAGAAGTTTCAACTCCTAACCAAATTCAAGTTATGATTTTTCTAAGTTTTCTAGGGTTTTAGGGCTCCTAAACAAGAAAATTACCAAACAAATGGAAAATGAAAGATCAAATCATGGCCATTTAATCTCATAAACTACATGCTAAACACAATGCAATGCAAAAAGAATCAAGGTCCAACTCTTTAGGGTTAGGCAGAAATGATTTTTGGAAGTTTGGATCAAAATAATGCATCAAAATGATTTTTATTCCATGGAAAATTCTTAAAATGCATCAAGATCAAAAAAGAAATTTGGTTTGAGGGTTGGACAATGTTTCTAAATGTTTTTAAATGCTTCATGAATTTTTTGGTGATTTTTAAATGCCTAAAAGTATTTTTAATTAATTAATTCTCATTAATTAATTAAAAAGAAACTTTTAAATATTTAAAAATACTTTTTTAATGCTAAAAATGAAAATAAAAATATTTTTGTGTTCTGAAATTAAATAATAACTAGTATAAAAAATTTCAGAATTTTTAAATAAGTTTTGCTATTTTAAATTAAATGGACAAATTAAATAGAATAAAAAGAAAAATAAAATGAAATAAATGGAAGTATGCTGAATGAGAGGCCTGGATTGAATCTGGGTTTTAAAATGTTTGACTGGGCGCGCATCTGGACGGCCCAGGTTCAAACTTCCTAATTTTAATTAATTAAATAAATTAATCCTAATTATCAACTAATGACATGATCCAGACCACACAAACGCGCGCGGGAAGCCAGATCCAAGGGTCCACGTTCAAAGTTTGCCCTAACCCTAATTAAGTGGCTAATGACTTTCAGGTCACCGGAGACGAGCTCCGGTCGTCTTCTCCGGTGACCTCCCTCCCTGAGAATCTCCAAATCACTCCCTAGGTCATTTCTGGAGCTCTAAAGCTCCAGATTTGTTCCTTTCACTCTCCTAAACTCAACCCTACTCTCATTTCTCATTTATTTCCAGCCATAATCATGAATCGAAGCCAAGAACAAAAACTACCAAAATTTCAGACAAGCAATACAGTTTCATTTCTCAACCATTTTCAATAATTTAAAGTTCAATGTGATCAGTGAAGCATGCTTAACCATTTTGTAACATAAAATAGAGGTCCTGGAAAAGTTGATTCGAAAGGCTACCTGAGATGGAGCTTTCACCCTTTGAGCTTGCTGGCTGCTTTCTTGGTGCAAAAAGCTTCTAATGACCTTCCTGATGAGTTTGCAGTGCTTGGACAACTTTGAATGTGGCTGGTTTGGGAGTTTGTTCTTCAACTGGTCAGAAATCGTATCTGGCTTGTGGTGGGTTCTTGGTTGTTTTGATGGGTGGTTTTGGGTCAGTGGATGATTTAGAAGTGAATGGTGGTGTTTGTTTGAAGGTTGAGTGATTGAGTTGGGAGAATCGAAAGCTTTTGCAAGAGGGAGAGTTTTTGTGAATGGTGAGGTGTGGTGTGTTTCAGCCTTGCTTCTTGTTGTGTTTTGCTAGCATTTGATCCACATAAACAAATCTTATTGGTCAGATGACATGACATGTGCTTTATTGATTGGTATGGTGCTTTTTGCAAATTGTCAACTTTGTGTAAGGAGGGCATGGGCTACATTGCTAGCTTGGTACAAAGGGTTTGTCTTGCGCAGCATGGTGAGGGGAGAGGGCTAGGGTGGTTCAGCATCCAAGGCAGCAAGTGGATGAAGTGTTATGATGGTTTTTGCAACTTGGTTCCTTTTAGTTCTCATGGAAAAATCTTGCCTTACAAACCATGAAAACATGTGATTCCTTTGGTTCAATCTGAACTTTAAGACTTGTGTTATGTTGGTATAAGGATTAGGCATCAATTAGAAGTCACAAATGCCTTTGGTACAAGATTTTGCAAATTTCTCATTTGGTGCATAACTTGAAATTTAGTGATTTTAGCCAACTTTGATGCACCATAACTTTTGATCCAAAATGAATTAGGTCATGTTCTTGTACTTTTTGAAAAGGGAAAGATCTAATCTACAACTTTCATGACCAAAGTTTTTCCATTTGAAGCATTTTTGGATCAAAAAGTAAGGGTTGAAAAAGTTGCATAAAATGACATTTCATTAAAAGTCAACCATGCCCAAAAAAGTCAACTTTGCAAAAAACCTCAAATTCATGAATTTTGTGAACTTCCAACTTCTTCTATGATCAAATAAAGGTCATATACACTCAAAATGATGAAGATCACCCCTTGGTTGGGTCATTGGGGGCCTCAGATGCCCTGATTTTGCACTGACTTGCTTGAAAAGTCAACTCTTGATCAGATGACTTCCCCATGGAATTTCTTCATGAAAATTGATATGCATACTCCCTATACCATATAGAGAACAATAGAAACAAGAATGACCAAAAAATTTGAAGTTATGGCCTCTGAAACCAAAACCCTAATTTTAGGTCATCTGTGCAGTCTAGCCTAGCTCTGCTTCCATACCAATCCCAGTTCTTGTGATTCTTTGGCATTCTTGACTTTGAGAGGATTTAATATGATATAAGAACACACATGGACCCCTTTGAAGTGATTGATGACCTTTGGGGTGGCTCAAGAAGCTCTTGGATTGCTCAGATCACAAACCCTAGATGCAGATGACTTTGAATCTATGCAGTGAATCAAAAATGTGGTATGAGATGTTATGATTGTGTTTATACATATGAAATGATCACAAGCCATGGTGTGAGTGGGTGAGGGCAAATTTGGGGTGTTTACAGCTGCCCCTATTCAAACATGAGTTAGCTGTGCAGGATGTAAGCAACGGCTTAGCAGGCAAACAAGATAACTTGTGGTTGAATACCAAAGACAGTCCAAAATTTGCACTCGCAGAATGAAGAAGAAAAGGGATATAGATTGCAAAAGAAAATAAAGCATATTGTAAAGTATGGGCGACGGAGGATGACCGTCGAGCAGAGGACGACTGCTGGGTAAAGAGCAATGACGGGGACGGCCGACATGCTGGAAAAGTGTGGAAAATAAAGCAATGACGGGGACGGCCGACATGCTGGGGATAAAAGGTATCGTGATGGGGACGACCATCAAGTTCATAAAGCAAAGTAACCAACGATGGGGACGGCCATCGGGCTAAAAAGAAAAGGGACCACGACGGGGACGGCCATCGGGTTAAAGAATAAATGAAATGAACAGATGATGAGGTACGGTCATCAAAGGTGAAGGACGATCACCTAGCAGGGGACGGCTGCTCTGTCGGGTTAAGATGAGGGACGGTCATCTTAGGTGGAGGACGACCACCTGGCAGGGTACGGCTGCCGAAAATATCGCGACATAGGACGAATGCCGGATAAAAAGGTCAACGATGGGGACGACCATCGGACGAGCATGATGGAGGACGACCATCAAGAGGTGGAGGACGACCACCTAGCAGGGGACGGCTGCTCTCGAGGCTTTTCATGACATAGGACGAATGTCAGATAACCAAAATCAACAATGGGGACGGCCATTGGATAAAGTGATGAAGGACGATCATCAAAAGGGTGGAGGACGACCACCTAGCAGGGGACGGCTGCTAAAAAAAATCAACGATGGGGACGGTCATCGGATGAGCATGATGGAGGACGACCATTAAGAGATGGAGGACGACCACCTAGCAGGGTACGGCTGCTCTCAGGGTTTATCATGACACAGGACGAGTGCCAGATAAAAGGAAAGTTGTTTTGCGGGCGATCTACTGGGGATGTAGTAAACACGGACGAGTGTTTATATCCAATGAAACAAAAGGTATAAGTGTTTTGACGTTAGTGTATAGATTAAAGATGCGGACGAGCATCCTTAAGACTACAATACGGACGAATATCGGGTAGAAACAAAGACTGACACGTGTTCAGAGATGATGATACGGACGAGTATCAACGGGTTAACAGAGAACACGGACGAGTGTTGAATCTGAGGGGACTCTTCTGGGGAATAGTAGACACAGACGAGTATCTATATTCAAGGAGACGTAAGTGTTTGACACAGTGTATGGATTAAAGACACGGACGAGCATCCTTAAGACTATGATACGGACGAGTATCAGGTAGAAACAAACGCTTGACACATGTTTTGAGATGATGGTACGGACGGGTACCAACTGGTTAACAAAGAACAAGGACTATTGCTGAATCTGCGGGGATATAACTGGTGTATACAAGATACGGACGAGTATCTGTATAAGCGTGAGAAGTATGAGTGGTGTATAGATGAGTGTTCAAACTGCTGGGGAGAGTGACACGGACGAGTGTCAAAAGGAGTATAGTATAAACAAAATCTGATATACAAAGTGTTTATATTGCTGTACTGGGAAAAGTGACATGGACAGATGTCAAGGAAATGTATATATATATAAGTACATGCGAGTGCAAAGAGAATGTCTTTGGCTTTCTGCTGGGGATGTGACACGGACGGGTGTCAAAGGGAGTGTATACTGGTGTTTGTGAATAGGAGGCAACTGCTTTTGCTGGGGACTCTGGGGGAGTATTCTGTATATTGTTGGCGAGTCGTATTTGTTCACAAGTGTTTGATTCAAAACATGGCTTGTGATTATGCAATATGTTGGATTTTTGCCGTAATGCTCCGTATTAAACGGAATGCTACGCTTTGTGGGTGAATATGATGCGAATGCCATGATTATGCAAAGATGCCAAACCGGGATTCGGATCCCGCTGCCGCGAAGATCTCTGGCCGATCTGCTTGAAACGGACATCCCAGCTGGGGATGAGATCATTGGTAGATCTGATGAAATGATTCTGCTTGGGGAAATGGGTCAATGATAGACCTTTTCCAGTAATGAGGGACCCAGCTGGGGGGGTTGTAGAAGCCTTCTTCACTCTGTTGTGACTCCTTCGTGCGTTGCTCTCCCGGATAGAGGCTGGAACTCTGTGGGGAGATAATTCCCTGGCTTTTGTATTTGACTGAGGAAGAATGATTGGCAACTCGGCTGGGAGAAGCAACAAGTGGCAACTCAGCTGGGGAGATAACACCTTGAGTGCTAAGACTGAGTGTTGATTTGTCAGCTTGCTGGAATGAAACTTTCATGCCCCGAGTTGCGTTTCGGATGCCTGCAATCCTGCAAAGTTAGAGGAACGCACAAGTGATCCTGAGGTATCCTTTACCGGATTCCGTCATAGGAGTTAGACACTTTTGAGAGTAAATATATTCCCTGCAAGCATGTGTTTCTATTTTTGAAGAAAAGCATCTGTACTTGTGCAATTAGCTTTTTAGAGACATCATACATTTTTGCAAATAAAAATGTACAAGTCGAAACATGACTGAAAAATCTGATTTTATTAATTCATGTGCCCTGAATTGGCGAGATACAGTCAAAGGAACAAATCTCCTAAAATGAGGAGATTGTTATAAATTGAGAAACAAAACGCTGGCGATGTTGACGACGCTTTCAAAGGAGCTTCCTCTTTTGCTATGACTCGTATGACTTTTGACGTTCTTCTCGTCTTGCTTTCTGAAGAAGGCTGATTCTGATTGAAGCTTAATCCTTTCGAGGTTTGCCAAGTTGTAGGCGATACAGACGAATTCAGAATGCAGTTGTTCGCTTATTCCCTTGTTTTGCATGGATCGCCCTTTCGGGTTTTCAATCCATCAGGATACCCTTTTTTGCCTGAGTTGTCCAATGCGGCTTTTCAACTCAGCGGGTGTACATTTTTTGTTTATTTTCCCTTATTTTTGCCCGAGTCTTTTATTCTGTTTTTGACTCGCCGGGATGCCCTATTTTTGCCAGGACTTACATTCTGTTTTTATGTCCAGCGGGTCATTTTTTATGCGAAGTATTTTTTAACTGCATCTGAATTCACAGGGGACGGGAAGTCTTCACCATCCATGGTGCTGAGCATCAGTGCTCCACCAGAGAAAACTTTCTTTACCACGAATGGTCCTTCATAATTTGGAGTCCATTTGCCCCTGTGGTCTGTATGCGGAGGGAGGATTCTCTTTAGCACAAGATCTCCTACTTGGTACTCCCGGTGCCTGACTTTCTGATCGAAGGCTCTCTTCATTCTTTTCTGATATAGCTGCCCATGACAGATTGCAGCCAATCTTTTCTCTTCAATCAGACTCAGTTGTTCGAACCGGGACCGAACCCATTCTGCTTCGTTCAGCTTAACATCCATCAATACCCGTAGAGAGGGTAATTCAACTTCAACAGGTAGGACTGCTTCCATACCATACACAAGCTGATACGGTGTTGCCCCAGTGGACGTTCTGATTGACGTGCGGTACCCATGCAAGGCAAACGGTAGCATTTCATGCCAGTCTTTGTAAGTGACTAACATCTTCTGCACAATCTTCTTGATATTCTTGTTAGCTGCCTCAACAGCGCCATTCATCTTTGGCCTGTAAGGAGAAGAATTGTGGTGTTGAATCTTGAAGTCCCGGCATAACTCAGCCATCATCTTGTTGTTTAAGTTGGAACCATTATCAGTAATGATTCGCTCGGGAACTCCATACCGACAAATGATATCTCTCTTCAGAAATCGGGCTACCACTTGCCTTGTGACATTTGCATATGAGGCTGCTTCAACCCACTTGGTGAAATAATCAATGGCGACCAGGATGAATCTGTGGCCATTTGAAGCAGTTGGCTCAATCTTGCCAATCATATCAATTCCCCACATGGCAAAGGGCCATGGTGAAGACATTATGTTCAAAGGATTGGGAGGCACATGCACCTTATCTGCATAGATCTGGCATTTGTGGCACTTTCTGGCATAAGCACAACAGTCTGCATCCATTGTGATCCAGTAATAACCTGATCTTAACAACTTCTTAGCCATGGCATGCCCTCCTGCATGGGTACCAAAGGATCCTTCGTGCACCTCGTGCATCAACAAGTCTGCTTCTGTCTTATCAACGCATCGGAGGAGTACCATATCAAAGTTCCTTTTGTATAAAGACCCATCAGTGTTCAGAAAGAAACTACCAGCAAGCCTCCTCAAAGTCTTCTTATCATTGGAAGATGCCCCAGGTGGGTATGTTTGATCCTCCAAGAAGCACTTAATGTCATGGAACCAAGGCTTATCGTCTTTGACAACTTCTGCTGCGAACACATATGCTGGTCTATCAAGTCTGGACACTGAATCTGAGGTACAAAGTTAGCAGCTTGAACTTTGATCATGGATGAAATGGTAGCAAGAGCATCTGCAAACTGATTCTCGTCCCGAGGGATATACTCAAGCTTGACCGTTGTGAAGAAAGTCAATAACCTTCTTGTATAATCCCTGTAAGGTATCAGATGATCCTGGTGGGTGTACCATTTTCCGTTGGTTTGATTAACTACCAGAGCTGAATCTCCGAATACGGTCAATGTCTTGATCCTGAGGTCAATGGCTTCCTCAAGACCCATAATGCAAGCTTCGTATTCAGCTTCGTTGTTAGTGCAGTTGAAAGTGAGTTTTGCCGAGAAAGGCATGTGAACTCCTTTGGGTGTAATGAGTACTGCACCAACACCACGACCATTCATGTTAACAGCCCCATCAAACATCATAGTCCATTCTTCTTCTGGGTCAGGCCCTTCAGTGTGAACAGGCTCTTCATGATCTTTTGCTTTTATGAACATGATGTCTTCATCAGGGAAGTCAAATCTCATAGGCTGGTAGTCATCAATAGGTTGCTCAGCAAGATATTCAGATAGTACACTGCCCTTGATGGCTTTCTGAGAGGTGTACTGGATGTCATATTCCGTGAGAATCATTTGCCATCTTGCAACCCGTCCTGTAAGCGCTGGCTTCTCAAAAATATACTTGACTGGGTCCATTTTGGAGATCAATAAAGTAGTGTGGGTCAACATATACTGTCTCAGTCGGCGAGCAGCCCACGCTAAAGCACAGCAAGTTTTATCGAGCAGTGAATAACGTTGTTCACAGTCGGTAAACTTTTTGCTCAGGTAGTATATTGCATACTCTTTTCGACCAGACTCGTCATGCTGGCCCAGCACACACCCCATTGACTCTTCTAATACTGTCAAGTACATTATCAGAGGTCTTCCTTCAACTGGAGGCATAAGGATTGGAGGCTCTTGTAAGTACTCCTTGATCTTGTCAAAAGCCCTCTGGCAGTCTTCATTCCACCTGACCGTTTGCTCCTTTCTTAACAGTTTGAACAAGGGTTCACAGGTTGCTGTGAGGTGAGATATGAACCGTGAAATGTAATTCAATCGTCCCAAGAACCCTCGAACTTCTTTCTCTGTCTTCGGTGCAGGCATCTCTTGAATAGCTTTGACTTTATCTGGGTCAACCTCAATCCCTTTCTCGCTTACAATAAATCCCAGCAGCTTACCCGATCTCACCCCGAATGTGCATTTGTTGGGGTTCAGTTTCAGTTGGTACTTCCTCAGACGCTTGAATAGCTTCAGTAGATTCACCAGGTGATCTTCTTCAGTAAGGGACTTGGCGATCATGTCATCCACATAACATTCTATTTCTTTATGAATCATATCATGGAATAATGTCACCATAGCCCGTTGATATGTTGCACCCGCATTCTTCAGTCCGAATGGCATCACTTTGTAACAGAACGTGCCCCAAGGTGTGATGAATGTTGTCTTCTCCATGTCTTCAGGTGACATCTTGATCTGATTGTATCCTGAAATTCCGTCCATGAAGGAGAATACCGAGAACTGAGCCGTGTTATCCACCAATACATCAATGTGAGGTAATGGGAAGTCGTCTTTCGGGCTGGCTCTGTTCAGATCCCGGTAGTCAACACACATCCTTACTTTTCCGTCTTTCTTAGGCACAGGTACTATATTAGCAACCCACGGCGGATAGCTAGTTACAGCAAGGAACCCGGCGTCCCACTGCTTTTGTACCTCTTCCTTGATCTTCATTGCCATGTCTGGGCGGGTACGGCGCAATTTCTGTTTAACCGGTGGGCATTCTTCTCTTAAAGGCAGCTTGTGTACAACAATGTCTGTGTCCAACCCTGGCATATCTTGATACGACCAAGCAAACACATCCACATATTCTCGAAGCAGATCAATCAGTTGTCTCTTCACTGAGTCTTGCAGGCAGGCCCCGATTTTAACCTCTTTCATGTCTTCATCTGTACCAAGATTAATCGTTTCGACCTCCTCCTGGTGAGGAGTGATAACCTTCTCCTCTTGTCTCAACAACCTGGCTAGCTCTTCAGGAAGCTCATATTCTTCTTCAACCCCTTCATCAGCTTGATTGATTGGATTGTCAAAGTCATACGAAGTCATAGCTGTGCTGTTATCGGTGCTGTCTGGAAGGTACTCTCTACAAGGGTTCAGTTTGTTCATTTTAGTGATTGATTTTAATCTTGTTTAGCAAAGTGAAATAAAGTTGACATTTTGAAAACATCGCCATTTATTTTTTGTACAAAAAGAAAAATGGAAAAAACAGTGAGCGGAAAAGAGAAAAACTCATTTGCAAAAAGATGTCTGATATTTCATTGATTAATCTTGTTGCACAAAAAGTACAGATGGCCCGATTACAAAATGAGTCTTGTCATCTTGGGCAAGATTCAAGACTTTGATGCATGCTATAAAAATACAGGAAATAATAATTCCTCTGCATGAGTAACTCTTGTAATTTCCTGGGAAGACCAGTTTGAGATACGGCTCCCCGGGATCTTTGGACGAATCCAGCTTTCCAGGTTGCGTTCTTCTTCCAGCTCGTCTTCCAAATTGTTGATAGCATCAGGGATGAGCATTCCCCCACTAACAAAACCAGGCTTCCCAGCAGTCTCTGCTTGACTTTGTTGAGTTGGTCTGTATCCCAACCCAAACTTGTCCTTCTTCTCTTCCACAAATAAAACCTTGCCCCAGCCTTGGGCCGTTCCTTCTTCAACAACCTTCCGGGCTTGTTGATAAGATGCCATGGAGATTCCAGGTACAGCAGATGTTTCATTTACGTTCAGGGCCTCAAACCCTTGACTCATCGTTTCATGGATCTCCCCATCCATCTCAATATATTTGTAAGTAGCCAGATGGCTAACAAAAATATCCTCCTCCCCACAGATAGTAACGACTTGGACTTCCCACTCAAATTTTAACTTCTGGTGAAGGGTAGACGTTACTGCGCCAGCGGCATGAATCCATGGTCTACCCAACAAACAGCTGTAGGCAGGCTGAATGTCCATCACGTAGAAGATCGTTTTGAAAGTTTGTGGGCCAATCGTTACAGGCAGCTCAATTTCTCCCAGAACCGATCTCTTAGAACCATCAAAGGCTCTTACTACCAGGTTACTGGGACGCAATGCCAATCCTTCATACTCTAGCTTCACAAGGGCCTTTTTAGGTAAGACATTGAGGGATGATCCTGTGTCTACCAGCACATGGGAAAGGACTGCACCTTTACATTCCATAGTGATGTGCAAGGCCTTGTTATGGTTGCGGCCTTCCGTAGTCAAATCAGTATTGGTGAACCCTAGCCCATTGCTAGCAGTAACATTTCCAACCACAGTTTCCAATTGATTGACGGTGATCTCTTCAGGCACGTAAGCTGCGTGCAAGACTTTGAGTAGTGCATTCCGATGGGCTTCGGAGCACATAAGCAATGATAGAATGGAGATCTTGGAAGGCGTCTGATGAAGCTGATCCACTATTTTGTAATCACTCTTCTTGATGATTCTCATGAACTCATCAACTTCTTGATCAAAGGGTGTTTTCAAAGTTTCCTTAATAGCTTGATCTTCCTGCACCAGGCTCTTCCCTTTTGCCTTGGCAGCAGCTTCTGCTTCGGCAGTGGGTCTTTGAATTTGTGGAGCAAAGAGACGTCCGCTTCGAGTGAAGCCTCCGCCTCCTCCCACATTGTCTATTTGTGGTGCAGGGGTTGATGATTCAAGAGTGATTTTCTGTCCTTCGCAGTATAGATCAACACCGTAATGCCAGGGGATGGCATTACTGCTTTCATAAGGTACCGGCCCAGGCACTGTGACAGTGACTGGACTGATGGCAGCTGCAGAAGGGACTGTGATAGTCTGTGGATCATAATATATTGTGACTGGTGCTCTGATAGGAGTAGCACTTTGTGAGTTGTAGGCAGAATCATTTTCAGGATCATAATAAATCGTAACTGTTGAGACATCTTCATGGTTTGCTGCTGATGTTGTAGGAGACATTGTTGGAAGGATGGGTGTTGTTGTTGTAGGAGATTCAAAATGAAGTGGTGCTGAAGTTGTAGAAGGAATGTTTGTTGATATCTGGTCAGTTGAGATGACAGATGAAACATTTGTGGATGAAGCTGAAGAGTTGTCGGGAACAATGGTTGTTGCAGTTGTAGGAGATACTGGAATTGTTGCTGATGAGATTGCTGGATTTGTTGGAATTGATGTTGTAATTTGAAGCAAGCCACTCTGGATGAGACCATCTATGCCATCCCTCAAGTTGTCACAACCATTCACTGAAATGTTGCAGTAAGCACACCCTAGCTCACATCCTGGGAACATTTGACATTCGAGGAGTTGAGCTTTAATCTCTACCAACGGTGTCCGAATCTGACCCACACTGGTTATCAAATAAGACGGCTTGTCTTCTTCAATAGCATTGATTCTGGGACCTCCGTGGTGTGGCATAGGATTTTTGTTGACATTTGGTGGTGGTGCGAAATTTAGAGCCTTAGAATCTACCAAGTCTTGTACCTTCATGTGCAAGGCTCTGCATTTCTCTGTACTATGGCCAGGTGCATTTGAATGGAAGGCACATCTGGCGTTGGAGTCGTAATTCCTGGGTAGACTGTTGGGATCTGGAGGTGCCAATGTCCTTAGCTCAACTAGGTTGAGTTTCAGGAGTTGTGGCAGTAATGTTGCATAGGGCATAGGGATCGGATCGATCACCTTGTTGGCCTGAGAAGGCCTCTGTTGGAATGGTCTCTGCTGATTGTTGTTGTTGGTGTTGTTGTAGTTTCTTGGAGGATACTGAGTCTGTTGCTGGTACTGAGGTTGTTGCTGATAATTTTGTTGCGGTGGTTGATAAGCTGGTTGTGGATGAGCTGGTGCGGGAATGGTGACTGCTGCCACAGACCTATGAACATATTGGGGCCTGCCCCTGCTGGCATGAATAGCATTGGTCTCACCAGTTCTTCTTGGGCCTACAAAAGGCTTCCTTGTATTGCTGGATGAGCTGGCACCGTTGTCAGAGATCTTGCCCATTTTTAACAAGCTCTCAATTCTCTCCCCGGCTATGACTACATCTGCAAAGCTGGTAGATGAGAAGGCAACTAGCCTGTCAATGTACGTTCCTTGGAGGGTGTTCATAAACATATCTGCCATCTCCCTCTCTGACATAGGTGGCTGAACAGTAGCAGCCAATTGCCTCCATCTCTGGGCATACTCTCGGAAACTTTCTCTAGACGACTGTGACATCCCCATTAGGAGGGTCCTGTTGGGTGCCATATCTAAGTTGTACTGATATTGTCTGATAAAGGCCTCTGCCAGGTCCTTCCAGCATCTAATGGTTGCTCTTGTCAGGTGAGAGTACCATTCTCTTGAAGCTCCCGTCAAGCTATCCTCAAAATAAAACATCCATAGCTTCTCGTCCATGGTATATGCTTTCAACCTCCCCAGAAAGGATTGTAAGTGGGTCCGGGGGCAGGAAGTCCCGTTGTACTTTTCAAAACAAGGAGGTTTAAACTTATGGGGAATCCTGACCCCGTCTACCAAGCCCATGTCCATAACATCAAAACCCAAAGAATTTTGAGACTCTAGGGATCTTAATTTCTCGGCTATCTCATCCAGCCTTCTGTCATAAGCTTCCTCCCTAGCTCCCATTACTGTGAACTGATCTTCCTGGGGGTCTTCTTGCAGCACTCTGCCTGCAGTGGCAGTCCCTTGAACATTTGCAGGGATGTTGACCTCTGGATGTAGGTGGGGTCCAAAGACTGGGGGATTGACATGAGGTTGGACTCTCTCATTGTTGCTTGTCCCAGCAGTCCCTGGATGATGATCTTCCTGATTCCTCCCTTCTACTAGTGCTCTCAACCTCTCCTGGCTTTGAGCCATATTGTTCATCACCTCCATAAATTGTGTCATCTGATTCCTCATTTCCAACCTCTCGTTGGTCATTTGATTCCTGACCTCTGTAAGGTCCTGCTACATTTGGTCCATCTGTATGCCCGGAAGATTGTTGCGGGTGGGATATCTATGTGGACGGTTGAGTGGAAACACATGTCGTCGAGCAATAATTCCTGAAATCACAACAGAGTTAGTAACAATAAAACAAAACCTACAAAACAAAACAAAAGGTTAGTATGCAATGCAGTGTGTCTATTGGTTTCCAAGGTATCCGGCTTGGTACTTGGTCTTGACCTTTCCAGACCCCTTGAAGAAGATGTTTGTGATGCTGCTTGAAGAATTCAGATGAAACAAACCAACACATATATTACAAAAAGGTAAGTGATACATAATTTGTTTTTCCTTACAACATATGCCCTCTGAGGGGTCAAAAATACAACATAAAGAAAAAGTACATGAAATGAAAGCAACAACAAGCAAAAGTCAAACACCCAGTCCAAAATCATCCTCCTGAACTTCCTTGAGAAGTGCTTCAGTCACAGGATCAGCTGGACGCTCTGTAAGGTTCCTGATAAGGAGATTCCTTGTAGCAATAGCTGCAGTTAGCTTCTTGTACTGACTTTGGTCCTTTGACCTCTTTACACCGGCTCTGATCTTTAACTCTGAGATTTCCCTCTGGGCTGCTGCCAGGGCTTCCTGTTGTTCTTTTGCACTAGCTTCCATCTGCTCCATCTTATCCTGAGTTCTTTTGTCCTCCTGAGTACGGGCTTCGGTGATCCTGACCCACCTAGCCTGACTCTCCTTCAGATATAAATCAGTCCTGGCCTTCTGGAACTGAGCTTCCTTGCAAGCATTCTTCAAGATCTGTTCTCCAGCCCTAGACTTCTTAATGTAATCCTCCGACTTCTCAATTCTAGCCAAATGCTCCACCTTCAGCTTTTCTAGCCTCTCAATATCCAATCTACCATCACTCCTCTCCCAGAGGGTCTTCTGTAGAGCTTGAATCAGCTTCTCATTTCTCTCTTTCAATTTCTCAAACTCCTCTAAGATGACAGTGACAGGAGGTGGTGCTGAGGATGGTCCAGGCACATCTTCAACAGTGAAAGGCATTCCAGACATTTGGGCCCTTGCATGAGACCACTCATAGTACTGTGCTGATGCCACATTGTTGCACTTCCCCAGAATGGTTACCCCTTTAGTCTGCACATTGTCCCAGGCCCAGGCTGCTTGCCTGACAACAGCCAGATTAGGCTTGATTTCAACATAAAGGGTTTCAGTCAGATCCTGTGCTCTGGGAGGATGGACTAATGCATAGCCCAGTTGTCTTTTGAATAGCAGAGGGTTATAATTGATGCACCCTTTCACCCCAATCAAAGGCACATTGGGAAATTTCCCACAACTTATAATGATGTCTCTGCCCTTGGTGCTCTGAGTGCACCACCTGATATCATCTGAGGTTAGAGCAATAAGCCTCCTAGCCCAGTTCTTCTGCTGGTGAGGGTTCAGGAATGCATCAGTCTTTGGCAAATGCTTGAGCAGCCAAGTGTGGAACAAAGGAGCACATCATCTCACTAATCTTCCCCTTTGCTTTTCATTCCTTTGATGAACAGAGTAGTAAAGATCTCCCAGTAAGGTGGGTACTGGGTTTCTCAGGATGAAAAGATGGATTGCACTCTTGCTAACAAACTTAGGCTCATCTGCAAATAAAATGACCCCATATATGCTGAGGGCCAACAGAGCACAGACTGCCTTCCACTCCCCCAGGGAGGCCTTAAGACTAGCCTGAGAAGTCAAGAAATCCAGATGAAAACCAGAGATTCCAGCTTTAGATGTCAAATTCTGCCCAATCAGAATTGATTCCAGGTGTAATACTTTGGCTATCTCCTCATTATTTGGGAAAGCCATCTCAGGGTTGAAAGGGATTCCACCCCTGATGGGTACACCAACCAATGATGAATATTCCTCCAACAAGGGTCCCAACTGAAAATTCTGAAATGTAAAGCACCTCAGGGGAGGGTCATAGAACTGCAGACAGGTATGTATCAAGCTCCTCTGTGAAGGGTCCAAATCCATAACCACATCAAGGATTCCTCCATAATGTTCTCTAAAAAGTGGTATATGGTCTGGAGTAATCAGGGTCTGAATCCTCCTGATGCTAGCTAGTTCAGGTTCAAAGAAGTGATAGGAGATGTTACTTTTCTTAGGTGCCATGTTGTTGAAGAATGGAGACAGGTGCTGAGAATAACACTGAAGATAGGTCTCTGACAGGCTGAGACTGATGATGCAGATAGCTGATAACTGGAGTAGATACTGGTGAAGATAGGCCTATGCTGATGATGGGGTCAAAACCAAGCCAAAATAAAGTATGGATACCCTGAAAAACAAATAAGCACATGTTAAAATGATGCAATGATGATGTATGCAAATGATATGCAAGGGTTTGTGACTGAGCTGGATCTGATCAAATGCTCTGATATAAGTCCAAGTATGTTCAAGAAATCCAGATGGAGGTTCATAAGTCCAGTAACCAAGGTGGGGGACTCAAATAAAGAGTCACAAGTCCAGGGTTTTAGAATCACAAGAACTGTTCCAAAATGGAGCACTCTTAATCAAACAAAGTAACAAGGTATGTTGGGGTCAAGGGTACCTGCAAACCTGTAAACAGCCCAACCCCCCTCACAGGTGGTGTTCTAAAACAAGGATCCTCAGACTTGGATCAGTTATGAGAAGTGTAAACACTTCTAACCCGGAGGTACAGTGTTTACAATAACCATAAGAGTTCCTCCTCTAATTCACCTCAGTTTCTGAAGGTCAATACTAAAGGTCATCCAGACTTAGCAGGCTTCCCAGATAGCCCTAGTATTGCAGGAAATCTGCAACACAGAGTTCTCAAGAAGAAACCCATATCTGAACCGTGTTTCATATTCCCGCACCAGACCGAGATGGAATGGGAAAGAATATGAACCACTCTAGCCTAGGTGTCACTCAGGTCCCAGGTATAGGACCTTAACTCTCAGTAGAACCCCCACCCACCAAAGCAAAACCAGATCCAGCCAGCACAGTATGACAGTATGATATATGCAACGCTATAAAGAAAGCAATAAAGCAATTGTACATAAAGCAAAAATAAAACATATACAAACACAGATAGCACATAACACCCCAGTAAACAAAAATCAATCAAGCGCTAGGAGGAACCCACAAAAAGAACCAGAAGCCCTGGTTGCAGTATAAGGGTCCCCAGCAGAGTCGCCAAGCTGTCGCTCCCAAAAGATGAGACCGGGCTCAAATATGGTACAGACGCGAACGGTCGGTGAAAGGGACAATGAGAACACACAGCCGTGAACTCACTGGAGATGAATAGAGTCGCCAGCTAGGCATTTTTATCCCGGAGGAAAGGTAATGCTGCATAAACCTAAGAAAAGATGGATAAGACGGTTGCGAACCAGAGAGACTGAGAAAGGGGGTTGGTTACAACCTGGGAAGGTATTAGCACCCAGATTGTCCGTCGTACTCGACGGGATCCACGCTTAAAAGATTTGTGTTTTAAAGGGGTAGTGTCAGTGCAATTTGTGTATAAAATAGCTGGAAAAGGATGTACAGGTGTCTGTGTAAAAGAAGTGCAAAGTGTGATATATACAGTGTCGGTGTAAGAATGAGAATAAATTGCTCAAGACTATGAGGCTTAAAGAATAAGGCTGGAAAGAGGGGGAATATACAGAGACTTTTGTTCGATAACTGTTAAGTTATGCCTACGTATCCTCTCGTGCAATGAGGAAGTCAGAACACCGTAGTTCGACCCAAAGAGACTGAAAGATGAATTGACTTGTGAACTGCTTACTTGTCTATGCTCAAGTGTATGACCTGTCTGGCTCAGGTGCAAACTGTCTTGCATTAGACGGAAGAAGCGAGTTCTCGTTTATGAGTGAAGATGATGAGAAAAGAATCCCGAAGGAGACGATTATTGTTGGTTTTTGAGTTTTTAGTCTTTTATTGCTTTTGAAAGTTTGTCATAAGTTAATGAGCTTAAGCCTAAACCAATGGATTTAGTAAACTCATCACATCTTCCCTCTGATTAGGGGTAATGAGAATACCTTAAGTGTGAAGTCAGCTTCTCACACTTAATCACCATGATGTAGGATTAAGATCATTGACCTACTTGTGATTATTTAGATGTTTTTTGTGTTTTTGTTTAGTGCTAGGTAATGAGATTAAGCCATAATCAGGGATTAAACAGACTCATTACACCATCCTAATAGAAGGATAATAGATGAGAGTGTTTAAGCTGAGGAAAGCTCCTCAACTTAATCCATGATTAGGGATTAAACTCATGACAAAACAAGCCTTTGGTTAAGTGGATTTTAGTTAATGATATGATGAAGAAGTGAGTTTTATGGTTTGTAAGACAACTTGAGGGGGACTTGTCCATTAACACTAGGGTTAGTCCTTCTTAACCAATTAAGGAAGAATTAGAACCCTAATGCAAGGCCCAAGTTACAAGTGTGATGTCTTGATGATTATTAAGTGAATTGATTAAGGGATTTAAACACATTAAGGGTTTAACACTTAGGATTAAAGTTATACACTCCATCCTAATAGAAGGATGCAGGCATAAGCTTAATCACAAAGCCTTAAAGCCTTTAGGGTTTAGTCCCTGGTTATGAGGTGAGAAGAGAAGACTCAAAAGAGACACAAAGGTAAAACTAAGTGGGGAGACTGAACACAACCCTAATCATTATCATGCTTGGTTGTTCCTAAGGTTTGTGAGGTTTAACAAAGAAGATCTTCAATGGAACCACCAGGAAGTAGATGAAAGGATCAAGAGAAGCAAAGTAACTTGCTTCAATTAAGAAGACAAGTCACTTGAAGAAAGAAAGTGAGAAGAAGAAGAATGAGCAAGCTCAATCTCAAACACAAAACAAAATGCAGCATGGATGCATAAGAGAGATGAAAAGGAAATGTGAGAAGTGAAGGCAAATTCACTTCTCAAAGTTACTTACCACCTGAAAAGTTAGTGAAGGGAATGCAATGCAATGCAAAATGAGATGAAATGACATGATGTAAATCAAAACCAGAAGCATGTGAGTGATGATATTGATGCTATGAGATGATTCAAACATGAGACAACACATGGGGATGATCATACAAGCTCATGGATGCAGATGAAACAAGTTAAGATAAATGAACATACATGAAGAGTTATGAAATGTAAATGGCATACAACATGGAAAATGCAAGATGCAATGATCAAACATGCTTTCAATATGTCTCATGATGTTAAATGAATCACATGGATGCATAAAATGTCATGGCAAGTCATGGTATGCAAGCAAATGCAAGATGGATGCATATGAAAGCCCAAATTAGGGTTTATGATCCAATCATCAAACAAAAACCAAAATCAGAAGCAAACATCAATATAAAAAATTGAAAATGCACTCAAAGGACCCCTAATCCTATACTAACCCACTGCCCAAAGGAGAAGTTTCAACTCCTAACCAAATTCAAGTTATGATTTTTCTAAGTTTTCTAAGGTTTTAGGGCTCCTAAACAAGAAAATTACCAAACAAATGGAAAATGAAAGATCAAATCATGGCCATTTAATCTCATAAACTACATGCTAAACACAATGCAATGCAAAAAGAATCAAGGTCCAACTCTTTAGGGTTAGGCAGAAATGATTTTTGGAAGTTTGGATCAAAATAATGCATCAAAATGATTTTTATTCCATGGAAAATTCTTAAAATGCATCAAGATCAAAAAAGAAATTTGGTTTGAGGGTTGGACAATGTTTCTAAATGTTTTTAAATGCTTCATGAATTTTTTGGTGATTTTTAAATGCCTAAAAGTATTTTTAATTAATTAATTCTCATTAATTAATTAAAAAGAAACTTTTAAATATTTAAAAATACTTTTTTAATGCTAAAAATGAAAATAAAAATATTTTTGTGTTCTGAAATTAAATAATAACTAGTATAAAAAATTTCAGAATTTTTAAATAAGTTTTGCTATTTTAAATTAAATGGACAAATTAAATAGAATAAAAAGAAAAATAAAATGAAATAAATGGAAGTATGCTGAATGAGAGGCCTGGATTGAATCTGGGTTTTAAAATGTTTGACTGGGCGCGCATCTGGACGGCCCAGGTTCAAACTTCCTAATTTTAATTAATTAAATAAATTAATCCTAATTATCAACTAATGACATGATCCAGACCACACAAACGCGCGCGGGAAGCCAGATCCAAGGGTCCACGTTCAAAGTTTGCCCTAACCCTAATTAAGTGGCTAATGACTTTCAGGTCACCGGAGACGAGCTCCGGTCGTCTTCTCCGGTGACCTCCCTCCCTGAGAATCTCCAAATCACTCCCTAGGTCATTTCTGGAGCTCTAAAGCTCCAGATTTGTTCCTTTCACTCTCCTAAACTCAACCCTACTCTCATTTCTCATTTATTTCCAGCCATAATCATGAATCGAAGCCAAGAACAAAAACTGCCAAAATTTCAGACAAGCAATACAGTTTCATTTCTCAACCATTTTCAATAATTTCAAGTTCAATGTGATCAGTGAAGCATGCTTAACCATTTTGTAACATAAAATAGAGGTCCTGGAAAAGTTGATTCGAAAGGCTACCTGAGATGGAGCTTTCACCCTTTGAGCTTGCTGGCTGCTTTCTTGGTGCAAAAAGCTTCTAATGACCTTCCTGATGAGTTTGCAGTGCTTGGACAACTTTGAATGTGGCTGGTTTGGGAGTTTGTGCTTCAACTGGTCAGAAATCGTATCTGGCTTGTGGTGGGTTCTTGGTTGTTTTGATGGGTGGTTTTGGGTCAGTGGATGATTTAGAAGTGAATGGTGGTGTTTGTTTGAAGGTTGAGTGATTGAGTTGGGAGAATCGAAAGCTTTTGCAAGAGGGAGAGTTTTTGTGAATGGTGAGGTGTGGTGTGTTTCAGCCTTGCTTCTTGTTGTGTTTTGCTAGCATTTGATCCACATAAACAAATCTTATTGGTCAGATGACATGACATGTGCTTTATTGATTGGTATGGTGCTTTTTGCAAATTGTCAACTTTGTGTAAGGAGGGCATGGGCTACATTGCTAGCTTGGTACAAAGGGCTTGTCTTGCGCAGCATGGTGAGGGGAGAGGGCTAGGGTGGTTCAGCATCCAAGGCAGCAAGTGGATGAAGTGTTATGATGGTTTTTGCAACTTGGTTCCTTTTAGTTCTCATGGAAAAATCTTGCCTTACAAACCATGAAAACATGTGATTCCTTTGGTTCAATCTGAACTTTAAGACTTGTGTTATGTTGGTATAAGGATTAGGCATCAATTAGAAGTCACAAATGCCTTTGGTACAAGATTTTGCAAATTTCTCATTTGGAGCATAACTTGAAATTTAGTGATTTTAGCCAACTTTGATGCACCATAACTTTTGATCCAAAATGAATTAGGTCATATTCTTGTACTTTTTGAAAAGGGAAAGATCTAATCTACAACTTTCATGACCAAAGTTTTTCCATTTGAAGCATTTTTGGATCAAAAAGTAAGGGTTGAAAAAGTTGCATAAAATGACATTTCATTAAAAGTCAACCATGCCCAAAACAGTCAACTTTGCAAAAAACCTCAAATTCATGAATTTTGTGAACTTCCAACTTCTTCTATGATCAAATAAAGGTCATATACACTCAAAATGATGAAGATCACCCCTTGGTTGGGTCATTGGGGGCCTCAGATGCCCTGATTTTGCACTGACTTGCTTGAAAAGTCAACTCTTGATCAGATGACTTCCCCATGGAATTTCTTCATGAAAATTGATATGCATACTCCCTATACCATATAGAGAACAATAGAAACAAGAATGACCAAAAAATTTGAAGTTATGGCCTCTGAAACCAAAACCCTAATTTTAGGTCATCTGTGCAGTCTAGCCTAGCTCTGCTTCCATACCAATCCCAGTTCTTGTGATTCTTTGGCATTCTTGACTTTGAGAGGATGTAATATGATATAAGAACACACATGGACCCCTTTGAAGTGATTGATGACCTTTGGGGTGGCTCAAGAAGCTCTTGGATTGCTCAGATCACAAACCCTAGATGCAGATGACTTTGAATCTATGCAGTGAATCAAAAATGTGGTATGAGATGTTATGATTGTGTTTATACATATGAAATGATCACAAGCCATGGTGTGAGTGGGTGAGGGCAAATTTGGGGTGTTTACACAGTTCTTTTCTTATCTTTGATTTCCAAATCAAATTCTTGTAGCAATAAGATCCATCTTAGTAGTCTAGGCTTCATGTCTTTTTTTTACTTAGAAGGTATCTAATGGCTACTTGATCGGTATATATGATTATTTTAGCTCCTACTATGTAAGAACGAAATTTATCAAGTGCGAACACGACTGCTAAGAGTTTTTTCTTCTGTTGTAGCGTAATTCATCTGAGCAGGGTCTAAAATTCTACTTGCGTAGTATATTGCATGAAGTTTCTTATCTTTTCTTTGGCCTAGGACTGCGCCTACAACATAATCACTTGCATCACACATAATCTCGAATGGTAGCGTCCAATCGGGTGGTTGCATGATGGGTGTAGTGATGAGGGCTATTTTGAGTGTTTCAAATGCTTTTAAACAGTCTTCGTCAAAGACAAACTCAGCGTCCTTCATTAGTAAACCGGTCAATGACTTAGTGATTTTGGAAAGGTCCTTAATGAATCGTCGGTAAAAACTGGCGTGTCCTAAGAAATTTTTCTTTCACGGTTTTAGGCGGTTAAAGGTCTTTTATTACTTCTATCTTTGCTTTATCTTCCTCAATGCCTTTGTTAAATATCACATGTCCTAAAATTATCCTTGTTTTACCATAAAGTGGCATTTCTCCCAATTTAGTATAAGATTCACTTTTACGCATCTCTCGAGTACCATCTCTAAGTTAGATAGACATCCTTCAAAGCTTTGGCCGCATACGGAGAAGTCATCCATGAACACTTCCATGATGTCATCTATGAAATTAGAAAAAATTGCCATCATACATCATTGAAATGTTGTTGGAGCGTTTCATAATCCAAATGGCATACGACAGTAAGCGAATGTTTCGTAGGGGCATGTGAATGTTATCTTTTCTTGGTCGTCAGGATGAATAGGAATTTGGAAAAATCTAGAGTAGCCATCTAGGTAGAAAAAGTAAAAATGTTTGGCTAATCTTTCCAACATTTGATCGATGAAGGCTAAAGGAAAATGATCTTTTCAGGTAGCTTTGTTCAGTTTTTGGTAATCGATGCACATTCTACTCTTGGTACTACTCTTTGTGTTATAGACTCTCCTTTTGCGTTCTTAGTGACTGTAATGCCTCCCTTCTTTGGTACGACATGCACTGGGCTGACCTATTAACTGTCGAATATTGGATATATAATTCTGGCGTCTAGTAACTTCTTAACTTCGTCTCTGACTACAGTACTTAAAATTGGATTAATCCTTCTCTGAGGTTATCTAGAGGTCTTACAGTCTTCCTCTAGCATAATGCAGTGCATGCATATTGAAGGACTTATTCCTTTTAGATCAGATATGTTATAGCCTAACGCATCTGGGTATTTTCTTAAAACGTCTAAAAAACATTCGGTTTCGAGTTGTCCTAAGTCCACATTCATTATAACTGGTCTTCTAAGCTCTGAGTCGAGGAATTCGTATCTAAGATTATTATGTAATGCCTTAAGTTCAACGTCGAGTTTCTTCGGGCCTGGCATATGGTCAGATGTAAGAGCTAAGCATTCAATTTGGCTTTCATCCTGGTAAGGTTCTTTCAATTTATCATCTTCGAAGATCTCAGGAGATGGGATTTTCATTATGTCAGAGTAGGTATTCTCTTATTTTTTCCATTTCTCGTTTGCATTCGTCAATGACTTCTATAAGGTAACATGTATCATCTATGGCTAGAGCTTGGAGGAATTGGGTTATAAAAAATTCTAATTTTTCCTCTCATACTTCAAATGTCAGCCTGCCTTCCTTTACATCGATGATAGCTCCGACTGTAGCTAAGAACGATCTTCCTAGTATAATAGGGGTTGTAGCATCTTCCTTGATGTTCATGATTATGAAATCAATTGGGATGTAGAACTGACTTATTCGTATAGGAACATTCTCTAGAATTCCAATCGGGAATTTTACTGAACGATCGGCTAGTTGAACTGACATCTTGGTTAGTTTCAGTTTTCCCATATCCAAGTTCTTGCAAATTGATAACGACATAACACTTATACTTTCTCCTAAATTACATAGGGCTTTGTCTATGACAAAATTTAATATTACACAAGGAATAGAGAAACTTTCTGGATCCTTCAGTTTAGGAGGCATGTTATTTTGAATAATTGCGCTACACTCAGCAGTAAGAGTAACTGTTTCATTCTCCTCGATTTTATTTTTGTTAGATAAGATTTATTTTATAAATTTAGCGTATGAGGGCATCTGAGTAATAACTTCTGTGAAGGGTATGGTGATGTTTAACTGTTTCAGAAGCTCTACGAATTTCTTGAGTTGTCCAATAGTTTTAGAATTTGTTAACCGTTGGGGGTACGAAATCGGTGGTTTATACGGTGGAGGAGGTACACAAGGTCTTTCCTTTTCCTTGGCCTCTTTTTCATTGGCTTCCTTTTCCTATGGTATCGTTTTTCGCAGTTGATTTCTCAGGTTGTTGATACATGACTGGGTTTTCGGTTCTAGGATCGACAGGTCCGTCTAATTCTCTTCCGCTTCTTAGTATAATTACATTTGCATGACCTTTAGGATTTGGTTGTGGTTGTCCAGGAAACGTTCCAGCTGGGGCAGCAGTAGATGCTTGTTGTTGGGCTACTTGAGATATTTGGGTTTCTAACATCTTATTATGAGTAGTTAATGTGTCTACTTTGGTCACCAATTGTTTGATTTGCTCACTAGTATGGATGTTCTGGTTTATGAAATCCTTGCTTGTTTGAGTTTGTGTAACAATGAAATTTTCCATCATTAGTTTAAGGTTTGATTATCTAGGAGTGTTCGGATTGGGTGCGACAATTTTTTGGTATCCTGGTGGTACAGTTGGTGCTTGGTTGGGTGTATACAAGGCATTGTTGTTCTTGTAAGAGAAATTTGGATGATTCTTCCTTCCTGGGTTGTAGGTATTAGAATAAGGATTTCCTTGAGCATAGTTCACTTGATCTGTGGTTAATACGGAAAGAAGTTGACATTCAAGTGATGTGTGTCATGGGATTCCACAAATTTCACAATTCGGAGTCACTGCAGCCATGGTGGCTGGTGGTGTTATGGTCAAATTATCAATTTTCTGAGCTATGGCATCCATCTTGGCATTTACGTGATCGAAAATGTTCACTTCGTACATTCCTCCTTTAGTTTGGTTCTTCTCTACAGGTGTTCTTTCTCCTCCCCATTGACAATGATTCTGAGCCATGTTCTCAATGAGGTTGTAGGCTTCTTCGTATGGTTTATCCATAAGAGCGCCGCTCGCGGCAGCATCTATTGCCATCCTAGTGTTGTATAGAAGTCCATTATAGAAGCTTATGATGGTTACCCAGTTTTCAAACCCTTGGTGTGGACATAATCTTAACAAATCCTTATATCTTTCCCACGCTTCATAAAGTGATTCGGCCTCTTTCTGTCGGAATCTGTTAATTTTAGCTCTCAGCATGGTTGTCTTGTTTGGTGGGAAATATCAAGATAAGAAGACTTTCTTCAGTTCTACCCATATTGTGACGGAGTTAGCTGGTAACGATTGTAACCATGCCCAAGTTACACCATTCGCTTTCACTGTATCTGCGTATTGCACAAACTTTGTCAGATGCTCATTAGGATCATCCGCAGGATTCCTGGAAAATTGGTTCTATTGTACAGCTTGCAGTAGTGAAGGTTTTAGTTCGAAATTGTTTTGGGTTATGGCTGGTGCGGAAATATTGTTGTGCGGTTCTTGTTGATTTGGAGTCGCATAGGACTTGAGTGAACATGGTGCTCCTCCATTTTTGGTCATTTTAGGTTCTTTAGCTGGTTCTGGTATAATATCATCAGGAATAAGGGTTTCTTTGGGTTCGGTTCGGCGTCTCGACTTTATGAAACGTTCTACTTCGTTGATATGGGGTTCTAAGTCTTCGCCATGGGAGCGAGTACTGGGCATACAATTGACAAAGGATAGGTAAATTTGTTGCCTTAGTCTAGACGGTGCAACAACAAATTTCACTATTGACTAAATCTAAGTCTCCGGCAATGGCGCCAAAAACTTGGTCGCGACTTTCTGAGTCTAACGATTACTAATTGCAAGTGCACAGTCTATCACGTAGTAATAAAAGATATTGATCCCACAGAGACTCGATAATCAACCTTGTGCTATCAGGTGTTACTGTGTTTAGCTAAGGCGACTGATATTTTTAGTTTTAGAAGGTGAGAAATTAATTAAGTTAAATTAATAATAAGAATATCGATACGTAATTGATTCGCCTTCGCGAATTCAATAGAGGGTCGACTTATTAAGTTTTATTAAGTTATCTCTCGTAGAAACTCTCTATTTAAAAGTCATTAACTCACACTCTCGTGGTCTTGCCTATTACTATATTCCTAAGTTCAATTGAGCACTCTCACTGTGTTAATTCAAGTTAAAACTACTTTTTGGAAACTTAAAGGTTCTAATTGGGTTTAAAGCGCTTCCGCTGTATTTAATAATAAGAATATAGTTGGTAACTTTAGTTTGTTGAGAGTTTGAAGGAATGGACGTAGCTTGGGCCTTAACTAATGAATTTGGACTGAGGCTGATTAGGGTAGAGATAATCCCTATGTTGAATGAGAAAAAATCTTAACGTCTCTTTCTGTTTTGAATTCTGAAGCGTAAATAGGTTTCTGGATATTTAATTGTGACGATCACCTTGAAACTGTGACGACCCCCTTGTTGTGTGTGACGCTTAACTTAAAGCCATGACGATCATCCTGGTTTTGTGACGGTCGTCACTAATGTGTGTAATACCTCAAAATTTTCCCTCTCATATCCTCAACATTTTGCATAGCATTTTGCATATATGGATTCATAAAATAACCCAAAAACATTGCATCAAACATTGCATAGCTGAGGCATAGGCATATGGTCAATGGGTGGAGCAACTGAATGTTATACCAAGGAAATCACATGACCACAAAGCTTCTCAACCTGGTGCAAAGGGTTCACAACATCCCACAAGTCTTCACTTAAATCCACGAGCCATGGAAAGATGGGGTTTAATCAAAGGAGGCAAGCGGTGCAACATCTCCTGATGAAAAGGGCCAAATTAGGGTTTCACTTCTATCAGGGCTTCGGCATGAAGTTTTGATCCAAAGTGGATTCCTTTGTCTCATATATTATGTCAAAGGCCTAGGGTTCAAATCTCGTCCACAAATTCATTTTGGAAGGGGTTTGATTGGCCAGACGACTGAAAATCGAGGAATCGGGGAAAAGGCAACCGAGCTAGGTAAAAGAGGGTCAACTCCGGACTTTTAAGATCGAAATCATGAAATTAGGGTTACAACGATTCTATGGTTCAAACTTGGTCAAGAAATGATGAAGGAATCATAAAAAAAAAATCAAAGAAAAATTTGAAAAGTGGTTGGTTTTACATTTCCCCCCACTTTTCCTTCCACTTTCTTTCCACACTTCCTTTCATTCTTTCCCTTTTGTTTTTCCATTTCAATTTCACTCCATTTCCCTTGGAAACTTCTACCATGTTCTACCATCTTCTAGAGTGTTCCAAGGAATATTCCTTTTTCCAACCCTAACCCTAACTAACAACCAAACCATAATTTTGGACCCCAAACCTAATTTTTGAGCCCCAAACCTAGCTCCAAGCCTAGCCTCTATATATTCATTAATCACTTCATTGAGAAGGGTTCACACAATTTTCCAATTTTTCACTCTTTCACAATCACTTTTTCTCTCTCACTTTTCCTCCTTTTTCCCTCCTTTCACTAAAGCTTTTTTGAATAAGCTCTTCAAGTTTCACATTGAAACTTGAAGATCTTGAAGCTTAGCCTCAACCTCCATTGATTTTGTGGATTGCGGAAGAAGAAGCTACTGAATTTTGTTGAAGGTTTCGGCTTATCGGAAGTGCACGAAGGTCCAAACGTCAAGAACACGTTTATTTTGCGGTTTCTCGGTTTTCTCTTCGATCAAACTCTGATTCTTGCAACATTCACCGAAGCACTTCTCCGTTTCGTAGGTTGGTGATCTAAATCACTTCTCCTTTAAGTTATTCTCTTCATCTCACCATTTCGGCATTCTTTAATTGCTTTTTCGCTTTGCTTGAGATCGTTTCCGTTTTCATTATATGTTGCTTGCGATTTGTGATTGTTAATGGATTCGAATTTAAGGTGTTGATAATTATAGGTTTTAGTATGTGTAAATAAGCCCCAATTAAGTAGAAATTAGTGTTAGCATGTTCCTAGATATGTTAGAGATCATTATAAGTGAGTTTGTGGCCAAATGCACTTATTTCCAAAGTTTTTTTCACTTTCTGTTCAGTGTTAACCGGTTAACGCGTGCGTTTTAGCCACAAATTGCTGTTGTTTTGGGTATGTTAACCGGTTAACGAATATGGTTAACCGGTTAACGCTATTGATTTTTGAATTTTTAGTTTATTTCATGGCTTAGTCCTAAGTTCTAGTGCCTCTAATGTTCATACATGCTTAGGTAGTGATTTTAGGGAATTCTTGGGTCCATTTCCAGTAGCTCATTCCCCCATTTCGAGTCGTTTCGACACGATTCCGCTCATGTCGCATATTATGCATTTTAGTGTTTCTTGGTGCATAGCTTGGTTTCTTGCATTTTGTTGTTATGTTCATACATCATTAGGTATGTAATAATCATGTTGCATTCTGTTTTTACATCTTTTGCATTGCATTAAATCATTTTGCATTTCATTATGTTGATGCATGTTGCATTTCACATAATCATGTATGTATGTGCATTTTGTTGCATACTTGATCATATCATTTACATCAATTCACTTCTGAATTTTGAATTAAGTTCAACATTATGTTTGAGCTATCATATTGCATGTTCATAATCAATAATCCTCATGTTCATATACCATATTCTTGTGTTACATTTTTGCATGCTTATTGCATAATCAACCATGTGATGCATTCTTGCATAATCCTTCTAAATGTTCATGTTCTTCAATTTATGTATGTTGATCCATGTTCAAATCCATGTTCATGAAGAGATTGGTGCATTTTTCATTGAGTTTGTGCATTAGAAAATGAAAATAATCAATTCTGGATTTTGCATTTCATGGCTGTTTTTGCATATAAGTGCTGTAAAATGTATGATGTTTGTTATGTTTGCATGCTGTTTGTAACCTTTTACACCTACCTTTTCATGCTGCATGCTGGCTGTAAAAAGTTGATTTGTGTTATGCATTGTTTTCATAGTTGTTTGTGTGTTTGAGTGCTGTAGTAGGTGCTGTATTTTTGTTTTAGCATTTTTTAGGCACCCTTAAACTTAAGATTGAGTCTAGTTTAGGCCCAAGTTGCCTTAGGATTTAATTGTTGTGTGTTTGCTTTATTATTTTTAATAAAACTGTACATTAACCTTTGTTTTGTAGAGGGGAAGATTGAGGTAAGTTTCCTTTACCTTATCCTTTATTTTATTTTTATGCATTTTCTTTATGCATTTAATTCATTTCCTTCCTTTCATACTTGTGTTTGGTAGGATTTCCCCCGCTTTTGTAGAATCAACTTATCTTCCTTAGGAAGTAAGTTGCATTCTATTCTTTTCTTCCTTAGGATTAGAAGACCTCATTAACCATAGGACCACACTTGAATAACAACTAAAATTAGGGTTGTGTATTAGTCCCCCTTAGTTTGTCCTTTTTCAACTTGAGTCTTTCTTTCTCACCTCATAAAGAAAAATAATAAAATACCTAATAAAAACCAAACTTTCTTGTACGACACGAGACTTTGTTGCGGAGTTCTTATACGCGTCATGTTTCGGGGCGAGGTGTAAGTATTTCCCGCGATGGATAGGTCTTAGTATGAGAATGTTCACAAACAAATTCAAAACATTTCTCATAAAAGACAAAAAACAGATAATAAGCGACTTTCCTGTGGGAATGTCTCTTTCTCATCTCATTCATTCTGAACGCGAACTCGCGACGACTTGTCTCTTTTGCAAGACGGTAAACGCACTCATACCAGACAAGCCTGCAACACCTGAGCATAGACATACCCAGTTCCAGCTATAAAAAACACAACAAATAGTTCCCGCCTTAGTTAGGCGAACTACGTCGACTCTGATCCTCATTATTCCGATGAGGTACGTAGGCAGTGGGGTAGGGCCCGTTCGAGCACATTCTTTATTTTCCCTACATTTCCCCCTTTCTTTCCATTCTCTTTTCTTATTCCTTTCTCATTTCAGTTCCAGTTCCAGTTAGCAGTTTTATTCAGCATCATCTTTATTTTCTCACCCTTTGAAACCAAACAAGCAAGCGTGGATCTCGTCGGGTACGGCAGACGATCTGGGGTGCTAATACCTTCCTAGGTCGTAACCGACTCCCGAACCCAGATCTTTGGTTCGCAAGGCCTTGTCCTTTCCTTCTTACTTAGGTTTGTGCAGCATTACCTTTCCCATTCTTTCGGGATAAAAATGCCTGGCTGGCGACTCTACCTTTTCTGCGCCACTTTCACGTTTGTACCAGGATGAAAATCCCGGGAGCGACAGCTGGCGACTCTGTTGGGGATCGAACCCAGAATCTCTGGTTTCCCTTGTAGAGTCAATCCTAGCGCCTGTTTGGTTTTTGTTTCTTTGGGTGTTTATCTGTTTGCAGCTGTGTGCTTTAGTTTAGCTTTACTGTTTTCATTTACAGCTTTACTTTACAGCATTTATTTACTGCTTTTAGTATTTATTTTCCATGCATTATATTATACTGGACTGTCTGGCTGTGCTGGTTTTCATTTTTTCTGTGGGATGGGAGTTACTATGAGATAAGCCAAATACCCGGCTTGAGTGCACTATAGGATTAGCGTGGACACGTTGTACTCGCATGGTTACATGATGAGTGGTGATGTATTCCACACCCAGGTTGCGACCGTCTTGGAACTATCTTGTGTGGGGGTTCTTACCCACTTCAGTATACGACCTTGATGGTTATGTGCAGCTAGGGACCGATCATTGAGAACCTTAGTGGAAACAACCCTCTCCAGTGATGATAGTGGCATACCACATTTGTTGGCAAACCCACTCGCATCCGAGGGCCCACTGGGAACTCGCATAGGATGGCCTGGTTCTCTCATAGGAATCCGGTTAAAGAAAATTGTTCGTATGACGGTAGTATTGTACCCTTCGGGATGAATGTACTATTGTTTCTCGATTCAGTGCTTGAAGCTGGAGACTTGTGAGGGATGCTTGTTTTTCCGAACTCAACTGAGGCCTCCCTGCATAGTACATAATGCCAAATCGATTCCCTGATTTGGTCATGAGCCATTTCTCGGAAATGGTGAACGTATTATTGCTATTCGGCTTTGAGAGTCCGTGATGTTGACCCGAGTAGCACACCCGTGAGATTGGGAGGGGTTTACAAGTTTGCAGGAACCATGAGACTTTCAGCATACCCGCTTTGCCTTTGGTTCAGTTTTGTGATCTGGATTTCTGGTTCTAAGATATGGATCCCGGATCAGAGAGATTGTTTTTGTGACATGTGGATATTGTGACCTCGCACCGACACCTGATTATATGATTGGCACATCACAGAAACTTCACTAATCACATGCCTTGCCTTGCATAAGCATCATATCATCATTAATCATTTGTGTTTCTTTTATTCTCAGGGTTTGCATTACTCCCGGTTCCTGGTCATATCATTGCTTCAGAATGGAAGACGTCAGAAAGAGAACTGTGCACTACAAATTCTTTGATACCAAGATGGACCTGATCAACCAAATGGTGTCTCTTATTACCCCGGGTCATTTGGGATACTTCAAGGAAAAGTATGGCGATATTCTGGACTTGGTATTCAACTTGGATAGCTCTAAGAGAAGCGCCATTCACACTTTGTTGCAGTATTACAATCCACGGCTCAGGTGTTTCACATTTCATGACTTTCATTTGGGTCCTTTGCTGGAAGAGTATGCTGAGATTATGGGAGTGTCAATCAAGGATCAGATTCCTTTCAACTCAGAGATGTAAAGACCAACCCATGCTGACATCGCCAAAGCTCTTTATTTGAGCTCATCTGAAGTATCTGCAAATTTGTCTACCACCAAAGCAAAAGTACTTGGTTTCACTCTAGAGTATCTGGTTAGAAAAGCTGAAGAACTAGCAGTGACAAAGCAATGGGATTCTGTCTGCGCCATCTTAGCACTATCCATTTATGGGATCAGCCTGTTCGCTGATATGGACAAATTTGTGGACATAAATGCTATTCATTTATTTGTGTTGAAGAATCTGGTGCCCACTCTCCTAGGTGACTTGTATTATTCAGTGCACTATAAGAATGAGAAGAAGCGAGGATGTCTGGTTAGATGTTGTGCTCCCTTATTCTACAAATGGGTCATGAGACATTTGCCTACTATTGAGAGTTTTACTGATCCTAATACTACTTGGGCCCAGAAGCTGAGTACTTTGTCTGCCAGAGATATTAGGTGGTTTACTTTGAGGTTGAAAGGGAAGAGTTTCATTACCAGTTGTGGGAATTACCTCAATGTGCCTTTGTTAGGAGTGTCAGAAGGTATCAACTACAATCCCATTCTCTTAAGAAGACGGTTAGGGTATGCGCTCAAGGAGGTTCCCGATGAATCCGAGTTATTCCAAACTTTTTACTTCTCGGTGAAAGACAATCTTCCGTTGGTCAGGAAAGTTGCAGGTTCTTGGAAGGTGATCAAAAGAAAGGACACAGCATGTCTAGGCTAGAGCAATAACCAGATGTTCCCTAAATTCGAAGCTTGGATAAAGGAGGAGGTTCAAACGGCTCTAGTCCCTTTTTCTGTACCAACTCCGCCTCCAGCAACGGTACCTTTAGAAGAATATCAGAAGTTGGAAGCTTTGGTCAAGCAGCTTAGGGTTGAGAATCAGGAGGCTTACAATTCTTGTCATAAATTGATGATTCAGAACCATCAGTTAGAAGATAGAGCTCTCCGAGCTGAAGAAACGGTTCGTCTCAAGCAGAAGGACTTCGAGGAAATGGAACTATACTTCAGGAAGAGAGGATTGGCTGAGATCCATAAGGCGAGTCAGCGCCGAAAGGATAAGAAAGAACTTAATGAGGCTAATGAAGCCATCACACTTTGGCAAGAGAAGTGGAGTGATAATCAGAAGAAGCAAAGGGAGGTAGAAGTTGAATTCGAGTTGAAGATCAAGAACCTTCAGGATGCTTTGGTTGAGCAAGAGAAGTTAGTTCAGAAGGCACAAGAGCAATAGAGAGAGTATCTTCGTCAGATGACAAAGAGTCAACAAATAGTTGACGATGTCCAGAAGGAGGTTGAAGAGCTGAAGCTTCGTGCTGATGTGAAGAGGTCAAAGGCCGAACCGGGTCCGAGCAAAGAGAATGAGATGACTTTCCTACAGAAGATTGAAGAGTTACATGCTTCCTTTGATATGAGGGACCTCCTCATCTAGAGACTCATCCAGGAGCCTGATCATCCGGATATCGTTCAGTTGTTCCAGAATGTCAAGCGTCTTAGCTGGAGGCTGCAAGACTTAGAGCTCCCTAGGATTTAGTTTCATGCTATTGTACTCGGATTACCCACAGGCTTGTTGTGGGATTCCTTTTATTGATGTACTTTGTTGTATTTTTTATTGGCACCCTTCAGGGACTTTGTTGTTTCAAACTTCAGTTTATGTGATTGACTTGTTTTGAATCTCTTGTTTGTTACTTGTTGCACCGACACGGGGTAATGAGCACCATTTCTTCACGACCGTCACTGTATTTGAACATCACTTGGGTCTTCTTCCCAATTATTATTCTCCAAATACCAGGACCGGAAAAGGGAAAATCCTTGGGAATAAAAGGAACACATTGCATTGCATACACATCATTTGCATTTCTTTTTGTTTTGCAGGTTTTCAACAGGATGCTTAATTTATCTGTGTTTCAGGAAAAGATTGCGAGAGCTGCCAAGACTTGGCATCTTCAGCAGAATATTCCACATCGCTACGCAACTCGCAACAACCAGAGGACAGTCATGGACGCTATGAAAACAAAGCTTAATGAGTTTCGCACCAGAATGGGAGAGTTCATGGTTATGATGCAAGGGATGGCTCAGGGACAACAAGAGTTAAGGAATGAAGTTCAGGGGCTCAACCCTCCTCAGACTAATATCCCTGTAACCACTCCTGACGTCCAAGTGACTCCTCCCAACAGCAACAATGGCCCAGGCGGACCTCAAATTCCAGAGCATGGCACAACAACTTTCATTCCGATACAAGACAAGCATGATGATCAGTTCCCTTCTTTCAACAATGACATGGGGTTCGGCGGAGAAGGAAATCTTCAAGACTTTTTGATGCTTGCTGAGAAAGTCAAAGCCCTCGAGTGTAGAGACACTTTGGGGATAGATGTGTCTGACATGGGCCTAGTCCACGGGGTGGTTATTCCTCACAAATTCAGGCTGCCTACCTTTGACAAGTATAACGGTAACTCCTTCCCAAAGACTCACTTGCAGGCCTTCTACCGAAAAATTGTTGCCTATACTAGGGATGAAAAGCTCTGGATGTACTACTTCCAGGATAGTCTCTCCGGAGGGTCCTTAGAATGGTATATGAAGCTAGAGAGAAGCTCTGTGAGAAGCTGGAAGGAATTGGGAGAAGTATTCCTCAAACAATATCAATATAAAATCGACATGGCGCCCAGTCGTACTCAACTTCAAAGTTTGACTCAGAAGAACTCTGAGAGCTTCAAAGATTACGCACAAAGGTGGCGTGAAGTGGCTGCTAGAGTGCAACCGCCTTTGCTGGAGAGAGAAATGGTAGAACTGTTCCTGGATACCCTCCCTGGGAATTTCATGGAAAGGCTAGCTGGATGTTCTTCAAGTGGATTCTCAGATATCATCTTGACTGGCGAGAGGATAGAAAGTTGGATCAAGCAAGGGAAGATTCAGAATGGAGGCGCTTCGAGTTCTGGTATTAAGAAACCCTTCGTGAAAAGAAGAGAAGGAGAGACTGGTGTTGTGTACGCGCAGAGAGGAGGAAGCAACAGAGGGTTTTATCAGCAAGCGGCCCATGTCACTATCTCAGCTCAACCTGTTCAACAGCAAGTCCAACAACCACAACAACAACGCCAACAAGGGTATCAACAAAGAGCTCCTCGTCCATATTACCCCCAAAAGCCCAGAGAAAGACATTTCGAAGCTCCGCCAATGTCCTATGCACAGCTTTTGAAGAACCTCCTACAACTTCAGATGGTTCAACTCCGAACTCTACAACCCCCGAATCTAGGCCAAATCCCCGAGGGTTATGATACAAATGCTAGATGCGAATTTCATTCCGGAGCTCCCGGGCATACCACAGAGAACTGCAAAGCACTGAAGCATGTTGTTCAAGACCTGCTGGATTCTAAAGCAATCAACTTTGCTCCTACTCCTAATGTAATTCAGAACCTTATGCCTCCTCACGGAGGTACGGTTGGGGCAGTTGATGAAGGGGAAAATTTAAACTTGGTGCGCGATGTCAAAGACTTGCAGACTCCGTTGATTGTTGTTAAAGTCTGCTTGTCACAAAAGGGTATTTTTCCTGGGTGTGAAGTTGATTGTCCAGGATGTGCTGAAGCTACAAATGGTTGTGAGTAGTTAAAAGCAGGGATCCAGAGCATGATTAATGAAGGAGTGTTGCAGTTTGACAAGATTGTAAAGGAAAGCGGAGTCTCTACAATAACCATTGTAACATAGTGGGAGAACTGACTTTCTATAAATGTTGCGGATAGCAAGAGTCGCCACCTACTTTTATTTTATCCAAAAGGAAAGGACATAAAAGAACAGGAAAGACCTTAATAGATTTTGAGTTCGGGGGGTAGGTTATATAAAGGGAAGGTGTTAGCACCCTTTATATCCATGGTTATCCATGGGCTCTTAGTTACATAGCTCACTTTAAATTGTTTTGAGAAAGGTGTAGTGTGTGATTAGAAACTTTCTAAGTGCTTTATAATGATCCTCGTATGGATGTATATAAAGACTTGTTTTTTTGAAAATTTGTTTGAAAAGTGTGGTGTAAAGAGTATTTTGAAAGGTGAGCAAGTAATTAAGAGAAACCTACCCTATATAAAGTCTTTATTGTTCTTATGTTCTTTCAATGGTAAGACTATCCCTATTATTAAGGAATAGGTAGTCATTACCTTGGATGTGATAAGGGACATGTGTAGGGACATCTGAATATAGGCAACTGCAAGGTATCTTTAGCAATTCGTAGGGACTTATCATCTTTTATTCGAAGGGACAAGATCATTTATCGTAGGCAACCTCGAAGGGACTTGATCTTATAAACTGAAGGAACCTGATGATATTTGTGAAGGGACTTTGCTTAAGACACCTTACTTGGCCTTTTGAAATAGGCAGCATGAGAGGTAACCTTAGAAAGTGCAAGATGGCGATCAAAGATCGACTTACGTGTGTGAGTGTTCATATTCAAATATTTATCTTATTTAAATTAATTATTCTAAGTTAATTTTAATTACAAGTATGTTATTCACACCCTAGAATTACTAACCACACAATAAATATATTCATAATAGAAATAAAGCAAAAATATAAATCTAAACTATTACAAAGCTTCAGGACAAATACAATATAATAGAGAAATATAATAAAGATAAATAATAATAAATAAGCAATAATAATCAATAATAATAAGAATTAAGATAAAAGGTTAGAAAAATAAAAATAAGAGAAATAAGAAATTAGCAAATTAATATAAAAAAATTTAAATATTTAATAAAGAAAATATATTTTAATAATAATAAATAAATACTAAATTATTCACATATTAAGCAAATGATAAATAATTAATTATTATTTATAAAGAAAATTAGGTTAAATTTGAAAATTAAGAAAAATTAGGGTTAGGGTGATAGAAATTAGGGTTAGGGTTATGATCATGAGAATTAGGGTTTTTTTATTTTTAATTTAAACATAATTAATTTATTTACAAAATATATACAATAATAATAATAAATATAAAATTATAAAAAAACAATTATAAACAATTTTGATTTTTTTGAGAAAAATTATGAATTTTTAAAATATAGGTTTTTTATGTAAGAAAATAATATAAACATTTTATTTTAGAAATTTGTTATTTTAAGAGATTAATTAGATTAAATAAATATAATATAAAGAAAAAACAAAATAAATGAAAAAAAAATGAGAAAAAGAACATACCTGGGGCTGGGATTCGAACCCAAGCCCTAGGTTTTCCTCACTCTGGACCAACAACATCACCACCAGGCCAAGCGCGTCTTGGTGTTAGCATCAGGGGTAACAATCCTTTTGTTGTAATCCTGTGAAAATCAAATAAAAAAACAGCAGAACAAAATGGCCTGGGGGGAATCGAACCCAGGACCATTATATTCACAAGCAAACACACAAACCAGCTGAGCCACATGGGGCGCGTTCAATATAGATTCAGCAATAAAACATTTTATTTTAAAACAAATTTTTGAATCTGATTTTGGCGCCAGGCTGCTTCATCTTCAACCTATTACCTGCGAAAATACCTATGCTCCCTCCTGCGAATTTTCCTGCACTTACAAACCTGCGAAATTCAAACTGCATCGAATACGTACGATTTTGTCTAATTAAACCCATTAACATGATCACTACAGCATGTATAATTCATCTATGCTTTCATTATTCATTTATATTTGCTTAATCGTGAAACCCTAATTCGAAGCTTGGAACCCTAACAATGGTATCCTTACGGTTTGGCCATGAAACTTCAATTTAAGCATCCAGAATCCATCTATGAGTCTTCACAAACAATAAAGCAGCATCAAAATTCATTATAAACGCATGAATAATTAGAATCGAAAAACCAAAATTCAAGACAAAACAAGATTCGGTTTATGCATTTTAAGATGTTATGGATGAATGTGATGATGGAGATACGATCAGAGAGTCTCAAGGAAGCTAAAGCAACCTTTACTTTGCCTTGAAAGTGTCTCTAAGCTCAAAACCGAATGCCACTTTTTTGTGTGAAAATTGAAGTTTTGTTCTTACCCTTGGAGGCTGTAATTCCGTCCCCTTGTACTTGTGATCAGTTGGTGTATATGTATGGAGTTGAATTAGGTCAAGAGTTTGTGGACTTATGGGCTTTATGGAGATTTCTTGATCATGAAGATTCACTTCTTTCAAATATTGAAAATATCTTATAAAACTTTTCTAAATTGGGTTAATCTGATTTAACATGATTCCAATCATCTTTAATTGATTTTTAAGAATTTCTAGAAGAAGAATCATATCCAAATATTGATTTTCATATTTTATTTAGATTTAATTTGACTTTTAATGAATAAAATCAAAATAAAATAATAAATAAAAAATCAGAATTTGGTTGCTTTGGGTCGTGCTAGAAGTCCTTGTATGGATTGGATCACAATATTGCAAGCCCATTTGGAGAAATTTGGTTGTAAGGCCCCATTTGCTCAATAAACCTCTAAAAAATTTCCCAACTTTGCAAAGACATATCTCCCTCAATTTTAAGGCTATGAGGGTGTTCTTGGACATTTTGGAAATCTTAAAGAGTCCTATAACCAACCTCATTGGTCTCATGTCCATATCCTTTACCATTTTCAAATTATGCCCTTTGGAAGATGTTGACTTTTTGTTGACTTTTGAAATGACCTATAATGTCTTAGCTCATACCTTCCAAATGAAGCATTTTGGGCTTGGCTTATGAGACACAAAGTAGTATAGAATTCAATTTCCTTCAAAATGAGCTTTGGTGGGAAATTTTTGTTGAAGCATGTGAAAGTTATGGCTGGTCAAAGTTCAGTTGACTTTTCCTGTGAAAACCCTAATTTAGAAACTCCTGATTCTTGATGATATGAAATCTCCTTGATGAATCATGATAAACCCTTGATCAAATGATGAATTTTACTTCATAAACTTGATGTTGGCAAAAAATCATGAAGTTTGACTTTGGTTTGACCATAATTGACCTCAATTTGACTTCTTAACTACTTTGACTGATTTTAGCCTATCTAATCATCAGACTGAGTAAATCTTTTGGGAAAGTATTGAAACTTGACATAGGAATTCTTGAAGACATATAGGATGCTATGAATTTCACTTGAAGCCTTGGAAGTCCATTTAGCCTGATGAAACTCAAAACCCTAGTTTAGGATGCATTGCTTGGAGGATGCTTTGTCTGAGGGAATTGTCAAATTTTCTGACTAATTGTGAAACTTGTGAACCTTGTGAACCTCTTGAGATACCTTGTGAACCTCGTGAACCTCTTGAGATACCTTGGTACATAATGCCTTGCCTAGGTGAGGGCAAATTTTGGGGTGCAACAGCTGCCCCTGTTCAATTTTCTGAAACCTGAGGGGTTAGATTGGCCTGTGTGCCATTCGTGACTTGGAAGGTTGAAGGGGATTGAACACAAAAGCCCAAAAATTTGCACTCGCCAGTGCATAAAGTAACACTGCTGGTTGGTTGTATATGCTTGAGTGGGCTTAAAGATGCCACTTAGAGGAACTGGAGATGGGCTTATAGATGCCATCCATAATATGGAGGTGATAGTATCTTTATGTTGTCACTGTATATCAGTACTAGGTCTTCGTATAGGCCGTCTCTGAATCATTCATGTAACATGGTTTGAGTTGAATGACAGTAATAGATCTTCGTATAGATCGTCTCTGCATTATCTCTGGGGAAAAAGAATATCATTCATTAGGTGATAGTACTTAGATCTTCGTATAGACCGGCTCTGAACCATCTTTGGGAACATACTTTAACATAAGTATCAGAATCAAATCTTCGTGGTGGTCTTTTCTGAATTGCTTTTGGTAATATCTTGGGCTAAGTACAAAATCTTCGTATCGATCATTTACGTACCATCCCACGGATAAACTGTTGCATAGACCATTAGAAATAAATCTTCGTGGAGATTATCTCTTCTAGAAATATCCCGGATTAGGTAATAGATCTTCGTATAGACCATTTACATACCTTCCCAAGGACAAAAAAGAATATCAAGATTAAATCTTCGTGGCAATTATCCCTGAACTTCTTCTGAAAGAATCTCTTGGATTAAGTGCTAGATCTTCGTATAGATCATTTACACACTATCCCAAAGATAGTTAACCATCATAAATAAATCTTCGTTAACGATTATCTCCTCTGGAAATATCTTGGATTAAGCACTAGATCTTCGTATAGATCATTTACGTACCCTTCCATAGATAAACTGCTGCATAGACCATTAGAAATAAATCTTCGTGGCGATTATCTCTTCTGGAAATATCCCGGATTTGGTAATAGATCTTCGTATAGAATATTTACATACCTTCCCAAGGACAAAAATAGTATTAGGATTAAATCTTCGTGGCGATTATCCCTGAACTTCTTCTGAAAGAATCTCTTGGATTAAATGCTAGATTTTTGTATAGATCATTTACATACTATCCCAAAGATAGTTAACCATCAGAAATAAATCTTCGTTAACGATTATCTCCTCTAGAAATATCTCGGATTAGGTAATAGATCTTTGTATAGAACATTTACATACCTTCCCAAGGACAAAAAGAATATCAGGATTAAATCTTCGTGGCGATTATCCCTGAACTTCTTCTGAAAGAATCTCTTGGATTAAGTGCTAGATCTTCGTATAGATCATTTACACACTATCCCAAAGATAGTTAACCATCAGAAATAAATCTTCGTTAACGATTATCTCCTCTGGAAATATCCTGGATTAAGCACTAGATCTTCGTATAGATCATTTATGTACCCTTCCATAGATAAACTGCTGCATAGACCATTAGAAATAAATCCTCGTAGCGACTATCTCTTCTGGAAATATCCTGGACTAGGTAATAGATCTTCGTATAGACCATTTATATACCTTCCCAAGGACAAAAAGAATATCAAGATTAAATCTTCGTGGCGATTATCCCTGAACTTCTTCTGAAAGAATCTCTTGGATTAAGTGCTAGATCTTCGTATAGATCATTTACACACTATCCCAAAGATAGTTAACCATCAGAAATAAATCTTCGTTAATGATTATCTCCTCTGGAAATATCCCGGATTAGGTAATAGATCTTCGTATAGACCATTTACATACCTTCCCAAGGACAAAAAGAATATCAGGATTAAATCTTCATGGCGATTATCCCTGAACTTCTTCTGAAAGAATCTCTTGGATTAAGTGCTAGATCTTCGTATAGATCATTTACAAACTATCCCAAAGATAGTTAAGCATCAGAAATAAATCTTCGTTAACGATTATCTCCTCTGGAAATATCCTGGATTAAGCATTAGGTCTTCGTATAGACCATTTAGGCACCATCTCAAGGACAACTTGTATTGATCATCAGAAATGAATCTTCGTAGCGATTATCTCTGAATTGGATATCAGTATCTGATCTTCGTATAAATCATCTCTGAATTATTTGATAGTGTTTATCTGCCTTCAACTATCCTGAAAAGGAAAGGTTAGTTTATGCAAGATTATTTGATGTATGCATGTATGGCATGATGCTCTTAAGTAAGAATGTCATATGGATTATGGATGCGTATGCCATGATATAACGTAAATGATGTATGAATAAATCATATAGCCTGAAGTGTCTAGGTATCTTTGTATAACAACTGCTGGCTAGGGAAAATAAATCCCGGTTCGTAGCTGAGGAATATGAGGACTTCGTTCCTGTCTTGTTTGATAACTTCCCGTCTTCGTTCGTCGTACTTATTATTGAAGGAATAGGTTCCCGAGTATCCTGACTGAGGATAAAAGAGATGGACACAGATCCAGGAGACTTAATCCTTCGGAGGATATGAAACTGCCTGGAGACTTTGTAAAGTTGGAAGTGTAAGATATTGCTTGAGGTATTTCGTAAGGATATCCGTAGAGATTACTCTGTGGGGATGAACCGGCGAAGCTTTGTTGAATTCCTACCTCTTTTCGTTCTTAGTAAATGCCTTTATTGTATTTTATGCATTTCTAGTAAACATCAATCATATTCAAAAGCATACACACATTCAAATATAACCAACATACATTTCTTGCTTTAGGGAAAAGTAAAGCTGAATCTGGAAAGCATTTCCTACTTGAATAAAGAGGGAAAAGTAAAGCTGAACTCGAAAACAAAATCATTTCAACTTTGAGAGTGTATAACCAATTGGATTTAGAGCTCCTGAGATTCTTAATTTTCCTGAATACCTTCCCAGAAATCCTCATAGCTGGGTCTGAAGACATAATACTGACACCATCTCATACTACTGGTGTAGACAATTAATTTCCACAATGGTTTCTGATGAGAATCCAATATCAAGGTAATACAATGAGAGGAACGTATCTTCAAATTATGATGGACCATATACGCTCCGGGTATTAGATTTGAAAAGAGAGCATTGCCCCTTGGTTGAGGATGAATTGTCCCATAATGGAAGTATCTGGATGTAGTTACCTCAAGAGAAATAAGCAGAATGCCCCACAATAATATGCCCTTGACATCATGAACTTTGTAATGTTACCCTTGGTAATTCAAATATATGAGGAGAGCTGCCCTTGGCAATTAAGCACTATTGAATCTATACCTGATTCCCCCAAATGAATTGAACAGTAACTTGGTATGCCCCCTTGATTGGGAAACAGTGACTATACCCCTGGCATTATGAACTCTGTAATGTTACTCTTGGTAATTTAGATAGATGAGGAGATCTGCCCCTGGCTACTTAAACATAGTTGAATCCTGTCCTGATTGCCCCAAATGAGTTAGGCAGTATCATGGCCTGCCCCCTTGATTGGGAGATAATGACTATGCCCCTTTGTATACATGAACTTTGATCTAGGAAGCAACTTTGTTTATCAGAAGGACTTTGGTTTATTGAACATTCATCCTGTAAGTTTCTCTGTTTATCAAACACTCAGGTATATGCAAACAAATATATTCAAAAATGCAATGCTTATGTCTGTCTTGAAGTTTTGAAAAAGAGTTATTTTTAGAAAAACAAATTTTTGTGAAAATTGTGATATTAACTCAAGTTTTATAATAAGCCCTAAGGGAGTCAGGATACCTTTTTGTAGCAATACGCTTTCGAACTAACCATGATTCAGTTAGGACTTTTAAAGGGTTGTAACGTGGTCTGGTTCATGGTTTAAGAAACAAAGGATAAAGGCTCAAATTTATTTGTACCCAACCCATTCTTCTTGATGTTCTTCAGTCCTATGTTCGGTTAACTTATGCATTGAAGCTCCAGAGGAGTTTGGAATTGTGACACTTATATTTGTGATGGTTCAGAAACCAAAAATTCAGTCATATTTCTTTGTTGAGGATTTATAATGACCTCTTTTTTTCTCTTTTGAATTTATTATCCCTTCTTTTTGCCTGAATTGTTTATTTCAAGGTTGCAGTCAGTGGGATGTCTTAATGTTTTACTAAGTTTCCTTCATAGGTTTTGACTTAGTGAGCTTTTCTTTTGCTGGATATTGACTGTCAGGTTTAATGATTACAGAGAACCATCATTAGTTGTGTACAACACAGATAATTGGCATATTTGAGTTAACTGAATAACTACCCTGCCCCGGGTTATGAATAAGGGTTTTAATTTGAGTGAGAATGAAAACTCCTACTTCATAGGCTCAAAAGGGTTGACTGGGGATTAACTTCCTTATATCTCCATTGTTTAGGAATTGAAACAATGCATGTACATCGTCAGCATAGTCTGTTCAAAAGCATACTGCCTAATATTATGGTATTGTTTTCGTCATCCTCCCTCTTCAGGCTTATAGCTTTATCAGGAGTTAAAGATCACAAAATAGAAATATGAAGCATAGTTCAAAATATAGAGAAACAACTAGATTAATTCAAGACAAACATATGCAATGCATTAATGAAAAAAAAAGTTTAACATAATAGTAAGTGTTTAGGCAAACAAAAGAAATTACAAACGAAAATTCAAATGTTCTCAAAGCCTCTTCCTCTAAACTCGTCACTCAAGTTATCTGGAAACTTTGATGCTTGATGGACGATATAAGAGCTCAACCTGGCCTTCTGGAGTAACCTCAAGTATTCCTTCGACAATTAGGTCTTGAATCTTATTCTTCAATGCCCAACAGTTATTAGTGTCATGTCCAGGACAGTCGGAGTGATACATACACCTTGCCTTGGGATTATAGCGAGGAGAGGAGGTGTTAGGATCTTTAGGAGAATTTTCCAAGGAAATCAACTTCATCTCCAATAGGAATTGCAAAACTTGTGACATTGGTGTGCTGAACCGGATGAACTGTCTTCCACATTCCTTGTATCGAAGTGGATTAACCTTACAAGGCCTTCCTTCTTTCATTGGAGAACAATCAGTGGTAGCCTGTCTCTTTCCTTCTCTTATCCTTACTTTCCTTTCAGCCAAGTCAGCTTGTTTCAACGGAGGTTGACTGATGATTAGATTCCCAACTCTGTTATGCCGAAGCTTATTGACAAAGCTTCTCAGCTCTTCTTGCCCCTGGGCCAAACTCTGGATAAGAGCCATTTGGCCATTCATCTGGATCCTCATCTCTTCCATCTCAGCTTGTAGTTGTTTCAGCTGATCATCTTTGTTGTCCTCAGGATTTTTCTTCATGTCCTTAGAGAGGAGTGCTTTCAACTCTTCTTGCCCCTTGGACAAATTCAGAATCACTTCTTGAAACTGAGCAGTTTGAGCTTGAAGATCTTTAACAGATTGTTCGAGAGCCATTTCTGATGAAATAAACAGCGAGAAGATGAGAAACCTGTTGTGAAACCTGTGATGCAATGACATGGTATGTAAATGCATATGCAATGTTTTCAAGGACCGCAGGATTTAAATTTGTTTAAACAACCAGAAAGTAAACTTTTATTAGTAATCAATAAACGTGTTTGCCCCTTGGGCTTACAATAAAAAATGAAATGAATACAAAGATGGGGTTTTAAGTCTCCCATGGACGTTTCCTCTTTGTGTTGAGGTATGAGTTAAGATTCCGCTCCTCGTGAAGTTGTTTTGTTAGTTCCAGGATTCTTTCTTGACTTGCTTTGAAATGAGTCTCAAAAGTATCCCTTTGTTCCCTCAACTGGATCCAGGATCTCTGTAACTCTTCCATGTCAGTGGGAATGTCTGGATGAAGGATGGTATAATGAGCATCTCCTTCAGCAATAGGTTCCATGGTAACTGGTAGGATAGCAGGATATGGCATCATAAGAGTCTGAGCACGTGCTCGTACCCATCTGAGATAAGGTTCCATAGGAATGGAGTACTTTGGTTCCAGAGTCTTGCTGTCAACCTTGTTCACTTTACCCCAAGCTCGTATAAACCTTTGCCGGTAACTTTGCAAATCGTTGTCGTAGTCGAACACAATACCCTGAATAAGCATGTCATGAGGACCATTACTCCGAGCATAACCAAACTGACGTAGAGCTAAAGAAGGGTTGTAAGTAATTCCCCCTCTCATGCCAAGGAGTGGCACATTAGGGAACTCCCCACAATGGTCAATGATAGTAACACTCTCCATAGAGCGAGAGCACCAATGAATATTTGAATGAGAAAGTGACATAATCCTCTTAGACCACCTGAACCCTTGCTCATTCTTCATCACTGATCGAGGAAGGTGAGAAATAAACCACCTAGATAGTAAAGGTATACATCACATCAGAGTTCCTCTTGCCTTCGTAGTACGAGTGTGAAGAGAATGTAAGATATCTCCAAGTAATGTAGGCACTGGATTGCGAGTCAGAAATTTGTTGATGGCGTGTACGTCTATGAACTGGTCTGGATTAGGGAACAACATTAAGTCATAGATCAATAGGGCTAGGATCTCCTCAAAAGCATCATAACTCATATCCTTCAAGAACACTTGAGTTTTCTCCATCAATACCTTAACAAGAATACCCTTAACTCCGCTTCTCGTTTTTAGGACAATGTCTGATTTCTTCAGATGTAGGGCTGCAACAATGACTTCAGATTTAGGCTCCTTCTCTAAGCCTGTGAAGGGTCTCTGATCAAGAATAGGTATACCCAGTAGTTTGGAGAACTCCTCCATTGTAGGAACCAGCTGATAGTCGGGGAATGTGAAGGAATGATGTTTAGGATCAAAGAACTGAAATAGGACACTCATCATGTCTTCATTGAACCCTGAAGTGACTAGATCTAGTATGTGACCATGCTTCTTGATGAATTGGGAGTTTTCAGAAACTTGAGAGACCAATTCCTTAAGCTTAGAAGGTATCCCTACTGGTTGATCCGGATAGTATTCCTACGAGCAGAAGCCATGACCTGCAACAAAGAACAAAGATAAATCCTTTGGTCCTTGAAATGGTTAGTGAAAATGCTATGCTTATGATGTCATGATGTCATGATTCTATGCTCAAACACAAACATGTGGAACACACAAACAAGTCACACAATAGCCCTAGGTTTGAAGGCTTGCATGAGGTTTAAAGGTAAGTACCCTCCCCTGAAGTTTAGTTGGTTCATCTTGTCCTACAAAAGTAACCAGGTTCTAAGGGATCTCAATATCACTGATCCTTCCCAAGGGTGGTTGCTTAGTGGGCAACTTACTTGCCAACCAAAACTCTCCAAGTTTAGGATCTCAATGAGCATAGTATCGAGTATCAACCAACTTCAGTCTTCACCAAAGCCATCTATCTCACTACTTTCTAAAGGCCAAGATGGGATAACTAGGGTTCTAAAAGTCAGTTATTGTATTGACAACATATGGCAGCCCCATATTATCCTTAACTTTCTTAAGGAACATAAGCACCAACCAAGAAGTCACACTAACTATGGCCACCAGATCAACCATATCGGTATACGCCGTACAGTTTCCTTGGTCTATTTCCATTTACCTAGGGTACACTAGATCCGGGTTAGGATCTTTCACACAAAAAGCCCAACAGAAAAGTAAAGCAAACAAGACAAACAATTTAAGTGATCTAATTCCTAAGGGTACCCCTCTTTTACTTAGTAACTCCCCAGCAGAGTCGCCAGTTCTGTAACACGGTGGGAGAACTGACTTTCTATAAATGTTGCGGATAGCAAGAGTCGCCACCGACTTTTATTTTATCCAAAAGGAAAGGACATAAAAGAACAGGAAAGACCTTAAAAGATTTTGAGTTCGGGGGGTAGGTTATATAAAGGGAAGGTGTTAGCACCCTTTATATCCATGGTTATCCGTGGGCTCTTAGTTACTTAGCTCACGTTAAATTGTTTTGAGAAAGGTGTAGTGTGTGATTAGAAACTTTCTAAGTGATTTATAATGATCCTCGTATGGAAGTATATAAAGACTTGTTTTTTTTGAAAATTTGTTTGAAAAGTGTGGTGTAAAGAGTATTTTGAAAGGTGAGCAAGTAATTAAGAGAAACATACCCTATATAAAGTCTTTATTGTTCTTATGTTCTTTCAATGGTAAGACTATCCCTATTATTAAGGAATAGGTAGTCATTACCTTGGATGTGATAAGGGACATGTGTAGGGACATCTGAATATAGGCAACTGCAAGGTGTCTTTAGCAATTCGTAGGGACTTATCATCTTTTATTCGAAGGGACAAGATCATTTATCGTAGGCAACCTCGAATGGACTTGATCTTATAAACTGAAGGGACCTGATGATATTTGTGAATGGACTTTGCTTAAGACACCTTACTTGACCTTTTGAAATAGGAACATGAGAGGTAACCTTAGAAAGTGCAAGATGGCGATCAAAGATCGACTTACGTGTGTGAGTGTTCATATTCAAATATTTATCTTATTTAAATTAATTATTCTAAGTTAATTTTAATTACAAGTATGTTATTCACACCCTAGAATTACTAACCACACAATAGATATATTCATAATAGAAATAAAGCAAAAATATAAATCTAAACTATTACAAAGCTTCGGGACAAATACAATATAATCGAGAAATATAATAAAGATAAATAATAATAAATAAGCAATAATAATCAATAATAAGAAGAATTAAGATAAAAGGTTAGAAAAATAAAAATAAGAGAAATAAGAAATTAGCAAATTAATATAAAAAAAAAAATTTAATATTTAATAAAGAAAATAGATTTTAATAATAATAAATAAATACTAAATTATTCACATATTAAACAAATGATAAATAATTAATTATAATTTATAAAGAAAATTAGGTTAAATTTGAAAATTAAGAAAAATTAGGGTTAGGGTGATAGAAATTAGGGTTAGGGTTATGATCATGAGAATTAGGGTTTTTTTATTTTTAATTTAAACATAATTAATTTATTTACAAAATATATACAATAATAATAATAAATATAAAATTATAAAAAAAACAATTATAAACAATTTTGATTTTTTGAGAAAAATTATGAATTTTTAAAATATAGGTTTTTTATGTAAGAAAATAATATAAACATTTTATTTTAGAAATTTGTTATTTTAAGAGATTAATTAGATTAAATAAATATAATATAAAGAAAAAACAAAATAAATGAAAAAAAATGAGAAAAAGAACATAACCGGGGCTGGGATTCGAATCCAGGCCCTAGGCTTTCCTCACTCTGGACCAACAACATCACCACCAGGCCAAGCGCGTCTTGGTGTTAGCATCACGGGTAACAATCCTTTTGTTGTAATCCTGTGAAAATCAAATAAAAAAACAGCAAAACAAAATGGTCTGGGGGGAATCGAACCCAGGACCATTATATTCACAAGCAAACACACAAACCAGCTGAGCCACATGGGGCGCGTTCAATATAGATTCAGCAATAAAACATTTTATTTTAAAACAAATTTTTGAATCTGATTTTGGCGCCAGGCTGCTTCATCTTCAACCTATTACCTGCGAAAATACCTACGCTTCCTCCTGCGAATTTTCCTGCACTTACAAACCTGCGAAATTCAAACTGCATCGAATACGTACGATTTTGTCCAATTAAACCCATCAACATGATCACTACAACATGTACAATTCATCTATGCTTTCATTATTCATTTATATTTGCTTAATCGTGAAACCCTAATTCGAAGCTTGGAACCTTAACAATGGTGTCCTTACGGTTTGGCCATGAAACTTCAATTTAAGCATCCAGAATCCATCTATGAGTCTTCACAAACAATAAAGCAGCATCAAAATTCATTATAAACGCATGAATAATTAAAATAAAAAAAATCAAAATTCAAGACAAAACAAGATTCGGTTTATGCATTTTATGATGTTATGGATGAAGGTGATGATGGAGATACGATCAGAGAGTCTCAAGGAAGCTAAAGCAACCTTTACTTTGCCTTGAAAGTGTCTCTAAACTCAAAACCGAATGCCACTTTTTTGTGTGAAAATTGAAGTTTTGTTCTTACCCTTGGAGGCTGTAATTTCGTCCCCTTGTACTTGTGATCAGTTGGTGTATATGTATGGAGTTGAATTAGGTCAAAAGTTTGTGGACTTATGGGCTTTATGGAGATTTCTTGATCATGAAGATTCACTTCTTTCAAATATTGAAAATATCTTATAAAACCTTTCTAAATTGGGTTAATCTGATTTAACATGATTCCAATCATCTTTAATTGATTTTTAAGAATTTCTAGAAGAAGAATCATATCTAAATATTGATTTTCATATTTTATTTAGATTTAATTTGACTTTTAATGAATAAAATCAAAATAAAATAATAAATAAAAAATCAGAATTTGGTTGCTTTGGGTCGTGCTAGAAGTCCTTGTATGGATTGGATCACAATATTGCAAGCCCATTTGGAGAAATTTGGTTTTAAGGCCCCATTTGCTCAATAAACCTCTCAAAAATTTCCCAACTTTGCAAAGACATATCTCCCTCAATTTTAAGGCTATGAGGGTATTCTTGGACATTTTGGAAATCTTAAAGAGTCCTCTAACCAACCTCATTGGTCTCATGTCCATATCCTTTACCATTTTCAAATTATGCCCTTTGGAAGATGTTGACTTTTGAAATGACCTATAATTTCTTAGCTCATACCTTCCAAATGAAGCATTTTTGGGCTTGGCTTGTGAGACACAAAGTTGTAGAGAATTCAATTTCCTTCAAAATGAGCTTTGGATGGGAAATATTTGATGAAGCATGTGAAAGTTATGGCTGGTCAAAGTTCAGTTGACTTTTCCTATGAAAACCCTAATTTAGAAACTCCTGATTCTTGATGATCTGAAATCTCCTTGATTAATCATGATCAACCCTTGATCAAATGATGAATTTTACTTCATAAAATTGATGTTGGCAAAAAATCATGAAGTTTGACTTTGGTTTGACCACAGTTGACCTCAGTTTGACTTTTTAACTGCTTTGACTGATTTTAGCCTATCTAACCATCTGACTGAGCAAATCTTTTGGGAAAGTCTTGAAACTTGACATAGGAATTCTTAAAGACATATAGGATTCTATGAAGTTCACTTGAAGCCTTGGAAGTCCATTTAGCCTGATGAAATTCAAAACCCTAGTTTAGGATGCATTGCTTAGGAGGATGCTTTGTCTGAGGGAATTGTCAAACTTTTTGACTAATTGTGAACCTTGTGAACCTTTTGTGAACATATTGAGATACCTTGTGAACCTCGTGAACCTCTTGAGATACCTTGGTACAAAATTCCTTGCCTAGGTGAGGGCAAATTTTGGGGTGCAACAACCATCTTCTACGATCCATCTCAAGTTCCTCCATAGGCCAGAGTAGCACCAATAACCATCACCATTGCAGGACCAGTACTGTATCAGAATGATAAAGCCATTCCCTGGAATTATGGTGGAGAAGTATTCTGTAACGGCCAGAAGCAAGAGTTGGCCACGTCTAGTACAACCCCAGCTCAAGTAGAAAATGTTGGAGTAGGGGGTTTCACCAGAAGTGGGAGACTATTCGCGCTGGGAACACTAAGAAATAGTGAGATACCACCCAGGGACCCGCAAAAGCCCAGGATAGGGCAATAGGGAAGCAGCCAGTGGTTGTCAACGATCCTGCACCAACAATTGATCCAGACCTTACTTTCAATAAAGAAGCTGAAGAATTCCTGAGGATTATCAAAAAAAGCGACTACAAGATTGTGGACCATTTGCAGCAGACTCCGTCGAAGATTTCCATTTTGTCCTTGCTCATGTGTTCTGATTCTCACAGGAAGGCTCTCCTGAATATTCTGAACAAGGCGTACGTGCCTCAGGATATTTCAGTAAATCAGTTGGAAGCGGTGGTATCCAGCGTCAATGCCAGTCACGAATTGGGTTTCACAGACTTGGATCTGACTTCTGAAGGGCGTGCTCATAATCGGGCATTGCATATCTCTTTAGAATGTAAAGGTGCAGTACTTTCTCACGTGTTGGTAGATACTGGATCGTCGTTGAATGTCTTGCCCAAGAAAGCACTAATGAAGTTGGATTATGATGGAATAGTTCTAAAGCCTAGCGACCTAGTAGTTCGAGCATTTGATGGGTCGAGGAGGTCAGTGTTCGGGGAGGTGGATTTACCAATTAAAGTAGGTCCACAGATCTTCAATACCACGTTTTAGGTAATGGATATACAACCTGCATACAGTTGTTTACTCGGAAGACCTTAGATACATTCAGCAGGAGCGATATCGTCCACACTTCATCAAAAGCTAAAGTTCGTCTGGGAGGGTCAAATTGTAACTGTCAGTGGGGAAGAAGACATTTTTGTTAGTCATCTAGCTTCATTCAAATATGTGGAGATGGATGGCGAGATAGTTGAGACCCCATGTCAGGCTTTTGAGCCCCTAAAAACTGAACAAGGGTCCGCCGTGGCGGCTTCTCCTAAAGAACCGAAGAAGGGGGTTTCCATAGCCTCTTATAAGAAAGGTCTTAAGGTGGTAGAGTCAGGGGTGCGAGAAGGCTGGGGCAGTCCAGTAGAAGTGCCAGAAAAGAAAGATATGTTCGGAATCGGTTATCATCCTGGGAAGTCATCATCTGGACTAAATGATAGAGGTTGTCAAAGCCCGATCACTTTCACGAGTGCGGGAGTGGTAGACTATGGAAACATCAGTGCCGTGCAGGATGACGTAGTCGATAGTGACTGTGACATAGATGAGTGGATCAAGCCTGTTGTTCCAGGGACTCAGCTTAGCAATTGGACATCAGAAAGGCTTATCTCAGTCACCTCTTTTGAAGAGTAATAATTTTTGTTTCTGTTTTTCTGTATTCGAGCACTATGTCTTGCCCGGGGCATAGTAGCTCTTTGTAAGGGTTCTTCTGTTCTTAACGCAATTTACAATCATAAATAAAGCTGATGTTTCACATTCATTCATGTTGTTCTTTGTCTTTCATTTTTGTTTTTGTTTTTCAAAAAGAAAGAAAAGTTTTAAAATGGCAATGTTTCTCATTTTCTCAAGTCTTTTCTAAAGCCTTGCATGAATCACCATTCATGCAGGAGTTCGTCACCGAATCTTATCAATAACAACCCTGTTATGGCTGAGTATGACTTCGACAATCCAATTTATCAAGACAATGAGGAAGGTGAAGAGGATTGCGAACTACCTGAAAAATTTGCCAGACTGCTTAAACAGGAGGAGAAGATGATTCAGCAGCACGAAGAGGCTGTCGAAGTAAGAAACCTGGGTACTGAAGAAGACAAGAAAGAAGTCAAGATCGGGGCTGCATTAGAAGAATCTGTCAAGACTCGTTTGATTGCTATGCTTCGAGAGTATGTTGATGTCTTCGCATGGTCCTACCAAGATATGCCTGGTTTAGACACTGACATCGTGGTACACAAGATGCCTCTCAGAGAAGATTGTCCTCCGGTAAAGCAGAAGTTGAGGCGCACACATCCTGATATGGCTATCAAAATAAAAGAAGAAGTACAAAAACAGTTTGATGCTGGCTTCTTGGCCGTGACCAGTTATCCTCCGTGGGTTGCCAACATTGTGCCGGTACCTAAGAAAGACGGTAAAGTCAGGATGTGTGTAGACTACAGGGATTTGAATAGGGCTAGCCCCAAAGATGACTTCCCTCTACCTCACATAGATGTGCTCGTCGATAATACTGCTCAGTTTTCCGTATTCTCCTTCATGGACGGATTTTCCGGTTATAATCAGATTAAGATGTCTCCCGATGACATGGAAAAGACAACCTTCATCACTCCTTGGGGCACCTTCTGTTACAAGGTCATGCCATTTGGTTTGAAGAATGTTGGAGCCACTTATCAACGGGCGATGGTGACGCTATTTCACGACATGATTCATCATGAGATTGAGGTTTATGTTGATGATATGATAGCAAAATCCCAAACGGAGGAAGAGCACTTAGTTAATCTAACAAAGTTGTTTGATAGACTCTGGAAGTACATACTGAGGTTGAATCCGAATAAGTGTACCTTCTGGGTCTGTTCTAGCAAGTTACTCAGCTTCATTATTAGTGAGCGAGGAATTGAGGTTGATCCAGCCAAAGTGAAAGCCATCCAAGAAATGCCTGAGTCGAAGACTGAAAAGTAGGTGCGTGGTTTCTTAGGGAGACTAAACTACATTGAACGGTTTATCTCTCACCTAACTGCCACGTGTGAGCCCATCTTTAAGCTTCTGAGGAAGAATCAGGCCATTAAATGGAATGAAGACTGCCAGCAAGCCTTTGACCGAATCAAAGAATACCTGCTAGAACCTCCAATTCTCATGCCTCCAGTGCCAGTGAGACCTTTGATTATGTATCTTACCATGCTTGAAGGATCGATGGGATGTGTGCTGGGTCAGTAGGACGAGTCTGGTCGAAAAGAGCACGCCATTTATTACCTTAGCAAAATGTTTACCGATTGTGATACACGCTACTCACTACTCGAGAAAACTTGCTGCACTTTGGCATGGGCTGCTCGCCGACTAAGACAGTACATGCTGACTCACACTACTCTCTTAATTTCTAAGATGGATCCTGTGAAATACATTTTTGAAAAGCCAGCTCTGACAGGAAGAGTAGCCAGGTGGCAGATGATACTAACAGAGTATGATATACATTACACTTCACAAAAGGCAATCAAAGGAAGTGTGTTATCAGAATACTTGGCTCAGCAGCCAATCGATGATTATCAACCCATGAGGTTCGAGTTTCCGGATGAGGACATCATGTTCCTCAAGTCGAAAGACTACGAAGAACCACTTCCGGAGGAGGGGCCAGACCCTGAATCCAAATGGAAGTTGATGTTTGACGGGGCTGTGAACATGAATGGAAGTGGAGTAGGTGTTGTTATCATCTCGCCATAAGGGGTCCACACACCTTTAGCTACTCGGTTGACTTTCGAATGCACTAATAATGAGGCAGAGTATGAAGCTTGTATCATGGGGATTGAAGAGGTAATCGACTTGCGAGTTAAGAACCTCGAGGTCTTCGGAGATTCTGATCTGGTGGTGAATCAAGTCGATGGCAAATGGCTGGTTCATCAACCTCATTTGATTCCTTATAGAGATTATGTCAGGAGGCTGTTAACCTTCTTCACCAAAGTCAAGCTGAATTATATTCCTCGAGATGAAAACCAATTCGCTGATGCTCTAGCAACTTTGTCGTCCATGATTAAAGTTTGTCAAGAGAATTTCGTGCCTCGAATTAAGGTCTCCTGTCTTGAAAGGCCTGCTTATGTCTTTGCAGTTGACAGTGGTGAAGATAACAAGCCTTGGTATCATGATATCAAGCAATTCCTGAAGGCTCACGAATACCCGGCTGGGGCATCTAGTAAAGATAAGAAGACCCTTAGAAGACTGGCAGGAGGTTTCTTTTTGAATCAAGATGACGTGTTGTACAAGCGAAACTTCGACATGGTTCTGCTCAGATGCGTGGATAGACACGAAGCAGACCTGTTGATGCAGGAGGTTCACGAAGGTTCCTTTGGTACCCATGCTGGAGGACATGCTATGGCCAAGAAATTATTGAGATCGAGATATTATTGGATCACCATGGAATCCGATTGCTATAAGTACTCCCGTAAATGCCACAAGTGTCAGATTTACGCTGATAAGGTCCATGTGCCTCTGAATCCGTTGAGTGTCATGTCTTCACCATGGCCGTTCTCTATGTGGGGCATTGATATGATTGGCAAGATCGAGCCGACAGCTTCTAACGGTCATCGCTTCATCCTGGTTGCTATAGATTATTTCACGATGTGGGTTGAAGCGGCATCTTACGCCAATGTCATTAAACAAGTGGTAGCCTGGTTTATTAAAAGAGACATCATTTTCCGGTACGGAATTCCTGAAAGGATCATTACTGATAATGGTTCTAATCTCAACAACAAGATGATGGCTGACTTGTGTCGAGATTTCAAAATAGAGCATCACAACTCTTCTCCATATCGCCCGAAGATGAATGGCACCGTCGAGGCGGCCAATAAGAACATCAAGAAGATCGTGCAGAATATGGTTGTAACATACAAAGACTGGCATAGGATGCTACCATTGGCGTTGCATGGGTACAGAACATCAGTACGTACTTCAACAGGGGCAACCCCGTTCTCACTGGTGTATGGTATGGAGGCAGTCCTACCAATTGAAGTGGAAATCCCCTCGTTGAGGTTGATGATGGACATTAAGCTAGATGAAGCTGAGTGGCTCCGATCCAGATATAATCAATTGAGCCTCATTGAAGAGAAATGTCTAGCAGCTGTATGCCATGGGCAGTTGTATCAACGGCGGATGAAGCAGGCTTTTGACAAGAAGGTGCGATCACAGGGGTACATGCCATGTGACTTGGTGCTGAAAAGGATTCTTGCTCCTCTCAATGATCACAGGGGAAAGTGGACACCCAACTATGAAGGACCGTTCATGGTTAAAAAGGTTTTCTCAGGTGGAGCCTTGATGCTGACAACCATGGACGGAGAAGACTTCCAATCCCCTGTCAACACAGACGCAGTAAGAAAATACTTCGTGTAAAAGGACCCGCTGGATAAAAACAGAATAAAGATCCAGGCAAAAATGGGCTTCCCGGCGAGCCAAAATAGAATAAAAGGCTCGGGCAAAAGTTAGGGAAATATGGAAAAAAAATGTACACCCGCTGAGTTGAAAAGCCACATCGGACAACTCAGGCAAAAAAGGGTATCCCGGTGGATTGAAACCCTGAAAAGGCGATCCACGCAAAAGAGGGATTAACATGAACGACTGCGATCTGCGAGATCCCTAACCTATCTACAGTTGAGGCTATCCTAAGGGTTGAAGATCAGTTCAATTATTGTTTCTCAAGAGGCAGAGCGAGCGGAGCGTCTTGAATATATACGAGTCATAACCGGGTTGAAACTTGATGAGACCACTTCTCACATTGCCAACAGGATAGTTTGTTTTCCTTTTTGGCTGTTTCCTCTTTCCAGAGAACTGCTTCCTTTGTATTGCCTATTCATGGCCATTTTTCCGAATCAATAAAATTTAACTTCAGTCAACTTGTGACTATTTGCTTCTCGTTTTTGTTTTTCATCTAGCATTGATTGATTGTGAAAATGTCCAGCAAATTGTGATTTACATTGTGTTGTGAACATTTGAATGCTTTCTAACTCGTGCAGGAGGACAAAAACATTTAATACAACTCTGAAAGGGTGTCGAGATACCCAGATAATGATTCATACTACGAGCCTGGGGTAAGCAGGTTTTAAACTAACTCTCCATGTTGTAGGTAATATCGATTGTGTTCATGCAGGTACAAGTACTGGTGTTGCTAACAGAGCTAAAAGCAAATTCCCAGGATGGGCATTTCTTTATGGTTGAACAGGAGAAGGTGTCTCCCAGGGTGTTTTCAATCATCCCCAATAAGGTGGAAGTTGAAATATCTCCCAGCAAGGTAGCAGTATGTGGATGTCATCCCCAAGCAGAAGTTTCCCTTCACATAGGGGAAATCCCCAGCAGTACAAGGAGTGTCTTTCCTCCCCAACAGTTTTCTTCCTCAATAGGGTCATACCTCTGGTTCCCAGCCAAGTCAGGAGGTCTCCATTTCCCCACAAGAGCACAAGAAGAGTCCATATCCAGCAGGGTCTTGGAACTCCAATCTCAAAGTCCAATTTATTTTTGGCAGTGGCGGCAGTTCAGAGCCGGTGTATCATTGACAACTTTCCCCGCAGAGTTGTCTCCTCCTCGTCAGGATGGATTAGATCAGTGCAGTGATCGTCATTTCTTCCCAGCCAAGCTGTTTGGGATACTTACAGTCTCCTCATCGGGAGTTCCTTTGCATTTGCATTTTGCATAATCATCATTGCATGTGCATCCTCCAAAGCGTAGAATTTTCATCGTCATGGAGCATTACGCCATAAATTCAAACATATGCATGCCAGCATGGGCCAGTTTTGAGGTATATTACGAACCTATTCTCAACTTGAAGTACTCCGCACAGAGGATACCGATATCATTTTTCAGACACTCTTGTCTTTTCAAGTCAATGTTTGTCACTTATTCCGCATCTTGTTTGGTACAACTGTCGCGTCACAGGTTATTGTTTCGAACAACGGTCCTATTTGCCTGGGCTCTTGTTTATGTACAACGATCCCGTTCCATCTTGTCCTATTTCCTTTGAGTTTTTGGTTATCGACTGAGGTCGGTATACCATTGCGTCTCCATTCAAGGATGGTTTCGTGTTAGATCCGAGGATCTTTTGTGAGGTGTCATTCGAGGATGGCATTCTCTTCTTCAAGTCCTTCCGAGGTTGATCTTGTTGTTGTGGCTATCACTCGAGGGTGATAGACCATTTTGAGCTTATTGATTGAGGTCAGTTTGTCTCTTTTGCAAAGTCTGTCTGAGGTTAGTCTTTGTTGAGTTTCTGGTTATCGACTGAGGCCGGTATACCATTGCGTCTCCATTCAAGGATGGTTTCGTGTTATATCTGAGGATCTTTTGAGAATGGTCATTCGAGGATGGCATCCGTTTCTTCAAGTCCTTCCGAGGTTGGTCTTGTTGTTGTGGCTATCATTCGAGGATGATAGACCATTTTGAGCTTATTGATTGAGGTCGGTTTGTCTCTTTTGCAAAGTCTGTCTGAGGTCTGTCTTTGTTGTGTTTCTGGTTATCGACTGAGGCCGGTATACCATTGCATCTCCATTCGAGGATGGTTTCGTGTTAGATCCGAGGATCTTTTTAGAATTGTCATTCGAGGATCGAATTCTTTTCTTCAAGTCCTTCTGAGGTTTGTCTTGTTGTTGTGGCTATCATTCGAGGATGATAGACCATTTTGAGCTTATTGATTGAGGTCAGTTTGTCTCTTTTGCAAAGTCTGTCTGAGGTTAGTCTTTGTTGAGTTTCTGGTTATCGACTGAGGCCGGTATACCATTGCGTCTCCATTCAAGGATGGTTTCGTGTTAGATCTGAGGATCTTTTGAGAATGGTCATTCGAGGATGGCATCCGTTTCTTCAAGTCCTTCTGAGGTTGGTCTTGTTTGTTGTGGCTATCATTCGAGGATGATAGATCATTTTGAGCTTATTGATTGAGGTCAGTTTGTCTCTTTTGCAAAGTCTGTCTGAGGTCAGTCTTTGTTGTGTTTCTGGTTATCGACTGAGGCCGGTATACGATTGCGTCTCCATTCGAGGATGGTTTCGTTTTAGATCCAAGGATATTTTGAGAATTGTCATTCGAGGATGGAATTCTCTTCTTCAAGCCCTTCTGAGGTTGGTCTTGTTGTTGTGGCTATCATTCGAGGATGATAGACCATTTTGAGCTTATTGATTGAGGGTAGTTTGTCTCTTTTGCAAAGTCTGTCAGAGGTCAGTCTTTGTGTTTCTAGTTATCGACTGAGGCCGGTATACCATTGCGTCTCCATTCGAGGATGATTTCATTTTAGATCCGAGGATCCCTTTGATAATTGTCATTTGAGGACGACATTCTTCCCAATATATTTTATTTCCCACGGAGTTCAAATTTCCAGGTTTTATTTGAGTATTCAATCACTCCATACCTTGAACGTCTACAAGCTCTCGCAATTATTCGTTCAGGCCTGCAGATGATTGAATAGGGGCACCTGTAATACCTCAAAATTTTCCCTCTCATATCCTCAACATTTTTTCATAGCCTTTTGCATATATGGATTCATAAAATAACCCAAAAACATTGCATCAACCATTGCATAGCTTAGGCATAGGCATATGGTCAATGGGTGGAGCAACTGAATGCTATACCAAGGCAATCACATGACCACAAAGCTTCTCAACCTGGTGCAAAGGGTTCACAACATCCCACAAGTCTTCACTTAAAGCCACGAGCCATGGAAAGATGGAGTTTAATCAAAGGAGGCAAGCGGTGCAACATCTCCTGATGAAAAGGGCCAAATTAGGGTTTCACGTCTATCGGGGCTTCGGCATGAAGTTTTGATCCAAAGTGGATTCCTTTGTCTCATATATGATGTCAAAGGCCTAGGGTTCAAATCTCGTCCACAAATTCATTTTGGAAGGGGTTCGACTGGCCAGACGACTGAAAATCGAGGAATCGGGGAAAAGGAAACCGAGCTAGGTGAAAGAGGGTCAACTCCGGACTTTTAAGATCGAAATCATGAAATTAGGGTTACAACGATCCTATGGTTCAAACTTGGTCAAGAAATGATGGAGGAATCATAAAAAAAAAATCTCAGAAAAATCATTTGAAAAGTGGTTGGTTTTACATTTCCCCCCACTTTTCCTTCCACTTTCTTTCCACACTTCCTTTCATTCTTTCCCTTTTGTTTTTCCATTTCAATTCCACTCCATTTCCCTTGGAAACTTCTACCATGTTCTACCATCTTCTAGAGTGTTCCAAGGAATATTCCAAGGAATATTTCCTTTTCCAACCTTAACCCTAACTAACTACCAAACCATAATTTTGGACCCCAAACCTAATTTTTGGGCCCCAAACCTAATTCCATTCCCAAACCTAGCTCCAAGCCTAGCCTCTATATATTCATTAATCACTTCATTGAGAAGGGTTCACACAATTTTCCAATTTTTCACTTTTTCACAATCACTTTTTCTCTCTCACTTTTCCTCCTTTTTCCCTCCTTTCACTAAAGCTTTTTTGAATAAGCTCTTCAAGTTTCACATTGAAACTTGAAGATCTTGAAGCTTAGCCTCAACCTCCATTGATTTTATGGATTGCGGAAGAAGAAGCTACTGAATTTTTTTGAAGGTTTCGGCTTATCGGAAGTGCACGAAGGTCCAAACGTCAAGAACGCATTTATTTTGCGGTTTCTCGGTTTTCTCTTTGATCAAACTCCGATTCTTGCAACATTCACCGAAGCACTTCTCTGCTTCGTAGGTTGGTGATCTAAATCACTTCTCCTTTAAGTTATTCTCTTCATCTCGCCATTTCGGCGTTCTTTAATTGCTTTTTCGCTTTGCTTGAGATCGTTTCCGTTTTCATTATGTGTTGCTTGCGATTTGTGATTGTTAATGGATTCGAATTTAAGGTGTTGATAGTTATAGGTTTTAGTATGTGTAAATAAGCCCCAATTAAGTAGAAATTAGTGTTAGCATGTTCCTAGATATGTTAGAGATCATTAGAAGTGAGTTTGTGGCCAAAAGCACTTATTTCCAAAGTTTTTTTCACTTTCTGTTCAGTGTTAACCGGTTAACGCGTGCGTTTTAGCCACAAATTGCTGCTGTTTTGGGTCCGTTAACCGGTTAACGCATATGGTTAGCTGGTTAACGCTGTTGATTTTTGAAGTTTTAGTTTATTTCATGGCTTAGTCCTAAGTTCTAGTGCCTCTAATGTTCATACATTCTTAGGTAGTGATTTTAGGGAATTCTTGGGTCCATTTCCAGTAGCTCATTCCACCATTTCGAGTCGTTTCGACACGATTCTGTTCATGTCGCATATTATGCATTTTAGTGTTTCTTGGTGCATATCTTGGTTTCTTGCATTTTGTTGCTATGTTCATGCATCATTAGGTATGTAATAATCATGTTGCATTCTGTTTTTACATCTTTTTCATTGCATTAAATTATTTTGCATTTCATTATGTTGATGCATGTTGCATTTCACATAATCATGTATGTATGTGCATTTGGTTGCATTTTGTTGCATACTTGATCATATCATTTACATCAATTCACTTCTGAATTTTGCATTGAGTTCAGCATTATGTTTGAGCTATCATATTGCATGTTCATAATCAATAATCCTCGTGTTCATATACCATATTCATGTGTTACATTTTTGCATGCTTATTGCATAATCAACCATGTGATGCATTCTTGCATAATCCTTCTAAATGTTCATGTTCTTCAATTTATGTATGTTGATCCATGTTCAAATTCATGTTCATGAAGAGATTGGTGCATTTTTCATTGAGTTTGTGCATTAGAAAATGAAAATAATCAATTCTGGATTTTGCATTTCATGGTTATTTTTGCATATAAGTGCTGTAAAATGTATGATGTTTGTTATGTTTGCATGTTGTTTGTAACCTTTTACACCTACCTTTTCATGCTGAATGTTGGCTGTAAAAAGTTGATTTGTGTTATGCATTGTTTTCATAGCTGTTTGTGTGTTTGAGTGTTGTAGTAGGTGTTGTATTTTTGTTTTAGCATTTTTTAGGCACCCTTAAACTTAAGATTGAGTCTAGTTTAGGCCCAAGTTGTCTTAGGATTTAATTGTTGTGTGTTTCCTTTATTATTTTTAATAAAAATGTACATTAACCTTTGTTTTGTAGAGGGGAAGATTGAGGTAAGTTTCCTTTACCTTATCCTTTATTTTATTTTTATGCATTTTCTTTATACATTTAATTCATTTCCTTCCTTTCATACTTGTGTTTGGTAGGATTTCCCTCGCTTTTGTAGAATCAACTTATCTTCCTTAGGAAGTAAGTTGCATTCTATTCTTTTCTTCCTTAGGATTAGAAGACCTCATTAACCATAGGACCACACTTGAATAACAACTAAAATTAGGGTTGTGTCTTAGTCCCCCTTAGTTTGTCCTTTTTCAACTTGAGTCTTTCTTTCTCACCTTGTAGATGTTTAGAATTGGCAGAATTTTTGACCAACAAGAAGTGTTGAACTTAGTTCAGGATGTCACATCAGATGTTGGGACATTATCAAACAGAGTATAAGTAAATGAACTTAATTCAGGATGTCACACCAGATGTTGTGACATTGTATCAGTTAATGAAGTAAGTTCAGTTTACAGGATGTCACACCAGATGTTGTGACATTGTATCAGTTAATGAAGTAAGTTCAGTTTTCAGGATGTCACACCAGATGTTGTGACATCTCAAACCTGCTACCAGAATTAATTAATGCTTAACAGAATTGAGTAAATTCAGGGAATTTATCTGGAATTAATTATGGATGGATAAAACAGAAGAAGGCGCATCTGTAGGGAGATTGGTTATATGATTTCAGTATAAACAGAAGAACTGACTCACCTAGAATCAAGGAAGTAACAAACCCTAATTCAAGGTGTTAGCAGCATGCGTATCAGGATTGGATAACCTACAGAAAGCCCAAAATCCAAGCATCTATTTAAGCAACAGAAACTCTCAGAATAGAGTACAAAATTAAGAAGACTAAATAGGGTGTTTGTGTTTTAATAGCAGGTTGTATATGTGTATCACTTTATGAGCTTTTAAGCAAAAGTGTATTGTGTCTTGATTGAAACTGTGAAGTAAGATCAAGCTGTTTTGTTTGAAGTATGACTTCAATTTTATTAAACTTGTAAACATATCACTGTGTGATTGAGGGGGAGTGAGTTGGTACTCATATCTAAGTTGTGTCTTAGGTAGAAATTGCCTTGGGTAGATATTAAGTGAAAGATTAAACTGAGTGGTTTAAGTCTAGAATTAATATTACTTATATTGGATTTCCTTTCTGGCTTGGTAGCCCCCAGATGTAAGTGTGGTTATACACTGAACTGGGTTAACAATTTCCTGTGTTGTTTAATTTTCCTGCACTTTAAGTTTTGTTCAAGTCTTCAAGTGTTTAAACATCTCATTCGACATCACGTACCTAATCCCAGAATTTCAATTGGCATCAGAGCAGGCACCCTGCCTGTTTAACTGGGTGAGATCTAAGGACTGCAAATTCTGGAAACATGGACAGAGATGTAGGATCTGTAAATAGACCACCTATATTGGATGGATCTAATTATGACTACTGGAAGCCAAGAATGGTAGCATTCTTAAGATCACTTGACAATAGGGCCTGGAAAGCAGTCAACAAAGGATGGGAGCACCCTGTCCAAGACAACAAAGATGGAGCAAAAGTGTTTAAACCTGAAGAAGAATGGAGTAAGGAGGAAGAAGATTCAGCACTTGGCAATTCCAAGGCCTTAAATGCTTTATTCAATGGCATTGATAGGAACATCTTCAGACTTGTGCATCATTGTGAGCTGGCCAAAGATGTTTGGGACACTCTCAAAACAACTCATGAAGGAACATCAAAGGTGAAGATGTCAAGACTTCAACTTCTCACAACCAAGTTTGAAAACTTGAAAATGAAGGAAGATGAGACAATTCATGAGTTCTACATGAACATCTTAGAAATAGCCAATACTTCTGGTGCTTTGGGAGAAAAGATGACTGATGAAAAGCTTGTAAGAAAGATTCTCAGATCTTTTCCAAAAAGATTTGACATGAAGGTCACAACAATAGAAGAAGCTCAAGACATATGCACAATGAAGGTTGAAGAGCTCATTGGTTCCCTTCAAACATTTGAGATGGGAATGAATGACACAATTGTAAAGAAGAACAAAAGCATAGCCTTGGTGTCAAATACTGATAAAGAAGAAGAAAATAATGAAGCAGAACCTGAAGAAAATTTATCAGAAACCATTGCTATACTTGGAAGACAATTCAAAAAGATTCTCAGAAAGATGGATGACAAGTCCAGACCAAGTGGAAGATACTCAAACTCTTCTGAGAATAAAAGACCTTATGATGCTAATAGAATGTCAAATTATGATGAAAAGACCAATCAAGAAAAAGGGATTAAATGCCATGGATGTGAAGGATATGGACACATCCACTACAAGAAAAAAGGAGATTTATGACACTTGAGTTGCGACAGTTATCACAAAACCGTCCTTATTCATGGATTGCGACGGTTACCACGACAGTTAGAGTCAACTATCGCGGATTTTTTGAGACAATTATCACAAAACCGTCCTTATTCCTGGATTGTGACGGTTGTCACGACAGTTAGAGACTGAACTGCAACAGTTGTCACGACAGTTATCATAAAACGGTCCTTATTATATTTTTTACTTAACTTTTTATTTTATAAAATAATTTTTTTTGATTGAGCGCTAAATTAAAAGGAAAATTAGTTCCTCCCAATTCATAAAAAAAAAATCCTTATGAAATCCTCAACTGAAAACTCAATTTACTTTAATATATTATAAACATTTTTTATATAGTTGTTTTAATAAACACACTGTTATATGTATATTTCTCACTTTTTAAATATGATTTAAATGATAAAATGTTTTGAGTATTTTTTTCAAAACATTATTTAACAACTTTTTTTTATAAATTTTCATTGTTTTAAATAAATATCAAATAAATTATGCTTATTTTAAAATTAATTATAAATTATTATTTTAAATTTAATAATTTACAAAAGTCTATTAAAGTTCACAAAATATAGTCATAATTTGAAAAAGACTTAAGAGAGAGAATAGAAACTGAGAAAGAGATTTTTGAGTTTAGGCTTCGATACAGATACGGTCCCATCCCTGTCTTTCCCTTTTCTGATTTTCTCTCTCTCTAAAAACCTTTCCATATCTAAAAACCTTTTTCTCTCTGTGTTTCAATCTCAGCTACCCATTCGATTTGTTTCTCTCTTCACAATTTCTTCGATTCGTACAATGTTACAACACACAATCCCTAACTGTTCTTAACTCATTCACTATTTGTTTTCGATGATCATGGATGTGGTAATTGTTTAGTCTGTGACGGTTGTGAGCGGAGTTTTCACTTGACTTGCGCCGGAATTCGAGGCGGCGATGGTCGACAGGTTGCGGCGAGTATAAGAGAGTGGGTTTGCAGTGAGTGTTTGGGTGGTGGTGTGAAGAGTAAACGGTGGTTGTTGGCTATAAAGTCAAAGCAGCTTCATGATATCAATGCTTCTCGTCCTAGTGATGTTGATGGTGAAGAGTTGCATGATGCGGGGTATGGAAAACTCATTCACTCTTGTAGTTTTTTGTTAGTGTTTGAATGTTAAACCCTTTTACATGTTTTCCTTTTCTTTCTTCTTTCATTATGATTTGAATTTGGACATATATAAGTAATGTTAGTTTGTTATTATCATTCATATAATTAGAAAATTTTGAGATGGAATAATGTTTGTGGATGTATTAATCAAATGTTTTGTTGTTGTGTTCATAAACTTGTGTTTTTTATGTTAACTCTGTTTTATTTTTTAGTTTTGAATTTTTAAAGCTTAGAACACTTGTTTAGGTTAGTTAATAAATAGTTTAGTTGTTTATTTTGGAGGAAAGTCCTAAATTTTATGAAAGAACTCTGGTGAGAATTTAGGAATCTAGGGCAATTTGAATGGTAGAATGGGCAAGTGTGATTTTTTCTTCTTCTTACAGTCCATGCCTAGATGTATTCCCTTGTTAGTAGTCAACTTTGAGGAAGTCTCTCTGAGATAGAGTAAGCATTTTTCAGGAAAATAGAGCTTACAGTAATAGAGCCTCTAGTGAATGCATGATTACATATTTGCAACAACTTAAGAGCTTACTTGGAATCACACACTTTACTAAAGAGATGGGCTTTATTTTTCTAGTATTCCCATAGCCCAAATAGTACCTGTAGTGTATGGATTTTTTAAGCGTTGCTTTACGATTACTCTATGGGAGTTGAATTAACAACTGATAATGTGATAATGTGGTTACTCTATGGATACCAAACAAAACTAAAAGGTATTGAAAGTGTTCGGTAAAAGCACATCCTTTACCGGCTACAAGCCGTTTTTATGGTCGTAGAGACATCAAAAACCTTGATATTACAGTCTAAATAGTTCTTACAGACCTTCATGAAACTATAACATAGATTATTGTTTGATGCATATATTGATTGAGCTTATTGTAAGATTGTCTATGAACAGGAAATTTAGGAAACTTGCCAATAATCATTATTCCAAGGATGTATCAGAATCACTTATAAATATAAATTCAGCAAAAGGCAATGTGGATGATGAATACAGATTATTGCTTTCTAAGAATGAATCTGAGAAAAAAGTGAAGGTTAGTACTACAAATTTCTCTTTCATAAGATATTTTGAATCTTCTTATGTTTGAGGAAAGGCAAAGTGAAGGTTAGTACTGTAAATATAATTGCAGGTGCGTATTTTAGATAAGATTACACATAAATGTGGAATGATTTTAGGCAATCCAAATTTCAGAGGCATATTTTCACCGGCAACTCTCGAAGCGGTACGATAATTTGTTCATATGTTATTATTCATATGCATAAGAATTGAGAAATGAAAAATTAAGATTAAGAGTTTGTTTATGCAGATTTTTGGATTTTTTATTAGTGTAGTTCCTAAGTTACATAGTTTAATGATTGGAACCAATGCTCATTTTCACGTGACTCTACTTCTATGTTAGGGTATGTAATTGAATTTTTATCTTAAAGATTTTGAGAAATTATTACATAAGTTACATTATTGATTATCCTATTAATTATTACAAGCAGTGATGCTGCAATTCCAATAACATCACTTATAATGGGTGCTAACCTTCTTAATGGATTGAAGGGAGCAAGTACTTCATTTTGGACAATTATAGGAATCATAGCAGTGAGTTATACTATGCTACCAATTTTAGGACAATGATAGGAATCATATCCCAGTGAAACATTTTAATTAAACCATTCCACTAAAGTATGCCCTGTCCTCTTATCTTGTGGCTTATTTTTTGAACTTATTTGTTATAATAACGTTTATGAACCACTTTTATTCTTTTAGAGGCTAGATTGGTTGCATGCATTTTGCTTGGGTAAAATAAGTGAAAAGCATAAATATTCACATGAAATTACTTTGGACACATCAGCTATTGATCATGTATATAGAATGCACACCTCATACTTTAAACTATTATTTAAATGCGAAAAACAGAATGTGGAGAATCCGAAGGTTTTTCCTCTTTCTAATTACTTTTCTATATTTTGATATTAATTTATTTTCTTGCCTTTGCCACCCTCCATTTATTCTGATTGTCCATTTTTTTAAGTTAATTAAAAAATTATTTAATTTGGTCTTCAACAGGTTCTTTCAACATACTCCTTTGATCAATCTGTAAAATAGGTTGTAACAAGTATCCTTGGCAGCACATATAGCCCATCTTTAAATACAAAATATGTCAATTTTGTGGTTACTCAACATGCAGGGTTACTCAAATTTGATACTACAATTATGCACTTGAAACTTGTGTCGAGCGGAAACTCAAATATTTCCATAAGGCCAGATACAAGTTGGCTCTAGGATTATATTGAATGGGGAGAGTGATGATTTAGGGAGAGAGTAAAAGATCAATTGTCTCTCTACTCCAAATCTTCATGCTCATCATTTACCATAAATATGAGAGAAATTGATATCTTGACCAAAAAAAGGAAGGTACATTTTAATATTAACCTTTTTAAATCATTTCACTTATGTTATTTAACCTTATGTTAAACTTGATGTGGCAAATTTTTTGCTAGAAGAAATTGATTATTGAGGATTCATACTATAGGATATTTCCAATTGTGTGTGACAAGTGCTTTGGTATTTCTACGGAGTGTCATAACAAAGCTTTAAAATGCCTCACCTAATTTTTCACCAGTTAATCTATTTGTCTCTCTTTATCAATGCAGTTTGAACCGGAAGGAAATGAGAATCTAATCACCAAACATTATTTTACAGTAACAATGTAGAATTATATAAAGTGGTTGTCAAGGAGCTTGCAATGATACTGGAAAGATAATTGACTGGAAATACTGAATCTCGAGCTGCAGGAGTGGTGATAAATACCATGGGATGGATATAGGGAGTAGGCTATGATGTAATAAACTTTTGAACCTTACCTTACTATTGAATTGAACTCTACTAATATGTGGAATATACTGCTATTTAATATATCTTGATTAAATTGACCTCTCTTATATGTTTATGGTTTTTTAATATAATAAGATGATAGAAATCACTTGTTTACTTTTTGGATTATATAGCTAGTTCTTCAACATGAGATGATGATAATTTAAATTAAAAAAAAAATTATAGAAATAATTGAGATGATAATAATTTAAATAAAAATATATATTATAAAAAATCCTATATATATAATTACGACAGTTGTAACCATCGCAACCTTCATAAATAATATTTAGAATTAATAAATAAAATTACGACGGTTGAAACCGTCCCAAAATGCATGAATAATATACAAAATTAGTAATAAAATTACGGCGGTTGAAACCGTCGTTTTTTTTTCAATTTACGTCAGTTACACAACCGTCGCAACTTACAACGACAGTTGGAACGACGGTTTTGACAACCGTCGCAATAAAGCCTGGCGACACACGTTTTTGTGACATAACCAAAACCGTCGCAACTAGCAATTTACGGCGGTTTGAACCGTCGTAATCCGCCAAAATTAACCGTCGTAACTTGCCAATTTTCTTGTAGTGATCAGAAATGAATGCCTTACCTATTTAAAAAGGCAGAAGAAAGGTCTCTCTGTAACCTGGTCTGATGAAGACTCAGGATGTGATTCAGAAGAAGAATCAGCAAAGCATATCACTGCTCTAGCTGTATTATGTGAATCTGAAAGTGGATCCAGTGATGAGGAGCTTACTTTTGAAGAGCTTGAACAATCATACAGAGAACTGGTTAAAAGGAGCACTGAAATATGCATGGAGAGTATAAAGCAGAAGAAGCAGATTGAGGCACTAAAGGATGAAAAAACAAGTGATCTAGAGATCATTGACACTTTGAAAAGTGAAGTAAGCCTTCTCAACTCCAAGTTGGAGCATATGTCCAAATCTGTTAGAATGTTGAACAGTAGCTCAAACACACTGGATGTTATTCTCAACAACAATAAGCATTCAGGGGATAGAACTGGATTGGGATTTAACAAAGTTCATAAGGTTGAGGCTAGCACCAGCAAAACTACTTCAAATTCCATAAAGTCAAACAAGATGTCCCAACAGATGCTTCAACATCATGAAAAGAACACAAAGTCAAACATAATGTTCCAACAGATGTCTCAACATCATGAAAAGAACATAATGAAGAAGAAGTATCAAAGATGGAGATGTCATCATTGTGGAAGGTTTGGACACATCAAACCTCATTGCTACAAGTTGCATGGATATCCAAATCAGATGTATCAGCAACCCCCTAAGTAGAAGATAAAGGTTACCAAGAAAGTGCTGCATACACATCAACATCAAAGATATCAGCAACCCCCTAAGCAGAAGACAGAGGTCATCAAGAAAGTATGGGTACCTAAAGTTAGTCTTCATGCTGATCAAAGCTACATGCCCAAGAACAAGTTCAACAAACAACCTTGGAGCTCTACAAATGGATACTACATAGGGCAGAGGCATCAAAGGAAACCTCAATACAAATGGTCAAAGAAGGGTGTTGCATATATAGCTCATACATCTCTAAGAGTATCAGCTAAAGAAGACTGGTACTTTGACATTGGATGTTCAAGGAACATGACTGGATTGAAGAATCTGCTAGTAAACTTAAAGTCATATTCATCCAGATATGTAACCTTTGGAGATGGAGCTAAAGGAGAAATCAAGGGAGTTGGGACCTTGGACTGTCCAGATGTACCAAGACTAGATGATGTGCTGCTGGTAAAAGGATTGACTGCTAACTTGATCAGCATAAGTCAATTATGTGATCAAGGTTACAGTGTAAACTTTACCAAAACTGAATGCATAGTGTCTAATAAAGAACAGAAGGTTGTCATGAGAGGAGCAAGATCTAAAGACAACTGTTATATGTGGGAACCTCAAGAATTCAGTCTTACTTCAACTTACTCTTTAGCCAAAGAAGAAGAAGTGAAACTATGGCACCAAAGACTGGGTCATCTTCATTTCAGAGGTATAAAGAAAATCATATCTATGGAATCTGTGAGAGGCATTCCTAAACTGAAGATTGATGATGGAAAAATATGTGGTGAATGTCAAATAGGCAAGCAAACGAAGATGTCCTATCCAAAGCTCCAACATCTGACAACTTCCAAAGTTTTGGAATTATTGCATATGGATCTTATGGGACCTATGCAGGTTGAGAGCCTTGGTGGTAAGAAGTATGCCTATGTGGTGGTTGATGACTTTTCAAGGTATACATGGATAAATTTTATCAAAGAAAAGTCTGATGTATTTGATGTATTCAAAGATTTGTGCCAAAGAATACAAAGAGAAAAAGCAAGTTGTGTGGTCAGAATAAGAAGTGACCATGGAAAGGAGTTTGAGAATAAAAAATTCTCAGATTTCTGTTCTTCAGAAGGAATCAATCATGAATACTCTTCACCTATCACCCCTCAACAGAATGGGATTGTTGAGAGGAAGAACAGAACTATCCAAGAATCAGCAAGAGCTATGATCCATGCTAAAAAGTTACCATTGTACTTCTGGGCTGAAGCTATGAACACAGCTTGTTACATTCATAATAGAGTCACTCTAAGGAAAGGAACCTTGTCCACAATCTATGAAGTCTGGAAGGGCAGAAAACCCACAGTTAAGTACTTCCATGTATTTGGAATTAATTGTTATATTCTGGCTGATAGGGAGCAAAGAAGAAAAATGGATCCTAAAAGTGATGAAGGGATTTTCCTTGGATACTCTATAAATAGCAGAGCCTATAGAGTATTTAACTCTAGAACCAAGGTTATCATGGAGTCCATAAATGTGATAATTGATGATGCCCCTGCAGATGTTACAGATGATGTTGGAACATCTGCTGACTGTCAGACTGAAGCTGAAATAAAGAGTGATCATCCTGAATTCACTCAAACTGAAGCAAGGATAGAACAATCCAGCAAACCTCCCTCCATCAGAATCCAAAAGGATCATCCCAAAGATCTAATAATTGGTGATCCCAACAGAGGTGTAAGCACTAGATCAAGAGAGGTGATTTCAAGTAGGGATGGCAACGGGTCGGGTCGGGTGCGGGTTTCACACTACCTAAACCCGCACCCGAAATCAACACCCGAACCCGAACCCAAACCCAAAAGTTATTCGGGTGGCAAACTAACACCCGCATCCACACCCGTTGGGTTCGGGTTTTTCCACCCAAACCCAAACCCGTAACAAAAACACAAAATTAATTTTTTTTCAAAAAATTTAATTAGTTTTCAAGTATATATATATATATATATATATATATATATATATATATATATATATATATATATATATATTACTTAGTTAATTATAAGAAGGATTATAAGTTCTATTCACTACTATAATATTGTTGCTTACAAAATAAGATTTCAATTAAAATTTTGCACACAACCGAATATTTTGCACACCCCTAATTATAATTAAAATTAAGCTCTTCAATATCTTAACATTATAATTAAAATTAAATTCTACAATCTACAATTAAAATTAAAATTAAAGTATGCAATTAAAATTAAAATTAAAGTCTAAACGGGTGTAGTTTCGGGTTTCGGGTGTGGGTTTCACACTACCCAAACCCGCACCCGAAATATCGGGTGGCACCCGAACCCGAACCCAAACCCAGTCAAATCGGGTTTTCACCCGTTGACTCGGGTTTGGGTGCGGGTGGGGCCCATGGCTTTGGGTCTGCCTCCCATCCCTAATTTCAAGTTCATGTTTTGTCTCAAAAATAGAACCTAAAAACATCAAAGAAGCTCTTACTGATGAGTACTGGATTTGTGCTATGCAAGAAGAATTAGGTCAGTTCACAAGGAATGAAGTGTGGGATCTTGTTCCTAGACCTGATGACATAAATGTGATTGGCACTAAATGGGTGTATAAGAACAAGTCAAATGAGCAGGGAGTTGTTACAAAGAACAAAGCTAGACTTGTAGCTCAAGGATACACACAAATTGAGGGAGTAGACTTTGATGAAACCTTTGCACCAGTAGCAAGGCTTGAATCAATCAGACTACTTCTAGGAATTGCTTGTATTCTGAAGTTTAAACTATTTCAAATGGATGTGAAAAGTGCCTTTCTAAATGGATATCTTAATGAAGAGGTATATGTGGAGCAGCCTAAGGGATTTGTTGATCCAAACTGTCCAAATCATGTATACAAACTAAGGAAGGCTCTCTATGGTCTGAAGCAAGCACCAAGAGCATGGTATGAAAGGCTGACTACTTTTCTCATCAAGCAAGGGTACAGGAAAGGTGGAATAGACAAAACCTTGTTTGTGAAGGATGAAGAAGGAAATGTCATGATTGCTTAAATATATGTAGATGACATTGTCTTTGGTGGGATGTCAGACAGGATGGTTAAACATTGTGTCACTCAAATGGAATCTGAATTTGAGATGAGCCTAGTAGGAGAACTAACCTACTTTCTTGGACTGCAAATAAAGCAAATGGAGGACTCCATGTTCATTTCCCAAAGCAAGTATGCTAAGAACATTGTCAAGAAATTTGGGATGGACAATGCTACTCACAAAAGAACTCCTGCCCCCACTCATGTAAAGCTGACAAAGGATGACAAGGGTGAGAATGTAGACCAAAGCCTATACAGAAGTATGATTGGAAGCTTATTATATCTGACTGCTAGCAGACCAGACATAGCCTTTGCAGTAGGTGTATGTGCAAGATATCAAGCTGAGCCAAAAGTAAGTAATCTAAACCAGGTTAAGAGAATTCTGAAATATGTCAATGGTACTTGTGACTATGGCATAATGTATTTCCATGGATGTAAACCAATTCTCACTGGCTTCTGTGATGCTGATTGGGCTGGAAGTGCTGATGATAGAAATAGCACATCAGGAGGATGCTTCTTTCTAAGAAACAATTTAATTTCTTGGTTCAGTAAGAAACAAAATTGTGTATCCTTATCTACTGTTGAAGCTGAATATATTGCAGCTGGAAGCAGTTGTTCACAGTTGGTTTGGATGAAGCAAATGCTCACAGAGTACAATGTCCCACAAAATGTCATGACATTGTACTGTGACAACTTAAGTGCTATTAACATATCAAAGAATCCTATCCAACATAGCAGGACCAAGCATATTGATATCATGCATCATTTCATCAGAGATCTTGTGGAAGAGAAAGTGATCTCATTGGAACATGTAGCTACAAATCTGCAATGGGCTGATATATTTACTAAAGCTTTGGATGCTACCCAATTTGAAAACCTAAGGGGCAAATTGGGAATCTGCTTATGTGAAATATAGCCGTTATGGAGAAGTTACAACATGTCCTATGACATCGTGTGGCATGATCACTAGATGGCAACACCAGTCTAGTCAAGAACTCTGTGTATTCCACTCCTTAAAATTCTCCAAGTAACGGATCTTATAAAAATACCAGCTTGCTCTCAGCTATTCATCTTCTCATCATTCTCTCGAAATAAATTGCATGCTATAGCTGACTTTCAGAGCTCATCAAACTCAATCAATCTTAACCTCTTCCTCCAACACATTCGAAAATGTCTCAACATCAAAACCCTAACCTCTCTAATGAAATCCTCAACCAAGAAGATGTGGTGCATGCAACCCCCATCTCTGTGGTGCCTATGGATTCAACTCCCATGGACGAAATCAGAGGAAGTGTTCCTCTTGCTCAAAAGCCTAGAACTCCAACAGTGAGAAGAGAAAAGGAACCTGTATTCAGCAAAGCCAAAGGGATTCCTTCATCCTCAAATACCACTCCCAAAGCCTCTGAATATGTGGATGCTTCTATTAAGGATCTTGTGAACAAGATTCTGTCTGAGCAAAGAGTTATGAGTGGAATATCTATCCCTCTGAACACCATGCCAGCTCCACAAGAAAAACAGAATAATCAAGCTGAAGAGGACACTCCTGCTCAACAGGATGTCCCAATAGATGTTGAAACATCTGAGGACCGGCACAAGGCCTCCACTGATGATGATGATGATGAAACATCTGAGGACCAGCACAAGTCATCCACTGATGATCAAGCCTCTGTTGATCCACCTGATGAAGAGGAGACTACTCAACCTCCTCCTGTTGTTGACATAGAGCATGATTCTGACACAGAAATCATTGCCTCTGTGAACCCTAGCATAGCCAAAAGGCTCAGAACTAGGAAGGAAAAGAAGACTGCAGGACATGCAACTCCTGAAAAGAAGCAGCCTACACCAAAGAAGGACAAAGCTAAAGTTGTTTTTGGTCCTACCAAACAATGGAGCAAGGTGAATACACAAAAGAGGAAAGTTGTCACTCCTCCAGATTCAGATGTTGAAGAGGATGTCCGAACATCCCAACCAAAGAAGAAACCAGCACCTTCAAGGTCCACCTCTGCTGTTCCAGAAGCTCCTCTGGATAATATTTCTTTTCATCATGTATCAAGTGTGAGCAGATGGAAATTTGTCTAGGGAGAGAATCTGATGGACCTAATGAGCTGGGGAAGACTAACAACCAGGTGTGCAAGGTCATTACTGCCAATCAAGTCAAAGCTTGGCCAGTCAAGGGAAAACTTTCTGTTAGCTTGCTGACAAGGAAGTATGCAATGCTGCATAGGATTGGCACTGCCAACTGGGTCCCTACCAACCATACCTCCTCAAAAGCAATTGGATTGGGCAGATTCATATATGTTGTGGGCACCCAAACAAAGCTGGACTTTGGGGCTTACATTTTTGATCAGACATTGAAGCATGCTGGGACATCTGCAACAAAGCTGCCTATTGCCTTCCCTTCTTTGCTGTGTGGAATAATCCTTAGCCAGTATCCAGGTATCCTCACTGAGAAGGATTCAATCTGCAAAAGAGAGAGTCCTCTGGACTTCCACTACAAGTTGTTCTTAAGTCATCATGCAGCTGATGTTGAAGCTCCCTCTGGGACATCTGTTGGACCTTCAAAGGCAAAGTCTCCTATATCCAAAGCTGCTTTGATTGCTGAGCTGAAGAACACCTGCAAAGAGCTGGATGCCAGGAAGCAGAAGCTTGAGGAGATTATTCAAAGGCTGGAAATTGAAGAGAGTGCTCAGAAGGCTGTTGATTCTGATGATGAAATTGAAGAAGAGGAAGACACTGAATATGAAGATTCTGAGTGAAAAATGTTTGTGAGGAATATGTACTGTCTGCTTCAGCATTGTTTTTTTTTGTATTTTTGTAATTCTCTCTGTCAATGTAAAATTTGGCCCCAATTTATGTCTAACAAGGGGGAGAAGAGAACTGAACAACAACAACAATGTCTGCTGCAACTTACTGATTAATGAAAAATGCATTTTGTTTGCTTCTGAACTAAGTTGTTTTTAATGAAAATTTCTGTTGAAACAAGTCAGAACACATATAGGTTTGAGGGGGAGTAAACTCACACATGACTCAACAGAAAAGAACTGCTGAACTCTGATAAAAGAAACTCTGCTGCACTCTGATAAACCAGAAGATTATGTTAGCCAAAAATTAGCCAAAGGGGGAGTTTGTAGATGTTTAGAATTGGCATAATTTTTGACCAACAAGAAGTGTTGAACTTAGTTCAGGATGTCACATCAGATGTTGGGACATTATCAAACAGAGTATAAGTAAATGAACTTAATTCAGGATGTCACACCAGATGTTGTGACATTGTATCAGTTAATGAAGTAAGTTCAGTTTACAGGATGTCACACCAGATGTTGTGACATTGTATCAGTTAATGAAGTAAGTTCAGTTTTCAGGATGTCACACCAGATGTTGTGACATCTCAAACCTGCTACCAGAATTAATTAATGCTTAACAGAACTGAGTAAATTCAGGGAATTTATCTGGAATTAATTATGGATGGATAAAACAGAAGAAGGCGCATCTGTAGGGAGATTGGTTATATGATTTCAGTATATACAGAAGAACTGACTCACCTAGAATCAAGGAAGTAACAAACCCTAATTCAAGGTGTTAGCAGCATGCATATCAGGATTGGATAACCTATAGAAAGCCCAAAATCCAAGCATCTATTTAAGCAACAGAAACTCTCAGAATAGAGTACGAAATTAAGAAGACTAAATAGGGTGTTTGTGTTTTAATAGCAGGTTGTATATGTGTATCACTTTATGAGCTTTTAAGCAAAAGTGTATTGTGTCTTGATTGAAACTGTGAAGTAAGATCAAGCTGTTTTGTTTGAAGTATGACTTCAATTTTATTAAACTTGTAAACATATCATTGTGTGATTGAGGGGGAGTGAGTTGGTACTCATATCTAAGTTGTGTCTTAGGTAGAAATTGCCTTGGGTAGATATTAAGTGAAAGATTAAACTGAGTGGTTTAAGTCTAGAATTAATATTACTTATATTGGATTTCCTTCCTGGCTTGGTAGCCCCCAGATGTAAGTGTGGTTATACACTGAACTGGGTTAACAATTTCCTATGTTGTTTAATTTTCCTGCACTTTAAGTTTTGTTCAAGTCTTCAAGTTTTTAAACATCTCATTCGACATCACGTACCTGATCCCAGAATTTCACACCTCATAAAGAAAAATAATAACATACCTAATAAAAACCGAACTTTCTTGTACGACACGAGACTTTGTTGCGGAGTGCTTATACGCGTCCTGTTTCGGGGCGAGGTGTAAGTATTTCCCGCGATGGATAGGTCTTAGTATGAGAATGTTCACAAACAAATTCAAAACATTTCTCATAAAAGACAAAAAAAACAGATAATAAGCGACTTTCCTGTGGGAATTTCTCTTTCTCATCTCATTCATTCTGAACGCGAACTCGCGACGACTTGTCTCTTTTGCAAGACGGTAAACGCACTCGTACCAGACGAGCCTGCAACACCTGAGCATAGACATACGCAGTTCCAGCTATAAAAAACACAACAAATAGTTCCCGCCTTAGTTAGGCGAACTACGTCGACTCTGATCCTCATTATCCCAATGAGGTACGTAGGCAGCGGGGTAGGGCCCGTTCGAGCACATTCTTTATTTTCCCTACATTTCCCCCTTTCTTTCCATTCTCTTTTCTTATTCCTTTCTCATTTCAGTTCCAGTTCCAGTTAGCAGTTTTATTCAGCAGCATCTTTATTTTCTCACCCTTTGAAACCAAACAAGCAAGTGTGGATCCCGTCGGGTACGGAGGACGATCTGGGGTGCTAATACCTTCCCAGGTCGTAAACGACTCCCGAACCCAGATCTTTGGTACGCAAGGCCTTGTCCTTTCCTTCTTACTTAGGTTTGTGCAGCATTACCTTTCCCATTCTTTCGGGATAAAAATGCCTGGCTGACGACTCTACCTTTTCCGTGCCACTTTCGCGTTTGTACCGGGATGAAAATCCCTATGTTGAACGAGAAAAAATCTTAACGTCTCTTTCTGTTTTGAATTCTGAAGCGTAAATAGGTTTCTGGATATTTAATTGTGACGATCACCTTGAAACTGTGACGACCACCTTGTTGTGTGTGACGCTTAACTTAAAGCCATGACGATCATCCTGGTTTTATGACGGTCGTCACTAATGTGTGACGGTCGTCCCACAGTTGATTATGCAGAATCTTATTTTCTTCTTCTGTTTTGTTCTGTTTTTCTCCATTTCTTGTCCAATAAGTCTCCTTTTCATATTTTGCCTCCAAAAGTCAAGCTTAATCAAATATCTGCAAAACAAACACAAAACTCAGGTAACATTATTCAAAATGTATAAATTAACAAGTTAAATGATCGGAAACCGTATTAAATAATCGATACAAATTCGAGTTATCAATTGTTGAACGAGATGATTGATGGAATCATTACTGTTAGACAATGATTTGTTCATGACATATTCTCATTGGGTTTTGATGATAATAAATTATTGGAAGTATAATGGTTTATTTGATGTGTGTTACATGTGTGCAGGTCCTAATGCTAGTAAATATTATATCCATAATCTGTTTTACATTAGCACACTTGGGAGTTTGTGAATTTCTAACTTCCGGTGGCAGAATTTGAAGAACACTTTTGGATAGTACGTTCTCCAATAATACCAAGAACGCTTCGACCGGACACCCTAGTCGAAAGTTATGAATTTAATAAAATAATTTTTCAAAAACATTCAGTGTTAACCGGTTAACCATTAGGTGTTAACAGGTTAACCATGCGTTATTGCCCAGACAGTAGCGAAATGAGAGTCAGAGGCATCTTTTGGTAACCGGTTAACCAAGTCATTTTTCACGTCCAAAACACATATTTACATGCGTTAACCGGTTAACCATTAGGTGTTAACTGGTTAACACTGAACCAGAACCACAAATTCCTGCAATTTTCAATGTTAAAACTAGTATAATTCCATTTTTAGCTCAACCAACATGCTATCACTCACCATTGATCTTTTTCACACATAACATGATCATACTCATGCATTTAATCGACACTTTAACCATTAGAAATTTCGATTTAACAAATTAACATTTCTAACCTAAAACTCTAGAATTCCAAACTCTAAAACAAAAATTTCTATCTAGAACCCACCTTGCAATTGATGAGGAGTTTGATGAAGATGATGAAGATTTATGATGAATGTTGAAGATGATGTTTGGTAACTAAGAGCTTTTTCCTCTTCTTTAAGCTTTTGATCTTCTTCCTCTTCTCCAACTTCTCTCTTCTCTCTCTCTTAATGTTACTATCTTATGATATTATGTAACATTATAAATGTTATAACCATAATATCTATTAGTTAGTAACGTAACTTGTCTAAATTAAGAGTATCCAAAAATATTACCAATGCACTTAATTAATAAAACCTCTGAGTATATAATGTTTACTAATTAATTTGAGTTTGTTGGTTGCTCTAATTATTTTAATTGAAAACTTTCAGAGCACACTGGAACCCTATTGACCTTAATTAATATTATCCAAAATATTAATTAAATACGGGATATTACACCCCCCTCCTTAATTTGAAATTTGTCCCTGAATTTCCTCTATACAACCATAACAACAACTTGCATCACTTTCTCATATCCATACTTATCCTTACTTCCGTTACAATATCTGACGTGCCCGATTCTAACTTGACTTCACGTCTGTCACTCCTGGGATTTTCATCCTAGTACAAACGCGAAAGTGGCGCGGAAGAAGTAGAGTCGCCAGCCATGCATTTTTATCCCGAAGGAATGAGAAAGGTAATGTTACACAAACTTGAGGAAGAAGGAAAAGACAAGGTCATGCGAACCAATGATCTGGGTTCGGAAGTCGGTTACGACCTGGGAAGATATTAGAACCCCAGATCGTCTGTCGTACCCGACGGTATCCATGCTTGTTTGTCTATTTCAAAGGGTGAGAAATAAAGTTGTTGCTGAATAAAACCGCTAACTGGAATGGAAGTGAGAAAGGGAACTGTAAAAGAGATCGAAAAGGGGGAAAATATAGGGAAATAAAAGAGTGTGCTCGAACGGGCCCAACCTCACTGCCTACATACCTCATCGGGAATATGAGGATTAGAGTCGATGTAGTTCACCTAACTAAGGTGGAAACTATTTATGTGTTTCTTAGAGTTGAATTGTGTATGTCTATGCTCAGGTGTTGCAGGCTCGTCTGGTACAAGTGTGTAACCGTCTTGCAAATGAGACAAGTCGTCGCAAGTTCGCATTAAGAGTGAGTGAGGTGAGAAAAGAATTCCTGAAGGAAAAGATGAGTGTTGTTTGTTTACTGACTTTTAGAGAAGTGTTTACTGTTTATTGTTTGTGAAACATTCTCATACTAAAACTTGTTCATCGTGGTAGATGCCTTACACCTCGCCTCGAAACAGGACATGTATAAGTAACCCATGGCAAAGTCTCATTTTATACGAGAAAGTCAGCCTTTATTAGGTGTTTTTTTACTTTTCTTTGAGATGAGAAAGAAAGCAAAGCGAACCAAAGGAAAAAGTCTAAGGGGAAGACTAATTATCCTAAGTGTTATCATACATGGATGAACCTAGGTTAGTACGGTTTCTATTCCTAATGAGAAAAACGAAAAGAAAAAGGGAAGTAGAATACAAATTACTTCCTAATGAAGTTAAGTCAATTTTAAAGGGGATTAGCATAAAGTTGTGTAAACTAAGGAAAGAAATGCTAAAACACACACACTTTGAAAGCATAAAGAATGTAAAAGAGATTAAGATTTAGGGACTTACCTTCGCCTCCCTACACAACAAGGGTTAGCATGATTAACATGAAGAAGAAATGAGGTAAACAATTATCAAACAATTCCTAAGGGACCTAGAACCTAAAAATAATGCGGAGCAAAAATCCAGCAGCTTATTGATAAGTGCATATAAGTGTATTATTTAGTAGATTTTTTGGCACTTTTCAAGGGTTATTTTGATCTCTAATGATTTTTCCCCTTTGTTTCTTATACTTATTCATAGTTTAGTTTTAGCATTTTCAAAGCATCATTTATTTAACTTTCGTTTTCGTAATTTTAGGTTAAATTGTGGAAATATGGAGCAAATTTCATCAAGACCTTCTTTGGGAAGTTTTGGAAGAAATTGAAGGATTCTTGCTCGCTTCAAGCTCACTCGGCGAGCTCCCAACAAAGTTTCCAGAGATATTTTCGCTCAGCGAGGCCTTTAGTCGCTCAACGAGCTGTGGCTTTTAATGAATTCTCGCTCAGCGAGCAGAGCTCGCTCAACGAGACATGCGATTTCAGCTTCTTTATTAGCATTTGTTTCACAATTTTTTGGGGATGTAACTTTTGACATTAGACCTAAATATACCTTAAACACTTTTTCACCTTGTTCTAAGAAGATTGGGTGCATTTAAAGTCAAGAGATTGTCATTAATGCTCCATCTTCTTCATCTTCATCTTTTGTTGGAAGCTTCCACGGAAATGGAGAGCTAAACCCATAGTATGTCAAGGTTAGAAGGTAGATAGGTTCTATTTTGTATGTATAGGCCTTGATCATTTTGTATAAACTTTTGATGATGAATATATGATGAAAGCTTTGATTTTTATGACAAACCCTTTGTGTTGCTTCATGATTGAGAGATATGACCAACATTTGACCTAGGTTTTCATCACCCAAATAACATAAGCTAGAAATAGTTATGGACTTTGGAGTTCACTTTGTATTGAACCTAAATGTTACCATTTTGATAGATTGAGTGAGAAATCATCAATGGATCAAAATGGTAAATCTCACATTTTGTGTTAGAAATAAACATTATGAGAGGATATTGTGAATGTGTTCATTGTTGAAATGAGTTTATCTTTTGATCAAAAATATATATGCAAATAAACCTATCAACCCCTAACTTTTACTTATACTTTTTAAGAATCTTTTACAAACTAATACTTTTAAATCTTAGAATTTATTTGAATGAAAAATTTTATTTTCGATACAAACACTAAAACCCCTTTTGTTACCATTAAGTCTAAAACTTAAGCAATTGTAGATCGACATAAATATCATAAAACAATCTTTGTGGTTTGACAATCAACCCTTACTTATTTGTGCTTTCAACAAATTGGTGTCGTTGTCGGGGATTGTTATTTGATATTTAAAGCATAGCAATAGTTGCTAAGTTTTTGACTTGTTTTATTTATTACTTTGTTACTATCACTCTTGTGTTTCACTTGGTTTGTTAGTTTTGTAGAATCTAGTGTATGCGTGACAAGGCTACCGAGAAGCAATTTCAATTCGACCACGAAATTGAAAGAACAGTTTGAAAGCTCAATAGAAAAACACGAAGAAGGAAGAAACTAGCCGAAGAGAGGAACCGGAGAGAAGAAGAAGCTACTTCTTCACTTGTTCACATTGAAGGAGTGAGAGTAGAAACTTTTGATGGTAACATGGCGGAAGGAGTCCGTATGGAGATGTCCGCTAATAGTCCTAGATGGACCGCTCAATTTTCTCGTGGTGGAAGAAACACGGAAATGAAGACCGGAATCCTCCAACTCCTTTATGCTAATCCATTCACCGGAATGGACCATGAAGATCTGTATACCCATCTCACCAAATTCTATGAGATTGCGGGATCTATGGGAATACAGGAAACGGAAGAGGAAGGTTTATTCAAAAGAATGTTCCCACACTCTTTAGTGGGAAAGGCAAGACCAAGCTCCTAGGGTGATTACGGATTGGAACTTGTTGGAAGAGAAATTTCTTGAAAGATATTTTCCTCAATCCCGATTCATGGGAGCAAAGACGGAAATTGCGGTTTTTAATCAAGGAAGCAACGAGTCTTTAAACGAGGCTTGGGAGAGATATAAATCAATGTTGAGAAAATGCAAAGGCCATGGATTTGATGATCTTACTCAAATCCACATTTTTCTCAACGGGCTTCAATCGCAACACAAGACACTTTTGGATGCTACCGTGGGTGGTTCTCTCATGTCAAAGACCGTGAATGAGGCTATAGTCATTATTGACCGTATGGCTCTCAATGATCTTCAAAGTCAACATGATCGTAGTCATTCACTAAGGAAGCCGAGAGTTCTTGAATTAAATACAAATGATGCTCTCCTTGCCGAAAATAAGGTGCTTTCTCAACAAGTGGAGTTGCTAACTCAACAAATGGCCAAGCTTCCACAACAAATGAAAGAGATTTAAGACTCTCAATCAAGACATCAAGTGGCAAAGTCTGAATTGTGCCAAGGAGATCATCCTACTGGTTACTGTCCTCCTTTTGAAGAAGTAAGTTATGTGAACAACAATAATAAAGGTTATCAAAGGCCCCCTCAACAATACAACAATTCTTATCCAAGGAACAACCAAGGTTACCAACAACAATCAAGATTCAACAACAATTTTCAACACCAAAATCCATATCAAAACCCCAATCCTCAAGTCCAACAACCATAAGGTGGAAGTTTAAAGTTAGAGGACACCCTTACTCAATTCATGCAAGCCTCCATGGCTAATCAAAAAGTAATGAGGCCGCCATCAAAAACCTCGAAAATCAAGTTGGGCAATTTGCTAAGCAATTAGCCGAAAATCAAGCGGGACCATCTTTTTCCGCAAACACTCATGTTAATCTGAAGGAGCATTGCAAGGTCGTTGTTCTTAGAAGCGGGAAGGAGACGAGTCAACCAAAAGAGAAGAAAGATGGTGTTGTGGAGGAATGTAGTGATGAAGAGGAGGTTGTGACAAAGAAAAAAATTGAGGAAGTAGTTGAAAATACACAAGTGGGGGATGAGAAAAGAAAATAGGGGAGTAAAAGAGTGAGGAAGGGAAAAGAAGTGATGACACAAATTCCTACCAACATGCCTTACCCTCATGTGCCATCAAAGAGGGATAATGAGAGGCAATATGCTCGGTTCATGGACATTTTCAAACAACTTCAAATTAATTTGCCATTTTCCGAAGCACTTGAGCAAATGCCCAAATATGCCAAGTTTTTGAAAGATATTCTCTCAAAGAGATGGAAGTACACGGAACCGGAAACGGTTATTCTAGCGGAAAATTGTAGTGTTATCATCCAATGCACTCTTCCTAAGAAAGAAGCCGATCCGGGACGTATCATTTTGCCGGTCACCATTGGGAACATGTTTGTTGGGGATGGTCTAATTGATTTGGGCTCAAGCATTAACCTCATTACTCTATCTATTGTTAAAAGGCTTGGCAACATTGAAATCAAAGGAATAATAATGACTCTACAACTAGCCGACAAATCTACCACTCACCCAATCGGGGTAGCTTGAGATATTTTGGTAAAAGTGGACAATTTTTTCTTTCCGGTCGATTTTATTGTTATTGATATGGGAGAGGATGATGATGCTCCTTTGATTCTTGGTCGACCATTCATGAAAACGGCCCGTATGATGATTGATGTGGATGATGGTCTCATGAAAGTAAGGGTATTGAATGAAGAGGTTACTTTCAACTTCTTTGAAGCAATGAAGCATTCAAAAGAAAAACATGATAGCTTCCTAATTGATGCTTCTGATATGGCTATTTTGGAGGTCACAACACATATTCATGTGGACACTCCATTAGAGATAGCCTTAAGTGAAGGAGTTAACACACTTACTAGTGAAGAAGAAAGTGAGCTTGAGGAGCGTTTGAAGGAATTGAAAGTTTTAAAGGAGTTACAACCTTGGGAGATGGCCATTGAAGAATTGACAAGAGAGAAAAATGATGATAAAGTTGAAGTTGAGTTGAAGGCGATACCTTCGAACCTAAAATATGCCTTCTTAGATGATAGTGGAAGAAAACCGGTGATTATTAGCAATGAATTGTCTTCCGATGAAGAATCTCGTTTGGTAGAGGTGCTCAAGAAAAATCAAGAGGATTTGGGGTGGGTTCTTTCCGATTTAAAGGGAATAAGACCATCTTAGTGTATGCACAAGATCCTTATGGAAGATGACTTCAAAGCGGTGGCACAACCTCAACACTAGTTAAACCCAACAATGAAAGAGGTGGTTAAGAAGGAGGTAGTAAAGCTACTTGATGCGGGGATGATTTACCCGATTTCGGATAGCCATTGGGTGAGTCTCGTTCATGTAGTGCCAAAAAAGGAGGCATGAACTTTGTTAGAAATGAAAATAATGAGCTCATACCGACAAAAGTTGTGACGGGATGGCGGATGTGTATAGACTATAGGCGTTTGAACACGACTACTAAAAAAGACTATTTCCCACTACCGTTCATGGATCAAATGCTTGAGAGGTTATCCGAGCAAGAGTTTTATTGTTTTTTGGATGGGTATTCAGGCTACAACCAAATTGCGGTTGACCCGGCGGACCACGAGAAGACGGAATTCACATGTCCGTTTGGAATTTTTGCGTATAGGAAAATGCCCTTTGGGTTGTGTAATGCGCCAGCAACTTTCCAACGGTGTGTACAAGCTATTTTTTCCGATTTGATTGAAAAGACAATGGATGATTTTTCGGTGTTTTGAGCGTCATTCGATTTTGCTTGAGGAATTTGGAAGAAGTGCTAGAGAGGTGTGTGAAGACGAACTTGGTCCTAAATTGGGAAAAATGCCATTTTATGGTGAAAGAAGGAATTGTGCTTGGACACAAGGTGTCTTCGAGAGGTTTAGAGGTAGACAAGGAAAAGGTGGAAGTTATCTCAAAATTGCCGCCTCCAACAAATGTGAAAGGAATACATAACTTTTTGGATCATGCGGGGTTCTATAGGAGATTTATCAAAGACTTTGCTAAAGTGGCCAAGCCACTTAGCAACTTTTTGAACAAAGACCAGGTATTTCTCTTTGATGAACCTTGTCTTTTATCGTTCCAAACTTTGAAATAAAACCTAGTTACCGCTCCAATAATCATAGCACCTAATTGGACTTGTGATTTTGAACTTACATGTGATGCTAGTGATTATGCCATTGGAGCGGTACTTGGGCAAAGAAAAGAAAAAGTTTTCCATGCTATACACTACGCTATCAAAGTGCTTAATGAAGCACTAGTGAATTATGCCACAACTGAAACAGAAATTCTAACGATAGTGTATGCGCTTGAAAATTTTCTTTCATAGTTGATAGGTTCAAAGGTTGTTATTTACACCGACCATGTCGCAATAAAGTTTATGCTCACCAAACCGGATTCTAAGCAAAGGCTTATCCGATGGATCCTCCTTCTTCAAGAATTTGATTTAGAAATAAAAGATAAGAAGGGATTGGAAAATTTGGTGGCGGATCACTTGTCGCGGTTAGTCAATGTGGACATAACCAAGATGGAAATTGAGATCCGAGAAGAATTTCTGAATGAAAAACTGTTTATGATGCAAGTTAGGCCTTGGTTTTCCGATTTATCTAATCATAAGGCAACAAGTTGGATACCCGAAGACCTAACTTGGGACCAAAAGAGGAAATTATTGGCGGATGCCCAATACTACGTATGGGATGAACCGTATTTTTTCAAGGTTTGTAGGGATAATTTGTTGAGGAGGTGTGTGACTAGCGATGAGGCTAACAATATACTTTGGCATTGTCATAATTCTGCGTATGGAGGGCACTTTAACGGACCGAGAATGGCCACAAAAATCCTCCAATCGGGATTTTATTGGCCGACAATTTTCAAGGATGCCAACCTCCTTGCAAGGAGTTGTGATGAGTGCCAAAGGTCCGGTGGAATAGGAAAGCGGGACGAAATGCCCCTCCAAAATATTCAAGAGGTTGAGGTTTTTGATTGTTGGGGCATTGATTTCGTCGGCCCATTTCCACCATCTTTTACCAATGAATACATTTTGGTTGTTGTGGACTATGTTTCTAAGTGGGTGGAAGTGATTGCTTCACCGAAGGCGGATGGCAAAACGGTGATTAAGTTCTTAAAGAAACACATTTTTGCTCGTTTTGGCATGCCTCGTCTGTTGATTAGCGATGGAGGGTCGCACTTTTGTAATGCACCGTTAGAAAACGTTTTGAAACATTACGGTGTATCGCACAAAGTAGCAACTCCCTACCACCCTCAATCAAACGGGCAAGCTGAAGTGTCGAATCGAGAAGTGAAAAGGATTTTAGAAAAAACTGTTTCGGAATCACGGAAGGATTGGTCTCGAAAATTGGACGAAGCTTTGTGGGCATATCGCACCATATACAAAGCTCCGATAGGCTTAACTCCATTCCAAATGGTTTATGGAAAAACATGTCATTTACCGGTTGAAATGGAGCACAAAGCTCTTTGGGATTTGAAGTTTCTTAATTTTGATCCTACCGATGCCGGAACGAAAAGAAAAGTTCAATTGAGTGAATTGGAAGAGATGAGAGAAACGGCTTACCATTCAAGTTGGCTCTACAAAGAGAAAACAAAGAAATACCATGACAAGAAGATCAAGATTAAAGAGTTTGAAGAGGGTCAACTTGTATTGCTTTTCAACTCACGGTTGAAGCTTTTTCCTGGAAAATTGAAAAGTAAGTGGTCGGGACCATTTCGTGTGAAAGAGGTTAAAGAGTATGGTGCTATAGTGATCGAGGATTTGGAAAAGAAGGATAGTTGGACTGTTAATGGCCAACGCCTTAAAATCTACATTGGAGGTAATTTTGATTGAGAAAGAAAATATGTCGCCCTCGATGATTGTTAATCATCGTGGACCGTCGAGCTTATGCAACGTTAAACAAGCGCTCGTTGGGAGGCACCCCAATTTTGTAAGTTTTTACTGCTTTTTATGTTCAAAATGTGTTGTAGGCGTATTTTAGAAGTTTTTTGTGGGGTTACATTAATACTGGAAGTGTTTGTTGATTTCCTGCACTCGTTGGGCGAAGGATTGCTCGTTGAGCGAGGTTTTGTAGAATGAAGCTCGCTGAGCGAGGGTTGCGAATTTTTTAAAAAAATTGGACTGAATTGGGCCCATTAAGGCGGACCCGATCCAGTCAGAATGAGTAAGAGTAGGGATTGAATTAGGGCTGCCTCTTTTGCTCCCTTTTTCATAAAAACTTACAGGTTTTTCAAAACTTCTTCTTTGTTCTTCCCATACTCTTGCTATTTCTCATTTGTGTGCTTCAAAGCTTCAACTTTTTGCAACCTCAAACATCAAGGTAACCATGTTCTTCATTTTTGTTCTTTAATTTTGTAGTTTTGATTTTTGTAAGTTTTAATTCCTCTAGAAATCATTTGCCCTAAGAAATTTTTTATCCCAATATCACAAGTTTGTTATTCTTTGTTGTTTAAATTGAAAATGGGGGTTTTGGTTTAAGAAATTTCTATTTTAGGGCAATGATTTTGAGATTATGAGTAAATGTTGAGGAATTAATTGTTATGGTTAGGTTTTAGGAAGTGTTTAGCCTCTGTTGTGTTAAATATGTGTTGTTAGATTAGTTTTTAAATAAGGCAGTGGCCCTGCTGAGAGGAGAGAGTTCTGCATTTCGCAGAGCTCGCTGAGCGAGTTTTCCAGATAGTTTTTCGCTCAGCGAGACCTGTTTTGTGCAGAATTTTTCCCCTTTCCAGAAATTTCTTAAACTTTATGGGGTGTTCCTTGTGTTTTATTATTAATTTAGGTAATTTTATATGTGTTTTTATCGGCTAATTTGATCGGATCACTCGTGTTTCGATCTTTTGGTGTGTTTGTTGTTTTGTTTCAGATGTCAAACCGTTCAAAGCGAGGCAGAACTAGAAGCTCTTCTGCGAGGCCACCTCCTGCTCAAACCTTTGACCGCAACCGATTCTTGACACCCGCTCATCATGAGCGTTATTTGGTCCTTGAGCGAAGGAATGTTTGGCTGGATAGGATTGTAGATTTGAATCCGGAGGGGAGTATAGGTTTGTCCAGTGCACTATGGATGAAGGTAATTATGTGAGGCTTTGTGAGCCGCATCCGGAGTATCAGTTAGAGATTGTAAGGGAGTTTTTTGCAAACGCCCTTCCGACCGGTCTTGAGGGAACTAATTTTGAGTATAAGACCTGGGTAAGAGACAAACACATTGACTTTTCGGAGGCTAGCCTTAATGAATATTTGGGTAGCAATGTTCAGCTGCCACAGGACGGTCTTTGTGATTTTGTTAGGATGAAGAAAAGAAAAACATTGGATGTTGAGCTCATAAGGGAGCACATTTGTACCCGGGATCAAACTTATGAGGTTAGTGCTGCTGGAGTTCCTGTGCGCTTCAAGCGAAGCTCTCTGAACAGCAAGGCTAGGGTGATAATGACCATTGTGCGGCATAACCTTATTCCTCGGAGCCATGTTTCGGATGTTACACTTGATGTGGCTGCTCTGATTTTTTACATTTTGAAGAACAAGGTTGTGGATCTTGCCTCGATTATCGCTAAGGAGCTTATGAGAGTGGATACCAGTGGAACTGAATATGGTTCTCGTGCTTCCTATGTTATCTCTCATCTGGGTTGGGTTATGGCTTTATGCAGAAAAGCGGGTGTAGTTCTTCCTTCCCATGGAAATGTGAGGTTTAAAAATATTGATGATGAGTATTTCCGCACCTTCTGTGAGCCACCTCTTCACCCACCTCCAGTTGCTTCGGCTCCTCCGCGTAGTTTGGATTTTGATGCTGTCACCAACATGGCAATGCATGCTTTTCCCCACCGCTCTTTAGACTTCATCTATGAGAGTATGCTTCAGTTGATGATCAGGGAGCCTCAGGGGGCATTCTCTGCGGAGTATGGATGACTTCCGGGCTTATTCTGCATGGCCTGGGGACATGCCATCGTCTTCGGGGTGTGTAGGTGCAGGTGCAGATACAGATGTGGGTGCTGGTGTTGAGGTCGAGGATGCATTTGATGATGATGATGATGACAGCTCGAGCTCCTTTGAGTGATGTCTACTGGAAGGTTTGATGGACCAGTTTATGTTGTTTTAGTGTTTTTCTTTCTTTTATGTTATTTCCTTTATCTTGAGATATTTTGAATTTTGAACATCCGGGCGGATGCGTTATTTTTTTTTTTTTGAATATTTGACCATCCGAGCGGATGTGTCTTGTTTTATTTGTTGGTTTGAATTTGTTTCCCATCTGGGCGGATGGTGTACCTTAACATTTTGGATTAATGAACATCTGGGCGGATGCATTTTGGTTTTAAAATTTTTGTCTTAGTTAACATCCAGGCGGATGCATTGTTATTATTACTTGGTGTACATATTTTTTGTGTTTGTCTTATCTTTAAGGTGGAGTTTTGATGGAAGCGAGTGCATTTTTGTGATCTAAGCATGTAGTTTCACCTTTATTGGATGGTGATGATAAAATTCCGTAAGTTGCACGAGAAAGTTTACTTCACTTTGCATAAATGTTCATTTGAGAATCAATTAGGATAAAACCACATAGTGAGCAACTTCCATGGTTCACAAATTTTAGTGTGATTGTAATTATTGCGAACTCGTTTGATTCATGCTTGTATCGTGTGTTCTTTGGTTAATTTTGGAAACTTGCAAATGATCTAGGCAATGCTTTAGTCACCGGTGAGTTGTGCAGGAATTTGTTACTCGACTTTGAGCCTTCACACAACTAGAATGAATCATAATTGTCAGTAAAAATGTCGAATTATCATCTTTTGGTAATCATTGTCGTGAAATTGAAAAGAAAAATTCATTGCGATTCATTCTAGTTTGTTGTATTTTTTTTGTTACACTTTCACGCCCTTGCTTGAACACCTTTTGAGAAGAACATTGTTCAATTTTATAGTGTCTTTTAAAGTTGGGGAGAGTTGTTGGTGGAAAATAGGATGGATGATATTGGTGCCTCTTGTGAAAAGATAGAAAAATTGATGAATGGATGAATTGAGAATTGAATTGCACTCATTGTTAGAGTTGCGTGAAAATGAAAGAAAATATTCATTCGATTAAGAGGAAAACTCTTGAATAGGGGCACCACACAAAAAAATTGAGGAAAAAGAAAAAGAGAAAAAGAAAAAAATGTGTATAGGAGAAGTTTGGGGGAACCAAAATTTTTGGTTGTTATGATTTTGGCGTGTTCTTTGTTTTTCAAAAACCTTTGAACCCATTTTTGAATCATTGGCCTTAAAAATTTATCCCTTTCTTTGTAACCCTTGCCTCATTATAACATTGAAAAGCCCTTTTGATCTTGGTTTCCTTTATCTTTCCTTGTGAAATTGAAGATACTTGCATGAATTGTTCCGGATGTTAGCAATATTACAAATGAGAGTGATTTGTCCCTTTTTGATATTGATGCTTGACTTAGTTAAGTATTTAGGTGATTCTCTTATGAACATTCCATTGCATTTGTTGATAGCTTGTCATTTGTGTTTAGAAATTAATTCATGATTATGTTGTAGTTCTTTGAGAAGCCGGTTGTTACTCGTAAGAAAGACCTTCGGTTTGAACCATTTTGTTTGGTGTGTTTCACTTGTTTAGTTTATGCTCGTTTATTTTAAAAAATAATTCACCTTTGTTTGAGGACAAACAAAGAAGCAAGTTGGGGAGAGTTGATAAGTGCATATTAGTGTTATTATTTAGTAGATTTTTTGGCACTTTTTAAGGGTTATTTTGATCTCTAATGTTTTCCCCCTTTGTTTCTTATACTTATTCATAGTTTAGTTTTAGCATTTTCAAAGCATCATTTATTTAACTTTTCGTTTTTGTAATTTTAGGTTACACTGTGGAAATATGGAGAAAATTTCATCAAGACCTTCTTTGGGAAGTTTTGGAAGAAATTGAAGGATTCTTGCTTGCTTCAAGTTTTCGAGAGATATTTTCGCTCAGCGAGGCCTTAGTCACTCAGTGAGCTGTGGCTTTTAATGAATTCTCGCTCAGCGAGCAGAGCTCGCTCAGCGAGACCTGCGACTTCAGCTTCTTTATAAGCATTTGTTTCATAATTTTCTGGGGATGTAACTTTTGACATTAGACCTAAATATACCTTAAACACTTTTTCACCTTGTTCTAAGAAGATTGGGTGCATTTAAAGTCAAGAGATTGTCATTAATGCTCCATCTTCTTCATCTTCATCTTTTGTTGGAAGCTTCCATGGAAATGGATAGCTAAACCCATAATATGTCAAGGTTAGAAGGTAGATAGGTTTTATTTTGTATGTATAGGCCTTGATCATTTTGTATAAACTCTTGATGATGAATATATGATGAAAGCTTTGATTTTTATGACAAACCCTTTGTGTTGCTTCATGATTGAGAGATGTGACCAACATTTGACCTAGGTTTTCATCACCCAAATAACATAAGCTAGAAATAGTTATGGGCTTTGAAGTTCACTTTGTATTGAACCTAAATGTTACCATTTTGATAGATTGAGTGAGAAACCATCAATGGATCAAAATGGTAAATCTCACATTTTGTATTAGAAATAAACATTATGAGAGGATATTGTGAATGTGTTCATTGTTGAAATGAGTTTATCTTTTGATCAAAACTATATATGCAAATAAACCTATCAAACCCTAACTATGACGTATGCTTTTTAAGAATCTTTTACAAACCAATACTTTTAACTCTTAGAATTTATTTGAATGAAAAAGTCTATTTTCGATACAAACACTAAAACCCTTTTTGTTACCATTAAGTCTAAAACTTAAGCAATTGTAGAACGACATAAATATCATAAAACAATCTATGTGGTTCGACAATCAACCCTTACTCATTTGTGCTTTCAACGCTTATTACAACTCTTAGATGAACAACAGCAATAAAATGCAATGCACAATACAAACAGCTTTTTACAGCAAACAATCAGCGTGCAAAACAGGTGTAAAAAGTCAAAACAACATGAATGCAACATGTTTTTACAGCCACTGCATCAAAATACAGCTATGGAAAGTGAGACAGATTTGGCTTATTTTCAATTATGCACAAAATGAGTTACAATGCACAAACGAAATGCAAAGATAGTGCAAAATTAATGCAATAAAATACAATTAATAATTAATAATGCCATGTAAAATCATTATGCTATTGTGATGCAAGTTAGGTGAATTATTATGGCTTTTTATATTATGAAATTCAAACATGAACATGATTGAACCAAAATAAAATACTTCATGAGGCCATGCAAAATGCAGAAGCAACTTATGTATTGTGATGCTATGAGAGATGAAAAATCATGCAAACAATAGTCACAAAGATGCTATGAACACTATATGCAACTTTTATGCACAAAACGGAAACTAACGAAACGTGTGTCGAAAGCTACCCAAAATACATAATCCTGCACCTAAATTGATCCTAAAAATTCCCTAAAATCATGATCTAACAAGTTAAGGAGATTAAATGAAGAGAGATGCACAAAAATGCCATGAACCAACTTATTTTTGAAAATCAGAACAACGTTAACCGGTTAACGCTATAGGTTAACCGATTAACGACTTTAAAAAGTCAATTTTAGGGAAAATTAACACGTGTTAACCGGTTAACCCCAGGGGTTAACCGGTTAACTTTGAACAGTATGCAGAAAAAAGCTAAGAAATAAGAACTTTTGGTCTCGAACCTACTTTTAAAGACTTCTAACACATACATGAACATGTTATCACGATTTTCTACTTAGATATGGTCTTCTAACACCTATTAGCACCTAGATTAAGCTACAATTCTAGCTATGAACGATCAAAATAATCAAAACACAATCAAAATGTAAACAAATCGTAGAATGATCAAAATGCAATCAAACAATCGAATAATCAAAGAATGCCATATGGCGAGATGAAGAGAATAAATTAAAAGCGAAGAAGCGGTTTCGAATCACCAACCTACAAAGTGGATGATTCCTTTGATGAGTGTTGCGGTGTCGATCGAAACCCGAATGATGAAGAAAACCGGAGATCCGCGAATGCTTCCACGAATGCGTAAAATAAATGTGATTCGATACCGATCTTGATGAAAACTTGCACAATCACCTTCCAAGAAGCCAAAATCAATCCAAAGAATAGCAACATTTCTTCAATAAGCTCCAAAATTGATGATTGATGAAGGTTTAGTTTCAAGTTCTTCAATTTTCTATGAAAAACTTGAAGAACTTCTATGGAGAAGCTTTGGTGAATTTGGAAATTGAGGAAAATTGAGAGAAAAGTTGAGAGAAATTAGGGAAAATGAGTTGAAGTTGAAAAAATGAAGTGGACCTCTTTGCTTTGGAGTGATTAGAGCTTATATAGAGGGTAGGTATGGACTTAGGCTTAGGCATGGAGCTTGATTAGGCATTAGGTTAGGTTTGGAATTAGGGTCGGAGTTAGTTAAAGTTAGTTAGGGCCTTGGAATATTCCTTAGAATATTCCTTGGAAGATTGTGGAAAGATCTAGAAGGTGGTAGAAAAATCCAAGGTGAAATGGAGCGTAAGTGGATTATGAAGCAAGGGTGGAAAAAAAAGGAAGAGAAAAAATGTGGAGGAAAGTGGAAACCAACCCATTTTTGAACTCTTTGCCCAAAATCTGCGCCCATTAACCGGTTAACCATATGCATTAACAGGTTTAACGGCAGAAAAATTTTGATTTTTCTTTTCTTTGGAATGTCAACTTGGGGATGCCTTGGATATTTTTGTAGTATTATTTTCCTTCTTGAGCTCCAAATATTGAAGTGCCTTGCTCGATCACATACCTCATGCACATGCAAATGATCATGATTTATTTCTTATTATTTATTTTTTCTTATTTTGAATGTGATGCGATGCTTGGACGATCATGCAAAATGGAGAAGCATAAACCACTTGAGGTTGGCCATAAATTAAGAGGGAAACTTTTAGGGTATTACAGTTGCCCCTATTCAATCATCTGCAGATCTGAATGGATGATAGCAACGACTTTCAGACTTTCAAGGTGTAAAGTGATTGAATACCCGAATAAACCGGAATATTTGTACTCTGTGGGAAATGAGAGGTATTTGGGAAGAGTGCCATTCTTGGGTGGAAACTGACAAAAGATCCTCAGAACTAATACGAAACCATCCTCTAATGGAGACGCAACGGTATACCGGCCTTAGTCGATAACTAGAAATAAAGACTGAACTTAGACAGACTTTGCAAAAGAGACAAACTGACCTTAATCAATAAGCTCAAAGTGGTCTATCATCCTCGAATGATAGCCAACAACAAGACCAACCTCATAAGGACTTGAAAAAGAGAATTCCATCCTCGAATGACAACTCACACTACGAAACCATCCTCTAATGGAAACGCAATGGTATACCGGCCTTAGTCGATAACCAGAAACAAAGACTTACCTCGGACATAATTCGCAAAAGAGACATACTAGCCTCAATCAATAAGCTCAAAATGGTTTACCATCCTCAAATGATAGCTAACAACAAGACCAACCTCAGAAGGACTTGAAGAAGAGAATTTCATCCTCGAATGACATTTCACAATACGAAACCATCCTCGAATGGATACGCAATGGTATTCCGGCCTCAGTAGATAACCAGAAACAAAGACTGACCTCAGGAAGACTTCACAAAAGAGACATACTGACCTCAATCAATAAGCTCAAAATTGTCTACCATCCTCAAATGATAGCCAACAACAAGACCAACCTCATAAGGACTTGAAAAAGAGAATGCCATCCTCGAATGACAACTCACAATACAAAATATCCTCTAATGGAAACGCAATGGTATACCATCCTCGGTCGATAACCAGAAACAAAGACTGACCTCAGGCAAACTTCACAAAAGAGACATGCCCTCAATCAATAAGCTCAAAATGGTCTACCATCCTCAAATGATAGCCAACAATAAGACCAACCTTAGAAGGACTTGAAGAAGAGAATGACATCCTCGAATGACAACTCACAATACGAAACCATCCTCGAATGAAAACGCAATGGTATATCGGCCTCAGTCAATAACTAGAAACAAAGACTGACCTCAAGAAGACTTCGCAAAAAAGACATACTGACCTCAATCAATAAGCTAAAAATGGTCTACCATCCTCAAATTATAGCCAACAATAAGACCAACCTCAAAAGGGCTTGAAGAAGAGAATGCCATCCTCGAATGACAACTCACAATACGAAACCATCCTCGAATGGAAACACAATGGTATACCGGCCTCAGTCTATAACTAGAAACAAAGACTGACCTCAGGCAGACATCGCAAAAGTGACATACTGACCTCAATCAATAAGCTCAAAATGGTTTGCCACCCTCAAATGATAGCCAACAACAAGACCAGCCTCATAAGGACTTGAAGAAGAGAATGTCATCCTTGAATGACAACTCACAATACGAAACCATCCTCGAATGGAAACGCAATGGTATACCGACCTCAATCGATAACCAGAAACAAAGACTGACCTCAGGCATACTTCACAAAAGAGACATACTGACCTCAATAAATAAGCTCAAAATGGTCTACCATCCTCAAATGATAGCCAACAACAAGACCAACCTCAAAAGGACTTGAAGAAGAGAATTCCATCCTTGAATGTCAACTCACAATACGAAACCATCCACGAATGGAAACACAATGGTATACCATCCTCAGTCGATAACCAAAACAAAAGATTAACCTCAGGCAGACTTTGCAGAAGAGACATATTGACCCCAATCAATAAGCTTAAAATGGTATACCATCCTCAAATGATAGCCAACAACAAGACCAACCTCAGAAGGACTTGAAGAAGAGAATTCCATCCTCGAATGACAACTCACAATATGAAACCATTGTACTTAAACGGAATCATCTGGGGATAACAAACAAGACTTTATGGAGATAAACCACATCGATGCATGATCTTGGCATCCTGTGGGGAATACTTTGGTCTAATTGCAGAAATATTGTTTTGGTTTTTTGTACAAGGTACCAAAACTGGCTTATGCTTCGTATGCATATGTTTGAATTTTTTCATGATGTAATGCTCCATAATGATGGAAATGCTACGCTTTTAGAGGATGCAAATGTAATGTTGATTATTAAATGCCAATGCAAAGGATGGTCTCCTGATGAGGAGGCAACATGTATCTTCGACGACTCCGCTGGGGAAGAACCAATTTATGCATTGGTGGTGATGAATCCATGTGAGGAAAAGAAACTCTGTGGGGATGGTGTTAATGATACACCGCCCTGAACTACCGTCCTTGCCAAAAATAAATTGGACTTTGAGATCAGATAGCCAAGACCCTATTGGGGATGAGCTTGACTTGGAAGGTACGCTACCCGTCGAACTCCGTTAGGGAAGTGATACCCTTCTGACCCGGCTGGGGGAATCAGATGTGTTGGTACTCTACTGAAGAAGAGACCTGCTGAGAATACCTTAGGTGCAATATCTTCTGCTTGGGGAAGAGATCTGTTGGGAACTCCTCAAGTACACCCCCTTCTTCTTGGGGGGTAGAGATGCTAGTGAGGATTGGACTTTATTTGGCGAAACCGCTGGGCAAGGAAGAGAACTTTCGGGCTATTCTATATCTTCATTTCTGCTGGGGAATGATGAACTCTCTCATACTGCTGGAGATAAGAAGACTCTTATTGGGGAAACTCCTTTGTTGAAGGAAGGCTCTCTACTTGGGGAGAACATCCGCAACTTTCTATTATTATGTTGGGAAAGATCTCCATTTCCAAATCTGCTGGGGATAATGGAGAACTCCGCTGGGGATATTTCCTGTTGGAAACAAGAGTTTTGATCACCACTTGCCGAGAGGTAGGATATGTCTCATGTTGGCGATGAGAAGTGGAAGGCGTCCTCTGCTGGGTATAAGAGATAATGATACCCTTCTGCTCAGGAAGTATTATTCTTTTTGTTGTTGCTCTTTGCTGTTACCGAGGAATCACGCTTCAGGGTCTGCTGAGGAAGAGGCTCCTTGCAGCTCTGTGTCGGTGATGGCTATGTTGTCAATGCATGTACCTGCATCTAAATGAACACAACTGATAGTACCTTCGAAATGAGAGTTAGTTTGGCGTGCATCCCAGTCACCCAACACATTAAATATGCGTCAAATGTTTTTACTCTCTTGCATGAAGCATTCATGTATTCGTGATGCAACACTTATCACAATTTATTGGACATTTTTGCAATCAATCAATGGTAAATGAAAAACAAAAACGCGTGGAAACAAATTTGAACGAAATTAATCTTTTATTGATTTGAAGAATGGCCATGAATAGGCATTACATTAGGAGGCAATCCCTGGAAAGAGGAAATTGCACAAAAGGAAAATAAATTATCTTAATGGCAATGTGAAAAATCAAGTCTCATCAAGCTCCGACTCGACTATGACTTGTATGTACTCAAGACTCTCTGCATGCTTCGCTTTGAGGAAGGCGATTAAATTGATTTTCAACCCTCGGATTGCTTTTGATTGCAAATGACGAATCGCAGATCTCGCAGATCGCAGTTGTTCGTTTTAGTCCCTCTTTTGCATGGATCACCCTTTCGGGTTTTCAATCCACCGGGATACCCTTTTTTGCCTGAGCTATCCAGTGTGGCTTTTCAACTCAACGGGTGTACATCTTTTCAGATATTTCCCTAACTTTTTCCCGAGCCTTTTATTCTATTTTTGGCTCGCCGGGATGCCCATTTTTGCCTGGACCTTTATTCTGTTTTTGTCCAGCAGGTCTCTTTACACGAAGTATTTTCTCACTGCGTCTGCGTTGACAGGAGATTGGAAGTCTTCTCCATCCATGGTTGTTAGCATTAAGGCTCCGCCCGAGAAGACCTTTTTAACCACGAATGGACCTTCATAGTTGGGTGTCCACCTGCCCCTGTGATCATTATTAGGAGCAAGAATCATTTTCAACACCAGATCGCTGGGTATATACCATTGAGGCCGTACTTTCCAGTTAAAAGCCAGTTTCATTCATTGTTGATACAATTATCCATGGCATAAAGTTGTTAGGCGTTTCTCTTCAATAAAGCTCAGTTGATTGTACCTGGATCGAATTCATTCCGCTTTGTAAAGCTTGACTTCCATCATTATTCTCAGCGAGGGGATCTCGACTTTAATTGGTGGGACTGTCTCCATACTATACACAAGCGAGAACAGGGTTTCCCCTATCGAAGTGCGCACCGACGTCCGGTACCCATGCAGCGCAAATGGTAGCATTTCGTTCCAATCTTTGTATGTCACAACCATCTTCTGAATGATCATATTGATGTTCTTATTGGCCTCCTCGACGGCGCCATTCATCTTCGGACGATACGGTGAAGAGTTGTGATGCTCAATTCTGAAATCCCGACACAAGTCTGCCATCATCCTGTTGTTGAGATTAGAACCATTATCAGTAATGATTCTTTCGGGAATTCCGTACCGGCAGATGATATCCCACTTGATGAATCGGGCTACCACTTGTTTCGTAACGTTGGCATAAGATGCCGCTTCAACCCACTTCGTGAAATAGTCTATGGCAACTAGGATGAAGTGGTGACCGTTGGACGTTGTTGGATCGATCTTGCCAATCATATCAATACCCCACATGGAGAAGGGCCAAGGCGAAGACATGACACTCAGTGGATTTTGAGGTACATGAACCCTATCAGCATAGATTTGGCACTTGTGGCATTTGCGGGAGTATTTGCAGCAATCGGATTCCATGGTGATCCAATAATACCCCGAACTTAGCAATTTATTTGCCATAAAATGCCCTTCAGCATGGGTACCGAAGGAGCCTTCATGAACTTCTTGCATCAACAGGTCCACTTCGTGTCTATCCACGCATCTAAGCAAAACCATGTCGAAGTTCCGTTTGTAGAGCACATCATCTTGGTTTAAGAAGAACCCGCCTGCCAACCTCCTGAGGGTCTTCTTGTCTTTGCTTGATGCCCCTGTCGGGTACTCCGGAGACTTCAGAAATTGAGTGATATCATAATATCAGGGTTTGTTATCATCGGTTTCGTCAACTGCAAATACATATGTCGATCTCTCGAGACGAGATACATCGATTCTAGGCACATAGTTCTTTTGATGAACCTTAATCATGGAAGACAAGGTTGCCAAAGCATCAGCAAACTGGTTCTTGTCTCTAGGAATATAGTGCAATTTGACCTTTGTGAAGAAAGTCAACAACCTCCTGGTATAGTCCCTGTAAGGGGTCAAATAAGGTTGATGAACCAGCCATTTGCCATTAACTTGGTAGATGACCAAGGCTGAATCGCCGAAGATCTCAAGGTTCTTAATTCTCAAATTAATTGCCTCCTCAATCCTCATTATGCAGGCTTCGTACTCAGCTTCATTGTTAGTGCATTCGAATGTCAGTCGGGCAATGAAAGGCATATGGATCCCTTCTGGCGAGATAATAACAGCACCAACTCTGCTACCGTTCATGTTCACGACAATGTCAAACATCAGACTCCATTTAGAATCAGGGTCTGGCCCCTCCTCCGGGAGTGGTTCCTCACAGTCTTTCAACTTGAGGAACATGATGTCCTCATCCAGAAACTCAAACTTCATTGGTTGGTAATCATCAATTGGCTAATGGGTTAGATAATCCGACAATACACTTCCCTTGATGGCTTTTGTGAAGTGTATTGGATATCGTATTCCGTCAGAATCATTTGCCAACAGGCTACTCTTCCGGTTAGAGCTGCATTTTCGAAAATGTACTTTACGGGGTCCATTTTGGAAATCAGTGGGGTGGTGTGAGTCAGCATGTACTATCTTAGTCGGCGAGCAACCCATGCTAAAGCGCAGCAAGTTTTCTCGAGCAGTGAGTAGCGCATCTCACAGTCGGTAAACTCTTTGCTAAGGTAATAGATTGCATGCTCTTTTCGACCAGACTCGTCCTGCTGACCTAGCACACAACCCATTGATCCTTTGAGCACTGTGAGGTACATGATTAGAGGTCTCCCTGGCACCGGAGGCATGAGAATCGGAGGCTCATACAAGTACTCATTGATTCGGTCAAATGCTTGTTGGCAGCCATCATTCCAAGTGATGGTCTGATTCTTCCTCAGAAGTTTGAAAATAGGCTCACACGTGGCTGTTAAGTGAGATATGAACCGTGCAATATAGTTCAACCTTCCTAAGAAGCCCCGCACCTCTTTCTCAGTTTTCGGTTCAGGCATCTGCTGGATTGCCTTTACTTTCGCAGGGTCGACCTCGATCCCCCTTTTATTGACGATGAATCCCAGCAGCTTTCTGGAACGCACCCTGAATGTGCATTCGTTCGGGTTCAATCTCAGTATGAACTTCTGAAGCCTGTCAAATAGCTTGGCTAGGTTGACCAAATGTTCTTCTTCTGTTTGTGACTTTGCAATCATGTCATCGACATAGACCTCAATCTTGGGATGAATCATGTCATGGAATAGTGTCACCATTGCACGTTGGTATGTAGCTCCAGCATTTTTCAAACCAAACAGCATGACGTTGTAACAAAAGGTGCCCCATGGGGTAATGAATGTAGTCTTCTCCATGTCATCTGGCGACATTTTGATTTGGTTATAGCATGAGAAGCCATCCATGAAGGAAAACATAGAGAAATGGGCAGTGTTGTCAACCAGCACGTCAATATGTGGCAACGGGAAGTCATATTTGGGGTTCGCCCGATTCAAGTACCCGATAGTCCATGCACATTCTGACTTTACCGTCTTTCTTGGGGACTGGAACAATATTTGCAACCCACGGAGGATAACTTGTCACAGCCAAGAATCCAGAGTCAAACTTCTTTTGAACCTCTTCGTTAATTTTGATAGCCATATCGGGGCGTGTTCGTCTCAATTTCTGCTTTAGCGACGGGCAGTCTTCTCTGAGTGGCAGCTTGTGCACTACAATATTGGTATCCAACCCTGGCATGTTCTGGTAAGACCAAGCGAAGACATCGACATATTCTCGGAGCATGGAGATCAAGCGGCTCTTGACATGTTCTTCCAACGCGGCCCTGATCTTGACCTCTTTCTTGTCTTCCTCTGTACCTAGGTTTACCACCTCAATGGCTTCCTCGTGTGGCTGAATCATCTTCTCCTCTTGCTTGAGCAATCTGGTCAGTTCTTCAGGTAGTTCACAATCTTCTTCACCTTCCTCGTTGGCCAGGTAAATCAGATCGTCGAAGTCATATTGAGCCATAGCAAGATCGTTATTGATGAGACCCGATGAGGAGCATCTGCATGAATGATGATTCATGCTAGATTTTAGAAAAAGTGGGAGACGTGGAAAAACATTGTCATTTATTTTTATTTTTTTCAAAACAAAAAATGAAAGACAAGGAACACATGAATGAATGCAAAAACGTCCACTTTATTGATGATTATGATATTGCATTATGAACAATGAACCCTTACAATGAGCCGCAATGCCCCGGGCAAGGCATATGGCTTATATACAAGAGAATAGAAACATAAAATCATTACTCTTCTGGTTGAGTGACGGAGATAAGCGCTCCGGCCGACCAGTTGTTGAGTAGCATCCCTGGGACACATGGCTTTATGCACTCGTCCAGTTTGCAATCACTATCAGTCGTTTCTTCCTGCACTGCACAGACGTTGCCGTGATCAAACCATCCAGCACTGTTGAAGGTAATTAGGCCTTTCCAACCTCTAGCACTTTGCTCTGGTGTTGACTGACTAGACTGGTAGCCAAGCCCGAACATATCCTTCTTCTCTGGGACTTCGATCATTTTCCCCAGCCCTCATTTGCACCTGATTCTACAACTTTTAGGGCTTGCTTATAGGAGGCTATGGATGCTCCTTTCTTAGTATCCTCTGATAAGGAAGCTGACGATGATGCACTTACAGTCCTGATGGGCTCAAAGGCTTGGCAAGGGGTTTCAACAATTTCTCCATCCATTTCCACGTACTTGAACGAGGCCAAGTGGCTGATGAAGATATCTTTTTCCCCATACACCGTGACGATTTGTCCCTCCCAGACAAACTTAAGCTTTTGATGAAGGGTAAAAGACATTGCGCCTACTGAGTGTATCCAAGGTCGCCCTAACAAACAGCTATAGGACGGCTGAATTTCCATCGCGTAAAAGGTAGTATTAAAAACTTGTGGCCCTACCTTGATCGACAATTACACCTCTCTGAATACCGACCTCCTCGAGCCATCGAATGCTCGGACGACCAAATCACTTGGCCTAAGCACAACCCCATCATAATCCAACTTCATCAGTGCTTTCTTATGAAGTACATTCAAGGATGACCTCGTGTCTACAAGCACATGAGAGAGTACAACTCCTTTACATTCTATGGAAATGTGCAGAGCCCGATTGTGGATGCATCCCTCAGATGTAAGGTCCATATCTGTATATCCCAACCCATGGCTGGAATTCATACTTGACACTACCGTCTCCAGTTGATTTATGGATATCTCTTGCGACACATATGCATTGTTCAAGATATTCAACAGAGCCTTCCGGTGTGAGTCTGAACACATCAACATGGATAAGATCAAAATCTTAGAAGGAGTCTGTTGTAAGTGATCAACAATCTTGTAATCACTTTTCTTGATTATTCTCAGGAATTCCTCCGCTTCCTTGTCAAAGGTGATATCAGGCTCTGGAGTTGGCACTGGAGCATCACTTGTCATGGGTTGCTTGCCTTTGGCCTTGTCTTGAGCTTTAGCATTGTCTTTTGGTGGTAACACATTACTTCTCAATGTTTCTGGTGCAAACAATCTGCCACTTCTGGTGAATCCTCTGACCCCAACATTATCAACCGGGTGCGAAGATGAACTGGATGCAGCGATATCTTGCTTCTGACCATTGTAATAAACCTCTCCCTCGTAGCTCCACGGGATAGCCTTATCACTTAGGTACGGAACTGGTCCAGCAATAGTAATGGTTATCGGAGCCACCCTTGCTGGTGCTGGAACTTGTGTTGGATTGTAGAAAATCGTAATAGTTGATACTTCGTCCTCTTTCACGATCTTGTCAAATTGTATACTTCCTTCGTCCATCATCTTTTGTATACCCGATCTCAATCGGGAACAACCATCGACGGAATTGACACAGTCTGAACAGTCTTATTCACAACCTGGAAACATGTCTTTATTAGTCAAGCAAGCCTTCACAGCCAACAATGAAGTCTTCAGTTCATTGACGTCAGATACCAGATTCAAACATTCCCCACTATCAACCGCTCTTGCGGTCCTTCCATGGTCCGACATGGGATTTTGTCGCACATTCGGAGTTGGAGAAAAGTTGACCGCTTTAGAGTCAATCAAATCTTGAACAACATGCTTCAAAGCTTTGCAATTCTCGGTACTATGGCCCGGAGCCCCGGAATGGAATTCACAACGAGCATTAGCATCGTAGCCCTCAGGAATTTTCCCCGGCCTTGGGGAGGCGCTTGAACTGTCTATCCCTTGGCTTGGGAGGATAGTATGGACGGGGATCCCTCTGTTGTTGATAATCTTGTTGGCGCTTTGTTGAGGTTGTTGAACCTGTTGCTGATTATTTGGAGCAGCAATAGTGACAGGCGCTGCATAAGCATTCTGACTCCCCTTCTTCTTCTGAGTATATACAGCCCCAGTTTCTCCTTCTCTGCGCTTCACGAAAGGCTTCTTAATCCTAGAGGTTGACGCCCCACCGCTCTGAATCTTTCCTTGTTTCATCCAACTCTCGATTCTTTCACCCGTCAGAATAATGTCAGAAAAACCGCTTGAAGAACAGCCCGCTAGTCTTTCCATGAAATGCCCGGGGAGGGTATCCATGAAGAGGTCCACCATTTCCCTTTCCAGCAAGGGTGGTTGAACTCTGGCCGCAACCTTTGAGCATAGTCTTTGAAACTATCTGAATTCTTTTGAGACAGGCTCTGAAGTTGAGTCTGGCTGGGAGCTATGTCGATGTTATATTGGTATTACTTGAGAAAAGCTTCCCCAAGCTCCTTACAGTTACGAACATAATTCTTTTCCAGTAACGTGTACCATTCCAGCGAGCCCACAAACAGGTTGTCCTGGAAGTAATACATCCAAAGCTTTTCATCTTTGGTGTGAGCGGCGATCTTACGATAAAAGGCCTGCAAGTGGGTCTTAGGGCAAGATTTTCCATTGTACTTATCAAAACCTGGAGGTCTGAACTTTTGAGGGATGACCACCCCTGAATCCAACCCCATATTAGAAACATCGATGCCGAGAGTATCTTTGCATTCCTAAGCGTGCACCTTCTCAGCCAGCATTTGGAAATCTTAATTATTAGCTCCAGCGCCAAATCCCATATCCTCATTAACCAGAGTGAACTGATCCTCCTGCCAGTCTTCCACATGAACAGGAATTGGGCCTCTACCCTCTGGAGTTGGAGGCATGTTCACCACAGGTGGAACAACAGTGTCATTGACGGGATTTCCTTGAGCGTCCAAGGTAACCACTGAAGGATTTGTTTGTGGGGGATTAAGCCTTTGCATGGCATCTCTCAACTCTTGCTGCCCCAGGGTCACGCCCTGCATCATTGTCATGAACTCCCCCATTCGGGTGCGAAGCTCGTTCAACTCGGTTTGTACAATATCCATGAAATTCCTCTGATTTTGATAGGTAGCGTACCAGTGTGAAGGGATATCTTGCCTTAGAAGACGAGTCTTGGAGGCTCTTGCAATATTTCCTGAAAACAGATAAGTTAAGCAATCTGGAAAATCTGCAAAAGAAAAAATGCAAATGATATGAATACATGTAATGTTGTGTTCTTTTCATCCTCAAGGTTTTTTATGCGTTCCTGTTCCGGTGTTTGAGAACTCAGATAGTCTTTTAAAATTTAGGGAAGATAACCCTGCATGACGTTTAGATAAGATGATAGTCGTGGATAATTGGTGTTTAATACCATGTGTCAGTGCAAGAGAGAAAAACTAGAGATTTGAACCAAGGAAAACATATCATAAACTGGAATCTGAAAATAACAACATCCCCGAAGGGTGCCAATTCAAACATCAAGATAATAGCAAAGTAAATCAAAGAGGAATCCCACAACAAGTATCTGGGTAATCTAGGTACAATAGTATGAGACTAAACCCTAGGAAGCTCCATGTCCTGCAGCCTCCAACTAAGATGCTTGATGTCCTGGAACAGCTGGGCAATGTCTGGATGATTCGGCTCCTGGATGAGCTTATGAATAAGAATATCCCTTAGATCAAAAGAAGCATGCAGTTTGTTGATCTGTTGTAGAAATACCTCCTCATTTTCTTTGTTAGGGCTTGGCTCAGTCTTGACCTTCTTGATATCAGTCTGAAGCTGCAGCTCTTCTACCTCCTTCTTGATGTCCTCAGCTGCTTGTTGACTCTTTTCCATCTTCTGAAGGTAATATCTTCGTTGCTAGTGGGCTTTCTGAAGCTTCTCTCCATGCTCAGCCAAAGTCTCTTAAAGGCCTTTGATCTTCAGCTTGTACTCGATCTCTATCTCTTTCTGCTTTCTCAGGTGATCCTCCCGCTTCTCTTGCCATAGGGTTACAACTTCATCATCTTTGTCCAGAGCTTTCGTATCCTTCCGGCGCTGACCCGCCCTGTGGATCTCAGTTAAACCCTTTTTCTTGAAGTAGAGCTCTCGTCCTTCGAAGTCCTGCTGCTTGAGCCTGGCTAACTCCTCGGCTTGATGAGCTCTCTCCTCCAACTTCTGGTTCTGAATCATCAACTTCTGGAAAGAATTGTTGGCCTCCTGGTTTTCAGCTCTGAGTTGTTGGACCAAAGCCTCCAACTTTTGGTAATCTTCCAAAGGCATAGTAGCAGGTGAAGGAGCTGGTACAGAGAAAGGGATTAGGGACACTTGAGCTTTCTCCCTTATCCAAGCTTCGAATTCAGGGAACATTTGATTGTTGCTTTTACCCAAGCACGTTGTTCCTTTCCTTTTAATCAATTTCCAAGAGCCTACAACCTTCTTGACCAACAAAAGATTGTCCTTTGCCGAGAAATAGAAAGTCTGGAATAACTCTGATTCATCAGGGACCTCTTTGAGAGCATGCCCCAACTATCTTATTAAGAGAATGGGGTTGTAGTTGATACCCCCTTATACTCCTAACAAAGGCACATTGAGATAGTTTCTACAACTAGCAATGAAGTTCTTCCCCTTCATCCTCAAAGTAAACCATCTAATGTCTCTGGAAGACAACGTACTTAGCTTCTGGGCCCAAACAGTATTGGGATCAGTGAAGACCTCAGTGGTAGGTAGGTGCCTCATAAACCATCTGTAGAATAGGGGGGCACAACACCTAACTAGACCACCTTGCTTTCTCTCATTCTTGTGATGCACTGAATAATATAGGTCACCCAAGATAGTGGGCACCAGATTCTTCAGCACAAACAAATGGATGGCATTTATGTCCATGAATTTATCCATATCAACAAACAGGATGATCCCATATATGGACAATGCTAGGATGGCACAAATGGAATCCCACTGATTTGTCACAGTAAGTTCTCCATCTCTTATAACCAGAAACTCTAGAGAGAAACCAAACACCCCCGCCTTGGTAGTAATCAGATTGCCATACACTTCAGATGAGCACAAACAAATAGCTTTGGCGATGTCAGAATGAGTTGGTCTGGTCATCTCTGGATTGAAGGGAATCTGATCTTGGATTGGCATCCTCAGAATCTCAGCATACTCTTCAAGTAGGGGGCTAACTAAAAGTCGTGAAAGGTGAAGCACCTGAGTCGTGGGTCATAGTACTGCAACAAAGTATGAATGACGCTCCTTTGAGAACTATCCAAATCAACTACCAAATCCAGAATATCCTCATATTTCTCCTTGAAATATCCCAGATGACCCAGGGTAATAAGAGACATCATCTGGTTGATCAAATCCACTTTGGTATCAAAGAATTTGTAGTGCACAGTTCTTTTTCTGACGTCTTCCATTCTAAAGTAGTAATGATCGGGAATCGGGAATAGTATGAACCCCTCAATGAAAAAGAACACAATAATTAATGATGTCATGATGCTTATGCAAGACAAGGCATGTGATTGGTGACGTGTCTGTGATGTGCCATTCATATATTCATGTGTCAGTGCAGGGTACAACATCACAATAACAGTTCCTCTAAACAAGAATCCCGGATCTCAAAACCAAGGAACCAAAGAACCAAATTACAATACTGAACAATACTAGCAAAGTGGGTATGTTGGAAGTTTTAGGGTTCATGAAAACCTGTAAACCCCTCCCATCTCACGGGTGTGCTACTCGGGTCAACATCACGGACACTCAAAGCCGAGCAGCAATAATACGTTCACCATTTCTGAGAAATGGCTCATGACCAAATCAGGGAATTGGTTTGGCATTATGTACTACTCAGGGAGGTCTTAGTTGAGTCCAAGGAAACAAGCATCCCTCATAAGTCCCCAGCTTCAAGCACTGAATCGAGAAACAATAGTACATTCATCCTGAAGGGTACAATACTATCGTCATACAAACAGTTTGCTTTAACTGGATTCCTATGAGAGAACCAGACCATCCTATGCGAGTTCCCAGTGGACCCTCGGATGCGAGTGGGTTTACCAACAAATGTGGTCTGCCACTGTCATCACTAGAGAGGGGTGTTTCCACTAAGGTCCTCGAAAATCGTTCACCAGATGCACATACTTATCGAGGTCGTACTCTGAAGTGGGGTAAAATCCCCACACAGTATAGTTCCAAGACGGTCGCAGTCTGAGTGTGGAACACATTGCCACTCATCATGTAACCATGTGAGTACAATGTTTTTCCATATTAATCATATGGTGCACTCAAGCCGGGTATTTGGCTTATCTCACAGTAACCCCCACCCACAGAAAGAAAACGCAAACCAGCACAGTCAAGTATATATGATGCATGGAAAATAAATACTGAAAGCGGTAAATAAATGTTGTAAAGTAAAGTTGTAAATGAAAATAGTAAAGTTAAACTAAAGTACACAACAGCAAATAGATAAACACCCAAATAAACAAAAACAAACAGGCGTTAGGATTGACTCTCAAGGGAAACCAAAGATTCTGGGTCTGATTCCCCAGCAGAGTCGCCAATTGTCGCTCCCAGGATTTTCATCCTAGTACAAACGCGAAAGTGGCACGGAAAAGGTAGAGTCTCCAGCCAGACATTTTTATCCCGAAGGAATGGGAAATTTTGCACAAACCTGAGGAAGAAGGAAATGACAAGGTCCTGCGAACCAAAGATCTGGGTTCAGAAGTCGATTACGACCTGGGAAGGTATTAGCACCCCAGATCATCCTCCGTACCCGACGGTATCCACGTTTGTTTGTCTGTTTCAAAGGATGAGAAATAAAGCATAAAACTGCTAACTGGAATGGAAATGAGAAATGGAACTGGAAAAGAGATCGAAAAGGGGGAAAATTAAGGGAAAATAAAAGAGTGTGCTCGAACGGGCCCTACCCCGCTGCCTACATACCTCATCAGGAATATGAGGATCATAATCGACGTAGTTCGCCTAACTAAGACGGAAACTATTTATGTGTTTTTTAGAGTTGAACTGTGTATGTCTATGCCCAAGTGTTGCAGGCTCGTCTGGTACGAGTGCGTAATCGTCTTGCAAATGAGACAAGTCGTCGCAAGTTCGTGTTAAGAGTGAGTGAGGTGAGAAAAGAATTCCCGAAGGAAAAGACAAGTGTTATTTGTTTATTGTCTTTTAGAGAAGTGTTTTATGTTTATTGTTTGTGTAACATTCTCATACTAAGACTTGTTCATCGTGGTAGATGCCTTTCACCTCGCCCCGAAATAGGACATGTATAAGTAACCCACGACAAAGTCTCGTGTCGTACGAGAAAGTCATCCTTTATTAGGTGTTTTTTTTACTTTTCTTTGAGATGAGAAAGAAAGCAAAGCGAACCAAAAGCAAAAGTTTAAGGGGAAGACTAATTATCCTAAGTGTTATCATACATGGATAAACCTAGGTTAGTATGGTTTCTATTCCTAATGCGAAAAAGGAAAAGAAAAAGGGAAGTAGAATACAACTTACTTCCTAATGAAGTTAAGTAGATTCTAAAGGGGATTAGCATGAAGTTGTGTAAACTAAGCAAAGGAATGCTAAAACACACACACACACACTTTGAAAGCATAAAGAATGTAAAAGAGATTAAGATTTAGGGACTTACCTTCACCTTCCTACACAACAAGGGTTAGCATGATAAACATAAATAAGAAATGAGGTAAACAATTACCAAACAATTACTAAGGGACCTGGGACCTAAAAATAATGCGGAGCAAAAATCCAGCAGCTTATTACAGCTCTTAGATGCACAAACAGCAATGAAATACAATGCACAATACAAACAGTTGTTTACAACTAACAATCAGCATGCAAAACAGGTGTAAAAAGTCAAAACAGCATGAATGCAACATGTTTTTACAACCACTGCATCAAAATACAACTATGGAAAGTGAGACAGATTTGGTTTATTTTCAATTATGCACAAAATGAGTTACAATGCACAAACGAAATGCAAAAAGATAGTGCAAGATTAATGCAATAAAATACAATGAATTATTAATAATGACATGCAAAATCATTATGCTATTGTGATGCAAGTTAGGTGAATTATTATGATTTTTTACATTATTCAAATTCAAACATGCACATGATTGAACCAAAATAAAATACTTCATGAGGCCATGCAAAATGCAGAAGCAACCTATGTATTGTGATGCTATGAGAGATGAAAAATCATGCAAACAATAGTCACAAAGATGCTATGAACACTATATGCAACTTTTATGCACAAAACGGAAACTAATGAAACGCGTTTCGAAAGCTACCCAACATACAAAATCATGCACCTAAACTGGTCCTAAAAATTCCCTAAAATCATGATCTATCAAGTTAAGGGGATTAAATGAAGAGAGATGCACAAAAATGCCATGAACCAACTTATTTTTGAAAATCAGAACAACGTAGGTTAACCGGTTAACGGCTTTAAAAAGTCAGTTTCAGGGTAAACTAACATGTGTTAACCGATTAACCCCAGGGATTAACCAGTTAACACTGAACAATATGCAGAAAAAAGCTAAGAAATAAGCACTTTTGGTCATGAACCTACTTCTAAAGACTTCTAACACATACATGAACATGTTAGCAAAAAATTTCTACTTAGATATGGTCTTCTAACACCTATTAGCACCTAGATTAAGCTACAATTCTAGCTATGAACGATCAAAATAATCAAAACACAATCAAAATGTAAACAAATCGTAGAACGATCAAAATGCAATCAAACAATCGAATAATCAAAGAATGCCATATGGAGAGATGAAGAGAATAAATTAAAAGTGGAGAAGCGATTTCGGATCATCAACATATAAAGCGGAGTATTTCTTTGGTGAGTGTTGCGGTGTCGATCGAAACGCGAATGATGAAGAAAACCGGAGATCCGTGAATGCTTCCGCGAATGCGCAAAATAAATGTGATTTGATGTCGATCTTGATGAACACTTGCACAATAACTACCAAGAAGCCAAAATCAATCCAAAGAATAGCAACACTTCTTCAATAAGCTCAAAAATTGATGATTGATGAAGGTTTAACTTCAAGTTCTTCATGTTTCAATGAAAAACTTGAAGAACTTCTATGGAGAAGCTTTGGTGAATTTGGAAATGGAGGAAAATTGAGAGAAAAAGTTGAGAGAAATTGGGAAAAATGAGTTGAAGTTGAAAAAATGAAGTGGAGCCCTTTGCTTTGGAGTGATTAGAGCTTATATAAAGGGTAGGTTTGGACTTAAGCTTGGGCATGGAGTTTGCTTAGACATTAGGTTAGGTTTGGAATTAGGGTTGGAGTTTGTTAAAGTTAGTTAGGGCCTTGGAATATTCTTTGGAATATTCCTTGGAAGAGTGTGGAAAGATCTAGAAGGTGGTAGAAAAATCCAAGGTGAAATGGAGTGTAAGTGGATTATGAAGCAAGGGTGAAAAAAGGAAGAGAATAAATGTGGAGGGAAGTGGAAACCAACCAATTTTTGAACTCTGTGCCCAAAATCCGCGCCCGTTAACCGGTTAACCATATGCGTTAATCGGTTAACGGCAGAAAACATTTGATTTTTCTTTTCTTTGGAATGTCAACTTGGGGATGCCTTGGATATTTTTGTAGTATTATTTTCCTTCTTGAGCTCCAAAGATTGATGTGCCTTGCTCGATCACATGCCTCATGCACATGCAAATGATCATGATTTATTTCTTATTATTTATTTATTATTATTTTGAATGCGATGTGATGCTTGGACAATCATGCAAAATGGAGAAGCATAAACCACTTGAGGTTGGCCATAAATTAAGAGGGCAAATTTTAGGGTATTACAACGTCTCAAAATCCTTGTTCCACAAGTAATTCAAACTTTATGTACTCACTCATACACTTGTTCCCGCATTGGGTCAACATCTAACTTACCATTTCACAACTCATCTGTTGTTCCATACCGAGATATTTAATCACATCTTACTTTCGTAAAAACATACCATTTTGAACTCGTCTACTGAGTCATACAACCAAAATCGTAACACTTCATCTTGTTTCGGGATAGCAAGTACTCTTTAATTCTTCCCAAGATACTTTAGTGAATACTTAACTTAAGCAATTTACGCTGAGAGGGAATGAGTGGGTAGAGCCTTATAGAGTGTATTTGGACTGCATGGTTGTTGAGGATGTTAAATATGTCTACTACAAAGATCACCGTGCGACACGCCCGTTCGATGTGGTTTCATTTTACAGCGAATGGGAATGCAGCTCGACCATCACTGCGCGATATCTTCCCGAGCATATCATGCGAAAGTTCAGCTATGCCCAGACCATTCCCAGACACCCTTTGTGTCTGCTCCTCTACCCATTACCCGTCGCTAGATAGATGGGATCTTTGGTGAGTTTCAGCACCATCGGGTACCAGACGAGTCTCGTGCGATCAGAGCTGAGTACAATTAGAGTTACGTTGATGGCTATATCATATGGTTTTATACCGTCTCACACCCCTTGATGCTTCTCACTATAGATGGTGATCCTCTCAGACCAGCACATCAGGAGATATTAGAGGAGTAGTCTCAGATGGACCACACTCAAGATCTGATGTCTATATGTCTACAGGTAATTAGGATTGGACGGACAGACAATGAGGTCGGTTTCTTCCCTGAGGGGTTTGATGTCATGCGTACAATGGAGGAAATGATTTAGGGGGCATTGTAGGGGTGTACAAGACCCAGTTTGGGTTGGGTTTGGTCAAATCCAATACCCAATCCATATAGGACATTTCGGTTTGGGCAAGGTAAAATAACCACATGCAATATCAATGGATTGGTTTGGGCAAACCCACTAATTTTCGGGTTGGGTTGGGTTGGGTTGGGTAGTGGGTTGTCCAAATATTTTTTCTATTTGATTAATATAAATAATTAAATGATGCATTATCATATTTTTTTCATTAAAATTATTCGAACATTTTTATCTTAAATAAAATTAGATAACTTATTTTTAATTATTTTTAACACCATAAAATAATAAATGACAACATTAACTCATAAAAATCATCATAAAATACAAAATAAATTAAAGTTGTATGACATAAAATTGTATTAGTATCAAAATAAACAAAGAGTGAAATATTTAAAATTAGTTAAAGCTATAATTCACTAAAATAGTAAATATTCAAAAGACAAAAATTGTAACAACTAAGTTAATATTCATCAAGATTATTAAAATTGTAATAATAAATATTTGATTAGTGGGTCAGTGGATTTTGTGGGTTTGAGTCCGGTTTTACCCGAAACTCGAATTTTTTAATGGATTTTTTAGATTTTAAACCCATATCCACCCAATTACCCGACCCAACCCACTTTTATGAGTTTTTTTAGGTGGATTTGACCGGATTTTATGGGTTGATCCAATCCATGTATACCCCTAGGGCATTGAGTGGCACATAGTACTACAGACATCGCGCCAGGACTAGTGGGATAGGCAGCCGAGGAGGACGCAGAGGTAGACGAAACGACATAGGCAAAGGCAGAGGAGAGTGTGCACAGAGGACATGCAAATGAGAGGGTGGAGAGGATGTACTCCCTCACGCATATGAGTTGGTTGTGAAAACTTATATCTTATAACCTGTATTTCATCAGATTTTTTTTGCATGGGATAGGGAGTAGTTAGTTGATTGAGAAAGTTAATAGTTTGATGTTTTATTTTTTCTTACAACAATTAGCCACTTAAACCAAAGAAATTAATGAGCTTCTTTGACAAAATGAATGAAGAACTTGAAAATCGACGACCTATGAAACACCAAATCAGTGAGTTTGCATATAAATGTCCCATTTAAGTTTGTGCATGTTGCATCATTATTGGTTAGGGATCTAAATAAGAAATGTAAACCGATAAAAAAACAAAATCTATAAAAATTAAACTTGAATTTTTTAATCAATCATCCAAAACCGAACAAGAGTAAATTTTTTTTTAAATCAGATACTCCCTCCGGTCACAATTATAAGCAAAAATAACTATTTTCACACTATTTAAAAAAGTTAGTTAAGTGTAATTAATTTTTTGGTTCATATACAATTAGAGTAAAATTTACTATAATATCCTTAGTTATATTTGATGAATCAGCTACCAAACATTAATTATTTTGAAAGTTAATGAATTTTGATTATAATAGTGACCAAAATTTAGAGTCATTTTTTTGTTTATAATAATGACCGGAGGGAATAGATTATAACTTTAAAACCGACTCAAACCGCAAACACTGGTAATATTGATATAATTCAACATCAAACTCAGACCCATTGAATTCGGAAGGAAAAAAAATGGATGCAGACAAATCTCGGCAATCTGCATTTGGATGGAAAGACAACACAGGATCAAGGCTAATCACTTTGATGATAAATAGGTCATCAAAATTTTACCTGACTTGTCAAAACTAAACATAATGATTGATTGATGCAATAATATGCATGATTTTTTTCAACTGAAACATGCCAGTATAGTTTTATACTGCATATATAGTAAGTTATACAAAATAACTAGTAAAGAACCGAGTAAAAATGGTTTCAAATTGCTATTTACAACAGATATTTGAACGTATTGGCATGGGTCACCGACATATTAATGAGTAGCACAAAGTTCTGTTGCTACAACACCCAAGCTGGTTGTATATGCCACCGGAAAGAGAATAAATATGATGAAATTTTGTGCACCAAAGCTGCATCATCAATATAAATAAAACCGTTTGATCACTTGGTTCATGTTTTGTTATAGTTAATCATTGATCTCTAATCCTCTGCTTATTTGTTCTTTGACATGTGTGTTCTACTTTTTCGTACCAAATAACAATGTTTCAATAGAACAATGCTGCTAAAGATTCATTGCAGACCGTTGAACTATGTCATATAGAGACAGCAGAATTTCAGCACCAATCAATGCAATAATGAGCCACTCTAGGAAATCAGATTTCCTGTTTTGAAGAATTTCTTGTAGAAATCGGATATTATGCTGCAAAATATAAAAGCAAAAAGTTATGAACCAAAAGATAGAAGTAGACATGTCCACATAGAGAATGAAGTTACAAAGCTAGAAATTAAACCTCCACAAACTTCAACTTGAAATCAAGACTTGCAAATCTCTGAGTTAACTCAAATTCATCCCTGAGATACTCCCATATCTGACCATATTTGGCATCTTTCCATGCAATATCTGATCTGCAAACACCATTTAAAACTTTCTAAATTAGAAGAAGCAGATAATGTTTATTGTCGAGTCCAATTGTATAATTATTAATATGATCCAACTTAAGAGTGAATACACACATTATTTTACATTTTTCTAATCATATTTACTTTTTCAAAGTATAATTGTGCTTTTCAACTTCAACACTCTAAAAGACATCCAACACAATGTGTTACAACCAGTAGCACGGACACCTCTATAAAACAGCGTATCCGTGTCGGGGTCGGACACCTGCACCGACACTTGTGATTACGTTTAATTTATTCATTTTTTAAAATTATTATTGATGTCGCCATGTCAGTGTCGGTGTCATGTTTGGTGTGTCCGTGATTCATAGGTTACAATCAACAGAATTATTACCTCTCAAATAGTCCAAGCTTTAGAATCACATCAGCAAGATTTGAATTTGCCTTGCCAACCAACTGGAAAAGTTTTTTCCTTTGCATCTTGAACTTTCCAGTCGCTTCCATCTCACGATTTATGTCTGTAAATTCTGCAACCATTCCATCAACCTAGAATACAAGTTGAAGGAAACTGTTAAATCCCAAGAGGAACATCAACAGTATGTGGTATATCAAAATATCAAAGAATCCTAATACACAGAACATACCTGCCGGCCATAGTAATCAAGAGCAATACTTTGACCTAGTACACTGCCAATAGTTCGAATTCCATCAACGTCCAAGTATTGTAACATTATGTAATCTAGTCCTCCAAGCATCCATGTGCTTAAAGCTGATTTTTCTCTAACTTCATACTCTAAATTCTCAAAACAGAGAAAAATTAAATAGTGTAAAAGCATGTTAACCTATCAAACATTCTGAGATAATGGAAACATTACCTAAATTCAATAAAGTAATCACAATCAGATGCCAATGGCATATCTATCAAAATATAAGTCCAAATCTCATGATTTTAAAGGAAAAGTGAAAATATTTGATTGCTGTCACACATATTGATATAAAATTCCCCAAAAAAAATGATATTACTCATGTCCTCCATCACTTGGATCACAACAAAGCTACATCACATGAAAAAATACTTACATAAGGCCTACAAGTTTTTACATTGAAGATGGGTGTATATCCTGATGCACATTAGTGCGCAAAACCATTGAGAACCACAGTCCAAGAAAAGAGAAAAGAAACTTAAGCAAAGATTCCAAATCCCTTATATTGTCGGTTAACGATAACTATCTTAAATTTGCATCAGGATATACACCCATCTTCAATGTAAAAGAGCCCAAGTTCTAGGAAAACCCAATACATATTAAGCACCCAATCTTGTCCAAAACATAGTGATGTGCAAAGAAACCTCATTATAAAAATAACAGTTCAGCTCCAATTGTATACACTAAATTGTAGAATAAATTGCATGTCTCAACAAAAATTTAGTCTGTTTCTACCAAAACACAAACAAATCATCAATGATTCTAAACCTGCAAAAAAAGGTGAGGTACATATGTATCACATACAAGAGGCTTATTCAGCCTAATAAAACCCTACAAAAGATGTCATTAATGAAAATTTTATTAAGTGACCAAATAAAATAGAGCTTAGAGGGAACATTAAATTTTATTAAGTGCCATAGTCCAGATAAATATTAAGAGAATTGTTCCTATTCAAGGAATGAAGTAGAGGAATTCAGGAGCCACTCATAAAAAAGTCCTTACTCCTTACAGCAAAAAGCCCTTGAGGAAAGCGACCATATATATGCTTTTAAAAAGGTTGAAGCTCCAAGAAAGAGCAGAGTTAGGACACTCCAAAAAGTAGAAAAGAAAGCCCCAATTTTCTTGCTAGATTCATAAAACAATCACACAGAAATAAACAGTGCAACATCTGCAAAAATATATTTTGAGCAATATGCATAAAGAAAAGAAAGCTTTCCGACAAATGTTTCTTCCGTTTTGAGACACACTTCATACAACCAAAATGCCATTGAAATTTGAAACAGACGCTTAACAAATGAGGATACTTAAGTTACAGTTCGAAAATAGGAATCACAAATGTGAAGCATTTCTACAGGAATTATAATCGATGGCAACACAACAATCAAGCAAAGGATAGCACGATAGTTGTTCCAGTGTAATATTGAGTTTGGCAGAATACTACAACAATACCGCTATATAATAAGTTCTCTTAGGATGCATTTGATAACCACTACAGTACAAGAAAAGTAGAGCCGCACAGGACAAAAATTTGAGTCACAGTCCAACTCTGTCTTGTGACTTGTTTGGTAGACCATGGACGAAAATTAAAAGTGATATTAACTAAATATTTTTTATTGCATAAGGAGGAATCAATTTACATTGTTGTAGCACTTGAGTAGTATTATACCTGTATTATATAAACTCACAGTTGGATTTATGTCATATAGATCATCTCTTTAAATTTTTAAACCCATTTGATATGCCGTAGAGGTTCATCAAGATTGATGTTTTAAACGCTTTTATGAAACAATAATCTTGACATATTTCATAATCTCAATACATTATCATTTTATAATATAAAGGTAAACATGTATATGTAGATTACTTTATGCTTTTCTTTCTTTGATGTTTAAATCAAACAAGGAACTACTTTTGTTTAATCCAGTACCTCACTTTTTGGCAAATCAAAAGCTCCGTAATTGAAGCGTGGTCTCATCGTTTGAGATAAGTGAAAAGACCAATAATAAGTTAAGAACCATGACCTTTCAGATTGGACCACTAAAATAAAGTGCATGGTCTATTTTATAACAAAGTTGTCCAGCATTTTCTTAACAATATTTTAACTTAGAAAACTTAGATGCTTTATTGAACTACTCTAGAGCATCCCTTCCTATCCTCGTCAAAGAACAAAGTTTACCTCATAATCATTAAAATAAACTACCTTAATCCTTTTTCAAAATTATTCAACTTTCCCAACTTCATTTTTACAAATAACAGAATTTTGTTAAGACAGAATTTCCAATTGGAGGGAAAGAATTCTCCATAAGAAAATAAAAAATAAATAAAGGTGAAAACATTATGGAGAAAGCTTCTAGTCCCAGAAAAAGGTCTACACGATATGCAAGTGTTAAACCAATCATATGCACAAAATAGCAGCACAATACCCCAAAATTTTACCTCTATCAATATCAAAATCGCAAAGTTAGTCTAAAAAACTCAGGAAGACAGTGCATTCATATAACAACAGATCAGTTTCCATAGAGTAACAAACACAATACAAGACACATATCAAGGGAAAGAGTTTAAACAACATGCACCTAAATAAATTACTTGCCCTCAGGGCCGAACTGTCTAGTAACTTACTAGTTTATCAAAAATGGAAAATAACTTAATTCAAAAAATGAGTTACGAATGGGAATAAGGATTTGGATAATTCATGGAACTTTTCAAGACAAATAATAGGTTTTCCATTCCATATACTAAACTATTTGTCCATCAAGAACTACCCATATTCATAATAACTGAGCAGCAGCTTCTAAACAAACATACAAAACAACAATAAAAAAGGCATTTAATTTGTGTACGGTAAAAATCAGATTGGAAAAATTCACCCCACAACAGCAATTATGTGCACACAGTAAATGTGCAGACTGCAGCTGTACACAAATAACACCCATCAATGAGAAAATGGATAAGTTGCAAAGCTCAGCCCAAGCTATTGAAGCCAATGGACAATGTGGCTAATGTTTTGTAATCTGCTTGGTGCGGCGCATAAACCAAAACTAATCCATATTTGAACCCAAAAACATATTATATAGTGTTGTGTTAGGAGTTGCAACTGTTTGACAACAAGCTTGAAGGTTCAAGTTGTCGTTGAATCAACCAATTGCATATACGAGATAAGGATATCACCAGTAAATTATAAATTCACAATGAATATTAGGCAGCCACTTTATAGCACCAGTCTCCCTTTACATCAATGTTATTTCACTATCATTAGTTTGGTCCTTCTACATTTATAAATCCTGTTTTCTTTAAAATTTTGAAATTTATAAAATGATAACCTTGACAAAGTATGGTTAAGAACTTTAGATGCAAATCTGGGCTATCTTACCAGTGCTGAAGCTTGTTTAGAATAGAGCAGTATTTATTGGGAAAAAATCCAAGTCCCACATTGACTAAATATATAACTCACAAAGAGTTTAAATAGAGTGACACTCCTCACCTTACAAACCGGTTTTGTAGGGTTGAATTAGGTCAAACTTTAATTCTAACATGGTATCAAGAGCCTATCGATTCGGGCCACTCACCATTTAATATGCGCACCAAGCCCAAAAAGTGTGTTTGGCGCAAAAGGGTGTATTGGAAAAACCAAGTCTCATATATCGATAATTCGGACCACCCACCGTTTATATCCACGCACCAAGCTCAATAGTGTTGGGTGTGGTGTATAGGGAAAAACCCAAGTCCCACATTGACTAAATATAGAACTCACAAAGGGTTAGAATGACACTCCTCACCTTACAAACCGGTTTTGTAGGGTTGAATTAGGCCAAACTCTAATTCTAACAGTGTTGTCCATGGCAGATGGTGGTTCATGGCAAAGAGCCAAAATCCCGCCATACCAACTGCTTTGCGGCGCTGTAATAGTGGATTATGGCAGAAAAACCCGCAATATTGGCTGCTATTTACCTTTGCGGTGAGCCCAAAAACCGCCATGTATATCCGTTATAGTGCCCATGGCGCTACTATTTGATAACACTGGAATAGAGGCTTCAAGAAGATCATGATTGAGCCGGATTTAAAGGTTCCTATCCATCTTATTACTACTGGATGTGTGAACACTCGTCTATGCAACTCTTTGATCGAAGATATCCAAGGTTCCTATCCAGCTTATTATTGCTGACTGTGTGAACACATGTCTATATAGCTCTATAATCGAAGATGTCCAAGCCTTCCAGATGAAAGGAGGTCACTTACAAGAAGCCTTCTTCCAGGTGAAAGGAGGTCACTTTTCTTGGTATCATGTGTTACGAGAAGCTAAAAAACTGTGGTTGGAATGGCTAAGTTCAGTTATCCTTACATGGTGGTAGTCAGTTTTTTATTAGTGTCCACAGTTCATTTCAAATGTTTTTGTTGATGCTTGAGATGTGTTAGTTTTCCTAGAGGTTTCTAGTATTTTTCCCCTTCCATTCACCAAAAAAAAAAAATCATATTAGATACAAGAACTCACCATCCTTTCTCATTTCAGGAAGCAAACCAGATGCATGTTTCCTAACAATTTTCAAATAGCCATCAACCTCGTGTTCGCAGACATTAAACAATACAATGGAGCCATACTGAAAAACTACCATGTAACAGCCATTTGTTCCATTCAAGAAAGAAGAACCAGGACCCTGAAACCAAAAGCACTTAGCAGTTAATATCAACAGACCTAAGACTCCAAATATATATTTAACAGTCGAGAAAGCAAAAGGTGGACAATTCATTGAATCATCCAGTGGATAAAACCTTTACAAAAATAATAGCATGTAACAAGTTAAGAAAATTGTTAAGAAATATGGTTGGGCCTAACCCAACCCTAGAAAACCAGTTAGTAGGGTGAGGATTACCTCCACTTATAAAGACATGTTCAGGCCATATATTGTCCGATGTGGGACTCTTAACACACACCCTCACACTCAGGACTAGACAACTGGAGCGTGGAAATAAATGGTGGATGACTCGATAGCGGAAACCATAGTAGGTGGCCCATCGGATCTTAAACGAGGCTCTTGATACCATGTAGAAAAATATATGGATGATAATATTATATTTTATTATGAAGAAAAAAGGTTCATTTTATAGGAGAGAAAATACAACATTAACTCTTTTATTTTAGGAGTAATATAATGACCCTTAAATAAGAAAATAAATAGTATTAAATAAGAAATATTTCAACAAAAATGAAATAAGAAATGGTTATAACTTATAATCAAAAGACAGTGAACTACAATTTTGAAATCATCCTATTTGACTTTATTGAGCAATTTTGGAAAATATGTTTGGTAGAATGATTATTCTAAGCTTTTATTGCTTGTATTGAGGTTAAAGGAGTAATTTAAAACCATGATAACAAATAACTAAAAGTAGAAAAGAAAGCATATCATAAACACCAATAAAACAGAGAAGCAATGTTATCAAGATTGCAAGTTAACTTGCAAGACTGCACAATTTTGCGATCTCAGTCACCCCCGCGTTCTGAATCGTGAGCAAGTTCGATACTTGTCTAAGATCGAAGCAAGACCAGAACAAATTGTTTCTTGATCTTGAAATCGAACAATTTGGTAAGCTATTGTGTGTTTCTAGCAAGAACCTAATCGGGCCATGTGCGGCCTTGAGGATAAAAACCTAATAGTATATTACATTTTCCTGCAACCTTGCACCATCTCTTGGTCTCACTCTCTCAATTACGCAGTAAGACTCTGTTTTCTGTTTTTCTAAGCCATCATCGTTTTTATTCCTTTTGTCTCTGTTTTTGTGAAAGGCTCTTTCTGTCTCTTTTGTCATCTGTTTTTCTGTTTTTGGCAAGTTGATTGTTACTTTTTTTTCGTCTCATGTTTTTCGTTCTCGACCTCTGTTTTCCGTTTTTGGCATCTAAATTGCTTGTGTCTGTTTTTTGTTTTGGGATAGATGATCAGTACTAGCAGTAAGCCTCCTTCCACAAGAAATCAAATGCAAGTTTCGGGACTAGAATAAGACACGCAAATGTGCCGAAAAACGCTGCAAGGCAAAAATCAAGATGTGGGTTGGCTCAACACGGACTTGGGTAATGAAATATCTCAGCGAAATAAGACACCGACTCGGGTGGGAATCTTATGGTGATGCACACCAAAAGTTGCAAAACTTTGTGCTTGACTTATTGTTCTTCTGATTGTGAGAGGAGTTTGAGTGCATTTGAGATGGTAAGTTTTCAAATTCACTCGTTAGTATATTTCATTTTCATAGCTACTACGTGTTACGCATTTCAATTTAATATTTAATTTGTTTAGGTCCATACCAAGAAAACAAATCAGTTTAAGCAAAAGACTATGAATGAATTCTTGTGTATGATGACAAATGCAAGATTGGGCAACAAGAAAGGAGAAAACAAAAAACTAAACACTGGATATTTTAATGATGATGATTGATGATATTCAGCTTAGGAAGAAAAAGCAGGTGTCATTGTCAGTTGTGTGGTTGTTCCAGATGATGATTTGATTTGATTTGTATTGAAGAGACTGGAACTAGTGCTACATTGGTTGCACGGTATGATGCATAGGTACGGGTATGGTACCCGGTGCGGGTACTGGTACCGGTACAAGATACGACATTTTAAAAAAAATCATGGTACTGGTACGTTAATAAGAAATAAGAATTTGTATAAAATGTATGAGTAGAGAATTAAATTGTTAGGTTCATAACAAAATACCACTAAAAAATTTAAAAAAAAAAAAAAAAAAATAATGTTGATTCAATAACAAAAAAAATTAAAACACATAAATATACTATATTGATATTTGAGAAAACCATAAATTTCATTCAAAACTGAATAATGAGAAAAAATGAAGTACCACGAGTACGGTACGAGTATCTGGTATGGGTGCGTACCCGGTACCGGTACTTCACCATTTTAGAAGTACCCATGCTTCAAACTTGCACCTATAGATAAGTTGGATCTCCCTAAAGTTATAGAAAGTAAGGAGGAGGTGATGATGGAGGTGATAACGGAAGTGATGGAGGAGAGGCTAAGATTAAGGAAGATGGATGGATATATGAGGATGATATGACTAATTGGCATTTGTGATTTGATCTTGGCTTTAAGTATTTTTCTCTGTGGACTTGGTTGTTTTATGTTTAAGCTTTTAGTAGTTTTATTTGTGGACTTGGTTGATATATTCCTCTCCTAGTTGTGATATTGCGACTCGCAGTCTTGCTACCCCTCCTCCTGATCTTGGTCATAAACTCGATCTTGAGAGTCTTGGAGAGCAGATAAGGGAGCAAACACATTTCATCAATATAAAATAGGGAAAATATGGAAGAACATGGGTATATACACTAGGATAGCCCAATAGAGACATACCTTGGAATCGCCAAGATTGCCAAACTTGAGAACTACATAATTGGTCATACGTGATGATGGTGTGACAAAGTTTGGTTTGTTCTGCTCCACCAAGCTTTTTAAATCAACACTAGATCCAAAATGAAAGTGAGATACATAAAATCAATATGTATATAAAGCAGATAAAAACATTTAACTATTGGGTTTTGAAAATTCCGCATTACTTGCCCTATCCCTTGTTGAATATTCCTACGTGGATTGGAGAGAGGAATTTGGAAGGAAATGGAAGAGTCAAAGGAGAGTAAAATATTTATTTGAAGTAACTTTTCTCTACTTCAATAAACATTTTACAAATCTAGTAACAGAAGAGATATAAAAAAAAAAAACAGTTGAAATATGGAAACCAAAATCCAACCTGAAAACCTAATTGAAAATTCGTCTTATTTCTTATTCGTATTGTTGACAATTTGAAATTGAAATTAACATAATCAGAATGAAAATTGATATGTATGTACCTGGTCGAGAAGAAGAAAGCTCTAACAGGAATGGCAGGTTTGGTATCCTGATCGAGGGTTCCATTATGAGTAGAATCAGAATGAGCATGAGCGTCAACTTCGGAGCAGGAAACGGCGTCGTTCCAGTGGAGTGTAGGAAATGACGAAACGCAGCGTATAACGGATGAGCGAAAAAGTGGCAGGGTGAAGGAAGATGCATGTTGTTGTGTAGAGGAAAGTGAAAGAAAAGAGTAAGATTTTGATTGTGAGAGAGTAGTGATTGTTTTGATAGCGAAAGACGAATGAGAAGGAAAAGAAGGAGAGAGGAGGAAGGAACGAAGGAGGAAGGTAGTTCTGAGGGTGAGGTGAGTGGTGTCTAAACTCCACAACATCTTTTTCTCGTTTCACTCACACAAACATGGGAAGGAGATGATCCAACACTTTCGCAAACGCTAAACCCTTACTTATTTACTTATTATTTTTACTAGCGGGTCAGGTACTTCCCGTGTCTTTCAGTTTTTTTAGCATGCGTTTATATATTTTTGGATGGATTAAATATGTTTGGTTATATAAATATTTTATATTTTCTTTTTAATCTCTATAAAAAAATATATATTTTGGTTTCTAGAATAAAATTTTATGGATGTAGTTTTAGTGTTTGGTATTTTCTAAAATTTTAAAAATTATTTAATTATTTTAAAAAATTTTAAATTTTTGAATAATATTTTCATACGTGCTCATATTATTATAAAATATTTTTTTATCAAATTATATAATTGTTTAAAATGAGAAGAATTAAATATGAATTTTTTTAATTTTAAAAGATAATAACAAAAGTAATGAAAATCACGATTTATAAACCAAATTTTGAGTTCTTTTTTTCCAAGGAACTTTTTATGACGTTCTAAACATATATGCAAAATAATCATTTAAAAATACGCATTGATTTAATAATAGGGATTAAAATTATGCATAATTACTTTGTAGAAACCAAAACACGCTAAATTTTTTATAGGAACCAAAAATAAAATTTTATAATTTTATAGAGACCAAAAGCATATTTAATACTATTTTTTATTGAAGTTTATTTATATATAATAGTGAGGGTCGACGGCCCAAAGGAAAAGGAATTACATAAACACCTCCCTAGAGAGGGTCTTCCTAACAAATCATCAATTAGCAGGTGCTCCATAAAGTTGGGAGCAACAGAAAAACAAGTTAGTTCAGTACTCCGGCGACACCCAGCTTTAGCCAAAGAATCAGCACACTGATTTGTTTCTTTATACATATGAGAAACAAAGGCCTCATCAAATTTATTTAAAAGACTTTCGATCTTCCGAAGCAATTCAAACCCCTCACTACACCTGGATCTTCCTTGGTTCAAGTCCATAGTAATCTCAACTGAATTTGTATTCATTTCAACTCGTCTGAATCTCAAGTCTAGGGTAAACATAAGCCCTTCAAGAATGCCTCAAAGCTCGACCATATAACTACTGCAACTCCCCACGTTCTTGGAGAAACCACCCAACCAGTAATCATTCTCATCTCTAACCAAACCTCCACAAACAGCAGAGGCACCCGGAATGCACGCACCGTCTACGTTGAGCTTCATCATACCTTGTTGAGGAGGCTCCCACTTAATGAATCTACTTTCCTTTAATCTACTATAGACTTTTAATTAAACTTCAATGCTTCTTCGTATTCTTTCAATCTCTCAACCATATAAAGACTAGGGTTGATAGATCTAACAAAACCCTCAATGTGTTCCTCTTTATTACGCTAATACCAAATAGAGTGGCAAGCCATTGCCAAAATTTATTCCAACCTTCCTTCCTAGTTGTACAAATATTCAAGCTAATCCACTTCTTCAAATCCATATTGAAAAACTCGTGATACATATTCAACGGTACTCTTTCCTCCCAAATCTCCTTAACTATATAACAATCACGCAACGCATGTTAGGAGTCTTCCACAACATGATCACATAGGTCACAATCTGTAGCACCTATACCTCTCAAACTTTTATTCAAATTTGTATTCACTTTTAATATATTTTAGTTATTTATTATCAAATTTTGATTAATCAAAATTTAAAATGTTATTGAGATTAATTTAACAATGCAAATACAAGATTGCAATAATTATTTTTTATAAAAAACATGTATTTCTAAGAAATTATGGTTAAATAAAGTCTTTCACCCTCCCTCCTAAAATGTGACTACTCTGTTTAACAACCGTTTTATTCTCAAATATTTGTGTGTTTAATTTAAATTATTTAGATGATATATTAAGTTTTTTAAAAATATATTCTAACTGATTAATTTAGTATTATAACTATAATTAAATTTCAAACTTTACATATACATAATTTATTGTGTGGTCATCTTTCGAATTACACCATCAGTTTAATATTATTTGAGGGTCAGTTTTGACATCAAGTGATTTCAACCTTTTCCTGATCGCAGTTACGGGAAATCGAACGATGATCCTTCCTACCAAATATAGCACCAATCACCACTGGACCAACTAACGATTGGTTTAACACTTTTAATTACACTAACGTATATAAATTATAAATGATAATTTGATTTATAACTTTGTTTGTTTATGCAATACTGATAATTAATTTTAGAGTAATACTAACTTGTGTCCCAAAGACACGAGTTAAGAAACACATTTATGGTAAGTTTGTATTAGAAAACATAATTAAAAAATTAATTTTATATTTTTATTAAAAACAGAGCGCAATTTTTAAGATAAAATTTTCTATTTATTTTTTAACTTTTACCCCTAAGACACAAGTTAGTACTATCCTTGATTTTATACTAAACATCTTTCTCATATACACCAGATTTATGAATCATATTGGATATGATAGAGGGCTTGTTTGTTTTGACTTTTTTTAAAAATAATTTTTATAGCATAATAATTTTGTGAAAAAAATTTACAAAATTTTTTTTCATAAAAAGTTCAAATGAAATTTTGATTTGAATAGTTATTTTTAAAATGTTATTTTGCATATTTCATCATTTTATCGGGAAAAAAATGAATATCAAAATTTCAAAAAATCACTTAATTTTGAAGCTAGTTCTCAAATAGGTTTTTCTTATAAAAATAATTTTTGAGATACAAGTTTTTTCAAAAATTGCAATTGCGACTATGTTTTAATCGTCAATAATATGTGTTTATGTTGTACGATATCAAAATTAGTCTAACAATTTAGAAAACTGAATATAGAAAAACATAAAATTTTGAAAAACGTTTTACAAAATCCTTTTTGAAAAAAAAATTAAAGCTAAAAATAAATAGGCTCAGCGTAATTTTAACCAATTAAAATATTTGTGTTAGAGAGAATATGACAGTTGTTTTTAATAAAATTTCATTTGTGAAATACGTAAGTAGCATTCAAATGAAACACATTAATCAATCAATTGGTTCCCTATAAAAGAAAATAAAGAAGTATTTAGATTAAAAGCATTAACTAATCAATTGATTCTTCGTAAAAGAAATAAATGAGCCAATTATGAATGAATTGTTCAATAACATTCTTGAGTAATTGTGAATGGCCCTCAGTTAGGGTGGGAATAGGCCAGACCGACCTATAGTCTAGCCTTCTTAAGGTCAGACCAGACTTTTTTTAATAAAAAGGTTAGGCTTAGACTTTTTTAAAAGCCTATTTAATAAAATAGGTCAGGTTTAGGATATTAAAAAAACCTATGAAGCCTTATAGGCCGACCTATATTTTCATATATATTAAAAATATACTAAATAGGTTGTCCTATATATGTATATATATCATAAAAAATGATACATATGTTGACTGATAACTCGAATTCATATCGATTATTTAATGCGATTTTCGATTATTTAATATGTTTATTTATCTATTTTGGACGATATTACACGTGAATTGTGTTTGTTTTGCAGACATTTGATCGGACACGTCATTTGGAGGCAAGAATGCAAAAGGAAGCTTTTAGAACAAGAAACCAAGGCAAAACAGGAGGAACACAACAGAAAAAATGCATTTATGTATTTTTGTTGTCAAACAACCGTCTCAGCCACCAGAAGATCGTCTCACTCCTCAGACGCCTAACTTGGAGTTGAATTGATCGTCTCATTGTTAAGTCACTCGTCTAAATTACAAGACGTTCGTTTCAACTTAATATTGCAGCAACGTGAAATCTGAAACAGAAGTCAAAATTTAAAGAGATTTTTTCGGTCACGCAGAGAACTTTCCTCACCCTAGTTCACTCAGTCTATGCAACCTAGTCTCAAGCCCAGTCGGAGTCCAAGCCTATTATTTCTCAACAAACCCTAACTCAATGCTTATAAATAGAGCTCTCTGTCATTGCACCAAGAGAGCTTCGTTTGACGTCCAATTTTTGTCGTTTTTATTCTTCGAAGTTCGCCTTTATTTTTCAGTAATGCATTTGTTTTTATTTCCTTTATCGAACATTAGTGATAGTTTCCGCCATTAGGAAACTATCACCACTTTTATTGTTTCTAGCCACAACATTATTGTTTTCGTTTCAAGTTTCGAAGTTTGGTTGATCAAGGATATTGCAACCAGGTTTCTGATTTTAATGCTTATTTATTTATTATCGCATTTATTTATATTATGTATTTTTTCTCCTTCTACCTTTATTTATTTAATATGTCAACTTAAACCTTTAATCGGTATGTAATTGTATAAACCAGAACGAGTTCGATAGAATTAGGCTAAAACCTTGAATTAGGTTGTAATTTGGTTTCGATTTCTTGTTTTAATTAACTTTCGTTACGATAGTAAGAAAGTATAAAAGATTAGGATTAAGACCACGAGAGTGTGAAATTCTATTCAGATAGCTGAAATCGGGCATTAGTTTTAAACACCACGAAAGCGCTTTAAAACCAATTAGAACCTTTAGGTTTCCAAAAAGTATTTCTAACTTGAATTGACACAGCGAAAGCGCTCAATTGAACTTAGGAGTATAGTATTAGGCAAGACCACAAGAGTGTGAGTCGCGGACTTTTAGAGCGAGAGTTTCTACGAAGAGATAACTTAATAAACCTTAATAAGTCGACCCTCTATTGAATTCGCGAAGGTGAAATCAATTACGTACCGATAATTTATATCATTAATTTAATTCAGTTAATTCTTAACCCTTTAAAACCCAAAACATCGCTCGCCTTAGCTAAACATAGCAACACCCGACAACACTAGGTTGATTATCGAGTCTCTGTGGGATCGATATCTTTTATTACTACGCGATAGACTGTGCACTTGCAGTTAGTAACTGTTAGACTCAGAAAGTCGCGACCAAGTATTTGACACCGTTTTAGTCAATAGTGTATTAAGTTGTTGCGCCGTCTAGGATAAGGCAACAAAATTACCTTTCCTTTGTCGATTGTATGCCCAGTACTCCTCCCAAGGCGAAGACATAGAACCCCTAATCGACGAAGTAGAACGTTTCTTAAGTTCGAGACGCCGAACCTAACCCAACGAAATCTTTATTCCTGAAATTAGTATACCAGAACCAGTTGAAGAACCAATCATGGCCGAAGAAAACGGAGTACCACCTCGTTCACTTAAGTCTTATGCGACTCCAAGCCAACAAGAACCATACAACAGTATTATCGCACCAGCCATAACCTGAAACGATTTTGAAATCAAACTTTCACTGCTGCAAGCTGTACAACAGAACTAGTTTTTTGGAAATCTGACGGACGATCCGAATGAATACCTAACGAAGTTCGTGCAATACGCAGATACCGTAAAAGCAAATGGTGTAACCCAAGACGCAATTAGACTAAGACCCTTTTCGTTCTCTTTAAGAGATAGAGTGTGGGCCTGCTTACAACTGTTACCAGCAACCTATGTCACGACATGGGCATAACTGAAGAAAGTTTTCTTATCTCGTTATTTCCCGCAAAGCAAAACAGCTATGCTGAGAGCTCAAATTAACGGATTTCATCAGAAAGATGCTAAATCACTTTATGAAGCGTGGGAAAGATACAAGGACCTGTTAAGATTATGTCCACACCATGGGTTTAAAATTGGGTAACCATCATAACCTTCCATAATGGACTTATATAAAACACTAGGATGACAATAGACGTTGTCGCGGGCGACGCTCTTATGGATAAACATTACGAAGAAGCCTATAACCTCATTGAAAACATGGCTCAAAACCATTGTGTCGTACCTCGAAAAATACGATCTTAAAACAACATAGTCGCCACCTAATTATATTTATTCTATTTAAAGAAATGGGAGATATAGATACAACCTAAAGGAAGGATAAGAAATAGTTTACGAAACCAAATTCTAAGTTCGAGGGTCGGTTACGCAAGGGGAAGGTATTAGCACCCCTCACGTCTATTGTACTCAATGGGAACCTCTTAGTCTAACTATGCGATTAAATGTTGATCTAAGTTTTTGTCTTCTAAATGGTTATTAATATGTTTGTTTTAAAGAAAGGAAATTAAAGTTTTAAATTATTATTAAGATGGAGAAAAGATTAAATTTTTTATTAGGGGGCTCGCGAAGGATTAAAATCCATGTGCCTACGTATTCCCTTGTGCAATGGGAAAGTCAGAGCTTTGCAGTTCGTGCAACTATGGTTTGTGTTTTTTAATGAACAATTGTTTAGAATGCATTCTACTGCTAAGCGTTGGCTTATACTCGCGGTGGAGGCTGAAGCACTAGCTTGTTTGTGAGATAGGATGGTTCAAACAATGTTCGTTTTGAAAAAGATGTTTGATCTTTATTAAAGTGTTTAAAAACGAAAGGCGAATGGACCACAACTCAAGGGCTAGCCTCAAGAGTGATTGCATTCAAGGACCCGTGGAGTGCTGGATTCCAGAGTTCAGTTATTCGTTGATTAATTGTAAAGTGATTTGCGTTTGTTGGTAAGTTTTAAGTTGTATTTTTATTGTAAAAGGGCGAATAAATTACAAATCGAAGGCTAGCCCCAACAGTAATTTAATTCAAAAAACCCGAGGAATGCTAGATTCCTAAGTTTAGTTCTTTCACGACTTTTAATTAGAGATTTACGTTTTGAAAATGAAAGAGCGAATGAATTACAAATCGAGGGCTAGCCCGAACAGTAATTCAATTCAAAAACCCGAGGAATACTAGATTCCTGAGTTTAGTTCTTACGTTAATTAATATGTTAATTAGGAGTTGGTTGTTAGCGAATATTTTGGATGAATTAGGGTTTAGTATTTTTATAACGAAGGAGTAAATGAATCACAACTCGAAGGTTATCCCCAAGAGTGATTCATTAAAGAACCCGCGGAATGCTAGATTTCGAAGTTCAGTTCCTCGTTAATTAATTAAGACGCGTAAAAGTCATGCGAACGGTGATCACTTAGTGACCGACTTACGTGTGTGCGAAATGTAGGCGACAATGAATTACTTGGCGTTGGACCAAGAAATTAAATTATTCTTTTGAAGCGGTTATTATTAATGTGGTGAGCACTTCATATTTTGTCTTATCAGTTTATGGTCATAGTGCGGAATTAAAAGCAATACAAATTCGAAACGTACGACCGAAATGATAAAAAAAATAAACATGCATTCATAAAGAGAACTAAATCCAAACTTAACCCCTCATACCACTACTTAACAACTATCTAAGAGAGAAAAAGGTTTTAAACAAGCTTTTTATTATTTTTATTATTTTAGAGTTTAAGAAACCATTAAATTAGAAAAGATATTAGGATGAGATCCAAAACCTAATTGGATTAAATCAACTTAGACTAGAAAATTAATAAGAATTCTTGCTTTTTTATATATTAAGAAAATGACAAATAGAAATAGTTAAACAAGACTAAATATTAACTAAATAAGAATTTTAAATAAGATATTTAGTAAAAATAAAAGAAAACATTTTTGATATTTTGAAATATTTAGAAAAACAAATATAAAAAAGGAAAGCATTAAAAACAAAAGAAAAACTAAAATGGGTTGGATTGTAATAAGTAAATCTAGGGGGTGTGTAAATGAAAGGCCCAACAGGCCAAGTGGAGGGGACCGTCCGGGTCGTGTCTGAACCGGATCCGGTTCGGTTGGTTTCATTAAAAAAGCAAAGAAAAAAATTAGGGTAAGGAAACGCAGCCCCCATTCTTTCCTAAAACAGACCGTAAAGCGCAACCCCTTCTTCAAATGTCATCATCATCGTCGATGCAAACACACAGGAACTCATCGAGCAAACACAACCTAATCTCAGTCAAAACCCAGTCCCCATTTCACTATATTCAACGATTTACATCCTATAGAGTGGATTCACGAAGCGAAAAAAAAATGAGGACAAGAAACTACCTCAACCGGAGAAACGCGTTTTGAGTCTACTCCAAGGTAATGTTTCGTTCCCTCTCGAATACGAACTTCTTCTTCTTGCTTTCTGAATTTCTTTTGAAAATATTGTTATTGTTGATATTCTGTAGCGGTGAAGTTTTTGAAAATCTGTCGTTTTTTGTGTTCTTGGATGAAGCTTTTTCCTCCGTATTTGCGATTCGACTGGTTTAAGGGAAAAGTTGTAGTGATAAGATTGTTATCTGATGGTGAGCGATTCGTATTGTTGGAGTTGCAAACGGCGAGGTTCAAAGGGTTCCGTTCACATTGAGAGTCGTGACAGATTGGGGTGGTCCGAGGTAATGCAAAGTTTATGCTCTATTTTAAGATGATGATAAAGGGTTCGTGATGAAGAGGTGGGAATTGCTTTCGCCAAGAGCAACCATGAAGAACATTTCTCGGTCAGTTTGAATGAACTTTTGTGTTGTTCTGTTATTGCTATTGTGTTATTTAGGTTTTTCAAAGATGAAATATGGTTGTTATGTGTGTAAAAATGGTTTATGCGGCTAGGTTTCACCTTTACTATGATGGTTAGGTTCTTTTCTAGTCGCCCCCTGTGATTGATAAAACAAACTCCTTATATCCATGAGATTAGGGTTTACTAGGTTTCAATTTGTAAAAAATTCCTGTTGGCTAAGTTTGACTGAATATTTGGGGGGAAAACAAATGAATTTTGGAGAGGGATGTGTGAGAGTAGTCCTGCAACTGCAGCAGGCCTGAACTGGTTTATTTTGTTTGTTTGTGAAGATGAAAGGAAGTGGAGAAGAGCAACCTGCAATTTGCAGGTCTGCTATCAAAAACTTGTTTGTGAAAAACTGTAAACTAGTAAAACATGATGTGGCCCCTGTTGTCTTCTTTATGAGCTGACCTTTTCTTAGTGACTTCTGTTTCTTTTGAGCCTTTGCAATATTAGACATGATAAAATGTTATGAATAATGTTTTGATATATTTGCAACTTAGGTATGCTTAGGTGGTGAATGTGATATGAACATGAATGTGTATGTGTATGTTTTGAATGAAATGTGAATGCTAACCCACTTTTTATTGTTAATTTCATGGTGTACGAGAGACCTTATCAAGTGGAGGAGGAAGACTTGGAAAAAGAATGGATGGAAGAGTTGGAATCCCTTGGGCATATGCTTAAACATTGATAGAATTTTATCAAGCCTTGTATATCATACGTAACTCCATATAGTATGCCTTTGTAAATAATGACTTTGAATATGTCTTGAATTGTAACAAACTTGAATTTCATACCAAAATGAATCAGAATTGGTAGTGATTTAAATTTGTAACTTTGTATCAAGTACGAATCCGATTTATGGATGTAACAAAATCACTCGCCCACTTGTGGCTTGTTGTTCTTGTAAAAACTTTCCCTTGGATTGGATCTGGGAAAATAACACTTTGTTGAGAAAAGATGACAAACACTTTTCTAAATGTGATCTGTAATACCACGTATTTTATTTAAAGCTTTGGACAATATTAATTGGTAATAATATTATTTCGAAATACTCTAAGAAATTTTAATGGAACTAAATAGAGTAATTCATGGGATTATATTTTATTAATTGATATTAGCCGACTCAGAGGTTTTATAAAATAGCGGATTAAGAGACATTTTTGGATACTCTCTAATTTTGACCTATCGGTAAAAATATAAGCTTTTATATTTTTATCTATATAGAAAGATTATGAGAGAAAGAGAAAGTTGGTAAGAAAAGAAGAAAAGAAGAAAAGGAGAAGAGAAGAGAAGAAGAAGAGGGAAAAAGCCCTAAAGCTCTAATTCTTCATTCCCGATCATCCGTCCGTCGAATCAACTCAATCTTTCCGCCAATCTTCATCTCTCGAGGTGGGTTCTTAGTTAGAAACTTTTATCTTTGATTTTGGTTGAGTTTTAGAAATGTTTGTGGTTAGGTCTTAGTTGGAAATCTAAGAAAAATTGGAAGTTTAACGGTTAAAACTCGATTAAAACCTACCTAAAATACTCATATTATGATAATGGATGCATTTGATCATGTCTTGTTGCATTGGTTGATGTTTGGGAATGATTGGGTGTGGGAAGAGTGTTTTCCCGTAAGGCTGGAATTTCTGGACTGGTGTAGCTCGCTCAGCGAACATACCTCGCTCAGCGAAAGTTCCAGGGCGAGTTTCGCTCAGCGAGACCTGTAGTTTCCAACTTTGGTTTTTAATTCATAACTTATGATTCGGGTATCCGTTTTGAGTGTTCCCCATACCGTTTTGAAGCTAATAGCATAATTTATCTATTAAAATCAAGAAACATTATTTTCGAGCCGAATTTTACCCGACTATTTTTCAAATGACCAAAACTTGATAAAATGGAACTTGTGAGTTAATGGAAATAGAGAAAGGTACGATTGTGAGGTATCTAGGTTTCCCTTAGACTCGTTTGAATTATGATTTATGTTTTGTTTTTAGGATCCTCCGTAAGGTCTTGTATATGTCTCTATGTGGTTACTATGTGTTTCCCTAGAGCATCCGTAAGGACTTGAGGTATCTGTTGTGTATGCATGGGCGTTGATTTGAGAAGTGTAGACTATAATCCCCCGTAAGGTCTTGAGTCAGCCTTGAGGTGGGTTATCCTTAGTCCCACGTGAAGCATTCGTAAGGACTTGGGGCAAGTACTATGCTAGTTATGTGTCAATCTTGAGTAAGTCTTGAGGTGGGTTATCTTTAGTCCCACGGGAAGCATCCGTAAAGATTGAAGCGCGTGTTATGTCAATTCCTCCATAAGGTCTTGTATAAGTCTCAAAGTGGTTACTATGTTTTTCACTAGAGCATCCATAAGGACTTGAGGTAGACATTTCCCTTTGTGTTTTGAAATCGTGTGTGGACCTTAGTTTCCCCTATGTCCTTGTTTCTTGTGTAAATTGGTTGTAAAGCATGCGAGTTTCATTGGAAATGACCCTTAGAGCCGAGAGAACTCTAAGATAGTGAACCCACTGAGATGTTTTATCTCACCCCATGTTGATGTTGTTATTTCAGGTACTCCAGGTTCTGCTAAGGGTAAGGATAAGGCGACTTGATTATCCTTACTAGTTGATGGCTTAGTCTTCCGCTGTGGACTTTTGAGATCTCCGGATCTAGTTCTTAGATCTTTTTGTAGTTGAACATCTTGTACTATTATATAGCCTTGTTTAGTACCTTATGTTGTAGTGGCTATATTTATACAATGTGTTGCTAAGAACTTATTTGTATTTCAGTACCAAATTATTAATATTATATATGAAAAATATGCTTTATGTATGTCTTTTGTATATGGGTATTACAGTTGGTATCAGAGCAGGTCGTATCCTCGACCTAGCCTTGAAATATTATAAGTGTTTCCTTCCGTTCATACACGTTGACTTGCGATAGGACTAAATGTTATGTTTATGGTATTTGGCCTGATCAACTTAATCCTGTTTTGATGACATTTAGGAAATATGGCTGGTAGACGTGGAACCCGTGCCCGACCCAGTGTCACTCCTCCCAGTAGCGATCAAGCAGGTAGCGATGGGAATGCTCCTATGTTCCAATTTATGCAGCAGATGCAGCAACAACAACACCAATTCATGCAAGAAATGATGCATCAGATGAGTGGGGGTCTTCACCCTCACGTGGTTTCTCTTGGAACTGCGGGTGGAACATTTAGAGACTTCTTCCGCATGAACCCTCAGGAGTTTCATGGCGGGTTGGATCCGGTTAAGGCTCATGAATGGGTGACTGGAATAGAGAGGATATTCCAGATTGTGATTTGTGGTGAAGAAGACAAGGTGACATTCACGTCACATTTACTAAAGGGTCCTGCTGCTAGGTGGTGGGAAAGTGCCTCCAACTTGATGATGGTGCAAGAAATTCCAAGAGTGTGGCAACAATTTAAGACAGTTTTTATGGACAAGTATTTCCCGAGTTCCTTGAGGACACAAAAGGAGTTTGAATTTCAACAATTGAGGCAAGGGAGCATGACTGTGGCCAGTTATGCTGAGAAGTTTGAGGACATGACGGCCTACTCTAGGAAGGCTATGTATGCCCCTAATGAAAGGTGGAAAATTGACCAGTTCTTGTTTGGGCTAAGGGTCGAGATCTCGCATAGTATCTCTCAAAGGGAGTTCACTACCTACTCCGAGATGTTGAGGCAATGCTATGTTGCGGAACATAGTTTGAAGAAAGTTCAAGCAGAACCCAGTACCGGAAGAGTGGTTCAAAGAGATAGGGGGAGGGCTAGTCAATCTTTTAGGCCGAGGCCTCAACCCTTCAAGGGGAAACAGGTGTCGAGTCCTAGATCCAGTGCTCCTCCTTCTTGCCCCCGATGTCGCAAGAATCATTTTGGAAGATGTGAGCAGAACAATGTAATTTGCTATCATTGTCAGAAGGAAGGACATATTTCTAGGGATTACCCTCAGAGGAAGGATCTGACTCAAGGGAGAGTTTATGCTATGGACGCCAGGAAGGCGAAAGGCGACAATTCCTTTATTGTGGGTAATTATCTTATTAACAACCATCATTGTCTTGTTTTATTTGAGTGCGGAGCTACCCATTCCTTTATACCTATTATTTGTGCGAAGCGACTTGGGTTGCGACTTTTTCCCTTGTCCCCTCTGATGGTGGTTACTACCGCTATGGATGAAACTGTCGAAACGCCACTTAAATGTGAGAACTGTACGTTGTCCGTGGATGGCAGAATATTTCAGATTGACCTCATTTGTTTGCCCCTTAAGAAAATTGATGTTATCATAGGAATGGATTGGTTGTCTGCTAATTTTGTGTTTATTGGGTGTGAAGAGAAGTTGATCCTCATTCCCTCCGTTGAAGTGCCTCCAAAAGATGTTTTGACAATGATCTTAGAAGGTACGATTGGAATGGTAAATTTTCTGTTTGAGCAAGAGAAATCTATTTTGCTTATCCTTACTAAAGAAGAGGGTATTGACCAGCAAGTTTTGAACATTCCGATAGTTTGTGAATTTCCCGATGTCTTTCCTGAAGATGTCACTTCCTTACCTCCGGTGAGGGAAGTTGATTTCTCAGTCGACTGATACCGGGAACGGCTCCTATATTCGTTTCCCCTTATCGGATGGCTCCGCTCGAGTTGAAAGAGTTGAAGGATCAATTAGAAGATTTAATGACAAAGCATTTTGTAAGACCTAATGTCTCACTGTGGGGAGCTCCGGTGTTGTTAGTAAAGAAAAAGGATGGTGGTGTGAGGCTGTGCATCGATTATCGTAAGTTGAACAAGGTTACAATAAAGAATAAATACCCCTTACCAAGGATAGACGATCTTCTAGATCAAATGAAAGGAGCCTGCGTGTTCTCGAAGATTGATCTGAGATCGGGCTATCGCCAGATTCGTGTGAAAAGTTCTGATGTTCCGAAGACTGTGTTCAGAACCCGTTATAGTCATTACAAATTCTTAGTGATGCCTTTCGGTGTGACAAATTCTCCAGATGTTTTTATGGACTATATGAATCAAATATTTCAGAATTATTTGGATAAATTTGTGGTGATATTTATCGATGATGTTCTTATCTATTCTCGTACTCCGCAAGAGCACGGAGAACATCTGAGGATTGTCCTATCGATACTGCAGGAAAAGCAACTTTTTTCTAAGTTTAGCAAGTATAAATTCTGGATGTCAGAAGTCAAGTTCCTTGGACATGTTATATCACAAGGAGGTGTAGTTGTAGACCCGTCAAAGATAGAAGCTGTAATTAATTGGGAGAGACCGAAGGATGTTACCGAAGTGAGAAGCTTCCTAGGTTTGGCAGGTTACTACAGAAGATTTATTAAAGGTTTTCCCCAGATGGCGTTACCGTTAACTAGACTCACTAGGAAGGACTTCGATTATGAATGGGATTCTGATTGTGAACAAAGTTTCGTGTGGTTGAAGGAGAGATTGACGACTGCGCCAATCTTGATTATTCCCGATCCTAACAAATCTTATAAAGTGTTATGTGATGCTTCAAAGATGGGTTTAGAAGGTGTTCTCATGCAAGAGGGACAGGTGGTGGCGTATGCTTCTAGACAGTTGAGATTTCATGAGAAGAACTATCCTACGCATGATTTGGAATTAGCGGTTGTGGTGTTTACTTTGAAGGTGTGGCGACACTATTTGTATGGTGTGCGTTTTGAGATGTTTAGTGATCATAAGAGTTTAAAGTACCTCTTTGATCAGAAGGAACTGAATATGAGACAGAGAAGATGGATGAAGTATTTGAAGGATTATGATCTTGAGTTGAAGTATCACCTCGGAAAAGCAAACAAAGTGGCAGATGCCTTGAGTAGAAAAGTGATTCGTAGTGCCGAACTGATGGTGTTAGAGTATGCATTGTTAGAAAAGTTTCGAGATCTTAACCTTCAGTTTGTTTGGACTCCAAATGGCGTAATCATGGGAAACTTGAATATTAGTTCTACATTGAGGAATGATATTCAACAAGCGCAAGTTTTGGATGAGAAGCTGCAAGGATTGTTACTCCAACCGGGCTTCGTAAGATCATTAGATGGGATCATCCTATTTAATCAAAGAATTTGCATTCCGGATGATGATGTGTTGAAGAGAAGGATTCTAGAAGAAGCACATAAAGGTTCTTTTACGATACATTTGGGTTCTTCGAAGATGTATCAAGACTTGAAGAAGGAGTATTGGCGGTCCGGAATGCAAAAGGACATTGCGGAATTTGTATCAGAATGTGCAGTGTGTCAGCAAGTGAAGATTGAGCACCAAAGGCCAGGTGGATTGTTACAACCTTTGGATATTCCAATTTGGAAATGGGATAGCATCTCTATGGACTTTGCAGTAGGTTTACCGAGTACTCAGGGTGGCTATGACTCTGTTTGGGTGATTATGGACCGACTAACGAAATCTGCGCATTTCTTAGCCGTGAAGACTACATATAAGGCAAGTCAGCTTGCAAGGTTGTTTATTGTTGAAATTGTGAGATTGCATGGTGTCCCGTCCAGTATCGTATCGGATAGAGATCCGAAGTCTACTTCGAGATTTTGGAAGGTGTTCCAACAAGCCATGGGTACGAATTTGCGTTTGAGTATTTCTAATCTTCCTCAAACGGATGGTCAGACGGAGCGTACGATTCAAACGATGGAAGATATGTTGAGAGCATGTGTTTTAGAGAGCAAAGGGAATTGGAAAGAACTTTTTCCGTTGATCGAATTTTCGTACAATAACAGTTATCACGCAAGCATCGAAATGGCTCCGTATGAGGCTTTGAACGGAAGAAAGTCTAGAACACCGTTGTGTTGGTCAGAAGTGGGTGAAAATAGAATTCTAGGACCGAAAATTATTCAAGAGATTACGGAAAAGATTCGTATGATTCGAGAAAAGATTAAGCAAGCCCAAGATCGTCAGAAGAGCTATGCTGACAATCGAAGGAGACCCCTGGAATTCGGGGAAGACGATCATGTGTATTTGAAAGTCACTCCGAGATTAAGGTTGAAAGGACCGTTTAAGTCGCGCAAGTTAAGTCCGAGATACGTAGGACCGTATCAGATCCTAGAAAGGATTGGTGAAGTCGCTTACCGTTTAGCCTTGCCGCCATCTCTATCTGAAATGCATGATGTCTTTCATGTATCCCAACTTCGTAGGTTCATCCCCGATCCTCTTCAGCCTATTTTGCCGGATTCTATTGAGATAGAAACAGATTTGACCTTTTGTAACACGGTGGGAGAACTGACTTTAGTTATGTTGCGGATAGCAAGAGTCGCCACCGACTTTTATTTTATCCAAAGGAAAGGCATAAAAGAACAGGAAAGACCTTTTAAAAGATTTTTGGGTCCGGGGGGTAGGTTATGTAAAGGGAAGGTGTTAGCACCCTTTACATACATGGTTATCCATGGGCTCTTAGTTACTTAGCTCACTTTAAATCGTTTTTTGAAATGTGAAGTGTGTGAATAGAAATTTTCATAAGAGTTTGATAATGATCCATGTACGGATGCGTAAAAAACTTGTGTTTGAAAATTGTTTGAAATTTGTGAAGTATTTGAAAAGTTTTTGAATAGTGAGCAAGTAACTATGAGGAACCTACCCTAAAGTTTAAGTCTTTTCTGTTCTTGAATCCTTTAAATGGTAAGACTATCCCTATTATTAAGGAATAGGTAGTCATTACCTTGGATGTGAGGGACATATGAGGGATATCTGTTTAATGAAGGCAACTGTAGGGTGTATTAAGCATTTAGGAGGGACTGTCATCATTATTCGAAAGGGACAAGATCTTTATGAAAGGCAACCATTAATGGACTTGATCTTTGATTATGAAGGGACTAGATGACTTTTTTTTAAGGGACTTTGCTTTATACACCCCACTTGACCTTATGATTAGGCAACATTGAGAGGCAACCCTAGAAAGTGAGATGGCGATCAAAGATCGACTTACGTGTGTGAGTGTTTAATTTATATTTATCTTATAATTTAAATGACCTAAATTCAATTTTTAAAATAGCATACATGTTACACTCCCTATTTTACTAACCATAGCATGCAAATTAAATAATTTAAATATTTACAAAAATTACATCCAGGAGCATTTACATAATAATAAAATAAAGCAATTTAAATAAATAGCAAGAATAAATAAATAAGCAAAATATAAATAATAAGTAAAATAAATAAATAAGCAAAAATAATTATAATAGGGGTTAGTAATAATAATTAAAAATAAATAAGGTTAGTGAAATAATAATAATAATAAGCATAATTTAAAAATAAATGGATTAGTAATAAGCATGATTAATAATAATAATAAACAAAACAAAATTTTAATGGTAAATAGAAAAATAAGAACAATTATGTTAATTAATTATAAAATTTAAAATTATAAACATATTATGAGAAATTAACAAATTTGCAAAATTTTTAGAAATTATTTTTATATATAATTAATTATAAACAACGATAGAATATTTATGTATTAAAATAGGATTAATTGTATATTAAATAAAATATATACATGATAATTATATTTACAGAAAAAATTAGAAGATAAAATTATAAGATAAAATTAGGTTTTTTAATTGTTTAGAAAAATAAATTAGGGTTTGTCAAATATTAGGGTTTATTCTAGAAAAATATTTTAGGGTTTATAAGTTTGTAAAATAAAATTAGTGTTGAAATAAGTTAAACAAAATTAAATCTAATTACTATAATATACATATTTTCAATTTTAAAATGTACATAATTTTAATCTATTTTTATTAATGTTTAATTAAAAGAGAATAAAAAGAATTATAAAAACAATTAAATTAAGAAAAAACAAACAAATAATAAAAAAAAATGATAAAACTTACCTGCTGGAGCCTGGGGTCGAACCCAGGTCTCCCAGCTTTCATCCACCACCACCAACCAACTGGGCTGCATGTGCAGCGTGTCTTTGAAACAGGTAATGAGAATAATATAGTAAACCTGTTAAGCAAAAGAATTTTAAGCAAAAAAAATGAACAATCCAAGGATCGAACCCTGGTCTTTGGCTTCAACGCTGGTATGCAAAACCAACTGAGCTACGCGCTCGTTGATGACATATAACGAAACAAGTACATAATAAAATAAGCTTTTTATTTGAATTTGACTTTCGCGCCAGTCAACTTCTTCTTCTACCTCATGACCTTCGCATTTACCTGCGAATTCCTCCACGAATTCTCCTGCGTGCTAATTCCTGCCAATTCTCAATCACCATGAAAACAGTAAAATTTTATGAAATTGATACATGAAATATGATCCTCAAGGTCCATACAACACGACCATGTCTTCCAAATTCATTTATATTTAATGAATCGAAGAGCCCTAAATTAGGTTTGCAAACCCTAGCTATGGCATCTTCCAATTCCCGCGGCTAAACTCAACCAAATTTATCCAGAAAGTTTCTAAACATCATAGCAAGCACAAATCAATAGTCAAACAGGATTAATCATGAGTAAATATCAAAAATCGAAAAATTATGAATGAACATGAACATGGATTCGGTTTTAGCATTTCATGAGGTTTGGGATGCATATGAGTATTGGTTTTCACTCAATGGTGGTCAGTGATCATGGCTATGTGCTTCAAATACCTTCAAATGTCCTGTAAATTGAAAAACGAATGTGAGTTTTGCTTGAATTTTTTGAAAAGTGAAACTTACTCTTGAGGCTGTGTAAATCCGTGGCTTGTGATTGTAATGTGTTAAGTACTTATAGGAGAATGAATTTAGGTCAAAAAATCAAGTCATTGTGTGGAAAATTTGATATGAAAAGATTCAAAATGATCATGCCTTAAAAATCAAATATTCTTGTATGAACACTTGCTATTTTTGGCTAATCCTCATGATTTCTTTCCACTTCAATTCTAATCAAATTTATGATTTTCTAGAAGCTTGATCCAATTCAAATCTTATATTTTCATATTTTATTTTTATTTAAAATGATTTTTAATGAATTAAATCAAAATAAATAAAAATAAAATAATAAAAAATCTGATTTTTAATGATTTGGGTCGTGCATGAAGTTATTGTATGGATTGGGTCATCATTTGGCAAGCCCATTTGGAGGAAATTGGTTTTAGACCTCCTTTTTCATCATAAACCAACTCAAAATTTCCCAACTTTGCAAGGGCACATATCCTTCAATTTTAATGCTATGAGGGTGTTCTTGGACATTTTGGAAAGCTTGAAGAGTCCTCTAACCAACCCCACTGGTTTCATGTCCATATCATTTACCAATATCAAGTTATGCCCTTTTGAAGTTGTTGACTTTTTGTTGACTTTCAAAAGGACCTATAATGTCTTAGCTCATACCTTCCAAATGAAGCATTTTTGGGCTTGACTTGTGAGACACAAAGTTGTATAGAATTCAATTTCCTTCAAAATGAGCTTTGAGTGGAGACTTGGTGATGAAGTATGTGAAAGTTATGGCTGGTCAAAGTTCAGTTGACTTTTACTAAGGAAACCCTAATTTAGAAACTCCTGATTCTTGATGATCTGGAATCTCCTTGATGAATCATGATCAACCATTGATCAAATGATGAATTTTACTTCATATACTTGATGTTGGCAAAAAATCATGAAGTTTTACTTTGGTTTGACCACAATTGACCTCAGTTTGACTTTTTGGCTGCATTGACTGATTTTGACTTATCTGATCATCTGACTGAGCAAACTTTTGAGAAAAGTCTTGAAACTTGTCATGGGGGTTCTTACACACATATAAGATGTTATGAAGCTCACTTGAAGTCTTGGAAGTCCATTTAGCCTGATTAAAGTCAAAACCCTAGTTTTGGATGCACTGCTTAGGAGGTGCATTGTCTGAGGGAATTGTCAACTCTTCTGACCAATTGTGAACTTTGTGAACCTTGTAAACCATCATAAAATGTCTTGTGATACTCATGGGAGGTATTGTGAACTTTGTGAACCTTGTGAACCTTCATGAAGTGACTTGTAGACTTCATGAACCTCATGAAAGGTCATGTAAACATTGTGAATCTTGTGAACCTTGTGAACCTTCAAGAAGTGACTTGTAGACTTCATGAACCTCATGAAAGGTTTTGTAAATGTTGAGAAGCTTGTGAACCTTGTGAACCTTCATAAAGTGACTTGTAGACTTCATGAACCTCATGAAAGGTTTTGAAAGCATTGTGGAACTTGTGAACCTTGTGAACCTTCTTAGCACACAAAGCCTTGTATTGTGAACCTTGTGAACTTCATAAAGTAACTTGTAGACTTCATGAACCTCATGAAAGGTCTTGTAATCATTGGGAAGCTTGTGAACCTTGTGAACCTTCATAAAGTGACTTGTAGACTTCATGAACCTCATGAAAGGTCTTGAAAGTGTTGAGAAGCTTGTGAACCTTGTGAACCTTCTTAGAACACAAAGTCTTATATTGTGAGGGCAAATTTTGGGGTGCAACAGCTGCCCCTGTTCAATTTTCTGAAACCTGAGGGGTTAGATTGGTATATTTGCCAGTCGTGACCTGGAAGGTTGAAGGGGATTGAACACAAAAGCCCAAAAATTTGCACTCACTAGTGCATAAAGTGGTACAGATGGCTAGTTGAATATGATTGAGTGGGCTTAAAGATGCCACTTGGAAGAAAATTCTTCAGATACCTGTCTTGGAGGATGAAGCAGTCCAAAATATGGAGGTACAATGATAGCTGTCAGGAGGATGGAGCAGTCCAAAATATGGAGGTACAATGATAGCTGTCAGGAGGATGGAGCAGTCCTGAGGTAATGATATGATTTCAGGAGGATGAAGCAATCCTGAAGTAAAGAAGCTGTCAGGAGGATAAAGCAATCCTGAGGTATTGATAATATGCTTTCAGGAGGATGAAGCAATCCTGATGTAATAAAAGCTTTCAGGAGGATGAAGCAGTCCTGATGTAATAAAAAGCTGTCAGGAGGATAAAGCAATCCTGAGGTAGTGAAGTTGTCAGGAGGATGGAGCAATCCTGAGGTAGCAATGTGATTTCAGGAGGATAAAGCGATCCTGATGTAATAGGAATTTTAAGGAGGATAGAGCAATCCCGAAGTAATGATGATAGCTGTCAGGAGGATGAAGCAGTCCTGGTGTAGTAATATGTTCCCAAGAGGATGAAGCAGTCTTAAGAGATGATAAGTCTTCAGGAGGATAAAGTAGTCCTGATGGATGATATGCTTTCAGGAGGATAAAGCAGTCCTGATGTAATAATAATCTTCCAGGAGGATGAAGCAATCCTGGGGTAATAGTATGCTTTCAGGAGGATAAAGCAATCCTGAGGTACAAGAAGCTGTCAGGAGGATAAAGCAATCCTGAGATGATAGTATGCTTTCAGGAGGATAAAGCAATCCTGAGGGATGATAATTTTCAGGAGGATAAAGCAGTCCTGATAATCACAAGTTTGTTTGCTGGAGAATTAACCTGAAAACAAGGTAGCATTCTGTATAGTAGCATTAGTTCATGTATTATGTATGCATGTATGATATGATGCACTCGAGTAATGTATTATGTATCAATGGATATGTATGTTATGATATGATGTAAATGATGTATGTATGATATGATGCTGCCGGAAGCGTCTGGATATCTTCGTATGATAACTGCTGGCCAGGGAAAATAAATCCCGGTTTGTTGCTGAAGAATATAAGGAACCTGTTCCTGTCTTGTTTGATAAAAGGTATACATAACCTCCTGTCTGCTGGGGATAATAAGGTATATATAACCTCCCGTCTGCTGGGGATAGCAAGGTATACATAACCTTCGTCTTCGTTTGATAGTAGGGTAGATATAACATCCCGTCTTCGTTCGTCGTACCTTTATTGGAAAGTAAATTCCCGAATATCCGTATGAGGATAAAATAGATGGATATAAATTCCAGGGGAGATGTGACTTTATGAAGATGGATTTGTCTCACTGTGGGTTTGTAACTGTCTTGTAAAGATGAACCGGCGAAGCTTCGTTGAGATCCTTCCCTCGTTCGTCCTTAGTAAATACTATTACTGCATTTTCATGCATTTCTGGTAAACATCAATCATATTAAAAAGCATACATGCATTTTTGGTAAACATCAATCATATTCAAAAGCATACATACATTCAAACACAACCAATGGACGTTTCGCTTATATAAATAGGGTAAAAGTAAATCTGGATTCAAAAATGGATTTTTATTTATATCAAAGAGTGACCTATACATAGGTAGGTTTGTACAAGGAGACATAAACCCTAATAAGAGGATTTTGTCATAAAGATTTTACAAAACAAAGAAAATCAACTATGTGGGAAATAATCCTATTGAGTTTCAATTCTACTATTGCCATTATCTTCAAGTATCTCATCTTCTGTTGTTGAGACGGAAATGATTGGATTGAGCTTTATCTGTTCGAGCATTGAGTAAGTGACACAACTGGTTGCAGTTTCATGGGTGATCCAAACGAGACATAGTCATACGCTTTAATCCCTAACTTTTGCCTGGATTGCCCTTTTAGGTTTTCGATCCACCGGGATACCCTTTTTTGCCCAAGCTGCCTTTTCAGGTTTTCAACTTGCCGGGTGTACATCTTTTTATATATATCCCTAATTTTTGCCCAAACCCTTTTGGTTTGCCGGGATGCCCTTATTTTTGCCTAGGCCTGTCAACCTAGCGGGTCTCTTTTCATGCGTAGTATTTTTTAACTATGTCTGCGTTTATAGGCTGTGGGAAGTCTTCACCATCCATTGTAGTCAGTATCATGGCACCTCCTGAGAACACTGTCTTGACTACAAATGGTCCTTCATATGTAGGAGTCCACTTGCCCCTAGGATCACCCTGTGGTAATATGATACGCTTGATTACCAAGTCACCAACCTGATATACCTTTGGCTTAACCTTCTTATTAAAAGCTTTGATCATCCGTTTCTGGTACATCTGGCCATGACAAACTGCTGCTAGCCTCTTCTCATCAATCAGATTTATCTGGTCAAGTCGAGTCTGAATCCATTCATCTTCATCCAAGCCTGCATCCTTCATAATTCTTAAGGAGGGAATCTGAACTTCAATGGGCAGAACTGCTTCCATACCATAGACTAAGGAGAATGGGGTTGCCCCTGTTGAAGTACGTATTGTGGTACGATAACCATGCAGAGCAAATGGTAACATCTCATGCCAATCTTTGTAAGTAACAGTCATCTTCTGTACAATCTTCTTAATGTTCTTATTAGCAGCTTCAACTGCCCCATTCATCTTCGGACGATACGGAGAAGAGTTGTGATGCTTAATCTTGAACTGCATGCAGAGATCAGTAATCATAGTGTTGTTCATATTAGAGCCATTGTCAGTAATAATCCTTTCGGGGATGCCATACCTACATATGAGATTATTCTTAATGAATCGAGCCACAACGTTCTTGGTAACAGATGCAAATGAAGTTGCCTCTACCCACTTCGTGAAGTAATCAATAGCAGCCAGGATGAAACGATGCCCATTAGAAGAAGTAGGCTTGATCTCACCAATCATATCAATGCCCCCACATGGCAAAGGGCCATGGAGCAGTCAACACATTCAATGGTGATGGAGGTACATGGACTTTATCAGCGTAAATTTGACACTTGTGACATGTTCTGGAGTGTTGATAGCAATCAGCCTCCATGGTGGACCAATAGTAACCTGCTCTCAAAATCTTCTTTGCCATAGTATGACCACTAGAATGAGTGCCAAAGATCCCATCATGCATATCTTCCATAATCTCTGTTGCTTCCTTCTTATCCACACAACGAAGCAAAGTTGAATCATGATTGCGCTTGTACAAAATGCCATTACTCAAAAAGAACTTAGCAGAAAAACTTCTCAGAAACTTCCTATCTTTGACAGATGCCCCTTCAGGGAACTCCTGAGCTTCAAGATATCTTTTTACTTCATAGAACCAAGGCTTCTCCTCTGCCCCTTCTGTGTCAATCTCATTGCAGTATGCAGGCTTCTCAAATCTATCAATAGTAATCTTTGGAGCTTCATCATCCCAGCTGATCTCAAACATGGATGCCATGGTGGCTAATGCATCTGCCAACTGATTCTCTCTCCGTGGAATATGTCCAAAGGTAATCTCTTTGAAATGTGGGATCAAAGACAACACATGTTCTCTGTAAGGAATGAGATTATCATGCTTGGTATCCCAATCTCCTTTAATCTGACTAACTACCAGGGCTGAATCTCCATACACATCAAGGAACTGAATCTTCATATCAATAGCGGCTTTAATACCCAGGATACATGCCTCATACTCAGCCATGTTATTGGTACAATAGAAACAAAGTCTGGCAGTAATCGGGGTATGACAACCTTCAGGGGAACTAATCACAACACCAACACCATTACCAAGTGCATTAGAGGCACCATCAAAAACCATAGTCCATCGGGATCCTTAGGTCCGTCATATTGTCCAGGTTCTTTGGTAATAATCATAATGTCTTCATCAAGAAACTCAAAACTCATTGACTGGTAATCATCTACTGCTTGATGAGCCAAATGATCAGCAACAACACTTCCTTTGATGGCCTTCTGAGTAGTATAATGTATGTCATATTCTGTCAAAATCATTTGCCATCTTGCAATTCTTCCGGAGAGAGCAGGTTTCTCAAATATGTACTTGATTGGATCCATCTTCGAAATCAATAAGGTAGTATGAGTCAACATATACTGTCTTAGTCGGCGAGCAGCCCATGCCAAAGCGCAGCAAGTTTTCTCGAGCAGTGAGTATCTTGTTTCACAGTCGGTAAACTTTTTGCTAAGGTAGTATATTGCCTGCTCTTTTCGACCAGACTCGTCATGTTGCCCCAACACACACCCCATTGAGTTGTCTAACACTGTTAAGTACATGATCAAGGGTCTTCCATCAACTGGTGGCATCAAAAATGGAGGTTCTAGCAGGTATCTTTTAATTTCATCAAAGGCAGTCTGGCATTCATCATTCCATTCCATCACCTGATCTTTCTTCAACAATTTGAAGATCGGCTCACAGATGGCAGTTAATTGGGAAATAAATCTTGCAATTTAATTCAATCGTCCCAAGAAACCTCTAACTTCCTTCTCAGTACGGGGAGCTGGCATCTCTCGTATAGCTTTCACTTTTGCAGGATCCACTTCAATACCTTTTCCACTGACAATGAAACCCAGGAGTTTACCAGACCTAACTCCAAAAGTACACTTGTTTGGGTTCAATCTCAACTTGTATTTCTTCAATCTCTCAAACAATTTATGCAAATGATCAAGATGTTGCTCTTCATTCTGGGACCTGGCTATCATATCATCCACATATACCTCTATCTCATGATGAATCATATCATGAAACAAAGCCACCATAGCACGCTGATATGTTGCCCCTGCATTCTTCAAACCAAATGGCATCACCTTATAGCAAAAGGTGCCCCACTGTGTAACAAAGGTTGTCTTCTCCATATCTTCAGGAGCCATCTTGATTTGATTGTAACCAGAGAAACCATCCATGAAAGAGAACACCTTATGCTGAGCAGTGTTATCTACCAGAACATCAATATGAGGAAGTGGGAAGTCATCTTTGGGGCTAGCCTTGTTCAAATCCCTGTAGTCCACACACATACGTACCTTACCATCTTTCTTAGGTACCGGCACCACATTTGCAACCCACTGAGGATAAGAAGTTACTGCTAAGAACCCTGCATTGAACTGTTTCATTACCTCTGCCTTGATCTTCTCTGACATTTCAGGACGCATACGACGAACCTTCTGCTTCTTTGGACGACAATCTTCTTTCACTAGTAAACGGTGAACCACAATGTCTGTATCCAATCCTGGCATATCTTCATAAGACCAAGCAAAGATCTCCACATAGTCGCGTAACATCTGAACCAGTCTGCTCTTGACACTATCCTCTAAATCAGCCCCTATCTTGACCTCTTTCCTGTTTTCTTCAGTTCCCAGATTCACAACTTCGACTGGCTCTTCATGTGGCTGTATGGCTTTCTCTTCTTGTTGTAACAACCTAGCAAGCTCTACAGGTACTTCACAATCGTCCTCATTTCCGTCTTCAGTTTGATAGATCGGATTCTCGAAATTATAATTGGCAATAGTAGGACTGTTATCAACAGGATCCAGAGTGGATGAGGATCTGCATTTTAGTGATGTGGGTGTGTGTAAGAACACATAGCTGATAAAGTAAAAATAAAAGAAAAGAAAGACAAGGAACACAATATTTACTAAAACGAAACGTCCACTGATTTTATTGAATGAAGTATGCAAATGAAATGACAGCCCGTAACAAGCACACCATTGTGCCCCGGGTAAGGCACAAGGCTTGAGAGTTTTAATTGTTCAAGAAATTACAAACTTAAAAAAAAGCAACAACACAGTAATAGTATTTACTCCTGACTAAAGGAGATAGGGATAACATCTTCAGCTTTCCAATTATTGAGTCCAGCACCCACAGTAGGAAAAATCCAAGCATCCAGATTGTAATCTTCATCATAGTCTCCCACAGCATTGATCTGATCTTTCATAACCCCTTGATTGGTGATACGAACAGCACGAGCACAACGAACAGCCTTCTGGGACTCTGCAGTGAAACCCAAACCAAACTTGTCAGACTTGTATGGGATATCAGGAAGCTGACCCCAAATAGTACAACCACCTTCATCTACCACAGCTCTAGCATCATTGAGGGAGGCCATTTCCATTGTTGGAGGTTTTCTGGTGACCATAGGAACTTTCTTCGCGACAGGAGGAGCTACATAATCATTAACAATCCAGGGAACCACTTCAAATGTCTGACACGGAGTTTCAATGTATTCACCTTCCATTTCCAGATACTTGAAAGTGTTTACATGGCTGACAAAGTATTCTTCTTCTCCATAGACGGTAACAACCTTTCCTTCCACCGGATATCTCAACTTTTGGTGTAATGTAGAGGTGACAGCACCTGCCCCATGGATCCAGGGACGACCAAGCAGACAAGAGTACGAAGGACGAATATCCATCACAAAAAATGTAGCAGTAAAAACCTGAGAGCCAACTTTAATCGGAAGATCAATTTCCCCATGCACTACTCTTCTAGAACCATCAAATGCCTTCACCACTATATTACTGGGTTTCAGCACAGCATCTTCAGGACTCAGCTTGTTCAGGACTTCCTTGGGCAACACATTTAGAGAGGAACCATTGTCTATCAATACATGTGACAGGGTAGTGCCCCTGCATTCAATTGAAATATGCAAGGCCCTGTTATGATCCCTCTTGGCAGGGGTCAAATCAGCATCAGAAAATCCCAACCCATTATCATAGGTCAGGTGGGCAACACAATTCTCAAACTGGTCAACAGAAATGGCATTGGGTACATGAGCAGTCTTCAGAAACTTAATCAGGGCTTTGGCATGAGCCTCAGAACATAACAACAAGGACAGCATAGAAATCTTGGAGGGAGTATGCCCCAACTGATCAACAATGTCATAATCACTCTTGCGAATGATTTTCAATACTTCCTCCATCTGCTTAGAGAGGTCATCAGCAGCTGGCACATCAGCAGGTATAGGCTCAATAACAGGACCTTTGCCCCGAGCATCGGTGGTAGAGGTAGCAGCAGGAGTAACTGTATTCTTAGAAGCAACTGGAGAAGAGAAGACTCTTCCACTACGTGTGATCTTACTTGATTCAGCAATATTATCAATATCAACAGGCACATCAGCTAAGGGCTCTTGCTTAACACCATGGATGTAAACATCAGACCCATAGTGCCAAGGCACAGCTTTATCAGATGTATAAGGAATAGGACCAGGAGTGGTAATGACTAGAGGAGCCACTCTGGCTTCAGCAACAACTTTCACAGGACCTTCAGCAGTAATCCTGATTGGGCCTTGATGGGTGATTTTAATAGGTCCCTTTGAAGTGATTCTTACCGGTACTTTGTCAACCATATCAACCTCTTCAATCCTCTTACCTCTAGTAATATGATCCACCATACTTTCTACAGACGATGGAGTCCTCTCAAACACTATAGTATACTTATCCATGAGACGCTGAATTCCATCTCTCAATCTCCAGCAACTATCCGGCTTATAGGTACAATACAAACAGTCTTCACGACAACCTGGAAAGAGCCCAGCTTGTACTAACTTTTTCTTGATAACAGACAATGGTGTGGTCAACTCTGCAACTGAATAGACATGTAAATCTTCATCAATGGCATTGACAGTCTTCTCGTGATTTGGCATGGGAGCAGTAATCACATTTGGAGTACCCGGAGGGTCAAACTCAATCTCTCCAGCCTCAATCATATCTTGAATTTTGTTCTTCAAGACCCAACAGTTATTAGTATCATGACCCTGACAGTTTGAATGATATGCACATCGTGCATTGGGATTGTACCTGGGAGAGGTAACATTAGGATTCTGAGGAGCCTCTTTCAGAGTAATGAGTTCAGCCTTCAACAAGTGTTGCAATGCCTGAGCCAGTGACATGTTGATCTTCGTGAACTGCCTTCTAGCCCTCTGTTGGTTGCCCTGTGGCTGCTCTGTTGTTGCAGAAGTTGGATTTGAAATATGAACTGCACTAACAGACTGATGCCTTCTGTTACGATCAGGTTGACCATAAACAACATTGGATTCTTTCTTCCCAGTGGGAGGCTTCTTTGCAGCACCTGATGAAGAAGTACCCACTTGGATCTTGCCATTCTTTATACCATTTTCCACTCGCTCTCCTGTCATTATCAACTCAGTGAAGCCAGATGATGAGCTTCCAATGAGATGACTGTAAAATGGACCATTCAGCGTACACATGAACATATCAACCAATTCCCTGTCAGTCAAAGGGGGTTGAACTCTTCCAGCTAAATCTCTCCACTTCTGAGCATATTCCTTAAAACTTTCTTTGGCACCCATAGACATGCTCTGAAGCTGCATGCGAGTGGGGGCTAAGTCAGCATTGTATTGATACTGCTTATAGAAAGCCTCAGCAAGATCATTCCAGTCTCTGATGTTGATACTCTCCAACTGATAATACCACTCCAACTGAGCTCCAGATAAGCTCTCTTGAAAAAAGTGGATCCACAATTTCTTATCAGCAGTGTGAGGTTGAATTCTTCTGACATAAGACCTCAGATGCAGCTTGGGACAAGAGACCCCATCATAAACAACAAAGGTAGGAACCTTAAAACCAATGGGTATGACTACCCCAAATATCAAACTCAAATCCTCAAAATCCAGCCCAGATGATTTCTGCAACTCCATAGCATCCATTCTATCCACCAGCATCTTGAATTTGTCTTCATTAGGCTCATGGTAGTAATTAGCCTCAGAATCAGAGTCCCCCATAGTGTCGTGGAGACTGCCTCCCTCTTTTTCAGATTCTTCAGATTCATAGTCTTCAGCTGGTTCTTTGGTCTTGGCAAGACCTTTGAACCTTCTTCCCATGTTGATCAGGCCACCTGACCTTCTAGTCTTCTTAGTCTTCTTGGCCAGCAGTGCCTTTAGTTCATCCTGCCTCTTGGACAGGTTCAAGATCAGCTCTTGGAACTGTGCATTTTGTGCCTGGAGATCCTTAACTGATTGTTCAAGAGCCATTGCTGAAATAAACAGCGAGAAGATGAGAAACCTGTGCACAATTATAAACCTGTGATGCAATGATATGGTATGTATAAATGCGTATGCAATGTTTTCAAGGACCGCAGGATTTAAATTTGCTTAAACACACAAGAAGGTAAACTTTTATTAGTAATAAATTTGTTTTGCCTCTTGGGCTTACAAAAATGAAAATGAAATAAGTACAAAAGATGGGGTTTTAAGTCTCCCATGGACGTTTCCTCTTTGTGTTGAGGTATGAGTTGAGATTCCGTTCCTCATGAAGTTGCTTTGTTAGTTCCAGGATCCTTTCTTGGCTTGCTTTGTAATGAGCCTCAAAAGTATCCCTTTGCTCCTTCAATTGGATCCAGGATCTCTGTAAGTCTTCCATGTCAGTAGGCATGTCTGGGTGAAGGATGGTATAAGCAGTGTCTCCTTCAGCAACAGGTTCCATGGTAACTGGCAAGATAGCAGGATATGGCATCATGAGAGTCTGAGCACGAGATCGTACCCATCTGAGATAAGCTTCCATAGGAATAGTGTACTTAGGCTCCAGTGTCTTGCTGTCAACCCTGTTCACTTTTCCCCAGGCTCGTATGAATCTCTGACGGTAACCCTGAAGATCGTTGTCGTAGTCAAACACAATGCCCTGAATCAACATGTCATGAGGACCATCACTCCGAGCGTAACCAAACTGTCGTAAAGCTAGAGAGGGGTTGTAGGTGATGCCTCCTCTTATGCCTAGAAGTGGCACATTCGGAAACTCCCCACAACGGTCAATGATAGTAACATTCTCCATAGATCTGGAGCACCAATGGATATCTGAGTGAGAAAGTGACATGATCCTCTTGGACCATCTGAAACCTTGCTCATTCTTCATCACTGAGCGAGGAAGGTGAGAAATAAACCACCTAGAAAGCAAAGGTATGCAGCACATCAAAGTTCCTCTTGCCCTTGTAGTACGGGTGTGAAGAGAATGTAGTATGCCTCCAAGCAATGTAGGCACTGGATTGTGACTCAGGAATATGTTGATGGCATGAACATCTATGAACTGATCCGGATTGGGGAACAATACTAAGCCATATATCAGCAAGGCTAAGATCTCCTCAAAAGCATCATAGCTCATGGCCTTCAAGAACATTTGAGCCTTCTCTATCAACACCTTGGCTAGAACACCATTGACTCCACTTCTCGTTTCTAGAACAATATCAGACTTCTTCAGATGTTGAGCTGCAGCAATAACCTCAGGTTTAGGCTCTCTTTCCAAGCCTGTGAATGGTTTCTGATCAAGAACAGGTATGCCCAGAAGTTTAGAGAACTCCTCCATGGTTGGAACCAGCTGGTAGTCGGGGAATGTGAAGCAATGGTGCTTTGGATCAAAGAACTGAAACAGGACACTCATCATGTCTTCATTGAACCCTGAGGTGACTAGATCCAATAAGTTACCATGTCTCTTGATGAACTGGGAATGATCAGACACCTGAGAAATCAACTCTTTAAGCTTAGCAGGTATGCCCACAAAGTTGATCCTGATGGTGTTTCTACGAACTGAAGCCATGACCTACAATAAAGAACAAAGATAAATCCATTGGTCCTTGAAATGGTTAGTGAAAATGCTATGCTTATGATGCATGATGATGTCATGATGTTATGCTCAATCACAAACATGTGGCACACACAAGCAAGTCACACAATAGCCCTAGGTTTAAAGGCTTGCATGAGGTTCAAAGGTAAGTACCCTCCCCTGAAGTTAGTTGGTTCATCCTGTCCTACAAAAGTAACCAGGTTCTAAGGGATCTCAATATCATTGATCCTTCACAAGGGTGGTTGATCAGAAGGCAACTTACTTGCCAACCAAAACCTTCCAAGTTTAAGATCTCAATGAGTGTAGTATCGAGTGTCAACCAACTTCAGTCTGCACCAAAGCCGGTTACCTCACTACTTTCTAAAGGCCAAGATGAGTTTAACTAGGGTTCTAAAAGTTAGTTAGTGCATTGACAACATATGGCAGCCTCATATTATCCTCAACTTGACTTAAGGAACATAAGCACCAACCAAGAAGTCGCACTAACTATGGCCACCAGATCAACCGTATCGATATACGTCGTACAGTTTCCTTGGTCTATTGCCATTTACCTATGGTACACTAGATCCGGGTTAGGACCTTTCACACATAAGAGCACCCCAACAAGATAATATAAAGCAAACAAGACAAACAATTTAAAGTGATCTAATTCCTAAGGGTACCCCTCTTAAATTTTCATCCCCAGCAGAGTCGCCAGTTCTGTAACACGGTGGGAGAACTGACTTTAGTTATGTTGCGGATAGCAAGAGTCGCCACCGACTTTTATTTTATCCAAAGGAAAGGCATAAAAGAACAGGAAAGACCTTTTAAAAGATTTTTGGGTCCGGGGGGTAGGTTATGTAAAGGGAAGGTGTTAGCACCCTTTACATCCATGGTTATCCATGGGCTCTTAGTTACTTAGCTCACTTTAAATCGTTTTTTGAAATGTGAAGTGTGTGAATAGAAATTTTCATAAGAGTTTGATAATGATCCATGTACGGATGCGTAAAAAACTTGTGTTTGAAAATTGTTTGAAATTTGTGAAGTATTTGAAAAGTTTTTGAATAGTGAGCAAGTAACTATGAGGAACCTACCCTAAAGTTTAAGTCTTTTCTGTTCTTGAATCCTTTAAATGGTAAGACTATCCCTATTATTAAGGAATAGGTAGTCATTACCTTGGATGTGAGGGACATATGAGGGATATCTGTTTAATGAAGGCAACTGTAGGGTGTATTAAGCATTTAGGAGGGACTGTCATCATTATTCGAAAGGGACAAGATCTTTATGAAAGGCAACCATTAAGGGACTTGATCTTTGATTATGAAGGGACTAGATGACTTTTTTTTAAGGGACTTTGCTTTATACACCCCACTTGACCTTATGATTAGGCAACATTGAGAGGCAACCCTAGAAAGTGAGATGGCGATCAAAGATCGACTTACGTGTGTGAGTGTTTAATTTATATTTATCTTATAATTTAAATGACCTAAATTCAATTTTTAAAATAGCATACATGTTACACTCCCTATTTTACTAACCATAGCATGCAAATTAAATAATTTAAATATTTACAAAAATTACATCCAGGAGCATTTACATAATAATAAAATAAAGCAATTTAAATAAATAGCAAGAATAAATAAATAAGCAAAATATAAATAATAAGTAAAATAAATAAATAAGCAAAAATAATTATAATAGGGGTTAGTAATAATAATTAAAAATAAATAAGGTTAGTGAAATAATAATAATAATAAGCATAATTTAAAAATAAATGGATTAGTAATAAGCATGATTAATAATAATAATAAACAAAACAAAATTTTAATGGTAAATAGAAAAATAAGAACAATTATGTTAATTAATTATAAAATTTAAAATTATAAACAAATTAAATAAATTATAAACATATTATGAGAAATTAACAAATTTGCAAAATTTTTAGAAATTATTTTTATATATAATTAATTATAAACAACGATAGAATATTTATGTATTAAAATAGGATTAATTGTATATTAAATAAAATATATACATGATAATTATATTTACAGAAAAAATTAGAAGATAAAATTATAAGATAAAATTAGGTTTTTTAATTGTTTAGAAAAATAAATTAGGGTTTGTCAAATATTAGGGTTTATTCTAGAAAAATATTTTAGGGTTTATAAGTTTGTAAAATAAAATTAGTGTTGAAATAAGTTAAACAAAATTAAATCTAATTACTATAATATACATATTTTCAATTTTAAAATGTACATAATTTTAATCTATTTTTATTAATGTTTAATTAAAAGAGAATAAAAAGAATTATAAAAACAATTAAATTAAGAAAAAACAAACAAATAATAAAAAAAAATGATAAAACTTACCTGCTGGAGCCTGGGGTCGAACCCAGGTCTCCCAGCTTTCATCCACCACCACCAACCAACTGGGCTGCATGTGCAGCGTGTCTTTGAAACAGGTAATGAGAATAATATAGTAAACCTGTTAAGCAAAAGAATTTTAAGCAAAAAAAATGAACAATCCAAGGATCGAACCCTGGTCTTTGGCTTCAACGCTGGTATGCAAAACCAACTGAGCTACGCGCTCGTTGATGACATATAACGAAACAAGTACATAATAAAATAAGCTTTTTATTTGAATTTGACTTTCGCGCCAGTCAACTTCTTCTTCTACCTCATGACCTTCGCATTTACCTGCGAATTCCTCCACGAATTCTCCTGCGTGCTAATTCCTGCCAATTCTCAATCACCATGAAAACAGTAAAATTTTATGAAATTGATACATGAAATATGATCCTCAAGGTCCATACAACACGACCATGTCTTCCAAATTCATTTATATTTAATGAATCGAAGAGCCCTAAATTAGGTTTGCAAACCCTAGCTATGGCATCTTCCAATTCCCGCGGCTAAACTCAACCAAATTTATCCAGAAAGTTTCTAAACATCATAGCAAGCACAAATCAATAGTCAAACAGGATTAATCATGAGTAAATATCAAAAATCGAAAAATTATGAATGAACATGAACATGGATTCGGTTTTAGCATTTCATGAGGTTTGGGATGCATATGAGTATTGGTTTTCACTCAATGGTGGTCAGTGATCATGGCTATGTGCTTCAAATACCTTCAAATGTCCTGTAAATTGAAAACCGAATGTGAGTTTTGCTTGAATTTTTTGAAAAGTGAAACTTACTCTTGAGGCTGTGTAAATCCGTGGCTTGTGATTGTAATGTGTTAAGTACTTATAGGAGAATGAATTTAGGTCAAAAAATCAAGTCATTGTGTGGAAAATTTGATATGAAAAGATTCAAAATGATCATGCCTTAAAAATCAAATATTCTTGTATGAACACTTGCTATTTTTGGCTAATCCTCATGATTTCTTTCCACTTCAATTCTAATCAAATTTATGATTTTCTAGAAGCTTGATCCAATTCAAATCTTATATTTTCATATTTTATTTTTATTTAAAATGATTTTTAATGAATTAAATCAAAATAAATAAAAATAAAATAATAAAAAATCTGATTTTTAATGATTTGGGTCGTGCATGAAGTTATTGTATGGATTGGGTCATCATTTGGCAAGCCCATTTGGAGGAAATTGGTTTTAGACCTCCTTTTTCATCATAAACCAACTCAAAATTTCCCAACTTTGCAAGGGCACATATCCTTCAATTTTAATGCTATGAGGGTGTTCTTGGACATTTTGGAAAGCTTGAAGAGTCCTCTAACCAACCCCACTGGTTTCATGTCCATATCATTTACCAATCTCAAGTTATGCCCTTTTGAAGTTGTTGACTTTTTGTTGACTTTCAAAAGGACCTATAATGTCTTAGCTCATACCTTCCAAATGAAGCATTTTTGGGCTTGGCTTGTGAGACACAAAGTTGTAGAGAATTCAATTTCCTTCAAAATGAGCTTTGAGTGGAGACTTGGTGATGAATTATGTGAAAGTTATGGCTGGTCAAAGTTCAGTTGACTTTTACTGAGGAAACCCTAATTTAGAAACTCCTGATTCTTGATGATCTGGAATCTCCTTGATGAATCATGATCAACCCTTGATAAAATGATGAATTTTACTTCATATACTTGATGTTGGCAAAAAATCATGAAGTTTGACTTTGGTTTGACCACAGTTGACCTCAGTTTGACTTTTTGGCTGCATTGACTGATTTTGACTTATCTGATCATCTGACTGAGCAAACTTTTGAGAAAAGTCTTGAAACTTGTCATGGGGGTTCTTACACACATATAATATGTTATGAAGCTCACTTGAAGTCTTGGAAGTCCATTTAGCCTGATTAAAGTCAAAACCCTAGTTTTGGATGCACTGCTTAGGAGGTGCATTGTCTGAGGGAATTGTCAACTCTTCTGACCAATTGTGAACTTTGTGAACCTTGTAAACCATCATAAAATGTCTTGTGATACTCATGGGAGGTATTGTGAACTTTGTGAACCTTGTGAACCTTCATGAAGTGACTTGTAGACTTCATGAACCTCATGAAAGGTCATGTAAACATTGTGAATCTTGTGAACCTTGTGAACCTTCAAGAAGTGACTTGTAGACTTCATGAACCTCATGAAAGGTTTTGTAAATGTTGAGAAGCTTGTGAACCTTGTGAACCTTCATAAAGTGACTTGTAGACTTCATGAACCTCATGAAAGGTTTTGAAAGCATTGTGGAACTTGTGAACCTTGTGAACCTTCTTAGCACACAAAGCCTTGTATTGTGAACCTTGTGAACTTCATAAAGTAACTTGTAGACTTCATGAACCTCATGAAAGGTCTTGTAATCATTGGGAAGCTTGTGAACCTTGTGAACCTTCATAAAGTGACTTGTAGACTTCATGAACCTCATGAAAGGTCTTGAAAGTGTTGAGAAGCTTGTGAACCTTGTGAACCTTCTTAGAACATAAAGTCTTGTATTGTGAGGGCAAATTTTGGGGTGCAACACCTTTGAGACCAAACCAAGCCGTATTGTTGGGAGAGAAACCAAGGTACTGAGAAATAAAGAGATACCACTTGTTAAAGTGCAATGGGACGAGACGCATCCGGGCGATGCTACGTGGGAGTTGGAATCAGAAATGCGGGAATCATATCCTCACTTGTTCAGGTAATCTTTCAAATTCGTGGACGAATTTTATTTAAGGGGGGATGATGTAATACCCTGTATTTTATTTAAAGCTCTGGACAATATTAATTGGCAATAATATTATTTTGGAATACTCTAAGAAAATTTAATGGAACTAAATAGAGTAATTCATGGGATTATATTTTATTAATTGATATTAGCCGACTCAGAGGTTTTATAAAATAGAGGATTAAGAGACATTTTCGGATACTCTCTAATTTTGACATATCGGTAAAAATATAAGCTTTAATATTTTTATCTATATAGAAAGATTATGAGAGAAAGAGAAAGTTGGTAAGAAAAGAAGAAAAGAAGAAAAGGAGAAGAGAAGAGAAGAAGAAGAGGGAAAAAGCCCTAAAGCTCCAATTTTTCATTCCCGATCATACGTTCGTCGAATCAACTCAATCTTTCCGCCAATCTTCATCTCTCGAGGTGGGTTCTTAGTTAGAAACTTTTATCTTTGATTTTGGTTGAGTTTTAGAAATGTTTGTGGTTAGGGCTTAGTTGGAAATCTAAGAAAAATTGGAAGTTTAACGGTTAAAACTCGATTAAAACCTACATAAAATACTCATATTATGATAATGGATGCGTTTGATCATGTCTTGTTGCATTGGTTGATGTTTGGGAATGATTGGGTGTGGGAAGAGTGTTTTCCCGTAAGGCTGGAATTTCGGGACTGGTGTAGCTCGCTCAGCGAAAGTTCCAGGGTGAGTTTCCAACTTTGGTTTTTAATTCATAACTTATGATTCGGGTATCCGTTTTGAGCGTTCCACATACCGTTTTGAAGCTAATAGCATAATCTATCTATTAAGATCAAGAAACATTATTTTCGAGCCGACTTTTACCCGACTATTTTTCAAATGACCAAAACTTGATAAAATGGAACTTGTGAGTTAATGGAAATAGAGAAAGGTACGATTGTGAGGTATCTATGTTTCCTTTAGACTCGTTTGAATTATGATTTATGTTTTGTTTTTAGGATCCTCCATAAGGTCTTGTATACCTCTCTATGTGGTTACTATGTGTTTCCCTAGAGCATCCGTAAGGACTTGAGGTATCCGTTGTGTATGCATGGGCGTTGATTTGAGAATTGAACACTATAATCCCAGTAAGGTCTTGAGTAAGCCTTGAGGTGGGTTGTCCTTAGTCCCACGTGAAGCATCCGTAAGGACTTGGGGCAAGTACTATGCTAGTTATGTGTCAATCTTGAGTAAGTCTTGAGGTGGTTTATCTTTAGTCCCACGGGAAGCATCCGTAAAGATTGAAGCTCGTGTTATGTCAATTCCTCCGTAAGGTCTTGTATAAGTCTCAAATTGTTACTATGTGTTTCACTAGAGCATCCGTAAGGACTTGAGGTAGACATTTCCCTTTGTGTTTTGAAATCATGTGTGGACCTTAGTTTCCCCTATGTCCTTGTTTCTTGTGTAAATTGGTTGTGAAGCATGCGAATTTCATTGGAAATGACCCTTAGAGCCGAGAGAACTCTAAGATAGTGAACCCACTGAGATGTTTTATCTCACCCCATGTTGATGTTGTTATTTCAGGTACTTCAGGTTCTGCTAAGGGTAAGGATAAGGCGACTTGATTATCCTTACTAGTTGATGGCTTAGTTCAAATCCCTATAGTCCACGCACATTCTAACCTTGCCATCCTTCTTGGGGATTGGCACGATGTTAGCTACCCACTCAGGGTACTTTGCAACTGCGAGGAATCCAGCATCAAACTATCTTTTGACCTCTTCTCGAATCTTCAAAGCCATGTCTGGTCTTGTTCTTCGGAGCTTTTGCTTTACTGGAGGACAATCTGGTCGAAGAGGCAACTTGTGGACCACTATGTTTGTGTCTAAGCCGGGCATATCCTGATACGACCTTGCAAACACATCCACATACTCCTTGAGAAGCTTGACCAATATTTATCTAACGTCTGCCCCAAGTATTGTACCAATTTTGACTTCCTTCTTGTCTTCGTCGGTGCCAAGGTTAATGGTCTCTACCTGCTCCTTATGTGGCTGAAGATCTGTGTACTCATACTCAACTAATCTTGCCAGTTCTTCGGGAATGTCACAATCTTTCTCACTTTCATCTTCCGCTTGGTAGATGGGCGAATCAAAGTTAGAAGAGAATATAGAGTCATTGGATTCAACATGGTTTTCATTTTCTCTGCATATGGGAATGATTTGCTTTTATTAAAAGTGAAAACAGAGAGATGCAAGAAACCTTTTATTGGTTTTGAAAGATTGTCATTTTCTTTTTAAAGGTGAAAAGAGAAAAAACAGTAAATAAACAAAATAAGAATTTAACAAAATGCCTTCATTGATTGAATAACTTGAAAATGACAAGGGGCCCTACAAAATGACCCCATAGCCTTGGGCAGAGCTAGGGAACTTTGAAAACATTTAAATAAAACAATAAATTACTTTGACAGTGGAAAAAATCAGGGATCTCGACTGCCTCCCAATTGCCCAAAGTTGCTTCACACTGATAAACCAAATGATCCACATCTTCATCTTCAGCATCCCTATTAATTGCATTGATCTGATAGCCAGCACTGGAAAACACCTCTTTAATGGTCTTTAGACGTCCTTTAACAGAGGTTGATGCTCCTTCTTTCACATGAGTTGGTTTGTAACCCAACCCATAGCGATCTAGCTTCTGTTTGACTTCAATGACATCACCCCATCCTTCATAGATTCCTTCTTTGATAGTGGAAATGGTACTTTTCAGCGACACAAAAGATGGAATACCCTTCCCCTCTGGTTCCTCTACTTCCATGAGGACAACATTAGCTATCTCCAAAGCTTAGAAAGCAGTTTCTAAAGCATCTTCATCAGCCTCAATGTAACTAAAGGAGGAAAGATTGCTAACCATAAGGTCTTCCTCACCAGACACAGTTACCAACTAATTATCGACCACAAACTTCATCTTTTGATGCAGGGTAGAGGTGATTTCCCCAGTGGCATGAATCCATGGTCTTCCCAGTAAACAACTGTAATTAGGGTTAATGTACATAACCTGGAAAGTGATTTTGAACACTTGTGGTCCAATCAAGATTGGTTAGTCTACTTCTCCGATAATAGTCCTCCTTGACCCATCAAAAGCTTTCACAATCAGTGCACTGGGCCTCATTTCTGCCCATTGATAAGATAACTTAGCAAGTGTCCTTTTCGGCAAAACATTGAATGAAGATCCCGTATCCACAAGAACTCTTGCTAAAGTATCCTCTTGGAATTTCACAGATATATGGAGAGCACAATTATGGTCCAAGCCCTCCTTTGGAAGATCTTCCATACTGAAGTTGAGATTATTACATGCAGTGATGTTGGCAATGACTCCGTCAAACTGATTCACAGTTATGTCATGCGTAACATGAGTTTGGGCTAGTAATTTCTGGAGAGCACCTCGGTGGGCTGGTGAATGCATAAGAAGTGATAAGATAAATATTTTGCAAGGCGTTTGATGTAGCTGATCAATTACCTTATAATCATTCTTCTTAATGATTCTGAGAAATTCGGCGTTCTCCTCTTCCAAGACCAACCCTTTATCCTTGTTGGCAACAACGGGAATTACTTCTTTAGGTGGAATTGGTGGAACCGTATTGACCTGCTGAGTGTAAACACGACCACTGCAAGTTAATCGACTTGCACCTGCTATGTCAACATTCGCCACTTTAAACTTTCCTTCTAACCAGCATGTTCAAACTTCTGATGAACTCCCCCTGTATCATACTTCCATGGAACTGCTTGGTATCTTCATAAAGGAAAGGGTTACTTCTTTGCTCCATCCTCGGTTCTGGCATATTGAAAATGGGCACCACAGGTTCTGGCATATTGAAGATGGGTTGAACTCTTGGGGATTCAAGCATGTTAGACACTGGTGCCATGGTAGAATCAGATTCAGGCAAGTTGAAAATGGGTTCAATCATTGCCACTTCATTCCTCTTCACACGACTGCTTACTTGTAAAATACCCAGATTAATCAAACTTTGAACATCTCTCAAGACCAGTTCACATCCTTTTGGATTATTAGCACAAGATTCACAATTCTTATGACAATTCTTCAGCATACCCACATCTATTAACTTCACATGGAAGTTTCTAAGCGGGGTTTTGATCTCTGTGGCATCGAAGATCAAATCTTCGTCAGACTCATCAACAAAGGCATTTATAGACCCATGCTTAGGTAAAGGATTATCTTTGACATTCAGACCAATATCTCCAAATGACAAAATATTTGTATCCATTAAATCCTTCACAACATACTTCAAAGCGATACAATTTTCCAAATCATGCGCTGGAGCACCTTCATGGAATAAACAGTGGGCGCTTGAATTGTAACTTGGTGGAAGCGGATCTGGTGGAGGACCCAAAGGCCTTGGAGTAACCAAGCCTCTCTTCAGTAGTGAGGGATATAATTCAATATAGGCCATAGGGATCCGAGGATTAGGAGGCCTTCCTCCCGGTCTTCTATTCTAAGTTGGGATTTGGATAAGGAGCTGGAGTCCTCTGCTGGTAAGCTGAAGCATTGGGTGCTTGTTGATAGCCTAGAATGTTAAGCATTGGTTGATAGGCTGGAACCACTGGAGCTGCTTGCTGATACATTGGTACTGCTTGAGTTGGCCGATACATTGGAACATGTTGATTATACGATGGTTGAACTGCCGCTACATAGGGATGTTGAACGTACTGTGGTGGATAGGCATATTGTTGTTGAGCCACAGGTGAAGGCCTCTGCCAAAGCTGATTTCTCCTTTGACTCGTCATCATTGCATTTGTCTCGCCTTCTTTCTTTTTGTGGAAATTGCCGGTAAACTTCTTAACATTGTTTCCATTACTGTTGTTGGAGCTGCTGGATGCACCACTAATCTTACCATCTTCAGACCAAGTTCAACCTTGATTCCCATAGCCACAAGATCAGAGAAGCTAGCAGTTATGCTTCCCACCATTCTCTCAAAGAATTCTGGTTGTATAGTGTCAACAAACCAGTCAACTAACTCTTTCTCAGTCAATGGAGGATCTACTTGAGAAGCGGTCCCTCTCCATCTTTGAGCATATTCTTTAAAAGACTCAGAATCTTTATGGGAAATACTCAACAACTGCCTCCTATCGGGAGCGAGGTCCATATTGTACTTGTATTGCTGAATGAAAGCATCCGTCAGGTCTTGGAAACAACGGATTTTTGACTGATCTAGAGTCAGATACCACTTGGAGGAAATTCCTTTCAGACTATCTTGGAAGTAATGGATCATCAGTTTGTCATTGTCAACTTGCGCTGCCATTCTCCGATAGTACATTAAAATATGGCTTTTAGGACATGTTGTGCCTTCATACATATCAAAGGTGGGCGTCTTGAACTTGGGAGGTATCACTAGTCCAGACACAAGGCATATTTCTCTGGCAGCAGTACCAAAGATCTGGTCGCCTTCAATTCTTCTCAACCTCTTTTCAAGAGTGTCAAAATTCTCTTGCATCTTCTCATGTTTCTCATTACCATTTTCAGACATGTCTGGCACATCGTACACCCGAGGATAATTAAAGTATGGTTGGACACGGGTGTGCATAATATCTGGTGTAAAATTAGTAACCACGTGGTTCTTTTCAGTAGTCAAAGGAATAGTTTGCTGAGTGGTGTTGCACCCCAAAAATTGCCCTCACCTAGTCAAGGAATTGTGTAACAAGGTGTCCCAAGAGGTTAACAAGGTTCAAAAGGTTCACAAGGTATCTCAAGAGGTTCACAAGATTCACAAGGTTCACAATTAGTCAGAAAGTTTGACAATTCCCTCAAACAAAGCATCCTCATAAGCAATGCATCCTAAACTAGGGTTTTGGATTTCATAAGGCTAAATGGATTTCCAAGGCTTCAAGTGAGCTTCATAGCATCCTATATATCTTCAAGAATCCCTATGTCAAGTTTCAAGACTTTCCCAAAAGGTTTGCTCAGTCAGATAATCAGATAGGCTAAAATCAGTCAAAGCAGTTAAAAAGTCAAACTAAGGTCAACTATGGTCAAACCAAAGTCAAACTTCATGATTTTTTTGCCAACATCAAGTATATGAAGTAAAATTCATCATTTGATCAAGGGTTGATCATGATTCATCAAGGAGATTTCAGATGATCAAGAATCAGGAGTTTCTAAATTAGGGTTTTCATAGGAAAAGTCAACTGAACTTTGACCAGCCATAACTTTCACATGCTTCATCAAAACTTTTCCATCCAAAGTTAATTATGATTAATTAGTCAAAGTGAAGCCCAAAAATTCTTCATTTGGAAGGTATGAGCTAAGACATTATAAGTCATTTTAAAAGTCAACAAAAAGTCAACATCTTCCAAAGGGCATAATTTGAAAATGGTAAAGGATATGGGCATGAGACCAAAGAGGTTGGTTAGAGGACTCTCTAAGCTTTCCAAAATGTCCAATAAAACATTCATAGCCTTAAAATTGAAGGATTTGTGACTTTGTAAATTTGGGAAATTTTTGAGAGGTTTATTGAGCAAATGGAGTCTTTGAATCATTTCTTTCCACATGGGCTTGCATTTTTATGACCCAATCACTACCATGACATCATGCACGAACCAAATATCATTTATTCAGATTTTTATTTATTTTATTTTATTTATTTTGATTTTATACATTAAAAATCATTTTAAATCAAAATAAAATATGAAAATTCAATATTTGAATGTGATTCTTCTTCTAGAAAATCTTAAAAGTCATTTAAAGTTGATTGGAATCAAACAAATTCGTGCTAGCCTAAATTAGAAAGGTTTGATGAGATTTTTTCAATATTTGAAAGTTGTGAAACTTCATGATCAAGCAATCAAGACAAAGCCCATAAATCCAAAAACTTTTGACCTAATTCAACTCCCTACATATACACAAACTGATCACAAGTGCAAGGGGACGAAATCCTGCCTCCAAGAACATTCATCAAACTTCAAATTTTCATCTAAAAAGTGAGATTCGGTTTTTGACTTAGAGGCTATACCAAGAGGTTTTGAAGGTTTCAACACATTCCTTGATGATCACTGAACCTATTTGAATCATTTACAGCATTCAAATCATGACATATAGCATAAACCGAATCCATAATGTTCTTGTTCTTATTTTTTTTCGATTATGATTATTTGTGCAATGATAATGAATTCTAATCATATATTTGTGTTAGTTGTGATGTTTAGATGATTTATGGGCAAAAAGATTGGAGAATCATGACCTAAACCGAAAGTTGCCATTGTTAGGGTTCTTGAGCAAAATTTAGGGTTCTTCGATTTATCCATTATAAATTAATTTTAAAGCTGTAAATGAACTGTATGATGTTTGTGGATCATGACCATGTGATCAATTTGATGAATCATTACGTATTGATGATGATATGAGATTTGCAGGTTTCGAATGTAGGTAAATTCACAGGAAGATTTGAAAGAAATTTCGCAGGTAATAGGTTGAAGATGAAGCAGCCTGGCGCCAAAGTCATATTCAGAAATTTGTTTTAAAATAAAAGGATTTATTGTTGAATCTATGTTGAACGCGCCCCATGTGGCTCAACTGGTTTGTGTGTTTGCTTGTGAGTATAATGGTCCTGGGTTCGATTCCCCCCCAGGCCATTTTGTTTTTGCGTTTTATTTTTTATTTTTGTAGGTTAATAACAAAAGGATTCGTACCCAGCATATAGTCACCAAGACACGCTTGGCCTGGTGGTGAGGTTGTCGGTCCAGTATGTGAAGCCTAGGGTCTGGGTTCGAATCCCAGCCCCAGGTATGTTTTTTTTTCAATTTTTTTTGTTTTCTTTTATATCATATTTATTTAATTTAATTAATTTCTAAACAACAATTTCTAAAATAAATGTTTATATTATTTCTTATACTAAAAAATTTCATATTTTTAAAATTCAAACTTTATTTTTTCAAAAATCAAATTGTTATATTTATTTTATTTTATATTTATTAATTTGTATATATTTTATAAATAAATTGATTATTTTGTAAATTAATAATTAAAACCCTAACTCTCATGATTACAACCCTAACCCTATTTTTTTCCAACCCTAACCCTAATTTTTTTTTCTTAACTTTAGAATTCAACTTAATATTTTTATAAATTATAATTAATCATTAATCCTTTGTTAAATATGTAAATAATTTAATATTTATTTATTATTATTAAAACCTATTTTCTTTATTAAAAATTTAAAATCTTTTCTAATATTAATTTATTTTTGCTAATCTCTTATTTCTCTTATTTTTACTTTTCTAACCTTTCATCTTAATTCTTATTACTAATTATTACTTATTTATTATTATTTATCTTTATTATATTTATCGATTATATTGTAATTGTCCCGAAGCTTTGTAATAGTTTAGGTTTGAATTTTTGCTTTATTTTTGCTATGAATATATTTATTGTATGGTTAGTAATTCTAGGGTGTGAATAACATACTTGTGATTAAAATTAACTTAGAATAATCAACTTTAAAAGATAAATATTTGAATATGAACACGCACACACGTAAGTCAATCTTTGATCGCCATCTTGCACTTTCTAAGGTTACCTCTCATGTTGCCTATTTCAAAAGGTCAAGTAAGGTGTCTTAAGCAAAGTCCCTTCACAAATATCATCAAGTCCCTTCAATTTATAAGATCAAGTCCCTTTGAGGTTGCCTACGATAAATGATCTTGTCCCTTCGAATGAAAGATGATAAGTCCCTACGAATTGCTAAAGACACCTTGCAGTTTCCTAAGTTCAGATGTCCCTACATATGTCCCTTAATTACATCCAGGGTAATGACTACCTATTCCTTAATAATAGGGATAGTCTTACCATTGAAAGAACATAATAACAGTAAAGACTTTATATAGGGTAGGTTCCTCTTAATTACTTGCTCACACATTTCGAAGTACTTTTTTTTACACATCACTTTTCAAACAAATTTTCAAAACCAAGTCTTTGTATACATCCATACGAGGATCATTACAAAGTACTTAGAAAGTTTCTAATCACACACTACACCTTTTCAAAACAATTCAAAGTGAGCTAAGTAACTAAGAGCCCATGGATAACCATGGATATAAAGGGTGCTAACACCTTCCCTTTGTATAACCTACCCCCCGAACTCAAAATATTTTTAAGGTCTTTCCTGTTCTTTTATGTCCTTTCCTTTTGGATAAAATAAAAGTCGGTGGCGACTCTTGCTATCCGCAACATTTATAGAAAGTCAGTTCTCCCACCGTGTTACAGAACTGGTGACTCTGCTGGGGATAAAACAAAAGAGGGGTACCCTTAGGAATTAGATCACTTTAAATTGTTTGCTTTGCTTGCTTTATACTTACTTGTGGGGATCTTATGTGTGAAAGATCCTAACTCGGATCTAGTGTACCTTAGGTAAATGGCAATAGACCAAGGAAACTGTACGACGTATACCGATATGGTTGATCTGGTGGCCATAGTTAGTGTGAATTCTTAGTTGGTGCTTATGTTCCTTAAGCAAGTTGAGGATAATATGAGGCTGCCATATGCTGTCAATACACTAACTGACTTTTAGAACCCTAGTCATCCCATCTTGGCCTTTAGAAAGTAGTGAGGTAGCCGGCTTTAGTGAAGACTAAAGTTGGTTGATACTCGATGCTACGCTCATTGAGATCCTAAACTTGGAGGGTTTTGGTTGGCAAGTAAGTTGCCTACTGAACAACCACCCTTGGGAATGATCAATGATATTGAGATCCCTTAGAACCTGGTTACTTTTGTAGGACATGATGAACCAACTAAACTTCAGAGGAGGGTATTTACCTTTAAACCTCATGCATGCCTTCAAACCTAGGGCTATTGTGTGACTTGTTTGTGTGTGCCACATGTTTGTGATTGAGCATAACATCATGACATCATCATGCATCATAAGCATAGCATTTTCACTAACCATTTCAAGGACCAAAGGATTTACCTTTGTTCTTTGTTGCAGGTCATGGCTTCTGCTCGTAGGAATACTATATGAATCGACTTTGTAGGGATACCTTATAAGCTTAAGGAATTGGTCTCTCAAGTTTCTGAAAACTCCCAGTTCATCAAGAGGCATGGTCACCTACTGGATCTAGTAACTTCAGGGTTCAATGAAGACATGATGAGTGTTCTGTTTCAGTTCTTTGACCCTAAACATCATTGTTTCACATTCCCCGACTATCAGCTGGTTCCTACAATGGAAGAGTTCTCCAAGCTACTAGGTATACCTATTCTTAACCAGAGACCCTTTACAGGCTTGGAAAAAGAGCCTAAACCTGAAGTCATTGCAACAACCTTACATTTGAAGAAATCAGGCATTGTTCTAGAAACAAGAAGTGAAGTTAAGGGTATTCTTGCTAAGGTTTTGATGGAGAAAGCTCAAGTGTTCCTGAAGGCTACGAGTTATGATGCTTTTGAGGAGGTCTTAGCCCTATTGATTTATGGTTTAGTGTTGATCCCTAATCCAGACCAGTTCATAGACGTACATGCCATCAACATATTTCTGACTCGCAATCCAGTGCCTACATTACTTGGAGACATCTTACATTCTCTCCATACCCACACTATGAAGGCACGAGGAACTCTGATGTGTTGCATGACTCTATTGTCCAGGTGGTTTATTTCTCACCTTCCTCAATCGGTGATGAAGAATGAACAAGGGTTCAGGTGGTCTAAAAGGATCATGTCACTTTCTCATTCAGACATTCATTGGTGTTCTAGATCTATGGAGAATGCTACTATCATTGACAGTTGTGGGGAATTCCCTAATGTGCCACTTCTAGGCATAAGAGGGGGCATTACCTACAACCCTTCCTTAGCTCTACGTCAGTTTGGTTATGCTCGAAGTGAAGGTCCTCATGATATGCTTATTCAGGGTATTGTGTTCGACTACGACAACGATCTGCAAGGTTACCGACAAAGGTTCATACGAGCTTGGGGTAAAGTGAACAAGGTTGACAGCAAGACTCTGGAACCAAAGTACACTATTCCTATGGAACCTTATCTCAGATGGGTACGAGCACGTGCTCAGACTCTTATGATGCCATATCCTGCCATCCTGCCAGTTACCATGGAGCTTGTTGCTGAAGGAGATACTCCTTATATTATTCTTCACCCTAACATGCCCACTGACATGGAAGAGTTATAGAGGTCCTGGATCCAGTTAAAGGATCAAAGGGATACGTTCGAGACTCATTTCATAGTTAGTCAAGAAAGAATCCTAGAGCTGACAAGACAACTTCACAAGGAGCGGAATCTCAACTCATACCTCAACACAAAGAGGAAACGTCCATGGGAGACTTAAAACCCCATCTTTGTATTCATTTCATTTTTGTTGTAAGCCCAAAAGGCAAACAAGTTTATTGATTACTAATAAAAGTTTACTTGCTGGTTGTTTAAACAAATTTAAATCTTGCGGTCCTTGAAAACATTGCATATGCATTTACATACCATGTCATTGCATCGCAGGTTTCTTGTGAACATGTATCTTATCTTCTTGCTGTTTATTTCAGCAGAAATGGCTCTTGAACAGTCTGTCAAAGATCTCCAGGCTCAGAATGCACAATTCCAAGAGTTGATCCTGAACCTGTCCAAGGGACAAGATGAGCTGAAAACACGGCTTGCCAAGAAGAAGAAGAAGACTAGAAAATCAGGAGGCCTTATCAATCTGGGAAGAAGGTTCAGGGGTCCTATCAAGATTAAGGAACAGGTTGAGGATTCTGAGTCAGAGAATTCTGAGAAAGAGGGAGGTAGTCTCCATGATACTGTGGAAGATTCTGATTCTGAGGTAAATTATTATCATGATCCTGTTAGTGAGGAGAAGTACAAGATGCTGGTAGACATAATGAATGCCATGGAATTGCAAAAATCTTCTGGGCTTGATTTTGAAGATCTCAGTTTAGTTTTTGTAGTGGTTATACCTATTGGTTTCAAGGTTCCTGTTTTTGTGGTGTATGATGGTGTCTCATGTCCTAAGCTGCATTTAAGGTCCTATGTCCGGAGGATTCAACCACATACTGCTGATAAGAAGTTATGGATTCATTTCTTCCAAGAGAGCTTGTCTGGAGCTCAATTGGAATGGTACTATCAACTGGAAAGTGTTAATATTCGTGAATGGAATGATCTTGCTGAGGCCTTCTATAGGCAATACCAATATAATGCTGATTTAGCACCAACTGGCATGCAGCTCCAAAGCATGTCTATGGGTGCTAAGGATAGTTTCAAAGAGTATGCCCAGAAATGGAGAGACCTGGCTGGCAGAGTTCAACCTCCTCTGACTGATAGGGAGCTAGTGGATATGTTTATGAGTACGCTGAATGGTCCTTTTTATAGTCACCTCATTGGAAGCTCATCATCTGGTTTCACTGAGCTAATAATGACTGGAGAACATGTGGAAAGTGGTAAGATACAAATGAGCGCCTCTTCATCAAGCACTGCTAAGAATCCCCCTAGTGGAAAGTGAAGGAAAATTGCGATCTAAACGCAGCGGAAAACAAAAATTTTCCTTTAGTGATCCTTACGAATGAGCATGGTCAGTGATAGAATCGTTACCTCTTTGTGGCGATTCAGATCTTTGATGCAGCGATCACAAGCGTTGATGAAGTGCAACGCCTCTACTCAGTCCACACGAACAGCTTCCGGTCACAGTGCTAGCTGCTTACGAACGGAATTATTTGAGTGAGAATCAAAAACGAAATTGCATCAAGTGAAAGCTTCATCACAAGGGTTCCTTTTATAGACTCTCTTGTGGGCTGCGGGCTAAAAGCCCAATTCACATGATCCATAATAATATTATATATTATTATAATAACTATTATTATAATAAATATATTTATTTTATTATTATTTTATAACCATTATAAAATAACAATAATTATTATTATATTATCCGAATTTCTATTTTCACTTAAGTGCACCGTACCTTACGGTATTCCTTTGATTTCTCTATCTCTCATCAAACTGTCCTTATGTGTGTGACCCTGTAGGATTTCGTAACGTTGGTAATTATATTAAATTATATATATTTAACATAATAAACAGAGCGGTATCTAGCAACACATCACTGCTACCCAAGTCACGAAAATGTCATGTGATCTGACAAAACCTTTTTTCGTGATAATATATGTTTGTACAATTACCCTTTTGCCCCTATGTCTATATTGAACACAAGGCATACACTGTGTCATCCTTGTCCAGTTCAATATTGGGCCCTTAGACATTTCTCCTGTTATGCAGGATTGGCAAATTCCATCTAGGACACTCATGTCCCTCAGCATGCTTCGTGGAGTGCCCATCAACTGTCTTTATGATCATCCAGTTACGGATAATGTTTGATCAGCAATAAAGCACCCGACTCTACATCTAGGGTCCATAGTGGTTTCAGGTCGAAGGGTGGTAATACACCATTATCACCATGAGAATAACTTATGACACTTTGCATAACATACTATGTAGTATTCTCATAGCGGGTCAATCCGGTATAAATATTACTCCTAATATTTATACCTATGTCAAGACTTGATAACTCTTTATCCATGATCCATGAGATGTGATCATCAGTCTATCTTCATAATAGTCTCAATGCTTTAATGTTATCCCACTTTGCAATAAAGCTTGACTACGGATATTTTAAGAATAATGTCTTTATGTTTAATGGGATCTCATGATTAAGTCACACTTAACATTTCATTAAACAGACTAACTATTCTAGGGACTTTATTATTCTGAAAGACAAACATAATAAAGAAATGCCTTTTATTATTAAACGAATAATCCGATACAAGTACCAAAAAGTATTGGCCTCTAGGGCTTACACCAACAATCTCCCACTAGCACTAGAGCCAATTAGGCATACCCTTAATACCCATAGATCTAGTATGACCATCATGCTTCTGTTGCGCAAGAGGCTTTGTTAATGGGTCAGCGATATTGTCAAGTGTAGGTACTCTGCATATCTTCACATCTCCCCGATCGATTATCTCTCGAATAAGGTGATAACGCCTAAGTATGTGTTTGGATCGTTGGTGAGATCTAGGCTCCTTAGCTTGTGCGATAGCACCATTGTTATCACAATATAAACCAATGGGATCCACAATGCTAGGGACTATGCCAAGTTCACTAATGAACTTCTTGATCCAAACAGCTTCCTTTGCTGCATTTGAGGCAGCAATATACTCGGCCTCAGTTGTAGAATCAGCAACTGTTTCCTGCTTTGAACTTTTCCAGCTCACAGCGCCACCATTGAGACAGAACACATAACCAGATTGTGATCTAAAATCATCCTTATCTGTCTGGAAGCTAGCATCAGTGTAACCAATTACATCAAGCTCTTCCTGACCTCCATATATCAAGAATGAATCCTTAGTCCTTCTCAAGTATTTAAGGATATTCTTGACAGCTACCCAGTGAGCATCACCGGGATCAGATTGGTACCTACTCGTTGCACTTAATGCATACGAGACATCTGGTCGAGTACATAACATGGCATACATGATAGATCCTATTGCAGATGCATATGGAATCTTATTCATGCGATCCCTTTCTTCCTTAGTTGAAGGGGATTGTGTTTTTGATAAACACAGACCATGTTGCATAGGTATGAATCCTTTCTTGGAATCATGCATATTAAAGCGTCTCAACACTTTATCTATGTATGTACTCTGACTTAGGCCAAGCAGTTTTTGTGATCTATCTCTATAGATCCTAATTCCTAATATATAGGCTGCTTCACCTAGGTCTTTCATAGAAAAACAATTCCCTAACCAAGTCTTCACTTGTTGCAAGGTAGGGACATCGTTTCCAATGAGTAATATGTCATCTACATATAATACCAGAAACATGATCATGCTCCCACTAACCTTCTTGTAGACACAAGGTTCATCTTCATTTTTGATGAATCCATATTGTTTTACGGTTTCATCAAAACGAAGATTCCAGCTTCTGGAAGCTTGCTTCAATCCATAGATTGATCGCTGTAACTTGCATATCTTTTGGGCATCTTGTGGTATGTCAAATCCTTCAGGTTGTGTCATGTACACATCCTCAAGAAGATTCCCATTAAGGAAAGCAGTTTTGACATCCATCTGCCATATTTCATAATCATGATATGCAGCGATGGCAAGTAAAATCCGAACAGATTTAAGCATTGCAACTGGTGAAAAGGTTTCATCATAGTCAACCCCATGAATTTGTTTATAGCCTTTTGCAACCAGTCTTGCTTTATAGGTATGTACCTTACCATCCATGTCAGTCTTCTTCTTGAAGACCCACTTGCATCCTATAGGGTTAACTCCTATAGGAGGTTCTACCAAGGTCCAAACCTGGTTTGTGTACATGGAATCCATTTCAGATTTCATGGCTTCTAGCCACTTCTCAGACTCAGGACCAGTTATGGCCTCTTTGTAGGTCACAGGCTCATCTTGATCCATGAGTAATACATCACCCTGATCACTTATGAGATATCCATATCTCTCAGGTTGGTGACGTGTCCTGCTTGACCTACGCTGGTCTTGTTCTACTTGAGCAGGTTGCTCTTCCACAACTACTTGTGTTTCCTGCTCTAGTTCCTCCATAGGTGTTTCAATGTTTTGTGATTCTTGAATTTCTTCAAGCTCTATTTTCCTCCCACTGTTTCCTTTGGAAATAAAATCCCTTTCCAGAAAGACTCCAGTTCGAGCGACAAACACTTTGCCCTCAGAAGGATTGTAGAAGTAATATCCTCTTGTTTCTTTAGGATATCCCACAAATAAGCATTTGTCAGATTTGGGCTCAAGCTTGGTTGAAATTTGTCGTTTGACGTAAACTTCGCAACCCCAAATCTTCATGTAAGACATATGTGGTTTCTTACCACTCCATATCTCATATGGTGTCTTATCAACCTTTTTGGATGGAACACGGTTAAGTGTGTAAGCTGCTGTTAATAATGCATGTCCCCAAAAGGAGTTTGGAAGATCGGCGTGACTCATCATGGATCGGACCATGTCTAACAAGGTTCGATTTCTTCTCTCAGATACACCATTCCATTGTGGTGTTCCAGGAGGAGTAAGTTGGGATAGAATCCCATACTCTTTTAGATGGTCATCAAATTCTAGGCTTAAATATTCACCGCCTCGATCTGATCGAAGAACTTTAATATTCTTCCCTAGTTGGTTTTGTACTTCATTCTTGAATTCCTTGAACTTTTCAAAGGACTCAGATTTGTGTTTCATTAAATACACATATCCGTATCTACTGAAGTCATCAGTGAAAGTGATGAAGTACTGAAAACCTCCTCTGGCTGGTATGTTCAGTGGTCCACATACATCAGTATGTATGAGTGCCAAAAGATCATTAGCCCTTTCACCTTTTCCTGTGAATGGGGACTTTGTCATCTTTCCAATTAAACAAGATCTGCATGTCTCATATGATTCATAATCAAAAGAGTCCAAGAGTCCATCTTTATGGAGTTTGGAAATGCGTTTCTCATTTATGTGGCCTAATCGACAGTGCCAAAGGTAAGTTGGATTCAACTCATTAGGTTTCAACCTTTTAGTATTAATGTTATAAATTGGCATTTCAAGATCAAGGACATATAGTCCATTATTCATTTTTGCAGTAGCATAGAATATATCATTCAAATAAATGGAGCAACAATTGTTCTTTATTATGAATGAAAAACCAAACTTGTCCAAACAAGAAACGGAAATAATATTCCTGCTAATTGCAGGTACATAATAACAGTTCTCTAACTGAATTATTAAACCACTAGGTAAAGTTAAAACATAAGTTCCTACAGCTAAAGCAGCAACCTTTGCTCCATTGCCAACTCGTAGGTCAACTTCACCTTTTGCCAAATCTCTACTCCTTTTTAGCCCCTGCACATTAGTACAAATGTGAGAACCGCATCCAGTATCTAATACCCATGATGCAGAAGTAGATAAATTAATTTCAATAACAAAAATACCTGAATTTGAAGTCTATACTCCATTTTTCTTATCTTCCAGGTACTTTGGGCAATTTCTCTTCCAATGTCCGGTCTTACCGCAATGGAAGCAAGTGCCCTCCTTTGCTATTCCTCCACTAGGCTTCAAAACAGGAGGAGTGGGTTTGGGTTTGGCAACTTCCTTGCCTTTCCCTCTACCACCCTGTTTGATGGGCCTCTTGTTCTGTTTCTTTCCATTACTGACCATCAGAATGGATTTCCCTTTTGTCTTCATATTCTGCTCAGCAGTTCTGGAAGACTTTTGTCCAAGTCATTCATATTGAAATTCAGGACAAACTGACTGAAGCTCTCTGGCAACGATTGCAAGATCAGATCAATCGCAAGTTCTTTTCCAAGGGGAAACCCTAATCTGTCAAGGTTCTCCACATACCCAATCATCTTGAGTACATGGGGACTTACAGGGGCTCCCTCAGCTAACTTGCTGTTAAAAAGGGACTTTGAAACCTGAAACCTCTCATTTCTTACTTGCTCTTGATAAAGCATTTTCAGATGTCCGATCATATCGAACGCAGACATGTTCTCGTGTTGCTTTTGCAACTCAGAGTTCATGGTAGCAAGCATGAGGCAAGCGGTTTCATTGGCATCATCGAAATGCTTCTTATAAGCATCTCTTTCTGCCTTTGGTGCAGAACTAGGAGGTTCCTCCTCAGGAACTGGTGTCTCCAAGACATACAGCTTCTTATCGTGCTTGAGGACAATCCTCAGATTACGGTGCCAATCCAGGAAATTTGTCCCAGACAATTTTTCCTTATCTAGGATGGATCGCAAAATATTGTTCGATGTGTTTGTTGTCATGGTAATCTACAAGAGAAATATGAAAATATAAGTATCATTAAAACAACATATTTAATTAGGCCTTTAATCAAATATGCTCCCACTATTTTATTCAAAACAAATGACCCTCATCATTTGATTCGGAAAATCCCGTTGGAAGACTTTCTAGTGGGTCGAGATCCATGTTTCACTTTGTTTTAAGTCAGCGTTAGGCTGATTACACAAAACTAAGTTATTTAGGTAGGAACTCCTTCCAATTGTATCTCATACAACTCTCGAATATTTTCAATTGGGTGAATAACTCCTTATTCTGATCCATCACATGAATCATTCCCAATTCTTGCTTCTAAACATGTATAATCTTATTATAATTTGTTTAGTTAAGTTTGACCCATTGTTTTAGCAATTGGATATTACAATTATCCCATCACACCTTACTAATATAGAACATGCACCTCGCGTAGGCGAAACCTACAATGCTCGATACTAGTCTTGATGAGTGCTAAAAATTGGAAAGCATAAACTTAATATTTAATTTTGAGGGAATTTGTTATTAGTTTGATCTCACCGGCTTAACATGCAAAACGTCTCTCACATGCATCAACATACAATTACATGCATCAACATACATATAAAAAGATACAATTATGGCCCCTAACGCAATTGTTCTCTCAAGCCAATGAGAGAACCTAAGCTAACCTAATAACGATCTAAGCTTCTCCAAGCATGATCTCCAAGGTTATCCTCCTTTAATATTGAATACTTTTTTTCTTTCTTCATAACATAATATTACATTACATATAAGAAAACTCGTTTTACATACGAGGGAGTGAGATGAGAAAAGAAGTTACATAAAGAGATTGAGAGAGAGGCACGACACGCAGGCCGTATTTAAAAATCCCAAAACAATAATAAAGGATAAACTAAGGCCATAACTGATCACCACAAATAAATAATAATAAACACACTTTTATTATTAGTTTAAAATTCCGATAATTAAATAAACTAAATTAAATTTCGGCTGATTGATCACACTTTGCAGACTTAGCCGGGGGTTCCGCTGCCCGGTCAGCGGACGGTGGTTCCGCTGACCGTTCAGCGGACGGGGTCAAGGGGGCAGCGCCTCCTTGCGGGGTTGTCAGGGGCAGCGCCCCGGCGAAAAATTTTATGAACACTTCATTGTATTTCACGTCGTTTCCTGCACAACTTTTGTGCATTTACAACCCCAACCGGAAAAGTCTGCGGCAATACAACACTTGTACTGCCATTAATCCTAATGCAACAATTTCATGCCGTCAAACACAACTCGATTGATAACTCAATATGATAGATCAACATGTCATTGCTTCACCATACTAACGTCGGATTCCGAAGCGAATGAAAATGATGATCTTTCAAAAGAATTACAATCCTTATGTGATTGAATGGATGAAATCAAAACAGTATATCCCATATACCATCTTTGCATCAGAATTTCTTATATCTTATATAAAAGTGATCGATCTAATTGTGTAACCTATGGATGATCAATGTATCGCACAACTTCACCATACTAATGTCGGTTTCTGAAGCATAATCAACATCAATCATCCAAATCGTACACAACAGATGCCAAATTTAATTAATCGTTTATTGTTAAATTCGTTCTGTGTTTTAATCGAATCAAATACAGAAAAAAAAAACGGAAATTTAACAGCTATCAGATCCATGGTTTCGTAAGTGGCTCTGATACCACTGAAGGAAAATTGCGATCTAAACGCAGCGGAAAACAAAAATTTTCCTTTAGTGATCCTTACGAATGAGCATGGTCAGTGATAGAATCGTTACCTCTTTGTGGCGATTCAGATCTTTGATGCAGCGATCACAAGCGTTGATGAAGTGCAACGCCTCTACTCAGTCCACACGAACAGCTTCCGGTCACAGTGCTAGCTGCTTACGAACGGAATTATTTGAGTGAGAATCAAAAACGAAATTGCATCAAGTGAAAGCTTCATCACAAGGGTTCCTTTTATAGACTCTCTTGTGGGCTGCGGGCTAAAAGCCCAATTCACATGATCCATAATAATATTATATATTATTATAATAACTATTATTATAATAAATATATTTATTTTATTATTATTTTATAACCATTATAAAATAACAATAATTATTATTATATTATCCGAATTTCTATTTTCACTTAAGTGCACCGTACCTTACGGTGTTCCTTTGATTTCTCTATCTCTCATCAAACTGTCCTTATGTGTGTGACCCTGTAGGATTTCGTAACGTTGGTAATTATATTAAATTATATATATTTAACATAATAAACAGAGCGGTATCTAGCAACACATCACTGCTACCCAAGTCACGAAAATGTCATGTGATCTGACAAAACCTTTTTTCGTGATAATATATGTTTGTACAATTACCCTTTTGCCCCTATGTCTATATTGAACACAAGGCATACACTGTGTCATCCTTGTCCAGTTCAATATTGGGCCCTTAGACATTTCTCCTGTTATGCAGGATTGGCAAATTCCATCTAGGACACTCATGTCCCTCAGCATGCTTCGTGGAGTGCCCATCAACTGTCTTTATGATCATCCAGTTACGGATAATGTTTGATCAGCAATAAAGCACCCGACTCTACATCTAGGGTCCATAGTGGTTTCAGGTCGAAGGGTGGTAATACACCATTATCACCATGAGAATAACTTATGACACTTTGCATAACATACTATGTAGTATTCTCATAGCGGGTCAATCCGGTATAAATATTACTCCTAATATTTATACCTATGTCAAGACTTGATAACTCTTTATCCATGATCCATGAGATGTGATCATCAGTCTATCTTCATAATAGTCTCAATGCTTTAATGTTATCCCACTTTGCAATAAAGCTTGACTACGGATATTTTAAGAATAATGTCTTTATGTTTAATGGGATCTCATGATTAAGTCACACTTAACATTTCATTAAACAGACTAACTATTCTAGGGACTTTATTATTCTGAAAGACAAACATAATAAAGAAATGCCTTTTATTATTAAACGAATAATCCGATACAAGTACCAAAAAGTATTGGCCTCTAGGGCTTACACCAACAGAAAGAAGGAATCTAATGCTGTGTATGGTCAACATAATCGTAACAGGAGTCACCAATCTGTGGGAGCAGTTCACATCTCCAACCCTGCTCCTGCAGCACCAAAGCAACAACAAAACAATCAACAGAATCCTAGAAGACAGTTCACCAAGATCAACATGTCACTGGCCCAAGCCTTGCAACACATGTTGAAAGGGGAACTCATTACTTTGAGGGACCCTCCTCAGAATCCTAACACTTCCTCTCCTCGATACAATCCTAATGCAAGATATGCATATCATTCTAATAGTCCGAGACATGACACCAACAATTGCTGGGTGTTGAAAAACAAGATTCAAGACATGATCGAAGCTGGGGAAATTGAATTTGACCCTCCTGGGACCCCAAATGTGATTACTGCTCCTATGCCCAACCATGAGAAGACTGTTAATGTTGTTGATGAAGTTTCCTATGTTTCCTCAGTAGCAGATGTGACTACTCCTCTATCCATTATCAAGAAGAAGCTGGTGCAGGCTGGGTTCTTTCCAGGTTGCAATGAAGACTGTTTCTATTATGCTTACAAACCTGATAGCTGTTGGAGATTGAAAGATGGTATTCAACGCCTCATGGACAATTACACTATATTGTTTGAGAGGACACCTTCTGTTGAAAGTATGTGTGAACATCTGACTCGAAGTACGAAGCTGGAAGACGTAGTTATGGTTGACAAAGTGCCAGTGAAGATTACCTCCAAAGGCTCTGTCAGGATCACCTCCAAGGGTCCTGTCAGGATTACTGCTGAAGGCCCTGTGAGGACTATTGCTGAAGCTAGAGTGGTTCCCATGATCATTACCACTCCTGGTCATGTTCCTTATACTTCTGATAAAGCTATACCCTGGAATTATGGTTCTGATGTTTATATCCATGGTGTCAAACAAGAACCTGTGACTGATGCACCTATTACTGATGTTGGTCTTGATGTTGATAACATTGCTGGATATAGTAAGATCACTAGAAGTGGAAGAATATTCTCTCCTCAAACTACTTCCAAAAATGCAGCTACTCCAACTACTACCTCCAATTTTGGGCCAAATACTGATGCTCGGGGCAAAGGTCCTGTAATTGAACTTGTGCAAGCTGGGGCACCGACTGCTGAAAATCTTTCTAAACAGATGGAAGAAGTGTTAAAGATCATTCGTAAGAGTGATTATGATATTGTTGACCAGTTGGGGCATACCCCCTCCAAAATCTCCATGTTATCTTTATTGCTGTGTTCTGAGGCCCATGCTAAAGCCTTAATCAAGTTCTTGAAGACTTCTCATGTGCCAAATGAAATCTCTGTGGATCAATTTGAGAATTATGTGGCACATCTGACTTGTGATAATGGGTTGGGCTTTTCTGATGCTGATCTAACTCCTGCCAAGAGGAATCATAACAGAGCTCTGCATATCTCCATTGAATGTAGGGGCACTACCTTGTCTCATGTGCTGGTGGACAATGGTTCTTCCTTAAATGTACTCCCTAAAGAGGTTCTGGACAAGCTCAGTCCTGAAGATGTTGTGTTAAGACCAAGTGATGTAGTGGTGAGGGCCTTTAATGGTTCAAGAAGAGTGGTACATGGAGAAGTAGATCTCCTGATCAAAGTAGGCTCTCAAGTCTTCAATTCTACTTTCTATGTGATGGATATTCGTCCTGCATATTCTTGTTTGCTTGGGCACCCCTGGATCCATGGGGCAGGTGTTGTGACTTCCACCTTGCATCAAAAGTTGAAATATCCGGTAAAGAACAAAATTGTCACTGTCTATGGTGAAGAAGAATACATGGTGAGCCACGTGAATACTTTCAAGTATGTAGAAATGGAGGGTGAAATGGTTGAAACTCCATGTCAAACATTTGAAGTTGTTCCTTGCTCTGATCCTGTTCATCAGTTTGTTCCTGTTTCTGAAAGGGTTCCTATAGTTACTAACATACTGTAAACACCCCAAATTTGCCCTCACCCATTCACACTATGGCTTGTGATCTTTTCATATGCATAAGTTCAATCATATCATCTCATGTTGCACTTTTGTTTCACTGCATTGATTCTAAGTCATCTGCATCTAAGTTTGTGATCTGAGCAATCCAAGAGCTTCTTGAGCCACTACAAAGGTCATCAATCATTTCAAAGGGGTCCATGTATGTTCAAGCATCATATTATACCCCCAAAAAGTCAAGAAAGTCAAAGAATCACAAGAACTGAGAAAGGCATGGAAGCAGAGGCAAGTTTGACTGCACAGATGACCTAGAATTAGGGTTTTGGTTTCAAAGGCCATAACTCCAAATTTTTTGGTCATTATTGTTTCTATTGGTCTCTATATGGTATATGGATCATGCATATCAATTTTCATGAAGAAATTCAATGGGGAAGGCATCTAATCAAGAGTTGACTTTTTGAGCAAGTCAGTGCAAAATCAGGGCATCTGAGACCCTCAATGACCCAATCAAAGGGTGTTCTTCATCATTTTGATTATGTATGATCTTTATTTGATCATAGAAGATGTTATAAGTTCACAAAATTGAAGAATTCCAAGCCATTTGCAAAGTTGACTTTTTGGGAAAATGACTTGTAATGGAAACTTGCCATTTTGGGAAACTTTTTCAACCCTTGCTTTTTGATTCAAAAATGCTTCAAATGGAAAAACTTTGGTCATGAAAGTTGTAGAATGGATCATTCCCTTTTCAAAAAGTATAAGAACCCATTCTAATTCATTTTGGATCAAAAGTTATGGCTTGTCAAAGTTGGCCAAAATCACATAATTTCAAGTTTTCTACCAAAGAGGCAAAGTTGCAAAACTACTTGCCAAGACAAATTGTGCTATCAAATGGACTTCTAAACTTCACAGAAACATGAACCAATGTCTAAAAGTCAGATTGCATCAAGAGTTTGCTCATTTTTATGACTTGTGGATCAAGAAACTTCAAAAGGGCCAAAGATGAACAAAGTTGCAAAACCTCACTCAAACCCTAATCCATGTGCTGGCTGACTTCAAAATTGATCCTATGGTTCTCCTCACTTCTTGCTGCGCAGGACACCCCTCTTGTCCTTGGCTAGCCATGAGCCCATACCTCTCTTACACAAAGCTTGACTTTTTGGCAAAAGACCCATACCAATCACAATAGGGCACACCAACTCCACAGACCTATCCATGAGTGATAAGTGGACCAAAGGCAAGCCATAACACACTCAATGCTGAAACAGATCATAAGCCAGCATTCTCATTTTCCACCTCTTATGCAACTTCCTTCGAAACTCATCACACAAGCATCAAACATAGTGAAATTCTGGTATGACAGACTCAGATGTCTAATATGATGTTGAGACATCTTATCTGTTACTTATAAACATGGTAAGGTATACATATCAGTACTTAAATAATTTTGTTATATCAGAGTCAAACATGCTTCAGGATGTTGGGACATCTGATAGGACATTCAGTTCAGGTACTGCATAAAACATAAAAGATAAAAAGAACACAGCAGAAGTTTGTTAACCCAGTTCAGTGTATAACCACACTTACATCTGGAGGCTACCAAGCCAGGAGGAAATCCACTATAAGTAATATTAATTCTAGACTTAAACCACCCTGTTTAATCTATCACTTAATAACTACCCAATGCAATTTCTACCTAAGACACAACTTAGATAAGAGTACCCTACTCACTCCCCCTCAATCACACAGTGATCTTGTTTACAAGTTTAATAAAATTGAAGTCATACTTCAAACAAAACAGCTTGATCTTACTTCACAGTTTCAATCAAGTCACACAACTTCTCTTGCTTACAAGCTTCGAGAATCACAAGTGAAACAGCCACAATAGAGTTACTTGTTATGCACGGCTGACACAAGGACACAACCCTAATAATGTTTACATTTTCGGTTGATTGGGTTAAATCCTAAACTAGGTTACAAGGTTTCTTTTATAACCTATTCCCAACTGGATTTGGGCCTAAACAATCACAACAATAGCTGCTACAAATATGCAGAAATATCTGCTACAAATATGCAGAAATATCTGCTACAAATATTCCAAAAGATCTTCAACTCCTAAAATATCTCTAAATATAGAAACCTATATTTTTCAATATTTGTCTTCAATTGAGTCTTTAAGATCTTCTAGATCAGCACCACATATGATTGCATAATATCTCCAGAATATTCTGCATAATTCAGATCTGATAAATCCAATGTCATCACCTTGAATTAGGGTTTGTTACTTCCTAGATTCTAGGTGATTTTGTTCTTCTGATTAATCTGAATCTTCATAACAAAACTCCCTACAGATGCGCCTTGTTCTGTTTTTATCCATCCATAATTAATTCCAGATAACTCTCCTTAAATATCTCAGATCAGTTAGTTATTAATTAATTCTGGTAACAGGTCTGAGATGTCTCAACATCTGTTGGGACATCCTGAAAAACTGAACTTACTTCATTTACTGATACAATGTCACAACATCTGATGGGACATCCTGTAAACTGAACTTATTCCATCAACTGATACAATGTCCTAACATCTGGTGTGACATCCTGATATCTTGACTTAAGTTCATTAACTGTTACTCTGTTTGACAGTGTCACAACATTTGGTGTGACATCCTGAACTAAGTTCAACACTTCTTGTTTGATATCTATATGTAACATATGACAGTAATGTTGTCATGACAGTTGCAGATGTTTCAACATTCTCTTTGACATCTGTCATGACATTTGCAGATGTTTCAACATTCTCTTTGACATCTGTCATGACATTTGCAGATGTTTCAGCATCTTCTTTGACATCTGTCTGTAGCATATGACAGTAATTTTGTCATGACATTTGCAGATGTTTCAACATCTTCTTTGACATCTGTCTGTAACATTCTGTCATGACATTTGCAGATACTTCAACATCTTCTTTGACATCTGACTGTGACATATGACAACATCTGTTGGGACATCCTGAATTAAGTTCTTATACTCTGTTTGATAATGTCCCAACATCTGATAGGACATTCTGAACTGAATTCAACATCTTCTTTGACAACTTCCACATTTATCTGTGCCACCATGTCAGGACATCATGTTTGACATGTTCTTCCAGAATCTATACCATGTTAATATGGAACTTCTTATTCAACATTTTCCAGCCATATTAGTTTTACCAAACATAATGCCAATCATAGAATAATAGCATTAACAATCTCCCCCTTTGGCTTATTTTGGCTAAAACTAATTTACATACAGGTGTAGTAGTACCTTATGTAGAAGTTCCTTAACATCACATCTTCATATCAGACCTCACACTATTACTTCTCCCCCTTTTTAGCCATAAAAAGACAAAGGTACCATAATAAAAATAGAGGTATATAATCTCCATAAGCTTGAAACACACACAAGCTTCACAATTCCTCAAGAATCAAACATAAACTGCAAAGAGCAGCTTTATATAATATAGCCTTCTAGACTCTTAGGATTCTCCTTATCTGGTTAAGGTATTACTCCCCCTTAACACCACAAAATCAAGTGCACATACTTGTAACACACTCCCCCTATCTAGGATACTCCATGCTTCTCTGTACATTGATGAAAGGAAAACATAAGACGCATCTTCATGTCTTCAAGAGCTCACCCTCTGTTCAATTCCCAATTGAACACATTCACTTCTTGTACCAAAGCATACCTGATTCCTTTCTGGGTTTGTAGTTACCACATACTACACAAGATGAACATCTTCTAGCACACAGGTTCTTGACACTAAGCCTGATATACTTCTGGTGGATCAACAGAGATGTGCTCTTCAGTTGAGGCCTTGTGCTGGTCCTCAGATGTTTCAACATCTATTGGGACATCCTGTTGAGCAGGAGTGTCCTTTGCAGCCTGAGTTTGTTGATCTTCTTGTGGGGCTGGCATAGTGTTCAGAGAGATAGATATGCCACTTACCACTCTTTGCTCAGATAGGATCTTGGTTACCAACTCCTTTATGGAATCATCCACATATTCAGAAGCTTTTGGAGTGTTGTACAATGGTGAAGGTATGCCTTTGGTCTTGCTGAAAACTTGATCTTTTTGGAGTTCTTGGCTTTTTAGCACGAGGAACACTTCCAGTCTCTTCTACATGTTTCTTCCAATATAGATCATCTACTTCATCATTCTCCCATATGATTAGGTAGTCTAATAATAGAAACCATGTAGATAAACACCCCAGATAATGTACTAACACTTAGTTAGAACATTTTTTTTTCATACACCAAGACCTTATCACCATGATCCTAGATGTGCTCCACCAACTGGACTTACTATAGTATAGTAATCCAAGAACTGAAAATCTTCAACTACACTGTGCCACCAGTTAGAATTAGAAATCCAGAAAGAGTGATAAACTCTCATCCACCTTCAAGAAGAATAAATCCTCTTGAGTCTTCAACTCATCACTCCTCTGCCCAAGAGCAATTTGTTCCAAGACAATCCTCAAGAACAACCAGCTGCCACACTCTGATTATCTTGATTCTTCGAATCCACTTTAAAGATCAACCAATTACCACATTTTGATAACCTCTTTTATGAATCCTCATATGAAAAAGCCAATTGCCACTTTTGTCTTCTTCACGTTTATAATAAAGCTTCCAAAGATATCCTGATCAAAAAAATTGATCTTCACCAATTAGACTCTGATGTTGAACTAGATGTTTAAACATTATTAGCCCACATCCATCTGTTAAATTCAGTTCCTTCTTCTGCCACTTGAAAGAACCTCCTTCCTTTATAGAACAAGAGTTACATGCTCTCATAGACTTGATTTATCCATCAAGTTTGAGTAGACAACCTCCATTCTATTGGTTTTGCAGAAGTTCTTACCAATAACACATATTGATGAGAAACTTCCAATGTTTCTCCAAAGTCTTCAAACCTGCCACTGTTTGATTATTCAGAAGGAATAGTTAAGAACTACACCTCAAAACTATACCAAGGATGCCACCTTTCCTTGAGTAAAGCAGTCTAAACAATTTTATGATATCTCCACCTATCTTAACTCCATGATGAGCATTCTGGACTACACCTAGATCAGAAATAAACCAATCCAAGTAGTCACCAAGATTATGATATGTTCATGGTCTTTCATCTCCATCTTCAGAATCAACAATATCCAGACAAGTTCTTCCCAAGAAACTTTCCAGAAATACATAGCTCTTGTCACACAAGACTGAAGCCAATGCTACAGCTTATGCAATACCTCTCCCATGATTCTGCACAAACTCTGATGATAAGATGTTCCAACATCTTTTTGAACATCACCAATCTTGAATCACAAGGATAATCAATCAAATATTTGTGAATTCCACAAACAACAATTGATCTTAAATCCTTGTATAATACCTTATCAGATAGTTCTACACAATCTGATCTTTTACTTTTGAAGGATTTTAAGGTTAGCTCCAGATAAGATTAGCAAGATCTCCTCATGTCATGGATAAACAATACTCCAGCTGAGCATGTACTCCACTAATTCTCAATTTCACACCCCTGATGAACATACAAAGAGCACAACTGATAAATATCCACACTTGATTTTATATTCCTAAACAGATGCTCTTAGTTTGCTTGCTACAAAGGGTTTATACTGCCACTATCCATGACTAGTAGTGGAAGAGACTACCAGTTCAACAACCATTCTGATCAGACTTCCCAATCTGACATTCTTCCCTTGCTTCTAGCAATTGTTGGTCACATTGATAGCTTTAATCATGACCAAAGTCATGCATTTTTCACCCACATTTGTAAATACATTTAGAAGCTTCTTCATCTTCAGATTCATCATTAGATTCATCAGTATTCTGAGTAACCTCTTCCAGCTCCAGCCTTTGAAATACTTCCTCAAGCTTTTTCTTCCTGGCATCCAGATTTTTGCAAGTGTTCTTCAGATCTGCAATCAAGGCAGCTTTGGATATGGGAGTCTTTGCTTTTGAAGGTCCAGCAGATGTCCTAGTGGAAGCTTCAACATCAGCAGCATGATGGCTCAAGAAAAGTTTGTAATGGAAGGCCAAAGGACTTTTTCTTTTGCATACTGAATCCTTCTCAGTGAGGATACCTGGATACTGGCTTAGTATGATTCCACATAGCAGAGAGGAAAAAGCAATGGGAAGATTTGTTGCAGATGTTCCAACATGCTTCAATGTCTGATAAAAAATATAAGCCCCAAAGTACAGCTTTGCTTGGGTGCCCACAACATATATGAACCTGCTCAATTCAGTTGCTATTGAGGAGGTATGGTTGGTAGGGACCCAATTTGAAGTGCCAATCCTATGCAGCATTGCATACTTCCTTGTCAGCAAGCTAACAGAAAATTTCCCTTTGACTGGCCAAGCTTTGAATTGATTAGCAGTGATGACCTTGCACACATGGTTATTTATCTTTCCCAGCTCATTAGGTCCATCAGATTCTCTTCCTAGATAGTGGTTGATAACCCTAGAAGAGAATTCCACACATTTCCCTCTTACATACACCTTTCTGAAGTCATCTGATTTACCATCATCACAGTCCTCTTGTAGGTTGACAATGAATTCCTTGACTAGCAGCTCATAGCAAGGTGAAAAGTTTGATACTGTCTTGAATAAACCAGCAGAAGAAATTAGGTCAATTACCTCAGTGCACTCAAGTGCATTTCTGCCCAGCTCTCTTTCAAGTGCTACCCTTCTTTGGTATACAAATTTCCATCTGCTCACACTTGACACATGATGGAATGAAACATTGTCCAGAGGAGCTTCTGGAACAGCAGAGGTGGACCTTGAGGATGCTGGTTTCTTCTTTGGTTGGGATGTTGGGACATCCTCTTCAACATCTGAATCTGGTGGAGTTACAACTTTCCTCTTTTGGGTATTCACCTTGCTCCATTGTTTAGTAGGACCAAGTATCACTTTGACCTTGTCTTTCTTTGGAGTAGGCTGCTTCTTTTCAGGAGATGAATGTCCTGTAGTCTTCTTTTCCTTTCTAGCCCTAAGCCTTTTGGCTATGCTAGGGTCCATAGAAGCAATGATCATTATCTAAGTCTTCAACATGTAGCATAGATGCCTCCTCTTCCAGGTTAGGAGTAGGTTCCAAACATATGTTATCATCACACATTTGTCTAGCACCCAAAGCATCCATCATCACACCAGTTTCCTTCTTCTGGAACACAAAACTAAGCTTGGTTCATAAACTGTTGATGTGTAGTGTGGTGTTAAGCCATTAGGATTGACATATCAATTCAGCTTCTTTCTTGATGAAACTTCCTTCAGTTCATGATTTAGACAATCATAAACATGTATCTTCACAGGAGAGATTTTCTCCAGCTATACCTAAACAACATAGGACACCATAACCAAGAAGGATATCCTCATTAGGTCACCATAAATAAGCTTAAGAGATAACTTATCAAGATTTTCACTCCCGCATGAAAGATTTGATAATTATACTCTTTTGTTTTGGCTCCAACCTCTTCTTTCATCAAGAACCACAACATTCTGAACTAAGTGTTCTCCAATTCTCACAGAAAACAAAATACAAGCCTCCTTCAAATATAGAATTCTCAGAACCAAGATGTCAGGACATTCTGTTTGACATCATAGCTACACAACAATTCACCAGCAAATTTCCAGCCCTGATAACACCAGACTGGTCCAATATACACCATATGATGAATAGTCCATCCTCCACTTCTAGGGACCATTCAAACACCAATATGAACCTCTCAAGTTCAAACAGCTTTTCATTATATCCTCCTTCTTCCTTTACCATGAACCAGAAAGTATCCCCCTTAGATCTCATCCAGAAACAGACCAGGATGCCTGCTCTGATACCAATTGAAATTCTGGTATGACAGACTCAGATGTCTAATATGATGTTGAGACATCTTATCTGTTACTTATAAACATGGTAAGGTATACATATCAGTACTTAAATAATTTTGTTATATCAGAGTCAAACATGCTTCAGGATGTTGGGACATCTGATAGGACATTCAGTTCAGGTACTGCATAAAACATAAAAGATAAAAAGAACACAGCAGAAGTTTGTTAACCCAGTTCAGTGTATAACCACACTTACATCTGGAGGCTACCAAGCCAGGAGGAAATCCACTATAAGTAATATTAATTCTAGACTTAAACCACCCTGTTTAATCTATCACTTAATAACTACCCAATGCAATTTCTACCTAAGACACAACTTAGATAAGAGTACCCTACTCACTCCCCCTCAATCACACAGTGATCTTGTTTACAAGTTTAATAAAATTGAAGTCATACTTCAAACAAAACAGCTTGATCTTACTTCACAGTTTCAATCAAGTCACACAACTTCTCTTGCTTACAAGCTTCGAGAATCACAAGTGAAACAGCCACAATAGAGTTACTTGTTATGCACGGCTGACACAAGGACACAACCCTAATAATGTTTACATTTTCGGTTGATTGGGTTAAATCCTAAACTAGGTTACAAGGTTTCTTTTATAACCTATTCCCAACTGGATTTGGGCCTAAACAATCACAACAATAGCTGCTACAAATATGCAGAAATATCTGCTACAAATATGCAGAAATATCTGCTACAAATATTCCAAAAGATCTTCAACTCCTAAAATATCTCTAAATATAGAAACCTATATTTTTCAATATTTGTCTTCAATTGAGTCTTTAAGATCTTCTAGATCAGCACCACATATGATTGCATAATATCTCCAGAATATTCTGCATAATTCAGATCTGATAAATCCAATGTCATCACCTTGAATTAGGGTTTGTTACTTCCTAGATTCTAGGTGATTTTGTTCTTCTGATTAATCTGAATCTTCATAACAAAACTCCCTACAGATGCGCCTTGTTCTGTTTTTATCCATCCATAATTAATTCCAGATAACTCTCCTTAAATATCTCAGATCAGTTAGTTATTAATTAATTCTGGTAACAGGTCTGAGATGTCTCAACATCTGTTGGGACATCCTGAAAAACTGAACTTACTTCATTTACTGATACAATGTCACAACATCTGATGGGACATCCTGTAAACTGAACTTATTCCATCAACTGATACAATGTCCTAACATCTGGTGTGACATCCTGATATCTTGACTTAAGTTCATTAACTGTTACTCTGTTTGACAGTGTCACAACATTTGGTGTGACATCCTGAACTAAGTTCAACACTTCTTGTTTGATATCTATATGTAACATATGACAGTAATGTTGTCATGACAGTTGCAGATGTTTCAACATTCTCTTTGACATCTGTCATGACATTTGCAGATGTTTCAACATTCTCTTTGACATCTGTCATGACATTTGCAGATGTTTCAGCATCTTCTTTGACATCTGTCTGTAGCATATGACAGTAATTTTGTCATGACATTTGCAGATGTTTCAACATCTTCTTTGACATCTGTCTGTAACATTCTGTCATGACATTTGCAGATACTTCAACATCTTCTTTGACATCTGACTGTGACATATGACAACATCTGTTGGGACATCCTGAATTAAGTTCTTATACTCTGTTTGATAATGTCCCAACATCTGATAGGACATTCTGAACTGAATTCAACATCTTCTTTGACAACTTCCACATTTATCTGTGCCACCATGTCAGGACATCATGTTTGACATGTTCTTCCAGAATCTATACCATGTTAATATGGAACTTCTTATTCAACATTTTCCAGCCATATTAGTTTTACCAAACATAATGCCAATCATAGAATAATAGCATTAACACATAGAAACAAACTCCATAGGATCACTCAGCACACTCCCCTGATCATTTCCATACCCTCATTCATCCCTGAAACCTCCTCAAACTAAATCACGATTCCTCCCCCCTCCTGAACAGAACTTCTGCAAACTCACAAACCAACCATTTTAAACTCCAACCAAGCCTTGCAAACTTCTCAGGGGGATCATTGGAGGTGATTGGAAGCAAATAGCTGGCCAGAAAGTTGCAAACTGAGAAAGCTCAAGCTCAGGTACCTCAAGAAATTTTTTTCCAGAAATTGTTTTTTATGCTATAGAATTGTTGCTTATGCTCCACTGATCATTCTGGTGTTCTTAGTTTTTAAAATGATTGAGTTTTGAGCCTGAACCATGTCTCTGAAAGTTTGACCTGAAAACTTCTTTGATTCGATTCGTGTTTGTGTTGAAAGATAAACATGATTTTGTGCTTGATTCGTGTTTAGGGTGGGTAGAGGATGAATTCTAGAGAGTTAGAGCATTTGAAATGGCCTAGGGAGTGATTTTGATTTTCGGTTGGCCGGAGAAGATGACCGGAACACTGTTCTGGTCACCTGAAAGTGTTTAGGGTTCAGATTAGGGCTTAATGACGTAATTAGGCAAGTTTGAATGTGGGCCGTCCATTAGCGCGCGTAGTCAATTCCCGCCCCTGTGAGTTTGAATCTCATCTATTGGATTGGCTGACTTTCTTCTTTTTCATTTAAAATTCATTTTATTTTCATTTGTTTTGATTTATTTTGCACGAATTATTAAAAATAGCAAAAAATGTTTAAAAATTATGGAAATTTTTGTCAAGATTTTCATTATTTTTCATAACACAAAAATATTTTTATTTTTATTTTTTACATTAAAAATTATTTTTAAATCATTTAAAAGTTTATTTTTAATTAATTAATGAAAATTAATTAATTAAAAATACTTTTAGGTATTTAAAAATCACAAAAAAATTCATGTAACCTTTAAAAACATTTAGAAAAATTGTCCAACTCTCAAACCAAATTTATTTTTTGTTCTTGATGCCTTTTGATAATTTTCTTTGGATTTAATTTAATTTCAAGGCATTATTTTGTTTCAAACTTCAAAAATTCATTTCTGCCTAACCATTGAGAGTTGGACAATAATTCTTTTTGCATTGCATCTTGCATAACATGTAGTTTATAGGATAAAATTGGCATGAATTGATCTTGCATTTTCATTTTGTTTTGCATTTTTCTTGACAAGGTACCTTAAAACCCTAGCAATCTTAAGAAATTCACAACTTTCACTAGGATAAGAATTGGATCCCCTCCTTTGGGCAGTGAGTTTGTGTAGGTTTAGGGTTCCTTTGATTGCATTTTCAAATTTTTATCATGTCATTTGCTTTTGGTTTTGGATTTTTGCTTTGTATGTTGCATATGACCCTAATTCATGCCTTCCTTTGCATCCATCTTCCATTTGCTTGCATACCATGACTTGCCATGACATTTTGTGCATCCATTTGATTCATAACACATCTTAGGACATATTAGAATCATGTTTGATCATTGCATCTTTCATTTGCCATGTTATATGTCTTTTGCATTCCATAACTTTTAATGAACATTCATGGTTCAAAGCATGCTTCTCTTGCATCCATATGTTTGTATGATCATTCTAATGCCTTGCCTCATGTTTGCATCATCTCTTAGCATCATTAACATCATACTCATGCTTCTGGTTTTGGTTTGCATCATCACATTTCATCTCATTTGCATTACATTTCATTTCTTTTGCTAACTTTTCAGGTGGTAAGTTGTTTTGAGAAGTGGATTTGCCTCCACTTCTCACAATCTCTTTTCATCTCTCTTATGCATCATTGCTGAATTTTGTCTTGTGCTTTGGATTGAGCTTGCTCATTCTTGTTCATCTTACTTTCTTTCTTCAAGCAACTTGACTTCTTAAGTGAAGCAAGTTATTTTGCTTCTCTTTGCTCCTTTCATCTGCTTCTCTCCTTGGTGGTTCTTTGAAGATCTTCTTGCAAGCCTCACTAACCCTAGGAACAACCAAGCATGAAAACAATTAGGTTTTTATTAGTCCCCATTTAGCTTCTACCTTTGTGTCTCTTTGAGTCTTCTCTTCTCATCTCCTAATCAGGGACTAAACCCTAAAGATTTTAAGGCTTTGTGATTAAGCTCATGCCTGCATCCATCTATTAGGATGGAGTGCATAACTTTAATCCTAAGTGTTAAACCCTTAATGTGTTTAAATCCTTTAATCAATTCACTTAATAATCATCAAGACATCAAGCTTGTAACTTGGGCCTTGCATTAGGGTTCTAATTCTTCCTTAATTGGTTAAGATGGACTAACCCTAGTGTTAATGGACAAGTCCCCCTCAAGTTGTCTTACAAACCATAAAAACCACTTCTTCATCTTACCATTAACTAAAATCCACTTAATAAAGGCTTTGTTTTGTCATGAGGTTAATCCCTAATCATGGATTAAGTTGAGGAGTCTTCCTCAGCTTAAACATTCTCATCTATTATCCTTCTATTAGGATGGTGTAATGAGTCTGTTTAATCCTTGATTATGACTTAGTTTCATTACTTAACACTAAACAAAAACACCAAAAACAATCTAAATAATCACAAGTAGGTTAATGATCTTAATCCTACATCATGGCGATTAAGTGTGAGATGCTGACTTCACACTTAAGGTATCCTCATTACCCCTAATCAGAGGGAGGATGTGATGAGTCTACTAAATCCATTGGTTTAGGCTTAAGCTCATTAATTTATGACAAATTTCAAAAAGCAATAAAAGACTGAAAACTCAAAAAAAAAAAAACAATAATCGTCTCCTTCGGGATTCTTTTCTCATCATCTTCATTCACAAACGAGAACTTGCTTCTTCCGTCTAATGCAAGACAGTTTGCACCTGAGCCAGACAGGTCATACACTTGAGCATAAACAAGTAAGCAGTTCACAAGTCAATTCATTTTTCAGTCTCTTTGGGTCGAACTACGGTGTTCTGACTTCCTCATTGCACGAGAGGATACGTAGGCATAACTTAACAGTTATCGAACAAAAGTCTCTGTATATCCCCCCTCTTCCAGCTTTATTCTTTAAGCCTCATGGTCTTGAGCATTTTACTCCTGTTCTTACACTGACATTTCCCTTATATACACTTCACTTCTTCTACACTGACACTTGCATTATTTTCCAGCTTTGATACACAGATTGCACTGACACTACCCCTTTAAAACACAAATCTTTTAAGCGTGGATCCCGTCGAGTATGGCGGACAATCTGGGTGTTAATACCTTCCCAGGTTGTAACCAACCCCCTTTCTCAGTCTCTCTGGTTCGCAACCGTCTTATCCATATCTTTTCCTAGGTTTATGCAGCATTACCTTTCCTTCGGGATAAAAATGCCTAGCTGGCGACTCTTTTCTTTTCCCTTGAGTTCACCCCTGTGTGTTCTCATGTCCCTTCTTTAGCCGACCGTTCGCGTCTGTACCCCTTCTGACCTGGGTGTCATTTTGGTGGGAGCGACAGCTTGGCGACTCTGCTGGGGACCCTTATACTGTAACTAGGGCTTCTGGTTCTTTTTGTGGGTTCCTCCTAGCGCTTGTTTGATTTGTGTTTACTGGGGTGTTATGTGATACTTGTATTTATATAGTTTCTTTATTTATTGCTTTATGTACAGTTATTTATTGCTTTCTTTACAGCTTTATATGTACATCATACTGTCATATTGTCATCTGGCTGGATCTGTTTCTTGTTTTGGTGGGTGGGGTTCTATTGAGAGTTTAAGGTCCTATACCTGGGACCTGAGTGACACCTAGGCTAGAGTGGTTCATGTTTTTTCCCATTCCATTTCGGTCTGGTGCGGGAATATGAAACACAGTTCAGATGTGGGTTTCTTCTTGAGAACTCTGTGCTACAGATTTCCTGTAGTGCTAGGGCTATCTGGGAAGCCTGCTAAGTCTGGATGACCTTTATTATGACCTTCAGAAACTGAGGTGAATTAGAGGAGGATCTTTTATGGTTATTGTAAACATTGTACCTCCGGGTTAGAAGTGTTTACACTTCTCATAGCTGATCCAAGTCTGAGGATCCTTGTTCTAGAACACCACCTGTGAGGGGGTTGGGCTGTTTACAGGTTTGCAGGTACCCTTGGCCACAACACACCCTGATACTTGTTTTGATTAAGAATGCTTCACTTTGGACAGTTCTTGTGATTTAACCCTGGACATGTGACTCTTTATTTGAGTCCCCCACCTTGGTTACTGGACTTCTGAACCTCCATTTGGACTTCTTAGACATACATGGACTTATATCAAGGAAGTAATCAGATCCAGCTTGATCACAAACCCTTGCATATCATTTGCATACATCATCATTGCATCATTTAACATTTGTTTATTTGTTTTTCAGGGTATCTATATTTCATTCTGGCTTGGTTTTGACCCCTTCATCTGCATAGACCCTTTATTCCTCAGTGATCTGCTTCAACTATCTTCATCAGCTACCTGCTTCAGTTACTTTTATCATCAGCTTCAGCCTATCAGTGGTTCATCTCCAGTATCAGTCTTCATCATCAGCATTTGTTTCAGCTCTTCATCAGCAGTCATGGCACCCAAGAAGAGCAACATTTCATACCATTTCTTTGAGCCTGTGCTGATTGGCATCAGGCAGGTCCAGGCACTCATTACTCCAGACCACATCCCATTATTCAGAGAGCATCATGGAGGCATCCTTGACATGGTTATGGACTTGGACCCTTCTCAGAGGAGTTTGATTCACACTTGCCTACAGTTCTATGATCCTCCTTTGAGATGCTTCACTTTCCAGAATTTTCAGTTGGGACCTCTGTTGGAGGAGTTTTCATCATTGATTGGAGTACCTGTCAGGGGCAGTATCCCCTTTAACCCTGAAATGACTTCTCCCAATAATGAAGAAGTGGCAAAGGCACTGTACCTGGAACCTATTTTGATTGAGCAGAACATGACAACAAAGGCTGGAATCCCTGGCCTACACTTGGACTTTCTGACTTCTCAGGCCATCCTGAAGGCCTCTTTGGGAGAATGGAGGGCAGTTTGTGCATTGTTAGCCCTCAGTATATATGGGGTTATACTTTTTGCAGATGAGCCCAAGTTTATCAGCAAGAATGCTATTCATCTCTTCCTTTTGAGGAACCCAGTACCCACCTTGCTGGGAGATTTCTATTATTCTGTTCACCAAAGGAATGAGAAGCAGAGAGGGAGGTTGGTAAGGTGCTGTGCTCCTTTGTTTCATACCTGGCTGCTTAAACACTTACCCAAAACTGATGCCTTCCTGAACCCTCACCAACAGAAGAATTGGGCCAGGAGGCTTATTGCTTTGACCTCAGATGACATCAGGTGGTGCACCCAGAGCACCAAAGGAAGGGACATAATTACTAGTTGTGGGCAGTTCCCCAATGTACCTCTAGTAGGAGTGAAGGGTTGCATCAATTACAATCCTTTGCTCTTCAAGAGACAATTGGGATATGCTTTGGTTCACCCTCCTAGAGTACAAGACTTGGCTTAAACCCTTTATTGTGAGATAAAACCTAATCTAGCTATTGTCAGACAAGCATCCTGGGCTTGGGACAACATCCAGACCAAAGGGATGGCCATTCTTGGGAGATGCAATAATGTGGCTTCAGCTCAGTATTATGATTGGTCTCATGCTAGGGCTCAGATCTCTGGAATGCCTTTCACCATTGAGGATGCACCTGGACCATCCACAGCACCACCTCCAGCCACTGTCAGCCTGGAAGAATTTGAGAAGCTGAAGGAAAGAAATGAGAATCTGTCTCAAGCTCTGAAGAGGACCCTCTGGGAGAGGAGTGATGGTCGCCTAGACATTGAGAGGTTGGAAAAGCTTAAGTTGGAGCATCTAGCCAAGATTGGGAAAGCAGAGGAATACATCAAGAAATCAAGAGCTGGAGAGCAGATTTTGAAGAATGCCTGTAAAGAGGCCCAGTTTCAGAAGGCTAGGACTGATCTCTATCTGAAAGAAAGTCAAGCTAGGTGGGTCAGGATCACTGAAGCTCGTACTCAAGAAGATAAGAGAACTCAGGCCAGGATTGAGCATTTAGAGGCCAATGAAAAGAAACAACAGGAGGCTTTGGTGGAAGCCCAGAAGGAAATTTCAGAATTGAAGATTAGGGCTGGTGTGAAGAGGTCAAAGGACCAAGACAGGCACAAGAAGCTGACCACTGCTATTGCCACCAGAAACCTTCTTATCAGAAACATTACAGAGCATCCGGCTGGTCCTGTAACTGAAGCACTTCTGAAGGAGGTTAAGGAGGATGAGTTTGGCTTAGATGTTTGATTTCTTTGCTTGTTGTTATTCCCATCTGATGTACTTTTCTTTTTATGTTGTATTTTGACCCTTCAGGGGCATATGTTGTAAAAACAAACTATGTATGATCCACCATGTGTAATATATTTGTTAGTTTGTTTCGTTGAGTTTCTTTTCTCAAGCAACACCAAAGCATCTTCCCCAGGGTCTGGAAAGGTCAAAACTAAGAGCCAAGCCGGATACCTTGGAAAATAAATAAGCATACTGCATTGCATACTAACTTTTGTTTTGTTTTGTAGGTTTTTGTTTTGTTTGTTACTAACTCTATTGTGATTCAGGAATTATTGCTCGCCGTCGAGTGTTCCCTCTCAACCGTCCGCACAGATATCCTACTCGCAACAATCTTCCTGGTATCCAGATGGACCAAGTACAGCAAGATCTGACAGAAGTCAGGACTCAGATGACCAATGAAAGGCTGGAGATGAGAAACCAAATGACCCAGTTCATGGAAGTAATGAATGGCTTGGCCCAAAGTCAAGAAAGATTGAGGGCATTGGTAGAAAGACAGACCCCGGAAGAGCCCCATCTGGGAACTGGAGGAACAAGTAACAATGAAAGAGGTCAGCCTCATGTTAACCCACCAGTATATGGGCCTCATCTACATCCGGAAGTCAATATCTCGGGTAATGTGCAAGGAAATACTACTGCAGGCAGAATCTTACAAGAAGACCCCCAAGAGGAGCAGTTTACTGTAATGGGAGCTGGGGATGAAGTTTATGACATAAGGTTTGATGAAATTGCTGAGAAGTTGAGATCTCTGGAGTCTCAAAATTCCCTGGGTTTTGATGTCATGGATATGGGGTTAGTGGATGGGGTAAGGATTCCCCACAAGTTTAAACCCTCGTGCTTCGAGAAGTACAATGGAACTTCCTATCCACGAACTCACTTACAGTCTTTCCTGGGAAGACTTAAGGCATACACCATGGATGAAAAACTGTGGATGTTTTACTTTGAAGACAGTTTGACCGGAGCTTCCAGGGAGTGGTACTCTCACTTGACCAGAGCTACAATCAGATGCTGGAAGGACCTAGCTGAGGCCTTCATCAGACAGTACCAATACAATCTAGACATGGCTCCTAACAGGACCCTCTTGATGGGAATGTCTCAATCCTCCAGAGAAAGCTTCAGGGAATATGCCCAGAGGTGGAGACGGCTTGCTGCTGCTGTCCAGCCACCCATGTCGGAAAGGGAAATGGCCGACATGTTTATGAATACGCTGCAAGGAACATATATTGATAGGCTAGCTGCCTTTTCTTCCACCAGCTTCGCTGACGTTGTCATAGCTGGAGAAAGAATTGAAAGCCTTCTGAAGATGGGTAAAATTTCTGATAATGGTGCAAGTTCGTCAAGTAATCCCAGGAAGCCTTTTGTGGGACCTCGAAGGACCGGTGAGACAAATGCCATTCACGCCACCAGGGGCAGGCCTCAGTACCTTCACAGATCAGTAGCAGCTGTCACTATTCCAGCTCCGATTCCTCAGCAACCAGCATATCAACCACAACAACAACCACACTATCAACAACAAGTTCAGTATCTGCCACAGAGAAACTACAACAACAACAACAATCAACAGCAAAGACCTTTTCAGCAAAGACCATCACAGGCCAATAGGGTGATTGATCCAATCCCTATGCCTTATGCCGCTTTATTGCCACAACTCCTGAAACTCAACTTGGTTGAATTAAGGACATTGGCACCCCCAGATCCCTCCAATCTGCCAAGAAACTACGATGTCAACGCCAGATGCGCTTTCCATTCCAATGCACCTGGCCACAATACGGAGAAGTGCAGGGCTTTACAAATGAAGGTACAAGATCTAGTGGATTCTAAAGCCCTCAATTTTGCACCCCCGCCAAATGTCAACAAGAACCCCATGCCCAATCATGGAGGACCAAGAATTAATGCCATTGAGGAAGACAAACCATCTTTCTTAATCACCAGTGTTGGGCAGATTCGGACACCTCTGATAGAAATTAAAGCTCAGCTCCTAGAATGCCAGATGTTCCCCGGGTGTGAGCTCGGTTGTGGTTATTGCAACATTTCGGGCAACAGGTGTGATAACTTGAGAAGCGGCATAGATAGTCTTATCAGAAGTGGTATACTTCAGATCACAACAACGGCGCCTACAAATCCAGCAATCCCTTTGACAACAATTCCCGACTCTTCTACAACTGCAACAACAATCATTCCAACCAATTCATCAATAACATCAACAATGGCTTCATCTATCACTTCAACAAATCAGATGTCAACAACCATTTCTTCTACAACATCAGCACCCATTTATTCAACAAAATCTTCTACAACGCCAACAGATATCTCAGCAGTCACCATTTATTATGATCCATCAAATGTTCCTCCAAACAACAATTTTCAACAACAAACAATGGCACCTCCTGCCAGATCACCGGTCACCATTTACTACGATCCGCACACCATCTCAGTACCCTCCTCTGCAGCAGTCAGTCCAGTTACCATCACGGTACCTGGACCAGTTCCATATGAAAGCAGCAATGCCATACCTTGGCATTATGGCTCTGACCTCTACTGCAATGGGGAGAAAATCACTTTGGACTCTTCAACTTCTTCTCCACAGATTGATAATGTTGGGGGAGGCGGAGGCTTCACCATAAGCGGACGCCTTTTTGCCTCACAAATTCAAAGACCTAATGCCGAAGCAGAAGCTGCCGCCAAAGCAAAGGGAAAGAGTGTGGTATTTGAAGAACCAATCATCAAAGAAACTCAGAAGACATCCTTTGAGCAAGATGTAGACGATTTTATGAGAATTATAAAAAGAAGTGATTACAAGGTGGTGATTCAGCTTCACCAAACTCCCTCAAAGATCTCCATATTATCCCTGCTAATGTGTTCTGAAGCTCACAGGAATGCATTACTGAAAGTCTTGCACGCAACATACGTGCTAGAAGAGATCACTGTTAATCAGCTAGAAACCGTGGTAGCAAATGTCAACACCATTCATGGGCTGGGCTTTACCAATGCTGACTTAATAACTGAGGGACGTAACCACAACAAGGCTTTACACATCACTCTGTAATGCAAGGGTGCTGTTCTATCTCATGTACTGGTGGATATTGGGTCATCACTCAATGTCCTACCAAAGAAAGCCTTAGTGAAGCTGGAGTATGATGGCTTGGCATTGCGTCCGAGTAATTTGGTAGTGAGAGCTTTCGATGGCTCTAAAAGATCAGTGCTTGGAGAGATTGATCTGCCTGTGATGATTGGCCCGCAGACCTTCAAAATTACCTTCTATGTGATGGACATTCAGCCGGCCTACAGCTGTTTGTTGGGTAGACCTTGGATCCATGCCGCTGGCGCAGTTACGTCTACCCTTCACCAGAAGCTGAAATTCGAGTGGGAAGGCCAGATCATCACCATCTGTGGTGAAGAAGATATCTTTGTTAGCCATCTGGCTACGTACAAGTATATTGAGATGGATGGAGAAATCCATGAAACTATGAGCCAGGGATTTGAGGCCCTGAACATAAATGAAGCATCTGCTGTACTAGGGACCTCCATGACATCTTATCAGCAAGCCAAGAAGGTTGTTGAAGAGGGGACTGCCCAAGGCTGGGGCAAGTTGCTGCCCGTAGAGAAGAAGGAGGACAGATTTGGGTTGGGTTACAAACCAACTCAACAAGATCAATCAGAGGCTGCCAAGAAGCCCAGTTTTGTCAGCGGGGGAATGCTCACCCCAGATGCAGTGAACAACTTGGAAGACGAGGATGAAAGCGACCACAACCTGGAGAGCTGGATACGTCCAAGGATCCCGGGGAGTCAAGTCCTTAACTGGTCTTCCCAGGAAATTATAAGGGTTACTCCTGCAGAGTAATTATTATTTCCTGTATTTTTAAGCATGCATCAAGTCTTGCATCTTGCCCAAGATGACAAGACTCATTTTGTAATCGGGCCATCTCGTAATTTTGTGCAAACAGATCAATCAATGAATATCAGACATCTTTTGCAAATGAGTCTTTTTCTTTTCCGCTCACTGTTTTTCATTTTTTTCTTTTTGTACAAAAATAAAATGGCGATGTTTTCAAAATGATAACTTCACTTTTTCTAAACAAGATTAAAATCGATCACTAAAATGAACAATCTAAACCCTTGCAGAGAGTGCCTTTTAGACTGCACCGACAACAGCACAGCTATGGCTTCGTATGACTTTGACAATCCAATAAATCAAGCTGATGAAGGGGTTGAAGAAGATTATGAGCTTCCTGAAGAGCTAGCCAGGTTGTTAAGGCAAGAGGAGAAGGTTATCACTCCTCATCAGGAGGAGGTCAAAACGATTAATCTTGGTACGGAAAAAGATGTGAAAGAGGTTAAGATCGGGGCCTGCCTACAAGATTCGGTAAAAGAGCAACTGATTGACATGCTTCGGGAATACGTGGATGTCTTTTCTTGGTCTTATCAGGATATGCCAGGGTTGGACACCGATATTGTCATGCACAAGCTGCCACTGAAAGAAGACTGCCCACCAGTGAAACAGAAACTGCGCCGTACTCGCCCAGATATGGCAATGAAGATAAAAGAAGAGGTACAAAAGCAGTGGGACGCAGGTTTCCTTGCCGTGACTAGCTACCCGCCGTGGGTTGCTAATATTGTACCCGTGCCTAAGAAAGACGACAAGGTGAGAATGTGTGTGGATTACCGGGATCTGAACAGAGCCAGCCCGAAAGATGATTTCCCTTTACCTCACATTGATGTATTGGTTGATAATACGGCTCAGTTCTCGGTATTCTCCTTCATGGACGGATTTTCAGGATACAATCAGATCAAGATGTCACCTGAAGACATGGAGAAGACAACTTTTATCACACCCTGGGGCACGTTCTGTTACAAGGTGATGCCATTCAGACTAAAGAATGTTGGTGCAACGTATCAACGGGCTATGGTAATATTATTCCATGACATGATCCATAAAGAAATCGAATGTTATGTGGATGACATGGTTGCCAAGTCCCTCACAGAAGAAGACCACCTGGTAAATCTGCTGAAGCTATTCAAGCATCTGAGGAAGTACCAACTGAAGCTGAACCCCAACAAGTGCACATTCGGGGTGCGATCCGGTAAGCTGCTGGGATTTATTGTAAGTGAGAAAGGGATTGAGGTTGACCCTGATAAAGTCAAAGCCATTCAAGAAATGCCTACACCAAAGACTGAGAAAGAAGTTCGGGGGTTCTTAGGTAGATTTAACTATATTTCACGGTTCATATCTCACCTTACAGCAACCTGTGAACCTCTGTTCAAGCTGTTAAGAAAAGAACAAACGGTCAGGTGGAACGAAGACTGCCAGAGGGCTTTTGACAAGATCAAGGAATACTTACAAGAGCCTCCAATCCTTATGCCCCCAGTTGAAGGAAGACCTTTAATCATGTACTTGACAGTATTAGAAGAGTCGATGGGGTGTGTGTTGGGCCAGCATGACGAGTCTGGTCGAAAAGAGTATGCAATATACTACCTGAGCAAAAAGTTTACCGACTGTGAACAACGTTATTCACTGCTCGAGAAAACTTGCTGTGCTTTAGCGTGGGCTGCTCGCCGACTAAGGCAGTATATGTTGACCCACACTACTTTATTGATCTCCAAGATGGACCCAGTTAAGTACATTTTTGAGAAGCCAGCACTTACCGGACGGGTTGCAAGATGGCAAATGATCCTCACAGAATATGACATCCAGTACACATCTCAGAAAGCCATCAAGGGCAGTGTATTGTCTGATTATCTTGCTGAGCAACCCATTGATGATTACCAGCCTATGAGATTTGACTTCCCTGATGAGGACATCATGTTCATCAAAGCAAAAGATCATGAAGAGCCCGTTCACACTGAAGGGCCTGATCCGGAGGAAGAATGGACTATGATGTTTGATGGGGCTGTTAACATGAACGATCGTGGTGTTGGTGCATTACTCATTACACCTAAAGGAGTTCACATGCCTTTCTCGGCAAAGCTCACCTTTAACTGCACTAACAACGAAGCTGAATACGAAGCTTGTATTATGGGTCTTGAGGAAGCCATTGACCTCAGGATCAAGACTTTGACTGTATTCGGAGATTCAGCTCTGGTAATTAATCAAACCAACGGCAAATGGTACACACACCAGGATCATCTGATACCTTACAGGGATTATACAAGGAGATTATTGACTTTCTTTACAATGGTCAAGCTTGAGTATATCCCTCGGGACGAGAATCAGTTTGCAGATGCTCTGGCTACCATTTCATCCATGATCAAAGTTCAAGCTGCCAACTTTGTACCTCGGATTTCAGTGTCCAGACTTGACAGACCAGCATATGTATTCTCAGCAGATGTTGCCAAAGATGACAAGCCTTGGTTCCATGATATCAAATGCTTCTTGGAGGATCAAACATACCCACCTGGGGCATCTTCCAATGATAAGAAGACTTTAAGAAGGCTAGCTGGTAGTTTCTTCCTGAATGTTGATGGTTCCCTGTACAAGAGAAACTTTGATATCGTACTCCTCAGATGTGTTGATAGGGCAGAGGCAGACTTGTTGATGCACGAAGTGCACGAAGGATCCTTTGGTACCCATGCAGGAGGGCATGCAATGGCTAAAAAGTTGTTGAGATCAGGCTATTACTGGATCACAATGGATGCCGACTGTTGTGCCTATGCCAGAAAATGCCATAAATGCCAGATTTATGCGGATAAGGTGCATGTGCCTCCCAATCCTCTGAATGTGATGTCTTCACCCTGGCCCTTTGCTATGTGGGGCATTGAAATTATTGGCAAGATTGAACCGACTGCTTCAAACGGCCACAGATTCATCCTGGTTTCTATCGACTATTTTACCAAGTGGGTTGAAGCAGCTTCCTATGCAAATGTTACCAGGCAAGTGGTAGCCCGATTTCTGAAGAGAGACATCATCTGTCGGTATGGAGTTCCCGAGCGAATCATTACTGATAATGGTTCCAACTTAAACAACAAAATGATGGCAGAACTGTGTCGGGACTTTAAGATCCAACACCACAATTCTTCTCCTTACAGGCCAAAGATGAATGGCGCTGTTGAGGCAGCTAACAAGAATATCAAGAATATTGTGCAAAAGATGGTAGTTACCTACAAAGACTGGCATGAAATGCTGCCGTTTGCCTTGCATGGGTACCGTACGTCAATCAGAACATCCACTGGGGCAACACCGTATCAGCTTGTTTACGGTATGGAGGCGGTCCTACCTGTTGAAGTTGAATTACCCTCATTGCGGGTATTAATGGATGTTAAGTTGAACGAAGCAGAATCGGTCCGGTCCCGATATGAACAACTAAATCTGATTGAAGAGAAGAGACTAGCTGCAATCTGTCATGGGCAGCTATATCAGAAAAGAATGAAGAAAGCCTTCGATCAGAAAGTCAGGCTCCGAGAATACCAAGTAGGGGATCTTGTGCTGAAAAGACTCCTCCCTCCTCATACAGACCACAGAGGCAAGTGGACTCCGAACTATGAAGGACCATTCGTAGTAAGGAAAGTTTTCTCCGGTGGAGCACTGATGCTTAGCACTATGGATGGTGAAGACTTCCCGTCCCCTGTGAATTCAGATGCAGTTAAAAAATACTTCGCATAACATGACCCGCTGGACATAAAAACAGAATGTAAGTCCAGGCAAAAATAGGGCATCTCGGCGAGTCAAAAACAGAATAAAAGGCTCGGGCAAAAAAAAGGGAAAATAAATAAAAAATGTACACCCGCTGAGTTGAAAAGCCGCATTGGACAACTCAGGCAAAAATGGGTATCCCGATGGATCGAAAACCCGAAAGGGCGATCCATGCAAAATAAGGGAATAAGAGAACAATTGCATTCTGAATTCGTCTGTATCACTCACAACTTGGTAAGCTTCGAAAGGTTCAAGCACCGGTCAGAATCAGCCTTCTTCAGAAAGCGGGATAAGAAGAACGTCAAATGTCATACGAGTCATAGCAAAAGGGAAGCTCCTTGAAGCGTCATCAACATTGCCAACAAACTTTTGTTTCTCAATTTGTAACAATCTCCTCATTTTAGGGGATTTGTTTCTTTGACTGTATCTTGCCGATTCAGGGCACATGAATTAATAAAGTCATATTTCCAGTCATGTTTCGTCTTATACATTCTATGTTCGTTTGCAAAATGTCCAATGTTCTTAAGATATTGATTGCATAAATACAGATGCTTCTCTAAAAAAATACGTGCTTGCGGGAAATATACTTACTCCCAGGAGTGCCTAAAATCCTATGATGGAATCCGGTAAAGGATACCTCGGGATTACTTGTGCGTTTCTCTGACTTTTCAGGATTGCAGGTACTCCAAGCACAACATGGGGCATGAAAGCTTCACCCCGACAAGCTGGCAAATCAATATCTAATCAGTCCTAAGCACCAGAAGTGCTTTCTCCCCAGCTGAGTTGCCATTTGTTATTTCCTCCTCAGCCGAGTACAAAAGCCAGGGAACCACCTCCCCACAGAGTCTCAACCTCTATCCAGCAAAGCAATACCTGAAGAAATCACAACAGAGTGAAGAAAGCTTCTACAAACCCCAACTGGGTCCCTCAGTATCAAAATAGGTCTATCAGTGACCTATATCCCCAAGCAGAGTCCCATATGTCAGATCCACCAATGATCCCTTCCCCAGCTGGGATGTCTACTTCAAGCAGATCGGCCAGAGATCTTCGCAGTAACGGGATCCGAATCCCGGATGGTTACCTCTTTGCATAATCATGGCATTAGCATCATATTCTCCCCACAGAGCGTAGCATTCCGCCTAAATACGGAGCATTACGACAAAAATCAAACATATTGCATAATTGTAAGCCATGTTCTGAATCAAACACTTGTGAATATGGGCAATCCATCAAAGATATACAGAGAAACCCCTCAGATTCCCCGGCAGAGAGCCAAAGCATTGGCCTTACACTCATAAATACAAATAAACACTCCTCCGTGTCATCATTCCCCAGTAAAGTCGCCCGAGCTTTCTTTACAAACAAATCACTTATATTACAGATACTTCTTGACACCCGTCCATGTCATATCCCCAGCAGAAAGCCAAAGCGTCCCCTTTGCACCCACTATACAGATACATATATACTTCTTCCGACACTCGTCCGTGTCATACTCTCCCCAGCAAGTTAAACACTCATCTGTACACCACTCATACTTATTACTCCTGTTTCACTCATACAGGTACCCGTCCGTATCTTGTATACACCACTTATACCCCCTCAGACTCGACACTCGTCCGTGTTCTTTGTTAACCAGTTGGTACTCGTCTGTATCATCATCTCAGAACATGCGTCAAGCGTTCGTTTCTACCCGATACTCGTCCGTATCGTAGTCTTAAGGATGCTCGTCCGCATCTTTAATCTATACACCGTGTCAAACACTTATGTCTTCTTGAATGTAGACACTCGTCTGTGCCTACTATTCCCCAGAAGAGTCCCCGCAGAATCAATACTCATCTGTGTTCTTTATTAACCAGTTGATACTCGTCCGTATCATCATCTTGGAACATGTGTCGGTGTTTGTTTCTACCTGATACTCGTCTGTATCATGGTTTTAAGGATGCTCGTTCGCATCTTTAATCTATACACAGTGCCCAAATACTTATACTTTTCATTTCTTGGATGTAAACACTCGTCCGTGTTTACTTTTCCCCAGCGAAGTCCCCAGCAAAACTTCTTTTCTATCTGACATTCGTCCTATGTCATGATACCTTTTCGGCAGTCGTACCCTGCCAGGTGATCGTCCTTCACCTTCGGATGACCGTCCCTCATACTTTCCCCAGCGGAGTCTCCATTATTGGAACCCTTTTCTGTTCGGCATTCGTCTTATGTCGTGATATTGAGCACCGTCCCCTGCTAGGTGATCGTCCTTCACCTTTTGATGACCGTCCTTCATCATTTTATCTGATGGCCGTCCCCATCGTTGATCCTGTTATCTGACATTCGTCCTATGTCATGATAAACCTTCAGAGCAGCCGTACCCTACTAGGTGATCGTCCTTCACCTCTTGATGATCGTCCTTCATCATTTTATCCGATGGCCGTCCCCGTCATTGACCTTCTATCCGACATTCGTCCTATGTCGTGATATTAATGGCAGCCGTACCCTGCCCGGTGATCGTCCTTCACCTTAGATGACCGTTCCTCATCTTATCCCCAACAGAGCAGCCGGCCCCTGCTAGGTGATCGTCCTTCACCTTTGATGACCGTACCTCATCATTTATTTCATTTACCTATAATCCCCAGAGAATCTTAATATCTTTACCTGATGGCCGTCCCCATCATAATCTCTTATCCCCAGCTTGTCGGCCGTCCCCGTCATTGCTTGATTTCTCGCATTCTTCCCAGCATGTCGGCCGTCCCCGTCATTCCTTCATCCCCAGCAGTCGTCCTCTGCTCGACGGTCGTCCTCCGTCGCCCGCACTTTATAATTATACTTTATTTTTCTTTTTACAATCTATATCCCTTTTCTTCTTCATTCTGTGAGTGCAAATTTTGGACTGTCTTTGGTATTCAACCACAAGTTATCTTGTTTGCCTGTTAAGCCGTTGCTTACATCCTGCACAGCTAACTCATGCTTGAATAGGGGCAGCTGTAAACACCCCAAATTTGCCCTCACCCATTCACACCATGGCTTGTGATCTTTTCATATGCATAAGTTCAATCATATCATCTCATGTTGCACTTTTGTTTCACTGCATTGATTCTAAGTCATCTGCATCTAGGGTTTGTGATCTGAGCAATCCAAGAGCTTCTTGAGCCACTCCAAAGGTCATCAATCATTTCAAAGGGGTCCATGTATGTTCAAGCATCATATTATACCCCCAAAAAGTCAAGAAAGTCAAAGAATCACAAGAACTGAGAAAGGCATGGAAGCAGAGCCAGGTTTGACTGCACAGATGACCTAGAATTAGGGTTTTGGTTTCAAAGGCCATAACTCCAAATTTTTTGGTCATTCTTGTTTCTATTGGTCTCTATATGGTATATGGATCATGCATATCAATTTTCATGAAGAAATTCAATGGGGAAGGCATCTAATCAAGAGTTGACTTTTTGAGCAAGTCAGTGCAAAATCAGGGCATCTGAGACCCTCAATGACCCAACCAAAGGGTGTTCTTCATAATTTTGATTATGTATGATCTTTATTTGATCATAGAAGATGTTAGAAGTTCACAAAATTGAAGAATTCCAAGCCATTTGCAAAGTTGACTTTTTGGGAAAATGACTTGTAATGGAAACTTGCCATTTTGGGAAACTTTTTCAACCCTTGCTTTTTGATTCAAAAATGCTTCAAATGGAAAAACTTTGGTCATGAAAGTTGTATAATGGATCATTCCCTTTTCAAAAAGTACAAGAACCCATTCTAATTCATTTTGGATTAAAAGTTATGGCTTGTCAAAGTTGGCCAAAATCACATAATTTCAAGTTTTCTACCAAAGAGGCAAAGTTGCAAAACTACTTGCCAAGACAAATTGTGCTATCAAATGGACTTCTAAACTTCACACAAACATGAACCAATGTCTAAAAGTCAGATTGCATCAAGAGTTTGCTCATTTTTATGACTTGTGGATCAAGAAACTTCAAAAGGGCCAAAGATGAACAAAGTTGCAAAACCTCACTCAAACCCTAATCCATGTGCTGGCTGACTTCAAAATTGATCCTATGGTTCTCCTCACTTCTTGCTATGTAGGACACCCCTCTTGTCCCTTGCTAGCCATGAGCCCATACCTATCTTACACAAAGCTTGACTTTTTGGCAAAAGACCCATACCAATCACAATAGGGCACACCAACTCCACAAACATATCCATGAGTGATAAGTGGACCAAAGGCAAGCCATAACACACTAAATGCTGAAACAGATCATAAGCCAGCATTCTCATTTTCCACCTCTTATGCAACTTCCTTCGAAACTCATCACACAAGCATCAAACATAGAAACAAACTCCATAGGATCACTCAGCACACTCCCCTGATCATTTCCATACCCTCATTCATCCCTAAAACCTCCTCAAACTAAATCACGATTCCTCCCCCTCCTGAACAGAACTTCTGCAAACTCACAAACCAACCATTTTAAACTCCAACCAAGCCTTGCAAACTTCTCAGGGGGATCATTGGAGGTGATTGGAAGTAAAGAGCTGGCTAGAAAGTTGCAAACTGAGAAAGCTCAAGCTCAGGTACCTCAAGAACTTTTTTTCCAGAAATTGTTTTTTATGCTATAGAATTGTTGCTTATGCTCCACTGATCATTCTGGTGTTCTTAGTTTTTAAAATGATTGAGTTTTGAGCCTGAACCATGTCTCTGAAAGTTTGACCTGAAAACTTCTTTGATTCGATTCGTGTTTGTGTTGAAAGGTAAACATGATTTTGTGCTTGATTCGTGTTTAGGGTGGGTAGAGGATGAATTCTGGAGAGTTAGAGCATTTGAAATGGCCTAGGGAGTGATTTTGATTTTCGGTTGGCCGGAGAAGATGACCGGAACACTGTTCTGGTCACCTGAAAGTGTTTAGGGTTCAGATTAGGGCTTAATGACGTAATTAGGCAAGTTTGAATGTGGGCCGTCCATTAGCGCGCGTAGTCAATTCCCGCCCCTGTGAGTTTGAATCTCATCCATTGGATTGGCTGACTTTCTTCTTTTTCATTTAAAATTCATTTTATTTTCATTTGTTTTGATTTATTTTGCACGAATTATTAAAAATAGCAAAAAATGTTTAAAAATTATGGAAATTTTTGTCAAGATTTTCATTATTTTTCAGAACACAAAAATATTTTTATTTTTATTTTTTACATTAAAAATTATTTTTAAATCATTTAAAAGTTTATTTTTAATTAATTAATGAAAATTAATTAATTAAAAATACTTTTAGGTATTTAAAAATCACAAAAAAATTCATGTAACCTTTAAAAACATTTAGAAACATTGTCCAACTCTCAAACCAAATTTCGTTTTTGTTCTTGATGCCTTTTGATAATTTTCTTTGGATTTAATTTCATTTCAAGACATTATTTTGTTTCAAACTTCAAAAATTCATTTCTGCCTAACCATTTAGAGTTGGACAATGATTCTTTTTGCATTGCATCTTGCATAACATGTAGTTTATAGGATAAAATTGGCATGAATTGATCTTGCATTTTCATTTTGTTTTGCATTTTTCTTGACAAGGTACCTTAAAACCCTAGCAATCTTAAGAAATTCACAACTTTCACTAGGATAAGAATTGGATCCCCTCCTTTGGGCAATGAGTTTGTGTAGGTTTAGGGTTCCTTTGATTGCATTTTCAAAATTTTATCATGTCATTTGCTTCTGGTTTTGGATTTTTGCTTTGTATGTTGCATATGACCCTAATTCATGCCTTCCTTTGCATCCATCTTCCATTTGCTTGCATACCATGACTTGCCATGACATTTTGTGCATCCATTTGATTCATAACACATCTTAGGACATATTAGAATCATGTTTGATCATTGCATCTTTCATTTTCCATGTTATATGTCTTTTGCATTCCATAACTTTTCATGAACATTCATGGTTCAAAGCATGCTTCTCTTGCATCCATATGTTTGTATGATCATTCTAATGCCTTGCCTCATGTTTGCATCATCTCTTAGCATCATTAACATCATACTCATGCTTCTGGTTTTGGTTTGCATCATCACATTTCATCTCATTTGCATTACATTTCATTTCTTTTGCTAACTTTTCAGGTGGTAAGTTGTTTTGAGAAGTGGATTTGCCTCCACTTCTCACAATCTCTTTTCATCTCTCTTATGCATCATTGCTGCATTTTGTCTTGTGCTTTGGATTGAGCTTGCTCATTCTTGTTCATCTTACTTTCTTTCTTCAAGCAACTTGACTTCTTAAGTGAAGCAAGTTGTTTTGCTACTCTTTGCTCCTTTCATCTGCTTCTCTCCTTGGTGGTTCTTTGAAGATCTTCTTGCAAGCCTCACTAACCCTAGGAAAAACCAAGCATGACAACAATTAGGTTTTGATTAGTCCCCATTTAGCTTCTACCTTTGTGTCTCTTTGAGTCTTCTCTTCTCATCTCCTAATCAGGGACTAAACCCTAAAGATTTTAAGGCTTTGTGATTAAGCTCATGCATGCATCCTTCTATTAGGATGGAGTGCATAACTTTAATCCTAAGTGTTAAACCCTTAATGTGTTTAAATCCTTTAATCAATTCACTTAATAATCATCAAGACATCAAGCTTGTAACTTGGGCCTTGCATTGGGGTTCTAATTCTTCCTTAATTGGTTAAGAAGGACTAACCCTAGTGTTAATGGACAAGTCCCCCTCAAGTTGTCTTACAAACCATAAAAATCACTTCTTCATCTTACCATTAACTAAAATCCACTTAATAAAGGCTTTGTTTTGTCATGAGGTTAATCCCTAATCATGGATTAAGTTGAGGAGTCTTCCTCAGCTTAAACATTCTCATCTATTATCCTTCTATTAGGATGGTGTAATGAGTCTGTTTAATCCCTGATTATGACTTAGTTTCATTACTTAACACTAAACAAAAACACCAAAAACAATCTAAATAATCACAAGTAGGTTAATGATCTTAATCCTACATCATGGCGATTAAGTGTGAGATGCTGACTTCACACTTAAGGTATCCTCATTACCCCTAATCAGAGGGAGGATGTGATGAGTCTACTAAATCCATTGGTTTAGGCTTAAGCTCATTAATTTATGACAAATTTCAAAAAGCAATAAAAGACTGAAAACTCAAAAAAAAAACAATAATCGTCTCCTTCGGGATTCTTTTCTCATCATCTTTATTCACAAACGAGAACTTGCTTCTTCCGTCTAATGCAAGACAGTTTGCACCTGAGCCAGACAGGTCATACACTTGAGCATAGACAAGTAAGCATTTCACAAGTCAATTCATTTTTCAGTCTCTTTGGGTCGAACTACGGTGTTCTGACTTCCTCATTGCACGAGAGGATACGTAGGCATAACTTAACAGTTATCGAACAAAAGTCTCTGTATATCCCCCCTCTTCCAACTTTATTCTTTAAGCCTCATGGTCTTGAGCATTTTACTCCTGTTCTTACACTGACACTTCCCTTATATACACTTCACTTCTTCTACACTGACACTTGCATTCTTTTCCAGCTTTGATACACAGATTGCACTGATACTACCCCTTTAAAACACAAATCTTTTAAGCGTGGATCCCGTCGTGTACGGCGGACAATCTGGGTGCTAATACCTTCCCAGGTTGTAACCAACCCCCTTTCTCAGTCTCTCTGGTTCGCAACCGTCTTATCCATATCTTTTCCTAGGTTTATGCAGCATTACCTTTCCTTCGGGATAAAAATGCCTAGCTGGCAACTCTTTTCTTTTCCCTTGAGTTCACCCCCGTGTGTTCTCATGTCCCTTCTTTCGCCGACCGTTCGCGTCTGTACCCCTTCTGACCTGGGTGTCATTTTGGTGGGAGCGACACATACCTCCTGCAATGGCCTCTCTCAAAGATGCTAAGGCTGTGGTTGCAAAAGGTGGTTCTGCTATTTAGGGTCAGCTCCCCAACATCCCTTACAAATCTGATAAGTTTGGTTTGGGTTTCACTGCAGAATCTCAGAAGGTTGTTCGTCGTGCTCGTGCTGTTCGTATCACCAATCAAGGGGTCATAAGAGATCAAATTAATGCTGTGGGTGACTGTCATGAAGACTACAACCTAGATGTTTGGATCTTTCCTACTGTGGGTGATGGGCTCAACAATTGGAAGACTGAAGACGTTATTCCTATCTCCTTTAGTCAGGAGTAAATACTATTACTGTGTTTTTATTTTTAGTTTGTAATTTCGAACAATTAAACTTTTAAGCCTTGTGTCTTACCCGGGGCATAATGGTATGCTTGTTTCGGGATGTCATTTCATTTGCATACTTCATTCAATAAAAATCAATGGACGTTTCGTTTTCATAAATATTGTGCTCCTTGTTTTTCTTTTATTTATATTTCTGTTTTATCAAGCTATGTGTTCTTACACACACCCACATCACGAAAATGCAGATCCTCATCCACTCTGGATCCTGTCGATAACAGTTCTACTATTACCAATTATAATTTCGAGAATCCGATCTATCAAGCTGAAGATGGAAATGAGGAAGATTGTGAAGTACCTATAGAGCTTGCTAGCTTGTTACAACAAGAAGAGAAAGTTATACAGCCACATGAAGAGCCAATCGAAGTTGTGAATCTGGGAACTGAAGAAAACAGGAAAGAGGTCAAGATAGGAGCTGAGTTAGAGGATGATGTTAAGAGCAGACTAATTCAGATGTTACGTGACTATGTGGAAATATTTGCTTGGTCTTATGAAGATATGCCAGGGTTGGATACTGACATTGTGGTTCACCGTTTACCGGTAAAAGAAGACTGTCGTCCGAAGAAGCAGAAGGTTCGTCACATGCGTCCTGAAATGTCAGAAAAGATTAAAGCGGAGGTGATGAAACAATTTGATGCAGGGTTCTTAGCTGTGACTTCTTATCCTCAATGGGTTGAAAATGTAGTACCAGTACCTAAGAAGGATGGTAAGGTACGTGTGTGTGTATATTACAGGGATTTGAACAAGGCCAGCCCTAAAGATGACTTTCCACTTCCACATATTGATGTTTTGGTAGACAACACTGCTCAGCATAAGGTATTCTCTTTCATGGATGGTTTCTCTGGTTACAATAAGATCAAGATGGCACCTGAAGATATGGAGAAGACTACATTTGTTACACAGTGTTGCTCCCCGGATTTCCATCCTGGTACAAACGCGAAAGTGGCGCGGAAAAAAGAATAGAGTTGCAAGCCAGACATTTTTATCCCGAAGAAAGGGAATGGTAATGCTGCACAAACTAGAAGAAAGAAAGAGGAAGGACACAGGTCCTACGAACCAAAGAGACTGAGTTCGGGAGTCGGTTACGACCTGGGAAGGTATTAGCACCCAGATCGTCCGCCGTACCCGACGGGATCCACGCTTGCAAAAGAAAACTGTTTCAAAGGGTGAGGGGGTGAAAACTGCAGCAAAAGAAATGAAAATGAAAAGAAACTGGAACTGGGAAAGAACTGAAATAAGAAAGCAAAAGGAAAATGTAGGGAAAATAAAGATTGTGCTCAAACGGGCCCTACCCCGCTGCCTACGTACCTCATCAGGATAATGAGGATCAGAGACGTCGTAGTTCCCCTAACTAGGGGTACTAAAAGGAAATTGCTTGTGAATTAAGGCTTGAACTGCCTATGCCATTGCTCAGGTGTTACAGACTTGGACGACGAGTGCGTAACCGTCTTGCAAAATGACAAGTAGGAGCAAGTTCGCATACGGAGCGAATGAGATGAGAAAAGAATTCCCGAAGGAAAGACGCTTATCGTTTGTTTGGTGTTTTTTTATGTAGCTTTTATGAGTGTGTCACAAGGAAGTGAACTCAAGCTTTCTTCAATGGAATGTGCACTTGTCACTACATTCCAAGATGGAATAATAGAACAAGCACACTCAAGTAAAGAGAAGACCCCCAAAACTTGAACCCAAAGATTAGGGCTTAGGCTCACTAACTTGTTTACTTATTAAGTGTTTTGGTATTTACAATGAAGAAGTGTTTTTTATGCTTTTCTTTTATGAAGAAGATACCTTGATCAGACTTGTGCATCACAAGGTAAACTTGTACTATCCCAAGATGGGAAGACTGCAAGCATACCTCATGGGATAAGGCTATGGATCAATGCATCACTTCAAAGTTATTAAAGTGTTTTTTATGGTTTTGAGATGAGAAGAGAAGGAGAACCAAAGGATTACAAAGGAAAAAATTCTAAAGGGGGACTAAAATAATCCTAAGTGTTAACATGCATGGGTGTCCTAAGGGTTAGTGAGGTTTCTACCCTAATGAAGAAGGAAAGAAGAAGAAGAAGATAGAAGAAGGGATGAGAAAGGCCTAAGCCCAACAACAAAGACTTAGTTCACATAAACATAAGAGGAAGATGAGAATTGGAGATGTGGAACTAAATTCCCACATCTCACACTTACCATAGCCCCTGCAAGGTTAGCAAAAATCTAGCAAATTGACCAACACAATCATGGAATTAATCATGCTCAAAGGTTCTTGTAAACAAGAATCAAACAACATGCCAAGCATTGCAAATACACGACTTACGCGTCGAAAACATGAAAGCATACATCAACCAGCAAGCAAATCACCCTAAAATATCATGTTTAATGATCATGTAATGATCCATGGCAATTAAAACAAGCAAAGGGATCAAACAAGTTCAAAACAACCCTAAAAAGTCATTCTGCTTCAGTGTTAACCGGTTAACCAAATGCATTAACCGGTTAACCAGCTCAAACCTGCACCAAATACGCATGAAACAAGTGCGTTAACCGGTTAACCATATGCGTTAACCGGTTAACACTGTTAAAACAACAACAAATCCTGCAAAAAACAGCAGCTCAAACCAGCTTATTTAAACAATCTCACACCAAACCAGCACTCAATTATACATGGAAAATTAGATCAATTCACATTAATTCCTATCATTAAGCTCATAAACATTAACAATAGGATCCGATTACAAATCAACCAATCAAATCAAGCAACACAAGCAAATATGCAAACACATGGTAGATCTAAAGCGCAAGCATGCAAATAAGCTAAAAACAGAGCTAGATCTGAAATTAACCAACCTACAAAGCTGAGGTATGCTTTGGTAGTTGTTGATTGAGCCGGAAATGAGAGATCTCGCGCAAAACTTTGAAGATCCGATGCTAAGTTTCACACTCCATGCAAAATAAATGCAAGAACAAGCTCTTGATGCAGAATTTTGGATCCAAAAGTACTTCTAGATCTCAAACCAGATATGAATCTCCAATTAAACCAGCAAAAAGATGCAAAGAAGCTATGGATGGAGGTTTAGTTCCAAGATCTACACACCTCAAGGCAAGGTTATGTGATCTTCAAAGAGGAACTTTGAGTGATTTGGAAAATTGGGAGAGAAAAGTGAGAGAATTGTGAGTAAGAAGAATGAAAATTCAGAAAATGAGAGTGAAAAATGAGGGAGAGGTCTCTTGGTTTTGAGGGAAATGGAATAAATATGGTTTAGGTTTGGGGCCCAAAATTTTGGTTTGGGATCCAAAAATATGGCTTGGCAATAACTTAGAAAGTGATTTGGATCTAGCATTGGAATGAGGTTTGGATAAATGCTCTATATCCTTCTCCCAAATTCAAATTAATTCAAATGAATAATAATCAGAAAATTGGAAAATGGAGCCAAAACACACATGCTGAACTTGCTGCTGGAAATTCAAATTTCGCAGCCGTTAACCAGTTAACCATATGCGTTAACCGGTTAACGCATGGAAAATTTGAATTTTCCTCCTTTTGGTGGGAGCCCTCAAGAATAGACCGGCACCAACCGTTTCAAGCAAATTTTGATCCTCCCTCTCTTTTTCGGGCTCTGAACATGATACCAGGCTTGTGCAAAATGATCCTGTGAGATTCTTGCCAGATCATCATACTCTTGATTTTGACCTGCAAGTTCAGATTTTCCCGGATGACCGATCATATGCCTTATGCTAGAACATGTGAGTGCTATGCTTCATTTTTCTATGCAAAATGCTAAGGATATGGTATGCTCATGATGATTATGATATGATAATGATGCTAAACAAGAAGAGGGCAAATTTGGGGTATTACAGCTGCCCCTATTCAATCATCAGTTAATTTGAAAAGGACGATAGTACGGGCTATCGACCTTTCAAGATAAATTGTGGTTGAATACCAAGAAGACCAGAAATTTGCACTCCGACGAAGAATGCAACACCGGGAAATAAACCCAACCAGATGACGCTCTGGGGACTGCAGGGGAGAAAGAAGCAGTCGAGCTTCTTCCATGTTGAAACTGATATTTGGAATAGGAACATGTTGAAAGACGAGTCTTCAAACAATCCTGTGACGCCAGGAGCTGGACAGACGAGTGTTCAAGCACTTCAAGAACATAATCTGAGACAGACGAGTCTTCAAACAATCCTGTGACGCCAGGAGCTGGACATACGAGTCCTCAAACGCTGCACACAACATGAGACAGACGAGTCTCCTTCGGATTTACCTGTTACGCCAGGACCGGTAATGCACTTAAGTCTGTGGGATAGACATGCAATCAAGGTAGACGAACCTTCTTCATATATTATCCGCGGATATATGGTACAAGACAGACGAGTCTTCTTCGAGCAAACCTATGACGCCAGGTGCATCAACAATAATTGGTGCGTGAGACAGACGAGCCTCCTTCGGATTTACCTGTTACGCCAGGATCGGTAACCATTTTGACATTAATTCCCACTGTCAGGATTCGAAACCTCTTCAATACAGACGAGTATTGGATGATCATCAAGGTAACACAAATGAGTGACATAAGTCAATGATACAGACGAGTATCAGACGATGATCCGAGAAACACAAACGAGTGCTTCAGGCGATGATACAGACGAGTATCAGCCACTGGTATAGACGAATACCCGAAATTCAAACACAGACGAGCATTTGAAGTAGTCACAGAAATATCAGGATAAACAACCAATCCTCACAATACAAATATAAGCATACCAAACACAGACGAGTGCTGGGGATGATACAGACGAGTATCCGAGCAAAGCAGACGAGCTTCAAACACAGACAACTTCTGGGGATAAAAGCGGACGAGCTTCAAACAAACACAGACGAGTGCCGGACAGTTGCAGACGAGCAATAGCAGAAAATACATATCAAGGCACAGACGAGTGCAACAAAGGATCCAATACCAAACACAGACGAGTGTTGGGAAGTTGCAGACGAGCAACAACAAATATCATATCAGAACACAGACGAGTGTTGAGAATTGCAAACGAGCAATAGCAACTGATATAACCAAACACAGACGAGTGTTTGAAATTGCAGACGAGCAAAATCAAGGTAATCATAAACCACTGTTGGGGAAACCTCCGCTTAGGGATAACACAGACGAGTGTTGAAGATTGCGGACGAGCAACAAACGAATGCCTGATTGGCAACAAGATATATAACTCTGCAGGGGAAGAAAAGTCAAGAGGTCTGGATACCCACTCTGACTGAGGTGATAAATACCTGACTGTATCATCAAACACCCAAAAGTATGGCAACTTTGCTGGGGAAGATTTCACTGACGGAAGTGAAAATCCAATATGAACTCTGTGGGAACAGTATCATCTTCAGACTTGGCTGGGGGAAGCTGCTTGAACAATACTCTAGCTGAGGAGAGCATCTGCTGATTCAAGACTCTGAGGGGATATCAGGCTTGCAGTTCCACCTGCTGGGGGAAGGACTCTTGCTGAGGATAAAATACTGGTAATTCAAACTCTGGTGACTTCAGGTTTTCAGATACCTGTTGGGCATACTCCACTGGGGAAGAAGAAATTGCTTGGGCCGCTGCCAAGGCTTAGTTGGAGAAAAATCTCTGCTGGAGATACCAGGCTTCAGATGCCTGCTGGGAGAAGAAATCTCTGCTTGGGGATATACTCTATTGGGGAAGAGCAAATTGCTTGGGAGAATGTGACACCATCCTGCAACCCGCAACAAAAGAAAACACAAGTGTGCCCTGGGGATTCGCATGGCCTGATCGGTTCATCCATCGTCACCCGACACTCAAAGAGGGTTACAGTTTCCCTGCATGTCAATTTTCTTCTCAAAATTATCACCATGTTTAGATGCAATGCTATTTTTGCTAAAAATTCAGGACATTTTGCAAACAAAGATAAACACACACAGCTTTTTGACTGAATATTCTTTTCATTGAATGGCCTCTGAATAGGCAAAGACTTTACATCACGAAGCAACCACCTGGAAAGAGGTAGCTACCATAAAATTGAGAAAAGAAACTATCCTAATGGCAATGTACACGACATTCCAAGGAGTTCCATTTCTGCTATGACCAGCATGTCTTCTAGACTCTCCATTCTGCTCTGGCTTTCTGAGAGGATGAGGTGACTGTTTCCTACCCTTCTGATATTGTCAAGTTCTACGAAACGATGATGTGGTTCAGATAACTCAGATCGCAATTGTTTGCTTATTCCCTTGTTTTGCGTGGATCGCCCTTTCGGGTTTTCAATCCACCGGGATACCCTTTTTTGCCTGAGCTGTCCAATGTGGCTTTTCAACTCAACGGGTGTACATTTTTTTATTTACTTCCCTAACTTTTGCCCGAGCTTTTTATTCTGTTTTTAGCTCGCCGGGATGCCCTTTTTTTGTCTGGACTATAATTCTGTTTTTGTGTCTAGCGGGTCTCTTTATGCGAAGTATTTTTTAACTGCGTCCGAGTTAACAGGGGACTGGAAGTCATCTCCATCCATAGTGGTGAGCATCAGTGCTCCTCCTGAAAAGACTTTCTTCAATATGAATGGTCCTTCGTAGTTTGGGGTCCACTTGCCCCTGTGATCGGAACCTGGAGGAACAATCCTCTTCAACACAAGCTCTCCCACTTGGTACTCTCGAGTACGTACTCGTTGGTCAAATGCATGCTTCATTCTCCTCTGATAAAGCTGTCCATGACAGATAGCCGCTAATCTCTTTTCCTAAATTATACATAGCTGATTATAACGAGCACGCACCCATTCAGCCTCATCCAGCTTGACATCCATCATCACGCGCAGTGAAGGAATCTCTACTTCAACAGGCAGGACTGCTTCCATGCCATACACCAGAGAGAAGGGAGTTGCCCCTGTTGACGTCCTAGCTGACGTTCGGTACCCATGCAAAGCAAATGGTAACATCTCATGCCAATCTTTGTAGGTGACAACCATTTTCTGCACAATCTTCTTGATATTCTTGTTAGCTGCCTCTACCGCACCATTCATCTTTGGTCGATAAGGAGAAGAATTGTGATGTTGTATCTTGAAGTCCCGACACAAGTCTGCCATCATCTTGTTGTTGAGATTAGAACCATTATCAGTAATGATCCTTTCGGGCACTCCATATCTGCATATGATATCCCTTTTCAGAAATCTTGCCACCACCTGACGAGTGACGTTGGCATAAGATGCCGCTTCTACCCATTTGGTAAAGTAATCAATCGCGACCAAGATGAAGCGATGACCATTTGAAGCAGTTGGCTCTATCTTCCCGATCATGTCAATGCCCCACATCGAAAAGGGCCACGGAGATGACATGACGTTGAGCGGGCTTGGAGGAACATGCACTTTGTCTGCATATATTTGGCACTTATGGTATTTACGAACGAATGAACAACAGTCTGCATCCATTGTCATCCAGTAATGCCCTGATCTCAACAATTTCTTTGCCATAGCATGCCCTCCTGCATGGGTACCGAAGGATCCTTCGTGGACTTCCTGCATCAACAGGCTTGCTTCGTGTCTATCCACGCATCTGAGCAAGACCATGTCGAAGTTTCTCTTGTACAAAACCCCATCTGTGTTCAAGAAGAAACTAGCAGCAAGTCGCCTCAAGGTCTTCTTGTCGTTGGAAGATGCCCCAGTTGGGTATTCTTGCTTTTCCAGGAATAACTTGATATCAAAATACCAAGGTTTCTCGTCAGACATGGCGTCTACAGAGAAGGCATGAGCTGGAGCGTCAAGCCTGAATATGTCAATTCTGGGCACATAGTTCCAACACAAAACTTTAATTGACGAAGAGAGAGTGGCCAATGCGTCGGCAAACTGATTTTCATCACGTGGTATGTATTAAAGTTTAACTGTTGTGAAGAACGTCAACAGTTTTCTAGCATAATCCCTGTATGGAATTAGATGCTCTTGATGCGTATACCACTTGCCGGTAACTTGGTTAATGATGAGGGCTGAATCTCCGAATATATCAAGGTTCTTAATCTGAAGATTAATTGCCTCCTCTATTCCCATTATACATGCCTCGTATTCCGCTTCATTATTGGTGCAGCCAAATGTAATTCTGGCAGCGAAGGGTAAGCGGGCACCTTCAGGAGTAATGAGTACGGCACCAACTCCACGACCATTGATATTGACGGCCCCATCAAACATCAACTTCCATTTGGATTCAGGGTCTGGCCCCTCCTCCGTAAGTGGCTCCTCATAATCGTTTTCTTTGAGGTACATGATGTCCTCATCAGGGAAGTCAAACTTCATTGGCTGATAATCATCCTCAAGAGGTTGCTGTGCAAGGTAATCCGACAATACACTTCCCTTGATGGCTTTTTGAGAAGTATATTGGATGTCGTATTCAGTTAAAATCATCTGCCACCTAGCAACCCTTCTGGTCAACGCTGGTTTCTCAAAGATGTACTTGACAGGATCCATTTTGGAAATGAGCAATGTGGTATGAGTCAACATGTACTGCCTCAGTCGGCGAGCAGCCCATACCAAAGCGCAGCAAGTTTTCTCGAGCAGTGAGTATCGGGATTCACAGTCGGTAAACTTTTTGCTAAGGTAATAAATGGCATACTCTTTTCGACCAGACTCGTCATGTTGGCCTAGCACACACCCCATTGACCCTTCTAGCACGGTCAAGTACATGATTAAAGGTCTTCCTTCCACTGGAGGCATTAGAATTGGAGGTTCCTGCAAATATTCTTTTATTTTGTCGAAAGCTCTTTGGCAGTCATCGTTCCACCTGACCGTTTGCTCTTTTCTTAGCAGTTTGAATATTGGCTCGCACGTGGTAGTTAGATGAGATATGAACCGAGAAATGTAGTTCAACCTCCCTAAAAACCCGCGCACTTCTTTTTCTGTCTTCGGTGCAGGCATATCTTGAATAGCTTTTACTTTAGCAGGATCTACCTCAATTCCTCTTTGACTAACAATGAAACCCAGCAGTTTCCCGGAACGCACTCCGAAAGTGCACTTGTTCGGATTCAACCTCAGCTTGTACTTGATCAGTCTATCAAAAAGCTTCTTCAGGTTGACCAAATGCTCCTCTTTGTCTCGGGACTTTGCAAGCATATCATCCACATAACATTCAATCTCCTTGTGGATCATGTCATGGAACAATGTGACCATCGCCCGTTGATAGGTTGCCCCGGCATTCTTCAAACCAAAGGGCATGACCTTATAGCAGAATGTACCCCACGGGGTAATGAACGTTGTCTTCTCCATATCTTCCGGCGCCATCTTGATCTGGTTATAACCGGAGAAGCCATCCATGAAGGAGAACACCGAGAATTGAGCAGTATTGTCCACCAACACGTCAATGTGTGGCAACGGAAAATCATCTTTTGGGCTTGCTCTATTCAAATCCCGGTAGTCAACGCACATCCGGACCTTGCCGTCCTTCTTAGGTACAGGAACAATGTTAGCTACCCAAGGTGGGTAACTAGTCACAACAAGGAACCCGACATCCTACTGCTTCTGAACCTCCTATTTAATCTTCATCTCCATGTCAGGACGAGTTCTTCTCAATTTCTGCTTTATAGGAGGACAGTCCTCTCTTAGAGGTAGCTTATGCATCACAATGTCGGTATCTAAACCTGGCATATCTTGATATGACCAAGCAAAGATATCCACATACTCTCTCAGCATACTGATCAGCTCTTTCTTGACGTGGGCCTGCAGACTGGCCCCTATCTTGATTTCTTTCTTTGCATCTTCACTGCCAATGTTGATGATCTCAATCTCTTCTTGATGAGGCTAAATAACTCGTTCCTCTTGTTTCAACAATCTGGCCAGTTCTTTAGGGAGTTCACAGTCTTCCTCAACCCCTTCATCAGCTTGGTAGACTGGATTATCAAAGTCATGCATAGTCATAGCAGGAGCGTTATCCGTGGAATCCGGATGATCAACACTGCACAGATGATGTGCTTATTCAGGATCTGCTTATTTTGAAAAAGAGACGCTAACACAAAACAAGAAGGAAAAACACATTGCCATTTTTATATTTTTGTGAAAAAGTTCAAAAACAAAGACAGAGAACACAATTTGTCTGAAAATGTCCTTTTATTTCATAGCAAAAAAATAACGATGCAATACAAAACATGGTGGCCCAATACAATGGATCCAAGCATCTTGGGCAGAATGCTGGATTTGACAATGCAGTATGCTAATAAAAGGAAACAAAATAATTACTCTGAAAGCCAGGTGACGTGAACAATGTCTTCAGCAGACCAATTTCCTAGCTCCTCGCCGGGCGCACACGGGTGGATCCAATTGTTGTCCCCTCGTCGTCACCTTCCCCATCTTGGCTTGCTGTACAGATCTGATCGCGGTCGAGCAATCCAGCGCTTGTAAACGTGATAGCCTTACCACTCGGAGCTGATCCACCAGGCTGATATCCTAAGCCGAACTTATCATCTTTCTTTTCCAGCTCCAACAGCTTGCCCCAGCCTTAGGCACTGCCTGATTGAACAACCTCTTTAGCTTCTCTGTAGGAATGGATGGATGTACCCTGCTTCTCAATGTTCTTCTCCACAGGAGTCAATATGCTGGCGTTGACTGCTTCAAAAGCTTGGCATAAAGTCTCGTGAATTTCTCCATCCATCTCTACGTACTTGAATGTCGACAAATGGCTTACGAATATGTCCTCTTCCCCACAGACTGTGATGACCTGGCCGTCAACCACGTATTTAAGCTTCTGATGTAGGGTTGAAGTAACGGCCCCAACAGCATGTATCCACAGCCTTCCCAACAAACAGCTATATGCCGGTTGGATGTCCATAACATACAAAACACTTTTGAAGACTTGAGAGCCTATCTTGACGGGCAGCTCAACCTCTCCAAAAACTGATCTTCTTGAACCGTCGAAAGCTTTAACAACCAGATCACTTGGCATCAGGACAATCCCATCAATATTAAGCTTCATCAGTTCCTTCTTCGGAAGCACATTCAAGGAAGAGCTCGTGTCTACAAGAACATGAGACAGCACAACACCCTTGCACTCCATCGTGATGTGTAGTGCTTTGTTGTGGTTTCTGCCCTCCGACGTGAGGTCTCTGTCAGTAAAGCCTAAGCCATGGCTTGCATTGACACTTCCTACAACAGCCTCAAGTTGGTTGACAGTGATCTTCTGAGGTACATAGGCCATTTGCAGGACTTTCAGTAAGGCCTCTCGGTGTGCGGGAGAGCACATCAGCAGTGACAAGATGGAAATCTTTGAAGGCGTCTGGTTCAGTTGATCGACCACCTTGTAGTCACTCTTTTTAATGATCCTCATGAATTCCTCGACCTCTTTTTCAAACGTACCCTTCCCAGTAACAGGAGTAGTTGGTTCATCATTCACAACATGCTTTCCTTTGACATTGGACGAAGCTTCGGCCTCAGGATCCCCTCTCAGCACAGGGGGAGCGAATAACCTACCACTTCTGGTGAAACCACTAACACCTCCGACATTCTCTACAGTCGGATCAGCAACAGATTTGCTCTCAATCTTCTGTCCAGCTACATATACGTCTGAGCCATAATGCCAAGGAATGGCTTTATCGTCTGCGTACGGCACAGGCCTAGGTACGGTGATAGTCATGGGACTAATCTGAGGAGTATAAATTGTTACCGGCTCTCTCCTTGCAGGCATCTCTGCTTCATCATAGAATATGGTAATGGTGGAAACATCATCAGCTTCATCACCAACTCTGTTAAACTGCAAATATCCTTCATCAATCAAACTCTGCAAGCCCATCTTCAGGTTTTCACACCCATTCTCTGAATTCAGACATTCTTCACAATCAACACAGCAACCAGGAAATACTTGACCATTCAGCAGTCTCTCTTTCACTACCCTCAAAGGAGTCTTAACTTCATCAATACTCAGCAGAAGATTCAACTTGTCACCACCCTCAACAACATTAACTCTTGCCCCTCCATGATTCGGCATGGGGTTCGAATTAACATTCGGCGGCGGCGCAAAGTTGATTGCTTTAGAGTCCACGAGATCTTGAACCTTGTGATGCAAAGCCCTGCACTTCTCAGTCGAGTGCCCGGGTGCTCCAGAGTGGAAAGCGCATCGCGCGTTGACATCATAACCCATTGGAAGCTCTCCAGGAGGTGGTGGTGCCAACGTTCTCAGTTGAATCAGGTTCAAATCCAGCAATCTTGGAAGCAAAGCAGCATAGGTCATCGGGATAGCTTCAATCACCCTATTAGCCGGGCGAGTTTGCCTTGGCTGATACGGTCTCTGTTGGTAATTGGTACGAGGTTGTTGTTGTTGCTGATGTTGTTGTTGTGGAGGAGGTAGCATCTGATGTACTGGAGCTGCAGGAATTGTGACAGCAGTCACATGCTCATAAGGTCTTCTATAGCCACGGCCCCGGCCTTGGCCAAATACAGCATTCGTCTCGCCCTCTCGTCTTCTAGGAGGTCCACTGAAAGCTTTCCTCGCTCCATTAGAGCTGCTAGCACTGGGATCTTGTATCTTCCCCATCTTCAGCAATGTCTCAACTCTTTCACCAGCAATAACAATATCGTTGAATTTAGTAGCAGAGCTGGACGCCCGTCTTTCAAGGAAAACACCCTGCAGAGTGCCCATAAACATGTCAGCCATTTCGTTCTCAAGCAGCGGTGGTTGAACTCTGGCAGCAAGCTGGCGCCACCTCTGTGCATACTCTTTGAAACCTTCTTTAGCAATCTGCGCCATGTGCTGTAACTGCGTGCGGTTCGGAGCCATGTCCATGTTGTATTGATACTGCCTCACAAAGGCTTCAGCCAAATCTTTCCAACTCTTGATATTGACCCTACTGAGATTCATGTACCATTCCAGCGAAGCTCCAACCAAGCTGTCTTGAAAATAATACATCCAGAGTTTCTCATCATCCGTGTGAGCAGCAATTCTCCCAATAAATGATTGAAGATGGGTCTTCGGGCATGTCGTGCCATTATACTTCTCAAAGGTTGGAACTTTGAACTTGTATGGGATCCTGACCCCAGGAACCAAGCCCAAATCTGTGATGTCAAATCCCAAAGAGCTCTGGGATTGAATGGCTCTGATTTGCTCTGCCATCTCTTCGAACCTCTTGTTCATCTCTGCTCCTTGACCTTCAGCTTCGTCAAGTAAAGTGAACTGGTCGTCATGATTATCCATCTGAATGTTATTCAAACCATCGTTGATTATTGTCACCCCTGGTTGAGCAATAGGAATTTCAACCTGACGTGCGCCCGCACCGGTACGATTATCAGCAGTAGCAGCAACAACAGTGTTCCTGGGTTGACTGTTCTCAATCATCTCCCGCAGACGCTCTTGGTTTTGCCCCATGCCGGCCATCATTATCATAAAGTTATCTATTCTCAATCTCAGATCTGCCAAGTCCGCTTGCATCTGGTCCATGACTCGTTCTCTATTAATCTTTGTTGGATACTGATGCGCTACTGGTTGTTCCTGAACTTTACGAGGAGCTATAGTGCCTACAACACAAAACACATTAGTAACTAAGACAACACCTGCAAAACAAGCAAACAGGTTATATGCAATGCAATGTAACTGTTCATGCTCCCAATTTTAAGCATTTGGCATGCCCCAGTTCTAGCGTCTAATCTCAGACAATCACTTTCAGTATTTGCTTTCAAACTTTCTCTTTGATAAGTGTTCAGACATTAGCAGTATCCAGACAAACGAATCTTGCACATTCAAAATGACAACTTGCACATTAATACTGAATATGAACAAACCGCGACAGGATAAAAGTCAGAATACAACCAGGAATATTCCCCGAAGGGTTACATGCCAGTACATAAAATAAAGACAAAATAAATAAAAGCAAGACTCCTACAACAAGCTTGTAGGTAGTCTGCACAAATAAACTAAGCTAAGGACCCCGACTCTACCACCTCTGCCCTGCTCTTCTTGACACCCGCTCTCAGCTTGAGCTCTTCGATCTCTCTCCTTGCTTCCTCCAGAGCTAAATGACTTTGTGCTAGCTGTTGGGTCTTTTCTCTCCTGATGGTGTGGACTTGCTCCAACTCTTCCTTCTTGAAGGCCATCTGAACTTCAAAGAACTCTTCTTTCTCTCTGAATTTCTTCTGCTCTTCATCCCTTTGGCTTTGCAGCCAAGCAATGGATTGACGAGCATCTTTGAGAGTCTTTAGAGTCTTCTTGCGCTCAACTTCTCTTTGAGCTTCCATCATACCCAACCTGTGGAAATGGGCTTCTCTACCAGCAAAGTCCTTCTCTTTGGCTTCTAGAGAGACTTGGAGCTTCTGCAGCTTGTCTTCAGCTTCATTCTTGGCCCTGTTGGCTTGATGGTACAGGCTTACCATCTCAGTATTCTCCACTCTGACCTCATGCAGCTGAGCTTCTAGCTTCTTGTACTCTTCCAAGGAAACAATACTGCTCTGACTAGGCACCTCTCTGGGATAAAGTGGAGCCTCAACTGAAAAAGGCATGAGAACTGATTCTACATGTCTTTGCAACCATTCAGCATATGGTGGATATGTCTTGGGATCAACTCGGCCGAAATATTTCTTCCCCTTTCGTATCCTGTGAGCCCAGGCTTGGACTGCCTGTTGAACTAACTCTTTATTCCCTTCAGCAGGAAAGTACAAAGATTCAATAAACATTTCCATCTGAGGAGGATCTTTCAAAGGGTAGCCAAACTGCTTTCTGGCTAATGTTGGATAGTAACTGATGACACCTTTCCTTCCCAGCAAAGGTACTCCAGCAAACCTTCCGCAACTGACCATCAACTCCTTACCTAGAAAATCCCTATCATAACCCCAAGCAATATCTTCCACAATCAACCCCATCAGTCTTCTAGACCATCTCCATTCATCCCGTATCTCCTTGAAGGCACCTGACTTAGGCAACTGTCTAGCAAACCACTCAGCAAACAGAGGAGCACAACATACCACCGGACCACCCCTACCCTTCTCGTTTATGTAATGAACACTGAAGTAGAAGTCACCCAATAGAGTGGGCACTGGATTGCCTTTGGCAAAGATTAAGATCACCTCTAAGCTGACAAACTCTTTCTCTCCAGGAAACAGGCTGGACCCATATACCATCAATGTAAGCAAAGCTCCAAAGTCATTCCACTTAGCTTCTGTAGCATACCTCTCAGCCTCCGGGATAACCACACTCCAGGGTAGAACTTTGCCTTCACTCTCATGCAGAGCCTTCCTGACTGAAGCGGCTGGCAACCTACAAACCTTAGCTATATCTTCATCCTTGAGCACAACCTCTGACCCATAGAACGACAGTGTCTCTCTGATCGGAACATTCAACATGCTAGAGATCTCTTCCAATGTCGGAGCTAGGATGTAACCTGGAAAAACAAAGCAACGCAGCAGAGGATCATAAAATTGCAGCAGGGTATGCAAACTGTCCTTTTGGTCTGCAGTGGGCTTATCCACAAACTTCAGTATCTAGCCGTATCTTTTCTTGAAATTGCCCAAGACATGATCGTTCATCAGACCTGCTAATTTCTGAACACTTCTAACTTCAGGCTGAAGAAAGGTATAGTGAACATTCTTTTTTCTCGGAACTCTTCTAATTTCTGCCATGGAAATAAGAATACCAGAACTGGGAGCAGATGAAGAACAATGACCTGAAAAATGGGAAACATAAACAGGTAATGCAAAGAATGATGCAAATGCAATGCAATGCAAACATATGATCAACTGGGACCATCTGAACTGGATCACTGACAAGGACCCCTCTGAATAACTGGCAAACCAAAAGTCCACTGAGCCACACTCTCATCTAATCACAACTCACTGAAGAAGATCTCAGGACCACAATACCAAGAATACCAGAACAAGAACTCCAGAAAACCAGTATCAGAAAACCAGAACTCCGGAACCATAGGACCATAAAACCAAAGATCATCATCATAGGACCACAGATCATAACAAGAACCACTGTATAGATGAGTGTATGTTGAGGTCATGGGTTCCTGCACACCTGTAAATAACCCCCCAACTCACAGGTAAAAGGCTCCGGGTCAGGCATCACGGACTCTCAAAGCCGAATAGCAATAATACTGTCACCATCTCCGAGAAATGGCTCATGACCAAATCAGGGAATCGGTTTGGCATTATATACTACGCAGGGAGGCCTCAGCTGAGTCCAGGACACAAGGTCATCCTATGCGATCCCCAAGTGGGCCCTCAGATGCGAATGGGTTTGCCACAAAATGTGAGCTGCCACTGTCATCACTAAAGAGGGATGTTTCCACAAGGTTCTCAATGATCGGTCCCCAGCTGCACATAACTGTCAGAGTTATGTAATGAGAGAGGAAGATCCTCAAATCAAGACATTTCCAAGACAATCGCAACCTGGGTGTGGAACTCACTACTACCCCCATGACAAGATCTCATGAAGCCAAAGTGGAACCACTCTAAGTCCTATGGTGCACTCGAGCCGGGTACTTGGCTCATTTCTCTCAAGAACAGGTAACACCCATCCCACCACAGAAAACCAGTCCAGACAGTCCAGTATATACATGATGCAATAAATAAAGACTGAAAACTATAAATAAAGCTGTAAATAAACAACAATAAAATACAACAAGCCACAACAAACAAACATCACCCAAAGAAACAGCAACACACAAGCGCTAGGAGAGACTCACAGGGGAACCAGAGATCATCTGGTGTGCACTCCCCAACAGAGTCACCAAGCTGTCGCTCCCCGGATTTCCATCCTGGTACAAACGCGAAAGTGGCGCGGAAAAAAGAATAGAGTCGCCAGCCAGGCATTTTTATCCCGAAGAAAGGGAATGGTAATGCTGCACAAACCAGAAGAAAGAAAGAGGAAGGACACATGTCCTACGAACCAAAGAGACTGAGTTCGGGAGTCGGTTACGACCTGGGAAGGTATTAACACCTAGACCGTCCGCCGTACCCGACGGGATCCACGCTTGCGAAAGAAAACTGTTTCAAAGGGTGAGGGGGTGAAAACTGCAGCAAAAGAAATGAAAATGAAAAGAAACTGGAACTGGGAAAGAACTGAAATAAGAAAGCAAAAGGAAAAATGTAGGGAAAATAAAGATTATGCTCGAACGGGCCCTACCCCGCTGCCTACGTACCTTATCAGGATAATGAGGATCAGATACGCCGTAGTTCCCCTAACTAGGGGTACTAAAAGGAAATTGCAAGTGAGTTAAGGCTTGAACTGCATATGCCATTGCTCAGGCGTTGCAGACTCGGACGATGAATGCGTAACCGTCTTGCAAAATGACAAGTAGGAGCAAGTTCGCGTACGGAGCGAATGAGATGAGAAAAGAATTCCCGAAGGAAAGACGCTTATCATTTGTTTGGTGTTTTTTTATGAAGCTTTTATGAGTGTGTCACAAGGAAGTGAACTACAGCTCTCTTCAATGGAATGTGCACTTGTCACTACATTCCAAGATGGGATAATAGAACAAGCACACTCAAGTAAAGAGAAGACCCCCAAAACTTGAACCCAAAGATTAGGGCTTAGGCTCACTAACTTGTTTACTTATTAAGTGTTTTGGTATTTACAATGAAGAAGTGTTTTTTATGCTTTTCTTTTATGAAGAAGATACCTTGATCAGACTTGTGCATCACAAGGTAAACTTGTACTATCCCAGGATGGGAAGACTACAAGCATACCTCATGGGATAAGGCTATGGATCAATGCATCACTTCAAAGTTATTAAAGTGTTTTTTATGGTTTTGAGATGAGAAGAGAAGGAGAACCAAAGGATTACAAAGGAAAAAATTCTAAAGGGGGACTAAAATAATCCTAAGTGTTAACATGCATGGGTGTCCTAAGGGTTAGTGAGGTTTCTACCCTAATGAAGAAGGAAAGAAGAAGAAGAAGATAGAAGAAGGGATGAGAAAGGCCTAAGCCCAACAACAAAGAATTAGTTCACATAAACATAAGAGGAAGATGAGAATTGGAGATATGGAACTCAATTCCCACATCTCACACTTACTATAGCCCCTGCAAGGTTAGCAAAAATCCAGCAAATTGACCAACACAATCATGGAATTAATCATGCTCAAAGGTTCTTGTAAACAAGAATCAAACAACATGCCAAGCATTGCAAATACACGACTTACGCGTCGAAAACATGAAAGAATACATCAACCAGCAAGCAAATCACCCTAAAATATCATGTTTAATGATCATGTAATGATCCATGGCAATTAAAACAAGCAAAGGGATCAAACAAGTTCAAAACAACCCTAAAAAGTCATTCTGCTTCAGTGTTAACCGGTTAACCAAATGCGTTAACCGGTTAACCAGCTCAAACCTGCACCAAATACACATGAAACAGGTGCGTTAACCGGTTAACCATATGCGTTAACCGGTTAACACTGTTAAAACAACAACAAATCCTGCAAAAAACAGCAGCTCAAACCAGCTTATTTAAACAATCTCACACCAAACCAGCACTCAATTATACATGGAAAATTAGATCAATTCACATTAATTCCTATCATTAAGCTCATAAACATTAACAATAGGATCCGATTACAAATCAACCAATCAAATCAAGCAACACAAGCAATTATGCAAACACATGGTAGATCTAAAGCACAAGCATGCAAATAAGCTAAAAACAGAGCTAGATCTGAAATTAACCAACCTACAAAGTTGAGGTATGCTTTGGTAGTTGTTGATTGAGCCGGAAATGAGAGATCTCACGCAAAACTTTGAAGATCCGATGCTAAGCTTCACACTCCATGCAAAATAAATGCAAGAACAAGCTCTTGATGCAGAATTTTGGATCCAAAAGTACTTCTAGATCTCAAACCAGATCTGAATCTCCAATAAAACCAGCAAAAAGATGCAAAGAAGCTATGAATGGAGGTTTAGTTCCAAGATCTACACACCTCAAGGCAAGGTTATGTGATCTTCAAAGAGGAACTTTGAGTGATTTGGAAAATTGGGAGAGAAAAGTGAGAGAATTGTGAGTGAGAAGAATGAAAATTCAGAAAATGAGAGTGAAAAATGAGGGAGAGGTCTCTTGGTTTGGAGGGAAATGGAATAAATATGGTTTAGTCTTGGGGCCCAAAATTTTGGTTTGGGATCCAAAAATATGGCTTGGCAATAGCTTAGAATGTGATTTGGATCTAGCATTGGAATGAGGTTTGGATAAATGCTCTAGATCCTTCTCCCAAATTCAAATTAATTCAAATGAATAATAATCAGAAAATTGGAAAATGGAGCCAAAACACACATGCTGAACTTGCTGCTGGAAATTCAAATTTCGCAGCCGTTAACCGGTTAACCATATGCGTTAACCGGTTAACGCAGGAAAAATTTGAATTTTCCTCCTTTTGATTGGAGCCCTCAAGAATAGACCGGCACCAACCGTTTCAAGCAAATTTTGATCCTCCCTCTCTTTTTAGGGCTCTCAACATGATACCAGGCTTGTGCAAAATGATCCTGTGAGATTCTTGCCAGATCACCATACTCTTGATTTTGACCTGCAAGTTCAGATTTTCCCGGATGACCGATCATTTGCCTTATGCTAGAACATGTGAGTGCTATGCTTCATTTTTCTATGCAAAATGCTAAGGATATGGTATGCTCATGATGATTATGATATGATAATGATGCTAAAGAAGAAGAGGGGAAATTTGGGGTATTACACACAGTGGGGCACCTTTTGTTATAAAGTGATGCCATTTGGTTTGAAGAATGTCGGGGCAACTTATCAGCGTGCTATGGTGGCTTTGTTTTACGATATGATTCATCATGAGATAGAGGTATATGTGGATGATATGATAGCCAGGTCCCAGAATGAAGAGCAACACCTTGATCATCTGCATAAGCTGTTTGAGAGGTTGAAGAAATACAAGCTGAGATTGAATCCAAACAAATGTACTTTTGGAGTTAGGTCTGGTAAACTCCTGGGTTTCATTGTCAGTGGAAAAGGTATTGAAGTAGACCCTACAAAAGTGAAAGCTATACAAGAGATGCTAGCTCCCCGTACTGAAAAGGAGGTTATAGGTTTCTTGGGACGACTAAATTACATTGCAAGATTTATTTCCCAGCTAACTGCTACCTATGAGCCAATCTTCAAGTTGTTGAAGAAAGATCAGGTAATGGAATGGAATGACGAGTGCCAGACAACCTTTGATGAAATCAAGAGATATCTCCTATAACCTCCAATTTTGATGCCACCAGTATATGGAAGACCCTTGATTATGTACTTAACAGTATTAGACAACTCAATGGGGTATGTGTTGGGGCAACATGACGAGTCTGGTCGAAAAGAGCAGGCAATATACTACCTCAGCAAAAAGTTTACCGACTGTGAAACAAGATACTCACTGCTCGAGAAAACTTGCTGCGCTTTGGCATGGGCTACTCGCCGACTAAGACAATATATGTTAACTCATACTACCTTGTTGATTTTAAAGATAGATCCAATCAAATACATATTCGAGAAACCTGCTCTCTCCGGACGAATAGCAAGATGGCAAATGATCTTAACAAAATATGATATACAGTACACCACTCAGAAGGCCATCAAGGATAGTGTTGTAGCTGATCACTTGGCTCACCAAGCAGTGGATGATTATCAGTCAATGAGTTTTGAATTCCCTGATGAAGACATTATGATTATTACCAAAGAACCTGGGAAATATGACAGACCTGAACAAGGATCCCGATGGACTATGGTTTTTGACGGAGCTTCTAATGCACTTGGTAATGGTGTTGGTGTTGTGATCATTTCCCCTGAAGGTTGTCATACCCCGATTACTGCAAGACTTTGTTTCTATTGTACCAATAACATGGTTGAGTATGAGGCATGTATCATGGGTATCAAAGCTGCCATTGAGATGAAGATTTAGTTCCTGGACGTATATGGAGATTTAGCCCTGGTAGTTAGTCAGATTAAAGGAGATTGGGATACCAAGCATGAAAATCTCATTCCTTACAGAGAGCATGTGTTATATTTGATCCCATATTTTGAAGAGATTACTTTTGGACATATTCCACGAGGAGAGAATCAGTTGGAAGATGCACTAGCCACCATGGCATCTATGTTTGAGATTAGTTGGGATGATGAAGCTCCCAAGATCACTATTGATAGATTTGAGAAGCCTGCATACTGCAATGAAATTGACACTGAAGGAGGAGAGGAAAAGCCTTGGTTCTATGAAGTGAAAATATATCTTGAAGTTCAGGAGTTCCCTGAAGGGGCATCTGTCAAAGATAAGAAGTTTCTGAGGAGGTTTTCTGCTAAATTCTTCTTGAGTAATGGGATTTTGTACAAGCACAATCATGATTCGACTTTGCTTCGTTGTGTGGATAAGAAGGAAGCAACATAGATTATGGAAGACATGCATGATGGGATTTTTGGCACTCATTATAGTGGCCATACCATGGCAAATAAGATATTGAAAGCAGGTTACTATTGGTCTACCATGGAAGCTGACTGCTATCAACATTCTAAAACATGTCACAAATGTCAGGTTTATGCTGATAAAGTGCATATACCTCCAGTTCCATTGAATGTGTTGACTTCTCTTTGGCCTTTTGCCATGTGGGGCATTGATATGATCAGTGAGATCAAGCCTACTGCTTCTAATAGGCATCGTTTCATCCTGGTTGCTATTGATTACTTTACAAAGTGGGTGGAGGCAGCCTCATTTGCATCTGTTACTAAGAATGTTGTGGCTCGATTCATTAAGAATAATCTCATATGTAGGTATGTCATCCCTGAAAGGATTATCACAGACAATGACTCTAATCTGAACAACACCATGATTACTGATCTATGCACGCAATTCAAGATTAAACATCACAACTCTTCTCCGTATCGTCCAAAAATGAATGGGGCAGTAGAAGCTTCCAATAAGAACATTAAGAAGATTCTACAGAAGATGACTGTTACTTACAAGGATTGGCACGAGATGTTACCATTTGCTCTTCATGGTTATCGTACTACAATACGTACTTCAACAGGGGCAACCCCATTCTCCTTAGTTTATGGTATGGAAGCAGTGCTACCCATTGAAGTTCAGATCCCCTCCTTAAGAATCATGAAGGATGCAGTCTTGGATGAAGATGAGTGAATTCAGACTCAACTGGACCAGATAAATTTGATTGATGAGAAAAGGTTGGCAGCTGTTTGTCACGGTCAGATGTACCAGGAATAGATGATCAAAGCTTTTAATAAGAAGGTTAAGCATAAGGTATATCAGACAGGTGACTTGGTAATCAAGCGTATCATATTACCATAGGGTGATCCTAAGGGCAAGTGGACTCCTACATATGAAGGACCATTTGTAGTCAAGAGGGTATTCTCAGGAGGTGCCATGATGCTTACTACTATGGATGGTGAAGAATTCCCACAGCCTATAAACGCAGACATAGTTAAAAAATACTATGCATAAAAAGAGACCCGCTAGGTTGACTGGCCTAGGCAAAAATAAGGGCATCCTGGCGAACCAAAAGGGTTCGGGCAAAAATTAGGGATATATATAAAAAAAATGTACACCCGGCAAGTCGAAAACCTGAAAAGGCGGCTTGGGCAAAAAAGGGTATCCCGGTGGATTGAAAACATGAAAGGGCAATCCAGGCAAAAGTTAGGGATTAAAGCGTATGACTATGTCTTGTTGGATCACCCATGTAACTCCAACTATTGGTGCTACCTAAATCAAGTTCAAACAGATAAAGCTCAATCCAATTGTTTCCATCTCAACAGCAAAGGATGCGATACTTGAAGATAATGGCAATAGTAGAATTGAAACTCAATAGGATTACTTCTCACATAGCTATTTTTCTTTGTTTTTGTAAAACTTTTTCGACGAATTCCTCTTACTAGGATTTTTGTCTCCTTGTACAAATTTGCCTGTGTATAAGCCACTTTCTAAAATAAATAAAGTCTCGTCTTTGAATCCAGATTTACTTTTACCCTATTTACCTAAACGAAAACGTCCATTGGTTGTGTTTTAATGTATGTATGCTTTTGAATATGATTGATGTTTACTAGAAATGCATAAAATACAGTAATACTATTTACTAAGGACGAACGAAGGTAGGAATTCAACGAAACTTCGCCGGTTCATCCCCACAGAGTAATCTTTTCAGATACTTCAAGTAACATCTCCCCTCGGATTTATGTCCATCTCTTTTATCCTCAGTCAGGATACTTAGGAATTTATTCCTTCAATAAAAGTACGACGAACGAAAACGGGAGGTTATAAATACTATACTATCAAACAAGACGGGAACAAAGTCCTCATATTCCTCAGTAACGAACCGGGATTTATTTTCCCTAGCCAGCGGTTGTTATACAAGGATGTTCGGATACTTCAGGCTGCATGATTCATACATACATCATTTACATATTATCATAGCATACGCATCCATAATACATATGACATTTTTACTTAGGTACATCATGCCATACATGCATACATATTGCATAAACTAACCTTTTCTTTTCTGGATAGTTGCAGGCAGATAAACACTATCAACAACTCAAAACAGTTCAGAGACGATCTATACGAAGATCTAGTACTGATATTTAATTCAGAGATAATCGCTACGAAGATTCATTTCTGATGATCAATACTCAAGTTGTCTTTGGGATAGTGTGTAAATGATCTATACGAAGATCTAGCACTTAATCCAAGAGATTCTTTCAGCAGAAGTTCAGGAGCAATCGCCACGAAGATTTAATCCTGATATTCTTTTATCCTTGGGAAGGTATATAAATGGTCTATACGAAGATCTATTACCTAATCCGGGATATTTCCAGAAGAGATAATCGCTACGAAGATTTATTTCTAATGGTCTATGCAACAGTTTATCTGTGGGATGGTACATAAATGATCGATACAAAGATTTTGTACTTAGCCTAAGATATTACCAAAGGCAATTCAGAAGAGATCACCACGAAGATTTGATTCTGATACTTAAATTAAAGTATGTTCCTAAAGATGGTTCAGAGCCGGTCTATACGAAGATCTAAGTACTGACACCTAATGAAGGATATTCTTTTCCCCCAGAGATAATGCAGAGACGATCTATACGAAGACCTAATACTGATATCCAGTGACAACCTATTGATACTATCACCTTCTGATATTATGGATGGCATTTATAAGCCCATCTCCAGTTCCTCTGAGTGGCATCTTTAAGCCCACTCCAGCATATACAACCAATCAAAAATGTTACTTTACGCACCGGCGAGTGCAAATTTTTGGGCTTTTGTGTTCAATCCCCTTTAACCTTCCAAGTCACAAATGGCATACAGGCCAATCTAACTCCTCAGGTTTCAGAAAATTGAACAGGGGCAGCTGTTGCACTCCAAAATTTGCCCTCGCCTAGTCAAGGCATTGTGTAACAAGGTGTCCCAAGAGGTTCACAAGGTTCACAAGGTATCTCAATAGGTTCACAAGATTCACAAGGTTCACAATTAGTCAGAAAGTTTGACAATTCCCTCAGACAAAGCATCCTCCTAAGCAATGCATCCTAAACTAGGGTTTTGGATTTCATCAGGCTAAATGGATTTCCAAGGCTTCAAGTGAGCTTCATATCATCCTATATGTCTTCAAGAATCCCTATGTCAAGTTTCAAGACTTTCCCAAAAGGTTTGCTCAGTCAGATAATCAAATAGGCTAAAATCAGTCAAAGTAGTTAAAAAGTCAAACTGAGGTCAACTGTGGTCAAACCAAAGTCAAACTTCATGATTTTTTTGCCATCAAGTATATGAAGTAAAATTCATCATTTGATCAAGGGTTGATCATGATTCATCAAGGATATTTCAGATCATCAAGAATCAGGAGTTTCTAAATTAGGGTTTTCATAGGAAAAGTCAACTGAACTTTGACCAGCCATAACTTTCACACGCTTCATCAAAAATTTTCCATCCAAAGTTAATTATGATTAATTAGTCAAAGTGAAGCCCAAAAATTCTTCATTTGAAAGGTATGAGCTAAGACATTATAAGTCATTTTAAAAGTCAACAAAAAGTCAACATCTTCCAAAGGGCATAATTTGAAAATGGTAAAGGATATGTACATGAGACCAAAAAAGTTGGTTAGAGGACTCTCTAAGCTTTCCAAAATGTCCAATAACACCTTCATAGGCTTAAAATTGAAGGATTTGTGACTTTGTAAATTTGGGAAATTTTTGAGAGGTTTATTGAGCAAATGGGGTCTTTGAATCATTTCTTTCCACATGGGCTTGCATTTTTATGACCCAATCACTACCATGACATCATGCACGAACCAAATATCATTTATTCAGATTTTTATTAATTTTTATTTTATTTATTTTGATTTTATACATCAAAAATCATTTTAAATCAAAATAAAATATGAAAATTCAATATTTGAATGTGATTCTTCTTCTAGAAAATCTTAAAAGTCATTTAAAGTTGATTGGAATCAAACAAATTCGTGCTAGCCTAAATTAGAATGGTTTGATGAGATTTTTTCAATATTTGAAAGTTGTGAAACTTCATGATCAAGCAATCAAGACAAAGCGCATAAATCCAAAAACTTTTGACCTAATTCAACTCCCTACATATACACAAACTGATCACAAGTGCAAGGGGACGAAATCCTGCCTCCAAGAACATTCATCAAACTTCAAATTTTCATCCAAAAAGTGAGATTCGGTTTTTGACTTAGAGGCTATACCAAGAGGTTTTAAAGGTTGCAACACATTCCTTGATGATCACTGAACCTATTTGAATCATTTACAGCATTCAAATCATGACATATAGCATAAACCGAATCCATAATGTTCTTGTTCTTATTTTTTTTCGATTATGATTATTTGTGCAATGATAATGAATTCTAATCATATATTTGTGTTAGTTGTGATGTTTAGATGATTTCTGGGCAAAAAGATTGGAGAATCATGACCTAAACCGAAAGTTGCCATTGTTAGGGTTCTTGAGCAAACTTTAGGGTTCTTCGATTTAGCCATTATAAATTAATTTTAAAGCTGTAAATGAACTGTATGATGTTTGTGGATCATGACCATGTGATCAATTTGATGAATCATTACGTATTGATGATGATATGAGATTTGCAGGTTTCGAATGTAGGTAAATTCGCAGGAAGATTCGAAAGAAATTTCGCAGGTAATAGGTTGAAGATGAAAAAGCCTGGCGCCAAAGTCATATTTAAAAATTTGTTTTAAAATAAAAGGATTTATTACTGAATCTATGTTGAACACGCCCCATGTGGCTCAACTGGTTTGTGTGTTTGCTTGTGAGTATAATGGTCCTGGGTTCGATTCCCCCCAGGCCATTTTGTTTTTGTGTTTTATTTTTGATTTTTGCAGGTTAATAACAAAAGGATTCGTACCCAGCATATAGTCACCAAGACACGCTTGGCCTGGTGGTGAGGTTGTTGGTCCAACATGTGAAGCCTAGGGCCTGGGTTCGAATCCCAGCCCCAGGTATGTTTTTTTTTTCAATTTATTTTGTTTTCTTTTATATCATATTTATTTAATTTAATTAATTTCTAAACAACAATTTCTAAAATAAATGTTTATATTATTTCTTATACTAAAAAATTTCATATTTTTAAAATTCAAACTTTATTTTTTCAAAAATCAAATTGTTATATTTATTTTATTTTATTTTATATTTATTAATATTATTTTGTAAATTAATAATTAAAACCCTAATTCTCATTATTACAACCCTAACCCTATTTTTTTCCAACCCTAACCCTAATTTTTTTCTTAACTTTAGAATTCAACTTAATATTTTTATAAATTATAATTAATCATTAATCCTTTGTTAAATATGTAAATAATTTAATATTTATTTATTATTATTAAAACCTATTTTCCTTATTAAAAATTTAAAATCTTTTCTAATATTAATTTATTTTTGCTAATCTCTTATTTCTCTTATTTTTACTTTTCTAACCTTTCATCTTAATTCTTATTACTAATTCTTATTTATTTATTATTATTTATCTTTATTATATTTCTCGATTATATTGTAATTGTCCCGAAGCTTTGTAATAGTTTAGGTTTGAATTTTTGCTTTATTTTTGCTATGAATATATTTACTGTATGGTTAGTAATTCTAGGGTGTGAATAACATACTTGTGATTAAAATTAACTTAGAATAATCAACTTTAAAAGATAAATATTTGAATATGAACACGCACACACGTAAGTCGATCTTTGATCGCCATCTTGCACTTTCTAAGGTTACCTCTCATGTTGCCTATTTCAAAAGGTCAAGTAAGGTGTCTTAAGCAAAGTCCCTTCACAAATATCATCAAGTCCCTTCAATTTATAAGATCAAGTCCCTTTGAGGTTGCCTACGATAAATGATCTTGTCCCTTCGAATGAAAGATGATAAGTCCCTACGAATTGCTAAAGACACCTTGCAGTTGCCTAAGTTCAGATGTCCCTACACATGTCCCTTAATTACATCCAGGGTAATGACTACCTATTCCTTAATAATAGAGATAGTCTTACCATTGAAAGAACATAATAACAGTAAAGACTTTATATAGGGTAGGTTCCTCTTAATTACTTGCTCACACATTTCAAAGTACTTTTTTTTTACACATCACTTTTCAAACAAATTTTCAAAACCAAGTCTTTGTATACATCCATACGAGGATCATTACAAAGTACTTAGAAAGTTTCTAATCACACACTACACCTTTTCAAAACAATTCAAAGTGAGCTAAGTAACTAAGAGCCCATGGATAACCATGGATATAAAGGGTGCTAACACCTTCCCTTTGTATAACCTACCCCCCGAACTCAAAATCTTTTTAAGGTCTTTCCTGTTCTTTTATGTCCTTTCCTTTTGGATAAAATAAAAGTCGGTGGCGACTCTTGCTATCCGCAACATTCATAGAAAGTCAGTTCTCCCACCGTGTTACTAGTGGTAAATCCTTGAGGGGGAGGTACAAAACCTTGGGAAGGAAATGCAAACCCTTGAGAAGGAGGCGCGAAACCTTGAGACACAAAGGAAATGCAAACCCTTGAGAAGGAGGCGCGAAACCTTGAGAAACAAAACCTTGGGAAGGAGGGAAGAAACCCTGAGCAGTAAATCCTTGGGATGGAGGAATAAAACTTTGAGAAGCAAAAACCTGAGGAAGGGGTACAAACCCGTGAGGAAGCCCAAACGGAGGCCAGGTTACAAGGGTAGTGACTGATGGTGTAGGCTCAGTCGTTGCAGTGACAATCTCAGAAACCACAGTCTGTTGGGTATCCATCTTTGCTCGAATGACTTGCAGCATTTCCATAATCTGGCCCATATTTCCACGAATATCGGTAAGCTCCTCATTAAGCTTTTCCATCTCTGGGCCTCTATCAGCCATCTTCTTCTTGGCCTGAGCTCGAGTGGAGTATTTGCGTGAGATCCTCAATGTGACAATCTGGAAAGGAGGTGACGGGAATGAGTTTTTGACAAAATGCAAATGCGGAGATGCACTCATGAGTAAAAAAATGCAAATGCTTCAAGGGACTTGAGAAGTTATTGCAAAACATCAGAATGGATAAAACTTTCTTATTATTTTTCAAGAACTAATAAACTGAAGTCCATATATGGTAAAAATATGATGTTTATAACAGACATCTCTTTGTTCCTTGAAGCCCTTACTAAAATGACGCGTATGATGCTGGGATGCAAAGATGCAATGTGTCACAAGTAGAACTGAAACCTTCTTAATAGGTGGGTTGTAAGAGATTGGTTCTACATTTTTCTACCCATAAGTCCCACTCACAAGATGGTTTCTACAGTGTTGGTTTAAGGAAACTCAAGGTCACAGACGTTTATCGTATTAATGCCCCGTCGCAGGCCAGCTGCATTTTGACGATAATAACGATAAGGTCTACCCTGAGTGGAGTTCTCATGCTAGGCCCTCAAGAGGCGAGCCCTTGGAGACTAACAATACACAACTACCAATATTGAAACCGATTCTTAACAGTGGATCCCAGAATCACAACCCTTTCATGAATTAGGTCACGCGACAGGCTAGCTGCGTTGTGGCAAGATCTATGAAAAGTCTAACTATCTGGGGGAGCTTTCATGCTAGGCCCTCAAGAAGCGAGTTCTATGAGACTAACACTAATGACTACCAATTCTAACCTAGGTGTTCCCTCTTCTTTTTCCACAACTCAGATTTTACTTGCAATGTGACCCCAAGATCCCACAGACAAATAATATAATGAGCAAATAAAAGAACAAATAAACAGACATAAATAATAAACATAGAGAAGACGAAAAGATAAGATCAAACAAATAAACACACAAATCTAAGTTAGGCTCGACCCTCTCTAGCAATGGAGCTAGTCCCCAGCAGAGTCGCCAAGCTGTCGTACCTCGAAAAATACGATCTTAAAACAACAGAGTTGCCACCTAATTCTATTTATTCTAATTAAAGAAAAGGGCGATATAAATATCCCCTAAAGGAAGGATAAGAAATGGTTTACGAAACCAAATTCTAAGTTTGGAGTCGGTTACGCAAGGGGAAGGTATTAGCACCCCGCACGTCCGTTGTACTCAACGGGAACCTCTTAGTCTAACTATGCGATTAAATGTTGATCTAAGTTTTTGTCTTCTAAATGGTTATTAATATGTTTGTTTTAAAGAAAGGAAATTAAATTTTTAAATTATTAAGTTTTAAATTATTATTAAGATGGAGAAAAGATTAAATTTTTTATTAGGGTGCTCGCGAAGGATTAAAATCCCTGTGCCTACGTATTCTCTTGTGCAATGGGAAAGTCAGAGCTTCGTAGTTCGTGCAACTACAATTTGTGTTTTTTAATGAACAATTGTTTAGAATGCATTCTACTGCTAAGCGTTGGCTTATACTCGCGCTGGAGGCTGGAGCGCTAGCTTGTTTGTGAGATATGATGATTCAAGCAATGTTCGTTTTGAAAAAGATGTTTGATCTTTATTAAAGTGTTTTTAAACGAAAGGTGAATAGACCACAACTCAAGGGCTAGCCTCAAGAGTGATTGCATTCAAGGACCCGTGGAGTGCTGGACTCCAGAGTTCATTTATTCGTTGATTAATTGTAAAGTGATTTGCGTTTGTTGGTAAGTTTTAAGTTATATTTTTATTGTAAAAGGGCGAATGAATTACAAATCGAAGGCTAGCCCCAACAGTAATTCAATTCAAAAAACTCGAGGAATGCTAGATTCCTGAGTTTAGTTCTTTCACGACTTTTAAATAGAGATTTACGTTTTGAAAACGAAAGAGCGAATGAATTACAAATCGAGGGCTAGCCCGAACATTAATTCAATTCAAAAACCCGAGGAATGCTAGATTCCTGAGTTTAGTTCTTACGTTAATTAATATGTTAATTAGGAGTTGGTTGTTAGCGAATATTTTGGATGAATTAAGGTTTAGTATTTTTATAACGAATGAGTAAATGAATCACAACTCGAAGGCTATCCCCAAGAGTATTTCATTAAAGAACCCGCAGAATGCTAGATTCCGAAGTTCAGTTCCTCGTTAATTAATTAAGACGCGTAAAAGTCGTGCGGACGGTGATCACTTAGTGATCGACTTACGTGTGTGCAAAATGTAGGCGAGAATGAATTACTTGGCGTTGGACCAAGAAATTAAATTATGCTTTTGAAGTGGTTATTATTAATGTGGTGAGCACTTCGTATTTTGTCTTATCAGTTTATGGTCATAGTGCGGAATTAAAAGCAATACAAATTCGAAACGTACGACCGAAATGATAAAAAAAAACATGCATTCATAAAGAGAACTAAACTCAAACCTAACCTCCCATACCACTAATTAACAACTATCTAAGAGAAAAAAAGGTTTTAAACATGTTTTTTATTTTTTTTATTTTTTTAGAGCTTAAGAAACCATTAAATTAGAAAAGATATTAGGAAACCTAATTGGATTAAATCAACTTAGACTAGAAAATTAATGAGAATTCTTGCTTTTTTTATATTAAGAAAATGACAAATAGAAATAGTTAAACAAGACTAAATATTAACTAAATAAGAATTTTAAATAAGATATTTAGTAAAAATAAAAGAAAACATTTTTGATATTTTGAAATATTTAGAAAAACAAATATAAAAAAGGAAAGCATTGAAAACAAAAGAAAAACTAAAATGGGTTGGATTGTAATTAGTAAATCTAGGGGGTGTGTAAATGAAAGGCCCAACAGACCAAGTGGAGGGGACCGGCCGGGTCAGGTTTGACCCGGATCCGGTTCAGTTGGTTTCATTAAAAAAGCAAAGAAAAAATTAGGGTAAGGAAACACATCCCCCATTCTTTCCAAAAACAGACCGTGAAGCACAACCCTTGTTCAAATGTCATCATCATCGTCGATGCAAACACACATGAACTCATCGAGCAAACACATCCTAATCTCAGTCAAAACCCAGTCCCCGTTTCACTATATTCAACGATTTACATCCTATAGAGTGGATTCACGAAGCGAAAAAAAAATGAAGACAAGAAACTACCTCAACCGGAGAAACGCGTTTTGAGTCTACTCCAAGGTAATGTTTCGTTCCCTCTCGAATATGAACTTCTTCTTCTTGCTTTCTGAATTTCTTTTGAAAATATTCTTATTGTTGATATTCTGTAGCGGTGAAGTTTTTGAATCTGCCATTTTATGTATTGTTGGATGAAGCTTCTTCCTCCGTATTTGCGATTCGACTGGTTTAAGGGAATTTTTTTAGTGATGAGCTTGTTATCTTTGTTAGAACAGTTCTGGTTCTAAACCTCTAAGAGTTTTGATGATAATAATTATTATTATGCAAGAATAGAAGTTCTAATACATACTGAAAATAACTTTCTTTGTTATATGTGTAGAAGTTGTAGAAAAGGAAGTTATTGAAAGGAAGACGTGCTTAATTAGAAGAAACATTGCGCCCTATATAGAAGATACATTTATTTAAGAATCCATCATTAAAGACATGATTTATTGGCTGCGTATCAAGATTTAATTCTCTTTAATTTATGTCTAGAAGATGATGATTCTCATATTAAAGGCATTAATTAAAGAATATATCAATTAATGGTGAAGACAAGTATCTCTTGTTTTGGAAGGAATTTATGATAATAATTTATATCCAAAACAGGCTCAAGTTGTTCCCAACGGTCACTTTATTCAAGCCTATATAAAGGAATCATTTTGAAGATTGAAGTGAGGCTAACAAATAACTTTTTCATATAGTGTATTATTACGCCAAAACTTTGTAACAATCAAGCTTATTAGAAGCATACTAGTTACAGTATTGTTTATTATAAAAGTGATTTTCCTTGAGTGACTAGTTAGTCAGTAGACTCAAAAAGACTTTGACAGTAGGTCATTGTGATTGTATCTAAATATTGAATAGTGGATTAAGACCTCAGTGATAGAGGAAAAATCACCTTGGCGGGTGGACTGGATGTAGTTTGAGTTCAAACGAACCAGGATAAATCAACTTGTCATAGAAGTTAGTTTTAAGTTGTTAAGAAAACCCAATTCCAACCCCCCCTTCATTGTGTTTTACGCCCCTTCAATTGGTATCAGAGCGCTAGGTTCTGAGAAATACACTTAACCGTGTCAGTAAAAGATCCAGAAGTTAAAACACATGGCAGATGCTGGCAACAACAACAATGACTACCAAAATGACAAGATCAATGCAAAACCTCCAGTGTTCAATGGTGACAACTTTGACTACTGGAAGGATGTTCTGGAAAATTTCTTTCTAGCTCTGGATGGAGATCTTTGGGACATGGTGACAGATGGATACACTCATCCTGTTGGAGCAGATGGTCAGAAGATTGAAAGAAAAAATATGACAGCTCAATAGAAGAAGGAGTTCATAAGTCATCACAAAGCTAGAACCATACTTCTGAGTGCTATCTCATATACTGAATATGAGAAAATTACAAACAAAGACTTAGCCAAACATATGTTTGATTCCCTGAGGATGACACATGAAGGCAACACTCAAGTCAAGGAGACAAAAGCTCTGGCCCTCATCCAGAAGTATGAAGCATTCAAAATGGAAGAAGATGAGACAATTGAAAAAATGTTCTCAAGGTTCCAAATTCTGGTAGCTGGACTGAAAGTTCTGGACAAAGGCTACTCAACAACAGATCATGTAAAGAAGATCATCAGAAGCTTGCCAAAGGCTTGGAGGCTCATGGTCACTGCTCTAAAGCTATCAAAAAATCTGAACGAAATATCTTTAGAAGAACTGATCAGCTCCTTGAGAAGTCATGAGATATATAGAGGTTTAGAATTGGCAGAATTTTTGACAAACAAGAAGTGTTGAACTTAGTTCAGGATGTCACACTAGATGTTGTAACATTGTCAAATAGAGTATAAGTTAATGAACTTAGTTCAGGATGTCACACCAGATGTTGTGACATTGTGTAAGTTAATGAATTAAGTTCAGACATCAAGATGTTACACCAGATGTTGTGACATCTTAAACCTGCTACCAGACTTAAATGATGCATAACAGAACTGAGTAAACTCAGGGAATTTATCTGGAATTAATTGTGAATAGATAAACAATACAAGGCGCATCTGTAGGGAGCTTAGTTATCTGATTTCAGTATAACAGAATAACTACCTTACCTAGAATCAAGGAAGTAACAAACCCTAATTCAAGGTGATGACAGCATGACTTATCAGGACTGGATAATCTACAGAAAGCCCAAAACCCAAGCATCTATTTAAGGAACAGAAACTCTCAGAATAGGGTACAAAATTAAGAAGACTGTAAAAGGTGTTTGTGTTTAGTAGCAGGTTTTAGTTGTGCATCACTTTATGAGCTTTTAAGCAAAAAGTGAATTGTGTCTTGATTGAAACTGTTAAGTAAAATCAAGCTGTTGTGTTTGAAGTGTGACTTCAATTTTATTAAACATTGTAACATATCACTGTGTGATTGAGGGGGAGTGAGTTGGTACTCATATCTAAGTTGTGTCTTAGGTAGAAATTGCCTTGGGTAGATATTAAGTGAAGGATTAAACTGAGTGGTTTAAGTCCAGAATTAATATTACTTATATTGGATTTCCTTCCTGGCTTGGTAGCCCCTAGATGTAAGTGTGGAGATACACTGAACTGGGTTAACAATTTCCTGTGTTATTTAATTTACCTGCACTTTAAGTTTTGTTTAAGTCTTCAAGTGTTTAAACATCTCATTCGACATCACGTACCTGATCCCATAATTTGAATTGGCATCAGAGCAAGCACCCTGCCTGTTTAACTGGGTGAGATCTAGGGACCGCAAATTTTGGGAACATGGACAGAGATGTAGGATCTGTGAATAGACCACCTATATTGGATGGATCCAACTATGACTACTGGAAGCCAAGAATGGTAGCATTCTTAAAATCACTTGATAGCAGGGCTTGGAAAGCAGTCAACAAAGGATGGGAGCACCTTGTCCAAGATAATAAGGATGGGGCAAAAGTGTTGAAGCCTGAAGAAGAGTGGAGCAAGGAGGAAGAAGATTCAGCACTTGGAAATTCCAAAGCCTTAAATGCCTTATTCAATGGCTTTGATAGGAACATATTTAGACTTGTGCATCATTGTGAGCTGGCCAAGGATGTTTGGGACACTCTCAAAACCACTCATGAAGGAACATCAAAGGTGAAGATGTCAAGACTTCAACTTCTCACCACCAAGTTTGAAAACTTGAGAATGAAGGAAGATGAGACCATTCATGAGTTTTACCTGAACATCTTGGAAATAGCTAATACTTCTGGTGCTTTGTGAGAGAAGATGAGTGATGAAGAGTTGGTAAGAAAGATTCTCAGATCTTTACCAAAAAGATTTGACATGAAGGTTACTGCAATAGAAGAAGCTCAGGATATATGCACAATGAAGGTTGAAGAGCTCATTGGTTCCCTTCAAACATTTGAGATGGGAATGAATGATACAATTGTAAAGAAAAACAAAAGCATAGCCTTGGTCTCAAATACTGATAAAGAAGAAGAAAGTCATGAAGCAGACCATGAAGAAAATTTATCAGAAACAATTGCTATGCTTGGAAGACAATTCAACAAAATTCTCAAAAGAATGGATAACAGGTCCAGACTAAGTGGAAGAAACTCAAACTCTTCTGAGAATAAAAGACCTTATGATTCTAATAGAAGGTCAAATTATGATGAGAAGACCAACCAAGGAAAAGGGATTCAATGTCATGGATGTGAAGGATATGGACACATCAGAAGTGAATGCCCAACCTATCTAAAGAAGCAGAAGAAAGGTCTCTCTGTGACCTGGTCAGATGAAGACTCAGGATGTGAGTTAGAAGAAGAATCTGCAAAGCACATCACTGCTCTAGCTGGAGTATGTGAATCTGAAGGGGGATCCAGTGATGAGGAGCTGACATTTGAAGAGCTTGAAGAATCATACAAGATGCTGTGTAAAAGGAGCACTGAAGTATGCATGGAGAATATAAAGCAGAAGAAGCAGATTGAGGAATTAAAGGCTGAAAAGACAAGTAATCTAGAGATCATTGACACTTTGAAGAGTGAAGTAAGCCTACTCAACTCCAAATTGGAGCATATGTCCAAATCTGTCAGAATGCTGAACAGTAGCTCAAACACACTGGATGTCATTCTCAACAACAACAAGCACTCAGGGGATATGACTGGGCTGGGATTTAATAAAGCTCAAAAGTTTAAGGCTAGCACCAGCAAAACAACTTCAAATCCCATGAAGTCCAACAAGATGTCCCAATAGATGTCTCAACATCATGATAAGAACATGATGAAAATGAAGTATCAAAGATGGAGATGCCATCATTGTGGAAGGTTTGGTCACATCAAACTTTTTTGCTACAAGCTGTATGGACATCCAAATCAGAGGTATCAGCAACCCCCTAAGCAGAAGACAGAGGTCACCAAGAAAGTGCTGCATGGACATCAAAATCAAAGAAATCAGCAACCCCCTAAGCAGAAGACAGAGGTCATCAAGAAAGTATGGATACCTAAAGCTAGTCTTCATGCTGATCAAAGCTACAAATACATGCCCAAGAACAAGTTCAACAAACAACCTTGGAGCTCTAAAGATGGACACTACACAGGGCAGAGGCATCAAAAGAAACCTCTCAACAGGTAAAAATGGTCAAAGAAGGTTGTTGCCTATATAGCTCATACATCTCTCAGAGTATCAGCTAAGGAAGACTGGTACTTTGACAGTGGATGTTCAAGGCACATGACTGGATTGAAGAATCTGCTGGTAGACTTAAAGTCACACTCATCCAGATATGTAACCTTTGGAGATGGAGCAAAAGGTGAAATCAAGGGAGTTGGGACTTTGGACTGCCCAGATGTACCAAGACTAGATGATGTGCTGCTGGTAAAAGGACTGACTGCTAACTTGATCAGCATAAGTCAATTATGTGATCAAGGTTACAATGTAAACTTTACCAAAACTGAATGCATAGTGTCTGATAAAGAACAGAAGGTTGTAATGAGAGGAGCCAGATCTAAAGACAACTGCTATATGTGGGAACCTCAAGATTTCAGTCTCACTTCAACTTTCTCCTTAGCCAAAAAAGAAGAAGTGAAGCTGTGGCACCAAAGACTGGGTCATCTTCATCTCAAAGGAATAAAGAAGATCATATCTATGGAGGCTGTAAGAGGTATTCCAAGACTGAAGATTGATGAAGGCAAAGTATGTGGTGAATGTCAAATAGGCAAGCAAACCAAGATGTCACATCCAAAGCTTCAACATCTGACAACTTCCAAAGTTTTGGAATTATTGCATATGGATCTTATGGGACCAATGCAGGTTGAGAGTCTTGGTGGAAAAAGGTATGCCTATGTGGTTGTTGATGACTTTTCAAGATATACATGGATAAGTTTCATCAAAGAAAAGTCTGATGTGTTTGATGTATTCAAAGATTTGTGCCAAAGAATACAAAGAGAAAAGGCAAGTTGTGTGGTCAGAATAAGAAGTGACCATGGAAAGGAGTTTGAGAATAAAAAATTCTCAGATTTTTGTTCTTCAGAAGGAATCAATCATGAGTATTCTTCTCCTATCACCCCTCAACAGAATGGGATTGTTGAGAGGAAAAACAGAACTATCCAAGAGTCAGCAAGAGCTATGATTCATGCTAAAAAATTACCACTGTACTTCTGGGCTGAAGCTATGAACACAGCTTGTTACATTCACAATAGAGTCACTCTAAGAAAGGGAACCTTGTCAACCATCTATGAAGTCTGGAAGGGCAGAAAACCTACAGTCAAGTACTTTCATGTGTTTGGAAGTAAATGTTACATTCTGGCTGATAGGGATCAAAGAAGGAAGATGGATCCTAAGAGTGATGAAGGGATTTTCCTTGGATACTCCATAAATAGCAGAGCCTATAGAGTATTTAACTCCAGAATCAATGTTATAATGGAGTCAATAAATGTGATTATTGATGATGCCCCTGCAGATGTTGCAGATGATGTTGGAACATCTGCTGACAATCAGACTGAAGTTGAAATAAAGAGTGATAATCCTGACTTCACTCTAACTGAGGCAAGGACAGAACAATCCAACAAACCTCCCTCCATCAGAATCCAGAAGGATCATCCTAAAGATCTGATAATTGGTGATCCCAATAGTGGTGTAATCACTAGATCAAGAGAGATGATTTCAGGTTCTTGTTTTGTTTCAAAGATAGAACCTAAAAACATCAAGGAAGCTCTGAATGATGAGTGCTGGATTTCTGCTATGCAAGAAGAATTAGGCCAATTTACAAGGAATGAAGTGTGGGATCTTTTTCCCAGGCCTGATGACATAAATGTGATTGGCACTAAGTGGGTGTACAAGAACAAGTCAAATGAGCAGGGAGTTGTTACAAAGAACAAGGCTAGACTTGTAGCTCAAGGATACACATAAATTGAGGGAGTAGACTTTGATGAAACCTTTGCACCAGTAGCAAGGCTTGAATCAATCAGACTACTTTTAGGAATTGCTTGTATCCTGAAGTTCAAGCTATTTCAAATGGATGTTAAAAGTGCCTTTCTAAATGGGTATCTTAATGAGGAGGTATATGTGGAGCAGCCTAAGGGATTTGTTGATCCAAGCTGTCCAGAGCATGTATACAAACTAAGGAAGGCTCTTTATGGTCTGAAGCAAGCCCCAAGAGCATGGTATGAAAGACTGACCACTTTTCTCATAAAACAAGGGTACAAGAAAGGTGGAATAGACAAAACCTTGTTTGTGAAGGATGAAGAAGGAAATGTCATGATTGCTCAAATATATGTAGATGACATAGTCTTTGGTGGGATGTCAGACAGGATGGTTAAACATTTTGTTACTCAAATGGAATCTGAGTTTGAGATGAGCCTAGTAGGAGAACTAACCTACTTTCTTGGACTGCAAATCAAGCAGATGGAGGACTCCATGTTCATATCCCAAAGCAAGTATGCAAAGAACATTGTCAAGAAGTTTGGGATGGACAATGAAAGTCACAAAAGAACACCTGCCCCCACTCATTTAAAGCTGACAAAGGATGACAAGGTTAAGAATGTGGACCAAAGCTTATACAGAAGCATGATTGGAAGCCTATTATATCTGACTGCTAGCAGACCAGATATAGCTTTTGCAGTAGGTGTATGTGCAAGATACCAAGCTGAGCCAAAAGTAAGCCATCTAAACCAGGTTAAGAGGATTTTGAAATATGTCAATTGTACTTGTGACTATGGCATAATGCACTCTCATGGATGTGAACCAATTCTCACTGGCTTTTGTGATGCTGACTGGGCTGGAAGTGTTGATGATAGAAAGAGCACATCAGGAGGATGCTTCTTTTTAGGAAACAATTTGATTTCTTGGTTCAGTAAGAAACAAAATTGTGTATCCTTATCCACTGCTGAAGCTGAATATATTGCAGCTGGTAGCAGTTGTTCACAGTTGGTATGGATGAAGCAAATGCTTACAGAATACAATGTCCCACAAGATGTCATGACATTGTACTGTGAAAACTTAAGTGCTATTAACATATCAAAGAATCCTATCTAACATAGCAGGACTAAGCACATTGATATCAGGCATCATTTCATCAGAGATCTTGTGGAAGAGAAGGTGATCTCATTTGAACATGTAGCCACAGATCTGCAATTGGCTGATATATTTACTAAAGCTTTGGATGCTACCCAATTTGAAAACCTAAGAGGTAAATTGGGAATCTGCTTATGTGAAATATAGCAGTTATGGAGAAGTGCCAACATGTCCTATGACATCGTGTGGCATGATCACCAGATGGCAGCACCAGTCTGGTCAGTAACTCTGTGTATTCCACTCTTAAGAATTCCACTAGTAACGAATTTTATAAAAGCTCAAACGTGCTCTCAGCTCTTCATCTCCTTACTATCTCCTCAAAACCATTTGCATGCTAAAGCTGATTTTCTGAGCTCATCAAAATCAATCAAACCTAAACTCTTCTTCCACCACATTTGAAAAATGTCTCAACATTAAAACCCTAACTTCACTGATGAAAATCTCAACCAAGAAGATGTAGTGCATGCAAACCCAATCTCTATGGTACCAATGGATACTACTCCCATAGACGAAATCAGAGGAAGTGTCCCTCTTGCTCAAAAACCTAGAACTCCAAATGTGAGAAGAGCAAAGGAACCTGTGTTCAGCAAAAGCAAAGGGACTCCTTCAGCCTCAAACACCACCCCCAAAGCTTCTGATTATGTGGATGCATCCATCAAGCATCTTGTAAATAGGATTTTATCTGAACAAAGAGTAGTGCGTGGGGTATCTGTTCCCCTGAACAACATGCCTGCTCCACAAGAAGAACAAAGCAATCAGGCTGAAGAGGACACTCCTGCTCAACAGGATATCCCAATAAATGTTGAAGCATATGAGGACCAGAACAAGTTCTCAACTGATGATGATGAAGCCACTGATGACCAAGCTTCTGTTGATCTACCTGCTGAAAAGGAGGCTTCCCAACCTCCTTCTGTTGAAACCATAGATGATGACTCTGTCACAGAGATCATTGCATCTGTTGACCCTAGCATAGCCAAAAGGCTTAGGGCTAGGAAGGAGAAGAAGCCTACTGGACATGCAACACCAGAAAAGAAACAATCAACTCCAAAGAAAGACAAGGTCAAAGTTTCATTTGGACCTACTAAGCAATGGAGCAAGGTGAGTACCCAAAAGAGGAAAGCTTCTACTCCACCTGATTCAGATGTTGAAGAGGATGTCCCAACATCCCAACCAAGGAAGAAGCCAGCACCTCCCAGATCTAACTCTGCTGTTCCTGAAGCTCCTCTGGACAATGTGTCCTTCCATCATGTTTCAAGTGTGAGCAAATGGGAGTATGTCTACCAAAGAAGGGTGGCACTGGAAAGAGAGTTGGGAAGCAATGCATTGGAGTGCACTGAGGTAATAGACTTAATATCCTCTGCTGGTTTATTCAAGACAGTTTCAAATTTTTCACCCTGCTATGAGCTGCTGGTCAAGGAGTTCATTGTCAATCTGCAAGAAGACTGTGCTGATGGAAAGTCAGAAGAATTCAGAAAGGTCTATGTAAGAGGGAGATGTGTTGAATTCTCTCCTAGGGTTATAAATCATTACCTAGGGAGAGAATCTGATGGGCCTAATGAGTTGGGGAAAACTGACAACCAAGTTTGCAAGATCATCACTGCCAACCAGGTCAAAACTTGGCCAGTCAAAGGCAAACTTTCTGTTAGCTTGCTTACAAGGAAGTATGCTATGCTGCATAGAATTAGTACTGTCAACTGGGTCCCTACAAACCATACCTCTTCAATAGCTACTGGATTGGGAAGATTCATTTATGCAGTAGGCACCCAAACAAAGTTGGACTTTGGGGCTTACATCTTTGATCAAACCCTAAAGCATGCAGGAACATCAGCAACAAAGCTTCCCATTGCTTTTCCCTCTCTGCTCTATGGAATCATCCTCAACCAGTATCTAGGCATCCTCACTGAGAAGGATTCAGTCTGCAAAAGAGAAAGTCCACTGGCCTTCCACTACAAATTGTTCTTGAGCCATCATGCTGCTGATGTTGAAGCTCCCAGTGGGACATCTGCTGGACCATCAAATGCAAAGACTCCTATATCCAAAGCAGCCTTGATTGCAGAACTGAAGAACACTTGCAAAGAGCTGGATGCCAGGAAGAAAAAGCTTGAGGAAGTAATTCAAAGGCTGGAGCTGGAAGAGGTTGCTCAGAATGCTGATGAATCTGATGATGAATCTGAAGATGAAGAAGATACTAAATATGATGAATCTGAGTGAAAATGTGTGAGGAAAGTGTACTGCCTGTATCAGCATTGTAATTTTGACTTTGTAATTTTGAATGTTTTCTCTCTGCTTGTGTAAAATTTGGCCCCAATTTCTGTCTAACAAGGGGGAGAAGTAATGAACAATGCTGCTGCTGTTTGTCTGTTTAATACCTGCTTCTGAACTAAGTTGTTTTAAAGAAAATTTTGTTGAACAAGTCAGTATACATACAGGTTTGAGGGGGAGAAAATTATTATTCAACAGAAAAGAACTCTGCTGCACTCTGATAAATAAAACTCTGCTGTACTCTGATAAAACCAGAAGATTGTGTTAGCCAAAAATTAGCCAAAGGGGGAGTTTGTAGATGTTTAGAATTGGCAGAATTTATGACAAACAAGAAGTGTTGAACTTAGTTCAGGATGTCACACCAGATGTTGTGACATTGTCAAACAGAGTATAAGTTAATGAACTTAGTTCAGGATGTCACACCAGATGTTGTGACATTGTGTAAGTTAATGAATTAAGTTCAGACATCAGGATGTTACACCAGATGTTGTGACATCTTAAACCTGCTACCAGACTTAAATGATGCATAACATAACTGAGTAAATTCAGGGAATTTATCTGGAATTAATTGTGAATAGATAAACAATACAAGGTGCATCTGTAGGGAGCTTAGTTATCTGATTTTAGTATAACAAAATAACTACCTCACCTAGAATCAAGGAAGTAACAAACCCTAATTCAAGGTGATGACAACATGACTTATCAGGACTGGATAATCTACAGAAAGCCCAAAAACCAAGCATCTATTTAAGGAACAGAAACTCTCAGAATAGGGTACGAAATTAAGAAGACTGTAAAGGGTGTTTGTGTTTAATAGCAGGTTTTAGTTGTGTATCACTTTATGAGCTTTTAAGCAAAAAGTGAATTGTGTCTTGATTGAAACTGTTAAGTAAAATCAAGCTGTTGTGTTTGAAGTGTGACTTCAATTTTATTAAACATTGTAACATATCACTGTGTGATTGAGGGGCAGTGATTTGGTACTCATATCTAAGTTGTGTCTTAGGTAGAAATTGCCTTGGGTAGATATTAAGTGAAAGATTAAACTGAGTGGTTTAAGTCTAGAATTAATATTACTTATATTGGATTTCCTTCCTGGCTTGGTAGCCCTCAGATGTAAGTGTGGAGATACACTGAACTGGGTTAACAATTTCCTGTGTTATTTAATTTACCTGCACTTTAAGTTTTGTTTAAGTCTTCAAGTGTTTAAACATCTTATTCGACATCACGTACCTGATCCCAGAATTTCAAGATAGAACTAGAAGAAGATGAACCCCAAAAGAAAGGTAAGTCTGTAGCTCTTAAATCTAATAAATTTGATTCTAAAGCTTTACAGGCAGAAGAAGAAGAAAGTTCTGGATGCTCATCAGAAGAAGATGAACTATCTCTTCTATCCAGAAGAGTCCAACAACTCTGGAAGCATTGTCAGAAGAAGTTCAGAAATACCAGAAGAACAAGCAATCACTCTGAAGCCGCATCTGGCCACAGGAAACCTAGAAGCAAAGAAGTAGTGTGCTACGAGTGCAAAGAACCAGGACATTACAAGAGTGAATGTCCAAAACTCCAGAAAGAGAAACCCAGAATGAAATTCAACAGAGAAAAGAAAAAGAGTCTCATGGCAACATGGGATGATTCTGAATCATCTGAAGTAGAGTCGGATTCAGAAGATGAACATGCTAACATTGTACTAATGGCAAAAATACCAGAAGATGGTCACTCATTAGAATCAGAATCAGACTCAGACACAAAAGAGGTATTCTCTAAACTTTCTAGATCTCAATTAGACGATAGCCTCTCAGAAATTCTTGAAAAATATCAGAAGCTTCAATTCAAATACAAAGACATGAAATAAAGTCTGGTATCTGAATTAGAAGAAGTTAGAAAACTAAAAACAGAAAAGTCTGAGCTGAAAGAAAATATTTTTGAATGCAAAAACTCTCTTGAAAAACTTAAAGCTCAGAAGGAATCTGAATTAGAAGATCTAATCAATTCGGATAGTATCATAAAGAAATATGACTATAGTTTTCAAAAATTTCTAACTAAAAGCATAAATAGAAGCAAAATTGCATCTATGATCTATGGAGTTAGCAAAAATGATAGAAGAGGCATAGGCTGTGTGAAAACTAAAGAAAAGGAAACTCTGAAGTTTAAAAAGATTGATGACGTTGTCATAAAAGTTAATACCCCTCTAAGTTCTCATTTTACCTATGGTCATAATCATGACCTAATATATACTAGTGAGTCATCTTGTTCCATAAGTTCTGATTTGAAACCTAAAATAAATCAGAAGATTGTGAAAACTAACAAACAAGGACCCAGAAGAATATGGGTACCCAAAGATAAGATTGTGTATGTTGCAAATGTCTTTAACAGCAAAACTGAAACACCAATCCTGGTACCTGGACTCTGGATGCTCACGACACATGACGGGAAGAAAGCATATGTTCAAAAGTCTTGAATTAAAAACTGGAGGCCACGTAGGTTTTGGAGGCAACCAAAAAGGAAAAATAATTGGCTCTGGAACTATTGGTAATGTAAATCTTCCCTCTATCTCTAATGTTCTGCTAGTGGAAGGATTAATGCATAATCTATTATCCATAAGTCAATTAAGTGATAATGGCTATGACATAATCTTCAATCAAAAGTTCTGTAAAGTTGTTAGTCAGAAAGATGGAACAATCCTCTTCAGTGGAAAGAGAAAGAACAACATATATAAAATAAAACTTTATGAATTAAAAAATCAGAATGTAAAATGTCTAATGTCTGTGGAAACTGAGCAATGGGTCTGGCACAGAAGATTGAGACATGTTAATATGAGAAGATTATCTCAACTTAACAAACTCAATCTGGTCAGAGGACTTCCAAACTTGAAGTTCAACTCAGAAGCTCTGTGTGAAGCATGTCAGAAAGGCAAATTTTCAAAACCTGCCTTTAAAGCTAAAAATGTTGTATCTTCCTCTAGACCACTAGAACTTCTGCACATTGACTTGTTTGGACCAGTGAAAACTGCTTCAGTCAGTGGCAAGAAGTATGGATTGGTGATCATAGATGACTTCAGCAGATGGACATGGGTAAAGTTCCTTAGACACAAGGATGAGTCAATTGTTGTATTCTCTAACTTCTGCAAACAAGTTCAAAATGAAAAAGAGTTTAGAATTGTTAAAGTCAGAAGTGATCATGGTGGAGAATTTGAAAACAAAAAATTAGAATCATTCTTTAATGAAAATAACATCTCTCATGACTTTTCTTGTCCTAGAACTCCACAGCAAAATGGGGTTGTAGAACGTAAGAATAAAACATTGCAAGAGATGGCCAGAACCATGATCAATGAGACTAACATGGCTAAACATTTTTGGGCAGAAGCAGTAAATACAACATGCTATATTCAAAATAGAATCTCTATAAGACCTATTCTTGAAAAGACTCCTTATGAATTGTGGAAGAACAGAAAGCCCAACATTTCATATTTTCATCCTTTTGGGTGCAAGTGTTTTATTCTAAATACTAATGATCCTTTGAATAAGTTTGAATCTAAGGCACCAAAGTGTTATATGTTAGGATACTCTGAACGTTCAAAGGGATACAGAGTATACAACACAGAAACACGAATAGTCATAGAGTCTATTTATGTCAGATTTGATGATAAGCTTGGTTCTGAAAAACCAAAGCAGAATGAATCTCTTGCAGATATAGAAGTTGAAATCACTACAAATAAAACATCTGAAGAACAATCACCTACAGAACAAAACAAGACAATCACTCCAACAAGCTCTGAAGAACCCACTCAGAAGAAACTATCCAGAAGCAAGCTGAATCACCCAGAAGACAATATCTTGGGAAAGAAGGATGAACCAATCAGAACAAGATCATCATTCAGAAACTCTGAAGAATCTCTAATGGGATTAGTCTCCCTGATTGAACCAACTTCTGTAGAAGAAGCTCTCTTAGAAAACGATTAGATTCTGGTTATGCAAGATGAACTTAATCAATTCACCAGAAATGATGTATGGGATCTAGTTCCTATGCCTAGAGGATTCAACATCATTGGCACCAAGTGGGTATTCAGAAACAAGCTAAATGAGCAAGGAGAAGTTGTCAGAAACAAAGCACGATTGGTTACACAAGGTTATAATCAATAGGAAGGAATTGACTACACAGAAACCTATGCCCCAGTCGCCAGGTTAGAATCTATTAGACTTCTAATTTCATTTGATGTAAACCATAATATCATTCTATATCAAATGGATGTCAAGAGTGCATTTTTAAATGGTTATATTGATGAAGAAGTGTATGTGCACCAACCCCCTGGTTTTGAAAATACAATATTTCTAGAACATGTCTTCAAACTCAAAAAATCTTTATATGGTCTGAAGCAAGCTCCCAGAGCTTGGTATGAAAGACTAAGCAATTTTCTTCTGGAAAATGATTTCATCAGAGGGAAAGTGGATACAACACTCTTCAGTAAAAACATTAAAAATGACATTCTGATATGCCAAATTTATGTAGACGATATAATATTTGGTTCTACTAAAAGTGCTATGGGAAAGGAGTTTGCTAAGTCTATGCAGGCAGAATTTGAAATGAGCATGATGGGAGAATTAAAGTTCTTTCTGGGAATCCAAATCAATCAAACATCAGAAGGAACATATATTCATCAAAGAAAATATGTCAAAGAACTTCTGAAGAAATTTGATTTATCATAAAGTACCATCACTAAAACTCCTATGCATCCTACATATATTCTGGAGAAAGAAGAGGTAAGTAAGAAAGTAGATCAGAAAATCTACAGAGGTATGATTGGATCTCTCCTCTATCTAACTGCTTTTAGACTAGATATTCTATACAGTGTTTGTTTATGTGCTAGATTCCAATCAGATCCTAGAGAAACTCACTTAACAGCAGTTAAGAGAATTTTTAGGTATCTGAAAGGTACTACTAATCTTGGTCTATGCTACAGAAGATCCAAAGATTACAAACTTATAGGATACTGTGATGCTGATTTTGCTGGAGACAGAACATAAAGAAAAAGTACTTCTGGAAGTTGTCAATTTCTGGGAGATAATCTAATTTCTTGGTCTAGCAAAAGGCAGTCAACCATAGCATTATCAACTGCAGAAGCTGAATACATTGCAGCAGCTGGATGCAGTACTCAGATGCTCTGGATGAAAAATCAGCTTGAGGACTTCAATATTTATGAGAGTAACATTCCCATCCTCTGTGATAATACTTCTGCTATCTGTCTCTCTAAAAATCCAATTTTACACTCTAGAGCTAAACACATAGAAGTTAAACATCATTTCATTAGGGACTATACTCAGAAGGGAATCTTAAGTTTAAAATTCATAGACACAAATCACCAATGGGCTAACATTTTTACAAAACCCCTTTCTGAAGATAGATTTAATTTCATTCTAACCAACCTTAGTATGAAATTATGTCCAGAATGAAAATGCTTTAATTGTATGTTTTTATCTTTCATAAGTTCTGAACTAAAACCTCTGTTTTATTCTTTCAGAAGTTATAATTTCTTTTATTCTAACTGTTTAATTCTCAGAACTTCTGTTCAAGAGAATAACATGCAGATCTTTACATCAACACATGTCAACAAAGCTCTAACAAATCCTATCAGAATCAGAATATGTGTCCAAACTCTGAAAAGTGACAGAACATGCAATTGGTCAACTGTCCTCTACAGAAGGACACCTGTTCAAATTCTGGGAAACTGAAAAGGCTGACTTGACACAATAGAGGCAAAAATCTTTTCGGTAACTGTTCCAAGATCTTTACGCCTTCCCTTTTGTCAGCTGCATTTATTACTTTCCATCATTATGTTTTTTTTTAAAAATTAAAATTTTCCATTAATTGCTCGTTGTCTTAAATGAAATTTTTCCCTATATAAACACTCTTTTACATTCACTTTTCACTTTTACCATCATTGTTCTTTTACTCTCAATTTTTTCACCTTCATCTATTCTTCTTCTCTGAAACTATTTAAACCCTAAACCCTCATCTTAGTAACTATGTTTTCCACCTCTCAACCACCAAAGGATTCATCAACAGATGTGCTATATGTTTCTCCAGTGAAAACTCTTCTCCCACCCACTGAAAAGCTTGAAGTCTTGTGTGAACTGTTCGTGGACTTTGATAGTTTGAAAGAGAACGGTTTCGATTTGCTTCCCGCCGTCAAAGCTCAAGGCTGGGAAAAATACTTTGATCGCCTTATGGGACCAGTCTTCCCCAAGCTGGTTAAAGAATTCTGGGTTTTTGCAAGCGCCTCAAATTCTCACGTTACTTCTTATGTTCTGGGGAAGAGAATAATCATCTCAGAAGACCATATTGCAAGACTTATTAAATCTGATGGAAACAGAATAAAGTGCAGTGAGATGGATAAATTATCAGACACAAAACTGATAGCAAAAGAAATTTTCACAAATGGGCAACCCTCTAACAAAATTAAGGATCTGAAGGATCATCTCAGAATATGGGCTAAGATCATCCTTGGTAGCATTTGTCATAGAAAAGCAACCAACTCCCCTGACTACATCAACATGGATCAGCAGTTCCTACTCTATTTTATTGCCAAGAAGAAGAAGGTAAACCTAGCCCATTCATTATTCAACCATCTGAAGAACAATGTCAAAGAAACAAGAGAAGGAGAAAAGACCAAGAGGGATTGGATACCTCTAGGACGCTTAATTTCTGATATCCTCAATGAAAACAAATTGGTGGATTATCTGATTGAAGCTAAGCAGGTAGAACTTCTAGAACCTGATGTTGGAAAGCCCCTCAACGCTAAGAATCTCAAGAAAATGAAATTCATCACCTCTATCAAGAAAGACCCAATCTTGCACTCCAGGGAGGTCATCACAACAAGGAAGATTCCTCTACAGAACTTCTCATTATTTTCTGCTGACACACCTCCAGAGGTTGTGGTCAGATATTTAGATTCTTGCAAACAAGATGGTGTGGATCCCATGTTCAAACCAGAGGAACTCAATCAACCAGCTCTAGAAGTTGCATCAACAAGGAGCAAGAAAAGGAAAGCTGGGGAAGGAACTTCTCCGAAGGTTTCTAAAACGATCAAAAAGACAGGTAACACTTCTTCCTCTACTTCTGATTTCGTTTCTGTGGTAGAAGCAGTAAAAGTGGTCATGTCTGAACCAACTTCTTCTGACCCACCTCCTTCTGACCCAATTCCTTCTGAACCCATCCCACCTTCTGAACCCATCCCACCTTCTGAACCCATAACTGTTTCTAACCAAGTTCCCTCTGTGATACCCACAACTTCTGTTGTTTCCTCTATCTTATCTTCACTATATCCACCTGAACATGAAACTCATCAACCACAAACTCTATCTGATTTTGATATACCCATTAATCCAACACCACTCTCTGATATAGACCGTTCCCAATTCGTTGAAACACACACTGATCTCCAAAACGTTCTTTCTGATATTGACGCGTTCCAACCTCCTGAATCACAACAAATTCCACCTATTTAAACTTTTGAAACAAACCCACCTAGCACTTTCCATCCTCTGAATGCCGATGGCCATGCCCTAGTTTTTGACCTTTCACCCATTAGAGAAAACTCTCTGTCCTCTTATGAATCAACTCCACCAAACTCACCAACATTCATAACAATACCAGAATCACCTCCAGAAGAATCTGAGCAAGAAAATCCTCTTAGAACATCCATTAACATAGAAGCTCTCCAAAAACTATCTTCTGTTTCCAACAAAACTGCCATTCCGGCCCCAAAACCAAAACCAACCAAAACAGACATTGATGCACTACTGCTTGCCTTTGAAGCAGAAATGAAAATCAAGTTAGAGGATCTGAAAGTTGCTTGCTTAGAGCTTCCTGATCCAGCAGCTTCTGATTTTCTTTGGGCTACATTCAGAAAATGGTTCAATGTTGAGACCAAAAGGCTGAAGGATATTTGCTATGATATCGCTCATCAGAACTTCTATGAATACCTCAAAGCAATCGTCTCCAACATTGAAAAGAACAAGCCATTACTTCTGGATTACAAACCCTGGACTGAACCAGAATCTCTAGAATCATACTCTGAGCTTCAGATGGTTTTAGTTCCTTCTGATGAAGCTCAAAAAGTTAACTCTGTTCCACCACCATCAACTGAGGCATATTCTGGAAATCAAGCTGCTACAACAACTGAAGAACCTCTACCAACATCTCTTGTGCTGAAGACTCTAGAAGAATTGAAAAAGGAGAATGAAATGGTCAAGCAAAGATTGGACAAACAAGATGAAACTAATGTTGAACTGAAGACTATGATTGGCAAGCAAGTGTAATCTTCTTCTGAAATCAAGTCTCTTCTGGAAGCATTAGTTACTAAGATGAATCCCCTACCCTTATTTTCTGTTAACCTTTAGTTTTATCTTCTAATTATCCTAGCTGTTTAATTACTACTATTTGTTTCTTTTTGGCTATGCCCCTGATTAATGAAAACTTGTTTCGTTTTGCTTCTTCACTCTTTTTGTTTTTCCTTCTGCATCTTTACTTTTTGATTGTCGCTCCCGGGATTTTCATCCTAGTACAAATGCGAAAGTGGCGCGGAAAAGGTAGAGTCGCCAGCCAGACATTTTTATCCCGAAAGAATGGGAAAGGTAATGTTGCACAAACCTGAGGAAGAAGGAAAGGACAAGGCATTGCGAACCAAATATTTGGGTTCAGGAGTCGGTTACGACCTGGGAAGGTATTAGCACCCCAGACCGTCCGCCGTACCCGACGGGATCCACGCTTGCTTGTTTTGTTTCAAAGGGTGAGAAATAACTGCTACTGAACAAAATAACTGCTAACTGGAATAGGAATGAGGAAGAAGTTGAAAAAGAACAAAAAGAAAGAATGGGGAAAATGTAGGGAAAATAAAGAATGTGCTCGAACGGGCCCTACCCCGCTGCCTACGTACCTCATCGGGATAATGAGGATCAGAGTCGATGTAGTTCGCCTAACTAAGGCGGGAACTATTTGTTGTATTTGTTATGGCTGGAACTGCGTATGTCTATGCTCAGGTGTTGCAGGCTCGTCCGGTACGAGTGCGTTTACCGTCTTGCATGCGAGACAAGTCGTCACAAGTTCGCGTTGTGAATGAATGAGATGAGAAGAGAATTCCCGCAGGAAAGTCGCTTGTTATTTGTTTTTGTCTTTTAAGAGAAATGTTTTGAATTTTTTTGTGAACACTCTCGTACTAAGACCTATCCATCGCGGGAAGTACCTACACCTCGCCCCGAAACAGGACGCGTATAAGCACTCCGCAACAAAGTCTCGTGTCGTACAAGAACGTTCAACCTTTATTAGGTATTTTATTATTTTCTTCATGAGTTGAGAAAGAATGACTCAAGTTGGAAAAAGGACAAAAAAAACTAAGGGGACTAAGACCAACCCTAAGTTATTTATTTACAAGTGTGGTCCTATGGTTTGTGAGGTTTTCTAATCCTAGAGGTCAAAAAGGAAAAGAAAGAAGGGAAAAAGATGCAACTTACTTCCTAAGGAAGGTAAGTTGGTCCTAACAATGGGGAATCCTACCAAACACACATATGGAAGGAAAAGATGAATTAAAATGCATAAAAGAAATGCATAAAAAATAAAAGGATAGGGTGAAGTAAACTTACCTCAATCTTTCCCACTACAAAACAAATTATTAATGTACATTTTTATTAAAAGAAATAAGCAAATACACATTAATTAAATCCTAATTACATTCTAAGGCACCTTGGACCTAAACTAGACTCTATTTTAATCCTAAAGGAACTAAAATGCTAGGACAAAACTACAACACCTATTACAGCCCTTATTACATAAACAACTATGAAAATAATGCCTAACACCAAGCAGCTTTTTACAGCCAGCATGCAGCATGAAAAAGTAGGTGTAAAAGGTCAAATACAGCATGTACACATAACAAACAGCACACATTTTACAGCACTTATGCAAAAAACATCTATGAAATGCAAAATCCGGAATTGATTATTTTCACTTTTAATGCACAAACTCAATGCAAAAATCACTAATCTCATCATGAACATGTATTTGAACTTAAATCAACATATATCAATGCAAGAACATGAACATTATTGAATGATTATGTAAGCATGCATCACATGGCTTATGCAACAAGTAAATGCACAAAGTAGCACCTAAACATGCATATGAAGATGGCATTTGAACATGGTGATTATTAATTATGAACATACGACATGATAGCTCAAAAATGATGTCAAACTTAATACAAAATTCAGAATTAAATTGATATGGATGGTGTGATCAAGTATGCAACAAAATGCCACCAAATGCACAATTATGCAACATGCAAAATGCAACATACGTCAACATAATGGAATGCAAAAATGAATTAATGCAATGCAAACATGCAAAAACAGAATGCTACATGATTATTATGTGTCAAATAATGCATGAACATGGCAACAACATGCAAGAATTTAAGCTATGCACAAAGAAGCACACAAACGCATAATACGCAACATGGACGGAAACGCGTCAAAACGACTCGAAACGGGGGAATGAGCTACTGGAAATGGACCCAAAAATTCCCTAAATCAATACCTAAACATGTATGAAAACCAAAGGCACTAGAACTTAGGACTAAGCCATCAAATAAGCCAAAAAAACAAAAATTAACAACGTTAACCGGTTAACCAATTGGTTAACCGGTTAACTAACCTAAATCTGCCCTATTTTGTGGCCAATACGCACCCGTTAACCGGTTAACCAAATGATTAACCGGTTAACACTGAACCAGAAGGTAAAAAAAGTTGAGAAAAAAGTGCTTTTGGCCACAAACTCACTTCTAATGATCCCTAACATTCCTAGGAACATGCTACCACTAATATCTACTTAATTTGAGCTTATTTACGCATGATAGAACCTGTATCTATTAACACCTTAAATCCAAATTCAACCAAAATCACAAATCACAAGCAAACATAATCGAAATGGAATTGATTTTAAACAAAGCGGAAAGCACTTACAGAATGCCAAAAGTGGCGAGATGAAGATAATAACTTAAAGAAGAAGTGGTTAAGATCACCAACCTACGAAGCGGAGGAGTGCTTCGATGTTTGTTGCAAGAATCGGAGCTTGAATCGAAGAGAAAACCGAAAACCGAGAAATCGCAAAATAAATGCGTTCTTGAGCTTGAATCTTCGTGTGCTTCCGATAAGTCGATAATCCTCACAAAATTCAGTAGCTTCTTCTTCTATAATCCACAATCAAAGAAGGTTGAGGGCTTAAGCCTTAAGATCTTCAAGTTTCAATGTGAAACTTGAAGAGCTTATTTGAAAAGCTTTGGTGAGAGGGAGAGGGAAAGTGAGAGAGAAAAAATGCTTATCAAAGAGTGAAAATTGGAAAATGGTGTTCAACCCTTTTGGTTTGGATGAAAATGGCTTAAATAGAGACTAGGCTAGGAGCTAGGTTTGGGTTTGGGGTCCAAAAATTAGGTTTGGGATCCAAAATTAGGTTTGGAAGTTAGTTAGGGTTAGGGTTGGAAAAGGGAATATTCCTTGGAACACTCTAGAAGATAGTGGAAGATAGTGGAAGTTTCCAAGGGGAATGAAATGGAATTGAAGTGGAAAAATGAGATGGAAAGAATGAAAGGAAGTGTGGAAAGAAAGTGGAAGGAAAGGTGGAGGGAAATGGTGAAACTAACTACCTTTCAAATGATTTTTCTTTTGATTTTTCTATGATTACTCCATCATTTCTTGATCAAGTTTGAACCATAGGATCATTGTAACCCTAATTTCGTGATCTCGATCTTAAAAGTTAGGAGTCGACCCTTTTTACCTAGCTCGGTTGCCTTTTCTCCGATTCCTTGATTTTCCGTCGTCCGGCCAGTCGATTCCCTTCAAAAATGAATTTGTGGACGAGATTTGAAACTCAGGCACTTGACATCAGATATAAGTCAAAGGAATCCTTCTTTAACCAGAACTTCATGAAGAAGCCCAGTAGAAGTGAAACCCTAATTCGGCCCTTTCATCAGGAGATGTTGCACTGCTTGCCTCCTTCAATCAAACCAAAACTTTCCATGACTTGTGGCTTCAGGTGAAGACTTGTGGGATATTGTGAACCCTTTGCACAAGGTTGAGAAGCTTTGTGGCCCTTCGATAGCCTCTTCATAGCTTTCGGTTACTCTGATCATTGATCACATACCCACGCCTCGGCTATGCTATATATGATGCAATGTTTTTGGTTATTTTATGAATTTATGTATGCAAAATGTTGAGGAAATGAGAGGGAAAATTTTAAGGTATTACAGCTGCCCCTATTCAATCATCTGTAGGCCTGAACGAATAATTGCGAGAGCTTTTAGACGTTCAACGTATGGAGTGATTGAATACTCGAATAAAACCTGGAAATTTGAACTCTGTGGGAAGTAAAATACATTGGGAAGAATGCCATCCTCAAATGACAATTCTCAAAAGAGATCCTTGGATTTAAAACGAAACCATCCTCGAATGGAGACGCAATGGCATACCAGCCTCAGTCGATAACCAGAAACACAAAGACTGGCCTCAGATAGACTTTGCAGAAGAGACAAACTGACCTCAATCAATAAGCTCAAAATGGTCTATCATCCTCGAATGATAGCCACAACAACAAGACCAACCTCAAAAGGACTTGAAGAAAAGAATGTCATCCTCGAATGACAACTCTCAAAAGGGATCCTCGGATTTAAAACGAAACCATCCTCGAATGGAGACGCAATGGCATACCGGCCTCAGTCGATAACCAGAAACACAAAGACTGGCCTCAAACAGACTTTGCAGAAGAGACAAACTGACCTTAATCAATAAGCTCAAAATGGTCTATCATCCACGAATGATAGCCACAACAACAAGACCAACCTCAAAAGGACTTGAAGAAAAGAATGTCATCCTCGAATGACAACTCTCAAAAGAGATCCTCGGATTTAAAACGAAACCATCCTCGAATGGAGACGCAATGGCATACCGGCCTCAGTCGATAACCAGAAACACAAAGACTGGCCTCAGACAGACTTTGCAGAAGAGACAAACTGACCTCAATCAATAAGCTCAAAATGGTCTATCATCCTCGAATGATAGCCACAACAACAAGACTAACCTCAGAAGGACTTGAAGAAAAGAATGTCATCCTCGAATGACAACTCTCAAAAGAGATCCTCGGATTTAAAATGAAACCATCCTCGAATGGAGACGCAATGGCATACCGGCCTCAGTCGATAACCAGAAACACAAAGACTGGCCTCAGACAGACTTTGCAGAAGAGACAAACTGACCTCAATCAATAAGCTCAAAATGGTCTATCATCCTCGAATGATAGCCACAACAACAAGACAAAACTCAGAAGGACTTGAAGAAAAGAATTTCATCCTCGAATGACAACTCTCAAAAGAGATCCTCAGATCTAAAAAACGAGACCATCCTCGAATGGAGACGCAATGGTATACCGGCCTCAGTCGATAACCAGAAACACAAAGACTGGCCTCAGACAGACTTTGCAGAAGAGACAAACTGACCTCAATCAATAAGCTCAAAATGGTCTATCATCCTCGAATGATAGCCACAACAACAAGACCAACCTCAGAAGGACTTGAAGAAAAGAATGTCATCCTCGAATGACAACTCTCAAAAGAGATCCTCGGATCTAAAAAACGAGACCATCCTCGAATGGAGACGCAATGGTATACCGGCCTCAGTCGATAACCAGAAACACAAAGGAAATAGGATAAGATGGAACAAGATCGTTGTACATAAACGAGAGCCCAGGCAAAGAGGACCGTTGTATAAAACGAGAGCCTGCAACGCGACTGTTGTACCAAACAAGACGTGGAATAATTGGCAAACAATGATCTGAAAAGACAAGGGTGTCTGAAAAATGATGTTGGTATCCTTTATGCGGAGTACTTCAGGTTGAGAATATGTCGTATATACCTCAAAACTGGCCCATGCTGGCATGCATATGTTTGAATTTATGGCGTAATGCTCCATGATGATGGAAATGCTACGCTTTAGAGGATGCAAATGCAAATGCAAATGCAAAGGGATCTCCCGATGAGGAAATTGCAAGTATCCCAGATAGCTTGACTGGGGAAATGATGATCACTGCATTGATCTTGATTCATCCTGATGAGGAAGCAACGACTCTGTGGGAAAAGTGCTAATCACTACACCGATCTGATCCATCCTGATGAGGAGGAGACAACTCTGCGGGGAAAGCTGTCAATAATTCACCGGCTCTGAACGGCCGCCATTGCCAAAAATAAATTGGACTTTGAGATTGGTGCGCCAAGACCCTGCTGGAGACGCACTCTTCTTGCTAGGTACGCTACCCGTTGAACTCTGTTGGGGAAGTGAAACCTTCTGACTTAGTTGGGGAAACAAAGGCATGACACTGCTGAGGAAACAACTCGCTGGGGAGGAATGACACTCCTTGTACTGTAGGGGATTGCCCCTGTCTGAAGGGAAAATTCTGCCTGGGGATGACACCCACCTCCTGCTACCTTGCTGAACTCCGTTGGGGAAGATTGGAGACACCTTGGGAGACATGTGCTCCTGTTCTGACGACTTCACTGGGGATTCACTTTTAGCTCTGTTAGCAACACCGATACTTGTACCTGCATGAACACAATCGATAGTACCTGCAACATGGAAAGTTAGTTTGGGACCTGCCTGCCACAAGCTCGTAGTATGAACCATTATCTGGGTATCTCGACACCCTTTCAGAGTTGTATTAAATGTTTCTACCCTCCTGCATGAGTTAGAAAGCATTCAAATGTTCACAACACAATATAAATCACAATTTGCTGGACGTTTTCGCAATCAATCAATGCTAGATGAAAGAACAAAAACAAGAAGCAAAATAGTCACAAGTTGACTGATGTTGAATTTATTGATTCGAAAAAATGGCCATGAATAGGCAGTACAAAGGAAGCAGTTCACTGGAAAGAGGAAACAGCCAAAAAGGAAAACAAAACTACCCTATTGGCAATGTGAGAAGTGGATCTCATCAAGTCTCAACCCGGTTATGACTCGTATGTCTTCAAGACGCTCCGCTCGCTCTGCCTCTTGAGAAAGAGTAAGTGAACTGACCTTCAACCCTTAGGATAGCCTCAACTGTAGATAGGTCACAGATTTTGCAGATCGCAGTCGTTCGTGTTAATCCCTCTCTTGCGTGGATCGCCTTTTCAGGTTTTCAATCCACCGGGATACCCTTTTTTTCCTGAGTTTTCCGATGTGGCTTTTCAACTCAGCGGGTGTACATTTTTTTTAGATTTCCCTAACTTTTGCCCGAGCCTTTTATTCTGTTTTTGGCTCGCCGGGATGCCCATTTTTGCCTGGATTTTATTCTGTTTTATCCAGCGGGTCTTTTTTACACGAAGTATTTTCTTACTGCGTCTGCGTTGACAGGGGATTGGAAGTCCTCTCCGTCCATGGTTGTCAGCATCAAGGCTCCACCTGAGAAAACCTTTTTAACCACGAACAGTCCTTCATAGTTGGGTGTCCACTTGCCCCTGTGATCATTGAGAGGAGGAAGAATCCTTTTCAGCACTAAGTCCCCTGGCGTGTACCTTTGTGGTCGTACCTTTTTGTCCAAAGCCTGCTTCATCCGTCGTTGATACAACTATCCATGGCATACAGCTTCTAGACGTTTCTCTTCAATGAGGCTCAGCTAGTTATATCTGGATCGGAGCCACTCAGCTTCATCTAGCTTAATGTCCATCATCAATCTCAACGAGGGGATTTCCACTTCAATTGGTAGGACTGCCTCCATACCATACACCAATGAGAACGGAGTTGCCCCTGTTGAAGTACGTACTGACATTCTGTACCCATGCAACGCAAATGGTAGCATCTCATGCCAGTCTTTGTATGTCACAACCATCTTCTGCACAATCTTCTTGATGTTCTTATTGGCCGCTTCGACGGTGCCATTCATCTTCGGGCGATATGGAGAAGAGTTGTGATGCTCTATTTTGAAATCTCGACACAAGTCATCCATCATCTTGTTGTTGAGATTAGAACCATTATCAGTAATGATCCTTTCAGGAGTTCCGTACCGGCAAATGATGTCTCGTTTAATAAATTGGGCGACCACTTGCTTAGTGACATTGGTGTAGGACGCCGCTTCAACCCACTTCGTGAAATAATCAATAGCAACCAGGATGAAGCAATGACCATTAGAAGCTGTCGGCTCGATCTTGCCAATCATATCAATGCCCCACATAGCGAAAGGCCATGGTGAAGACATGACACTCAACGGATTAGGAGGCACACGGACCTTGTCGACATAAATTTGACACTTGTGGCATTTACGGGAGTATTTACAACAATCAGATTCCATGGTAATCCAATAGTACCCCGACCTCAATAATTTCTTAGCCATATCATGTCCTCTAGCATGGGTACCGAAGGAGCCTTTGTGAACCTCCTGCATTAACATGTTTGCTTCGTGTCTATCTGTTGCACCCCAAAATTTGCCCTCATAATACAAGACTTTGTGTGCTAAGAAGGTTCACAAGGTTCACAAGTCTCTCAACATTCCCATAACCTTTCATGAGGTTCATGAAGTCTACAAGTTACTTCTTGAAGGTTCACAAGGTTCACAAGTTTCTTAACATTTCCATAACCTTTCATGAGGTTCATGAAGTCTACAAGTCACTTCTTGAAGGTTCACAAGATTCACAAGATTCACAATGATTACAAAGCTCTCCTGAGGTTCATGGGGTCTACAAAGTCACTTCATGAGGTTCACAAGGTTCACAAGCTTTACAATACCTCCCATGAGGTTCACAAGACATTTTATGATGGTTCACAAGGTTCACAAAGTTCACAATTGGTCAAAAGAGTTGACAATTCCCTCAAACAATGCACCTCCTAAGCAGTGCATCCAAAACTAGGGTTTTGACTTTAATCAGGCTAAATGGATTTCCAAGACTTCAAGTGAGCTTCATAACATCTTATATGTGTGTAAGAACCCCCATGACAAGTTTCAAGACTTTTCTCAAAAGTTTGCTCAGTCAGATGATCAGATAAGTCAAAATCAGTCAATGCAGTTAAAAAGTCAAACTGAGGTCAACTGTGGTCAAACCAAAGTCAAACTTCATGATTTTTTTGCCAACATCAATTATATGAAGTAAAATTCATCATTTGATCAAGGGTTGAACATGATTCATCAAGGAGATTCCAGATCATCAAGAATCAAGAGTTTCTAAATTAGGGTTTCCTCAGTAAAAGTCAACTGAACTTTGACTAGCCATAACTTTCACATACTTCATCACCAAGTCTCCATCCAAAGCTCATTTTGAAGGAAATTGAATTCTCTACAACTTTGATCTTGCAAGTTAAGCCCAAAAATGCTTCATTTGGAAGATATGAGCTAAGACATTATAGGTCATTTCAAAAGTCAACAAAAAGTCAACAACTTCAAAAGGGCATAACTTGAGATTGGTAAATGATATGGACCTGAAACCAATGGGGTTGTTTATAGGACTCTTCAAGCTTTCCAAAATGTCCAATAACACCCTCATACCTTTAAAATTGAGGGAGATATGCCCTTGCAAAGTTGGGAAATTTTGTGATGGTTTATGTTGAAAATGGAGGTTTAAAACCACTTCTTTCCAAATGGGCTGGCCAAATTGTGATCCAATCCATACATTAGTACTATGCACGACCCAAACCATTTAAAATCTGATTTTTATTATTTTTATTTCTATTTATTTTGATTTAAATCATTAAAAATCATTTTAAATAAAAATAAAATATGAAAATAAGAGATTTTATTTGGATAATGCTTCTAGAAAGTCTTAATTGATGATTGGAATTAAAGAGGAAGGGAATCATGAGATTGGTACAAAAATAGTAAGCTTTCATGAGCAAATATTGAAATTTCAAAGCATGATCAATCTCAATCTTTTTAAATCAATTCTTGCACACAACCAATGAAGTTTTTGACCTAGAATCATTCACATATAAGTATCAAACATAATGCAAACCCTCATTCACGATTTTGCTGCATCAAGAGGTAAGTTCACAAAGCCAAAAAACCATTGAAAAGTGACATTCGGATTCCATCATCCAAGAGGTTTAAAGGTAAAATAAAGACATAGCAAGCTTCCTTGGACCCTTCTGATCATAAACCATCATCCATAAGCATCCAAATCATGTTGTAATGTACAAACCGAATCGGTTTTATGTCATCCATAGCTTGTTTTCGATTCCATTGATTTATGTGTTATTTGTTGATTGTGACTTACTAATATGATTTGTTTTGATGTGGTGAAGCTTCCTGGATAATCGAATCTAAGTTTCATGACCAGAATCAATAAAGGCCATTGTTAGGGTTTCGGTTGAGTTTTTAGGGCTTCTTGCTAGACCAAATATAAATGAATTCTGGACACATAGGAATGATCTATGAGACACAAGGATCATAAAACTATAATTAATTTCATGAATCATTGCTGTTTGGTATGAGTTTGATTTTCGCAGGTTTGACACCATGAAGAACTTGCAACAGATTTCGCAGGAAAAAGGGAAACAAATTTCCCAGGAAATTTGGGGAAGAAGAAGGTCTTTCGCGCGCTCAGGGAATTCAAATTATAGTTTAAAATATTATGTTTGATTGCTGGTTGGTTATCACAAGCGCTGGCTTGTCCCAGTGGAAGGAGATGCTTGTGTTTGGTGAAAAGGCCAGGGTTCGAATCCTGCCTTACACCATTGTTTTTTCTATTTTTTCAGGATAATCAGAAGACTCAATATATTATATTATGCTACCACTATATTACCAGAAGGGCTCTTCCAGCCGGGTGGTGATGCGCGTGTTTGAATGTTCAAAGGTCCTGGGTTCAAGCCTCCCCCAGGCCTTTTTTGTTTCACTATTTTTATGATTTTCAGTAGTTAAAGAACAAAACCAATGGAAGCTCATTCTCTAGCACCTGCGCATGGACTGGCCTGGTGGTATGTTTTGATGGTTGCAACATGAGTGTCCTGGGTTCAAACCCAGCCAAGGTAAGTTCTTATTTTTTACACCTTTTTCTATTTTAATTCTTTTAACTAATTAATTTAGTTATTTCTTATTGTTAATAAAAAATAAAATTATGTACTATACATATATGTTCAAATATCTAAAAAAAAAAAACATCTTATTTTTTTTTTCTCTAAAAATTTCTAAACTTCATTGTTTTCTAAAATTCAAAAATTATTTTCTTATTTATATATATGTAAATATAATATATGTATATTATTAAATAATTTTATAGTTAAATTAGAAAACCCTAAAAAATATTTTCTAAAACAAACCTTCAAAACCCTAATTTTGTGAAAACCTAATTTTATTTTCTAAATTATTTTTGCTTTCTAAATTATAATATATATTTATTTAGTATAATTTTTGTAAATATAATTGTAAACTATTTTCCTCATATAAGATGTAAATATATTTTATGCTATGTTGATAACCTAAATTATTTTCTTTTGAACAATTAAAAATTAAATTTTGTAATTATAATATATCTAAAAATAAATTAATAGTTTGTACATGAATTAAAAATACCATGATAATTATTTAATTGTTCATATTAAAAATCTAACTTTTCTTGTTTATTATTCTAATTTTGTTCTTATAATATTTTGCTAATTATATTTATTAACTATGTTATTAATAATTTTTTATCATTATTATTATTTCTCTAACCTTGATTATTCTTCTAATTATGATTATTTCCCTAAATTTAGTTATTTTATTTTTACTAACCTTATTTTTATCACTAACCCCTATTTATTTATTTATTGTTTATTTATTCTCTTTTATTTATATTTTGCTAATTATTTATTTTTGCTTATTATAATTATTATGTAATTGCTTCCCGGATGTAAATTTTGTAATATTTAATTATTTATTTTTTATGCTATGGTTAGTAATTTAGGGAGTGTAAAACATGTATTCAACTTAAAAATAAATTTAGCTCATTTTAATTAAAGATAATTAATATTAAACACTCACACACGTAAGTCGATTTTAAATCGCCGTCTCACTTTCTAAGGCTATCCCTCATTGTTGCCTAAATCATAAGGTCAAGTGGGGTGTATAAAGCAAGTCCCTTTAAAAAGAAAAATCATCAAGTCCCTCATGGTTGCCTTTACGAATCAAGTCCCTTCGAATAATGATGATAGTCCCTCCTATATGCTTAATACACCCCACAGTTGCCTTCAAAACAGATGTCCCTCATATGTCCCTTACATCCAAGGTAATGACTACCTGCTCCTTAATAGTAGGGATAGTCTTACCACTTAAAGGATAAAGAACAAGAAAGACTTAAAATTTTAGGGTAGGTTCCTCTTATGTACTTGCTCACTTCAAAAACTTTTCAAACACTTAACAAATTTCAAACAAATTTTCAAAAACAAGTTTTTACGCATCCGTACATGGATCATTATCAACTATTCTGAAAATTTTCTATTCACACACTCCACCTTCAAAAACGATTCAAAAGTGAGCTAAGTAACTAAGAGCCCATGGATAACCATGGATGTAAAGGGTGCTAACACCTTCCTTTACATAACCTACCCCCCGGACCCAAAAATATCTCTTAAGGTCTTTCCTGTTCTTTTATACCCTTTCCGTTTGGATAAAATAAAAGTCGGTGGCGACTCTTGCTATCCGCAACATAACTAAAAGTCAGTTCTCCCACCATGTTACAGAACTGACGACTCTGCTGGGGAATTAAATTTAAGAGGGGTACCCTTAGGAATTAAGATCACTTTAAATTTTTTGCCTTGTTTGCTTTATATTATTTGTTGGGGTGCTCTTATGTGTGAAAGGTCCTAACCCGGATCTAGTGTACCTTAGGTAAATGGCAATAGACCAAGGAAACTGTACGACGTATATCGATACGGTTGATCTGGTGGCCATAGTTAGTGTGACTTCTTGGTTGGTGCTTATGTTCCTTAAGTCAAGTTGAGGATAATATGAGGCTGCCATATGTTGTCAATGCACTAACTAACTTTTAGAACCCTAGTTAACTCATCTTGGCCTTTAGAAAGTAGTGAGGTAACCGGCTTTGGTACAGACTGAAGTTGGTTGACACTCGATACTACGCTCATTGAGATTCTAAACTTGGAGGGTTTTGGTTGGCAAGTAAGTTGCCTTCTGAACAACCACCCTTGTGAAGGATCAATGATATTGAGATCCCTTAGAACCCGGTTACTTTTGTAGGACAGGATGAACCATCTAACTTCAGGGGAGGGTACTTACCTTAAACCTCATGCAAGCCTTTAAACCTAGGGCTATGGTGTGACTTGTTTGTGTGTGCCACATGTTTGTGATTGAACATAACATCATGACATCATCATGCATCATAAGCATAGCATTTTCACTAACCATTTCAAGGACCAAAGGATTTATCTTTGTTCTTTGTTGCAGGTCATGGCTCCTGCTCGTAGAAACACCATCAGGATCAACTTTGTGGGGATACCTGCTAAGCTTAAAGAGTTGGTTTCTCAAGTGTCTGATCATTCCCAGTTCATCAAGAGACATGGTCACCTATTGGATCTAGTCACTTTAGGGTTCAGTGAAGACATGATGAGTGTTCTGTTTCAGTTCTTTGACCCTAAGCACCACTATTTTACATTCCCCGACTATCAGCTGGTTCCAACCATGGAGGAGTTCTCTAAACTTCTGGGCATACCTGTTCTTGATCAAAGACCCTTCACAGGCCTGGAGAAGGAGCTTAAACCAGAGGTTATTGCTGCAGCCCTACATCTGAAGAAGTCTGACATTGTTCTAGAAACGAGAAGTGGAGTCAAGGGTATTCTTGCCAAGGTGCTAATGGATAAGGCTCAAATGTTCTTGAAGGCCATGAGCTATGATGCTTTTGAGGAGGTCTTAGCCTTGCTGATATATGGTTTAGTATTGTTCCCCAATCCAGATCAGTTCATAGATGTTCATGCCATCAACATTTTCCTGAGTCACAATCCAGTGCCTACATTGCTTGGAGATATCCTACATTCTCTTCACACCCGTACTACAAGGGCAAGAGGAACTTTGATGTGCTGCATACCTTTGCTTTCTAGGTGGTTTATTTCTCACCTTCCTCGCTCAGTAATGAAGAATGAGCAAGGTTTCAGATGGTCCAAGAGGATCATGTCACTTTCTCACTCAGACATTCATTGGTGCTCCAGATCTATGGAGAATGTCACCATCATTGACCGTTGTGGGGAGTTTCCTAATGTGCCACTTCTAGGCATAAGAGGAGGCATCACCTACAACCCCTCTCTAGCTTTACGACAGTTTGGTTACGCCCGGAGTGATGGTCCACATGACATGCTGATTCAGGGCATTGTATTTGACTACGACAACGATCTTCAGGGTTACCGTCAGAGATTCATACGAGCTTGGGGAAAGGTAAACAGGGTTGACAGCAAGACACTGGAGCCTAAGTACACTATTCCTATGGAGGCTTATCTCAGATGGGTACGATCTCGTGCTCAAACACTCATGATGCCATATCCTGCCGTCCTACCAGTTACCATGGAACCTGTTGCTGAAGGAGACACAGCTTATACCATCCTTCACCCAGACATGCCTACTGATATGGAAGACTTGCAGAGATCATGGATCCAACTGAAGGAGCAAAGGGATACTTTCGAGGCTCATTACAAAGCAAGCCAAGAAAAGATTCTGGAACTAACAAAGCTACTTCACGAGGAACGAAACCTCAACTCATACCTCAATACAAAGAGGAAACGTCCATGGGAGACTTAAAACCCCATCTTTTGTACTTATTTCATTTCATTTTTTGTAAGCCTAAAAGGCAAAACAAAGTTATTACTAATAAAAGTTTACTTTCTTGTTTGTTTAAGCAAATTTAAATCCTGCGGTCCTTGAAAACATTGCATATGCATTCCCATATCATTTCATTGCATCACAGGTTTATAATTGTGCACAGGTTTCTCATCTTCTCGCTGTTTATTTCAGCAATGGCTCTTGAACAATCAGTTAAGGATCTCCAGGCACAAAATGCACAATTCCAAGAGCTGATCTTGAACCTGTCCAAGGGGCAAGATGAATTGAAGGCATTGCTGGCCAAGAAGACTAAGAAGACTAGAAGGTCTGCTGGTTTGATCAACATGGGAAGAAGGTTCAAAGGTCTTGCCAAGACCAAGGAACCAGCTGAAGACTATGAATCTGAAGAATCTGAGCAAGAGGTAGGCAGTCTCCACCATTCAATGGGGGACTCTGATTCTGAGGCTAATTACTACCATGAGCCTAATGAAGACAAGTTCAAGATGCTGGTGGATAGGATGGATGCTATGGAGTTGCAGAAGTCATCTGGGCTGGATTTTGAGGATTTGAGTCTGATATCTGGGGTAGTCATACCCATTGGTTTCAAGGTTCCAACATTTGTTGTCTATGATGGGGTCTCTTGTCCCAAGTTGCATCTGAGGTCCTATGTCAGAAGGATTCAACCTCACACTGCTGATAAGAAGTTGTGGATCCATTTCTTTCAAGAGAGCTTATCTGGAGCTCAGCTGGAGTGGTATTATCAGTTGGAGAGTGTCAACATCAGGGACTGGAATGATCTTGCTGAAGCTTTCTATAAGCAGTATCAGTATAATGCTGACTTAGCCCCCACTCGCATGCAGCTTCAGAGCATGTCTATGGGTGCCAAAGAAAGTTTTAAAGAGTATGCCCAGAAGTGGAGAGATTTAGCCGGAAGAGTTCAACCCCCTTTGACTGACAGGGAGCTGGTTGATATGTTCATGTGTACACTGAATGGTCCGTTTTACAGTCATCTCATTGGAAGCTCATCATCTGGCTTCACTGAGTTGATCATGACAGGAGAGCGAGTAGAGAATGGTATAAAGAATGGTAAGATCCATGTGGGCACTTCTTCATCAGGTGCTGCAAAGAAGCCTCCCACTGGGAAGAAGGAATCCAATGCTGTTTATGGTCAGCCTGATCGTAACAAAAGACATCAGTCTGTTAGTGCAGTTCATATTTCAAATCCAACTCCTGCAACAACAGAACAGCCACAGGGCAACCAACAAAGGGCTAGAAGGCAGTTCACAAAGATCAACATGTCAATGGCTCAAGCATTGCAACACTTGTTGAAGGCTGAACTCATTACTTTGAAAGAGGCTCCTCAGAATCCTAATGTTACCTCTCCCAGGTACAATCCCAATGCACGGTGTGCATACCATTCAAACTGTCAGGGACATGATACTAATAACTGCTGGATCTTGAAGAATAAAATTCAAGATATGATTGATGCTGGAGAAATTGAGTTTGATCCTCCAGGTACTCCAAATGTGATTACTGCTCCAATGCCAAATCACGAGAAGACTGTCAACGCCATTGATGAAGATCTACATGTTTATTCAGTTATGGAGTTGACCACACCATTGTCTGTTATCAAAAAGAGGTTAGTACAAGCTGGGATCTTTCCAGGTTGTCGTGAAGATTGTTTGTATTGTACCTATAAGCCGGATAGTTGCTTCATATTGAGAGATGGAATTCAACGTCTCATGGATAAGTATACTATAGTGTTTGAGAGGACTCCGTCGTCTGTAGAAAGTATGGTGGATCATCTGACTCAAGGTAGGAAAACTGAGGAGGTTGACATGGTTGACAAAGTACCGGTGAGAATCACTTCAAAGGGTCCCATTAAAATCACTCATCAGGGTCCAATCAAGATTACTACTGAAGGTCCTGTGAAAGTTGTTGCTGAAGCCAGAGTAGCTCCTGTGGTCATTACTACTCCTGGTCCTATCCCATATACGTCTGACAAAGCTGTACCTTGGCACTATGGGTCTGATGTTTACATCCATGGTGTTAAGCAAGAGCCTGTAGCTGATGTGCCTGTTGACATTGATAATATTGCTGGATCCAGCAAGATCACTCGTAGTGGAAGAGTCTTCTCTCCTCCAGTTGCTTCTAAGAATGCAGTTCCTCCTGCTGCTACCTCCACCACTGATGCTCGGGGCAAAGGTCCTGTTATTGAGCCTGTATCTACTGATGTTCCAGCTGCTGATGATCTCTCTAAGCAGATGGAAGAAGTATTGAAAATCATTCGCAAGAGTGATTATGACATTGTTGATCAACTGGGGCATACTCCCTCAAAGATTTCTATGCTGTCTTTGTTGTTATGTTCTGAGGCTCATGCCAAGTCCTTGATCAAGTTTTTGAAGACTGCTCATGTACCCAGTGCAATTTCTGTTGACCAATTTGAGAACTGTGTTGCCCACCTGACCTATGACAATGGGTTAGGATTTTCTGATGCTGACTTGACCCCTGCCAAGAGGGATCATAACAGGGCCTTGCATATTTCAATTGAATGCAGGGGCACTACCCTGTCGCATGTGCTGATAGACAATGGTTCCTCTTTGAATGTGTTGCCTAAGGAAGTCCTAAACAAGCTGAGTCTTGAAGATGCTGTGCTGAAGCCCAGTAATATTGTGGTAAAGGCTTTTGATGGTTCTAGAAGAGTAGTACATGGGGAAATTGATCTTCCAATCCAAGTTGGTTCCCAGGTGTTTATTGCTACATTTTTTGTGATGGATATTCGTCCTTCTTACTCTTGTCTGCTTGGTCGTCCTTGGATCCATGGGGCAGGTGCTGTAACCTCTACATTGCACCAAAAGTTGAGATATCCGGTGGATGGAAAGGTTGTTACTGTCTATGGAGAAGAAGAATACTTTGTCAGCCATGTCAACACTTTCAAGTATCTGGAAATGGAAGGTGAATACATTGAAACTCCGTGTCAGACATTTGAAGTGGTCCCCTGGGTTGTTAATGATTATGTAGCTCCTCCTGTGGTGAAGAAAGTTCCTGTGGTCACCAGAAAGCCTCCAACAATGGCAATGGCTTCCCTCAATGATGCTAGAGCTGTGGTGGATGAAGGTGGTTGTACTATTTGGGGTCAGCTTCCTGATATTCCATACAAGTCTGACAAGTTTGGTTTGGGTTTCACTGCAGAGTCCCAGAAGGCTGTTCGTCGTGCCCGTGCTGCCCGTATCACTAGTCAAGGGGTTGTGAAGGACCAGATTAATGTTGTGGGAGATCAAGATGAAGACTACAACTTGGATGCATGGATTTTTCCTACTGTGGGTGCTGGACTCAATAATTGGAAAGCTGAAGATGTTATCCCTATCTCCTTTAGTCAGGAGTTTCAAGCCATGTGCCTTACCCGGGGCACAATGGTGTGCTTGTTACGGTCTGTCATTTCATTTGCATACTTCATTCAATAAAATCAGTGGACGTTTCGTTTTCGTAAATATTGTGTTCCTTGTCTTTCTTTTCTTTTATTTTCTGTTTTATCAGCTATGTGTTCTTACACACACCCACATCACTAAAATGCAGATCCTCATCCACTCTGGATCCTGTTGATAACAGTTCTACTATTGCCAATTATAATTTCGAGAATCCGATCTATCAAACTGAAGACGGAAATGAGGACGATTGTGAAATACCTGTAGAGCTTGCTAGGTTGTTACAACAAGAAGAGAAAGCTATACAGCCACATGAAGAGCCAGTCGAAGTTGTGAATCTGGGAATTGAAGAAAACAGAAAAGAGGTCAGGATAGGAGCTGATTTAGAAGATAGTGTCAAGAGCAGATTGATTCAGATGTTACGCGACTATGTGGAGATCTTTGCTTGGTCTTATGAAGATATGCCAGGATTGGATACAGACATTGTGGTTCACCGTTTGCCAGTGAAAGAAGATTGTCGTCCAAAGAAGCAGAAGGTTCGTCGTATGCGTCCTGAAATGTCAGAAAAAATCAAGGCAGAGGTAATGAAGCAATTCAATGCAGGGTTCTTAGCAGTGACTTCTTATCCTCAGTGGGTTGCAAATGTGGTACCAGTTCCTAAGAAAGATGGTAAGGTACGTATGTGTGTGGACTACAGAGATTTGAACAAGGCTAGCCCTAAAGATGACTTTCCACTTCCTCATATTGATATTCTGGTAGACAACACTGCTCAGCATAAGGTATTCTCTTTTATGGATGGTTTCTCTGGTTACAATCAAATCAAGATGGCACCTGAAGATATGGAGAAGACAACATTTGTGACACAGTGGGGCACCTTTTGCTATAAGGTAATGCCATTTGGTTTGAAGAACGCAGGGGCAACATATCAGCGTGCTATGGTGGCTTTGTTTCATGATATGATTCATCATGAGATAGAGGTATATGTAGATGATATGATAGCCAGGTCTCAGAATGAAGAGCAACATCTTGATCATTTGCATAAATTGTTTGAGAGGTTGAAGAAATACAAGTTGAGGTTGAACCCAAACAAGTGTACTTTTGGAGTTAGATCTGGTAAACTCCTGGGTTTCATTGTCAGTGGAAAAGGTATCGAAGTAGACCCTGCAAAAGTAAAAGCTATACGAGAAATGCCAGCTCCTCGTACCGAGAAGGAGGTTAGAGGTTTCTTGGGACGATTGAACTACATTGCAAGATTTATCTCCCAATTAACTACCATCTGTGAGCCAATCTTCAAGTTGTTAAAGAAAGATCAAGTGATGGAATGGAATGATGAGTGCCAAACTGCCTTTGATGAAATCAAGAGGTATTTGTTAGAACCTCCAATTTTGATGCCACCAGTTGATGGAAGACCCTTGATTATGTACTTAACAGTGTTAGACAACTCAATGGGGTGTGTGTTGGGGCAACATGACGAGTCTGGTCGAAAAGAGCAGGCAATATACTACCTTAGCAAAAAGTTTACCGACTGTGAAACAAGATACTCACTGCTCGAGAAAACTTGCTGCGCTTTGGCATGGGCTGCTCGCCGACTAAGACAGTATATGTTGACCCATACTACCTTGTTGATTTCAAAGATGGATCCAATCAAGTGCATATTCGAGAAACCTGCTCTCTCCGGAAGAATTGCAAGATGGCAAATGATCTTGACAGAGTATGACATACAGTATACTACTCAGAAGGCCATTAAAGGAAGTGTTGTTGCTGATCATTTGGCTCATCAAGCAGTGGATGATTATCAGTCAATGAGTTTTGAGTTCCCTGATGAAGACATTATGATTATTACCAAAGAACCTGGACAATATGACGGACCTGAACAAGGATCCCGATGGACTATGGTTTTTGATGGTGCCTCTAATGCACTTGGTAATGGTGTTGGTGTTGTGATTAGTTCCCCTGAAGGTTGTCATACTCCGATTACTGCCAGACTTTGTTTCTATTGTACCAATAACATGGCTGAGTATGAGGCATATATCCTGGGTATTAAAGCTGCTATTGATATGAAGATTCAGTTCCTTGATGTGTATGGAGATTCAGCCTTGGTAGTAAGTCAGATTAAAGGAGATTGGGATACCAAGCATGATAACCTCATTCCTTACAGAGAGCATGTGTTGTCTTTGATCCCACATTTCAAAGAGATTACCTTTGGACATATCCCACGAAGAGAGAATCAGTTGGCAGATGCATTAGCCACCATGGCATCTATGTTTAAGATCAGCTGGGATGATGAAGCTCCCAAGATTACTATTGATAGATTTGAAAAGCCTGCATACTGCAATGAGATTGACACAGAAGGGGCAGAGGAGAAGCCTTGGTTCTATGAAGTAAAAAGATATCTTGAAGTTCAGGAGTTCCCTGAAGGGGCATCTGTCAAAGATAGGAAGTTCCTGAGAAGGTTTTCTGCTAAGTTCTTTTTGAGTAATGGCATTTTGTACAAGCGCAATCATGATTCAACTTTGCTTCGTTGTGTGGATAAGAAGGAAGCAACAGAGATTATGGAAGATATGCATGATGGGATCTTTGGCACTCATTCTAGTGGTCATACTATGGCAAAGAAGATATTGAGAGCAGGTTACTATTGGTCTACCATGGAAGCTGATTGCTATCAACACTCCAGAACATGTCACAAGTGTCAAATCTATGCTGATAAAGTCCATGTACCTCCATCACCGTTGAATGTGTTGACTGCTCCTTGGCCCTTTGCCATGTGGGGCATTGATATGATTGGTGAGATCAAGCCTACTGCTTCTAATGGGCATCGTTTCATCCTGGTTGCTATTGATTACTTCACGAAGTGGGTGGAGGCAGCTTCATTTGCATCTGTTACTAAGAATGTTGTGGCTCGATTCATTAAGAATAATCTCATATGTAGATATGGCATCCCCGAAAGGATTATTACTGACAATGGCTCTAATCTGAACAACACTATGATTACTGATCTCTGCACGCAGTTCAAGATTAAGCATCACAACTCTTCTCCGTATCGTCCGAAGATGAATGGGGCAGTAGAAGCTGCTAATAAGAACATTAAGAAGATTGTACAGAAGATGACTGTTACTTACAAGGATTGGCATGAGATGTTACCATTTGCTCTTCATGGTTATCGTACCACAATACGTACTTCAACAGGGGCAACCCCGTTCTCCTTAGTCTATGGTATGGAAGCAGTTCTACCCATTGAAGTTCAGATTCCCTCCTTAAGAATTATGAAGGATGCAGGCTTGGATGAAGATGAGTGGATTCAGACTCGACTTGACCAGATAAATTTGATTGATGAGAAGAGGTTAGCAGCAGTTTGTCATGGCCAGATGTACCAGAAACGAATGATCAAAGCTTTTAACAAGAAGGTTAAGCCAAAGGTATATCAGGCTGGTGACTTAGTAATCAAGCGTATCATATTACCACAGGGTGATCCTAGGGGCAAGTGGACTCCAACATATGAAGGACCATTTGTAGTCAAGACAATATTCTCAGGAGGTGCTATGATACTCACCACCGTGGATGGTGAAGACTTCCCACAGCCTGTAAACGCAGACATAGTTAAAAAATACTACGCATAAAAAGAGACCCGCTAGGTTGACAGGCCTAGGCAAAAGTAAGGGCATCCCGGCAAACCAAAAGGGTTTGGGCAAAAATTAGGGATATATATAAAAAGATGCACACCCGGCAAGTCGAAAACCTGAAAAGGCGGCTTGGGCAAAAAAGGGTATCCCGGTGGATTGAAAACCCGAAAGGGCAATCCAGGCAAAAGTTAGGGATTAAAGCGTATGACTATGTATCGTTTGGATCACTCATAAAACTGCAACCAGTTGTACTACTTATTCAAGCTCGAACAGATAAAGCTCAATCCAATCGTTTCCGTCTCAACAGCAGAAGATGAGATACTTGAAGATAATGGCAATAGTAGAATTGAAACTCAATAGGATTATTTCCCACATAGCTGATTCTCCTTGTTTTGTAAAAACTTTATGACAAAGTCCTCTTACTAGGATTTATGTCTCCTTGTACAAACTTACCCGTGTATGGGTCACTTTTTGATATAAATAAATTCCATCTTTTGAATCCAGATTTACTTTTACCCTATTTACATAAGCGAAACGTCCATTGGTTGTGTTTGAATGTATGTATGCTTTTGAATATGATTGATGTTTACCAGAAATGCATGAAAATGCAGTAATAGTATTTACTAAGGACGAACGAGGGAAGGATTTCAACGAAGTTTCGCCGGTTCATCTTTACAAGACAGTTACAAACCCTCAGTAGGACGAATCCATCTTCATAAAGTCTCATCTCCCCTGGAATTTATATCCATCTCTTTTATCCTCATACGGATATACGGGAAATTACTTTCCAATAAGGGTACGACGAACGAAGACGGAGGTGATATCTATCCTACTATCAAACGAAGACGGGAGGTTATGTATACCTTACTATCCCCAGCATACGGGAGGTTACATATACCTTGCTATCCCCAGCATACGGGAGGTTACATATACCTTGCTATCCCCAGCAGACGGAAGATTATGTATAATATATTCTTCAACAACGAATCGGGATTTATTTTCCCTGGCCAGCAGTTGTTATACGAAGATATCCAGACGCTTTCGGCAGTATCATATCATACATACATCATTTACATCATACCATAACATACATATCCATAAATACATAATACATTTACTTAGGTGCATCATACTATGCATGCATACATAAAGCATAAACTAATATTGTTATATAGAATGCTACCTTGTTTTCAGGTTAATTCCCCAGCAAACAAACTTATGATCATCAGGACTGCTCTATCCTCTTGAAGACATGCTGTTACATCAGGATCACTCCAGTCTCCTGAAAGCATATCATATTATTTCCTCAGGATTACTCCAGTCTCCTGACAGTTTTCTATTACCTCAGGATTGCTTTATCCTCCTGACAACTTCTCATTGCTTCAAGACTGCTTTAGAGTTATCATTATTGATTGCTCTATCCTCCTGAAATCATATTATTACTTCAAGACTGCTTTAGAGTTATCATTATTGATTGCTCTATCCTCCTGAAATCATATTATTACTTCAAGACTGCTTTAGGGTTATCATCATTGATTGCTCTATCCTCCTGAAGACATGCTGTTACATCAGGATTACTCCAGTCTCCTGAAAGCATATCATCAATCTCTCAAGATTGCTCTATCCTCTTGAAATTATATTGTTACCTCAGGACTGCTCCAGCCTCCTGATAGCTTCTCATATATCAATATTGCTTTATCCTCCCTGAAGACATGCTGTTACATCAGGATTACTCCAGTCTCCTGAAAGCATATCATCAATACCTCAGGACTGCTCCAGACTCCTGACAGCTTTCATTATACCTCCATATTTTGGACTGCTTTATCTTCCAAGAAATATACCTGAAGAACTTTCCCCTAGTGGCATCTTTAAGCCCACTCAAGCATATACAACCAACCATCAATGTCACTCTATGCACTGGTGAGTGCAAATTTTTGGGCTTTGGTGTTCAATCCCCTTCAACCTTCCAGGTCATGACTGGCAAATATACCAATCTAACCCCTCAGGTTTCAGAAAATTGAACAGGGGCAGCTGTTGCACCCCAAAATTTGCCCTCATAATACAAGACTTTGTGTGCTAAGAAGGTTCACAAGGTTCACAAGTCTCTCAACATTCCCATAACCTTTCATGAGGTTCATGAAGTCTACAAGTTACTTCTTGAAGGTTCACAAGGTTCACAAGTTTCTTAACATTTCCATAACCTTTCATGAGGTTCATGAAGTCTACAAGTCACTTCTTGAAGGTTCACAAGATTCACAAGATTCACAATGATTACAAAGCTCTCCCGAGGTTCATGGGGTCTACAAAGTCACTTCATGAGGTTCACAAGGTTCACAAGCTTTACAATACCTCCCATGAGGTTCACAAGACATTTTATGATGGTTCACAAGGTTCACAAAGTTCACAATTGGTCAAAAGAGTTGACAATTCCCTCAAACAATGCACCTCCTAAGCAGTGCATCCAAAACTAGGGTTTTGACTTTAATCAGGCTAAATGGATTTCCAAGACTTCAAGTGAGCTTCATAACATCTTATATGTGTGTAAGAACCCCCATGACAAGTTTCAAGACTTTTCTCAAAAGTTTGCTCAGTCAGATGATCAGATAAGTCAAAATCAGTCAATGCAGTTAAAAAGTCAAACTGAGGTCAACTGTGGTCAAACCAAAGTCAAACTTCATGATTTTTTTGCCAACATCAAGTATATGAAGTAAAATTCATCATTTTATCAAGGGTTGAACATGATTCATCAAGGAGATTCCAGATCATCAAGAATCAAGAGTTTCTAAATTAGGGTTTCCTCAGTAAAAGTCAACTGAACTTTGACTAGCCATAACTTTCACATACTTCATCACCAAGTCTCCATCCAAAGCTCATTTTGAAGGAAATTGAATTCTCTACAACTTTGATCTTGAAAGTTAAGCCCAAAAATGCTTCATTTGGAAGATATGAGCTAAGACATTATAGGTCATTTCAAAAGTCAACAAAAAGTCAACAACTTCAAAAGGGCATAACTTGAGATTGGTAAATGATATGGACCTGAAACCAATGGGGTTGTTTAGAGGACGCTTCAAGCTTTCCAAAATGTCCAAGAACACCCTCATACCTTTAAAATTGAGGGAGATATGCCCTTGCAAAGTTGGGAAATTTTGTGATGGTTTATGTTGAAAATGGAGGTTTAAAACCACTTCTTTCCAAATGGGCTGGCCAAATTGTGATCCAATCCATACATTAGTACTATGCACGACCCAAACCATTTAAAATCTGATTTTTATTATTTTTATTTCTATTTATTTTGATTTAAATCATTAAAAATCATTTTAAATAAAAATAAAATATGAAAATAAGAGATTTTATTTGGATAATGCTTCTAGAAAGTCTTAATTGATGATTGGAATTAAAGAGGAAGGGAATCATGAGATTGGTACAAAAATAGTAAGCTTTCATGAGCAAATATTGAAATTTCAAAGCATGATCAATCTCAATCTTTTTAAATCAATTCTTGCACACAACCAATGAAGTTTTTGACCTAGAATCATTCACATATAAGTATCAAACATAATGCAAACCCTCATTCACGATTTTGCTGCATCAAGAGGTAAGTTCACAAAGCCAAAAAACCATTGAAAAGTGACATTCGGATTCCATCATCCAAGAGGTTTAAAGGTAAAATAAAGACATAGCAAGCTTCCTTGGACCCTTCTGATCATAAACCATCATCCATAAGCATCCAAATCATGTTGTAATGTACAAACCGAATCGGTTTTATGTCATCCATAGCTTGTTTTCGATTCCATTGATTTATGTGTTATTTGTTGATTGTGACTTACTAATATGATTTGTTTTGATGTGGTGAAGCTTCCTGGATAATCGAATCTAAGTTTCATGACCAGAATCAATAAAGGCCATTGTTAGGGTTTCGGTTGAGTTTTTAGGGCTTCTTGCTAGACCAAATATAAATGAATTCTGGACACATAGGAATGATCTATGAGACACAAGGATCATAAAACTATAATTAATTTCATGAATCATTGCTGTTTGGTATGAGTTTGATTTTCGCAGGTTTGACACCATGAAGAACTTGCAACAGATTTCGCAGGAAAAAGGGAAACAAATTTCCCAGGAAATTTGGGGAAGAAGAAGGTCTTTCGCGCGCTCAGGGAATTCAAATTATAGTTTAAAATATTATGTTTGATTGCTGGTTGGTTATCACAAGCGCTGGCTTGTCCCAGTGGAAGGAGATGCTTGTGTTTGGTGAAAAGGCCAGGGTTCGAATCCTGCCTTACACCATTGTTTTTTCTATTTTTTCAGGATAATCAGAAGACTCAATATATTATATTATGCTACCACTATATTACCAGAAGGGCTCTTCCAGCCGGGTGGTGATGCGCGTGTTTGAATGTTCAAAGGTCCTGGGTTCAAGCCTCCCCCAGGCCTTTTTTGTTTCACTATTTTTATGATTTTCAGTAGTTAAAGAACAAAACCAATGGAAGCTCATTCTCTAGCACCTGCGCATGGACTGGCCTGGTGGTATGTTTTGATGGTTGCAGCATGAGTGTCCTGGGTTCAAACCCAGCCAAGGTAAGTTCTTATTTTTTACACCTTTTTCTATTTTAATTCTTTTAATTAATTAATTTAGTTATTTCTTATTGTTAATAAAAAATAAAATTATGTACTATACATATATGTTCAAATATCTAAAAAAAAAAACATCTTATTTTTTTTTTTCTCTAAAAATTTCTAAACTTCATTGTTTTCTAAAATTCAAAAATTATTTTCTTATTTATATATATGTAAATATAATATATGTATATTATTAAATAATTTTATAGTTAAATTAGAAAACCCTAAAAAATATTTTCTAAAACAAACCTTCAAAACCCTAATTTTGTGAAAACCTAATTTTATTTTCTAAATTATTTTTGCTTTCTAAATTATAATATATATTTATTTAGTATAATTTTTGTAAATATAATTGTAAACTATTTTCCTCATATAAGATGTAAATATATTTTATGCTATGTTGATAACCTAAATTATTTTCTTTTGAACAATTAAAAATTAAATTTTGTAATTATAATATATCTAAAAATAAATTAATAGTTTGTACATGAATTAAAAATACCATGATAATTATTTAATTGTTCATATTAAAAATCTAACTTTTCTTGTTTATTATTCTAATTTTGTTCTTATAATATTTTGCTAATTATATTTATTAACTATGTTATTAATAATTTTTTATCATTATTATTATTTCTCTAACCTTGATTATTCTTCTAATTATGATTATTTCCCTAAATTTAGTTATTTTATTTTTACTAACCTTATTTTTATCACTAACCCCTATTTATTTATTTATTGTTTATTTATTCTCTTTTATTTATATTTTGCTAATTATTTATTTTTGCTTATTATAATTATTATGTAATTGCTTCCCGGATGTAAATTTTGTAATATTTAATTATTTATTTTTTATGCTATGGTTAGTAATTTAGGGAGTGTAAAACATGTATTCAACTTAAAAATAAATTTAGCTCATTTTAATTAAAGATAATTAATATTAAACACTCACACACGTAAGTCGATTTTAAATCGCCGTCTCACTTTCTAAGGCTATCCCTCATTGTTGCCTAAATCATAAGGTCAAGTGGGGTGTATAAAGCAAGTCCCTTTAAAAAGAAAAATCATCAAGTCCCTCATGGTTGCCTTTACGAATCAAGTCCCTTCGAATAATGATGATAGTCCCTCCTATATGCTTAATACACCCCACAGTTGCCTTCAAAACAGATGTCCCTCATATGTCCCTTACATCCAAGGTAATGACTACCTGCTCCTTAATAGTAGGGATAGTCTTACCACTTAAAGGATAAAGAACAAGAAAGACTTAAAATTTTAGGGTAGGTTCCTCTTATGTACTTGCTCACTTCAAAAACTTTTCAAACACTTAACAAATTTCAAACAAATTTTCAAAAACAAGTTTTTACGCATCCGTACATGGATCATTATCAACTATTCTGAAAATTTTTCTATTCACACACTCCACCTTCAAAAACGATTCAAAAGTGAGCTAAGTAACTAAGAGCCCATGGATAACCATGGATGTAAAGGGTGCTAACACCTTCCCTTTACATAACCTACCCCCGGACCCAAAAATATCTCTTAAGGTCTTTCCTGTTCTTTTATACCCTTTCCGTTTGGATAAAATAAAAGTCGGTGGCGACTCTTGCTATCCGCAACATAACTAAAAGTCAGTTCTCCCACCGTGTTACACTATCCACGCATCTGAGCAGAACCATGTCGAAGTTTCGCTTGTACAACACGCCATCTTGATTCAAGAAGAAACCTCCTGCCAGTCTTCTAAGGGTCTTCTTGTCCTTACTGGATGCCCCAGCCGGGTATTCTTGAGCCTTCAGGAATTGCTTGATATCATGATACCAAGGCTTGTTATCTTCACCATCGTCGACTGCAAAGACATAAGCAGGTCTTTCAAGACGGGAGATCGTAATTCGAGGTACGAAATTTTCTTGACAAACTTTAATCATGGACGACAAAGTTGCCAAAGCATCGGCGAATTGGTTTTCATCTTGGGGAATGTAATTCAGCTTAACTTTGGTGAAGAAAGTTAGCAGCCTCCTGACATAATCTCTGTAAGGGAGCAAATGAGGTTGATGAACCAGCCACTTGCCATTGACTTGATTTACCACCAAAGCAGAATCTCCGAAGATTTCGAGGTTTTTGACTCGCAAGTCGATTGCCTCTTCAATCCCCATGATACACGCTTCATACTCCGCCTCATTGTTAGTGCATTCGAAAGTCAACCGAGCAGCTAAAGGTGTATGGACCCCTTCTGGCGAGATGATAACAGCGCCTACTCCACTTCCATTCATGTTCACATCCCCGTCAAACATCAACTTCCATTTGGATTCAGGGTCTGGCCCCTCCTCCGGAAGTGGTTCTTCGTAGTCTTTCGACTTGAGGAACATGACGTCCTCATCCGGAAACTCGAACCTCATGGGTTGATAATCATTGATTGGCTGCTGAGCCAAGTATTCTGACAATACACTTCCTTTGATTGCCTTTTGCGAAGTGTATTGTATATCATACTCTGTTAGTATCATCTGCCACCGGGCCACTCTTCCTGTCAAAGCTGGCTTCTCAAAAATGTATTTCACAGGATCCATCTTGGAAATTAAGAGAGTAGTGTGAGTCAGCATGTACTGTCTTAGTCGGCGAGCAGCCCATGCCAAAGCGCAACAAGTTTTCTCGAGTAGTGAGTAGCGCGTCTTACAATCGGTAAACTTTTTGCTAAGGTAATAAATGGCGTGCTCTTTTCGAACAGACTCGTCCTGCTGACCCAGCACACATCCCATCGATCCTTCAAGCACAGTAAGATACATAATCAAAGGTCTCATTGGCACTGGAGGCATAAGAATTAGGGGCTCTAGCAGGTATTCTTTGATTCGGTCAAAGGCTCGCTGGCAGTCTTCGTTCCATTTCATGGCCTGATTCTTCCTCAGAAGCTTAGAGATGGGCTCACACGTGGCCGTTAAGTGAGAAATAAACCGTGCAATGTAATTTAGTCTCCCTAAGAAGCCACGTACTTGCTTTTCAGTCTTCGGCTCAGGAATCTCTTGGATAGCTTTCACCTTGGCTGGATCAACCTCAATTCCTCGCTCACTAACAATGAAACCGAGTAACTTGCCAGAACGGACCCTGAAGGTGCACTTATTTGGATTCAACCTTAGTCTGAACTTCCGAAGTCTGTCAAACAACTTTGCTAAATTAACCAAGTGCTCTTCCTCTGTTTGGGATTTCGCTATCATATCATCAACATAAACCTCAATTTCATGATGGATCATGTCGTGAAATAACGTCACCATTGCCCTTTGATAAGTAGCTCCAGCATTCTTCAAACCAAATGGCATGACCTTGTAACAGAAGGTGCCCCAAGGAGTGATGAAAGTTCTCTTTTCCATGTCATCGGGAGCCATCTTAATCTGATTATAGCCGGAAAATCCGTCCATGAAGGAGAACACGGAAAACTGAGCAGTATTATCGACAAGTACATCTATGTGAGGTAGAGGGAAGTCATATTTGGGGCTGGCCCTATTCAAATCCCTGTAGTCCACACACATCCTGACTTTTCGTCTTTCTTGGGAACCGGCACAATGTTAGCAACCCACGGAGGATAACTGGTCACGGCCAAGAAGCCAGCATCAAACTGTTTTTGTACTTCTTCTTTTATTTTTATTGCCATATCTGGACGTGTGCGCCTCAACTTCTGCTTTACTGGAGGACAATCTTCTCTGAGAGGCAGCTTGTGCACCACAATGTCAGTGTCTAAACCAGGCATATCTTGGTAAGACCACGCGAAGACATCAACATACTCTTGAAGCATAGAAATCAAACGAGTCTTGACAGATTCTTCTAATGCAACCCCGATCTTGACTTCTTTCTTGTCTTCTTTAGTACCCAGGTTTACTACTTCGACAACTTCTTCGTGCGGCTGAATCATCTTCTCCTCTGGCTTAAGCAGTCTGGCCAATTCTTCAGGTAGTTCGCAATCCTCTTCACCTTCCTCATCGGCTTGATAGATTGGATTATTGAAGTCATACTCATCCATAACAGGGTTGTCATTGATAAGATCCGGTGACGAGCACCTGCATGAATGGTTATTCATGCAAGGCCTTAGAAAAAGCTTGAGAAAATGAGATACACTGCCAGTTTAAAACTTTTCTTTCTTTTTGAAAAACAAAAGCAAAAAAATGAAAGACAAAGAACAACAATGAATGAATGCAAATTGTCAGCTTTATTTATGATAGTAATTGTGTTAGTAACATAAGAACCCTTACAAAAAGCTATTATGCCCCGGACAGGACATAGTGCTTGAATACAGGAAAAACAGAAACAAAAATCATTACTCTTCGAAAGAGGTGACTGAAATAAGCCTTTCTGATGTCCAATTTCTAAGTTGAGTCCCTGGAACGGCAGGCCTATTCCACTCATCTATGTCACAGTCACTATCCACTACGTCATCCTGTACAGCGCTGATGTTTCCATAGTCCACTATTCCCGCACTCGTGAAAGTGATTGGGCCTTGACGACCTCTAGCATTTGGTTCGGACGATGACTGCCCAAGACGGTAACCAATTCCGAACATATCTTTCTTCTCAGGCACTTCTACTGGACTGCCCCAGCCTTCTCGTACCCCAGATTCTACCAACTCAAGCGCTTTCTTATAAGAGGCTATGGAAACCCCTTTCTTCAGTTCTTCAGGAGGAGCTGCCACTATAGATGCTTGTTCAGACTTCATGGGCTCAAAAGCCTGACATAGGGTCTCAAGTATTTCTCCATCCATCTCCACATATTTGAATGAAGCTAGATGACTCACAAAAATGTCTTCTTCCCCACTGACAGTCACAATTTGACCCTCCCAGACGAACTTTAGCTTTTGATGGAGTGTGGACGATACTGCCCCTACTGAGTGTATCCAAGGTCTTCCGAGCAAAAAACTGTATGCAGGCAGTATATCCATTTAATAGAACGTGGTATTGAAGATCTGTGGACCTACTTTGATTGGTAACTCCACCTCCCCGAACACCGATCTCCTCGACCCATCAAATGCTCAAACTACCAGGTCGCTGGGCTTTAAAACTACTCCATCATAATCCAACTTCATCAGTGCTTTCTTAGGCAAGACGTTCAATGACGATCCAATATCTACCAACACGTGAGAGAGTACCGCGCCTTTACATTCTAAAGAGATATGCAATGCCCGATTATGAGCACGCCCTTCAGAAGTCAGATCCAAGTCTGTGAAACCCAATCCGTGACTAGCGTTGACGCTGGATACCACCGCTTCCAACTGATTTACTGAAATATCCTGAGGCAAGTACGCCTTGTTCAGAATATTCAAGAGAGCCTTCCTGTGAGAATCAGAACACGTGAGCAAGGACAAGATGGAAATCTTCGACGGAGTCTGCTGCAGATGGTCCACAATCTTGTAGTCGCTCTTTTTGATAATCCTTAGAAATTCTTCGGCTTCTTTATCAAAGTTAAGGTCTGGATCAGTCGCTGGTGCAGGCTCATTGACAACCATTGGCTGCTTCCCTTTTTCCTTAGCATGGGCTTCTGCAGTGTCTCTAGGTGGTGTCACACTATTTCTTAGTGTTTCCGGCGTGAATAATCTCCCACTTCTAGTAAACCCCCCTACTCCGACATTTTCTACTTGAGTTGGGGTTGTATTAGACGTGGCCAACTCTTGCTTCTGGCTGTTACAGTAGACTTCACCACCATAATTCCAAGGAATAACTCTATCACTCTGATACACTACGGGTCCTGCTGTGGTGATGGTTATCGGAGCCACTCTGACCCGCGAAGGAACTTGAGATGGATCATAGAAGATGGATCGTAGAGACTTCGCTTCCCTTCACAACCTTGTCAAACTGCAGCATTCCTTCATTAATCATGCTCTGAATTCCTGCTTTCAACTCCTCACACCCATTTGTAGCTTCAGCACATTCTGGACAATCTTCTTCACACCCAGGGAAGACACCTTTCTTCGATAAGCAAACCTTAACCACATTCAACGGAGTCTGCAGATCGTTGACATCGCGCACCAGGTTTAAACTTTCCCCTTCATCAACTGCCCCAACCGTACTTCCGTGAGGAGGCATGGGGTTCTGAATTACATTAGGAGTAGGAGCAAAGTTGATTGCTTTAGAATCCAGTAGGTCTTGAATAACATGCTTTAATGCTTTGCAGTTCTCTGTGGTATGTCCGGGAGCTCCGGAATGAAATTCGCATCTGGCACTTGTATCATAACCCTCGGGGATTTGACCAGGCTTCGGGGGTTGTAGAGTTCGGAGTTGAACCATCTGAAGTTGTAGAAGTTTCTTCAAAAGCTGTGAATATGACATCGGCGGAGCTTCGAAATGTCTTTCTTTGGGCTTCTGGGGGTAATATGGACGAGGAGCTCTTTGCTGATACCCTTGCGAGCGTTGTGGCTGTGGTGGTTGGACTTGCTGTTGAACAGGTGGAGTTGAGATAGTGACATGGGCCACTTGCTGATAAAATCCTCTGTTGATCATTCCCCTCTGCGCGTACACTACCTCGGTCTCTCCTTCTCTCTTCTTCACGAAGGGCTTCTTGACCCTAGAACTTGAAGTGCCTCCATTTTGAATCTTCCCTTGCTTGATCCAACTTTCTATCCTCTCGCCAGTCAAGATGATATATGAGAATCCGCTTGAAGAACATCCAGCTAGCCTTTCCATGAAATGCCCAGGAAGGGTATCCAGGAACAGGTCTACCATTTCTCTCTCCAACATAGGCGGTTGCACTCTAGCAGCCACTTCACGCCACCTTTATGCGTAATCCTTGAAGCTCTCGGAATTCTTCTGAGTCAGACTCTGAAGTTGGGTGCGACTGGGCGCCATGTCAATATTATACTGATACTGCTTAAGGAATGCTTCTCCCAATTCCTTCCAGCTTCTCACAGAACTTCTCTCTAGCTTCATATACCATTCCAAGGATCCTCCGGAGAGACTATCATGGAAGTAGTATATCCAGAGCTTTTCATCCCTAGTATGGGAAGCAATTTTTCCGGTAGAATGCCTGCAAGTGAGTCTTTGGGCAGGAGCTACCGTTATACTTGTCAAAAGTCGGCGACTTGAATTTTGTGAGGAATAACCACCCCGGGGACTAGACCCATGTCAGACACATCTATCCCCAACGTGTCTCTACACTCGAGGGCTTTGACTTTCTCAGCAAGCACCAAAAAGTCCTGAAGATTTCCTTCTCCGTCGAACCCTATGTCATTATTGAAAGAAGGGAACTGATCATCTTGCTTATCTTGTATCAGAATGAAAGCTGTTGTGCCTGGTTATGGAATTTGAGGTCCTCCTGGGCCATTGTTGGTGTTGGGAGGAGTCACTGGGACGTCAGGAGTGGTCATAGGAGTATTACTCTGAGGAGGGTTGAGCCCCTGAACTGCGTTCCTTAACTCTTGTTGTCCCTGAGCCATCCCTTGCACCATCACCATGAATTCTCCCATTCTGGTGCGAAACTCATTAAGCTCAGTTTGCATAGCATCCATGACTGTCCTCTGGTTGCTGCGAGTTGCGTAGCGATGCGGAATATTCTGCCGAAGGTGCCGGGTCTTGGAGGCTCTCGCAATCTTTGCCTGAAACACAGATAAGTTAAGCATCATGTAGAAAAACCTGCAAAACAAAGAAATAATGCAAATGATACGTATGCAATGCAATGTGTTCCTTTTATTCCCAAGGCTTTCCCTTTTCCAGTCCTGGTATTAAGAGAATAATAATTGGGAAGAAGACCCAAGTGATGTTCAAATACAATGATGGCCGTGGAGAATTGGCGCTCATTACCCCGTGTTGGTGCAACAGATAACAGACAAAAGATTCAAAACAAATCAATCTCATAAACTGAAGTTTGAAACAACAAAGTCCCCGAAGGGTGCCAATCAAATAAAGGAATCCCACAACAAGCCTGTGGGTAATCTAAGTACAACAACATGAAACTAAACCCTAGGTAACTCAAAGTCTTGCAGCCTCCAGCTAAGATGCCTGACACTCTGGAACAACTGAATGATATCAGGATGACCAGGTTCCTGGATGAGTCTCTGGATGAGGAGGTACCTTAGATCGAAGGAAGCATGTAACTCTTCAATCTGCTACAGGAAAGTCACCTCATTCTCTTTGCTTGGACCCGACTCGGCCTTTGACCTCTTCCCATCAGCACGAAGCTTCAACTCTTCAACTTCCTTCTGGACATCTTCAGCTATTTGTTGACTCTTTGCCATCTAACGAAGATGCTCTCTCTGTTGCTCTTGTGCTCTCCGAACTAGCTTCTCTTGTTCAACCAAAGCATCCTAGAGGTTCTTGATCTTCAACTCGAATTCAGCTTCTATCTCCCTTTGTTTCTTCTGATTATCACTCCACTTCTCCTGCCAAAGTGTGATGGCTTCATTAGCCTCATTAAGTTCTTTCTTATCCTTCTGGCGCTGACTTTCCTTATGAATCTCGGCCAATCCTTTCTTCCTGAAGTGCAGCTCCCTTTCCTCGAAGTCCTTCTGCTTAAGACGAACCGCTTCATCAGCTCGGAGAGCTCTATCTTCTAACTGATGGTTCTGAATCATCAATTTCTGACAAGAATCGTAAGCCTCTTGATTCTCAACCCTAAGCTGCTTGACCAAAGCTTCCAACTTTTGATAATCTTCTAAAGGCATCGTTGCTGGAGGTGGAGTTGGTACAGAAAAAGGGACTAGAGCCGTTTGAACCTCCTCCTTTATCCAAGCTTCGAATTCAGGGAACATCTGGTTATTGCTCTTGCCTAGACATGCCATGTCCTTTCTTTTGATCACTTTCCAGGAACCTGCAGCTTTCCTGACCAACGGAAGATTGTCTTTCACTGGGAAGTAAAAAGTTTGGAATAACTTAGATTCATCAGGAATCTCCTTGAGCGCATACCCTAACTGTCTTCTTAAGAGAATGGGATTGTAGTTGATACCCCCTGATACTCCCAACAGAGGAACATTGAGGTAATTCCCACAACTGGTAATGAAACTCTTTCCTTTCAACCTCAAAGTAAACCACCTAATATCTCTGGCAGACAAAGTACTCAGCTTCTGGGCCCAAGTAGTATTAGGATCAGTAAAACTCTCAGTAGTAGGCAAATGTCTCATAACCCACTTGTAGAATAAGGGAGCACAACATCTAACTAGACCTCCTCGCTTCTCGTTCTTATAGTGCACTGAATAATACAAGTCACCTAGGAGAGTGGGCACCGGATTCTTCAACACAAACAAATGAATAGCATTTATGTCCACAAATTTTTCCATATCAGCAAACAAAATTGTCCCATACACAGATAATGCCAAGATAGCGCAAACTGAATCCCACTGCTTTTCCCCGACACATTCTTCAGCTCTTCTGACCAGAAACTCTAAGGGAAAACCAAGTACTCCTGCCTTGGTGGCAACCAGATTAACAAATACTTCATATGAGCTCAAATAAAGAGCTTTGGCGATGTCAGCATGGGTTGGTCTTGTCATCTCTGAGTTGAAAGGAATCTCATCCTTGATTGACACTCCCATAATCTCAGCATACTCTTCCAGCAAAGGACCTAACTGAAAGTCATGAAACGTGAAACACCTGAGCCGTGGATCATAATACTGCAACAAAGTGTGAATGGCGCTTCTCTGAGAGCTATCCAAGTTGAATACCAAATCCAGAATATCACCATACTTTTCCTTAAAGTAACCCAGATGACCCGGGGTAATAAGAGACACCATTTGGTTGATCAAGTCCATTTTGGTATCAAAGAATTTGTAGTGCACAGTTCTCTTTCTGACGTCTTCCATTCTGAAACAATGATATGACCAGGAACCGGGAATAATACAGACCCTGAGAATAAAAGAAACACAAATGATTAATGATGATATGCTGCTTATGCAAGGTGAGACATGTGATCAGTGAAGTGTCTGTGATGTGCCAATCATATACTCAGGTGTCGGTGCAAGGTCACAAATATCTACATATCACAATAACAATCCCTCTGATCCGAGATCCATATCTTAGAACCAGAAATCCAGATCACAAAACTGAACCAAAGGAAAAGTGGGTATGTTGAAGGTCTTAGGGTTCCTGCAAACATGTAAACCCCTCCCAATCTCACGGGTGTGCTACTCGGGTCAACATCATGGACTCTCAAAGCCGAATAGCAATAATATGTTCACCATTTCCGAGAAATGGCTCATGACCAAATCAGGGAATCGGTTTGGCATTATGTACTACTCAGGGAGGCCTCAGTTGAGTCTGGAAAAATAAGCATCTCTCACAAGTCTCCAGCTTCAAGTACTGAATCGAGAAACAATAGTACATTCATCCCAAAGGGTACAATAGTATCGTCATACGAACAATTTGCTTCAACCGGATTCCTATGAGAGAACCAGGCCATCCTATGCGAGTTCCCAGTGGGCCCTCGGATGCGAGTGGGTTTGCCAACAAATGTGGTCTGCCACTGTCATCACTGGAGAGGGTTGTTTCCACTAAGGTTCTCAATGATCGGTCCCCAGCTGCACATAACTATCAAGGTCGTATCCCGAAGTGGGGCAAAACCCCCACACAAGATAGTTCCAAGACAGTCGCAACCTGGGTGTGGAACACATCACCACTCATCATGTAACCATGCGAGTACAACATGTCCACGTTAATCCTATAGTGTACCCAAGCCGGGTATTTGGCTTATCTCACAGTAACTCCCATCCCGCAGAAAAAATGAAAACCAACACAGCCAGACAATCCAGTATAATATGATGCATGGAAAATAAATACTGAAAGCGGTAAATAAGTGCGGTAAAGTAAACTGTAAAGTAAAACAGTAAATAACCACAACAGCACACGCATATAAACAACCGAAGAAAGCAAAAACAAACAGGCACTAGGATTGACTCTACAAAGGAAACCAGAGATTCTGGGTTCGGTCCCCAACAGAGTCGCCAGCTGTCGCTCCCGGGATTTTCATCCTAGTACAAACGCAAAAGTGGAGCGGAAAAGGTAGAGTTGCCAGCCAAACATTTTTATCCCGAAAGAATGGGAAAGGTAATGTTGCACAAACCCGAGGAAGAAGGAAAGGACAAGGCCTTGCGAACCAAAGATTTGGGTTCGGGAGTCGGTTACGACTTGGGAAGGTATTAGCACCAGACCGTCCTCCGTACCCGACGAGATCCACGCTTGCTTGTTTGGTTTCAAAGGGTGAGAAATAACTGCTACTGAACAAAATAACTGCTAACTGGAATAGGAATGAGGAAGGAGTTGAAAAAGAACAAAAAGAAAGAATGGGGAAAATGTAGGGAAAATAAAAAATGTGCTAGAACGGGCCCTACCCAGCTGCCTACGTACCTCATCGAGATAATGAGGATCAGAGTCGACGTAGTTCGCCTAACTAAGGCGGGAACTATTTGTTGTATTTTTTATGGCAGGAACTGCGTATGTCTATGCTCAGGTGTTGCAGGCTCGTCCGGTACGAGTGTGTTTACCGTCTTGCATGCGAGACAAGTCGTCGCAAGTTCGCGTTGTGAATGAATCAGATGAGAAGAGAATTCCCGCAGGAAAGTCGATTGTTATTTGTTTTTGTCTTTTAAGAGAAATGTTTTGAATTTGTTTGTGAACACTCTCGTACTAAGACCTATCCATCGCGGGAAGTACCTACACCTCGCCCCGAAACAGGACGCGTATAAGCACTCTGCAACAAAGTCTCGTGTCGTACAAGAACGTTTAACCTTTATTAGGTATTTTATTATTTTCTTCATGAGGTGAGAAAGAATGACTCAAGTTGGAAAAAAGGACAAAAAAACTAAGGGGACTAAGACCAACCCTAAGTTATTTATTTACAAGTGTGGTCCTATGGTTTGTGAGGTTTTCTAATCCTAGAGGTCAAAAAGGAAAAGAAAGAAGGGAAAAAGATGCAACTTACTTCCTAAGGAAGGTAAGTTGGTCCTAACAATGGGGAATCCTACCAAACACACATATGGAAGGAAAAGATGAATTAAAATGTATAAAAGTAATGCATAAAAAATAAAAGGATAGGGTGAAGTAAACTTACCTCAATCTTCCCCACTACAAAACAAATGATTAATGTACATTTTTATTAAAAGAAATAAGCAAACACACATTAATTAAATCCTAAAGGAACTAAAATGCTAGGACAAAACTACAACACCTATTACAGCCCTTATTACACAAACAAATATGAAAATAATGCCTAACACCAAGCAGCTTTTTACAGCCAGCAGCATGCAGCATGAAAAAGTAGGTGTAAAAGGTCAAATACAACATGTACACATAACAAACAACACACATTTTACAGCACTTATGCAAAAAACAGCTATGAAATGCAAAATCCAGAATTGATTATTTTCACTTTTAATGCACAAACTCAATGCAAAAATCACTAATCTCATCATGAACATGTATTTGAACTTAAATCAACATATATCAATGCAAGAACATGAACATTATTGAATGATTATGTAAGCATGCATCACATGGCTTATGCAACAAGTAAATGCACAAAGTAGCACCTAAACATGCATATGAACATGGCATTTGAACATGGTGATTATTAATTATGAACATATGACATGATAGCTCAAAAATGATGTCAAACTTAATACAAAATTCAGAATTAAATTGATATGGATGGTGTGATCAAGTATGCAACAAAATGTCACCAAATGCACAATTATGCAACATGCAAAATGCAACATACATCAACATAATTGAATGCAAAAATGAATTAATGCAATGCAAACATGCAAAAACAGAATGCTACATGATTATTATGTGTCAAATAATGCCTGAACATGGCAACAACATGCAAGAATTTAAGCTATGCACAAAGAAGCACACAAACGCATAATACGCAACATGGACGCAAACGCGTCGAAACGACTCGAAACGGGGGAATGAGCTACTGGAAATGGACCCAAAAATTCCCTAAAATCAATACCTAAACATGTATGAAAACCAAAGGCACTAGAACTTATGACTAAGCCATCAAATAAGCCAAAAAAAACAAAAATTAACAGCGTTAACCGGTTAACCAATTGGTTAACCGGTTAACGAACCTAAATCTGCCCTATTTTGTGGGCAATACGCACCCGTTAACCGGTTAACCAAATGGTTAACCGGTTAACACTGAACCAGAAGGTAAAAAAAGTTGAGAAAAAAAGTGCTTTTGGCCACAAACTCACTTCTAATGATCCCTAACATTCCTACGAACATGCTACCACTAATTTCTACTTAATTTGAGCTTATTTACACATGATAGAACCTGTATCTATTAACACCTTATATCCAAATTCAACCAAAATCATAAATCACAAGCAAACATAATCGAAACGGAATTGATTTTAAACAAAGGGGAAAACACTTAAAGAATGCCAAAAGTGGCGAGATGAAGAGAATAACTTAAAAAAGAAGTGGTTAAGATCACCAACCTACGAAGCGGAGGAGTGCTTCGGTGATTGTTGCAAGAATCGGAGCTTGAATCGAAGAGAAAACTGAAAACCGAGAAATCGCAAAATAAATGCGTTCTTGAGATTGAATCTTCGTGTGCTTCCGATAAGTCGATAATCCTCACAAAATTCAGTAGCTTATTCTTCTATAATCCACAATCAAAGAAGGTTGAGAGGGCTTAAGCTTTAAGATCTTCAAGTTTCAATGTGAAACTTGAAGAGCTGATTTGAAAAGCTTTGGTGAGAGGGAGAGGGAAAGTGAGAGAGAAAAAGTGCTTATCAAAGAGTGAAATTGGAAAATAGTGTTCAACCCTTTTGGTTTGGATGAAAATGGCTTAAATAAAGACTAGGCTAGGAGCTAGGTTTGGGTTTGGGGCCCAAAAATTAGGTTTGGGATCCAAATTTAGGTTTGGAAGTTAGTTAGGGTTAGGGTTGGAAAAGGGAATATTCCTTGGAACACTCTAGAAGATGGTGGAAGGTAGTGGAAGTTTCCAAGGGGAATGGAGTGGAATTGAAGTGGAAAAATGAGATGGAAAGAATGAAAGGAAGTGTGGAAAGAAAGTGGAAGGAAAGGTGGAGGGAAATGGTGAAACTAACTACCTTTCAAATGATTTTTCTATGATTACTCCATCATTTCTTGATCAAGTTTGAACCATAGGATCATTGTAACCCTAATTTCATGATCTCGATCTTAAAAGTCAGGAGTCGACCCTTTTCACCTATCTCGGTTGCCTTTTCTCCGATTCCTTGATTTTCTGTCGTCCGGCCAGTCGAACCCCTTCAAAAATGAATTTGTGGACGAGATTTGAAACTCAGGCACTTGACATCAGATATAAGTCAAAGGAATCCTTCTTGAACCAGAACTTCATGAAGAAGCCCAGTAGAAGTGAAACCTTAATTCAGCCCTTTCATCAGGAGATGTTGCACTACTTGCCTCCTTCAATCAAACCAAAACTTTCCATGACTTGTGGCTTCAAGTGAATACTTGTGGGATATTATGAACCCTTTGCACAAGGTTGAGAAGCTTTGTGGCCATTCAGTAGCCTCTTCATAGCTTTCGGTTGCTCCGATCATTGATCACATACCCACGCCTCGGCTATGCTATATATGATGCAATGTTTTTGGTTATTTTATGAATTTATGTATGCAAAATGTTGAGGAAATGAGAGGGCAAATTTTGGGTATTACATTGATTATGACAAAAAGGGGGAGAAACGTAGAAGATTTTGATCTATAGCAGTTATCAAGATTAACCTCTAACATATATATTCTAATAAAACTGTTTGAGTTGTGATTCTAAAATAGAAACAGGTCAAGTAACTAACTCAGGGGGAGCTAAAGCTGATAAAACTTCTGAAGGATAAAACTTCTGAAGGAATCTCTAATGGAAATCTCTGAATTAAATTAACCAAAGGGAGTTCTTCTAATCTTATTTGTAACACCCCAAATTTTCCCTCTTCATTTTAAGCATCATATCACATCATATTCATCCTGAACATATCATATTCTTAGCATCCTAGCATGGAAAGGTGAGGCATAACATCTTCATGACCTAGCATTAGGCATATGGTCATCTGTGGAGGTTCTTGAAGCATCACAAGGTATGACAAGGGGCCCATTGGTTTTTTGAAAGTCCTATGAGGGGTATACATTGCATTTACAAGTTCAAGTTCATTTGCAAAAGCTCAGAAGGTTGGAAGATCATCAAGGATTCCAGACTAGGGCAAAGCTCCTACACAATGGTCATAAACTAGGGTTTGAGATTCAAGCTTGAAAACCTTAAAACTTTGGCCATTTAATTTGGGCAAAGTCTTTTATATGTCAAGAGGATCCTAGGTACCAATTTTCATGAGAAAATTCCCTGTGGAAGTCAAGAAATTCTTCAGTTGCTTGCAGATGAAGTAATTGGTCAACTATGCCTTTAAAAAGTCAACTGTGTGATTTAAAGGGGTCAAATCCATTTTTTCTAGCCAAGGGATGTTCTTACATTGTTATAAGAGGTTTGGAAAGTTCAAATATCAAGAATCATGAAGTTTTGAGATTTTTTTTGCAAAATTGGTGCAAAGTGGGTTTTGAGGAAATTCCATTTTTGGCAACGTTTGCCCTAAAATTCAAGTGAGCTTAACATGATCAAAAATTCTTCAAATGGACCAAAGTCAAACATGAAAGTTGGAGATTAAGGCCTCCCATTTTCAAAAAGTACAAGTACTTTTTCATAGCCCTCATGGTTTGGAATATAGGTCCCTCGAAAATTTGGCTTAGATTAGGGCAAATATTGATTTCCATGCATGCACCAAAAGCCAAAAGGTTCAAAACTTGATTTTAAGGGTTAGTACATACCAAGTGAGTTTACAATGTTAAAATACAATGTATTTGGCATACTTTTCTCCAAAGAAATACATCAATTTCGTGCAAGGCAAGGATGTTGCTTCAAAAATGCAAATTTTGCATTCATGAAAATAGTGTGATACTTTGATCTAAGGGCCAAGATCTTTTGGATTATGATTAAGGGCTAGATTTAGAGTGCACATGGGGCTGAAGGGCAAGAGAATGCATGAAGATTGTGTGATATCACACCAAACTTGCTCAAATTGCAAAAATCACAAATTCTCTTCATTCACACGTGCAAATCACACCATTTCTTCAGCATTAGGTCATGAGATCATATATAACAAATTAGGGTTTCAGTTTGCCTGAACTCTCTCTCATTCTTCATTTTCAAATTTTTTGAACAACTTGCAATTTCTCTAAAATCTCCTCATACACGAGCTCTCTCCAAAAACCAATTGTAGATCCTTGATCCTTGGAAGCTCAGGATCATTAATCACACACTTGTTCAAGCTTTCTCTCAAGAATCACAACCTTGCCATTTCAGGGCAGGTGCTTGAAAAGCTCAAGATCCAGCCATATTCAAGGTTCTAGTTGCATTTATTTTGCAACTAGAGAGCATTTGGAGTGATTTGCATTCATCATCTGGACTTCTAGCACGTTTTTTCAAGCACTGCAATCTCAGGTTAGCTCATGAATCTTCAGATCTGGAAATGAAAATGTTGATTTGTATTTTGATCTTTGATGTTCACTGATCTCTCTGCTGGTCGTGGTTTTGAATTTGTTGCATTATAGAGTTAGATATTTGAATTTCAATTTTCATGGTCATTCCTGGTTTTGCTCGATCCGAGAAATCCATTGATCTATGGCATTTTTCATGGTCATTTTCGTAATCAGCATACCTCAATTAGTCAATCTGGAGCTTTGTGTTTATTATTGTTGTGATTTGTTCATCTGTTATTATTTCCGGTGCCAGAGCCTTAGCTCCGGTCACCGGAATCTGGAAACTGGCTTCTAGGGTTTCTAAGGTTGAAGAAGGGTCCTCAACCATCAGATCTGTCCTCCCAGCGTCCCAGATCATGCCACGTTTTAATAAAGCCCAACCTCCCATTCACGTGATTTCTATTTTTCGTTTTAATTCTTCATGTAACACACCTCACAATAACAACCATACACCCTCCACTCAGAACCAATCAAGTCTCCATGTCAATTAATGAGGCCTCTCTCCAGATGCATTCGTTTCATCTGATGGCTCTCCTTTTTTCTATTTTTATTTTTGTGAAATTCCACCCAGTCCTTTGTGTTCTTGCACAGCCTTATGGGCCCAGAATGAATATTCGCACCCCCCAGATCTCTGGCCCAATACGTTTGAACTGATTCTCCTACTATTTTCACCCCCAGCCCTATTTCTCATTTTTTATTTCTTTTCTTTATTTTCTTTTATCTCATTTTGGTTTCTTATTTTTAAAAATACCTCCAAGTGTCAAAAAATTCCAAAATAATTCTTGAGTGTTCATTTGAGTTTTCCTTAATTTTCTATATTTTTATTTCCCATTTATTGTCATCAGCCACGTGTCCATTAATTTCCTCTCTTAATTAATTCTTTTTAAGTCCTTTTTGAGCATCCTGTCTTGTCCAATTCCCTAGGGTTCATTATTTTGAGTTTGGTGTTGATTCTTTTTGCTCTGGATTCCTAAGAGGATGTAGTTTATGTGTGATTTTTCCTCTGAATTTTAGAAATTTATTCATTTGGTTTTGATCTTTGGCTTGTGAAAGAAGTTTCCTAACCCTAGTTCATGTTTAAGCCTTCACTTGACCTATCTAGCTTCTGAATTTCTCCCAATATTTTTGGCTCATTGTTATATCATGTTTGAGTATCATTTGTCTTAAGTTGTGGAATTTTTAGATGCATTATTGATTTGATGTGAATTTTTGTTCTTACCTAGTCCCATTTTGCTTCCTTTTGATCATAAGGTCTCTTATAAGCTTAGAAGGGCACTTGTGCCAACTTATTTTTCTCATTTGGGGTTTCTTTGGAGTATGGGAACCTTTCTGATCTTAGGTTAGGGTTTGTGTCTTAGAATTTTTTGTATTTGGCTTACCTTTTGAGTTCATCTTTTCTTATGTGTTTTCACTTCCATCTCTTTACTTCTCTCCTTCCATTATGTGATTGTTTGGTCTTATGCCTCTCTTCTCTTCATCTCCCTTGCTTCTTAAGCATTTCCTCAACTTGATTTGGTTCTGGTTGTGTGCCTTGAGTCCATGTTGGTGCACTTTTGCTTTGCATCTCATTAAGTTTGCATTTGTTTGCCATGTGATCCATATTGTCTCATAATTTACTTGCATGCTTCTTCCTCATTCTAGCAACTTGCATATCCATTGAGAATTTGTATATATGACTTCATTTCTGTTTGTATGATGTTGGCATGTCATCTTGTCCATTTAGTTTTGCTTTTATGCTTATGATGTCAACCTTGCAGGGGCTAGGGTAAGTGAGAGGTGTGGAAGTGATTCCCACACCTCCAAATCTCATCTCTTCTCTTCTTATTCTTTATTGTGCTAACCTTTGTTTGTTGGGCTTAGGCCTTACTCATCTCTTTTATTCTTCTTCTTCTCTTCTTCTTTCTTTCTTTTTTAGGATAGAAAACCACACTAACCTTAGGATATCCATGCATGACAACACTTAGGAATTTTTAGTCCCCCCATTAGACTTTTACCTTTGTGATCCTTTTGGTTCTTCTTCTCTTCTCATCTCAAAACCCTAAAAAACACTTAATAAAGTTTGAATTAATACCTTGAACAATAGTCTTATCCCATGAGGTACTTGTAGTCTTCCCATCTTGGGATAGTACAAGCTTACCTTGTGATGCACAAGTCTGATCAAGGTATCTTCTTCACAAAGAAAAGCATAAAAAATACTTCTTCATTGTAAATACCAAAAACACTTAATAAGTTAATGAGTTAGTGAGCTTAGGCCCTAGTCTCTGGGTTCAAGTTTTGGGGATCTTCTCCTTACTTGAGTGTGCTTGTTCTATTATTCCATCTTGGAATGTAGTGACAAGTGCACATTCCATGGAAAAGAGCTTGAGTTCACTTACTTGTGGCACACTCATAAAAGCTTCATAAAAATCACAAACAAACAATAAGCGTCTTTCCTTCGGGAATTCTTTTCTCATCTCCTTCGCTCCGTACGCGAACTTGCTCCTACTTGTCATTTTTGCAAGATGGTTACGCACTCGTCGTCCGAGTTTACAACACCTGAGCATTGGCATAGGCAGTTCAAGCCTTAAGACACAAGCAATCTTTTCCACCCCTAGTTAGGGGAACTACAGCGTCTCTGATCCTCATTGTCCTGATGAGGTACGTAGGCAGTAGGGTAGGGCCCGTTCGAGCACAATCTTTATTTCCCCTACATTTTTCTCTTTGTTTTCTCTTTCAGTTCCATTTTGTTTATTTTTTCCAGTTCCATTTCATTTTTCTTTGCAGTAGCTTTCATACCCTCACCCTTTGAAGCATTTTCTTTGCAAGCGTGGATCTCTTCGGGTACGGCGGATGATCTGGGTGCTAATACCTTCACAGGTCGTAACCGACTCCCGAACTCAGTCTTTTTGGTTCGCAGGACCTGTGTCCTTCCTCTTCTTTCTTCTGGTTTGTGCAACATTACCATTCCCGTTCCTTCGGGATAAAAATGCCTGGCTGGCGACTCTAACTTTTTCCGCGCCACTTTCGCGTTTGTACCAGGATGGAAATCCGGGGAGCGACAGCTGGCGACTCTGCTGGGGACCGAACCCAGAGTCTCTGGTTCCCCCGTGAGTCTCTCCTAGCGCTTGTGTGTTTCTATTTCTTTGGGAGATGTTTGTTTGTTGTGGCTTGTTGTATTTTATTGTTGTTTATTTACAGTTTATTTACAGCTTTATTTACAGTTTTCAGTCTTTATTTTATGCATCATATTATATACTGGACTGTATGGACTAGATTTTCTGTTTGGTGGGATGGGTGATACTGTTACTGTGAGATGAGCTCATTACCAAGGCTCGAGTGCACCTTAGGACTTAGAGTGGTTCCACTTTGGCCTCATGAGATCTTGTCATGGGGGTAGTAGTGAGTTCCACGCCCAGATTTGCGACCGTTTGGGAAATGTCTTGATTTGGGGATCTTCCTCTTTCATTTCATAATCTTGATAGTTATGTGCATCTAGGGACCGATCATTGAGAACCTTGTGGAAACATCCCTCTTTAGTGATGACAGTGGCAGACCACATTGTGTGGCAAACCCATTCGCATCCGAGGGCCCACCTGGGACTCACATAGGATGACCTTGTTTCCCGGACTCAACTGAGGCCTCCCTGCGTAGTATATAATGCCTAACCGATTCCCTGATTTGGTCATGAGCCATTTCTCGGAGATGGTGAAAGTATTGTTGCTATTCGGCTTTGAGAGTCCGTGATGTCTGACCCGGAGCCTACCAGTGAGATTGGGAGGGGTTTACAGGTTTGCATGAACCCTTGGCCTCTACATACACTCATTATCAGTGGTCCTTATTATGATTTCTGGTCCTATGGTCCTATGGTTCTGGTGTTCTGGTTTTCTTGGTACTATGGTTCTGAGATCTTTTATCAGAGAATTGTGACTCAGAGGACTTTGGTTTGCAGTTGATCAGAGGGTCTTTGTGTTCAGTGTTCAGTATCCAGATGGTCCCAGTTGATCATATGCATGCATTGCATCTGCATTTGCATCATCTTTGCATTAACTGTTTATGTTTCCATTTTTAGGTCATTGTTCATACTCAGCTCCCAGTTCTGGTAAATCTTATCTCCAGATGGCAGAAATCAGAAGAGTTACAAGGAAAAAGAATGTTCACTATACTTTTCTTCAGCCTGAAGTCAGAAGTGTTCAGAAATTAGCAGGTCTGATGAATGACCAAGTCTTGGGCAATTTCAGGAAAAGATATCGCCAAATATTGAAGTATGTGGACAAGCCCACTGCAGACCAGAAGGACAATTTGCATACCTTGTTGCAGTTTTATGATCCTTTGCTGCGTTGCTTTGTGTTTCTAGGTTACATCTTAGCTCCTACATTGGAAGAGATTGCCAGCATTCTGAATGTTCCAGTCAGAGATACCTTGCCTTTCTATGGGTCTGAGGTGTTTCTTAAAGAAGAGGACATAGCCAAAGTTTGTCGTTTGCCAGCTGCTACAGTCAAGAAGGCTCTGAAGGATAGTGAAGGTAAAGGAATCCCTTGGAGTGTGCTCATACCAGAGGCAGAGAGATATGCTACAGAAGGTAGTTGGGGTGACTTTGGTGCTGTGCTGGCTTTGATGGTGTATGGGTCCAGCTTGTTCCCAGGAGAGAAAGAATTTGTAAGCTTGGAAGTGATCTCTATCTTTGCAAAAGGCAACCTGTGCCAACTCTGTTGGGTGACTTCTACTACAGTGTGCATTACAGGAATGAGAAAGGTAGGGGTGGACCAGTATGCTGCTGTGCTTCATTGTTTACTGAGTGGTTTTCCAGACAACTGCCAAAATCAGGTGCCTTCAAGGAGATGAGGGATGAGTGGAGATGGTCAAGAAGGTTGATGGGGTTAACTGCTGAGGATATTTCCTGGGGATATGACATAGATCTGCTAGGTAAAGAATTTTTGGTTAGTTGTGGAAGGTTTGTTGGAGTACCTTTGCTGGGAAGGAAAGGTGTGATCAGTTATTATCCAACATTAGCCAGGAAGCAGTTTGGCTACCCTTTGAGAGATCCACCACAGATGGAAGAGTTTGCTGAGTCTTTGTATTTTCCTGTGGAAGGAAACAAGGAGTTAGTTCTACAAGCCTCCCAAGCTTGGGCTCACAGGATAAGGAAGGGTAAGAAAGACTTTGGCAGAATAGATCCCAAGACGTATCCACCTTTTGCTGCATGGTTGCAAAAACATGTAGAAGAGGTTCTCATGCCTTTCTCAGTAGAAGCCCCACTTTATCCCAGAGAAGTTCCAAGTCAGAATACTGTTTCCAGTCAGAATACTGTTTCCCTTGAAGAATACAAGAAATTGGAAGCTCAGCTGCATGAAGTTAGAGTGGAGAATGCTGAAATGGTAAGCCTGTACCATCTTGCCAACAGGGCCAAGAATGAAGCAGAAGGAAAGTTGCAGAAGATCCAAGCCTCCTTGGAAGCTAAAGAGAAAGACTTCGCTGGAAGGGAAGCTCACTTTCACAGGTTAGGTCTGATGGAGGAAAAAAGAGAGGCTGAACACAAAAAGACTTTGAAGACTCTCAAGGAAGCTCGACAATCCATTGTTTGGTTGCAAGGCCAAAGGGAGGAAGAGCAGAAGAAGTTCAAAGAGAAAGAAGAGTTTTTTGAGGTGCAAATGGCCTATAAGAAGGAAGAGGTGGAGCAAGTCCACACCATCCGGAGGGAAAAGACTCAGCAGCTAGCACAAAGCCAGTTAGCCTTGGAGGAGGCACGAAAGGAGATTGAAGAGCGCAAGCTGAGAGCGGGTGTCAAGAAGAGCAGAGCAGAGGTGGCAGAGCCTGGGTCCTTAGTTTAGTTTATTTTTCAGACTACCTACAAACTTGTTGTAGGAGTCTTGCTTTGTTTTGTTTTGTCTTTTATTCATGTAATGGATTGTAACCCTTCAGGGAATATTTCTGTTTGTACTCTGACTTTTGGCCGGCAGTGGTTTGTCCATGATATACAGTGTTAGTGTGCAAATTATCTTTTCTGAATGTGCAAGGCTCGTTTGTCTTATACTGCTAATGTCTGAACACTCATCAAAGAGAAAGTTTGAAGGCTAACACTCAAAGTGTCTGTCTGGAGTAGATGCCAGAACTGGGACATGCCAATGCTTAAAACTTGGGAACATGAGCAGTTACATTGCATTGCATATGACGTGTTTGTTTGTTTTGCAGGTAGTGCTTCAGTTTCTAACGTCTTTTGTGTTTCAGGCACTATAGCTCCCAGAAAAGTTCGGGAACAGCCAGTCGCACACAGATATCCAACAAAGGTCAACAGAGAGAGAATCATGGATCAGATGCAAGCTGACTTAGCTGATTTGAGATTGAGGATGGACAACTTTATGACTCTGATGGCAGGCATGGGTCAGAATCAAGAGCGTCTGCGGGAGTTGATAGAAAATGGACAAGCTAGAAACAATGGTACTGCTGAGGGAGGTAATCGTAACAGTACGGGTGCACGTCAGGTTGAAATCCCTGTAACACAGCCAGGGGTTACTATAATCAATGATGGGCTGAACAATATCCAAATGGACGGACAAGATGAACAATTCACTCTGCTGGACGAAGCTGAAGGTCAGGGGGCTGAAATGAACAGGAAGTTTGAGGAAATGGCAGAACAAATCAAGGTTATTCAATCCCAGAATTCTTTGGGATTTGACATTACTGACTTGGGCTTGGTTCCCGGGGTTAGAATCCCTTACAAGTTCAAGGTTCCAACTTTTGAGAAATAGAATGGCATTGCATGCCCAAAGACTCATCTTTAGTCCTTTGTAGGGAGGATTGCTGCTCACACTGATGATGAAAAGCTATAGATGTACTATTTCCAGGACAACCTGGTTGGGGCCTCCTTGGAATGGTATATGAAGCTTAGCAGAGTCAACATTAAGAGCTGGAAGGACCTGGCAGAGGCTTTTGTGAGACAATACTAGTATAATTTGGACATAGCTCCAAATCGCACTCAATTGCAACACATGTCTCAAACTGCTAAGGAGGGTTTCAAAGAATATGCTCAAAGATGGCATCAGCTCGCTGCCAGAGTGCAACCACCATTGCTGGAGAATGAGATGGCTGATATGTTTATGGGGACATTGCAAGGAGTGTTTATCGAAAGATTGGCGTCTTGTTCGGCTACCAAGTTCAACGATATTGTAATTGCTGGAGAGAGGGTTGAAACCTTGTTAAAGATGGGAAAAATCCATGATACAAGTGCGAGCAGCTCGAATGGAGCAAGAAAAGCTTTCAGCGGACCCCCAAGGAGAAGAGAAGGGGAGACCAATGCTGTGTTTGTCCGAGGACGGGGCCGAGGGTATAGAAGACCATATGAGCATGTGTCAGCAGTCACAATTCCTTCCAGCCCTGTGCAGCAGGTGCAACCTCAACAACAACAATAACAGCAACAACAGCAGCCGCAACGTAACAACTACCAGCAAAAACCTTATCATCCAAGGCAGACTCGCCCGGCTAATAGGGTGCTTGAGGCAATCCCCATGACGTATGTTGCTTTGCTACCAAGATTGTTGGACCTGAATCTGATTCAATTGAGAACTTTGGCACCACCACCACCTGGAGAGCTTCAAGTGGGGTACGACGTCAATGCAAGATGCGCTTTCCATTCAGGGGCACCCGGGCACTCGACTGAGAAGTGCAGGGTGCTACAGCACAAGGTTCAAGATCTGATAGACTCGAAAGCGATTAACTTCGCACCACCGCCGAATGTTACTTCAAACCCTATTCTGAATCATGGAGGGGCGAGAATCCATGTTGTCGATAGTGGTGAGAAATTAAGTCTGGTGCTGAGTATAGAAGAAGTGAAGACTCCGTTATTGGTAGTAAAAGAGAGGTTGCTGAATGGTCAAATGTTTCCAGGATGCAGTTCTGATTGCGAGAAGTTATGAATTCAGAGAACGGGTGTGAAGACTTAAAGATGGGATTTCAGAGTTTGATTGAGGAAGGATCTTTGCAATTTAACAAAGTTGGTGATGAAGCTGATGATGTGTCCACAATAACCATATTCTATGATGAAGCTGGGATGCTTGCCAGAAGAGAGCCCGTAACCATTTATGATCCTGAGGTTAGTCCTGTGACTATCACCGTGCTTGGGCCTGTTCCTTATACAGACGATAAAGCCATTCCATGGCATTACGGCTCAGATATGTACGTGGCTGGACAGAAAGTTGAGAGCAAGTCTGTTGCCATTGACCCGACTGTAGTGAGCGTCAGAGGTGTGGGAGGCTTTACAAGAAGTGGTCGTCTATTTGCTCCCCCAGTTATGAGAGGGGATCCTGAAGCTGAGGCTTCGGGAAAGGCTAAGGGAAAGCAAGCTGTGAATGATGAGACAACAACTCCTGTTGTTGGGCAGGGTACGTTTGAGAAAGAGGTAGAGGAATTTATGCGCATCATTAAAACGAGTGACTATAAGGTGGTCGAGCAGTTGAAACAGACACCTTCCAAAATATCCATTCTCTCACTGCTGATGTGTTCTCCTGCACACAGAGAGGCCTTGTTGAAAGTGCTGCAGATGGCCTATGTTCCTCAAGAAATCACCGTCAACCAACTTGAAGCCGTAGTGGGCAGTGTGAATGCAAGCCATGGACTGGGCTTTATAGACAGAGACCTCACATCAGAGGGCCGTAACCATAACAAATCACTACATATTACCATGGAGTGCAAGGGTGCTGTGTTGTCGCATGTCCTTGTTGACACAGGATTTTCTCTTAATGTACTTCCGAAGAAAGAATTAATGAAGCTCAATGTTGATGGTATTGTCCTGAGGCTCAGTGATTTGATTGTCAAAGCTTTTGATGGGTCGAGAAGGTCAGTTTTTGGAGAAGTTGAGTTACCCGTGAAAATAGGTTATCAAGTTTTCAAAAGTATCTTCTACGTCATGGACATCCAGCCCGCGTACAACTGCTTGTTGGGACGCCCATGGATTCATGCTGCTGGAGCTGTTACTTCCACCCTGCATCAGAAGTTCAAATATGTGGTGGATGGCCATGTAATCACAGTGTGCAGAGAGGAAGACATCTTTGTAAGCCATTTGTCAACATTCAAGTATGTGGAGATGGATGGAGAGATCCATGAGACTCTATGTCAAGCCTTCGAAGCCGTTAACGTCAGCATCTTGAACCCTGTAAGGAAGAGCAGTGAAAAAGAAGGTACCTCCATTCATTCCTACAAGCAGGCAAAGGAGGTGGTTTAGTCAGGAGGCGCCCAAGGCTGGGGCAAGTTGTAGGAATTGGAAAAGAAAGACGACAAGTTTGGCTTGGGTTATCAGCCTGGTGGATCTACTCCAAGTAGTAAAGCCATTACTTTTACAAGCGCTGGGATGCTCGACCGCAACCAAATCTGTGTGACAAGCCAAGATGGAGATAGTGATGGTGACTGGGACAACTGGATTCATCCGTGTGCGCCCGAAGAGGAGCTGAAGAATTGGTCTGCTGAAGACATTGTCCAAGTTACCTGGCACTCAGAGTAATTTATTTGTTTCCTTTTTCTTATCATACTACATTGTCAAATCCAGCATTCTGCCCAAGATGCCAGGATCCATTGTATTGGGCCACCATGTTTTGTATTGCATCTTATTTTACCATGAAATAAAGGACATTTTCAGACAAATTGTGTTCTCATTCTTTTGTTTTAAATTTTTCACAAAAAAATATAAAAATGGCAATGTGTTTTTCCTTTTTGTTTTTGTGTTTGCGTCTCCTTTTCAAAATAAACAGATTCTGAAATAAGCACATCATTTGTGCAGTGTTGATCATCCGGATTCCATTGATAACATTCCTGTTATGACCACGCATGACTTTGACAATCCTGTCTACCAAGCTGAGGAAGGGGTTGAGGAAGACTGTGAACTACCTGAAGAATTGATCAGATTGTTGAAACAAGAGGAACGGGTTATTCAGCCTCATCAGGAAGAAATTGAGATCATCAACATCGGCACGGAAGATGTGAAGAAAGAGATCAAAATTGGGGCCAGTCTGTAGGCCGAAGTAAAGAAAGAGCTGATCAGTATGCTGCGTGAGTATGTGGATATCTTTGCTTGGTCATATCAAGATATGCCAGGGTTGGATACCGACATTGTTGTGCATAAGCTACCATTGAGAGAGGACTCTCCTCCTATGAAACAAAAATTGAGAAGAACTCGTCCTGACATGGCGATGAAGATCAAAGAGGAGGTTCAGAAGCAGTGGGATGCCGGTTTCCTTGCTGTAACTAGTTACCCACCTTGGGTAGCTAACATTGTACCTGTACCAAAGAAGGACGGCAAGGTCCGGATGTGCGTTGACTACCAGGATTTGAATAGAGCAAGCCCAAAAGATGACTTTACGTTGCCACACATTGACGTGCTGGTAGACAACACTGCTCAATTCTCGGTATTTTCCTTCATGGATGGCTTCTCCGGATATAATCAGATTAAGATGGCGCCGGAAGACTGGGAGAAAACAACGTTCATTACCCCATGGGGTACATTCTGCTATAAGGTCATGCCCTTTGGTTTGAAGAACGCTGGGGCAACTTATCAGCGGGCGATGGTCACACTGTTCCTTGACATGATACACAAGGAGATAGAGTGTTATGTGGACGATATGATTGCTAAGTCCCGAGACGAAGAAGAGCATCTGGTCAATTTTAAGAAGTTATATGATAGACTGATAAAATACAAGCTGAGGTTGAATCCAAACAAGTGCACTTTCGGAGTGCGTTCCGGGAAACTGTTGGGTTTCATTGTTAGTCAGAAAGGAATTGAGGTAGATCCTGCAAAAGTAAAAGCAATTCAAGGTATGCCTGCACCGAGAACAGAAAAAGAAGTGCGTGGGTTTTTAGGGAGGTTGAACTACATTTCTCGGTTCATATCTCATCTAACTGCCACGTGCGAGCCAATATTCAAATTGCTAAGAAAAGAGCAAACGGTCAGGTGGAACGATGACTGCCAAAGAGCTTTCGACAAGATAAAAGAATATTTTAAGGAGCCTCCAATTCTAATTCCTCCAATTGAAGGAAGACCTTTAATCATGTACTTGACTGTGCTAGAAAGGTCAATGGGGTGTGTTCTAGGCCAACATGACGAGTCTGGTCGAAAAGAGTACGCTATTTATTACCTTAGCAAAAAGTTTACCGATTGTGAATCCTGTTACTCACTGCTCGAGAAAACTTGTTGCGCTTTGGTATGGTCTACTTGCCGACTGAGACAGTACATGTTGACTCATACCACACTACTCATTTCCAAAATGGATCCTGTTAAATACATCTTTGAGAAACTAGCGTTGACCGGAAGGGTTGCTAGGTGGCAGATGATTTTAACAGAATATGACATCTAATATACTTCTCAGAAAGCCATCAAGGGAAGTGTATTGTCAGATTACCTTGCACAACAACCTCTTGAAGATGATTATCAGCCAATGAAGTTTGATTTCCTTGATGAGGACATCATGTACCTCAAAGCAAACGATTGCGAGGAACCACTTCCGGAGGAGGGGCCAGACCCTGAATCCAAATGGAAGTTGATGTTTGATGGGGCCGTCAATATCAATGGACGTGGAGTTGGTGTCGTGCTTATCACTCTCGAAGGTGTTCACTTTCCCTTCGCTGCCAGAATTACTTTTGGTTGCACCAACAATGAAGCGGAATACGAGGCGTGCATAATGGGAATAGAGGAGGCTATTAATCTTCGGATTAAGAACCTCTATATATTCGGGGACTCAGCCCTCGTCATTAACCAAGTTACCGGCAAGTGGTATACGCATTAAGAGAATCTAATTCCATACAGGGATTATGCTAGAAAACTGTTGACGTTCTTCACAACAGTTAAGCTTCAGTACATACCACGTGATGAAAATCAGTTTGCTGACGCATTGGCCACTCTTTCTTCGTCTATCAAAGTCTTGTGTTGGAATTATGTGCCCAAAATTGACATCTCCAGGCTTGACGCTCCAGCTCATGCCTTCTCTGTAGACGCCGTGTCTGACGAGAAACCTTGGTATTTTGATATCAAGCTATTCATGGAAAAGCAAGAATACCCAGCTGGGGCATCTTCCAATGACAAGAAGACCTTGAGGCGACTTGCTGCTAGCTTCTTCTTGAATACAGACGGGGTTTTGTACAAGAGAAACTTTGACATGGTCTTGCTCAGATGCGTGGATAGACACGAAGCAAGCCTGTTAATGCAGGAAGTCCACGAGGGATCTTTCGGTACCCATGTAGAAGGGCATGCTATGGCAAAGAAGTTGCTGAGATCGGGGTATTACTGGATGACAATGGATGCAGATTGTTGTTCATTTGCTCGTAAGTGCCACAAGTGCCAGATATATGCAGGAAAAGTGCATGTTCCTCCTAGCCCGCTCAACGTCATGACATCTCCTTGGCCCTTTTCTATGTGGGGAATTGACATGATCGGGAAGATAGAGCCTACTGCTTCAAATGGTCATCGCTTCATCCTGGTTGCGATTGATTACTTCACGAAATAGGTGGAAGCAACATCTTATGCCAATGTCACTCGTCAAGTGGTGGCAAGATTTCTTAAAAGGGACATCATATGCAGATACGGAGTGCCCGAAAGGATCATTACTGACAATGGTTCTAATCTCAACAACAAGATGATGGCAGAGTTGTGTCGGGACTTCAAGATTCAGCATCACAATTCTTCTCCTTACCGACCAAAGATGATTGGTGCGGTAGAGGCGGCAAATAAGAATATCAAGAAGATTGTGCAGAAAATGGTTGTCACTTACAAAGATTGGCATGAGATGTTACCATTTGCGTTGCATGGGTACCGAATGTCAGTCAGGACGTCAACTGGGGCAACTCCATTCTCTCTGGTATATGGTATGGAAGCAGTCCTGCCTGTTGAAGTAGAGATTCCTTCATTACGTATAATGATGGATGTGAAGCTTGATGAGGCTGAATGGGTGCGTGCTCATTACAATCAGCTATGTCTAATTGAGGAAAAAAGATTAGCGGCTATCTGTCATGGTCAACGTTATCAGAGGAGAATGAAGCGTGCATTCGACCAACGAGTACGTACTCGGGAATATCAAGTAGGAGAACTTGTGCTGAAAAGGATCATTCCTCTAGGTTCAGATCACAGGGGAAAGTGGACCCCAAACTACGAATGACTATTCATAGTGAAGAAAGTCTTTTCAGGAGGAGCATTGATGCTCACCACTATGGATGGAGATGACTTCCGGTCCCTTGTTAACTCGGATGCAGTTAAAAAATACTTCGCATAAAAAGACCCGTTGGACACAAAAACAGAATTAAAGTCCAGGCAAGAAAAGGGCATCCCGGCGAGCTAAAAACAGAATAAAAAGCTCGGGAAAAAGTTAGGGAAATAAATAAAAAATGTACACCCGATGAGTTGAAAAGCCACATTGGACAGCTCAGGCAAAAAGGGGTATCCCGGTGGATTGAAAACCCGAAAGGGCGATCCACGCAAAACAAGGGAATAAGCGAACAACTGCGATCCGAGTAATCTGAACCAAGTCATCGTTTCGTACAACATGACAATATCAGAAGGATAGGAATCAGTCCCCTCATCTTCTCAGAAAGCAAAGGCAAGAATGGAAAGTTTTGAAGACATGCTGGTCATAGCAGAAATGGAACTCATTGGGATGTCGTGCCCATTGCCATTAGGATAGTTTATTTTCTCAATTTTATGGTGGCTACCTCTTTCCAGGTGGTTGCTTCTTGATGTAAAATCTTTGCCTATTCAGAGGCCTTTCAATAAAAAGAATATTCAGTCAAAAAGCTGTGTTGTGTTTATTTTTGTTTGCAAAATGTCCTGCATTTAAGACATGGTGATAATTTGAAAGAAAAATGACATTGCAGGGAATAACTGTAAGCCCTTTTTGAGTGTCGGGTGACGATGGATGAACAAATCATACCATGCAAGTCCCCGGGGCACACTGGTGTTTTCTGTTGTTGCAGGTTGCAGGATGGCGTCATATTCTCCCAAGCAGAAGTTTCGCCAGCTAAGCCTTGGCAGGTAGTCCAAGCAGTTTATTATTCCCCAGTGGAGTATGCCCAGCAGGAAGCTGAAAGCCTGATGTCTCCACAGAGCTTAGAACTAACAAATGCTCTCCCCAGCCAGGGTATTGTTGAAGCACATTTCCCAGCCAAGTCTGAAGATGATCCTTCCCCACAAAGTTCATATTTGATTTTCACTCCCATCAGTGAAATATTCCCCAGCGAAGTTGCCATTTCTTTTGTTTAATATGATGATACAGTCAGGTATTCATCACCCCAGTCAAAGTTAGGTGTCAGGGCCTCTTGACTCATTCTTCCCCTGCAGAGTTGTAACTCTTGTGGCCAATCAGGCATTTGTTTGTTGCTCGTCTGCATCCTCCCAGCACTCGTCTGTGTGTTCGTACTTTATTACTGCTCATCCGCATCTTTCAACACTCGTCTGTGTTATCCCTGTGGTATTGCTCGTTTGCTTTCCCCAGCAGTGGCCTATGATTACTTTGTTGTTGCTCGTCTGCAATTTCCAACACTCGTCTGTGGTTGGGGCTTGATATTTTCCATTGCTCGTCTGCAATTCTCAACACTCGTCTGTGTCATCACTCCGGTATTGCTCGTCTGCACTTTTCGGCATTCGTCTGTGTTTGGTATTTCACTTTGGTATTGCTCGTCTGCAATTTTCCAACACTCGTCTGTGTTTGATGTGTACTCTCTACTGTTGCTCGTCTGCAAGTTCCAACGTTCGTCTGTGATGGATATTTGATGTTTACTATTGCTCGTCTGCAATTTTCCAACACTCGTCTGTGTTCGGTATATGGATATTTTGTTGTTGCTCGTCTGCAATTTCCAACATTCGTCTGTGTTTGATCTCTGTTTATTGCTCATCCGCATTCTCCGACACTCGTCTATGTTCATTATCTGTTCGAAGCTGTGTTTGGTTTATGGTATTTGTTGTTTGCTCGTCTGCACCTTTCCAGCACTCGTCTGTGTTTGATATCTGTAATATTTCTGATGGCTCGTCTGCATTCTCCAGTACTCGTCTGTGTTTGATATTTATGGTTGCTCGTCTGCATTTTCCGGCACTCGTTTGTGTGTTATCTGTTTGAAGTTGTTTGCTTTGTTTGGATACTCGTCTCTATCATCCCTAACACTCGTCTGTGTTAGCTTATATCTGTATGTGTGGATTTGCTGATCATCCTGGTACTTGTCTGTATTGCTACTCCCAAATGCTTGTCTGTGTTTGAATTTCTAGTATTCGTCTGTACCAGTGGCTGATATTCGTCTGTATCATTGCCTGAAGCGCTCGTCTGTGTTTTTTTTAGATCATCGTCTGATACTCGTCTGTATCATTGACTTATGGCACTCGTCTGTGTTATCTTGATGATTATCCAATACTCGTCTGTGTTGAAGAGGTTTAAAATCCTGACTGTGGGAATAAATGTCAAAATGGTTACCGGTCCTGGCGTAACAGGTTTATCCGAAAGAGGCTAGTCTGTCTCAAGTACCAATTATTAATTGTTGCACCTGGAGTAACAGGTTTGCTCGAAGAAGACTCGTCTGTCTTGTACCATATATCCACGGATAATATATGAAGAGGGTTCGTCTACCTTGATTATTCATGTGTATCCCACAAAATTAAGTGCATCACCGGTCCTGGCATAACAGGTTTATCCGAAGGAGATTCGTCTGTCTCAAGTCATATGTTTTATAGTGAGGACTCGTATGTCCAGCTCCTGGCGTCACAGGATTGTTTGAAGAAGACTCGTCTGTCAAAGTATTTTTATTCTAGATACCAGTTTCAACTTGGAAGAATCTCGTCTGCTTTCTTCTCCCATGCAGTCACCAAAGTGTCATTTGGTAGGTTTTATTTCCCAGTGTTGCATTCTTCGTCAGAGTGCAAATTTCTGGTCTTCTTGGTATTCAACCACATTTTATCTTGAACGGTCGGTAGCCCGTGCTACCGCCCTTTTCAGATTAACAGTTGTTTGAATAGGGGCAGCTGTAACACCCCAAATTTGCCCTCTTCATTTTAAGCATCATATCACATCATATTCATCATGAACATATCATATTCTTAGCATCCTAGCATGGAAAGATGAGGCATAACATCTTCATGACCTAGCATTAGGCATATGGTCATCTGTGGAGGTTCTTGAAGCATCACAAGCTATGACAAGGGGCCCATTGGTTTTGTGCAAGTCCTATGAGGGGTCTACATTGCATTTACAAGTTCAAGTTCATTTGCAAAAGCTCAGAAGGTTGGAAGATCATCAATGATTCCAGACTAGGGCAAAACTCCTACACAATGGTCCTAAACTAGGGTTTGAGATTCAAGCTTGAAAACCTTAAAACTTTGGCCATTTCATTTAGGCAAAGTCTTTTATATATCAAGAGGATCCTAGGTACCAATTTTCATGAGAAAATTCCTTGTGGAAGTCAAGAAATTCTTCAGTTGCTTGCAGATGAAGTAATTGGTCAATTGTGCCTTTAAAAAGTCAACTGTGTGATTTCAAGGGGTCCAATCCATTTTTTCTAGCCAAGGGATGTTCTTACATTGTTATAAGAGGTTTTGAAAGTTCAAATATCAAGAATCATGAAGTTTTGAGGGTTTTTGCAAAATTGGTGCAAAGTGGGTTTTGAGGAAATTCCATTTTTGGCAACTTTTGCCCTAAAATTCAAGTGAGCTTAACATGATCAAAAATTCTTCAAATGGACCAAAGTCAAACATGAAAGTTGGAGATTAAGGCCTCCCATTTTCAAAAATTACAAGTACTTTTTCATAGCCCTCATGGTTTGGAATATAGGTCCCTCGAAAATTTGGCTTAGATTAGGGCAAATATTGATTTCCATGCATGCACCAAAAGCCAAAAGGTTCAAAACTTGATTTTAAGGGTTGGTACATACCAAGTGAGTTTACAATGTTAAAATACAATGTATTTGGCATACTTTGCTCCAAATAAATACATCAATTTCTTGCAAGGCAAGGATGTTGCTTCAAAAATGCAAATTTTGCATATTCATGAAAATAGTGTGATACTTTGATCTAAGGGCCAAGATCTTTTGGATTATGATTAAGGGCTGGATTTAGAGTGCACATGGGGCTGAAGGGCAAGAGAGTGCATGAATATTGTGTGATATCACACCAAACTTGCTCAAATTGCAAAAATCACAAATTCTCTTCATTCACACGTGCAAATCACACCATTTCTTCAGCATTAGGTCATGAGATCATATATAACAAATTAGGGTTTCAGTTTACCTGAACTCTCTCTCATTCTTCATTTTCAAAGTTTTTGCACAACTTGCAATTTCTCTAAAATCTCCTCATACACGAGCTCTCTCCAAAAACCAATTGTAGATCCTTGATCCTTGGAAGCTCAGGATCATTAATCACACACTTGTTCAAGCTTTCTCTCAAGAATCACAACCTTGCCATTTCAGGGCAGGTGCTTGCAAAGCTCAAGATCCAGCCATATTCAAGGCTCTAGTTGCATTTATTTTGCAACTAGAGAGCATTTGGAGTGATTTGCATTCATCATCTGGACTTCTAGCACGTTTTTTCAAGCACTGCAATCTCAGGTTAGCTCATGAATCTTCAGATCTGGAAATGAAAATGTTGATGTGTATTTTGATCTTTGATGTTCACTGATCTCTCTGCTGGTTGTGGTTTTGAATTTGGTGCATTGTAGAGTTAGATATTTGAATTTCAATTTTCATGGTCATTCCTGTTTTTGCTCGATCCAAGAAATCCATTAATCTATGGCATTTTTCATGGTCATTTTCGTAATCAGCATACCTCAATTAGTCAATCTGGAGCTTTGTGTTTATTATTGTTGTGATTTGTTCATCTGTTATTATTTCCGGTGCCGGAGCCCTAGCTCCGGTCACCGGAATCTGGAAACTGGTTTCTAGGGTTTCTAAGGTTGAAGAAGGGTCCTCAACCATCAGATATGTCCTCCCAGCGTCCCAAATCATGCCACGTTTTAATAAAGCACAGCCTCACATCCACGTGATTTCTGTTTTTGTTTTAATTCTTCATGTAACACACCTCACAATAACAACCATACGCCCTCCACTCAGAACCAATCAAGTATCCACGTCAATTAATGAGGCCTCTCTCCAAATGCATTCGTTTCATCTGATGGCTCTCCTTTTTTCTATTTTTATTTTTGTGAAATTCCACCCAGTCCTTTGTGTTCCTGCGTAGCCTTATGGGCCCAGAATGAATATTCGCACCCCCCAGATCTCTGGCCCAATACGTTTGAACTGATTCTCTTACTATTTTCACCCCCAGACCTATTTCTCATTTTTTATTTCTTTTCTTTATTTTCTTTTATCTCATTTTGGTTTCTTATTTTTAAAAATACCTCCAAGTGCCAAAAAATTCCAAAATAATTCTTGAGTGTTCATTTGAGTTTTCCTTAATTTTCTATATTTTTATTTCCCATTTATTGTCATCAAACACGTGTCCATTAATTTCCTCTCTTAATTAATTCTTTTTAAGTCCTTTTTGAGCACCCTGTCTTGTCCAATTTCCCTAGGGTTCATTATTTTGAGTTTGGTGTTGATTCTTTTTGCTCTGGATTCCTAAGAGGATGTAGTTTATGTGTGATTTTTCCTCTGAGTTTTAGAAATTATTCATTTGGTTTTGATCTTTGGCTTGTGAAAGAAGTTTCCTAACCCTAGTTCATGTTTAAGCCTTCATTTGACCTATCTAGCTTCTGAATTTCTCCCAATATTTTTGGCTCATTGTTATATCATGTTTGAGGATCATTTGTCTTAAGTTGTGGAATTTTTAGATGCATTATTGATTTGATGTGAATTTTTGTTCTTACCTAGTCCCATTTTGCTTCCTTTTGATCATAAGGTGTCTTATAAGCTTAGAAGGGCACTTGTGCCAACTTCTTTTTCTCATTTGGGGTTTCTTTTGGGTATGGGAACCTTTCTGATCTTAGGTTAGGGTTTGTGTCTTAGAATTTTTTGTGTTTGGCTTACCTTTTGAGTTCATCTTTTCTTATGTGTTTTCACTTCCATCTCTTTACTTCTCTCCTTCCATTATGTGATTGTTTGGTCTTATGCCTCTCTTCTCTTCATCTCCCTTGCTTCTTAAGCATTTCCTCAACTTGATTTGGTTCTGGTTGTGTGCCTTGAGTCCATGTTGGTGCATTTTTGCTTTGCATCTCATTAAGTTTGCATTTGTTTGCCATGTGATCCATATTGTCTCATAATTTGCTTGCATGCTTCTTCCTCATTCTAGCAACTTGCATATCCATTGAGCATTTGTATATATGACTTCATTTCTGTTTGTATGATGTTGGCATGTCATCTTGTCCATTTGGTTTTGCTTTTATGCTTATGTTGTCAACCTTGCAGGGGCTAGGGTAAGTGAGAGGTGTGGAAGTGATTCCCACACCTCCAAATCTCATCTTTTCTCTTCTTATTCTTTATTGTGCTAACCTTTGTTTGTTGAGATTAGGCCTTACTCATCTCTTTTCTTCTTCTTCTTCTCTTCTTCTTTCTTTCTTTTTTAGGATAGAAAACCACACTAACCTTAGGATATCCATGCATGACAACACTTAGGAATTTTTAGTCCCCCCATTAGACTTTTACCTTTGTTATCCTTTTGGTTCTTCTTCTCTTCTCATCTCAAAACCCTAAAAACACTTAATAAAGTTTGAAGTAATACCTTGAACAATAGCCTTATCCCATGAGGTACTTGTAGTCTTCCCATCTTGGGATAATACAAGCTTACCTTGTGATGCACAAGTCTGATCAAGGTATCTTCTTCACAAAGAAAATCATAAAAAACACTTCTTCATTGTAAATACCAAAAACACTTAATAAGTTAATGAGTTAGTGAGCTTAGGCCCTAGTCTCTGGGTTCAAGTTTTGGGGATCTTCTCCTTACTTGAGTGTGCTTGTTCTATTATTCCATCTTGGAATGTAGTGACAAGTGCACATTCCATGGAAAAGAGCTTGAGTTCACTTACTTGTGGCACACTCATAAAAGCTTCATAAAAATCACAAACAAACAATAAGCGTCTTTCCTTTGGGAATTCTTTTCTCATCTCCTTCGCTCCGTACGCGAACTTGCTCCTACTTGTCATTTTTGCAAGACGGTTACGCACTCGTCGTCCGAGTTTGCAACACCTGAGCATTGGTATAGGAAGTTCAAGCCTTAAGACACAAGCAATATTTCCCACCCCTAGTTAGGGGAACTACGGCGTCTCTGATCCTCATTGTCCTGATGAGGTACGTAGGCAGCGGGGTAGGGCCCGTTCGAGCATAATCTTTATTTTCCCTACATTTTTCTCTTTGTTTTCTCTTTTAGTTCCATTTTGTTTCTTTTTTCCAGTTCCATTTCATTTTTCTTTGCAGTAGCTTTCATACCCTCACCCTTTGAAGCAGTTTCTTTGCAAGCGTGGATCTCGTCGGGTACGGCGGATGATCTGGGTGCTAATACCTTCCCAGGTCGTAACTGACTCCCGAACTCAGTCTCGTTGGTTCGCAGGACCCGTGTCCTTCCTCTTCTTTCTTCTGGTTTGTGCAACATTACCATTCCCGTTCCTTCGAGATAAAAATGCCTGGTTGGCGACTCTAACCTTTTCCGCGCCACTTTCGCGTTTGTACCAGGATGGAAATCCGGGGAGCGACACTATTAAACTCTATTCTCAAAATCTAAATAAATGTTTTGTCATCATCAAAAAGGGGGAGATTGTTAGAACAATTCTGGTTCTAAACCTCTAAGAGTTTTGATGATAACAATTATTATTATGCAAGAATAGAAGTTCTAATACATACTGAAAATAACGTTCTTTGTTATATGTGTAGAAGTTATAGAAAAGAAAGTTATAGAAAGGAAGACGTGATTAATTAGAAGAAACATTGCGCCCTATATAGAAGATACATTTATTTAAGAATCCATCATTAAAGACATGATTTATTGGCTGCGTATCAAGATTTAATTCTCTCTGATTTATGTCTAGAAGATGATGATTCTCATATTAAAGGCATTAATTAAAGAATATATCAATTAATAGTGAAGACAAGTATCTCTTGTTTTGGAAGGAATTTATGATAATAATTTATATCCAAAACAGGCTCAAGTTGTTCCCAACGGTCACTTTATTCAAGCCTATATAAGGAATGATTTTGAAGATTGAAGTGAGGCTAACGAATTACTTTTTCATATATTGTATTATTGCGCCAAAACTTTGTAACAATCAAGCTTATTAGAAGCATACTAGTTACAGTATTGTTTATTATAAAAGTGATTTTCCTTGAGTGACTAGTTAGTCAGTAGACTCAAGAAGACTTTGACAGTAGGTCATTGTGATTGTATCTAAATATTGAATAGTGGATTAAGACCTCAGTGATAGAGGCAAAATCACCTTGGCGGGTGGACTGGATGTAGTTTGAGTTCAAATGAACCAGGATAAATCAACTTGTCATAGAAGTTAGTTTTAAGTTGTTAAGAAAACCCAATTCCAACCCCCATTCCTTGTGTTTTACGCCCATTCAATCTGATGGTGAGCGGTTCGTATTGTTGGAGTTGCAAACGACGAGGTTCAAAGGGTTCCGTTCACATTGAGAGTCGTGACAGATTGGGGTGGTCTGAGGTAATGCAGAGTTTATGCTCTATTTAAAGATGATGATAAATGGTTCGTGATGAAGAGGTAGGAATTGCTTTTGCCAAGAGCAACCATGAATAACATTTCTCGGTCAGTTTGAATGAACTTTTGTGTTGTTTTGTTATTGCTATTGTGTTCTTTAGGTTTTTCAAAGATGAAATCTGGTTGTTCTGTGTGTAAAAATGGTTTATGCGGCTAGGTTTCACCTTTACTATGATGGTTAGGTTCTTTTCTAGTCGCCCCCTGTGATTGATAAAACAAACTCCTTATATCCATGAGATTAGGGTTTACTAGGTTTCAATTTGTAAGAAAAACCTGTTGGCTAAGTTTGACAGAATTTTTGGGTGGAAAACAAATGAATTTTGGAGAGGGATATGTGAGTGAAGTCCTGCAACTGCAGCAGGCCTGAACTGGTTTATTTTGTTTGTTTGTGAAGATGAAAGGAAGTGCAGAAGAGCAGCCTGCAGTTTGCAGGCCTGCTATCAAATTGTTTGTGAAAAACTGTCAACTAGTAAAACATGATGTGGTCCCTGCTATCTTCTTTATGAGCTGACCTTTTCTTAGTGAATTTCTGTTTCTTTTGAGCCTTTGCAATATTAAACATGATGAAATGTTATGAATAATGTTTTGATATATTTGCAACTTAGGTATGCTTAGGTGGTGAATGTGATATGAACATGAATGTGTATGTTTTGAATGAAATATGAATGCTAACCCACTTTTTATTGTTAATTTCATGGTGTACGAGAGACCTTATCAAGTGGAGGAGGAAGACTTGGCAAAAGAATGGATGGAAGAGTTGGAATCCCTTGGGCATATGCTTAAACATTGATAGAATTTTATCAAGCCTTGTATATCATATGTAACTCCATATAGTATGCCTTTGTAAATAATGACTTTGAATTGTAACAAACTTGAATTTCATATAGTACAAGTCACTCATTATCTATCAAAGGTACTTTCCCCGCCCAGTCATACTCCCCGATGACAAGCAAGCACATGTCACGATACTCTACAAATAAGTAACTTTACCCGCCCAATCATACTCTCAGATGTCAAGCAAGCACGAGTCACAATTACTCTTCCTAATGGATACTTTCCCCGCCCAGTCATACTCCTCGATGACAAGCAAGCACGAGTCACAGTCATCCATAAAGAGATTCGAATCCATGGATTAATTATATCTCCCCGACCGTCCCGCCTCGTGGGACTTCGACACGAGCCAAATATAATAAAATTAGGATATATCACAAGGAAGCAAACTTCCAACTTCTCACAACTACCTATCCCGAAGATACTATTCGAGTATCGACACCTAAGTATTGTCAAGTCTCTAAAACAATTCCGTAACAACCTAGGGTAACTTAGCTACCTCACAAGTTTTACCTTTTTAATACCTTTGGCTCACAATTCCCTAACTTAACATTTTTACGATATATTCAAAAAGTCGGGTAAAAATAATATTTTTCGACATCATGTGAAAGTACATAATTTTAGCTTTCAAACGGTATAAAGAATACTTAAATCAGATAACCGAGTAAAAATTATGGATTTTCAAAGTTGGAAATAAAATAATTTTTCTCAAAAGCTACAGCGTTAACCGGTTAACGCCTGAGGTTAACCGGTTAACCAACTCAAACCAGCAAACACAGAAGCAGAACACAGTGGCCAAAATGCAAAGCATTAATCGGTTAACGCCTGAGGTTAACCGGTTAACCAGAACCAGAAGCTGAAAAATACACGTTTTAAACATAACAGAGCTTCCAAAATCACTTCAAAACATTACCAAACATCACAAACAAACCATAACTATGTTCCTATGCCTAATGGCAGCATTCTCAAGCATTTTTATCGATTTCTAACCGGTTAATCTACCGATTCTAATATTTTTCCATAAAATCCTAAAAGTTCATAACTTCTAAAACTCAACCAAAACTCTTAAAATAAAAGTTCTAACTATGAACCTACCTCTAGCAAGAAGATTGGAGAAGATTGAGTGATGGATGAATGGTTGAAGCTACAAGATCAAGAACTCTCTGCTTCTTCTTCAAGAATTTCTCTTCTTCTTCTTTCTCTCCCTTTTTCTCTTCTTCTTCTTTCTCTATTTCTATTTTTTAAAACAAAAGAAAAGAAGACTTTAGGTCTTAAAAGGAAAATATATTTTTCCTACTGATAGGTCCAAATAGAGAGTATCCAAAAATATCTCTTAATCCAATATTTTATAAGACCTCTGAGTCAGCTAATATTAGTTAATAAAACAAAATCCTGTTGATTACTCTAATTATTACCGTTAAAATCTCTTAGAGTAATCCAAAAAAATATTAATATCAAATAATATTATTCAGAGCATTAAATAAATTACGGGGTATTACATCCTCCCTCCTTAAATAGAAATTCGTCCTCGAATTTAAAAGATTACCTAAATAGGTGAGGATATGATTCTCGCATCTCCGATTCCAACTCCCACGTAACATCTCCCAAATGTGTCGCATCCCATTGTACCTTAACAAGTGGGATTTCTTTGTTCCTTAACACCTTGGTTTCTCTTCCAACAATACGGCTCAGTTGAGGTTCAAAAGTCAAATCCGCTTCTATCTCAATAGAATCCGACATGATAGGCTGAAGAGGATCGGGAACGAACCTACGAAGTTGAGATACATGGAAAACAACATGCATTTCAGATAGAGAGGATGGTAAGGCCAATCTGTAAGCAACTTCACCAATCCTTTCTAAGATCTGATACGGCCCTACGTATCTTGGACTTAACTTGCATGACTTAAACAATCCTTTCAATCTCAATCTTGGAGTGATTTTCAAGTACACATGATCACCTTCACCAAATTCCAAGGGTCTCCTTAGATTGTCATCATAACTCTTCTGACGATCTTGGGCTTGCTTAATCTTTTCTTGAATCATCCGAATCTTTTTCGTAGTCTCTTGAATAACCTCGGGTCCCAAAATCCTATCTTCACCCACTTCCGACTAACACAATGGTATTCTACATTTTCTTCCATACAAAGCCTCATACGAAGCCATTCTGATGCTCGCGTGGTAACTGTTATTGTAAGAGAATTCTATCAGTGGCAAAAGCTCCTTCCAATTTCCTTTACTTTCCAACACACAAGCCCTTAATATATCTTCCATCGTTTGAATTGTACGTTCCGTCTGACCATCCGTTTGAGGATGATTAGAAGTGCTCAAACGTAAATCCATGCCTATAGCCTGTTATAAAACTTTCCAAAACATCGAAGTAAACTTTGGATCTCTATCAGAAACAATACTAGAGGGTACACCATGCAACCTCACAATCTCAGCAATAAACAACCTCGCAAGATTACTTGCCTTGTACATAGTATTAATGGCTAAGAAATGCATAAATTTCGTTAGTCGATCCACAATCACCCAAACAGAATCATAACCACCTTCAGTACTTGGTAAGCCCACCGCAAAGTCCATAGAAATACTATCGCACTTCCAAATTGGAGTGTCCAAAGGTTGTAACAAACCACCTGGTCTTTGGTGCTCAATCTTCACTTGTTGACACATTGCACATTCCAACACAAATACCGCAATATCCTTTTTCATACCAGACCACTAATACTCTTTCTTCAAGTCTTGATACATCTTTGAAGAACCCAGATGTATGGTAAAACCACCTTTATGGGCTTCCTCCAAAACCTTTCTATTTAACACATCATCATTCGGAATGCAAATTCTTTGGTTGAATAGGATAATCCCATCCAACGCTCTTACGAAACCAGTTTGGAGTAACATCTCTTGCAACTTCTCATCTAGAACTTGTGCCTGTTGAATTGCATTCCTTAATATAGAATTTATATTCAAATTTCTCATAATCACACCATTAGGAGTCCAAACAAACTGAAGGGTTAAGGTCTTGAAACTTTTCCAACAGTGCATATTCTAACACCATCAACTAGGCACTATGAATCACTTTTCTACTTAAAGCATCCACCACTTTATTCGCTTTTCCCGAATGATAATTCAATTCAAGGTCATAATCCTTCAAATACTTCATCCATCTTCTTTGTCTCATATTTAATTCCTCTGATCAAAGAGATAATTCAAACTCTTATGATCACTAAACATCTCAAAACGTACACCATACAGATTGTGTCGCCACACTTTCAAGGTAAACACCACGACCACCAATTCCAAATCGTGAGTTGGATAATTCTTCTCATGGACTCTCAACTGTCTAGAAGCATAAGCTACAACTTGACCTTCTTACATAAGAACACCTCCTAATCCCATCTTAGAAGAATCGCAAAACACTTCGTAAGATTTGTTAGGATCGGGAATGATTAAAACTGGAGCAGTTGTCAATTTCTCCTTCAAACACACAGAACTTTGCTCACAACTAGAATCACATTCGTAAGCGAAGTCCTTTCTAGTAAGCTTAGTTAATGGTAACACCATCTGAGAAAAACCTTTAATGAACCTTCTGTAGTAACCTGCCAAACCTGAGAAAAACTTTTGACGGGTCTACTGCTACACCTCTCTGAGATATAACATGTCCAAGAAACTTGACTTCTGACATCCAAAACTCACACTTGCTAAACTTGGCAAAAAGTTGCTTCTCTTGCAGCACCGATAGAACAATCCTCAAATATTCTTCGTGCTCTTGTGTGTCGCTCCCGAAGATTTGCATCCCGGTACAAGCGCGAACGGTCGGCGAAAGGAGAGATCAAGTGAAATGAATAGAGTCGCCAGCTAGGCATTTTTATCCCGAAGGAAAGGTAATGCTGCATAAACCTAGAAAAAAGATGGATAAGACGGTTGCGAACCAGAGAAACTAAGAAAGGGGGTTGGTTACAACATGGGAAGGTATTAGCACCCAGATTGTCCTTCGTACTCGAAGGTATCCACACTTAAAAGATTTTGTTTAAAGGGGTAGTGTATGTGCTATCTGTGTGCAAAAGGTGGAAAAGAATGTACAAGTGTCAGTGCAAGAAATTGAAGTGAGGTGCTCAGGAATGAGGCTTAAAACTGAAAAGGGGGGGAGAAGCAGAGACTTTTGTTTGATAACAGTTAAGTTATGCCTACATATCCTCTCGTGCAATGAGGAAGTCAGAACACCGTAGTTCGACTCAAAGAGACTGAAAGATGAATTTGACTGATGAACTGCTTGCTTGTCTATGCTCAAGTGTATGACTCGTCTGGCTCGAGTGCTAACTGTCTTGCATTAGACGGAAGAAACAAGTTCTCGTTTGTGAGTGAAGATGATGAGAAAAGAATCCCGAAGGAGACGATTATTGTTTGTTTTTTTGTGTTTTTAATCTTTCATTTCCTTTTTTGTGTTTGTCATAAGTTAATGAGCCTAAGCCTAAACCAAGGGTTAGTAAACTCATCATATCCTCCCTTTGATTGGGGATAATGAGAATACCTTAAGTATGAGATAGACATCTCAAACTTAATTACCATGATGATGTAGGATTAGGATCATTAACCTACTTGTGATTATTTAGATGTTTTTGAGTTTTTGTTTAGTGTTAAGTAATGAGTTTAAGCCATAATCAAGGATTTAGTGGACCCATTACACCATCCTAATAGAAGGATAATATATGAGCACACTTAAGCTGAGAAAGATACTTCAACTTAATCCATGATTAGGGATTAACCTCATGATAAAACAAACCTTTATTAAAGTGGATTTTAATTAGAGATGAGATTAAGAAGTGAGTTTTAAGTTTGTAAGACAACTTGAGGGGGACTTGTCCATTAACACTGGGGTTAGTCCTTCTTAACCAATAAAGGAAGAATTAGAACCCTAATGCAAGGCCCAAGTTACAAGCTATTGTCTTAGTGATTATTAATATGGATTAATTAAGATGTTTAAACAAATTAAGGGTTTAACACTTAGGATTAAAGTTATACACTCCATCCTAAGAGAAGGATGCAGGCATAACCCTAATCACAAAGTCTTAAAACCTTAAAGGTTTAGTCTCTAATGATGAGGTGAGAAGAGAGACACAAAGAAGACACAAAGGTAAAAGCTAAAGGGAGGACTAATTACAACCCTAATTATTGTCATGCTTGGATGTTCCTATGGTTTGTAAGGCTTGCAAGAGATCTTCAGAGAAGCCACCAATGGAAGAAGCAGATGAAAGGAGGAGAAGCAGAAGAAACAAGTTACTTACTTCACTGAAGAAGATAAGTAACTTGGAGAAATAAAGTGAATGATGAACATGAATGAGGAAGCTCACTCTAAAGCAAAGAAAAATGCAGCAATGATTCATAAGAAGAATGAGAAGAGAAATGAGAAGTGAAGGCAAATTCACTCCTCAAGTTACTTACCACCTGAAAATGTTAGCATAAGGAAAGGAATGAAATGAAAATGAAATGTATGCAAAGGTAAAAACCAAAACCAGAAGAAAATGCATGATGAAAATGATGATATGAGATGATGCAAAAGCAAACCAAGTGTTATGAATGTTCATACAAGAGATGAGATGCAAAGGAGGCATGCTTTGAAGTATGAAAACACATGTATGTCTATGAAATGAAATGGATGAAAAGCATAGAAAATATATGAAGAAATGATCAAGCAATGTTCAAGCAATGTCTTAAGATGTCTAATATGGAATACAAGAGCTTAGAATGTCATGGCAATTTCACATGAGGATGATATGCAAAGATGAATGCAAATGAACATGAGAAATTAGGGTCTTATGACAACATGAGATGCAAAAGTCAAAAACAGAAGCAAATCATAAGACAAAAAATTGCAAATGAACTCAAAGGAACCCTAACCCCATATGATATCACACCCCAAAGGAGGAGGTCTAACTCTTAACCTAAATAAAGTTGTGATTTTTCTAAGTAAACTAGGTTTTTAGGGTACCCTAAGAGGGAAAAGGCAAATCAAATGGGAAATGCAAGATAAATTTATGACAAAAATATGCTAGATACTACATGCTATATGAAGAACAATGCAAAAAGAACCAATGTCAAACCCTTCATGGTTAGGCAGAAAAGAATTGTTGAAGTTAGGGTTCAAAAAAGGGATTTTTATGAACCCTAAATTCAAGAAAAATGTCAAAGTTGGATCAAAACCAAAAAGAAATTTGTATGAATGGTTTGAAAATGTTTCTAAATGTCCTAAGATACAATGGATTTTTTTTGGGATTTTTAGAAACCTAAATGGTATTTTAATTAATTAATTTCCATTAATTAATTAAAATAAACATTTATATATTTTTAAAATGGTTTTTTAATGAAAAAAATAAAAATAAAAATGTTTTTGGGTGGAGAAAATTATTTGAAATAAAAATGCAAGAGAAAAATATTTTTGGAATTTTCTAAGTATTTTAAATAAATTAGACAAAATAAATGGAATAAAATGAAAATAAAATGAATTTAAATAAAAGTATGAGGATCCAAAGGTTGTGGTTTAAAGCTGGAAGATGAGGGTTGACTGGCGCGCAGATCAAAGGCCAGGATTCAAACTAACTTAATTCCAATTAATTAAATAAATTAATCCTGATTAATTCCTAATGATTCATCTCATCCGTCCAAACACGCGCGGGAAGCCTAATCCAACGCTCCACATTCAAACTCACACTAAACCCTAATTAAACCCTAATCCTTTTCAGGTGACCGGAACAGTGTTTCGGTCATCTTCTCCGGTGAGCTCAAAACCAAACTTCTTCCCTAGGTTGTTTCAAACGCTCTAAAGCTCCAGATCAACTCCCCACACCTTCCTAAACCTAAATCTACCCTAAAAACAAATTTATTCTTTATCAATCATATGAATCAAACAAAAACATATTTTACGGGCAGAGTTTCAGAGGTTCAATACAAGCTTATTTCTCACTTATTTTCAAAAGTAAATACATCATGATGATCAGCAAAGCATAAGGAACATTTCTATAACCTAAAATTACATTTCTGGAAAATTTGTTCTTGAGGTTACCTGAGCTTGAGCTTTCTCAGTTTGAAGCTTTTGGACCTCTTCTCTTGTGCAAACTCACTCCCCTTGACCTCCTGATGAAGCTGCAATGCTTGGAAGGAGCTTAGAATGGCTGGATTATGTGGTTGCACTTCAACTGGCCAGAAATCGTATTTCAGATTTGGGTGCTTTAAGGCTTGTTTGATGGTTGGTTTATGCTCTATGGATCATTTCTGAATGAATGGTGAAGTTTGTTTTGAGGTTTGATGGCTGGACAGAAAGTTTCGAAGGTTTTTGCTTTGGGGTGATTTTTGTGAAGCTTGATGGTTCTCTCGTTTCAGCCTTGTGTGATGTATGTTATGAGTTGCATTTTGTCCACATAACAATGTTTGATAGGTCAGAGGAGTTGTTGTGGACTATGGTGATTGGTATGGGCAAGTTGCCAAAATGTCAACATAACTTGTACTTGAGGTATGGGCTCATGTTGCAGCTGGCTTTTGGCATGTCCTGGCTCAGCAAAGATCAAGGAGAACCATGGAATTGAGATTGGGGTGCTGCAGCAAGTGTATGAGAAGTTCTATGCTCTTTTGCAAATTTGAAGAAGTTTGGCCCCTTTTGGATTTCTTGAAGTTCAAGGCATAGAAACTTGAGATTCTTGGGCCAATTCTGATTCTTAGGCAATGCACTAGGTTTGTATGATGCCTAGAAGTGTATCTAAGTCACAAAAGGGCTTGGTTTGTGAATTTGCAAAAAATCCTCTTTGGCATGAAAGTGAAAATTATGTGATTTTTGCCAACTTTGCCAAGCCATAACTTGAGTTCCATAATGAATTAGAACTTGTTCTTGTACTTTTTGTAAAGGGAATGATCCAATCTACAACTTTCATGACCAACAATTTTTCATTTGAAGCATTTTTGGTTGAGAAAGAGGAGGTTGAAAAACTTTCCCAAAATGGAAAGTTTCCATTACAAGTCATTTCCATTTTTGGCAACCTTTGGTTTAACTCAATTTTCTTTAATTTTGTGAACTTCCAAGCACTTCAATGATCAAATAAAGATCATATAACTTCAATTTGATGAAAAATCCACTTTGGTCCCAATGTTGGGGGCCTCAGATGTCCTGATTTTGCTCTGACTTGCTCAAGAAGTTACCCAGTGAACATATGACTTCCACAATGAATTCATTCATCAAACTTGGTACACATGATCCTTATAACATATTGAGACCATTAGAAACAAGAATGACCAAAATTTTTGGAGTTATGGCCTCTGAAATCAAAACCCTAATTTCAGGTCATTTGTGCAGTGAAACCCTAGCTCTGTTTCCATGCTTTCCAAGTTCTTGTGATTTGTTGACTTCCTTAATCTTTGAGGGATATAATATGATGATAGAACATACATGGACCCTCTTGGAATGATTTAAGGCCTTTGGAGTGGCTCAGATGAATCATTGGATTGCCCAGATCACAAACCCTAGATGCAGATGAACTTGAAGCGAAAATGCAATATGGTATGATATGCTTAAGCAAATGCAAATATGAAAGATCACAAGCCATGGTGTGAACTTAGTCAGGGAAAATTTGGGGTGTTTACATTGTGGAGTACGAGAATAAATAAGAATTTCATCAATAAAGATCACCACAAACTGATCCAAATAGTCTTGAAATATCTGATTCATGTAATCCATAAAAACAGCTAGAGCATTCGTCACACCAAAAGGCATCACTAGGAATTCATAATGACCATAACGGGTTCTGAACGCAGTCTTCGGAACATCAGAACTTTTCACACGGATCTGATGATAGCCCGATCTCAGATCAATCTTCGAGAACACACAGACTCATTTCAACTGATCTAAAAGATCGTCTATCCTTGGCAAGGGATATTTATTCTTGATAGTAACCTTGTTCAACTTACGGTAATCAATGTACAACCGCATACCACCATCCTTCTTCTTTACCAACAAAACAGGAGCTCCCCACGATGAAATACTTTGTCTAATAAAATGTTTCGCCATCAAATCCTCTAATTGATCCTTTAATTCTCTTAACTCGAGCAGTGCCATCCGATAAGGGGAAACGGATATAGGAGTCGTTCCTAGTATCAGGTCAACTGAGAATTCAACTTCCCTCGCCGGAGGTAAGGAAGTGACATCCTCGGGAAAGACATCAGGAAATTCATAGACTATCAGAATATTTAAAACTAGCTGACCATTACTCTCATCTTTAGTAAGGACAAGCAAAACAGATTTCTCTTTCTCAAATAAAAAGTTCACCATTCCAACCGTACCTTCTAAGATCATTGTCAACACATCTTTCGGAGGCGCTTCAACGGATGGAATAAGGATCAACTTCTCTTCACATCCAATAAACACAGAATTAGCATACAAACAGCTCACTCCCAGGATAACATCAACTTTCTTAAGGGGCAGACAAATGAGATCAATCTGAAAAACTCTACTATCCATGGACAAGGTACAGTTCTCACACCTAAGGGGTATCTCAACAGTTTCATTCATAGTGGTAGTAACCACCATAGGAGGAGACAAAGGATAAACTCGCAACCTAAGTCGCTTCACACAACTAGTAGACACAAAAGAGTGTGTTGCTCCACAATCAAATAAAACAAGACAAGGATGTTCATTAACAAGACATGTACCCACAATGAGAGAGTTGTTAACTTTGGTCTTTCTAGCATCCAAAGTATAAACTCTTCCTTGAACTTGATTCCTTGGCTTGGCACAATCTCTTGACAAATGGCCCACTTCATTACAATTCTAGCACCTCAATCATCCATCCCTCTGACACCTACCAAAATGACATTTGTTACACAACCTACACAATGGTGGAATGTTAGGTCCGACACTTTGAACTTGTTTCCCTTTGAAGGGTTGAGGCATTGGCCTAAAAGGTTGATTAGCTCTTCCTCGATCACTTGCTTCGGTTTGCACTTTCTTCAAACTATGTTCGGCGACATAACATTGCCTCAACAATTCAGAATAGGTAGTGAACTCCCTCTGTGAGACACTATGAGAGATTTCGGCCCTCAAACCAAACAAGAACTGATTAATCTTCCATCTTTAATTTGGAGCATATATGGCTTGCCTAGAGTAAGCCGCCATGTCTTCGAACTTCTCGACATAACTGGCCACAGTCATGCTCCCTTGTCTAAGCTGTTGGAATTCAAACACATTTTGGGTTCTCAAGGAACTCGGTAAGCACTTCTCCATAAAAATTGTCTTGAAGTGTTGCCACACTTTAGGAACTCCTTGCACCTTCATAGTAATGTTGTTTTCGTATATAAAAAAATTTGATTCAAAATGTTATTTTTGTTTTTATAATATTTATAAAAATATTTGAATCAATAGTAAAGTTGTTCATGTTTATAACAATATTATTTTCTCTCCTATAAAAAAAACTATTTTTATCTACAATATATTTTTTCCTGTGTATAAATATTAATTTCCTTTTGATACTATTTATAAAAATATTTGAATTGATAATAAAATTATTTCCGTTTTTTAAAATAATTGAATTAATAGTTGTATTTTTCGTGTTTTAAAGTATTTCCACAATATGAGAAAATATATTTCACCATGTAGAAGAACAAATACAAACAATAATAAATACAATATCTATTTATGTTAATTTTATATTTTGATAGATGTATGTATTTTGTGAATTCTCAAAATAATTATTAAATGAAATGAATTGTTGAGAGTTAATATTAAAGGAAGACAAAATGATTTTATCTAACAAAATTGACCAAACTACTCCATTCTAACAAAATATCAAATTGAATCATAAAATATTTCTTTAAGAAAATATGAAATAATGACAATAAAAGTATCATGTACACATACGAGACATGTACACATAAAAGACAAGTTGAAATAATTTTTTAACAAAATAACAAAATATGAAATATTTTTTAAGAAAAAAATTCATGTACATAATAAAAACGACATATACATAAAAATCGATGACATATTGAATTATTTACATGCTGCAAATTGAAAATTTGGTTCTTATTTCAATGATGCATTAAAAAAACTAAAGAATATTGTCGTGATCGACTTAAATTTTTTTCGAGTCGCAATCCTATTTTTTAGGAAAAATAAGGATAAATCTAAGTTTAAGGTCCGGGAGTCGATTAGGTGGGAGGAATGTATTAGACACCCCTCACCTCTACTATACTTAATAGGATCCTTTTCAAGATTTAGGGTTCTTTTATTATTTTTATAAATCTCATGATTATAAATTCCAATTTAATAAATAAATAAATAATCATAATTTTATCTCTTATTGTACTCGCTAGGGTCTTTGTTCAAAAAAACATATACCTACATACCCTCAAAAGAGGGATCCGAGCGTCGTAGTTCAATTCTCTCTACCCCTAACCCTAATCCTAATTCCTTTACTACCCTTTAACTAAATTTTTAAAACCCCTTTAGTTGTTATTATAAAAAAAAATTAATTCCTTTTATAAAACCCCATTAATCATAATTCAATCCCTTAACTCAATGAAACCCTTAAATTTTAAATTTTAAATAAAACCCACAAACAAAATAAAAAATCCCCTTTTAAAATTAAAATAGATACACTTCTCATCTTAAGATCCAAAAAATATAATAAAATAATTCATATTTTTTAATTCCAATTATATAAAAAAACCCCAAAATTATATTAATTATAAAATTAACAAAATTATGATGAACCCAAAATTATAAATTAAAATCTAGATTTATTTAAAAAAAAACCAATTTATAAACCCAAAATAAAATATAATAAACCTCCAAACTGTGAATTAAATTCAAATTTATTATAAATAAAACCAAGATTTTAATAAATTAAATCCCAATCCAATAATTAAAATATTTTAATATTATAAATCCCTAAAATTTATAATTTCAATCCCAAAAATATTTAAATAGTTTTTTTTTCTTGATCCCTAAAACATATTTCTAAATCCTAAAATATTTAATCCCAAACCAAAAAACCCAAAATCATATTTAATTTTAATTTGATAAAACCCTAAAAAATATATAAGTCCCTTTAATATAAACCATGAGTCAAACATTTTAAATTAAAATTCCCAAAATAAACATTCCAAAAAATCCCTATTTATTAAAAATATTTTTTCCTATTTTTAACAATGAAATAAAAATATTATTTAAAAAACTAAGTAATTATTAAATCCTGTAAATAAATCGTTAAGAATAAAATAAAATTCTAAAATCCTTAATTATATTCTTTATGATAATTAAACCTTAAATCCAAACTTATATCTCCCTAATTAACCCCTAAACCTTAATTATCCAACTAAAATTAATTGAAATAATTAGTTAAAATATAAACCTGATTAAATATTTGATTATTTATCCAAATTAAAAAAAAACATAATAAAAGAGCTAGTTTTTTTTATTATAACTTTTTTTACTTTCTCATTATGAAACGATTAATTTAAGCCAAGTAAATAGGGTAGGAAAACTAACGACACCCAATTAATCAATTTATAGTGAAACTCATATATTTTATTGTTTTTTTCAAATAAATTAAATGCTTAGTCAACATTGCATTTAAGGTCAAAATTGCATTTAAGGTTAAAATTGAATTATAAGTCATTCTTCTCTCCCTTTTCACGTTTTTGCCTTTTAAATATTATTGACTAACTTTGTTATAATATAATATTCTAGTTATAACACTAAACACCAGCATGTTTAAACGTCCTAAAGAAAATTACTAAAAAAAAATTATATCTTTTTAATTTATTTATAGTTGGATTTCTATTGTTTTGAATTTCCATAATATTTTAAAATGATTTTACTCAGAAAACAAATAATGGTTTTATGTTATTTGTTCTAAAATAACTCAAGATTTGATTTTTTAGTATTAAATGATTTTCAGTGATGATTTAAATCTGGTGATAACATTTGAAATATAAAATCTGATTATAAAATAAGAGTTCACCCAATTTTTTTTGTAATACTAGTCCAAGTAAGATTAGTCTTACCATGTTTATTTTAAGAGATTTAAAATACTATCTAACTTTAAAAGGTTATTTATACCATTGATTTGAAATTAGGATGTAAAATATTAATCTAAAAAAAGTTAAGTGTTTCATAGTTATTTGAATATTTTATTTTTATATTTAATATAAATATTATAAAACCAACATATTGAAACAAATAGATCCAATAATAACATATTGAAACAAATAGATCCAAAAATAACAATATATGATAGACAAGAATTCAACAATGAGTAAGACACCAACCTATGAGATCGATGTTTATCCCGGTAAATAAAATTATCGATCTTTCTTGTTTTCTCTTTTTTTCCATTGTTGATTCCTCTCCTTCAATCTTTCGAGTTCTCCCCTTTATCCTTTTTCGAGTTCTCCCTTTCATCTAAAATGGATGTCGCGGCAGGAGTTCGAGTTCTTAGGATTTAGTTGTTGTTGTTCTTTAGTGTAAAGAACAAGAACTTTAGGATAGTTAATAGGTAAATTGTGGGTGTCCGCAAGTGTGTAAAAACAAATAATATTTATAGATAAAATTAGACCAAAACAAAATTGAACTAATTAGGAAATTTCTTAATTTGATTGATAATTGATATGAAAATTATCTAACCTAATTATGATAGTGAGAAGAAAAAGATTTAATATTTTTTTTATATCAAAATAATACAAATTTAGAGTTTAAATAAATTAATACCAATGATAAAAAAATCACAACCTTAACCAAAATACTTAAATTTCAATCAGAGAAAAAATATTTGCTGCTTTTTATTTTATTTTTAGAAATAGCATAAGTGTTGTAAGTAAAGAGCAAATAGATTTTATTTTATTTTTGAATGTATGGGGTAAGAATAAAAAGTACCAACTACATTTTCAAAGATTAAATTTGAAAGTAATATTTATATATCATAATTTAATTTAAAAATTCAGATCTTGATTTATAATATGATTAGATTTTAAAATTTTATTAAGCAATATGATTAAATAAAATAAATATATAAATGTTGTAGAAAAGACTAGTTCAAGAGTTTAGAGACAAAGTTGGTGAGGTTATTAATTTTTCTAAAATACAAATTTTAAATCATCATTAATTATTAATGAATAATTAAGATTTTTTTAATAGTAGTGAGAATTAATTGACACTATGTGTGGTATACTTATGCTGGAGTTATTTTTTTTCTAATAATTTTTCTTAGTTGATGATAGTTATTAAAAAAAAAATCAATCAGTAAATAAATGAGTAAATTTGTGATCTTTTTATCTCTAAAAATTTGATCTAAGTTAAGACAAATTGTGAAAAGGGAAAAAACTTAATTTGGAATTAAGACAGATTTTATATATTTTTTCTTTTTATAAAATCAATAGAAAATAAAATGATATGATTTACTATATAAGATTTGTTCATTTATTAAAATTGAAACGAATTTTCTTTTTTAATATTATATTATTTTTAGCAAAAGTGCATACAAAAATATTTTAAAACAAAAAACGCCTAAAAATTAAAATTAAACTTATCCTCTTTTTACCAATAGTTTCATATATATATATTTTATAAAACTAAATAATAATTAAGTTTTCTAAGATATTCCCTTTTTTTAATAAATAAATAAATAAGAGAACTCTAACCCTATTTTTTATAAATTAAATTTTTATCTATCTTAATAACCTACCAAGTAATTATTAGGTTCAAGATACATCTTCCATATACATAACAAACCCCGTTTTATATTTACTCTTTTTTTCAAACTATATAACAAACTTAATAAAACTTTGACAATATCATTTTTTTAAAATTAAATGACTATACCCCCTATTTTATAAAGAATCCCCCAAAATTAATAAATTATGCATGAAATGCCAAAGAGTCTTTCTTTGACTTTTTTAGGTTATAGGAAAAAAGATCTCGGGTCAAAATTTAGGGTACGACAGCTGCCCCTATTTAATCGGCTTCAAATCGGATGGATGATGTTGACAAGCATTCCTCCTTCCGAGGAGGAGACGATTAAATTCTTAATTGATGAATTCTTCCTGAATCCTTGATACAACCCATGATCAAATTTCTTTTGAGTAATATTATAGTAGAACTCTTTTTGACGAGAAATCCCTTAGTATAAACCCCTTAGTAAAATTCTTTTGATATATCCCTTTGATAAATTCAGTTGATGGAATACAGTGCAATCCCTTGAGAAAATTCCAATAGAACCCTTGTTGATGAAAATCTCTTAAAATTCTTTGATAAAACCCTTTATAACATCCATTTTGGTAAATCCCTTGTTGCATACCTTATAGAATCCTTTTGACTGATTCTGTTGGTGGAATCCGGCGTAACCCCTAAATAACATCCTTAGATGATAATCCCTTGATATAATTATGTTAAAATCTCCCTGATAAAATCTAATAGAACTCCTTTTGGATAAAATCCCTTGATAATACCCCTTGGATAAAACTCTGGTAGATCCCCCTTGAAAAAAAATTCAATAGAACCTTTTTGAATAAAAATCCCTTGATAAAGTCTCTTTGATACAAATTCGATAGAACCCTCTTGACAAAATTCTGATATAACCCCTTTTGGATAAACATCCCTTGGTACAAATCCATTTGACAAAAGTATGGTAGAAACCCCTTTTTGAGAAAATTCCGATAGACCCCATTAAATGAAAATCATTTTTATAAAATCCTTAAAAAAATTGAGAACTCGTGATGGACCTTTGATAAAACCCCTTTGGGAAATCCCTTAGTAAATCCTTGATGAAATCATGTTTTGATAATTCTTGAATCAAACCCTTAAAAATCTTGATGTAAACCTTTAGATAAATCCCTAATAAAATCCCTTTTGATTGAAACCCATTGATAAACTTCCTTTGATAAAACTCCTCTATAAAATCCCTCGATGTAATCTCCGATAAAAATCCCTTAATAAAATTTTGGTAGAACCCTTTGGTGGAACCTCTTGGATGAGACTTCAGATAAAAATCCTTTTGTCGAAATCCCTTGATAGAAAACCTCTTGATACGACCTCGATGAAACCTTTTAATAACATTCTGGTAGGACCCCTAAAGGAAATAATCTGGTAAATCCCCTTTAAAAAAATCCTGATTAAAACCTCTTGATGAATCCCTTGGATAAGAATCCGAAAACCTCTTGATAAATCCCTTGGATAAGAATCCGGCAGAACCCGTCGATACAATTTTGATGAAATCCCCTTGGTGAAAATTCCTTGATAGAACCCCTTATTTGGATAAAAATCTAGTAAAATCCTTAGGTATTTTTTTTTGTTGAATCCCTCAAAATGAATCCTTTGATGAGACTCGTGATAAAATCCCTTTGATAAAAGTCATTGATGATAAAGCCTTGGCGAAACCCCTTAAGACATTCTTGATGAAATCCCTTGATAATATTCTCGATAAAACCCTTTTGATAAAATCCTTGTGGAACCCTTTGATAGGAAATTCCAGTGACTAACGAACCCCTGGTTGGACCCTATAGATGATGTTCTGATAAAAACCCTTTGATCTTGGTAAAATTCCCTTGATAAAATTACTTAGTTGAATTCCTTGATAAAATCCTAATGAAACCCTATTTGACAAATCTCATTGATAAAATCCCTTTAAAAAATCTCTTGGTAGAACCCCTTGCTAAATCTATTTCGGTGAATCCCTAAAAAAAATCCTGATGAAATCCCTTTTGAGAAAAAAAATCCTAATGAAATTCTTTTGATAATTTCCATTGATGAAACCTCTTTTGATAAAACCTATCGATAAAACCCCTTGATAGAATCCTTTGATGACAATCCCGATAAACCCTTTTGATAAACTCCTTTGATAAAGCCCTTTGATGGGAAATTATGGTGAACCCTTTGATAAATCCCTGATGGAACCCCTTAATACCACTTTGTTGAAACCTCTTGGTAAAACCCTAATGAAACCTTAGATGATACCTTTAAACCAAACCCTTGGACGAATTCTTTAAATCAAACCCTTAGACGAATCCTTTAAATCCAACCCTTAGATGAATCCTTTAAATCCAACCCTAAGATGAGTCATTTAAATAAAACCCTTAGATGAATCCTTTAAATCAAACCCTTAAATGAATCCTTTAAATCCAACCCTTAACTGAATCTTTTACTTAAAACCCTTAGATGAATCCTTAAACTCAAGCCCTTAGATGAATTCTTCAAATAAAACCCTTAGATGAATCCTTTAAATAAAACCCTTATGTGAAACCTTAGTGGAATCCCTCTGATAAAAATATTGATGAGAACACCTAATGGAAACCTTTGATAAAAACCCTTAATGTAACCCTAGGGAAGGCCAATAAGCATTCCTAATTAGGAATCGTACTGGTATAGTCGGGGATTTAACTTCTATGAGAGGTCATAAATCATATGTTATGTATGTATGTTCATGTATGCATGTGATGTTACGTTATATATACATGATTAGGTACTAGAGCGTAGCGACATAATTAATGCATGACAATGATTTGAATGTCTCCATAAGTGTCCCAGATAAACCATTTTGTGAAGCAGTTTCCTTTGATCAAGTCTTGCAGCAGTTTGTCCCAGATTTAGTTGTGCTTCAGAGAGTATTTCCCTTGTTTTATTGAGGTTTTAAAGGTATACCTAGAAAGGAACTTGGATCTCATCATGCTCTGATACAACCTTGAGATGAATTGCCCCAGTATTTGAGTCTTGAAAAGTATGCCCCTGATTATTAGGATTTGGAGGAGTATCTTGTGAAAGAACTTGTATCTCACCATGTGTTGGCATAAGGATTGTTTTGCCTCAACATATTAATCTGTTCAACCTGCTCTTGAGTTTCCAAACAGTGCATGGCAAAGTGTGGACCACAACATATCTCGCAAATCACCGCTTGAACGGGTTCAACCTGAGCAACTGTGTGAGTTCCCAGATTCATCTTCTTCAACCTTCTTTCAACTTCTGCGGCAATTTGATCTTCCATTTTTACAACCTGTTCTGTTAGCTTAAGATCGATTTTTCCGTCTGGTTGACTCACGGTGCGATCATATAACTCAAGGTGTTCATTGGCAGCAATAGCTTCTATGATTCTTTTAATACCTGTGGCTGTTGAGAAGTTTGTTGAGCCACCTGCAGCAGTATCAATCAGTTGCTTCGTCTTGAGTCTCAACCCATTCACAAAGTTTTGCATTTGCTCTGTTGCGTCCATGTTATGGGTAGGACACGAAGTCAAACACCTTTTGAATCTTTTATAAGCATCTCCGAGTGATTCACCCTCTTTTTGTTTAAAATTGACTATATCATATCTTTTCCGGATGAACACTGAAGCAGGAAAGTATTCGTTAAGGAAGGCTGTTTCCATCTCTTGCCATGTTGTGATACTAGCTGCGGGAAGAGAATAGAACCACTCTTCAGCATCGTCAGTAAGAGTGAATGGAAACATCACCAGTCGTTTTGCCTCCTCTGAATGACCTTCGATCTTCAAAGAAGTGGTAGTAGTAAGAAATCTCTGAAGATGCTTATTTGCATCCTCATTAATTCTCCCGGAGAAAGGCTTGCTCTCTAACTGGCGGATAGTAGATGGATGTAACTGGAAGTGTGCTACATTCACCGGTTGATTAACAATCGTCATCCTGTTAGGTTGAGCATTTGCCCCTCCGTAATCACCTAAGAGCCTTTCTGGAGCAGGTTGATTTCCTGCCATGTCGTTGAATTCAGGGTCAGTTTCTCTGTTTGAATCAGAGTCACTGTGCTCCGAGTGAACTGAAATATAGTCCTCAGTTTCCTGATACGGGACACTTGAACAAGTCTTAGCCAGACTATCAATTCTTGCCTTGCGGCGTCTCTCGTGCAAGGCTCTTTCTGGTTCTGTGTCAAAAGAAAATTTAGCTGAGGCCTGACCTCGCATAAACAGTTAGACACGAGTTAGAAAACAAAATTTCAATAACAGTAAAATGATATACAGAGTAAAGTAAAATTTTAGTCGCAGAGCAACAAAATTCCAATTGATATAACACAAACAACTTAATTCTTTGGCAGTCCCCGGCAACGGCGCCAAAAACTTGACCGGAAAATAGCAAGTGTACTATTTTTACCGATGTAGTAATAGAAAGGATTAACCCAAAATATCGATCACAAGGACTGCGTATTAAAAATAAGTTCTTCGTGATTAATTTCAATTAGACAAAACTCAAGGTTTGAGATTAAATTAAATAATTTGAACAGAATAAAACGTAAAAACAAATAATTTCACTTATATAAAAGTAATGCCAGGTAGGGTGTATGATTCGCAATGCAATGACTCATAGGTTCCTTAATTTTAGAGATGTGCTTTAGAACGCGTCTTTCCTAAGCCTACAATGTTTCTCCAAAATTCCTTTAAAGAAAAACCTTTGGTATTCTTCATAGACCATGATTCCTCAAAGGTCATAGAAGAATATCAAGCAATAATTCTGACATAAAAAGGTTCATATAAAAATATCCCAATTCCTCAGTAATATTTTTTTACGATAAAATTATGCAACAAGGTTAGAATGGTTGGTCAGACCAAATCCTAACCACGATCAATTATCTTATTTTCCAATACCGATAAAGCATTAAGGACGTTGCGATAAAATAAAGAAACGAAACTAAAACATAATACCAAATTGAAGAATTCAACAAGTCATTACAAAATGCAAATCAGGGACACCCCCCTGGCATTGGGGGGTTTAGCCACTCATGTTCAAACTGGAAATAAAAACAGAGTAAGCAAATTTAGACATTACAATTAACGTTGGATTAGTCGGATCGTCAATTGCTTCCGCTCTTGATCAATCTTTCTTCTCCCGTCTTTGTTCTCTCCAAAAAGCCCCAATTCAAAAAGTGTCCCTTCACCGTCATCATGGGCAAATATAAATCAGTCTTCAAACAGCACTGCGAAATGTCCGGAATACCCTCGAAGCAGCAAAACATAAAATTCTCTCTGGTCTTCACAACACGGGCCGTGTTGTGCAACACGGGTGGCCGTGTTGTGACTCTGGATTGCAACCAAAAACATCCTTTTCCCAGTTGCCATGACACGGGCCGTGTTGTACAACACGGGTGCCCGTGTCACACCCCTGTCTTCTTATTTTCTGAGCTGAATTCTTTGTTTCTTCTGGTCTTTACAACACGGGCCGTGTTGTGCAACACTGACACCCGTGTTGTGTCTCTGAACTCTCATTTTCTATCTGTTTTTAAAAGCTCGGACCCTCTTTCGGACACCTCGAACCACTGATTACATATTTACCTGAAACACCACAAAGAAACAACCACATAACCCATTCCACTGATAAAAACAAAGTAAAGACGATAAATATCAACTTGCACGCAATAATGAGAAAACTTAAGCAAAACATGAACGAGACACTACAAACAAAATAAAAATAGACTCGAAAGACGCTGAAAACTGGCTTGAATATTACCACTAAATATCACTGGTCAAACTCCCCCAAACTTGAATTCTTGCTTGCCCTCAAGCAAAAATCCTGCATTTACATCTTCAAAACTAGCAATATGAATTATGATACTCATACGTGGATCCTTCGTTCCAATTCACCCAATGAGTTCTTTTTGTACTTTTCTCTCAGTATAGATATCACACAAACACTACACCATGGAAAACCACGGATCCGAATCTCCCTTTTCGGTAACCTCTCCGACTATGCTTCGTGCTTAGGTCTTATTTTTCCGATTTTCAACCCTTTTCATTCGGACAATCACTTTTAAGGCTTTTAATGATTTTCACTATGTGTGCAAGATTGATTCCTCTTTTTAACGTTGGCACCGATTTTTCTGTCCCTTCGGGAAACATTTATGTTCAACCGCCGTTAGGTTGAATAATCTTGTGAGAGTTACCCAACTTAGAAGGATCGATCGTTCTAATATTTTTATTCATTTTTTTTTTTCGGTGCCTTGAAGCTTTTTTTTTTTTTTTTCTTTTCTTTTGGATCATCTTTGCACACATAATTATTATAGATAAAGCCAGATATATCAATATAAACTACTTCGGGTTTACTTCTCAAATCAAAGCACCATGGCACGAATCTACATGTCGAACTCGTTCCTAATTCCGAAAACTCAGTGTGCTTATGTAGTACCTATACATCAAAATTTTCCATATTTTCTCATCGGGATTCTTTTTCACTCGCATCCTATATACTTTCTCATAATTCACATGTAACACACAGCAGGTTAACTTAGGGGTGTTTTTACAGATAACATAAAGCTATAATCTTCAAGCCGACACTATGATACTACAAAGATTAACATAAAATAAACGAAAACATAAAAACTAAACCCCCCCACACTTGAACTCAACAGTGTCCTCACTGTTTAAGAACCAATGTCGGAGGGGACTCACAATTATCACTGTTCGGGAGGAAATCCATGAAGCTTCATCTGCTGCATCCATGCATGCAGCTCATCGATTAAGTCCCCTTGCCGGGTCTGCTCTCTTGCGAGGACGAGAAGATTCAGCAACATTTTTACCGGTATCCCTTCTAGGAGGCATTTTTCAGGCCTGCACAAATGAGGCACACAAAAATTTTTTAAAGATTAGAGGAAACGATCACCGTAGAAGTGACAAGCAAGCGATGGGGAACAAATTTCGTGAATGGAGAAGTAGGTTTCGGTGAGTGGGTGCTTGCGAAAATGGAGGTTTTGAGAGGAATAACAATGGTGTTAGGGTTTTTAGAGAGAAAAGGGTTGGAGAAGATGAAAGAAAAGTGATAAATGGTAGGTTAATGAGCCTTTAATTAAAAATTAGGGAATTAAACACGTGGGGCCCACAGGACAAAATTGGGAAAATTTAAAAAAATTTGAATTTTAGGATTCCCGCATGAGCAACACGGGCCGTGTTGCACAACACGGGCACCCGTGTTGCCTCCCTGGATGCTTCAATTTCTCTGGCTCAAAAATTCATGTCAAACAGCACTTGCAACACGGGCCGTGTTGCACAACACGGGCACCCGTGTTGCACCCCTGGTATCTCTTCTCAAAATTTCTGAAATCAAACAATCTCCAGACATTGCAACACGGGCCGTGTTGCACAACACAGGTGGCCGTGTTACATCCCTGGAATCCATCCAAACTCCACAAAAACACCCATCTGTCTGCATCATGCAACACGGGCCGTGTTGCCCAACACGGGCACCCGTGTTGCACCTCTGGTTTTCCGTTTTCTGGCTTTATTGATCTTCCTATTATGACTTCAAACCTCATTCATTCCTTCTTAAAAATAGTGATAAACAAAACCTACAAAACAGAAACGCACAAAAGTCAGACTGAAAAACACGTGGGTTGCCTCCCACGAAGCGCTACGTTTAACGTCGCATGGCTCGACGGTCCGTCGTACTACTGGGTAAGACGAGTGACATGCACATCACCAGTGGGCTGGCCTTTGAAATAATGCTTTAATCTCTGCCCGTTCACTTTGAAAATATCTCCGTTGATCTGATTTTTAATCTCAACAGCTCCGTGAGGAAATACCTTGTGAACAACAAAAGGTCCCGACCATTTTGACCTTAATTTGCCTGGGAATAGCTTCAGCCTTGAATTGTACAGAAGGACCAGTTGTCCTTCCCAAAACTCTTTTCTTTGAATCCTTTTATCATGCCATTTTTTCGTTTGCTCTTTGTATACCTTGGCATTCTCATACGCCCGATTCCTGAATTCTTCTAACTCATGCAGTTGAAGAATCCTTGAACTTCCAGCTTTTGACAAGTCCATATTAAGATACTTAGATGCCCAAAAAGCTTTATGCTCAAGTTCCAAAGGTAAGTGACATGCCTTTCCATAAACCAGCTGATATGGTGACATACCGATAGGCGTTTTGAAAGCCGTCCGGTACGCCCATAAAGCGTCATCTAGCTTAAGAGACCAATCCTTCCTGGATGAATTCACTGTCTTTTCCAAGATTTGTTTCAATTGTCTATTGGATACCTCCACTTGACCGCTCGTTTGGGGGTGGTAAGGAGTAGCTATCCGGTGTTTCACATTGTACTTTTGCAGCAACTTCTCCATAAGGTGATTCAAGAAATGTGTCCCTTCGTCGCTTATCAAAGCCCTCGGGACACCGAACCTTGCGAAGATGTTTTCTTTTAGGAATCTAACCACTACCTTAGCATCATTGGTGGGTAATGCCACAGCTTCTACCCATTTGGACACATAATCCACAGCCACCAAAATATAGTTTTTTCCGAATGATGGTGGAAATGGCCCCATAAAGTCTATCCCCCATACATCAAACAATTCAACCTCGAGCATAGAATTTTGGGGCATCTGATTTCTTTTTGATATATTCCCAGTCCTCTGACATCTGTCACACTCTTTCACTACCTCTTGCGCATCCTTAAATAAAGATGGCCAATAAAGTCCTGATTGTAGGACTTTAGCAGCTGTTCGATCACCACTGAAATGTCCCCCATACTCAGAGTCGTGACATGCTTTCAGCACATCTTTTTGTTCTTCTTCAGGTACACATCTTCTCACCAGGCCGTCCACCCCTCTTTTGTAGAGGAACGGATCATCCCATAAATAAAACCTGCAATCATGAACAAACTTTTTTTTCTTGTTAGAATCAAAATCGTCGGGTATAATACCGCCAACGAGATAGTTTGCATAATCTGCAAACCAAGGCACCCCTATAACAGCTAGGATGTGTTCGTCAGCGAACTCATCCTTTATAGGGCGTTGCTCTTCCGTCTCCTCAATTGGTGACATTCGAGAAAGATGATCTGCAACAGTGTTTTCACACCCTTTCTTGTCACGAATCTCCACATCAAATTCCTGAAGGAGTAAAATCCACCTCAACAACCTGGGCTTGGAATCCTGCTTAGCAAAAAGATATTTCAAAGCAGCATGGTCAGTATAAACAATCACTTTTGAACCCAACAGATATTGCCTGAATTTATCGAAGGCATACACAACTGCTAACAACTCCTTCTCGGTAGTTGCATAGTTTATCTGTGCAGGGTTCAGAACATGACTAGCATAGTAAATCACATGAAGCAATTTTCCTCTCCGCTGTCCAAGAACAGCCCCCACTGCAATGTCACTAGCATCGCACATAATCTCAAAGGGTAGGGACCAATCCGGGGCAATAACAATAGGAGCAGATACTAATTCTTTTTTTAGTGTTTCAAAAGCGTCGCTGCATTCCTTATTGAAAACGAAAGCCTTATCTTTAACCAACAGAGTAGTTAAAGGTTTGGCTATCTTTGAGAAATCTCTTATGAACCTGCGGTAAAATCCCGCATGTCCCAAGAAGCTTCTTATTCCCTTTTCGTTGATTGGCGGAGGTAACTTAGAGATCACTTCCACTTTAGCTTGATCCACTTCGATCCCTTTTTGTGAGATCTTGTGACCAAGAACAATGCCTTCTTTCACCATGAAATGGCATTTTTCCCAGTTCAATATTAAGTTGCTTTCTTGACATCGCTGCAAAACAAGTGAAAGGTTAGATAAACAATGATCAAATGAGGATCCGAACACGGAAAAATCGTCCATGAACACCTCCATGTGTTTTTCCAGCATATCCGCAAAAATGGAAGTCATGCATCTTTGGAATGTAGCGGGGGCATTACATAGCCCAAATGGCATCCTTCTATAAGCAAAAATGCCATAGGGGCATGTAAACGCCGTTTTCTCTTGGTCTTCCGGTGCAACAGCGATTTGATTGTACCCGGAGTAGCCATCAAGAAAACAATAGTACTCATGTCCCGCTAGTCTTTCCAGCATTTGGTCAATGAATGGCAATGGAAAATGGTCCTTTCTCGTAGCCAAATTCAATCTTCTATAATCGATGCACACTCTCCACCCAGTAACGGTTCTTGTAGGAATCAACTCATTTTTTTCATTTGTTATAACAGTTGTTCCCCCCTTTTTGGGTACCACATGCACCGGACTCACCCAAGCACTATCGGATATGGGATAAATCAATCCCGCATCCAATAGCTTAACAACTTCTTTTCGCACTACTTCCTTCATCACCGGATTCAATCTCCTTTGAGGTTGTACAACCGGTTTGTGATCTTCTTCCATCAGTATTTTATGCATACACACTGTGGGACTTATACCCTTTAGGTCTTCAATCTTCCACCCAATAGCTCCCTTGAATTTTTTAAGAACTTCAATTAACTTGCCTTCTTGTATGTCTTTTAAATTTGCGCTAATAATAGCGGGACATTTTTCTTCCGTGTCAAGAAAGACATATTTGAGATTCTCGGGAAGTTGCTTCAATTCGGCTGTTTTTGGTTTGTCTTTGCCTTCATCAACTGTTGTAGGCTGTCGCAATTCTTCCCACCGGTGCATTCTAATTCTTTTAAAGATAGGTTGATTTTCAAGCATCGCAACCACTTCCATATCCTTATCTCCAACTTCCTTATCACCTTCAAAAATGGACATACTCAACACCTTCTCTAGAGGTAACTTGGACACACTTTCTAAATGCTCACTAGCTTCCATTTGGTCTAACACTTGTATGTTGCTACTAGTGCCCACATCATCTTTGTACTTTAAAGTGTTCCTAACATCAATTTTTAACTCTTCATCATACACCTTCATCGTTAGCGTTCCACCTTCCATGTCTATCATAACTCTCCCGGTTTCTAGAAAAGGTCTTCCCAAAATCAAGGGAATTTCTTCATCTTCCGGCATTTCAAGGATCACAAAGTCAACCGGGAACACAAATTTGTCCACCCTAACCAATACATCATGGACAACTCCATAAGGTCGCTTTACAGAATGGTCCGCGAATTGGAGAGTCATCCTAGTGTCTTGCACAGCACCAATACCTAACTTTTTGTAGATAGATAAAGGCATTAAACTGATGCTCGCTCCCAAGTCGATGAGAGCTCTCTTGAACGATCGGTCACCAATAGTGCATGGAATGGTAACAGCTCCTCTATCTTTTCTCTTCACCGGAATCTTCAATCCCTGCAAAATAGCACTACAAGTTTCGGTTAGAATAATAGGTTCAGCTCCCATAGTCCTCTTTTTAGCAATTATATCTTTCATGAACTTGGCATAAGTGGGCATTTGTTCAAGAGCTTCAAGCAATGGGATATTCAATTCCAGCTTTTTGAACAAGTCAAGAAATTTTTCAAAATTCTTCTCTTGCTGCCCTTTCTTCTTGTTTCTTGTAGGATACGGAAGTTTGACCACCGGTTTAGGTTCAACCGCTTTCTCTTTGATGACCGGTGTTTGGGTAACTTCTTTGTCGTTGTCAACCTCTTCATTGTCTTTGATTTCAAGCTCAACCTCAATCAATTGATTTTCAACTTCAGAATTTTCTTGAACCTCTTCACTAACTTTACCTCTTCGCGTTGTGACTGCATTTACTTTATGATTATCTCTAGGATTTGTTACAGTAGCACTAGGAAGAGTCCCAGGAGCGTTAGGGATAGCAAGGTGTTGAGCAATTTGGCTCATCTGCACCTCAAGATTCTTTATAGATGCTCCAGTGTTCTTGAAATTACTTCTGGTTTCTTCTTGAAATTGACAGTTGTAAGCTGCCATCTTTTCAATGGCAATCTCCCAATCAGCTTTTCTTGACACTGGAGGCTGATAAGGTTGTTGTTGGGGCTGGTACTGTTGTTGGCCTTGAACCGGTTTCTGGATGTTCCCTTGATGATCTTTCCAAGAGAAATTTGGGTGATTTTTCCACCCCGGATTATATGTGTTGGCATAAGGATTGTTTTGCCTCAACATATTAATCTGTTCAACCTGCTCTTGAGTTTCCAAACAGTGCATGGCAAAGTGTGGACCACAACATATCTCGCAAATCACCGCTTGAACGGGTTCAACCTGAGCAACTGTGTGAGTTCCCAGATTCATCTTCTTCAACCTTCTTTCAACTTCTGCGGCAATTTGATCTTCCATTTTTACAACCTGTTCTGTTAGCTTAAGATCGATTTTTCCGTCTGGTTGACTCACGGTGCGATCATATAACTCAAGGTGTTCATTGGCAGCAATAGCTTCTATGATTCTTTTAATACCTGTGGCTGTTGAGAAGTTTGTTGAGCCACCTGCAGCAGTATCAATCAGTTGCTTCGTCTTGAGTCTCAACCCATTCACAAAGTTTTGCATTTGCTCTGTTGCGTCCATGTTATGGGTAGGACACGAAGTCAAACACCTTTTGAATCTTTTATAAGCATCTCCGAGTGATTCACCCTCTTTTTGTTTAAAATTGACTATATCATATCTTTTCCGGATGAACACTGAAGCAGGAAAGTATTCGTTAAGGAAGGCTGTTTCCATCTCTTGCCATGTTGTGATACTAGCTGCGGGAAGAGAATAGAACCACTCTTCAGCATCGTCAGTAAGAGTGAATGGAAACATCACCAGTCGTTTTGCCTCCTCTGAATGACCTTCGATCTTCAAAGAAGTGGTAGTAGTAAGAAATCTCTGAAGATGCTTATTTGCATCCTCATTAATTCTCCCGGAGAAAGGCTTGCTCTCTAACTGGCGGATAGTAGATGGATGTAACTGGAAGTGTGCTACATTCACCGGTTGATTAACAATCGTCATCCTGTTAGGTTGAGCATTTGCCCCTCCGTAATCACCTAAGAGCCTTTCTGGAGCAGGTTGATTTCCTGCCATGTCGTTGAATTCAGGGTCAGTTTCTCTGTTTGAATCAGAGTCACTGTGCTCCGAGTGAACTGAAATATAGTCCTCAGTTTCCTGATACGGGACACTTGAACAAGTCTTAGCCAGACTATCAATTCTTGCCTTGCGGCGTCTCTCGTGCAAGGCTCTTTCTGGTTCTGTGTCAAAAGAAAATTTAGCTGAGGCCTGACCTCGCATAAACAGTTAGACACGAGTTAGAAAACAAAATTTCAATAACAGTAAAATGATATACAGAGTAAAGTAAAATTTTAGTCGCAGAGCAACAAAATTCCAATTGATATAACACAAACAACTTAATTCTTTGGCAGTCCCCGGCAACGGCGCCAAAAACTTGACCGGAAAATAGCAAGTGTACTATTTTTACCGATGTAGTAATAGAAAGGATTAACCCAAAATATCGATCACAAGGACTGCGTATTAAAAATAAGTTCTTCGTGATTAATTTCAATTAGACAAAACTCAAGGTTTGAGATTAAATTAAATAATTTGAACAGAATAAAACGTAAAAACAAATAATTTCACTTATATAAAAGTAATGCCAGGTAGGGTGTATGATTCGCAATGCAATGACTCATAGGTTCCTTAATTTTAGAGATGTGCTTTAGAACGCGTCTTTCCTAAGCCTACAATGTTTCTCCAAAATTCCTTTAAAGAAAAACCTTTGGTATTCTTCATAGACCATGATTCCTCAAAGGTCATAGAAGAATATCAAGCAATAATTCTGACATAAAAAGGTTCATATAAAAATATCCCAATTCCTCAGTAATATTTTTTTACGATAAAATTATGCAACAAGGTTAGAATGGTTGGTCAGACCAAATCCTAACCACGATCAATTATCTTATTTTCCAATACCGATAAAGCATTAAGGACGTTGCGATAAAATAAAGAAACGAAACTAAAACATAATACCAAATTGAAGAATTCAACAAGTCATTACAAAATGCAAATCAGGGACACCCCCCTGGCATTGGGGGGTTTAGCCACTCATGTTCAAACTGGAAATAAAAACAGAGTAAGCAAATTTAGACATTACAATTAACGTTGGATTAGTCGGATCGTCAATTGCTTCCGCTCTTGATCAATCTTTCTTCTCCCGTCTTTGTTCTCTCCAAAAAGCCCCAATTCAAAAAGTGTCCCTTCACCGTCATCATGGGCAAATATAAATCAGTCTTCAAACAGCACTGCGAAATGTCCGGAATACCCTCGAAGCAGCAAAACATAAAATTCTCTCTGGTCTTCACAACACGGGCCGTGTTGTGCAACACGGGTGGCCGTGTTGTGACTCTGGATTGCAACCAAAAACATCCTTTTCCCAGTTGCCATGACACGGGCCGTGTTGTACAACACGGGTGCCCGTGTCACACCCCTGTCTTCTTATTTTCTGAGCTGAATTCTTTGTTTCTTCTGGTCTTTACAACACGGGCCGTGTTGTGCAACACTGGCACCCGTGTTGTGTCTCTGAACTCTCATTTTCTATCTGTTTTTAAAAGCTCGGACCCTCTTTCGGACACCTCGAACCACTGATTACATATTTACCTGAAACACCACAAAGAAACAACCACATAACCCATTCCACTGATAAAAACAAAGTAAAGACGATAAATATCAACTTGCACGCAATAATGAGAAAACTTAAGCAAAACATGAACGAGACACTACAAACAAAATAAAAATAGACTCGAAAGACGCTGAAAACTGGCTTGAATATTACCACTAAATATCACTGGTCACCTACCAATTCTCCTTGATGTTCTCCATTCCTAAATCCAATCAACCCAACAAATGCGTCCATCCTGTAAGAGAACTTCTTTAGTCATGGTGACAATGATTTAAAACCCTTGAGATCTTTGAGATTGCAATCACCCACTTCAGTTTATAAGATTGTTCAATTTTTTTTTCCTTTTTTTGTTGATTTTAACCCCTTATTTTTTCATGGACCAATTCTTTTGAATTTGTGGTCCACCGGGATACCCTAATTTTTGCCTAAATCAAATTTTTTTTCAATTTTTTTTGACTTAGCGGGCTTTTTCTTCTCTTTTTTTTTTATAATAATCCTTGAGTGATTTATTCTTTGATTCCGAAAGGGTGTGACTCCCCTGTTTGATATTATGATACTTTCCTCCTTTTATTCCTCAATGTTGAATGGTGTGAAGAAGAAGACATTGTGAGCTTTATTGCTTCATTACTTCCTCGACCTTTGATGATGTACGCGGGGAAGAAGATGAGTTAAAACCATTATCCATGTGATTGGTATTAACTCCCTTGCATTATGACACACTGTTGAATTAATTGAAATCTACCCTGCCCCTTGGTTAAGATTAAAGTTTTATTTTTATAAAAATAACACCAACTCCTGGCTCAAGGGGGTTGACTACGGATTATCTCCTTATTTCTCCAATGTTTAGGAAGTGAAACAATGCCTTACATCGTCAGCTTGGTCTTACCATTAAAGCATACATAAGCAAATTCATTTGTTTTAAAATTATATCATTCTCCTCCTAAGTTTGTTAATAGGTGAGAAGTGAAAAGAAAAGGTGATTTATTTTTTATATATATTTTTACTCCAATGATGGCATAAAAATGAGTGAAAACAAATGGATTGATTCCAAAAACATGCATTCTCATTTTATTAAAATTATTTTCCAAAAGGTACAATCTTTAATACAATCAACACTTGGCAGAAAATAAAATACAACAGGAAATGATAAAGGTCTTTGATCCCAGAGATAAGCTTCCTTGTTAATCTATTATCTTTGGGGGATGCTCCTTGACGTCCTTCCACTTGTAAATATAAGGGTGACTTTTAACCCATGAGACTCCTCCTTTGAAAGTCAATTGTTTGTTGTCGATCAGGAATTTGGACTTTGTATTCATCATTTGTAGGATCTGAATAGGATCAAATGATTGCAACTTCAATAAAGAATCTCTGAGTAAGTCATGACACATTGGCGTATGATCCATATCCATTCCAAACTCCATTTGTTCTGATTATTGATGAACGTGAATTTGTTATATCTGAGTAAGCCTGTGACTGGCATGGCAAAAGGCTACCCTCTCTTTTTAATGGTACTTTCCCCTCTTGAGTCTTTTTATGGCTTCTTGAGATATCCCTTGAGTTTACTTGTGAGTATCGAGAAATCTCTTAGCTCTTGGCAATTGGATAAGGGTAAAACCGGAAAGGATATGCAAGTGTATGGGTATGTATGTAAATGCATGAAAATGGATGGGTATGCAAAAATATTTATTCCGTTATTTTTAAGTTATGCTAAAAAAAATTTCTAGGTATGCTAAAAAAAATATTGGGATACAATTCAAGTGTCATATTAGGATAATGACAGATAGGAGAAAATCCTTACAGATTTAGGATGGTTATGAATATAAAACCTATATATTGGTTAAGGATAATACCGAATATAAGGACACCTTGTTCAAGAGGTCTCCTTATATATAGGGATAATGACCGGCATGGAAATCCAAACGAGTTTAGGGTATATGCAAGCATGACCTAGCTTGGGTGGATCCCTATATTAGGATAGTTCTAGAGTTTCACTACCTAATCCCTTCACATGTAGGATATATGGTGTTGATAGCCATTTAAGTTTAGGATTATACCCTTGTATTACCATGAGAAGGATCATGCCTTCCTACGATAATATTTCGGGATAAGTCCGACTTAGGTCAGAACCTGGTAACGACCCCTTTGGGGGTGATACACAAGGTTTATTTTAGGGTAGGGTCTCTAGGGTCCCGGAGTCATGGATCAACTACTATGTTATCATCCTCCCTCAAGAGCTAGCCTTGACGGGGAGATACTCATTAGTAGGATCTATTTTGAGTGTGGCCTCCATGCATTAATGAGATGTTCACCTCATTAAAGACATTTTCGTTCCACAAAGTCCTAATAAACTAGGGTTGTTCTCAAGCTTTGGTTAAGCTTCACACAAATAATATCCCAACCATATGCATGATAATGACAATATAAACATAATATCTATGATAATAAGGAAAATAATAAAACTAATAACAAGATAATAAAAATAATTAAATAGAATAAGAAAAAAATAAAATAAACAAAATAAACCAAAAATAAAATCCCCACAAACAAAAACCCTAGAAGATCCTAATATTAGGATTGACTACCCTATCCCCAGCAGAGTCGCCAGCTGTCGCGGTCGGCTTAATTTTTTTCCGAGTCGCCACCCTATTTTTTAAGAAAAATAAGGGTAAACCTAAGTTTAAGATTCGAAAGTCTATTAGGTGGGAGGAAGGTATTAGGCACCCCTCGCCTCTACTATACTTAGTAGGATCCTTGTCAAGACTTAGGGTTGTTTGTTTATTTTTATAAATCCCATGATTATAAATTCCAATTTAATAAATAAATAAAAAATCCTAATTTTATCCCTTATTGTACTCTCTAGGGTCTTTGTTCAAAAAATCCTATGCCTACGTACCCTCAAAAGAGAGATCAGAGTGTCGTAGTTCAATTCTCTCTACCCCTAACCCTAATCCTCATTCATTTACTACCCCTTAACTAAATTTTTAAACCCGTAAAATAATCTCTTTAGTTGTTATTATAAAAAAAATTAATTCCTTTTATAAAACCTCATTAATCATAATTCAATCCCTTAACTCAATGAAACCCTTAAATTTTAAATTTTAAATAAAACCCACAAACAAAATATAAAATCCCTTTTTAAAATTAAAATAGATACACTTCTCATCTTAAGATCTAAAAAATATAATAAAATAATTCATATTTTTTAATTCCAATTATATTAAAAAAAAAACAAAATTATATTAATTATAAAATTAACAAAATTATGATGAACCCAAAATTATAAATTAAAATCTAGATTTATTTAAATAAAACCCAATTTATAAACCAAAATAAAATATAATAAACCTCCAAACGGTGAATTAAATTCAAATTTATTATAAATAAAACCCAAAGTTTAGTACATTAAATCCCAATCCAATAATTAAAGTATTTTAATATTATAAATCCCTAGAATTTATAATTTCAATATCAAAAATATTTAAATAGTTTTTTTTCTTGATCCCTAAAACATATTTCTAAATTCTAAAATATTTAATCCCAAACCAAAAAACCCAAATTTCAAACCCAAAATCGTATTTAACTTTAATTTGATAAAACCCTAAAAAATATATAAGTCCCTTTAATATAAAACATGAGTCAAACATTTTAAATTAAAATTCCCAAAATAAACATTCCAAAAATCCCTATTTATTAAAAATATTTTTTCCTATTTTTAACAATGAAATAAAAACATTATTTAAAAATCTAAGTAATTATTAAATCTGTAAATAAATCGTTAAGAATAAAATGAAATTCTAAAATCCCTAATTATATTCTTTATGATAAATAAACCTTAAATCCAAACTTATATCTCCCTAATTAACCCCTAAACCTTAATTATCCAACTCAAATTAATTGAAATAATTAGTTAAAATATAAACCCGATTAAATATTTGATTATCTATCCAAATTATAAATAAAAAAACATAATAAAAGAGCTAGTTTTTTTTATTATAACTTTTTTTACTTTCTCATTATGAAACGATTAATTTAAGCCAAGTAAATAGGGTAGGAAAACTAACGACACCCAATTAATCAATTTATAGTGAAACTCATATATTTTCTTGTTTTTTTCCTAATAATTTAAATGCTTAGTCAACATTGCATTTAAGGTCAAAATTGCATCTAATATATATATATAAAATCTAAAGTACCTGGTAATTACATTTTAATCCCTCTGATTAAAAGGTTAATTTGACTTATTTAATAGGGTTAACTTTGGTAATGCAATTTTTAAAGGGTTTTGGTTCATTTGGCAATAAATGCAGCTGATGTGGCACATTCACATAATAAGTTGTTTTCCTATTTATTTTTTTAATTTAAAAAATTGATGTTACAGCCTACAAAATATTGGTTTTAAAAATAGAAGGTCTAAGGTCTCCATACATTTCATCCTTCATATTCACATTGGTTATTCAAAAGACACTTTGAAAGTTGAAATTAACATTAACTATTAACTTTTCTTTAACTTATGATAAGTGTATTTCATTAAAATTAACATTAACTATTAACTTTTCTTTAACTTATGATAAGTGTATTTCATTAACAGATGATCAACTTATTTCTTACATGGTTTGGATGTTTGGGGAAGGCATTGTCATCGAATACGATTGTTGAACCGAAGCGCATACCATTTGTTCTTGGAATGGATGCTATTAAGAAGGTTGCTATTGAAGTTGGAGCTTACGGATGCACTGGCAGTGGTTCTAGATCTACTGTTGTTGCTGACATGGATGATGAGGAAAATGGACGCTTTATTGGTGAATAACTGGTTCTAGATCTACAGTCGCACACTCAACCACCTTGGTTTTCTCCTCGAGTATAGCTTCTTCTCTCATTCCACTTTTAACCGCTTTACTTCGATCATCTTCTTTACGCTTTTATCTCTTTCGTTTCTCAGGGAAAATGAAGAACATCTTGACTTCGATATCCTACAGCATCTCGATGATCCTGATCTTCACCTTGGATCGGTTCGTGTTTTGAAGCTATACAATAAAATCAAGGAAGTGCTTCATATTCTCCAATGTCCTAAGAAATTTCACTTGGGCGATCTTGCCCTACCCGAGCCTTCTCGGATCGAGTACTTCCTCGGGGCTTTTCTCAATTTCTTAGTCGACAGGTTACTCCCATTTCTTCAATTACTTATGCAAACACAAAGAAAACCCCTAAACATGACCTAATTGTAAATGTTTTGACATCAGGGATGTAAGAATGAACTACATATCGGAAATTGTAGAGGAAGTCAGCACTTTAGAACAGAAGATTGTGGATATTGAAGAGAATAACATTGCGCAGGTTCATAATAGTGAATGTTTTCTATTTTATTTTTATGTGTGTTGGTATTGGTGTTTCATTCATTGCTTTTCATTTTGTTTGGTTGTTATAGTTGAATTTCGAGATTGATGAATGCAAACAGATGACCTTGAGGACTAATTTGAAGAAATTGAAGGAGAGGATTGAGGAAATGGATGATAAGGTGATAATAATTTGGCGTGTCATTTCGTCTCATTTTTTAATAGGTTTACCTGTACTAAACATTGTACCTTGGGACATAGATTTCTTCATTCAAACTGATTCAGGTGATATTGATATGGTGCCTTATTCTGCTGGAAGAAGTTCAATTCCCAACTGTGTGCCATGTCCTAAAGGAGGCTTATGGTGAGATTCATCCCTCCCTTTTCAAAGTATTTTTAAGTGGAGTGAATTAAAGAGATGTACACTCACAATATGGTATGCCAATATACTGATATCTTGCTGGTCTTGATCTTTTGTGGCTTTTATTGCTACTGATATCGCGCTATTTTCTCATTGTACTGATAGGTGAATTTTGTTTTTTAATTTACTTTCAGGTAGCATTGTTGTTGCTGGTGCTGGCATTGAGCAAAGAAGTGAGACACAATGGTCAAAGACATCTTAAGTGCTGACACACCCAGTAGGTCCCACATGGAGGTTGATGATGATGTCTTTGGGCATGCAGTAAGTCTCTTCATTCCCTCTCCAGCCTCAAACTTCTAATGTTCCATATACTTTAATGCTATCGTCTTTACTTGAAATTGATAATGCTGGTCTGGTATGTTGTTCTCTCATCCCTGTCAATGGATTGTTCATTCTAACACAATATGTTCTCTCATCTTTACTTGAAATTGATAATGCTGATAAGGTACTAGATTAATGGTTCATTGACTCAATTTTATTATTTTCCTTCTTTAGTTTGATAATCTAAAGCAAACACATATTATATGGCTAATTCAAATGTTTGAGTTGTATACTATATATTCCTTATTTGAACTGCGGGACATAAGAAATGATCCAAACCCTGGCCAATGGATCGGTATAATGAAATTTATGATATTTGTTGTTGCAGGAAACAAATGAGCAAGTTCCTGTTGTTGGATGCTACAGGCTTATAGACATTCCAATGAGCAACTGCATCAACTGCGGCATCAACAAAGTATTTGTATTGACACAGTTCAAATCGGCATCCCTTAACCGTTATTTCTCTCACAAATATTTTTGAAATGGTATCAACTTTGGAGATGGATATGTAGAGGCATGTATCAAGGAATTGGTTGCTAATTGTCAATGTAGAGGTATGCATCTCCAAGGAAGAGCAATTCCCATTGTTTGTAGAATTTATGCTTGTGGTTCATTTTCTGAATCAGTTCACATGTTCTATAATTTTATGTATTATTAAATCTTAATTAATTGGAATTTTTAGCGTTTGTTAAAGATAGTTGATCCCTTAAATGACTTTCAATTCTAAGCTATCACGAATTCTGTTTCCTTTCTACATGTTATACTGATAACAATTGGAATTAGATGTTGATGTCAGAATTAGATGTTGATCCCTTCAGTGTGTTTCTCAGTTGAAACAAATACATATGACATGTTGTTTTATTGGAATATGCAGTGGTGACTCACACTTTCTATCGGCACGTGGAGAGTGTAGTTATATTATAAAATAACACTATCAAATAATTTAATTGCTTTTTCTGCTTAAGTTAGACTTTGTCTCTGTAATAGTATTATACTCAAATTTTCTGCAAAAATCGATGTCTGTTACAAACTGACCCTTATGTTTGTTTGGTAAGCCATGTGGGTGAGTTTTAGTTTATGACATGGTTTTGTCTATTTTTTTTCTTTGCATGTTGAATTCATATCACGCAGGAGGAGAGGCGTGCTTCCTGCAAGTGTAGCGGCCACTGCAACTTCTCATGGAAGAAGTGGCTGTGAAATTTACTTTGCTGACACTTTTTTGTTTTGCACTATCAAGGTTTGAAGATAAGTAATACACCATTAGTTGATAGGATTTCTATAGGGTAAGTTGTTTATGTGTCTTGCAGTAGGTATATGTTTGCTGTGACACTGATTTTGACTTCTTGCTATAGGGATGAGTTAGATTCACATCAAATAGATTACCTGCCTCTGCATGGTCCACTCATTCACCTCAAAGATCTTCTCAGATGAATTTTTCTGAAATGAGGAACTTTTTGCAACAAAAATTGACACAATTTTGATAATGTCTAATGAGAAATGAGTATCACAGGTAAGGAAATTATGTGTGCAACACCGACTAAGAAGAATGCAAAGAGCTTTTAGTGAAGAGGGACACACAAATGCAAATGAGATGCCAAAAATTTATTCATCAATTCCTTTTCTTCCTCATGTGGTGAGTTTCAAAACTTTGTTTTCGTATTAGGCTATTGGTGTTGATTGTAGATTAACCTATGATTTATACAAACTTGACACCTTTATGAACTTTCCTATTAACAATCTTGATTTGACCAAGTATGTGAAGTCTTGATTTTGCAGTTTGTGAATTCTGTGCCGAGTGAGATGTTTCTGTTTATAACGCAATGTTATTTTTTATGTGCAGCTGATTGATGATAATAAGTGGTTAATGTTGTGTTGAATATGTTTTTGTTGTTGATGTGGTTAAAGGTTGGTAACACGATTAATTACTTTTATGTGCTTAGTTACTTTTCAATATTTCCAGTTTTCCCACCCACAATTGCATTTGAGTGATCTAATCTTAGTATTATTTGTAGGGCATCTGAGTTACTTTTCAAAATGCTAGCAAAATAAACAGAAACATATCGATCACAACCAAGTATGCATTTGAGTGTTATCTAATCTTAGTATTTTTATAAATTTGTTTATACAACCAAGTAGTAACACTTTAATCTTTGATTTGTTTGTCATCAGTATGACAAATTCATACCTAATAGATCGGAGATGGATTTCGATTATGCTTATTACATGTTGACACCAGGGGCTAAAGGTCAGGAAAATCCGGTTGGAGTTGAACACCAGTTACATTTTCTCTTCAGTTTTGAACCTACCTGTTGCATATCAACTATTTGTTTAAAATCCTAAATGATTGCAATCTTACCCACATTTCTTTCAGTTTTGTGAACATTATTAAATCGTTCTTAGCTTAGCAAAGAAGAGGGGGAAAACTGCAGGAAAAGATTTAATTTGCAGTGAATTTAGCAGTAGAGTTTGTGGAAATTATGAGAATGAATAAAAGGAAATAGGCATTCCATCTTTTCGTTCTAACATTTGCTATTACTTTTAAAACATAATACTAGAAATAGGTTCGGTTTATCAAATGACGATCCTGCTTTTGAACATACTCATGTCAGCACTGTTGTGAAAGGAAATTTCGGCTATCTCGATCCAGAGTATTTCAGGAGACAACAACTAACCGAGAAATCAGATTCACTACCCTATGACTCCTGAGTGCCTAAAGTCGTTTCTTATACAAGTCTGTTAGCAGCATGTTGAAATCTACCATAGGAGGAGATTTCCAAAATACCAATTCCAGAAGGCTCGGGTACCGGATCAATTACTGGTCTGCCAACAAAGATCGTGTCGGAAGAGGTATTATCACCTGCTGCTCTCCTTAGTTGAGGCTGTCTGACTTTGATACTGTAGTACAAAGGGTAAACCGAACCCATGTTCAACGAGGGCTTAGCTTCCAATGTCAATTGTTGGTGATGTCCAGATGGGAAACTCTAAGAATAGTTACCAGAACCATTCAGCTTACTGTTTTGGCTTATGATTGTAGTGTAAGAATTTGCATTCTCATGAACGGTATGTATGGCATTGGAAGTTAACAATTTTTCGTGTTTCTGCTAATCTTAACATTGGCCCCATCTGTTTTGGCATCCTTAGTTCATGCTAATCTTAACATTAGAGTTATATCTTATTGGCTTGCACAATTTTTTCTTATGACAAATTGCTTCTATTAATAAACGAATTTAGTAAATACTGTATTTTTCTTTCAAATTGTGCTTAATTGTTTACTTACATTGTTCTCATGATGAAGAGAGGTTAAGATCCATTTACGAGAAACAGTGCAAGAGATTGAAAGCTTTAGACAATTGAGGAGATGAATCTACTAAAATAGTTGCTACCGAAAGGCACTATATAAACTGATGATCATCAAAGGGAATTTTATGTACAAACTGAGCTTCATTGGTCCTACACCAATGGAGTAACACCTATATTAGCAACCAACTCTGATTACAAACTATATGACACTAATGATGCAAGCTTGATGGTATCTGATGAAAGAGATTTAGTCATATAATCATGTTTCAGTCTTAGTTCACATTTACATGAAGATGGTATCTGATGAAAGAGATTTAGTCATATAATCATGTTTCAGTCTTAGTTCACATTTACATGAAAAACATCATGAAGTTCATACACCTGTCAAGTAACATAGACTAAATATCAAACCTCTTTATACACATGGATGATCGAATTTTTGGGAAACTAAACTGTATGATAGTTTGGGGGGAATTGAAAGCTATTTATTTAAACTACATGTAGAAAAAGTAAACATGAGGAGATATAGACACCTTATAGTAAAGCCAATGCAGAACCTTCGTGTCATCAAGTCTAAAGAACTTTAAGGATCCAACTTTTGCATATGCACAAGAATAGAAAAAGACAGTTTTAGAATCACCATAATAATATTCATATTCCATAACTTAATAAAATAGGATCTTAATACAGTTTTAGTCAAATTATTCACTTATACACATCCTATTAGACATCCATACTTTACTCACAATATTATTGCAACATTACAAAGGTAATATATCTCGCCATCTAACATCGAACTACTCAGGAGAATGAAGAAGATATTAACAATGGGGTCACCGTAACTATACTTGGCACTCAACCAGTATAAAATACATTAAGGCGCTTCTCATTTTCTTTCTTTGATATCTTTCCATTGAATTACTTAATTAGTAAACTTGGAATTACTTAATTAGTAAACATGTGCAAATGCCAAACCGAAGTTGTAAGTACAAGGTATACGAGAACACTACCTTTGACTTCACAAACTACCTGCATACAGTTCTCCACAAGCGACATTAACTAGCTTATGATATCCTGGATACCAATCAATAAACAATATCTCATCCGATTGCCTGAACTTGCCAAGATCAACGCCTTTCTACATACATTTTAAAGAAATAGTGATATGCATTATGCATGGTAGAATTTTGGGGGTCTAGGGACGCACTTTAGACATAATAAATCCATGCAAATGAATATAAATAAAATTTGATGTAATATAATTTGTGTATTTATATACGGGCAAAAATATATTGTTGATTCAAATATTTTTAATTACGATAGAGTTTTATAGTTAGTTTATTGAGTGATGCTTTGCCGCCCGTCTACTTCTTCCCTTTTAAAGCCAATTCGAAATAAAAATTAAAAATATATTCAATTTTTATAATTTTACAATTGATTCAATTTTATTTTTATTTTTAAATAGTGTAAAATAAAATTAATATTTATAAACATTAACAACTTTACAATTGATTCAATTTTTTTTGTATTTACTTACGGACAAAAATACATTGTGGATTAAAATATTTTTATACGGGAAAAAAATATATTATTGATAATTTATTTATATATATACGAGACAAAATATTATTGTATTAAACGAGAATAACTATAATTGATCCAAATATTGAACAATATTAATTTATCAACCATATTATTGTTTCAAATATTGAATGATATTATTTTTTCAATAATATTATTGTTCCAAATGTTGAATAATATTTATATAGATAAAATTTGATGTAATATAATTTGTTTATTTACTTACGGGGGGAAAATACATTGTTGATTCAAATATTTTTATGCGGGAAAAATACATTATTGATTACTTTATTTATATATACGGGAAAAAATATTATTGTTATAAACAGGATCAATTTTCATTGTTCTAACTATTGAATAATATTAATTTATCAATTATATAATTGTTTCAAATATTGAGTGATATTAATTTATCAATTATATTATTATTCCAAATTTTGAATAATACTATTATAGATAAAAAAAATACATCGTTGACTAATTTTTTTTATATATACTGGAAAAAATAGTATTCTTATAAACGGATGCAACTTTAATTGTTTCAAATATTTAATAATATTTATTTATCAATCATGTTATTGTTCTTAATATTTAATGATATTAAATTTTCAATCATATTATTGTTCCAAATATTGAATAGTATTAATATAGATAAAATTTTATGTAATATAATTTGTGTATTTCCTCACAGACAAAAATACATTGTTTATTCAAATATTTTTATATGTTAAAATATACAATGTTGATTAATATTTTTCGTTATGTTTTTTCTCCTGTTCAAATATGATGTTTTATATTTACTTTATAAAAACTTAATTTTCAGCAATCATTTTACAGAATTATAAGTTCTTAATGCAATTAATTTTTCTATAAAATTTTATTATATTTAACTAAATATATATCTAAAAAAAGTTCTTTTCCACACAATGTTTTTTAATAATTAACTAATTATTATTTTATTTTATATTTTTATTTTTATTTTATTTTATGAAAGTCTTTTTAGTTTTTATTTTATTTTTTTAAAATAAATTAAATCTATTTTAAAACAAATGCGCGTAATCGACCAGAACCCGTGCGAAATTTTAATAGAAATTACATGAAATTCATGAGATTAACCTATGAAATTAGATGCTTCAATTTTTTTTAATTAACTAATTGTGAACGTGGGTGATTTTTATTTCAATCTTTTATTTAATTATAATGGAACGTGAGATGGGTTATTTTTGGGGTGAATTTTTTATTTCATTATAATGTTTATTATATTCTGTAAAGAACTTTGTAAAATTTATTGTAAAATTAGCTCTTAAATTTTTTTCAATTATTTTAATTAATTACTTTAAAAAAAAAAGTAAATCTAATAATTTTTTAAATATGAAAATCTTTTATGTTGATAATATTTATTTATTAAATTAAAAATATATTTATAACAAACTGATAAAAAATTTACACGAGTTCTGGTTTAACACAAGTTCTGATTTATACATTTTTTTATTTAAAAAATAATTATTTCTTTTAAATATTTATCTTTATTAACTTATATATTTATCTTTATATTATTTTCTCTATTTTCTATTTTTACAACTAAATTTAGTTTTCTTTAATTTATAAATTTATAATTTTTTTATTTTTGTATTCTTTTATTTTTTTCAATAATATTTTGATATTTTTTTATTTCTTTGAATTCAAATATAAAATTAAAATTAAATATTATCAATTATCAAATCAATCATTACAAATTTAATACGGGAAAAAAATACTTTGTTGATTAATTTATTTATATATACGGGAAAAAATACATTGTTGATTAATTTATTTATATATACGGGAAAAAATACATTGTTGATTAATTTATTTATATATACGGAAAAAATATTATTCTTATAAACGGATAAACTTTAATTGTTCCAAATATTGATTAACTTTAATTTATCAATTATATTATTGCTTCAAATATTGAATGATATTAATTTATCAATTATATGATTGTTCCAAATATTGAATAATATTAATATAGATAAAATTTGTTGTAATATAATTTATGTATTTACTTACGGACAAAATTACATTGTTGATTCAAATATTTTTATACGGGAACAAATACATTGTTGATTAATTTATTTATATATACAAGAAATATTATTCTTATAAACAAATACAACTTTAATTGTTCCAAATATTTAATAAAATTAATTTATCAATAATGTTATTGTTTCAAATATTTAATGATATTAATTTATCAATCATATTATTGTTCCTAATATTTAATGATATTAATATAGATAAAATTTGATGTAATATAATTTGTGTATTTACTAACAAACAAAAATTAATTACTTCTTCAAATATTTTTATACGGTAAAGAATACAATGTTTATTAATATTTTTCGTTATGATTTTTCTCCTTTTCAAATAGAATGTTTTATGAAAATCTTTTTATGAAAATCTTTTTATTTTTTATTTTATTTTTCTTAAATAAAGTAAAATCTATTTTTAAGCAAATGCACGTAACTGACCGGGACCCGTGCGATAGCACGGGTATCCCACTAGTTTAAGGTTAAAATTGAATTATAAGCCATTATTTTCTCCCTTTTCACGTTTTTGCCTTTTAAATATTATTGACTAACTTTGTTATAATATACTGTAATATTCTAATTATAACACTAAACACCAGCATGTTTAAACGTCCTAAAGAAAATTACTATAAAAAAAAAATATATATATATTTTTATTTTATGTAGAGTTGGATTTCTATTGTTTTGAATTTCCAGAATATTTTAAAATGATTTTACTGAGAAAACAAATAATGGTTTTATGTTATTTGTTCTAAAATAACTCAAGATTTGATTTTTTAGTATTAAATGATTTTCAGTGAAGATTTAAATCTGGTGATAACATTTGAGATATAAAATCTGATTATAAAATAAAAGTTCACGCAATTTTTTTTGTAATACTAGTCCAAGTAAGATTAGTCTTACCATGTTTATTTTAAAAGATTTAAAATACTATCTAACTTTAAAATGTTATTTATACCATTGATTTGAAATTAGGATGTAAAATATTAATCTAAAAAAAGTTAAGTGTTTCATAGTTATTTAAATATTTTATTTTCATATTTAATATAAATATCATAAAACCAACATATTGAAACAAATAGAACCAATAATAATATATTGAAACAAATAGATCCAACAATAACAATATATGATAGACAAGAATCCAACAATGAGTAAGGCACCAACCTACGGGATCGAGGTTTATCCTGGTGAATAAAATTATCGATCTTTCAAGCTCTCTCTTTTTTTCATTGTTGATTCCTAGGGTTTAGTTGTTGTTGTTTTTTTGTGTAAAGAACAAGAACTTTAGGATAGTTAATATGTAAATTGTGGGTGTCCCAAGTGTGTAAAAACAAGTAATATTTATAGATAAAATTAGATCAAAGACAATTAAACGTGATTGAACTAATTAGAAAATTTCTTAATTTGATTGATAATTGATATGAATATTATCTAACCTAATTATGATAGTGAGAAGAAAAAGATTTAATTTTTTTTATATCAAAATAATATTAATTTAAAGTTTAAATAAAATTAGTGCCAACGATAAAAAAAAATCACAACCTTAACCAAAATACTTAAATTTCAATGAGAGAAAAAATATTTGCTGCTTTTTATTTTATTTTTAGAAATAGCATAAGTGTTGTAAATAAAGAACAAAGAGATTTTATTTTGTTTTTGAATGTATGGGGTAAGAATAAAAAGTACCAACTATATTTTCAAAGATTAAATTTGAAAGTAATATTTATATACCATAATTTAATTTAAAAATACAGATCTTGATTTATAATATGATTAGATTTTAAAATTTTACTAAGCAACATGATTAAATAAAATAAATATATAAATGTTGTAGAAAAGACAAGTTTAAGAGTTTAGAGAAAGAAGTTGGTGAGGTTATTAATTTTCCTAAAAAAAAAGTTTTAAATCATCGTTAATTATTAATGAATAATTAAGAGTTTTTTTTTAATAGTAGTGAGAATTAATTGACACTATGTGTGGTATATTTATGCTGGAGTTATTTTTTTTTCTAATAATTTTTCTTAGTTGATGATAGTTATTAAAAAAATCAATTAGTAAATAAATGAGTAAATTTGTGATCTTTCTATCTCTAAAATATTGATCTAAGTTAAGTCAAATTGTGAAAAGGGAAAGAACTTAATTTGGAATTAAGACAGATTTTATATATTTTTTCTTTTTATAAAATCAATAGAAAATAAAATGATATGATTTACTATATGAGATTTGTTCATTTATTAAAATTGAAACAAATTTTCTTTTTTAATTTTATATTATTTTAGCAAAAGTGCATACAAAAATATTTTAAAACAAAAAACGCCTAAGAATTAAAATTAAACTTATCCTTTTTTTTACCGATAGTTTCATTTTTTTTATAAAACTAAATAATAATTAAGTTTTCTAAGACATTCCCTTTTTTAATAAATAAATAAATAAGAGATACTCTAACCCTATTTTTTATAAATTAAATTTGTATCTATCTTAATAACCTACCTAACAAGTAATTATTAGGTTCAAGATACATCTTCCATATACATAACAAACCCCGTTTTATATTTACTCTTTTTTCCAAACTATATAACAAACTTAATAAAACTTTGACAATATCATTTTTGTAAATTAAATGACTATACACCCCTTATTTTATAAAGAATCCCCCCCAAAATTAATAAATTATGCCTAAAATGCCAAAAAAATGTTTCTTTGATTTTTTTTAGATTATAGGGAAAAAATCTCGGATCAAAATTTAGGGTACGACAAATATTTTAATAACATGTTTTAGAAAATAACTTTTAAATATTTGTGTGCAGAATTTGACCAATTTGAGTGTTCAACTGTGGAATCTTAGTATATAGGTTACGTAGTCTGGCTTGGTGTGTACGGCTAGTGTTATTGGGCATGGAAAATCAACTATTGAGATAGTCATAATTTGAAAAACACATCTCCCAATCTTTTGTTGTACACGCATGACAAGCATTACTGACATTTACTTTATATTCAGATAACACATTTTGAATTTTTTACCAAAATAACCTACTTTGCCTATATTATTATTCATAGTACCCTACTTTGCTTCATAATTCCCACAATACCCAAGTTTCAAACTTTTCTGATTTTTTTATAAGGGGGGCGCCAATACGATTGGAGTCACCCTTAAAAATATATGGAGGGCGCCAATTGGGCTGCAGCCCCCCAAAAAAATTAAGGGGGACGCCAATTGGCCTGGAGTCTCCCTTATTTCGATTTTTTTTAATAATTAAATAATAATGATAAATTATAAATAATTTTTATTAATAATATTTGTTAAAAAATTAATAATGATAATATATAATTAATTTATATTAATAATTATTGTAAATAATAATAATAAAAAATACTATTAAATAATAATAAAAATAATATTATTAATATATATTAATAATTATTTACATTGATATAAACTAAAAATTAATGTCTACGATGTGGTTGTCCGATTCGACCGCCAGTGCCGCAGCCTCTTGGTCGGATGTCTCTTCGTGGTCTTTCATTTTGTTGCATTGGTTGCACAAGCGGCGTTTTAGAAGTAATTGTTGTCGATGGAGTTGGAAGATCACTTTCAAGTAATTGGCACATGGTGTCCCAAGAATGTTGGGTAAATTGATCAAAGTTGTCCAAACTGAAGAGGTTGCCCATGCCTTCATAGTTATGTTGGGGTGGTTGGGATGACAAGCCAATCTCTGGACGGTAGCCTGGTTGGTTGAATGGTGATAATGGCGTGAATGATTGAGTGGGTAAAAATGGTTGTGGCGTTTGGAATGGTTGGTAGAATGATTGGTTTGGTTCTTGGGTTGATTGGCATGCTTGGTGGTATGACTGGGAGTATGATTGGTTGGGTAGTGGGGTTTGTTGGAATGGGGTGGATTAGTAGTGGGTTTGTTCGTTGTACTGTGGTTGTGTGTGTGGCATTGGTGGTTGACTTTGATTGTATGCTTGTTGGGTATTTGATGATGAGGCTCGTTGGCGTGGGTCAACCAAGTATCTTGGATTTGACAAGAATCCAATGGAAACTGATTTATACCAATTAAGGTATTCCCTAGTTGGTTTCATCTCGAATAGATGCACCGTGTCCCTCAAGACTGTATCACAACGATGTCTTCATTCTCGATTCTCTGCCATTGCATATTTTGTCCACGGTTTGTATTCCCATTGGTCTGAGACTTTACTACCGTGATGTTGCTTGAAACATCTTGGCGGCGGAGGGATTTCTTGTCGCATTCCAAACTGAAGTTTTACTCGATCAGTATAGTGCATCTCCACCATGGTGAAGTTAATAATTGGTGTCTTTGAACTCCATACGGCAACATCTCCTTGATTTGCTTGATGGTCACCTTCCAAATCAAGATATGGTCTTCAGATAAACTGCAGAAGAAAAAAATATTTGTTAGTAAATGCTAAAATTAATGTCTTAAAAATAAAAATAATGTCTTAAAAATAAACATAGAATGTAATTTAAGTAAAGATGGTTTATACATCGTCTGGACCCAGATGGTCTATTAGGCTTCTGTATTGAATGATGCTATAATGAAGACATTTGTCGTAATCCATATCCATCGTCGACCACCTAAAAAATCGTCGACCACCTAAAAATTAAGCATAAATTATTTAGTGCATGTAATAAAAGTTAAGTATGAGGAAATAATTATGGTGTAAAATTACCTTGTTGCGTATGGAAATACGTATGGATTACGATTTACCAACGATAAATTGGTCATTCTCGACCAACCCCAAGCTTGTAACAGAACAACGCATCCAGTAAATATCGATTTATTTGCTAGTGCGTTAGTAAACAAAGACCTATACAGACACAATAGACATACGTACCCCCAACAATAGGTTTTTATTTCATCTATATCTTCTAATAATGGTAGGTACATTAGGTGAATAACCGACCCAGTTGTACCAAGAAATAAAAATAATCTTATTAATAACATTATACAAAATCTAGTTTTTATTATAAAAGAAATTTTAGGAGAATGTTCATTCAAATGAATAGCATTATAATTTCTTTTTAGCCACGTTAATCTAACCTTTGAAGCCCTCATTTCTCTCGGATCCACGGTTGTACCTAATAATTCCTCAGTAATACTTGCATTGATATTTACGTCTCTGTTTAGCGCTTTACCATCAATGGGTAAACCAATAACATATATGTGTCTTCAAGGGTTACCGTACATTCACCAATCGAAAGATGGAATGTATGTGTCTCGGGTCGCCACCTCTCCTGTAGAGCAAGAATAAACTTTGTATCCACGAAATAAGTTTTGAATTTTATCAAATCACCAAAACCAGCACGCTTCAAAAATGGCTCAATCAAAATGTCGTGTTCGAAATATGAATGAACCCGAGTACGGAACGACTTAGTGTCCTATGTAAAAAAAATATATATTAACATATACACACACAATATATTGAGCAAACATATTTACAAATTAGGAATTATACTTACATATGAGGCAATGTTGGCTGATGTCCCTCTATGATCTTCTCCCATTGTTAAAAGAGACATCTCTTACCAAATTTGATAGTTGATAAGTGAATATTTGAATTTGTAGTTGAAGTAAATTTGATAGTTGATGAGTGAATATTTAAATTTGTAGTAGAATACATCTATTTATAATGCATAATTCATGAAAAATTTGAAAATATGAATTAATGATATGTAGGTGGGATGATTGTATAATTGATGTAGAAAATTAATGCATACATTTGTTGGTTGCATGGAAACATAAAGCATTTACGCAGACTGCATGTAAGACTGAAAAAGCATTAAAGGGAGGCTACCCTTCAATTGGCGCCCATGACCAATATTAAGGGAGGCTACCCTTCAATTGGAACCCTAGTTACACGTGTAGAAGGGAGGCTACCCTTCAATTGGTACCCTTGACCAATATTAAAGGGAGACTACCCTTCAATTGGCGCCTTAGTTACACGTGTACAAGGGAGGTCATCCCATTTTCAAGGAGCGCTTAGAGTCAAAATTAAGGGCTGGTCCAATATCTCAAGTTATCTATAAAAATCCCGTTTTTTTAAATAATCAGGTGAAATATTTTCAACACAAGATACAAGATGATGAGGATGTTCATAGCATGTTTCAGAGCCATGAAAATTCTGGATTCGATTATATTGAGTTGTATGTAGTACATAGTCACTATCCGGATTCCCAAACTTTTGGCGATTCGCAAGTGATAGACCAATCACAGCTATTTGACCAACATTCAACAATGGATCCAGATGAAGTTGATGTGGTAGATAACGAGGAAGAAGAAAATGAGGTCATGGTCGATCACATGTTGGATTTATTTGGAACATGAGACTATACATCAGTCACCCCACTTGAAGATGCTGAGGTTGATACAGAGGCAATACCGTTGAATTATATTTATTGTCCTCCCCAACACATGTCTAACTTGGAGTTGGATGGAGACGAACCATCATCAGATATTTTTTACGATCCTTCTCAACAGACTAAGGGTGTTTTAAAAGTGGGTAACCAATACCCCACTAAAGCCGATTGTGTGAAAGTTGTCATCAAGTTTCACATGGATAATTCTTGTGATTTTGATGTAGATCACACTGATGCAAATCGTTATATGGTGGTATGTCGTAACAAACCTTGCAAGTTTCAGTTAGCAGCATACTTTCGAAAGAGAAGTAATTGTTGGGAGATAGGTTCCATGGAACTACCTCGTAGTTGTACAACAACCATGTTTCATCAAGATCATTCAAAATTAAGTTCTCAGTTAATATGCAGACACATTTTGCATCCTGTGGGCGAAGATCCATCTGTGAAAGTGAGTACAATAATCTCTCATATAGTTGACCGACTCAACTATACACCTTCCTACAAAAAGCTTGGATTTCAAGAATGAAGGCAGTTGATGGGCTAAAGACGTGTCTACTTATGCGTCTAGCGGTATCTTACTGCAAGTGCACAGCCTATCGAAGTAATATTTAAGATTATCGATCCACAGGGATTCTATGGTTACTTAGTGCTAGATGAACTTTCTAGTTTAGCTAAGGCGAATGGTTGTCACGATTTTTTGTTGGTTTTTAAGACTATTAAAGGCGGAGTAAAATTTAAGTTTTAATTAAATAATTCTAAGGCGGTCGGTATGTAATTATATTAACTTAGGTGGGTCAATCTAACCTAGGCTTATTTAAGATGTTCACTTAATCTATTCGGTAGGGATTACCAGTTTAAATACCCTCAACTCACACTCTCGTGGTCTTATATCAGATCTTATCCCTAAAGCCCTATGCCTGCTCTCGCTAGCCCATAAGTGTTTAGAGGTAATTTTTGGAAACTAAGTAATTCTAATTTATCTTAAAGCGCTCTCGCTGTGTTTAATTTAAATGCCTAACTTTAGCTATCTGGTTAAAATATCACACTCTCGTGGTCTTGACCTAACCTAATACTCTTTTCTTACTCTCGTAACAAAAAGGTCTTTTTACTTAAAAAGTGTCAGCCAGAATGTTAAGTGATTAATTATTTTTAGCCTACGGTTATATTTTACCGGTTAAGTTTGTTCTAACTACATACCGCCCTAAGGTGTTTAGTTACTCATTTTTGTTGAACCAGACAGAGGCAGAGAAACAGTAAACAAAATATTCATGGCAGAAAAATAAATAAATAACATAATATTAAATTGCAAATAATAAAAACCTGGTTAACAATAAAATGGCAGACTCCTTCTTCCACAGACCGGAAAGCTTGGAGTAATTGGCGGAAATCGAAAATAATGCAAAATCTGAAGGTTTAGAAACAAGTAATTTTTATAACAATTTCCTGATGTTGGAAATTGTTATAGGTTGGGTTTGGATACAATAAAAATAGAATACTGAAAATAATGCTGAAATAAAAAGGGTTGCTAAATAATTCGGCAGAGCTTCCGCAGGAAATTGATAGAAAAAATGCTCTGTAGTTTCTTCATAAAACTAATGATATTTATAGAACTTCAATTGGGCTGGATTTTTGGGCTTCAATTTGAATGGGCCTTCCTATTTTTGTGGAGAAAATGTAGGTAGTGGCAAAAAATTAGGAAACCATCTCTTTCACGTAATGCCTTCACGTTGCCTTGGTCAAAAACCTAAAATAGTCATTGTCACGGTCGTGACACTTCTCTCACGGTCGTGAGGCCTTCTTTTGGGGTGTCACGGTCGTGACACCCTAGTGACGACCGTGACTGCAACAAATTATGCAGTTTTGCAGGAAGCTTCATTTCTTCATCTTTTTATGACCGATTTTGTTCCTTTTTCTCTTGATTCATGATTTAGCTCCACATAATGGTGTACCTGCAAAACGGTAAGAAAAACTCGAGAAATCGAGTGTTAAAACGGTAATTATTCGATAAAACGCCAATGAAAACTAGCAATATAATCGATACGTTTTCTCGTTATCAAACTTCCCCAAACTTAAACCTTTGCTTGTCCTCAAGCAAATAGTCGGTTGAAAATCGGCGGACAAGATGTTATTCACGCATACTCCTAACAAATCAAACGAGTGATCGTTTTTGTCGGATGATCCGATACTTCGATAGAACATTACCGATACACTAATGACACAAGCAACAAGCTATGTCGTCGACTTCCCGTTAAATGAGCCAATCGGCAATTACTTTACGATTTCACCTAAAGTTTTTCGATCTTATTTCGCCCGGTTTCATTCTAGCGCAATCACATTAAGCCCTTTGCCTTAGCACGCACGTAGTGGAGTAGCCGGTTAGCGACTTTGATCCTTTTTAAGCACGGGGTCTGGTACACGAGTGTGGTAACCCTACATTTTGTATCCGAATTGGAGGTTGTGGGGGATCGAGCCGTAGCACGCCCTACCGAGTTCAGAACCAGTACCTCTGAACCAACCCGCAATGGACTCCTTCTCATATTTCTCGTTTCTTATATGCGACCGTGTACTTTGGTGCAATTTCTTTTCATTTTGCATCGAGATATGAAGGATCATTATTGATTAGGCATCAAACGCTTATATTCATCGGCTCCCCACGTGGTTTGTGTTCAGACGGTGCTGACTGCTAGTATAAACTACTCGAGGTTACTTTCGAACTGAAACTAGAAGTGTACTCGTAATGGTAATCGGAGATGGAATCGCTTAAGTAGGAAGTCAAAGTTGTCAAGATTGTATTGGTCTTGTTTAATCGTTCTCGGCTTCCTACTTACGATTTCGTAGGTAAGTCGGGTAATGCGAATAATTAAAATTTTTCGGTTATGGCTAAATAAACGGGAAAGTTTGAAACTAAAGAAATGTCATAAAGATTTTTGCACGCTTCATTAACTTGCTAAAGGGAAATACAATGGAATTGAAAATACAACGAAATGGAAAAATGCGAAAAGGGAAAAATACGGAAATGAAAGGTACCTCTCCCACACTATATCAGACATTGTCCTCAATGTTGTGATATAAATGCGGTCAAAGTACAGTACAAACGACAAAAACTAAAAACAAACATAGGAAAACTAAAACTATGGCTACTGAGGACCGCGGGGTCGGCTTCTGGTACGGGAGCGGCGTCTGGAAGGAGTCGCTTCAGGATCAGAACCGGTGCTGGTGGTCCCAGTGATGTCGATACGCAAGGCTGCTAACTCGCCAAAAATCGCGTCAAATCTCTCATTAGTAGCTGCCTGGTTTGCTGCAATAGTGTCGAGCAAAGCATCGTACTGCTCCTTATACCTACGCTCCAGTGCGGCATTCATCTGGTTTTGCTGATGAATCGCACGGAGGATGTCCTCAAGTGTGATGTCCTGTGCAGGAGGCTGTCGGGTAGATGTCTCTGGTATATCCTGGACAGGCTCACCTGCATCCATAGCGTCCTGCATCTCATCCACAGGGAGATCTGCCTGATCATGGATAGGAGCGTGGTCAGCAGCATCAGGTAGAACAAAGAGCCAGTTGGCTCGGCTGGATGGGTCGATGCGGTCGCGGGACGGCAGAGTGATATGGTGAAATATGGTGCCATGGACAACAGGGCTATACCTGTCATCCTCTCGCTGCGCAATCAGGTGAGCGGACCTGCAATAACTCTTGGTAAGGTATTCTGCGGCTAGATGAGGCTGATTAGCAATCGCGTCACCAAGCCCCAACTGAATGGCGAGGGTGGTGACGATGCCGCCTATGAAAAACGGGGTGGAGCCTCTGTGTGCAATGGCCTGGATGTGGTAAAGCATGAAAGGGGCAGCATTGATCGGCTCGTCATTAAGAGCACAATGCAAGAATAGAAGCTCCTTGGAGTTGAGCTTATGGTTGCTCTCTCGAGCGAAGATGGTGTTGCAGATGACTCTGTGGAAATAGCGGATGGCCGGATTATGAATGTGAGTGGCGTTGAGGCTTTGGAAGGCTGATGCACGGGTGTTGGTTAAATCGTGCCATAAAGTGAAAGCTTGTTCACTAAAGTTATCGGGCACGCGACGATGAGCTTCAGTTCCGTGATGGAAGCCTAACAACTCGGCGATCCTGTCTTGCGAGAGGTTGAACTCTTGGCCATGCAATCTGAATTTTGCGAAACCGGTGAGCTGACTCAAAGAACCGGTGCCGGTGATGTAACTGAATGAACTTAAGAACTCCAGTGTCAGAAGTTCGAAGGTTGGCTGAGGTTGACTGCAAAGGTCCCAGAGCCCGACTTTTTGGAGCAGGTTCGTAACACTGGCAAGCATTCCGAGTTCTCTCAAACACACAGTGTCAATGTAACGCGTAGGTTGCACACCGCGGCTTTGGAATCGGAGAAATCGTTCTCTCTGAGTTTCTCCAGCATCACCTTCTCTAAAAGTGATAGAATCCATTGCATGCAAGAGCTTAGAGTTAAGAATGAAGATTTTTGAAGTTTTTGTGAAAAATTGATAAAATGAGAGAAAAAATTGATTCGGGATAAATGATGGAGAGTGAGAATGTAGTAGGTTGTGATAATGGGTGGTTAATGAGATTAAAAATGGTAAATGGGGGGTTACGGAGGTTAAGAAGAAGATGGGTAGTTTTTTTTAGGAAGTTATGGAGAAGAAGAAGAAGAAGAGGCACGAAGAGAAACAGTTCTGTTTCTCACGAATTCTGGTATAAGGGTCGTCACGGTCGTGACAGGGGTACGACGGTCGTGACACTCAAAAAGAGCGTGTCACGATCGTGAAGGGCAGTGACGACCGTGAGGCTTGCAAACTTGAAATATTTTCCAGAAAAACGCTTTCTCACTTGTTTCACATAATTTATATTAATGTATTTTCCTCACTAACTCTCATATTAATTTATAAACACCACATGGTATAAATGTTCAACACAGTACTTCAATAACTTGCAAGGCATGAGAGATTTGTATATATAATGAATAAATTCAAGCATAAAAGTGCATAGAATGAAAAATACATAAATTGCTAAAAATGGAGAAATTTTGGAATTAAAGATGCATTGCATAAAGTACTTGAAAATGAAATTACATAAATGGAAAAACGATAAGAAATTGTTGCGAAAAATAAATCTAACTAGAAACGAAAACAATGAGAAAATAAACTAAATCACTTATAACATTATCAAAAGCGTTTCTTCAAGTCTTCGATGGCGGAATTCAAGTGATAGAACTGTTCGCAGGTTATGTCAGTCAATCCTATAATATCCAATCGCATGCTTTTAATGTCTTCTTTAAATAAGTTAATGTCAGTTTGGTAGGCATTGAGAGTGTTCATGATGTTTTGTAAGTTGTTAGCATAATCTCCGTGATTCACTTCAGGGGTTTCATAAACTTCTTCAGTGTGGCCAATGTCATGGTAACCAGGAGGTGTCTCAGGGTCAGTTTCGACATCGGTCATTGTATCATCTTTTATCTTGTAAGACTGAGGTGTTTCAGGAGTGGGTGGATAATCAGGTGGGTTTAACTCATAAAGCCAATTATCCTTATTATGAACACTTACTTTAGCATGGTTAGGCAATGTGAACAGGGTTACTACCTCGTTCCGGATTAGGTACTCAAAAGGTGGATGTCCTAAATTCCTTATGATATGTCTATTGAAGCAGAAGTTAAGATCCATAGGACGTATGTTACCTAAACGGTTGCACCTGTGCAATTGGTACCTAAGTCCTAAAGCATCAGCAATCATGGTTACAAGACCTCCTACTAAGATAGGTAATTCAGGTTCTTCTTGGATACGGGTGAAGGTTTGCATCATGAAAGGTACACCATTAACAGGCTGTCCAAGAGTGAAACATGACATAATAAATATTTCATCTTTAGAAACTCCGGTAATGTTTTCTTCTTTTCCAAAGAATGTGTGGGCAAGGAATTTATGGAAGTAACGGAGGGCAGGATTATGGATCTCATCATTATTCATGCCATTTGGTTCAGGGTGGTAGTTTCCGGTTAAAGTTCCCCAAAAGAAATCTAGCTCAATATCCATCAATTCTACCTGTGTGGTAGTAAAAGCAAATGGTCCACTAGGGAATCCTAACAAGTCAGCTAGTTCTTTATGGTTAAAGTCATATTCTATTCCAAACAGGCAGAAACTAATAAATCCTTTCCTAAATCCAAAATCGCGCTCAGGTAGGTAAATTAAGGAGCTAAGGAACTCAAGAGTGAGCTCGCGGTAGGTCACAAACTTATGTTGGATCAATGAATTCTCCCATCCGAGTCGGTTAAGCAAGTACATAATGCTATCATGTATTCCTAAGGTTTCCATAGTCCGATCATCCGGGTACAGGGTCAAATCCATTTGCCTCTGTGATAACTCTTCAAATTTCATTCTTTGGTTCCTACCTCTAAATTTGGTTTCCATATGGTTAATTGGTTTGTTAGCCATGGTAAGTGCAAATATGGAGGAAACAAATCAGGAGAAGAAGGAAAGTGGAAAAGACTTTTAGAAAATCTGTAAAAAGTGATTTAAAGTAAAAATAAGAAAATGAAATGCATAATGTAATGGCAATAATAGTAATATAAAATAAACTATAAAATGACAAAACAAATAGTAAAACAATAAATAATAAAAATGATAAAGAGAATAATTTAAATAATTTGATAAGTAAATGGATTGCCTCCCACTAAGCGCTGTTTTTATCGTCTAAAGCCTGACGTAATGCTTAAGTTTAGATTAATCAGGGGAATTAATGGACAACTCTAAAAGCTTTAGATTATTCGCATAATCTTTATTTTCAACTTTATGATAATGTTTTAAACGTTGTCCGTTTACTATGAATGGTTCACTATTCCTACCCTTAATTTCTATTGCTCCACTCGGGAATACTTTAATTATTTCAAAGGGTCCTGACCATCTAGATTTTAATTTTCCAGGAAAGAGCCTAAGTCTTGAATTAAAGAGGAGTACAACGTCTCCCACACTAAATTCTTTCCTAGATAGACGTTTATCATGTCATCGCTTAGTTCTTTCTTTATATATCTTAGCATTCTCATAAGCATCTAACCTTAATTCTTCTAATTCGTTAATGTCTAGGATTCGCTTTTCTCCTGCAGCATTATAGTTTATATTGAGAGTTCTAATTGCCCAATAAGCTTTGTGTTCTAGTTCTACTGGTAGGTGACAAGATTTTCCATAAACGAGTTTGAAAGGTGTAGTACCTATGGGTGTCTTGTAAGCGGTCCTATAAGCCCATAAAGCTTCATTAAGTTTAGATGACCAATCTTTCCGAGATATGGCGACAGTCTTTTCTAAGATTTGTTTAATTTCTCTGTTTGAGACTTCGACTTGTCCACTTGTTTGTGGATGATATGGTGTAGCCACACGGTGTCTTACTCCATACTTAGATAGTAATTTGTCAAATATTTTTGAGATGAAGTGCGAGCCACCGTCACTTATGACGAGTCTAGGCACACCAAATCTGGGAAAGATTATATTTTTGAAAAGCTTTATTACTACTCGCGTATCGTTTGTAGGAGAAGCTATGGCTTCAATCCATTTCGAAACATAATCAACTGCTACGAGTATGTAATTATTACCGAAAGATGATGGGAACGGTCCCATGAAATCTATTCCCCAGACGTCAAAGATTTCTACTTCTAATATTCCTTTTTGAGGCATTTCATCTCTTCTTGAAATATTGCCAGTGCGTTGACACCGATCGCAATTTATAACAGCGATGTGGACATCCTTCCATAGATTAGGCCAGAATAAGCCGGCTTGCAAGATTTTTGCACAAGTTTTGGAAGTACTTGCATGTCCACCATAAGGAGATGAATGGCATTGAGCAATGACATCTTCTATTTCTTCTTCGGGAATACATCGGCGAAAGATTCCATCTGGTCCTCTTTTGAACAATAATGGTTCATCCCAATAGTAATGTTTCAGATTATGAAAGAATTTCTTTTTCTGCTGATAGGTTAGATCGGGTGGAAGAGCTCCTGCAGCTAGGTAGTTGACGATGTCAGCGTACCATGGCAGTCCTACAGTTGTCTGGATTGTTTCCACGGATTCTGGTTCATTTATATCTAACTGAGCTAGGTCGCTTCCTAATTGTGCTATCAGCTGTTCATACGGAAAATCATCGTTAATCGGCACTTGTTCAGGTTTAATACCTTCTATTCTAGATAAATGGTCCGCTACGACGTTCTCAGTACCTTTCTTATCTTTTATTTCTAGATCAAACTCTTGTAAAAGTAAAATCCATCTTAAGAGTCTTGGTTTAGCATCTTTTTTAGTTAATAGATATCGGATAGCAGCATGGTCTGTGTAAATGATTATTTTCGCTCCAACAAGGTAAGAACGGAATTTGTCAAGCGCAAAGACAACTGCTAACAATTCTTTTTCGGTAGTGGCGTAGTTCATCTGGGCAGAATCCAAGGTTCTACTGGCATAGTAGATCGCATGAAGTTTCTTTTCCTTTCTCTGGCCTAGAACTGCGCCTACAGCATAGTCACTCGCATCGCACATGATTTCAAAAGGTAATCTCCAGTCAGGGGGTTGCATGATTGGTGCGGTGATGAGGGCTGTTTTTAGAGTTTCGAATGCTTTAAGACAATCTTCGTTGAATATGAACTCAGCGTCTTTCATTAATAAACCAGTAAGAGGTTTAGTGATTTTCGAGAAGTCTTTGATGAATCGTCGGTAGAAACCGGCGTGTCCTAAAAAGCTTCGTATTTCTCGAACGGTTTTAGGGGGCTGAAGATCTTTTATGACTTCAATCTTAGCTTTATCAACTTCAATTCCCTTGTCTGATATTACATGACCTAATACGATTCCTTCGTTGACCATAAAGTGACATTTCTCCCAGTTAAGCACGAGGTTTACTTTTACACATCTTTCTAATACCATTTCTAAGTTTGATAAACATCCTTCAAAACTTTGCCCGCATACAGAGAAGTCGTCCATGAACACTTCCATGATGTTGTCTATAAAATCTGCGAAGATTGACATCATACATCTTTGAAAGGTTGCAGGAGCGTTGCATAATCCAAAGGGCATTCGTCTATAGGCGAACGTTCCATAAGGGCATGTGAATGTAGTTTTCTCTTGATCATCTGGATGGATAGGGATTTGGAAAAATCCTGAGTAACCGTCAAGATAACAGAAGTAAGAATGCTTGGCTAATCGTTCTAACATTTGATCTATAAAAGGTAGTGGGAAGTGATCTTTTCGAGTGGCTTTGTTTAGTTTACGATAATCTATGCACACTCTATATCCCGTCACTACTCTTTGCGATATCGATTCGCCTTGAGCGTTCTTCACAACAGTGATACCTCCTTTCTTTGGCACTACATGTATTGGACTAACCCATTCGCTATCAGAGATTGGATAAATTATTCCGGCATCTAATAATTTCTTAACTTCCTCTTTTACTACAGTGCTAAGGGTTGGGTTAATTCTTCTTTGAGATTCTCTGGAGGTTCTGCAATCTTCTTCTAGCAGAATACAATGCATACAAACTGAAGGACATATTCCTTTGAGATCAGATATGTTATATCCTAATGCAGTCGGATATTTCTTCAAAACATCTAGAAGTTTCTTTGTTTCTATAGTTCCTAAACTGGAATTTATTATAACTGGTCTTTTACATTCAACGTCTAAGAATTCGTACCTTAGGTTATGAGGTAAAGTTTTTAATCCTAATGTAGGTTTATCCTTACTTGGCATAGGATCCGGTGTAAGTGCTAAACTTTCGCTTAGACTATCATCCTGATATGGTTTACGCCAATTATCATCTTCGAAAATCGGAGGGATTTGAATTTTCATTATTTCAGAATAAGTGGTCTCTTTTAGTTCCATTTCTCTTACACATTCGTCAATTACGTCCAATAGATAGCATGTATCCTCTATAGCTGGTGATTGTAAGAATTGTGTTAAAATAAATTCAACTTTCTCTTCACCCACTTCAAAGGTTAGCTTTCCTCTTTTTACGTCTATTATAGCTCCAGCAGTGGCTAAGAATGGTCTTCCTAGTATGATAGGTGTAGTGGAGTCCTCAGAGATGTCCATGATTATAAAATCAGTAGGGATATAGAATTGTCCTATACGTACTGGGACGTTTTCTAGTATGCCTACAGGATATTTAACAGAGCGATCGGCTAGTTGAACAAACATTTTAGTTGGTCTTAGGTCTCCCATGTCTAGCCTTTTGCAAATCGTTAAGGGCATAACACTGATACTGGCTCCTAAATCGCATAGAGCTTTGTCAATGACGAATTTTCCTATTACACAGGGTATAGAGAAACTTCCTGGATCTTTTAGCTTAGGAGGCATTTTATTCTGAATTATAGCGCTACACTCGGCAGTAAGTGTAACTGTTCCGTTATCCTCTATCTTTTTCTTATTGGATAAGATTTCTTTTAAAAACTTAGCATACGAGGGTATTTGAGTAATTGCTTCTGTAAACGGAATAGTAATATTCAACTGTTTCAGAAGTTCGACAAATTTCTTAAATTGACCCGTCGTCTTGGAATTTATTAATCTTTGAGGGTACGGAATTGGTGGTTTATAGGGTGGTGGAGGCACATAAGGTTGTTCTTTCTCCACTACCTCTTGATTGTCAGCTTCCTTTTCTTCTGGATCATTCACCACTTCAGTCGGTTTATCCGGTTGTTGGTACATGGCTGGATTGTCAAGTCTTGGATCGGTAGGTCCGTCAAGTTCCTTGCCACTTCTTAATATCACAGCGTTAGCATGTCCTTTCGGATTAGGTTGAGGTTGTCCAGGGAACACTCCAGCTGGTGCAGCAGTAGGTGCTTGTTGTTGAGCTACTTGTGAAATCTGGGTTTCTAGCATTTTGTTATGTGTAGCTAATGCATCTAATTTGCTCACTAATTGTTTAATCTGCTCATTAGTGTGAATGTTTTGGTTTAAGAAGTCCTTGTTTGTCTGAGATTGGTTAGCTATAAAGTTCTCCATCATCAACTCAAGGTTCGATTTTCTAGGGATACTAGGAGCAGTCTTTTGATATCCTGGTGATGTAGCTGGTGCTTGACCTGGCGCGTATAAAGCGTTGTTATTCTTATAGGAGAAGTTCGGATGATTCTTCCAACCTGGGTTATATGTGTTTGAGTAAGGGTTTCCTTGAGCATAATTCACTTGATCCGTGGGAGTTCCTGTCAATAGTTGACAATCAGAAACTTCGTGTCCTGAAACTCCACATAACTCACAGTTAGGTGTTACTGCAGCCACGTTGGCTGTTGGTGTTATGGCCAAGTTGTCGATCTTTTGGTTTAGTTGGTCAAACTTCGCATTGACTTGGTCCATACTACTTACTTCATACATACCTCCCTTTGTTGGTTTCTCAGTTGCGACTCTCTCGCTTCCCCAAAGGTAATGATTTTGAGCCATACTTTCGATAAGTGCATAGGCATCATTATATTCTTTGTCCATCAATGCACCGCCCGCGGCAGCGTCAATTGTCATTCTTGTATTATACAAGAGTCCATTATAGAAGGTATGGATGACCATCCATTCTATTAATCCATGATGTGGACAAAGTCTCAATAGATCTTTATAGCGTTCCCAAGCTTCGAATAATGATTCACTTTCTCTTTGCTTAAATCCGTTGATCTGAGCTCCCAGCATAGCTGTCTTGCTAGGTGGAAAATATCTGTTCAAGAAAACTCTCTTAAGCTCCTCCCACGTAGTTACTGAGTTCGAAGGCAGAGATTGAAGCCAAGCTCTTGCTCTGTCTCGAAGCGAAAAAGGAAATAAACGTAATCTAATAGCTTCTTGGGTAACTCCATTGGCTTTTACGGTATCGGCATATTGCACAAAGATCGAAAGATGAAGATTCGGATCCTCGGTAGGATTTCCGGCGAATTGATTTTGTTGCACGGCTGATATCAATGAAGGTTTTAGTTCGAAATCGTTTCGGTTGATAGCCGGCGCTGCAATGCTCGAATGCGGTTCAGCTTGCGAAGGACTTGCGTAATATTTGAGTGGATGAGTTTGTTCTTCAGCCATCTCTGCGTCCTTTGATGTTACGACTGGTTTAGGCGGATCTGATTGAAGATCTGGAATACTGTAACTTTTTTCGTAATCGAATATACGTCTTCTTACGTGTAAGAAGCGTTCCGATTCAGGGATTAGAGGTTGCAAGTCTTCGCTTTTAGAGCGAGTACTTGGCATACACTCGGAAATTAAATTAAATTAAATAGTTGATACCTTAGTCTAGACAATGCTACCTAAGTGCACTAGTAACTAAATTAAGGAATCCCCGGCAACGGCGCCAAAAACTTGATGGGCTAAAGACGTGTCTACTTATGCGTCTAGCGGTATCTTACTGCAAGTGCACAGCCTATCGAAGTAATATTTAAGATTATCGATCCACAGGGATTCTATGGTTACTTAGTGCTAGATGAACTTTCTAGTTTAGCTAAGGCGAATGGTTGTCACGATTTTTTGTTGGTTTTTAAGACTATTAAAGGCGGAGTAAAATTTAAGTTTTAATTAAATAATTCTAAGGCGGTCGGTATGTAATTATATTAACTTAGGTGGGTCAATCTAACCTAGGCTTATTTAAGATGTTCACTTAATCTATTCGGTAGGGATTACCAGTTTAAATACCCTCAACTCACACTCTCGTGGTCTTATATCAGATCTTATCCCTAAAGCCCTATGCCTGCTCTCGCTAGCCCATAAGTGTTTAGAGGTAATTTTTGGAAACTAAGTAATTCTAATTTATCTTAAAGCGCTCTCGCTGTGTTTAATTTAAATGCCTAACTTTAGCTATCTGGTTAAAATATCACACTCTCGTGGTCTTGACCTAACCTAATACTCTTTTCTTACTCTCGTAACAAAAAGGTCTTTTTACTTAAAAAGTGTCAGCCAGAATGTTAAGTGATTAATTATTTTTAGCCTACGGTTATATTTTACCGGTTAAGTTTGTTCTAACTACATACCGCCCTAAGGTGTTTAGTTACTCATTTTTGTTGAACCAGACAGAGGCAGAGAAACAGTAAACAAAATATTCATGGCAGAAAAATAAATAAATAACATAATATTAAATTGCAAATAATAAAAACCTGGTTAACAATAAAATGGCAGACTCCTTCTTCCACAGACCGGAAAGCTTGGAGTAATTGGCGGAAATCGAAAATAATGCAAAATCTGAAGGTTTAGAAACAAGTAATTTTTATAACAATTTCCTGATGTTGGAAATTGTTATAGGTTGGGTTTGGATACAATAAAAATAGAATACTGAAAATAATGCTGAAATAAAAAGGGTTGCTAAATAATTCGGCAGAGCTTCCGCAGGAAATTGATAGAAAAAATGCTCTGTAGTTTCTTCATAAAACTAATGCTATTTATAGAACTTCAATTGGGCTGGATTTTTGGGCTTCAATTTGAATGGGCCTTCCTATTTTTGTGGAGAAAATGTAGGTAGTGGCAAAAAATTAGGAAACCATCTCTTTCACGTAATGCCTTCACGTTGCCTTGGTCAAAAACCTAAAATAGTCATTGTCACGGTCGTGACACTTCTCTCACGGTCGTGAGGCCTTCTTTTGGGGTGTCACGGTCGTGACACCCTAGTGACGACCGTGACTGCAACAAATTATGCAGTTTTGCAGGAAGCTTCATTTCTTCATCTTTTTATGACCGATTTTGTTCCTTTTTCTCTTGATTCATGATTTAGCTCCACATAATGGTGTACCTGCAAAACGGTAAGAAAAACTCGAGAAATCGAGTGTTAAAACGGTAATTATTCGATAAAACGCCAATGAAAACTAGCAATATAATCGATACGTTTTCTCGTTATCAGCAGTTGAAGAAGTGTATGGTAATTGGGAGAAATCTTACAACCAACTACCACAATATTTGGTAGCACTTCAAAAATACGTTCCTGGAACAATTGTGGTGATGGAGACACTTCCAGCTTATACTCCAGATGGCACCTGTGTCGAGGGAAGTAGAATATTCTCCCGCCTCTTCTGGGCATTTCCATCGTGCATCAAAGGTTTTGCATATTTCAATCCTATTATTCAAGTTGAAGGAACATGGTTGTATGGAAAATACAAGGGGACATTGTTGATGGCGGTTGCACAAGATGTCAACAACAATATATTTCCAATAGCCTTTGCTCTAGTTGAAGGTGAGACCGGTCCCGCATGGAGTTTCTTCCTTAAGAATCTCAGAAGGTATGTCGCTCCGCAACCCAATTTATGTTTGATTTCCGACAGACATGCGTCTATCGTGAGTGCTTACAATAATCCTGCAAATGGTTGACACACTCCTCCTTTTGTCCATGTTTTTGTATACGTCACATTGCTCAAAACTTCATGCGGGAAATCAAAGACAAAAATCTACGGAAAAAAGTTGTGAATGTGGGGTATGCCTTGAACCAACCATCATTCTTGTACTACCGTGAAGAAATAAGAATTTCAAATGGGGACGCATTAAAATGGGTTGATAACATTCCAGTGGAGAAATGGACAAGGGCATTTGATGGAGGACGTCGACGGGACCACATGACGACAAATCTTGTGGAATCCATGAATGGCGTATTGAAGGGAACTAGAAACCTTCCCATCACTACATTAGTGAGAGCAACCTATTATAGGCTGGGAGCTGTATTCGCGAAAAAGGATAAAAAATGGAGCGCGGTCTTGGATTCAGGGCAATTATTTAGTGAAACATGCATGAAATTTATGAAAGAGGAAACTATTAAAGCGGCCTCACATCGAGTTAGGGAGTTTGACCGTCACGGTAGTTGTTTCATTGTTGAGGAGAAAAAGGATCACAATGAAGGCCGACCAATGGGACACTATCGGGTGGAAATTAATAAAAAATGGCGTGATTGCGGAAAGTTTCAAACATTTCGTATACCTTGTTCCCATGTCATTGCGGCTTGTTCGAGTGTTAGTCATGATCCGTTCTACCTATTATCAGACGTTTACAAGGTCGTTAACTTATTTGGTATCTACAACAACAACTTTTCGGTGGTAGCCAATGAGGATTATTGGCCAACATATCAAGGAGAAATCATTTTCCATAATGAAAATATGAGAAGGAACAAGAAAGGTCGCCCGAAAGGCTCGCGAATAAGGACATAAATGGATACATATGAGAAAATGGAAAGATTGTGTGGATTATGTCGTCTTCCCGATCATACACGGAAACGTTGTCCCAATGTTGGCTCAAGTTCTAGATAAATTTATTTATGGTTTTTATAATTTTTGTAACCTTCAAATTTAATATATGGATAACAACTTTTGGTTACAAAATAACATACTGAAACAACAACTGACACGTCATAAAAACTAAGAGATAACAACAATTAAAACAATATCATCATCTCTGAACATCATATCCCTAGCGTCGTTATCATTTTTTATTCGAACCCAGTCTCGCCTTATATTACCATCTTCTAGCGAGAAGTACGATACAAGTCTTTCCATACTTCTAATTCTTTCTCCATCTGGAATCTCTTCATCTAACCAACGCTTCAAATTCCTTTCTAGTTGCTCTAAACTTTGGATATTCCAAAATAACATCTGGATCGGAGGCTTGACTGGTGAAAAAAACACATGTCCATATCTCCTAACATACATAATAGAACCTGCAGAAAAAGATAGAAATTAGATCAGAAGAGTTGTGAACAAACTTGCAAATAAATCTTGCCTATTTATATAAAAAAAACATCCCATTAAAATAATAATAAAATTAATATCTTAAATTATTTTTAAAAAAATACGTAAAATGATGGTTGTATTTCTATTGGCGCCCCCTTAAAAAAAAAAATCAGAAAAATTTAAAACTTGGGTATTATGAGAATTATGAAGCAAAATAGGGTATTATGGGTAATAATATAGGCATAGGATATTTTGATAAAAAAATTCACACATTTTTATTGGCCTTCAAACAAAAACTAATAAAATAATAAATAGTAAAATTTGAAACTGAAGCATTAAGCCACTTCCCATATCCATTACTTGTTTCTATTACCTAAAAAGGTGCCATTAGCATTAAAATCAAAGAAGTCAATTTACTGATAAGGATAATGTAGAAAATAAAAACAAATTAATATTTATATACGGATAGATGACGATAAACACAAATTAATTTTCTTTTTTAAAAGAAGACTATAAACACCAAATATTATTGTTGAAAAATTTAATTATTATAAGAAATATATATCTTCCTATTTAAATTAAGGGTAGATGACGATATATCTACCTATAGTGTATTTAATTTATTTTTGTATTAGATCAGTTTGATAAAAATTGTGATAAATATTAAGATAAAGATTGATTTTTAATAAGTTATAGGAAAATATTAATTTTTCTATGTAAATATTTATTGATAAATTATTTTTGTTGATAAATAAAATTATAAAAACAATCGTCATGAAACATTGTTTAGAATTAGTGTCATATTAGAAAAAATTGAAATTCTATAAATAGTGTCGTATTAAAAAAAAATTAAATTAAATTTCTCATTATTTATTGTCAATGGTTATCTTTCCATTCAAATTTTTACTCTATCATCAACGTTATATTAAAAAATTTAAATTTAAATTTCTCACTATTATTATATATGAATATATAAAAATATGATATCTTATTTTATAATATTGATGTAAAATTTACTATAATTAATGCATACAATATAAAATGATATTGATATAATATTGATGTAATAATATGTTACTCCAATAATTGTAAACAAAGAGTTACTGCATGAGTTTGACTATATAACTAATGGTACGAAAATTGATAACCGGGGAAGGTAAATATCCATGTAAGTATTCTATAGGCTGCATGGGATGTTCATTGGCATTTTGTGATGCAAGTAATAAGAAAGTGTAAATAATGGGAGTTTTTGCTGGAAGTGCCACTTATAAAAATATAATGTCCCATTCTGTCAGTAGGCCAAAAAAAAGTCTCAAAATGCCACAAATTTTGGTACGTAGTGGATTATTTTAATTTTTTTTCCTCCTCCATCAAAGATGGCGGATGGACCCCACTTGCTGTAAGGGTCCGTCATCTTAAACGTTGCACCTTTTTTTTTTCTTTCCGTTTTCTGATTTTATGTTTTATAAATTAGCTTTTTATTATATTTAAATTATTTTTATTAATATAATAATAAAAATATTATATTTAATTAAAAAAAATTTAATATTTATTTTTCGTTTTTAATTTATATTATTATTTATTTATTATATTTAAATTATTTTTATTCATATAATAATAAAAATATTATATTAATTAAAAAAAATTGTGAAAAATTAAATATATTTTTCTGATTTATTTTTTGTTTTTAATTTATTTTAATTTATTTTCGTTTTTAATAGTTTTTTTTAGTTTTCTATTTATTTTAATTATATAATTAAATATAATTAAATATTTATTGAGAAAAATTATTTATTTTATTGTTCCCGCCAAAATTTGTTATGAACACTTATTTTCCCGCCCGAATTTCCATCTATAAATAGAGGGTTCATTTTGTAGGAAATGTATAATTTGCCTCTTCTCATTTTATTGTGTTTTCTCGTGAGCAATCATGCCTCTGAATTATAACGTTTTTTTGAAACAGATAAATGCATGAGTATTAGTTTGAATCCAGAATGAAATTTTGCAACACTAGTATCAACAATCAACATCGGATTTCATTATTTTGGTGGTCCGATCAGGTGCGTAAGGAAAATTGAATACTATTGTCCGTACATTACTTTGATGGATGATAGCCTAGATGGCATCTATCTCTATTACTGGGACCGTGTAGAAAATAATGAAGATGTTTATTGTATGTTCTTCACGCATGATGGAGAAGTCCGAAGGGGCGTTTTGGACCCACTTGTCTTAGCCATTGTCGTTTGACATGTTGTCATGTTTATTTTCTATGTATTGTGTAGCTGTTGTGTTGTTTTCGGAAGTTAGTGTTATGTTCTATTAACTATTGTTTTATGTGTTTATTTTGAAGGTTATGTTAAGTTGTCATTGTGTATGTGTTGAAGAACGTAATTAGTTGCGCATAATAATATTTGATGATAGAAAAAAAACAAGACTTGCATAAATAAAACTAACTAGAAGGCCCAGCCTTGTTTGGACATTTTTTGTGCATATGGTCGACTTCTCGACATATGCCACACCTCCGTTTTTCCTTCTCAGTCGTGTCCATTTCAGTCTGAATCCTAGTACTGTTTGGACGACCCTTCTTTTTTCGTCGCATGGTGTCGTTGTGGCATAGAATGTCACCTGCATATTGTGGCCAAGCTGACTCTGTAGGGATCCCGAGGAAGCTCTCCTCGTAAACTTTAAAGACACTTTGTACTTTAAAAACATCTGCTATATGAACAATATAGTCTTGTCTAATGCTTGAACACGCCGCAATAGCATGTGAGCAAGGGACATGAAAAATTTGAAATTTTCCACATTCACATGTTTGATTTTGGAGATCGACGTTGAAGTGGGTTGTTGGTCTACCATCATGATTCACTGTTTCTTGTACCAAAAAGCGAAACATATGTCGATCAAACTGCCTAACAATGTGGCTATTTGATTTGAAAACCTCGTCCTCGATACCCTTCATGCAATTAGCAGTGAAGACTTGTCCAGCTGTCAACTTTCTAGTCCATTCATGTCCTCTTTTACCAAAAATTGTGCCCAACCTATAATATGTTGACTTTACCAAAGCTGTAATCGGTAGATTTCTAGTGGCCTTCAAAACCGAGTTCATTGATTCAGCGAGGTTGGTAGTCATATGCCCCCATCTTTTCCCTCCATCAAACGCCCTTGTCCATTTATCTCTGGGGATATTATCAACCCAATGTAACGCTTGTATGTTAGCTTTACGTATTTCTCCTCTGTAGTATTCATACGCGGACTCAGTTAACGTATAACCTAAGTGACAAAAATAAATATATATTATTAAATAATAAATAACTTGTTATCTATAAAGAATAATTAGTTAAATACAATACCCATGTTAACAACTTTCTTGCGCAGGTCGTTGTTTTTTATTTCCCTCGTGAAATTTTGTGCTATATGTCTTATGCAATATACGTGCGAAGAGGGAGGGTTCTGCCAACCATTTTCCGGGTTATCATATACACTCTTTATGGCTCTGTGGCGATCAGAAATTAAGCATAGATTTGGTTGGGGGTTACGTGTATTCAGATATTTTTCAGGAAAAAACTCCACGCATCAGTAGTTTCACCTTCCACCAATGCAAAGGCTATGGGAAATATATTCCTATTTTTGTCCTGTGCAACAGCCATTAGCAAAGTTCCCTTGTACTTCCCATACAACCACGTGTCATCCACTTGAACTACCAGTTTGCAGAACGCAAAATCCTTGATGCAAGGTTGGAAAGCCCAAAATAAACGATGGAAGATTCTGGTACCACCGATTTGTGTCCCATCGGTTGACAACACAGGAAGGGTTTCCAGATCTATTATAGTACCGGGTAAAAATGACTTCATGACCAACAACCATTGTGGAAGATCGTTGTAAGAGGTCTCCCAATTTCCATAAATAGACGCAATCGCTCTATTTTTTGAAATCCATGCCTTCTTGTATGAGATGGTGTAGTTGTACTCCTCACGAATATGAGCGATGATGTGCCTTACTTTCAGTGATGCATCAGTTTCAATCATATATTTGATTATGTGTCCTATTAGCTTTGAGTTTAATTTGGTATGATCTTGGTCCATTGTAGAAGAAGTGCATGTGTGTGGCCCGTCAACCTTAGTGATCACCCAATTACTACTTCCATTTTCCACCGACGCTCTTAGGCTATATCCACATTCTTACCAACCCACCACAACAAACTCAACAATACCCTCATACCCAATACACATAACCAAACATATCCACCCAATTTCAACCACAACAATCATCTTACCAACCACCTTACCAATACACATATCAAACCCCCCAACAACCTTACCACTACACATACCAAACCCCCCCAACAACAAACTTACTTCCACCCACAACGACACCACACCCCTATCCCACCACCAAACTTTGATTACACTCAACCAAACCAACCTTCATCATCACTCGATGTGTCCGACTATTATGTCGCGACCGTCGCACCATCGACGCCAAACCCCACCCAATTCACCCAAACCTCTCACGAATTTCCACCGCCGGAATTTTTTGAAGATTTCGACCCGTTTGGAATTTTCCCCAACCAAACACCCGTTGTGCAAACATTTAACAATCCACCTCCTCCTACACAAGCTATAGGTCGACAACAACGTATTCGGCGACCAACAAGATGTGGTACCGGTAATTGTTTACTCGATGTAGAAGACGAGGATGAAAATCAATAATTGTATAATTTTAAATTGTAATTTTATTTATTATATTAATGAGAATTTCCTTTTACTATATTGTGTTTTTTTAATTTATTTTATTATTAATATTATTAAATTTTTAATTATAAGATTTTAATCGATAGAATTAACATAAATCAAAAACTAAAATAAATAAATAAATAAGAATCTAAATTAAAAACAAAAATAAATATTAATTTTTTTAAATTTATATTTAATTATATAATTAAAATAAATTAAAAAAATAAAAAAATAATAATAATATAAATTAAAAACGAAAATAAATCAGAAAAAAAAAATTTCTCAAAATATATATTTTTTAATTTAATATAATATTTCTATTATTATATTAATAAAAATAATTTAAATATAATAAAATAACTAATTTATAAAACATAAAATCAGAAAACGAAAAAAAAAAGGGTGCAACGTCCAAGATGACAGACCCCTACAGCAGGTGGGGCCCAGCCGCCATCTTGGATGGAGGAGGGAAAAAGTTAAAAAAGGCCACTACGTGCCAAAATTTGTGGCATTTTGGGACTTTTTTGTAGAAGCATACTTCAAGCTCAATGTTTTGATGACGTCAACAATATTCAAGCTCATTCCGTATTGCAAAAAGTCGAGATGACAACAAAGATCAAGATCATGGCTATGCATCATCAATGGAATGCTACCGTTCGAATCAAGCTATTGTGCAACATTTTCAAGACTTGGACACAAGGCTTAGGTGTTTCAACTCTTATAAATTCTTAAAATTTCAAATTCATAAAGACCTCCAAGAAATTTTCAAATATTATCACACAATCAAAATCACTAAATTCAAATATTTTTCATACTTCTAAAAAGTGTTCATTGTTCATCATATTTCATATTTTCATTTGAACACTTGTATTGAATTTTGAGTAGTGAATTTTGAATATAGGAGAAGATCAATTTATATTGATAACAATCATTGTATTACTCACTCAAACTACAAAATTATAGAAAGTATTTCTATTTGTGACTTGTGTTCCATGGATTGTTTGGACATAAGAGTTAGTGTGGCAAGAGGATTGTTCTTGCACACTTGGTTGTTTAGTTTGTTAGAAAGTAGGCCTCACCATTGAAGGTGTGATAGGTTGTACTGTTCTAAAAAACTAGTGAAAATCTCTTTCATGTTGAAAGGGGACTGGATGTACCTTCGGATTGTGAAGGGAACTAGGATAAACCTCCGTGTCACTTTTTATTTCCTGCTTTACCGTTTTCATTCCATAAACCATAAAAAGAAAAATCCATCCATCGAAGAAAAAGAATCGAAAAATTTGATAACACCTAATTCACCCCCCTCTTAGGCGCACTTTGATCTTACAATTGCCATCAGAGCAGGTTTAGGTAACCTGTTCCTACAAGATCCTATGGCTTCCGCAAACTCGAATCCTGTTTTCAAAGATGGTGGAAGTAGCGACAAGCCTCCGCTCTTCTCTGGCGAATACTTTGATTTTTGGAAAATCAGAATGAGGGCACATCTTGAAGCCCAAGGAGAAGGCATATGGGAAGCAATCGAAGAAGGTCCGCATAATCCTGTTAATGTGATCAACAGCGTTGGAACCGCAAAGTTGAAGAATATGTATGATGAAAATGATAAAAAGAAGATCCTAAATGAGAAGAAGGCAATCAACATACTCCAAAGTGCTCTTAGTATGGACGAATTCTTCTGCGTATCACAATGCAAATCGGCTAAGGAAATTTGGGATACTTTGGTAGAAACACATGAAGGAACAACAGAAGTAAAAAGGTCAAGGCTTAACACGTTAAGTCAAGAATATGAAATGTTCCGTATGCAGCCCGAAGAATCTATTGTTGCCTTACAAAAAAGATTTTTTCATCTAACAAACCACTTGATTGCACTCGGGAAGACCTTCACCAACGACGATCTCAACTTGAAAGTCCTAAGGTCCTTGACAAGGGAATGACAACCGAAAGTGACCGTGATTTCGGAGAAGAAGAGTCTCTCAACAATGACATCCGCATCTCTATTCGACAAACTTCAAGAGCACGAATTGGAACTTGGAAGGCTCGAGAAGCACGAAAGTCAAGAGAAAAAATCCAAAGGAATTGCTTTGAAGATTGACACGAAGGATGACAAAGACGACGAGACTTCCGAAGATGAGAACTTCATGCTTCTTGTTAAGAATCTTGGTAAGTTTTTTTAACAAAAATAAAAAATTCTTCTTTTTCTAAAAAGAATAAACATTTCAGGAAGAATGATGCATCCACATCGATTCAAGAAGTCACATGTTATGAATTTGGGAAGCAAGGTCACATAAAATCGGATTGTCCAAGACTTGCAAAGAAAGGAGGATTCAAAGGCAAGAAGGACTTCAAAAATAAAAAGGCTTATGTCTCTTGGGATGACAATGAATTTAGTTCCTCATCAGAATCGGAAAGCGATGAATGTGCAAATATGGCTTTAATGGCTTCACACCACTCCGATGAAGAAAATGACGAGGTATGCTTAAAAACAACTTTTACTCAATGGTATCTCGATAGCGGTTGTTCAAAGCATATGACGGGCGATATCAATAAATTTTCAAGTCTATCTCTTAAGGCCAAAGGATACGTCACTTACGGTGATGATAATAAAGGAAGGATTCTTGGAGTTGGAACCATTGGTGCATCTCCTCATACAATCATCGAAGACGTCCTTTATGTGGAAGGCCTTAAACACAACCTTCTTAGCATAAGTCAATTGTGTGACAAAGGGTTCCGAATCAACTTCACAAAGGAGGAATGCTTGATAGAACATGAAGTCACTCATGAACTCTTGCTAAAAGGTAAAAGATTTAATAACATTTTCATGATTTCTTTTGATGACTCTTCCTTGAAGGTAAAGTGCTTAATGACAAACAACAACGAGGCATGGCTTTGGCATAAGAGGATTGCTCACATTCACATGGAGCATGTAAACAAATTAATAAAGCATGATCTAGTTGTTGGTCTTCCGAAGATAAAGTTTATCAAGGATAAGCTTTGTGACGCATGTCAAAAGGGGAAGAAAACCAAAACATCCTTCAAGACCAAGAAAATGATATCTACTTCAAGACCACTACAATTGTTACATATGAATCTCTTCGGTCCATCAAGAACAAAAAGCTTCGGAGGTAACATTTATGCCTTAGTTATTGTTGATGATTTCTCTAGATACACTTGGACTTTGTTTTTAGTGCAGAAAAGTGATGCCTTCAAAGAATTCAAGAAGTATGCCAAGCAAATTCAAAACGAGAAGTCACTCTCAATAGTCTCCATAAGAAGCGACCATGGTGGCGAATTTCAAAATTCATCATTTGAAGATTTATGTGAAGAGCATGGAATCTCTCACAATTTTTCCGCACCAAGGACTCCTCAACAAAATGGTGTCGTAGAGAGGAAGAATAGGGCATTAGTGGAACTTGCAAGGACAATGCTTAGCGACTCAAATCTTCCTAAATATTTTTGGGCGGACGCGGTTAGCACGGCTTGTTTTGTAAGTAACCGTGTCAATATTCGACCAATTCTCAAGAAGACTCCATATGAGTTGTTCAAGGGTAGGAAACCCAACATATCTTTCTTCCACATATTCGGATGCAAATGATTCGTTCTCAATAACGGCAAGGACAACCTTGGTAAGTTTGATGAGAAATCCGACGAAGGTATATTTCTTGGTTATTCTCTCTCAAGTAGAGCTTTTAGAATTTTCAATAAAAGAACACTTACTATTGAAGAATATATTCATGTTTCGTTTGATGAGACTAACCCCTCGAAAGAGGATAACATTATTGTGGATGATGATGATGATGTAGTAGATCTATCACAACAACAAAAGGAGACATCAAAGGAACAAGCAATATCACAAGAAGATGACTCACCAACTATTGAAGAACATCAAGATCTTCCAAAAGAATGGAGAACTCATAGAGATCACCCGATAGATAAAGTTATTGGTGATATTAGCCAAGGCGTTGCAACTCGACTTAATCTCAAGGATGCTTGTCTCAACATGGCGTTCGTATCTCAAATTGAACCAACAAAAATCGATGAAGCCTTAGGCGACGATCAATGGATAATAGCTATGCAATAAGAACTCAACCAATTCGAAAGGAACCAAGTTTGGACTCTTGTACCAAGACCGAACAACAAACATATCATAGGCACAAGATGGGTGTTCAAAAACAAACTTGACGAGAATGGAATCATAGTTCGTAACAAAGCAAGATTGGTCGCACAAGGCTACAACCAAGAAGAAGGAATCGACTTTGATGAAACATTCGCTCTGGTAGCAAGGTTAGAAGCAATTAGATTATTACTTGCTTACGCTTGTTCAATGAATTTTCAGTTGTACCAGATGGATGTCAAAAACGCTTTTCTAAATGGCTACATAAATGAAGAAGTCTACGTCAAACAACCTCCGGGTTTTGAAGATTTCAAGAATCCCTCTCATGTCTACAAGTTGAAGAAGGCTCTTTATGGCTTAAAGCAAGCACCAAGGGCATGGTATGATCGCCTTATCAACTTCCTATGTGAGAAGGGTTTTACGAAAGGAAAGGTTGACAAGAATTTGTTCATCAAGAATCTCAAGGGCAACACCTTACTTGTTCAAGTCTATGTCGACGACATCATCTTCGGTTCAACAAACAAAGATCTTTGCGAAGAATTCTCTCTTATGATGCAAGGAGAATTCGAGATGTCCATGATGGGAAAGATGAACTACTTCCTTGGATTACAAATCAAGCAAACAAAGGATGGCATCTTCATCAACCAATCCAAGTATTGCAAGGAATTATTGAAAAGATTTGATATGGACAATTGCAAAGAAATGTCTACTCCAATGGGATCCGGAACATATGTTGATCAAGATCTATCCAGCACTTCAATAGATATTACAAAGTATCGAGGTATGATCGGTTCACTTTTATATTTGACGGCAAGCCGTCCTGACATTATGTTTAGTGTTTGTTTGTGTGCCCGCTTTCAAGCTAATCCGAAGGAATCACATCTCACCACCGTGAAGAGGATCATGAAGTATCTCAAAGGAACGACACACGTCGGATTATGGTATCCTAAAGGTAGTACTTGTTCTTTAATTGGTTGTTCTGACGCTGATTATGCAGGATGTAAGACCGACAGAAAAAGTACAAGTGGTACTTGTCACATTCTCGGGAATGCACTAGTGTCGTGGGCATGTAAGAAGCAAGCATGCGAAGTACATCGCAGCAGGAAGTTGTTGTGCCCAAATCTTGTGGGTTAAACAACAACTCCTCGATTTTGGTATAGACCTCGGTTGTATCCCTCTCCAGTGTGACAACACAAGTGCCATCAATATCACGAAGAACCCGGCCATGCATTCAAGAACAAAGCACATAGATATCCGGCATCACTTCCTTCGAGATCATGTTCTAAATGGAGATGTTGATGTTACATTCGTGGATACACACAATCAACTCGCCGATATATTCACTAAACCGTTGGCTAAAGAGCAATTTTTCAAGATTCGACGAGAACTTGGTATTCTCAATGAAGGTGACATCTAACCTTTACTTTAAAATTGCTTGTTGTATGTTTTTATTGCATTATATGTGTGTTTGTTCACTTTTTAGTCATAAAATGCTAGCACTTCCATTTCGTCGGTTTTCGTTTTTCTCACTTTCGTATACCCGAAAATAATCGGTTTCAAAATTTTTTTTGATCGAAAGTTGCGTTTTGATGAGTGCTAACACTTTATGAAAAAAAATTTATGAAAAACTTTTTATTTTTGCTCTAAAACATGATGCTGGATTTTTCAAAAAATTCAAAATTTTTAACCGTTAACCGGTTAACGTAATAGGTTAACCGGTTAACACATCCAAAACTTGGATTTCCAGTGCAAGTTTCAGAACTTATATTCTTTTATTATTTTTTTTTGTTTTCTGTTTTACTATGTTAAGTTGCATCATGCTGAATATTATGCTTGCATATTTTTATGATTATGCTTGATTCTCTCTTCCTTTTTGCTAATGCCAAAGGGGGAGAAGAGCTTGGTTTCTAATATCTCTCTGTGCAGAATTTTGCCTCTGTTTAGATAAGGGGAGTTGCTGGACATAGGGGGAGAAGCAAGCCTAGAACAAAACATCGATCGATCAAAGCTTGTGCAAAATTCTTTTGGTTGTCATCATTGTCGCTCCCGACAAATGAGGCTAACCCAAATGAGGTACAGACGCGAACGGTCGGCGAGAGGATGAAATGAAAAGAGTCGCCAGCTAGGCATTTTTATCCCGAAGGAAAGGTAATGCTGCATGAACCTAAGAAAAGATGGATAAGACGGTTGCGAACCAGAGAGACTGAGAAAGGGGGTTGGTTACAACCTGGGAAGGTATTAGCACCCAGATTGTCCGTCGTACTCGACGGGATCCACGCTTAAAAGATTTGTGTTTTAAAGGGGTAGTGTCAGTGCAATTTGTGTATAAAGAGCTGGAAAAAGGATGTACAGGTGTCAGTGTAAAAGAAGTGTGAGGTGTATAAGTGAAGTGTCAGTGTAAGAACAAGAGTGAAATGCTCAAGAATGTGAGGCTAAGAATAATGCTGAAAGAGGGGGGGATATACAGAAACTTTTGTTCGATAACTGTTAAGTTATGCCTACGTATCCTCTCGTGCAATGAGGAAGTCAGAACACCGTAGTTCGACCCAAAGAGACTGAAAGATAAATTGACTTGTGAACTTCTTGCTTGTCTATGCTCAAGTGTATGACCTGTCTGGCTCAGGTGCAAACTGTCTTGCATTAGATGGAAGAAGCAAGTTCTCGTTTATGAGTGAATGAGATGAGAAAAGAATCCCGGAGGAGACGATTATTGTTGGTTTTTGAGCTTTCAGTCTTTTATTGCTTTTTGAAGTTTGTCGTAAGTTAATGAGCTTAAGCCTAAACCAATGGGTTAGTAAACTCATCACATCTTCCCTCTGATTAGGGGTAATGAGAATACCTTAAGTGTGAAGTCAGCATCTCACACTTAACCACCCTGATGTAGGATTAAAATCATTAACCTACTTGTGATTATTTGGATGTTTTTGTTGTTTTTGTTTAGTATTGAGTAATGAGATTAAGCCATAATCAGGGATTAAACAGACTCATTACACCATCCTAATAGAAGGATAATAGATGAGAATGTTTAAGCTGAGGAAAACTCCTCAACTTAATCCATGATTAGGGATTAAACTCATGACAAAACAAAGCCTTTATTAAGTGGATTTTAGTTAATGGTATGATGAAGAAGTGATTTTTAGGGTTTGTAAGACAACTTGAGGGGGACTTGTCCATTAACACTAGGGTTAGTCCTTCTTAACCAATTAAGGAAGAATTAGAACCCTAATGCAAGGCCCAAGTTACAAGCTTGATGTCTTGGTGATTATTAAGTGAATTGATTAGAGAATTTAAACACATCAAGGGTTTAACACTTAGGATTAAAGCTGTACACTCCATCCTAATAGAAGGATGCAGGCATAAGCTTAATCACAAAGCCTTAAAACCTTTAGGGTTTAATCCTTGAATATGAGGTGAGGAGAGAAGACTCAAAGATGACACAAAGGTGAAAGTTAAGTGGGGGACTAATCAAGCCTAATTGTTATCATGCTTGGAAGCCCTAGGGTTTATGGGGTTTAAGAGAAAGATCTTCAAAGGACCACCAAGGAGAGAAGCAGATGAAAAGATCAAGAAGCAAAGAGAAGCAAAACAACTTGCTTCACTTAAGAAGACAAGTTGCTTGAAGAAAGAAGGTAAAAAGGACAGGGAGGAGCAAGCTCACTCCAATACACACACAAAAAATGCAACAATGATGCACAAAGGAGATGAAAAGAAAATGTGAGAAGTGAAGGCAAATTCACTTCTCAGAGTACTTACCACCTGAAAAGTTAGCACAAAAGAAAGAAATAAAGTGAAAATGAAAATACTGGGATGCAAGCCGAAACCAGAAACATGTTCATGATGCAGAAGAGATTACAAGATGATATGAATGATCATACAAATGAAAACGGACAAAAGATAACTAACTAGATTAAAATGAAATTAATTAATGGAAGGATTAAAAAATTAACTAATAACTTTATCTTATATAACTAGTTAATATAGGTGTTTTCCTTTTTTTAATATAATTATTGACCTAATTTAATTAACAAAACAATTGAAATAAGTTAATTACTATAAATATTTTTCAGAATGCTATTTTTTTTAAAACAAGAAATACTAGAAAACAAAACCTAAAGAATTTGGAGTATATATTAAAAAAAGTTATGTAAAACTTAATAAACATAAAAAACAAAAGTTTGGCAAAGACCCATAACAAATGAGGCCCAAAAGGGCGCTGGATTTTGGCTAACACCGGTCGGGTCAAGCCAACCCAGACCCGGCCCGGTTGCTTTCTAAAAGGGGAAAAAACTAGGGTTTTGACGCAGCCCCCCTTGTTCTCATTCTACATTCAGCACTAAAACGAAGAGAAAAAAACCATGGTGTGACCAGCCGTTCACACCTCTCCGTATCTCCCTCTCAACATTGTAAACGAACCTCAAACGACCACTCACAGGAACAAATCACACATGGATTCTTGGTTCTTCCTCTCAATATAAACCTCAAACCATTCTCTCAATACTTAGTCGAACAAACACACACAAGAACTAGACTTTATCCTATATTCAAAAACCTAACCCCCAGTTCAATCGGTTCACAACACACAATACACAGTTTCAGAAGCAACGAAATGAGGATAAATAGAGCTACCTCAACGTGGTTCGAATCCGCTTCAAGGTAGAGTTTTTCTCTCTCTCAACTATGATTTTCTTCTTCCTCTGTTTCTTGATTTTTGATTCTCTTCTGATAAAAGTAATTTAGGGTTTTTTCTGTGAGTTGCGATTAGGGTTCTTCTAGGTTTTTTGTGAACTTTGTATCTGAGTTTTTTTTTTCAATTGCGGCTGTGAATGTTGGGCTCTTTTATTCATGAATTCGTCCTGGTTTTTATAGTGAAAATTAGGGTTTGTGTGTTTCTGAAATTTGCTGAGGAATCAAATCCGACTATGTTTGCGACACCTTTCTTGTATCAAAAAGCCTTTTTGCCAAACTTGTGAAATTTCGGTTCTGCAACTCTGTTGATACTCCTGCTCTTTTTTTTGTCTGCTTATGCCTTGGCACTGCACCCTTGTTGAATTAGTTTTAATTGACTTTGAAATGAACTGAATTGATTAGGTTCTGATTGGATTAGTTACCCCCTTTTTTACTGTCATAAACTCAATTTTCACTGCTTGTTACCATGTTAACTGTTGTGAACATTTCAACTTTTGCAGGGTCAAATTGTGGGAACCATTACCACCTCCAAGACCTGAGTTGCAAAGCGGGGATGCCCAATTAGTATTCTTCCATCACCCATCTCAACTGAGTCCACTTCAATTGGAATTGCTGTCATAGGATGATCTCTAGAGTGTGGTGGAGGAAGTCGGTCTGTATGTAGTACTTCAAAGCAAGCCTCACACAAATCAAAATCAGGACAAATAGTGCAATGCCACCTTCGCCTGAGTATAGGTGCAGTAGAACAACCATCACAACAATAATGAACAGATGAAGTGATAGTGTCTTTTTCAACCATGACTTGGTTATTTCTAGCACTTGTGTCAGCTGAGCCAGAAACTGGAACTACACTCTCAACACCATCATCCGCAGCTAACAATGTCTGCTTTAGAAAGGGGACCTGAAGCAATCTCGAAGATATGGCCAAACTGCTAGCAGTCTGAACAGCTTCATCGGACGAAAAAAAGAAGCTTCTTGAGTAATTCAACAGCAGGTGCTACACTGTGAACTCCTGAATCTTTTCCATGCAGAGCCAAGCATTCAGCATAACAATAAATAAGTTCAACTGCAGACATAACAACGTTGTTCATGGTTTGTGTGTCGGGCTGCTCAAAGTCCAAAATTCCCCATAAGACTTGCATAAGTGAATCCACCACCTCTGAGCCATTTGTCTCCAGAAATGTTGCTAAATTTGAACGGCGTTGCAATGCAATCCTACAAACTGCACGCATCTGAGCAGTGAACTCTTCGATGATCCAACTTCCTGGAGTACCATCTATCACAAGCCTCGACAACAGTAGTGAGGATGATTTGACCACTCCAAGGAGTCGCATGGTATCCTTAACTTGATGGTATATCTCTTTCTTGGGGAAAACTGCTTGTAAAACGCGACTAACAGAAGCCTGCAGAATAGGTTCCCTATCACATTCAAATATTGTTTCTAGTAATGGTTTGCACTTGAGTTTTCCCAGCTCTGTTTGTTTTTTTTTGCTAAATATTTGTCTATTGGTAGAATAGAATAATGGTGGTTCCTCTACTTGAAATTTGACTTTTCACAGCTTGTTTGTTTAAGTCTCTGAACATGTTTGTTGGTGAATATTCATGACAGGTTGGCAAGGGTATTCGATGGAGTTATGTTGGGAGAAGAAATAGAACAAGACTTGAAGGGCAAGTAGCTTCGAAGCAAATCAGATTTCTGGGTTTGACTTCACTTTGAATTTAAGTGCCTTATAATTCCTTGTTTTACATTTTCTTGAATTTCTTCTGAATACTCACTCTTTTTGGTATGAATCCATCTCATTTCTTTGACATTTTTTAACAGAATCAAGATTAATTTCCAAAGTCGTATTTACGTCACGGATTGCTGCATTAGGTTTCTTCATTTTGATGTAAACACTGGCTCGGCTTGCATACATTATGGCAGAGGTAGGATTGAGTATAATTGCCTCAGTCAACTTCTCAATTGCCTCCTCCAACTTACCTTCTGAAATGGCTTCCATGGCTGAAGCTTTAGCCAACTGTGAAGCCTCACGATTCTCTTCAGTAACCTCAACAGAAGAATCTCCCATCTTTTGTGGAGGATCATCATCAGGCTCCACAGTTTCGCCCTCGAGCTCAACATCAGACTCAACAATTTCACCTTCCTCAATTTCCTCCACCTTCACTGCCTTTTCCTCAACATTATTAATATCATCACTGCTCTCTACAAGATTTGATTTGGAATAACATATTCGGGAAAATTAGCATCGAGACCTTCAAGGTAGTCACGGAAGAAGGAGAGTGAAGGATCAGAGAGAGTTGAAGGATTGTGAATGCATATTTTTTTTACTTGTGAATGCTACTTTATCTTTTAATTTGCACTGTCATGATTTTGTAACAAATAGAATTGGAATTTGTAACATAAACAAATGTTTGGGACAACAATGGATATTTGAAATGTAGTTAGGACCTTTGGAGTATGGTCTTGAGCCTTCAGTTGTTAACAAAAACGTTATGCATTTAAATCCTTCAGTATAATTTGTCTTTGTGGTTTTCACTTCCATTTGTCCTGACAATGCACCAATCAGGATCTCAATGTCTTGCAAAACTTGGAAAATATCAATACTACCATGCTTGAGAACAATGCACCTTAACTAACACACAACAACATAAAATGAATCATGACTCCAAACAAACGTGCATCCAAATCCACCATAATCCAAATCAAACATAATACCACGAAATGCCCATGAAATGCCGTTTGAATCCGAGTCCAACACGATACCATGAAGTTTCTTTTCTCCTTTCCTTTTTTTTTGAAACCAAGGAATCAAATCCAATAAGCCATCCTCCTTAAGTTTTGAAACCAATGAATCAAGGAAGTCACACTTATTATTTTTCTTAACAAGAGTGCAATAAGTTTAACCCATGGCCTATCAATTTATTGAAAATAAATTCAAAATAACTTAAAACCACTTTGAAACTTTAGTGACGCTTAATCACCAATGAGACTCCAATTGATTGAAATGGTTTGCGGGAAACGTATTTGTAAGGTCTTTGGTGGGTAAGAATAGCTGGTGTGGCACAGGCCTATGGATCAGATCTTGGGGATTGCAACAAGTGGAGGCATAGTCACATGGGCTTTTGCAAATTGGTACAAATCTGGCCCCTTTGTGATTTCTCAAAGCATAAGTCATGAAACCTGGAGATTCTTTGGTGCATTCAAAATTTAAGGCCATGGTCCATGCTTGCATGATGATTAGAAGTCGCATTGAAGTCACATAAAGGCTTGCCATGAGAATTTGCAAGTCCTCCAATACAAGGCAATTTTGCAAAGTGGCTCGAAATTCTTCAATCTTGTGAACTTCTAACATCTTCTATGATCAAATAAAGATCATACGCAATCAAAATGACGAAGAACACCCCTTGGTTGGGTCATTGAGGGCCTCAGACACCCTGATTTTGTACTGACTTGCCCAGAAAGTCAACTCTTGATTAGACGACTTCCCCATGGAATTTCTTCATGAAAATTGACATGCATAATCCTCATATCATACAATGGCCAATAGAAACAAGAATGAGCAAAGAAATTGGAGTTATGGCCCCTGAAACCAAAACCCTAATTTTAGGTCATCTGTGCAGCCAAACCCGACTCTGCTCCTATGCCTTCCTCAGTTCTTGTGATTCTTTGACTTTCTTGACTTTGCGGGGATACAATATGATGCTTGAACATACATGGACCCCTTTGAAGTGATTGATGACCTTTGGAGTGGCTCGAGAAGCTCTTGGATTGCTCAGATCACAAACCCTAGATGCAGATGACTTAGAAGCAATGCAGTGAATCAGAAATGCGGTATGAGATGCTATGACTGAACTTATGCATATGAAGAGATCACAAGCCATGGTGTGAATGGGTGAGGGCAAACTTGGGGTGTCTACAGCTGCCTCTATTCAAACATGAGTTAGCTGTGCAGGATGTAAGCAACGGCTTAACAAGCGAACAAGATAACTTGTGGTTGAATACCAAAGACAGTCCAAAATTTGCACTCACAGAATGAAGAAGAAAAGGGATATAGATTGTAAAAGAAAATAAAGTATATTATAAAGCGCGGGCGACGGAGGACGACCGTCGAGCAGAGGACGACTGCTGGGGATGAAGCAATGACGGGGACGACCGACAAGCTGGGGAAAGATGCGGGAAACAAAGCAATGACGGGGACGGCCGACAAGCTGGGGATAGATGCGGGAAACAAAGCAATGACGGGGACGGCCGACAAGCTGGGGATAGATGCGGGAAACAAAGCAATGACGGGGACGGCCGACATGCTGGGGATATAAGAGTTTATGATGGGGACGACCATCAAGTAAAGCTGCAAAATTCTTCGGGGATTATAGGTAAGTAAAATAAATGATGAGGTACGGTCATCAAAGGTGAAGGACGATCACCTAGCAGGGGACGGCTGCTCTGTTGGGGGATAAGATAAGGGACGGTCATCTAAGGTGAAGGACGATCACCGGGCAGGGTACGGCTGCCGAAAGTATCGCGACATAGGACGAATGCCGGATAAAAAAGGTCGACGATGGGGACGGCCATCGGATAAGCATGATGAAGGACGATCATCAAGAGGTGAAGGACGATCACCTAGCAGGGTACGGCTGCTCTCAGGGTTTATCATGACATAGGACGAATGCCAGATAACAAGATCTACGATGGGGACGACCATCGGATAAAATGATGAAGGACGATCATCAGAAGGTGAAGGACGATCACCTAACAGGGGACGGCTGCTAAATATCACGACATAGGACGAATGCCGGATAGAAAAAGGGTTCCATTAATGCAGACTCCGCTGGGGAAAGGATGAGGGACGGTCATCCAAAGGTGAAGGACGATCACCTGGCAGGGTACGACTGCCGAAAGGGTATCATGACATAGGACGAATGTCAGATAGAAAGGAAACAGTTCACGAGGATTTGCTGGGACAAGTAAACACGGACGGGTGTCTATATCAAAGAAATGAGAGGTATCAGGGTTTGGGTACTGTGTATAGACTAAAGATGCGGACGAGCACCCTCAAGACTATGATACGGACGAGTATCCATGGAAACAAATGCTTGACGCATGTTCAGAGATGATGATACGGACGAGTATCAACTGGTTAACAAGGAAACACGGACGAGCGTTGATTCTGTGGAGACTCTTCTGGGGAATGGTAGACACAGACGAGGGTCTAAATTCAAGAAGACATAAGCGTTTGACACGTGTATGGATTAGAGATGCGGACGAGCATCCTTAAGACTATGATACGGACGAGTATCGGGTAGAAACAAACGTTTGTCGCATGTTCTGAGATGATGATACGGACGAGTATCAACTGGTTAACAAAGAACACGGACGAGTGTCGAATCTGAGGAGGTATAAGTGGCGTATACAAGATACGAACGAGTATCTGTACGAGTGAAACAGAAGTAATTAGTATGGGCGATGTACAAATGAATGTTTAACTCGCTGGGGAGAGTGACACGGACGGGTGTCGAAAAAGGTATATTATAAACAAGTATATGATTTACAAAGTGTTTAGGTAACTATGTTGGGGAAGGTAACACGGACGGGTGTCAGGGAATTATATATATATGTATCTGTGAGTGCAAAGGGGACGCTTTGGCTTTCTACTGGGGATATGACACGGACGGGTGTCAAGAAGTATCTGTAATATATAAGTCTGTTTATGAGTTGTAGGGCAAATGCCTTGGCTTTCTGTCGGGGAATCTGGGGAGTTTTCTGTATACCGTTGCCGGATTGTCAGTATTTACCAGTGTTTGATTTAGACAATGGCTTATGATTATGCAATATGTTGGATTTTTGCCGTAATGTTCCGTATTAGACAGAATGCTACGCTCTGCGGGGAGAATATGATGCGAATGCTATGATTATGCAAAGGTACCGATCCGGGGTACGGATCCCGTTGTGGCGTAGATCTCTGACTGATCTGCTTGAAGTGAACATCCCAGCTGGGGATGAGATCATTGGTATATCTGACATATGGGACCCTGCTTGGTGATATAGGTCACTGATAGACCTTTCTTCGGTAGTGAGGGACCCAGCTGGGGTTTGTAGAAGCTTTCTTCACTCTGTTGTGAGATCTTCGGACATTACTCTTCTGGATAGAGGCGGAAGCTCTGTGGGGGAGAAGGTTCCCTGGCTTTTGTACTCGGCAGGGAAGAAATGAGGACTGGCAACTCAGCTGGGGAGAGAACACCTCCGGTGCTAAGACCAAGTAGATAATGATTTGTCAGCTTACTGGGGTGGAGCTTTCATGCCCCATGTCGTGCTTCGAATACTTGCAATCCTGAAAAGACAGAGAAATGCACAAGTAATCCCGAGGTATCCCTTACTGGATTCCATCATAGGAATTTAGGCACTCCCGGGAGTAAGTATATTTCCTGCAAGCACGTTATTAAGAGAAGCATCTGTATTTATGCAATCAGTATCTTAAGGACATCGAACATTTTGCAAACGACAATAAAATGTACAAGACGAAACATGACTGAAAAATCTGATTTTATTAATTCATGTGCCCTGAATTGGCAAATACAGTCAAAGAAACAAATCCCCTAAAATGAGGAGATCGTTACAAATTGAGAAATAAAAGGTATTGGCAATGTTGATGACGCTTCAGGGAGCTTCCCTTTGCTATGACTCGTATGACATTTGACATCCTTCTCGTCTTGCTTTCTGAAGAAGGCTGATCCTGACCGTTTGAACCTTTTGAAACTTACCGAGTTGTGAGTGATACAGATGAATTCAGAGTGCAGTTGTTCGCTTATTCCCTTATTTTGCGTGGATCGCCCTTTCAGGTTTTCAATCCACCGGGATACCCATTTTTGCCTGAGTTGTCCAGTGCGGCTTTTCAACTCAGCGGGTGTACACATTTTTGTTTATTTCCTTTATTTTGCCCGAGTCTTTTATTCTATTTTTGACTCGCCGGGATGCCCTATTTTTTCCTGGACTTACATTCTGTTTTTATGTCCAGCGGGTCATTTTTATGCGAAGTATTTTTTAACTGCATCTGAATTCACGGGGGACGGGAAGTCTTCACCATCCATAGTACTGAGCATGAGTGCTCCACCGGAGAAAACTTTCTTCACTACGAATGGTCCTTCATAGTTCGGAGTCCACTTGCCCCTGTGGTCTGTATGAGGAGGGAGAAGTCTTTTCAGCACAAGATCTCCTACTTGGTACTCTCGGAGCCTGACTTTCTGATCGAAGGCTTTCTTCATTCTTTTCTGATACAACTGCCCATGACAGATTGCAGCCAATCTCTTCTCTTCAATCAGACTCAGTTGTTCATATCGGGATCGGACCCACTCTGCTTCGTTCAGCTTAACGTCCATTAACACCCGTAAGGAGGGTAATTCAACTTCAACAGGTAGGATTGCCTCCATACCATACACAAGCTGATACGGTGTTGCCCCAGTGGATGTCCTGATTGACGTACGGTACCCATGCAAGGCAAATGGTAACATTTCATGCCAATCTTTGTAGGTAACTACCATCTTTTGCACAATCTTCTTGATATTCTTATTAGCTGCCTCAACAACGCCATTCATCTTTGGCCTGTAAGGAGAAGAATTGTGGTGTTGGATCTTGAAGTCCCGACATAGTTCTGCCATCATTTTGTTGTTTAAGTTGGAACCATTATCAGTAATGATTTGCTCGGGAACTCCATACCGACAAATGATGTCTCTCTTCAGAAATCAGGCTACCACTTGTCTTGTAACATTTGCATAGGAAGCTGCTTCAACCCACTTGGTAAAATAGTCAATGGCAACCAGGATGAATCTGTGGCCATTTGAAGCAGTCGGTTCAATCTTGCCAATCATATCAATGCCCCACATGGCAAAGGGCCAGGGTGAAGACATCACATTCAGAGGATTGGGAGGCACATGCACTTTATCCGCATAAATCTGGCATTTATGGCATTTCCTGGCATAAACACAACAGTCGGCATCCATTGCATGCCCTCCAGCATGGGTACCAAAGGATCCTTCGTGCACCTCGTGCATCAGCAAGTGTGCTTCTGTTCTATCAACGCATCTGAGGAGTACCATATCAAAGTTTCTCTTATAGAGGGAACCATCGGTATTCAGGAAGAAACTACCAGCGAGCCTTCTTAATGTCTTCTTGTCATTGGACGATGCCGCAGGCGGGTATGTTTGATCCTCCAAGAAGCACTTAATGTCATGGAACCAAGGCTTATCATCTTTGGCAATATCCGCTGCAAATACATATGCTGGTCTATCAAGCCTGGATACTGCAATTTGAGGTACAAAGTTGGCAGTTTGAACTTTGATCATGGATGAAATGGTAGCAAGGGCATCTGCAAATTGATTCTCGTCCCGAGGGATATACTCAAGCTTGACTGTTGTGAAGAAAGTCAACAACCTCCTCGTATAATCCCGGTAAGGTATCAGATGATCCTGGTGGGTGTACCATTTGCCGTTGGTTTGATTGATTACCAAAGCTGAATCTCCGAATACCGTTAAAGTCTTGATCCTGAGGTCAATGGCTTCCTCAAGACCCATAATGCAAGCTTCGTATTCGGCTTCATTGTTAGTGCAGTTAAAGGTGAGCTTTGCCGAGAAAGGCAGGTGAACTCCCTTAGGTGTAATGAGTACTACACCAACACCACGACCATTCATATTAACAGCCCCGTCAAACATCATAGTCCATTCTTCTTCTGGGTCAGGCCCTTCAGTGTGAACAGGCTCTTCATGATCTTTTGCCTTTATGAACATGATATCTTCATCAGGGAAGTCAAATCTCATAGGCTGGTAATCATCGATGGGTTGCTCAGCAAGATAATCAGACAATACACTGCCCTTGATGGCTTTCTGAGATGTGTACTGAATGTCATACTCTGTGAGGATCATTTGCCATCTTGCAACCCGTCCGGTAAGTGCTGACTTCTCAAATATGTATTTAACTGGGTCCATCTTCGAGATCAACAAGGTAGTATGGGTCAACATATACTGTCTCAGTCGGCGAGCAGCCCACGCTAAAGCACAACAAGTTTTCTCGAGCAGTGAATAACGTTGTTCACAGTCGGTAAACTTTTTGCTCAGGTAGTATATTGCATACTCTTTTCGACCAGACTCGTCATGCTGGCCCAGCACACACCCCATTGACTCTTCTAATACTGTTAAGTACATTATCAGAGGTCTTCCTTCAACTGGAGGCATAAGGATTGGAGGTTCTTGCAAGTACTCCTTGATCTTGTCAAAGGCCTTCTGGCAGTCTTCATTCCACCTGACCGTTTGTTCTTTTCTTAACAGTTTGAACAAAGGTTCACATGTTGCTGTTAGGTGAGATATGAACCGCGAAATGTAGTTCAATCTACCCAAGAAACCCCGAACTTCTTTCTCAGTCTTCGGTGCAGGCATTTCTTGAATAGATTTAACTTTATCAGGGTCAACTTCAATCCCTTTCTCGCTTACAATAAATCCCAGCAGCTTACCGGATCGCACCCCGAATGTGCACTTGTTGGGGTTTAACTTCAGTTGGTATTTCCTCAGACGCTTGAACAACTTCAACAGATTCACCAGGTGGTCTTCTTCTGTGAGGGACTTGGCAATCATGTCATCCACATAACATTCAATTTCTTTATGGATCATGTCATGGAATAATGTTACCATAGCCCGTTGGTAAGTCGCACCAGCATTCTTCAGTCCGAATGGCATCACCTTGTAACAGAACGTGCCCCAGGGTGTGATAAAAGTGGTCTTCTCCCTGTCTTCAGGTGACATCTTGATCTGATTGTATCCAGAAAATCCGTCCATGAAGGAGAATACTGAGAACTGAGCCGTATTATCGACCAATACATCAATGTGAGGTAAAGGGAAATCATCCTTCGGGCTGGCTCTGTTCAGATCCCGGTAGTCCACACACATTCTCACTTTGCCATCTTTCTTAGGCACGGGTACAATATTGGCAACCCACGGCGGATAGCTAGTCACAGCAAGGAACCCGGTGTCCCACTGCTTTTGTACCTCTTCTTTTATCTTCATTGCCATATCTGGGCGAGTACGGCGCAGCTTCTGTTTAACCGGCGGGCAGTCCTCTTTCAAAGGCAGCCTGTGCACGACAATATCGGTGTCCAACCCTGGCATGTCCTGATAAGACCAAGCAAACACATCCACATACTCCCGAAGCATGTCAATCAACTGTTCTTTCACTGAGTCTTGTAGGCAGGCCCCGATCTTGACCTCTTTCACATCTTCTTCCGTACCAAGATTAATCGTTTCAACCTCCTCCTGGTGAGGAGTGATAACCTTCTCCTCTTGCCTTAACAACCTGGCTAGCTCTTCAGGAAGCTCATAATCTTCTTCAACCCCTTCATCAGCTTGATTGATCGGATTGTCAAAGTCATACGAAGCCATAGTTATGCTGTTGTCGGTGCAGTCTGAAAGGCATTCTCTGCAAGGTTTTAGATTGTTCATTTTAGTGATTGATTTTAATCTTTGTTTAGAAAAAGTGAAGTAAAGCTATCATTTTGGAAAACATTGCCATTTTATTTTTGTACAAAAAGAAAAAAAATGGAAAAACAGTGAGCGGAAAAGAAAAAAAAGACTCATTTGCAAAAGATGTCCGATATTCATTGATTGATCTGTTTGCACAAAATTACACGATGGCCCGATTACAAAATGAGTCTTGTCATCTTGGGCAAGATGCAAGACTTGATGCATGCTTAAAATATACAGGAAATAAAAATTACTCTTCAGGAGTAACCCTTATAATTTCCCGGGAAGACCAGTTTGAGATACGGCTCCCCGGGGTCCTTGGACGTATCCAGCTCTCTAGGTTGCGCTCAGCTTCCGACTCATCTTCCAAGTTGTTCACTGCATCCGGGGTGAGCATCCCCCCACTGACAAAACTGGGCTTCTTAGCAGCCTCTGATTGATCTTGTTGAGTTGGTTTGTAACCCAACCCAAATCTGTCTTCCTTCTTCTCCACGGGCAGCAGCTTGCCCTAGCCTTGGGCCGTCCCCTCTTCAACAACCTTCCTGGCTTGCTGATAAGATGTCATGGAAGTTCCAAGTACAGCAGATGCTTCATTAATGTTTAGGGCCTCAAACCCTTGGCTCATGGTTTCATGGATCTCTCCATCCATCTCAATATATTTGTATGTAGCCAGGTGGCTAACAAAGATATCTTCTTCACCACAGATGGTGATAATCTGGCCTTCCCACTCGAATTTCAACTTCTGGTGAAGGGTAGATGTAACTGCGCCAGCGGCATGGATCCAAGGTCTACCCAACAAACAGTTGTAGGCCGGCTGAATGTCCATCACATAGAAGGTAATTTTAAAAGTCTGTGGGCCAATCATCACCGGTAGATCAATCTCTCCTAGCACTGATCTCTTAGAGCCGTCAAATGCTCTTACTACCAAATTACTTGGACGCAATGCGAAGCCATCGTATTCCAGCTTCACCAAGGCTTTCTTTGGTAAAACATTGAGTGAAGACCCAGTGTCTACCAGTACATGTGATAGAACAGCACCCTTGCATTCAAGAGTGATGTGTAAAGCCTTGTTGTGGTTGCTTCCCTCAGTTGTTAGATCAGCATTGGTAAAACCCAATCCATGGCTAGTATTGACATTTGCTACCACGGTTTCCAGCTGATTAACGGTGATCTCCTATGGCACATATGTTGCGTGCAAGACTTTTAGTAATGCATTCCGGTGAGCTTCGGAACACATCAGCAGGGATACTATGGAGATTTTTGAGGGAGTTTGGTGAAGCTGATCCACCACCTTGTAATCACTCCTCTTTATAATTCTCATGAACTCGTCCACATCTTGCTCAAAAGACGTCTTCTGAGTTTCCTTGAGAATGGGTTCTTCAGATATTACACTCTTTCCCTTCGCTTTGGCAGCAGCATCTGCTTCAGCATTAGGTCTTTGTGATTGCGAGGCAAAAAGGCGTCCGCTTCTGGTGAAGCCTCCGCCTCCCCCGAAATTATCAATCTGTGGAGAAGAGGTTGAAGAGTCAAGAGTGATTTTCTCCCCATTGCAGTAAAGATCAGAGCCATAATGCCAAGGGATGGCATTACTGCTTTCATATGGAACTGGTCCAGGTACCGTGATGGTGACCGGACTGACTGCAGCAGAAGAGGGTGTTGAAATAGTGTGTGGATCATAGTAGATGGTGACCGGTGTCCTGGCAGGAGATGCCACTGTTTGTTGTTGAAAACTGTTGTTAGGAGGAACATAAGATGGATCATAATAAATAGTGACTGCTGAGATATTTGTTGGTGTCGTAGAAGATCTTGCTGGATAAATGGATGTTGATGTTGTAGGAGATTCTGAATGAAGGGGTGCTGATGTTGTAGAAGAGATGGTGGTTGATATCTGGTTTGTTGAAGTGATAGATGAAGCGTTTGTTGATGAAATCGAGGAGTTGTTTGGAACGATTGTTGTTGCAGTTGTAGGAGACTCAGGAACCGTTGTCAAAGAGATTGCTGGATTTGTAGGTGTTGACATTGTGATTTGAAGTAAGCCACTCTGGATAAGACCATCTATGCCGCTTCTCAAGTTATCACACCCGTTTACCGAAATGTTGCAATAACCACAACCGAGCTCACACCCGGGGAACATCTGGCATTCTAGGAGCTGAGCTTTGATTTCTACCAGAGGTGTCCGAATCTGCCCAACACTGGTGATTAAGAAAGACAGCTTGTCTTCCTCAATAACATTAATCCTTGGTCCTCCATGATTGGGCATGGGATTCTTGTTGACATTCGGAGGGGGTGCAAAGTTTAGAGCTTTAGAATCTACCAAATCTTGTACCTTCATTTGTAAACCCCTGCATTTCTCTGTACTGTGGCCAGGTGCATTGGAATGAAAAGCACACCGGGCGTTGACATCGTAATTTCTTGGCAGATTGGAAGGATCTGGTGGTGCCAATGTCCTTAATTCAACCAAGTTGAGTTTTAGGAGTTGTGGCAATAAAGCGGCATAAGTCATAGGGATAGGGTCAATCACCCTATTTGCCTGTGATGGCCTTTGCTGAAAGGGTCTTTGTTGATTGTTGCTGTTGTTATTGCTATTGTTGTAGTTTCTCTGAGGCGGATATTGAACTTGTTGTTGGTAGTGGGGTTGTTGTTGTGGTTGATATGCTGGTTGCTGAGAAATTGGAGCTGGAATAGTGACAGCTGCCACTGACCTATGATCATACTGAGGTCTGCCCCTGTTGGTGTGAATAGCATTAGTCTCACCGGTTCTTCTTGGCCCCACAAAAGGTTTTCTGGGGTTGCTGGACGAGCTCGCACCGTTATCAGAAATTTTGCCCATCTTTAATAGGCTCTCAATCCTTTCTCCATCTATGACTACGTCAGCGAAGCTGGTGGAAGAAAAGGCAGCTAGCCTGTCAATATATGTCCCTTGAAGGGTGTTCATAAACATGTCGGCCATTTCCCTTTCCGACATGGGTGGCTGGACAGTAGCAGCAAACTGTCTCCACCTCTGGGCGTATTCCCGGAAGCTTTCTCTGGATGATTGAGACATTCCCATCAGGAGGGTCCTGTTAGGAGCCATATCCAAGTTGTATTGGTACTGTCTGATGAAGGCCTCAGCTAGGTCCTTCCAGCATCTGATGGTTGCTCTGGTCAAGTAAGAGTACCATTCTCTTGAGGCTCCAGTTAAACTGTCTTCGAAATAAAACATCCACAGTTTTTCATCCATGGTATATGCCTTCAGCCTCCCCAAAAAGGATTGCAAGTGGGTTCGTGGACAGGAAGTTCCGTTGTACTTCTCGAAGCACGGGGGTTTAAACTTGTGGGGAATCTTTACCCCGTCCACTAATCCCATATCCATGACATCAAAGCCCAGGGAATTCTGAGACTCCAGAGACCTCAATTTCTCAGCAATTTCATCCAGCCTTCTGTCATAGGCTTCATCCCCAGCTCCCATCACAGTGAATTGATCCTCTTGGGCGTCTTCTTGTAATACTCTGCCCGCAGTAGCATTCCCTTGCACATTAGCAGGGATGTTGATCTCTGGATGAAGATGAGGCCCATACACTGGTGGATTCACATGAGGTTGAACCCTCTCATTATTGCTCGTTCCTCCAGTCCCCAGATGGGGTTCTTCTTGGGTCTGTCTCTCTACCAATGCCCTTAATCTCTCTTAACTTTGAGCCAAGCCATTCATCACCTCCATGAACTGGGTCATCTGGTTTCTCATCTCCAGTCTCTCATTGGCCATTTGAGTCCTGACCTCTGTAAGGTCCTGCTGTACTTGGTCCATTTGTATACCCGGAAGGTTGTTGCGAGTGGGATATCTGTGCGGACGGTTGAGTGGGAACACCCGACGGCGAGCAATAATTCCTGAACTACAACAGAGTTAGTAACAAACAAAACAAAAACCTACAAAACAAAACAAAAGTTAGTATGCAATGCAGTATGCTCATTTGTTTCCAAGGTATCCGGCTTGGCATTTGGTTTTGACCTTTCCAGACCCCTGAAGAAGGTGCTTTGATGTTGCTTGGGAGGAAGAGATTCAAATAAAACAAACTAAAAAAAATATATTACAAATGGTGAATCATACATAGTTTGCAATACATGCCCCTGAGGGGTCAAAAATACAACATAAAAGAAAAGTACATGAAATGAAAGCAACAACAAGCAAAAGGTCAGACACCAAGACCAAACTCATCCTCCTTAACTTCTTTCAGAAGTGCTTCAGTTACAGGATCAGCTGGATGCTCTGTGAGGTTCCTGATAAGAAGGTTTCTGGTGACAATAGCAGTGGTCAGCTTCTTGCGTTTGTCTTGTTCCTTTGTCCTCTTCACACCAGCCCTAAGCTTCAATTCTGAGATTTCCTTCTGGGCTGCCAGCAAAGCTTCCTGTTGCTTCTTCTCATTAGCCTCCAATTGCTCAATCTTGTCCTGAGTCCTCTTATCTTCTTGAGTGCGAGCTTCAGTGATCCTGACCCACCTAGCTTGACTTTCCTTCAGATAGAGATCAGTTCTGGCCTTCTGAAACTGGGCCTCTTTACAGGCATTCTTCAAGATCTTCTCTCCTGCTCTCGATTTCTTGATGTAGTCCTCTGATTTCTCAATCCTGACTAGATGCTCCACTTTAAGCTTTTCTAACCTCTCAATGTCTAGACGACCATCACTTCTCTCCCAGAGGGTCTTCTGCAGAGCTTGAGACAGGTTCTCATTCCTCTCCTTCAGTTTCTCAAATTCTTCCAGGCTGACAGTGGCTGGAGGTGGTGCTGTGGATGGTCCAGGTGCATCTTCAATGGTGAAAGGCATCCCAGAAATCTGAGCCCTAGTATGAGACCACTCATAATATTGTGCTGAGGCCACATTGTTGCATCTCCCAAGAATGGTCATCCCTTTGGTCTGGACATTGTCCCAAGCCCAGGATGCTTGCCTGACAATAGCTAGATTAGGCTTAATCTCACAATAAAGGGTTTCAGCCAAGTCTTGTGCTCTAGGAGGGTGAACCAAAGCGTAGCCCAATTGTCTTTTGAATAGCAGAGGGTTGTAGTTGATGCAACCCTTTACTCCTATCAGAGGTACATTGGGGAACTGCCCACAACTAGTAATTATGTCCCTGCCTTTGGTGCTCTGGGTGCACCATCTGATGTCATCTGAAGTTAAAGCAGTGAGTCTTTTAGCCCAATTCCTGTGTTGGTGAGGATTTAGGAAGGCATCAGTCTTGGGTAAGTGTTTAAGCAGCCAGGTATGAAATAGAGGAGCACAGCATCTCACCAATCTCCCTCTCTGCTTCTCATTCCTTTGGTGAACAGAATAGTAGAAATCTCCCAACAAGGTGGGTACTGGGTTTCTCAAAAGGAAGAGATGAATAGCATTTTTGCTGATAAACTTGGGCTCATCTGCAAAAAGTATAACCCCATATATACTGAGGGATAGTAATGCACAGACTGCCTTCCATTCTCCCAAGGAGGCCTTCAGGATGGCCTGAGAAGTCAAGAAATCCAAGTGTAGACCAGGGATGCTAGCCTTTGTAGTCATGTTCTGCTCAATCAGAATAGGTTCCAAATACAGTGCCTTTGCCAACTCTTCACTGCTGGGAGAAGGCATCTCTGGGTTGAAGGGGATACCACCCCTGACAGGTACTCCAATCAATGATGAGAACTCCTCCAGCAGAGGTCCTATCTGAAAATTCTGGAAGGTGAAGCATCTCAAAGGAGGGTCATAGAACTGTAGGCAAGTGTGAATTAAACTCCTCTGAGAAGGGTCCAAGTCCATAACCATATCAAGGATGCTTCCATAATGTTCTCTGAATAGTGGGATATGGTCTGGAGTGATAAGTGCTTGGACCTGTCTGATGCCAGCCAACACAGGCTCGAAGAAATGATATGAAATGTTGCTCTTCTTGGGTGCCATGTCTGCTGATGAAGAGCTGAATACTGATGATGAAGACTGGTACTGAAGATGAATTACTGGTAGGCTGATGATGAAGGTACTGAGGCAAACCACTGATGAAGATTGCTGAAGCAGGTATCTGATGAGCAAAGGTCCATACAGATGAAGGGGTCAAAACCAAGCCAACCACTGATGATTACTGCCTTGCTCATCAGATACCTGATTACTACCCCTAATGAGGTATGCGAATGATATGCAAGGGTTTGTGATCAAGCTGGATCTGATTACTGCCTTGATATAAGTCCATGTATGTCTAAGAAGTCCATATGGAGGTTCATAAGTCCAGTAACCAAGGTGGGGGACTCAAATAAAGAGTCACATATCCAGGGTTAAATCACAAGAACTGTCCAAAGTGAAGCATTCTCAAACACAATAAGTATTAGGGTATGATGTGGCCAATGGTTCCTGCAATGATGATGCAATGATGATGTATGCGAATGATATGCAAGGGTTTGTGATCAAGCTGGATCTGATTACTGCCTTGATATAAGTCCATGTATGTCTAAGAAGTCCATATGGAGGTTCATAAGTCCAGTAACCAAGGTGGGGGACTCAAATAAAGAGTCACATATCCAGGGTTAAATCACAAGAACTGTCCAAAGTGAAGCATTCTCAAACACAATAAGTATTAGGGTATGATGTGGCCAATGGTTCCTGCAAACCTGTAAACAGCCCAACCCCCTCACAGGTGGTGTTCTAGAACAAGGATCCTCAGACTTGGATCAGTTATGAGAAGTGTAAACACTTCTAACCCGGAGGTACAGTGTTTACAATAACCATAAAAGATCCTCCTCTAATTCACCTCAGTTTCTGAAGGTCAATACTAAAGGTCATCCAGACTTAGCAGGCTTCCCAGATAGCCCTAGCACTACAGGAAATCTGTAGCACAGAGTTCTCAAGAAGAAACCCATATCTGAACCGTGTTTCATATTCCCGCACCAGACCGAAATGGAATGGGAAAGAACATGAACCACTCTAGCCTAGGTGTCACTCAGGTCCCAGGTATAGGACCTTAAACTCTCAATAGAATCCCACCCACCAAGACAGAAAACAGATCCAGCCAGATAACAGTATGACAGTATGATGTATATAAAGCTGTAAAAGAAAGCAATAAATAACTGTACATAAAGCAATAAATAAAAGCAACTATATAAACACAACTATCACAAACATCCCAGTAAACACAAATCAATCAAGCGCTAGGAGGAACCCACAAAAAGAACCAGAAGCCCTGGTTGCAGTATAAGGGTCCCCAGCAGAGTCGCCAAGCTGTCGCTCCCGACAAATGAGGCTAACCCAAATGAGGTACAGACGCGAACGGTCGGCGAGAGGATGAAATGAAAAGAGTCGCCAGCTAGGCATTTTTATCCCGAAGGAAAGGTAATGCTGCATGAACCTAAGAAAAGATGGATAAGACGGTTGCGAACCAGAGAGACTGAGAAAGGGGGTTGGTTACAACCTGGGAAGGTATTAGCACACAGATTGTCCGTCGTACTCGACGGGATCCACGCTTAAAAGATTTGTGTTTTAAAGGGGTAGTGTCAGTGCAATTTGTGTATAAAGAGATGGAAAAAGGATGTACAGGTGTCAGTGTAAAAGAAGTGTGAGGTGTATAAGTGAAGTGTCAGTGTAAGAACAAGAGTGAAATGCTCAAGAATGTGAGGCTAAGAATAATGCTGAAAGAGGGGGGGGGGATATACAGAAACTTTTGTTCGATAACTGTTAAGTTATGCCTACGTATCCTCTCGTGCAATGAGGAAGTCAGAACACCGTAGTTTGACCCAAAGAGACTGAAAGATAAATTGACTTGTGAACTGCTTGCTTGTCTATGCTCAAGTGTATGACCTGTCTGGCTCAGGTGCAAACTGTCTTGCATTAGATGGAAGAAACAAGTTCTCGTTTATGAGTGAATGAGATGAGAAAAGAATCCCGGAGGAGACGATTATTGTTGGTTTTTGAGCTTTCAGTCTTTTATTGCTTTTTTAAGTTTGTTGTAAGTTAATGAGCTTAAGCCTAAACCAATGGGTTAGTAAACTCATCACATCTTCCCTCTGATTAGGGGTAATGAGAATACCTTAAGTGTGAAGTCAGCATCTCACACTTAACCACCCTGATGTAGGATTAAAATCATTAACCTACTTGTGATTATTTGGATGTTTTTGTTGTTTTTGTTTAGTATTGAGTAATGAGATTAAGCCATAATCAGGGATTAAACAGACTCATTACACCATCCTAATAGAAGGATAATAGATGAGAATGTTTAAGCTGAGGAAAACTCCTCAACTTAATCCATGATTAGGGATTAAACTCATGACAAAACAAAGCCTTTATTAAGTGGATTTTAGTTAATGGTATGATGAAGAAGTGATTTTTAGGGTTTGTAAGACAACTTGAGGGGGACTTGTCCATTAACACTAGGGTTAGTCCTTCTTAACCAATTAAGGAAGAATTAGAACCCTAATGCAAGGCCCAAGTTACAAGCTTGATGTCTTGGTGATTATTAAGTGAATTGATTAGAGAATTTAAATACATCAAGGGTTTAACACTTAGGATTAAAGCTGTACACTCCATCCTAATAGAAGGATGCAGGCATAAGCTTAATCACAAAGCCTTAAAACCTTTAGGGTTTAATCCTTGACTATGAGGTGAGGAGAGAAGACTCAAAGATGACACAAAGGTGAAAGTTAAGTGGGGGACTAATCAACCCTAATTGTTATCATGCTTGGAAGCCCTAGGGTTTGTGGGGTTTAAGAGAAAGATCTTCAAAGGACCACCAAGGAGAGAAGCAGATGAAAAGATTAAGAAGCAAAGAGAAGCAAAACAACTTGCTTCACTTAAGAAGACAAGTTGCTTGAAGAAAGAAGGTAAAAAGGACAGGGAGGAGCAAGCTCACTCCAATACACACAAAAAAAATGCAACAATGATGCACAAAGGAGATGAAAAGAAAATGTGAGAAGTGAAGGCAAATTCACTTCTCAGAGTACTTAACACCTGAAAAGTTAGCACAAAAGAAAGAAATAAAGTGAAAATGAAAATACTGGGATGCAAGCCGAAACCAGAAACATGTTCATGATGCAGAAGAGATTACAAGATGATATGAATGATCATACAAATGAAAACGGACAAAAGATAACTAACTAGATTAAAATGAAATTAATTAATGGAAGGATTAACAAATTAACTAATAACTTTATCTTATATAACTAGTTAATATAGGTGTTTTCCTTTTTTTTTATATTTTTTTTTATATAATTATTGACCTAATTTAATTAACAAAACAATTGAAATAAGTTAATTACTATGAATATTTTTCAGAATGCTATTTTTTTTTAAAACAAGAAATACTAGAAAACAAAACCTAAAGAATTTGGAGTATATATTAAAAAAAGTTATGTAAAACTTAATAAACAAAAAAAACAAAAGTTTGGCAAAGACCCATAACAAATGAGGCCCAAAAGGGCGCTGGATTTTGGCTAACACCGGTCGGGTCAAGCCAACCCAGACCCGGCCCGGTTGCTTTCTAAAAGGGGAAAAAAACTAGGGTTTTGACGCATCCCCCCTTGTTCTCATTCTACATTCAGCACTAAAACGAAGAGAGAAAAACCATGGTGTGACCAGCCGTTCACACCTCTCCGTATCGCCCTCTCAACATTGTAAACGAACCTCAAACGACCACTCACAGGAACAAATCACACATGGATTCTTGGTTCTTCCTCTCAATATAAACCTCAAACCATTCTCTCAATACTTAGTCGAACAAACACACACCAGAACTAGACTTTATCCTATATTCAAAAACCTAACCCCCAGTTCAATCGATTCACAACACACAATACACAGTTTCAGAAGCAACGAAATGAGGATAAATGGAGCTACCTCAACATGGTTCGAATCCGCTTCAAGGTAGAGTTTTTCTCTCTCTCAACTATGATTTTCTTCTTCCTCTGTTTCTTGATTTTTGATTCTCTTCTGATAAAATTAATTTAGGGTTTTTTCTGTGAGTTGCGATTAGGGTTCTTCTAGGTTTTTTGTGAACTTTGTATCTGAGTTTTTTTTTTCCAATTGCGGCTGTGAATGTTGGGCTCTTTTATTCATGAATTCGTCCTGGTTTTTATAGTGAAAATTAGGGTTTGTGTGTTTTTGAAATTTGCTGAGGAATCAAATCCGACTATGTTTGCGACACCTTTCTTGTATCAAAAAGCCTTTTTGCCAAACTTGTGAAATTTCGGTTCTGCAACTCCGTTGATACTCCTGCTTTGTTTTTTTTTGTCTGCTTATGCCTTGGCACTGCACCCTTGTTGAATTAGTTTTAATTGACTTTGAAATGAACTGAATTGATTAGGTTCTGATTGGATTAGTTACCCCCTTTTTTACTGTCATAAACTCAATTTTCACTGCTTGTTACCATGTTAACCGTTGTGAACATTTCAACTTTTGCAGGGTCAAATTGTGGGAACCATTACCACCTCCAAGACCTGTGCTGCATAGCGGGGATGCCCAATTAGTATTCTTCCATCACCCATCTCAACTGAGTCCACTTCAATTGGAATTGCTGTCATAGGATGATCTCTAGAGTGTGGTGGAGGAAGTCGGTCTGTATGTAGTACTTCAAAGCAAGCCTCACACAAATCAAAATCAGGACAAATAGTGCAATGCCACCTTCGCCTGAGTATAGGTGCAGTAGAACAACCATCACAGCAATAATGAACAGATGAAGTGATAGTGTCTTTTTCAACCATGACTTGGTTATTTCTAGCACTTGTGTCAGCTGAGCCAGAAACTGGAACTACACTCTCAACACCATCATCCGCAGCTAACAATGTCTGCTTTGGAAAGGGGACCTGAAGCAATCTCGAAGATATGGCCAAACTGCTAGCAGTCTGAACAGCTTCATCGGACGAAAAAAAGAAGCTTCTTGAGTAATTCAACAACAGGTGCTACACTGTGAACTCCTGAATCTTTTCCATGCAGAGCCAAGCATTCAGCATAACAATAAATAAGTTCAACTGCAGACATAACAACGTTGTTCATGGTTTGTGTGTCGGGCTGCTCAAAGTCCAAAATTCCCCATAAGACTTGCATAAGTGAATCCACCACCTCTGAGCCATTTGTCTCCAGAAATGTTGCTAAATTTGAACGGCGTTGCAATGCAATCCTACAAACTGCACGCATCTGAGCAGTGAACTCTTCGATGATCCAACTTCCTGAAGTACCATCTATCACAAGCCTCGACAACAGTAGTGAGGATGATTTGACCACTCCAAGGAGTCGCATGGTATCCTTAACTTGATGGTATATCTCTTTCTTGGGGAAAACTGCTTGTAAAACGCGACTAACAGAAGCCTGCAGAATAGGTTCCCTATCACACTCAAATATTGTTTCTAGTAATGGTTTGCACTTGAGTTTTCCCAGCTCTGTTTGTTTTTTTTTGCTAAATATTTGTCTGTTGGTAGAATAGAATAATGGTGGTTCCTCTACTTGAAATTTGACTTTTCACAGCTTGTTTGTTTAAGTCTCTGAACATGTTTGTTGGTGAATATTCATGACAGGTTGGCAAGGGTATTCGATGGAGTTATGTTGGGAGAAGAAATAGAACAAGACTTGAAGGGCAAGTAGCTTCGAAACAAATCAGATTTCTGGGTTTGCCTTCACTTCGAATTTAAGTGCCTTATAATTCCTTGTTTTACATTTTCTTGAATTTCTTCTGAATACTCACTCTTTTTGGTATGAATCCATCTCATTTCTTTGACATTTTTTAACAGAATCAAGATTAATTTCCAAAATCGTATTTACGTCACGGATTGCTGCATTAGGTTTCTTCATTTTGATGTAAACACTGGCTCGGCTTGCATACATTATGGCAGAGGTAGGATTGAGTATAATTGCCTCAGTCAACTTCTCAATTGCCTCTTCCAACTTACCTTCTGAAATGGCTTCCATGGCTGAAGCTTTAGCCAACTGTGAAGCCTCACGATTCTCTTCAGTAACCTCAACAGAAGAATCTCCCATCTTTTGTGGAGGATCATCATCAGGCTCCACAGTTTCGCCCTCGAGCTCAACATCGGACTCAACAATTTCACCTTCCTCAATTTCCTCCTCCTTCACTGCCTTTTCCTCAACATTATTAATATCATCATTGCTCTCTACAGGATTTGATTTGGAATAACATATTCGGGAAAATTAGCATTGAGACCTTCAAGGTAGTCACGGAAGAAGGAGAGTGAAGGATTGTGAATGCATATTTTTTTTTACTTGTGAATGCTACTTTATCTTTTAATTTGCACTGTCATGATTTTGTAACAAATAGAATTGGAATTTGTAACATAAACAAATGTTTGGGACAGCAATGGATATTTGAAATGTAGTTAGGACCTTTGGAGTATGGTCTTGAGCCTTCAGTTGTTAACAAAAACGTTATGCATTTAAATCCTTCAGTATAATTTGTCTTTGTGGTTTTCACTTCCATTTGTCTTGACAATGCACCAATCAGGATCTCAAGTCTTGCAAAACTTGGAAAATATCAATACTACCATGCTTGAGAACAATGCACCTTAAATAACACACAGCAACATAAAATGAATCATGACTCCAAACAAACGTGCATCCAAATCCACCATAATCCAAATCAAACATAATACCACGAAATGCCCATGAAATGTCGTTTGAATCCGAGTCCAACACGATACCATGAAGTTTCTTTTCTCCTTTCCTTTTTTTTTGAAACCAAGGAATCAAATCCAATAAGCCATCCTCCTTAAGTTTTGAAACCAATGAATCAAGGAAGTCACACTTATTATTTTTCTTAACAAGAGTGCAATAAGTTTAACCCATGGCCTATCAATTTATTGAAAATAAATTCAAAATAACTTAAAACCACTTTGAAACTTTAGTGACGCTTAATCACCAATGAGACTCCAATTGATTGAAATGGTTTGCGGGAAACGTATTTGTAAGGTCTTTGGTGGGTAAGAATAGCTGGTGTGGCACAGGCCTATGGATCAGATCTTGGGGATTGCAACAAGTGGAGGCATAGTCACATGGGCTTTTGCAAATTGGTACAAATCTGGCCCCTTTGTGATTTCTCAAAGCATAAGTCATGAAACCTGGAGATTCTTTGGTGCATTCAAAATTTAAGGCCATGGTCCATGCTTGCATGATGATTAGAAGTCGCATTGAAGTCACATAAAGGCTTGCCATGAGAATTTGCAAGTCCTCCAATACAAGGCAATTTTGCAAAGTGGCTCGAAATTCTTCAATCTTGTGAACTTCTAACATCTTCTATGACAAATAAAGATCATACGCAATCAAAATGACGAAGAACACCCCTTGGTTGGGTCATTGAGGGCCTCAGACACCCTGATTTTGTACTGACTTGCCCAGAAAGTCAACTCTTGATTAGACGACTTCCCCATGGAATTTCTTCATGAAAATTGACATGCATAATCCTCATATCATACAATGGCCAATAGAAACAAGAATGAGCAAAAAATTTGGAGTTATGGCCCCTGAAACCAAAACCCTAATTTTAGGTCATCTGTGCAGCCAAACCCGGCTCTGCTCCTATGCCTTCCTCAGTTCTTGTGATTCTTTGACTTTCTTGACTTTGCGGGGATACAATATGATGCTTGAACATACATGGACCCCTTTGAAGTGATTGATGACCTTTGGAGTGGCTCGAGAAGCTCTTGGATTGCTCAGATCACAAACCCTAGATGCAGATGACTTAGAAGCAATGCAGTGAATCAGAAATGCGGTATGAGATGCTACGACTGAACTTATGCATATGAAGAGATCACAAGCCATGGTGTGAATGGGTGAGGGCAAACTTGGGGTGTCTACAATCATCAAAAAGGGGGAGAATGTAGAAGCATACTTCAAGCTCAATGTTTTGATGACATCAACAATATTCAAGCTCATTCTGTATTGCAAAAAGTCGAGATGACAACAAAGATCAAGATCATGGCTATGCATCATCAATGGAATGCTACCGTTTGAATCAAGATATTGTGCAACATTTTCAAGACTTGGACACAAGGCTTAGGTGTTTCAACTCTTATAAATTCTTAAAATTTCAAATTCATAAAGACCTCCAAGAAATTTTCAAATATTATCACACAATCAAAATCACTAAATTCAAATATTTTTCATACTTCTAAAAAGTGTTCATTGTTCATCATATTTCATATTTTCATTTGAACACTTGTATTGAATTTTGAGTAGTGAATTTTGAATATAGGAGAAGATCAATTTATATTGATACCAATCATTGTATTACTCACTCAAACTATAAAATTATAGAAAGTATTTCTATTTGTGACTTGTGTTCCAAGGATTGTTTGGACATAAGGGTTAGTGTGGCAAGAGGATTGTTCTTGCACACTTGGTTGTTTAGTTTGTTAAAAAGTAGGCCTCACCATTGAAGGTGTGATAGGTTGTACTGTTCTAAAAAACTAGTGGAAATCTCTTTCGTGTTGAAAGGGGACTGGATGTACCTTCGGATTGTGAAGGGAACCAGGATAAACCTCCGTGTCACTTTTTATTTCCTGTTTTACCGTTTTCATTCCATAAACCATAAAAAGCAAAATCCATCCATCGAAGAAAAAGAATCGAAAAATTTGATAACACCTAATTCACCCCCCCTCTTAGACGCACTTTGATCTTACATTTTTTTTGGACAGGTGGCAGAATTAGACATTATTTTCAAATAAGTGGCACTTCCAGCAAAAACTCAAATAATGGACTTACTGATTCAAATTTATAGCCATTATTAGTTATGATTTCTAAGAAAAAAAGAGTTGTACGATTATGGAAGATGTTATTATAATTTTGTCCAACTATTGAATTGACATAAAGTCAATAAAATATGAAATTAAATTTAGTTTTCCAATAAAGTAGACATGGCAACTTGTATTGTTAAGAGCTAAAAATAGAGAAATGATTAAAGTATATAAATGTATTCATAGAAAAGAGATATTTGACATAGCACTGCAGAATTTGCATTAAATAGCTAGATTTGACTGATTAAAGAATAATGTTTGTTATTGTTTGTAGTGGTCTAAAATCGAGTATAGGTAGCCTGCTTGGCAAGTTTGAAAAAAGAAAAACTGTGTGCAGTATTAAAGTTTGGATCTGTTGTGTTTGTCAATAAATTTGAATAACCTTGTTTAAACAATGTAAATTTTATGTGTTGAATGAGTATTAATATTTTGGATAGTGAGTATTAATATCCATAATAGTTTGGATATGGCAAGAATTTTGATAATGCTAGTTATTCATCATTGTACAAAAGAAACATTCCTTGTTGGGATTTTATGTCGAATATATTGTTAGTAAAAATTCTAGAAAAATTGAATGAGATATGATGGTACTGGTATGCATAGATTACCTTATCAAACAAAACTTCAAATTTAGTTATGAAGTATACTGGTATGCATAAATTATCAGCATTGACACAATGTAACACATATATAAATAAATACTTGCACTAAAACTTCAAATGAGGTTATTAGCCAAAAAATATAAGATGAAATGTATCATCAAAGGTTCTTGGTAACATTGAAAGATGAATAAAATCCTTACATATATTGGTAGATTAAAGGCCTAGAAAACAAAATAAGCTACTACTAAATCAAAAACACCTTGCACAAACTTTTGATTACTCTTTCTTGAGGTGTTTCAGTTTGGTTGATAACTCTTTAGGTGTTATAAACAAATTTGCATATAGCTCCTCAAGACCAACTGTGACATCAACTCTTTTATGACCTCATACAACACTCCAATAACATCTAATAGACAAATAGAGACTCATATTCAGGTTGCAAATTCAGGAACATGATAAAATGAAAATAGAGATAAATAGAGACATCATATGAATCCTACTTGTATTGCTTATTTACATATACATCTAAAAAATGAAAAATGAAACTTAGATAACAAATATAGAACAATGGGTAGTTAAAAAACATGTAAAGTAAACCAAACCTAAATATCATATTATCACACACTGTAAATAAGGTTTGAAGTTTGCAAAATCAGCAAACCAAATCATAATTTGACAAAATTATAGTTCAAACAAAACTTGTATAAGGGTTGTTAATTAATACTTTAAAAACTTGAAAATTAGATAACAAATATAGAACAATGAGGCATTAACAAACATGTAAAGTAAGCTAAACTTGTATAAGGATGGTTAAATCTAAGGAGAACCTGAAGAACATCTATGTATAAACATAAAATGAAAATAAATGTAAAAAACACATAAGCTCAAATCTGAGTCCAAAACAAAATAAAACACGAATGATCAACATTGCAGTAAAATAAAAGAAAATACATAAAAACACATTAACTCAAACATGGGTCAATAATTTTTATAAATGAAGAAAAACAAACCTTGCAGAGTTAAACCCAGATGATAAAAATGCAACCTTTGCAGAGCTAAAGTAAAATGAGTTTTCTGCATTTAAAGAAAAATGGAACAAATGAGTCAAACCAGAATGATAAAAATGCAACCTTTGCACAGTTAAAATTGCATCACATAAAGTGAGAATGAAGCAAAACTTGTACAAATAGCATAACATAAACTATGATGTTACCCAACAATAGCATCACATGAATAAAATAGAACACACTTCAAATAGAGATGAATCAAAATCAAAATCAAAATAATTTGCCTTTTTTGGGGGTTTCTTCTTCATCAAAAACAAATGCAGTATAGTTGTTTCTACATCAATGGATTAAAAATCTAATGAAATAACTATGCATATCAAAAGGAAGATTAAACCATGATTGATGGTAAAAAGTAAAACAAAACAAATATATAAATCAGAAGCAAAGCAAAAGTGAGAAATGCTAGAGAAAGTATACGGAAGGATCAAGGGGAGACCCGAATTTGGAAGACGAAGACTGGCTCAAATCTCGGAAGCAAAAGCGAAAGGATTTATTTTCGGAAGATCCTTGCAGCAAGTATCATTATGATTTGTAAATCGATTATGCAAATCATTGCTTGTTTCTATTATATTTGAATAAGAAAAAGAGGTAGAACAAAGAATAAGAGGTAGAATGAAGAAGAAGGAAGAAGAGAAGAAAGGAAACTGTGAAAATGAGAGAGAGAAAGAGAGAGAGAGAGAGAGAGAGAGAGAGAGAAATATGATAATAAAATTAAGAGGAATAGTCAGAAAAAGATTTCAGACATTGGGAAAAGAGAAAAAGAAGTAAATATTGTAAACATTTAGTTAGAATTTAATCGATGTGAGAGAAACCATTTAAAAAGTAAAGAGAAACAAAATAGTAACATTACCATCTAAATGGGCTAATTATGTTAGTTTGGTTGAAAAAAATGATTTTTGGACCAAAATCACCCTCATTTTGGTGAGGTGGCAGAATAATAGAGAAGGGCACATTTTTTTCCATAACCTTAATTTTTCTTATATGGTAGATAAGGAAAGTTAAAGGCGATCATAGAAGAAAATATCCTCAGAATAAGAATCCTGAATAGACTCGTGATCCCCAACATTGAAAAACCAATATCAGTTTTTTCCCTATGTTTAAAATTTCAGGATGAAGGTCATCAGGTGAAACATAAAGCGTTGTTCATCGAGATACTATCTGTAAAGGAAGATGAAACAACCCTCCTCATGATGAAAATTGACTCTCAACTAGTATTAGGGCTGATGAAATGCAGGCGTCATGAAAAAGATACCGATTTGATGAATTATCTCAGGGTCATATTGTAACACCCCAAAGTTGATTTTAATTTAATTGATGTGTTTTCTTGAGAATTTTGATGTTTATGATGTTATTTGATGTTTTGTGGAGTTTTGGGGATGACTTAATATATTATTAATATTGGAAATATTAAGTTTAGTAGGTTTAGTTATTATTTGAGATTAAATAAAATAAAATAAAAGGAATTAGAGGATAAGGGTAAGATGGTCATTTGATGGGAATTAGTGAGGGTCTTATGGGGAAAGACTAAAGAGGTCCAAGGGGCAAGAGTGTCATAAATAGTAAAAGAGGGTTTTGTGAACGATCAATTGGAAACAATCGCATTTTTTGAGAGAAGGAGAAAAGCTCTGAAGAAGAGGAGAACTAGGACTTGAAGGTTGGAAGGATTTTCGAAGAGATTGTCAAAAAAGTTACGGAAATTAAGGTATGGGGAGTATTTTCCTTTCGGTATTATAATGTGGGGAATATAATTGAGGGTTTTGTAGTGTAGTTTAGGGTATAGGGATTTAATTGTTGATTTTGTGTTTTGATGATAATTTGAGGAATATAATGATGTTAGATGATGTATTTGGTGATATTATAAGTAATGTTGATGTTGGGTGTGATTATGCTGCTATGCTGGTGTTAATTGAGGGTTTTTACCGAGTTTATCACAGAAGAGGGATGCTGGGAATCACAGAATAAATCTGCAGAAATCACGAAGCTCGCTTAGCAAGCACAATTAGTGAGTTGGGCGTTGAGTGAGCAGGATGTCTCGCTTAGCGAGCCTGAGAAACTTTGAAAAATGCCTTTTTTTAATTTTTTTGAGGTGGTATGTCCTAGATCTACTATGATATTGTAGAGTTGTCACATGAGGTGTTTTGGGGGCTATATGAGTAGATTTAATCATTAATGATGTAGGATGAATGCTTTTGATTTTCTTTGAATTATGAGGTATGATTTCATGATGTAGGAGTCTGATGTTAAATGAGTAAGTGGTATGATGTTCCATGAGTATGTATATGATGGTATGATGAGTATGAGGAATGATTGATTAATAATGAACGCGGATGCAATGTTATGATGTTTTGAGGATGATGTGTGTATAATTGCGTCTTGCATTCATGGCATTGAAATTATGAGGGGACTTCAGTCCATTGGTAGCTTCAATCCCATTGTGTGGATTGGAGTGATATGATGTTATGAAGTGCTCCCTTAGGGGAGGGTTGATGGTCCAATGTCCATCCATGAGGATGTTTCAGTACCACATGCATTAATAAGAGGTTGCATTTCATTGTAAATGACATGGCATGTGTTGCATTGATTTTGTGTAATGATGAGATGTACTTGATGTTGTGTATAAATAAGTTATGATGAATGTTATTATGATGTGATGATAATGATGTTATGTATAATTGAGCTAGTGATGATAGATGGATATGGATGTTATGTTTTTAAATTCTTATTTCTATATTATTTTATTGAATGGAATTTACTCACCCTGCCTTCCTTCTCGTGATGGTCTATTATGCCATCCTGCAGATAATCAAGGTTAGCTCGGTGCGTGCTTAGCTCGGAGTTAGCGAGTTATCGCGTTAGTTAGAAGTGGAGTCCTGCTCTGTGTCCGGTAACATCGGGATGGGTTTCGCTTGAGTGTTTACGTTTTATTTGAATTTAAGATGTTAATTTTGTTTAAGTATTTTGATGAATGATATTTGGAAAGAATTATGAAGTTTATTTGATTAAAGAGGAATTTATGACTTATTGTTTTCCGCTGCATATTCATTAATAAAAGATTTATAGTATTTTCATGATTTTATGAACCCGTGTTACGAGACAGTACTCATTGTGACGTTTTGACTTTTGAATTTAAGAAATAAATGTGATGCCTTTTTTATGAATTTCACTCTGTTATTTGATGAAAATTGTTTAATTTGTGATGGGGTAGAAAGGGTGTTACACATACCATCAACATACTTAGCATCTACCAGGTTTAGAAGGGAGTATACGACTTGTCAAGATAATCCCTGAACCAGTCACTTAACTCGCTCAGCCAATGCCAAAAGCCTAAAGGGAAACTAAGTTGTGTTATGAGGAGGACACAAGACATCAAATGCGCGATATTTAGGCAAAAATAGAGAGGATAGGAAGAAAATCCAAACATACAAGATATATGACACTCTGGGACAACCAAGCAGCAAATTTGATTTCCTGGTAACATACGCAGCTCCTAAAAGCTTCAGCATTGCATATGAGGACATCCAGCCAACCGGTTGGGAAGAGCCACCTGAATAATAAGGATGCATATAATATTCCCTTTAAACTTCTAGGCTCGGTTAGAGGGGGTGGGAATGACTAAGCTATGATACTCTCAATGCTTAGATTTCATCTGACTTATGTAAATATCTTGATCAAGGAATAAAAGAAACCGGGTTACACTTTTTTCCCTTAATATACAAGGATTTTTAATGAGGCACCCGATCTTAATGAAATTTGCAGCTTAACTTACAGGTACCCGACTCAAGGGATTATGATTCATCTTTAAACCCTACAAATGTGTTCTGCATACATAGGTCGCCCTTAAACGTGTCAACTTACTACGCACATGGGCGTATAAAACTTCTTTAACACGTCGATTACATATGTGTTAATAGGTCGCCCACAAGAATGATGTCTAGATCCGTATAGGTTAGAAAAACTCCTATAACATGTCGATTACATTCGTGTTCATAGGTCACCCACAAGTATGTTGACTAGCTTCGTGCAGGGTAGAAAAACTCCTATAACACGTCGATTACATCTGTGTTTATAAGTCGCCGACAAGCATATTGACTAGCTCCGTGTAGGGTAGAAAAACTCATATAACACGTTGATTACATCTGTATTCATAGGCTACCCGCAAGCATGTTGACTAGATTTGTGCAGGGTAGAAAACTCTTATAACATGTCTATTACATTTGTGTTCATAGGTCGCCCGCAAGCATTTTGACTAGCTCTGTGTAGGGTAGAAAAACTCATATAACACGTCAGTTACATTTGTGTTCATAGGTCGCCCGCAAGCATGTTGGCTAACTCCGTGCAGGGTTGAAAACTCATATAACACGTCGATTACATTCGTGTTCATAGGTCGCCCACAAGCATGTTGACTAGCTCCATACAGGGTAGAAAAACTCATATAACATGTCGATTACATTTGTGTTCATAGGTTACCCACAAACATGTTGACTAGCTCTGTGCAAGGTAGAAAAACTCCTATAACACGTCAATTACATTCGTGTACATAGGTCACCCGCAAACGTGTTAACTTGCTCCGTGTAGGGTTGAATAAGCTTCCCTAAATGGGCAAACTTGTTCCATATTCCTGAATGATGAAAAATAAGCATTAAGCTCATTTACATTTGGCAACTTGGTCTACCTCGTCTTCAGATGAGCTCTAGACCACTAAGCCAGATATAAACCCAAACTTATATTTGTCGCTTATAAGTACATAGACCGACTTCACAATCGGACTGGGGTTTTATCAGATCATCTATAGCCTATTTGGATAAAAACAAGATATCCCAACTTCCCCATTTTCATCAAAAGAAAAGCCTGTGGTTAATAAAAGAAAAATCCTTAATTCAAGGAGGACTGATGATGCAGTCGGCTACCACTGAAGCCTAAAAACTAATAAGGATCCCACTCATAGGATTTCCTATACAAAAGAGTATTAAAAATGTATTTTATAATAGTACATGCTTGTGGCTCATTCCATTAATGGTTGAATAGACACCCAAAATCGTGCCAATACACAAACGAACAACATTCTTACAAATGCATACTCTCACCCGATTGCCCGCCAGACGGTCAAAGTTTACGTATGTTTTGAGCCATTAGGTAGGGTCCTAGTAACAATGTACGTAAGTGCACTTCACTAAAAAGACTTGGGGATTTCAGGTGATTATCACCAAAATACAAAGGGTCCAACCCGTCTGGGTACTCACTCAGCAAGTGAGGTCTCAAATATTTTAAGGTCGGGAGCAACGCGAAGTTAATAAGAAGCATTTAAAGGTCGGGAAATACGTGGTCGGCCACCCTAAGCCGTCTCGACTTAAAGTGCCCAATGGGCTATTAAATATATACGTAAAAAGTTATACATAAAGGATTTATTTATGAAGTATAAAACGATAAAATATTAAAGTAAATCACGTAAATAGAAACATAACTCAAGGCCTCAACATAGCCTGGCAATGCTCATTAGAAATCCAAAAGGTTGAAGGCCAAAAGATTACAAAAACAAGAGCTATTGCGTCCCCACTAAAGGCAAAGAAGAACCTCAATGAAGGATATCATCTATGTTATCAGAACCATTGATTGGGGCTGTGGATTCCTCCGGGTAATCTTCCGCCAGGTCAGTCATCTCCACAAGGTGACCGTCCTTTACCACCTTAAAATAGTCAATTACTGCTAAATCTAAATCTGGGTGGTGACACAAGACTTGTTCTTTGGCCCTATCAAAAGCCCAGCCGCCAGCAGAGAGAATATCAATTTGAGCCTTCTTAAGAGACTCATTAACTTCATTGTTTGAACTCTCGACCTACTTCAGTCTTTCAGCAGCCTGAGACAAAGCCAACTTATGTTCTAGCTCCCGAATCTCTTTCTATTTAATCTCCTCAGCCAAATCTTTCTCCAAACCATAAAGTTTCTCAAATTGACCTTCTAGGCTTCCTCCAATTGGGTGATTTTATCTTTGAGCTTGGACTCAGTATCTTCAGAGCTTCCAACTAGTTCGAACAAACCCTGTGCCAATATGGAACATCTTATCAAATAAGAGATAATGTTTTAGGTAATCTTCTTCTTCCCAATAGACTTCACTTTCAGAATCTTGCATTAAGGAAAAAATTTCCAGGCTTGCTTGATGAATATCTTCGTCCAAAAGAATCTTTATTTTCTTTGGATCGGCCTGAGAAGCATCGTCCAGGTTAGAAGCCTCCTTGGGATGAAATTTATTTTTAGTCAGGAGTTCTTTAGTACCCGTTCCTCGGGGGCATTTAGGTGCTCAAGTCTCTAATCCACTCAAATCTGATTTAGATTCAGAAGGACCCCCGATGTCTTTGCGAGCTTCTTGTGCCCTCTTCATCATATCCTCTTCTCAGGAACTGATAAATCAATCATCTTGTCTACAAAAAGGAAAGAGTTTAGTATAAAAGAAAAGGTCGACAAAAACAATACATGAAAATAATAATTACCCAGGAAAAGAAGAAGATGGCCGTCGGTTAAAGGAATTAATTCCTTAACTTTCATCATACAGAAAGAATCCAAAATATCTAGGGATTCGATCTCGATCTCGGTTAGTTTCTCATAATCAAACCTGGTGATTGACAACGAGTCCTTTGTCCAGTAATGAGGGAAGCATGGGTTCTCGTCCGAGGCATACAAAACCCGAGGACACGTCGCCTCTCCACAAACTTTAACAAAGCAGTCTTTTTAGTTCTTATAATTGGACGCATAGGCTTGAAGGAAGCTTCTCCGTGGAATCCCACTTAATTGAATCCAGCTTCGATTATCAACACTTTTCACCTAGAAATATGAAAAGAGCAAGCCGATGGTTGGGGTAATGAACAAAACCTCACACACTCACTCAAAGGATTTTATAAATCCCCAACTATTGGGACATAGCTGGGACTGAGCGACATTGACAGTCTTTAACACATCAATTTAAGAATCATTGAAGGGTATCCGGATGTCAAAATCCTCAAGAATGCTCGGATAGAAGTAGAAAATATCTTCAATAACATTATTTGGCCAGAGAATACAAACTCACTCTTGAGGAACACATGCTTCCAAGATAACTTCCTCTTCAGATCTGGTAGATGATATATTCTGTAAAGAACAAAGTGTTGCGATGTCATAATCGTTAGCAACGCTATTCTTATAGTTCATGACTTTGGAGTCAAATGGAGCAACGATTTCCATTAAAAATTCCACTGAACCTGAAGAATCAGAATCAAAGTCACTCTCAGAAGAAAGAACTTCATCATAGAATTTATTCATAATGCAACTATGATCTTCTATTCCTAAAGGAACATCTAATGCTCAGGTATATTCCTCCCAAAGTTTTCTTCTTTCTTCGTCACTTTTATGAACAATCTTTCCCTCATAATCACATTCCTTAAGAGCTACCATGGCTACTGAAATTAAAAAGAGAAAAGGTAAGAATCAGATACCTGAGAAAAGTGATGAACTGAAGGGCTTGAGGTGTGCTTGAGAAAGAGGAACGTATGAATAAGAAGAGGGAAGGAAATGATTTTTAAATACGAGAGATTCAACATTCAAGAATAGCTAGGGATTAGTTATTCATGAGACTTTAAAGTAATCACAAAACTAAGAAGTATAAAGGACATGACCTTTAAGAAGCTATTTTGTGCCACGTGAGAGTCTATAAGGACCGTATATAAAGCCCAATTTCCCTTAAATATGTATATTCTCATGCTTGACCGAGCACTATACCTATAAAAGTAGGAATAGAACTCGGGGGCTTTTATTCATGCCTAAATATTTAGATGACATGCTATATAGCCAGAGAGGAGCAAAATCATAACTCAGGTAGTCTCACTGTAAACCTTCCCAAGACCATTCATCATACCTAGCCCGCCTCTCATGAGGTCGGGCATTACATCACGCCAAGTTCGAATTTCGGGCATTCATATGTTTGTCAGCTAAAGAGATGTAACAGTTGTAACACCCCAAAATTTGCCCTCTAATTTATTATCACTAATCGACTTATCTCTACCTTTATTTATTCAAAGGTTTCATCAGAAGCGTTAGGTCAGGATGTTATTAATGTGAGTTAAGATTTTATTTCCCTTTAAAATCTCAGATTGATCATGCTGGTTGTTCGAACAATGAGGTGTGAATTAAGATAAGATCGCATTGCTCTTAGAATTTGTTCTTCCAGAGATGGATCGTATAAGTAATGAAGCTACAGTTGATCTTTTTCCAATCGGCCCTTCAGGAATTCTGGGCCGCGCAATTGCTTTTAGGGTTCTTTTTTGTAAATCCATTTCACATTTCAGATATCAGTCATTTTTTAGATTTTTTTTCATAGGTTTAGGAGATTTTGGGAACCCATACTATCATGGTTGCATCCGCGAAACCCTCAAGGGATATCAGCCGTGATGGCAATTTTTTGCTTTCTTATTGAAACGTTATAGTAATGTTAAGGTTATGGTTGAATTAACATATAGGAGGAAATGTTGGAGAAAATATGATAACAACTGCTTTGACTTATGAGGAGTGGGCTCATGAAGCTAAGATGCTTGGTAAAGAGACACCAAAGGTGAATGCATCGGATTTCTATGATGTCGAATTGGTCACCAACAAGCTTGAAAAATTAAAACATTGCAGACAAGAGGGCTCTCTTAGAGATGTTATTTTTTTTGTATGAGAGCGGATCTCGTTAGAAATTTAGGTAATATGTGTAACCCTGAGCTTCACAAAGGTAGACTTCATGTTCTTAGACAAATCAAAGAGTATATTGATGAGGTTTCAACTCAGTTGAGAATGGTTTGTCACTCTGATTTCGAGGAGCTTGCGGTGGAAGAGAAACATGCTTTCATGCATGAAATTAGACATGCTTTTGGGAGGATTGCTTTGTTGTTATGCGGGGGTGCTTCCCTTGAAGCTTTTCATATCGGTGTGGTTAAAATACTTGTAGAGCCATAAAGCAGTAATAGAACACATAATGGATCCATCCTCATCAGCTTTCCATCTGCAGTATTCATACATCAACAATAGAGCCATAAAGCGATCCGTAATCCAAAGGAGGATCCAAAAATCACAACAACAGAAGCATAAGTGATTCAAAGTCAAGAAGGTGAGTCGAAGAAAGCATACCTAAGTGTTGCGATTCCGTTGTTGATTAAGCAAATACAATGATTCCACTCCAAGCTTCAACCTGCTTCATCATATCTGCAACAAATTCGCGGAACGGATCGAGAATGAGAAATCACTGATTAGAAGAAAGTTAAGAAGGAGAGTAAATCCGATTTCATACCTGAAGGTGTTGCCACGTCTAACACCCTCATCAATGGTTTGCCATCATTATTACATCCTTATTGATTAACGAACTCGCTTCATCATTCATATATCATAAGGTTGCGAAGGGCACAACAACGTCGAAGACGAATTCAGATTACCGCAAGCCTTCAACAACATAAACAGTCATCAAATTGCAAAAGAACTACTGAATCAGATTCGCAAAGAAAGGAGTAGGAACTCGAGGATACGTCGAAGATGTCTTACCGTGATTTCTCCATGTTCACCTCCGATTGATAAGGTACAAACACCAGCCCTCGTTGAGATGAGCTTGCTTGTCATGTTATGATGTTCGATTACGCCGATCTAGTTTGTTCTTGTTGGATTGTTAAAGCATTTGTTTACGGATACAAAGTGATGATAAAGAATAGGTGTCTATTTGTGATGAAATCGTAAGACGACGATGAGCTTTGCCGGTTCGATTTTTCCTACCCCTGTTAGCATTCGCGGTTCACGGCGGCGGCGTTGATGGAGGAAGAATGGGATCAAGGTTTGAGAGTGAGAGAGAGAGAACAGGTGAGAGTGAGAGAGAGAGAACGAGTGAGAGTGAGAGAGAATAGGTGAGAGAGAGACTAGGTGAGAGGGGTGAAGGTCGCGGCGGCGGGGAATGCAAGAAGGGGTCTAGGGTTTTTCTTTTACGATTTCTTCACCCTCTTGTTTCTTCTTCTGTTTGTTTTATAAACTATAATTTTTAACTTAATTCATGAGAAGATTAAGAGAATCATTATGAAGTTAATAACAATAAAATGTAGTAAATCTCATTAAAAAGTCTTAATACCACCGTCACATTATGGATGAAGAGATAAGGATGAGATTGCCTCAAATTTCAACCATACCGGCGGTGACACTTGTCACCGTCCGGTAGGAGGCTTCTAGGGTGGTCCCGTGCGTGTCTCCCTGCGGTGTTACCATGCACCTTTCATTTATGGCGTTTAGATGAGTTTACTTTGAAGGTCTTGAAATCCAACGTCCCAGAACAAGTCAACAAAGGTTGACTGAAGGTTCATAATATACACCCCATAATCCTACGCCATTGGGCCTAAAATAAACGCTATTAACACCCCCGCGTGCAGGCCCATATGCTCATTTTAACTAAAATATTTCTATTCCTACCCCCCCCCCCCCTCTATTTTACATCTATTTTAATTTCTATTTTTATACCTTGTGATTTAAATCAATAAAAAATACCAAAATGCATAAGAACAATCCCCAAAAATTACAGTAGAATATTAAGTCAATTTAGAAACATTCCCAATTTTTATTTTCTGAACTTTTGCATTTTTCAATTTAAATTTGATTTTTCATTTTAATTGATTTATATTGAATTCCTTCATAAACACACAAATTTGTACATTTTATTTCTACCACTTCCTGTAACATTTTTGATCCGTTCTTTTTGCTATGATTAGAGAACAAATGATAGAACCTGGAATATTTTTTGTGTATTTTTTAGGTCATTTTATCCACTGTTTTTGTAGTGTAATTGGTGTAAATTTGTGATTGAACTTTAGATGATTTTAAGGACTATTTGACATAGTTAGACTTAGAATTTTTAAGATATTTTTTAACATAATGTTATAATAAGGTTTAAGACCCTAGGTAATTAATATCACATTTTTTCCATGACTTTTGATATTTTTGTCATTTTAATTCATTTCCATCATATTATGCATATTCATGATTCATGTCATTCACTAACTATTTTTCTTTTTTGTGCAAGGTATCTTCCGAGAATTTGCTTATGGACTTGAATATTTTTATGCCTCGATTATATTTTGTGTACTTTGTGATGTAATACTTGTATTCTTGTATAGATTCTATAATTAGGATAGAAAAGATAAAACAAATCGATAGAAAACCAAAATCTCAAAAAATAAATAAAGACTCGATCCAACGTCGAGTAAAATTTCAAAATAAATAAAGTTGCCTGTGACTTTAGGATCCTTCGATTACCATCGTTCCATTCCATTACCCCAAAAGCAAGCCTTGTATGTTGCACACCATAAGTCGTGCGTCTTAGCACCACGCAATCGACCCACCCGATCCATTGTTTCATCCCATTTATGTTTCATACACGTTTTTACCCACCATGACTTAGGAGAACCACATTGTTCATTATTGCCTTTTACGCTTGCATTTGTAGTTTAATATCTCTTAGGTAGATTCAATATTTCAAACCTCACTAACCATAGGTTATCTTCAAACTCAACTAACTTAGGGTAAGTCTAGTTTCCCTTAGAATTTTTTCCTTTGACAACTTGAGTCTCACTTCTCATCTTAAAAGAAAAATCAAAAAACACTTAATAAAGGAAAATGTGTACAATGCGCCACGAGCCTTAAGCTATACGGGAAATGATTAGTGGAGGTCTCCTTCACTCTTCTAGGATGCTTTACAAACGTTCCATTGGGGGCGATCTTGGAAAGTATCCGCTCATGTGTCATAGTCTTTAGGGTTATACATTCAATAAACACAAACTCAAAACACTTCTTCTAAAAGACAACAAAACAAGAAGTTACGTCTTCTTTTCTCATCTCATACTCTTTGCGGACGAACATGACTTGTCTCGACAGTTCAAACAGCGATACAGTAAACACCCTCGAGTCAGAGCCGGTAACACCTGAGCTAAAGCTATGGAAACATCATCCTAAAAATCATAAACAAGATCCAGCCTTAGTTAGACGAACTACGGCGTCTCTGATCCTCATTTATCCCAATGAGGTACGTAGGCAGTGGGGTAGGGCCCATTCGAGCACAATCTTTATTTTTCCCTACATTTTCCCCCTTTATTCCCATTTGTTAATTCCATTTCTTTTCTCATTTCCATTTCATTCCAGATAGTCATTCTTTTATTCAAACAACATATTATTTCTCCCCTTTTGAAAACAGACTTACAAGCGTGGATCCCGTCGAGTACGGCGGACGGATTGGGGTGCTAATACCTTCCCAATTTGTAACCGACTTCCGGACCCAAATCTTTGGTTCGCAAGGCCTCGTCCTTTACCTTCTTCCTTAGGTTTGTGCAACATTACCTTTCCCATTCCTTCGGGATAAAAATGTCTGGCTGACGACTCTAACTTTTTCGCGCCACTTTCGCGTTTGTACTAGGATGAAAATCCTGGGAGCGACAACGGTTTCGGAACATCAATGTCAACCGTTACTGAGTCTTCAAGACAGACAATGATGAAAGACGATTATGAATTAAAGGGCCTGCAATGGCGGAAGGTGATGGGTCTTCTCTTAATTATTCCCTTCTAGAAGACAACTATATAACTTGGCTCCCTCCATAGGGATAAGCAAGACACAATAATCTTGAGACTTTCTATCTCAACACTGCTCTTGAATCCCCAAAAGTGTTACACAACACGAACTACGTAGCTCTCTCCGACCAGAAAGGGGAGGGCTAGCATCTTTGGTGTTCTAACCAAATTTGGTTAGAATAATTATTAATACTAATATCCACTTATTAAAATAATAATAATAATAATAATAATAATAATAATAAAGATTTTAATTAATTTTATATCCACTCCTTGCACCGCCAAGTTCTACACTTTTGCTCACACACCCCTAACACCTTAAAATATTTTTCTTAAGGACATTATCCCACATCAAAGGTATCTCAAACACACATAGCCATGTACTTATACACATCAACTTATAATTCAATTACTAATAATAATTAAAATAAACCCAGGAATTACAACTCTCTCCACATAGAATATTTTTGTCCTTGAAAATTTACTTGATGCGAACAACTCTTAATACGACTCTCGCATCCTGCTCTTCAACTCCTAAGTCATGTTCCCACTGACAGCGCCTCCCCATACTACCTTCATGTGAGCGATTTATTTGCCTCTCAATTGCTCCATCTCACGGTCTTCAATCCTTATAGGCAAACCATATGATTGTCTCTTACTTGAACAACATCAATCAGAATCACATGCGACGGATTCAGAACATACTTCTAAAGCTGTGAAACATAGAACACGTCATGAAAATTCGACAAATTTGGTGGCAACGCCACCCTATAGACAACAACTTTAACTCTTGTTGATATCTAATACGCAATAAACTGAGGAGTAAGCTTCCTCAACTCCAAAACATGTCCAACACCGGTCACAAGAGTGACTCTTAAGAGTACATGGTCTCCCCCTTGAAACTCAAGATCCCTCCTCCTCTTATAATGGTAACTCTTCCGCCTTATTTGTGAAACTTTCATCTTCTCTCAAATCAACTTTACCTTCTCAGTAGTCTGTTGAACAATCTCATGTCCAAGCACTACACTTTCACCAGATTCATGCCAACACAAAGGTGTCCTACACCTCCGACTATAAAAAGCTTCAAAAGTTGTTATTCTAATACTAGAATGATAACTTTTATTATAAGTGAACTCGATCAACGGCAAATGACTATCCCAAGCACCTATTTGTTCAAGAACACAACCCTTCAACAAATCCTCCAAAGACTATAATTAAAATAAAACATCAAGGGTGTCCCAAATAGAACAAACACACATAACCATGTAATTAAACACGTCAACTCATAATTCAATTATTTATGATAATTAAAATAAAATGGGGCGTTACATAAGGGGATTTGGGGTCTCCTTGGCGGAGCCCCCTTTCAGGCACGATCTATTTTCTAGGTTTATCATTGTTCAAAATTATGTAAGACACAGTTTCAATGTAATTATTGATCAACTAGACCACTCTTTCAGGGAACCACATTGTATCGTAGGCTTTTGACATATCCAGTTTAAGAGCCATAATGCATCTCTTCCCTTTAGTATTCTTTTTCATCCAATGGAATCCTTCAAGGGTTATGAGAGCATTATCAATGATCAGTCTGCCTTTTACAAATGCTCTCTTTTCAGGATTAATATCATCCACGAGAATAATCTTTAACCTATTTACTATGACCTTGGTAACCAACTTCATGACGACACTGCACAAGCTGAAAGGGCGGAAGTCTTTAGGGGTGCTTGGGTTTTTGCATTTAGGAATGAGGGAAATTAAGGTTTTGTTCATTTCTATGGGGTTAGAATAGTTATTCAGAACATTAAGGACCATTTGTTTGACATCATAACCTACGACATGCCAATATTTCTTATAGAACAGTGTTGGGAGTCCATCTAGACTTGGGGACTTAAGAGGATACATCTGGTCAAGAGCTTTTTTCACCTCCAATTTAGTGGAGGCATTAGTACACCAAATCTTGTGATCATCAGTTAGCTTGTTTCTAACAACCTCATAATGTCTCATAAGATTGGTGGGGTGGGAAGTAGCAAAGAGGTCAAAAAATAAGCATTCATGATCATCTCACACTTATCCGAACCTCTTTTACAAACACCACTAGAGTCTTTTATCTTAAGGATGTCATTGGTTTTCCTTTTTTGAGTTTCTTTCCCATGAAAAATATGGTGTTTCTGTCTCTAGAATTAAGCCAAATAGCACGAATTCTTTGTCTCCGCATTATCTCGTCAGACTACATCAATTTATTTATTTTTATTCTCGAGAGCATTATGCTTCGATTTTTCTTCCTTGTTGGTGGCCCAGTTTCTATCCTCAAGAAAATTTTCTTCAACTCTTGTAATCTCATTTTTGATCTCATTGGTTTTATACTCCTTGAATAACTCACCCAGAGTTTCCATGTCTTTCAATTTATGGATTCCCCTTCTGTTATGACTATGCCAAATGTGTTTAACAAGGTCCTCACATCTACCATCCTTGGCTCAAACCTCCCCAAACCTAAACAATTGGGGTTGCCTAGGAACTATGGGCTCCTCGTGAAGGAAGGGATTAATATCTATATCCGCATGATCAGAATCAAACCTGGCCAAATGTTGAACCTTGATGTGACTAAAAATCTGAATGAAGTTTATGGATGCAAAATCTCTGTTAAGTTTGCACTGGATATTAGTCTCCCCTTACATGCCATTAGTCCAAGTGAAAGGATAACCCGTAAAGCCAAAGTCGTGAATCCCACATTCCCCCATTGCCCTCCTCCCAAGCATTAATTGATTGGAGGTTATATTGATACCTCCATGCTTCTCATCTTTAGAAAGGATGTCATTAAAGTCACCAAAATAAATCTAGTTGTCTCTAGCTTCTCTAGAGAGGAGCTTGGTTAGACTCAAAGTATACATTTTATTAGTTTCCTCTGGGTATCCATAGACACCAACAAAGTTCCAAGTAAGCTTGTCCTCAACTACTGACATAGACCCAACCACATGGTTCAGAGAGTAAGAGTGGACAATTATATTGAAATTTAATATTGGATGGTTGGATGAATTACCAAACACTTAGTAAGTAAGTGTTTGTTTCCACGTCAAATAACAAAATTAAGTGCGTCTAGAGTAAAAGTACAATGTAGAACTTCTTGAAAATGCATTGAAATTAACATTGGGACTTGCTATCAATGATAACAACTCATATCCAAACATTTGATAAAACTTTGCATTGCTTGAACCTATAGCATCTTGAGGGTGTGTTGCTCCAAGAAATCAGAGGTGTTTTTGGTGTGATGTGCATATGTGTTTTTGGTTTTTTAATAAATATTTTTGTAATAAAATCATCTAATGGCAGAGAATGGATAAAAAAACTGATCTAACGGTTAATGTACACTTGACTGCAATACTCTTTTAGATAATATTTGCATGAAAACATACATAAAACCATATTCTTAGAAACATCCAATCAGAAGAGAGAAAAGTTTTAATTTAATTTATTTTTTAATTAGATTTATTTAGCGCAGTAGTGATTATGAAGCAGATAATTTTTGTTTTAATTTTTTTAATTAATACAAAAATTGTGATCGATTGTATGTAAAACTATTTGTTATGTTTGTATCTATCTAAAAAATTTTCAACTCTTTTATGAATTTAGTGGATCACAATCTCTCTTGCTACCGAAATGGATGGATGGACCATAAGAAACTTTTTGAGATTTTTGCTTTTTCTAAAATAAATGTGCACCACATGTGCCTTTTCAGTTTCTTAACAAATAAGATATTCTCTTTGTCCCAAAATAACAAAGTGATATCATGGGATTTGATTTACTACCATACTAGGCTATCTCTATTTAAGGGAATATCTTATTAAATCTAAGAATAACGACCATAAAGAGCCACCTAAAATTATACCACATGAGTATGGCTAATACAAAAATTTAGCATATTATCACCGTGCTTTTCTCCTCACCACATGCAAACAACAAGAATATATTTAACATTCTTTTTCCCTAAAAAACTGCATGTAATATTTTTGGAATATAAATTGAGCGAGTCAATTATTGATCTCATGATTATTTATTTAGACGAGCTAGCTACAATCAATCAATGAAACAAAAATTCTCAACAATGGTGGCATCAAAGAAAACAATATCCACCCTGCTAATTTGCTTGGTGATTACTGTGGCCTCTGTGAAAAAAGCAGAAACTCTCTCTGATTGTGCCAAACAATGTATGCCTGTGTGCTTGAAAGAGAATGGCGCTACCATCACGATATGCGGTCCAGCCTGTGAACAGTTTTGTAGACAATCTGCTGTTACAACAAACTCAAAAACTCCTCGTGGATAGTTTTTGATGATGTTACATCAAGGAGAGACAACCCACGAACCACATTTGTTTTTGATGTTTTAATTACAGTGATGTTTATTGATAAATTATTGCTGTAAATAAAAAATTATTATATTGAGGATATGTTTGTATATTCTAGTTTCTTGTTCAGAACACTTATTGTATATAAAAAAATGAGTATGGAATTTGTTTAGATTTTAGCATTATTATTACAGAAATGATAAAATGACACCACTTTGACATTTACACCGTATAGACTTGTCACTAGGAAAGTCATTTTTTGCGACCGTGGTGTCATCCACTAAAATAAATAATTTTAAAGTTTAAATATCAATGTTGTTGGATGTATGAAAATATTTTAGAGAAGAGACACTTAAACCACATAAAAAATGAGTAAAAGAATTCAATATTTAATTTAATCTACAGTAACATAAGAAATAAGAGGAGTAAAGGGAGAATAAGATATATATATATATATATATATATATATATATATATATATATATATATATATATATATATATATATATATATATATATATATATATATATATATATATATATATATATATATATATATGAGTGTAATCGGTTTGGGTTGGACCGGTTTTTACTCAAAAAATTGTCCAAAACGATGATATCTCCATCAGTTTGGTTTGGTTTAGTTTTTAGTGTTTATTAAAAGTGAAACCAAACCAAACTAACCGGTTTGGTTTGGTTTATCAATTTACAATACTTTTTTTTTCTAAATATTATATTCATTTTTGTATCATTTGCTCTAATATTGTTTGATTTATTTTATGCTATTATTTTTTAAAATAATACATTTCATATGATATATTTCATACTCTACTTTTCAAACAACTTACAAATTGTTCTTAATCCATACGAAACATTTACATAATTTTCATCGCATTATGAAATACGTTCACTATAGAATACAAAAGTGACACTTGTCATGAGAAGGTTGGAAAGAAATTTGAAAGCTTAACAAATAAAACACAACAATAAAGACAAAAAGTTTCAATACACATAAATTAACATGTTTCACACCTCAAACACACATCAAAACTATTTTGTAACAAGACTAGAAGGAAATTCGTTGAAGAAGAAACATAAAAGATATAAAAAATAGATGAAAAGTAACGAAGAGAACTTGAAGATGAATAAGGAAAACATAACCTATAAGAATGACGGTGGTGAGAGAGAAACAATAGCGACGGATAGCCAGAGCAGCAGTTTGGTGAGAACAAATTTGTATGGTTTATGGTTTCTATTTTTTATGTTTGGAGTTTTGTATTGGCTACATATTTGGTTCAAAGAAATGAAGTATGAACAAAGATGGAGAAATGTTGAACCGATATAAAATTTAGACTTATTAATTGGCTAAATAAAAGATTAAGTATGTATTTAAAGTCATCGGTTCGGTTCATCGGTTTGGAGGTTCCTAAAAATTAAAACCGAGAACCGAACCAAACCAAACCATATCGGTTTTTATTGGGTTGGTTCGGTTTTTGAATCGAACCAAAAACAATTAATTTTTTCCGATTTGGTTTGGTTTGGATTATCGATTTAATTAGTTTTTTATGATTTTCTTACACCCCTATATATATATATATATATATATATATATATATATATATATATATATATATATATATATATATATATATATATATATATATATATACTCAATCCAATCAATTCGAGGGTCCTGTTTTACTTTTAAAAATAGGTCTAAAAGAATATGAATCGATGTCAAAATTTAAAAAATAATAATAATAAAGAATAGTTTTTTAAGAATTAAATTTTGATGTTACAGCTTTTTTTAAAGAAAATGTGTAAAATCGATTTTAGAAACAAATAGATTTTGCACCTGTTTTTATGAAAACAGATGTAGAATGTATTGTTTAAATAATTAGAAAAATAAGTGGTTCCTAAAATTTAGGATCATGTTCTACCGCACATGTTGCACCGACAAATGGCAGACCCTATATATATTATTAGGAGATATGAGAAGTGACGCCATGACCTTGAGTTTTGTAAAAAGAGTATACTTTTTAAAATTTTGAATTATAACATTTACAATCATTTAAAAAAAACTCTAGTATAAAGAAGATTTTTTTTTCTTAATTTGGACAATTTGGTTATCTAGAAATTATATTTTTATTTTAGGGATGGTCACAAAGGGGTGAATGAATTTTTTTTTCCTTAGCTAAATCTCTTATGTGGGTTGGTTCAGAACAACTTGTAAGTTTAATGTTATCGTTGATTTTAGTGTTTGGACTTCGAGTCCGATTTCTTAGATTGCATAGCATTTTGTTTGCTCTGGTTGCTTCTTTTGTATTGGATTGAGTATCATTCGTACCCGATTTTGATACCATCTCTTAGCTTATAAAAAATAATTTAAAATCAAAAAATAGTTTTTACAATTAAAACGTAGTATCAAAACGACAATTTAAAACGCTACCACAGTTTGTAAAATGGTTTTAAAACATGTAATTTACTCACACTTAGGGGTGAAAAAATGGGTCACCCTCCCGACCTCACACTATCTCGCCTTAAGCCTAATAAAAAAAGCGGTTGGGCTTAAAAATCTAACCCGCCCAACCAAGGTGTCAGGTTGGCGGGCAGCAAGCTTCACCGTCTTTTTTTAAAAAGATTTTTTCTCTTCATTTTGTAAGATATTAAAATGGCAACTAAAAGTCTAAAACCATCAAGAAATTTCACCTAAAATAGAACCATTAACAAGAGTTCCAAAACTATAGTTCAAATATTAACCTTCAACCAACCAAAATAAATATTTTGAGTGCTTGATAACTAGGCTAACAGGCTAACTCATCCCTTTTTTTAGCAGGTTTAAGGCGGTACGAGCTTAAGGTGGGGCGGGCTGAACGGGTAGGCAGACATAAAATCTCAGCCCAACCCGCCATTTTTTGGTGAGTGCACAGACCGATCTGGTGGGCCACAATCCGTTTTGCCACCCTTACTCACAACCTCAACCGCTTGACATTAAAACATTTTAATTAGAATTAATTCATTAAAAGAATACATTGCATAATAACGCCATCAAATCTCCAAAAACAAGTGAGGAATAAAAATCTAATAAAATATGATATGTGGACTCTAAAAAGGCGATGATTGGGTTCCAAGACCCTCAATTGGCATCAAGTTTTAATTTTCCCGATCGCTAACACAAGTCATCGACTGACCCTACACTTAAAAACTTAGAGTGATTAGTTTATTATAAAAAGGACAAGAGTAAGTCTTGAGGTATATAGGCGGGCACACGCACACTCGCATACATACACACACACACACATACACACCGTCTTTTCAAATCTATTCCATTCTTATAAAACTTCTTAAAACCATTACATGTAAGTATGGAATCGATAAATAAATGTCTCTAATTAGGAAAGTTAAACTCATGTATAATCAATTAAGACCTTAGTAAACTCATGTAACATCCCGACTTATCTAATTTTTTTTTGTAATTACATTATGTGATATTGTGTGTATGTATGTGTTAATTGGCATTTTGATATGTTTGAGCTATCCTTAGTGTGGGTTAGTGACCTTAAAGAGTAGGATCTAAGGTGTTGGAGGTGGTGGGAGTGTATCATTTACTATTATTATTATTTAAATTAGAGTTTAATTGATTAAAATAATAATAGTGAGGATATTTAAATAATTATTTAATTATTAAGGTAGTGTGATATTTTAGAATAATTATTCTATTTTATTGAAATAAGGTATTAATAGGTTTAATAATAATATTAGTATAATAGAATAAAGTAAGAGATAGGGAATTAGGAGGAAGTTGTCAAAGCGTGAAAAACTGAAGAAAAGAGAATAATGGAGGTTAGGGCAAGAAGAAGGAATTCATTGTTGAAGAACATTGCAAGAACTCTAAGGTAAGGGTGGGGTTCTGATTATCTAAGGGTTTGTATAATGATTTGTGGGTAGGGATTGTGATTGCCATATTATTTTTTTGATTTATCATATGTTATGAACTTGCACTTGTATGATTATGATGAGTAGTTGTGTATTGAATCAAATTGTATGATCATGTGATTGTGTGGTATTTGGTTAATTGGAATGTTTTTGTTGATGAATTATGTGTTGTTGTTGGAATCATGTATTCGATGGAATTGTTGATAAAATATGTTTTTTTTTGTGTGGTTGCGAGCCAGAGTCGGAACTCAGATATATGAGATTTTTGGGAAAATTTGGATAATGTGACTTTTATAAAAAGTGTTTTTTGTGTAGAATAATGTAATTCATGATTTGTATGAAAAATTGGGTTTTGGGATTAAGAGAAAAGTGATTTTCGTTTGGAAAAATAGCAGAAAAGTGCTTATGCTAATAGTGTAATCGGTTACCAGAAATGGTGTAACTGGTTATACTGCTTTGAAAAGGCGTGTTTTGGAAAGTTTACGAGGGTGTAACTGGTTACCTTAACTGTGGTAACAGATTACACAGAGTGGCAAAGGCATGATTGGGGCTGGTTACATGGGTGTAACCGATTACCTAAAATAGTGTATTCAGTTACATTGGGAGCATTTTGAAAATCTTTGAAAAATCATATCTCGAGTTCTGGGAGTCCAATTTGAGTGTTGTTCGAAGCATTAGGAAGATGACGCAGCGAATTTTATTCTAAAATTGGCTTTTGTATTTGAAAGTGAATAATTTGTTGTGTGATGGTGTTAAATGCACTGTAGTGTTTATGTTATGGTGTGACATAATCTTAAATGCATTATTGTTGCTTGCTATATTGTATGTTGATGTTGCTGAACTGTTGTAGTATGTGTTTGGTGCATGGTGCTAGTAATGGTGTTGTAAAATGACTAAGGTGGCATTCATTATGCATAGTGTTGTTGTTACATGTGTATGTTGCATTCATTCATGATGTTGGACGTGTTACACTGGATTTTTCAACTAAAATATAAATGGTAAGTATTCATGAGGTTAGCCATAAATATGCCATGTGGAAGATAAGAATAAAGTGATTCAAATTATCAATATGACTTAAGTTCTGAGGTCACCCAAGGTGATACTGGTCTAAGGTGGTATGGTCGAACGACATGGTGAAAAATGTGGGAACTTAATGAAATTGTGAGTACTAGGCTATGTTAGCCACTTAGTAAAATTGAATACTATGCTATATTGGCCAAGGTTGTACTCCATCATTACAATAGAATACCTTTATATGTTGGATAAAGTTGGAGTCCATCATTACAATGGAAGAAATGTCGGCTCAGTTCCCACATGTGGAGTACATCACTATAATGGAACTTAATGAAATTTGAGTGTTGTTTGAAGCATTAGGAAGATGATGCGATAAATTTTATTCTAAAATTGGTTTTTGTGCCTGAAAATGAATAATTTGTTGTGTGATGGTGTTAAATGCATTGTAGTGTTTATGTTGTAGTGTGACATAATCTTAAATGAATTATTGCTGCTTGCTATACTGTATGTTGATGTTGCTGAACTGTTGTAGTATGTGTTTGGTGCATGGTGGCCAGTAATGGCATAATATAGTGTCTAAGGTGATGGTCATTATGCATTGTATTGTTGTTGCATGTGTATGTTGCATGAATTCATGGTGTTAGACGTGTTCCACTGGATTTTTGGACTAAACTATAAATGGCAGGTATTCATGAGACAAGCCATAAATATGCCATATGGAAGATAAAAATAGAGTGAGTCAAATGATCAATATGACTCAAGGTCGGAGGTCACCCAAAGTGATGCTGGTCTAAGGTGGTATGGTCGAATGACATGGTGAAAAGCATGGGAACCTAATGAATTTGAGTACTATGCTATGTTAGCCACTTAGTAAAATTGAATACTATGTGTTGCACCCCAAAATTTGCCCTCTATTTTTAACTCTAACCGACTTTTGTTTCGCATTCATTTGCATCATCTTCATAGCATAACATGTATTTCATCTTAATATTAGCCGGAATAATTTCTCGGAATTTACAGACAGACTGGTCAAATTAATTATTTTTAACTATGCCTAAAATCAGTCAACGAAAAAATGTCAAGTTTAAGTTTGCAGATGTCGGTATTATTAATCTACGGTTCATGTAGATTAACCTGACATGTTGAAAGTATTTTTACGACTATTTTTGGTCATATGTTGATCAGTCTGAGCAGTTTAAACGGTCATAATTTTTATTTCAAAATCCGACCAAACGCTGTATTTTTCCGAGTCATTTATTTCGTGCTGATTATTTTGACGTGTTCATTTTATTTTTTCGAGCACTTTGGCGCCCGACTTTTATTTTTTTGAATCTATTTATTTTTATATAGGGTCTGGAATAAATAAATAGGATTATTAGTTATTATTTTTATTTTAATTATTAAACTTTATTTTAAATTAACATTTTATTAGGTCTAGAATAAATAAATAAAATTGTTAGTTTTAATTTTAATTATTTTTATTAAACTTTATTTAATTTTAAATTAATATTTTATTGGGTCTCAAAATAAATACTTAAGCCTATTTGCACTAACCTAATTGGTCTCTATATATTCTTATGTTATGTGGTTGTTAGAGAGGACGAGAAAAAAAAAGGGAGAGAGAGGGCGGCGGATCCACCACTGGTTTTCATCTGCAGTCATATTTGTTAGATTTGTTGCTAATTCATACAATGCTTGCGGTTAATATATATTATATCTAACTAACTCTATTTATATATATTATTCTGGTGTTAACATATGCTTCTTCTTCTTCTTTTTCTATAAACTATACTAACGTTTTTTTTTCTCTCTTTTGTTAACATAGTCATTATTTTTTCTATAAAATATACTAACATTTTTTTTTTCTCTTTTGTTAACAGTCTTTTTTATATACTAATGGTTTTCTCTTTTGTTAACATATTCTTTATTTTTCTCTATAACATTAACGTTACAGGTGTTTATATATATATATATATATATATATATATATATATATATATATATATATATATATATATATTATTTTTATAGTTTTATCTTGATATTGTCAATTCTTATTTTTTAGTTACTTTATCTGGATTTGATCGTGTCGATACGCTGTTTGCATATTTATGTGTATGAGGCGTGACACTCGTGTTGATCGGATCCAGTTGCGATGATCGCAATTTTTGCGTTAGCAACATCGTTATTCTTTTTTAATTCATATTATTATATTTTATGTTACATATATTTAGATCTGTATAAATAACTAACTACACTGATTTTTTCCTAAACCTTGACGATTTTGCCTCAACCATTTTTTTATATACGTTTTGTTTTATTATATAATAACTATTTTCCAGGTACATTCACATGTGCGCGCGTGTCTTAGTGTCAAGAAGGCAAAGCTGGTAACTTTGAGGACATTTTGACAAAGAAACAAGTTTATTATATAATAACTATTTTTTAGGTACATTCACATGTGCGCGCATGTGCGCGCGTGTTTTATTGTCAAGAAGGCAAGGCTGGTAATTTTGAGGGCATTTTGACAAAGAAACATGGGTTTATCTTCTATTTCCTAATTTCTCCTAATTTCCTCTATTGTTTTTAATTCTCTAATTTCTTAAATTAACTAACCTTAAATATTTAGATTAATTTTATTTGTTTATTTTCTAAAAAAAAACTCTTAACTTTTTTTTTTAAATTACTTATCTTCATAATCCATTCATAATGTTAATTAATTATTTATTTTATTAAATTAATAATTCAAAATAGTTTTTTTTAACAACAAAACTTTTTTTTATATATTTTCATAAACTTTAATTTTTCATGTAAACCTTAAAAATTTCTTATAAACTTTAACCGTGTTATTTTCTCTAAATCATAAACTTTTTCTCAAACCTTAACAAACCTGTTATTATTTCTTATTTTCACTAATTTTTTATGTTATTCATCTGCGCTTTATTTTTATGTGATTATTTCTCATATGTAATATTTTTTGGTTTACTTTTATTTTTCGCCTTACAATGATGTAACTGCCCCAAAGCGATGTAATAGTTAGCCATTTATTTTCTGTCATTTTATTTTTCTGCCAGTTATTTTCTGCCATTTATTTTCTGCCATTTTATTTTTCTGCCTTTTAAATTTCTGTCATTGAACATATATTAACTGTGTGGTTTAATAATGTAGGGCGTGAAAACCTACTAAATTACTTATTTAATATTTTTCTATAATCTTTATATTTTTTGTAAATAAATGTTAATTATTTTTATAAACTTATTTTACTACTTATTTATAACAATAAATCTTTATTTTATAAATACTAACTCTTTTATTATTTTGTACATATTAAATTATTATTTTTTCTCTCTAAAAAATTTCTGAATAACATTTTGTCAATAATATTTTATATATTAACAGTATTTTATTATAATAGTAATAATCATATAGTGTAAATAATTAAAAGTTTTTCTCAATAATCTTTAATTGTTTTTCTCTAAACTTAATTACTTTTTTTCACTAATTCTAATAACTTCTAAAAAATCTAACTTGTCTAACCTAAACTTTTTCTTTTTAACTTTATTATTATTATAATTACTTTATTATTATCATTATTGCTTTATTGTTGTTATTGCTTTATTATTTTTGCTTCATTATTATTATTATTATTGCTTATTTATTATTTTATTATATCTATTATTCTTGCTTTATAATTTATTTTTATCCTACTATTATGTATCTGCCAAAGCCTTGTAATAGCTTATAGATTTATTTTTCCGTCTTTATTTTCTTTGTAAATATTTAACTGCGTGGTTAGTAATTTAGGGAGTGCAAAACTAACTGTAAATAATTGAACTTAGAAAATTAAATACAAGACAAATATCTGAAAAAATAACACTCACACACGTAAGTCGATCTATGATCGCCATCTGTACTTCCTAGGATATTCCTCTTGGTTGCCTTAAAATAAAATGGTCAAGTCCCTCGAATATAGGGATGTCTTAAGCAAAGTCCCTTCAAATATAAATCATCATAGTCCCTACAGTTTAAAAGATCAAGTCCCTTCAAAGTTGCCTACGGAATAATGATCTTGTTCCTTCGAATAAATGATGATAGTCCCTACGAATTGCTAAAGACATCCCTCAAGTTGCTTTCTATGACCATACGATGACCCTTCACATGTCCCTTACCACATCCAAGGTAATGACTACCTATTCCTTAATAATAGGGATAGTCTTACCATTGAAAGAACATATAAGAACAGTAAAGATTTAGCATAGGGTAGGTTCCTCTTAAGTACTTGCTCACTTTTCATCAAATTACTTCATTACACTTCACATTTTCAAACAATTTTTAAAACAAAGTCTTTATATATATCCGTACAAGGATCATTATAAAGTACTTAAGAAAATTTTCAATCACACACTACACTTCTCAAAACAATTTAAAGTGAGCTAAGTAACTAAGAGCCCATGGATAACCATGGATGTAAAGGGTGCTAACACCTTCCTTTTACATAACCTACCCCCCGAACCCAAAAATCTTTTAAGGTCTTTCCTGTTCTTTTATGCCCTTTCCTTTGGATAAAATAAAAGTCGGTGGCGACTCTTGCTATCCGCAACATTTAACTAAAGTCAGTTCTCCCACCGTGTTACAGAACTGGCGACTCTGCTGGGGATTTAAATTAAAGAAAGGTACCCTTAGGAATTAGATCACTTTAAATTGTTTGCCTTGTTTGCTTTATATTATCTTGTTGGGCTCTTATGTGTGAAAGATCCTAACCCGGATCTAGTGTACCTTAGGTAAATGGCAATAGACCAAGGAAACTGTACGACGTATATCGATATGGTTGATCTGGTGGCCATAGTTAGTGTGACTTCTTGGTTGGTGCTTATGTTCCTTAAGTCAAGTTGAGGATAATATGAGGCTGTCATATGTTGTCAATGCACTAACTAACTTTTAGAACCCTAGTTATCCCATCTTGGCCTTTAGAAAGTAGTGAGGTAACCGGCTTTGGTGTAGACTGAAGTTGGTTGACACTCGATACTACGCTCATTGAGATCTTAAACTTGGAGGGTTTTGGTTGGCAAGTAAGTTGCCTACTGAACAACCACCCTTGTGAAGGATTGATGATATTGAGATCCCTTAGAACCTGGTTACTTTATAGGACAGGATGAACCAACTAACTTCAGGGGAGGGTATTTACCTTTAAACCTCATGCAAGCCTTTAAACCTAGGGCAATTGTGTGACTTGGTTGTGTGTGCCACATGTTTGTGATTGAACATAACATCATGACATCATCATGCATCATAAGCATAGCATTTTCACTAACCATTTCAAGGACCAAAGGATTTATCTTTGTTCTTTGTTGCAGGTAATGGCTTCTGCTCGTAGAAACACTATCAGGATCAACTTTGTAGGGATACCTCCTAAGCTTAAAGAGTTGGTTTCTCAAGTGTCTGATCATTCCCAGTTCATCAAGAGACATGGTCACCTATTGGATCTAGTCACCTCAGGGTTCAATGAAGACATGATGAGTGTTCTGTTCCAGTTCTTTGACCCTAAGCACCATTGCTTTACATTCCCTGATTATCAGCTGGTTCCTACAATGGAAGAGTTCTCTAAACTTCTGGGTATACCTGTTCTTGATCAAAGACCCTTCACAGGCCTGGAGAAGGAGCTTAAACCAGAAGTTATTGCTGCAGCCCTACATTTAAAGAAGTCTGACATTGTTCTAGAAACGAGAAGCGGAGTTAAGGGTATTCTTGCTAAGGTACTAATGGATAAGGCTCAAGTGCTCTTGAAGGCCATGAGCTATGATGCTTTTGAGGAGATCTTAGCCTTGCTGATATATGGCTTAGTATTATTCCCCAATCCAGATCAGTTCATAGACGTTCATGCCATCAACATATTCCTGAGTCACAATCCTGTACCTACATTGCTTGGAGACATCCTACATTCTCTTCACACCCGTACTACAAGGGCAAGAGGAACTTTGATGTACTGCATACCTTTGCTTTCTAGGTGGTTTATTTCTCACCTTCCTCGCTCAGTAATGAAGAATGAGCAAGGGTTCAGATGGTCCAAAAGAATTATGTCACTTTCTCATTCAGACATCCATTGGTGCTCCAGATCTATGGAGAACATCACTATCATTGACCGTTGTGGGGAGTTTCCTAATGTGCCACTTCTAGGCATAAGAGGAGGCATCACCTATAACCCCTCTCTAGCTTTACGACAGTTTGGTTACGCTCGGAGTGATGGTCCACATGACATGTTGATTCAGGGCATTGTGTTTGACTACGACAATGATCTTCAAGGTTACCGTCAGAGATTCATACGAGCATGGGGAAAAGTAAACAGGGTTGACAGCAAGACACTGGAGCCTAAGTACACTATTCCTATGGAAGTTTATCTCAGATGGGTGCGATCACGTGTTCAGACTCTCATGATGCCATATCCTGCTATCCTGCCAGTTACCATGGAACCTGTTGCTGAAGGAGACACTGCTTATACCATCCTTCACCCAGACATGCCTACTGATATGGAAGACTTGTAGAGATCCTGGATCCAACTGAAGGAGCAAAGGGATACTTTCGAGGCTCATTACAAAGCAAGCCAAGAAAGAATCCTAGAACTAACAAAGCAACTTCACGAGGAACGGAATCTCAACTCATACCTCAACACAAAGAGGAAACGTCCATGGGAGACTTAAAACCCCATCTTTTGTACTTATCTCATTTCATTTTTTGTAAGCCCAAGAGGCAAAACAAATTTATTACTAATAAAAGTTTACCTTCTTGTTTGTCTAAGCAAATTTAAATCCTGCGGTCCTTGAAAACGTTGCATATGTATTCACATATCATTTCATTGCATCACAGGTTTATAATTGTGCACAGGTTTCTCATCTTCTCGCTGTTTATTTCAGCAATGGCTCTTGAACAAACAGTTAAGGATCTCCAGGCACAAAATGCACAGTTCCAAGAGCTGATCCTGAATTTGTCCAAGGGGCAAGATGAATTGAAGACACTGCTGGCTAAGAAGAAGAGTCCTGGGGACAACAAGGATGATCAGCTGAAACAACTACAAGCTGAGATGACAGGAATGAGGACCCAGATGAATGACCAGGTGGTTCTTATTCAAAGTTAGCTCAGGGGCAAGAAGAGTTAAGAGCCTTTGTCCATAAACTTCAAAGTGATGGAGTCAGGGATCTAATTGTTAGTCGACCTCCATTAAAACAAGCTGATTTGGTTGAAAGGAAGATGAGGATAAAAGAAGGTAAGAAACAGGTTGCCATTGATTGTTCTTCAGTTGAAGAAGAAAGACCTGATAAGGTTAATCCACCTCAACACAAGAAATATAGAAGGCAGTTTATCAAGTTCAGCACTCCAATGTCACAAGTTCTGCAATGCTTGTTGGAGATGAAGCTAATTTCCTTGGAAAATCCTCCTCAAAATCCTAAAACTTCCTCTCCTCGCTATAATCCCAGGGCAAGGTGTGAGTACCACTCCAACAGTCCTGGACATGATACTAATAGTTGTTGGGCATTGAAGAAAAAGATTCAAGACCTGATTGACGAAGGAATCCTAGAGGTTACTCCAGAGGGTTAAGTTGAGTTCTACTATCATCCATCAAACACCGAAGCTGCAAGACAAGTTGCCCAGTATAGCAAGAAAGGAAGCCTACTTATTCCTGTTGAGATATGGGGCACCTTGGGACATCCAAGTGGTAAATTTGATTTCATGGTGAAGTATACTGCTCCTCAAAGTTCACAGATTGCAATTGAGGACATTCAGCCAACTGGATGGGACAACATTTGAATTTTTCATTTGTAATTTCTTTTATTTGTTTGAACACTTACTATTATGTTAAACTTTTGTTTTCTTTAATGCATTGCATATGTTTGTCTTGAATTAATCCATTCGTTCCACTATATTTTGAATTATGCTTCTTATTTCTATCTTGTGATATTTAACTCCTGATAAAGCTATAAGCCTGTAGAGGGAGGATGACGAAAACAATACCATAATATTAGGCAGTATGCTTTTGAACAGACTATGCTGACGATGTACATGCATTGTTTCAATTCCTAAACAGTGGAGATATAAGGAAGTTAATCCCTAGTCAACCCTTTTAAGCCTATGAAGTAGGAGTTTTTATTCTCGCACAAATTAAAACCCTTATTCATAACCCGGGGCAGGGTAGTTACTCGGTTAACTCAAATATGCCAATTATCTGTGTTGTACACAACTAATGATGGTTCTCTGTAATCATTAAACCTGATAGTCAATATCTAGCAAAAGAACAGTCTTGTTAAGTCAAAACCTATGAAGGAGACTTAGTAAAACATTAAGACATCCCGCTAACTGTAACCTTGAAATAAACAGTTCAGGAAAAAAGAAGATATAACAAAGTCAAAAGGAAAAAGAGGTCACTATGAATCCTCAACAAAGAAGGATGACTGAGTATTCAAATAAATATTTGATTCCTGAACCATCACAAATGTCAGTGCTACAATTCCAAACTCATTTGAGCCTCAATGCATAAGTTAACTGAGTATAGGACTGAAGAACATCATGGAGATTGGGTTGGGTACAAATAAAATTTGAGCCTTTATCCTTTGTTTCTTAAACCATGAACTAGGCCACGTTATAACCCTTTAAAAGTCCTAACTGAAGCATGGTTAGTTCGAAAGCGTACTGCTACAAAAAGGTATCCTGACTCCTTTAGGGCTTATTATAAAACTTGAGTTAATATCACAGTTTTTACAAAAAATATTTTTCTAAAATAACTCTTTTTCAAAATTTCAAGACAGACATAAGCATTGCATTTTTGAATATATTTGTTTGCATATACCCGAGTGTTTGACAAATGGAGAAACTTACAGGATGAATGTTCAATGAACCAAAATCCTTCCGATGAACAAAGTTGCTTCCTGAATCAAAATCCATGAATACAAAGGGGCATAGTCATTATCTCCCAATCAAGAGGGCAGGCCATGATATTGCCTAACTCATGTGGGGCAATCAGGGCAGTATTCAATTATGTTTAAGTAGCCAGGGGCAGATCTCCTCATTTATCTAAATTACCGAGGGTAACATTACAAAGTTCATAATGCCAGGGGCATAGTCACTGTTTCCCAGTCAAGGGGCATACCAACTTACTATTCCATTCATTCGGGGCAATCAGGTCCAGATTCAACAATGCTTAATAGCCAGGGGCAGTTTTCTTCATACAGTTGAATTACCAAAGATGACATTACAGAGTTCACAATGCCAGGGGCATATTAGTATGGGGCATTCTGCTTAGTTCTCCTGAGGTAACTACATTCAAATACTTCCCTTTGGGGACAATTCATCCTCAACCAAGGGGCAATGCTTTCTTTTCAAATCTAGTAGCTGGAGCGTATATGGTCCATCACTATTTGAAGACACGTTCCTCTTATTGTATTACCTTGATATTGGATTCTCAGCAGAAGCCATTGTGGAAATTAATTGTCTACGCCAGTAGTATCAGATGGTGTCAGTATCATGTCTTCAGATCCAGCTATGAGGATTTCTGGGAAGGTATTCAGGAAAGTTAAGAATCTCAGGAGCTCTAAATCCAATTGGTTATACACTCTCAAAGTTGAAACGATTCTGTTTTCGAGTTCAGCTTTACTTTTCCCTCTTTATTCAGGATTACTTTTCCTCTTTTACTAAAGCGAAAAATGTTTGTTGGTTATGTTTGAATGTATATATGCTTTGAATATGATTGATGCTTACCAGAAATGCATGAAATGCAGTAATAGTATTTACTAAGGACGAACGAGGGTAGTAGTTCAACGAAGCTTCGCCGGTTCATTCCCACAAAACAGTTCCAAAACCTCCAGTAGGGCAAAATCCATCTTCATAAATACTTCAAGTCACATCTCCCCTGGAATTTATATCCATCTCTTTTATCCTCATACGGATATTCGGGAATTTACTTTCCAATATGAGTACGACGAATGAAGACGGGAGGTTATATATACCCTACTATCAAACGAAGACGGGAGGTTATGTATACCTTACTATCCCCAGCAGACGGGAGGTCATGTATATCTCATTATCAAACAAGATGGGAACAAGTTCCTCATATTCTTCAGCAACAAACCGGGATTTATTTTCCCTGGCCAGCAGTTGTTATACGAAGATATCCAGACGCTTCCGGCAGCATCATATCATACATCATTTACATCATACCATAACATACATATCCATAAATACATAATACATTTACTTAGGTGCATCATACTATGCATGCATACATATTACATAAACTAACATTCTCCTTGCAGGATAGTTATATGCAGATAAAACAGCATCAACAATTTACAACAGGTCAGAAATGATCTATACATTACTCAAGATGTCCTCGGAGAGTAGGAAAACGGTCTGTAAGAAGATCCATTCCCTAATCCAGGATATTTTCAGGAGTTAATCCTGACACTTTTTTGTCCTCAGAGAGTAGGCAAACGGTCTGTAAGAAGATCCATTCCCTAATCCAGGATATTTTCAGGAGTTAATCCTGACACTTTTTTGTCCTCGGAGAGTAGGCAAACGGTCTGTAAGAAGATCCATTCCCTAATCCAGGATATTTCCAGAAGATTTCATCTATCTGGTCTTGAATAGCAGGCAAACGGTCTGTACAAAGATCTATTCCCTGGTTCAAGATATTTTCAGAAGATTTAATCTATTTCCTCGGAGAGTAGGCAAACAGTCTGTAAGAAGATCCATTCCCTGGTTCAAGATATTTTTCAGAAGAACTAATCCTGACGTTCTTTTGGCCCTTGAATAGCAGGTAAACGGTCTGTACAAAGATCCATTCCCTGGTTCAAGATATTTTTCAGAAGAACTAATCCTGACTTTCTTTTGGCCCTTGAATAGCAGGCAAACGGTCTGTAAGAAGATCCATTCCCTGGTTCAAGATATGTTTCAGAATAACTAATCCTGACGTTCTTTTGACCTTGGAGAGTAGGCAAACGGTCTGTAAAAAGATCTATTCCCTAATCCAAGATATTTCCAGAAGAGATAATCGTCACGAAGATTTATTTCTACTGGTCTATTCAACAAATTCAAATTATAAACGATTCAGAGACGGCCTATACGAAGACCTAGTACTGAGATCCAGTATCAACACAAAGCTATCATCACATCCAGTTCTTTAGATGGCATCTCTAAGCCCATCTCCATTTCTCTCCAAGTGGCATCTTTAAGCCCACTCAAGCATGTACAACTAGTCATCAGTATCACTCTACGCACCGGTGAGTGCAAATTTTTGGGCTTTTGTGTTCAATCCCCTTCAACCTTCCAGGTCACGACTGACACATATACCAATCTAACCCCTCAGGTTTCAGAAAATTGAACAGGGGCAGCTGTTGCACCCCAAAATTTGCCCTCTATTTTTAACTCTAACCGACTTTTGTTTCGCATTCATTTGCATCATCTTCATAGCATAACATGTATTTCATCTTAATATTAGCCGGAATAATTTCTCGGAATTTACAGACAGACTGGTCAAATTAATTATTTTTAACTATGCCTAAAATCAGTCAACGAAAAAATGTCAAGTTTAAGTTTGCAGATGTCAGTATTATTAATCTACGGTTCATGTAGATTAACCTGACATGTTGAAAGTATTTTTACGACTATTTTTGGTCATATGTTGATCAGTCTGAGCAGTTTAAACGGTCATAATTTTTATTTCAAAATCCGACCAAACGCTGTATTTTTCCGAGTCATTTATTTCGTGCTGATTATTTTGACGTGTTCATTTTATTTTTTCGAGCACTTTGGCGCCCGACTTTTATTTTTTTGAGTCTATTTATTTTTATATAGGGTCTGGAATAAATAAATAGGATTATTAGTTATTATTTTTATTTTAATTATTAAACTTTATTTTAAATTAACATTTTATTAGGTCTAGAATAAATAAATAAAATTGTTAGTTTTAATTTTAATTATTTTTATTAAACTTTATTTAATTTTAATTAATATTTTATTGGGTCTCAAAATAAATACTTAAGCCCATTTGCACTAACCTAATTGGTCTCTATATATTCTTATGTTATGTGGTTGTTAGAGAGGACGAGAAAAAAAAAGGGAGAGAGAGGGCGGCGGATCCACCACTGGTTTTCATCTGCAGTCATATTTGTTAGATTTGTTGCTAATTCATACAATGCTTGCGGTTAATATATATTATATCTAACTAACTCTATTTATATATATTATTCTGGTGTTAACATATGCTTCTTCTTCTTCTTTTTCTATAAACTATACTAACGTTTTTTTTCTCTCTTTTGTTAACATAGTCATTATTTTTTCTATAAAATATACTAACATTTTTTTTTCTCTTTTGTTAACAGTCTTTTTTATATACTAATGGTTTTCTCTTTTGTTAACATATTCTTTATTTTTCTCTATAACATTAACGTTACAGGTGTTTATATATATATATATATATATATATATATATATATATATATATATATATATATATATATATATATATATATATATATATATATATATATTATTTTTATATTTTATCTTGATATTGTCAATTCTTATTTTTTAGTTACTTTATCTGGATTTGATCGTGTCGATACGCTGTTTGCATATTTATGTGTATGAGGCGTGACACTCGTGTTGATCGGATCCAGTTGCGATGATCGCAATTTTTGCGTTAGCAACATCGTTATTCTTTTTTAATTCATATTATTATTTTTTATGTTACATATATTTAGATCTGTATAAATAACTAACTACACTGATTTTTTCCTAAACCTTGACGATTTTGCCTCAACCATTTTTTTATATACGTTTTGTTTTATTATATAATAACTATTTTCCAGGTACATTCACATGTGCGCGCGTGTCTTAGTGTCAAGAAGGCAAAGCTGGTAACTTTGAGGACATTTTGACAAAGAAACAAGTTTATTATATAATAACTATTTTTCAGGTACATTCACATGTGCGCGCATGTGCGCGCGTGTTTTATTGTCAAGAAGGCAAGGCTGGTAATTTTGAGGGCATTTTGACAAAGAAACATGGGTTTATCTTCTATTTCCTAATTTCTCCTAATTTCCTCTATTGTTTTTAATTCTCTAATTTCTTAAATTAACTAACCTTAAATATTTAGATTAATTTTATTTGTTTATTTTCTAAAAAAAAACTCTTAACTTTTTTTTATAAATTACTTATCTTCATAATCCATTCATAATGTTAATTAATTATTTATTTTATTAAATTAATAATTCAAAATAGTTTTTTTTAACAACAAAACTTTTTTTTATATATTTTCATAAACTTTAATTTTTCATGTAAACCTTAAAAATTTCTTATAAACTTTAACCGTGTTATTTTCTCTAAATCATAAACTTTTTCTCAAACCTTAACAAACCTGTTATTATTTCTTATTTTCACTAATTTTTTATGTTATTCATCTGCGCTTTATTTTTATGTGATTATTTCTCATATGTAATATTTTTTGGTTTACTTTTATTTTTCGCCTTACAATGATGTAACTGCCCCAAAGCGATGTAATAGTTAGCCATTTATTTTCTGTCATTTTATTTTTCTGCCAGTTATTTTCTGCCATTTATTTTCTGCCATTTTATTTTTCTGCCTTTTAAATTTCTGTCATTGAACATATATTAACTGTGTGGTTTAATAATGTAGGGCGTGAAAACCTACTAAATTACTTATTTAATATTTTTCTATAATCTTTATATTTTTTGTAAATAAATGTTAATTATTTTTATAAACTTATTTTACTACTTATTTATAACAATAAATCTTTATTTTATAAATACTAACTCTTTTATTATTTTGTACATATTAAATTATTATTTTTTCTCTCTAAAAAATTTCTGAATAACATTTTGTCAATAATATTTTATATATTAACAGTATTTTATTATAATAGTAATAATCATATAGTGTAAATAATTAAAAGTTTTTCTCAATAATCTTTAATTGTTTTTCTCTAAACTTAATTACTTTTTTTTCACTAATTCTAATAACTTCTAAAAAATCTAACTTGTTTAACCTAAACTTTTTCTTTTTAACTTTATTATTATTATAATTACTTTATTATTATCATTATTGCTTTATTGTTGTTATTGCTTTATTATTTTTGCTTCATTATTATTATTATTATTATTGCTTATTTATTATTTTATTATATCTATTATTCTTGCTTTATAATTTATTTTTATCCTACTATTATGTATCTGCCAAAGCCTTGTAATAGCTTATAGATTTATTTTTCCGTCTTTATTTTCTTTGTAAATATTTAACTGCGTGGTTAGTAATTTAGGGAGTGCAAAACTAACTGTAAATAATTGAACTTAGAAAATTAAATACAAGACAAATATCTGAAAAAATAACACTCACACACGTAAGTCGATCTATGATCGCCATCTGTACTTCCTAGGATATTCCTCTTGGTTGCCTTAAAATAAAATGGTCAAGTCCCTCGAATATAGGGATGTCTTAAGCAAAGTCCCTTCAAATATAAATCATCATAGTCCCTACAGTTTAAAAGATCAAGTCCCTTCAAAGTTGCCTACGGAATAATGATCTTGTTCCTTCGAATAAATGATGATAGTCCCTACGAATTGCTAAAGACATCCCTCAAGTTGCTTTCTATGACCATACGATGACCCTTCACATGTCCCTTACCACATCCAAGGTAATGACTACCTATTCCTTAATAATAGGGATAGTCTTACCATTGAAAGAACATATAAGAACAGTAAAGATTTAGCATAGGGTAGGTTCCTCTTAAGTACTTGCTCACTTTTCATCAAATTACTTCATTACACTTCACATTTTCAAACAATTTTTAAAACAAAGTCTTTATATATATCCGTACAAGGATCATTATAAAGTACTTAAGAAAATTTTCAATCACACACTACACTTCTCAAAACAATTTAAAGTGAGCTAAGTAACTAAGAGCCCATGGATAACCATGGATGTAAAGGGTGCTAACACCTTCCTTTTACATAACCTACCCCCCGAACCCAAAAATCTTTTAAGGTCTTTCCTGTTCTTTTATGCCCTTTCCTTTGGATAAAATAAAAGTCGGTGGCGACTCTTGCTATCCGCAACATTTAACTAAAGTCAGTTCTCCCACCGTGTTACAGAACTAGTTCTGTAACACGGTGGGAGAACTGACTTTGGTTATGTTGCGGATAGCAAGAGTCGCCACCGACTTTTATTTTATCCAAAAAAGGAAAGGATATAAAAGAACAGGAAAGACCTTAAGAGATATTTTTGGGTCCGGGGGGTAGGTTATGTAAAGGGAAGGTGTTAGCACCCTTTACATCCATTGTTATCCATGGGCTCTTAGTTACTTAGCTCACTTTTGAATTGTTTTTGAAAGTGTAGTGTGTGAATAGAAAAATTTTCATAATAGTTAATAATAATCCATGTACGGATGTGTAAAAACTTGTTTTTGAAAATTTGTTTGAAATTGTGGAAAGTTTGTAAAGTTTTTGAAGTGAGCAGGTACATAAGAGGAACCTACCCTAAGGTTTTAAGTCTTTCTTATTCTTTCTCCTTTCATTGGTAAGACTATCCCTACTATTAAGGAGTAGGTAGTCATTACCTTGGATGTAAGGGACACGAGAGGGACATTCTGTTTTTATGAAGGCAACTGTGGGGTGTAATAAGCATATAGGAGGGACTATCATCATTATTCGAAGGGACTCGATTCGTAAAGGCAACCATGAGGGACTTGATGATTTTTATCTTTTAAGGGACTTGCTTTATACACCCCACTTGACCTTATGATTTAGGCAACTTGAGGGATAACCTTAGAAAGTGAGACGGCGATTAAAATCGACTTACGTGTGTGAGTGTTTAATTTAATTATCTTATGATTAAAGTGACCTAATTTATTTTAAATAAAATGCATGTTGTGCACTCCCTAAATTACTAACCATAGCAACAATTAAATATTTATAAAATTTACATCCGGGAACATTTACATAATAATTATAATAAGCAAAATAAATAAATAAATAGCAAAAATAAATAAAATATAATTAAACAAGCAATAAATAATAAAAAATAAATAATAGGGGTGAGTGATAAATATGATCAAAAAATAAGGTTAGTGAAAACAAAATAATAATAATAATTAGAAAAAAAAAATAAACAAGGTTAGAGACATAAAAATATAATATAATAATACATAATAGTATAGTTAGTAACAATAATTAAAACAAATAAAAATAAATAGAAACAATATTATAATGATATGAACATAAAGTCTAATTCTAAATATATAATAAGAAAAATTTTAAGCATAATATAATTATAAATTTTAATCATTTACAAAAATTCAATTATTTATGAATATATCAACAATTACTAAAAAATATTTACACATTATGAAGAAAATAAGTTTTGAATATCATGTTCATAAAAATAATCATATTTACAAACAATTTACAAGAATTATAATAAATATAATAATTACATTAAGAATTAAAAAATAAAATTATTTTAGAAAAATAGGATTAGGTTTTAATAAGCATTTAGAAAATAAATTAGGGTTTTGTTAGAAAAAATAGGGTTTGTTTATATACAAAGTTATTTTAACCAATATAAATCTATATATTATAATTACATAAAAAAAATAATAAAATAAATATTTGAATTAATTAAAAAAAAAGAAAGTTTAGAATTTTTAGAGAACAAGATATTATTTTGAATTTTGAATATATATGATTTATTTATTTTTATTAAGAACATAAAACAAATAAATGAATTAATTAAAGAAGATAGAAACAAGTGATAAAAAATTAAGAACTTACCTTGGCTGGGTTTGAACCCAGGTCTTCAAGCCTGCCAATACCAAAACTTTCCACTAGACCAACCATGCGTTGGTGATAATGAATGAACTTCAATTGGTTTTGTCTCATGTTTTGAAAAATCCAGAAAAAATGATGAAAACAAAAGGCCTGGGGTGGGAATCGTACCCAGGACCTCATGTATACAAGCATGCGCGCATTACCACCTGGCTGGAAGAGCCCATCTGATTATTGAATGGCAAGAATCTATAATATATTCAATCTTCTTTTATCCTGAAAAATAGAAATAAAATGAACAAAAGCCAGGGATCGAACCCCTGCCCTTTGGTTTCACACGCCTAAGACCATACCATCAACCACTGGGACAACTCAGTTGTTGTGATAATAAACAGCAAAAAATCAATAAAATATTATACAAATAATTTGAATTTGAATACGCGCGGGAACTGATCTTCTTCTTCCTTGAGACCTACAATTTTAGCTGCGAAATTATCTATGAGTTTTCCTGCGAAAATAAATTTCCAGCAAAACCTACAAAAATCAAACAATGGCAAAACAGTATAGTTTCATGAAATTGATCATTCCATTAAGTTCCTAACAAGTTTTCCAATCGTCCCACGTTCTTATAATTTATTTATATGGGCTGGATTGAAGAACCCTAATTGGAGTCATAAACCCTAAAAATGGTAGATCACGTTTTAGGCTATGGAACTTCATCAATCGCTCCAGATTTCATCTATAGACATCAACAAACACAGTTATGTGAACAAATATCAATTATATGCAATGAATCGTTACAATCGAAAAAAAATTTATCAAGCATAAACAAGCTTCGGGTTTAGCAATATGGAGCACATGAGATGCATATGAGTGATGCTTTAGCTTCAATGATGATCAATAAACATCTTTATGTTCTTACTTTGCCTTCAAATGCCCTGGATTTCAAAATCCGAATCTCACTTTTTTGCTTGAATTTTTGAAATATGATCTTACCTTTTGGCTGCTGGAATTCGTGTCCCAAGGCTAGGGTTATGTTTAGTATATATATGTGAGTGAATTAGGTCAGAAAAACTCATTGGTTGTGTGGAGATTTGGATCCAAAAAGATTGAAAAAGATCATAGTTTAAAGTTCAAATATTTGATCATGAAGACTTGCTATTCTTGGATTAATCACATGATTTCCTTCTTCTTTAATTCTAATCACCAATTAAGAATTTCTAGAAGCATTATCTTCCTCCAAAAATAGATTTTCATATTTTATATTTATTTAAAATGATTTTTATGAATTAAATCAATAATAAATAAAAATAAAATAATAAAAATGCTGAATTTTGGTCAATTGGGTCGTGCATAGTGATATGGTATGGATTGGATCACAACTTGGGCAGCCCATTTGGAAAGAAGTGATTTTAAACCTCCATTTTTAACATAAACCATCACAAAATTTCCCAACTTTGCAAACGCACATCTCCCTCAATTTTAAGGGTATGAGGGTGTTCTTGGACTTTTTGGAAAGCTTGAAGAGTCCTCTAAATAACCCCATTGGTTTCAGGTCCATATAATTTACCAATCTCAAGTTATGCCCTTTTGAAGTTGTTGACTTTTTGTTGACTTTTGAAATGACCTATAATGTCTTAGGTCATATCTTCCAAATGAAGCATTTTTGGGCTTAACTTGAAACATAAAAGTTGTAGAGAATTCAATTTCCTTAAAAATGAGCTTTTAATGGAGACTTGGTGATGAAGTATGTGAAAGTTATGGCTGGTCAAAGTTCAGTTGACTTTTACTAAGGAAACCCTAATTTAGAAACTTCTGATTCTTGATGATCTGGAATCTCCTTGATGAATCATGATAAACCCTTGATCATATGATGAATTTTACTTCATATAATTGATGTTGGCAAAAAATCATGAAGTTTGACTTTGGTTTGACCACAGTTGACCTCAGTTTGACTTTTTAACTGCATTGACTGATTTTGACTTATCTGAGCATCTGACTGAGCAAACTTTTGAGAAAAGTCTTGAAACTTGACATGGGGGTTCTTATATACATATAAGATGTTATGAAGCTCACTTGAAGTCTTGGAAGTCCATTTAGCCTGATTAAAGTCAAAACCCTAGTTTTGGATGCACTGCTTAGGAGGTGCATTGTCTGAGGGAATTGTCAACTCTTCTGACCCATTGTGAACTTTGTGAATCTTGTGAACCATCATAAAATGTCTTGTGAACCTCATGGGAGGTATTGTGAAGCTTGTGAACCTTGTGAACCTCATGAAGTGGCTTTGTAGACCTCATGAACCTCATGAAAGGTTATACAAGCATTGAGAACTTGTGAACCTTGTGAACCTTCAAGAAGCAACTTATGGACTTCATGAACCTCATGAAAGGTCTTGTAAATGTTGAGAAGCTTGTGAACCTTGTGAACCTTCAAGAAGTAACTTGTAGACTTCATGAACCTCATGAAAGGTATTGAAAGCATTGTGAGTCTTGTGAACCTTGTGAACCTTCTTAGAACACAAAGTCTTGTATTGTGAGGGCAAATTTTGGGGTGCAACAGCTGCCCCTGTTCAATTTTCTGAAACCTGAGGGGTTAGATTGGTATATTTGCCAGTCGTGACCTGGAAGGTTGAAGGGGATTGAACACAAAAGCCCAAAAATTTGCACTCACCAGTGCATAGAGTGATATTGATGGTTGGTTGAATATGATTGAGTGGGCTTAAAGATGCCACTAGGGGAAAGTTCTTCAGATATATTTCTTGGAAGATAAAGCAGTCCAAAATATGGAGGTATAATGAAAGCTGTTAGGAGTCTGGAACAGTCCTGAGGTATTGATGATATGTTTTCAGGATACTGGAGTAATCCTGATGTAACAGCATGTCTTCATGAGGATAGAGCAATCAATAATGATAACCCTAAAGCAGTCTTGAAGTAATAATATGATTTCAGGAGGATGGAGCAATCAATAATGATAACTCTAAAGCAGTCTTGAAGTGATGATTTCAGGAGGATAGAGCAATCAATAATGATAACTCTAAAGCAGTCTTGAAGTGATGATTTCAGGAGGATAGAGCAATCAATAATGATAACTCTAAAGCAGTCTTGAAGTAATGATTTCAGGAGGATAGAGCCATCAATAATGATAACTCTAAAGCAGTCTTGAAGTAATAATATGATTTCAGGAGGATAGAGCAATCAATAATGATAACTCTAAAGCAGTCTTGAAGTGATGATTTCAGGAGGATAGAGCAATCAATAATGATAACTCTAAAGCAGTCTTGAAGTGATGATTTCAGGAGGATAGAGCAATCAATAATGATAACTCTAAAGCAATCTTGAAGTAATGATTTCAGGAGGATAGAGCCATCAATAATGATAACTCTAAAGCAGTCTTGAAGTAATAATATGATTTCAGGAGGATAAAGTAACCCTGAGGTGACAATAAAGCAGTCCCAAAGTAATAAGAAGCTTATCAGGAGGATAAAGTAACCCTGAAGTTACGATAAAGCAGTCCCAAAGAAATAAGAAGCTTATCAGGAGGATAAAGTAACCCTGAAGTTACGATAAAGCAGTCCCAAAGAAATAAGAAGCTTATCAGGAGGATAAAGTAACCCTGAGGTGACGATAAAGCAGTCCCGAAGATCATAAGTTTGTTTGTTGGATAATTAACCTGAAAACAAGGTAGCATTCTGTATAATAACATTAGTTTATGCTTTAGGTGTGTATGTATGATATGATGCACTTAGGTAATGTACTATATGTCTATGGATATATATGCTATGGTATGATGTAAATGATGTATGTATGATATGATAATACCGGAAGAGTCTGGATATCTTCGTATAACAACTGCTGGCCAGGGAAAATAAATCCCGATTCGTTGCTGAAGAATATATTATACATAACCTTCCGTCTGCTGGGGATAACGGGGTATATATAACCTCCCGGATGCTGGGGATAATAGGGTAGATATAACCTCCCGGATGCTGGGGATAGTAAGGTATATATCACCTCCCGGATGCTGGGGATAGTAAGGTATACATAACCTTCATCTTCGTTTAATAGTAGGGTAAATATAACTTCCCGTCTTCGTTCGTCGTTCCCTTATTGGAAAGTAAATTCCCGAATATCCGTATGAGGATAAAAGAGATGGATATAAATTCCAGGGGAGATAAGACTTTATGAAGATGGATTCGTCCTACTGAGAGTTTGTAACTGTCTTGTAAAGGTGAACCGGCGAAGCTTCGTTGAAATCCTCCCCTCGTTCGTCCTTAGTAAATACTATTACTGCATTTTCATGCATTTCTGGTAAACATCAATCATATTAAAAGCATTCATGCATTTTTGGTAAACATTAATCATATTCAAAAGCATAATACATTCAAACACAACCAATGGACGTTTCGCTTATGTAAATAGGGTAAAAGTAAATCTGGATTCAAAAGATGGAATTTATTTATATCAAAAAGTGACCCATACACGGGTAAGTCTGTACAAAGAGACATAAACCCTAGTAAGAGGATTTTGTCATAAAGTTTTTACAAAACAAAGAGAATCAACTATGTGAGAAATAATCCTATTGAGTTTCAATTCTACTATTGCCATTATCTTCAAGTATCTCATCTTCTGCTGTTGAGACGGAAACGATTGGATTGAGCTTTATCTGTTCGAGCTTGAGTGAGTAGTACAACTGGTTGCAGTTTCATGGGTGATCCAAACGAGACATAGTCATACGCTTTAATCCCTAACTTTTGCCTGGATTGCCCTTTCAGGTTTTCAATCCACCGGGATACCCTTTTTTGCCCAAGCCGCCTTTTCAGGTTTTCGACTTGCCGGGTGTACATCTTTTTATATATATCCCTAATTTTTGCCCAAACCCTTTTGGTTTGCCTGTCAACCTAGCGGGTCTCTTTTTATGCGTAGTATTTTTTAACTATGTCTGCGTTTACAGGCTGTGGGAAGTCTTCACCATCCATTGTAGTCAGTATCATGGCACCTCCTGAGAACACTGTCTTGACTACAAATGGTCCTTCATATGTTGGAGTCCACTTGCCCCTAGGATCACCCTGTGGTAATATGATACGCTTGATTACCAAGTCACCAGCCTGATATACCTTTGGCTTAACCTTCTTGTTAAAAGCTTTGATCATTCGTTTCTGGTACATCTGGCCATGACAAACTGCTGCTAACCTCTTCTCATCAATCAAATTTATCTGGTCCAGTCGAGTCTGAATCCATTCATCTTCATCCAAGCCTGCATCCTTCATAATTCTCAAGGAGGGAATCTGAACTTCAATGGGCAGAACTGCTTCCATACCATAGACTAAGGAGAACGGGGTTGCCCCTGTTGAAGTACGTATTGTAGTACGATAACCATGAAGAGCAAACGGTAACATCTCATGCCAATCCTTATAAGTAACAGTCATCTTCTGTACAATCTTCTTAATGTTCTTATTAGCAGCTTCAACTGCACCATTCATCTTTGGACGATACGGAGAAGATTTGTGATGCTTAATCTTGAACTGCGTGCAGAGATCAGTAATCATAGTGTTGTTCAGATTAGAGCCATTGTCAGTTATAATCCTTTCAGGGATGCCATACCTACATATGAGATTATTCTTAATGAACCGAGCCACAACATTCTTGGTAACAGATGCAAACGAAGTTGCCTCTACCCACTTCGTGAAGTAATCAATAGCAACCAGGATGAAACGATGCCCATTAGAAGCAGTAGGCTTGATCTCACCAATCATATCAATGCCCCACATGGCAAAGGGCCAAGGAGCAGTCAACACATTCAAGGGTGATGGAGGTACATGGACTTTATCAGCATAAATTTGACACTTATGACAAGTTCGGGAGTGTTGATAGCAATCAGCTTCCATGGTAGACCAATAATAACCTGCTCTCAATATCTTCTTTGCCATAGTATGACCACTAGAATGAGTGCCAAAGATCCCATCATGCATATCTTCCATAATCTCAATTGCTTCCTTCTTATCCACACAGCGAAGCAAAGTTGAATCATGGTTGCGCTTGTACAAAATGCCATTACTCAAAAAGAACTTAGCAGAAAACCTTCTCAGAAATTTCCTATCTTTGACAGATGCCCCTTCAGGGAACCCCTGAGCTTCAAGATATCTTTTCACTTCATAGAACCAAGGCTTCTCTTCTGCCCCTTCTGTGTCAATCTCATTGCAGTATGCAGGCTTCTCAAATCTATCAATGGTAATCTTAGGAGCTTCATCATCCCAACTGATCTCAAATATGGATGCCATGGTGGCTAATGCATCTGCCAACTGATTTTCTCTCCGTGGAATATGTCCAAAGGTAATCTCTTTAAAATGTGGGATCAAAGACAACACATGCTCTCTGTAAGGAATGAGGTTATCATGCTTGGTATCCCAATCTCCTTTAATCTGACTTACTACCAGGGCTGAACCTCCATACACATCAAGGAACTGAATCTTCATATCAATAGCAGCTTTAATACCTAGGATACATGCCTCATACTCAGCCATGTTATTGGTACAATAGAAACAAAGTCTAGCAGTAATCGGGGTATGACAACCTTCAGGGGAACTAATCACAACACCAACACCATTACCAAGTGCATTAGAGGCACCATCAAAAACCATAGTCCATCGGGATCCTTGTTCAGGTCCGTCATATTGTCCAGGTTCTTTGGTAATAATCATGATATCTTCATCAGGGAACTCAAAATTCATTGACTGGTAATCATCCACTGCTTGATGAGCCAAATGATCAACAACAACACTTCCTTTAATGGCCTTTTGAGTAGTATACTGTATGTCATATTCTGTCAAGATCATTTGCCATCTTGCAATTCTTCCGGAGAGAGCAGGTTTCTCAAATATGTACTTGATTGGATCCATCTTTGAAATCAACAAGGTAGTATGGGTCAACATATACTGTCTTAGTCGGCGAGCAGCCCATGCCAAAGCGCAGCAAGTTTTCTCGAGCAGTGAGTATCTTGTTTCACAGTCGGTAAACTTTTTGCTAAGGTAGTATATTGCCTGCTCTTTTCGACCAGACTCGTCATGTTGCCCCAACACACACCCCATTGAGTTGTCTAACACAGTTAAGTACATAATCAAGGGTCTTCCATCAACTGGTGGCATCAAAATTGGTGGTTCTAGCAGGTATCTCTTGATTTCATCAAAGGCAGTCTGGCACTCATCATTCCATTCCATCACCTGATCTTTCTTCAACAACTTGAAGATTGGCTCACAGATGGTAGTTAATTGGGAAATAAATCTTGCAATGTAGTTCAATCGTCCCAAGAAACCTCTAACCTCCTTCTCAGTACGGGGAGCTGGCATCTCTCGTATAGCTTTCACTTTTGCAGGATCTACTTCAATACCTTTTCCACTGACAATGAAACCCAGGAGCTTTCCAGATCTAACTCCAAAAGTACACTTGTTTGGGTTCAACCTCAACTTGTATTTTTTCAACCTCTCAAACAATTTGTGCAGATGATTAAGATGTTGCTCTTCGTTCTGAGACCTGGCTATCATATCATCTACATATACCTCTATCTCATGATGAATCATATCATGAAACAAAGCCACCATAGCACGCTGATATGTTGCCCCTGCATTCTTCAAACCAAATGGCATTACCTTATAGCAAAAGGTGCCCCACTGTGTCACAAATGTTGTCTTCTCCATATCTTCGGGTGCCATCTTGATTTGATTGTAACCAGAGAAACCATCCATAAAAGAGAATACCTTATGCTGAGCAGTGTTGTCTACCAGAATATCAATATGAGGAAGTGGAAAGTCATCTTTAGGGCTAGCCTTGTTCAAATCTCTGTAGTCCACACACATACGTACCTTACCATCCTTCTTAGGAACTGGTACCACATTTGCGACCCACTGAGGATAAGAAGTCACTGCTAAGAACCCTGCATTGAACTGTTTCATTACCTCTGCCTTGATCTTTTCTGACATTTCAGGACGCATACGACGAACCTTCTGCTTCTTTGGACGACAATCTTCTTTTACTGGTAAACGGTGAACCACAATGTCTGTATCCAACCCTGGCATATCTTCATAAGACCAAGCAAAGATCTCCACATAGTCACGTAACATCTGAATCAACCTGCTCTTGACACCGTCCTCTAAATCAGCCCCTATCTTGACCTCTTTTCTGTTTTCTTCAGTTCCCAAATTCACAACTTCGACTGGCTCTTCATGTGGCTGTATAGCTTTCTCTTCTTGTTGTAACAACCTAGCAAGCTCTACAGGTATTTCACAATCGTCCTCATTTCCGTCTTCAGTTTGATAGATCGGATTCTCGAAATTATAATTGGCAATAGTAGAACTGTTATCAACAGGATCCAGAGTGGATGAGGATCTTCATTTAGTGATGTGGGTGTGTGTAAGAACACATAGCTGATAAAACGAAAATAAAAGAAAAGAAAGACAGGGAACACAATATTTACGAAAACGAAACGTCCACTGATTTTATTGAATGAAGTATGCAAATGAAATGACAGCCCGTAACAAGCACATCATTGTGCCCCGGGTAAGGCACATGGCTTGAAAGTTTTAATTGTTCAGTAAATTACAAACTTAAAAAAAAGCAACAACACAGTAATAGTATTTACTCCTGACTAAAGGAGATAGGGATAACATCTTCAGCTTTCCAATTATTGAGTCCAGCACCCACAGTAGGAAAAATCCATGCATCCAAGTTGTAGTCTTCATCTTGACCTCCCACAACATTAATCTGGTCCTTCACAACCCCTTGATTAGTGATACGGGAAGCACGAGCACGACGAACAGCCTTCTGGGACTCTGCATTGAAACCCAAACCAAACTTGTCAGACTTGTATGGAATATCAGGAAGCTGACCCCAAATAGTACAACCACCTTCATCCACCACAGCTCTAGCATCATTGAGGGAAGCCATTGCCATTGTTGGAGGCTTTCTGGTGACCACAGGAACCTTCTTCACAACAGGAGGAGCTACATAATCATTAACAACCCAGGGAACCACTTCAAATGTCTGACACGGAGTTTCAATGTATTCACCTTCCATTTCCAGATACTTGAGGGTATTTACATGGCTGACAAAGTATTCTTCTTCTCCATAGACAGTAACAACCTTTCCATTCACCGGATATCTCAACTTTTGGTGCAATGTAGAGGTCACAGCACCTGCCCCATGGATCCAGGGACGACCAAGCAGACAAGAGTATGAAGGACGAATATCCATCACATAAAATGTAGCAGTAAACACCTGGGAACCAACTTGGATTGGGAGATCAATTTCCCCATGCACTACTCTTCTAGAACTATCAAAAGCCTTTACCACAATATTACTGGGCTTCAGCACAGCATCTTCAGGACTCAGCTTGTTCAGGACTTCCTTAGGCAACACATTCAAAGAGGAACCATTGTCTATCAGCACATGTGACAGGGTAGTGCCCCTGCATTCAATTGAAATATGCAAGGCCCTGTTATGATCCCTCTTGGCAGGGGTCAAATCAGTATCAGAAAACCCTAACCCATTGTCATAGGTCAGGTGGGCAACACAGTTCTCAAATTGGTCAACAGAAATTGCACTGGGTACATGAGCAGTCTTCAGAAACTTGATCAAGGACTTGGCATGAGCCTCAGAACATAGCAACAAGGACAACATAGAAATCTTTGAGGGAGTATGCCCCAACTGATCCACAATGTCATAATCACTCTTGCGAATGATTTTCAATATTTCTTCCATCTGCTTAGAGAGATCATCAGCAGCTGGCACATCAGTAGATACAGGCTCAATAACAGGACCCTTGCCCCGAGCATCAGTGGTGGAGGTAGCAGCAGGAGTAACTGCATTCTTGGAAGTATCTGGAGGAGAGAAAACTCTTCCACTACGAGTGATCTTACTAGATCCAGCAATATTGTCAACATCAACAGGCACATCAGCTACAGGCTCTTGCTTAACACCATGGATGTAAACATCAGATCCATAATGCCAAGGCACAGCTTTGTCAGACGTATATGGGATAGGACCAGGAGTAGTAATGACCACAGGAGCCACTCTGGCTTCAGCAACAACTTTCACGGGACCTTCAGCAGTAATTTTGATTGGACCCTGATGAGTGATTTTAATGGGACCCTTTGAAGTGATTCTTAGTGGTACTTTGTCAACCATGTCAACCTCTTCAATCTTCCTACCCTGAGTCAGATGATCCACCATACTTTCTACAGACGACGGAGTCCTCTCAAACACTATAGTATACTTATCCATGAGACGTTGAATTCCATCTCTCAATATGAAGCAACTATCCGGCTTATAGGTACAATACAAACAATCTTCACGACAACCTGGAAAGATCCCAGCTTGTACTAACCTTTTCTTGATAACAGATAGTGGTGTGGTCAACTCCATAACTGAATAGACATGTAGATCTTCTTCAATGGCATTGACAGTCTTCTCGTGATTCGGCATTGGAGCAGTAATCACATTGGGAGTACCTGGAGGATCAAACTCAATTTCTCCAGCATCAATCATATCCTGAATTTTATTCTTCAAGACCCAGCAATTATTAGTATCATGTCCCTGACAATTTGAATGGAATGCACACCGTGCATTGGGATTGTACCTGGGAGAGGTAACATTGGGATTCTGAGGAGCCTCTTTCAAAGTAATAAGTTCAGCCTTCAGCAAATGTTGCAATGCATGAGCCATTGACATATTGATCTTCGTGAACTGTCTTCTAGCCCTCTGTTGGTTGCCCTGTGGCTGCTCTGTTGGTGCAGGAGTTGGATTTGAAATATGAACCGCACTGACAGACTGATGCCTTCTGTTACGATCAGGCTGACCATAAACAGCATTAGATTCTTTCTTCCCTGTGGGAGGCTTCTTTGCAGCACCTGATGAAGAAGTGCCCATATGGATCTTACCATTCTTTATACCATTCTCTACTCGCTCTCCTGTCATGATCAACTCAGTGAAGCCAGATGATGAGCTTCCAATGAGATGACTGTAAAACGGACCATTCAGCGTACACATGAACATATCAACCAGCTCCCTGTCAGTCAAAGGGGGTTGAACTCTTCCAGCTAAATCTCTCCACTTCTGAGCATACTCCTTAAAACTTTCTTTTGCACCCATGGACATGCTCTGAAGCTGCATGCGAGTGGGGGCTAAGTCAGCATTGTATTGGTACTGCTTATAGAAAGCTTCAGCAAGGTCATTCCAGTCTCTGATGTTGACACTTTCCAACTGATAATACCACTCCAACTGAGCTCCAGATAAACTCTCTTGAAAGAAATGGATCCATAACTTCTTATCAGCAGTGTGGGGTTGAATTCTTCTAACATAAGACCTCAGATGCAGTTTGGGACAAGAGACCCCATCATAAACAACAAATGTAGGAACCTTGAAACCCACAGGTATGACCACCCCAGATATCAAGCTCAAATCCTCAAAATCCAGCCCAGATGATTTCTGCAACTCCATAGCATCCATCCTATCCACCAGCATCTTGAATTTGTCTTCATTAGGCTCATGGTAGTAATTAGCCTCAGAATCAGAGTCCCCCATTGTGTGGTGGAGACTGCCTACCTCTTGCTCAGATTCCTCAGATTCATAGTCTTCAGCTGGTTCTTTGGTCTTGGCAAGACCTTTGAACCTTCTTCCCATGTTGATCAACCCAGCAGACCTTCTAGTCTTCTTAGTCTTCTTGGCCAACAGTGCTTTCAATTCATCCTGTCCCTTGGACAGGTTCAAGATCAACTCTTGGAACTGTGCATTTTGTGCCTGAAGATCCTTAACTGATTGTTCAAGAGCCATTGCTGAAATAAACAGCGAGAAGATGAGAAACCTGTGCACAATTATAAACCTGTGATGCAATGAAATGATATGGTAATGCATATGCAATGTTTTCAAGGACCGCAGGATTTAAATTTGCTTAGACAAACACGAAAGTAAACTTTTATTAGTAATAACTTTGTTTTGCCTTTTAGGCTTACAAAAAATGAAAATAAAATAGGTACAAAAGATGGGGTTTTAAGTCTCCCATGGACGTTTCCTCTTTGTGTTGAGGTAAGAGTTGAGGTTTCGTTCCTCGTGAAGTTGCTTTGTTAGCTCTAGGATTCTTGCTTGGCTTGCTTTGTAATGAGCCTCGAAAGTATCCCTTTGCTCCTTCATTTGGATCCATGATCTCTGCAAGTCTTCCTTATCAGTAGGCATGTCTGGGTGAAGGATGGTATAAGCAGTGTCTCCTTCAGCAACAGGTTCCATGGTAACTGGTAGGACGGCAGGATATGGCATCATGAGTGTCTGAGCACGAGATCGTACCCATCTGAGATAAGCCTCCATAGGAATAGTGTACTTAGGATCCAGTGTCTTGCTGTCAATCCTGTTTACCTTTCCCCAAGCTCGTATGAATCTCTGACGGTAACCCTGAAGATCGTTGTCGTAATCAAACACAATGCCCTGAATCAACATGTCATGTGGGCCATCGCTCCGAGCGTAACCAAACTGTCGTAAAGCTAGAGAGGGGTTGTAGGTGATGCCTCCTCTTATACCTAGAAGTGGCACATTAGGGAACTCCCCACAACGGTCAATGATGGTGACATTCTCCATAGATCTGGAGCACCAATGGATATCTGAGTGAGAAAGTGACATGATCCTCTTGGACCATCTGAACCCTTGCTCATTCTTCATTACTGAGCGAGGAAGGTGAGAAATAAACCACCTGGATAGTAAAGGTATGCAGCACATCAAAGTCCCTCTTGCCCTTGTAGTACGGGTGTGAAGAGAATGCAGGATGTCTCCAAGCAATGTAGGCACTGGATTGTGACTCAGGAAAATGTTGATGGCATGAACATCTATGAACCGATCTGGATTGGGGAACAATACTAAGCCATAAATCAGCAAGGCTAAGATCTCCTCAAAAGCATCATAGCTCATGGCCTTCAAGAACATTTGAGCTTTATCCACTAATACTTTAGCAAGGATACCCTTGACTCCACTTCTCGTCTCTAGAACAATGTCAGACTTCTTCAAATGTAGAGCCGCAGCAATAACCTCTGGTTTAAGCTCCTTCTCCAAGCCTGTGAAGGGTCTTTGATCAAGAACAGGTATACCCAGAAGTTTAGAGAACTCCTCCATGGTTGGAACTAGTTGATAGTCGGGGAATGTAAAACAATGGTGCTTAGGATCAAAGAACTGGAACAAAACACTCATCATGTCTTCATTGAACCCTGAAGTGACTAGATCCAATAGGTGACCATGTCTCTTGATGAACTGGGAATGATCAGACACTTGAGAAACCAACTCTTTAAGCTTGGCAGGTATGCCCACAAAGTTGATCCTGATGGTGTTTCTACGAGCAGAAGCCATGACCTGCAACAAAGAACAAAGATAAATCCTTTGGTCCTTGAAATGGTTAGTGAAAATGCTATGCTTATGATGCATGATGATGTCATGATGTTATGCTCAATCACAAACATGTGGCACACACAAACAAGTCACACCATAGCCCTAGGTTTAAAGGCTTGCATGAGGTTTAAGGTAAGTACCCTCACCTGAAGTTAGATGGTTCATCCTGTCCTACAAAAGTAACCGGGTTCTAAGGGATCTCAATATCATTGATCCTTCACAAGGGTGGTTGATCAGAAGGCAACTTACTTGCCAACCAAAACCCTCCAAGTTTAAGATCTCAATGAGCGTAGTATCGAGTGTCAACCAACTTCAGTCTGCACCAAAGCCGGTTACCTCACTACTTTCTAAAGGCCAAGATGAGTTAACTAGGGTTCTAAAAGTTAGTTAGTGCATTGACAACATATGGCAGCCTCATATTATCCTCAACTTGACTTAAGGAACATAAGCACCAACCAAGAAGTCGCACTAACTATGGCCACCAGATCAACCGTATCGATATACGTCGTACAGTTTCCTTGGTCTATTGCCATTTACCTAAGGTACACTAGATCCGGGTTAGGACCTTTCACACATAAAGCACCCAACAAGATAATATAAATCAAACAAGGCAAACAATTTAAAGTGATCTAATTCCTAAGGGTACCCCTCTTTAATATATTATCCCCAGCAGAGTCGCCAGTTCTGTAACACGGTGGGAGAACTGACTTTGGTTATGTTGCGGATAGCAAGAGTCGCCACCGACTTTTATTTTATCCAAAAAAGGAAAGGATATAAAAGAACAGGAAAGACCTTAAGAGATATTTTTGGGTCCGGGGGGTAGGTTATGTAAAGGGAAGGTGTTAGCACCCTTTACATCCATGGTTATCCATGGGCTCTTAGTTACTTAGCTCACTTTTGAATTGTTTTTGAAAGTGTAGTGTGTGAATAGAAAAATTTTCATAATAGTTAATAATAATCCATGTACGGATGTGTAAAAACTTGTTTTTGAAAATTTGTTTGAAATTGTGGAAAGTTTGTAAAGTTTTTGAAGTGAGCAGGTACATAAGAGGAACCTACCCTAAGGTTTTAAGTCTTTCTTATTCTTTCTCCTTTCATTGGTAAGACTATCCCTACTATTAAGGAGTAGGTAGTCATTACCTTGGATGTAAGGGACACGAGAGAGACATTCTGTTTTTATGAAGGCAACTGTGGGGTGTAATAAGCATATAGGAGGGACTATCATCATTATTCGAAGGGACTCGATTCGTAAAGGCAACCATGAGGGACTTGATGATTTTTATCTTTTAAGGGACTTGCTTTATACACCCCACTTGACCTTATGATTTAGGCAACTTGAGGGATAACCTTAGAAAGTGAGACGGCGATTAAAATCGACTTACGTGTGTGAGTGTTTAATTTAATTATCTTATGATTAAAGTGACCTAATTTATTTTAAATAAAATGCATGTTGTGCACTCCCTAAATTACTAACCATAGCAACAATTAAATATTTATAAAATTTACATCCGGGAACATTTACATAATAATTATAATAAGCAAAATAAATAAATAAATAGCAAAAATAAATAAAATATAATTAAACAAGCAATAAATAATAAAAAATAAATAATAGGGGTGAGTGATAAATATGATCAAAAAATAAGGTTAGTGAAAACAAAATAATAATAATAATAATTAGAAAAAAAAAATAAACAAGGTTAGAGACATAAAAATATAATATAATAATACATAATAGTATAGTTAGTAACAATAATTAAAACAAATAAAAATAAATAGAAACAATATTATAATGATATGAACATAAAGTCTAATTCTAAATATATAATAAGAAAAATTTTAAGCATAATATAATTATAAATTTTAATCATTTACAAAAATTCAATTATTTATGAATATATCAACAATTACTAAAAAATATTTACACATTATGAAGAAAATAAGTTTTGAATATCATGTTCATAAAAATAATCATATTTACAAACAATTTACAAGAATTATAATAAATATAATAATTACATTAAGAATTAAAAAATAAAATTATTTTAGAAAAATAGGATTAGGTTTTAATAAGCATTTAGAAAATAAATTAGGGTTTTGTTAGAAAAAATAGGGTTTGTTTATATACAAAGTTATTTTAACCAATATAAATCTATATATTATAATTACATAAAAAAAATAATAAAATAAATATTTGAATTAATTAAAAAAAAAGAAAGTTTAGAATTTTTAGAGAACAAGATATTATTTTGAATTTTGAATATATATGATTTATTTATTTTTATTAAGAACATAAAACAAATAAATGAATTAATTAAAGAAGATAGAAACAAGTGATAAAAAATTAAGAACTTACCTTGGCTGGGTTTGAACCCAGGTCTTCAAGCCTGCCAATACCAAAACTTTCCACTAGACCAACCATGCGTTGGTGATAATGAATGAACTTCAATTGGTTTTGTCTCATGTTTTGAAAAATCCAGAAAAAATGATGAAAACAAAAGGCCTGGGGTGGGAATCGTACCCAGGACCTCATGTATACAAGCATGCGCGCATTACCACCTGGCTGGAAGAGCCCATCTGATTATTGAATGGCAAGAATCTATAATATATTCAATCTTCTTTTATCCTGAAAAATAGAAATAAAATGAACAAAAGCCAGGGATCGAACCCCTGCCCTTTGGTTTCACACGCCTAAGACCATACCATCAACCACTGGGACAACTCAGTTGTTGTGATAATAAACAGCAAAAAATCAATAAAATATTATACAAATAATTTGAATTTGAATACGCGCGGGAACTGATCTTCTTCTTCCTTGAGACCTACAATTTTAGCTACGAAATTATCTATGAGTTTTCCTGCGAAAATAAATTTCCAGCAAAACCTACAAAAATCAAACAATGGCAAAACAGTATAGTTTCATGAAATTGATCATTCCATTAAGTTCCTAACAAGTTTTCCAATCGTCCCACGTTCTTATAATTTATTTATATGGGCTGGATTGAAGAACCCTAATTGGAGTCATAAACCCTAAAAATGGTAGATCACGTTTTAGGCTATGGAACTTCATCAATCGCTCCAGATTTCATCTATAGACATCAACAAACACAGTTATGTGAACAAATATCAATTATATGCAATGAATCGTTACAATCGAAAAAAAATTTATCAAGCATAAACAAGCTTCGGGTTTAGCAATATGGAGCACATGAGATGCATATGAGTGATGCTTTAGCTTCAATGATGATCAATAAACATCTCTATGTTCTTACTTTGCCTTCAAATGCCCTGAATTTCAAAATCCGAATCTCACTTTTTTGCTTGAATTTTTGAAATATGATCTTACCTTTTGGCTGCTGGAATTCGTGTCCCAAGGCTAGGGTTATGTTTAGTATATATATGTGAGTGAATTAGGTCAGAAAAACTCATTGGTTGTGTGGAGATTTGGATCCAAAAAGATTGAAAAAGATCATAGTTTAAAGTTCAAATATTTGATCATGAAGACTTGCTATTCTTGGATTAATCACATGATTTCCTTCTTCTTTAATTCTAATCACCAATTAAGAATTTCTAGAAGCATTATCTTCCTCCAAAAATAGATTTTCATATTTTATATTTATTTAAAATGATTTTTATGAATTAAATCAATAATAAATAAAAATAAAATAATAAAAATGCTGAATTTTGGTCAATTGGGTCGTGCATAGTGATATGGTATGGATTGGATCACAACTTGGGCAGCCCATTTGGAAAGAAGTGATTTTAAACCTCCATTTTTAACATAAACCATCACAAAATTTCCCAACTTTGCAAAGGCACATCTCCCTCAATTTTAAGGGTATGAGGGTGTTCTTGGACTTTTTGGAAAGCTTGAAGAGTCCTCTAAACAACCCCATTGGTTTCAGGTCCATATCATTTACCAATCTCAAGTTATGCCCTTTTGAAGTTGTTGACTTTTTGTTGACTTTTGAAATGACCTATAATGTCTTAGGTCATATCTTCCAAATGAAGCATTTTTGGGCTTAACTTGCAACATCAAAGTTGTAGAGAATTCAATTTCCTTCAAAATGAGCTTTTAATGGAGACTTGGTGATGAAGTATGTGAAAGTTATGGCTGGTCAAAGTTCAGTTGACTTTTACTAAGGAAACCCTAATTTAGAAACTTCTGATTCTTGATGATCTGGAATCTCCTTGATGAATCATGATAAACCCTTGATCATATGATGAATTTTACTTCATATACTTGATGTTGGCAAAAAATCATGAAGTTTGACTTTGGTTTGACCACAGTTGACCTCAGTTTGACTTTTTAACTGCATTGACTGATTTTGACTTATCTGAGCATCTGACTGAGCAAACTTTTGAGAAAAGTCTTGAAACTTGACATGGGGGTTCTTATATACATATAAGATGTTATGAAGCTCAATTGAAGTCTTGGAAGTCCATTTAGCCTGATTAAAGTCAAAACCCTAGTTTTGGATGCACTGCTTAGGAGGTGCATTGTCTGAGGGAATTGTCAACTCTTCTGACCCATTGTGAACTTTGTGAATCTTGTGAACCATCATAAAATGTCTTGTGAACCTAATGGGAGGTATTGTGAAGCTTGTGAACCTTTTGAACCTCATGAAGTGGCTTTGTAGACCTCATGAACCTCATGAAAGGTTATACAAGCATTGAGAACTTGTGAACCTTGTGAATCTTCAAGAAGCAACTTATGGACTTCATGAACCTCATGAAAGGTCTTGTAAATGTTGAGAAGCTTGTGAACCTTGTGAACCTTCAAGAAGTAACTTGTAGACTTCATGAACCTCATGAAAGGTATTGAAAGCATTGTGAGTCTTGTGAACCTTGTGAACCTTCTTAGAACACAAAGTCTTGTATTGTGAGGGCAAATTTTGGGGTGCAACACTATGCCATGTTGGCTAAGGCTGGACTCCATCATTACAATGGAATACCATTCTATGTTTGCTAAAGTTGGAGTCCATCATTACAATGGAAGAAATGTCGACTTAGTTCCCACATGTGGAGTACATCACTATAATGGAACTTAATGAAATTTGAGTGTTGTTTGAAGCATTAGGAACATGACACAACAAATTTTATTCTAAATTGGTTTATGTACCTGAAAATGAATAATTTTTTGTGTGATGGTGTTAAATGCAATGTAGTGTTTATATTCTGATGTGACATAATCTTAAATGCATTATTGTTGCTTGTTATACTGTTTATTGATGTTGTTGAACTATTGTAGTATGTGTTTGGTGCATGGTGGCTTATGTTTCTTTCTTTGCATTGCATTTAAGTCATACAAGAGCATACATAAATCATTGGTTGTGCATAGGGCATATGATCAGTTGATTTCAAAGTATTGGCTATCTAAAGAAAGAAGACGAGAGCCAAGTCTCTCTGAATAATCCCCAAGGGTCTCTTACATCTCATATAATCTCATTTGATCCTTCAATTCAACAAGAAGTTGGGAAACATCATCATCTCCTAAAGAAACAGTCCCAAATTAGGGTTTTGGATTAAAGTAGTGTTCTTGCAAATTTTTGATCCAAACTTGATCTCAAGGGTTTCCATATGTTCTCAAGTATGTAAGGATGGAATATTGCCCATTGGTTCATTTCAGAAGAGCTTCAATTGGTCAATTACTTGAGAATCAGTCAAATTGGGGGAAAGTCAAATGTGTAGAGAAAAAGTCAACTCCTGACTTTTTGAGGTCAAATTCTTATCCTCGGGTCATTTATGTCTATTGGTGAAGATTTGATCAAGAAATGTCAAGAAATTCATCAAAAATCAAGAAATGTGCAAAGTTGCCAAAAAAAGAAATTTATGGTTTCTAAATATGGCAGGTTTTGGCAAGTTGAACACCCATCTTTGAGGCTTTCTTTCTCCATGATTAAAGCTTCAATCTGAAAAATCTCAAGGCTCAAAAGTAAGTTCACATCCTAAGCTTCAAATCCATTCCATGATCATCTTAATTGGATCAAAATTGAAGAAGATATAATCAATCAAAGTTGGAGATTTTCAAGGCAATTTGACCAGGCAAGGCAAGGCATGGGCGTGCTGGCATGAAATCATATCATCAAACACCTTGTGGGCATGCATTGACCAAGTTTATCTCTAATATGGAAGCTTCAATTAAAAAATGTTCAACATCAATCTTGTTCCTCTTGATCTCCTCTACGACTTTCATGTTGGGAAGATTTTCATCTGATAAGCACATTGAGAGATAGGATGGATCAAAGTATGGAATTAAAACTTGAGTGTCACGGGCCCATGATCCATGCACGAATACAAACTTGCATTGCCCAAAATTCAGCTACAATTAAGTAACTTCATTGGCATTTTTGAGCATCATAAAGGTTTCACTTCCACTTGAGTTGAACTTCAACCTTGTTCTCCATCGTGTCCTCTTTCCATAGCATCTAAAAGTTCACCATTTCATCCATCATGCATGGAGTTTTTCTCCATCAAATATCATCACATGGCTATGTTTCTTGCCTGCCAAATTTAGAAGTCATGTTGCATTGTTGTTGTTTGATTCAAATACATACACACTCACACGCATACACACATATCATACATCATCATTTGCCTCATTTGGCCAAACAAAATCACATGAATTCACTCATACATCATGCCATGCACCAAGAGAGGAAAAGTTTTCAAAACAAACTTGTGTGACAGGTTGTTATTACTGCAACCACTACCTCATCACCATTCATCATATATGCTTCACCATAATATCATGATCCTTCCACACATGATCAAGCATAACACGAGTTCTCACTCGTCTCACTCTTTATTCTCACTCCACCCTTTCTTTCTCATTACACCCTTGATCAATTATGGTTCAACTGTTAACCAAGGTAGTTAACATTTAACCATGCATATAAAATCCATTTCTAACTGAATTTTGGCCATTCAACTTCATTTCAACACAATCACAATTTCACAATATCATTCTCTCTGCATTTGATTTCTCTCTCGAAGCTTCTTTATCCTTCCACTTTGCATCCTTCAATCATCATTAACAAGCAAGAATCAATGGAGGATTGAATCATAACTACTATTCTACTCCAATCTTCAGCTTCTCCATTTAAATTTTTCAAGCAATAAGAAAATTTTAGTGCCTTTATTTGGCTTTGGGAAGATCAAGAGCATAAGGAGCCGCGTCTCTGGATTTCTTGTGTTTAAAGAAGCTCCAAGTTCAGGTTTCCTCTTCAAATTTCTCTCTGCAATTTTCATTGATTTAAGCTTTCTTTTACTGTTTTTGAAGCTTAATAGAAGCTCTTGAACCTCTGGCTAGTTGATAGGCTCTTTAGGAGCTTAGATATGAAAATTAGGGCAATTTTTTGTTTCGGTTTGCTTCATGTGTGTTTTATTTATGCATTTTGAGACTGGATCTGTGACCCACGTAGCATAAGGATTCAATTGATATAGGTTTTGTCAATTTCTGGTGACCTGAATCTTTTGCCACAATGGAGAGTGGCCAGAGAAGATGACTGGAGTCTTCTCCGGCAGGTGAGCTTCATATGAGTGCATGAACCCTAGGTTCCTTCCAGTTTATAACACAACCATTGGATCTTGTTGATCTAACGTCCCCAAACTTGCTAGTGAATAAATGAAATGCATGCCAATCACATGATTTGCTTTTTACAATTTTTGATTTGATGACTTGTGTGTGTGTGTGTGTGTTCATATATGTTAGTTACCATGTGCATGCATTGTGAATCCTTTGATCTGCCTACTTGCTTCATCATCTTGCATTTACTAGATCCTAGGGCTATGATGGAGTCAACATTTTGACTATTTCCATGCTATGGACCCTCAGTGACACACGTTTTGGACTGATCCTACAATTTCTATTTGTACACCTTATTTTGAGCCCAATGCAACATTTAATTGATTAATTGCTTACGTTGCTCCTCCATGATTGTTTCTTGTTTTTTTCTTTTTGATATTTGTTTGCTTTTTTATTTTTAAAAATACTTCCAAAACTCCAAACATTCCAAATTAATTCTTGAAGTATCTTAACACATTTAACTAATTTTGGATGATTTTTATTTCGGGTTTTGGCATGTTTTGATATTTTCCATGAATTTTCTTTTAATTTCCTTTGCAAGGTGGGTTCATAGTTATAAACTTTTACTTATAGTTTTGGGTTGAGTTTTAAGTTGATGAGTTTTTGGGTTTTTATGGAAAAATATTAGCATCGGTAGATTAAACGGTTAGAAATCGATAAAAACGCTTGAGCATGTTGACATTAGGTATAGGAACATTGTTATGGTCTGTTTTGATGTTTGTAGTTAATTTGAATTGATTTGGGAAGGTTCTGTTATCATAAAAACGTGTTTTTGCTGGTTCTGGTTTCTGGTTAACTGGTTAACCCAGCGTGTTAACCGGTTAACGTTGCTATTTATGCGCTTATGTGTTTCTGTTCTGGTTCGGTTAACCAGTTAACCCAGGGCATTAACCGGTTAAGCTGTAGCTTTTGGGAAAAATTATTTTGTTCCAAACTTTGAAAATTCACAACTTTTTACTCGATTATCTGATTTAAGTGTTATTTATATCGTTTGAAAGCTAAAATTTTGTATTATCACATGATGTTGTAAAATATTATTTTTACCCGACTTTTACCCGACTTTTTGAATAAACCATATGTTAAGTTAGGGAATTTGTGAACTAAAGGAAATAAAAGGTATAACTTGTGAGGTAGCTAGGTTTACCCTAGGTTGTTACGGAACCATTTTAGAGACATGACAATACTTAGACACCGATACTCGAATTAGTATCCCCGTGTTAAGTAGTTGTAAACGGATGAAAGTTGTTTTCCCATTTGCGTTATAACCCTAATTTAATTATGCGTTGCTCGTGTCGAGATCTCACGAGGTGGGACGGCCGGAGAAACATAATTAATTAGTAGATTCGAATCCCTTAATGGATAACCATGACTCTTGCTTGCTTGTAACCTGGGAGTGTGGCTGGGCGGGGAAAGTTATCCATTAGGAAAAGTAACCGTGACCCGTGCTTGCTTGCCACCTAGGAGTGTGGCTGGGCAGGGAAAGTTACTTTTTGGTAAGGTACCGTGACCCGTGCTTGCTTGCCACCTGGGAGTGTGGCTGGGCGGGGAAAGTACCTTTGATAGATAATGAGTGACCCATGCTTGCATGCCACCTGGGAGTGTGGCTGGGTGGGGAAAGTTATCTATACGTTAAGGATCGAGTGACCCGTACTTACTTGCCACCGGGGAGTGTGGCTGGGCGGGGAAATATGCCTCAAAGCACCTTGTGTATGCTCCATTTTATTTTACTTTGATGTCTCTAGTTTTATGTGAACTCGAAGTCTAGATTTTCCCCCGACTTGAGTAGTGTCTAGATTAGAACCTTTTAGAGTCAAGAGAACTCCAAGATAGGGAACTCACTGAGATGTTTTATCTCACCCCACTATTGTTGTTGCTTTTCAGGTTTCTTTTGCAGGTTTGATTTACAACTGGAGCTATGCTCGAGATGTTTCAAGAGAAGCATAATTTTAAATTCCGATGTGTATTTTATCTTTATACAATAATGGATATTGTATTGATCTTAGCATTTTGTTTTGGTATAATTTCCATGTCTTGTACCATAGTTTGTATTACTTTAGTATTGGTCAAGAATGTGAATTATGCTATTAGGCCCTTATGATGGTGTCAGTACCAAAAATAATACTTGTATGATATTATTCTAGATATATATTATATGGGCATTACAGTTGGTATCAGAGCATGTCGTATCCTCGACCTAGCCTTGAAACATCATAAGTAAATATTTTCGGCCTCTTAAGTGAGTCTTGCTAGCATGATTCTTAATATCATATTATGTAGAATTGAGTCTGATCAGCCTAATGCTATGTATGTGATAGGTAAAATCATGGTTGTGCGACCATGAGGACTCTAAAGTGTTGTCAGAACTTGTGTTGTGGGAGTAGGCTCAAGCCAGGAGTTGTTAACAGAGGGAGCTTTGGTCAGCTTAGTTGGAGTCTTTTTAAGAGTTGTACTTCCTGTAAGATGGAGTTTTAGAGAAGTGTGTTGTTCAAGAAATCCTTTGGAATTGATAGAATCTGAAGGGTACAGATATCTACAAAATGAGTGGTCAGTGTATTAAGGAATATGTAACGTCCCTAGTGGATCAATATTGGTCACTGGTATGGACAAGTACCTTGAGAAATCTCATTCCATAAAAAGAGAAGATGCATTGTGAATCGTGTGACGTAAGGTTCGGGTGTGAGTTAATTGTTAGTGTTTCAGTTCTAAGATCGCGGTGGCATCTTAGATGAACCAGGGGGTACTTTAAGGAATGTATTAGGATAATACCTTACAGATGGATAGAAGTTACAAGTTAAGAATGTTCATTTTCTTTTGAGAACATAAAGTCGTGGTGAAGCGTGAAGAGTAACACAAGGATGTGTGATCAGTGCATTTTGGTGCACATTCCTAAATGATTGAACTTAGGCATTTCTTTAGTTTTCTTTGTTTGTTTTTATATTTTAATTTATTTTTCTAATTTACTTTATTTTTGGCTTAATTTAATTTTCGTACTTAATTTTCAGATTTAACAACTTTTACGGAAATTATCATAACCGGAGTTCCAGGAATTTGATTGAGGTGTTCTACCAGTCGATGGAAAGCTAAGAGAGAGAACTACAACTTTCATGTTGGTGTCGAAGTCAGATTAAGAGTCATATTTTCCAGAATTTCGTTTGAAGCTGCTGCATTAGTTTTATTTAGTTTTGGGTCATTTAGAATTGGGCCTGAGTTATGTATTTGACCTAGTTGGGTTGTAAACGGGTTTTTTAGGTTTTTCTATTTAACCTAGCAGCCGCAGCTGTTCACTGACACACTTTTTAGGATTTTAATTTTTTACGCTCGAAGAGACGAATTATGGAGAACTAATTCCAAAGATTAATTTGTTGTAATCGGTTTTCGCCGACACTTTGAGGTTCTTATATTTTCCAATTAATCTATTTCCTTTCAATTCTGATCTTGATATCTTGTTTGCTTAATTCGATTTATCTAAGGTTAGATTGATTTATTTCGATGATTGTATGTTCCTATACTTTAATCACGTTTGCTTAATTCGCGTATGTTTATCGTGTTTGCCTAATTCATGATTGATATATTTCATCCGTTTGCTTAATTCGGAAATTAGGAATATTTATCATATAATATCAATTACGCTTGTTTGATTGTTATTATAATCGAAAAGGAAATAGAGTCCGCTTAGGAATTGGGAATTATTTGGGTCGATGATAAGTTGGGAAATCAAAACAGTAGATTAACCGTTTCAGCTTAATTTGTTAATCACTTATTTTAATCCGTTTTTATAATTCGACCTTAAAATCAAGCCCCCATTAATCGTTACTATCGTTAGTTAATAAGATCAAGAATCCTTGTGAGACGATTCGAGCCATTGTCGTTATACTACGTTTTCAAAAATCACTCGTTTTTGATCTGTGCGCGACACGTGAATCAAATTGGCGCCGTTGCCGGGGATTCTTGTTGTTATTAACCGATTTTATAGTCATAGATATAGTTTGTTTGCTAGATTTTTTTTGTGTTTGTTGATTTTCAGGGTTGCAATACCGATTGCAGTATAGTGACAAGTTTTCCAGCCTTTCAGGTAAGTTGGAAGCTACTGTTTCGATTTGCTCCGATTTGTTTTCCAGAAAATCAGAAATAAATCGAAGAACAATACTTTTTTAGAATAGAATTCTAAAAGATTTTGACTCTCAAAATCACAAATTTTGCGTTTTTCTATTTTATTTGATTTATTTTCTGTTTTCATATATTCATAAAATCTAAAAAATTTGGTGTGATCTTTATTTGATTTAATTAGATTTTTAGCGTTATTTTTATAATTTTTAGATTCTATTTTAATTTCTTTTTTTATTTTCCATTCTTTTTAAATCTGCAGTGATTTTATTTGATTATGTGTTGAAATTTATAATCATATCATGACTGATCAAAGAACTTTGAGAGAACTGGCTGCACTTGTGAATTATAATGCTTTATGTATTGAATATCCTGATGTTGTTGATGCACCTTTTGAATTGAAATTTGGTTTAACACACTTGTTTCCAAGTTTTAATGGTTTTGCAGGTGAGGATCCACATAAGCATATGAATGAATTTCAGGTTGTGTACTCTGCACCTTCCGAACCTTCACTGGAGGACCTTGTCAAGCAAATTGCTGCAAATAGTCTCCAGTTTCAACAACAAACAGATTATAGTCTTCAGGTTTTGCAAACACAGCTTAATCAACTTACCACTTCGGTGAATGCTATGCAGCAAGCTCATGGATCAAACCAACAACCTTCGGAAGAACATTCTATTATTCAAATATAGTTGCCTTCTAAAACTGTTGATGATACTTGTATTAATTTGTTTGCAGCTGATTTTCCATCATTGTCTGATTTTAATGATGTTTACTCTTGTGATGTTTGTACTGACACTAAAATTTGCTCTGTTTGTGTTGAAGTTGAGGTTGCCTTGCAAGTTGATATTCTTACTGCAAATGAGGTTGCAAATGAAGTTGTTCATGTCAATGAAGCTCTCGACACCCCGACTTCTCGGAACAAACCATCCATCGAGAAATCTCCCTCTTTAGAGCTGAAGCCACTTCCTAATAATTTATTTGAATTTGTGCAGGAAGAGAAATCATTACAGGAACATAAGAAGGGAGTTGAATGGACTTTGGTTGACACTTGTGATATTAGCCCATCCATGATTATGCATAGGATCTCAATTGAAGATAGAACAAAAGTAGTGAGACAGGCCCTTAATCCTTTGATTCTTGAAGTTGTAGAAAAGGAGATCACTATCACCTGGACATTCAACACTTTTACTTATTGAAGATTCTTCTTTGATCCTGGAATAAAAGGCGAAGACACTAATAAAAACTCCAAGATTAATGAATACTACCCAAAGTTACTCTACGAGATCCCCACTTTGGAAGAAGAGACTGTAGAAGAGCTCTCTTTAGGAAATGCTGCTTATGTGATCACTTATCCACCTTGACTACTCGTGTGTGTTCTTTTCTTTCTCTCCCTCCTATTTTATATTTATGTCCTTTCATTGAGGACAATGTTTGTTTTAAGTGCGGGGGAGGGAATAATTTATTTTCTTTGTTTTTGTTTTGTTTTTGTTTGTTTTGTTTTATTTTAGAAACACTAGACATTTTTTTTTTAAAGTTTTAGGCTATAAATTGTTTTGAGGTTAGTTGTGGAGACTTGGGAAAAGTTCACAAGACCGGTATCATTTTAACACCTAAAGTCTCCTGAATATGGAAATTATTTTGAATACTTGTTATGCCATAGCCTTGAGTTCTCATCCTTTAATATCTCTTAAGTAGTTTATCTAGCAGTCAGCACCATCTAGAAATCAAATACTAAGTAATTAAGCTGATGAAAATAAGTGAATGATCTTGCGCTTAAAAAGAAATCTGAATAGGAATCCCCCTTATAAGTTAGGTGACCCTCACCCGGTCATTTAGCCTAACAGATGTGAAACCTTAAGAAAAAAAATTCTTGTTGTTACTAAAGTAACTTTAAAATATTGTCAAGTATGAATCATAATCACTAACAGACTTATTTACCAAGTATATAAATATATAACGGGCTTAATGTGATTGCACTAGAATGAAAGAGAGCAAAAGGGAGGATGAGTAAGTTAGGCTTAGGCATAATAACATGATTCGAAATGGTTTGTATATGATGGAGGCTTATGACCGCACAATTGCAGATTTGTGTTCTTACGATATCCTTAGTGTGTTAGATTAGTACCTATCGATGCTATCTTAATCGAAGAAGAGTTTGTAGCCTAGAATGAGTATTTGAATGATGTTGTGTTTCTTGAGTCTTGAGTTTACTTTTGCTCGGAGTGCAAAAGTTCAAGTGTGGGGGAATTTGATCAGTACATTTTGGTGCATATTCCTACATGATTGAACTTAGGCATTTCTTTAGTTTTCTTTGTTTATTTTTATATTTTAATTTGTTTTTCTAATTTACTTTATTTTTGGCTTAATTTAATTTTCGTACTTAATTTTCAGCTTTAACAGCTTTTACGGAAATGATCATAACCGGAGTTCCTGGAATTTGATTGAGGCGTTCTACTAGTTGATGGAAAGCTAAGAGAGAGAGCTACAACTTTCGTGTTGGAGTCGAAGTCAGATTAGGAGTCATATTTTCCAGAATTTCATTTGAAGTTGATGCATTAGTTTTATTTAGTTTCGGGTCATTTAGGAATATTTATCATATAATATCAATTACGCTTGTTTGATTGTTATTATAATCGAAAATGAAATAGAGTCCACTTAGGAATTGGGAATTATTTGGGTCGATGATAAGTTGGGAAATCAAAACACCAGATTAATCGTTTTAGCTTAATTTGTTAATCACTTATTTTAATTCGTTTTTATAATTCGACCTTAAAATTAACCCCCCATTAATCGTTACTATCGTTAGTTAATAAGATCAAGAATCCTTGTGAGATGATTCGAGCCATTGTCATTATACTACATTTTCAAAAATCACTCGTTTTTATCCGTGTGCGACACGCGGATCAATGTGATTACACGTTTCTAATGAGACAAGTATACCCTAGACGAAGAGTAGAAGGTCGTTGTTGTATTTTCGATTATGACCGGTGTTGTACCCCAAAATTTTCCCTCCCACAATCAAGACAATATCTCTCAAGACTTCTAAATGATCATAAGGTTCTCAAGACTCCCAATTGATCAAGAAGTGTAGAAGTTTCCCCAGACAATGCCTCCTCCTAAGCAAAGGGTCCAAAACTAGGGTTTTGGGTTTTCTCAGGTTAAAATGACTTTAAAGGCTTCAAGTGAGCTTCATATCATCCCATATCACTTCAAGAATCCCTATGTTTGTTTCAAAGCTTTCCCAAAGAGCTTGCCCAATCAGATGATCAGATATGCAAAAATCAGTCAAAGTAGTTAAAAAGTCAAACTGAGGTCAACTGTGGTCAAATCAAAGTCAAACTTTAATATTTTTTTGCCAACATCAAGATTCTGAAGTAAAATTCATCATTTGATCAAGGGTTGATCATGATTCATCAAGAAAGTTTCAGATCATCAAGAATCAGGAGTTTCTAAATTAGGGTTTTCTTAGAAAAAGTCAACTGAACTTTGACCAGCCATGACTTTCACATGCTTCAACAAAAATTTCCCATACAAAGCTCATTTTTAAGGAAATTTAATTCTCTACAACTTTGTGTCTCACAAGCCAAGCCTAAAAATGCTTCATTTGGAAGGTATGAGCTAAAACATTATAGGTCATTTCAAAAATAAACAAAAAGTCAACTTTTTCCAAAGGGCATAATTTGAAAATGATAAAAGATATGGACATGATACCAAAGAGGTTTGCTAGAGGACTCTTTAAGATTTCCAAAATGTCCAAGAACACTTTCATATCCTTAAAATTGAGGGATTGATGCCTTGTCAAAGTTGGGAGATTTGCAAGGGGTGTATGAAGAAAATAAGGTCTTAAATCCAAAAAAATTTCCAAATGGGCCTATCATTTTGCAACCCAATCTTAACAATAACATCAAGCACGACCCAATTCAAATAATTTCTGATTTTTATAATTTATTTATTATTTATTTGGATTTTATTCATTAAAATTCATTTTAAATCAAAATAAAATATAAAAAATACAATTATTTGATTTGATCCTTCTTCTAGAAACTCTTAAAGATCATTTAAAATTGTTTGAGAAGTTCCAATTTCGTGCAAAATCATTATGGCATGAATATATTTGATTTTTTGACCAAATTGGCAAGGAGCTTTCTTCACACTCAAGAAACCACAAAAGCCCAATAATCCACAACTATTTTGACCTAATTCTTTTCCCTACATATACACAAACCAAAACATATTCAAGGGGACGATTTTGGAGGTCAAAGGTATAGGATTCTAACTTCAAAAATTTGTCAAAAATCATACATTCGGTTTTGGAGTTTTGGACGCTTTAGAGGCAAAATAAAGGTTACAACCTCTTCCTGGATGACCAATGAACGAATCCTGATCATTTGCATCATCAAAAGCATCGCCATTTACATAAACTGAATTGAAGTTCTTGATTTTTTGCATTTTTTCGGTTTCTATGATTCAATATAGATAAATTGTTTTTAATGCATCAAGATTGTTCAAAATACATCATAGAATGTTTCTGGATGTTTGGTTTGGAGTTTCGTTTCAGGAACCACCATCTACCATGATTAGGGTTTGTGAAGTGAAATTGGGGATTCTTGATTCGTAGACCTTCAAAGCATTTTGATGGCATTTTTGGGTCCTACAGGATTTACGCATCAATTTTATGCATGAATTTTGGACTAATCGTATTTGTGGCGTATTGTATAGGAACGCAGGTCTATAGCTACACCAAGAAACCGTGGCTAAAAGTTAGGTCTAGAGGAAGAAGACGACTTGGCCTGCGCGCGAAAAGTCAAATTTCAAATTTTTGTTTTATTTTTTAATTAATTGGCGTGATATTTTTAACACAGATGAAGCATATGCCCTGGTAGTAGTAAGAATATGTTGTAAGCGTGAGGGTGTGGGTTCGACTCCATCCCTCAACATGTTTCTTTTTTTTTTAATTTGGTTTGTTCAGTGATCTTATCATATAATGTTTGTCTCCCATTCATGATCACCAGATGCGCAATAGTTCAGTGGTGGAGAAATAGGTCCAAAGTCCTGAGGGCGTGGGTTCGATCCCTACCTCAGGCATTTTTTTTTATATTTGGTTTTATATTATAAATTTATTTTATATATAATTGTTTTCTAATATTGTTACCTGCGTGCAGGTGTCCTAGTGGCTAGGGATGAAGCTGGGAAAGGCAGGGTCCAGGGTTCAAACCTCCTCACCAGCATTTTGGTTATTTCTACCCTATTTTATTTTTATTTTCATATTATATATTGTTTTTATTTATTAACTTTTTTTAAAACTTTTTTTCTAAAATATTTTCTAAAGACTTTTTTTTTCCCTAAAAAAAACCCTTTGCCCATGATAACCTTTTTTATATATTTTTTAGTTTATTTCTTTTTAGATTAGTTTTTTTAATTAAAATTATTAAGATTGAATATCTTTAATTTTAATTTAACATTTAATAAATCTTAATTTTACACATAAACCTTAACTTTTTTTCTCAAACTTTAAAACCATACTTTCTATAAACCTTTAAAAAACCTATTATTATTGTTGTTTATTTTTTCTCACCATTTATAATTATGTAACTGCCCCAAAGCGTTGTAATAATTAGGATTTTTAAATTTCTGCCATTTTAATTTCTGTTATTTAAATTCCTGCCATTGATCCTACTGTATGGTTAGTAAACTTAAGGCGTGAAAACCTAATTGAATTAATCTGGACATAGATCACTAAATAATAAGATAAATATCTGAACATAAACACTCACACACGTAAGTCGATCTAAGATCGCCATCTACAATCCCTAGGGTATTCCTCTTGGTTGCCTCCTTTAAATGGTCAAGTCTCTCGAATATAGGGATGTCTTAAGCAAAGTACCTTCACATATAAATCATCAAGTCCCTACAGATTTAAAAGATCAAGTCCCTTCGAGGTTGCCTATTAAATAATAATCTTGTCCCTTCGAATAAATGATGATAGTCCCTACGAATTGCTAAAGACACACTTTAAGTTTCCTTCATTGACCATACTATGACCCTACGCCCGTCCCTTAACAAATCCAAGGTAATGACTACCTGTTCCTTAATAATAGGGATAGTCTTACCCTTGAAAGAGCATACAAGAACATGAAAGACTTAGTATAGGGTAGGTACCTCTAAGTTACTTGCTCACATTTCAAAAAAATACTTTTCACACCTCACTATTTTCAAACATTTTCAAACAAGGCTTTGTATACATCCATACGAGGATCATTACAAAGTACTTAGAAAATTTCTAATCACATACTACACTTTTCAAAAACAATTAAAGTGAGCTAAGTAACTAAGAGCCCATGGATAACCATGGATATAAATGGTGTTAACACCTTCCCTTTATACAACCTACCCCCCGAACTCAAGTCTTTTAAAAAATAGGTCTTTCATGTTCTTTTATGTCTTTTCCACTTGGATAGAATAAAAGTCGGTGGCGAATCTTGCTATCCGCAACATTTATAGAAAGTCAGTTCTCCCACCATGTTATAGAACTGGCGACTCTGCTGGGGATTTACTAAGTAAAAGAGGGGTACCCTTAGGAATTAGATCACTTAATTGTTTGTCTTGTTTGCTTTATATTATCTATTGGGCTTATGTGTGAAAGATCCTAACCCGGATCTAGTGTACCCTAGGTAAATGGGAATAGACCAAGGAAATTGTACGGTGTATACCAATATGGTTGATCTGGTGGCCATAGTTAGTGTGACTTCTTGGTTGGTGCTTATGTTCCTTAAGTAAGTTAAGGATAATATGGGGCTTCCAGACGTTGTCAATACACTAACTAACCTTTAGAACCCTAGTTATCCCATTTTGGCCTTTAGAAAGTAGTGAGATAACCTACTTTAGTGAAGACTAATGTTGGTTGATACTCGATGCTACGCTCATTGAGATCCTAAACTTGGAGGGTTTTGGTTGGAAATTAAGTTGCCTATTGAACAACCACCCTTGGGAAGGATCAGTGATATTGAGATCCCTTAGAACCTGGTTACTTTTGTAGGACAGGATGAACCAACTAAACTTCAGGGGGGTACTTACCTTTAAACCTCATGCAAGCCTTCAAACCTAGGGCTATTGTGTGACTTGTTTGTGTGTGCCACATGTTTGTGATTGAGCATAACATCATGACATTATGACATCATAAGCATAGCATTTTCACTAACCATTTAAAAGACCAGAGGATTTATCTTTGTTCTTTGTTGCAGGTCATGGCTTTTGCTCGTAGGAATACTATCTGGATCAGCTTTGTAGGGATACCTTCTAAGCTTAAGGAATTGGTCTCTCAAGTTTCTGAAAACTCCCAATTCATCAAGAAGCATGGTCACCTACTGGATCTAGTCACTTCAGGGTTCAATGAAGACATGATGAGTGTCCTATTTCAGTTCTTTGATCCTAAACATCATTGCTTCACATTTCCCGACTATCAGCTGGTTCCTACAATGGAAGAGTTCTCCAAACTACTGGGTATACCTATCCTTGATCAGAGACCTTTCACAGGCTTAGAGAAGGAGCCTAAACCTGAGGTCATTGCTGCAGCCGTACATTTGAAGAAATCAGACATTGTCCTAGAAACGAGAAGCGGAGTTAAGGGTATTATTGCTAAGGTATTGATGGAGAAAGCTCAAGTGTTCTTGAAGGCTATGAGTTATGATGCATTTGAGGAGATCCTAGCCCTATTGATCTATGGCTTAGTGTTGTTCCCTAATCCAGACCAATTCATAGACGTACACGCCATCAACATATTTCTGACTCACAATCCAGTGCCTACATTACTCGGAGATATCTTACACTCTCTTCACACTCGTACTACTAAGGAGAGAGGAACTCTGATGTGTTACGTACCTCTAATATCTAGGTGGTTTATTTCTCACCTTCCTCAACCAGTGATGAAGAATGACCAAGGGTTAAGGTGGTCTAAGAGGATCATGTCACTTTCTCATTCAGACATTCATTGGTGCTCCCGATCTATGGAGAATGTTACTATCATTGACCATTGTGGGGAGTTCCCTAAGGTGCTACTCCTTGGCATGAGAGGGGGCATTACCTACAAACCTTCTTTAGCTCTATGTCAGTTTGGTTATGCTCGGAGTAATGGCCCTCATGACATGCTTATTCATGGTATTGTGTTTGACTACGACAATGATCTTCAGGGTTACCGTCAAAGGTTTATACGAGCTTGGAGCAAGGTGAATAAAGTTGAGAACAAGACTTTGGAACCAAAGTACTCCATTCTTATGGAACCTTATCTCAGATGGGTGCGATCTCGTACTCAGACTCTTATGATGCCATATCCTGCTGCTCTACCAGTCACTATGGAGCCTGTTGCTGAAGGAGATGTTCCTTATACCATCCTTCATCCAGACATGCCCACTGATTTGGAAGAGTTGCAAAAGTCCTGGATTCAGTTGAAGGAACAAAGGGATACTTTTGAGACTCATTTCAGAGCTGGTCAAGGAAGAATTTTGGAGCTAACAAGGCAACTTCACGAAGAGCGGAACCTCAAAAAATACCTCCACACCAAGAGGAAGCGTCCATGGGAGACTTAAAACCCCATATATTTATTTTTGTATTTTATTGTTATTTGTTTTCATTGTTAGCCCAAGGGGCAAAATTATATTAAATATTTACTAATAAAAATTTGTTTTTGTTTTTCTTTAAACAAATTTAAATCTTGCGGTCCTTGAAAGCATTGTATATGCATCTACATACCATATCATTGCATCACAAGTTTCTTATAAAAAAATATCTTATCTTCTCGCTGTTTATTTCAACAGAAATGGATCTCGAACAATATGTCAAAGACCTCCAAGCTTAGAATGCTCAGTTTCAAGAAGTGATCCTAAATTTGTCCAAGGGGCAAGAAGAGTTGAAAGCACTCCTCTATGAAAATCATGAAGATAACAAGAATGGTCAGTTGGAACAATTGCAAGCTGAGATGGAAAAAATGAGGATCCAGATGAATGGCCAGGTAGCTCTTATCCAAAGTTTAGCTCAAGGGCAAGAAGAGCTGAGAACCTTTGTACAAAAACTTCAAAGTAATGGAGTCGGGAATCTAATCGTCAGTCAACTTCCGATAAAACAAGCTGACTTGGTCGAAAAAAAGATAAGAATAAGAGAAGGAAAGAGACAGACTACCACTGATTGTTCTTCAGTTGAATAAAAAAGACCTTGTAATATTAATCCACTTCAACACAAGGAATGTAGAAGACAGTTCACTCGATTCAGCACGCCAATGTCACAAGTTTTGCAATGCTTGTTGGAGATGAAGCTAATTCCCTTGGAAAATCCTCCTCAAAATCCTAATACTTCCTCTCCTCGCTATAATCCTAAGGTAGGGTGTGGGTATCACTCCAACTGTCCCAGACATGATACTAATAGTTGTTGGGCATTGAAGAAAAATATTCAAGACCTGATTGACGAAGGAATCCTCGAGGTTACGCCAGATGGTCAAATTGAATTCTACTATCGTCCATCAAACATCGAAGCTGCAAGACAAATTTCCCGAGGTAGCAAGAAAGAAAGCCTACCTATTCCTGTTGAGATATGGGGCACCTTCGGACATCCAAATGGCAAATGTGATTTCATGGTGAAATATACTGCTCCTGAAAGTTCCCGGATTGCAATCGAAGACATTCATCCAACTGGATGGGACAACATTTGAATTTTCATTTGTAATTTCTTTTATTTTTTTAAACACTTACTATTATGTTAAACTTTTGATTTCATTAATGAATTGCATATGTTTGTCCTTAATTAATCCATTCGTTTCACTATATTTTGAACTATGCTTCATATTTCTACTTTGTGATAATTACCTCCTGATAAAGCTATAAGCCTGTAGAGGGAGGATGACGAAAACAATACCATAATCTTAGGCAGTATGCTTTTGAACAGACTATGCATGTACAAGCATTGTTTCAATTCCTAAACAGTGGATATATAAGGAAGTTAATCCCTAGTCCACCCTTTTGAGCCTATGTAACACAGTGGGAGAACTGACTTTCTATAAATGTTGCGGATAGCAAGAGTCGCCACCGACTTTTATTTTATCCAAAAGGAAAGGACATAAAAGAACAGGAAAGACTTTAAAAAGATTTTGAGTTCGGGGGGTAGGTTATACAAAGGGAAGGTGTTAGCACCCTTTATATCCATGGTTATCCATGGACTCTTAGTTACTTAGCTCACTTTAAATTGTTTTGAGAAAGGTGTAGTGTGTGAAAAAAATTTCTAAGTACTTTATAATGATCCTCGTATGGATGTATATAAAGACTTTGTTTTGAAAATTTGTTTGAAATGTGGAGTGTAATAAAGTATTTTGAAAAGGTGAGAAAGTAATTAAGAGAAACCTACCTTATATTAAGTCTTTACTGTTCTTATATGTTCCTTCAATGGTAAGACTATCCCTATTATTAAGGAATAGGTAGTCATTACCTTGGATGTAATAAGGGATATATGAAGGGACATCTGAATTTAGGCAACTGCAAGGTGTCTTTAGCAATACGTAGGGACTTATCATCTTTTATTTCGAAGGGTCAAGATCATTTATCGTAGGCAACCTCGAAGGGACTTGATCTTATAATTTAAAGGGACTTGATGATATTTTATGAAGGGAATTTGCTTAAGACACCTTACTTGACCCTAGAAATAGGCAACATGAGAGGTAACCCTAGAAAGTGCAGGATGGCGATCAAAGATCGACTTACGTGTGTGAGTGTTTACATTCAAGTATTTATCTTATTTAATTAGTTTTCTATATTATTTTAATTACACATAGTTATACACACCCTAAAATTACTAACCATGGCAATACAAATATTTACAAAAATAAAATAGAGACAAAAAATAAATCTACGACTATTACATGGAAACGATAATGATAAATATAATAAATAAGTGATAATTCAAAGGTTAGTAATAATAAAAAAAGAAAAGGGGTTAGCAAAAATATAAAGAAAAATAATAATTTAAGAGAAAATATTATTTTTTAAGTTAAATAAACATTATAATAATTTTCTTAGAATAATTATAATAATAATAAATAAAATAATAATTATTTACATATTAAACAAGTAATAAATAATTAATGATACTTTATAAAAATATTAGGTTAAATTTTTTAAAAATTAGGATTAAGAAAATTAGGGTTTATAAAATTAGGGTTTAGAAAATTAGGGTTTATGAAATTAATCTAAACCTAATTATTTAATTTATTTACAAAAATATATACATAATAATAATATAAACATATTACAAAATAAATAGAAACAATTTTACATTTAAGAAAATAAATTATGATTTTAAGAATATAAAGAAAATAATATAATATTATTTAGAAATTAGGTTTATGATTTATATTTAATAATTTAAACAAAATAAAGTTATTATATGAAAAAAATAGAAAATAGGAAGAAAATATGCACAATTGACCAAAAAGATAGGACCTGGGATTTGAACCCAGGTCCTTTACCTGAACAGACGTCTCCCAAAACCAGCTGAGCTACTGCGGCGTTTGATATCTAAAGACAAGGCAATCCTTATATTGTAAGCTTGTAGAACAAAAGGAATTAAATCAAAAAATAGTTGGAGGTCGGATTCGAACACAAGCCCTTTGCCTCTCACATGCGCCTCTTCACCAATTGAGCCACCAACACACTTGTGAAACAAAATACAAATAATTCATAAAATATTAAAACAAATTTTTAAAAAAATAGAAAGCGCACGCTGCCTTCATCTCCTACCTCCAGATCCACGAATTTACCTGCGAATTTATTCACAATGTTTCCTGCGAATTTACCTGCACACGAATATTTACAGGAAACCTAGATTTTTGAAACACCATGAAAATCATACCAATCTTAAAAATTAACAACCCAGATCAATTGCCCATAGTTCATACATTCTGACCATGGTCTTAGAATTCATTTAAATGAAGTAAATGGCAAAACCCCAACTTAAAGGTTCAAACCCTAATCATGGTCATTCACGCATTTGGTCACGAACCTGCAATTTTTTTATCCAGAAACAATCTACACACTATCACAAACAATATTACAAAGTCAAAAAACAACAATACTGCATGAATTTAGTGAATCGAAAATTTGAAAACTCAAGAAAATATTGATTCGGTTTGTATGATTCATGGAGTTCTGAATGTAATAGATGATCAGGAATGACTCAAGGATGTTCAATGAACATGTTTCAACCTTCAAAACTCTTTGGAATGACCTCTAGCAAGGAATCCAAATGTGACTTTTCTTGAAATTTTTTTTGAAGTTTGATTGTTGTTCTTGGCTGCCAATATTTCGTCCCTTTGTGTTTGTATGAGTTGTACATATATAGTATGACCTGACTAGGTCAAAAAATCAGATCATACTATGGATTTTTGGATCAATTGAGATTGAAAAAAATATGCTTCCAAATATTGAAATTTTTTGATATATCCTTGCTATTTTTGGTTGATCTAATTTTCCATGATCTCAATCACTTTAAATTGATCTTTATGACTTTCTAGAACCAAAATCTTATCAAATATTCCAACTTTTATATTTTATTTTGATTTAAAATGATTTTTAATGTATAAAATCATAATAAATAAAATAAAATGAATAAAAATTTGAATAAGTGATTTTTAATTCGTGCATGATGTCATGGAAGTGTTTGGGTCACAAAAATGCAAGCCCATTTGGAGAAATTTGGTTCTAAGGTCTTATTTGCTTCATAAACCTCTCAAAAATTTCCCAACTTTACAAAGGCACAAATCCCTCAATTTTAATGCTATGAAAGTGTTCTTGGACATTTTAGAAATATTAGAGAGTCCTCTAACCAACCTCTTTGGTCTCATGTCCATATCTTTTACCATTTTCAAGTTATGCTCTTTGGAAGATGTTGACTTTTTGTTGACTTTTGAAATGACCTATAATGTCTTAGCTCATACCTTCCAAATGAAGCATTTTTGGGCTTGGCTTGTGAGGCATAAAGTTGTAGAGAATTCAATTTCCTTCAAAATGAGCTTTGGATGGAAAATTTTTGATGAAGCATGTGAAAGTTATGGCTTGTCAAAGTTCAGTTGACTTTTCCTGTGAAAACCCTAATTTAGAAACTCCTGATTCTTGATGATCTGAAATCTCCTTGATGAATCATGATCAACCCTTGATCAAATGATGAATTTTACTTCATATACTTGATGTTGGCAAAAAATCATGAAGTTTGACTTTGGTTTGACCATAGTTGACCTCAGTTTGACTTTTTAACTACTTTGACTAATTTTAGCCTATCTGATCATCTGACTGAGCAAACTTTTTGGGAAAGCCTTGAAACTTGACATGGGGATTCTTGAAAACATGTAGGATGCTATGAAGCTCACTTGAAGCCTTGGAAGTCTATTTAGCCTGATGGAAGTCAAAACCCTAGTTTAAGATGCATTGCTTAGGAGAATGCATTGTCTGAGGGAGTTGTCAAACTTTCTGACTAATTGTGAACCTTGTGAACCTCTTGAGATACCCTGTGAACCTTGTGAACCTTGTGAACCTCTTGGGATAATTTAGTACACAATGCCTTGTCTAGGTGAGGGCAAATTTTGGGGTGCAACAGTTGCCCCTGTTCAATTTTCTGAAACCTGAGGGGTTAGATTGGTATATGTGCCATTCGTGACCTGGAAGGTTGAAGGGGATTGAACACAAAAGCCCAAAAGTTTGCACTCTCCGGTGCGTAAAGTAACACTGATGATTAGTTGTATATGCTTAAGTGGGCTTGAAGATGCCACTTGGAAGAACTGGAGATGGGCTTATAGATGCCATCCATAATATCAGGAGGTGATAATATCTTGATGTTGATACTGGATATTAGTACTAGGTCTTCGTATAGGCCGTCTCTGAATCGTTTATGCAACATGGTTTGAGTTGAATGCTAGCACTAGATCTTCGTATAGATCGTCTCTGCATTATCTCTGGGGGAAAAGAATATCCTTGTATAGATCGTCTCTGAACCATATCTAAGAACATACTTTAATTTAAGTGTCAGAACCAAATCTTCGTGGCGATTTTTTTTTCTGAATTAAGTATCAGCACTAGATCTTCGTATAGATCGTCTCTGAACTGTTTTGAATTGTTGAATAGACCAGTAGAAATAAATCTTCGTGACGATTATCTCTTCTGGAAATATCCTGGATTAGGGAATAGATCTTCGTATAGACCGTTTTCCTACTATCCAAGGACAACTTGAGTAATGATTATCAGCAATGAATCTTCGTGGCGATCATCCCTGAGTTAAGTATCAGCACTAGACCTTCGTATAGATCGTCTCTGACCTGTTGTGAATTATTGATAGTATTTTATCTGTATATAACCATCATGCAAGTAAAAGGTTAGTTTATGCAATATGTATGCATGCATGGCATGGTGCATCTAAGTAAATGTATTATGCATTCATGGATATGTTATGGTGATGTAAATGATGTATGTATGAATCATGTAGCCTGAAGCGTCTGGATATCTTTGTATAACAATTGTTGGCTAGGGAAAATAAATCCTGATTCGTTGCTGAAGAATATGAGGAACTTATTCCCGTCTTGTTTGATAGTATAATATTTATAATCTCCCGTCTTCATTCGTCGTACTTCTATTGAAGGAATAAGTTCCTGAGTATCCCGACTGAGGATAAAAGAGATGGACATAAATTCAAGGGGAAATGTAACTTGAAGTATCTATAAAGATAGATTTGCCCTGCTGGGGATTTGTAGTTGTGTGGTGGGGATGAACCGGTGAATCTTCATTGAATTCCTACCTTCATTCGTCCTTAGTAAATACTATTACTGCATTTTATGCATTTCTGGTAAACATCAATCATATTCAAAAGCATACATACATTCAAACACAACCAATGGACGGTTTCACTTAGGTAAATAGGGTAAAAGTAAATCTGGATTTAAAGACAAGATTTTATTTATATTACAAAGTGACCTAGGCAAGTTTGTACAAGGAGACAGAAATCCTAGTAAGAGGAATTCGTCGTAAAAATTTTACAAAACAAAGAAAACAGCTATGTGAGAAATAATCCTATTGAGTTTCAATTCTACTATTGCCATTATCTTCAAGTATCTCATCCTTTGCTGTTGAGACGAAAACGATTGGATTGATCTTTATCTGTTCGAACTTGATTTAGGTAGCACCAACAGTTGAAGTTACATGAGTGATCCAAACGAGACATAGTCATACGCTTTAATCCCTAACTTTTGCCTGGATTTCCCTTTCAGGTTTTCAATCCACCGGGATACCCTTTTTTGCCCAAGTCGCCCTTTCAGGTTTTCGACTTGCCGGGTGTACATTTTTTTATATATATCCCTAATTTTTGCCCGAACCCTTTTGGTTCGCCGGGATGCCCTTATTTTTGCCTAGGCCAGTCAACCTAGCGGGTCTCTTTTTATGTGTAGTAGTTTTTAACTATGTCTGTGTTTACAGGCTGCGGGAAGTCTTCACCATCCATAGTAGTAAGCATCATGGCACCTCCTGAGAATACTCTCTTGACTACAAATGGTCCTTCGTATGTAGGAGTCCACTTACCCCTAGGATCACCCTGTGGTAATATGATACGCTTGATTACCAAATCACCAGCCTGATATACCTTTTGCTTAACCTTTTTATTAAAAGCTTTGATCATCCGTTTCTACTACATCTGGCCATGACAAACAGCTGCCAGCCTTTTCTCATCAATCAAATTTATATGGTCAAGTCGAGTTTGAATCCAATCATCTTCATCCAAGCCTGCATCCTTCATGATTCTTAAGGAGGGGATCTGAACTTCAATGGGCAGAACTGCTTCCATACCATAGACTAAGGAGAATGGGGTTGCCCCTGTTGAAGTACGTATTGTAGTACGATAACCATGAAGAGCAAATGGTAACATCTCGTGCCAATCTTTATAAGTAACAGTCATCTTCTGTAGAATCTTCCTAATGTTCTTGTTAGCAGCTTCTACTGCCCCATTCATCTTTGGACGATACAAAGAAGAATTGTGATGCTTAATCTTGAACTGCGTGCAGAGATTAGTAATCATGGTGTTATTCAGATTATAGACATTGTTTGTGATAATCCTTTCAGGGATGCCATACCTGTATATGAGATTATTCTTAATGAACCGAGCCACCACATTCTTAGTAACAGATGCAAATGAAGTTGCCTCCACCCACTTTGTAAAGTAATCAATAGCAACTAGGATGAAACGATGCCCATTAGAAGCAGTAGGCTTGATCTCACCAATCATATTTATGCCCCACATAGAAAAAGGCCAAGGAGAAGTCAACACATTCAATGGAGCTGGAGGTATGTGCACTTTATCAGCATAGATTTGACACTTGTGACATGTTCTGGAATGTTGATAGCAGCCAGCTTCCATAGTAGACCAATAGTAACCTGCTCTCAATATCTTCTTTGCCATAGTATGACCACTAGAATGAGTGCCAAAGATCCCATCATGCATGTCTTCCACAATCTCTGCTGCTTCTTTCTTATCCACACAACGAAGCAAAGTTGAATCATGATTGCGCTTGTACAAAATCCCATTACTCAGAAGGAACTTAGCAGAAAACCTCTTCAGAAACTTCTTATCTTTGAAAGATGCCCCTTCAGGGAACTCCTGAGTTTCAAGATATCTTTTCATTTCATAGAACCAAGGCTTCTCCTCTGCTTCTTCAGTGTCAATCTCATTACAGTATGCAGGCTTCTCAAATCTGGCAATAGTGATCTTGGGAGCTTCATCATCCCAGCTAATCTCAAACATAGATGCCATGGTGGCTAATGCATCTGCCAACTGATTTTCTCCTCGTGGAATATGTCCAAAGGTAATCTCTTCAAAATATGGGATCAAAGACAACACATGCTATCTGTAAGGAATAATATTTTCATGCTTGGTATCCCAATCTCCTTTAATATGACTCACTACCAAGGCTGAATCTCCATATACGTCCAGGAACTGAATCTTCATATCAATGGAAGCTTTGATACCCAGGATACATGCCTCATACTCAGCCATGTTATTGGTACAATAGAAACAAAGTCTTGCAGTAATCGGGGTATGACAACCTTCAGGGGAAATGATCACAACACCAACACCATTACCAAGTGCATTAGAAGCTCCATAAAAAACCATAGTCCATCGGGATCCTTGTTCAGGTCCGTCATATTGTCCAGGTTCTTTAGTAATAATCATAATGTCTTCATCAGGGAACACGAAACTCATTGACTGATAATCATCCAATGCTTGATGAGCCAAGTGATCAGCTACAACACTTCCTTTAATGGCCTTCTGAGTAGTGTACTGTATATCATATTCTATTAAGATCATTTGCCATCTTGCTATTCGTCCGGAGAGAGCAGGTTTCTCGAATATGTACTTGATTGGATCCATCTTTGAAATCAACAAGGTAGTATGAGTCAACATATACTATCTTAGTCGGCGAGCAGCCCATGCCAAAGCGCAACAAGTTTTCTCGAGCAGTGAGTATCTTGTTTCAGAGTCGGTAAACTTTTTGCTAAGGTAGTAGATTGCCTGCTCTTTTCGACCAGACTCGTCATGTTTCCCCAACACACACCCTGTTGAATTGTCTAATACTGTTAAGTACATAATCAAGGGTCTTCCATCAACTGGTGGCATCAAGATTGGAGGTTCTAAAAGATATCTCTTGATTTCATCAAAGGCTGTCTGGCATTCATCATTCCATTCCATCACCTGATCTTTCTTCAGTAACTTGAAGATTGGCTCACAGGTAGCAGTTAATTGGGAAATAAATCTTGCAATATAATTCAGTCGTCCCAAGAAACCTCTAACTTTCTTTTCAGTACGGGGAGCTGGCATCTCTTGTATAGCTTTCACTTTTGCAGGGTCTACTTCAATACCTTTTCCACTGACAATGAAACCCAAGAGTTTACCAGATCTAAAAAAGTACATTTGTTTGGATTCAATCTGAGCTTGTATTTCTTCAAACTTTCAAATAGCTTATGCAGATGATCAAGGTGTTGTTCTTCATTCTGGGACCTGGCTATCATATCATCCACATATACCTCTATCTCATGATGAATCATATCATGAAATAAAGCCACCATAGCACGCTGATATGTTGCCCCGGCGTTCTTCAAACCAAATGGCATCACTTTATAAAAAAAGGTTCCTACTGTGTAACAAACATAGTCTTCTCCATATCTTCAGGTGCCATCTTGATTTGATTGTAACCAGAGAAACCATCCATAAAAGAGAATACCTTATGCTGAGCAGTGTTGTCTACCAGAACATCAATATGAGGAAGTGGAAAGTCATCTTTAGGGCTGGCTTTGTTCAAATCCTTGTAATCTACACACATACGTACCTTGCCATCTTTCTTAGGTACTGGTACCACATTTGCAACCCATTGAGGATAAGAAGTCACAGCTAAGAACCCTGCATCAAACTGCTTCATCACTTCTGCTTTAATCTCTTCTGACATTTCAGGACGCATGCGACGAACCTTCAGCTTCTTTGGACGACAATCTTCTTTTACCAGTAAACGGTGAACCACAATGTTTGTATCCAACCCTGGCATATGTTCATAGGACCAAGCAAAGATCTCCACATAATCACGTAACATCTGAATTAGTCTGCTCTTAACATTATCTTCTAGTTCAGCCCCTATCTTGACCTCTTTCCTGTTTTCTTCAGTTCCCGGATTCACAACTTCGATTGGCTCTTCATGTGGCTGTATAGCTTTCTTTTCTTGTTGTAATAACCTAGCAAGCTCTACAGGTACTTCACAATCTTCCTCCTTTCCATCTTCAGCTTGATAGATCAGATTCTCGAAATTATAATTGGCAATAGTAGAACTGTTATCAACAGGATCCAGAGTGGATGAGGATCTGCATTTTAGTGATGTGGGTGTGTGTAAGAACACATAGCTGATAAAAAAATAAAAATAAAAGAAAGTCAAAGAGCACAATATTTACGAAAACGAAACGTCCATTGACTTTTATTGAATGAAGTATGCAAATGAAATGACATCCCGAAACAAGCATACATTGTGCCCCGGGTAAGACACAAGGCTTAAAAGTTTAATTGTTTTAAAATTACAGTAATAGTATTTACTCCTGACTAAAGGAGATAGGAATAACGTCTTCGGTCTTCCAATTGCTGAGCCCATCACCCATGGTGTCGCTCCCGATAAGTGGGACCAGGCCCAGATAAAGGTACAGACGCGAACGGTCGGCGAGAGGAACAATGAGAACACACAGTCGTGAACTCACTGGAGATGAAAAGAGTCGCCAGCTAGGCATTTTTATCCCGGAGGAAAGGCAATGCTGCATAAGCCTAGAAAGATACGGATAAGACGGTTGCGAACCAGAGAGACTGAGAAATGGGGTTGGTTACAACCTGGGAAGGTATTAGCACCCAGATTGTCCGTCGTACTCGACGGGATCCACGCTTAAAAGATTTGTGTTTTAAAGGGGTAGTGTCAGTGCAATTTGTGTGTAAAAGAGCTGGGAAACAAAATGTACAGGTGTCAGTGTAAAAGAAGTGAAGTGTGTAATATGGACAGTGTCAGTGTAAGGAACAAGAATAAGATAAAGGAGTGAAATGCTCAAGATCATGAGGCTTAAAGAATAAAACTGGAAAGAGGGGGAATATACAGAGACTTTTGTTCGATAACTGTTAAGTTATGCCTACGTATCCTCTCGTGCAATGAGGAAGTCAGAACACCGTAGTTCGACCCAAAGAGACTGAAAGATGAATTGACTTGTGAACTGCTTACTTGCCTATGCTCAAGTGTATGACCTGTCTGGCTCAGGTGCAAAATGTCTTGCATTAGACGGAAGAAGCGAGCTCTCGTTTGTGAGTGAATGAGATGAGAAAAGAATCCCGGAGGAGACGATTATTGTTTGTTTTTGTGTTTTCAGTCTTTTATTGTTTTTGGATTTTGTCATAAGTTAATGAGCTTAAGTCTAAACCAATGGATTTAGTAAACTCATCACATCTTCCCTCTGATTAGGGGTAATGAGAATACCTTAAGTGTGAAGTCAGATTCTCACACTTAATCACCATTTGATGTAGGATTAGGATCATTATCTTACTTGTGATTATTTAGATGTTTTTGTTGTTTTTGTTTAGTGTTAAGTAATAAGGTTAAGCCATAATCAGGGATTAAACAGACCCATTACACCATCCTAATAGAAGGATAATAGATGAGAATGTTTAAGCTGAGGAAAGCTCCTCAACTTAATCCATGATTAAGGATTAAACTCATGACAAAACAAACCTTTGATTAAGTGGATTTTATTTAATGATATGATGATGAAGTGAGTTTTATGATTTGTAAGACAACTTGAGGGGGACTTGTCCATTAACACTAGGGTTAGTCCTTCTTAACCAATTAAGGAAGAATTAGAACCCTAATGCAAGGCCCAAGTTACAAGTGTGATGCCTTGATGATTATTATATGGATTGATTAAAGGATTTAAACACATTAAGGGTTTAACACTTAGGATTAAAGTTATACACTCCATCCTAAGAGAAGGATGCAGGCATAAGCTTAATCACAAAGCCTTAAAGCCTTTAGGGTTTAGTCCCTGATTATGAGATGAGAAGAGAAGACTCAAAAGAGACACAAAGGTAAAACTAAGAGGGGAGACTAATCAAAACCCTAATCATTGTCATGCTTGGTTGTCCTTAAGGTTTGTGAGGTTTACAAGAGAAGTCTTCAATGGAACCACCAAGAAACAGATGAAAGGATCAGGAGAAGCAAAGCAACTTGCTTCATTCAAGAAGTCAAGTCACTTGAAGAAAGAAAGTGGGAAGAGGAAGAATGAGCAAGCTCAAACTCAAACACAAACAAAAATGCAGCAATGGATGCAAGAGAGAGATAAGAAGAAAGCATGAGAAGTGAAGGCAAATTCACTCCTCAAAATCACTTACCACCTGAAAGGTTAGAAAAGAAATGCAATGCAATGCAAAAAGGGATGGGATGACATGATGAAAAACAAAACCAGAAGCATGTACATGATGCTAATGATGCTATGAGATGCTACAAACATGAGGCAGCACATGGAAATGATCATACAAGTTCATGAATGCAAATGAAGCAAGTTAGGAACCATGAACATACATGAAAAGTTATGAAGTGCACATGACATACAACATGGCAAATACATGATGCAATAATCAAACATGCTTTCAATATGTCTTAAGATGTTCAATGAATCACATGGATGCATGGAATGTCATGGCAAGTCATGTTATGCAGGAAAATGCAAGATGGATGCATATGAAAGCCCAAATTAGGGTTTATGAACAATACATCAAACAAAAACCAAAATCAGAAGCAAACAACATTACAAAAATTTGAAAATGCACTCAAAGGACCCCTAATCCCATACTAACCCACTGCCCAAAGGAGAGGTCTCAACTCTTAACCAATTTCAAGTTATGATTTTTTCTAAGTTTTCTAGGGTTTTAGGGTTCCTTAACAAGAAAATTACCAAACAAATGGAAAATGAAAGATCAAATCATGGCCATTTAATCTCACAAACTACATGCTAAACACAATGCAATGCAAAAAGAATCAAGGTCCAACTCTTTAGGGTTAGGCAGAAATGATTTTTGGAAGTTTGGATCAAAATAATGCATAAAAATGATTTTAATTCAATGAAAAATTCTCAAAATGCATCAAGATCAAAAAAGAAATTTGGTTTGAAGGTTGGACAATGTTTCTAAATGTATTAAAACATTTCATGAATTTTTTGGTGATTTTTAAATACCTAAAAGTATTTTTAATAAATTAATTTTCATTAATCAATTAAAAATAATATTTTAAATATTTAAAAATACTTTTTTAATGCTAAAAATAAAAATAAAAATATTTTTGTGTTTTAAAAATTAATGAAACTCAGGATAAAAAATTTCATAATTTTTAAACAAATTTTGCTATTTTAAATAAATTGTGCAAAACAAATGAAATAAATAAGAAAAATAAATGAATTTAAAACTGAAAAAGTAAAAGTAATCAAATCCTACGCGTGAGATTCAAACTGGCCAGCGCGCGCATTGACCTGGCGCCATATCCAAGGGCCAACATTCAAACCTGGCTAATTAATGCTTAAACCCTAATCTCGCCGCTAATCACCTTCAGATGACCGGAACAGTGTTCCGGTCATCTTCTCCGTTCACCCCAAACCTCAAACTCCTTCAAAACGCATCTAAAACGAAATCTAAAAACACAGAAATGATTCCCACTCACTCACGAATCAAAACCCTAAATCAAAACAAATTTATTTTTCCAGGAATGGCTGAATCGAAGCAAACAAGAACTAGGGCAAAAGAGTTTCAGAGGCTGATTAAACTCTCATCTCTCAACCATTTTCAAAACTAATGACCTCAGAGTGATCAGGAGAACATATAGAACAACTTAAGAACTTTAAAAATGATTTCTGGAAAAAAAGTTCTTGAGCTACCTGAGTTTCGAAGCTTTCACTCCAGCAGCTTTCTGACCTCTCCCTTTGATGCAATCCACTTTACTTGGTCCCCTGATGATCCTTGAATGCTTAGGAGGAGTTTATGTTGGCTGGTTGAGGCGTTTGAACAGCTTCTGCTCAAGCTCAGTTGAAGATGGTAATGGTGATTCAGGCTGTTTCAGGCCAATGTGAGTGGTTCTTTGTGATCAAGATGATGAGTGGAGAAGGTTTGTGGAGTTTGTTTGGGTGTTTATGGCCTGTGGAGTGAGTTTCGAATGGTTTTGCTTCTGAGAGTGAAAATGGAGGAATGGTGTTCTTGCTTGATTCAGGCCTAAGTCTTGTTGGTTTTTGCTCAATGGAGCAAGGTGAGTTGATGTGTGGAATTGGTTTGAATGTTTGTGAGCTGTGCAGAGAGATTCGAAGGAAAATGCAAGTGAGGGTGAGTTTGTGTATGTGATGTTGTTGTGTGTTTCAGCCTTGCTTGATGTATGAAATGGCTAGCATTTTGTCCACATAAACCTCTCTCATTGGTCAGATGATGTGACCTGCCCTTTATTGATTGGTATGGCCACTTTTGCAAATTGTCAACTTTTGTGTAAGAGAGGTATGGGTTGTGTTCTAGGCTGGTACAATGGCTATGGGCTGCGCAGCATGGTGTGTGTGGAGTGCTAGGAAGGTTCAATAGCCAATGCAGCAAGTTGGTGAGAGTGTGATGATGGTTTTGCAAGTTGGTTCCTTCTTGGTTCACATGTGACTATCTTGCTACACAAGCCATGAAACATGAGAAGTTTTGGTTCAAATCTAATTTTTAGGTCACATAGCATGTTTGTGTAATGGTTTGATGTCAATTAGAAGTTGCAAATGCCTTGGTACAAAGTTCTTGCAAGTTTCTCATTTGGTGCACATCTTGAAAATTAATGATTTTTGCCAACTTTGTCACACCATAACTTTTGATCCAAGAAGAATTAGATCATGTTCTTGTACTTTTTGAAAAGGGAAAAATGTATTCTACAACTTTCATGACCAAAGTTTTTTCATTTGAAGTATTTTTGGATCAAAAAGCAAGGCTTGAAAAATGGCATAAAATGACATATTCTTGAAAAGTCAACCATGCCCTAAAAAGTCAACTTTGCAAAAACTTCAAATTCTTGAATTTTGTGAACTTCAACCTTCTTCCATGATCAAATAAAGATCATATACACTCAAAATGATGAAGATCACCCCTTGGTTGGGTCATTTGGGGGCCTCAGATGCCCTGATTTTACACTGACTTGTCTGAAAAGTCAACTCTTGATCAGATGACTTCCCCATGGAATTTCTTCATGAAAATTGGTATGCATACTCCCTATACCATATAGAGACCAATGGGAACAAGAATGACCAAAAAAATTGGAGTTATGGCCTCTGAAACCAAAACCCTAATTTTAGGTCAACTGTGCAGTCAAACTTGGCTCTGCATCCACACCAATCCCAGTTCTTGTGATCCTTTTGCATTTTTGACTTTGAGGGGATGTAATATGATATAAGAACACACATGGATCCCTTTGAAGTGATTGATGGCCTTTGGAGTGGCTCAGGAGGCTCTTGGATTGCTCAGATCACAAACCCTAGGTGCAGATGACTTAGAAACTATGCAGTGAATCAAAAATGGGATATGAGGTGATATGATTGTGTTTATGCATATGAAATGATCACAAGCCATGGTGTGAATGGGTGAGGGCAAATTTGGGGTGTTTACAGCTGCCCCTATTCAAACATGAGTTAGCTGTGCAGGTTGTAAGCGACGGCTTAACAGGCAAACAAGATAACTTGTGGTTGAATACCAAAGACAGTCCAAAATTTGCACTCACAGAATGAAGAAGAAAAGGGATATAGATTGTAAAAGGGAAATAAAGTATATTGTAAAGTGTGGGCGACGGAGGACGACCATCGAGCAGAGGACGACTGCTGGGTAAAGAGCAATGACGGGGACGGCCGACATGCTGAGAAAGTGCTGAAAATAAAGCAATGACGGGGACGGCCGACATGCTGGGGATAAAAGGTAAAGCCAAGACGGGGACGGCCGACTAGCTGGGAAAAATAAGAAATTATGATGGGGACGACCATCACGATAAAGTTGTAAAATTCTCTGGGGAAAACATGACGGGGACGGCCGTCAAGTTCACAAAGCAAAATAACCAACGATGGGGACGGCCATCGGGCTAAAAGAAAAGGGACCACGACGGGGACGGCCATCGGGTTAAAGAATAAATGAAATAAACAGATGATGGGGTACGGCCATCAAAGGTGAAGGACGATCACCTAGCAGGGGACGGCTGCTCTGTTGGGGAATAAAGAAATTATGATGGGGACGACCATCAAAGGTGGAGGACGACCACCTGGCAGGGTACGACTGCCGAAAATATCAACGATGGGGACGGCCATCGGATGAGCATGATGGAGGACGACCATCAAGAGGTGGAGGACGACCACCTAGCAGGGGACGGCTGCTCTCAGGGTTTATCATGACATAGGACGAATGCCAGATAACCAAAATCAACAATGGGGACGACCATTGGATAAAATGATGAAGGACGATCATCAATGGGTGGAGGACGACCACCTAGCGGGGGACGGCTGCTAAATATCAACGATGGGGACGGCCATCGGATGAGCGTGATGGAGGACGACCATCAAGAGGTGGAGGACGACCTCCTAGCAGGGTACGACTGCTGAATATCAACGATGGGGACGGCCATCAGATGAGCGTGATGGAGGACGACCATCAAGAGGTGGAGGACGACCACCTAGCAGGGTACGGCTGCTCTCAGGGTTTATCATGACACAGGACGAGTGTCAGATAAGAAGGAAAATTTGCTTTGTTGGCGATCTACCGGGGAATAGTAAACACGGACGGGTGTTTACATCCAAGAAACAAAAAGGTATAAGTGTTTGGTATTTGTGTATAGATTAAAGATGCGGACGAGCACCCTTAAGACTACGATACAGACGAGTATCGGATAGAAACAAATACTGACACGTGTTCAAAGACGATGATACGGACGAGTATCATCTGGTTAACAGAGAACACGGACGAGTGTTGAATCTGAGAGGACTCTTCTGGGGAATAGTAGGCACAGACGAGTGTCTATATTCAAGAGGACATAAGTGTTTGACACGGTGTATGGATTAAAGATGCGGACAAACATCTTTAAGACTATGATACGGACGAGTATCATGTAGAAACAAACGCTTGACGCATGTTCTGAGATGATGATACGGACGAGTACCATCTGGTTAACAAAGAACAAGGACTAGTGTTGAATCTGTGGGGATATGAATGGTATATACAAGATACGGACGAGTATCTGTATGAGTGTAACATGAGTAGTGAGCATGAGCATCATATGGATGAGGGTTTGTCTGCTGGAGAGAGTGACACGGACGAGTGTCGAGAGAGAAAAGTATAATAATATCAACAAGTATATGGGTTGTAAAAGTGTAGGCGACTGCGTTGGAGAAATGACACGGACGGGTGTCAAGGAATTGTATATACAAGTAGGTGAGTGCAAAGATGATGTCTTGGCTTTCTGTCGGGGGTATGGCACGGACGGGTGTCAGGAAGTGTCCGTATTTGCAAGAGAAGTGTCTGGGCTCTCTGCCGGGGAATACGGGGAGCATTCCGTGTATTGTTGATGGATTTGATAATATTCACAGGTGTTTTGATTCAGACCATGACTTATGATTATGCAACATGTTTGATTTTTGCCGTAATGCTCCGTATTAAACGGAATGCTACGCTTTGTGGGTGAATATGATGCAAATGCTATGATTATGCAAAGATACCAAACCGGGATCCGGGTCCCGTTGCTGCGAGGATCTTTGATCGATCCGTTTGAAGTAGACATCCCAGTTGGGGATGAGATCACGGGTAGATCTGATGATATGATATCTGCTTGGGGATTCGGGCCACTGATGGACATATCCTTGTAATATAGGACCCAGCTGGGGTTTGTAGAAGCTTTCTTCACTCTGTTGTGATCTTCTATGCGTTGCTCTTCTGGATAGAGGCTGCAGCTCTGGGGAGAGCTCCTTGGCTTTTGTACTTTGGCTGAGGATGACAACTCGGCTGGGGAGAAAGAGAAATCATTGAGATCTCCCTAGGGATTCTGCTGAAGTAGATTCTTGACTCAGCCGGGGATATGGGCGCCTTCTGTGATGCCTGGCAACTCTGATGGGGAGGAGCAATAAGTGGCAAAATCAGCTGGGAGGAGTCATGGGAGGCAACCCAGCTGGGGAGAGAGCACTTCGGGTGCTAAAATTGAGTGTTGATTTGCCAGCTTGCTGGGATGAAGCTTACATGCCCCAAGTTGCATTCTGGATACCTGCAATCCTGAAAAAGATAGAGAAACGCACAAGATAATCCCGAGGTATCCTTTACTGGATTCCGTCATAGGAGTTTAGATACTTCTGAGAGTAAGCATATTTCCTGCAAGCATGTTTTTATTTGAAGATAAGCATCTGTATTCTTATGCAATCAGTTTTTTCTTTTAAAACATCAGACATTTTTTGCAAATAAAATGTACAAAACGAGACATGACTGAAAATCTGATTTTATTAATTCACATGCCCTGAATCGGCGAGATACAGTCAAAGGAACATATCCCCTGAAATGAGGAGATCATTACAAATTGAGAAACAGAATGTTGGCAGTGTTGATGACACTTTAAGGAGCTTCCTCTTCACTATGACCCGTATGACTTTTGACGTTCTTCTCATCTTGCTTTCCGAGGAATGTTGATTCCGATTGAGGCTTGATCCTTTCGAAGCTTTACCAAGTTGTAAGTGATACAGACGAATTCAGAATGCAGTTGTTCGCTTATTCCCTTATTTTGCATGGATCGCCCTTTCGGGTTTTCAATCCATCGGGATACCCATTTCTGCCTGAGCTGTCCAATGCGGCTTTTCAACTCAGCGGGTGTACATTTTTTGCTTATTTTCCCTTATTTTTGCCCGAGTCTTTTATTCTGTTTTTGACTCGCCGGGATGCCCTATTTTTGCCTGGACTTACATTCTGTTTTCGTGTCCAGCGGGTCATTTTATGCGAAGTATTTTTTAACTGTATCTGAATTCACAGGGGACGGGAAATCTTCACCATCCATGGTGCTGAGCATCAGTGCTCCACCGGAAAAAACTTTCTTTACCACAAATGGTCCTTCGTAGTTCGGAGTCCACTTGCCCCTGTGGTCTGTATGAGGAGGAAGGATTCTTTTCAGCACAAGATCTCCTACTTGGTACTCTCGATGCCTGACTTTCTGATCGAAGGCTTTCTTCATCCTTTTCTGATATAGCTGCCCATGGCAGATTGCAGCCAATCTTTTCTCTTCAATCATACTCAGTTGCTCGTATCGGGCCCGGACCCATTCTGCTTCGTTCAGCTTAACATCCATTAGTACCCGCAGAGAGGGTAATTCAACTTCAACAGGTAGGACTGCTTCCATACCATACACAAGCTGATATGGTGTTGCCCCAGTGGATGTTCTGATTGACGTGCGGTACCCATGCAAGGCAAACGGTAGCATTTCATGCCAGTCTTTGTAAGTGACTACCATCTTCTGCACAATCTTCTTAATATTCTTATTAGCCGCCTCAACAGCGCCATTCATCTTTGGCCTGTAAGGAGAAGAATTGTGATGTTGAATTTTGAAGTCCCGGCACAGCTCTGCCATCATTTTGTTGTTTAAATTGGAACCATTATCAGTAATGATTCGCTCGGGAACTCCGTATCGACAGATGATATCTCTCTTCAGAAATCTGGCTACCACTTGTCTTGTAACATTTGCATATGAGGCTGCTTCGACCCACTTGGTGAAGTAATCAATGGCGACCAAGATGAATATGTGGCCATTTGAAGCAGTTGGCTCAATCTTGCCAATCATATCAATGCCCCACATAGCAAAGGGCCAGGGTGAAGACATTATGTTCAAGGGATTGGGAGGCACATGCACCTTATCTGCATAGATCTGGCATTTATGGCATTTCCTGGCATAAGCACAACAGTCTGCATCCATTGTGATCCAGTAATATCCTGATCTTAACAATTTCTTAGCCATGGCATGCCCTCCGGCATGGGTACCAAAAGATCCTTCGTGCAATTCATGCATCAACAAATCTGCTTCTGTCTTGTCAACACATCTGAGGAGTACCATATCAAAGTTCCTTTTGTATAAAGACCCATCAGTGTTCAGAAAGAAACTACCTGCAAGCCTTCTCAAAGTCTTCTTATCATTGGAAGATGCCCCAGGTGGGTATGTTTGGTCCTCCAAGAAGCACTTAATGTCGTGGAACCAAGGCTTATCATCTTTAACAACATCTGCTGCGAACACATATGCTGGTCTGTCAAGCCTGGACACTGAAATCTGAGGTACGAAGTTGGCAGCCTGAACTTTGATCATGGACGAAATGGTAGTCAGAGCATCTTCAAACTGATTCTCGTCCCGAGGGATATACTCAAGCTTGACTGTTGTGAAGAAAGTCAATAAACTCCTTGTATAATCCCTGTAAGGTATCAGATGATCCTGGTGTGTGTACCATTTGCCGTTGGTTTGATTGATTACCAGAGCTGAATCTCCGAATACGGTCAATGTCTTGATCCTGAGGTCAATGGCTTCCTCAAGACCCATAATGCAAGCTTCGTATTCAGCTTCGTTGTTAGTGCAGTTGAAAGTGAGCTTTGCCGAGAAAGGCATGTGGACTCCCTTAGGTGTAATGAGTACTGCACCAACACCACGACCATTCATATTAACAGCCCCATCAAACATCATAGTCCACTATTCTTCCGGGTCAGGCCCTTCAGTGTGAACAGGCTCTTCATGATCTTTTGCTTTTATGAACATGATGTCTTCATCAGGGAAGTCAAATCTCATAGGCTGGTAATCATCGATGGGTTGCTCAGCAAGATATTCAGACAATACACTGCCCTTGATGGCTTTCTGAGATGTGTATTGGATGTCATATTCTGTAAGGATCATTTGCCATCTTGCAACCCGTCCGGTAAGTGCTGGCTTCTCAAAAATGTACTTAACTGGGTCCATCTTTGATATCAATAAAGTAGTGTGGGTCAACATATACTGTCTCAGTCGGCGAGCAGCCCACGCTAAAGCACAGCAAGTTTTCTCGAGTAGTGAATAACGTTGTTCACAGTCGGTAAACTTTTTGCTTAGGTAGTATATTGCATACTCTTTTCGACCAGACTCGTCATGCTGGCCCAGCACACACCCCATTGACTCTTCTAGTACTGTCAAGTACATTATCAGAGGTCTTCCTTCAACTGGAGGCATAAGGATGAGAGGTTCTTGTAAGTACTCCTTGATCTTGTCAAAAGCCTTCTGGCAGTCTTCATTCCACCTGACCGTCTGTTCTTTTCTTAACAACTTGAACAAGGGTTCACAGGTAGCCGTAAGGTGAGATATGAACCGTGAGATGTAGTTCAATCGACCTAAGAACCCTCGAACTTCTTTCTCTGTTTTCGGTGCAGGCATCTCTTGAATAGCTTTGACTTTATCAGGGTCAACTTCAATCCCCTTCTCGCTCACGATAAAACCCAGCAGCTTACCAGATCGTACCCCGAATGTGCACTTGTTGGGGTTCAATTTCAGTTGATACTTCCTCAGACGCTTGAACAGCTTGAGCAGATTTACCAGGTGATCTTCTTCAGTAAGGGACTTGGCAATCATGTCATCCACATAACACTCGATTTCTTTATGGATCATATCGTGGAATAATGTCACCATAGCCCGTTGATATGTCGCACCAGCATTCTTCAACCCAAATGGCATTACCTTGTAGCAGAACGTGCCCCAGGGCGTGATGAAGGTTGTCTTCTCCATGTCTTCAGGTGACATCTTAATCTGGTTGTATCCTGAAAATCCATCCATGAAGGAGAATACCGAGAACTGAGCCGTATTATCCACCAATACATCAATGTGAGGTAAAGGGAAATCATCTTTCGGGCTGGCTCTGTTCAGATCCCGGTAGTCAACACACATTCTTACTTTGCCGTCTTTCTTTGGCACAGGTACTATATTAGCAACCCATGGTGGATAGCTAGTTACAGCAAGGAACCCGGCGTCCCATTGCTTTTGTACCTCCTCCTTGATTTTCATTGCCATGTCTGGGCGGGTGCGGCGCAGCTTCTGTTTGACCGGTGGACATTCTTCTCTCAAAGGCAGCTTGTGCACAACAATGTCGGTGTCCAACCCTGGCATATCTTGATAAGACCAAGCAAACACGTCCACATATTCTTGAAGCAGGTCAATCAGTTGTTTCTTCATTGAGTCTTGTAAGCAGGCCCCGATTTTAACCTCTTTTACGTCTTCATCTGTACCAAGATTAATCACTTCAACCTCCTCCTGGTGAGGAGTAATAACCTTTTCCTCTTGCCTTAATAACCTGGCTAGCTCTTCAGGAAGCTCATACTCTTCTTCAACCCCTTCATCGGCTTGATTGATCGGATTGTCAAAGTCATACGAAGTCATAGCCGTGCTGTTGTCGGTGTTGTCCGGAAGGCACACTCTGCAAGGGTTCAGTTTGTTCATTTTAGTGATTGATTTTAATCTTGTTTAAAAAAGTGAAATAAAGTTGTCATTTTGAAAACACTGCCATTTATTTTTTTGTACAAAAAGAAAAATGGAAAAACAGTGAGCGGAAAAGAAAAAGACTCATTTGCAAAAAGATGTCTGATATTTCATTGATTAATCTTGTTTGCACAAAAAGTACAGATGGCCCGATTACAAAATGAGCCTTGTCATCTTGGGCAAGATGCAAGACTTTGATGCATGCTATAAAAATACAGGAAATAATAATTACTCTGCATGAGTAACTCTTATAATTTCCTGGGAAGACCAGCTTGAGACACTGCTCCCCGGGATCTTTGGACGAATCCAGCTTTCCAGGTTGCGTTCTTCTTCCAGCTCGTCTTCCAAACAGTTGACAGCATCAGGGGTGAGCATCCCCCCACTCACAAAGTTGGGCTCCTTTGCAGCCTCTGCTTGATCTTGTTGAGTTGGTTTGTAACCCAACCCAAATCTGTCCTCTTTCTTCTCCACCGATAACAGTTTGCCCCAGCCTTGGGCAGTTCCTTCCTCAACAACCTTTCGGGCTTGTTGGTATGATGATATTGAAGTACCAGGCACAGCAGATGTTTCATTGACATTCAAGGCTTCAAAACCTTGGCTCATTGTTTCATGGATCTCCCCATCCATCTCAATATACTTATAGGTAGCCAGGTGGCTGACAAAAATATCCTCCTCTCCACAGATTGTAACGATTTGACCCTCCCACTCATATTTTAACTTCTGGTGAAGGGTAGAGGTCACGGCGCCAGCGGCGTGAATCCATGGCCTACCCAATAGACAGCTGTAGGCAGGCTGTATATCCATCACGTAGAAGGTCGTTTTGAAGGTCTGCGGGCCAATTGTTATGGGCAACTCAATCTCTCCCAGAACCGATCTCTTTGAACCATCAAAGGCTCTCACCACCAGGTTGCTGGGTCTTAACGCCAATCCGTCATATTCTAGCTTCACCAGGGCCTTTTTAGGTAAGACATTGAGGGATGACCCCGTGTCTACCAGCACATGGGAAAGGACTGCACCTTTACATTCCATGGTTATGTGCAAGGCTTTGTTATGGTTGCGGCCTTCCGTAGTCAAATCAGTATTGGTGAACCCTAGTCCGTGACTAGCATTAACATTTCCAACTACAGCTTCCAGTTGATTGACAGTGATCTCTTCAGGCACGTAAGCTGCGTGCAAGACTTTGAGTAGTGCATTCCGATGGGCTTCAGAGCACATAAGCAATGATAGGATTGAGATCTTGGAAGGCGTCTGATGAAGCTGATCCACTATTTTATAATCACTCTTCTTGATGATTCGCATGAACTCATCAACCTCTTGATCGAAGGGTGTTTTCAAAGCTTCTTTAACAGCTTGGTCTTCCTGCACCAAGCTCTTTCCTTTTGCTTTAGCAGCAGCTTCTGCTTCGGCAGTGGGTCTCTGAATTTGTGGAGCGAAAAGACGTCCGCTTCGAGTGAAGCCTCCGCCTCCTCCCACATTGTCAATTTGTGGTGCAGGGGTTGATGATTCAAAAGTGATTCTTTGTCCTTCACAGTACAGGTCAGAGCCGTAATGCCACGGGATGGCATTGCTGCTTTCATAAGGTACTGGTCCAGGCACCGTGATAGTGACTGGACTGATTGCAGCTGCTGAAGGGATTGTGATAGTCTGTGGATCGTAATAAATTGTAACTGGTGCTCTGATGGGAGCAGCACTTTCTGAGTCATAGACAGAGTTGTTTTCAGGATCATAAAATATTGTGACAGTTGAGATATCTTCATGATTTGTTGCTGGTGTTGTAGGAGACATTGGTGGAAGGATGGATGTTGTTGTTGTAGGAGTTTCAAAATGAAGTGGTGCTGGAGTTGTAGAAGGAACATTTGTTGATATCTGGTCAGTTGAAATGACAGATGGAGCACTTGTTGATGAAGCCGAAGAATTGTCAGGAACAATGGTTGTTGCAGTTGTAGGAGGTTCTGGAATTGTTGCTGGTGAGATTGCTGGATTTGTAGGAAATGACGTGGTGATCTGAAGTTGGCCACTCTGAATGAGACCGTCTATGCCATTCCTCAGGTTATCGCACCCATTGACTGAAATATTGCAGTAGGCACACCCCAACTCACACCCCGGGAACATTTGACATTCGAGGAGCTGAGCCTTAATTTCTACCAACGGTGTCCGGATCTGACCCACACTGGTTATTAAATAAGACGGCTTGTCTTCTTCAATAGCGTTAATCCTGGGACCACCGTGGTTTGGCATGGGGTTCTTATTGACATTAGGTGGTGGTGCGAAATTCAGAGCTTTTGAGTCTACCAGGTCTTGTACCTTCATGTGCAAAGCTCTGCACTTTTCTGTACTGTGGCCAGGTGCATTTGAATGGAAGGCACATCTGGCGTTGGGATCATAATTCCTGGGTAGACTGTTGGGATCAGGAGGTGCCAACGTCCTTAGCTCAACTAGGTTGAGTTTCAGGAGTTGTGGCAGCAATGTAGCATATGGCATAGGGATCGGATCGATTACCCTGTTGGCTTGAGAAGGCCTCTGTTGGAATGGCCTTTGCTGGTTATTGTTGTTGGTGTTGCTGTTGTTGTAACTTCTCGGAGGATACTGATTCTGTTGATGGTACTGAGGTTGTTGTTGATAGTTTTGTTGCGGAGGTTGATAAGTTGGCTGAGGATGAGCTGGAGCGGGAATGGTGACTGCTGCCACTGATCTGTGAACATATTGGGGTCTGCCCCTGTTGGTGTGGATGGCATTGGTCTCGCCAGTTCTTCTTGGGCCCGCGAAAGGCTTTCTTGTACTACTGGACGAGCTGGCACCGTTGTCAGATATCTTACCCATTTTCAACAGGCTTTCAATTCTCTCTCCAGCTATGACGACATCTGCAAAGCTGGTGGAAGAGAAAGCAGCCAGCCTGTCAATATATGTCCCCTGAAGGGTGTTCATGAACATATCTGCCATTTCCCTCTCAGACATAGGTGGCTGAACAGCAGCAGCCAATTGCCTCCATCTCTGGGCATATTCTCGGAAACTTTCCCTTAAAGATTGTGACATTCCCATTAGGAGGGTCCTGTTGGGTGCCATATCTAAGTTGTACTGATACTGTCTGATGAAGGCCTCTGCCAGGTCCTTCCAACACCTGATAGTTGCCCTTGTCAGGTGAGAGTACCATTCTCTTGACGCTCCGGTTAAGCTATCCTCGAAATAGAACATCCAGAGCTTCTCATCCATAGTATAGGCCTTCAGCCTCCCCAGAAATGATTGTAAATGAGTCCGGGGGCATGAAGTCCCGTTATATTTTTCAAAACAAGGAGGCTTGAACTTATGGGGAATCCTGACCCCGTCTACCAAGCCCATGTCCATGACATCGAAACCCAAAGAGTTTTGAGACTCTAAGGACCTTAATTTCTCAGCTATCTCATCCAGCCTTCTATCATAGGCTTCTTCCCCAGCACCCATTACTGTGAATTGATCCTCTTGGGGGTCTTCTTGCAGTACCCTGGCTGCAGTGGCAGTCCCTTGAACATTTGCAGGGATGGTGACCTCAGGATGGAGGTGGGGTCCAAATACAGGGGGATTGACATGAGGTTGGACCCTCTCGTTATTGCTTGTGCCAGCAGTTCCTATATGTGGATCTTCTTGATTCTGCCTTTCCACCATGGCCCTCAATCTTTCCTGGCTCTGAGCCATGTTGTTCATCACTTCCATAAACTGAGTCATCTGGTTCCTCATTTCCAACCTCTCGTTGGTCATTTGGTTCCTGACCTCAGTAAGGTCCTGCTGCATCTGATCCATTTGAATGCCCGGGAGGTTGTTACGGGTTGGATAACGGTGCGGACGGTTGAGGGGAAATACCCGGCGCCGAGCAATAGTTCCTGAACATCACAACAGAGTTAGCAGCAATAAAACAAAAACCTACAAAACAAACAAAGGGGTTAGCATGCAATGCAATTATGCTTATTTGTTTTCAAGGCATCCGACTTGGCATTCAGTTTTGACCCTTCCAGACCCTTGAAGATGCTGTTGATGTTGCTTTTGAAGTGAAACTCGGATGGAACAAACTAATACATATATTACAAAAGCAAAATGGTACATAGTTTGTTTACAAATACAAGCCCTCTGAGGGGTCAAAATACATTACAGGAAAATAAAAGTACATGGAATGAAAGCAACAACAAACAAATGGTCAAACACTAAGACCAAACTCATCCTCACGAACTTCCTTGAGAAGTGCTTCGGTCACAGGATCAGCCGGACGCTCCGTGAGATTCCTGATGAGGAGATTCCGGGTCGTAACGGCTGCTGTTAGTTTCTTGTGCTGGCTTTGGTCCTTTGACCTCTTCACTCCAGCTTTGATCTTTAGCTCTGATATCTCCTTCTGGGCTGCTGCCAGGGCTTCTTGCTGTTCTTTTGCACTAGCTTCCATTTGCTCCATCTTGTCTTGAACTCTCTTGTCTTCCAGAGTACGAGCTTCGGTGATCCTGACCCACCTAGCCTGACTCTCCTTTAGATACAAGTCTGTCCTTGCTCTCTGGAACTGGGCTTCCTTGCAAGCATTCTTCAGAATTTGTTCTCCAGCCTTAGACTTTTTGATATAATCCCCAGACTTCTCAATCTTAGTCAGATGCTCCACTCTCAACTTCTCCAACCTCTCAATCTCCATCCTACCATCACTCCTCTCCCGGAGGGTCTTCTGCAAAGCCTGGGTTAGCTTCTCATTTCTTTCCTTCAAGCTCTCAAACTCCTCCAAACTGATAGTGGCAGGGGGTGGTGCTGAAGATGATTCAGGCATATGTTCTATGGTAAAGGGCATTCCAGAGAATTGAGCCCTGGCATGGGACCATTCATAATATTGTGCTGATGCCACATTGCTGCACTTCCCCAAAATGGTTACTCCCTTGGTTTGAACATTATCCCAGGCCCAAGCAGCCTGCCTAACAATAGCCAGATTAGGCTTGTTCTCACAATAAAGAGTCTCAACCAAGTCCTGTGCCTTAGGAGTGTGGACCAGTGCATAACCCAGTTGTCTTCTAAACAGCAGAGGGTTGTAATTAATACTACCCATAACTCCTATTAGGGGCACATTGGGAAAATGCCCGCAGCTGGTGATGATATCCCTGCCCTTGGTGATTTGGGTGCACCATCTGATATCGGCTGAAGTTAGAGCAGTGAGTCTCTTAGCCCAGTTTTTCTGCTGATGAGGATTCAAAAATGCATCTGTCCTGGGTAGATGCCTGAGAAGCCAAGTATGGAACAATGGAGCACAACATCTCACTAATCTTCCCCTCTGCTTTTCATTCCTCTGATGTACTGAATAATAGAGATCCCCCAATAAAGTGGGTATTGGGTTCTTCAGGATGAAAAGATGGATTGCATTCTTGCTAATGAATCGAGGCTCATCTGCAAACAATACAATTCCATATATGCTCAGGGCCAATAAAGCACAGACAGCTTTCCACTCTCCTAAAGAAGCTTTCAGGGTAGCTTGAGAGATCAAGAAATCCAGATGGAAGCCAGGGATTCCAGCTTTAGAAGTCATATGCTGCTCAATCAGAACAGGTTCCAGATGCATAGCCTTGGCTACTTCTCCATTACCAGGAAAGACCATCTCAGGGTTGAAAGGGATTCCACCCCTGATAGGTATACCAACCAATGATGAGTATTCTTCCAATAGAGGGCCCAACTGAAAGTCTTGGAAAGTAAAACACCTCAATGGGGGATCATAAAACTGAAGGCAAGTGTGGATCAGGCTTCTCTGTGAAGGGTCCAGATCCATAACCATATCAAGTATATCTCCATAATGTTCCCTGAACAATGGTATGTGATCTGGAGTGATCAGGGTCTGAATCCTCCTGATGTCAGATAGCTCTGGCTGGAAGAAGTGGTAGGTGATGTTGCTCTTTTTAGGTGCCATAATGTTGAGACTGAGTAGAGACAAGTGCTGGTGAGGATACTGAATAATGGGCCACTGATTGGCTGGTGCAGGTATCTGATAACTGAAGCAGATGCTGGTGAAGATGGGTCAAAAACTGAAGATAGGGTCAAAACCAGAACCAAATGAAGATGGATACCCTGAAACACAAATAAGCAAATGTCAATATGATGCAATGTTTATGTATGCAAATGATATGCAAGGGTTTGTGACTGAGCCGGATCTGATCAAATGCCTTGGTATAGGTCCAAGTATGTTCAAGAATTCCAGATGGAGGTCTATAAATCCAGTAACCAAGGTGGGGGACTCAAATAAAGAGCCACATGTCCAGGGTTTAGAATCACAAGAACTGTTCCAACATGGAGTATTCTTAATCAAACAAAGTAACAGGGTATGTCGAGGCCAAGGGTACCTGCAAACCTGTAAACAGCCCAACCCCCTCACAGGTAGTGTTCTAAAACAAGGATCCTCAGACTTGGATCAGTTATGAGAAGTGTAAACACTCCTAACCCGGAGGTACAGTGTTTACAATAACCATAAAAGTTCCTCCTCTAATTCACCTCAGTTTCTGAAGGTCAATACTAAAGGTCATCCAGACTTAGCAGGCTTCCCAGATAGCCCTAGCATTGCAGGAAATCTGCAACACAGAGTTCTCAAGAAGAAACCCATATCTGAACCGTGTTTCATATTCCCGCACCAGACCGAGATGGAATGGGAAAGAATATGAACCACTCTAGCCTAGGTGTCACTCAGGTCCCAGGTATAGGACCTTAACTCTCAATGGAACACCCACCCACCAAAGCAAAACCAGATCCAGCCAGACAGCATGACAGTATGATATATGTAAAGCAGTAAAGAAAGTAATAAAACAAACTGTACATAAAGCAAAAAATAAAATATATACAAACACAAATAAGCACATAACACCCCAGTAAACACAAATCAATCAAGCGCTAGGAGGAACCCACAAAAAGAACCAGAAGCCCTGGTTGCAATATAAGGCTCCCCAGCAGAGTCGCCAAGCTGTCGCTCCCGATAAGTGGGACCAGGCCCAGATAAAGGTACAGACGCGAACGGTCGGCGAGAGGAACAATGAGAACACACAGCCGTGAACTCACTGGAGATGAAAAGAGTCGCCCGCTAGGCATTTTTATCCCAGAGGAAAGGCAATGCTGCATAAGCCTAGAAAGATACGGATAAGACGGTTGCGAACCAGAGAGACTGAGAAAGGGGGTTGGTTACAACCTGGGAAGGTATTAGCACCCAGATTGTCCGTCGTACTCGACGGGATCCACGCTTAAAAGATTTGTGTTTTAAAGGGGTAGTGTCAGTGCAATTTGTGTGTAAAAGAGCTGGGAAACAAAATGTACAGGTGTCAGTGTAAAAGAAGTGAAGTGTGTAATATGGACAATGTCAGTGTAAGGAACAAGAATAAGATAAAGGAGTGAAATGCTCAAGATCATGAGGCTTAAAGAATAAAACTGGAAAGAGGGGGAATATACAGAGACTTTTGTTCGATAACTGTTAAGTTATGCCTACGTATCCTCTCGTGCAATGAGGAAGTCAGAACACCGTAGTTCGACCCAAAGAGACTGAAAGATGAATTGACTTGTGAACTGCTTACTTGCCTATGCTCAAGTGTATGACCTGTCTGGCTCAGGTGCAAACTGTCTTGCATTAGACGGAAGAAGCGAGCTCTCGTTTGTGAGTGAATGAGATGAGAAAAGAATCCCGGAGGAGACGATTATTGTTTGTTTTTGTGTTTTCAGTCTTTTATTATTTTTGGATTTTGTCATAAGTTAATGAGCTTAAGTCTAAACCAATGGATTTAGTAAACTCATCACATCTTCCCTCTGATTAGGGGTAATGAGAATACCTTAAGTGTGAAGTCAGATTCTCACACTTAATCACCATTTGATGTAGGATTAGGATCATTATCTTACTTGTGATTATTTAGATGTTTTTGTTGTTTTTGTTTAGTGTTAAGTAATGAGGTTAAGCCATAATCAGGGATTAAACAGACCCATTACACCATCCTAATAGAAGGATAATAGATGAGAATGTTTAAGCTGAGGAAAGCTCCTCAACTTAATCCATGATTAGGGATTAAACTCATGACAAAACAAACCTTTGATTAAGTGGATTTTATTTAATGATATGATGATGAAGTGAGTTTTATGATTTGTAAGACAACTTGAGGGGGACTTGTCCATTAACACTAGGGTTAGTCCTTCTTAACCAATTAAGGAAGAATTAGAACCCTAATGCAAGGCCCAAGTTACAAGTGTGATGCCTTGATGATTATTAGATGGATTGATTAAAGGATTTAAACACATTAAGGGTTTAACACTTAGGATTAAAGTTATACACTCCATCCTAAGAGAAGGATGCAGGCATAAGCTTAATCACAAAGCCTTAAAGCCTTTAGGGTTTAGTCCCTGATTATGAGATGAGAAGAGAAGACTCAAAAGAGACACAAAGGTAAAACTAAGAGGGGAGACTAATCAAAACCCTAATCATTGTCATGCTTGGTTGTCCTTAAGGTTTGTGAGGTTTACAAGAGAAGTCTTCAATGGAACCACCAGGAAACAGATGAAAGGATCAGGAGAAGCAAAGCAACTTGCTTCATTCAAGAAGTCAAGTCACTTGAAGAAAGAAAGTGGGAAGAGGAAGAATGAGCAAGCTCAAACTCAAACACAAACAAAAATGCAGCAATGGATGCAAGAGAGAGATAAGAAGAAAGCATGAGAAGTGAAGGCAAATTCACTCCTCAAAATCACTTACCACCTGAAAGGTTAGAAAAGAAATGCAATGCAATGCAAAAAGGGATGGGATGACATGATGAAAAACAAAACCAGAAGCATGTACATGATGCTAATGATGCTATGAGATGCTACAAACATGAGGCAGCACATGGAAATGATCATACAAGTTCATGAATGCAAATGAAGCAAGTTAGGAACCATGAACATACATGAAAAGTTATGAAGTGCACATGACATACAACATGGCAAATACATGATGCAATAATCAAACATGCTTTCAATATGTCTTAAGATGTTCAATGAATCACATGGATGCATGGAATGTCATGGCAAGTCATGTTATGCAGGAAAATGCAAGATGGATGCATATGAAAGCCCAAATTAGGGTTTATGAACAATACATCAAACAAAAACCAAAATCAGAAGCAAACAACATTACAAAAATTTGAAAATGCACTCAAAGGACCCCTAATCCCATACTAACCCACTGCCCAAAGGAGAGGTCTCAACTCTTAACCAATTTCAAGTTATGATTTTTTCTAAGTTTTCTAGGGTTTTAGGGTTCCTTAACAAGAAAATTACCAAACAAATGGAAAATGAAAGATCAAATCATGGCCATTTAATCTCACAAACTACATGCTAAACACAATGCAATGCAAAAAGAATCAAGGTCCAACTCTTTAGGGTTAGGCAGAAATGATTTTTGGAAGTTTGGATCAAAATAATGCATAAAAATGATTTTAATTCAATGAAAAATTCTCAAAATGCATCAAGATCAAAAAAGAAATTTGGTTTGAAGGTTGGACAATGTTTCTAAATGTCTTAAAACATTTCATGAATTTTTTGGTGATTTTTAAATACCTAAAAGTATTTTTAATAAATTAATTTTCATTAATCAATTAAAAATAATCTTTTAAATATTTAAAAATACTTTTTTAATGCTAAAAATAAAAATAAAAATATTTTTGTGTTTTAAAAATTAATGAAACTCAGGATAAAAAATTTCATAATTTTTAAACAAATTTTGCTATTTTAAATAAATTGTGCAAAACAAATGAAATAAATAAGAAAAATAAATGAATTTAAAACTGAAAAAGTAAAAGTAATCAAATCCTACGCGTGAGATTCAAACTGGCCAGCGCGCGCATTGACCTGGCGCCATATCCAAGGGCCAGCATTCAAACCTGGCTAATTAATGCTTAAACCCTAATCTCGCCGCTAATCACCTTCAGATGACCGGAACAGTGTTCCGGTCATCTTCTCCGTTCACCCCAAACCTCAAACTCCTTCAAAATGCATCTAAAACGAAATCTAAAAACACAGAAATGATTCCCACTCACTCACGAATCAAAACCCTAAATCAAAACAAATTTATTTTTCCAGGAATGGCTGAATCGAAGCAAACAAGAACTAGGGCAAAAGAGTTTCAGAGGCTGATTAAACTCTCATCTCTCAACCATTTTCAAAACTAATGACCTCAGAGTGATCAGGAGAACATATAGAACAGCTTAAGAACTTTAAAAATGATTTCTGGAAAAAAAGTTCTTGAGCTACCTGAGTTTCGAAGCTTTCACTCCAGCAGCTTTCTGACCTCTCCCTTTGATGCAATCCACTTTACTTGGTCCCCTGATGATCCTTGAATGCTTAGGAGGAGTTTATGTTGGCTGGTTGAGGCGTTTGAACAGCTTCTGCTCAAGCTCAGTTGAAGATGGTAATGGTGATTCAGGCTGTTTCAGGCCAATGTGAGTGGTTCTTTGTGATCAAGATGATGAGTGGAGAAGGTTTGTGGAGTTTGTTTGGGTGTTTATGGCCTGTGGAGTGAGTTTCGAATGGTTTTGCTTCTGAGAGTGAAAATGGAGGAATGGTGTTCTTGCTTGATTCAGGCCTAAGTCTTGTTGGTTTTTGCTCAATGGAGCAAGGTGAGTTGATGTGTGGAATTGGTTTGAATGTTTGTGAGCTGTGCAGAGAGATTCGAAGGAAAATGCAAGTGAGGGTGAGTTTGTGTATGTGATGTTGTTGTGTGTTTCAGCCTTGCTTGATGTATGAAATGGCTAGCATTTTGTCCACATAAACCTCTCTCATTGGTCAGATGATGTGACCTGCCCTTTATTGATTGGTATGGCCACTTTTGCAAATTGTCAACTTTTGTGTAAGAGAGGTATGGGTTGTGTTCTAGGCTGGTACAATGGCTATGTGCTGTGCAGCATGGTGTGTGTGGAGTGCTAGGAAGGTTCAATAGCCAATGCAGCAAGTTGGTGAGAGTGTGATGATGGTTTTGCAAGTTGGTTCCTTCTTGGTTCACATGTGACTATCTTGCTACACAAGCCATGAAACATGAGAAATTTTGGTTCAAATCTAATTTTTAGGTCACATAGCATGTTTGTGTAATGGTTTGATGTCAATTAGAAGTTGCAAATGCCTTGGTACAAAGTTCTTGCAAGTTTCTCATTTGGTGCACATCTTGAAAATTAATGATTTTTGCCAACTTTGTCACACCATAACTTTTGATCCAAGAAGAATTAGATCATGTTCTTGTACTTTTTGAAAAGGGAAAAATGTATTCTACAACTTTCATGACCAAAGTTTTTTCATTTGAAGTATTTTTGGATCAAAAAGCAAGGCTTGAAAAATGGCATAAAATGACATATTCTTGAAAAGTCAACCATGCCCTAAAAAGTCAACTTTGCAAAAACTTCAAATTCTTGAATTTTGTGAACTTCAACCTTCTTCCATGATCAAATAAAGATCATATACACTCAAAATGATGAAGATCACCCCTTGGTTGGGTCATTTGGGGGCCTCAGATGCCCTGATTTTACACTGACTTGTCTGAAAAGTCAACTCTTGATCAGATGACTTCCCCATGGAATTTCTTCATGAAAATTGGTATGCATACTCCCTATACCATATAGAGACCAATGGGAACAAGAATGACCAAAAAAATTGGAGTTATGGCCTCTGAAACCAAAACCCTAATTTTAGGTCAACTGTGCAGTCAAACTTGGCTCTGCATCCACACCAATCCCAGTTCTTGTGATCCTTTTGCATTTTTGACTTTGAGGGGATGTAATATGATATAAGAACACACATGGATCCCTTTGAAGTGATTGATGGCCTTTGGAGTGGCTCAGGAGGCTCTTGGATTGCTCAGATCACAAACCCTAGGTGCAGATGACTTAGAAACTATGCAGTGAATCAAAAATGGGATATGAGGTGATATGATTGTGTTTATGCATATGAAATGATCACAAGCCATGGTGTGAATGGGTGAGGGCAAATTTGGGGTGTTTACACATGGTAGGAAAGATCCAATCATCCAGGTTGTAGTCTTCGCTATAGTCACCCACAACATTGATTTGATCTCTTATGACCCCTTGATTAGTGATACGAACAACACGAGCACGACGAACAACTTTCCGGGATTCTGCATTGAAACCCAAACCAAACTTGTCAGACTTGTAAGGAATGTCAGGAAGCTGAACCCAAATAGTACAACCACCTTCTTCAACCACAACTCTAACATCTTTGAGGGAGGCCATTGTAGGAGATACTCTGGTAACCACAGGAACTCTTTTAACAACAAGGGGAGCTTCAGCAGCAGGAACGACCCAAGGAACTACTTCAAATGTCTGGCAAGGAGTCTCAACATATTCACCCTCCACCTCAACATATTTAAAAGTTCACATGACTGACCATGTATTCTTCTTCACCATAAACAATGACAATCTTTCCTTTCACCGGATATTTCAACTTCTGATGTAAAGTGGAAGTCACAACACCTGCCCCATGGATCTAGGGGCGCCCAAGCAAACAGGAGTACGCAGGGCGAATATCCATTACATAAAAAGTAGAGTCGAAGACTTGAGAGCCTACTTTGATCGGGAGATCTACTTCTCTATGCACCACTCTTCTTGAGCCATCAAAGGCCCTCACCACTACATTACTTGGTCTTAACACAACATCTTCAGGACTGAGCTTGTCTAGAACCTCTTTGGGGAACACATTTAATGAAGAGTCGTTGTCCACCAGTACATGAGACAAAGTAGTGCCCCTACATTCAATGGAGATATGCAAAGCTCTGTTATGGTTTCTCTTGGCAGGAGTCAAGTCAACATCAGAAAAGCCTAAGCCATTATCATAAGTCAGATGTGCAACACAATTCTCAAATTGATCCACAGAAATCTCATTTGGCATATGAGCAATCTTCAAGAACTTGATTAAGGCTTTAGCATGAGCCTCAGAACACAGCAACAAAGATAACATGGAGATTTTGGAGGGAGTATGCCCCAATTGGTCAACAATATCATAATCACTCTTGCGAATGATCTTCAACACTTCTTTCATCTGTTTAGAGAGATTTTCAACAGTCGGCGCCTCAGCTTGCACAGGTTCAACCACAGGATCTTTGCCCCGAGCATCAGTACTTGGCTCAGAAGTGGAGGTAGTAGTTGGGGTAACTACATTCTTGGAGGTAGCTTGAGGAGAGAAAATCCTTCCACTTCTGGTGATCTTACTAGATCCAGCAATATTATCAACATCCAGATTATTATCAGTAACAGGTGCATCAGTCAGAGGTTCTTGCTTGACACCATGGATGTAAACATTAGAACCGTAATTCCAGGGTATAGCTTTATCAGATGTATAAGGAACAGGGCCAGGAGTGGTAATAAACATGGGAGCCACTCTAGCTTCAGCAACATTCTTCACAAGGCCTTCAGTAGTAATCCTGACAGGACCCTTAGAGGTGATCCTGACAGGGCCCTTGGAGGTAATCTTCACTGGTACTTTATCAACCATAGCTACATCTTCAAGCTTCGTACCTCGAGTTAGATGTTCACACATATTTTCCACAAAAGGTGTCCTCTCAAACAATATAGTGTAATTGTCCATGAGGCGTTGAATACCATCTTTCAACTTCCAGCAACTATCAGGTTTGTAGGCACAATAAAAACAGTCTTCGTTGCAACCTGGAAAGAACCCAACCTGCACCAACTTCTTCTTGATAATGGCTAAGGGAGTAGTCACATCTGCTACTGAGGAAACATAGGGAACCTCATCAACAACATTAACAGTCTTCTCATGGTTGGGCATGGGAGCAGTGATCACATTTGGAGTCCCACGAGGGTCAAATTCAATCTCTCCAGCTTCAATCATGTCTTGAATCTTGTTTTTCAACACCCAGAAGTTGTTGGTGTCATGTCCTGGACTATTAGAATGATAGGCACATCGTGCATTAGGATTGTATCGAGGGTCTTTCAAAGTAATGAGTTCCCCTTTCAACATGTGTTGCAAGGCTTGGGCCAGTGACATGTTGATCTTGGTGAATTGCCTTCTAGGCTTCTGTTGATTGTTTTGTTGTGGCTCTGGTGCTGCAGGAGTAGGATTAGAAATGTGAACTTCTCCCACAGATTGGTGACCCTGCTACGACTATGTTGACAATACACATCATTAGAATCCTTCTTTCCACTAGGGGGATTCTTAGCAGTGCTTGATGAAGAGACACCCACCTGTATCTTACCACTTCTTATACCACTTTCCACATGTTCTCCAGTCATTATCAGCTCGGTGAAACCAGATGATGAGCTTCCAATTAGGTGACTATAGAAAGGACCATTCAGCGTACTCATAAACATATCCACTAGCTCCCTGTCAGTCAGAGGAGGTTGAACTCTGCTAGCCAGGTCTCTCCATTTTTGGGCATAATCCTTGAAACTCTCCTTAGCACCCATTGACATGCTTTGGAGCTGCATGCGAGTAGGTGCTAAATCAGCATTATATTGGTATTTCCTGTAGAAGGCCTAAGCAAGATCATTCCAATCACGAATATTGACACTTTCCAGTTGATAGTACCATTCCAATTGAGCTCCAGACAAGTTCTCTTGGAAGAAATGAATCCATAATTTCTTATCAGCAGTATGTGGTTGAATCCTCCGGACATAGGACCTTAGATGCAACTTAGGACATGAAACCCCATCATAGACCACAAAATCAGGAACCTTGAAGCCAATAGGTATAACCACTCCAGATACTAAACTCAGATCTTCAAAATCAAGCCCAGAAGATTTTTGTAACTCCATGGCATTCATTCTATCTACCAGCATCTTGTACTTATCTTCCCCAGCAGGATCATGATAATAGTTTTCCTCAGAATCAGAATCTCCCACAGTATCATGGAGACTACCTCCTTCTTTCTCAGAATTTTCAGACTCAGAATCCTCAATCTGTTCCTTTGTCTTGATAGGACCTCTGAACCTTCTTCCCAGATTGATAAGGCCTCCTGATCTTCTAGTCTTCTTCTTTTTCTTCTTAGCCAGCAGTGTCTTCAACTCATCTTGTCCCTTGGACAAGTTCAGAATCAACTCTTGGAATTGTGCATTCTGAGCCTGGAGATCTTTGACAGTCTGTTCAAGAGCCATTTCTTCTGAAATAAACAGTGAGAAGATAAGATACCTGTACATAAGAAACCTGTGATGCAATGATATGGTATGTAAATGCATATGCGATGTTTTCAAGGACCGCAGGATTTAAATTTGTTTAAACAACCATAAAGTAAACTTTTATTAGTAAGCAAATAAACTTGTTTGCCCCTTGGGCTTACAATAAAAATGAAATGAATACAAAAATGGGGTTTTAAGTCTCCCATGGACGCTTCCTCTTTGTGTTGAGGTATGAGTTGAGATTCCGCTCCTCGTGAAGTTGTTTTGTTAGCTCCATGATTCTTTCTTGACTTGCTTTGTAATGAGTCTCAAAAGTATCCCTTTTCTCCTTCAACTGGATCCAGGACCTTTGTAAATCCTCCATGTCAGTGGGCATGTCTGGATGAAGAATGATATAAGAAGTATCTCCTTCAGCAACAGGCTCCATAGTAATTGGCAGGATGGCAGGATACAACATCATAAGAGTCTGAGCACGAGATCGTACCCATCTGAGATAAGGTCCATATGAATGGTGTACTTTGGTTCCAGAGTCTTGCTGTCAACCTTGTTCACTTTACCCCATGCTCGTATGAACCTTTGACGGTAACTTTGCAGATCATTGTCGTAGTCGAACACAATACCTTGAATAAACATGTCATGAGGACCATCACTCCGAGCGTAACCAAACTGATGTAGAGCTAAAGAAGGATTGTAGGTAATGCCCCCTCTTATGCCAAGGAGTGGCACATTAGGGAACTCCCCACAACGGTCAATGATAGTAACATTCTTCATAGATCGAGAGCACCAATGAATATCTGAATGTGAAAGTGACATAATTCTCTTAGACCACCTGGACCCTTGTTCATTCTTCATCACTGATCGAGGAAGATGAGAAATAAACCACCTAGACAATAAATGTATGCAGCACATCAGAGTTCCTCGTGCCTTTGTAGTACGGGTATGAAGAGAGTGTAAGATGTATCCAAGTAATGTAGGCACTGGATTGCGAGTCAGAAATATGTTGATGGCGTGTACATCTATGAACTGGTCTGGATTGGGGAACAACACTAAGCCATAGATCAATAGGGCTAAGATCTCCTCAAAAGCATCATAACTCATAGCCTTCAGGAACACTAGAGCTTTCTCCATCAATACCTTAGCAAGAATACCCTTAACTCCACTTCTTGTTTCTAGGATAATGTCTGATTTCTTCAAATGTAGGGCTGCAGCAATGACTTCAGGTTTAGGCTCTTTCTCTAAGCTTGTGAAGGGTTTCTGATCAAAGATATATATACCCAATAGTTTGGAGAATTATTCCATTGTAGGAACCAACTGATAGTCGGGGAATGTGAAACAGTGATGTTTAGGGTCAAAGAACTGAAACAGGACACTCATCATGTCTTCATTGAACCCTGAAGTGACCAGATCCAGTAGGTAACCATGCCTCTTTATGAACTGGGAGTTTTCAGAAACTTGAGAGACTAATTCTTTAAGCTTAGAAGGTATTCCTACAAAGTTGATCATGATAGTATTCCTACGAGCAGAAGCCATGACCTACAACAAAAAACAAAGATAAATCCTTTGGTCCTTGAAATGGTTAGTGAAAATGCTATGCTTATGATGCATGTGTAAACACTCCAAATTTGCATTCACTAAGATCACACCACGGCTTGTGATCTTTTCATTTGCATAAGTTCAAACATATCATATTATATTGAATTTTTGCTTCACTACATTGGTTCAAGGTCATCTGCATCTAGGGTTTGTGATCTGAGCAATCCCTGAGCTACCTGAGCCACTCCAAAGGTCTTCAATCATCTCAAGAGGATCCATGTATATTCAAGCATCATATTATATCCTCCCAAGATCAAGGAAGTGTTGCACCCCAAAATTTGCCCTAACCAAGACAAGACATTATGTACTAAGAGGCTCACAAGGTTCACAAGGTTCACAAGACATCTCATGAGGTTCACAAGGTTCACAATTAGTCAGAAAGTTTGACAATTCCCTCAGACAATGCATCCTTCTAAGCAATGCATCTTAAACTAGGGTTTTGACTTTCATCAGGCTAAATGGACTTCCAAGACTTCAAGTGAGATTCATAGCATCCTATATGTGTTCAAGAATCCCCATGTCAAGTTTTAAGACTTCCCAAAAGATTTGCTCAGTCAGATGATCAGATAGGTTAAAATCAGTCAAGGCAGTCAAAAAGTCAAACTGAGGTCAACTGTGGTCAAACTAAAGTCAAACTTCATGATTTTTTGCCAACATCAAGTATATTAAGTAAAATTCATCATTTGATCAAGGGTTGATCATGATTCATCAAGGAGATTCCAGATCATCAAGAATCAGGAGTTTCTAAATTAGGGTTTTTACAAGAAAAGTCAACTGAACTTTGACCAGCCATAACTTTCACATGCTTCATGAAAATTTTTCCATCCAAAGCTCATTTTGAAGGAAATTGAATTCTCTACAACTTTGTGTCTCACAAGTCAAGCCCAAAAATGCTTCATTTGGAAGGTATGAGCTAAGACATTATAGGTCATTTCAAAAGTCAACAAAAAGTCAACATCTTCCAAAGAGCATAACTTGAGAATGGTAAAAGATATGGACATGAGACCAAAGAGGTTGGTTAGAGGACTCTCTAAGATTTCCAAAATGTCCAAAAAAACCTTCATATCATTAAAATTGAAGTATTTGTGCCCTTGCAAATGTTGGGAAATTTCTGGGAAGTTTATGAAGCAAATAAGGCCTTAAAACCAATTTTTGCTAAATGAGCCCACCAAATTGCCATCTAATCTACATAATATCATCAAACACGACCCAATGGCAAGCCATTCTGATTTTTTATATTTTATTTGATATTTATTTGAATTTTATTCATTTTAATTCAAATTAAATCAAAATAAAATCATAAAAAATATATTTAGACATGATTCTTCTTCTAGAAAATCATCAAAGCCATTTAACATGATTAGATGCTATCCAAATTCGTGCAAGGGAAAAATAGCAAGAGAATATTTGATTTTTGGACAATTATGGTGATGAGATATCTTCCATATCAAGCAACTTCAAATCCATGAACAAGGCCCAACTTTTCTGACCTAATTACACTCCTTATATATATATATATATATCTAAGAGTGAAGCCATTCAGGGGGACAAAAAATTTAGCACAAGAGAGACATTATTCAAACTCAATTTTCTTGAGAAATTTGCAAATTCGGTTTACTACAGGCCATACCAACGTGTTTTGAAGGTTGATTCATGATCCCTGAGGACCCTTGAGGCTATCCCATTGCAGTGCATCATCTAAAAGCCATCCATATGCATAAACCGATCTTCAACATTCATACTTTTTTTTTGTTTTCGATTCTGAATATTCGCTTGTTTTCAATGAATTTTGACTTGAATTTATTGTTTGTAATGAGTTATAGACTGATTCTGGACAGGTTTCTTGAAGCTTCATCACCTAATACGAATTTGGCCATGACTAGGGTTTCGACCAAGTTTTTAGGGTTTCTTGATTAAGATCATATAAACGACTTTGATTGATGCATTTGAATCGTATAGGACCTGGGCAAACCATTGGTGTATTCAATTTGGATGATTGTTGCTTATTTTGTAGGTACTCAAGGTTTTTGGTTTCCTGTGAAAAAATACGTAAGAAGATTCATGGGAAAATTCGCAGGAAAACCTGCGAAATTCCAAGGTTGAAGAAGACAGTTCGCGCGCGTTTATCATTTTTGAATTTTGTTTTATTATATAATCAATTCTTGTGAATTAGTATTAGTTGAGGTGCGTTTGGTCTGGTGGTGGCAGTGTACGCTGGTAATGTTCAAGACCTGGGTTCGATCCCCAGGTTCTATATTTTTGCTCATTTATTTTATTGTCTTCAGGTTTGATATTTATTGGATGTGGTGCGTCTCCTTGTTGGCTATGCGCGCGCAGCCCAGTGGTCCATCCTCAGGCTGGTAATGGGGAGGTCCTGGGTTCAAATTCAGGCCTCCCCCCTTTCTTTTTAAACCTTGTTTTTGTTATTTTATTTTATTTTATTTTTATTATATTAATTATATTATAATTAAACTAACTAATTAATCATGATTTTCTTAATTAAAATATTAATCCTAGTTTTTTTTCTATTAAACCTAAAAATTAACTTAATATTTTTTTTAATTAATTATTATTTTTATGTAAATATATATATATAACCTCATATTTTTTTTAAAAATCCCTAATTTATTTTCTAAATTTTAACTTAGTTTATATTTAATTTGAAATTTGTTTATATTATATATTTTTTAATTTAATTAGTTAATCATTAAAATATCAAAACTCTAATTTTATTTTCTTAAAATTTCTAACCCTAATTTCTCACCTTAATTATTTTATTTAACTTTAAATATTAAAACTTAATTTTTTTCTAATACCTAATTAAATAATTAATTTTGTTTTTTTATGGTTTATTATTATTATCCTTATTATCTTCATCTCAAAAATTCTTCAAAAATTGTTTATTTAATCTAAAAATATTTAATTAAATTGTATATATTTTGTATATTTGTGCTAACCTTTTCTTCTTATAATTGTTTTATTACTAACCATTTTAATTTTCTTTTTTATATTTATTTATTGTTTATTATTATAATGTAATTGCGAAAGCCTTGTAATAGTCGTAGGTTTATTTTTGTCTTTATTTTATTATTTATAAATATTTATATTGCCATGGTTAGTAACTATAGGGAGTGATAACATGTTTGTAAATTAAAATATTTAGAATGACTTATTTAATAAGATAAATATGAATATGGACACTCACACACGTAAGTCGATCTTTGATCGCCATCCTACACTTTCTAAGGGTATTCCTCATGTTGCCTAAATTATAAGGTCCAGTAAGGTGTCTAAAAAGCAAAGTCTCTTTTCATAAAATATCATCAAGTCCCTTTTAAGATTATAAGATCAAGTCCCTTCGATGTTGCCTACGGTAAATGATCTTGTCCCTTCGAATAAAAGATGATAAGTCCCTTCGTATTACTAAGACACCTTACAATTGCCTAAACACAAATGTCCATTCACATGTCCCTTATTACATCCAAGGTAATGACTACCTATTCCTTAATAATAGGGATAGTCTTACCATTGAAATAACATTTAAGAACAGTAAAGATTTAACATAGGGTAGGTTCCTCTTAAGTACTTGCTCCCTTTTCTTCAAAAATACTTCATTACACTTCATATTTCAAACAAAATTTTCAAAACAAAGTTTTTATATACATCCATACAAGGATCATTATAAAGTACTTAAGAAAATTTTTAATCACACACTACACTTCTCAAAACAATTTAAGTGAGCTAAGTAATTAAGAGCCCATGGATAACCATGGATGTAAAGGGTGCTAACACCTTCCCTTTGTATAACCTACCCCCCGAACTCAAAATCTTTTTAAGGTCTTTCCTGTTCTTTTATGTCCTTTCCTTTTGGATAAAATAAAAGTCGGTGGCGACTCTTGCTATCCGCAACATTTAACTAAAAGTCAGTTCTCCCACCGTGTTACAGAACTGGCGACTCTGCTGGGGATTTACTAAGTAAAAGAGGGGCACCCTTAGGAATTAGATCACTTAAATTGTTTGTCTTGTTTGCTTTACTTTTCTGTTGGGCTTTTTGTGTGAAAGATCCTACCCCGGATCTAGTGTACCTTAGGTAAATGGAAATAGACCAAGGAAATTGTACGGTGTATATTGATATGGTTGATCTAGTGGCCATAGTTTGTGTGACTTCTTGGTTGGTGCCTATGTTCCTTAAGCAAGTTGAGGATAATATGAGGCTGCCATATGTTGTCAATACACTAACTGACTTTTAGAACCCTAGTCATCCCATCTTGGCCTTTAGAAAAGTAGTGAGATAACCGGCTTTGGTGAAGACTGAAGTTTGTTGATACTCGATACTACGCTCATTGAGATTCTAAACTTGGAGGGTTTTGGTTGGCATGTAAGTTGCCTACTGAAAAACCACCCTTGTGAAGGATCAGTGATATTGAGATCCCTTAGAACCTGGTTACTTTATAGGACAAGATGAACCAACTAAACTTCAGGGGAGGGTACTTACCTTTAAACCTCATGCAAGCCTTCAAACCTAGGGCTATTGTGTGACTTGTTTGTGTGTGCCACATGTTTGTGATTGAGCATAACATCATAGCATCATCATGCATCATAAGCATAGCATTTTCACTAACCATTTCAAGGACCAAAGGATTTATCTTTGTTCTTTGTTGCAGGTCATGGCTTTTGCTCGTAGGAATACTATCCGGATCAACTTTGTAGGGATACCTCCTAAGCTTAAGGAATTGGTCTCTCAAGTTTTTGAAAACTCCCAATTCATCAAGAGGCATGGTCACTTATTGGATCTAGTCACTTAAGGGTTCAATGAAGACATGATGAGTGTTCTATTTCAGTTCTTTGACCCTAAACATCACTGTTTCACATTCCCCGACTATCAGCTGGTTCCTACAATGGAAGAGTTCTCCAAGCTTCTGGGTATACCTATTCTTAATCAGAAACCCTTCACCGGCTTAAAAAAAGAGCCTAAACCTGAAGTCATTGCTGCAGCCCTACATTTGAAGAAATCGGACATTGTCCTAGAAACAAGAAGTGGAGTTAAGGGTATTCTTGCTAAGGTATTGATGGAGAAAGCTCAAGTGTTCCTGAAGACTATGAGTTATGATGCTTTTGAGGAGATCTTAGCCCTATTGATCTATGGCTTAGTGTTGTTCCCCAATCCAGACCAGTTCATAGACGTACATGCCATCAACATATTTCTGACTCATAATCCAGTGCCTACATTGCTTGGAGACATCTTACACTCTCTCCATACTCGTACTACGAAGGCACGAGGAACTCTGATGTGCTGTATACCTTTGCTATCTAGGTGGTTTATTTCTCACCTTCCTCGATCAGTGATGAAGAATGAACAAGGGTTCAGGTGGTCTAAAAGGATCATGTCACTTTCTCATTCAGATATTCATTGGTGCTCTAGATCTATGGAGAATGTTACTATCATTGACCGTTGTGGGGAGTTCCCTAATGTGCCACTCCTTGGCATAAGAGGGGGCATTACCTACAATCCTTCCTTAGAGCTACGTCAGTTTGGTTACGCTCGGAGTGATGGTCCTCATGACATGCTTATTCAGGGTATTGTGTTAGACTACGACAATGATCTTCAAGGTTACCGTCAAAGGTTCATACGAGCATGGGGTAAAGTGAACAAGGTTGACAGCAAGACTCTGGAGCCCAAGTACACTATTCCTAGGGAAGCTTATCTCAGATGGGTACGATCTCGTGCTCAGACTCTTATGATGCCATATCCTGCCATCCTGCCAGTTACTATGGAGCCTGTTGCTGAAGGAGATACTTCTTATATCATTCTTCATCCAGACATGCCCACTGACATGGAGGATTTACAAAGGTCCTGGATCCAGTTGAAGGAGCAAAGGGATACTTTTGAGACTTATTACAAAGCAAGTCAAGAAAGAATCATGGAGCTAACAAAACAACTTCACGAGGAGCGGAATCTCAACTCATACCTCAACACAAAGAGGAAGCGTCCATGGGAGACTTAAAACCCCATTTTTGTATTCATTTCCTTTTTATTGTAAGCCCAAAGGGCAAACAAGTTTATTACTAATAAAAATTTACTTTTTGGTTGTTTAAACAAATTTAAATCCTGCGGTCCTTGAAAACATTGTATACGCATTTATACACCATATCATTGCATCACAGGTTTCTTATGTACAGGTATCTTATTTTCTCGCTGTTTATTTCAGCAAAAATGGCTCTTGAATAGACTGTCAAAGATCTCCAGGCTCAGAATGCACAATTCCAAGAGTTGATTCTGAACTTGTCCAAGAGACAAGATGAGTTGAAGACACTGCTGGTTAAGAAGAATAAGAAGACTAGAAGATCAGGAGGCCTTATCAATCTGGGAAGAAGATTCAAAGGTCCTGTCAAGACAAAGGAACAGTTTGATGATTATGAGTGAAAATTCTGAGAAAGAGGGGGGCAGTCTTCATGATACTGTGGGAGATTCTGATTCTGAAGCAAATTATTATCATGATCCTAATGAAGATAAGTACAAGATGCTGGTAGACAGGATGAATGCCATGGAGTTACAAAAATCTTCTGGGCTGGATTTTGAAGATCTGAGTTTAATATCTGGAGTGGTTATTCCTATTGGTTTCAAGGTTCCTACTTTTGTGGTGTACGATGGTGTCTCATGTCCCAAGCTTTAAGGTCCTATGTCCGGAGGATTCAACCACATACTGCTGATAAGAAATTGTGGATTCATTTCTTCCAAGAGAGCTTGTCTGGAGCTCAATTGGAATGGTATTACCAATTGGAGAGTGTCAATATCCGTGATTGGAATGATCTTGCTGAGGCCTTCTACAGGCAATATCAATACAATGCTGATTTAGCACCTACTCGCATGCAGCTACAGAGCAGGTCAATGGGTGCTAAGGAGAATTTCAAAGAGTATGCCCAAAAATGGAGAGACCTGGCTGGCAGAGTTCAACATCCTCTGACTGACAGGGAGCTAATGGATATGTTTATGAGTACGCTGAATGGTCCTTTTTATAGTCACCTCATTGGAAGCTCATCATCTGGTTTCACTGAGCTGATAATGACTGAAGAACGTATGGAAAGTGGTATAAGAAGTGGTAAGATACAGGTGGGTGCCTCTTCAACAAGCACTGCAAAGAATCCCCCTAGTGGGAAGAAGGAGTCTAATGCTGTATATGGTCAACCCAATCGTAACAGAAGTCACCAATCTGTGGGAGCAGTTCACATTTCTAATCCTACTCCTGCAGCACCAGAGCTACCACAGAGTAATCAACAGAAGCCTAGAAGACAATTCACCAAGATCAACATGTCACTGGCCCAAGCCTTGCAACACATGTTGAAAGGGGAACTCATTACTTTGAAGGACCCTCCTCAAAATCCTAATACTTCCTCTCCTCGATACAACCCTAATGCATGATGTGCCTATCATTCTGATTGTCTGGGACATGACACCAACAATTGCTGGATATTGAAAAACAAGATTCAAGATATGATTGAAGCTGGAGAAATTGAATTTGACCCTCTTGGGACTCCAAATGTGATTACTGCTCCCATGCCAAATCATGAGAAGACTGTTAATGCTATTGATGAAGTTTCATATGTTTCCTCAATAGCAGATGTGACCACTCCTTTATCCATTATCAAGAAGAAACTGGTACAGGCTGGATTCTTTCCAGGTTGTAATGAAGATTGTTTTAATTGTGCCTACAAACCTGATAGCTGCTGGAAGTTGAAAGATGGTATTTAACGCCTCATGGACAATTACACTATATTGTTTGAGAGGACACCCTCTGTGGAAGGTATGGTTGAAAATCTAACTCAAGGTACGAAGGTTGAAGATGTGGATATGGTTCATTGGGTGCCAGTGAAGATTACCTCCAAAGGCTCTGTCAAGATCACTTCCAAAGGACCTATCAAGATTATTGTTGAAGATCTGGTGAAGACTGTTGCTGAAGCTAGAGTGGCTCCCATGATTATTACCACTCCTGGTCCAATTCCCTATACTTCTGATAAAGCTATACCCTGGAATTACGATTCAGATGTTTATATCCATGGTGTTAAGCAGGAACCTTTAGCTGATACTACTGATGATAACCTTGATGTTGATAATATTGCTGGATCTAGTAAGATCACCAGAAGTGGAAGAGTTTTCTCTCCTCCGGCTACCTCAAAAAATAGAGTTACTCCAACTACTACCTCCACTTCTGAGCCAAGTGCTGATACTCGGGGCAAAGGTCCTGTGGTTGAACCTGTGCAAGCTGAGGCACCGACTACTGAGAATCTTTCTAAACAGATGGAAGAAGTGTTGAAGATCGTTCGCAAGAGTGATTATGATATTGTTGACCAGTTGGGGCATACTCCCTCCAAAATTTCCATGTTGTCTTTGTTGTTGTGTTCTGAGGCTCATGCCAAAGCCTTGATCAAGTTCTTAAGGACTGCCTATGTGCCAAATGAAATTTCTGTGGATCAATTCGAGAACTGTGTGGCACATCTGACTTATGATAATGGGTTAGGCTTTTCTGATGCTGACTTGACTCCTGCCAAGAGAAACCATAACAGAGCTTTGCATATCTCCATTGAATGTAGGGGAACTACCTTGTCTCATGTGTTGATAGACAATGGCTCTTCATTGAATGTACTTCCCAAAGAGGTTCTGAACAAGCTCAGTCCTGAAGATGCTGTGTTAAGACCAAGTAATATAGTGGTGAGGGCCTTTGATGGTTCAAGAAGGGTGGTGCATGGAGAAATAGATCTCCCGATTAAAGTAGGCTCTCAAGTCTTCAATTCTACCTTCTATGTAATTGATATTCGTCCTGCATACTCCTATTTGCTTGGGCGCCCCTGGATCCACGGGGCAGGTGCTGTAACCTCCAATCTACATCAGAAGTTGAGATATCCAGTAAAGGGAAAGATCGTCACTGTTTATGGAGAGGAAGAATATATGGTCAGTCATGTGAATACATTTAAGTATGTTGAAGTGGAAGGTGAATATGTTGAGACTCCTTGCCAGACATTTGAAGTAGTTCCTTGGGTCGTTCCTGCTACTGAGGCTCCTCCTATTGTTAAAAGAGTTCCTGTAGTTACCAGAGTACCTCCTACAATGGCCTCCCTCAAAAATGCCAGAGCTGTAGTTGAAGAAGGTGGTTGTACTATTTGGGGTCAGCTTCCTGACATTCCTTACAAGTCTGACAAGTTTGGTTTGGGTTTCACTGCAGAGTCCCAGAAGGTTGTTCGTCGTGCTCGTGCTGTTCATATCACCAATCAAGGGGTCGTGAAAGATCAAATCAATCTTGTGGGTGATTGTAATGAAGACTACAACCTGGATAACTGGATCTTTCCTACTGGGGGTGATGGGCTTAACAATTGGAAGGCTGAAGACGTTATTCCTATCTCCTTTAGTCAGGAGTAAATACTATTACTGTGTTGTTATTTTTAAGTTTGTAATTTTGAACAATTAAACTTTTAAGCCTTGTGCCTTACCCGGGGCACAATGGTATGCTTATTTCGGGATGTCATTTCATTTGCATACTTCATTCAATAAAAATCAATGGATGTTTCGTTTTCGTAAATATTGTGCTCCTTGTCTTTCTTTTATTTTATTCTTGTTTTATCAAACTATGTGTTCTTACACACACCCACATCACTAAAATGCAGATCCTCATCCACTCTGGATCCTGTTGATAACAGTTTTACTATTGCCAATTATAATTTCGAGAATCCGATCTATCAAGGGGAAGATGGAAAGGAGGAAGATTGTGAAGTACCTGTAGAGCTTGCTAGGTTATTACAACAAGAAGAGAAAGCTATACAGCCACATGAAGAGCCAATCGAAGTTGTGAATCTGGGAACTGAAGAAAACAGGAAAAAGGTCAAGATAGGGGTTGAATTAGAAGATGGTGTTAAGAGCAGACTAATTCAGATGCTACGTGATTATGTGGAGATCTTTGCTTGGTCCTATGAAGATATGCCAGGGTTGGATACAAACATTGTGGTTCACCGTTTACCAGTAAAAGAAGACAGTCGTCCAAAGAAGCAGAAAGTTCGTCGCATGCGTCCTGAAATGTCAGAAAAGATTAAAGCAGAGGTGATGAAACAGTTTGATGCGGGGTTCTTAGCTGTGACTTCTTATCCTCAATGGGTTGCAAATGTAGTACCAATACCTAAGAAAGATAGTAATGTATGCATGTGTGTAGATTACAGGGATTTGAACAAGGCCAGTCCTAAAGATGACTTTCCACTTCCTCATATTGACGTTCTGGTAGACAACACTGCTCAGCATAAGGTATTCTCTTTCATGGATTGTTTCTCTGGTTACAATCAAATCAAGATGGCACCTGAAGATATGGAGAAGACTACATTTGTTACACAATGGGGCACTTTTTGTTATAAAGTGATGCCATTTGGTTTGAAGAATGCCGGGGCAACATATCAACGTGCTATGGTGGCTTTGTTTCACGATATGATTCATCATGAGATAGAGGTATATGTGGATGATATGATAGCCAGGTCCCAAAATGAAGAGCAACACCTTGATCATCTGCATAAGTTGTTTGAAAGGTTGAAGAAATACAAGTTGAGATTGAACCCAAACAAGTGTACTTTTGGAGTGAGGTCTAGTAAACTCCTGGGTTTCATTGTCAGTGGAAAAGGTATTGAAGTAGATCCCGCAAAAGTGAAAGCTATACAAGAGATGCCAGCTCCCCGTACTGAAAAGGAAGTTAGAGGTTTCTTGTGACGACTGAATTACATTGCAAGGTTTATTTCCCAGCTAACTGCTACCTGTGAGCTAATCTTCAAGTTGTTGAAGAAAGATCAGGTAATGGAATGGAATGATGAATGTCAGACAGCCTTTGATGAAATCAAGAGATATCTTACTAGAACCTCCAATTTTGAAGCCACCAGTTGATGGAAGACCCTTGATCATGTATTAAACAGTATTAGACAACTCAATGGGGTGTGTGTTGGGGAAACATGACGAGTCTGGTCGAAAAGAGCAGGCAATCTACTTGCTGCACTTTGGCATGGGCTTTTTGCCGACTAAGACAGTATATGTTGACTCATACTACCTTATTGATTTCGAAGATGGATCCAATCAAGTACATATTCGAGAAACCTGCTCTCTCCGGACGAATATCATGATGGCAAATGATCTTAACAGAATATGATATACAGTATACTACTCAGAAAGCCATTAAAGGAAGTATTGTAGCTGATCATTTGGCTCATCAAGCAGTGGATGATTATCAATCAATGAGTTTTGAGTTCCCTGACGAAGACATTATGATTATTACCAAAGAACCTGGACAATATGACGGACCTGAACAAGGATCCCGATGGACTATGGTTTTTGATGGAACTTCTAATGCACTTGGTAATGGTGTTGGTGTTGTGATCATTTCCCCTGAAGGTTGTCATACCCCGATTACTGCAAGACTTTGTTTCTATTATACCAATAACATGGCTGAGTATGAGGCATGTATCCTGGGCATCAAAGCTGCCATTGATATGAAGATTCAGTTCCTGGATGTATATGGAGATTCAGCCCTGGTAGTAAGTCAGATTAAAGGAGATTGGGATACCAAGCATGAAAATCTCATCCCCTACAGAGAGCTTGTGTTGTCCTTGATCCCATATTTTGAAGAGATTACGTTTGAACATATTCCACGAAGAGAAAATCAGTTGGAAGATGTGCTAGCCACCATGGCATCTATGTTTGAGATTAGCTGGGATGATGAAGCTCCCAAGATTACTATTGATAGATTTGAGAAACCTGCATACTGCAATGAGATTGATGCTGAAGAAGCAGAGGGGAAGCCTTGGTTCTATGAAGTGAAAAAATATCTTGAAGCTCAGGAGTTCCCTGAAGGGGCATCTGTCAAAGATAAGAAGTTTCTGAGGAGGTTTTCTGCTAAATTCTTCTTGAGTAATGAAATTTTTTACAAGCGCAATCATGATTCAACTTTGCTTCGTTGTGTGGATAAGAAGGAAGCAACAAAGATTATGGAAGACATGCATGATGGGATCTTTGGAACTCATTCTAGTGGTCATACCATGGCAAAGAAGATATTGAGAGCGGGTTACTATTGGTCTACCATGGAAGCTGATTGCTATCAACATTCCAGAACATGTCACAAATGTCAAATCTATGCTGATAAAGTACATATACCTCCATCACCATTGAATGTGTTGACTGCTCCTTGGCCTTTTGCCATGTGGGGCATTGATATGATTGGTGAGATCAAGCCTACTGCTTCTAATGGGCATCGTTTTATCCTGGTTGCTATTGATTACTTCACAAAATGGGTGGAGGCAGCTTCATTTGCATCTGTTACTAAGAATGTGGTGGCTCGGTTCATTAAGAATAATCTCATATACAGGTATGGCATCCCTGAAAGGATTATCACAAACAATGTCTCTAATCTGAACAACACCATTGTAACTCGGTGGGAGAACTGACTTTAGTTAAATGTTGCGGATAGCAAGAGTCGCCACCGACTTTTATTTTATCCAAAGGAAAGGGCATAAAAGAACAGGAAAGACCTTAAAATATTTTTGGGTTCGGGGGGTAGGTTATGTAAAGGGAAGGTGTTAGCACCCATTACATCCATGGTTATCCATGGGCTCTTAGTTACTTAGCTCACTTTAAATTGTTTTGAGAAAGTGTAGTGTGTGATTGAAAATTTTCTAAGTACTTTATAATGATCCTTGTATGGATATATATAAAGACTTTGTTTTGAAAATTTGTTTGAAAATGTGAAGTATAATGAAGTATTTTGAAAAAGTGAGCAAATACTTAAGAGGAACCTACCCTATAATAAGTCTTTACTGTTCTTATATGTTCTTTCAATGGTAAGACTATCCCTATCATTAAGGAATAGGTAGTCATTACCTTGGATGTTATGAGGGACAAGTGAAGGGTCATCTGTGTTTAGGCAACTGTAAGGTGTCTTAGCAATACGAAGGGACTTATCATCTTTTATTCGAAGGGACAAGATCATTTACCGTAGGCAACATCGAAGGGACTTGATCTTATAATCTTAAAGGGACTTGATGATATTTTATGAAAATGGACTTTGCTTTAAGACACCTTACTTGACCTTAAAAATAGGCAACATGAGAGATAACCTTAGGAAGTGAGATGGCGATCAAAGATCGACTTACGTGTGTGCGTGTTCATGTTCAAGTATTTATCTTATTTAATTAAATTTCTAAATTAATTTTAATCACAAACATGTTATGCACACCCTATAGTTACTAACCACGCAATGAAAATATTTATAAACATAAAATAGAAACAAGAATAAACCTACGACTATTACATGGCTTTAGCAGATACATAATGATCAAAATAAAATAATAATAATAATAATAATAAGAATAATAAATAAACCTCAAAATCAAATATTAGTAATAATAAAATATTAACAATAATAATGGTTAGAATAATAAAGAAAATAAGAATTTAAAAAGAAAAATTATTTTTAGGTTAAATAAATATTGAAAATTTTTTAGTAGTTAATTAAGAAAATATAATAAATTTAATAATAATAAACAAAATATTAAAGTCATTTACATATTAATAAAAATAAGGATTAATGATTAGGGTTTAGAAAAATAAGTTAATTTTTAGGGTAAGAAGAAAAATTAGGGTTAGTATTTGAGAAAAAAATTTAAGGTTTAAAAAAAATTTAAGGTTTTGGAAAAATTTTAGGGTAAAAATTATGGCGAAATTTGGGTTTTAAGATAAAGATTAAGGCTAAATTTTTAGGGTTTAAAGTTTATGAAAAAAATTAAGATTTAGGTTTAAAATTAAGGTTTAGGGAAAAAATTAAGGTTTATGAAAAAAAAATATAAGTTTAAAAAAAAAATTTTGTTTTATCTTTTTGAAATTAGTTTAATAATAATAATAAGGAAATTCAAAGAAAATACATAATTTGATGAAAAAGGGAAAAATAAAGTTAGAGATACCCAAAATATTGGGGGTTTGCCTTTTTTGCTTCATTGAGTTCTTTGCCACTGGGACACCCACGTTTCTTCATCAAAATGCTCCAAACCTCAGTTCCTTGCCACTAGGTTGTGCTCCAAACCTCAGTTCCTTGCCACTAGGTTGTGGGCCTGCATATGAATAAGTGTAACAAATACGTTTCTTTGCCAAAATATTGGGAATGAGTGTTGAACCCACGCTCTCATACTTTCAACCTTAGGTCTTTGTCACTAGGCCAATCAGCGCATGCCATACACCATCTTGTTCCTCCCACCTGCATATTTTTGGTATATACTGTTGGAAGAATAAAAAAAGAAATAAACAGGATCAAATAAAATTGCTGCAGATTTTAAAATAATGAAAAATAAGAAAAGCGATTAAAATAGAATCTAAAAAATATTAAAACGATGCTAAAAATCTAATAAAATCAAATAAAGAACGCACAATTTTTTTTAGATTTTTTTGAGAATATGAAAATAGAAAATAAATCAAATAAAATAGAAAAAAGAGGAATTTGCGATTTTGAGGGTCGAAATCTTTTAGAATTCTATTCTAAAAGAGTATTGTTTGTCGATTTTTTTCTGAATTTCTGGAAAAAATTCGGAGCAAATCGAAACAGTAGTACTTACCTGTCAACCTGTAATGTTTATCACTACTGCAGCCTTCGAAGTATCGACGAAAACAGATTACAGCAGATTAACCAATAGTTTAGTTCTCCATGGTGCCCTATGATTCCTGCATCGAAACTTAAATCCAACTATCCAAAAACCATCTACACAATCAAACAAACATATTATGTAATCAAAATCAATTAATCATGCGTAAATCATTGAAATTGAAAAAAATCAAAAGAAAGGCAAGAATATGAATTTGGTTTGTATGATTTGGCATGAATTTGATGATGAGGATGATTGGAATAGGTTCAGGAAACCTCAAGGATTCATTTGCAGCCTTTAATCAACTAGTAAAAGTGGTGGATTGTGGAAACCTAATTTTGAATTATGTGAAATTTTAAAGTATGAATATCATCCTCTTGCTCTCCATCCTTTTTCTTTTGTCTTGTGATGTTGTTGTGGTTATATAGTAAAAGAAAATTAGGTCAAAAAACCAATCTATTCTTTGGACTTTTGGATAGCTTGATCATGAAGAAAGATATGATTCAAATATTGAAAAAAAATCTAATATCTCCTTGCTATTTTGGTTGATCTGATTTTATATGATTCCAATTAACTTTTAAATGAATATTAAGACCTTCTAGAACCAAAATCAAATCAAATATCCATCCTTTTATATTTTATTTTAATTTAAAATGATTTTTAACATAAAAAATCATAATAAATAAAATAAAATGAATAAAATTATGAATAAATAAATTTTAATTCGTGCATGATGTCATGGAATGTTTGGATCATAAAAAAGCAGGCCCATTTGGTGAATTATGGTTTTAAGACCTCATTTGCTTCATAAACCTCTCAAAAATTTCCCAACTTTGCAAGGGCACAAATCCTTCAATTTTAATGCTATGAAGGTGTTCTTGGACATTTTGGAAAGCTTAAAGAGTCCTATAACCAACCTCTTTGGTCTCATGTCCATATCTTTTACCATTCTCAAGTTATGCTCTTTGGAAGTTGTTGACTTTTTGTTGACTTTTAAAAGGACCTATAATGTCTTAGCTCATACCCTCCAAATGAAGCATTTTTGGGATTGGCTTGTGAGACACAAAGTTGTAGAGAATTAAATTTCCTTAAAAATGAGCTTTGGATGGAAAACATTTGATGAAGCATGTGAAAGTTATGGCTGGTCAAAGTTCAGTTGACTTTTCCTGAGGAAACCCTAATTTAGAAACTCCTGATTCTTGATGATCTGAAATCTCCTTGATGAATCATGATCAACCCTTGATCAAATGATGAATTTTACTTCATATACTTGATGTTGGCAAAAAATCATGAAGTTTGACTTTGGTTTGACCATATTTGACCTCAGTTTGACTTTTTAACTGCTTTGACTGATTTTAAGCTATCTGACCATCTAACTGAGCAAACCTTTGAGAAAAGTCTTGAAACTTATCATGGGGATTCTTAAACACATATAAGATGTTATGAAGCTTACTTGAAGTCTTGGAAGTCCATTTAGCCTGATTAAAGTCAAAACCCTAGTTTAGGATGCATTGCTTAGGAGGATGCATTGTCTGAGGGAAATGTCAAATCTTCTGACTAATTGTGAACTTTGTGAACCTTGTGAACCTCATGAGGTGTCTTGTGAACCTTGTGAACCTCTTAGTACACAAAGTCTTGTCTTGTGAGGGCAAATTTTGGGGTGCAACAACCATGATTACTGATCTCTGCACGCAGTTCAAGATTAAGCATCACAACTCTTCTCCGTATCGTCCGAAGATGAATGGGGCAGTAGAAGCTGCTAATAAGAACATTAATAAAATTCTACAGAAGATGATTGTCACTTACAAGGATTGGCATTAGATGTTACCATTCGCTCTTCATGGTTATCGTACTACAATACGTACTTCAACAGGGGCAACCCCATTCTCCTTAGTCTATGGTATGGAAGCAGTTCTGCCCTTTGAAGTTCAGATCCCCTCCTTAAGAATCATGAAGGATGCAGACTTGGATGAAGATTAGTGGATTCAGACTCGACTTGACCAGATAAATTTGATTGATGAAAAGAGGTTGGCAGCTGTTTGTCATGGCCAGATGTACCAAAAACGGATGATCAAAGCTTTCAATAAGAAAGTTAAGCAAAAGGTATATCAGGTTGGTGACTTGGTAATCAAGCGTATCATATTACCACAGGGTGATCCTAGGGGCAAGTGGACTCCTACGTATGAAGGGCCATTTGTGGTCAAAACAGTATTCTCAGGAGGTGCCATGATGCTTACTACTATGGATGGTGAAGACTTCCCACAACCTGTAAACGCAGACATAGTTAAAAAATACTACGCATAAAAAGAGACCCGCTAGGTTGACTGGCCTAGGCAAAAATCAGGGCATCCCGGCGAACCAAAAGGGTTCGGGCAAAAATTAGGGATATATATATAAAAATGTACACCCGGCAAGTCGAAAACCTGAAAAGGCGGCTTGGGCAAAAAAGGGTATCCCGGTGGATTGAAAACCTGAAAGGGCAATCCAGAAAAAAGTTAGGGATTAAAGTGTATGACTATGTCTCGTTCAGATCACCCATATAGCCCCAACTAGTTGTGTTAACTGATTCAAGTTCGAACAGATAAAGATCAATCCAATCGTTTCCGTCTCAACGGCAGAAGATGAGATACTTGAAGATAATGGCAATAGTAGAATTGAAACTCAATAGGATCATTTTTCACATAGCTGTTTTCTTTGCTTTGTAAAAATTTTACGACAAATTCCTCTTACAAGGATTTTTGTCTCCTTGTACAAACTTGCCTATGTATAGGTCACTTTGTAATATAAATAAAATTTCATCTTTGAATCCAGATTTACTTTTACCCTATTTACATAAGCGAAAATGTCCATTGGTTGTGTTTGAATGTATGTATGCTTTTGAATATGATTGATGTTTACCAGAAATGCATAAAATGCTTGAATATGATTGATGTTTACCAGAAATGCATAAAATTCAGTAATAGTATTTACTAAAGACGAACGAGGGTAGGAGTTCAACAAAGCTTCGCCGATTCATCCCCACAAGACAACTACAAATCCCCAGTAGAGCAAATCTATCTTTCAAATTATATTTCCCCTCGAATTTATGTCCATCTCTTTTATCCTCAGTCGGGATATTCGGGAATTTATTCCTTCAATAGAAGTACGACGAACAAAGACGGGAGGTTATAAGTATTATACTATCAAACAAGACGGGAACGAGTTCCTCATATTCTTCAGCAACGAATCGGGATTTATTTTCCCTAGCCAGCAAGTTATTATACAAAGATATCCAGATGCTTCAAGCTGTATGATTCATTCATACATCATACCATAACATATCCATAAATGCATAATACATTTACTTAGATGCACCATGCCATGCATGCATACATATTGCATAAACTAACCTTTTTCCTTGTAGGATAGTTATATGCAGATAAAACAATATCAACAATCCACAACGGGTCAGAAAAGATCTATACATTACTCAAGATGTCCTCGGATAGTAGGCAAACGGTCTATACAAAGATCCATTCCCTAGTCCAGGATATTTTCAGGAGACTTGATCCTGACACTCTTTTGTCCTTGGAGAATAGGCAAACGGTCTGTACAAAGATCCATTCCCTAGTCCAAGATGTTTTCAGGAGATTTGATCCTGACACTCTTTTGTCCTTGAAGAATAGGCAAACGGTCTGTACAAAGATCCATTCCCTAGTCCAGGATATTTTCAGGAGACTTGATCCTGACACTCTTTTGTCCTCGGAGAGTAGGCAAACGGTCTGTACAAAGATCCATTCCTTAGTCCAGGATATTTTCAGGAGATTTAATCCTGACACTCTTTTGTCCTCGGATAGTAGGCAAACGGTTTGTACAAAGATCCATTCCCTAATCCAGGATATTTCCAGAAGAGATAATCGTCACGAAGATTTATTTCTACTGGTCTATTCAACAATTCAAACCATGTTGCATAAACGATTCAGAGACGGCCTATACGAAGACCTAGTACTGATATCCAGTATCAACATCAAGATATTATCACCTCCTGATATTATGAATGGCATCTACAAGCCCATCTCCAGTTATTCCAAGTGGCATCTTCAAGCCCACTCAAGCATAAACAATTAATCATCAGTGTTACTTTATGCACCAGCGAGTGCAAATTTTTGGGCTTTTGTGTTCAATCCCCTTCAACCTTCCAGGTCACGAATGGCACACAGGCCAATCTAACCCCTCAGGTTTCAGAAAATTGAACAGGGGCAGCTGTTGCACCCCAAATTTTGCCCTCACCAAGACAAGAAATTATGTACTAAGAGGCTCACAAGGTTCACAAGGTTCACAAGACATCTAATGATGTTCACAAGGTTCACAATTAGTCAGAAAGTTTGACAATTCCCTCAGACAATGCATCCTTCTAAGCAATGCATCTTAAACTAGGGTTTTGACTTTCATCAGGCTAAATAGACTTTCAAGACTTCAAGTGAGCTTCATAGAATCCTATATGTGTTCAAGAATCCCCATGTCAAGTTTCAAAACTTTCCCAAAAGATTTGCTCAGTCAGATGATCAGATAGGTTAAAATCAGTCAAGGCAGTCAAAAATTCAAACTGAGGTCAACTGTGGTCAAACTAAAGTCAAACTTCATGATTTTTTGCCAACATCAAGTATATGAAGTAAAATTAATCATTTGATAAAGGGTTGATCATGATTCATCAAGGAGATTCCAGATCATCAAGAATCAGGAGTTTCTAAATTAGGGTTTTTACAGGAAAAGTCAACTGAACTTTGACCAGCCATAACTTTCACATGCTTCATCAAAATTTTTCCATCCAAAGCTCATTTTGAAGGAATTTGAATTCTCTACAACTTTGTGTCTCACAAGTAAAGCCCAAAAATGCTTTATTTGGAAGGTATGAGCTAAGACATTATAGGTCATTTCAAAAGTCAACAAAAAGTCAACATCTTCCAAAGAGCATAACTTGAGAATGGTAAATGATATGAACATGAGACCAAAGAGGTTGGTTAGAGGACTCTCTAAGATTTCCAAAATGTCCAAGAACACCTTCATAACATTAAAATTGAAGGATTTGTGCCCTTGCAAATGTTGGGAAATCTTTGGGAAGTTTATGAAGCAAATAAGGCCTTAAAACCAATTTTTGCTAAATGAGCCCACCAAATTGCCATCTAATCTACATAATATCATCAAACACGACCCAATGGAAAGCCATTCTGATTTTTTATATTTTATTTGACATTTATTTGAATTTTATTCATTTTAATTCAAATTAAATCAAAATAAAATCAAAAAATATATATTTAGACATGATTCTTCTTCTAGAAAATCATCAAAGCCATTTAACATGATTAGATGCTATCCAAATTCGTGTAAGGCAAAAATAGCAAGAGAATATTTGATTTTTGGACAATTATGGTGATGAGATTTCTTCCATATCAAGCAACTTCAAATCCATGAATAAGGCCCAGCTTTTCTGACCTAATTACATTCCTTATATATATCTAAGAGTGCAGCCATTCAGGGGGACAAAAAATTTGGCACAAGAGAGACATTATTCAAACTCAATTTTCTTGAAAAATTTGCAAATTCGGTTTACTACTTACAGGCCATACCAACGTGTTTTGAAGGTTGATTCATGATCCCTGAGGACCCTTGAGGCTATCCCATTGCAGTGCATCATCTAAAATCCATCCATATGCATAAACCGATCTTCAACATTCATACTTTTTTTTGTTTTCGATTCTGAATATTCGCTTGTTTTCAATGAATTTTGACTTGAATTTATTGTTTGTAATGAGCTATAGACTGATTCTGGACAGGTTTCTTGAAGCTTCATCACCTAATACGAATTTGGCCATGACTAGGGTTTCGGCCAAGTTTTTAGGGTTTCTTGATTAAGATCATATAAACGACTTTGATTGATGCATTTGAATCGTATAGGACATGGGCAAACCATTGGTGTATTCAATTTGGATGATTGTTGCTTATTTTGTAGGTACTCAAGGTTTTTGGTTTCCTGCGAAAAAATACGTAAGAAGATTCATGGGAAAATTCGCAGGAATTTTCGCAGGAAAACCTGCGAAATTCCAAGGTTGAAGAAGACAGTTCGCGCGCGTTTATCATTTTTGAATTTTGTTTTATTATATAATCAATTCTTGTGAATTAGTATTAGTTGAGGTGCGTTTGGTCTGGTGGTGGCAGTGTACGCTGGTAATGTTCAAGACCTGGGTTGGATCCCCAGGTTCTATATTTTTGCTCATTTATTTTATTGTCTTCAGGTTTGATATTTATTGGATGTGGTGCGTCTCCTTGTTGGTTATGCGCGCGCAGCCCAGTGGTCCATCCTCAGGCTGGTAATGGGGAGGTCCTGGGTTCAAATCCAGGCCTCCCCTCTTTCTTTTTAAACCTTGTTTTTGTTATTTTATTTTATTTTATTTTTATTATATTAATTATATTATAATTAAACTAACTAATTAATCATGATTTTCTTAATTAAAATATTAATCCTAGTTTTTTTTCCTATTAAACCTAAAAATTAACTTAATATTTTTTTTAATTAATTATTATTTTTATGTAAATATATATATATATATATATATATATATATATATATATATATATATATATATATATATATATATATATATATATATATATATATATATATATATATATATATATATATATATATATATATATATAACCTCATTTTTTTTTAAAAAAAATCCCTAATTTATTTTCTAAACTTTAACTTAGTTTATATTTAATTTGAAATTTGTTTATATTATATATATTTTAATTTAATTAGTTAATCATTAAAATATCAAAACTCTAATTTTATTTTCTTAAAATTTCTAACCCTAATTTCTCACCTTAATTATTTTACTTAACTTTAAATATTAAAACTTAATTTTTTTCTAATACCTAATTAAATAATTAATTTTGGTTTTTTATGGTTTATTATTATTATCCTTATTATCTTCATCTCAAAAATTCTTCAAAAATTGTTTATTTAATCTAAAAATATTTAATTAAATTTTATATATTTTGTATATTTGTGCTAGCCTTTTCTTCTTATAATTGTTTTATTACTAACCATTTTAATTTTCTTTATTATATTTATTTATTGTTTATTATTATAATGTAATTGCGAAAGCCTTGTAATAGTCGTAGGCTTATTTTTGTCTTTATTTTATTTTTTATAAATATTTATATTGCCATGGTTAGTAACTATAGGGAGTGATAACATATTTGTAAATTAAAAATAATTTAGAATGACTTATTTAATAAGATAAATATGAATATGGACACTCACACACGTAAGTCGATATTTGATCGCCATCCTACACTTTCTAAGGGTATTCCTCATGTTGCCTAAATTATAAGGTCCAGCAAGGTGTCTAAAAAGCAAAGTCCCTTTTCATAAAATATCATCAAGTCCCTTTTAAGATTATAAGATCAATTCCCTTCGATGTTGCCTACGGTAAATGATCTTGTCCCTTCGAATAAAAGATGATAAGTCCCTTCGTATTGCTAAGACACCTTACAATTGCCTAAACACAAATGTCCCTTCACATGTCCCTTATTACATCCAAGGTAATGCCTACCTATTCCTTAATAATAGGGATAGTCTTAACATTGAAAGAACATTTAAGAACAGTAAAGATTTAACATAGGGTAGGTTCCTCTTAAGTACTTGCTCACTTTTCTTCAAAAATACTTCATTACACTTCATATTTCAAACAAAATTTTCAAAACAAAGTCTTTATATACATCCATACAAGGATCATTATAAAGTACTTAAGAAAATTTTTAATCACACACTAAACTTCTCAAAACAATTTAAAGTGAGCTAAGTAACTAAGAGCCCATGGATAACCATGGATATAAAAGGTGCTAACACCTTCCCTTTGTATAACCTACCCCCCGAACTCAAAATATTTTTAAGGTCTTTCCTGTTCTTTTATGTCCTTTCCTTTTGGATAAAATAAAAGTCGATGACGACTCTTGCTATCCGCAACATTTAACTAAAAGTCAGTTCTCCCACCGTGTTACAGGAAATCAGAAAATCACAAGAACTGAGAAAAGCATGGAAACAGAGTCAAGCTTAACTACATAGATGACCTAAAATTAGGGTTTTGGTTTCAGAGGCCATAACTCCAAATGTTTTGGCCATTCTTGTTTCTATTGGTCTTTATATCTTATAAGGATCATACATTCCAATTTTCATGAAGAAATTCAATGGGGAAGGCATCTGATCAATAGATAACTTCTTGAGCAAGTCAGTGTAAAATCAGGGCATCTGAGGCCCCCAATCATCCAACCAAAGGGTCTTCTCCATTATTTTGGGTGTATATGATCTTTATTTGATCTTAGAAGAAGTTAGAAGTTCACAAAATTGAAGAATTTCAAGCCATTTGCAAAGTTGCCATTTTGGGAAAGTGACTTGTAATGCAAAGTTGCCATTTTGGGAAAGTGACTTGTAATGCAAAATTGCCATTTTAGGAAAGTTCTTCAACCTCCTCTCTTTGATTCAAAAATGCTTCAAATGAAAAATTCTTGGTCATGAAAGTTGTAGATTGGATCATTCCCTTTTCAAAAAGTACAAGAACTTGATCTAATTCATCATAGAACTCAAGTTATGGCCTTGCAAAGTTGGGAAAAATCACTAAATTTCACTTATGCACCAAAAAGGGAAACTTGCAAAAACTCATACCAAGGCAAAATGTGACTTCTAATTGACTTCTAACCATTACACAAACATGATACATGACCTAAAACTCAGAATTGCCCAAAGAATTCTCAAGTTTCATGACTTGTGCATGAAGAAATCAAGAAAGGGCCAAACTTCATGAAATTTGCAAAACCACCCACAAGCTTCAATCCACTTGCTATTTTGCCTTAATCTGAATTCCATGGTTGCCCATGAATCGAGCTGCACCAGACACCCCCTTGTCCTCAGCCTGCCATGAGCCCATACCTCAAAGGACAACTTTCTTGACTTTATGCAATTTGAGCCATACCAATCAAACTGCTCCACAACAACTCTCTGACCTATCAAGGATTGATACATGGACCAAAAGCAACTCAACACACACAACAACACAGCGTGAATGCTCCCACAACTCAGCAACCACCAAAACTCCCCCTTATGTATTTCTCTTCGAAACTCAGCACATAAGCCACAAAACATCAAAACAAACTCCATAGAACAACTCACCATCAACCTCTGATCATTTACCACCCATCATTTTGACCTGAAACCCCCCATATCAAAAACACGATTTCCCTCCCCCTTTGAATTGAACTGTATCAATCTCACAAACTAGCCACAAAACACTCCAACCAAGCATCAAAGCTTCTTCAGGGAGTTCATTGGAGGCATTTGGAAGCAAGGAAGCATCCTTAAAGCTCCAGGGTTGAAAGCTCTATCTCAGGTAGCTCTCTCAAAATTTTTTCCAGAAATCTCTTTTAAGGTTATAGAAATGTTCCTTGTGATCCCCTGAGTGCACTGAGCTTTGTAGTTTTGAAAATGGTGAAGAAATGAGCATGAACCGAATCTCTGAAATTTTTGACCTAAAAAGAGATTGATTCGATTCATGCTTGTTTTTGAAAATAAATGGATTTCATGCCTGGATTCTTGTTCCTTGATGTTTGTTGAGTGATTCTGGAGCTTTAGGGGGCTTGGGGTGAGGTTTTGAGAGAGATAGCATTTTTCAGGGGAGAGTGTGGCCGAAGAAGATGACCGGAGGTCATTTCCGGCCACCTGAAAGTGATTAAGATAATTAATTAGGGTTATGGCTAAGTTTGAACGTGGACCCTTGGATTTATGATTGGCGCGTGTTCTGATGGCCAGGATTGAATCATTAAATTTTAATTAGGTTTAATTAAATAAATAATCAGAATTAGTCAGGTTTGAACTTGGGCCGTCCAGATGCGCGCCCGGTCAAACGTTTGAAGCCCAGATTTCATCTCCACCACCCATTCAGCATACTTTTCTTTTATCTAATTTTTATTTCATTTTATTTATTTTATTTTCTACGAATTTTTAAAAATAGCAAAATTAGTCAAAAAATTCTGAATTTTTTTATCCAAACTTTAATTAATTTTTAGAACCCAAAAATATTTTTATTTTTATTTTTTGCTTTAAAAAATATTTTTAAATCATTTAAATGATTATTTTTAATTAGTTAATGAGAATTAATTAATTAAAAATACATTTAGGTATTTAAAAATCCCAAAAAAATTCAGAGAGCATTTTCAAACATTTAGAAACATTTACAAACTCACAACACAAATTTCTTTTTGGTTTTGATCATACTTTGGCAATTTTCATTTGAATTAGGGTTCTTTAATTTGAATATTTTTAACCCTAACTTCAAAAATTCATAACTTTTGATCCAAGTTGAGTTTGTGAATGGTTCGTTTTGCATTGTGTTATGCATCCTTTCAAGCATCTAAAAACATTTTTGTTTCATTTTTATAATGCATTTTCAATTTGTTTGGAATTTTCCCTTTAGGATCACCCTTAAAACTCTAGAAATTTAGGAAAATCATAAGTCCTTTAGGGTTTAGCTTCTGACCTTCCCCTTTGGGCAATGAACTTGTATAGGTTTAGGGTCCCTTTTGTTCCATTTTCAATTTTTAACTTACCATTTGCTTCTGATTTTGAATTTTGCATCTCATGTTGTACATAAACCCTAATTTGCATCTTCACTTGCATCCATCTTACATAAGCTTGCCTACATGAACTTTCCATGACATTTTGTGCATCCACATGACATATAAGACATCTTAGGACATATTGAAATCATGTTTGATCATTGCATCATCCATTTGCCACTATTTTGCTTTCATTTCATGTCATATGTATTCATGAACTTTCATGCTCCTTACATGTCTCATTTTGCATTCCCATCCTTTGTATGATCATCCTCATCACTTGACATGCTTTCATACCATCCCATAGCATCATTTGCATCATGAATATGCTTATGACTTTGGCTTTCATCTTTGCATTTCATTTCTTTTTGCGAATTTTTCAGGTGGTAAGTGTTTGAGAAGTGAATTTGCCTTCACTTCTCATAATCTTTTTTCATCTCTCTTATGCATCCATTGCTGCATTTCACTTGTGGATTAGAGTGAGCTTTCTCATTCATGCTCCTTCTCCTCTTTCTTTCTTCAAGCAACTTATCTTCTTAAGTGAAGTAAGTTGACTTGCTTCTTCTGCTTCTCTTCCATCCAGTTTCTTCCATGGTGGCTTTTCTCTTGAAGGTCTTCTTGCAAGCCTCATAAACCCTAGGAACACCCAAGCATGATCACAATTAGGGTTTGATTAGTCCACCCATTAGTTTTACCTTTGTGTCATCTTTGTGTCTTCTCTCCTCATCTCTTAATCAAGGACTAAACCTTAAAGGTTTTAAGGCTTTGTGATTAAGCTTATGCATGCATCCTTCTATTAGGATGGAGTGTATAACTTTAATCCTAAGTGTTAAACCCTTAATGTGTTTAAATCCTTAATCAATCCATCTAATAATCACTAAGACATCAAGCTTGTAACTTGGGCCTTGCATTAGGGTTCTAATTCTTCCTTAATTGGTTAAGAAGGACTAACCCTAGTGTTAATGGACAAGTCCCCCTCAAGATGTCTTACAAACCATAAAATCCACTTCTTAATCCTGTCATTAACTAAAAACCACTCTAATAAAGGCTTTGTTTTGTCATGAGGTTAATCCCTAATCATGGATTAAGTTGAGGAGCCTTCCTCAGCTTAAATGTTCTCATCTATCATCCTTCTATTAGGATGGTGTAATGGGTCCATTAAATCCTTTATTATGGCTTAAACTCATTACTTAACACTAAACAAAAACTCCAAAAACATCTAAATAAATGCAAGTAGGTTAATGATCTTAATCCTACATCATGGTGACTAAGTGTGAGGTGTTTACTTCATACTTAAGGCATTCTCATTACCCCTAATCAGAGGGAGGATGTGATGAGTTTACTAACCCTTGGTTTAGGCTTAAGCTCATTTTCTTATGACAAACACCAAAAAGCAATAAAAGATTGAAAACACCAAAAACAAACAATAATCGTCTCCTCTGGGATTCTTTTCTCACCTCATTCACTCACAAACGAGAACTTGTTTCTTTCGTCTAATGCAAGACAGTTTGCACCTGAGCCAGACAGGTCATACACTTGAGCATAGGCAAGTAAGAAGTTCACAAGTCAATTTATCTTTCAGTCTCTTTGAGTCAAACTACGGTGTTCTGACTTCCTCATTGCACGAGAGGATACGTAGGCATAACTTAACCGTTATCGAACACAAGTCTCTGTATCCCCCCTCTTCCAGCATTACCCTTTAAGCCTCATAGTCTTGAGCTTTACACTCTTTTATGACACTGACACTTCTCTTATTTCACTTCACATTTCTTTTGCACTGACACTTGCATTCTTTTCCAGCTTTTGCATACAGAATGGCACTGACACTACCCCTTTTAAACACAATTTTTCAAGCGTGGATCCCGTCGAGTACGACGGGCAATCTGGGTGCTAATACCTTCCCAGGTTGTAACCAACCCCCCTTTCTCAGTTTCTCTGGTTCGCGACCGTCTTATCCATCTTTTCTTAGGTTTATGCAGCATTACCTTTCCTTCGGGATAAAAATGCCTAGCTGGTGACTCTTTTCATTCTTCTCCTTCGCCGACCGTTCGCGTCTGTACCCTATCTGACCAGGTGTCATTTGGTGGGAGCGACAGCTTGGCGATTCTGCTGGGGAACCTTATATTGCAACCAGGGCTTCTGGTTCTTTTTGTGGGTTCCTCCTAGCGCTTGTTTGATTTGTGTTTACTGGGGTGTTATGTGCTATGTGTGTTTATTGCATTGTGCTTTATTTATTGCTTTGTGTACAACTTTATTTACTTGCTTTCTTTACAGTCTTATGCATATTTCATATTGTCATTGCTGGATCTGGTTTGTTGTCTTGGTGGGTGGGGTTCCATTGAGAGTTTAAGGTCTTATACCTGGGACCTGAATGACACCTAGGCTAGAGTGGTTCATGTTCTTTCCCATTCCATTTCGGTCTGGTGCGGGAATATGAAATACGGTTCAGATATGGGTTTCTTCTTGAGAACTCTGTGCTACAGATTTCCTGTAGTGCTAGGGCTATCTGGGAAGCCTGCTAAGTCTGGATGACCTTTATTATGACCTTCAGAAGCTGAGGTGAATTAGAGGAGGATCTTTTATGGTTATTGTAAACATTGTACCTCCGGGTTAGAAGTGTTTACACTTCTCATAACTGATCCAAGTCTGAGGATCCTTGTTCTAGAACATTGCATGTGAGGGGGTTGGGTTGTTTACAGGTTTGCAGGAACCCTTGGCCACATCATACCCTGTCACTGTTTTGTTTAAGAGTACTCCACTTTGGACAGTTCTTGTGATTAACGCCGGACATGTGACTCTTTATTTGAGTCCCCCACCCTGGTTACTGGATTTCTAAGCCTCCATCCGGACTTTTGAACATACATAGGCCTTATATCAAGACAGATAATCAGATCCAGCCTAATCACAAACCCTTGCATATCATTTGCATATATCATCATTGCATCATTTAACATTTTTTTATTTGCATTTCAGGGTATCCACTTCATTGTATCTTGGTTTTGGTTTTGACCCCTTCTTCTGCATAAACCTCTGCTTCAGCTACCTTCATCAGTTATCTGCTTCAGTTATCTCCATCACCACCAGCATCAACCTGTCAGAGATTTATTCCCAGCCTTAGTCTGTGATCTTCATCAGCACTTATCTTCAGCTTCTTCAGCAACACTCATGACTACTCCCAGGAAGAGCAACATATCCTACCACTTTTTTGAGCCTATGTTGACTGGTATCAGGCAGGTCCAGTCACTCATCACCCTTGACCACATCCCACTATTTAGAGAGCACTATGGGGGTATCTTGGATATGGTTATAGACCTTGATCCTTCTCAGAGGAGCATGATCCACATATGCTTGCAGTTTTATGACCCACCACTGAGATACTTCACCTTTCCAGACTTTCAGATGTGACCTCTATTGGAAGAATTCTCTTTGTTGATTGGAGTGCCTATCAGAGGGGGAATCCCCTTCAACCCAGAGATGACTGCTCCCAGGAATGAAGAGATAGCAATGGCATTGTACTTGGAGCCTGCCCTTATTGAGCAAAGTATGACAACAAAGGTTGGGATTCCTGGTTTACATCTGGACTTCTTGATTTCTCAGGCCATCCTGAAGGCTTCATTGGGAGAGTGGAGGGCAGTCTATGCACTGTTAGCCCTCAACATATATGGGGCTATACTGTTTGCAAATGAGCCTAAATTTGTCAGCAAGAATGCCATCCATTTGTTTCTTCTGAAGAACCCAGTGCCTACATTGCTAGGAGATTTTTATTATTCCATTCATCAGAGGAATGAGAAACAAAGGGGGAAGTTGGTGAGATGTTGTGCTCCTTTGTTTTACTCCTGGCTGCTCAGACACCTGCCTAAATCATATGCTTTCTTGAACCCACATCAACAGAAGAATTGGGCCAAGAGGTTCATTTCCTTGACTTCAGATGATATCAGATGGTGCACCCAGAGCACCAAAGGCAAGGACGTTATCACCAGCTGTGGACAATACCCAAATGTGCCTCTGATAGGAGTAAAGGGGTGCATCAACTACAACCCTTTACTGTTTAAGAGACAATTGGGATATGCCTTAGTTTACCCTCCTAGAGGACAGGATTTAGTTGAGACCCTATATTGTGAAGTGCAACCTAATTTAGCTGTTGTCAGACAAGCATCCTAGGCTTGGGACAACATCCAGACAAAGGGGGTAGCTATTCTTGGAAAATGTAACAATGTTGCTTCAGCTCAGTACTATGACTGGTTCCGTACTAGAGCTCAGATTACCAGAATGCCTTTCACCTTGGAAGACACACCTGGACCGTCCACAATACAGCCTGCAGCAACAGTTAGTCTGGAAGAATTTGAAAAGTTGAAGGAAAGGAATGAGCAGCTATCTCAAGCCTTGAAGAAGACTCTTTAGGAAAGGAGTGATGGTCGCCTGGACATTGAGAGACTGGAAAAGCTCAGAGTTGAGCATTTGGCCAAAATTGAAAAGACAGAGGGTTACATAAGGAAAGCAAGGGCTGGGGAACAGATATTGAAGAATGCCTGCAAGGAGGCCAAGATTCAGAAAGCTAGGGCTGAGCACTATCTGCAAGAGAGCCAGGCTAGGTGGGTCAGGATCACCGAAGCCCGTACACAAGAAAACCAGAAGACTCAAGCCAAGATTGAACAGTTGGAGGACAATGAGAAGAAGCAACAAGAAGCTTTGTTGGCAGCTCAGAAGGAGATTTCAGAATTGAAGCTCAGAGCAGGATTGAAGAGATCAAAAGACTAGGATAGGCATAAGAAGCTGACTATTGCTATTGCTAACAAGAACCTCCTCATTAGGACCATTACAGAGCACCCAGCTGGTCCAGTGACTGAGGCACTCCTGAAGGAGGTCAGGGAAGATGAGTTCGGATTGGATGTCTGATTCTTCTTTGCTTGTTGTTCTTTCCTTTTGATGTACTTTTCCTTTTGTTGTATTTTGACCCTTCATGGGCATGTATTGTAAATCAAACTATGTATTGTTCATCAGTTGTAATATATATGTTAGTTTGTTTTCATTTGGGCTTTCTCTCAATAACATCAAGCATCTTCCTCGAGGTCTGGAAAGGTCAAAACCAAGAACCAAACCGGATACCTTGGAAAACAAATAAACATACTGCATTGCATACTAACTTTGTTTTGTTTTGTAGGCTTTTGTTGTTACTCTTGTTTCTAACTTTGTTATGATCTCAGGAAACATTGCACGTCGCCGAGTGTTCCCTGTCAACCGCACGCACCGGTACCCGACTCGTAATAACCTTCCCGGCATTCAAATGGAGCAAGTACAGCAGGACCTGACTGAGGTCAGAAATCAGAAGACCAATGAGAGAGTAGAAATGAGAAACCAGATGTCTCAATTCATGGCTGTCATGACTGGCTTAGCCCAGAGCCAAGAAAGACTAAGGGAACTGGTAGAAAGACAAACACCTGAGGAGCCTCATCTTGGAACAGGGGGAACTAGCAACAATGAACGGGGGCAACCTCGTATTGACCCACCAGAATATGGACCCCATCTGAATCCTGAAGTTAACATCCCGAGGAATGTTCAAGGTAATACTGCTGGGGGCAGAATCCTGCAAGAGGATCCCCAAGAAGAATAATTTACTATTATAGGGGCTGGAGATGAGGTATATGACAGAAGATTGGATGAGATTGCTGAAAAGTTAAGATCTTTGGAATCTCAGAATTCTTTGGGCTTCGATGTGATGGACATGGGCCTAGTAGATGGGGTGAGGATTCCCCACAAATTCAAACCCCCATGCTTTGAAAAGTATAATGGTACCTCCTGTCCACGTACTCACCTACAATCTTTCTTAGGAAGGCTCAAGGCTTATACCATGGATGAAAAGTTATGGATGTTCTACTTTGAGGACAGTCTGACTGGAGCTTCGAGAGAATGGTATTCGCACCTGACTAGAGCCACCATAAGATGTTGGAAGGATTTGGCCGAAGCTTTCACCCGGCAATATCAGTACAGCCTGGACATGGCTCCCAATAGAACTCTTCTAATGGGCATGTCTCAGTCTTCTAGATAGAGCTTCCGGGATTATGCTCAGAGATGGAGACAGCTTGCTGCTGCTGTCCAGCCACCCATGTCAGAAAGGGAGATGGCTGACATGTTCATGAACACACTGCAAGGGACTTATATTGATAGACTTGCTGCCTTCTCCTCTACCAGGTTTGCTGATGTGGTCATAACTGGTGAGAGAATTGAGAGCCTATTGAAGATGAGCAAAATCTCCGACAGTGGTGCAAGTTCCTCCAGCAATCCAAGAAAACCTTTTGCAGGACCCCGAAGGGCAGGTGAAACTAATTCTATTCATGCAAGCCGGGGCAGGCCCCAGTATTCTCACAGGTCAGTAGCAGCTGTTACCATCCCAGCTCCAGTTCCACAACAACCATTGTATCCTCAACAACAACAACAACATCACTATCAGCAACCATCTCATTTCCCGCAGCAGAGAACCTACAACAATAACAATAGCAACCAACAGCATCGTCCCTTCCAGTAGAGACCATCTCAGGCGAATAGGGTGATTGACCCTATCCCTATGCCTTATGCTGCTTTATTGCCACAACTCCTGAAGCTTAACTTGGTTGAGTTAAGGACGTTGGCACCACCAGATCCTCTCAATCTCCCAAAGAATTATGATGTCAACGCCAGGTGTGCCTTCCACTCCAACGCACCCGGTCACAATACCGAGAAGTGCAGAGCATTACAGATGAAGGTTCAGGATTTGGTTGATTCTAAAGCCCTCAACTTCGCACCTCCTCCGAATGTCAACATAAATCCTATGCCTAATCATGGTGGGCCTAGGATTAATGCCATTGAGGAGGACCAACCATCTATATTGATTGATAATGTTACACAGATTCAAACACCACTGGCTGAAGTCAAAATTCAACTTTTAAGATGCCAAGTGTTCCCGGGCTGTGGGGCCTGCTGTGAATTGTGTAAGACAGCCAGCAATGGTTGTAAGAGGCTAAGGATTGGCATAGACAGTCTTATCCAAGATGGGATTTTGAAAATTACTTCAACAGTTCCTTCAACAACTTTTGTTCCAACAACAATAGAATCTCCTACAACATCAGCAATCTTCCTTTCAACAGATTCTCCTACAATAACAACAACAATCATTCCTACCGATTCATCAACATCACCAACAATTACTCCATCAATCACTTCAACAAGTCAAAATTCAACAACTATTTCTTCTACAACGTCAGCATCCATTTTATTGACAAAATCTTCTACAACGCCAGCAAAAATTAATGAAGATGTCGCAACGGTCACAATCTACTATGACCCATCAAATGTTCATAACACCAATGATTTCCAACAACAAACTGTGGCACCTCCTACCAGACCTCCGGTCACTATCTACTATGATCCGCACACCATTACAGTACCTTCCTCTGCAGCAATCAGTCCAGTTACCATTACGGTACCTGGGCCTGTTCCTTATGAAAGCAGTAATGCCATACCTTGGAATTATGGCTATGATCTCTACTGTAACGGGGAGAAAATCACTCTGGATTCATCAACCTCTTCACCACAAATTGACAATGTTGGGGGAGGCGGAGGCTTCACCAGAAGCGGACGCCTTTTTGCCTCACAAACACAAAGACCTAATGCTGAAGCAGAAGCTGCTGCCAAGGCAAAAGGAAAGAGTGTGGTATCTGAAGAACCAACTGCCAAAGACACTCAGAAGACATCTTTTGAACAAGATGTAGACGAGTTCATGAGAATCATAAAAAGGAGTGATTACAAGGTAGTGGACCAGCTTCACCAAACACCCTCCAAAATCTCCATATTGTCACTGTTGATGTGTTCCGAAGCTCACAGGAACGCATTGTTGAAAGTCCTGCACGCAGCATACGTGCCGGAGGAGATTACTGTTAATCAGCTAGAAACTGTGGTTGCAAATGTCAACACTAGCCATGGACTGGGCTTTACAAATACTGATTTAACCACGGAGGGGCGCAACCATAATAAGGCTTTACATATCACCTTGGAATGCAAAGGTGCCGTTTTGTCTCATGTGCTAGTGGACACGGGGTCTTCCCTCAATGTCCTACCAAAGAAAGCCTTAGTGAAGCTGGAGTATGATGGCCTAGCATTGCGTCCGAGTAATTTGGTGGTGAGAGCATTTGATGGCTCTAAAAGATCAGTGCTTGGGGAGATTGATCTGCCTGTGTTGATTGGCCCGCAGACCTTCAAAACTACCTTCTTTGTGATGGACATACAGCCGGCCTACAACTGTCTGTTGGGTAGACCTTGGATCCATGCCGCGGGCGCTGTTACGTCTACCCTTCACCAGAAGTTAAAATTCGAGTGGGAAGGCCAGATCATCACCATCTGTGGGGAGGATGACATATTTGTTAGCCAGCTGGCTACGTATAAATACATAGAAATGGATGGGGAGATCCATGAGACCATGAGTCAAGGGTTTGAGGCCCTTAATATTAATGAAGCATCTGTTGTGCTTGGGACTTCCATCACATCATATCAATAGGCCCGAAAGGTTGTTGAGGAGGGTACCGCCCAAGGCTGGGGCAAGCTGCTGCCAGTTGAGAAGAAAGAAGACCGATTCGGGTTGGGTTACAGACCAACTCGACAAGATCAACCAGAGGCTGCAACGGAGCCCAAGTTTGTCAGTAGGGGGATGCTCACCCCGGATGCTGTGAATAGTTTGGAAGATGAGTCAGAAGACGAGCGCAACCTGGAAAACTGGATACGTCCAAGGATCTCGGGGAACCAAGTCTCAAACTGGTCTTCCCAGGAAATTATAAGAGTTACTCCTGCAGAGTAATTATTATTTCCTGCCTTTAAGCATGCATCAAGTCCTGCATCTTGCCCAAGATGTCAGGGCTCATTTTGTAATCGGGCCATCTTGTATTCTGTGCAAACGATCAATTAATGAATATCAGGACATCTTTTGCAAATGAGTCTTTTTTCTTTCTCCGCTCACTGTTTTTCATTTTTCATTTTTTGTACAAAAATAAAATGGCAATGTTTTTCAAAATAATAACTTCATTTTCACTTTTTCTAAGCAAGATAAAACTGATCACTAAAATGAACAAATCTAAACCCTTGCAGAGAGTGCCCTCCAGACTGCACCGACAGCAACACCGCTATGACTTCGTATGACTTTGACAATCCGATAAATCAAGCCGATGAAGGGGTTGAAGAAGATTATGAGCTACCTGAGGAACTAGCCAGATTGTTGAGACAAGAGGAGAAGGTTATCACTCCTCATCAGGAGGAAGTTGAGACAGTTAATCTTGGTACCGAAGAAGATTTAAAAGAAGTGAAAATCGGGGCCCATCTGCAAGATTCAGTGAAAGAGCAACTTATTGATATGCTTCGGGGGTATGTGGATGTTTTTTCTTGGTCTTATCAGGATATGCCAGGGTTGGACACCGACATTGTTATGCACAAGCTGCCTCTAAAAGAAGATTGTCCTACAGTAAAACAGAAGTTGCACCGTACTCGTCCAGATATGGCCATGACGATAAAAGAAGAGGTACAAAAACAGTGGGACGCCGGTTTCCTTGCTGTGACTAGTTACCCGCTGTGGGTTGCTAACATCGTACAAGTGCCTAAGAAGGACAGAAAAGTAAGGATGTGTGTGGACTATCGGGATCTGAACAGAGCCAGCCCGAAAGATGACTTCCCTTTACCTCACATTGATGTATTGGTCGACAATACGGCTCAGTTCTCGGTGTTCTCCTTCATGGATGGATTTTTAGGATATAATCAGATCAAGATGTCACCTGAAGACCTGGAGAAGACAACTTTCATCACGCCCTGGGGCACATTCTGTTATTAGGTAATGCCGTTCGGACTGAAGAATGCTGGTGCCACTTATCAACGGGCTATGGTAACATTATTCCACGACATGATCCACAAAGAAATAGAATGTTATGTGGATGACATGATTGCCAAGTCCCTCACAGAAGAAGACCACCTGGTGAATCTGTTGAAGCTATTCAAGCGTTTGAGGAAGTACCAATTGAAGTTAAACCCCAACAAATGCACATTCGGGGTGCGATCCGATAAGCTGCTGGGATTTATTGTGAGTGAAAAGGGAATTGAAGTTGACACTGATAAAGTTAAAGCCATCCAAGAGATGCCTGCACCAAAGACTGAAAAAGAAGTTCGAGGGTTCCTAGGTAGATTGAACTACATTTCACGGTTCATATCTCACCTTACAGCAACCTGTGAGCCCTTGTTCAAGTTGTTGAGAAAAGAACAAACGGTCAGGTGGAATGAAGACTGCCAAAGGGCTTTTGACAAAATCAAGGAATACTTACAAGAGCCTCCAATCCTTATGCCTCCAGTTGAAGGAAGACCTCTAATAATGTACCTGACAGTATTAGAAGAGTCAATGGGATGTGTACTGGGCCAACATGATGAGTCTGGTCGAAAAGAGTATGCAATTTACTACCTAAGCAAAAAGTTTACCGACTGTGAACAACGTTATTCACTGCTTGAGAAAACTTGTTGTGCTTTAGCGTGGGCTGCTCGCCGACTAAGGCAGTATATGTTGACCCACATTACCTTATTAATCTCAAAGATGGACCCAGTTAAGTACATATTCGAGAAGCCAGCACTCACCGGACGAGTTGCAAGATGGCAAATGATTCTCACAGAATATGACATCCAGTACACATCTCAGAAAGCCATCAAGGGCAGTGTGTTGTCTGATTATTTTGCTGAGCAACCCATTGATGATTACCAGCCTATGAGATTTGACTTCCCTGATGAAGACATCATATTCATAAAAGCAAAAGATCATGAAGAGCCTATTCACACTGAAGGGCCTGACCCAGAAGAAGAATGGACTATGATGTTTGATGGGGCTGTTAATATGAATGGTCGTGGTGTTGGTGTAGTACTCATTACACCTAAGGGAGTTCACATGCCTTTCTCGGCAAAACTCACTTTTAACTGCACTAACAACGAAGCTGAATACGAAGCTTGTATTATGGGTCTTGAGGAAGCCATTGACCTCAGGATCAAGACTTTAACTGTATTCGGAGATTCAGCTCTGGTAATAATCAAACCAACGACAAATGGTATACTCACCAAGAGCATCTGGTTCCATACCGGGATTATACGAGGAGATTACGGACCTTCTTCACTACAGTCAAACTTGAGTATATCCCTCGAGATGAAAACCAATTTGCAGATGCTCTGGCTACCATATCATCCATGATCAAAGTTCAAGCTGCCAACTTTGTGCCTCGGATTTCAGTATCCAGACTTGACAGACCAACATACATATTCTCTGCAGACCTCGCTAAAGATGATAAGCCTTGGTTCCACAACATCAAATGCTTCTTAGGGGATCAAACATACCCACCTGAGGCATCATCCAATGATAAGAAGACACTAAGAAGGTTGGCTGGTAGTTTCTTCCTGAATACTGATGGTTCCTTGTACAAGAGAAACTTTGATATGGTACTTCTCAGATGTGTTGATAAAACAGAGGCAAACTTGTTGATGCACGAGGTGCATGAAGTATCTTTTGGTACCCATGCTGGAGGGCATGCAATGGCCAAGAAATTGTTAAGATCAGGCTACTACTGGATCACAATCGATGCAGACTGTTGCGCTTATGCCAGAAAGTGCCATAAATGCTAGATTTATGCAGATAAGGTGCATGTGCCTCCAAATCCTTTGAATGTGATGTCTTCACCTTGGCACTTTTCCATGTGGGGCATTGATATGATTGGCAAGATTGAACCGACTGCTTCAAACGGCCACATATTCATCTTGGTAGCCATTGACTATTTTACCAAGTGGGTTGAAGCAGCCTCGTATGCAAACGTCACCAGGCAAGTGGTAGCCCGATTCCTGAAGAGAGACATCATCTGTCGGTATGTAGTGCCCGAGCGAATCATTACTGATAATGGTTCCAATCTAAACAACAAAATGATGGCAGAACTGTGCCGGGACTTCAAGATCCAACACCACAATTCTTCTCCTTACAGGCCAAAGATGAATGGCGCTATAGAGGCAGCTAACAAGAATATCAAGAAGATTGTGCAGAAGATGGTGGTCACCTACAAAGACTGGCATGAAATGCTACCATTCGCTTTGCATGGGTACCGTACCTCAATCAGAACATCCACTGGGGAAACACCGTATCAGCTTGTGTATGGTATGGAGGCAGTCCTACCTGTTGAAGTTGAATTACCCTCCTTGCGAGTACTAATGGATGTTAAGCTGAATGAAGCAGAATGGGTCTGATCCCGGTACGAGCAACTGAGTCTGATCGAAGAGAAGAGATTAGTTGCAATCTGTCATGGGCAGCTGTATCAGAAGAGAATAAAGAAAGCCTTCGATCAGAAAGTCAGGCTTCGGGAATACCAAGTAGGAGATCTTGTGCTGAAAATACTCCTTCCTCCTCATACAGACCACAGGGGCAAGTGGACTCCGAATTACGATGGCCCGTTCATAGTGAAGAAGTCTTCTCTGGTGGAGCACTGATGCCCAATACTATGGATGGTGAAGATTTCCTGTCCCCTGTGAATTCAGATGCAGTTAAAAAATACTTTGCATAAAATGACCCGCTGGACATAAAAACAGAATGTAAGTCCAGGTAAAACTAGGGCATCCCGGCGAGTCAAAACAGAATAAAAGACTCGGGCAAAAATAAGGGAAATTAAATAAAAAAATGTACACCCGCTGAGTTGAAAAGCCACATTGGACAGCTCAGGCAAAAATGGGTATCCCGGTGGATTGAAAACCCGAAAGGGCGATCCACGCAAAATAACGGAATAAGCGAACAACTGCAGCCGGAATTCGTCTGTATCACTTACAACATGGCAAGCTTCAAAAGGTTAAAGCATCAGTCAGAATCAACCTTCTTCAAAAGAAAGATGAGAAGAACGTCAATGTCATACAAGTCATAGCAAAAGGGTAGCACACTGAAGCGTCATCAACATTGCCAGCATCTTTTTGTTTCTCAATTTGTAACAATCTCCTCATTTCAGGGGATCTGTTTCTTTGACTATACTTGCCAATTCAGGGCACACAAATTAATAAAATCAAATTTTCAGTCACACTCCGCCTTGTACATTTTTATTTCATTTACAAAAATGTCCGATGTCCTTAAAATATCGATTGCATAAATACATATGCGTCTTTTCTAAATTACATGCTTACAGGAAATATATTTGCTCCCGGGAGTGTCTAAATTCCTATGATGGAATCCAGTAAGGGATACCTCGGGGTACTTGTACGTTTCTTTGTTATAACAGGATTGAAGGTGCTCAAAGTGCAACATGGGGCATGAAAGCTTCTCCCCAGCAGGATGCCAAATCATTAATTCCTCAGCACCTTATCCAGGACAGCATCAGGAGGGGCTCATTTCTCCAACTGAGTTCATCATCCTTAGCAGGATCCCCACAGAAATATCTAGGAAGACCATTCAGTGATTATTCCTCCCCAGCTGAGTGTTAGACAGGGAACCATCTCCCCACAAACCTCCAGCCTCTCCAAAGGAGCGATGTTTGAGAATCGCACAACAAAGTGACGAAAGCTACTACAGCCCCCAGCTGGGTTCCTCATTATCAAGATTGGTCTATCAGTGGCCTATTTTCCCAAGCAGAATCATCTGTATCAGATCTACCAATGGTCTCATCCCCAGCTGGGATATTCTTTCAAGGAAGATTAGTCAGAGATCTCTACGGCAGCGGGATCCGAATCTCGGATCGGTATCTTTTGCATAATCATAGCATTTACATCATATTTCCCCCAAAGCGTAGCATTCCGTTTAATACGGAGCATTACGGCAAAAATCAAACATATTATATAATCACAAGCCGTGTTTTGAATCGGTCACCTGTGAATACTGACATACCATCAACAACATACAGAATACCTCTCAAATTCCCCGGCAGAATGTCAAAGCATCTTCTTTACATTCCCAAAAATACAGATACATGCTTCTTTTGGCACTCGTCCATGTTTTCTTTCCCTAGAAAGTCGCCGGAACACTTTCCGCAAACAGATACTTGTACATAACAGATACTCCTTGACACTCGTCTGTGTCATATTCCCAGCAGAAAGCCAAAGCGTCACCTTTGCACTCACAAATACATACTCCCTGCAGATGTAAACCACAAATATACTTCTTTGAATACCGAAACATACACACTCTCCTGAAACCCGTCCGTGTCACCCATCCCCAGCGTGGTTGTCTAAACATTTATTGTAAACTAAACACTTATTTATAATACACTTCTTTCGACACCCGTCTGTGTCATCCTATCCCCACAGGTCATCAAACACCTTTTATACTTATAAGTTCATAACTTATACCTTTTCTCTTTTGACACCCGTCCGTGTCACACTCTCCTCAGCAAGTTGAACACTCGTCTTTGTCTTACTCATGTTTATTTTACTCATACAGATACTCGTCCGTATCTTGTATACATACTTAGTTCCCCTCAGATTCGACACTCATCCGTGTTCTTTGTTAACCAGTTGGTACTCGTCCGTACCATCATCTCTGAACATGCGTCAGCGGTTGTTTCTACTGATACTCGTCCGTATCATGGTCTTAAGGATGCTCCTCCGCATCTTTAATCTATACATAGAGTCAAACACTTATACCTTTCACTTCTTGAATGTGAACACTCGTCCGTGTCACCGTTCCCCAGGAGAGTCCCCAACAAGTCCCAGTAAATTATTTCTTTTCTATCTGACATTCGTCCTATGTCATGATACTTTCGGCAGCCATACCCTGCCAGGTGATTGTCCTTCACCTTTGGATGACCGTCCCTCATCCATGTCCCCAGCGGAGTCTCCATTATTGGAACCCCTTTTCTATCTGGCGTCCGTCCTATGCCGTGATAATTTTAGCAGCCGTCCCCTGCTAAAGTGATCGTCCTTCACCTTTTTGATGATCGTCCTTCATCACTCATTATCTGATGGTCGTCCCCATCGTTGATCTTGTTATCCGGCATTCGTCCTATGTAATGATAAACCCCGAGAGCAGCCGTACCCTGCTAGGTGATCTTCCTTCACCTCTTGATGATCGTCCTTCATCATGCTTATCCGATGGCCGTCCCTATTGTCGAACTTTTTTATCCGGCATTCGTCCTATGTTGTGATATCTTCGGCAGCCGTACCCTGCCAGGTGATCGTCCTTCACCTTTGATGACCGTCCATCATCCTTATCCCCAACAGAGCAGCCGTCCCCTGCTAGGTGATCGTCCTTCACCTTTGAGGGCCGTACCTCGTCATTTATTTCATTTATTTCACAAACCTGATGGTCGTCCCCATCATTGTCTTTACCTCAGTCCCCAGAGAACCTTGTTACTTTGCTTGATGGTCGTCCCCATCATAATCTCTTTATTTCCCCAACATGTCGGCCGTCCCCGTCATTGCTTTATCCCTAACAGTCGTCCTCTGCTCGACGGTCATCCTCCTTCTCTCGCACTTTATAATCATACTTTTCTTCCTTTTACAATTTATATCCCTTTTCTTCTTCTATCCAGCGAGTGCAAATTTTGGACTGTCTTTGGTATTCAACCACAAGTTATCTTGTTTGTCTGTTAAGCCAGGCGCTTACATCCTACACAGCTAACTCATGTTTGAATAGGGGCATCTGTAAACACCCCAAATTTTCCCTCACTAAGATCACACCATGGCTTGTGATCTTTTCATTTGCATAAGTTCAAACATATCATATCATATTGCATTTTTGCTTCACTGCATTGTGTCGTACCTCGAAAAATAGGATCCTAGAATAAACAACAGAGTCGCCACCTAATTCTATTTATTCTACGAGAGAAAAGGGAGATATAGATACAACCTAAAGGAAGGATAAGAAATGGTTTACGAAACCAAATTCTAAGTTCGGGAGTCGGTTACGCAAGGGGAAGGTATTAGCACCCCTCACGTCCGTTGTATTCAACGGGAACCTCTTAGCTAAACTATGCGATTAAATGCTTGATCTTAAGTCTTTGTCTTCTAAATGATTGTTAAAGTTTTAAATTATTATTATTAAGACGGAGAAAAGATTAAATGTTTTTTATTATTGGTGATGGAGATAAAAAGATTGATTTTTTTAATAGGGTGCTCGCGAAGGATTAAAATCCTCGTGCCTACGTATTCCCTTGTGCAATGGGAAAGTAAGAGCTTCGTAGTTCGTGCGACTTGTGATTTTTATTGAACGATTGTTTAAAACGCATTATACTGCTAAGCGTTGGCTTATACTCGCGGTGGAGGCTGAATCGCTAGCTTGTTCGAGAGATAGAATGATTTAAACAATGTTTGCTTTGAGAAAAGTGTTTGACTTTTGTTAAGATATTTTAAACGAAAGGGTGAATGAACCACGTCGCGTGGGGCTAGTCCACGAGCGATTGCATTCCAAAACGTGCGGAGTGCTAGACTCCGGAGTTCTGTCTTTCGCTGATTAATTATGAAAATAATTTAAATTGGTTGTTAAGTTTAAAGATTATTTTAAGATATGAAAGATACGAATGGACCACGTTGCGTGGGGCTAGCCCAGCTGCAATCCATTTTAGAACGTACGGAGTGCTAGACTCCGGAGTTCGGTTTTTTTCGTAATTTAATTTATAAAAATGATTTGAATATTTTGGTATACGAATGGTGATTGAACACATCGCGTGGGGCTAGCCCAGTAGCGGTCCAATCCAGAACGTGCAGAATGCTAGACTCCGGAGTTCTATTTTTGTACGTTAAATTATGCGATTATGTTTCGAAATACGGGAGGCGAATGGACCACGTTGCGTGGGGCTAGCCCAGCTGCAGTCCATTTCTTAGAACGTGCGGAGTGCTAGACTCCAGAGTTCTTATCCCGTATTTAAAATTTTAAGTAAGTTGAATAATTGTTTGCTTTTTCAGTCGTTTTAGAATCGATGCAATTAATAACAAAGGAGTGAACAAAACAATACGCGTGGGGCTAGCCCAATTGTAGTTCGTTCTAGAACGTGCGGAGTGCTAGACTCCGGAATTCTGTTAAAATAAATTAAATGCGATAAGTATTGTGCAGATGGCGATCACTTAGTGACCGACTTACATGTGTGCGGAGTGTAGGCGATATGAATTTACTTGGAGTCGGACCAAGAAAATTATTTATTTTTAACAGTTATTCTTAAAATGAACATATTTATTCTACCTAATCAACTATCGTCGTAATGCGAGAACAATATTCTAATTCGTACAAATCATAGACTATCACCGCTCAATTAAATGAATCAATACAAATAAATTAAATAAAAATTAAATACGATAAAAGAAATAAAAATAAAAGTTAAATAAATAATTTAAATACAATGTGTTTAATTAATTAAAAATAATAATAGAAGAAAATATAATGATAATAAATAATATCATAAAATAAATGGTTGTGTTTTTAAAAAAAAAAGAAAAAGCAAATAAACATAAAAGAAACAAAAGGTGGTACAACAGCAATCAGACTGGGTCGGGCAAGGCCCAAAACACGGATTGGGGCGGAAAAACCGACCGGGTCATGGGTCGATCCAGTTCGGTTGGTTTAGGGCATAGAGAAACTAGGGTTCTTCATCACAGCCATTCCCCTCAAAAATCCAGAAAATGCAACGACGAGCAAAAGGGAAGACGAACGACGACAAGTCCGAAGGCCATCATGCCGTGACATCACAACGTTCTTCTCCCAAAATTGCTCCCTCATGATTTTCATCTCAACACTCTTCCCTCAATCTCTCAGGATTTCACACATTCTCGCTCAGAACTCTCTCTCTCTCGCGAGCAACACTCTCATCCGTTCCTCTCAAATTTCTCAACCGCAATCTTCTCAATTGTCACCCCTCTCAGTCTCTCTCGAATCGACTCGTATTTCTGGTTTCAAACTTAAACTTACAGGTTTTCGGTTCCGTTTCATGCCCGTGATGATTCGGATTTGTTTCGGAGAAATGTTGGATTTCACGGGTGAGTGATGGAAGCGGCACACTTATATGTGGTTCCGATTCGAGGTTGGTGTTTAGGTGGAAATATGGTTTCACGAAGGTAGCTGAAGGTGGCTGGGCTGGTGTTCGTCAGTGGTGATTTTGGCGATGGTAATAGTGTTTGAGGAGGTGACGAAAGGGCGGTTAGGGCTCAGTTTTAGTTTTGGAGATAGTGGGCGAGATGGAGGTCCTGTGTTCACCAAGGTTGGTTTCGTCGCGGTGTCGAGTGTTTGTATACCAGATTGTTTGCCCTCAGCGGTTTGTATTGTTAGTCTTCATTTAGTTCAGGCCTGGATGCTGGTAGTTTGAAGCTCAGAAGCAAGCTCATCTTGTCTTGATTCCCTCTTCTATTTGGCTGATCGGAGGTGCTTGGCTAGGTCGGTTTCTAGATGATAAGAGAGGTGTCCGGTGTGAAGTCAGAATTCTTAGCATCGGCGTGGTCCTCCGTAAGTTTTTTTTAGAGCGGTGCAGTGGTTGTGGGATTTGTGAAGGGGTTTTTGGTTGTCTTCCAAAATGGTCTGGGTTGTTCTGAGTTTATCGTTCCTCAGTTCTCCCTCCCAATAGCTCATTTCTCTCAGCCTCTCTTATTCGCGTACCAAGCCCAAATGTCATTCATCTATCGTAAACAAAGAAAGAAAAAAATGGGAGAATGAAAGAAAGACTTACGAGCTCAGGTTCTAACCCGAGGAAAACTTCAAGGCGTGATGTTGATTATCAGTGTCGTTGATGACAGGTTCGGTGAACTCAGTTTTTGCTTCAGCCTTCGGATTGCTCGTGTTGGTGAGTTTTCGTCAGTTTCGATCCCTCTGCCTCAACTTTGTTTGTTTTAAACTCACAAGGTGATTGCCTCAGAGGCTTTTCAGACTAATCAACCATGTTTTCATTCTCCCATTATCTTTATGTTTCAGTGCAATACACTTGTGGATTGATGGTCTCGACGGTTTTGTTGAAGAAGACGCAGTAACGTTACAGGGCGATTTGTTTGAAAAAGTGACAAAGGTGGCCGAAGGTAGCACTGTGAGCATGGTCAATTTGCAGTTGGGTGACGAAATCGTCTTCCTCTATAAAAATGAGGGTCGAAGTTTTTAGAGAAAGGCCTAAGACTCAATGTAAGTTCACCTGTTTCCCCTTCTGCTAATACTTTTGCTAGTTTTTGTGGCTGCACTGTTTCTTCTGTTTCATGGTTATGTGGTTAGGGTACTCTTGATTGTTTCTTGGTATTTTCTATGATGGTTGGAAATTTGGTGTAATTTTGGTGTGGTTTTGGTATTGTTTTGGTGTGGTTTTTGCTGTTATGTTTTGGTATTGTTTTTTTTGATGTTTTTTGCGGCTTTTTTTTATGTTTGATAAAACAGTCCATTTTTTAGCATGGGATTAGGGTTTTTTAGTTTGAAATTGAGATAACTTGCTAGCTAAGGGTTGACTGAGTTTTGGGGGGAAAACAAATGGGTTTGAGAGTGATGGGTGATAGCAGGGCAGAGCTAGAAATTGCAGCAGGTCTGCTGCACTTTGACTACCAATTTTGTTTGCTTGTGTAGTGTAAAAAAAAGGAAAAAGTCTTGCTATTACTATGTATCTGCTGAACTTGGTCTGCTGTACTTTTGTGATTATTTAGTATCTTCATAAGCCCCTTTTTCAAAACAAAGTAATGTGACAAAGTGTGGATTGAATGGATTGATGAAAATGTATGATGGAATGTTTGGCTGTAGTTCTCTTGTGAAAAATGTATGTCTAAACTCAATAGGTTGTGATGAATATGGTTATGAATATGAATATATATGAATATGATTGAATTGAAATTTGTGAATGAATTGAATTGAAATATAAATATGTTTGAGATGCTTGAATGAAGAGTTTATGGAATGTAAAAAAGATGATGTGCTCTTGAATGCTTATGTGATGATACAAATTAGAAATTGATAGAATTTTGAATTAACATGATATTAATCCTTGTTTCTTTAATTTCCTGTACACTGGATGGTATTGAAATGAGGATGGAAGAGGCATGAAGTTTGGGGATGAAGAACTCAAGCAAACAAAATGGGGTTGAATGCATTTTCTTATGATGAAAAACTTTGAACCATTTTTATTCAAGCAACACTTTTGTTTTGAATTTTGTAATTGCTAATTTTGTAGCTTGTAACTTGTATGTAACTTTGACAAAAGCTTGTAATTGAATTTGGTTATGAGTTTGAAAATTAGGAATGAACTTGAGATTGACAACTTGAAAATAGAAGTTTGGAATTTTTGTGGTTTGGAACAAACTCCTTTTTTTCATGAATTTGTAATGATCTTGGAATGAGATTTGACATTGAGTTCATGATGAATTTGAAATGCAATTAAAGCTTGAATTTAAACTTGAATTTACAAATGATGTGAGAACTTGAAATGGAAATTTGGAATATGAATTTGGAAAAGAAAAGAACTAGAAATAGAAAATATGAACTAAACTTGAGACAAAAATTGAAATTGGAAGATGAATTGGAGAAATGAATTTAAAAAGTAAAATTGAACTTAAACTTAATTTGAAGTTGGAAGTTATATAAAAATAGAAACATTTTTTTTATTTATTTTTAAAAATGAAATAAATTTGGAAGTAAAAATTGAGATAAAAATTTAAGAAAATAATTAAAAAAAAATCAATTTAAAAATGAGAACTTGAAAATGAATAGAAGTTAAATTTAAAATGGATATATATATATATATATATATATATATATATATATATATATATATATATATATATATATAAAGAAAGAAATAGAGAATGAATAAAAACTAGTAATAGAAATTGAAACAAAAATTCTAAAAATAAGAAGTTAAAAATGGAATATAGAAATAGAACTAGAAAACAAAAGATAAGAATACAAAAATGAATAAAAGTTAGAAATGAGAAATATAAATTAAATTTAAAATGGAAGCTTCGAAGTGAAAAGAAATAAAAAAAATAAATCACGAGAAATTCGAAAAATGAGTTGAAAGTGACAGAAAAACAAATCTTGGAATTTTTCCGTTAAGTGCAACGAAAGTATGATGAGAGAAGTTAGGGGTAAAATTTGGGGTGTGACAGTTGCCCCTATTTAAATAACTTCACCAGATAAAATGAGCGACGTTAATCCTCATAAAATCGGAGTGAAAGGTATTTAAATATAGAAATAACCGAAAATTTTGCCCCTAAATGCAATGACATGCCATGAACTTACGTGGGACTATTGCTGGAGATATGATATGAAAGATGCAATGAAACCTAACACGCTGATTTTGATGAATATGATGAAAATGATATGATGAAGAAAAATGCAACGGTGAACCATAAAACATAATTGAGGGCGAAGACTCCCTGGGGATAACAATATGCTGGGGATGGAAATATGGTGTATAAGATGCATTCTAAATGATAGATCAGCGAGTTCGAGTGTAACTGCTGGAACTAAGAATGACATAAGACAGAAAACAAAACGTAAGATTAAAGACAAACTATCTGAAGTGATGAGTTAGCAAGTTCAAGGTGGTTGCTGGGGACCCCAATGCAACGATTCGGTGATTGAGAAAAAAAGAAAAGACATCGACTTGGCAGTCAGGAGAACAAAATAGCAGACATTGACACGGTGGTCTGGAAATAAAATAATAGGCGTTGACACGGTGGTCAGGAAATAAAATAACAGGCATCGACACAGTGGTCTGGAAATAAAATAACAGGCATTGACGCGGTGGTCTGGAAATAAAATAACAGGCATTGACGCGGTGGTCAGGAAATAAAATAACAGACATTGACGCGGTGGTCTGGAAATAAAATAACAGGCATTGACGCGGTGGTCTGGAAATAAAATAATAGACATTGACGCGGTGGTCGGGAAAGTAAAATAACAGACATTGACGCGGTGGTCGGGAAAATAAAAGACAGACATCGACACGGTGGTCAGGAAATAAAAGACAGACATCGACACGGTGGTCAGGAAATAAAAGACAGGCAACGACACGGTGGTCAGGAAAGTAAAATAACAGACATTGACGCGGTGGTCGGGAAAATAAAAGACAGACATCGACACAGTGGTCAGGAAATAAAAGACAGGCAACGACACGGTGGTCGGGAAATAAAATAACGGACATTGACGCGGTGGTCAGGAAAATAAAAGACAAACATCGACACGGTGGTCAGGAAATAAAAGACAGACAACGACACGGTGGTTGGGAAATAAAATAACAAACAAAAATCCAAAGTGGTAAATCAACAGGTTCAAGTGTAACTATTTAGACCGAGGATAAAAAAAATGAAACAGCGTTTGAGCAGTGGCTCTATGCAACCAACTGATACCAGGGGTAGAAAACAGCGTACTCAAAATAGTCAACGGCTCCAAAAGACCGGCTGGTACTGAGAATAAAGACGAGAAGGTTGGATTTTTCAGCAGGATATCCAACCTCTAGAAATTCCTTAAACGAAGAGTCAAGGGAAGACCTTCAGGAACCAACAGGAAACACATGTATCTGCCAAATCAAAAGGGCTTAGATTACAAGCAAGGGTTTCACGATCAACTTAACAGATTCATGCCAATGACAATTGGACTTCAAAGAGGTTCTTGTATAGTGACAGTAGATTACATGTCAGCAGAGGCCTGTTTTGCAAGGTATGACTCTTTTCTACTGTGGGAAGATGCTCGATAAGTAAGTCGGTAGCAGGGCTTAACGCTAAGAGCGAAGCGACCTGACCAACACATGAGAAAGACACAACGACTCATATGATTTCCAAATATGCCCCTGTAATGGGTGTATGGATGAAATAGTTCTTGGAAGACGACTCTTCAGACAAAGATGACGACATGATTCCCGACACCCGTCTTGAACTCGAAATTAGTTGTTGCATAGGGCCTGCTTGAATAACTTGAAGGCTTGGAGGGGATTTGCCCACAGGTGATTCATCTTGCCCCTAATCAATGGTTTCTTGAACGTATCCTTTTCAAAAGGTTTGGAAACAACCTGCCATGGCATGGACTTTGAAAGGGTTGCCCCAAAGCTTGAATATCTGGATTGGCCTTTAGTTCACCAACTCTTGGGACGAGAAACCTCTATGATGATTGGCCATAGAACTCTTGAATTCCTTCTGATAGCTTGCTCAAGTATGAGTCTTGAGGAAAGCTCAACCTCTGAATTGTTGACTTTTGAATGGATTAATTCAGATTGACTGGTTCTTGAAGTGTTTCGCCCCTGGTTACCCAACTCCTAGGATGTGAAACTTTTGATTTGACTGGTCATTGAACTCTTGAACCATTGGTGATAAATTGCTCTAGTATGAGCCTTGAGAAAAGGTTCACCTCTGAGGTGCTGACCCTTGAAGAGAATGATTCCGACCGACTTATTCTTGAAGTGGTTGCCCCTGGTTGGGTTTTCCTTACCAAGTCGAATTCCCTAACTGGCTACATTCGTTGGGATTCCCTGGACGTTGAATTGACTCGCAAATAAACATTATTCATTTAAAAAAATGGCAATTTTAATGTAACATTTATGCAAGTTTTGAAATCACAATTTATTGGTATGATAGGGATACAATGGAGTTGATTAAAATAAAATAAAAAGTGGATCTAGCCATTTATGGAATGGCAGATGAAGTGATCAATACAAAAGTTTAGCAAAGATCATTAGGAGTCAGGTTAACACAACCTTGTTGTAGTATTCTCTCAAAATAAACCCTGCCTCAGCTAGGTCTTTTAAGGGTTGTAACGTGGCTTGGTTCACGGTTTATGAAACGAAAGATAAAAGGCTCAAACTTTATTTGTACCCATCCCATCTTCGTGATGAACTCCAATCCTATGTTCAGTTAACTTGACATACGCATTCATATCTCAGAACTATTTTGACAATGCGTGATAAGGATCAGGATTTGAAAGTGATGGCAGCCACCTTGCTCTATCCTTGCTTTGCTGAGGATTTGATGACTTCATTAACTTTCTCCTAAGTCGTCTTTTTCTGTTTTTGACTTAGTGGACTTTTTTCTTTGCATTTCTTTTTCCTTACGTCATTCTTTTGTTGAGTGGTTATGACTGCCATCTTATTGGATGATAGAGAATACGTACTACAAACTTTTGGCTCTTCACGACTTCTTAGGCAGTGAATGAAAGTACGTTGCTGATCCTTCTTGAATAATGGATTGAATCTTTTGAAGATTGGATGCAAACAGATTAACTGAACCGACTACCCTGCCCCAGGTTTGAAATTAAGGGTTTTTGCATTTTTGAAAAAGAAAACTCCTACTTCTAGGCTCGAAGGGGTTAGCGAGGGATTAGCTTCCTTATTTCACCGGTGTTTGGGAATTTGAAACAATGCCTGTACATCATTGGCAAGGTTTTAATTGAGAGCATACAACTGGAGAATTCAAGGTATCTGGTTTTCATCATCCTCCTTCCAATCTTTGGTAAAACAAAAGTTTGATAGAAATATTTTTATTATATATTTTAATAATGAAAGAAAATGAGTGAATACGAATGGATTGATTCAAAAGATTCATAAACATTTCATTAATCTTGCCAATTCAAAACAACAATGCTTACAAGCAAATACAAAAATCAACATGCAAAGAAAATACAACAGCGCTGAAACAAACAGGGGATTGCCAGCTTTAGGGAATTGAAAATGTCTTGATTTACTGCCTTCAAGAAACGCACCAAGAAGTCACTCGGGCGAGAGGTTGACATGCACCAACAGACTCCCTTCTGAAAAGGATATGCACCTCTTGTCGATCAAATATTGTACCTTGGCTTGAAAAGCTCTGCAGTCTTCAGTTGAATGCCCCATTGATCCAGCATGATATCCACATTGCTCATGTGGATTATACTCAGGCGGGTATGGCTCTGTCAATGGCTTGAGAGATTTGGGAACCACCAATGAGTGTTGAATCAAAGGTTGCAGAAGTTGAGTGTATGATAAAGGTACTGGGTGAAGAGGATCATTCCTTCTTTCTAAATTGTTGCGAGGCTTATGCGGACTCTGATGCTGATTCAGATATCCTCGTCTCTGGTCTTGCTGACTTGGACGAGAATTGTCCTTGATAAACGAAGTAGTGTCTTCAAATGAAAAAATGTCCTTCTCAATTAAATACTTCATAGTGCGTTTTAAGGCATAACAGCCTTCCAAATCGTGCCCTGAAGCACCATCATGGAATAGACAACGGACATTTGGATTGTAGTTTGCTGGGAGTGGATCCGGTAGAGGACCCAAAGGCTTTGGAACAACCAATCCTTCCTTCAACAATGAAGGATATAATTCTGTGTAGGTCATAGGGATTTTAGGGGTTGGAGGCCTTCTCCCTTGTCTTCTACTCTGATTTGAGACACCTTCAGGACAAGAATACCGAGCTTTCAATCTCTGACAAGTTGGCACTACTGGCGTACTAGGTACTACTAGTCGCTTGATGTGATGACTTTTAAGTTCCTCACACTCAATGCTGGATGTCATCTCTTCCGATCCGCCTCTTACTTCTCTTTTGCTTTCGCCAGCAGGAGTGACGACATTGAAATTCCAAGGTGGTGTCCTGATACTCTTGTGAGAAAGCGAAGACGCTCCATCAGTTATGCGCATGACCTGTTCTTTATGGTACAAAATTTTAAGAACCTTCATAGGTCTCTTTCCCTTCTTATCTCCTGGCTCAACAATCAAATTGTCTGCAATCGGCTCTCCTTCTTGGGGGACTAGCGACTTAATAACACTTTGTAAATCAAAACTCTGGCATTCTTCGATAGGGTGCCCCAAGGTTCCAGTGCGGTATCTATATTCAACCTCTGGATGGTCCTCTTCAAGGATTAACTTTTTTCTATGGATCAACCTTTGTACCCAGACTTTCAATTCAGGGCAAGTATTCAAATCATGTCCTACCACCCCTTTATGGAATTCACACATCGCATTCGTATCAGGGTTGTACCATGTATTTGGCGATGGCACAGGTTTGTAAGGAGTTATCAATGAACTTTGGATAAGTAGCGGGTAGAGCTTGCTGAGTGGAACATGAATGGGTTCATGGTGAACTTCACTCCCTTTGTTCTGACACTGCCCCTTATTTCGCTTTCGCTTCTTTTTCCGACCTTGAGAAGAAGATACCAGAGGATACTGAGGTATTGATTTGAAAATCAAAGGTTGACTTTGACCTAATAGGGTAGAGCCATGAGTTGGCAGATGAGGAGTTGTCACAGGGAAACACTCTTGACTCGAGGTAGCATCGAATTGAGGTAGGACATTAGCTTTCTCTGCTGCGACAATGGGCACAGGGCGACCCTCCTTCTTCAACAAAGCTTGTAAGGTTTCCAAGACCCACTCCATTTGCCTTTTCAAGGAAATAACCTCCCCTTTCAACAATTCTTGACTTCTTCTCAGTTCATCCACTGTTTCTTGAGACATAATTCTTAGTTTTGAACACGTGCCGGGAATCAAACTGCTGACCCAAGACAAAGGATAGAATGAGCTTACTCTGAAGGAGGAAAATGATATGCAATGTAGATGCAATGGTATGCGAAAGGATGCAATGCAAGGATGGTTTCAAGGAACTCAAAAAGTAAATGCAAACATCCAATTATAAAAACTTTTCCAAAAGGGATTATAAGCTGAAGTTTGTCTATGGTTAAACTTGTGATGTTTGCAATAGACGTCTCTTTGTTCCTTGAAGACCTTACTGAAATGATGCATACGATGCTGAGATGCAAAGATGCAAGGATGCGAGGTGTTACAAGTAAATCCGGAACAATCTTAATAGGTAGGCTTGTAAGAGATTGGTTGTACGTTTTACTACCCATAAATCCCGCTCACAAGATAGTTTTTACGGTGATGGTTTAAGGAAACTCAAGGTCACGGACGTTTATCGTATTAACGTCCCGCCGCAGGCTAGCTACATTGTGACGATAATAACGATAAGGTCTACCTTGAGTGGAGTTCTCATGCTAAGCTGATAAAGGGGCGAGCCCTCGGAGCCTAACATTACACAACTACCAAAATTGAAACAGGTCCTAGGGGATCCCAGAATCACAGCCCTTTCGTGAATCAGGTCACGCGACAGGCTAGCTGCGTTGCGACAAGATCTACGAAAAGTCTAACTATCTGGGGGAGCTTTCATGCTAGGCGTGCAAGGAGCAAGTCCTTGGAGACTAACACTAATAACATCCAAATCTAAACTTAGGTGTTCCCTCTGCGTTTTCCACCACTCAAATTTACTTGTAGAGTGACCCCAATACCCCACAGACAAAATAATATAATGAGGAAATAAAAGGAAAGCGATAAAAGCAATAAAAAACATAAATAACAAACATAGAGAAGACAAGAAAAGATAAGATCAAACAAATAAACGCACAAAGCTAAGTTAGGCTCGACTCTCTCTAGCATGGAGCTATCCCCAACAGAGTCGCCAACTGTCGTACCTCGAAAAATACGATCCTAGAATAAACAACAGAGTCGCCACCTAATTCTATTTATTCTACGAGAGAAAAGGGAGATATAGATACAACCTAAAGGAAGGATAAGAAATGGTTTACGAAACCAAATTCTAAGTTCGGGAGTCGGTTACGCAAGGGGAAGGTATTAGCACCCCTCACGTCCGTTGTATTCAACGGGAACCTCTTAGCTAAACTATGCAATTAAATGCTTGATTTTAAGTCTTTGTCTTCTAAATGATTGTTAATATGTTTGTTAAAGTTTTAAATTATTATTATTAAGACGGAGAAAAGATTAAATGTTTTTTATTATTGGTGACAGAGAGAAAAAGATTGATTTTTTTTAATAGGGTGCTCGCGAAGGATTAAAATCCTCGTGCCTACGTATTCCCTTGTGCAATGGGAAAGTCAGAGCTTCGTAGTTCGTGCGACTACGGTTTGTGATTTTTATTGAACGGTTGTTTAAAACGCATTCTACTGCTAAGCATTGGCTTATACTCGCGGTGGAGGCTGAAGCGCTAGCTTGTTCGAGAGATAGAATGATTTAAACAATGTTCGCTTTGAGAAAAGTGTTTGAATTTTGTTAAGATATTTTAAACGAAAGGGCGAATGAACCACGTCGCGTGGGGCTAGCCCAGGAGCGATTGCATTCCAAAACGTGCGGAGTGCTAGACTCCGGAGTTCTGTCTTTCGCTGATTAATTATGAAAATAATTTAAATTGGTTGGTAAGTTTTAAGATTGTTTTAAGGTATGAAAGATGCGAATGGACCACGTTGCGTGGGGCTAGCTCAGCTGCAATCCATTTTAGAACGTACGGAGTGCTAGACTCCGGAGTTCGGTTTTTTTCGTAATTTAATTTATAAAAATGATTTGAATATTTTGGTATATGAATGGTGATTGAACACATCACGTGGGGCTAGCCCAATAGCGGTCCAATCCAGAACGTGCCTGAATGCTAGACTCCGGAGTTCTATTTTCGTACGTTAAATTATGCGATTATGTTTCGAAATACGGGAGGCGAATGGACCACGTTGCGTGGGGCTAGCCCAGCTGCAGTCCATTTTAGAACGTGCGGAGTGCTAGACTCCAGAGTTCTTATCCCGTATTTAAAATTTTAAGTAAGTTGAATAATTGTTTGCTTTTCTAGTCGTTTTAAAATCGATGCAATTAATAGCAAAGGAGTGAACAAAACAATACGCGTGGGGCTAGCCCAGTTGTAGTTCGTTCTAGAACGTGCGGAGTGCTAGACTCCGGAGTTCTGTTCCTTGCTAAAATAAATTAAATGCGATAAGTATTGTGCAGATGGCGATCACTTAGTGACCGACTTACGTGTGTGCGGAGCGTAGGCGATATGAATTTACTTGGAGTCGGACCAAGAAAATTATTTATTTTTAACAGTTATTCTTAAAATGAACATATTTATTCTACCTAATCAACTATCGTCGTAATGCGAGAACAATATTTTAATTCATACAAATCATAGACTATCACCGCTCAATTAAATGAATCAATACAAATAAATTAAATAAAAATTAAATACGATAAAATAAATAAAAATAAAAGTTAAATAAATAATTTAAATACAATGTGTTTAATTAATTAACAAAAAATAATAGAAGACAATATAATGATAATAAATAATATCATAAAATAAATGGTTGTGTTTAAAAAAAAAAAAAAGAAAAAGCAAATAAACATAAAAGAAACAAAAGGTGGTACAACAGCAATCAGACTGGGCCGGGAAAGGCCCAAAACACGGATTGGGGCGGAAAAACCGACCGGGTCATGGGTCGACCCGGTTCGGTTGGTTTAGGGCATAGAGAAACTAGGGTTCTTCATCATAGCCATTCCCCTCAAAAATCCAGAAAATGCAACGACGAGCAAAAGGGAAGACGAACGACGACAACTCCGAAGGCCATCATGCCATGACATCACAACGTTCTTCTCCCAAAATTTCTCCCTCATGATTTTCATCTCAACACTCTTCCCTCAATCTCTCAGGATTTCACACATTCTTGCTCAGAACTCTCTCTCTCTCGCGAGCAACACTCTCATCCGTTCCTCTCAAATTTCTCAACCGCAATCTTCTCAATTGTCACCCCTCTCAGTCTCTCTCGAATCAGCTCGTATTTCTGGTTTCAAACTTAAACTTACAGGTTTTCGGTTTCGTTTCATGCCTGTGATGATTCGGATTTGTTTCGGAGAAATGTTGGATTTCGCGGGTGAGTGATGGAAGCGGCGCACTTATATGTGGTTCCGATTCGAGGTTGGTGTTTAGGTGGAAATATGGTTTTGCGAAGGTAGCTGAAGGTGGCTGGGCCGACGTTCGTCAGTGGTGATTTTATCGATGGTAATAGTGTTTGAGGAGGTGACGAAAGGGCGATTAGGGCTCAGTTTTAGTTTTGGAGATAGTGGGCGAGATGGAGGTCCTGTGTTCACCAAGGTTGGTTTCTTCGCGGTGTCGAGTGTTTGTATACCAGATTGTTTTCCCTCAGCAGTTTGTATTGTTAGTCTTCATTTAGTTCAGGCCTGGATGTTGGTAGTTTGAAGCTCAGAAGCAAGCTCATCTTGTCTTCATTCCCTCTTCTATTTGGCTGATCGGAGGTGCTTGGCTAGGTCGGTTTCTAGAGGATAAGAGAGGTGTCCGGTGTGAAGTCAGAATTCTTAGCATCAGCGTGGTCCTCCGTAAGTTTTTTTTTTAGAGCGGTGCAGTGGTTGTGGGATTTGTGAAGGGGTTTTTGGTTTTCTTCCAAAATGGTCTGGGTTGTTCTGAGTTTATCGTTCCTCAGTTCTCCCTCCCAATAGCTCATTTCTCTCAGCCTCTCTTATTCGCGTACCAATCCCAAACGTCATTCTTCTATCGTAAACAAAGAAAGAAAAAAAAATGGGAGAATGAAAGAAAGACTTACGAGCTCAGGTTCTAACCTGAGGAAAACTTCAAGGCGTGATGTTGATTATCAGTGTCGTTGATGACAGGTTCGGTGAACTCGGTTTTTGCTTCAGCCTTCGGATTGCTCGTGTTGGTGAGTTTTCGTCAGTTTCGATCACTCTGCCTCAGCTTTGTTTGTTTTAAACTCACAAGGTGATTGCCTCAGAGGCTTTTCAGACTAATCAACCATGTTTTCATTCTCCCATTATCTTTATGTTTTAGTGCATTACACTTGTGGATTGATGGTCTCGACGGTTTTGTTGAAGAAGACGCAGTAACGTTACGGGGCGATTTGTTTGAAAAAGTGACAAAGATGGCCGAAGGTAGCACTGTGAGCATGGTCAATTTGCAGTTGGGTGACGGAATCGTCTTCCTCTATAAAAATGAGGGTCGAAGTTTTTAGAGAAAGGCCTAAGACTCAATGTAAGTTCACCTGTTTCCCCTTCTGCTATTACTTTTGCTAGTTTTTGTGGCTGCACTGTTTCTTCTGTTTCATGGTTATGTGGTTAGGGTACTCTTGATTGTTTCTTTGTATTTTCTATGATGGCTGGAAATTTGGTGTAATTTTGGTGTGGTTTTGGTATTGTTTTGGTGTCGTTTTTGCTGTTATGTTTTGGTATTGTTTTTTTTATGTTTTTTGCGGCTTTTTTTATGTTTGATAAAACAATCCATTTTATAGCATGGGATTAGGGTTTTTTAGTTTGAAATTGAGATAACTTGCTAGCTAAGGGTTGACTGAGTTTTGGGGGGAAAACAAATGGGTTTGAGAGTGATGGGTGATAGCAGGGCAGAGCTAGAAATTGCAGCAGGTCTGCTGCACTTTGACTACCAATTTTGTTTGCTTGTGTAGTGTAAAAAAAAAGGAAAAAGTCTTGCTATTACTATGTATCTGCTGAACTTGGTCTGCTGTACTTTTGTGATTATTTAGTATCTTCATAAGCCCCTTTTTCAAAATAAAGTAATGTGACAAAGTGTGGATTGAATGGATTGATGAAAATGTATGATGGAATGTTTGGTTGTAGTTCTCTTGTGAAAAATGTATGTCTAAACTCAATAGGTTGTGATGAATATGGTTATGAATATTAATGTATATGAATATGATTGAATTGAAATTTATGAATGAATTGAATTGAAATAGTAAATATGTTTGAGATGCTTGAATGAAGAGTTTATGGATTGTAAAAAAGATGATGTGCTCTTGAATGCTTATGTGATGATACAAATTAGAAATTGATAGAATTTTGAATTAACATGATATTAATCCTTGTTTCTTTAATTTCATGTACATTGGATGGTATTGAAATGAGGATGGAAGAGGCATGAAGTTTGGGGATGAAGAACTCAAGCAAACAAAATGGGGTTGGATGCATTTGCTTATGATGAGAAACTTTGAACCATTTTTATTCAAGCAACACTTTTGTTTTGAATTTTGTAATTGCTAATTTTGTAGCTTGTAACTTGTATGTAACTTTGACAAAAGCTTGTAATTGAATTTGGTTATGAGTTTGAAAATTAGGAATGAACTTGAGATTGACAACTTGAAAATAGAAGTTTGGAATTTTTGTGGTTTGGAACAAACTCCTTTTTTTCATGAATTTGTAATGATCTTGGAATGAGATTTGACATTGAGTTCATGATGAATTTGAAATGCAATTAAAGCTTGAATTTAAACTTGAATTTACAAATGATGTGAGAACTTGAAATGGAAATTTGGAATATGAATTTGGAAAAGAAAAAAACTAGAAATAGAAAATATGAACTAAACTTGGGACAAAAATTGAAATTGGAAGATGAATTGGAGAAATGAATTTAAAAAGTAAAATTGAACTTAAACTTAATTTGAAGTTGGAAGTTATATAAAAATAGAAACATTTTTTTTTTAAAAATGAAATAAAATTGGAAGTAAAAATTGAGATAAAAATTTAAGAAAATAATTAAAAAAAATCAATTTAAAAATGAGAACTTGAAAATGAATAGAAGTTAAATTTAAAATGGATATATATATATATATATATATATATATATATATATATATATATATATATATATATATATATATATATATATATAAGAAAGAAATAGAGAATGAATAAAAACTAGTAATAGAAATTGAAACAAAAATTCTAAAAATAAGAAGTTAAAAATGGAATATAGAAATAGAACTAGAAAACAAAAGATAAGAATACAAAAATGAAATAAAAGTTAGAAATTGTCGCTCCCGATAGATGGGACTAGGCCCAGATAAAGGTACAGACGCGAACGGTCGGCGAGAGGGACAATGAGAACACATAGCCGTGAACTCACTGGAGATGAATAGAGTCTCCAGCTAGGCATTTTTATCCCGGAGGAAAGGCAATGCTGCATAAGCCTAGAAAGATACGGATAAGACGGTTGCGAACCAGAGAGACTGAGAAAGGGGGTTGGTTACAACCTGGGAAGGTATTAGCACCCAGATTGTCCGCCGTACTCGACGGGATCCACGCTTGAAAGATTTGTGTTTTAAAGGGGTAGTGTCAGTGCAATTTGTGTGTAAAAGAGCTGGAAAACAAAATGTACAGGTGTCAGTGTAAGAGAAAAGTGAAATATATAAGTGAAGTGTCTGTGTAAGAACAGGAGTGAAATGCTCAAGATCATGAGGCTAAAAGAATGAGGCTAGAAAGAGGGGGAATATACAGAGACTTTTGTTCGATAACTGTTAAGTTATGCCTACGTATCCTCTCGTGCAATGAGGAAGTCAGAACACCGTAGTTCGACCCAAAGAGACTGAAAGATGAATTGACTTGTGAACTGCTTGCTTGTCTATGCTCAAGTGTATGACCTGTCTGGCTCAGGTGCAAACTGTCTTGCATTAGACGGAAGAAGCGAGTTCTCGTTTATGAGTGAATGAGATGAGAAAAGAATCCCGAAGGAGACGATTATTGTTTGTTTTTGTGTTTTCAGTCTTTTATTGCTTTTGAATTTGTCATAAGTTAATGAGCTTGAGCCTAAACCGATGGATTTAGTAAACTCATCACATCTTCCCTCTGATTAGGGGTAATGAGAATACCTTAAGTGTGAAGTCAGATTCTCACACTTAATCACCTTTGGTATAGGATTAAGATCATTAACCGACTTGTGATTATTTAGATGTTTTTGTGGTTTTTGTTTAGTGTTAAGTAATGAGGTTAAGCCATAATCAGGGATTTAACAGACTCATTACACCATCCTAATAGAAGGATAATAGATGAGAATGTTAAGCTGAGGAAGGCTCCTCAACTTAATCCATGATTAGGGATTAAACTCATGACAAAACAAACCTTTTATCAAGTGGCTTTTAATTAATGATATGATGAAGAAATGTTTTTTAGGGTTTGTAAGACTACTTGAGGGGGACTTGTCCATTAACACTAGGGTTAGTCCTTCTTAACCAGTTAAGGAAGAATTAGAACCCTAATGCAAGGCCCAAGTTACAAGTATGATGTCTTGATACTTATTAAGTGAATTGATTAAGAGATTTAAACACATTAAGGGTTTAACACTTAGGATTAAAGTTATACACTCCATCCTAAGAGAAGGATGCAGGCATAAGCTTAATCACAAAGCCTTAAAGCCTTTAGGGTTTAGTCCCTGATTATGAGGTGAGAAGAGATGACTCAAAAGAGACACAAAGGTAAAAACTAAAAGGGGAGACTAATCAAAACCCTAATCTTGTCATGCTTGGTTGTTCCTAAGGTTTGTGAGGTTTGAAAGAACAATCTTCAATGGAACCACCAGGAAGCAGATGAAAGGATCAAGAGAAGCAAAGTGACTTGCTTCATTCAAGAAGTCAAGTCACTTGAAGAAAGAAAGTGGGAAGAGGAAGAATGAGCAAGCTCAAACTCAAACACATACAAAAATGCAGCATGGATGCAAGAGAGAGATGAGAAGAAAGTATGAGAAGTGAGGGCAAATTCACTTCTCAAAATCACTTACCACCTGAAAGGTTAGAAAGGGAATGCAATGCAATGCAAAATGGGATGAGATGACATGATGAGAAACAAAACCAGAAGCATTCACATGATGCTAATGATGATATGAGATGCTACAAACATGCGGCAGCACATGGAAATGATCATACAAGTTCATGAATGCAAATGAAGCAAGTTAGGAACCATGAACATACATGAAAAGTTATGAAGTGCACATGGCATACAACAAGGCAAATACATGATGCAATGATCAAACATGCTTTCAATATGTCTTATGATGTCAAATGAATCAAATGGATGCTTGAAATGTCATGGCAAGTCATGTTATGCAAGAGAATGTAAGATGGATGCACATGGAAGCCCAAATTAGGGTTTATGATCAATGCAACAAACAAAAATCAAAATCAGAAGCAAACCCTAAGATAAAAAATAGAAAATACCACTCAAAGGACCCCTAATCCTGTACTAAACCAATGCCCAAAGGAGAGGTCTCAACTCCTAACCACTTTTAAGTTATGATTTTCACAAGTTTTTTAGGGTTTTAGGGTTCCCAAACAAAAGAAATGCCAAACAAATGGAAAATGAAAGATCAAATCATGGCCATTTAATCTCACAAACTACATGACAAACACAATGCAATGCAAAAAGAATCAATGTCCAACTCTTCATGGATAGGCAGAAATGATTTTTTGAACTTTGGATCAAAATAATGCACAAAAATGATTTTAATTCAATGAACAATTCTCAAAATGCATCAAGATCAAAAAAGAAATTTGGTTTGAAGGTTGGACAATGTTTCTAAATGTCTTAGAACATTTCATGAATTTTTTGGTGATTTTTAAATACCTAAAAGTATTTTTAATAAATTAATTTCCATTAATCAATTAAAAATAAACTTTTAAATATTTAAAAATACTTTTTAAATGCTAAAAATGAAAATAAAAATATTTTTGTGTCATAAAAATTAATGAAACTCTTGAGAAAAAGTTTCATAATTTTTAAACAATTTTACTATTTTAAATAAATTATGGAAGTTGAATGACAAAAAAATGAAATAAAAATAAGATAAATGGAAAGTATTCAGATCCAATGGTGGAGATTTGAACTGGGTTTGAATGGGTTGACTGGCGCGCGAATCCAAGGGCTGTGGTTGGTCCTGATTAGATTTATTTAATTGTGATTAATTAAACTAAATAAAGGGGATTAGGGCAAATGAATAGATCTGAGCCATTCATGCGCGCGGGAAGTCAAAGAAGTCAAGCAATCCTACGCTCAAGATTCAAATGAGTTTAATGACCTGAGATTAGGGCAAAACAAATTCAGGTGACCGGAGGGGAGCTCCGGTCATCTTCCCCGGCGACCCCAAAACCCTAAAATACGATTCAGGCAACCATTCCTCAAATTAAAGCCAGGGAAACACTCCTCTACTCAAACCTCACTCAAATCAACTCTCAAAATGAATTTCTCATGCTTAAACTAAGAGAATCGAAGCCATGAAGATTCACGGGCAAAATTTCAGAGCCCTGGTAAATCCTCATTTCTCAACCATTTCAAATTCTAAAACCACCCCCATGACCAGTAAAGCATGCATAATCAATTTTTAACATAAAAATCAAGCTCTGAAAAGTTGAAAACTCGAAGCTACCTGAAGTGGTGAACTGTGAATCTGAGCTCTTCTGACCCTGCTTTGGTGCAAAATGCCTTCTCTGGACCCCTTGAAGCCAATGGAATGTTCACAACCTCTTGCTGGAGGCTATTTTGGAAGCTTGAGTTCTGATATGGCAGGTTTGGCAGTTGTGATTAGTAGGGTTTCAGGCTGCATTCATGGTGGATTCTGGTTCTTTTTTATGTGTTTGATTTGTTGGTGAAGAGAAATGGGGTGTTTGATGGCTGGAAAATGAGATTCGAAGAGAGAAGAGTTTTGGACAGTTTTGTGATATGCTATCTTCTGGCTAGCTTCAATGCTCAAAGGCTTGCTATATCATCTCCAACTTGTGTGGATAGACTGTGAGGCAGGTCAGTAGGGTGGCTGGATACTGTGCCAAGAGTATGGGAGCCTTTTGCAAAAAAGTCAAGTTTGTGTCCTTGAGAGCATGGGTCATGGCAGCAACTGTGTGAGGTCATGTCTTGCTCCAACTTGAGTTGAGGAGAGCCCTTGGATTTTTTGTAGCTGACTGCAACATATGGATGACAAGCTATGCTAGCTTTTGCAACTTGACAACTTGTGTTTTCTCATGAGTTTATGCCAAGTACATGAAACAATGCTTGCTGAATTTTGTCACATGATGTCTCAATTGGTCATGGCAATGTTTAGAGATCAGCTAGTGATCACATAATTCCTTGAAGCATGATTTTGCCAAGAAACCTCTTTTTGCATACTTATGAAAAATGCTTTATGGAACTTTGAAAATCAAGGCAAGCCATCCAAAATTCCTTGGGCCAAATCTGTTTTTGGGGTCATGTGTGATCATGTAATGCAGCTTTGAAGTCACTTTGAAGTTACTAGAATGCTTGGTTCATGAAATTGCAAGTTTTCTTTTTAGTGCATAACTTGAAAATTAGTGATTTTTGCCAACTTCAACACACCATAACTTTTGATCCAAAATGAATTAGGTCATGTTCTTGTACTTTTTGAAAAGGGAAAAATGTATTCTACAACTTTCATGACCAAAGTTTTTTCATTTGAAGCATTTTTGGATCAAAGAGCAAGGCTTGAAAAATGGCATAAAATGACATATTCTTGAAAAGTCAACCATGCCCTAAAAAGTCAACTTTTGCAAAAACTTGTAATTCTTGAATTTTGTGAACTTCAACCTTCTTCCATGATCAAATAAAGATCATATACACTCAAAATAATGAAGATCACCCCTTGGTTGGGTCATTGGGAGCCTCAGATGCCCTGATTTTACACTGACTTGTCTGAAAAGTCAACTCTTGATCAGATGACTTCCCCATGGAATTTCTTCATGAAAATTGATATGCATACTCCCTATACCATATAGAGACCCATGGAAACAAGAATGACCAAAAAATTTGGAGTTATGGCCTCTGAAACCAAAACCCTAATTTTAGGTCAACTGTGCAGTCAAACTTGGCTCTGCATCCACACCAATCCCAGTTCTTGTGATCCTTTTGCATTTTTGACTTTGAGAGGATGTAATATGATATAAGAACACACATAGACCCCTTTGAAGTGATTGTTGACATTTGGGGTGGCTCAAGAAGCTCTTGGATGGTTCAGATCACAAACCCTAGATGCAGATGACTTAGAAACTATGCAGTGACTCAAAATTGAGATATGAGATGATATGATTGTGTTTATGCATATGAGATGATCACCAGCCATGGTGTGAATGGGTGAGGGCAAATTTGGGGTGTTTACAGCTGCCCCTATTCAAACATGAGTTAGCTGTGCAGGATGTAAGCAACGGCTTAACAGGCAAGCGAGATAACTTGTGGTTGAATACCAAAGACAGTCCAAAATTTGCACTCACAGAATGAAGAAGAAAAGGGATATAGATTGTAAAAGGAAAATAAAGTATATTGTAAAGTGTGGGAAATAAAGCAATGACGGGAACGGCCGACATGCTGGGGATAAAAGGTAAAGCCAAGACGGGGACGGCCGACTAGCTGGAAAGATAAGATTATGATGGGGACGGCCATCAAGATAAAGCTGTAGAATTCTCTGGGGATCAATGAAACATGACGGGGACGGCCATCAAGTTCATAAAGCAAAGTAACTGACGATGGGGACGGCCATCGGGCTAAAAAGAAAAGGGACCACGACGGGGACGGCCATCGGGTTAAAGAATAAATGAAATAAACAGATGATGGGGTACGACCATCAAAGGTGAAGGACGATCACCTAGCAGGGGACGGCTGCTCTGTTGGGGAATAAAGGAATTATGATGGGGACGGCCATCAAAGGTGGAGGACGACCACCTGGCAGGGTACGGCTGCCGAAAATATCGCGACATAGGACGAATGCCGGATAAAAGGTCAACGATGGGGACGGCCATCGGATGAGCATGATGGAGGACGACCATCAAGAGGTGGAGGACGACCACCTAGCAGGGGACGGCTGCTCTCAGGGTTTACCATGACATAGGACGAATTCCAGATAACCAAAAATCAACAATGGGGACGGCCATTGGATAAAATTGATGAAGGACGATCATCAAGAGGTGGAGGACGACCACCTGGCAGGGGACGGCTGCCGAATATCAACGATGGGGACGGCCATCGGACGAGCATGATGGAGGACGACCATCAAGAGGTGGAGGACGACCACCTAGCAGGGTACGGCTGCTCTCAGGGTTTACCATAACACAGGATGAGTGTCAGATAAAGAAGAAAATTTGCTTTGTTGGCGATCTACTGGGGAGTAGTAAACACGGACGAGTGTTTATATCCAAGAAACAAAAGGTATAAGTGTTTGGTATTGTGTATAGATTAAAGATGCGGACGAGCATCCCTAAGACTATGATACGGACGAGTATCGGGTAGAAACAAATACTGACGCGTGTTCAAAGATGATGATACAGACGAGTATCAACTGGTTAACAGGGAACACGGACGAGTGTTGAATCTGAAGGGACTCTTCTGGGGAATATTAGACATAGGCGAGTATCTATATCCAAGAAGACAAAAGTGTTTGACACGGTGTATGGATTAAAGATGCGGACGAGCATCCTTAAAACTATGATACGGACGAGTATCATGTAGAAACAAACGCTTGACGCATGCTCTGAGATGATGGTACGGACGAGTACCAACGAGGTTAACAAAGAACAAGGACTAGTGTTGAATCTGTGGGGATATAAGTGGTATATACAAGATACGGACGAGTATCTGTATAAGTAATAACATGGGTAGTGAGTATGAGCATCGTATAGATGAGTGTTTATCTGCTGGGGAGAGTGACACGGACGAGTGTCAAGAGAGAAAAGTATAATATGAACAAATATCTGATATACAAAGTGTAGGTGACTGCGCTGGGGATATGACACGGACGAGTGCCAAGAAAGTGTATATAGGTATATGTGAGTGCAAAGAGGATGTCTTTGGCTTTCTGCTGGGATATGACACGGACGGGTGTCAAAATGAGTATATACTGGTGTTTGTGGTTGTGAGGCAGCTGCTTTTGCTGGGGACTCTGGTGGGGATTTTTTCTGTACGTTGATGAACTGTCATTATCCACAAGTGCTGATTTAAAGCATGGCCTATGATTATGCTATGCGTTGGATTTTTGCCGTAATGCTCCGTGTTAAAACGGAATGCTACGCTTTGTGGGTAAATATGATGCGAATGCTATGATTATGCAAAGATACCCAACCGGGATCCGGGTCCCACTGTTGCGAAGAGCTCTGGTCGATCTGCTTGAAAAGGACATCCCAGCCGGGGGGTGAGATCATTAGTAGGTCTGATGATATGATATCTGCTTGGGGATATAGGTCATTGATAGACCTATCCTTATAAATGAGAGACCCAGCTGGGGTTTGTAGAAGCTTTCTTCACTCTGTTGTGATCTTCTATGCGCTGCTCTTCTAGATAGAGGCTGAAACTCTGTGGGGAGATAGCTCTCTGACTTTTGTGCTCGGCTGAGGGCGAGATGGCAACTCGGCTGGGGAGAAAGAGAGGAATCACTGAAAGACCTCCCTAGAAATTCTGTTACGGTAGCTTCCTGACTCAGCCGGGGATATAGGTGCCTTCTGTGATGCCTGGCAATTCTGATGGGGATAAGCAACAAGTGGCAACTCAGCTGGGGGAAGTCACGGGAGGCAACTCAGCTGGGGAGAGAGCACTTCGGGTGTTAAAATTGAATGTTGGTTTGCCAGCTTGCTGGGATGAAGCTTACATGCCCCAAGTTGCGTTCTGGATACCTGCAATCCTGAAAAAGATAAAGAAACGCGCAAGATAATCCCGAGGTATCCCTTACTGGATTCCGTCATAGGAGTTAGGCACTTCTGAGAGTAAGTATATTTCCTGCAAGCATGTTTCTGTTCGAAGATAAACATCTGTATTTTATGCAATCAGTTTCCTTTAGACATCAGACATTTTTTGCAAATAAATGAAAATGTACAAGACGAGACATGACTGAAAATCTGATTTATTAATTCGTATGCCCTGAATTGGCGAGATACAGTCAAAGAAACAAATCCCCTGAGATGTGGAGATTGTTACAAATTGAGAAACAAAATGTTGGCAGTGTTGATGACGCTTTAAGGAGCTTCCTCTCTCGCTATGACTCGTATGACTTTTGACGCTCTTCTCATCTTGCTTTTTGAAGAATGTTGATTCTGAAAGAAGCTTGATCCTTAAGTTGTGAACGATACAGACGAATTCAGAATGCAGTTGTTCGCTTATTCCCTTGTTTTGCATGGATCGCCCTTTCGGGTTTTCAATCCATCGGGATACCCATTTTTGCCTGAGCTGTCCAATGCGGCTTTTCAACTCAGCGGGTGTACACATTTTTTTTGTTTATTTTCCCTTATTTTTGCCCGAGTCTTTTATTCTGTTTTTGACTCGCCGGGATGCCCTATTTTTGCATGGACTTACATTCTGTTTTTATGTCCAGCGGGTCATTTTATGCGAAGTATTTTTTAACTGCGTCTGAATTCACAGGGGACGGGAAATCTTCACCATCCATGGTGCTGAGCATCAGTGCTCCACCGGAAAAAACTTTCTTTACCACGAATGGTCCTTCATAGTTCGGAGTCCACTTGCCCCTGTGGTCTGTATGCGGAGGGAGGATTCTTTTCAACACAAGATCTCCCACTTGGTACCCCCGGTGCCTGACTTTCTGATCGAAGGCCCTCTTCATTCTTTTCTGATATAACTGCCCATGACATATTGCAGCCAATCTCTTCTCTTCGATCAGACTCAGTTGTTCGAATCGAGATCGGACCCACTCTGCTTCACTCAGTTTAACATCCATTAGTACCCGTAGAGAGGGTAATTCAACTTCAACAGGTAGGACTGCCTCCATACCATACACAAGTTGATACGGTGTTGCCCCAGTGGATGTCCTAATTGACGTGCGGTACCCATGCAAGGCAAACGGTAGCATTTCGTGCCAGTCTTTGTAAGTGACTACCATCTTCTGCACAATCTTCTTGATGTTCTTATTTGCGGCCTCAACAGCGCCGTTCATCTTTGGCCTGTAAGGAGAAGAATTGTGATGTTGAATTTTGAAGTCCCGGCACAGTTCTGCCATCATTTTGTTGTTTAGATTGGAACCATTGTCAGTAATGATTCGCTCGGGCACTCCGTATCGACAGATGATATCTCTTTTCAGAAATCTGGCTACCACTTGTCTTGTGACGTTTGCATATGAGGCTGCTTCAACCCACTTGGTGAAATAGTCAATGGCGACCAGGATGAATCTGTGGCCATTTGAAGCAGTTGGCTCGATCTTGCCAATCATATCAATGCCCCACATAGCAAAGGGCCAGGGTGAAGACATTATGTTCAAGGGATTGGGAGGCACATGCACCTTATCTGCATAGATCTGGCATTTATGGCATTTCCTGGCATAAGCACAACAATCTGCATCCATTGTGATCCAGTAATATCCTGATCTTAACAATTTCTTAGCCATGGCATGCCCTCCGGCATGGGTACCAAAAGATCCTTCGTGCACTTCATGCATCAACAAGTCTACTTCTGTCTTATCAACACATCTGAGGAGTACCATATCAAAGTTCCTTTTGTATAAAGACCCATCAGTGTTCAGAAAGAAACTACCAGCAAGCCTTCTTAATGTCTTCTTATCATTGGATGATGCCCCAGGTGGGTATGTTTGATCCTCCAAGAAGCATTTAATGTCATGGAACCAAGGCTTATCATCTTTGACAACATCTGCTGCGAACACATATGCTGGTCTGTCAAGTCTGGACACTGAAATCTGAGGTACAAAGTTGGCAGCTTGAACTTTGATCATGGATGAAATGGTAGCCAAAGCATCTGCAAATTGATTTTCGTCCCGAGGGATATACTCAAGCTTGACTGTTGTGAAGAAAGTCAATAACCTCCTTGTATAATCCCTGTAAGGTATCAGATGATCCTGATGGGTGTACCATTTGCCGTTGGTTTGATTGATTACCAGAGCTGAATCTCCGAATACGGTCAATGTCTTGATCCTGAGGTCAATGGCTTCCTCAAGACCCATAATGCAAGCTTCGTATTCAGCTTCGTTGTTAGTGCAGTTGAAAGTGAGTTTTGCCGAGAAAGGCATGTGAACTCCTTTAGGTGTAATGAGTACTGCACCAACACCACGACCATTCATGTTAACAGCCCCATCAAACATCATAGTCCATTCTTCTTTCGGGTCGGGCCCTTCAGTGTGAACAGGCTCTTCATGATCTTTTGCTTTTATGAACATGATGTCTTCATCAGGGAAGTCAAATCTCATAGGCTGGTAATCATCAATGGGTTGCTCAGCAAGATATTCAGATAGTACACTGCCCTTGATGGCTTTCTGAGAAGTGTACTGAATGTCATACTCTGTAAGGATCATTTGCCATCTTGCAACCCGTCCGGTAAGAGCTGGCTTCTCAAATATATACTTAACTGGGTCCATTTTTGAGATCAACAAAGTAGTGTGGGTCAACATATACTGTCTTAGTCGGCGAGCAGCCCACGCTAAAGCACAACAAGTTTTCTCGAGCAGTGAATAACATTGTTCACAGTCGGTAAACTTTTTGCTTAGGTAGTATATCGCATACTCTTTTCGACCAGACTCGTCATGCTGGCCCAACACACATCCCATCGACTCTTCTAATACTGTCAAGTACATTATTAGAGGCCTTCCTTCAACTGGCGGCATAAGGATTGGAGGTTCTTGTAAGTATTCTTTGATCTTGTCAAAAGCCTTCTGGCAGTCTTCATTCCACCTGACCGTCTGTTCTTTTCTTAACAACTTGAACAAGGGTTCACAGGTAGCCGTAAGGTGGGATATGAACCGTGAGATGTAGTTCAATCGACCTAAGAACCCTCGAACTTCTTTCTCTGTCTTCGGTGCAGGCATCTCTTGGATGGCTTTGACTTTATCAGGGTCAACTTCAATCCCTTTCTCGCTTACGATAAAACCCAGCAGCTTACCAGATCTCACCCCGAATGTGCATTTGTTGGGGTTCAACTTCAATTGGTACTTCCTCAGACGCTTGAATAACTTCAGTAGATTCTCCAGGTGATCTTCCTCTGTAAGGGACTTGGCAATCATGTCATCCACATAACACTCGATTTCCTTGTGGATCATATCGTGGAATAATGTTACCATAGCCCGTTGATATGTTGCACCAGCATTCTTGAGCCCAAATGGCATAACCTTGTAGCAGAATGTGCCCCAGGGTGTGATGAATGTTGTCTTCTCCATGTCTTCAGGTGACATCTTAATCTGGTTGTATCCTGAAAATCCATCCATGAAGGAGAATACCGAGAACTGAGCCGTATTATCCACCAATACGTCAATGTGAGGTAAAGGGAAATCATCTTTCGGGCTGGCTCTGTTCAGATCCCGGTAGTCAACACACATTCTTACTTTGCCGTCTTTATTTGGCACAGGTACTATATTAGCAACCCATGGTGGATAGCTAGTTATAGCAAGGAACCCGGCGTCCCATTGCTTTTGTACCTCCTCCTTGATTTTCATTGCCATGTCTGGACGAGTGCGGCGCAACTTCTGTTTGACCGGCGGGCATTCTTCTCTCAAAGGCAGCTTGTGCACAACAATGTCGGTGTCCAACCCTGGCATGTCTTGATAAGACCAAGCAAACACGTCCACATACTCTTGAAGCAGGTCAACCAATCGTCTCTTCGCTGAGTCTTGTAGGCAGGCCCCGATTTTAACCTCTTTCACGTCTTCATCTGTACCAAGATTAATCACTTCGACCTCCTCCTGGTGAGGAGTAATAACCTTTTCCTCTTGTCTTAACAACCTGGCTAGCTCTTCAGGAAGCTCATACTCTTCTTCAACCCCTTCATCGGCTTGATTGATTGGATTGTCAAAGTCATACGAAGTCATAGCCGTGCTGTTGTCGGTGCTGTCTGGAAGGCACACTCTGCAAGGGTCCAGTTTGTTCATTTTAGTGATTTGATTTTAATCTTGTTTTAGAAAAGTGAAATAAAGTTGTCATTTTGGAAACACTGCCATTTATTTTTTTGTACAAAAAGAAAAATGGAAAAACAGTGAGCGGAAAAGAAAAAAGACTCGTTTGCAAAAAGATGTCTGATATTTCATTGATTAATCTTGTTTGCACAAAAAGTACAGATGGCCCGATTACAAAATGAGTCTTGTCATCTTGGGCAAGATGCAAGACTTTGATGCATGCTATAAAAATACAGGAAATAATAATTACTCTGCATGAGTAACTCTTATAATTTCCTGGGAAGACCAGTTTGAGATACTGCTCCCCGGGATCTTTGGACGAATCCAGCTTTCCAGGTTGCGTTCTTCTTCCAGCTCGTCTTCCAGACAGTTGACAGCATCAGGGGTGAGCATCCCCCCACTCACAAAGTTGGGCTCCTTCGCAGCCTCTGATTGATCTTGTTGAGTTGGTTTGTAACCCAACCCAAATCTGTCCTCTTTCTTCTCCACCGATAACAGTTTGCCCCAGCCTTGGGCGTTTCCTCCCTCAACAACCTTCCGGGCTTGTTGGTATGATGATATTGAAGTACCAGGCACAGCAGATGTTTCATTCACATTCAAGGCCTCGAACCCCTGACTCATTGTTTCATGGATCTCCCCGTCCATCTCAATATACTTATAGGTAGCCAGGTGGCTGACAAAAATATCCTCCTCTCCACAGATTGTAACGATTTGACCCTCCCACTCATATTTTAACTTCTGGTGAAGGGTAGAGGTCACGGCGCCAGCGGCGTGAATCCATGGCCTACCCAATAGACAGCTGTAGGCAGGCTGTATATCCATCACGTAGAAGGTCGTTTTGAAGGTCTGCGGGCCAATCGTTATGGGCAACTCAACCTCCCCCAGAACCGATCTCTTTGAACCATCAAAGGCTCTCACCACCAGGTTGCTGGGTCTTAACGCCAACCCGTCATATTCTAGCTTCACCAGGGCCTTCTTAGGTAAGACATTGAGGGATGACCCCGTGTCTACCAGCACATGGGAAAGGACAGCACCTTTACATTCCATGGTTATGTGCAAGGCCTTGTTATGGTTGCGGCCTTCCGTTGTCAAATCAGTATTGGTGAACCCTAGTCCGTGACTAGCATTAACATTTCCAACTACAGCTTCCAACTGATTGACAGTGATCTCTTCAGGCACGTAAGCTGCGTGCAAAACCTTGAGTAGTGCATTCCGATGGGCTTCGGAGCACATAAGCAATGATAGGATTGAGATCTTGGAAGGCGTCTGATGAAGCTGATCCACTATTTTATAATCACTCTTCTTGATGATTCGCATGAACTCATCAACCTCTTGATCGAAGGGTGTTTTCAAAGCTTCTTTAACAGTCTGTTCTTCCTGCACCAAGCTTTTTCCTTTTGCCTTAGCAGCAGCTTCTGCTTCGGCAGTGGGTCTCTGAATTTGTGGAGCGAAAAGACGTCCGCTTCGGGTGAAGCCTCCGCCTCCTCCCACATTGTCAATTTGTGGTGCAGGGGTTGATGATTCAAAAGTGATTCTTTGTCCTTCACAGTACAGGTCAGAGCCGTAATGCCAGGGGATGGCATTACTACTTTCATAAGGTACTGGTCCAGGCACCGTGATAGTGACTGGACTGGTTGCAGCTGCGGAAGGGATTGTGATAGTCTGTGGATCGTAATAAATTGTAACTGGTGCTCTGATGGGAGCAACACTTTCTGAGTTGTAGGCAGAGTTGTTTTCTGGATCGTAAAATATTGTGACAGTTGAGACGTCTTCAGAGTTTGTTGCTGATGTTGTAGGAGACATTGGTGGAAGGATGGATGTTGTTGTTGTAGGAGTTTCAAAATGATGTGGTGCTGGAGTTGTAGAAGGAACATTTGTTGATATCTGGTCAGTTGAAATGACAGATGAAGTACTTGTTGATGAAACCGAAGAATTGTCGGGAACAATGGTTGTTGCAGTTGTAGGAGGTTCTGGAATTGTTGCTGGTGAGATTGCTGGATTTGTAGGAAATGATGTGGTGATTTGAAGTTGGCCACTCTGAATGAGACCATCTATGCCGTTCCTCAGGTTATCGCATCCATTTACCGAAATATTGCAGTAAGCACACCCCAACTCACACCCCGGGAACATTTGACATTCGAGGAGCTGAGCCTTAATTTCCACCAACGGCGTCCGGATCTGACCCACACTGGTTATTAAATAAGACAGCTTGTCTTCTTCAATAGCGTTAATCCTGGGACCACCGTGGTTTGGCATGGGGTTCTTATTGACATTAGGTGGTGGTGCGAAATTCAGAGCTTTTGAGTCCACCAGGTCTTGTACCTTCATGTGCAAGGCTCTGCACTTTTCTGTACTGTGGCCAGGTGCATTTGAATGAAAAGCACATCTGGCGTTGGAGTCATAATTCCTAGGTAGACTGTTGGGATCTGGAGGTTCCAATGTCCTTAGCTCAACTAGGTTGAGTTTCAGGAGTTGTGGCAGCAATGTAGCATATGGCATAGGGATCGGATCGATTACCCTGTTGGCTTGAGAAGGCCTCTGTTGGAATGGCCTTTGCTGGTTATTGTTGTTGGTGTTACTGTTGTTGTAATTTCTCGGAGGATACTGATTCTGTTGATGGTACTGAGGTTGTTGCTGATAGTTTTGTTGCGGAGGTTGATAAGTTGGCTGAGGATGAGCTGGAGCGGGAATGGTGACTGCTGCCACTGATCTGTGAACATATTAGGGCCTGCCCCTGTTGGTGTGGATGGCATTGGTCTCGCCAGTTCTTCTTGGGCCTGCAAAAGGCTTTCTTGTACTACTGGACGAGCTTGCACCGTTGTCTGAGATCTTGCCCATTTTTAATAGGCTCTCAATTCTCTCCCCAGCTATGACAACATCTGCAAAGCTAGTGGAAGAGAAAGCAGCCAGCCTGTCAATATATGTTCCCTGGAGGGTGTTCATAAACATATCTGCCATTTCCCTCTCAGACATAGGTGGCTGAACAGCAGCAGCCAATTGCCTCCATCTCTGGGCATATTCTCGGAAGCTTTCCCTTGACGATTGTGACATTCCCATTAGGAGGGTCCTGTTGGGTGCCATATCTAAGTTGTACTGATACTTTCTGATGAAGGCCTCTGCCAGGTCCTTCCAACACCTGATAGTTGCCCTCGTCAAGTGAGAGTACCATTCTCTTGACGCTCCTGTCAAGCTATCCTCGAAATAGAACATCCAGAGCTTCTCATCCATAGTATAGGCCTTCAGCCTCCCCAGAAATGATTGTAAATGAGTCCGGGGGCATGAAGTCCCGTTGTATTTTTCAAAACAAGGAGGCTTGAACTTATGGGGAATCCTGACCCCGTCTACCAAGCCCATGTCCATGACATCGAAACCCAAAGAGTTTTGAGACTCTAAGGACCTCAATTTCTCAGCTATCTCGTCCAGCCTTCTATCATAGGCTTCTTCCCCAGCACCCATTATTGTGAATTGATCCTCTTGGGGGTCTTCTTGCAGTACCCTGGCTGCAGTGGCAGTCCCCTGAACATTCGCAGGGATGTTGACCTCAGGATGAAGATGGGGGCCAAATACAGGGGGGTTAACGTGAGGTTGGACCCTTTCGTTGTTGCTTGTGCCAGCAGTTCCTATATGTGGATCCTCTTGATTCTGCCTTTCCACCATGGCCCTCAATCTTTCCTGGCTCTGAGCCATGTTGTTCATCACTTCCATAAACTGAGTCATCTGGTTCCTCATTTCCAACCTCTCGTTGGTCATTTGGTTTCTGACCTCAGTAAGGTCCTGCTGCATCTGATCCATTTGAATGCCCGGAAGGTTGTTACGGGTCGGATAACGGTGCGGACGGTTGAGGGGAAATACCCGGCGCCGAGCAATAATTCCTGAAGATCACAATAGAGTTAGTAGCAATAAAACAAAAACCTACAAAACAAACAAAAGGGTTAGTATGCAATGCAGTATGCTCATTTGTTTTCAAGGTATCCGGCTTGGCATTCAGTTTTGACCCTTCCAGACCCTTGAAGATGCTGTTGATGTTGCTTTCGAAGTAAACTCGGATGGAACAAACTAATACATGTATTACAAAAGCAAAATGGTACATAGTTCGTTTACAAATACAAGCCCTCTGAGGGGTCAAAATATACCATAAGAAAATAAAAAGTACATGGAATGAAAGCAACAACAAACAAATGGTCAAACACCAAGACCAAACTCATCCTCACGAACTTCCTTGAGAAGTGCTTCGATCACAGGATCAGCCGGACGCTCCGTGAGATTCCTGATGAGGAGATTCCGGGTCGTAACGGCTGCTGTTAGTTTCTTGTGCTGGCTTTGGTCCTTTGACCTCTTCACTCCGGCTTTGATCTTCAGCTCTGATATCTCCCTCTGGGCTGCTGCCAGGGCTTCCTGCTGTTCTTTGGCACTAGCTTCCAGTTGCTCCATCTTGTCTTGAACTCTCTTGTCCTCCAGAGTACGAGCTTCGGTGATCCTGACCCACCTAGCCTGACTCTCCTTCAGATAAAAGTCTGTCCTTGCTCTCTGGAACTGGGCTTCCTTGCAAGCATTCTTCAGAATTCGTTCTCCAGCTTTAGAATTTTTGATATAATCCCCAGACTTCTCAATCTTAACCAGATGCTCCACTCTCAACTTCTCTAGCCTCTCAATCTCCATCCTGCCATCATTCCTCTCCCGGAGAGTCTTCTGCAAAGCCTGAGTTAACTTCTCATTTCTTTCCTTCAAGCTCTCGAACTCCTCCAAACTGATAGTGGCAGGGGGTGGTGCTGAAGATGACTCAGGCATATCTTCTATGGTAAAGGGCATCCCGGAGAATTGAGCCCTGGCACGGGACCACTCATAATATTGTGCTGATGCCACATTGCTGCACTTCCCCAAAATGGTTATTCCCTTGGTTTGAACATTATCCCAGGCCCAAGCAGCCTGCCTAACAATAGCCAGATTAGGCTTGTTCTCACAATAAAGAGTCTCAACCAAGTCCTGTGCCTTAGGAGTGTGGACCAGTGCATAACCCAGTTGTCTTCTAAACAGCAGAGGGTTGTAATTAATACTACCCTTAACTCCTATTAGGGGCACATTGGGAAAATGCCCGCAGCTGGTGATGATATCCCTGCCCTTGGTGCTTTGGGTGCACCATCTGATATCGGCTGAAGTTAGAGCAGTGAGTCTCTTAGCCCAGTTTTTCTGCTGATGAGGATTCAAAAATGCATCTGTCCTGGGTAGATGCCTGAGAAGCCAAGTATGGAACAATGGAGCACAACATCTCACTAATCTTCCCCTCTGCTTTTCATTCCTCTGATGCACTGAGTAGTAGAGGTCTCCCAATAAAGTGGGCACTGGGTTCTTCAGGATGAAAAGATGGATTGCATTCTTGCTAATGAATCGAGGCTCATCTGCAAACAATACAATTCCATATATGCTCAAGGCCAATAAAGCACAGACAACTTTCCACTCTCCTAAAGAAGCTTTCAGGGTAGCTTGAGAGATCAAGAAATCCAGATGAAAGCCAGGGATTCCAGCTTTAGAAGTCATATGCTGCTCAATCAGGACAGGTTCCAGATGCAAAGCCTTTGCTACTTCTCCATTACCAGGAAAGACCATTTCAGGGTTGAAAGGGACTCCACCTTTGATGGGTATACCGATCAATGATGAGTATTCTTCTAATAGAGGGCCTAGCTGAAAGTCCTGAAAAGTGAAGCATCTCAGTGGGGGATCATAAAATTGAAGGCAAGTGTGGATCAGGCTTCTCTGTGAAGGGTCCAGATCCACAACCATATCAAGTATATCTCCATAATGTTCCCTGAACAATGGTGTGTGATCTGGAGTGATCAGGGTTTGAATCCTCCTGATGTCAGATAGCTCTGGCTGGAAGAAGTGGTAGGTGATGTTGCTCTTTTTAGGAGTCATGATGCTGAAGATGAGTGAAGACAGGTGCTGATGATAACACTGAAGAATGGGCCACTGATTGGCTGGTGCAAGTGACTGAAGCAGATAGCTGATAACTGAGGCAGATGTTGATGAAGATAGGTCAAATACTGAAGATAGGGTCAAAACCAAACCAAAAGAATGAAGATGGATACCCTGAAACACAAATAAGCAAATGTCAATATGATGCGATGAGTATGTATGCAAATGATATGCAAGGGTTTGTGACTGAGCTGGATCTGATCAAATGCCCTGATATAGGTCCAAGTATGTTCAAGAAATCCAGATGGAGGTCTATAAATCCAGTAACCAAGGTGGGGGGCTCAAATAAAGAGCCACATGTCCAGGGTTTTAGAATCACAAGAACTGTTCCAACATGAAGTATTCTTAATCAAGTCAAAGTAACAGGGTATTCTGAGGTCAAGGTACCTGCAAACCTGTAAACAGCCCAACCCCCTCACAAGTGGTGTTCTAAAACAAGGATCCTCAGACTTGGATCAGTTATGAGAAGTGTAAACACTTCTAACCCGGAGGTACAGTGTTTACAATAACCATAAAAGTTCCTCCTCTAATTCACCTCAGTTTCTGAAGGTCAAAACTAAAGGTCATCCAGACTTAGCAGGCTTCCCAGATAGCCCTAGCATTGCAGGAAATCTGCAACACAGAGTTCTCAAGAAGAAACCCATATCTGAACCGTGTTTCATATTCCCGCACCAGACCGAGATGGAATGGGAAAGAATATGATTCACTCTAGCCTAAGTGTCACTCAGGTCCCAGGCCTAGGACCTTAACTCTCAATGGAACACCCACCCACCAAAGCAAAACCAGATCCAGCCAGACAGCATGACAGTATGATATATGTAAAGCAGTAAAGAAAGTAATAAAACAAACTGTACATAAAGCAATAAATAAAATAAATACACAAGCACAGATAGCACATAACACCCCAGTAAACACAAATCAATCAAGCGCTAGGAGGAACCCACAAAAAGAACCAGAAGCCCTGGTTGCAAAATAAGGTGTCCCCAGCAGAGTCGCCAAGCTGTCGCTCCCGATAGATGGGACTAGGCCCAGATAAAGGTACAGACGCGAACGGTCGGCGAGAGGGACAATGAGAACACATAGCCGTGAACTCACTGGAGATGAATAGAGTCGCCAGCTAGGCATTTTTATCCCGGAGGAAAGGCAATGCTGCATAAGCCTAGAAAGATACGGATAAGACGGTTGCGAACCAGAGAGACTGAGAAAGGGGGTTGGTTACAACCTGGGAAGGTATTAGCACCCAGATTGTCCGCCGTACTCGACGGGATCCACGCTTGAAAGATTTGTGTTTTAAAGGGGTAGTGTCAGTGCAATTTGTGTGTAAAAGAGCTGGAAAACAAAATGTACAGGTGTCAGTGTAAGAGAAAAGTGAAATATATAAGTGAAGTGTCAGTGTAAGAACAGGAGTGAAATGCTCAAGATCATGAGGCTAAAAGAATGAGGCTAGAAAGAGGGGGAATATACAGAGACTTTTGTTCGATAACTGTTAAGTTATGCCTACGTATCCTCTCGTGCAATGAGGAAGTCAGAACACCGTAGTTCGACCCAAAGAGACTGAAAGATGAATTGACTTGTGAACTGCTTGCTTGTCTATGCTCAAGTGTATGACCTGTCTGGCTCAGGTGCAAACTGTCTTGCATTAGACGGAAGAAGCGAGTTCTCGTTTATGAGTGAATGAGATGAGAAAAGAATCCCGAAGGAGACGATTATTGTTTGTTTTTGTGTTTTCAGTCTTTTATTGCTTTTGAATTTGTCATAAGTTAATGAGCTTGAGCCTAAACCGATGGATTTAGTAAACTCATCACATCTTCCCTCTGATTAGGGGTAATGAGAATACCTTAAGTGTGAAGTCAGATTCTCACACTTAATCACCTTTGGTATAGGATTAAGATCATTAACCGACTTGTGATTATTTAGATGTTTTTGTGGTTTTTGTTTAGTGTTAAGTAATGAGGTTAAGCCATAATCAGGGATTTAACATACTCATTACACCATCCTAATAGAAGGATAATAGATGAGAATGTTAAGCTGAGGAAGGCTCCTCAACTTAATCCATGATTAGGGATTAAACTCATGACAAAACAAACCTTTTATCAAGTGGCTTTTAATTAATGATATGATGAAGAAATGTTTTTTAGGGTTTGTAAGACTACTTGAGGGGGACTTGTCCATTAACACTAGGGTTAGTCCTTCTTAACCAGTTAAGGAAGAATTAGAACCCTAATGCAAGGCCCAAGTTACAAGTATGATGTCTTGATACTTATTAAGTGAATTGATTAAGAGATTTAAACACATTAAGGGTTTAACACTTAGGATTAAAGTTATACACTCCATCCTAAGAGAAGGATGCAGGCATAAGCTTAATCACAAAGCCTTAAAGCCTTTAGGGTTTAGTCCCTGATTATGAGGTGAGAAGAGATGACTCAAAAGAGACACAAAGGTAAAAACTAAAAGGGGAGACTAATCAAAACCCTAATCATTGTCATGCTTGGTTGTTCCTAAGGTTTGTGAGGTTTGCAAGAACAATCTTCAATGGAACCACCAGGAAGCAGATGAAAGGATCAAGAGAAGCAAAGTGACTTGCTTCATTCAAGAAGTCAAGTCACTTGAAGAAAGAAAGTGGGAAGAGGAAGAATGAGCAAGCTCAAACTCAAACACATACAAAAATGCAGCATGGATGCAAGAGAGAGATGAGAAGAAAGTATGAGAAGTGAGGGCAAATTCACTTCTCAAAATCACTTACCACCTGAAAGGTTAGAAAGGGAATGCAATGCAATGCAAAATGGGATGAGATGACATGATGAGAAACAAAACCAGAAGCATTCACATGATGCTAATGATGCTATGAGATGCTACAAACATGCGGCAGCACATGGAAATGATCATACAAGTTCATGAATGCAAATGAAGCAAGTTAGGAACCATGAACATACATGAAAAGTTATGAAGTGCACATGGCATACAACAAGGCAAATACATGATGCAATGATCAAACATGCTTTCAATATGTCTTATGATGTCAAATGAATCAAATGGATGCTTGAAATGTCATGGCAAGTCATGTTATGCAAGAGAATGTAAGATGGATGCACATGGAAGCCCAAATTAGGGTTTATGATCAATGCAACAAACAAAAATCAAAATCAGAAGCAAACCCTAAGATAAAAAATAGAAAATACCACTCAAAGGACCCCTAATCCTATACTAAACCAATGCCCAAAGGAGAGGTCTCAACTCCTAACCACTTTTAAGTTATGATTTTCACAAGTTTTTTAGGGTTTTAGGGTTCCCAAACAAAAGAAATGCCAAACAAATGGAAAATGAAAGATCAAATCATGGCCATTTAATCTCACAAACTACATGCCAAACACAATGCAATGCAAAAAGAATCAATGTCCAACTCTTCATGGATAGGCAGAAATGATTTTTTGAACTTTGGATCAAAATAATGCACAAAAATGATTTTAATTCAATGAACAATTCTCAAAATGCATCAAGATCAAAAAAGAAATTTGGTTTGAAGGTTGGACAATGTTTCTAAATGTCTTAGAACATTTCATGAATTTTTTGGTGATTTTTAAATACCTAAAAGTATTTTTAATAAATTAATTTCCATTAATCAATTAAAAATAAACTTTTAAATATTTAAAAATACTTTTTAAATGCTAAAAATGAAAATAAAAATATTTTTGTGTCATAAAAATTAATGAAACTCTTGAGAAAAAGTTTCATAATTTTTAAACAATTTTACTATTTTAAATAAATTATGGAAGTTGAATGACAAAAAAATGAAATAAAAATAAGATAAATGGAAAGTATTCAGATCCAATGGTGGAGATTTGAACTGGGTTTGAATGGGTTGACTGGCGTGCGAATCCAAGGGCTGTGGTTGGTCCTGATTAGATTTATTTAATTGTGATTAATTAAACTAAATAAAGGGGATTAGGGCAAATGAATAGATTTGAGCCATTCATGCGCGCGGGAAGTCAAAGAAGTCAAGCAATCCTACGCTCAAGATTCAAATGAGTTTAATGACCTGAGATTAGGGCAAAACAAATTCAGGTGACCGGAGGGGAGCTCCGGTCATCTTCCCCGGCGACCCCAAAACCCTAAAATACGATTCAGGCAACCATTCCTCAAATTAAAGCCAGGGAAACACTCCTCTACTCAAACCTCACTCAAATCAACTCTCAAAATGAATTTCTCATGCTTAAACTAAGAGAATCGAAGCCATGAAGATTCACGGGCAAAATTTCAGAGCCCTGGTAAATCCTCATTTCTCAACCATTTCAAATTCTAAAACCACCCCCATGACCAGTAAAGCATGCACAATCAATTTTTAACATAAAAATCAAGCTCTGAAAAGTTGAAAACTCGAAGCTACCTGAAGTGGTGAACTGTGAATCTGAGCTCTTCTGACCCTGCTTTGGTGCAAAATGCCTTCTCTGGACCCCTTGAAGCCAATGGAATGTTCACAACCTCTTGCTGGAGGCTATTTTGGAAGCTTGAGTTCTGATATGGCAGGTTTGGCAGTTGTGATTAGTAGGGTTTCAGGCTGCATTCATGGTGGATTCTGGTTCTTTTTTATGTGTTTGATTTGTTGGTGAAGAGAAATGGGGTGTTTGATGGCTGGAAAATGAGATTCAAAGAGAGAAGAGTTTTGGACAGTTTTGTGATATGCTATCTTCTGGCCAGCTTCAATGCTCAAAGGCTTGCTATATCATCTCCAACTTGTGTGGATAGACTATGAGGCAGGTCAGTAGGGTGGCTGGATACTGTGCCAAGAGTATGGGAGCCTTTTGCAAAAAAGTCAAGTTTGTGTCCTTGAGAGCATGGGTCATGGCAGCAACTGTGTGAGGTCATGTCTTGCTCCATCTTGAGTTGAGGAGAGCCCTTGGATTGTTTGTAGCTGACTGCAACATATGGATGACAAGCTATGCTAGCTTTTGCAACTTGACAACTTGTGTTTTCTCATGAGTTTATGCCAAGTACATGAAACAATGCTTGCTGAATTTTGTCACATGATGTCTCAATTGGTCATGGCAATGTTTAGAGATCAGCTAGTGATCACATAATTCCTTGAAGCATGATTTTGCCAAGAAACCTCTTTTTGCATACTTATGAAAAATGCTTTATGGAACTTTGAAAATCAAGGCAAGCCATCCAAAATTCCTTGGGCCAAATCTGTTTTTGGGGTCATGTGTGATCATGTAATGCAGCTTTGAAGTCACTTTGAAGTTACTAGAATGCTTGGTTCATGAAATTGCAAGTTTTCTTTTTAGTGCATAACTTGAAAATTAGTGATTTTTGCCAACTTCAACACACCATAACTTTTGATCCAAAATGAATTAGGTCATGTTCTTGTACTTTTTGAAAAGGGTAAAATGTATTCTACAACTTTCATGACCAAAGTTTTTTCATTTGAAGCATTTTTGGATCAAAGAGCAAGGCTTGAAAAATGGCATAAAATGACATATTCTTGAAAAGTCAACCATGCCCTAAAAAGTCAACTTTTGCAAAAACTTGTAATTCTTGAATTTTGTGAACTTAAACCTTCTTCCATGATCAAATAAAGATCATATACACTCAAAATAATGAAGATCACCCCTTGGTTGGGTCATTGGGGGCCTCAGATGCCCTGATTTTACACTGACTTGTCTGAAAAGTCAACTCTTGATCAGATGACTTCCCCATGGAATTTCTTCATGAAAATTGATATGCATACTCCCTATACCATATAGAGACCCATGGAAACAAGAATGACCAAAAAATTTGGAGTTATGGCCTCTGAAACCAAAACCCTAATTTTAGGTCAACTGTGCAATCAAACTTGGCTCTGCATCCACACCAATCCCAGTTCTTGTGATCCTTTTGCATTTTTGACTTTGAGAGGATTTAATATGATATAAGAACACACATAGACCCCTTTGAAGTGATTGTTGACATTTGGGGTGGCTCAAGAAGCTCTTGGATGGTTCAGATCACAAACCCTAGATGCAGATGACTTAGAAACTATGCAGTGACTCAAAATTGAGATATGAGATGATATGATTGTGTTTATGCATATGAGATGATCACCATCCATGGTGTGAATGGGTGAGGGCAAATTTGGGGTGTTTACAGAAATGAGAAATATAAATTAAATTTAAAATGGAAGCTTCGAAGTGAAAAGAAATAAAATAAATAAATCATGAGAAACTCGAAAAATGAGTTGAAAGTGACAGAAAAACAAATCTTGGAATTTTTCCGTTAAATGCAACGAAAGTATGATGAGAGCAGTTATGGGTAAAATTTGGGGTGTGACACATTGGTTCAAGGTCATCTGCATCTAGGGTTTGTGATCTGAGCAATCCCTGAGCTACCTGAGCCACTCCAAAGGTCTTCAATCATCTCAAGAGGATCCATGAATGTTAAAGCATCATATTATATCCTCCCAAGATCAAGGAAGTCAGAAAATCAGAAGAACTGGGAAAGGCATGGAAACAGAGCCAAGCTTAATTGCACAGATGACCTAAAATTAGGGTTTTGGTTTCAGAGACCATAACTCCAAATGTTTTGGCCATTCTATTTTCTATTGGTCTTTATATCTTATAAGGATCATACATTCCAATTTTCATGAAGAAATTCAATGGGGAAGGCATCTGATCAATAGATAACTTCTTGAGCAAGTCAGTGTAAAATCAGGGCATATGAGGCCCCCAATCATCCAACCAAAGGGTCTTCTCCATCATTTTGGGTGTATATGATCTTTATTTGATCTTAGAAGAAGTTAGAAGTTCACAAAATTGAAGAATTTCAAGCCATTTGCAAAGTTGCCATTTTGGGAAAGTGACTTGTAATGCAAAGTTGCCATTTTGGGAAAGTGACTTGTAATGCAAAATTGCCATTTTAGGAAAGTTCTTCAACCTCCTCTCTTTGATTCAAAAATGCTTCAAATGAAAAATTCTTGGTCATGAAAGTTGTAGATTGGATCATTCCCTTTTCAAAAAGTACAAGAACTTGATCTAATTCATCATAGAACTCAAGTTATGGCCTTGCAAAGTTGGGAAAAATCACTAAATTTCACTTATGCACCAAAGAGGGAAACTTGCAAAAACTCATACCAAGGCAAAATGTGACTTCTAATTGACTTCTAACCATTACACAAACATGATACATGACCTAAAACTCAGAATTGCCCAAAGAATTCTCAAGTTTCATGACTTGTGCATGAAGAAATCAAGAAAGGGCCAAACTTCATGAAATTTGCAAAACCACCCACAAGCTTCAATCCACTTGCTATTTTGCCTCAATCTGAATTCCATGGTTGCCCATGAATCAAGCTACACTAGACACCCCCTTGTCCTCAGCCTGCCATGAGCCCATTCCTCAAAGGACAACTTTCTTGACTTTATGCAATTTGAGCCATACCAATCAAACTGCTCCACAACAATTCTCTGACCTATCAAGGATTGATACATGGACCAAAAGCAACTCAACACACACAACAACACAACCTGAATTCTCCCACAACTCAGCAACCACCAAAACTCCCCCTTATGCATTTCTCTTCGAAACTCAGCACATAAGCCACAAACATCAAAACAAACTCCATAAAACAACTCACCATCAACCTCTGATCATTTCCCACCCATCATTTTGACCTGAAACCCCCATATCAAAAACACGATTTCCCCCCCCCCCCCTTTGAATTGAACTACATCAATCTCACAAACTAGCCACAAAACACTCCAACCAAGCATCAAAGCTTTTTCAGGGAGTTCATTGGAGGCATTTGGAAGCAAGGAAGCAGCCTGAAAGCTCCAGGGTTGAAAGCTTCATCTCAGGTAGCTCTCTCAAACTTTTTTCCAGAAATCTCTTTTAAGGTTATAGAAATGTTCCTTGTGATCCCCTGAGTGCACTGAGCTTTGTAGTTTTGAAAATGGTGAAGAAATGAGCATGAACCGAATCTCTGAAACTTTAATTAATTTTCAGAACCCAAAAATATTTTTATTTTTATTTTTTGCTTTAAAAAATATTTTTAAATCATTTAAATGATTATTTTTAATTAGTTAATGAGAATTAATTAATTAAAAATAAATTTAGGTATTTAAAAATCCCAAAACAATTCAGAGAGCATTTTCAAACATTTACAAACATTTACAAACTCACAACACAAATTTCTTTTTGGTTTTGATCATACTTTGGCAATTTTCATTTGAATTAGGGTTCTTTAATTTGAATATTTTTAACCCTAACTTCAAAAATTCATAACTTTTGATCCAAGTTGAGTTTGTGAATGGTTCTTTTTGCATTGTGTTATGCATCCTTTCAAGCATCTAAAACCATTTTTGTTTCATTTTTATAATGCATTTTCAATTTGTTTGGCATTTTCCCTTTAGGATCACCCTTAAAACTCTAGAAATTTAGGAAAATCATAAGTCCTTTAGGGTTTAGCTTCTGACCTTCCCCTTTGGGCGGTGAACTTGTATAGGTTTAGGATCCCTTTGGTTCCATTTTCAATTTTTTTATCTTACCATTTGCTTCTGATTTTGAATTTTGCATCTCATGTTGTACATAAACCCTAATTTGCATCTTCACTTGCATCCATCTTACATAAGCTTTCCTACATGAACTTGCCATGACATTTTGTGCATCCACATGACATATAAGACATCTTATAACATATTGAAATCATGTTTGATCATTGCATCATCCATTTTCCACTATTTTGCTTTCATTTCATGTCATATGTATTCATGAACTTTCATGCTCCTTACATGTCTCATTTTGCATTCCCATCCTTTGTATGATCATCCTCATCACTTGGCATGCTTTCATACCATCCCATAGCATCATTTGCATCATGAATATGCTTCTGACTTTGGCTTTCATCTTTGCATTTCATTTCATTTCTTTTTGCTAACTTTTCAGGTGGTAAGTGTTTGAGAAGTGAATTTGCCTTCACTTCTCATAATCTTTTTTCATCTCTCTTATGCATCCATTGCTGCATTTTACTTGTGGATTAGAGTGAGCTTGCTCATTCATGCTCCTTCTCCTCTTTCTTTCTTCAAGCAACTTATCTTCTTAAGTGAAGTAAGTTGACTTGCTTCTTCTGCTTCTCTTCCATCCAGTTTCTTCCATGGTGGCTTTTCTCTTGAAGGTCTTTGTCGCTCCCAAAAGATGAGACTGGCTCAAATGAGGTACAGACGCGAACGGTCGGCGAAAGGATGAAATGAAAAGAATAGAGTCGCCAGCTAGGCATTTTTATCCCGAAGGAAAGGTAATGCTACATAGACCTAGAAAGATATGGATAAGACGGTTGCGAACCAGAGAGACTGAGAAAGGGAGTTGGTTACAACCTGGGAAGGTATTAGCACCCAGATTGTCCGCCGTACTCGACGGGATCCACGCTTAAAAGATTTGTGTTTTAAAGGGGTAGTGTCAGTGCAATCTGTGTATCAAAGCTGGAAAGAACGCAAGTGTTAGTGTAAAGGAAATGTGAAGTGTATAAGTGAAGTGTCAGTGTAAGAACAAGAATGAAATGCTCAAGACCATGAGGCTTAAAGAATAATGCTAGAAGGAAGGGGAATGTACAGAGACTTTTTGTTCGATAACTGTTAAGTTATGCCTACGTATCCTCTCGTGCAATGAGGAAGTCAGAACACCGTAGTTCGACCCAGAGAGACTGAAGGATGAATTGACTTGTGAACTGCTTGCTTGTCTATGCTCAAGTGTATGACCTGTCTGGATCAGGTGCTAACTGTCTTGCATTAGACGGAAGAAGCAAGTTCTCGTTTGTGAGTGAATGAGATGAGAAAAGAATCCCGAAGGAGACGATTATTGTTTGTTTTTGTGTTTTCAGTCTTTTATTGCTTTTTGGAAGTTTGTCATAGGAAAATGAGCTTAAGACTAAACCGAGGGTTAGTAAACTCATCACATCCTCCCTCTGATTAGGGGTAATGAGAATACCTTAAGTGTGAAGTCAGCATCTCACACTTAATCACCATGGTGTAGGATTAAGATCATTAACCTACTTGTGATTATTTAGATGTTTTTGGTGTTTTTGTTTAGTGTTAAGTAATGAGATTAAGCCATAATCAAGGATTAAACAGACTCATTACACCATCCTAATAGAAGGATAATAGATGATAATGTTTAAGCTGAGGAAGATGCCTCAACTTAATCCATGATTAGGGATTAACCTCATGACAAAACAAAGCCTTTATTAAAGTGGAATTTAGTTAATGATAAGATGAAGAAGTGATTTTTATGGTTTGTAAGACAACTTGAGGGGGACTTGTCCATTAACACTAGGGTTAGTCCTTCTTAACCAGTTAAGGAAGAATTAGAACCCTAATGCAAGGCCCAAGTTTCAAGCTTGATGTCTTGATGATTATTAAGTGGATTGATTAAGGGATTTAAACACATTAAGGGTTTAACACTTAGGATTAAAGTTATACACTCCATCCTAATAGAAGGATGCAGGCATAAGCTTAATCACAAAGCCTTAAAGCCTTTAGGGTTTAGTCCTTGATTATGAGATGAGAAGAGAAGACTCAAAGAAAACTCAAAGGAAAGAGTCTAAGGGGGACTAAACAATCCTAAAATGTTATCATGCTTGGAAGTCCTAGGGTTTGTGAGGCTTAAGAGGAGAAATCTTCAAGGAAGCCACCAAGGAGAAGCAAGATAGAAAAAGGATAAGATGAGAAGAGAAAAGAGGGAAGAGAGGCACAAGTGAGCAAGCTCACTAAAAGTCAAGTAAAAATGCAGCAAGGATGTAAAATGATGAGGTGAGAAGAGGTAGGAGGTGAAGGCAAATCCACCTCCCAAACAAACTTACCATTAACCTGAAAAGTTAGTACAAGATGCATAAGGGAAGACATGAGATGAAACAATGCATATGGATGGGCAAAGGCCAAAGTCAGAATCATACACATGATGAAAATGATTCTAAGAGGTGATGCAAACACATGTCAAGAGTTGTGGATGATCATACAAGGATGAGGATGCAAATGAAGCATGCTTTGAACCATGAAAGTTCATGAAAGTTTATGAAATGATATGAATGCATAACATGGAAAATGAAAGATTCAATGATCAAACATGATTCTATTATGTCCTAAGATGTATTATGAATCAAATGGATGCACAAGATGTCATGGCAAGTCATGTATGCAAGCTTATGCAAGATGAATGCAAATGAAGATGCAAATTAGGGTTTATGTACAACATGTGATGCAAAAATTCAAAATCAGAAGCAAAACATGAGATAAAAAATTGAAAATGGGATCAAAGGTACCCTAAACCTATATAAGTTCACTGCCCAAAGGAGGGGATCAAACTCTTAACCTAGTGAAAGTTATGAATTTCCTAAGATTACTAGGGTTTTGGGGTGCCTCACAAAGAAAAATACCAAACAAATTGAAAATGCAAGATCAAATCAAACCAATTTTATCCTATAAACTACATTCTATGGAGGATGCAATGCAAGAAGAACCATCATTAAACTCTCAATGGTTAGGCAGAATGGATTTTTCCAAGTTTGAATCAAAATATTGCTTTTAAACAAATTTAATTCCAATGAAAATTGTCAAAATAGATCAAGAACCAAAAAGAAATTTGTTTTGAGAGTTTGATAATGTTTCTAAATGTTTTAAAATGCAATGTGAATTTTTTTGTGATTTTTAAATACCAAAAAGTATTTTTAATTAATTAATTTTCATTAATTAATTAAAAATAAACTTTTAAATGATTTAAAAATAATTTTTAATGCAAAAAATAAAAATGAAAATATTTTTGGGTTCTGAAAATTAATGAAATGTTTGACAAAAAATTTCATAATTTTTCAAAATGTTTTGCTATTTTTTTAAAATTCATGCAAGTAAAATACAAACAAAATGAATTAAAATTGGTTAACAGAAGAATGAATCGATTCATGTTTGGATGAATCGATTCATACTGATCAAAACAGAATTAGTTAAACAGCATGAATCGATTCATAATGGGATGAATCGATTCATTTTGCGAAATCCAGGAACCTTTCAACAGAATGAATCGATTCAAGCTAGAATGAATCGATTCATTATGCTGTTTTTTCCAAAAATGCATAATCAAACTCATTCCCTAGGCTGTTTTAAGTGCTCTAACTCTCCAGATTTCATCCTCTACCCACCCCAAACATGAATCAATCACAAGATCACATTTACAATGCATCAACAACAAGATTTGAGCAAAATCAAAAGAACTGCAAAAACTTCAGAACATGCATACACGCTCATTTCTCAACCATTTTCAGTGTTTCAAAGATTAACATGATCAGTGAAACAAACTCTATCATCCTATAACAAGAGATTGCATTTCTATAAAAAATGTTCTTGATGATACCTGAACTGGAGCTTTGAACTGTGGAACTTTCTGGCCAGCCCTTTGCTTCAAACAAGCTCCAATGATCCTCCTGATGATGGAATGAAGCTTAGAAAACTTGTGGAGTGGCTGGTTATGGCTGTTTTGCTCTGGTGTGGCAGAAATGAAAGTCTTTGTGTGCGATGTTTCAAGCTGTTTCAGGGGATGATTCTTGTTCTAAGGGTGATTTGTGACTTGTTGGTGAAAGAAAAAGTGAAGTTTCTTGGCTGTGTGAAGAAAAATTCAGAGAAGAAGTTTGGGACAGATTTTGTGCAAGTTGGATTGTGTGTTGTTTCAATGCCAAATGAGCTGCTATATCACTCCCATAAAGTTTGAGTAGGCTGTGAAGCAGCTTAGTAGAGGCTGCTGGTCACTATTCCAAAAGCATGGGAGAAAATGCAAAAAGTCATGGTTAGGTGTACTTGAGGCATGGGCTATGGCAGAGAAGATTTCTGTGTTTGGATTGCTTCAGCTGAGTTCAAGGATGGCTCTTGGATCAGTTGATGTGAGCTGGAATGGATGAAGGGTGAGATCTCACATGTTTTGCAATTTTGCAACTTGTTACACTTTTTGACTTTTGGCCATGAACATGCAACACTCTTTGCTGAATTTTGGTTGTGATAGGTTACATGATGTTATGGTGGTGTCTTGAGATCAGTTAGAGACCATACAAAATCTTGGGGATCAATTTTGCAAGAATTCCTCTTTGGAGAATTTCATGGAAAGTGGCTTATGGAAGTTTGTGATTTGAAGCATGGACCTTGAAAACTCTTGGGCAATTCTGATTTTGCTAAGTTGCAATATGTTATAATGATGCAAAGAAGTCATTTAGAGGTCAATAGAATGCTTGGCATTTGAAATTGCAAGTTTCCCTCTTTGTGCAAAAGTGAAATTTCAATGATTTTTCCCAACTTTGCAAAGCCATAACTTTTGATCCAAAATGAATTAGAAAAAGTTCTTGTACTTTTTGAAAAGGGAATGATCCAATCTACAACTTTCATGCCCAAAGTTTTCTCATTTGAAGCATTTTTGAATCAATAAGAGGAGGTTGAAAAACTTTCCCAAAATAGCAAGTTTTCAATACAAGTCACTTTCCCAAGATGGCAACTTTGCAAATGGCTTGAAATTCTTCAATTTTGTGAACTTATAACATCTTCTATGACCAAATAAAGATCATACACATTCAAAATGATGGAGAACACCCTTTGGTTGGGTCATTGGGGGCCTCAGATGCCCTGATTTTGCACTGACTTGCACAAGAAGTCACCTCTTGATCAGATGCCTTCCCCATTGAATTTCTTCATGAAAATTGATATGCATGATCCTCATAACATATAGAGACCAATAGAAACAATAATGACCAAAAAAATTTGGAGTTATGGCCTCTGAAACCAAAACCCTAATTTTAGGTCATCTGTGCAGTTGAACCTGGCTCTGCTTCCATGCCATTCCCAGTTCTTGTGATTCATTGATTTTCTTGACTTTGAGAGGATATAATATGATGCTTGAACATACATGGACCCCTTTGAAGTGATTGAGGACCTTTGGAGTGCCTCAAATAGCTCTTGGATTGCTCAGATCACAAACCCTAGATGCAGATGACTTTGAATCAATGCAGTGAATCAAAAATGTAATATGAGATGCTATGATTGATTTTATGCATATGAAATGATCACCAGCCATGGTGTGAATGGGTGAGGGCAAATTTGGGGTGTTTACAGCTGCCCCTATTCAAACACGAGTTAGCTGTGCAGGATGTAAGCAACAGCTTAACAGTCAAACAAGATAACTTGTGGTTGAATACCAAAGACAGTCCAAAATTTGCACTCACTGAATGAAGAAGAAAAGGGGTATAGATTGTAAAAGAAAATAAAGTATATTTATAAAGTGCGGGCGACGGAGGACGACCGTCGAGCAGAGGACGACTGGTGGGGAAAGAGCAATGACGGGGACGACCGACATGCTGGGGAATATGCGGGAAATACAGCAATGACGGGGACGGCCGACAAGCTGGGGATATGCGGGAAATACAACAATGACGGGGACGGCCGACAAGCTGGGGATATGCGGGAAATACAGCAATGACGGGGACGGCCGACAAGCTGGGGATATGAGAGATTATGATGGGGACGGCCATCAGGGCTCTCTGGGGATTATAGGTAAAAATAAATGATGAGGTACGGTCATCAGGTTCATAAAGTAATGCAAGCAACGATGGGGACGGCCATCGGGCTAAACTGATGAAGGACGATCATCAGGAAAAGGAAAAGGGACCACGACGGGGACGGCCATCGGGTTAAAGAATAAATGAAATAATGATGAGGGACGGTCATCAAAGGTGAAGGACGATCACCTAGAAGGGGACGACTGCTCTGTTGGGGATAAGATGAGGGACGGTCATCTAAGGTGAAGGACGATCACCTAGCAGGGTACGGCTGCTGAAAGTATCGCGACATAGGACGAATGCCGGATAAAAGGTCAACGATGGGGATGGCCATCGGACATCATGATGAGGGACAATCATCAAGAGGTGAAGGACGATCACCTAGCAGGGGACGGCTGCTCTCAAGGTTTATCATGACATAGGACGAATGTCAGATAAAAAGATCAACGATGGGGACGGCCATCGGATAAAAATGATGAAGGACGATCATCAAGAGGTGAAGGACGATCACCTAGCAGGGGACGGCTGCTCAATATCACGACATAGGACGAATGCCGGATAGAAAAGGTCGACGATGGGGACGGCCTTCGGATGAGCATGATGAAGGACGATCATCAAGAGGTGAAGGACGATCACCTAGCAGGGGACGGCTGCTCAATATCATGACATAGGACGAATGTCAGATAGAAAAGAAATTTTGCTTTGCTGGCGACTTACTGGGGAATAGTAAACACGGACGAGTGTTTATATCCAAAAAATAAAAGGTATAAGTGTTTTAACGTTGTGTATAAATTAAAGATGCGGACGAGCATCCCTAAGACTACGATACGGACGAGTATCGGGTAGAAACAAATACTGACGCGTGTTCAGAGATGATGATACGGACGAGTACCAACTGGTTAACAAAGAACACGGTCGAGTGCTGAATCTGAGGGGACTCTTCTGGGGAATAGTAGACACAGACGAGTGTCTAAATTCAAGAAGACATGAGTGTTTGACACGTGTATGGATTAAAGATGCGGACGAGCATCCTTAAGACTATGATACAGACGAGTATCAGGTAGAAACAAACGCTTGACGCATGTCCTGAGATGATGGTACGGACGAGTACCAACTGGTTAACAAAGAACACGGACGAGTGTCGAATCTGAGGGGTTTTGAGTGATATATACAAGATACAAACGAGTATCTGTATGAGTGAAAACAGGAGTAATAAGTATGAGTTGGTGTAACGACAAGTGTTTAACCTGCTGGGGGAGAGTGACACGGACGAGTGTCAAGAGGGTTATATACAAGTATATGCTTTACAAAGTGTTTAGGTAATTATGCTGAGGAAAGTGACACAGACGGATGTCAAGAAAATTATATATATAAGTATCTGTGAGTGCAAAGAGGACGCTTTGGTTTTCTGCTGGGGATATGACACGGACGGGTGTCAAGAAGTATCTGTAATATGTATAAGTGTTTGTCTGTAAAGAAGGCTCGGGCGACTTTACTGGGGAATGATGACACGGACGGGTGCCACAAGGAGTGTGTATCTGTATTTGTGAGTATAAGGCCGATGCTTTAGCTTTAGCTCTCCGCTAGGGAATCTGGGGAGCATTATGTATATGGTTGATGGATTGTCATTATTCACAAGTGTTTGATTCAGAACATGGCTTATGATTATGCAATATGTTTGATTTTTGCCGTAATGCTCCGTTTTAGACGGAATGCTACGCTTTGTGAGGGCGAATATGATGCGAATGCTATGATTATGCAAAGATAACGATCCGGGATTCGGATCCCGATACCACGAAGATCCCTGGTCGATCTGTTTGAAGTGGACATCCCAACTGGGGGTGAGATCATTGGTAGATCTGATGAGATGTATCTGCTTGGGGGAGTAGGTCACTGATAGACCCATCCTTGGTAATGAGGAACCCAGCTGGGGTTTGTAGAAGCCTTCGTCACTCTGTTGTGATTCCTTCGTGTATTGTTCTTTTCAGGTAGAGGTTGACACTCTGTGGGGTGATGGTTCTCTGGCTTTTATACCTGGCTGCGGAGGAATAGTAGATGGCAATTCGGCTGTGGAGAAATAACAAGTGGCAACTCAACTGGGGAGAACACTTCGGGTGCTAAGACTGAGTGAGTGTTGATTTGCTAGCTTGCTGGGATGAAGCTTACATGCCCCATGTTGCGCTTTTGAATACCTGCAATCCTGCAAAGACAGAGGGACGCACAAGTAATCCCGAGGTATCCTTTACTGGTTCCCATCATGAGAGTTCAGATACCCCCGGGAATAAGTATATTTCCTGCAAGCACGTAGTTTCAGAAAGACGCATCTGTATTTATGCAATCGATATATTAATGACATCGGACACTTTTGCAAATAAAAGAGCACGAGACAACGTGTGACTAAAAATCTGATTTTATTGATTCATGAGCCCTGAATTGGCAAGATACAGTCAAAGAAACATATCCCCTAAAATGAGGAGATAGTACAAATTGAGAAACAAAATGCTGGCAATGTTGACGACGCTTCAATGAGCTTCCCTTTTGCTATGACTCGTATGACATTTGACGTTCTTCTCGTCTTGCTTTCTGAAGAAGGCTGATTCTGAGAGAAGCTTGATCTTTTCGAGGTTTACCAAGTTGTAGGTGATACAGACGAATTCAGAATGAAGTTGTTCGCTTACTCCCTTATTTTGCATGGATCGCCCTTTCGGGTTTTCAATCCATCGGGATACCCATTTTTGCCTGAGTTGTCCAATGCGGCTTTTCAACTCAGCAGGTGTACATTTTTTTTATTTTCCCTTATTTTTGCCCGAGTCTTTCATTCTGTTTTTGACTCGCCGGGATGCCCTATTTTTGCCTGGACTTACATTCTGTTTTTATGTCCAGCGGGTCATTTTTTATGCGAAGTATTTTTTAACTGCATCTGAATTCACAGGGGACGGGAAGTCTTCACCATCCATAGTGCTGAGCATCAGAGCTCCACCCGAGAAAACTTTCTTTACTACGAATGGTCCTTCATAGTTCGGAGTCCATTTGCCCCTGTGGTCTGTATGAGGAGGGAGGATTCTTTTTAGCACAAGATCTCCTACTTGGTACTCTCGGTGCTTGACTTTCTGATCGAAGGCTCTCTTCATTCTTTTCTGATACAACTGCCCATGACAGATTGTAGCCAATCTCTTCTCTTCAATCAGACTCAGTTGTTCGTATCGGGATCAGACCCATTCTGCTTCGTTCAACTTAACATCCATCAGTACCCGTAGGGAGGGTAATTCAACTTCAACAGGTAGGACTGCCTCCATACCATACACAAGCTGATACGATGTTTCCCCCGTGAATGTTCTGATTGACGTGCGGTACCCATGCAAGGCAAACGGTAGCATTTCATGCCAGTCTTTATAAGTGACTACCATTTTCTGCACAATCTTCTTGATATTCTTATTAGCTGCCTCAACAGCGTCGTTCATCTTTGGCCTGTAAGGAGAAGAATTGTGGTGTTGGATCCTGAAGTCCCGACACAACTCTGCCATCATTTTGTTGTTTAAGTTGGAACCATTATCAGTAATGATTCGCTCGGGGACTCCGTACCGACAGATGATATCTCTCTTCAGAAATCTGGCTACCACTTGCCTTGTAACGTTTGCATATGAAGCTGCTTCGACCCACTTGGTGAAATAGTCAATGGCAACCAAGATGAATCTGTGGCCATTCGAAGCAGTTGGCTCAATCTTGCCAATCATGTCAATGCCCCACATAGCAAAGGGCCAGGGTGAAGACATCACATTCAAAGGATTGGGAGGCACATGCACCTTATCCGCATAAATCTGGCATTTATGGCATTTTTTGGCGTAGGCACAACAGTCGGCATCCATTGTGATCCAGTAATAACCTGATCTTAGCAACTTCTTGGCCATTGCATGTCCTCTAGCATGGGTACCAAAGGATCCTTCGTGCACCTCGTGCATCAACAAGTCTGCCTCTGTTCTATCAACGCATCTGAGGAGTACCATATCAAAGTTTCTCTTGTACAGGGAACCGTCAGTGTTCAGAAAGAAACTACCAGCAAGCCTTCTTAAAGTCTTCTTATCATTGGAAGATGCCCCAGGTGGGTATGTTTGATCCTCCAAGAAGCACTTAATGTCATGGAACCAAGGCTTATCATCCTTAACAACATCTGCTGCGAACACATATGCTGGTCTGTCAAGTCTGGACACTGAAATTTGAGGCACAAAGTTGGCAGCTTGAACTTTGATCATGGATGAAATGGTAGCCAGAGCATCTGCAAACTGATTCTCGTCTCGGGGAATATACTCAAGCTTGACCGTTGTGAAGAAAGTCAATAACCTTCTTGTATAATCCCTGTAAGGTATCAGATGATCCTGGTGTGTGTACCATTTGCCGTTGGTTTGATTAACTACCAGAGTTGAATCTCCGAATACAGTCAATGTCTTGATCCTAAGGTCAATGGCTTCCTCAAGACCCATAATGCAAGCTTCGTATTCAGCTTCGTTGTTAGTGCAGTTGAAAGTGAGTTTCGCCGAGAAAGGCATGTGAACTCCTTTAGGTGTAATGAGTACTACACCAACACCACGACCATTCATGTTAACAGCCCCATCAAACATCATAGTCCATTCTTCTTCCGGGTCAGGCCCTTCAGTGTGAACAGGCTCTTCATGATCTTTTTCTTTTATGAACATGATGTCTTCATCAGGGAAGTCAAATCTCATAGGCTGGTAATCATCAATAGGTTGCTCAGCAAGATATTCAGACAATACACTGCCTTTGATGGCTTTCTGAGATGTGTACTGAATGTCATATTCTGTGAGGATCATTTGCCATCTTGCAACCCGTCCGGTAAGTGCTGGCTTCTCAAAAATGTACTTAACTGGGTCCATCTTTGATATCAATAAAGTAGTGTGGGTCAACATATACTGCCTCAGTCGGCGAGCAGCCCACGCTAAAGCACAACAAGTTTTCTCGAGCAGTGAATAACGTTGTTCACAGTCGGTAAACTTTTTGCTTAGGTAGTAAATTGCATACTCTTTTCGACCAGACTCATCATGCTGGCCCAGCACACACCCCATCGACTCTTCTAATACTGTCAAGTACATTATTAGAGGTCTTCCTTCAACTGGAGGCATAAGGATTAGAGGCTCTTGCAAGTATTCCTTGATTTTGTCAAAAGCCCTCTGGCAGTCTTCGTTCCACCTGACCGTCTGTTCTTTTCTTAACAGCTTGAACAAGGGTTCACAGGTTGCTGTAAGGTGAGATATGAACCTTGAAATGTAGTTCAATCTACCTAGAAACCCCCGAACTTCTTTCTCAGTCTTCGGTGCAGGCATTTCCTGAATGGCTTTGACTTTATCAGGGTCAACTTCAATCCCTTTTTCACTTACGATAAATCCCAGCAGCTTACCGGATCGCACCCTGAATGTACACTTGTTGGGGTTCAACTTCAGTTGGTACTTCCTCAAACGCTTGAATAACTTCAGCAGATTCACCAGGTGGTCGTCTTCTGTGAGGGACTTGGCAATCATGTCATCCACATAACACTCGATTTCTTTATGGATCATGTCGTGGAATAATGTTACCATAGCCCGTTGATAGGTTGCACCCGCATTCTTCAGTCCGAATGGCATCACCTTGTAACAGAACGTGCCCCAGGGTGTGATGAAAGTTGTCTTCTCCATGTCTTCAGGTGACATTATGATCTGATTGTATCCTGAAAATCCGTCCATGAAGGAGAACACCGAGAACTGAGCCGTATTATCCACCAATACATCAATGTGAGGTAAAGGGAAATCATCTTTCGGACTTGCTCTGTTCAGATCCCGGTAGTCAACACACATCCTCACCTTGCCGTCTTTCTTAGGCACAGGTACAATATTAGCAACCCACGGCGGATAACTAGTCACAGCAAGGAACCCGGCGTCCCACTGCTTTTGCACCTCTTCCTTTATCTTCATTGCCATATCTGGGCGAGTACGGCGCAACTTTTGTTTAACCGGCGGGCAATCTTCTCTTAAAGGCAGCTTGTGCATAACAATATCGGTGTCCAACCCTGGCATATCTTGATACGACCAAGCAAACACATCCACATATTCACGAAGCAGGTTAATCAGTTGCTCTTTCACTGAGTTTTGTAAGCAGGCCCCGATCTTAACCTCTTTCACATCTTCATTCGTACCAAGATTAATCGTTTCGACCTCCTCCTGATGAGGAGTAATAACCTTCTCCTCTTGCCTCAACAACCTGGCTAGCTCTTCAGGAAGCTCATAATCTTCTTCAACCCCTTCGTCAGCTTGATTGATTGGATTGTCAAAGTCATACGAAGCCATAGCTGTGCTGTTGTCGGTGTAGTCTGAAAGGCACTCTCTGCAAGGGTTTAGATTGTTCATTTTAGTGATTGATTTTAATCTTGTTTAGAAAAGTGAAATAAAGTTATCATTTTGGAAAACATTGCCATTTTATTTTTGTACAAAAAGAAAAATGAAAAAGACAGTGAGCGAAAAAGAAAAAGACTCATTTGCAAAAGACGTCCGATATTCATTGATTGATCTGTTTGCACAAAATTACAAGATGGCCCGATTACAAAATGAGTCTTGTCATCTTGGGCAAGATGCAAGACTTGATGCATGCTTAAAAATACAGGAAATAATAATTACTCTGCAGGAGTAACCCTTATAATTTCCTGGGAAGACCAGTTTGAGATACGGCTTCCCGGGATCCTTGGACGTATCCAGCTCTCCAGGTTGCGCTCCTCTTCCGACTCATCTTCCAAGTTGTTTACTGCATCAGGGGTGAGCATCCCCCCACTGACAAAACTGGGCTTCTTAGCAGCCTCCGATTGATCTTGTTGAGTTGGTTTGTAACCCAACCCAAATCTATCCTCTTTCTTTTCCACGGGCAACAGCTTGCCCCAGCCTTGGGCAGTCCCTTTCTCAACAACCTTCCTGGCTTGCTGATAAGATGTCATGGAGGTTCCAAGTACAACAGATGCTTCATTTATGTTCAGGGCTTCAAATCCCTGGCTCATGGTTTCATGGATCTCTCCATCCATCTCAATGTATTTGTATGTAGCCAGATGGCTAACAAAAATATCTTCTTCACCACAAATGGTGATGATCTGGCCCTCCCACTCGAATTTTAACTTCTGGTGAAGGGTAGACGTAACTGCGCCAGCGGCATGGATCCAAGGTCTACCCAACAAACAGCTGTAGGCCGGCTGAATGTCCATCACATAGAAGGTAATTTTAAAAGTCTGCGGGCCAATCATCACTGGCAGATCAATCTCTCCTAGCACTGATCTCTTAGAGCCATCAAATGCTCTTACCACCAAATTACTTGGACGTAATGCCAAGCCATCATATTCCAGCTTCACCAGGGCTTTCTTTGGTAAAACATTGAGTGAAGACCCAATGTCTACCAGTACATGTGATAAGACAGCACCCTTGCATTCCAGGGTGATGTGCAAAGCCTTGTTATGGTTACAACCCTCAGTCGTTAGATGAGCATTGGTAAAACCCAACCCATGCCTGGTATTGACATTTGCTACCACGGTCTCCAGCTGATTAACGGTGATCTCCTCTGGCACATATGCTGCGTGCAAAACTTTTAGTAATGCATTCTGGTGAGCTTCAGAACACATCAGCAGGGATAAAATGGAGATTTTTGAGGGAGTTTGGTGAAGCTGATCCACCACCTTGTAATCACTCCTCTTGATGATTCTCATAAACTCGTCTACATCTTGTTCAAAAGACGCCTTCTGAGTTTCCTTGAGAATAGGTTCTTCCACTGCCACACTCTTTCCCTTTGCTTTGGCAGCAGCTTCTGCTTCGGCATTAGGTCTTTGTGATTGCGAGGCAAAAAGGCGTCCGCTTCTGGTGAAGCCTCCGCCTCCCCCGACATTATCAATCTGTGGAGAAGAGGTTGAAGAGTCAAGAGTGATTTTCTCCCCATTGCAGTAAAGGTCAGAGCCATAATGCCAAGGAATGGCATTACTGCTTTCATATGGAACTGGTCCAGGTACCGTGATGGTAACCGGACTGACTGCAGCAGAGGAGGGTGTTGAAATAGTGTGTGGATCATAGTAGATGGTGATTGGTGGCCTGGCAGGAGATGCCACTATTTGTTGTTGAAAATTGTTGTTAGGAGGAACATATGACGGATCATAATAAATGGTGACAGCTGAGATATCTGTTGGTGTTGTAGAAGATTCCGTTGATTGGATGGGTGTTGCTGTTGTAGAAGATTCTGAATAAAGGGGTGTTGATGTTGTAGAAGAGATGTTTGTTGATATTTGGTTTGCTGAAGTGATAGGTGAAGCATTTGTTGATGAGAACGAAGAATTGTTTGGAATAATTGTTGTTGCAGTTGTAGGAGACTCGGGAATTGTTGTCAAAGAATTTGCTGGATTTGGAGGTGTTGATGTTGTGATTTGAAGTAGGCCACTCTGGATAAGACCATCTATGCCGCTTCTCATGTTATCACACCCATTTACCGAAATGTTTCAATAACCGCACCCGAGCTCACCCCGGGAACATCTGGCATTCAAGGAGTTGAGCTTTAATCTCTACCAGGGGTGTCCGAATCTGCCCCACACTGGTTATTAAGAAAGACGGCTTATCTTCCTCAATAGCATTAATTCTGGGTCCTCCGTGGTTGGGCATGGGGTTCTTGTTGACATTTGGCGGGGGTGCAAAATTGAGGGCTTTGGAATCCACTAGGTCCTGTACCTTCATTTGTAGGGCTCTGCACTTCTCTGTACTGTGTCCAGGTGCATTGGAGTGAAAAGCACATCTGGCGTTGGCGTCGTAATTTCTGGGCAGACTGGAAGGATCTGGTGGTGCCAACGTCCTTAACTCAACCAAGTTGAGCTTCAGGAGCTGTGGCAATAAAGTGGCATAAGGCATAGGGATTGGATCGCACCGTTGTCAGAAATTTTGCCCATCTTCAATAGGCTTTCAATTCTTTCCCCAGCTATGACTACGTCAGCGAAGCTGGTGGAAGAAAAGGCAGCTAGCCTGTCAATGTATGTCCCTTGAAGGGTGTTCATAAACATGTCGGCCATTTCCCTTTCCGACATGGGTGGCTGGACAGCAGCAGCAAGCTGTCTCCACCTCTGGGCGTATTCCCGAAAGCTTTCCCTGGATGATTGAGACATTCCCATCAGGAGGGTCCTGTTAGGAGCCATATCCAAGTTGTATTGGTACTGTCTGATGAAGGCCTCAGCTAGGTCCTTCCAGCATCTGATGGTTGCTCTGGTTAAATAAGAGTACCATTCCCTTGAAGCTCCTGTTAAACTGTCTTCGAAATAAAACATCCACAGTTTTTCATCCATGGTGTATGCCTTCAGCCTCCCCAGAAAGGATTGTAAGTGGGTTCGTGGACAGGAAGTTCCATTGTACTTCTCGAAGCACGGAGGTTTAAACTTGTGGGGAATCCTTACCCCTTCTACTAATCCCATGTCCATGACATCAAAGCCCAGGGAATTTTGAGACTCCAGAGATCTCAATTTTTCAGCAATTTCATCTAGCCTTCTGTCATAGGCTTCATCCCCAGCTCCCATCACAGTGAATTGATCCTCTTGGGGGTCTTCTTGTAATACTCTGCCTGCAGTGGCATTCCCTTGTACATTAGTAGGGATGTTGATCTCTGGATGAAGGTGGGGTCCATACATAGGTGGATTAACATGAGGCTGAACTCTCTCATTGTTGCTCGTTCCTCCAGTCCCTAGATGGGGTTCCTCCTGGGTCTGCCTTTCTACCAATGCCCTTAATCTTTCTTGGCTTTGAGCCAAACCATTCATCACCTCCATGAACTGGGTCATTTGGTTTCTCATTTCTAACCTCTCATTGGCCATTTGGGTCTTGACCTCTGTAAGGTCCTGCTGTACTTGGTCCATTTGTATACTCGGAAGTTTGTTGCGAGTGGGATATCTGTGTGGACGGTTGAGTGGGAACACCCGTCGTCGAGCAATAGTTCCTGAATCACAACAAAGTTAGTAACAAACAAGACAAAAACCTACAAAACAAAACAAAAGTTAGTATGCAATGCCGTATGCTTATTTGTTTCCAAGGTATCCGGCTTGGCATTTGGTTTTGACCTTTCCAGACCCCTGAAGAAGATGCTTTGATGTTACTTGGGAGAAAGAGAACTCAGATGAAACAAACTAATGAATATATTACAAATGATGAATCATACATAGTTTGTTTTTTACAATACATGCCCTCTGAGGGGTCAAAATTACAACATAAAAAAGTACATGAAATGAAAGCAACAACCAACAAAAGTCAGACACCAAGACCAAACTCATCCTCCTGAACTTCCTTCAGAAGTGCTTCAGTTACAGGGTCAGCTGGATGCTCTGTGAGGTTCCTGATAAGAAGATTCCTGTGGTGATAGCAGTGTTTAACTTCTTATGTCTGCTTTGGTCCTTTGACCTCTTCACACCAGCCCTAAGCTTCAATTCTGAGATCTCCTTCTGGGCTGCTAGCAGGGATTCCCGTTGCTCCTTTGCATTAGCCTCCAACTGCTCAATCTTGTCCTGAGTTCTCTTATCTTCCTGAGTGCGAGCTTCAGTGATTCTGACCCACCTAGCTTGACTTTCTTTCAGATAGAGATCAGTCCTAGCCTTCTGGAACTGGGCCTCTTTACAGGCATTCTTCAGAATATGCTCCCCAGCCCTTGACTTCTTGATGTAGTCCTCTGACTTCTCAATCCTGGCTAGATGCTCCACCTTAAGCTTTTCCAACCTTTCAATGTCCAGACGACCATCACTCCTCTCCCAGAGGGTCTTCTGCAGAGCTTGAGTCAGATTCTCATTCCTCTCTCTTAGTTTCTCAAACTCTTCCAGGCTGACAGTGGCTGAAGGAGGTGTTGTGGATGGTCCAGGTGCATCCTCAATGGTGAAGGGCATCCCAGAAATTTGAGCCCTGGCATGAGACCACTCATAGTACTGAGCTGAGGCCACATTGTTGCATCTCCCAAGAATGGCCATCCCTTTGGTCTGGACATTGTCCCAAGCCCAAGATGCTTGCCTGACAACAGCTAGATTAGGCTTAATCTCACAATAAAGGGTTTCAGCCAAGTCTTGTGCTCTAGGAGGGTGGACCAATGCATAGCCCAATTGTCTTTTTAATAGTAGAGGGTTGTAGTTGATGCAACCCTTCACTCCTATCAGAGGTACATTGGGGAACTGCCCACAACTAGTAATGATGTCCCTGCCTTTGGTGCTCTGGGTGCACCACCTGATGTCATCTGAGGTCAAAGCAATAAGTCTTCTAGCCCAATTCTTCTGTTGGTGAGGATTCAAGAAGGCATCAGTCTTGGGCAAGTGCTTGAGCAACCAGGTATGGAACAGGGGAGCACAGCATCTCACCAACCTTCCTCTTTGCTTTTCATTCCTTTGGTGAACAGAGTAGTAGAAATCTCCCAGTAAGGTGGGCACTGGGTTCCTCAGAATGAAAAGATGAATGACATTCTTGCTAATAAACTTAGGCTCATCTGCAAATAATATAACCCCATATATGCTGAGGGCTAATAATGCATAAACTGCCTTCCATTCTCCTAAGGAGGCCTTCAGGATAGCCTGGGAAGTCAAGAAATCCAAGTGTAGACCAGAGATTCCAGCCTTTACTGTCATGTTCTGCTCAATCAGTATGGGTTCCAGATACAGTGCTTTTGCCACTTCTTCATTACTGGGAAAAGCCATCTCAGGGTTGAAGGGGACACCACCCCTGACAGGTACACCAATAAGTGATGAATACTCTTCCAACAAGGGTCCCAACTGAAAATTCTGGAAGGTGAAGCATCTTAAAGGAGGATCATAGAACTGTAGGCAAGTGTGAATCAAGCTCCTCTGAGAAGGGTCCAAATCCATAACCACATCAAGGATGCCTCCATAATGTTCTCTGAATAGTGGTATATGGTCTGGAGTAATAAGGGTCTGGACCTTCCTGATGCCAGTCAGCTCAGGCTCAAAGAAATGATATGAGATGTTGCTCTTCTTGGGTGCCATGTCTGCTGATGAAGAGCTGAAACAAATACTGATAATGGAGACTAACACTGGAGATGAACTACTGATAGGCTGATACTGGTGATGCAGGTGACTGAAGCAGGTAGCTGATGAAGATAGCTGAAGCAGATAGCTGGTGAACAGGGGTCTATGCAGATGAAGGGGTCAAAACCAAGCCAGATATGGTGTGGATACCATGAAAAACAAATAAACAAATGTTAAATGATGCAATGATGATGTATGCAAATGATATGCAAAGGGTTTATGATCAAGCTGGATCTGACTACTGCCTTGATATAAGTCCATGTATGTCTAAGAAGTCCAGATGGAGGTTCATAAGTCCAGTAACCAAGGTGGGGGACTCAAATAAAGAGTCACATATCCAGGGTTAAATCACAAGAACTGTCCAAAGTGATGCATTCTTAAACACAATAAGTATCAGGGTATGCTGAGGTCAAGGGTACCTGCAAACCTGTAAACAGCCCAACCCCCTCACAGGTGATGTTCTAAAACAAAGATCCTCAGACTTGGATCAGTTATGAGAAGTGTAAACACTTCTAACCCGGAGGTACAGTGTTTATAATAACCATAAAAGATCCTCCTCTAATTCTCCTCAGTTTCTGAAGGTCATAATAAAGGTCATCCAGACTTAGCAGGCTTCCCAGATAGCCCTAGCACTACAGGAAATCTGTAGCACAGAGTTCTCAAGAAGAAACCCATATCTGAACCGTGTTTCATATTCCCGCACCAGACCGAAATGGAATGGGAAAGAACATGAACCACTCTAGCCTAGGTGTCACTCAAGTCCCAGGTATAGGACCTTAAACTCTCAATAGAACACCCACCCATCAAGACAAAAAACCAGATCCAGCCAAATAACAGTATGACAGTATGATGATATAAAGCTGTAAAGAAAGCAATAAATAACTGTACATAAAGCAAAAATAAATACAAATATACAAACTCAATTAGCACATAACACCCCAGTAAACACAAATCAAACAAGCGCTAGGAGGAACCCACAAAAAGAACCAGAAACCCTGGTTACAGTATAAGGGTCCCCAGCAGAGTCGCCAAGCTGTCGCTCCCAAAAGATGAGACTGGCTCAAATGAGGTACAGACGCGAACGGTCGGCGAAAGGATGAAATGAAAAAAATAGAGTCGCCAGCTAGGCATTTTTATCCCGAAGGAAAGGTAATGCTGCATAGACCTAGAAAGATATGGATAAGACGGTTGCGAACCAGAGAGACTGAGAAAGGGGGTTGGTTACAACCTGGGAAGGTATTAGCACCCAGATTGTCCGCCGTACTCGACGGGATCCACGCTTAAAAGATTTGTGTTTTAAAGGGGTAGTGTCAGTGCAATCTGTGTATCAAAGCTGGAAAGAACGCAAGTGTCAGTGTAAAGGAAATGTGAAGTGTATAAGTGAAGTGTCAGTGTAAGAACAAGAATGAAATGCTCAAGACCATGAGGCTTAAAGAATAATGCTAGAAGGAGGGGGAATGTACAGAGACTTTTTGTTCGATAACTGTTAAGTTATGCCTACGTATCCTCTCGTGCAATGAGGAAGTCAGAACACCGTAGTTCGACCCAAAGAGACTGAAGGATGAATTGACTTGTGAACTGCTTGCTTGTCTATGCTCAAGTGTATGACCTGTCTGGCTTAGGTGCTAACTGTCTTGCATTAGACGGAAGAAGCAAGTTCTCGTTTGTGAGTGAATGAGATGAGAAAAGAATCCCAAAGGAGACGATTATTGTTTGTTTTTGTGTTTTCAGTCTTTTATTGCTTTTTGGAAGTTTGTCATAGGAAAATGAGCTTAAGACTAAACCGAGGGTTAGTAAACTCATCACATCCTCCCTCTGATTAGGGGTAATGAGAATACCTTAAGTGTGAAGTCAGCATCTCACACTTAATCACCATGGTGTAGGATTAAGATCATTAACCTACTTGTGATTATTTAGATGTTTTTGGTGTTTTTGTTTAGTGTTAAGTAATGAGATTAAGCCATAATCAAGGATTAAACAGACTCATTACACCATCCTAATAGAAGGATAATAGATGAGAATGTTTAAGCTGAGGAAGATGCCTCAACTTAATCCATGATTAGGGATTAACCTCATGACAAAACAAAGCCTTTATTAAAGTGGAATTTAGTTAATGATAAGATGAAGAAGTGATTTTTATGGTTTGTAAGACAACTTGAGGGGGACTTGTCCATTAACACTAGGGTTAGTCCTTCTTAACCAGTTAAGGAAGAATTAGAACCCTAATGCAAGGCCCAAGTTTCAAGCTTGATGTCTTGATGATTATTAAGTGGATTGATTAAGGGATTTAAACACATTAAGGGTTTAACACTTAGGATTAAAGTTATACACTCCATCCTAATAGAAGGATGCAGGCATAAGCTTAATCATAAAGCCTTAAAGCCTTTAGGGTTTAGTCCTTGATTATGAGATGAGAAGAGAAGACTCAAAGAAAACTCAAAGGAAAGAGTCTAAGGGGGACTAAACAATCCTAAAATGTTATCATGCTTGGAAGTCCTAGGGTTTGTGAGGCTTAAGAGGAGAAATCTTCAAGGAAGCCACCAAGGAGAAGCAAGACAGAAAAAGGATAAGATGAGAAGAGAAAAGAGGGAAGAGAGGCACAAGTGAGCAAGCTCACTCAAAGTCAAGTAAAAATGCAGCAAGGATGTAAAATGATGAGGTGAGAAGAGGTAGGAGGTGAAGGCAAATCCACCTCCCAAACAAACTTACCATTAACCTGAAAAGTTAGTACAAGATGCATAAGGGAAGACATGAGATGAAACAATGCATATGGATGGGCAAAGGCCAAAGTCAGAATCATACACATGATGAAAATGATTCTAAGAGGTGATGCAAACACATGTCAAGAGTTGTGGATGATCATACAAGGATGAGGATGCAAATGAAGCATGCTTTGAACCATGAAAGTTCATGAAAGTTTATGAAATGATATGAATGCATAACATGGCAAATGAAAGATTCAATGATCAAACATGATTCTATTATGTCCTAAGATGTATTATGAATCAAATGGATGCACAAGATGTCATGGCAAGTCATGTATGCAAGCTTATGCAAGATGAATGCAAATGAAGATGCAAATTAGGGTTTATGTACAACATGTGATGCAAAAATTCAAAATCAGAAGCAAAACATGAGATAAAAAATTTAAAATGGGATCAAAGGTACCCTAAACCTATATAAGTTCACTGCCCAAAGGAAGGGATCTAACTCTTAACCTAGTGAAAGTTATGAATTTCCTAAGATTACTAGGGTTTTGGGGTGCCTCACAAAGAAAAATACCAAACAAATTGAAAATGCAAGATCAAATCAAACCAATTTTATCCTATAAACTACATGCTATGGAGGATGCAATGCAAGAAGAACCATCATTAAACTCTCAATGGTTAGGCATAATGGATTTTTCCAAGTTTGAATCAAAATATTGCTTTTAAACAAATTTAATTCCAATGAAAATTGTCAAAATAGATCAAGAACCAAAAAGAAATTTGTTTTGAGAGTTTGATAATGTTTCTAAATGTTTTAAAATGCAATGTGATTTTTTTTGTGATTTTTAAATACCTAAAAGTATTTTTAATTAATTAATTTTCATTAATTAATTAGAAATAAACTTTTAACTGATTTAAAAATACTTTTTAATGCAAAAAATAAAAAATAAAATATTTTTGGGTTCTGAAAATTAATGAAATGTTTGACAAAAAATTTCAGAATTTTTCAAAATGTTTTGCTATTTTTTTAAAATTCATGCAAGTAAAATACAAACAAAATGAATTAAAATTGGTTAACAGAAGAATGAATCGATTCATGTTTGGATGAATCGATTCATACTGATCAAAACAGAATTAGTTAAACAGCATGAATCGATTCATAATGGGATGAATCGATTCATTTTGCGAAATCCAGGAACCTTTCAACAGAATGAATCGATTCAAGCTAGAATGAATCGATTTATTATGCTGTTTTTTCCAAAAATGCATAATCAAACTCATTCCCTAGGCTGTTTTAAGTGCTCTAACTCTCCAGATTTCATCCTCTACCCACCCCAAACATGAATCAATCACAAGATCACATTTACAATGCATCAACAACAAGATTTGAGCAAAATCAAAAGAACTGCAAAAACTTCAGAACATGCATACACGCTCATTTCTCAACCATTTCCAGTGTTTCAAAGCTTAACATGATCAGTGAAACAAACTCTATCATCCTATAACAAGAGATTGCATTTCTATAAAAAATGTTCTTGATGATACCTGAACTGGAGCTTTGAACTGTGGAACTTTCTGGCCAGCCCTTTGCTTCAAACAAGCTCCAATGATCCTCCTGATGATGGAATGAAGCTTAGAAAACTTGTGGAGTGGCTGGTTATGGCTGTTTTGCTCTGGTGTAGCAGAAATGAAAGTCTTTGTGTGCGATGTTTCAAGCTGTTTCAGGGGATGATTCTTGTTCTAAGGGTGATTTGTGACTTGTTGGTGAAAGAAAAAGTGAAGTTTCTTGGCTGTGTGAAGAAAAATTCAGAGAAGAAGTTTGGGACAGATTTTGTGCAAGTTGGATTGTGTGTTGTTTCAATGCCAAATGAGCTGCTATATCACTCCCATAAAGTTTGAGTAGGCTGTGAAGCAGGTTAGTAGAGGCTGCTGGTCACTATTCCAAAAGCATGGGAGAAAATGCAAAAAGTCATGGTTAGGTGTACTTGAGGCATGGGCTGTGGCAGAGAAGATTTCTGTGTTTGGATTGCTTCAGCTGAGTTCAAGGATGGCTCTTGGATCATTTGATGTGAGCTGGAATGGATGAAGGGTGAAATCTCACATGTTTTGCAATTTTGCAACTTGTTACACTTTGTGACTTTTGGCCATGAACATGCAACCCTCTTTGCTGAATTTTGGTTGTGATAGGTTACATGATGTTATGGTGGTGTCTTGAGATCAGTTAGAGACCATACAAAACCTTGGGGATCAATTTTGCAAGAATTCCTCTTTGGAGAATTTCATGGAAAGTGGCTTATGGAAGTTTGTGATTTGAAGCATGGACCTTGAAAACTCTTGGGCAATTCTGATTTTGCTAAGTTGCAATATGTTATAATGATGCAAAGAAGTCATTTAGAGGTCAATAGAATGCTTGGCATGTGAAATTGCAAGTTTCCCTCTTTGTGCAAAAGTGAAATTTCAATGATTTTTCCCAACTTTGCAAAGCCATAACTTTTGATCCAAAATGAATTAGAAAAAGTTCTTGTACTTTTTGAAAAGGGAATGATCCAATCTACAACTTTCATGACCAAAGTTTTCTCATTTGAAGCATTTTTGAATCAATAAGAGGAGGTTGAAAAACTTTCCCAAAATAGCAAGTTTTCAATACAAGTCACTTTCCCAAGATGGCAACTTTGCAAATGGCTTGAAATTCTTCAATTTTGTGAACTTATAACATCTTCTATGACCAAATAAAGATCATACACATTCAAAATGATGGAGAACACCCTTTGGTTGGGTCATTGGGGGCCTCAGATGCCCTGATTTTGCACTGACTTGCACAAGAAGTCACCTCTTGATCAGATGCCTTCCCCATTGAATTTATTCATGAAAATTGATATGCATGATCCTCATAACATATAGAGACCAATAGAAACAAGAATTACCAAAAAAATTTGGAGTTATGGCCTCTGAAACCAAAACCCTAATTTTAGGTCATCTGTGTAGTTAAACCTGGCTCTGCTTCCATGCCATTCCCAGTTCTTGTGATTCTTTGATTTTCTTGACTTTGAGAGGATATAATATGATGCTTGAACATACATGGACCCCTTTGAAGTGATTGAGGACCTTTGGAGTGGCTCAAATAGCTCTTGGATTGCTCAGATCACAAACCCTAGATGCAGATGACTTTGAATCAATGCAGTGAATCAAAAATGTAATATGAGATGCTATGATTGATTTTATGCATATGAAATGATAACCAGCCATGGTGTCAATGGGTGAGGGCAAATTTGGGGTGTTTACAGTCTTCTTGCAAGCCTCATAAACCCTAGGAACACCCAAGCATGATCACAATTAGGGTTTGATTAGTCCACCCATTAGTTTTACCTTTGTGTCATCTTTGTGTCTTCTCTCCTCATCTCTTAATCAAGGACTAAACCTTAAAGGTTTTAAGGCTTTGTGATTAAGCTTATGCATGCATCCTTCTATTAGGATGGAATGTATAACTTTAATCCTAAGTGTTAAACCCTTAATATGTTTAAATCCTTAATCAATCCATCTAATAATCACTAAGACATCAAGCTTGTAACTTGGGCCTTGCATTAGGGTTCTAATTCTTCCTTAATTGGTTAAGAAGGACTAACCCTAGTGTTAATGGACAAGTCCCCCTCAAGTTGTCTTACAAACCATAAAATCCACTTCTTAATCCTGTCATTAACTAAAAACCACTCTAATAAAGGCTTTGTTTTGTCATGAGGTTAATCACTAATCATGGATTAAGTTGAGGAGCCTTCCTCAGCTTAAATGTTCTCATCTATCATCCTTCTATTAGGATGGTGTAATGGGTCCATTAAATCCTTGATTATGGCTTAAACTCATTACTTAACACTAAACAAAAACTCCAAAAACATCTAAATAAATGCAAGTAGGTTAATGATCTTAATCCTACATCATGGTGACTAAGTGTGAGGTGTTTACTTCATACTTAAGGATTTCTCATTACCCCTAATCAGAGGGAGGATGTGATGAGTTTACTAACCCTTGGTTTAGGCTTAAGCTCATTTTCTTATGACAAACACCAAAAAGCAATAAAAGATTGAAAACACCAAAAACAAACAATAATCGTCTCCTCCGGGATTCTTTTCTCACCTCATTCACTCACAAACGAGAACTTGTTTCTTTCTTCTAATGCAAGACAGTTTGCACCTGAGCCAGACAGGTCATACACTTGAGCATAGGAAAGTAAGTAGTTCACAACTCAATTTATCTTTCAGTCTCTTTGAGTCGAACTATGGTGTTCTGACTTCCTCATTGCACGAGAGGATACGTAGGCATAACTTAACCGTTATCGAACACAAGTCTCTGTATCCCCCCCCCCTCTTCCAGCATTACCCTTTAAGCCTCATAGTCTCGAGCTTTACACTCTTTTCTGACACTGACACTTCTCTTATTTCACTTCACATTTCTTTTTCACTGACACTTGCATTCTTTTCCAGCTTTTGCACACAGAATGGCACTGACACTACCCCTTTTAAACACAATTTTTCAAGCGTGGATCCCGTCGAGTACGACGGACAATCTGGGTGCTAATACCTTCCCAGGTTGTAACCAACCCCCTTTATCAGTTTCTCTGGTTCGCGACCGTCTTATCCATCTTTTCTTAGGTTTATGCAGCATTACCTTTCCTTCGGGATAAAAATGCCTAGCTGGCGACTCTTTTCATTCTTCTCCTTCGCCGACCGTTCGCGTCTGTACCCTATCTGACCAGGTGTTATTTGGTGGGAGCGACAGCATGATGTCATGATGTTATGCTCAATCATAAACATGTGGCACACACAAACAACTCACACAATAACCCTAGGTTTGAAGACTTGCATGAGGTTTAAAGGTAAGTACCCTCTCCTGAAGTTTAGTTGGTTCATCCTGTCCTACAAAAGTAACCAGGTTCTAAGGGATCTCAATATCATTGATCCTTCACAAGGGTGGTTATTCAGTAGGCAACTTACTTGCCAACCAAAACCCTCCAAGTTTAGAATCTCAATGAGCGTAGTATCGAGTATCAACCAACTTCAGTCTTCACCAAAGCTGGTTATCTCACTACTTTTCTAAAGGCCAAAATGGGATGACTAGGGTTCTAAAAGTCAGTTAGTGTATTGACAACATATGGCAGCCTCATATTATCCTCAACTTGCTTAAGGAACATAAGCACCAACCAAGAAGTCACACTAACTATGGCCACCAGATCAACCATATCGGTATACGCCGTACAATTTCCTTGGTCTATTGCCATTTACCTAAGGTACACTAGATCCAGGTTAGGATCTTTCACACATAAGAGCCCAACAAATAAATACAAAGCAAACAAAGCAAACAATTTAAAATGATCTAATTCCTAAGGGTACCCCTCTTTTATTAAGTCCCTAGCAGAGTCGCCAGTTCTGTAACACGGTGGGAGAACTGACTTTCTATAAATGTTGCAGATAGCAAGAGTCGCCACCGACTTTTATTTTATCCAAAAGGAAAGGACATAAAAGAACAGGAAAGACCTTAAAAAGATTTTGAGTTCGGGGGGTAGGTTATACAAAGGGAAGGTGTTAGCACCCTTTATATCCATGGTTATCCATGAGCTCTTAGTTACTTAGCTCACTTTAAATTGTTTTGAGAAAGGTGTAGTGTGTGAAAAAAATTTCTAAATACTTTATAATGATCCTCGTATGGATGTATATAAAGACTTTGTTTTGAAAATTTGTTTGAAATGTGGAGTGTAATAAAGTATTTTGAAAAGGTGAGCAAGTAATTATGAGAAACCTACCCTATATTAAGTCTTTACTGTTCTTATATGTTCCTTCAATGGTAAGACTATCCCTATTATTAAGGAATAGGTAGTCATTACCTTGGATGTAATAAGGGACATATGAAGGGACATCTGAATTTAGGCAACTGCAAGGTGTCTTTAGCAATACGTAGGGACTTATCATCTTTTATTTCGAAGGGTCAAGATCATTTATCGTAGGCAACCTCGAAGGGACTTGATCTTATAATTTAAAGGGACTTGATGATATTTTATGAAGGGACTTTACTTAAGACACCTTACTTGACCCTAGAAATAGGCAACATGAGAGGTAACCCTAGAAAGTGCAGGATGACGATCAAAGATCGACATACGTGTGTGAGTGTTTACATTCAAGTATTTATCTTATTTAATTAGTTTCTAAATTATTTTAATTACACATAGTTATACACACCCTAAAATTACTAACCATGGCAATAAAAATATTTACAAAAATAAAATAGAGACAAAAAATAAATCTACGACTATTACATGGCTTTCGCAATTACATAATAATAGAAACGATAATGATAAATATAATAAATAAGTGATAATTCAAAGGTTAGTAATAATAAAAAAAGAAAAGGGATTAGCAAAAATATAAAGAAAAATAACAATTTAAGAGAAAATATTATTTTTAAGTTAAATAAACATTATAATAATTTTTTTAGAATAAAATAGAATAAGTATAATAATAATAAACAAAATAATAATTATTTACATATTAAACAAGTAATAAATAATTAATGATACTTTATAAAAATATTAGGTTAAATTTTTTAAAAATTAGGATTAAGAAAATTAGGGTTTATAAAATTAGGGTTTATGGAATTAATCTAAACCTAATTATTTAATTTATTTACAAAAATATATACATAATAATAATATAAACATATTACAAAATAAATAGAAACAATTTTACATTTAAGAAAATAATTTATGATTTTAAGAATATAAAGAAAATAATATAATATTATTTAGAAATCAGTTTTTTGATTTATATTTAATAATTTAAACAAAATAAAGTTATTATATGAAAAAAAAATAGAAAATAGGAAGAAAATATGCACAATTGACCAAAAAGATAGGACCTGGGATTTGAACCCAGGTCCTTTACCTGAACAGTCGTCTCCCAAAACCAGCTGAGCTACTGCGCGCGTTTGATATCTAAAGATAAGGCAATCCTTATATTGTAAGCTTGTAGAACAAAAGGAATTAAATCCAAAAATAGTTGGAGGCCGGATTCGAACACAAGCCCTTTGCCTCTCACATGCGCCTCTTCACCAACTGAGCCACCAACACATTTGTGAAACAAAATACAAATAATTCATAAAATATTAAAACAAATTTTTTAAAAAATAGAAAGCGCGTGCTGCCTTCATCTCCTACCTCCAGATCCACGAATTTACTTGTGAATTTATTCACAATGTTTCCTGCGAATTTACCTGCACACGAATATTTATAGGAAACCATGACAAGGGTCTCAAGGGTTGTATACAAGTATTATGGTGAGTCTATACTCCATTTACAAGTTCAAGTCCATTGGCAAAAGCTCAGAAGATTGCATGATCATCAGTTATCTCAGGACAAGGCAAAGCTCCTTTACAAAGTACCCAAATTAGGGTTTGTGATTCAAGCACCAAGATCTCACAACTTTGGCCATTTCATTTGGGAAAAGTATTCTATATGTTAAGAGGATCCTGGGTGTCAATTTTCATGAGAAAATTCCATGTGGAAGTCAGACAATGCCTCAGTTGCTTGTAGATGAAGCAAAAAGTCAACTGTGCCCTTAAAAAGTCAACTACTTGATTTCAAGGGGTCTAACCCAAACTTTTTGGCCAAGAGGGGTCCTTACAATGTTATAAGAGGTTTGGAATGCCTAAAGTTCAAGAATCATGGAGATTTGAAGGGTTTTGCAAAAATGGCACAAAGTTGGTTTTTGAAGTTTTCCAAATTTGGCAACTTTTGCCCTAATTTTCAAATGGCCTTAACATGATCAAAAATTCTTCAAATGGACCAAAGTCAAACACGAAAGTTGAAGAGTAAGGGCTCCCATTTTCAAAAAGTACAAGTACATTTTCATAGGATTTGTGGTTTTTCCTATAGCCTCTTCGAAAAAGTGCTTGAAATTAGGGCAAAATCACATTTTTCATGCATGACCAAATGCAAGAAGCTTCAAAACTTGTTTTCATGACTTGGTATTGGTTCAATTGTGTTTCAAACTTAAAATAAATTACATTGTGACCAATTTTTTCCAAAGAAATGCTCATTTTCGTGCCAAACAAGAAAATCACTCCAAATATGCAAAATTGGCCAAATCATGAAATAAGTGTGATGCTTGGATCTAAAGGCCAGGATTGATTACATTTTGATCAAGGGTGGTAAATGCATTGCACATGTGCTGAGAGGCCCAAGGAAGCATGGTCATAGCATGCTTATCTCACATGTTGCAAATTATGCAAATACACACTTTTCCCATGACTCACTTGTGCATTTGATTTCATTCTTTCAGCAAGGGTTTGTGAGCTCATACAAAAAGAAATTAGGGTTTAGCAAGCCAGATCTGTCTCTCATTATCTCATTCTCAAACTTCTTGCAACTTTGCATTTTCTCTCATTTCTCTTCATTCAAGCACCCAATCTCCAAATCAATTGTGGATCTGTAATCTAGGCAAGCTCAGTATCATTAAGCAACCACTCATTGAAGCCATCTCTCAAGTTTAGCAAGCTTGCCATTTCAGAGAAAGTGTGAAAGAAACCTCAGATCAGCTTGTTTCAAGACCTTAGATGCATTTATTTTGCATCTAGGAAGTAAGAGGAGTGCATTGCATCCATTCTTTGGTCTTATAGCTCACTGAACCAAGATCTTCACCTCAGGTATACCTTGAAAATTTGTGATCTGGAAATGGAATTAATGTGGTGTTTTGTGTTATTTGAAGTTCACTGATGATTCTGCAACTTTTAGATTTGAATTTGATGCATTGTAGCCTAAGTTATGTGGATTCAAAGTTTCATGGTGCAAGTTGTTTTGTTTCGATCCATTCATTTCATTGAGTTTTAGAGGATTTTGACCTCATTTTTGGAATCAGGGGGTTGTTTTAGTGGATTTGCACCTTTTTGTTCGTTTATTTGGTGGTTTGTGTGACTGTCATGAGTTCCGGTGCCGGAGCCCTAGCTCCGGTCACAGGAAGCTGGATTTCCTTCATGTTAGGGTTTGTGTGGAGAAGATGAACCACAACCACTGGATCTGCTCATCTAGTGTCCCATATGCAACCACGTAGCCCTAGCCCTCTCCCCTCTCACGTGTTTCTTTCTTTTTCATTTTAATCACCATGTTTCGTATCCCACCGTAGCTTCCATGCGCTCACCAATCACCATTCAGACTTCTGCCAGCTCATTTAATGAAGCGTTACCCACACGCGTTGGATGCATCTCCTGGTCCTGTATTTTTCCAGCCTTTTTCCATAAATTCTCACCATAAGACCATATGCCTGTGCCAGAATTGGGCTTTTCAAGTTCTATTCGCACCCCAACCAACTAAGCCCATCTCATTTTTCAATGTAAGCCTTACTATATACACCCCATTCCAATTCCATTTTATTTCTTTTTCTTTTTAATTTTCTTTTATTTCAGTTTAGTTTCCATTTAATTAAAATAGTTCCCTTCATCCAAAAAATCCCAAAAAAATCATGAATATTATTTTGAGTCTCTTATATTTTCTCATATTTTTATTTTATTTTTTTCCATTTCCACGTGTCAGATTTAATTCATTGTTTCACTTAGCTTCTTTTGAATCCTCTTTTGACCATACTGCCTTGTTCATTTTCCATACACCTCAATATTTTGAATTTTGATCCCATTATTTTTGCTCTGGATTCTTAAGACATTGTATTTCCCATGTGATTTTTCTCTGGATTTTTAGAATTTTATTTTTTGAGTCTTGATCCTGTGACTTGTTGTCGCTCCCACCAAATGACACCTGGTCAGAAGGGGTACATACGCGAACGGTCGGTGAAGGAGGAGGAATGAATAGAGTCGCCAGCTAGGCATTTTTATCCCGAAAGAAAGGTAATGCTGCATAAACCTAAGAAAAGATATGGATAAGACGATCGCGAACCAGAGAAACTGAGAAAGGGGGTTGGTTACAACCTGGGAAGGTATTAGCACCCAGATTGTCCGTCGTACTCGACGGGATCCACGCTTAAAAGATTTGTGTTTTAAAGGGGTAGTGTCAGTGCAATTTGTGTATCAAAGCTGGAAAAGAATGCAAGTGTCAGTGTAAAAGAAGTGTGAAGTGTATAAGTGAAGTGTCAGTGTAAGAATAAGAATGAAATGCCCAAGATCATGAGGCTTAAAGAATAAGGCTGGAAAGAGGGGGAATATACAGAGACTTTTGTTCGATAACTGTTAAGTTATGCCTACGTATCCTCTCGTGCAATGAGGAAGTCAGAACACCGTAGTTCGACCCAAAGAGACTGAAGGATAAATTGACTTGTGAACTGCTTACTTGTCTATGCTCAAGTGTATGACCTGTCTGGCTCAGGTGCAAACTGTCTTGCATTAGACGGAAGAAGCAAGTTCTCGTTTATGAGTGAATAAGATGAGGAAAGAATCCCGGAGGAGACGATTATTGTTTGTTTTTGTGAGTTTTCAGTCTTTTATTGCTTTTTGAAGTTTGTCATAAGAAAATGTGCTTAAGCCTGAACCAAAGGATTAGTAAACTCATCACATCCTCCATCTGATTAGGGGTAATGAGGATACCTTAAATGTGAAGTCAGCATCTCACACTTAATTACCATGATGTAGGATTAAGATCATTAACCTACTTGTATTTATTTAGATGTTTTGTTGTTTTTGTTTAGTGTTAAGTAATGAGATTAAGCCATAATCAAGGATTTAATGGACTCATTACACCATCCTAATAGAAGGATAATAGATGAGAACATTTAAGCTGAGGAAAGCTCCTCAAATTAATCCATGATTAGGGATTAACCTCATGACAAAACAAAGCCTTTATTAGATGGATTTTATTTAATGGTAAGATTAAGAAGTGGATTTTATGATTTGTACGACAACTTGAGGAGGACTTGTCCATTAACACTAGGGTTAGTCCTTCTTAACCAATTAAGGAAAAATTAGAACCCTAATGCAAGGCCCAAGTTACAAGCTTGATGTCTTGATGATTATTGAGTGGATTGATTAAAGGAGTTAAACACATTAAGGGTTTAACACTTAGGATTAAAGTTATACACTCCATCCTAATAGAAGGATGCAGGCATAAGCTTAATCACAAAGCCTTAAAACCTTTAGGGTTTAGTCCCTGATTATGAGATGAGAAGAGAAGACTCAAAGATGACACAAAGGCAAAACTAAATGGGGGACTAATCAAACCCTAATTATTATCATGCTTGGTTATTCCTTGGGTTAGTGAGGTTTACAAGAAGAATCTTCAGAGAACCCACCAGGAAGGAAGCAGATGAAAGGAGGAAGAAACAAAGAGAAGCAAAACAACTTGCTTCACTTAAGAAGACAAGTTGCTTGAAGGAAGAAAGTAAGATGAACATGAATGAGCAAGCTCACTCTAAAACACATACAAAATGCAGCAAAGAAAGTATGAAAGAGATGAAAAGAGATTGTGAGAAGTGAAGGCAAATTCACTTCTCAAACAACTTACGACCTGAAAAGTTAGCAAAAGAAATGAAATGCAATGCAAATGGGATGCAATGTCATGATGCAAATCAAAACCAGAAGCATAAGTATGATGTTGATGATGCTAAGAGATGATGCAAATACATGACAAGAGATGAGAGTGATCAAACAAGCACAAGGATGCAAATGAAGCATGCATTGAACCATGGAAGTACATGAAAAGTTATGAAATGCAATGGACATACAACATGACAAATGAAAGATGCAATGATCAAACATGATTCTAATATGTCTTAAGATGTATTATAAATCAAAAGAATGCACAAAAGGTCATGGCAAGTCAATGGATGCAAGCAAATGAGAATTGGATGCAAAAGGAGGCACAAATTAGGGTTTCATACATCATGCAAAGCAAAAATCCAAAACCAGAAGCAAACAACATGATAAAAATTTGAAAATGCAATCAAAGATACCCTAAACCTATACAAACTCACTGCCCAAAGGAGAGGGCTCAACTTTTAACCTAGTGAGAGTTATGAATTTCCTAAGATTGCTAGGGTTTTGGGGTACTTCATCAAGAAAAATGCTAAACAAATTAAAAATGCAAGATCAATTCAACTCAAATTTACCCTATAAACTACATGTTATGCAAGATGCAATGCCAAAAGAATCATCATCCAACTCTCAATGGTTAGGCAGAAATGAATTTTTGAAGTTTGAAACAAAATATTGCCTAAAAATGAAATTAAATCCAATGAAAATGATCAAAAGGCATCAAGAACAAAAAAGAAATTTGGTTTGAGAGTTGGACAATGTTTCTAAATGTTTCTAAATGCAATGTGAATTTTTTTGTGATTTTTAAATACCTAAATGTATTTTTAATTAATTAATTTTCATTAACTAATTAAAAATAATCATTTAAATGATTTAAAAATAATTTTTAATGCAAAAAATAAAAATAAAAATATTTTTGGGTTCTGAAAATTAATTAAACCTTTGACAAAAAATTTCAGAATTTTAAAATGGTTTTTACTATTTTTAATAATTCGTATAAATTAAATATGAAACAAATGAATTTAAATGAAATTTAAAAGAAAAATGAGAAAGTCAAACAAATCAAAGGCTGAGGTTCAAACTTGGGGACGCGGGAATTGACCTGGCACGCAAACGAACGGCTCACATTCAAACCTACCTAATTAAGTCATTAGCCCTAATCCTAGCCCTAATCACTTTCAGATGACCGGAACAGTGTTCCGGTCATATTCTCCGGCAAGGTGTTCATGCTATCTCACTCCCTACGCATCAAAACTTCCCCAAAATCTCCAGATTCAACCCTTAAACATCATTAAACCTAAACCCCACCCCAAAAATCATTTATTTTCACTGAATCATAAGAATCAAAGCAAAACTCATTTCACGGGCAAAGTTTCAGAACAAGCATACATGGCCATTTTTCACTCATTTTCAAAACAAATCACATCATGATAATCAGTGAAGCATAAGGAAGCATTTAGAAACTAAAAATGGAAGTTCTGGAAAAATAAATGCCATAGCTACCTGAGCTTGAGCTTTCGAAACAAGGACTTTCTGGCTGCTTCTTTGGTTCAAACAAGCTCCAATGATCCTCCTTTGAAGCTTTTGACACTTAGCTGGAGTTTATATGGCCTCCAGAGAGAGTTGGCAGAAGCTCAGGTCAAGGGAGTGTGGAAATCGTATTTGTGATGTGGGAGGTTTCAGGCCAAAACAATGGTTGGGAAATGATCAGTGAGATGTGCTGAGATGTTCTATGGAGTTTGTTTTTATGTTTGATGCTTGTGTGATGTGTTTCGAATGAAAATGCATAAGAGGGAAAAGCTTGGTGCTGTGGCTTGGAGAGAGTTTCAGGCTTGTGTGTCTGGTGTGTTATGTTGCATTTGGTCCACTTATCACTCTTGGATAGGTCAGAGGAGTGGTTGTGGCCTATTGTGATTGGTATGGGTCTTTATGCAAAAAGTCAAGTTTTGTGTAAGAGAGGTATGGGTCAATAGTAGGCCAAGGACAATAGGGGTGTCCTACGCAGCAAGGAATGAGGAGAGCCATGGAATCAGTTTTGAAGCCAATTAGCAAGTGGATTAGGGTTTGTATGATGTTTTGCAACTTTGTTCAACTTTGGCCCTTTTGAAATTTCTTGATCCACAAGTCATGAAAATGAGCAAACCTTTGATGCATTCTGACTTTTAGGCATTGGTTCATGTTTGTACAAAGATTAGAAGTTCATTTGAAAGCACAATTTTTCTTGGCAAGTGGTTTTGCAACTTTGCCTCTTTGGTACATAACTTGAAATTATGTGATTTTTCCCAACTTTGACAAGCCATAACTTTTGATCCAAAATGAATTAGAATGAGTTCTTGTACTTTTTGAAAATGGAATGATACATTCTACAACTTTCATGACCAAAGTTTTCTCATTTGAAGCATTTTTGAATAAAAAAGAAAGGTTTGAAAAAGTTTCCCAAAATGGCAAGTTTCCATTACAAGTCATTTTCCCAAAAAGGCAACTTTGCAAATGGCTTGAAATTATTCAATCTTGTAAACTTCTAACATCTTCTATGATCAAATAAAGATCATACACAATCAAAATGATGAAGAACACTCTTTGGTTGGGTCATTGGGGGCCTCAGATGCCCTGATTTTACACTGACTTGCTCAAGAAGTCAACTCTTGATTAGATGCCTTCCCCATGGAATTTCTTCATGAAACTTGATATGCATGATCCCTATACCATATAGAGACCAATAGAAATAAGAATGACCAAAAAAATTGGAGTTATGGCCTTTGAAACCAAAACCCTAATTCTAGGTCATCTATGCAGTTAAAACTGGCTCTGCTTCCATGCCTTTCTCAGTTCTTGTGATCCTTTGACTTTCTTGACTTTGTGGGGATACAATATAATGCTTGAACATACATGGACCCCTTTGAAGTGATTGATGACCTTTGGAGTGGCTCAAATAGCTCTTGGATTGCTTAGATCACAAACCCTAGATGCAGATGACTTAGAAGCAATGCAGTGAATCAAAAAATGTGGTATGAGATGCTATGGTTGAACTTATGCATATGAAGAGATCACAAGCCATGGTGTGAATGGGTGAGGGCAAATTTGGGGTGTTTACAGCTGCCCCTATTCGAACATGAGTTAGCTGTGTAGAATGTAAGCAACGGCTTAACAGGCTAATGAGATAACTTGTGGTTGAATACCAAAGACAGTCCAAAATTTGCACTCACAGAATGAAGAAGAAAAGGGATATAGATTGTAAAAGAAAATAAAGCATAATTATAAAGTGCGGGCGACGGAAGACGACCGTCGAGCATAGGACGACTGCTGGGGATAAAGTGATGACGGGGACGACCGACATGCTGGGGAAGATGCGGGAAATAAAGCAGTGACGGGGACGACCGACAAGCTGGGGATATGAGAGATTATGATGGGGACGGCCATCAAAATAGAGCTATAAGACTCTCTGGGGATTAAGGTAAAATGATGAGGTACGGTCATTAAAGGTGAAGGACGATCACCTAGCAGGGGACGGCTGCTCTGTTGGGGACAAGATGAGGGACGATCATCTAAGGTGAAGGACGATCACCCGACAGGGTACGGCTGCCGAAAGTATCACGACATAGGACGAATGTCGGATAAAAAGGTCGACGATGGGGACGGCCATCTGATAAGCATGATGAAGGACGATCATCAAGAGGTGAAGGACGATCACCTAGCAGGGTACGGCTGCTCTCAGGGTTTATCATGACATAGGACGAATGTCAGATAACAAGATCAACGATGGGGACGGCCATCGGATAAAATGATGAATGACGATCATCAGAAGGTGAAGGACGATCACCTAGCAGGGGACGGCTGCTAAAGATATCACGACATAGGACGAATGTCGGATAAGAAGGGGTTCTAACGAATAGAGACTTCGCTGGGGGTGATGAAGGACGATCATCAAAAGGGTGAAGGACGATCACCGGGCAGGGTACGGCTGCCGAAAAGGTATCATGAATGTCAGATAGAAAGGAAATAGTTCAACAAGTTTTGCTGGAGACTTCGCTGGGGGAAATAGTAAACACGGACGAGTGTTTACATTCAAGAAATGAGAGGTATAAGTGTTTGACACGGTGTATAGATTAAAGATGCGGACGAGCATCCTTAAGACTATGATACGGACGGGTATCAGGTAGAAACAAACACTGACACATGTTCAGAGATGATGATACGGACGAGTATCAACTGGTTAACAAAGAACACAGACAAGTGTCGGATCTGAGGGGACTCTTCTGGGGAATAATAGACACAGACGTGTGTCTAAATTCTAAAAAAGAGGTAAGGGTGTCTGACATTGCGTATGGATTAAAGATGCGAACGAGCATCCTTAAGACCAAGATATAGACGAGTATCTGTATGAGTAAAATAGGAGTAACAAGTATGAGTGGTGTACAGATGAGTGTTTAACTTGCTGAGGAGGGTGACACGGGCGAGTGTCAAAAGAGAAAGGTGTAATATAAACAAGTGTATGGTTTACCAAGTGTTTGGGTAATTATGCTAGGGGTGACACGGACGAGTGTCAAAGAAGTTGTATATATATGTATCTGTGAGTGTGTCGCTCCCACAAAAATGACAACCGGGGCCAAGAGGGGTGAAGACGCGAACGGTCGGTGAAAAAGGGATGTGAGAACACACAAGAGTGAACTCACAAGAAAGAAAAGAGTCGCCAGCTGGGCATTTTTATCCCGAAGGAAAGGCAATGCTGCATAGACCTAGAAGGATATGGATAAGACGGTTGCGAACCAGAGAGACTGAGAAAGGGGGTTGGTTACAACCTGGGAAGGTATTAGCACCCAGATTGTCCGTCGTACTCGACGGGATCCACGCTTAAAAGATTTGTGTTTTAAAGGGGTAGTGTCAGTGCAATTTGTGTATAAAAGGGCTGGAAAAGGATGTACAGGTGTCAGTGCTGGAAGCAAGTGAAGTGAAGTATATGAAGTGTCAGTGTAAGAATAAGAATGAAATGCTCAGGACTATGAGGCTAAAAGAATGATGCTAGAAGGAGGGGGGAATATACAGAGACTTTTGTTCGATAACTGTTAAGTTATGCCTATGTATCCTCTCGTGCAATGAGGAAGTCAGAACACCGTAGTTCGACCCAAAGAGACTGAAAGATAAATTGACTTTGTGAACTGCTTACTTGCCTATGCTCAAGTGTATGACCTGTCTGGCTCAGGTGCAAACTGTCTTGCATTAGGCGGAAGAAGCGAGTTCTCGGTTGTGAGTGAATGAGATGAGAAAAGAATCCCGGAGGAGACGATTATTGTTTGTTTTTTGTATTTTCAGTATTTTATTGCTTTTTTGAAGTTTGTCATAAGTTAATGAGCTTAAACCTAAAACAATGGGTTAGTAAACTCATCACATCTTCCCTCTGATTAGGGGTAATGAGAATACCTTAAGTGTGAAGTCAGCTTCTCACACTTAATCACCCTGATGCAGGATTAAGATCATTAACCTACTTGTGATTATTTAGATGTTTTTGTTGTTTTTGTTTAGTGTTGAGTAATGAGCTTAAGCCATAACCAGGGATTAAACAGACTCATTACACCATCCTAATAGAAGGATAATAGATGAGAATGTTTAGGCTGAGGAAGACTCCCCAACTTAATCCATGATTAGGGATTAACCTCATGACAAAACAAAGCCTTTATTAAGTGGATTTTAGTTAATGATGAGATGAAGAAGTGATTTTTATGGTTTGTAAGACAACTTGAGGCGGACTTGTCCATTAACACTAGGGTTAGTCCTTCTTAACCAATTAAGGAAGAATTAGAACCCTAATGCAAGGCCCAAGTTACAAGCTTGATGTCTTGATGATTATTAAGTGAATTGATTACAGGATTTAAACACATTAAGGGTTTAACACTTAGGATTAAAGTTATACACTCCATCCTAATAGAAGGATGCAGGCATAAGCTTAATCACAAAGCCTTAAAACCTTTAGGGTTTAGTCCCTGATTATGAGATGAGAAGAGAAGACTCAAAGGAAAAACTAAATGGGGGACTAAACAAGACCCTAATTGTTATCATGCTTGGTCATTCCTAGGGTTTGTGAGGTTTGCAAGAGAAATCTTCAAAGAACCACCAAAGAGAGAGGCAGATGAAAGGAGCAAAGAGAAGCAAAACAACTTGCTTCACTTAAGAAGTCAAGTTGCTTGAAGAAAGGAAGTAAGATAAACAAGAATGAGCAAGCTCAATCCAAAGCACATACAAAATGCAGCAAGGGAAGTATGAAAGAGATGAAAAGAGAATGTGAGAAGTGAAGGCAAATTCACTTCTCAAACAACTTACCACCTGAAAAGTTAGCAAAAGAAATGAAATGCAATGCAAAATGAGTAGAAATGTGATGATGCAAACCAAAACCAGAAGCATGAGTATGATTTTAGTGATGCTAAGAGATGATGCAAACATGAGGCAAGGCCTTAAAATGACCATACAAGCATATGGGTGCAAGAGAAGCATGCTTAGGACCATGAACATATATGAAAAGTTATGAAATGCAAATGATATACAACATGGAAAATGAAAGATGCAATGATCAAACATGATTCTAATATGTCTTAAGATGTATCATGAATCAAATGAATTCATAAAATGTCATGGCAAGTCATGGTATGCAAGCAAATGTAAGATGAATGCAAAAGAAAGCCCAAATTAGGGTTCATGATCAATGCACAAAACAAAATTCTAAACCAGAAGCAAACATTATGATAAAAATTTGAAAATGCATTCAAAGGAGCCCTAAACCTATACAAACTCACTGCCCAAAGGAGAGGATCCAATTCTTAACCTAGTGTAAGTTATGAATTTCCTAAGTTGGCTAGGGTTCTAAGGTACCTTGTCAAGAAAAATGTCAAACAAATTGGAAATGCAAGATCAATTCATGCCAATTTAAACCTATAAACTACATGATATGCAAGATGCAATGCAAAAAGAATCATTGTCCAACTCTCAATGGTTAGGCAGAAATGAATTTTTGAAGGTTGAATCAAAATAATGCCTTGAAATGAAATTAATCCCATTGAAAATGATCAAAAGTCATCAAAATCAAAAAAGAAATTTGGTTTGAGAGTTGGACAATGTTTCTAAATGATTTTAAATGTCACATGAATTTTTTTGTGATTTTTAAATACCTAAAAGTATTTTTAATTAATTAATTCTCATTAATTAATTAAAAATAAACTTTTAAATGATTTAGAAATAATTTTTAATGCAAAAAATAAAAATAAAAATGTTTTTGGTTTTTGAAAATTAATAAAAGGTTTGATAAAAATTTTCAGAATTTTTCAATGTATTTTGCTATTTTAATTAATTTGTACAAAATAAATATGAAACAAATAAAAATAAAATGGATTTAATGAGAAAATAGAAAAGTCAGCAGATCTAGAGGCCAGGATTCAAACTGGGACGCGCGCGAATTGACTAGGCGCGCATCTGGACGGCCAGCATTCAAATTCCCCTAATTATGATTAGTGCCCTAATCTGAACCCTAAACAAATTCAGATGACCGGAACAGTGTTCCGGTCATCTTCTCCGACGAGCTCCTCTTTCAATTCAATACGCCATGAAACCTCTCAAATCTCTCCATAATCACTCATTGAACATCACTAAACCTAAACCCCACCCCAAAATCCATTTATTTCCACTGAATCAAGAGAAGCGAATCAAAACGGAAAACACACAAAAGTTTCAGAGATCAAATACATCCTACACACGCAACCATTTTCAAAGGTTCAAAGCTCAAAATGATCAGCACACCACATAGAATCAGTTTATAACTTAAAACGCAAGTTCTGGAAAAATGTTTGAGATGGCTACCTGAGATGGAACCTCCTGGTTATGGGCTTTCTGGCCTTTCCTTTGCTGCAAATCCACTCCTTTGAATCCTCTGATGATGAAATGAAGCTTAGGAAGCTTTGAGGATGGCTAGTTTGGGAGATTGACAGAGTTCTGTTCAAGGGGGGAGGAAATCGTGTTTTGATTTCAGTGAGTTTCAGGCTATTTTAATGGTTGGTTTGTGATCAGTGAGGCATGTTGAGATCAATGGTGAAGTTTGTTTGTGTGTTTGATGCTTGTGGAGTCAATTTCGAATGGTTTTGCAAGTTGGAGCAAATTTGATAACTATGGCTTAGAGTGTGTTTCAGCATGAATGGTTATGTGTTATGGCTTGCCTTTGGTCCACTTATCACTCATGGATAGGCCTGTGGAGTTGGTGTGCCCTATTGTGATTGGTATGGGTCTTTGGCCAAAATGTCAAACTTTGTGTAAGAGAGGTATGGGCTCATAGCTAGCCAAGGACAAGAGGGGTGTCCTGCGCAGCAAGGAGTGTGGAGAGCCCTAGGATCAATTATGAAGTCAGCAAGCAAGTGGATTAGGGTTTGAATGAGGTTTTGCAACTTGGTTCAACTTTGACCCTTTTGAAGTTTCTTGCCTCACAAGTCACAAAAATGAGTGATTCTTTGATGCAATCTGACTTTTAGGCCTTGGTCCATGTTTGTGTGAAGTTTAGAAGTCCATTTGGAAGTTCAATTTGCCTTGGCAAGTGGTTTTGCAACTTTGCCTCTTTGGTAGAAAACTTCAAATTATGTGATTTTGGCCAACTTTGACAAGCCATAACTTTTGATCCAAAATGAATTAGAACAAGTTCTTGTACTTTTTGAAAAGGGAATGATCCATTCTACAACTTTCATGACCAAAGTTTTTTCATTTGAAGCATTTTTGAATCAAAAAGCAAGGGTTGAAAAAGTTTCCCAAAATGACAATTTTCATTATAAGTCAACTTTCCCAAAAAGTCAACTTTGCAAATGGCTTGAAATCCTTCAATTTTGTGAACTTCTAACATCTTCTATGATCAAATAAAGATCATACACAATCAAAATGATGAAGAACACCCTTTGGTTGGGTCATTGAGGGCCTCAGATACCCTGATTTTGCACTGACTTGCTCAAAAGTCAACTCTTGATCAGATGACTTCCCCATTGAGTTTCTTCATGAAAATTGATATGCATGGTACCTATACCATATAGAGACCAATAGAAACAATAATGACCAAAACAATTGGAGTTATGACCTCTGAAACCAAAACCCTAATTCTAGGTCATCTGTGCAGTTAAACCTGGCTATGCTTCCATGCCATTCTCAGTTCTTGTGATTCTTTTGACATTCTTGACTTTGAGAGCATATAATGTGATGCTTGAACATACATGGACCCCTTTGAAGTTATTGATGACCTTTGGAGTGGTTCAAGTGGCTCTTGGATTGCTCAGATCACAAACCCTAGATGCAGATGACTTAGAAACAATGCAGTGAATCACAAATGTGATATGGGATGCTTATGATTGAACTTATGTATATGAGGATATCACAAGCCATGGTGTGAAGGGATGAGGGAAAATTTGGGGTGTTTACAGCTGCCCCTATTCAAACATGAGTTAGCTGTGCAGGAAGTAAGCAACGGCTTATTAGGCAAACAAGATAACTTGTGGTTGAATACTAAAGACAGTCCAAAATTTGCACTCACAGAATGAAGAAGAAAAGGGGTATAGATTGTAAAAGAAAATAAAGTATATTGTAAAGTGTGGGCGACGGAGGACGACCGTCGAGCAGGGGACGACTGCTGGGGAAAGAGCAATGACGGGGACGGCCGACATGCTTGGGATAAAAGGGATTATGATGGGGACGGCCATCAGGTAAAGCTATAAGATCCTCTGATTAGTAAAAATGATGGGGACGGCCATCATGTCCATAAAGTAATGTAAACAACGATGGGGACGACCATCGGGCTAAACTGATGTAGGACGATCATCAGGGAAAGGAAAAGGGACCACGACGGGGACGGCCATCGGGTTAAAAAATAAATGAAATAATGATGAGGGACGGTCATCAAAGGTGAAGGACGATCACCTAGCAGGGTACGGCTGCCGAAAGTATCGCGACATAGGACGAATGCCGGATAAAAGGTCGACGATGGGGACGGCCATCGGATGAGCATGATGAAGGACGATCATCAAGAGGTGAAGGACGATCACCTAGCAGGGGACGGCTGCTCTCAAGGTTTATCATGACATAGGACGAATGTCAGATAACAAGATCAACGATGGGGACGGCCATCGGATAAAATGATGAAGGGCGATCATCAAAAGGTGAAGGACGATCACCTAGTAGGGTACAACTGCTAAAAATCACGACATAGGATGAATGCCGGATAAAAGGTCGACGATGGGGACGGCCATCGGATAAGCATGATGAAGGACGATCATCAAGAGGTGAAGGACGATCACCTAGCAGGGGACGGCTGCTCTCAAGGATAAGATGAGGGACGGTCATCTAAGGTGAAGGACGATCACCTAGCAGGGGACGGCTGCTAAAAATCACGACATGGGACGAATGCCGGATAGAAAAGGGGTTGCTTTGTTGACGACCTACTGGGGACAGTAAACACGGACGAGTGTTTACATCCAAGAAATAAAAGGTATAAGTGTTTTGAAGTTGTGTACAGATTAAAGATGCGGACGAGCATTCTTAAAACTACGATATGGATGAGTATCGGGTGGAAACAAATACTGACACGTGTTCAGAGATGATGATACGGACGAGTATCAACTGGTTAACAAGGAACACGGACGAGTGTCGATTCTGAGGGGACTCTTCTGGGGAATAGTAGACACAGGAAAGCGTCTTAATTCAAGATGACATAAGTGTTTGACACGTGTATGGATTAAAGATGCGGACGAGCATCCCTAAGACTGTGATACGGACGAGTATCAGGTAGAAACAAACGCTTGACGCATGTTCTGAGATGATGGTACGGACGGGTACCAACTGGTTAACAAAGAACACGGACGAGTGTCGAATCTGAGGGGGTTTGAGTGATATACACAAGATACGGGCGAGTATCTGTATGAGTGAAACAGGAGTATTAAGTATGAGTGGTGTACAGGAGTGTTTAACTTGCTGAGGAGGGTGACACGGACGAGTGTCAAAAGAGAAAAGTGTAATATAAACAAGTATATGGTTTGCCAAGATGTTTAGGCAACTGCGCTGGGGAAGATGACACGGACGGGTGTCAGGGAATCTGTATAAAGATGTATCTGTGAGTGCAAAGAGGAAGCTCTGGCTTTCCACTGGGGGCATGACACGGACGGGTGCCAAGAAGTATATGTAATATAAGTGTCTGCTTGTAAAGAAGGCTCGGGCGACTTTACTGGGGAATCATGACACGGACGGGTGCCAAAAGGAGTGTGTATTTGTATTTACAAGTGTAAGGCAAATGCCTTGGCTCTCTGGTGGGGAATTTGGGGAGTTTGCTGTATACTGTTGATGGGTTGTCAATATTCACAAGTGTTTGATTCAGAACATGGCTTAAATTTATGCAATATGTTTGATTTTTGCCGTAATGCTCCATATTAGACGGAATGCTACGCTTTGTGGGGAGAATATGATGCTAATGCCATGATTATGCACAGATACCGATCCGGGATTTGGATCCCGTTGCTATGAAGATCTCTGGTCGATCTGCTTGAAGTGAATATCCCAGCTGGGGATGAGATCCTTGGTAGATCTGACATATGGAACTCTGCTTGGGGATATAGGTCACTGATAGACCTATCTTTGGTAGTGAGGGACCCAGCTGGGGTTTGTAGAAGCTATCTTTACTCTGTTGTGAGATCTTCAGACGTTACTCTTCTGGATAGAGGCTGAGATTCTGTGGGGAGATGGTTCCCTGGCTTTTGCACTTGGTTGAGAAGGAACGATGACAGACAACTCGGCTGGGGAAGAAGAAAGACCATGGGAAGGTCTTCCTGGAGATTTCTGTAGGGGTCTTGCTGAGGACGATACTGGACAACTCAGCTGGGGAGAATCCACCCCCGGTGTTAGGACTGAGTAGGTAATGATTTGTCGTTTTGCTGGGATGAAGCTTTCATGCCCCATGTTGTGCTTTGAATACCTGCAATCCTGAAAAGACAGAGAAATGTACAAGTAATCCCGAGGTATCCCTTACCGGATTCCATCATAGGGGTTTAGACACCCCTGGGAGTAAGTATATTTCCTACAAGCACGTGTTTTAAGAGAAGCATCTGTATTTATGCAATCAGTATCTTAAGGACATCGGACATTTTGCAAATGAGAATAAAATGTGCGAGACGAAATGTGACTGAAAATCTGATTTTATTAATTCATGTGCCCTGAATTGGCAAGATACAGTCAAAGAAACAAATCCCCTGAAATGAGGAGATTGTTACAAATTGAGAAACAAAAGGTATTGGCAATGTTGATGACGCTTCAAGGAGCTTCCCCTTGTACGACTCGTATGACTTTTGACATTCTTCTCGTCTTGCTTTCTGAAGTAGGCTGATTCTGACCGGCGCTTGAACCTTCCTAAGCTTACCAAGTTGTGAGTGATACAGACGAATTCAGACTGCAGTTGTTCTCTTATTCCCTTGTTTTGCATGGATCGCCCTTTCGGGTTTTCAATCCATCGGGATACCCATTCTTGCCTGAGTTGTCCAATGTGGCTTTTCAACTCAGCGGGTGTACATTTTTTGTTTATTTCCCTTATTTTTGCCCGAGTCTTTTATTCTGTTTTTGACTCGCCGGGATGCCCTATTTTTGCCTGGACTTACATTCTGTTTTTATGTCCAGCGGGTCATTTTATGCGAAGTATTTTTTAACTGCATCTGAATTCACAGGGGACAGGAAGTCTTCACCATCCATAGTACTGAGCATCAGTGCTCCACCGAAGAAAACTTTCTTTACTACGAATGGCCCTTCATAGTTCGGAGTCCATTTGCCCCTGTGGTCTGTATGAGGAAGGAGGAGTCTTTTCAGCACAAGATCTCCTACTTGGTATTCTCGGAGCCTGACTTTCTGATCGAAGGCTTTCTTCATCCTTTTCTGATACAGCTGCCCATGACAGATTGCAGCTAATCTCTTCTCTTCAATCAGACTCAGTTGTTCGTATCGGGATCGGACCCATTCTGCTTCGTTCAGCTTAACATCCATTAACACCCGTAAGGAGGGCAATTCAACTTCAACAGGTAAGACTGCCTCCATACCATACACAAGTTGATATGGTGTTGCCCCAGTGGATGTTCTGATTGACGTACGGTACCCATGCAAGGCAAACGGTAGCATTTCATGCCAGTCTTTGTAGGTGACTACCATCTTTTGCACAATCTTCTTGATATTTTTGTTAGCTGCCTCAACAGCGCCATTCATCTTTGGCCTGTAAGGAGAAGAATTGTGGTGTTGGATCTTGAAGTCCCGGCATAGCTCTGCCATCATTTTGTTGTTTAATTTAGAACCATTATCAGTAATGATTCGCTCGAGTACTCCATACCGACAGATGATGTCTCTCTTCAGAAACCGAGCTACCACTTGCCTTGTAACATTTGCATAGGAAGCTGCTTCAACCCACTTGGTAAAATAGTCAATAGCAACTAGGATGAATCTGTGGCCGTTTGAAGCAGTCGGTTCAATCTTGCCAATCATATCAATGCCCCACATGGCAAAGGGCCAGGGTGAAGACATCACATTCAGAGGATTGGGAGGCACATGCACCTTATCCGTATAAATCTGGCATTTATGACATTTTCTGGCATGAGCACAGCAGTCTGCATCCATCGTGATCCAGTAATAGCCTGATCTTAGCAACTTCTTGGCCATGGCATGCCCTCCTGCATGGGTACCAAAAGATCCTTCGTGCACCTCGTGCATCAACAAGTCTGCTTCTGTTCTATCAACGCATCTGAGGAGTATCATATCAAAGTTTCTCTTGTGCAGGGTGTTGGTGTAAGCCCTAGAGGCCAATACTTTTTGGTACTTGTATCGGATTATTCATTTAATAATAAAAGGCATTTCTTTATTATGTTTGTCTTTCAAAATAATAAAGTCCCTAGAATAGTTAGTCTGTTTAATGAAATGTTAAGTGTGACTTAATCATGAGATCCCATTAAACATAAAGACATTATTCTTAAAATATCCGTAGTCAAGCTTTATTGCAAAGTGGGATAACATTAAAGCATTGAGACTATTATGAAGATAGACTGATGATCACATCTCATGGATCATGGATAAAGAGTTATCAAGTCTTGACATAGGTATAAATATTAGGAGTAATATTTATACCGGATTGACCCGCTATGAGAATACTACATAGTATGTTATGCAAAGTGTCATAAGTTATTCTCATGGTGATAATGGTGTATTACCACCCTTCGACCTGAAACCACTATGGACCCTAGATGTAGAGTCGGGTGCTTTATTGCTGATCAAACATTATCCGTAACTGGATGATCATAAAGACAGTTGATGGGCACTCCACGAAGCATGCTGAGGGACATGAGTGTCCTAGATGGAATTTGCCAATCCTGCATAACAGGAGAAATGTCTAAGGGCCCAATATTGAACTGGACAAGGATGACAGTGTATGCCTTGTGTTCAATATAGACATAGGGGCAAAAGGGTAATTGTACAAACATATATTATCACGAAAAAGGTTTTGTCAGATCACATGACATTTTCGTGACTTGGGTAGCAGTGATGTGTTGCTAGATACCGCTCACTGTTTATTATGTTAAATATATAATTTAATATAATTACCAACGTTACGAAATCCTACAGGGTCACACACATAAGGACAGTTTGATGAGAGATAGAGAAATCAAAGGAACACCGTAAGGTACGGTGCACTTAAGTGAAAAATAGAAATTCGGATAATATAATAATAATTATTGTTATTTTATAATGGTTATAAAATAATAATAAAATAAATATATTTATTATAATAATAGTTATTATAATAATATATAATATTATTATGGATCATGTGAATTGGGCTTTTAGCCCGCAGCCCACAAGAGAGTCTATAAAAGGAACCCTTGTGATGAAGCTTTTACTTGATGCAATTTCGTTTTTGATTCTCACTCAAATAATTCCGTTCGTAAGCAGCTAGCACTGTGACCGGAAGCTGTTCGTGTGGACTGAGTAGAGGCGTTGCACTTCATCAACGCTTGTGATCGCTGCATCAAAGATCTGAATCGCCACAAAGAGGTAACGATTCTATCACTGACCATGCTCATTCGTAAGGATCACTAAAGGAAAATTTTTTTTTTCCGCTGCGTTTAGATCGCAATTTTCCTTCAGTGGTATCAGAGCCACTTACGAAACCATGGATCTGATAGCTGTTAAATTTCCGTTTTTTTTTCTGTATTTGATTCGATTAAAACACAGAATGAATTTAACAATAAACGATTAATTAAATTTGGCATCTGTTGTGTACGATTTGGATGATTGATGTTGATTATGCTTCAGAAACCGACATTAGTATGGTGAAGTTGTGCGATACATTGATCATCCATAGGTTACACAATTAGATCGATCACTTTTATATAAGATATAAGAAATTCTGATGCAAAGATGGTATATGGGATATACTGTTTTGATTTCATCCATTCAATCACATAAGGATTGTAATTCTTTTGAAAGATCATCATTTTCATTCGCTTCGGAATCCGACGTTAGTATGGTGAAGCAATGACATGTTGATCTATCATATTGAGTTATCAATCGAGTTGTGTTTGACGGCATGAAATTGTTGCATTAGGATTAATGGCAGTACAAGTGTTGTATTGCCGCAGACTTTTCCGGTTGGGGTTGTAAATGCACAAAAGTTGTGCAGGAAACGACGTGTGATCAATCAGCCGAAATTTAATTTAGTTTATTTAATTATCGGAATTTTAAACTAATAATAAAAGTGTGTTTATTATTATTTATTTGTGGTGATCAGTTATGGCCTTAGTTTATCCTTTATTATTGTTTTGGGATTTTTAAATACGGCCTGCGAGTCGTGCCTCTCTCTCAATCTCTTTATGTAACTTCTTTTCTCATCTCACTCCCTCGTATGTAAAACGAGTTTTCTTATATGTAATGTAATATTATGTTATGAAGAAAAAGGAAGTATTCAATATTAAAGGAGGATAACCTTGGAGATCATGCTTGGAGAAGCTTAGATCGTTATTAGGTTAGCTTAGGTTCTCTCATTGGCTTGAGAGAACAATTGCGTTAGGGGCCATAATTGTATCTTTTTATATGTATGTTGATGCATGTAATTGTATGTTGATGCATGTGAGAGACGTTTTGCATGTTAAGCCGGTGAGATCAAACTAATAACAAATTCCCTCAAAATTAAATATTAAGTTTATGCTTTCCAATTTTTAGCACTCATCAAGACTAGTATCGAGCATTGTAGGTTTCGCCTACGCGAGGTGCATGTTCTATATTAGTAAGGTGTGATGGGATAATTGTAATATCCAATTGCTAAAACAATGGGTCAAACTTAACTAAACAAATTATAATAAGATTATACATGTTTAGAAGCAAGAATTGGGAATGATTCATGTGATGGATCAGAATAAGGAGTTATTCACCCAATTGAAAATATTCGAGAGTTGTATGAGATACAATTGGAAGGAGTTCCTACCTAAATAACTTAGTTTTGTGTAATCAGCCTAACGCTGACTTAAAACAAAGTGAAACATGGATCTCGACCCACTAGAAAGTCTTCCAACGGGATTTTCCGAATCAAATGATGAGGGTCATTTGTTTTGAATAAAATAGTGGGAGCATATTTGATTAAAGGCCTAATTAAATATGTTGTTTTAATGATACTTATATTTTCATATTTCTCTTGTAGATTACCATGACAACAAACACATCGAACAATATTTTGCGATCCATCCTAGATAAGGAAAAATTGTCTGGGACAAATTTCCTGGATTGGCACCGTAATCTGAGGATTGTCCTCAAGCACGATAAGAAGCTGTATGTCTTGGAGACACCAGTTCCTGAGGAGGAACCTCCTAGTTCTGCACCAAAGGCAGAAAGAGATGCTCATAAGAAGCATTTCGATGATGCCAATGAAACCGCTTGCCTCATGCTTGCTACCATGAACTCTGAGTTGCAAAAGCAACACGAGAACATGTCTGCGTTCGATATGATCGGACATCTGAAAATGCTTTATCAAGAGCAAGCAAGAAATGAGAGGTTTCAGGTTTCAAAGTCCCTTTTTAATAGCAAGTTAGCTGAGGGAGCCCCTGTAAGTCCCCATGTACTCAAGATGATTGGGTATGTGGAGAACCTTGACAGATTAGGGTTTCCCCTTGGAAAAGAACTTGCGATTGATCTGATCTTGCAATCGTTGCCAGAGAGCTTCAGTCAGTTTGTCCTGAATTTCAATATGAATGACTTGGACAAAAGTCTTCCAGAACTGCTAGGCATGTTGAGAACTGCTGAGCAGAATATGAAGACAAAAGGGAAATCCATTCTGATGGTCAGTAATGGAAAGAAACAGAACAAGAGGCCCATCAAACAGGGTGGTAGAGGGAAAGGCAAGGAAATTGCCAAACCCAAACCCACTCCTCCTGTTTTGAAGCCTAGTGGAGGAATAGCAAAGGAGGGCACTTGCTTCCATTGCGGTAAGACCGGACATTGGAAGAGAAATTGCCCAAAGTACCTGGAAGATAAGAAAAATGGAGTAGAGACTTCAAATTCAGGTATTTTTGTTATTGAAATTAATTTATCTACTTCTGCATCATGGGTATTAGATACTGGATGCGGTTCTCACATTTGTACTAATGTGCAGGGGCTAAAAAGGAGTAGAGATTTGGCAAAAGGTGAAGTTGACCTACGAGTTGGCAATGGAGCAAAGGTTGCTGCTTTAGCTGTAGGAACTTATGTTTTAACTTTACCTAGTGGTTTAATAATTCAGTTAGAGAACTGTTATTATGTACCTGCAATTAGCAGGAATATTATTTCCGTTTCTTGTTTGGACAAGTTTGGTTTTTCATTCATAATAAAGAACAATTGTTGCTCCATTTATTTGAATGATATATTCTATGCTACTGCAAAAATGAATAATGGACTATATGTCCTTGATCTTGAAATGCCAATTTATAACATTAATACTAAAAGGTTGAAACCTAATGAGTTGAATCCAACTTACCTTTGGCACTGTCGATTAGGCCACATAAATGAGAAACGCATTTCCAAACTCCATAAAGATGGACTCTTGGACTCTTTTGATTATGAATCATATGAGACATGCAGATCTTGTTTAATTGGAAAGATGACAAAGTCCCCATTCACAGGAAAAGGTGAAAGGGCTAATGATCTTTTGGCACTCATACATACTGATGTATGTGGACCACTGAACATACCAGCCAGAGGAGGTTTTCAGTACTTCATCACTTTCATTGATGACTTCAGTAGATACGGATATGTGTATTTAATGAAACACAAATCTGAGTCCTTTGAAAAGTTCAAGGAATTCAAGAATGAAGTACAAAACCAACTAGGGAAGAATATTAAAGTTCTTCGATCAGATCGAGGCGGTGAATATTTAAGCCTAGAATTTGATGACCATCTAAAAGAGTATGGGATTCTATCCCAACTTACTCCTCCTGGAACACCACAATGGAATGGTGTATCTGAGAGAAGAAATCGAACCTTGTTAGACATGGTCCGATCCATGATGAGTCACGCCGATCTTCCAAACTCCTTTTGGGGACATGCATTATTAACAGCAGCTTACACACTTAACCGTGTTCCATCCAAAAAGGTTGATAAGACACCATATGAGATATGGAGTGGTAAGAAACCACATATGTCTTACATGAAGATTTGGGGTTGCGAAGTTTACGTCAAACGACAAATTTCAACCAAGCTTGAGCCCAAATCTGACAAATGCTTATTTGTGGGATATCCTAAAGAAACACGAGGATATTACTTCTACAATCCTTTTGAGGGCAAAGTGTTTGTCGCTCGAACTGGAGTCTTTCTGGAAAGGGATTTTATTTCCAAAGGAAACAGTGGGAGGAAAATAGAGCTTGAAGAAATTCAAGAATCACAAAACATTGAAACACCTATGGAGGAACTAGAGCAGGAAACACAAGTAGTTGTGGAAGAGCAACCTGCTCAAGTAAAACAAGACCAGCGTAGGTCAAGCAGGACACGTCACCAACCTGAGAGATATGGATATCTCATAAGTGATCAGGGTGATGTATTACTCATGGATCAAGATGAGCCTGTGACCTACAAAGAGGCCATAACTGGTCCTGAGTCTGAGAAGTGGCTATAAGCCATGAAATCTGAAATGGATTCCATGTACACAAACCAGGTTTGGACCTTGGTAGAACCTCCTATAGGAGTTAACCCTATAGGATGCAAGTGGGTCTTCAAGAAGAAGACTGACATGGATGGTAAGGTACATACCTATAAAGCAAGACTGGTTGCAAAAGGCTATAAACAAATTCATGGGGTTGACTATGATGAAACCTTTTCACCAGTTGCAATGCTTAAATCTGTTCGGATTTTACTTGCCATCGCTGCATATCATGATTATGAAATATGGCAGATGGATGTCAAAACTGCTTTCCTTAATGGGAATCTTCTTGAGGATGTGTACATGACACAACCTGAAGGATTTGACATACCACAAGATGCCCAAAAGATATGCAAGTTATAGCGATCAATCTATGGATTGAAGCAAGCTTCCAGAAGCTGGAATCTTCGTTTTGATGAAACCGTAAAACAATATGGATTCATCAAAAATGAAGATGAACCTTGTGTCTACAAGAAGGTTAGTGGGAGCATGATCGTGTTTCTGGTATTATATGTAGATGACATATTACTCATTGGAAACGATGTCCCTACCTTGCAACAAGTGAAGACTTGGTTAGGGAATTGTTTTTCTATGAAAGACCTAGGTGAAGCAGCCTATATATTAGGAATTAGGATCTATAGAGATAGATCACAAAAACTGCTTGGCCTAAGTCAGAGTACATACATAGATAAAGTGTTGAGACGCTTTAATATGCATGATTCCAAGAAAGGATTCATACCTATGCAACATGGTCTGTGTTTATCAAAAACACAATCCCCTTCAACTAAGGAAGAAAGGGATCGCATGAATAAGATTCCATATGCATCTGCAATAGGATCTATCATGTATGTCATGTTATGTACTCGACCAGATGTCTCGTATGCATTAAGTGCAACGAGTAGGTACCAATCTGATCCCGGTGATGCTCACTGGGTAGCTGTCAAGAATATCCTTAAGTACTTGAGAAGGACTAAGGATTCATTCTTGATATATGGAGGTCAGGAAGAGCTTGATGTAATTGGTTACACTGATGCTAGCTTCCAGACAGATAAGGATGATTTTAGATCACAATCTGGTTATGTGTTCTGTCTCAATGGTGGCGCTGTGAGCTGGAAAAGTTCAAAGCAGGAAACAGTTGCTGATTCTACAACTGAGGCCGAGTATATTGCTGCCTCAAATGCAGCAAAGGAAGCTGTTTGGATCAAGAAGTTCATTAGTGAACTTGGAATAGTCCCTAGCATTGTGGATCCCATTGGTTTATATTATGATAACAATGGTGCTATCTCACAAGCTAAGGAGCCTAGATCTCACCAACGATCCAAACACATACTTAGGCGTTATCACCTCATTCGAGAGATAATCGATCGGGGAGATGTGAAGATATGCAGAGTACCTACACTTGACAATATCGCTGACCCATTAACAAAGCCTCTTGCGCAACAGAAGCATGATGGTCATACTAGATCTATGGGTATTAAGGGTATGCCTAATTGGCTCTAGTGCTAGTGGGAGATTGTTGGTGTAAGCCCTAGAGGCCAATACTTTTTGGTACTTGTATCGGATTATTCATTTAATAATAAAAGGCATTTCTTTATTATGTTTGTCTTTCAGAATAATAAAGTCCCTAGAATAGTTAGTCTGTTTAATGAAATGTTAAGTGTGACTTAATCATGAGATCCCATTAAACATAAAGACATTATTCTTAAAATATCCGTAGTCAAGCTTTATTGCAAAGTGGGATAACATTAAAGCATTGAGACTATTATGAAGATAGACTGATGATCACATCTCATGGATCATGGATAAAGAGTTATCAAGTCTTGACATAGGTATAAATATTAGGAGTAATATTTATACCGGATTGACCCGCTATGAGAATACTACATAGTATGTTATGCAAAGTGTCATAAGTTATTCTCATGGTGATAATGGTGTATTACCACCCTTCGACCTGAAACCACTATGGACCCTAGATGTAGAGTCGGGTGCTTTATTGCTGATCAAACATTATCCGTAACTGGATGATCATAAAGACAGTTGATGGGCACTCCACGAAGCATGCTGAGGGACATGAGTGTCCTAGATGGAATTTGCCAATCCTGCATAACAGGAGAAATGTCTAAGGGCCCAATATTGAACTGGACAAGGATGACACAGTGTATGCCTTGTGTTCAATATAGACATAGGGGCAAAAGGGTAATTGTACAAACATATATTATCACGAAAAAGGTTTTGTCAGATCACATGACATTTTCGTGACTTGGGTAGCAGTGATGTGTTGCTAGATACCGCTCACTATTTATTATGTTAAATATATAATTTAATATAATTACCAACGTTACGAAATCCTACAGGGTCACACACATAAGGACAGTTTGATGAGAGATAGAGAAATCAAAGGAACACCGTAAGGTACGGTGCACTTAAGTGAAAAATAGAAATTCGGATAATATAATAATAATTATTGTTATTTTATAATGGTTATAAAATAATAATAAAATAAATATATTTATTATAATAATAGTTATTATAATAATATATAATATTATTATGGATCATGTGAATTGGGCTTTTAGCCCGCAGCCCACAAGAGAGTCTATAAAAGGAACCCTTGTGATGAAGCTTTTACTTGATGCAATTTCGTTTTTGATTCTCACTCAAATAATTCCGTTCGTAAGCAGCTAGCACTGTGACCGGAAGCTGTTCGTGTGGACTGAGTAGAGGCGTTGCACTTCATCAACGCTTGTGATCGCTGCATCAAAGATCTGAATCGCCACAAAGAGGTAACGATTCTATCACTGACCATGCTCATTCGTAAGGATCACTAAAGGAAAATTTTTTTTTTCCGTTGCGTTTAGATCGCAATTTTCCTTCAGTGGTATCAGAGCCACTTACGAAACCATGGATCTGATAGCTGTTAAATTTCCGTTTTTTTTTTCTGTATTTGATTCGATTAAAACACAGAATGAATTTAACAATAAACGATTAATTAAATTTGGCATCTGTTGTGTACGATTTGGATGATTGATGTTGATTATGCTTCAGAAACCGACATTAGTATGGTGAAGTTGTGCGATACATTGATCATCCATAGGTTACACAATTAGATCGATCACTTTTATATAAGATATAAGAAATTCTGATGCAAAGATGGTATATGGGATATACTGTTTTGATTTCATCCATTCAATCACATAAGGATTGTAATTCTTTTGAAAGATCATCATTTTCATTCGCTTCGGAATCCGACGTTAGTATGGTGAAGCAATGACATGTTGATCTATCATATTGAGTTATCAATCGAGTTGTGTTTGACGGCATGAAATTGTTGCATTAGGATTAATGGCAGTACAAGTGTTGTATTGCCGCAGACTTTTCCGGTTGGGGTTGTAAATGCACAAAAGTTGTGCAGGAAACGACGTGTGATCAATCAGCCGAAATTTAATTTAGTTTATTTAATTATCGGAATTTTAAACTAATAATAAAAGTGTGTTTATTATTATTTATTTGTGGTGATCAGTTATGGCCTTAGTTTATCCTTTATTATTGTTTTGGGATTTTTAAATACGGCCTGCGAGTCGTGCCTCTCTCTCAATCTCTTTATGTAACTTCTTTTCTCATCTCACTCCCTCGTATGTAAAACGAGTTTTCTTATATGTAATGTAATATTATGTTATGAAGAAAAAGGAAGTATTCAATATTAAAGGAGGATAACCTTGGAGATCATGCTTGGAGAAGCTTAGATCGTTATTAGGTTAGCTTAGGTTCTCTCATTGGCTTGAGAGAACAATTGCGTTAGGGGCCATAATTGTATCTTTTTATATGTATGTTGATGCATGTAATTGTATGTTGATGCATGTGAGAGACGTTTTGCATGTTAAGCCGGTGAGATCAAACTAATAACAAATTCCCTCAAAATTAAATATTAAGTTTATGCTTTCCAATTTTTAGCACTCATCAAGACTAGTATCGAGCATTGTAGGTTTCGCCTACGCGAGGTGCATGTTCTATATTAGTAAGGTGTGATGGGATAATTGTAATATCCAATTGCTAAAACAATGGGTCAAACTTAACTAAACAAATTATAATAAGATTATACATGTTTAGAAGCAAGAATTGGGAATGATTCATGTGATGGATCAGAATAAGGAGTTATTCACCCAATTGAAAATATTCGAGAGTTGTATGAGATACAATTGGAAGGAGTTCCTACCTAAATAACTTAGTTTTGTGTAATCAGCCTAACGCTGACTTAAAACAAAGTGAAACATGGATCTCGACCCACTAGAAAGTCTTCCAACGGGATTTTCCGAATCAAATGATGAGGGTCATTTGTTTTGAATAAAATAGTGGGAGCATATTTGATTAAAGGCCTAATTAAATATGTTGTTTTAATGATACTTATATTTTCATATTTCTCTTGTAGATTACCATGACAACAAACACATCGAACAATATTTTGCGATCCATCCTAGATAAGGAAAAATTGTCTGGGACAAATTTCCTGGATTGGCACCGTAATCTGAGGATTGTCCTCAAGCACGATAAGAAGCTGTATGTCTTGGAGACACCAGTTCCTGAGGAGGAACCTCCTAGTTCTGCACCAAAGGCAGAAAGAGATGCTTATAAGAAGCATTTCGATGATGCCAATGAAACCGCTTGCCTCATGCTTGCTACCATGAACTCTGAGTTGCAAAAGCAACACGAGAACATGTCTGCGTTCGATATGATCGGACATCTGAAAATGCTTTATCAAGAGCAAGCAAGAAATGAGAGGTTTCAGGTTTCAAAGTCCCTTTTTAACAGCAAGTTAGCTGAGGGAGCCCCTGTAAGTCCCCATGTACTCAAGATGATTGGGTATGTGGAGAACCTTGACAGATTAGGGTTTCCCCTTGGAAAAGAACTTGCGATTGATCTGATCTTGCAATCGTTGCCAGAGAGCTTCAGTCAGTTTGTCCTGAATTTCAATATGAATGACTTGGACAAAAGTCTTCCAGAACTGCTAGGCATGTTGAGAACTGCTGAGCAGAATATGAAGACAAAAGGGAAATCCATTCTGATGGTCAGTAATGGAAAGAAACAGAACAAGAGGCCCATCAAACAGGGTGGTAGAGGGAAAGGCAAGGAAATTGCCAAACCCAAACCCACTCCTCCTGTTTTGAAGCCTAGTGGAGGAATAGCAAAGGAGGGCACTTGCTTCCATTGCGGTAAGACCGGACATTGGAAGAGAAATTGCCCAAAGTACCTGGAAGATAAGAAAAATGGAGTAGAGACTTCAAATTCAGGTATTTTTGTTATTGAAATTAATTTATCTACTTCTGCATCATGGGTATTAGATACTGGATGCGGTTCTCACATTTGTACTAATGTGCAGGGGCTAAAAAGGAGTAGAGATTTGGCAAAAGGTGAAGTTGACCTACGAGTTGGCAATGGAGCAAAGGTTGCTGCTTTAGCTGTAGGAACTTATGTTTTAACTTTACCTAGTGGTTTAATAATTCAGTTAGAGAACTGTTATTATGTACCTGCAATTAGCAGGAATATTATTTCCGTTTCTTGTTTGGACAAGTTTGGTTTTTCATTCATAATAAAGAACAATTGTTGCTCCATTTATTTGAATGATATATTCTATGCTACTGCAAAAATGAATAATGGACTATATGTCCTTGATCTTGAAATGCCAATTTATAACATTAATACTAAAAGGTTGAAACCTAATGAGTTGAATCCAACTTACCTTTGGCACTGTCGATTAGGCCACATAAATGAGAAACGCATTTCCAAACTCCATAAAGATGGACTCTTGGACTCTTTTGATTATGAATCATATGAGACATGCAGATCTTGTTTAATTGGAAAGATGACAAAGTCCCCATTCACAGGAAAAGGTGAAAGGGCTAATGATCTTTTGGCACTCATACATACTGATGTATGTGGACCACTGAACATACCAGCCAGAGGAGGTTTTCAGTACTTCATCACTTTCACTGATGACTTCAGTAGATACGGATATGTGTATTTAATGAAACACAAATCTGAGTCCTTTGAAAAGTTCAAGGAATTCAAGAATGAAGTACAAAACCAACTAGGGAAGAATATTAAAGTTCTTCGATCAGATCGAGGCGGTGAATATTTAAGCCTAGAATTTGATGACCATCTAAAAGAGTATGGGATTCTATCCCAACTTACTCCTCCTGGAACACCACAATGGAATGGTGTATCTGAGAGAAGAAATCGAACCTTGTTAGACATGGTCCGATCCATGATGAGTCACGCCGATCTTCCAAACTCCTTTTGGGGACATGCATTATTAACAGCAACTTACACACTTAACCGTGTTCCATCCAAAAAGGTTGATAAGACACCATATGAGATATGGAGTGGTAAGAAACCACATATGTCTTACATGAAGATTTGGGGTTGCGAAGTTTACGTCAAACGACAAATTTCAACCAAGCTTGAGCCCAAATCTGACAAATGCTTATTTGTGGGATATCCTAAAGAAACAAGAGGATATTACTTCTACAATCCTTCTGAGGGCAAAGTGTTTGTCGCTCGAACTGGAGTCTTTCTGGAAAGGGATTTTATTTCCAAAGGAAACAGTGGGAGGAAAATAGAGCTTGAAGAAATTCAAGAATCACAAAACATTGAAACACCTATGGAGGAACTAGAGCAGGAAACACAAGTAGTTGTGGAAGAGCAACCTGCTCAAGTAGAACAAGACCAGCGTAGGTCAAGCAGGACACGTCACCAACCTGAGAGATATGGATATCTCATAAGTGATCAGGGTGATGTATTACTCATGGATCAAGATGAGCCTGTGACCTACAAAGAGGCCATAACTGGTCCTGAGTCTGAGAAGTGGCTATAAGCCATGAAATCTGAAATGGATTCCATGTACACAAACCAGGTTTGGACCTTGGTAGAACCTCCTATAGGAGTTAACCCTATAGGATGCAAGTGGGTCTTCAAGAAGAAGACTGACATGGATGGTAAGGAGAAGAATTGTGGTGTTGGATCTTGAAGTCCCGACATAGCTCTGCCATCATTTTGTTGTTTAATTTAGAACCATTATCAGTAATGATTCGCTCGAGTACTCCATACCGACAGATGATGTCTCTCTTCAGAAACCGAGCTACCACTTGCCTTGTAACATTTGCATAGGAAGCTGCTTCAACCCACTTGGTAAAATAGTCAATAGCAACCAGGATGAATATGTGGCCGTTTGAAGCAGTCGGTTCAATCTTGCCAATCATATCAATGCCCCACATGGCAAAGGGCCAGGGTGAAGACATCACATTCAGAGGATTGGGAGGCACATGCACCTTATCCGTATAAATCTGGCATTTATGACATTTTCTGGCATGAGCACAGCAGTCTGCATCCATCGTGATCCAGTAATAGCCTGATCTTAGCAACTTCTTGGCCATGGCATGCCCTCCTGCATGGGTACCAAAAGATCCTTCATGCACCTCGTGCATCAACAAGTCTACTTCTGTTCTATCGACGCATCTGAGGAGTATCATATCAAAGTTTCTCTTGTTCAGGGAACCATCAGTATTCAGGAAGAAACTACCAGCTAGCCTTCTTAATGTCTTCTTATCATTGGAAGATGCCCCAGGTGGGTATGTTTGATCCTCCAAGAAGCACTTAATGTCGTGGAACCAAGGCTTATCATCTTTAACAATATCTGTTGCGAATACATATGCTGGTCTGTCAAGTCTGGATACTGAGATTCGAGGTACAAAGTTGGAAGCTTGAACTTTGATCATGGATGAAATGGTAGCCATAGCATCTGCAAATTGATTCTCGTCTCGAGGGATATACTCAAGCTTGACCGTTGTAAAGAAAGTCAATAACCTCCTTGTATAATCCCTGTAAGGTATCAGATGATCCTGGTGTGTGTACCATTTGCCATTGGTTTGATTAATTACCAGAGCTGAATCTCCGAATACAGTTAAAGTTTTGATCCTGAGGTCAATGGCTTCCTCAAGACCCATAATGCAAGCTTCGTATTCAGCTTTGTTGTTAGTGCAGTTAAAGGTGAGTTTTGCCGAGAAAGGCATGTGAACTCCTTTAGGTGTAATGAGTACTGCACCAACACCACGACATTCATATTAACAGCCCCATCAAACATCATAGTCCATTCTTCTTCTGGGTCAGGCCCTTCAGTGTGAACATGCTCTTCATGATCTTTTGCTTTAATGAACATGATGTCTTCATCAGGGAAGTCAAATCTCATAGGCTGGTAATCCTCAATGGGTTGCTCAGCAAGATAATCAGACAATACACTGCCCTTGATGGCTTTCTGAGATGTGTACTGGATGTCATATTCCGTGAGGATCATTTGCCATCTTGCAACCCGCCCGGTAAGTGCTGGCTTCTCAAAAATGTACTTAATTGGATCCATTTTGGAGATCAATAAAGTAGTGTGGGTCAACATATACTGTCTCAGTCGGCGAGCAGCCCACGCTAAAGCACAGCAAGTTTTCTCGAGCAGTGAATAACGTTGTTCACAGTCGGTAAACTTTTTGCTCAGGTAGTATATTGCATACTCTTTTCGACCAGACTCGTCATGCTGGCCCAACACACACCCCATTGACCCTTCTAATACTGTCAAGTACATGATTAGAGGTCTTCCTTCAACTGAAGGCATAAGGATTGGAGGTTCTTGCAAGTACTCCTTGATTTTGTCAAAAGCCTTCTGGCAGTCTTCGTTCCACCTGACCGTTTGTTCTTTTCTTAACAATTTGAACAAGGGCTCACAGGTTGCTGTTAGATGAGATATGAACCTTGAAATGTAGTTCAATCTACCTAGAAACCCCCGAACTTCTTTTTCTGACTTTGGTGCAGGCATTTCTTGAATTGCTTTGACTTTATCAGGGTCAACTTCAATCCCTCTCTCACTTACAATAAATCCCAGCAGCTTACCAGACCGTACCCCGAATGTACACTTGTTGGGGTTCAGCTTCAGTTGGTACTTCCTCAGACGCTTGAATAACTTCAACAGATTTACCAGGTGGTCTTCCTCTGTAAGGGACTTGGCAATCATGTCATCCACATAACATTCAATTTCTTTATGGATCATGTCGTGGAATAATGTTACCATAGCCCGTTGATATGTTGCCCCAGCATTCTTCAGTCCGAATGGCATCACCTTGTAACAGAACGTGCCCCAGGGTGTGATGAAAGTTGTCTTCTCCATGTCTTCAGGCGACATTTTAATCTGATTGTATCCTGAAAATCCATCCATGAAGGAGAATACCGAGAACTGAGCCGTATTATCGACCAATACGTCAATGTGAGGTAAAGGGAAGTCATCTTTCAGGCTGGCTCTGTTCAAGTCCCGGTAGTCTACACACATCCTTACCTTGCCATCTTTCTTAGGCACAGGTACAATATTAGCAACCCACGGCGGATAGCTAGTCACAGCAAGGAACCCGACGTCCCACTGCTTTTGCACCTCTTCTTTGATCTTCATTGCCATGTCTGGGCGAGTACGGCGCCGTTTCTGTTTAACTGGTGGGCAGTCTTCTCTTAAAGGCAGCTTGTGCATAACGATATCGGTGTCCAACCCTGGCATATCCTGATAAGACCAAGCAAACACATCCACATATTCACGAAGCAGGTCAATCAGTTGTTTCTTCACTGAGTCATGTAAGCAGGCCCCGATCTTAACCTCTTTCACATCTTCATCCGTTCCAAGATTAATCGTTTCGACCTCCTCCTGATGAGGAGTGATAACCTTCTCCTCTTGCCTTAACAACCTGGCCAGTTCTTCAGGAAGTTCATAATCTTCTTCAACCCCTTCATCAGCTTGATTGATTGGATTGTCAAAGTCATACGAAGCCATAGCTGTGCTGTTGTCGGTGCAGTCTGAAAGGCACTCTCTGCAAGGGTTTAGATTGTTCATTTTAGTGATTGATTTTAATCTTGTTTAGAAAAGTGAAATAAAGTTATCATTTTGAAAACATTGCCATTTTATTTTTTGTACAAAAAGAAAAATGAAAAACAGTGAGCGGAAAAGAAAAAGACTCATTTGCAAAAGATGTCCGATATTCATTGATTGATCTGTTTTGCACAAAATTACAAAGATGGCCTGATTACAAAATGAGTCTTGTCATCTTGGGCAAGATGCAAGACTTGATGCATGCTTAAAATATACAGGAAATAATAATTACTCTGCAGGAGTAACCCTTATAATTTCCTGGGAAGACCAGTTTGAGATACGACTCCCCGGGATCCTTGGACGTATCCAGCTCTCCAGGTTGCGTTCATCTTCCGACTCATCTTCCAAGTTGTTCACTGCATCCGGGGTGAGCATTCCCCCGCTGACAAAGTTGGGCTTCTTGGCAGCCTCCGATTGATCTTGTTGAGTTGGTTTGTAACCCAACCCAAATCTATCCTCCTTCTTCTCCACGGGCAGCAGCTTGCCCCAGCCTTGGGCAGTACCCTCTTCAACAACCTTCTTGGCTTGCCGATAAGACGTCATGGAGGTTCCAAGTACAACAGATGCTTCATTAATGTTTAGGTCCTCAAACCCCTGGCTCATGGTTTCATGGATTTCTACATCCATCTCAATGTATTTGTACGTAGCCAGATGGCTAACAAAGATATCTTCTTCACCACAGATGGTGATGATCTGGCATTCCCACTCGAATTTCAGCTTCTGGTGAAGGGTAGACGTAACTGCGCCAGCGGCATGGATCCAAGGTCTACCCAACAAACAGCTGTAGGCCGGCTGAATGTCCATCACATAGAAGGTAATTTTGAAGGTCTGCGGGCCAATCATCACAGGCAGATCAATCTCCCCTAGCACTGATCTCTTAGAGCCGTCAAATGCTCTTACCACCAAATTACTTGGACGCAATGCCAAGCCATCGTACTCCAGCTTCACCAAGGCTTTCTTTGGTAAAACATTGAGTGAAGACCCAGTGTCTACCAATACATGTGATATAACAACACCCTTGCATTCTAGAGTGATGTGTAAAGCCTTGTTGTGGTTACGTCCCTTAGTTGTTAAATCAGCATTGGTGAAGCCCAATCCATGGCTGGTATTGACATTTGCTACCACGGTTTCCAGCTGATTAACGGTGATCTCTTCTGGCACATATGCTGCGTGCAAGACTTTCAGTAATGCATTCCGGTGAGCTTCGGAACACATCAGCAGGGATAATATGGAGATCTTTGAGGGAGTTTGGTGAAGCTGATCCACCACCTTGTAATCACTTCTCTTTATAATTCTCATAAACTCGTCTACATCTTGCTCAAAAGATGTCTTCTTAGTTTCTTTGATGGTTGGTTCTTCAAATACCACACTCTTCCCCTTTGCTTTGGCAGCAGCTTCTGCTTCGACATTAGGTCTTTGCATTGTGAGGCAAAAAGGCGTCCGCTTCTGGTGAAGCCTCCGCCTCCCCCAACATTATCAATCTGTGGAGAAGAAGTTGAAGAGTCCAAAGTGATTTTCTCCCCATTGCAGTAGAGGTCAGAGCCATAATGCCAAGGTATGGCATTACTGCTTTCATATGGAACGGGTCCAGGCACCGTGATGGTAACTAGACTGACTGCTGCAGAGGAGGGTGCTGAAATAGTGTGCGGATCGTAGTAGATGGTGACTGGTGACCTGGCAGGAGGTGCCACTGTTTGTTGTTGAAAATTGTTGTTTGGAGGAACATATGATGGATCATAATAAATGGTGACTGCTGAGATATCTGTTGGCGTTGTAGAAGATTCCGTTGAATGGATGGGTGTTGATGTTGTAGAAGAGATGGTTGTTGATATCTATTTTGTTGAAGTAATAGATGAAGCATTGGTTGATTAAATTGATGAATTGTTCGGAATGATTGTCGTCGCAGTTGTAGAGGACTCAAGAATTGTTGTCAAAGAGATTGCTGGATTTGTAGGTGCTGATGTTGTGATCTGAAGGATACCACTTTTGATAAGACCATCTATGCCGCTTCTCAAGTTATCACACCCGTTGACCGAAATGTTGCAATAACCACAACCGAGCTCACACCCGGGGAACATCTGGCATTCTACCAGAGGTGTCCGAATCTGTCCAACACTGGTGATTAAGAAAGACGGCTTGTCTTCCTCAATGGCATTAATTCTTGGTCCTCCATGATTGGGCATGGGATTCTTGTTGACATTTGGCGGGGGTGCAAAATTGAGGGCTTTGGAATCCACTAGATCCTGTACTTTCATTTGTAAAGCCCTGCATTTCTCTGTGTTGTGGCCAGGTGCATTAGAGTGAAAAGCACATCTGGCGTTGGCGTCATAATTTCTTGGAAGACTGGAAGGATCTGGTGGTGCCAATGTCCTTAGCTCAACTAGGTTGAGTTTCAGGAGTTGTGGCAATAAAGCGGCATAAGGCATAGGGATAGGGTCAATCACCCTATTTGCCTGTGATGGTCTTTGTTGGAAGGGTCTTAGTTGTTGATTGTTGTTGTTGTTGTTGTAGTTTCTCTTAGGCGGATACTGAACTTGTTGCTGGTAGTGGGGTTGTTGTTGTGGTTGATATGCTGGTTGCTGAGGAATCGAAGCTGGAATAGTGACAGCTGCCACTGACCTATGAACATACTGAGGTCTGGCCATGTTGGCATGAATAGCATTAGTCTCACCGGTTCTTCTAGGTCCCACAAAAGGCTTCCTAGGATTGCTTGACGAACTCGCACCATTATCGGAGATCTTACCCATCTTTAATAGGCTTTCAATTCTTTCTCCAGCTATGACTACGTCAGCGAAGCTGGTGGAAGAAAAGGCAGCTAGCCTATCAATGTATGTCCCTTGCAGAGTGTTCATAAACATGTCGGCCATTTCTCTTTCCGACATGGGTGGCTGGACAGCAACGGCAAGCTGTCTCCACCTCTGGGCGTATTCCCTGAAGCTCTCTCTGGAGGACTGAGACATTCCCATCAGAAGGGTTCTGTTAGGAGCCATGTCTAGATTGTATTGGTATTGTCTGATGAAGGCTTCAACTAAATCCTTCCAGCATCTGATAGTGGCTCTGGTCAAGTGAGAGTACCATTCCCTTGAAGCCCCAGTCAAACTATCTTCAAAATAAAACATCCACAGTTTTTCATCCATGGTGTATGCCTTAAGCCTCCCCAGAAAGGATTGCAAGTGGGTTCGTGGACAGGAAGTTCTGTTGTACTTCTCGAAGCACGGGGGTTTAAACTTGTGGGGAATCTTTACCCCATCTACTAACCCCATATCCATGACATCAAAGCCTAGAGAATTTTGAGACTCCAGAGATCTCAATTTTTCAGCAATTTCATCAAGCCTTCTGTCATAGGCTTCATCCCCAGCTCCCATTACAGTGAATTGATCCTCTTGGGGGTCTTCTTGTAAGATTCTGCCCGCAGTTGTATTTCCTTGCACATTAACCGGGATATTGACTTCCGGGTGTAGATGAGGCCCATATACTGGTGGGTTAATATGGGGCTGACCCCTCTCATTGTTACTTGTTTCTCCAGTCCCTAGAGGGGGCTCTTCTGGGGTCTGCCTTTCTACCAATGCCCTCAATCTTTCTTGACTTTGAGCCAAGCCCTTCATTACTTCCATGAACTGGGTCATTTGGTTTCTCATCTCTAGCCTTTCATTAGCCATTTGAGTCCCGACCTCTGTTAGATCTTGCTGTACTTGGTCCATCTGGATACCAGGAAGGTTGTTGCGAGTAGGATATCTGTGTGGACGGTTGAGTGGGAACACCCGACGGCGAGCAATAATTCCTGAATCACAACAGAGTCAGTAACAAACAAAACAAAAACCTACAAAACAAAACAAAAGTTAGTATGCAATGCAGTATGCTTATTTGTTTCCAAGGTATCCAGCTTGGCATTTGGTTTTGACCTTTCCAGACCCCTGAGGAAGATGCTTTGATGTTGCTTGGAGAAAGAAACTCAAATGAAACAAACTAATGAATATATTACAAATGGTGAATGATACATAGTTTGTTCTTACAACACATGCCCCTGAAGGGTCAAAATACAACAAAGAGAAAAGTACATCAAATGGAAATAGCAACAAACAAAGTAGTCAAACATCTAAGCCAAACTCATCCTCCTTAACCTCCTTCAGAAGTGCTTCAGTTACAGGATCAGCCGGATGCTCTGTAATGCTTCTGATAAGAAGGTTCCTGGTGGCAATAGCAGCAGTTAGCTTCTTGTGTCTGTCTTGGTCCTTTGACCTCTTTACACCAACCCTAAGCTTCAACTCTGAAATTTCCTTCTGGGCTGCTAACAGAGCCTCCTGTTGTTCCTTTGCACTAGCCTCTAGCTGCTCAATTCTGTCTTGAGTTCTCTTATCTTCTTGAGTGCGAGCTTCAGTGATCCTGACCCACCTAGCTTGACTTTCTTTCAGATAAAGATCAGTCCTAGCCTTCTGAAACTGGGCCTCTTTACAAGCATTCTTTAGAATTTGCTCCCCTGCTCTTGATTTCTTGATGTAGTCCTCTGATTTCTCAATCCTGGCTAGATGCTCCACCTTTAGCTTTTCTAACCTCTCAATGTCTAGACGACCATCACTCCTCTCCCAGAGGGTCTTCTGCAGAGCTTGAGTCAGATTCTCATTCCTCTCTTTCAGTTTCTCAAATTCTTCTAGGCTGACAGTAGCTGGAGGTGGTACTGTGGATGGTCCAGGTGCATCCTCAACGGTGAAAGGCATCCCGGAAGTCTGAGCTCTAGCATGAGACCACTCATAATACTATGCTGAAGCCACATTGTTGCATTTCCCAAGAATGGCCATCCCTTTGGTCTGGATGTTGTCCCAAGCCCAGGATGCTTGTCTGATAACAGCTAGATTAGGCTTTATCTCACAGTAAAGGGTTTCAGCCAAGTCTTGCACTCTAAGAGGGTGAACCAGAGCATAGCCCAACTGTCTTTTGAATAGCAAAGGGTTGTAGTTGATGCAACCCTTCACTCCTATCAGAGGTACATTGGGAAACTGCCCACAACTAGTTATTATGTCCCTGCCTTTGGTGCTCTGGGTGCACCACCTGATGTCATCTGAGGTCAAAGCAGTGAGTCTTCTAGCCCAATTTTTCTGTTGGTGAGGGTTCAAGAAAGCATCACTCTTGGGTAAGTGTTTAAGCAGCCAGGTATGAAACAGAGGAGCACAACACCTTACCAACCTCCCTCTCTGCTTCTCATTCCTTTGGTGAACAGAATAATAGAAATCCCCCAGCAAGGTGGGCACTGGGTTCCTTAGAATGAAAAGATGAATGACATTCTTGTTGATAAACTTGGGCTCATCTGCAAAAAGTATAACCCCATATATACTGAGGGCTAACAATGCACAAACTGCCTTCCATTCTCCCATGGAGGCCTTCTGGATGGCCTGAGAAGTCAAGAAATCCAAGTGCAGACCAGGAATTCCAGCCTTTGTTGACATGTTCTGCTCAATCAGAATAGGTTCCAAATACAGTGCCTTTGCCACTTCTTCATTGCTAGGAGAAGCCATCTTTGGGTTGAAGGGGATACCACCCCTGATAGGCACTCCAATCAGTGATGAAAACTCCTCCAAAAGGGGTCCTAACTGAAAATTCTGGAAAGTGAAACATCTCAAAGGAGGATCATAGAACTGTAGGCAAGTGTGAATCAAACTCCTCTGAGAAGGGTCCAAGTCCATAACCATATCAAGGATGCCTCCATAATGTTCTATGAATAATGGGATATGGTCTGGAGTGATAAGTGCCTAGACCTGCCTGATGCCAGCCAGCACAGGCTCAAAGAAATGATATGAAATGTTGCTCTTCTTGGGTGCCATGTCTGCTGATGAAGAGCTGAAAACAGATACTGATGATGAAGATTGGTACTGAAGATGATCGACTGATAAGCTGAGACTGGTGATAATAGTAGCTGAAGCAGGCAACTGATGAAGATGGCTGAAGCAGATAGCTGATGAACAGGGGTCTAATCAGATAAAGGGGTCAAAACCAAGCCAAAATATAATGTGGATACCCTGAAAAACAAATAAGCAAATGTTAAATGATGCAATGATGATGTATGCAAATGATATGCAAGGGTTTGTGATCAAGCTGGATCTGATTAACTGTCTTGATATAAGTCCATGTATGTTCAAGAAGTCCAGATGGAGGTTCAGAAATCCAGTAACCAGGGTGGGGGACTCAAATAAAGAGTCACATGTCCTAGGTTAAATCACAAGAACTGTCCAAAGTGAAGCATTCTTAAACACAATAAGAAACAGGGTATGATGTGGCCAAGGGTTCCTGCAAACCTGTAAACAGCCCAACCCCCTCACAGGTGATGTTCTAAAACAAGGATCCTCAGACTTGGATCAGTTATGAGAAGTGTAAACACTTCTAACCCGGAGGTACAGTGTTTACAATAACCATAAAAGATCCTCCTCTAATTCACCTCAGTTTCTGAAGGTCATAGTAAAGGTCATCCAGACTTAGCAGGCTTCCCAGATAGCCCTAGCACTACAGGAGATCTGTAGCACAGAGTTCTCAAGAAGAAACCCATATCTGAACCGTGTTTCATATTCCCGCACCAGACCGAAATGGAATGGGAAAGAACATGAACCACTCTAGCCTAGGTGTCACTCAGGTCCCAGGTATAGGACCTTAAACACTCAATGAAACCCCACCCACCAAAGCAACAAAACCAAATCCAGCCAGATAATAGTATGACAGTATGATGTATAAAGCTATAAAGAAAGCAATAAATAACTGTACATAAAGCAAAAAATAAAGCAACTATATAAACACAATCAGCACATAACACCCCAGTAAACACAAATCAAACAAGCGTTAGGAGGAACCCACAAAAAGAACCAGAAGCCCTGGTTGCAGTATAAGGGTCCCCAGCAGAGTCGCCAAGCTGTCGCTCCCACCAAAATGACAACCGGGGCCAAGAGGGGTGCAGATGCAAACGGTCGGCGAAAAGGGGATGTGAGAACACACAGGAGTGAACTCACAAGAAAGAAAAGAGTCGCCAGCTGGGCATTTTTATCCCGAAGGTAAGGCAATGCTGCATAGACCTAGAAGGATATGGATAAGACGGTTGCGAACCAGAGAGACTGAGAAAGGGGGTTGGTTACAACCTGGGAAGGTATTAGCACCCAGATTGTCCGTCGTACTCGACGGGATCCACGCTTAAAAGATTTGTGTTTTAAAGGGGTAGTGTCAGTGCAATTTGTGTATAAAAGGGCTGGAAAAGGATGTACAGGTGTCAGTGCTGGAAGCAAGTGAAGTGAAGTATATGAAGTGTCAGTGTAAGAATAAGAATGAAATGCTCAGGACTATGAGGCTAAAAGAATGATGCTAGAAGGAGGGGGGAATATACAGAGACTTTTGTTCGATAACTGTTAAGTTATGCCTACGTATCCTCTCGTGCAATGAGGAAGTCAGAACACCGTAGTTCGACCCAAAGAGACTGAAAGATAAATTGACTTTGTGAACTGCTTACTTGCCTATGCTCAAGTGTATGACATGTCTGGCTCAGGTGCAAACTGTCTTGCATTAGGCGGAAGAAGCGAGTTCTCGGTTGTGAGTGAATGAGATGAGAAAAGAATCTCGGAGGAGACGATTATTGTTTGTTTTTTGTATTTTCAGTCTTTTATTGCTTTTTTGAAGTTTGTCATAAGTTAATGAGCTTAAACCTAAAACAATGGGTTAGTAAACTCATCACATCTTCCCTCTGATTAGGGGTAATGAGAATACCTTACGTGTGAAGTCAGCTTCTCACACTTAATCACCCTGATGCAGGATTAAGATCATTAACCTACTTGTGATTATTTAGATGTTTTTGTTGTTTTTGTTTAGTGTTGAGTAATGAGCTTAAGCCATAACCAGGGATTAAACAGACTCATTACACCATCCTAATAGAAGGATAATAGATGAGAATGTTTAAGCTGAGGAAGACTCCCCAACTTAATCCATGATTAGGGATTAACCTCATGACAAAACAAAGCCTTTATTAAGTGAATTTTAGTTAATGATGAGATGAAGAAGTGATTTTTATGGTTTGTAAGACAACTTGAGGGGGACTTGTCCATTAACACTAGGGTTAGTCCTTCTTAACCAATTAAGGAACAATTAGAACCCTAATGCAAGGCCCAAGTTACAAGCTTGATGTCTTGATGATTATTAAGTGAATTGATTAAAGGATTTAAACACATTAAGGGTTTAACACTTAGGATTAAAGTTATACACTCCATCCTAATAGAAGGATGCAGGCATAAGCTTAATCACAAAGCCTTAAAACCTTTAGGGTTTAGTCCCTGATTATGAGATGAGAAGAGAAGACTCAAGGAAGACTCAAAGGAAAAACTAAATGGGGGACTAAACAAGACCCTAATTGTTATCATGCTTGGTCATTCCTAGGGTTTGTGAGGTTTGCAAGAGAAATCTTCAAAGAACCACCAAGGAGAGAGGCAGATGAAAGGAGCAAAGAAAAGCAAAACAACTTGCTTCACTTAAGAAGTCAAGTTGCTTGAAGAAAGGAAGTAAGATAAACAAGAATGAGCAAGCTCAATCCAAAGCACATACAAAATGCAGCAAGTGAAGTATGAAAGAGATGAAAAGAGAATGTGAGAAGTGAAGGAAAATTCACTTCTCAAACAACTTAACACCTGAAAAGTTAGCAAAAGAAATGAAATGCAATGCAAAATGAGATGAAATGTGATGATGCAAACCAAAACCAGAAGCATGAGTATGATGTTAGTGATGCTAAGAGATGATGCAAACATGAGGCAAGGCCTTAAAATGACCATACAAGCATATGGATGCAAGAGAAGCATGCTTAGGACCATGAACATATATGAAAAGTTATGAAATGCAAATGACATACAACATGGCAAATGAAAGATGCAATGATCAAACATGATTCTAATATGTCTTAAGATGTATCATGAATCAAATGAATTCATAAAATGTCATGGCAAGTCATGGTATGCAAGCAAATGTAAGATGAATGCAAAAGAAAGCCCAAATTAGGGTTCATGATCAATGCACAAAACAAAATTCTAAACCAGAAGCAAACATTATGATAAAAATTTGAAAATGCATTCAAAGGAGCCCTAAACCTATACAAACTCACTGCCCAAAGGAGAGGATCCAATTCTTAACCTAGTGTAAGTTATGAATTTCCTAAGTTGGCTAGGGTTCTAAGGTACCTTGTCAAGAAAAATGTCAAACAAATTGGAAATGCAAGATCAATTCATGCCAATTTAAACCTATAAACTATATGATATGCAAGATGCAATGCAAAAAGAATCATTGTCCAACTCTCAATGGTTAGGCAGAAATGAATTTTTGAAGGTTGAATCAAAATAATGCCTTGAAATGAAATTAATCCCATTGAAAATGATCAAAAGTCATCAAGATCAAAAAAGAAATTTGGTTTGAGAGTTGGACAATGTTTCTAAATGATTTTAAATGTCACATGAATTTTTTTGTGATTTTTAAATACCTAAAAGTATTTTTAATTAATTAATTCTCATTAATCAATTAAAAATAAACTTTTAAATGATTTAGAAATAATTTTTAATGCAAAAAATAAAAATAAAAATGTTTTTGGTTTTTGAAAATTAATAAAAGGTTTGATAAAAATTTTCAGAATTTTTCAATGTATTTTTCTATTTTAATTAATTTGTACAAAATAAATATGAAACAAATAAAAATGAAATGGATTTAATGAGAAAATAGAAAAGTCGGCAGATCTAGAGGCCAGGATTCAAACTGGGACGCGCGCGAATTGACTAGGCGCGCATCTGGACGGCCAGCATTCAAATTCCCCTAATTATGATTAGTGCCCTAATCTGAACCCTAAACAAATTCAGATGACCGGAACAGTGTTCCGGTCATCTTCTCCGACGAGCTCCTCTTTCAATCTCTCTCAATACGCCATGAAACCTCTCAAATCTCTCCAGAATCACTCATTGAACATCACTAAACCTAAACCTCACCCCAAAATCCATTTATTTCCACTGAATCAAGAGAAGCGAATCAAAACGGAAAACACACAAAAGTTTCAGAGATCAAATACATCCTACACACGCAACCATTTTCAAAGGTTCAAAGCTCAAAATGATCAGCACACCACATAGAATCAGTTTATAACTTAAAACGCAAGTTCTGGAAAAATGTTTGAGATGGCTACCTGAGATGGAACCTCCTGGTTATGGGCTTTCTGGCCTTTCCTTTGCTGCAAATCCACTCCTTTGAATCCTCTGATGATGAAATGAAGCTTAGGAAGCTTTGAGGATGGCTAGTTTGGGAGATTGACAGAGTTCTGTTCAAGGGGGGGAGGAAATCGTGTTTTGATTTCAGTGAGTTTCAGGCTATTTTAATGGTTGGTTTGTGATCAGTGAGGCATGTTGAGATCAATGGTGAAGTTTGTTTGTGTGTTTGATGCTTGTGGAGTCAGTTTCGAATGGTTTTGCAAGTTGGAGCAAATTTGATAAGTATGGCTTAGAGTGTGTTTCATCATGAATGGTTATGTGTTATGGCTTGCCTTTGGTCCACTTATCACTCATGGATAGGCCTGTGGAGTTGGTGTGCCCTATTGTGATTGGTATGGGTCTTTGGCCAAAATGTCAAACTTTGTGTAAGAGAGGTATGGGCTCATAGCTAGCCAAGGACAAGAGGGGTGTCCTGCGCAGCAAGGAGTGTGGAGAGCCCTAGGATCAATTATGAAGTTAGCAAGCAAGTGGATTAGGGTTTGAATGAGGTTTTGCAACTTGGTTCAACTTTGGCCCTTTTGAAGTTTCTTGCCTCACAAGTCACAAAAATGAGTGATTCTTTGATGCAATCTGACTTTTAGGCCTTGGTCCATGTTTGTGTGAAGTTTAGAAGTCCATTTGGAAGTTCAATTTGCCTTGGCAAGTGGTTTTGCAACTTTTCCTCTTTGGTAGAAAACTTCAAATTATTAGATTTTGGCCAACTTTGACAAGCCATAACTTTTGATCCAAAATGAATTAGAACAAGTTCTTGTACTTTTTGAAAAGGAAATGATCCATTCTACAACTTTCATGACCAAAGTTTTTTCATTTGAAGCATTTTTGAATCAAAAAGCAAGGGTTGAAAAAGTTTCCCAAAATGGCAATTTTCATTATAAGTCAACTTTCCCAAAAAGTCAACTTTGCAAATGGCTTGAAATCCTTCAATTTTGTGAACTTCTAACATATTCTATGATCAAATAAAGATCATACACAATCAAAATGATGAAGAACACCCTTTGGTTGGGTCATTGAGGGCCTCAGATACCCTGATTTTGCACTGACTTGCTCAAAAAGTCAACTCTTGATCAGATGACTTCCCCATTGAGTTTCTTCATGAAAATTTATATGCATGGTCCCTATACCATATAGAGACCAATAGAAACAATAATGACCAAAAAAATTGGAGTTATGGCCTCTGAAACCAAAACCCTAATTCTAGGTCATCTGTGCAGTTAAACCTGGCTCTGCTTCCATGCCATTCTCAGTTCTTGTGATTCTTTTGACATTCTTGACTTTGAGAGGATATAATGTGATGCTTGAACATACATGGACCCCTTTGAAGTGATTGATGACCTTTGGAGTGGTTCAAGTGGCTCTTGGATTGCTCATATCACAAACCCTAGATGCAGATGAATTAGAAACAATGCAGTGAATCACAAATGTGATATGGGATGCTTATGATTGAACTTATGTATATGAGGATATCACAAGCCATGGTGTGAAGGGGTGAGGGCAAATTTAGGGTGTTTACAGAGTGCAAAGGGGTCGCTTTGGCTTTCTACTGGAGATATGACACGGACGGGTGTCAGGAAGTATCGGTATCCTTAGGGAAAGTGCCTTGGCTCTCTGCCAGGGAATTCGGGGAGTTCTCTGTATATTGCTGATGGATTGTCAGTATTCACAAGTGTTAGATTCAGAACATGGCTTATGATTATGCAATATTTTTTATTTTTGCCGTAATGCTCCGTTTTAGACAGAATGCTACGCTCTGTGGGGAAAATATGACGCGAATGCTATGATTATGCAAAGATAACGACTCGGGATTCGGATCCCATTGTTGCGGAGATCTCTGGCTGATCTTGTTTGGAATGGATGTCCCAGCTGGGGATGATCATTGGCAGATCTGACATATATGACTCTGTTTGGGGATATAGGTCACTGATAGACCTATTTTGGTAATGAGGGACCCAGCTGGGGTTTGTAGAAGCTTTCTCCACTCTGTTGTGGTTTCTTCACGCGTTGCCCTTCCGGGTAGAGGTTGACACTCTGTGGGGAAATGGTTCCCTGGCTTTTGTACTTGGCTGAGGAGGAAATAACAAATGGTAACTTAGCTGGGGGAAAAGCACCTCCGGTGCTAAGACTGAGTAGATAATGATTTGCTAGCTTGCTGGTATGAAGCTTTCATGCCCCATGTTGTGCTTTGAATACCTGCAATCCTGAAAAGACAGAGAAACGCACAAGTAATCCCGAGGTATCCCTTATCAGATTCCATCATGAGAGTTTAGACACTCCCAGGAGTAAGTATACTTCCTGCAAGCACGTATTTTTAGAAGAGAAGCATCTGTATTTATGCAATCAGTATCTTACAAGACATCAGACATTCTTGCAAATGAAAATAAAATGTACGAGACAAAACATGACTGAAAATCTGATTTTATTAATTCGTGTGCCCTGAGTCGGCGAGATACAGTCAAAGAAACAAATCCCCTAAAATGAGGAGATTGTTACAAATTGAGAAACAAAAGGTATTGACAATGTTGATGAAGCTTCAAGGAGCTTCCCTTTTGCTATGACTCGTATGACATTTGACGTTCTTCTTATCCTGCTTTCTGAAGAGGGTTGATTCTGAACGAAACTTAAACCCCTCGAAGCTTACCAAGTTGTAAGTGATGCAGATGAATTCAGAATGCAGTTGTTCGCTTATTCCCTTATTTTGCGTGGATCGCCCTTTCGGGTTTTCAATCCACCGGGATACCCATTTTTTCCTGAGTTGTCCAACGCGGCTTTTCAACTCAGCGGGTGTACATTTTATTTATTTATTTTCCCTTATTTTGCCCGAGTCTTTTATTCTGTTTTTGACTCGCCGGGATGCCCTATTTTTGCCTGGACTTACATTCTGTTTTTATGTCCAGCGGGTCATTTTATGCGAAATATTTTTTAACTGCATCTGAATTTACAGGGGACGGGAAATCTTCACCATCCATAGTACTGAGCATGAGTGCTCCACCGGAGAAAACCTTCTTTACTACGAATGGTCCTTCATAATTCGGAGTCCACTTGCCCATGTGGTCTGTATGAGGAGGAAGGAGTCTTTTCAGCACAAGATCTCCTACTTGGTATTCTCGGAGCCTGACTTTCTGATCGAAGGCTTTCTTCATTCTTTTCTGGTACAGCTGCCCATGACAGATTGCAGCCAATCTCTTTTCTTCAATCAGACTCAGTTGCTCGTATCGGGATCGGACCCATTCTGCTTCACTCAGCTTAACATCCATCAATACCCGCAGGGAGGGTAATTCAACTTCAACAGGTAGGACTGCCTCCATACCATACACAAGTTGATACGGTGTTGCCCCAGTGGATGTTCTGATCGACGTTCGGTACCCATACAAGGCAAATGGTAGGATTTCATGCCAGTCTTTGTAGGTAACCACCATCTTCTGCACAATCTTCTTGATATTCTTATTAGCTGCCTCTACAGCGCCATTCATCTTTGGCCTGTAAGGAGAAGAATTGTGGTGTTGGATCTTGAAGTCCCGACATAGCTCTACCATCATTTTGTTGTTCAAGTTGGAACCATTATCAGTAATGATTCGCTCGGGCACTCCGTACCGACAGATGATGTCTTTCTTCAGGAATCGGGCTACCACTTGCCTTGTAACATTTGCATAAGAGGCTGCTTCAACCCACTTGGTAAAATAGTCAATGGCTACCAGGATGAATCTGTGGCCATTTGAACCATTCGGTTCAATCTTGCCAATCATATCAATGCCCCACATGGCAAAGGGCCAGGGTGAAGACATCACATTCAAAGGATTGGGAGGCACATGCACCTTATCCGCATAGATCTGGCATTTATGGCATTTTCTGGCATAGGCACAACAGTCTGCATCCATTGTGATCCAGTAATAGCCTGATCTTAACAGCTTTTTAGCCATAGCATGCCCTCCTGCATGGGTACCACAGGATCCTTCATGCACCTCGTGCATCAACAAGTCTGCTTCTGTCCTATCAACGCATCTGAGGAGTACTATATCAAAGTTTCTTTTGTACAGAGAACCGTCAGTATTCAGGAAGAAACTACCGGCTAGCCTTCTTAGTGTCTTCTTATCATTGGAAGATGCCCCAGGTGGGTATGTTTGATCCTCCAAGAAGCATTTAATGTCATGGAACCAAGGCTTATCGTCTTTAACAACGTCTGCTGAGAATACATATGCTGGTCTGTCAAGTCTGGATACTGAAATCCGAGGTACGAAGTTGGCAGCTTGAACTTTGATCATGGATGAAATGGTGGCCAGAGCATCTGCGAACTGATTCTCGTCTCGAGGGATATACTCAAGCTTGACTGTCGTGAAGAAAGTCAATAACCTCCTTGTATAATCCCTGTAAGGTATCAGATGATCTTGGTGGGTGTACCATTTGCCGTTGGTTTGATTAATTACCAGAGTTGAATCTCCGAACACAGTCAAAGTCTTGATCCTGAGGTCAATGGCTTCCTCAAGACCCATGATGCAAGCTTCGTATTCAGCTTCGTTGTTAGTGCAGTTGAAGGTGAGTTTTGTCGAGAAAGGCATGTGAACCCCTTTAGGTGTAATGAGTACTGCACCAACACCACGACCATTCATATTAACAGCCCCATCAAACATCATAGTCCATTCTTCTTTTGGGTCAGGCCCTTCAGTGTGAACAAGCTCTTCATGATCTTTTGCTTTTATGAACATGATGTCTTCATCAGGGAAGTCAAATCTCATAGGCTGGTAATCATCAAGGGGTTTCTCGGCAATATAATCAGATAATACACTGCCCTTGATGGCTTTCTGAGATGTGTATTGGATGTCATATTCTGTGAGGATCATTTGCCATCTTGCAACCCGTCCGGTAAGTGTTGGCTTCTCAAAAATGTACTTAACTGGATCCATCTTTGAAATCAATAAGGTAGTGTGGGTCAACATATACTGTCTCAGTCGGCGAGCAGCCCATGCTAAAGCACAGCAAGTTTTCTCGAGCAGTGAATAACGTTGTTCACAGTCGGTAAACTTTTTGCTTAGGTAGTAAATTGCATACTCTTTTCGACCAGACTCGTCATGCTGGCCTAGCACACACCCCATTGACTCTTCTAATACTGTCAAGTACATTATCAGAGGTATTCCTTCAACTGGAGGCATAAGGATTGAAGGCTCTTGTAAGTATTCCTTGATTTTGTCAAAAGCCCTCTGGCATTCTTCGCTCCACCTGACCGTTTGTTCTTTTCTTAACAGCTTGAACAAGGGTTCACAGGTTGCTGTAAGGTGAGATATGAACCGTGAAATGTAGTTCAATCTTCCTAGAAACCCCCGAACTTCTTTTTCAGTCTTCGGTGCAGGCATTTCCTGAATGGCTTTAACTTTATCAGGGTCAACTTCAATCCCTTTCTCACTCACAATAAATCCCAGCAGCTTACCAGATCGCACCCCAAATGTGCACTTGTTGGGGTTTAACTTCAGTTGGTATTTCCTCAGACGCTTGAATAACTTCAACAGATTCACCAGGTGGTCTTCTTCTGTAAGGGACTTGGCAATCATGTCATCCACATAACACTCAATTTCTTTATGGATCATGTCGTGGAATAATGTTACCATAGCCCGTTGATAAGTTGCACCAGCATTCTTCAGTCCGAATGGCATCACCTTGTAGCAGAACGTGCCCCAGGGTGTGATGAAAGTTGTCTTCTCCATGTCTTCAGGTGACATCTTGATCTGATTGTATCCTGAAAATCCGTCCATGAAGGAGAATACCGAGAACTGAGCCGTATTATCCACCAATACATCAATGTGAGGTAATGGGAAATCATCTTTCGGGCTGGCTCTATTCAAATCCCGGTAATCCACACACATCCTCACCTTGCCGTCTTTCTTAGGTACCGGTACAATGTTAGCTACCCATGGCGGATAGCTGGTTACAGCAAGGAACCCGGTGTCCCACTGCTTTTGTACCTCTTCTTTAATCTTCATTGCCATATCTGGGCGAGTACGGCACAGTTTCTGTTTTACCGGTGGGCAGTCTTCTTTTAAGGGCAACTTGTGCATGACAATATCGGTGTCCAACCCTGGCATATCCTGATAAGACCAAGCAAACACATCCACATATTCATGAAGCATGTCAATCAGTTGCTCTTTCACTGAATCCTGTAGGCAGGCCCCGATCTTAACCTCTTTCACGTCTCCTTCCGTACCAAGATTAACCGTTTCAATCTCCTCCTGGTGAGGAGTAATAACCTTCTCCTCTTGCCTTAACAACCTGGCTAGCTCTTCAGGCAGCTCATAGTCTTCCTCAACCCCTTCATCAGCTTGATTAATTGGATTGTCAAAGTCATACGAAGCCATAGCAGTGTTGTTGTCGGTGCAGTCTGAAAGGCACTCTCCGCGAGGGTTTAGATTGTTCATTTTAGTGATCGATTTTAATCTTGTTTAGAAAAAGGTGAAATGAAGTTATCATTTTTGAAAACATTGCCATTTTATTTTTGTACAAAAAGAAAAATGAAAAACAGTGAGCGGAAAAGGAAAAGACTCATTTGCAAAAGATGTCTGATATTCATTGATTGATCTGTTTGCACAAAAATACAAGATGGCCCGATTACAAAATGAGTCTTGTCATCTTGGGCAAGATGCAAGACTTGATGCATGCTTAAAAATACAGGAAATAATAATTACTCTGCAGGAGTAACCCTTATAATTTCCTGGGAAGACCAGTTAAGGACTTGGCTCCCCGGGATCCTTGGATGTATCCAGCTCTCCAGGTTGCGGTCGCTTTCCTCCTCGTCTTCCAAGTTGTTTACTGCATCCGGGGTGAGAATTCCCCCGCTGACAAAACTGGGCTTCTTGGCAGCCTCCGGTTGATCTTGTTGAGTTGGTCTGTAACCCAACCCAAATCTGTCCTCCTTCTTCTCCACGGGCAGCAGCTTGCCCCAGCCTTGGGCAGTCCCCTCTTTAACAACCTTCTTGGCTTGCTGATAAGATGTCATAGAGGTTCCTAGTACAGCAGATGCTTCATTTATGTTCAGGGCTTCAAATCCCTGGCTCATGGTTTCATGGATTTCTCCATCCATCTCAATATACTTATACGTAGCCAGATGGCTAACAAAGATGTCCTCTTCACCACAAATGGTGATGATCTGGCCTTCCCACTCGAATTTCAGCTTCTGGTGAAGGGTAGACGTAACAGCGCCAGCGGCATGGATCCAGGGTCTACCCAACAAACAGCTGTAGGTCGGTTGAATGTCCATCACATAGAAGGTAATTTTAAAAGTCTGCGGGCCAATCATCACAGGCAGATCAATCTCTCCAAGCCCTGATCTTTTAGAGCCATCAAATGCTCTCACCACTAAATTACTTGGACGCAGTGCCAAGCCATCGTACTCCAGCTTCACCAAGGCTTTCTTTGGTAGAAAATTGAGTGAAGACCCAGTGTCCACCAGTACATGGGATAGAACAGCACCTTTGCATTCCAAGGTGATATGTAAAGCCTTGTTGTGGTTACGTCCCTCAGTTGTTAAGTCAGCATTGGTGAAGCATAGTCCGTGACTGGTGTTTACATTTGCCACCACAGTTTCTAGCTGATTAACAGTGATCTCCTCTGGCACGTACGCTGCGTGCAGGACTTTCAATAATGCATTCCTGTGAGCTTCAGAACACATCAACAGGGATAATATGGAGATCTTTGAGGGAGTTTGGTGAAGCTGATCCACCACTTTGTAATCACTTCTCTTTATAATCCTCATAAACTCGTCTACATCTTGCTCAAAAGATGTCTTCTGAGTTTCTTTGATAATTGGTTCTTCAGGTATCACACTCTTCCCTTTTGCTTTGGCAGCAGCTTCTGCTTCGGCATTAGGTCTTTGCATTTGTGAGGCAAAAAGGCATCCGCTTCTGGTGAAGCCTCCGCCTCCCCCAACATTATCAATCTGTGGAGAAGAAGTTGAAGAGTCCAAGGTGATTTTCTCCCCATTGCAGTAGAGGTCAGAGCTATAATGCCAAGGTATGGCATTACTGCTTTCATATGGAACTGGTCCAGGCACCGTGATAGTAACTGGACTGACTGCTGCAGAGGAGGGTACTGAAATGGTGTGCGGATCGTAGTAAATGGTGACTGGTGACTTGACAGGAGGTGCCACTGTTTGTTGTTGAAAGTTGTTGTTTGGAGGAAAATCTGATGGATCATAGTAAATGGTGACTGCTGAGATATCTTCATTAATTTCTGTTGGCGTTGCAGAAGATTCTGCTGAATAAAGGGATACTGATGTTGTAGAAGAAATGGTTGTTGACATTTGATTTGTTGAAGTGATGGATGAAGCCATTGTTGATGATATTGATGAATTGGTCGGAATGATTGTTGCTGCAGTTGTAGAAGAATCAGGAATTGTTGTCAAAGGGATTGCTGGATTTGTAGGCGCCGTTGTTGAGATCTGAAGTATACCACTTTTGATAAGACCGTCTATGCCGCTTCTCAAATTATCACACCCGTTGACCGAAATGTTGCAATACCCACAACCGAGCTCACACCCGGGGAACATCTGGCATTCCAGGAGCTAAGCTTTAATTTCGACCAGAGGTGTTCGAATTTGTCCAACACTGGTGATTAAGAAGGATGGCTTGTCTTCCTCAATGGCATTAATTCTTGGTCATCCATGATTGGGCATGGGATTCTTGGTGACACTTGGAGGGGGTGCAAAGTTGAGGGCTTTGGAATCCACCAGATCTTGTACCTTCATTTGTAAAGCCCTACATTTCTCAGTATTGTGGCCAGGTGCATTGGAGTGGAAAGCACATCTGGCGTTGACATCATAATTTCTTGGAAGATTGGAGGGATCTGGTGGTGCCAATGTCCTTAATTCAACCAGGTTGAGTTTCAGGAGTTGTGGCAATAAAGCGGCATAAGGCATAGGGATTGGATCAATCACCCTATTTGCCTGTGATGGTCTTTGCTGAAAGGGTCTTTGCTGTTGATTGTTGTTGTTGTTGTAGGTCCTCTGTGGCGGATAGTGAACTTGCTGCTGATAGTGTGGTTGTTGTGGTTGTTGATATGCTGATTGCTGAGGAATCGGAGCTGGAATAGTGACAGCTGCCACTGATCTGTGAACATACTGAGGTCTGCCCCTGTTGGCATGAATGGCATTTGTTTCACCGGTTCTTCTAGGTCCCACAAAAGGCTTTCTAGGGTTACTGGATGAACTTGCACCATTATCAGAAATCTTGCACATCTTTAGAAGGCTTTCAATTCTTTCTCCAGCTACGACTACGTCAGCGAAACTGGTGGAAGAAAAGGCAGTTAGCCTATCAATATATGTTCCTTGCAGAGTGTTCATAAACATGTCGGCCATTTCTCTTTCCGACATGGGTGGCTGGACAGCAGCAGCAAGCTGTCTCCACCTCTGGGCATATTCCCTGAAGCTTTCTCTGGATGATTGAGACATTCCCATCAAAAGGGTCCTGTTAGGAGCCATGTCCAGATTGTATTGGTACTGTCTGATGAAGGCTTCAGCTAGGTCCTTCCAGCATCTGATAGTAGCTCTGGTCAAGTGAGAGTACCACTCCCTTGAAGCCCCGGTCAAACTATCTTCAAAATAGAACATCCACAGTTTTTCATCCATGGTGTATGCCTTAAGTCTCCCCAGAAAAGACTGTAGGTGAGTTCGTGGACAGGAAGTTCCATTGTACTTCTCGAAGCACGGGGGTTTAAACTTGTGGGGAATTCTTACCCCGTCCACTAACCCCATATCCATGACATCAAAACATAGGGAATTTTGAGACTCCAGAGATCTCAACTTCTCAGCAATTTCATCAAACCTCCTATCATAAGCTTCATCCACAGCTCCCATCACAGTAAATTGTTCCTCTTGGGGGTCTTCCTGTAAGATCCTTCCCCCAGTAGTATTTCCTTGCACATTACCCGGGATGTTGACTTCCGGATGTAGATGAGGCCCATATACTGGTGGATTAACATGAGGCTGACCCCTTTCATTGTTACTTGTTCCCCCAGTTCCCAGATGGGGTTCTTCCGGGGTCTGTCTTTCTACCAATGCCCTCAACCTTTCTTGACTTTGGGCCAAGCCATTCATTACCTCCATGAATTGGGTCATTTGGTTTCTCATCTCCAGCCTTTCATTAGCCATCTGAGTTCTGACCTCTGTCAAATCTTGCTGTACTTGATCCATTTGGATACCAGGAAGATTGTTGCGAGTAGGATACCTGTGCGGACGGTTGAGAGGGAACACCCGACGGCGAGCAATAATTCCTGAATCACAACAGAGTTAGTAACAATCAAAACAAAAACCTACAAAACAAAATAAAGGTTAGCATGCAATGCAGTATGCTTATTTATTTTCCAAGGTATCCGGCTTGGTTCTTGGTTTTGACCTTTCCAGACCCTGAGGAAGATGCTTTGATGTTGCTTGAGAGAAAGAAAACTCAATGAAACAAACTAACAAATATATTACAAATGGTGGATCATACATAGTTTGTTTTTACAACATATGCCCCTGAAGGGTCAAAATACAACATGAAAGAAAAGTACATGGAATGGAAATAACAACAAGCAAAGAAGTCAAACATCTAATCCAAACTCATCCTCCTTAACCTCCTTAAAAAGTGCCTCAGTTACAGGACCAGCCGAATGCTCTGTAATGTTTCTGATAAGAAGATTTCTGGTGGCAATAGCAGTGGTCAGCTTCTTGTGCCTGTCTTGGTCCTTTGACCTCTTCACACCAGCCCTAAGCTTTAATTCTGAAATCTCCTTCTAGGCTGCCAGCAAAGCTTCGTGTTGCTTATTTTCATTGGCCTCCAACTGCTCGATCCTGGCTTGAGTTCTCTTATCTTCTTGAGTGCGAGCTTCAGTGATCCTGACCCACCTAGCTTGACTTTCCTCTAGATAGAGATCAGTCCTGGCCTTCTGAAATTGGGCATCTTTACAGACATTCTTCAATATTTGCTCTCCAGCTCTTGATTTCTTGATGTAGTCTTCTGCTTTCTCAATCTTGGCCAGATGCTCCCTTTTAAGCTTCTCCAACCTCTCAATGTCTAGACGTCCATCACTCCTCTCCCAGAGGGTCTTCTTAAGAGCTTGAGACAGATTCTCATTCCTTTCCTTCAGCTTCTCAAATTCTTCCAGGCTGACAGTGGCTGGAGGTGGTACTGTGGATGGTCCAGGTGCATCCTCAATGGTGAAGGGCATCCCAGAAATCTGAGCCCTAGCATGAGACCATTCATAATACTGAGCTGAGGCCACATTATTGCATCTCCCAAGAATGTCCATCCCTTTGGTCTGGATGTTGTCCCAAGCCCAGGATGCTTGTCTAACAATAGCTAGATTAGGTTTTATCTCACAATACAGGGTTTCAGCCAAGTCTTGCACACTTGGAGGGTGGACCAAAGCATAGCCCAATTGTCTCTTAAACAGCAAAGGATTGTAGTTGATGCAACCCTTCACTCCTACCAGAGGTACATTGGGGTACTGCCCACAGCTAGTGATTATGTAAACCTTGGTGCTCTGGGTGCACCATCTGATGTCATCTGAAGTCAAAGCAATAAGTCTCTTAGCCCAATTCTTCTGTTGGTGAGGATTCAGGAAGGCATCAGTCTTGGGTAAGTGTTTGAGCAGCCAGGTATGAAACAGAGGAGCACAACATCTCACCAACCTTCCTCTCTGCTTCTCATTCATTTGGTGAACAGAATAATAGAAATCTCCCAGCAATGTGGGTACTGGGTTCCTCAAAAGGAAGAGATGAATGGAATTCTTGCTGATAAACTTGGGCTCATATGCAAATAATATAGCCCCATATATGCTGAGGGATAACAATGCACAGACTGCCCTCCATTCTCCCAAGGAGGCCTTCAGGATGGCCTGAGAAGTCAGAAAGTCTAGATGCAACCCATGGATTCCAGCCTTTGTTGTCATGTTCTGCTCAATCAAAATAGGCTCCAGGTACAGTGCTTTTGCCACTTCTTCATTGCTGGGAGAAGTCATTTCTGGGTTGAAGGGGATATCACCCCTAACAGGCACTCCAATCAGTGATGAAAACTCCTCTAGCAGAGGTCCCAACTGAAAGTTCTGGAAAGTGAAGCATCTCAAAGGAGGGTCATAAAACTGTAGGCAGGTGTGGATCAAACTCCTCTGAGAAGGGTCCAGGTCCATAACCATATCAAGAATACTCCCATAATGCTCTCTGAATAATGGGATGTGGTCTGGAGTGATAAGTGCCTGGACCTGCCTGATGCCAGTCAGCACAGGCTCAAAGAAATGGTATGAAATGTTGCTCTTCTTGGGTGTCATGACTGCTGATGAAGAGCTGAAAACAAATGCTGATGGTGAAGACTGGTACTGGAGATGAGCCACTGATAGGCTGGTGATAAAAGTAGCTGAAGCAGGCAACTGATGAAGATAGCTGAAGCAGATAGCTGATGAAACAGAGGTCTATGCAGATGAAGGGGTCAAAACCAAGCCAGATGTAATATGGATACCCTGAAAAACAAATAAACAAATGTTAAATGATGCAAATGATGAGTATGCAAATGATATGCAAGGGTTTGTGATCAAGCTGGATCTGATTACTATCTTGATATAAGTCCATGTATTTTCATGAAGTCCAGATGGAGGTTCAGAAGTCCAGTAAGCAAGGTGGGGGACTCAAATAAAGAGTCACATGTCCAGGGTTAAATCACAAGAACTGTCCAAAGTGAGGTACTCTTAATCAAAACAAGTATCAGGGTATGATGTGGCCAAGGGTTCCTGCAAACCTGTAAACAGCCCAACCCCCTCACAGGTGGTGTTCTAAAACAAGGATCCTCAGACTTGGATCAGTTATGAGAAGTGTAAACACTTCTAACCCGGAGGTACAGTGTTTACAATAACCATAAAGGATCCTCCTCTAATTCACCTCAGTTTCTGAAGGTCATAATAAAGGTCATCCAGACTTAGCAGGCTTCCCAGATAGCCCTAGCACTACAGGAAATCTGTAGCACAGAGTTCTCAAGAAGAAACCCATATCTGAACCGTGTTTCATATTCCCGCACCAGACCGAAATGGAATGGGAAAGAACATGAACCACTCTAGCCTAGGTGTCACTCAGGTCCCAGGTATAGGACCTTAAACTCTCAATAGAACCCCACCCACCAAAGCAAAAACCAGATCCAGCCAGATGACAATATGACAGTATGATATATAAAGCTGTAAAGAAAGCAATAAATAACTGTACATAAAGCAATAAATAAAGCCAATATATAAACACAATTAGCACATAACACCCCAGTAAACACAGATCAAACAAGCGCTAGGAGGAACCCACAAAAAGAACCAGCAGCCCTGGTTATAGTATAAGGGTCCCCAGCAGAGTCGCCAAGCTGTCGCTCCCACCAAATGACACCTGGTCAGAAGGGATACAAACGCGAACGGTCGGCGAAGGAGGAGGAATGAATAGAGTCGCCAGCTAGGTATTTTTATCCCGAAGGAAAGGTAATGCTGTATAAACCTAAGAAAAGATATGGATAAGACGATCGCGAACCAGAGAAGCTGAGAAAGGGGGTTGGTTACAACCTGGGAAGGTATTAGCACCTAGATTGTCCGTCGTACTCAACGGGATCCACGCTTAAAATATTTGTGTTTTAAAGGGGTAGTGTCAGTGCAATTTGTGTATCAAAGCTGGAAAAGAATGCAAGTGTCAGTGTAAAAGAAGTGTGAAGTGTATAAGTGAAGTGTCAGTGTAAGAATAAGAATGAAATGCCCAAGATCATGAGGCTTAAAGAATAAGGCTGGAAAGAGGGGGAATATACAGAGACTTTTGTTCGATAACTGTTAAGTTATGCCTACATATCCTCTCGTGCAATGAGGAAGTCAGAACACCGTAGTTCGACCCAAAGAGACTGAAGGATAAATTGACTTGTGAACTGCTTACTTGTCTATGCTCAAGTGTATGACCTGTCTGGCTCAGGTGCAAACTGTCTTGCATTAGACGGAAGAAGCAAGTTCTCGTTTATGAGTGAATAAGATGAGGAAAGAATCCCGGAGGAGACGATTATTGTTTGGTTTTGTGAGTTTTCAGTCTTTTATTGCTTTTTGAAGTTTGTCATAAGAAAATGAGCTTAAGCCTGAACCAAAGGATTAGTAAACTCATCACATCCTCCCTCTGATTAGGGGTAATGAGGATACCTTAAGTGTGAAGTCAGCATCTCACACTTAATTACCATGATGTAGGATTAAGATCATTAACCTACTTGTATTTATTTAGATGTTTTTGTTGTTTTTGTTTAGTGTTAAGTAATGAGATTAAGCCATAATCAAGGATTTAATGGACTCATTACACCATCCTAATAGAAGGATAATAGATGAGAACATTTAAGCTGAGGAAAGCTCCTCAACTTAATCCATGATTAGGGATTAACCTCATGACAAAACAAAGCCTTTATTAGATGGATTTTAGTTAATGGTAAGATTAAGAAGTGGATTTTATGATTTGTAAGACAACTTGAGGAGGACTTGTCCATTAACACTAGGGTTAGTCCTTCTTAACCAATTAAGGAACAATTAGAACCCTAATGCAAGGCCCAAGTTACAAGCTTGATGTCTTGATGATTATTGAGTGGATTGATTAAAGGAGTTAAACACATTAAGGTTTTAACACTTAGGATTAAAGTTATACACTCCATCCTAATAGAAGGATGCAGGCATAAGCTTAATCACAAAGCCTTAAAACCTTTAGGGTTTAGTCCCTGATTATGAGATGAGAAGAGAAGACTCAAAGATGACACAAAGGCAAAACTAAATGGGGGACTAATAAAACCCTAATTGTTATCATGCTTGGTTATTCCTAGGGTTAGTGAGGTTTACAAGAAGAATCTTCAGAGAACCCACCAGGAAGGAAGCAGATGAAAGGAGGAAGAAACAAAGAGAAGCAAAACAACTTGCTTCACTTAAGAAGACAAGTTGCTTGAAGGAAGAAAGTAAGATGAACATGAATGAGCAAGCTCACTCTAAAACACATACAAAATGCAGCAAAGAAAGTATGAAAGAGATGAAAAGAGATTGTGAGAAGTGAAGGCAAATTCACTTCTCAAACAACTTACAAAAGAAATGAAATGCAATGCAAATGTGATGCAATGTCATGATGCAAATCAAAACCAGAAGCATAAGTATGATGTTGATGATGCTAAGAGATGATGCAAATACATGACAAGAGATGAGAGTGATCAAACAAGCACAAGGATGCAAATGAAACATGCATTGAACCATGGAAGTACATGAAAAGTTATGAAATGCAATGCACATACAACATGACAAATGAAAGATGCAATGATCAAACATGATTCTAATATGTCTTAAGATGTATTATGAATCAAAAGAATGCACAAAAGGTCATGGCAAGTCAATGGATGCAAGCAAATGAGAATTGGATGCAAAAGGAGGCACAAATTAGGGTTTCATACATCATGCAAAGCAAAAATCCAAAACCAGAAGCAAACAACATGATAAAAATTTGAAAATGCAATCAAAGATACCCTAAACCTATACAAACTCACTGCCCAAAGGAGAGGACTCAACTCTTAACCTAGTGAGAGTTATGAATTTCCTAAGATTGCTAGGGTTTTGGGGTACTTCATCAAGAAAAATTCTAAACAAATTAAAAATGCAAGATCAATTCAACTCAAATTTACCCTATAAACTACATGTTATGCAAGATGCAATGCGAAAAGAATCATCATCCAACTCTCAATGGTTAGGCAGAAATGAATTTTTGAAGTTTGAAACAAAATATTGCCTAAAAATGAAATTAAATCCAATGAAAATGATCAAAAGGCATCAAGAACAAAAAAGAAATTTTTTTTGAGAGTTGGACAATGTTTCTAAATGTTTCTAAATGCAATGTGAATTTTTTTGTGATTTTTAAATACCTAAATGTATTTTTAATTAATTAATTTTCATTAACTAATTAAAAATAATCATTTAAATGATTTAAAAATAATTTTTAATGCAAAAAATAAAAATAAAAATATTTTTGGGTTCTGAAAATTAATTAAACCTTTGACAAAAAATTTCAGAATTTTAAAATGGTTTTTACTATTTTTAATAATTCGTATAAATTAAATATGAAACAAATGAATTTAAATGAAATTTAAAAGAAAAATGAGAAAGTCAAACAGATCAAAGGCTGAGGTTCAAACTTGGGGACGCGGGAATTGACCTGGCGCGCAAACGAACGGCTCACATTCAAACTTGCCTAAGTAAGTCATTAGCCCTAATCCTAGCCCTAATCACTTTCAGATGACCGGAACAGTGTTCCAGTCATCTTCTCCGGCAAGGTGTGTCGCTCCCGATAAATGGGACATGGTCCCAGATAAAGGTACAGACGCGAACGGTCGGCGAAGGGAACAGTGAGAACACACAGCCGTGAACTCACTGGAGAATGAATAGAGTCGCCAGCTAGGCATTTTTATCCCGGAGGAAAGGCAATGCTGCATAGACCTAGAAAGAGATGGATAAGACGGTCGCGAACCAGAGAGACTGAGAAAGGGGGTTGGTTACAACCTGGGAAGGTATTAGCACCCAGATTGTCCGCCGTACTCGACGGGATCCACGCTTAAAAGATTTGTGTTTTAAAGGGGTAGTGTCAGTGCAATCTGTGCATAAAGAGCTGGAAAAGGATGTACAGGTGTCAGTGTAAAAGAAGTGTGAAGTGTATAAATGAAGTGTCAGTGTAAGAAAAGGAATAAAATGCTCAAGATTATGAGGCTAGAAGAATGAAGCTGGAAAGAGGGGGAATAGACAGAGACCTTTGTTCGATAACTGTTAAGTTATGCCTACGTATCCTCTCGTGCAATGAGGAAGTCAGAACACCGTAGTTCGACCCAAAGAGACTGAAAGGATTGACTTGTGAACTGCTCACTTGTCTATGCTCAAGTGTATGATCTGTCTGGCACAGATGCTGACTGTCTTGCATTAGACGGAAGAAGCGAGTTCTCGATTGTGAGTGAAGATGATGAGAAAAGAATCCCGAGGGAGACTATTATTGTTTGTTTTTGAGTTTTCAGTCTTTTATTGCTTTTGAAAGTTTGTCATAAGAAAATGAGCTTAAACCTAAACCAATGGATTTGGTAAACTCATCACATCATCCCTCTGATTAGGGGTAATGAGAATTACCTTAAGTGTGAAGTCAGGTTCTCACACTTAATCACCTTTGGTGTAGGGTTAAGATCATTAACCTACTTGTGATTATTTAGATGTTTTTGTTGTTTTTGTTTAGTGTTGAGTAATGAGGTTAAGCCATAATCAAGGATTAAACAGACTCATTACACCATCCTAAAAGAAGGATAATAGATGAGAATGTTTAAGCTGAGGAAGACTCCTCAACTTAATCCATGATTAGGGATTAAACCCATGACAAAACAAGCCTTTGATTAAGTGGATTTTATTAATGATATGATGATGAAGTGTTTTTTATGATTTGTAAGACAACTTGAGAGGGACTTGTCCATTAACACTAGGGTTAGTCCTTCTTAACCACTTAAGGAAGAATTAGAACCCTAATGCAAGGCCCAAGTTACAAGTGTGATGTCTTGATATTTATTAAGTGAATTGATTAAGAGATTTAAACACATTAAGGGTTTAACACTTAGGATTAAAGTTATACATTCCATCCTAAGATAAGGATGTAGGCATAAACTTAATCACAAAGTCTTAAAGCCTTTAGGGTTTAGTCCCTGATTATGAGATGAGAAGAGAAGACTCAAAGAGAGACACAAAGGTAAAAACTATGAGGGGGACTAATCAAAACCCTAATTCATTGTCATGCTTGGTTGATCCTAAGGTTTGTGAGGTTTTCAAGAACAATCTTCAGAAGAACCACCAGGAAGCAGATGAATAAGATCAAGAGAAGCAAAATGACTTGCTTCATTCAAGAAGTCAAGTCACTTGAAGAAAGAAAGTGGGAGGAAGAAGAATGAGCAAGCTCAATCCCAAACACAAATAGAAATGCAGCAATGGATGCAAGAGAGATGAAAAGAAAAGGTATGAGAAGTGAAAGCAGATCCACTTCTCAAGTTTACTTACCACCTGAAATGTTAGAAAGAAATGCAATGCAATGCTAAATGAAATGAAATGACATGATGCTATACCAAACCAGAAGCATGCACATGATGTTAATGATGTTATGAGGTGCTGCAAACATGAGACAAGGCATGGAGATGTTCATACAAGATCATGAATGCAAATGATGCAAGCTAAGGAGCATGAACAAGCATGGAAAGTTATGAAGCATACAAGGCAAATGACATGGCAAATATGAGATGCAATGATCAAAGATGCTTCCTATATGTCTTAAGATGTCAAATGAATCACAAGAATGCACAAAATGCAAAGACAAGTCATGTTATGCAAGAGAATGCAAGAAGGATGCAAAAGAAAGCCCAAATTAGGGTTCATGGATCAAACATCAAACAAAAACCCAAAACAGAAGCAAAACTCATGATAAAAAAAATGGAAAATGGCACCCAAAGAAACCCTAGGCCCATAATGAACCACTGCCCAAAGGGGAGCTCTCAACTTTCAACCAAACTCAAGTTATGAATTTTCTAAGTTATTAGGGTTTTTTAGGGTTCTTAACAAAAGAAATGCCAAACAATTTGAAAATGCAAGAACAATTCATGGCCTTTTTATCCTTGAAAATACATGCTAAACACAAAACAATGCAAGAAGAATCAATGTCTCAACCTTCTCCAAAAGGCAGAAATGAATTTTCAAACATGTGATCAAAATAATGCATAAAATATGATTTAATTCAATGAAAAATTCTTAAAATGCATCAAGATCAAAAAAGAAATTTGGTTTGAAGGTTGGACAATGTTTCTAAATGTCTTAGAACATTTCATGAATTTTTTGGTGATTTTTAAATACCTAAAAGTATTTTTAATAAATTAATTCTCATTAATCAATTAAAAATAAACTTTTAAATATTTTAAAATACTTTTTAAATGCTAAAAATAAAAATAAAAATATTTTTGTGTGTTAAAAATTAATGAAACTCTTGGCAAAAAGTTTCATAATTTTTAAACAATTTTTACTATTTTAAATAAATTGTGCAAATAAAATGAAAGAAAATGAAATAAAAATCAAATAAAAAGAAAAGTCAGAGGGATGGAGGGCCAAGATGCGCCCAGGATTTGAAAGTGTTGACTGGCGCGTGATCCTGTGGTTGGGATTGACTCTGAGATAATTAGTTTAATTATGAATTAATTAACTAAATGAAAAAGATTAGGGCTAATCAAACGCATCTGGGCCATCCAAAAGAGAGGGAAGTCAGCAAGTCAACGCTCATCAATGGCTCAAATTCAAACTAGCATTAATTACGTGATTAGGGTTTAAACACTCTCAGGTGGCCGGAGAAGACTTCCGGTCGTCTTCTCCGGCCAGCTCCTCACCTGAAAACTCACCAACTCCCTCAAAACGCAATGAAAATGAAAACTAAGCACATAGAAATGAACCCCATGATCTCCTGAATCAAAACCCTAACCCCAAACAAATTTATTCTTCATCAATCGCATGAATCGAAGGCAAACATTTTTAGGGCAAACCAGTTTCAGAGTCAAATTAAATGTTCAAATCACAACCATTTCAAAAACTAAAAACACCAGGATGATCAGGACAACACAAAGAACAAGTTTGTAACAAGAAAAACAACTTCTGGAAAAATAAATTTCAGGCTACCTGAGATTCGAAGCTTTCAGTTTAGGAACTTTCTGGCCACCTCTCTTTGTGCAAGCTGCTCCACTTGGTCCCCAGAAGACGTTTGAATGCTCAAATGGAGTTTAAGTTGACTTGATGATGAGTTTCGAAAGCTCCTGCTTCAGTTCAGTCAAAAATGGCAATGGAGATTCTGGCACTTTCAGGTCATGGTGAATGAAGGTTTGAGGTCCTGATGATGAATGGAGAAGGTTTGTGGTGTTTGTTTGTGTGTTTGTGAGCTAGGATGAGAGTTTCGAATGAAACTGCAAAATGGAGTGAGAAATGGCTATGGAGTAATCTGGCTGTTTCAGGCTTGTGCTTTGGGTGGTTTCTACTCAATGATACATGGTGAGTTGAATGGAGGAAAAGGTTTTTGTGTTTGCAAGCTGTGGAGAGAAATTCGAAAGCTTATGCAAAAATGGAAGGTTTTTGTGAATGTGTTGAATGTGTTGGTTTCAGCCTTGCTTCTTGTTATGGCTAGCTTGCAAATTGATAACATAAACAAATCTGATTGGCTGGATGATGTGACTTGTGCTTTTGTGATTGGTAAGTTTGCTTTTGCCAAAAGTCAAAAATCTTGTAAGAGAAGCATGGGCTTGATACTAGGCAAGTACAAGGGCTAGGGCTGGCGCAGCATGGTGAGTGTGTGAGGCTGGCTTGATTCAAGGACCAATGCAGCAAGTTGGTGAAGCATGATCATGAGTTTTGCAACTTGGTTACTTTATGGATTTTCATGAAAAATGCCTTGTTACATGAACTAAGCACATGTGATCTTTGGTTCAAATCTGATTTTTGGGACTTAGAGAATGTTTGTGTGCTGGTTTGAGAGGAATTAGAAGTCACAAAATGCATTGGTTCAAGGTTTTGCAAAATTTCACACTTGGTGCATATCTTGAAAATAAGTGATTTTTGCCAACTTTAACAAACCATAACTTTTGATCCAAGATGAATTAGATCATGTTCTTGTACTTTTTGAAAAGGGAAAGATGAGATCTACAACTTTCATGACCAAAGTTTTTCCATTTGAAGCCCTTTTGGATCATGAATCAAGGCTTGAAAATTGACCTAAAATGATGCATTCTTGAAAAGTCAACTATGCCCAAAAAGTCAACATTTGCAAAAACCCTAAATTCTTGATTTTTATGAACTTCAACCTTCTTCCATGATCAAATAAAGATCATATACACTCAAAATGATGAAGATCACCCATTGGTTGTGTCATTGGGGGCCTCAGATGCCCTGATTTTGCACTGACTTGTCCAGAAAGTCAACTCTTGATCAGATGACTTCCCCATGGAATTTCTTCATGAAAATTGATATGCATACTCCCTATACCATATAGAGATCAATGGAAACAAGAATGACCAAAAGATTTGGAGTTATGGCCTCTGAAACCAAAACCCTAATTTTCAGTCAACTGTGCAGTCTAAACTGGCTCTGCATCACCTCAAACCCTAGTTCTTGTGATTCCTCTGCAATTTTGACTTTGAGGAGATGGAATATGATGCTTGAACACACATAGACCCCTTTGAAGTGATTGGTGGCCTTTGGAATGGCTCAAGATGCTTTGGGATTGCTCAGATCACAAACCCTAGGTGCAGATGCCTTTGAATCTATGTAGTGAATCAAAATGTACTATGAGATGATATGATGGTGTTTATGCATATGAGAATGATCACAAGCCATGGTGTGAATGAGTGAGGGCAAATTTGGGGTGTTTACAGCTGCCCCTATTCAAACATGAGTTAGCTGTGCAGGATGTAAGCGACGGCTTAACAGGCAAACAAGATAACTTGTGGTTGAATACCAAAGACAGTCCAAAATTTGCACTCACGGAAATGAAGAAGAAAAGGGATATAGATTGTAAAGGAAAAATAAAGTATATTGTAAAGTGTGGGCGACGGAGGACGACCGTCGAGCAGAGGAAGACTGCTGGGTAAAGTGGTATGTGAAGCAAAGCGATGACGGGGACGGCCGACATGCTGGTAAAGTGCAGGAAATAAAGCGATGACGGGGACGGCCGACATGCTGGGGATAAAAAGTAAAGCTAAGACGGGGACGGCCGACTAGCTGGGGAAAAACAAGTAAAGCTAAGACGGGGACGGCCGACTGGCTGGGGAAAAACAAGTAAAGCTAAGACGGGGACGGCCGACTGGCTGGGGAAAAACAAGTAAAGCTAAGACGGGGACGGCCGACTAGCTGGGGAAAAACAAGTAAAGCTAAGACGGGGACGGCCGACTAGCTGGGGAAAATAGGATATTATGATGGGGACGGCCATCAAGATAAAGCTGCAAAGCTCTCTGGGGATTAATGAAACATGACGGGGACGGCCATCTAGTTCATAAAGGTCAAGTAACCAACGATGGGGACGGCCATCGGGCTAAAAGGAAAAGGGACCACGACGGGGACGGCCATCGGGTTAAAGAATAAATGAAATAAACAGATGATGGGGTACGGCCATCAAAGGTGAAGGACGATCGCCTAGCAGGGGACGGCTGCTCTGTTGGAAATAAAAGAAATATGATGGGGACGGCCATCAAAGGTGGAGGACGACCACCTGGCAGGGTACGGCTGCCGAAAATATCAACGATGGGGACGGCCATCAGATAGAAAAGGTCAACGATGGGGACGGCCATCGGACGAGCATGATGGAGGACGACCATCAAGAAGTGGAGGACGACCACTCAGCAGGGGACGGCTGCTCTCGGGGTTCATCATAACACAGGACGAGTGTTAGATAACCAAAATCAACAATGGGGACGGCCATTGGATAAAGTTGATGAAGGACGATCATCAAAAGGTGGAGGACGACCACCTAGCAGGGGACGGCTGCTAAAAACAACGATGGGGACGGCCATCGGATGAGCATGATGGAGGACGACCATCAAGAAGTGGAGGACGACCACTCAGCAGGGTACGGCTGCTCTCAGGAGTATCATAACACAGGACGAGTGTTAGATAAAAAAGAAAAAAATTTGTTGGTGATCTACTGGGGAGATAGTAAACACGGACGAGCGTTTACATCCAAGAAACAAAAGGGTATAAGTGTTTGGTATCGTGTATAGATTAAAGATGCGGACGAGCATCCTTAAGACTATGATACGGACGAGTATCATGTAGAAACAAACTGACACATGTTCAGAGATGATGATACGGACGAGTATCAACTGGTTAACAGAGAACACGGACGAGTGTTGAATCTGAAAGAATTCTTCTGGGGAATAACAGACACAGACGAGTATCTATATTCAAGAAGACACAAGTGTTTGACATGGTGTATGGATTAAAGATGCGGACGAGCATCCTTAAGACTATGATACGGACGAGTATCATGTAGAAACAAACACTAGACGCAATGTTCTGAGATGATGGTACGGACGAGTACCAACTGGTTAACAAAGAACAAGGACTACTGTCGAATCTGTGGGGTTATGAGTGATGATGTATACAAGATACGGACGAGTATCTGTATAAGTGTACCATGAGTGGTGTATAGATGGGTGTTTATCTGCTGGGGAGAGTGACACGGACGAGTGTCAAGAGAGAAAAGTATAGTATTAACAAGTGTGTGGGTTGATGAAAGTGTACGCGACTGCGCTGGGGATATGACACGGACGGGTGTCAAAAAGGGTGTATATACAAGTACATGTGAGTGCAAAAGAGGACCTCTTTGGCTTTCTGCTGGGATATGACACGGACGGGTGTCAGGACGTATCTGTAATGAGGGTGATTTGTTTGTAAAGGGTGTTCAGGCGACTTTACTGGGGAAAGATGGCACGGACGGGTGCAAAAATGAATATATACTGGTGTTTGTGATTTGTGAGGCAGCTGCTTTTGCTGGGACTCTGGTGGGGATTTCTGTGTATTGTATTCTGTATAATGACAGGTTGTCAATGTTTACAAGTGTTCAATTCGCAACATGACTTATGATTATGCTATGCATTTGATTTTTGCCGTAATGCTCCGTATTAGACGGAATGCTACGCTCTGAGGGGATAGTATGATGCAAATGCCATGATTATGCAAAGAGGCACAGATCCGGGATTCGGATCCCATCACTGCGAAGATCTCTGGTCGATCTGCTTGAAGTGAACATCCCAGCTGGGGATGAGATCACTGGTAGATCTAATGATGCATCTGCTTGGGGATATATGTCACTGATTGACATATCCTTATAATATGGGACCCAACTGGGGTTTGTAGAAGCTTTCCGTACTCTGTTGTGATCTCTTCATGCGTTGCTCTTCTGGATAGAGGCTGAAGATTCTGTGGGGAGATGATTCCCTGACTCCTGTACTCAGCTGAGGATGAAATGGCAACTCGGCTGGGAAATTGTGAGAGGCAACTCAGCTGGGGAAGTGGGCAACAAGAGGCAACTCAGCTGGGGATAGAGCATTTCAGATGCTGAGATTGAGTGCATGTCGATTTGGCAACTTTGCTGGGGAAATGGGCATCCTCCAGTGCCATGTGGAAGATAGACCGAGTTGATAATGATTCGCCTACTTGCTGAGACATAACCTGCATGCCCCAGGTTGCGTTCTGGATACCTGCAATCCTGCAAAGGTAAGGAAACGCACAAAAGGTCCCGAGGTATCCCTTATCGGGTTCCGTCATAGGAGTTAAGTACTTTCGAGAATAATCACATTCCCTGTAAGCATGTGTTTTTATTTTTATTTTTAGAGAAAGGCATCTGTACTTATGCAATTGTATTTTTAGAGATATCAGACAACTCTTTGCAAAACGTAAATGTAAAAGGCGAAACATGACTGAAAATCTGATTTTATTAATTCATGTGCCCTGAATTGGCGAGATACAGTCAAAGAAACAAATCCCCTGAAATGAGGAGATTGTTACAAATTGAGAAACAAAATGCTGGCAGTGTTGGCGACGCTTTGAGGAGCTTCCTCTCCTGCTATGACTCGTATGACAATGACGTTCTTCTCGTCTTGCTTTCTGGAGAGAGTTGATTCTGATTGAAGCTTGATCCTTTGAAGCTTACCAAGTCGTGGGTGATACAGACGAACTCAGAATGCAGTTGTTCGCTTATTCCCTTATTTTGCATGGATCGCCCTTTCGGGTTTTCAATCCATCGGGATACCCATTTTTGCCTGAGCTGTCCAATGCGGCTTTTCAACTCAGCGGGTGTACATTTTTTTTATTTTCCCTTACTTTTGCCCGAGTCTTTTATTCTGTTTTTGACTCGCCGGGATGCCCTATTTTTGCCTGGACTTACATTCTGTTTTTGTGTCCAGCGGGTCATTTTATGCGAAGTATTTTTTAACTGCATCTGAATTCACAGGGGACGGGAAATCTTCACCATCCATGGTGTTGAGCATCAGTGCTCCACCAGAGAAAACTTTCTTTACAACGAATGGTCCTTCATAATTTGGAGTCCATTTTCCCCTGTAGTCTGTATGAGGAGGGAGGATTCTTTTCAACACAAGATCCCCTACTTGGTACTCTCGGTGCCTGACTTTCTGATCGAAGGCTCTCTTCATTCTTTTCTGATATAACTGCCCATGACAAATTGCAGCCAATCTTTTCTCTTCGATCAGACTCAATTGTTCGTATCGGGACCGTACCCATTCTGCTTCGCTCAGTTTAACATCCATTAATACCCGTAACGAGGGTAGTTCAACTTCAACAGGTAGGACCACTTCCATACCATATACAAGCTGATAAGGTGTTGCCCCAGTGGACGTTCTGATTGACGTGCGGTACCCATGCAAGGCAAACGGTAGCATTTCGTGCCAGTCTTTGTAGGTGACTACCATCTTCTGTACAATCTTCTTAATATTCTTGTTAGCTGCCTCAACAGCGCCATTCATCTTTGGCCTGTAAGGAGAAGAATTGTGATGTTGGATCTTGAAGTCCCGGCACAGCTCTGCCATCATTTTGTTGTTTAAATTGGAACCATTATCAGTAATGATTCGCTCGGGCACTCCATACCGACAGATGATATCTCTCTTCAGAAATCGGGCTACCACTTGTCTTGTAACGTTTGCATATGAGGCTGCTTCAACCCACTTGGTGAAATAGTCAATGGCAACCAGGATGAATCTGTGGCCATTTGAAGCGGTTGGCTCAACCTTGCCAATCATATCAATGCCCCACATGGCAAAGGGCCATGGTGAAGACATGATGTTCAAAGGATTGGGAGGCACATGCACCTTATCTGCGTAGATCTGGCATTTATGGCATTTTCTGGCGTAAGCACAACAGTCTGTATCCATTGTGATCCAGTAATAGCCTGATCTTAACAACTTCTTAGCCATGGCATGCCCTCCGGCATGGGTACCAAAAGATCCTTCATGCACTTCATGCATCAACAAATCTGCTTCCGTCTTATCAACACATCTGAGGAGTACCATATCAAAGTTCCTCTTGTATAAAGACCCATCAGCATTCAGAAAGAAACTACCAGCAAGCCTTCTCAAGGTCTTCTTATCATTGGAAGATGCCCCAGGTGGGTATGTCTGATCCTCCAAGAAGCACTTAATGTCATGGAACCAAGGCTTATCATCTTTTACAACATCCGCTGCAAATACATATGCTGGTCTGTTGAGTCTGGACACTGAAATCTGAGGTATAAAGTTAGTGGCTTGAACTTTGATCATGGATGAAATGGTAGCAAGAGCATCTGCAAACTGATTCTCGTCCCGAGGGATATACTCAAGCTTGACTGTTGTGAAGAAAGTCAATAACCTCCTTGTATAATCCCTGTAAGGTATCAGATGATCTTGGTGGGTGTACCATTTTCCGTTGGTCTGATTGACTACCAAAGCTGAATCTCCGAATACGGTCAATGTCTTGATCCTGAGGTCAATGGCCTCCTCAAGACCCATAATGCAAGCTTCGTATTCAGCTTCGTTGTTAGTGCAGTTGAAAGTGAGTTTTGCCGAGAAAGGCATGTGAACTCCCTTTGGTGAAATGAGTACTGCACCAACACCACGGCCATTCATGTTAACAGCCCCATCAAACATCATAGTCCATTCTTCCTCCGGGTTAGGCCCTTCAGTGTGAATAGGCTCTTCGTGATCTTTTGCTTTAATGAACATGATGTCTTCATCAGGGAAATCAAACCTCATAGGCTGGTAGTCCTCAATAGGTTGCTCAGCCAGATATTCAGATAGTACACTGCCCTTGATGGCTTTCTGAGACGTGTACTGTATGTCGTATTCTGTGAGAATCATCTGCCATCTTGCAACTCGTCCGGTAAGAGCTGGCTTCTCAAATATGTACTTAACTGGGTCCATCTTTGAGATTAATAAGGTAGTGTGGGTCAGCATATACTGTCTCAGTCGGCGAGCAGCCCACGCTAAAGCACAGCAAGTTTTCTCGAGCAATGAATAACGCTGTTCACAGTCGGTAAACTTTTTGCTTAGGTAGTATATTGCATACTCTTTTCGACCAGACTCGTCATGCTGGCCCAGCACACACCCCATTGACTCTTCTAATACTGTCAAGTACATAATCAGAGGTCTTCCTTCTACTGGCGGCATGAGGATTGGAGGTTCTTGCAGATATTCCTTGATCTTGTCAAAAGCCTTCTGGCAATCTTCGTTCCACCTGACCGTTTGCTCTTTTCTTAACAGCTTGAACAAGGGTTCACAGGTCGCTGTAAGGTGAGATATGAACCTTGAAATGTAGTTCAATCGACCTAAGAACCCTCGAACTTCTTTCTCAGTTTTCGGTGCAGGCATTTCTTGAATAGCTTTGGCTTTATCAGGGTCAACTTCAATCCCTTTTTCGCTTACAATGAATCCCAGCAGCTTACCGGATCGCACCCCGAATGTGCATTTGTTGGGGTTCAACTTCAGTTGGTACTTTCTCAGACGCTTGAATACCTTGAGCAGATTTACCAGGTGATCTTCCTCTGTAAGGGACTTGGCGATCATATCATCCACATAACATTCTATTTCCTTGTGGATCATATCGTGGAATAATGTCACCATAGCCCGTTGATATGTGGCACCAGCATTCTTCAGTCCGAATGGCATCACTTTGTAACAGAACGTGCCCCAAGGTGTGATGAATGTTGTCTTCTCCATGTCTTCAGGTGACATCTTGATCTGATTATATCCTGAAAATCCGTCCATGAAGGAGAATACCGAGAACTGAGTCGTGTTATCCACCAATACATCAATGTGAGGTAATGGGAAGTCATCCTTCGGGCTGGCTCTGTTCAGATCCCGGTAATCAACACACATTCTTACTTTGCCGTCCTTCTTAGGCACAGGTACTATATTAGCAACCCACGGTGGATAGCTAGTCACAGCAAGGAACCCGGCGTCCCATTGCTTTTGTACCTATTCCTTGATTTTCATAGCCATGTCTGGGCGAGTTCGGCGCAGCTTCTGTTTGACTGGTGGGCATTCTTCCCTTAAAGGCAGCTTGTGCACAACTATATCGGTATCCAAACCTGGCATATCTTGGTACGACCAAGCAAACACATCAACATACTCTTGAAGCAGATCTATCAGCTGTCTCTTCACTGAGTCTTGCAGGCAGGCCCCGATTTTAACTTCTTTCACGTCTTCGTCAGTACCAAGATTAATCACTTCAATCTCCTCCTGGTGAGGAGTAATAACCTTTTCCTCCTGTCTCAACAACCTGGCTAGCTCTTCAGGAAGCTCATATTCTTCATCAACCCCTTCATCAGCTTGATTGATCGGATTGTCAAAGTCATACGATGTCATAGCCGTGCTGTTGTCGGTGCTGTCTGGAGGGCACTCTCTGCAAGGGTTAAGTTCGGTTCATTTTAGTGATTGATTTTAATCTTGCTTCAGAAAAAGTGAAATGAAGTTATCATTTTGAAAACACCGCCATTTATTTTTTGTACAAAAAGAAAAATGGAAAAACAGTGAGCATAAAAGAAAAAGACTTGTTTGCAAAAAGATGTCTGATATTTCATTAATTTAATCTTGTTTGCACAAAAGTACAGATGGCCCTGGTTACAAAATGAGTCTTGTCATCTTGGGCAAGATGCAAGACTTGGATGCATGCTATAAAAATACAGGAAATAATAATTACTCTGCGTGAGTAACTCTTATAATTTCCTGGGAAGACCAGTTCGAGACACTGCTCCCCGGGATCTTCGGACGAATCCAATTCTCCAGATTGCGCTCCTCTTCCAGCTCGTCTTCCAAACAGTTGATAGCATCAGGGGTAAGCATCCCCCACTGACAAAACCAGGCTCTGCAGCAGCCTTTGCTTGATGTTGAGTTGGTCTGTAACCCAACCCAAACTTGTCCTTCTTCTCCTCCACAGCTAAGACCTTGCCCCAGCCTAGGGCAGTTCCTTCTTCAACAACCTTCCGGGCTTGTTGGTATGATGACATTGGGGTACCAGATACAGCAGATGCTTCATTCACATTCAAAGCTTCAAACCCCTGGCTCATTGTCTCATGGATCTCCCCATCCATTTCAATGTATTTATAGGTAGCCAGATGGCTAACAAAAATGTCCTCCTCTCCACAGATTGTGACAACTTGGCCTTCCCACTCAAATTTTAACTTTTGGTGAAGGGTAGACGTTATTGCGCCGGCGGCGTGAATCCAGGGTCTACCCAACAAACAGCTGTAGGAGGGCTGAATGTCCATCACATAAAAGATAGTTTTAAAAGTCTGTGGGCCAATTGTCACAGGCAGCTCAATCTCTCCCAGAACCGATCTCTTAGAACCATCAAAGGCCCTTACCACCAGGTTGCTGGGTCTCAATGCCAATCCATCATATTCTAATTTCACCAGAGCCTTCTTTGGTAAGACATTCAGGGAAGAACCTGTGTCCACCAGCACATGAAAAAGGACAGCTCCTTTGCATTCCATGGTTATGTGCAAGGCTTTGTTGTGATTGCGGCCATCCGCTGTCAAGTCAGAATTGGTGAACCCTAGCCCATTGCTAGCAGTAACATTTCCAACCACGGTTTCCAATTGGTTGACAGTAATCTCCTCGGGCACGTAAGCTGCGTGCAGGACTTTAAGTAGTGCATTCCGATGGGCTTCGGAGCACATAAGCAGTGAGAGGATGGAGATTTTGGATGGCGTCTGGTGAAGCTGATCCACAACTTTATAATCACTCTTTTTGATGATCCGCATAAACTCATCAACTTCCTGATCAAATGGAGTCTTCAGGGCTTCTTTGGCAGCTGGATCTTCCTGCACCGGGCCTTTTCCTTTTGCCTTGGCAGCAGCTTCTGCTTCGGCAGCAGGTCTTCGCATTGGTGGAGCAAAGAGACGTCCGCTTCGAGTGAAGCCTCCGCCTCCCCCCACATTATCTACTTGTGGTGCAGGTGCTGATGTTTCAAGAGTGATTCTTTTCCCTTCACAGTACACGTCAGAGCCATAGTGCCAAGGGATGGCCCTATTGCTTTCATATGGTACTGGTCCAGGCACCGTGACAGTGACTGGACTGATTGCTGCTGCTGAAGGGACTGTTATTGTTTGTGGATCATAAAAGATTGTAACTGGTGCTCTGGCGGGAGCAGCACCTTCTGAATGGTAAGCGGAATTATTTTCAGGATCGTAGAATATGGTGACGGTAGAGACATCTTCATGATTGATTGCTGGTGTTGTAGGAGGTACTGTTGGAAGGACTGTTGTTGTTGCTGACGGAGATTCGAAATGGAATGAAGCTGAAGTTGTAGCAGGAGAAACTGTTGAAAACTGATCATTTGGGAGGACAGGTGAAATACTTGTTGATGGTGCTGATGAGTTGTCGGGAACAATAGTTGCTGCAGTTGTAGGAGGGTCTGAAACCGTTGTTGATGAAGTTGCCGGATTTGTCGGAAATGATGTAGTGATCTGTAGCAAGCCACTCTGAATAAGGCTGTCAATGCCATTCCTTAGGTCCTCACACCCATTCCATGAAATATTGCAATAGGGACACCCTAGCTCACACCCCGGAAATATTTGGTTTTCGCGGAGTTGAGCTTTGATTTCCACCAATGGTGTCCTGATCTGATCCACACTGGTTATTAAATAAGACGGTTGGTCTTCTTCAATAGCATCAATTCGGGGACCACCATGGTTTGGCATTGGGTTTTTATTGACATTGGGCGGAGGTGCAAAATTCAGAGCCTTGGAGTCTACCAAGTCTTGTACCTTCATATGCAGAGCCCTGCATTTTTCTGTACTGTGACCAGGTGCGTTCGAGTGAAAAGCACACCTAGCATTGGAGTCATAGTTCCTTGGTAGACTGTTGGGATCCGGAGGTGCCAACGTTCTTAGCTCAACCAGGTTGAGTTTCAGAAGCTGTGGCAGCAAGGCAGCATACGGCATTGGGATCGGGTCGATCACTCGGTTAGCTTGGGATGGTCTTTGTTGGAATGGCCTTTGTTGATTGTTGTTGTTGGAGTTGTTGTTGAAGTTCCTTGGAGGATACTGATTCTGCTGATACTGAGGTTGTTGTTGGAAGTTTTGTTGCGGCGGTTGATAGACTGGCTGTGGATGAGCCGGAGCAGGGATGGTGACTGCTGCTATCGACCTCTGAGCATATTGGGGCCTACCCCTGTTGGTGTGAATGGCATTAGTCTCGCCAGTTCTTCTCGGGCCTGCAAAAGGCTTTCTTGTACTACTGGACGAGTTTGCACCGTTGTCAGAGATCTTACCCATTTTTAACAGGCTTTCAATTCTCTCCCCAGCTATGACAACATCCGCAAAGCTGGTGGAAGAGAAAGCAGCTAACCTGTCAATATAGGTTCCCTGAAGAGTGTTCATAAACATGTCTGCCATTTCTCTCTCAGACATTGGTGGTTGAACAGCAGCAGCCAGTTGCCTCCACCTTTGGGCATACTCTCGGAAACTCTCCCTCGAAGACTGTGACATTCCCATTAGGAGGGTCCTGTTGGGTGCCATATCTAGATTATACTGATACTGTCTGATGAAGGCTTCTGCCAGGTCCTTCCAGCATCTTATAGTTGCTCTTGTCAGATGGGAATACCATTCCCTAGAAGCTCCAGTCAAGCTATCTTCGAAGTAGAACATCCAAAGTTTCTCATCCATTGTATAGGCCTTCAGCCTTCCCAGAAATGATTGCAAATGAGTCCGGGGGCATGAAGTCCCATTATACTTTTCGAAACAAGGAGGTTTGAACTTATGGGGAATCCTGACCCCGTCTACCAGCCCCATGTCCATGACGTCGAAGCCCAAAGAATTTTGAGATTCTAAAGACCTCAACTTCTCAGCTATTTCTTCCAATCTCCTATCATATGTTTCCTCTCCAGCGCCCATTACTGTATACTGGTCCTCCTGAGGGTCTTCTTGAAGTACTCTGGCTGCTGTGGCTGTCCCTTGTATATTGGCAGGGATGTTGGCCTCTGGATGGAGATGGGGTCCAAAAACTGGGGGATTGATATGAGGTTGGACCCTCTCGTTGTTACTTGTGCCAGCAGTTCCCACATGGGGCTCCTCTTGATTCCTTCCTTCTACCAAAACTCTGAGCCTCTCCTGGCTTTGAGCTAAATTGTTCATCACTTCCATGAATTGTGTTATCTGAGTTCTCATCTCCAACCTTTCGTTGGCCATCTGGTTTCTGACCTCTGTAAGGTCCTGCTGCATCTGATCCATCTGGATTCCCGGAAGGTTGTTTCTAGTTGGGTACCTGTGTGGCTTGTTGAGAGGGAATACCTGGCGGCGAGCAATAATTCCTGAATATCACAACAGAGGTTAGCAATAACAAAACAAAACCCTACAAAACAAATAAAAGGTTAGCATGCAATGCAGTTATGCTTATTTGTTCTCAAGGTATCCGGTTTGGCCTTCAGTTTTGACCCTTCCAGACCCTTGAAGATGCTGCTGTTGAAGTTGCTTTTGAGGTGAACCCAGATAGAAAGCAACACAAATATATTACAAAGGTGAAATAATACAATTTGTTCATTTTACAACACAAGCCCTCAAAGGGGTCAAAATACATCACAAAAAACAAAAGTACATGGAAAAGGAACAACAACCAGCAAATGATCAAACTCCAAGGCCAAACTCATCCTCACGAACTTCCTTGAGAAGTGCTTCGGTCACAGGATCAGCCGGATGCTCCGTAAGATTTCTGATGAGAAGGTTTCTTGTTGCAACAGCTGCAGTCAACTTCTTGTTCTGACTTTGGTCTTTAGACCTCTTCACCCCAGCTTTGATCTTTAGTTCTGATATTTCCTCCTGGGCTGCTGCCAGGGCTTTTTCCATCTGCTCCATCTTGTCCTGAACTCTCTTGTCTTCTAGAGTACGGGCCTCAGTGATCCGGACCCACCTGGCCTGACTCTCCTTCAGGTACAAGTCTGTTCTTGCTCTCTGGAACTGGGCTTCTTTACAAGCATTCTTCAGAATCTGTTCACCAGCTTTAGACTTGTTGATATAATCTCCCGACTTCTCAATTTTAGTCAAATGTTCCACTCTCAGCTTCTCCAATCTCTCAATCTCCCTTACACCTTCACTCCTCTCCCGGAGGGTCTTCTGTAAAGCCTGGGTTAGCTTCTCATTTCTTTCCTTCAAGCTCTCAAACTCCTCCAGACTGATAGTGGCAGGGGGTGGTGCTGAAGATGACTCAGGCATGTCTTCTATGGTGAAGGGCATTCCAGAGAATTGGGCCCTAGCATGGGACCACTCATAATATTGGACTGATGCCACATTATTGCACTTCCCCAGAATGGTGATTCCCTTGGTTTGAACTTGATCCCAGGCCCAGGCAGCCTGTCTAACAACAGCCAAACTAATCTTGTTCTCACAGTAGAGGGTCTCAACCAAGTCTTGTTCCCTGGGAGTATGGACCAGTGCATAGCCTAGTTGCCTTCTGAACAGCAGAGGGTTGTAATTGATACTTCCCTTAACTCCTATTAAGGGCACATTGGGAAAGTGCCCACAGCTAGTGATTATATCTCTGCCCTTGGTGCTCTGAGTACACCACCTGATGTCTGCTGAAGTTAGGACAGTGAGTCTCTTAGCCCAGTTGCTTTGCTGATGAGGATTTAGAAATGCATCCGTCCTGGGTAGATGCTTGAGAAGCCAAGCATGGAATAATGGAGCACAAATCCTCACTAATCTTCCCCTCTGCTTCTCATTTCTCTGATGTACTGAGTAATAGAGATCACCCAATAAAGTTGGCACAGGGTTCTTCAGGATGAACAAGTGGATTGCATTTTTGCTAATGAAGCGAGGCTCATCTGCAAACAACACAATTCCATACACACTTAAGGCCAACAGAGCACAAACAGCTTTCCACTCCCCCAAGGAGGCCTTCAGACTAGCTTGAGAAATCAGGAAGTCCAGATGAAATCCAGGGATCCCAGCTTTAGAGGTCATATGCTGTTCAATCAAAACAGGCTCCAGGTGCAAAGCTTTTGCTATCTCTCCATTGCTGGGAAAGACCATTTCAAGGTTGAAAGGGATTTCCCTCTTGATAGGTAAACCAATCAAAGATGAGTATTCTTCTAATAGGGGCCCCAACTGAAAGTCTTGAAAGGTGAAACATCTCAATGGAGGGTCATAAAACTGAATGCAAGTGTGGATGAGGCTCCTCTGTGAAGGGTCCAGATCCGTAACCATGTCCAGTATATCTCCATAACTCTCCCTGAACAAGGGTATGTGATCTGGAGTGATCAGGGTTTGGATCCTCCTGATGTCTGACAAGTCTGGTTGGAAGAAATGATAGGTGATGTTGCTTTTCTTTGGAGCCATGATGCTGAAGACTGAGTAGGATAAGTGCTGATGAAGATGCTGAGGAGTGGGCCACTGGCTGGCTAGTGCAAGTAACTGAAGTATAGGGCTGACAAGTTGAAGCAAGTGCTGGTGGAGACAGGTCAAAACTGCAGATGGGGTCAAAACCAAAACCAGATGAAAAATGGATACCCTGAAACACAAATAAGCACATGTTAAAATGATGCAATGGGTATGTATGCAAATGAAATGCAAGGGTTTGTGACTGAGCTGGATCTGATTAACTGCCTTGGTATAGATCCATGTGTGTTCAACAAATCCAGATGGAGGTCTAAAAATCCAGTAACCAGGGTGGGGGACTCAAATAAAGAGCCACATGTCCATGGTTTAGAATCACAAGAACTATCCAACATGGAGTATTCTTAACAAAGTCAAAGTAACAGGGTATTCTGAGGTCAAGGTACCTGCAAACCTGTAAACAGCCCAACCCCCTCACAGGTGGTGTTCTAAAACAAGGATCCTCAGACTTGGATCAGTTATGAGAAGTGTAAACACTTCTAACCCGGAGGTACAGTGTTTACAATAACCATAACAATTCCTCCTCTAATTCACCTCAGTTTCTGAAGGTCAATACTAAAGGTCATCCAGACTTAGCAGGCTTCCCAGATAGCCCTAGCATTGCAGGAAATCTGCAACACAGAGTTCTCAAGAAGAAACCCATATCTGAACCGTGTTTCATATTCCCGCACCAGACCGAAATGGAATGGGAAAGAATATGATTCACTCTAGCCTAGGTGTCACTCAGGTCCCAGGTATAGGACCTTAACTCTCAATGAAACACCCACCCACCAAAGCAAACAACCAGATCCAGCCAGCAGTACAATATGATATAATGCAAAGCTATAAAGAAAGCAGTAAAGTATCTGTTCATAAAGCAGAAATAAATACAAACACAAATAAGCACATAACACCCCAGTAAACACAAATCAAACAAGCGCTAGGAGGAACCCACAAAAGAACCAGAAGCCCTGGTTGCGGTATAAGGCATCCCCAGCAGATTCGCCAAGCTGTCGCTCCCGATAAATGGGACATGGTCCCAGATAAAGGTACAGACGCGAACGGTCGGCGAAGGGAACAGTGAGAACACACAGCCGTGAACTCACTGGAGAATGAATAGAGTCGCCAGCTAGGCATTTTTATCCCGGAGGAAAGGCAATGCTGCATAGACCTAGAAAGAGATGGATAAGACGGTCGCGAACCAGAGAGACTGAGAAAGGGGGTTGGTTACAACCTGGGAAGGTATTAGCACCCAGATTGTCCGCCGTACTCGACGGGATCCACGCTTAAAAGATTTGTGTTTTAAAGGGGTAGTGTCAGTGCAATCTGTGCATAAAGAGCTGGAAAAGGATGTACAGGTGTCAGTGTAAAAGAAGTGTGAAGTGTATAAATGAAGTGTCAGTGTAAGAAAAGGAATAAAATGCTCAAGATTATGAGGCTAGAAGAATGAAGCTGGAAAGAGGGGGAATAGACAGAGACCTTTGTTCGATAACTGTTAAGTTATGCCTACGTATCCTCTCGTGCAATGAGGAAGTCAGAACACCGTAGTTCGACCCAAAGAGACTGAAAGGATTGACTTGTGAACTGCTCACTTGTCTATGCTCAAGTGTATGATCTGTCTGGCACAGATGCTGACTGTCTTGCATTAGACGGAAGAAGCGAGTTCTCGATTGTGAGTGAAGATGATGAGAAAAGAATCCCGAGGGAGACGATTATTGTTTGTTTTTTAGTTTTCAGTCTTTTATTGCTTTTGAAAGTTTGTCATAAGAAAATGAGCTTAAACCTAAACCAATGGATTTGGTAAACTCATCACATCATCCCTCTGATTAGGGGTAATGAGAATTACCTTAAGTGTGAAGTCAGGTTCTCACACTTAATCACCTTTGGTGTAGGGTTAAGATCATTAACCTACTTGTGATTATTTAGATGTTTTTGTTGTTTTTGTTTAGTGTTGAGTAATGAGGTTAAGCCATAATCAAGGATTAAACAGACTCATTACACCATCCTAAAAGAAGGATAATAGATGAGAATGTTTAAGCTGAGGAAGACTCCTCAACTTAATCCATGATTAGGGATTAAACCCATGACAAAACAAGCCTTTGATTAAGTGGATTTTATTAATGATATGATGATGAAGTGTTTTTTATGATTTGTAAGACAACTTGAGAGGGACTTGTCCATTAACACTAGGGTTAGTCCTTCTTAACCACTTAAGGAAGAATTAGAACCCTAATGCAAGGCCCAAGTTACAAGTGTGATGTCTTGATATTTATTAAGTGAATTGATTAAGAGATTTAAACACATTAAGGGTTTAACACTTAGGATTAAAGTTATACATTCCATCCTAAGATAAGGATGTAGGCATAAACTTAATCACAAAGTCTTAAAGCCTTTAGGGTTTAGTCCCTGATTATGAGATGAGAAGAGAAGACTCAAAGAGAGACACAAAGGTAAAAACTATGAGGGGGACTAATCAAAACCCTAATTCATTGTCATGCTTGGTTGATCCTAAGGTTTGTGAGGTTTTCAAGAACAATCTTCAGAAGAACCACCAGGAAGCAGATGAATAAGATCAAGAGAAGTAAAATGACTTGCTTCATTCAAGAAGTCAAGTCACTTGAAGAAAGAAAGTGGGAGGAAGAAGAATGAGCAAGCTCAATCCCAAACACAAATAGAAATGCAGCAATGGATGCAAGAGAGATGAAAAGAAAAGGTATGAGAAGTGAAAGCAGGTCCACTTCTCAAGTTTACTTACCACCTGAAATGTTAGAAAGAAATGCAATGCAATGCTAAATGAAATGAAATGACATGATGCTATACCAAACCAGAAGCATGCACATGATGTTAATGATGTTATGAGGTGCTGCAAACATGAGACAAGGCATGGAGATGTTCATACAAGATCATGAATGCAAATGATGCAAGCTAAGGAGCATGAACAAGCATGGAAAGTTATGAAGCATACAAGGCAAATGACATGGCAAATATGAGATGCAATGATCAAAGATGCTTCCTATATGTCTTAAGATGTCAAATGAATCACAAGAATGCACAAAATGCAAAGACAGGTCATGTTATGCAAGAGAATGCAAGAAGGATGCAAAAGAAAGCCCAAATTAGGGTTCATGGATCAAACATCAAACAAAAACCCAAAACAGAAGCAAAACTCATGATAAAAAAAATGGAAAATGGCACCCAAAGAAACCCTAGGCCCATAATGAACCACTGCCCAAAGGGGAGCTCTCAACTTTCAACCAAACTCAAGTTATGAATTTTCTAAGTTATTAGGGTTTTTTAGGGTTCTTAACAAAAGAAATGCCAAACAATTTGAAAATGCAAGAACAATTCATGGCCTTTTTATCCTTGAAAATACATGCTAAACACAAAACAATGCAAGAAGAATCAATGTCTCAACCTTCTCCAAAAGGCAGAAATGAATTTTCAAACATGTGATCAAAATAATGCATAAAATATGATTTAATTCAATGAAAAATTCTTAAAATGCATCAAGATCAAAAAAGAAATTTGGTTTGAAGGTTGGACAATGTTTCTAAATGTCTTAGAACATTTCATGAATTTTTTGGTGATTTTTAAATACCTAAAAGTATTTTTAATAAATTAATTCTCATTAATCAATTAAAAATAAACTTTTAAATATTTTAAAATACTTTTTAAATGCTAAAAATAAAAATAAAAATATTTTTGTGTGTTAAAAATTAATGAAACTCTTGGCAAAAAGTTTCATAATTTTTAAACAATTTTTACTATTTTAAATAAATTGTGCAAATAAAATGAAAGAAAATGAAATAAAAATCAAATAAAAAGAAAAGTCAGAGGGATGGAGGGCCAAGATGCGCCCAGGATTTGAAAGTGTTGACTGGCGCGTGATCCTGTGGTTGGGATTGACTCTGAGATAATTAGTTTAATTATGAATTAATTAACTAAATGAAAAAGATTAGGGCTAATCAAACGCATCTGGGCCATCCAAAAGAGAGGGAAGTCAGCAAGTCAACGCTCATCAATGGCTCAAATTCAAACTAGCATTAATTACGTGATTAGGGTTTAAACACTCTCAGGTGGCCGGAGAAGACTTCCGGTCGTCTTCTCCGGCCAGCTCCTCACCTGAAAACTCACCAACTCCCTCAAAACGCAATGAAAATGAAAACTAAGCACATAGAAATGAACCCCATGATCTCCTGAATCAAAACCCTAACCCCAAACAAATTTATTCTTCATCAATCGCATGAATCGAAGGCAAACATTTTTAGGGCAAACCAGTTTCAGAGTCAAATTAAATGTTCAAATCACAACCATTTCAAAAACTAAAAACACCAGGATGATCAGGACAACACAAAGAACAAGTTTGTAACAAGAAAAACAACTTCTGGAAAAATAAATTTCAGGCTACCTGAGATTCGAAGCTTTCAGTTTAGGAACTTTCTGGCCACCTCTCTTTGTGCAAGCTGCTCCACTTGGTCCCCAGAAGACGTTTGAATGCTCAAATGGAGTTTAAGTTGACTTGATGATGAGTTTCGAAAGCTCCTGCTTCAGTTCAGTCAAAAATGGCAATGGAGATTCTGGCACTTTCAGGTCATGGTGAATGAAGGTTTGAGGTCCTGATGATGAATGGAGAAGGTTTGTGGTGTTTGTTTGTGTGTTTGTGAGCTAGGATGAGAGTTTCGAATGAAACTGCAAAATGGAGTGAGAAATGGCTATGGAGTAATCTGGCTGTTTCAGGCTTGTGCTTTGGGTGGTTTCTACTCAATGATACATGGTGAGTTGAATGGAGGAAAAGGTTTTTGTGTTTGCAAGCTGTGGAGAGAAATTCGAAAGCTTATGCAAAAATGGAAGGTTTTTGTGAATGTGTTGAATGTGTTGGTTTCAGCCTTGCTTCTTGTTATGGCTAGCTTGCAAATTGATAACATAAACAAATCTGATTGGCTGGATGATGTGACTTGTGCTTTTGTGATTGGTAAGTTTGCTTTTGCCAAAAGTCAAAAATCTTGTAAGAGAAGCATGGGCTTGATACTAGGCAAGTACAAGGGCTAGGGCTGGCGCAGCATGGTGAGTGTGTGAGGCTGGCTTGATTCAAGGACCAATGCAGCAAGTTGGTGAAGCATGATCATGAGTTTTGCAACTTGGTTACTTTATGGATTTTCATGAAAAATGCCTTATTACATGAACTAAGCACATGTGATCTTTGGTTCAAATCTGATTTTTGGGACTTAGAGAATGTTTGTGTGCTGGTTTGAGAGGAATTAGAAGTCACAAAATGCATTGGTTCAAGGTTTTGCAAAATTTCACACTTGGTGCATATCTTGAAAATAAGTGATTTTTGCCAACTTTAACAAACCATAACTTTTGATCCAAGATGAATTAGATCATGTTCTTGTACTTTTTGAAAAGGGAAAGATGAGATCTACAACTTTCATGACCAAAGTTTTTCCATTTGAAGCCCTTTTGGATCATGAATCAAGGCTTGAAAATTGACCTAAAATGATGCATTCTTGAAAAGTCAACTATGCCCAAAAAGTCAACATTTGCAAAAACCCTAAATTCTTGATTTTTATGAACTTCAACCTTCTTCCATGATCAAATAAAGATCATATACACTCAAAATGATGAAGATCACCCATTGGTTGGGTCATTGGGGGCCTCAGATGCCCTGATTTTGCACTGACTTGTCCAGAAAGTCAACTCTTGATCAGATGACTTCCCCATGGAATTTCTTCATGAAAATTGATATGCATACTCCCTATACCATATAGAGATCAATGGAAACAAGAATGACCAAAAGATTTGGAGTTATGGCCTCTGAAACCAAGACCCTAATTTTCAGTCAACTGTGCAGTCTAAACTGGCTCTGCATCACCTCAAACCCTAGTTCTTGTGATTCCTCTGCAATTTTGACTTTGAGGAGATGGAATATGATGCTTGAACACACATAGACCCCTTTGAAGTGATTGGTGGCCTTTGGAATGGCTCAAGATGCTTTGGGATTGCTCAGATCACAAACCCTAGGTGCAGATGCCTTTGAATCTATGTAGTGAATCAAAATGTACTATGAGATGATATGATGGTGTTTATGCATATGAGAATGATCACAAGCCATGGTGTGAATGAGTGAGGGCAAATTTGGGGTGTTTACAAGGTGTTCATGCTATCTCACTCCCTACGCATCAAAACTTCACCAAAATCTCCAGATTCAACCCTTAAACATCATTAAACCTAAAAAACCCACCCCAAAAATCATTTATTTTCACTGAATCATAAGAATCAAAGCAAAACTCATTTCACGGGCAAAGTTTCAGAACAAGCATACATGGCCATTTTTCACTCATTTTCAAAACAAATCACATCATGATAATCAGTGAAGCATAAGGAAGCATTTAGAAACTAAAAATGGAAGTTCTGGAAAAATAAATGCCATAGCTACCTGAGCTTGAGCTTTCGAAACAAGGACTTTCTGGATGCTTCTTTGGTTCAAACAAGCTCCAATGATCCTCCTTTGAAGCTTTTGACACTTAGCTGGAGTTTATATGGCCTCCAGAGAGAGTTGGCAGAAGCTTAGGTCAAGGGAGTGTGGAAATCGTATTTGTGATGTGGGAGGTTTCAGGCCAAAACAATGGTTGGGAAATGATCAGTGAGATGTGCTGAGATGTTCTATGGAGTTTGTTTTTATGTTTGATGCTTGTGTGATGTGTTTCGAATGAAAATGCATAAGAGGGCAAAGCTTGGTGTTGTGGCTTGGAGAGAGTTTCAGGCTTGTGAGTCTGGTGTGTTATGTTGCATTTGGTCCACTTATCACTCTTGGATAGGTCAGAGGAGTGGTTGTGCCCTATTGTGATTGGTATGGGTCTTTATGCAAAAATTCAAGTTTTGTGTAAGAGAGGTATGGGTCAATAGTAGGCCAAGGACAATAGGGGTGTCCTGCGCAGCAAAGAATGAGGAGAGCCATGGAATCAGTTTTGAAGCCAATTAGCAAGTGGATTAGGGTTTGTATGATGTTTTGCAACTTTGTTCAACTTTGGCCCTTTTGAAATTTCTTGATCCACAAGTCATGAAAATGAGCAAACCTTTGATGCATTCTGACTTTTAGGCATTGTTTCATGTTTGTACAAAGATTAGAAGTTCATTTGAAAGCACAATTTGTCTTGGCAAGTGGTTTTGCAACTTTGCCTCTTTGGTACATAACTTGAAATTATGTGATTTTTCCCAACTTTGACAAGCCATAACTTTTGATCCAAAATGAATTAGAATGAGTTCTTGTACTTTTTGAAAAGGGAATGATCCATTCTACAACTTTCATTACCAAAGTTTTCTCATTTGAAGCATTTTTGAATCAAAAAGAAAGGTTTGAAAAAGTTTCCCAAAATGGCAAGTTTCCATTACAAGTCATTTTCCCAAAAAGGCAACTTTGCAAATGGCTTGAAATTCTTCAATCTTGTAAACTTCTAACATCTTCTATGATCAAATAAAGATCATAAACAATCAAAATTATGAAGAACACTCTTTGGTTGGGTCATTGGGGGCCTCAGATGCCCTGATTTTACACTGACTTGCTAAAGAAGTCAACTCTTGATTAGATGCCTTCCCCATGGAATTTCTTCATGAAACTTGATATGCATGATCCCTATACCATATAGAGACCAATAGAAACAAGAATGACCAAAAAAATTGGAGTTATGGCCTTTGAAACCAAAACCCTAATTCTAGGTCATCTGTGCAGTTAAAACTGGCTCTACTTCCATGCCTTTCTCAGTTCTTGTGATCCTTTGACTTTCTTGACTTTGTGGGGATACAATATAATGCTTGAACATACATGGACCCCTTTGAAGTTATTGATGACCTTTGGAGTGGCTCAAATAGCTCTTGGATTGCTTAGATCACAAACCCTAGATGCAGATGACTTAGAAGCAATGCAGTGAATAAAAAAATGTGGTATGAGATGCTATGGTTGAGCTTATGCATATGAAGAGATCACAAGCCATGGTGTGAATGGGTGAGGGCAAATTTGGGGTGTTTACACTTGTGATGGAAGTTTGTAACCCTAGCTTGTGTTCTTGCCTCCATTTGACTTAGTTTGCTTCTGAATTATTTCAAATCCTTTTGGCTCATTTTTACATTATGTTTGAAGAGAATTTGGTTTCAATTGTGGAATTTTTAGATGCTTTGTTGATTTGTTTTGAATTTTACTTTGAACCTTGTCCCATTTTGCTTCCTTTGAACCTTTAGGTCTCATATAAGCTTAGAAGGGCACTTGTGCCAACTTCTTCTTCTCATTTGGGGTTCTTTTGGGGTATGGATACCTTCCTGGTCCTAGCTTAGGGTTTGAGTCTTAGGAATTTTTGTGTCTTGCTTCTTTTTAAGTCTTTTCTTTCCTTAAGTGTTTTCATCTTTCTTCCTCACTTCTTTTACTCTCATTTTGTTTTTGTTTGGTCTTGTACCTTTATTCTCTTCATCTTGCTGGCTTCTTAAGCCCTTCTTCATCTTGTTTTGGTTCTGTTTGTGAGCATTGTGTTCATATCTTGTGCCTTTTGCTTTGCATCTTTCATAAGTGTGCATTTGTTTTCATATGTGTTCATGTTGCATCATTTTTGTCTTATAAGCTTCATGTCTCATTCCTTTGAGTTGCATTTTCATTGTGCACTTGGTCATATCATTTCACTTCTGATTGTGTGATGTTATCATGTTATCTTGCTCACTGTGTTTCATTTGTATGCTTATTACTAACCTTGCAGGGACTATGGTAAGTGTGAGATGTGGGAATTGAGTTCCACATCTCCAAATCTCATCTTCTCCTCTTATGTTTATTTGTACTAACTCTTTTGTTGGGCTTAGGCCTTTCTCATCCTTTCTCTTATCTTCTTCTTCTCTTCTTCTTTCCTTCTTCATTAGGATAGAAACCTCACTAACCCTTAGGACATCCATGCATGTTAACACTTAGGATTATTTAGTCCCCTTTAGAATTTTTTCTTTGTGATCCTTTTGGTTCTTCTTCTCTTCTCACCTCATAACCATAAAAAAAACACTTTAATAAGTTTGAAGTGATGTCTTGATCCATAGCCTTATCCCATGAGGTATGTTTGTAGTCTTCCCATCTTGGGATAGTACAAGTTTATCTTGTGATGCACAAGTCTGATCAAGATATCTTCTTCATAAAGAAAAGCATAAAAAACACTTCTTCATCTGTAAATAACCAAAAACACTTAATAATTCAACAAGTCAGTGAGCTTAGACCCTAATCTTTGGGTTCAAGTTTTGGGGATCTTCTCCTTACTTGAGTGTGCTTGTTCTATTGTTCCATCTTGGAATGTAGTGACAAGTGCACATTCCATGGAAAAGAGCTTGAGTTCACTTCCTTGTGACACACTCCTAAAAGCCTCTAAAAAACGCTAAACAAATAATAAGCGTCTTTCCTTCGGGAATTCTTTTCTCATCTCCTTCGCTCCGTACGCGAACTTGCTCCTACTTGTCATTTTGCAAGACGGTTACGCACTCGTCGTCCGAGTCTGCAACACTTGAGCAATGGCATAGGCAGTTCAAGCCTTAATTCACAAGAAATTTTCTTGTTACCCCTAGTTAGGGGAACTACGGCGTCTCTGATCCTCATTATCCTGATGAGGTACGTAGGCAGCGGGGTAGGGCCCGTTCGAGCATAATCTTTATTTTCCCTACATTTTTCTTTTCTCTTCTTATTCAGTTCTTTTCTCAGTTTCTTTTCCAGTTCATTGTCTTTTCTTTTGCTGCAATTTTCATACCCTCACCCTTTGAGATAGTTTCTTTTGCAAGCGTGGATCCCGTCGGGTACGGCGGACGATCTGGGTGCTAATACCTTCCCAGGTCGTAACCGACTCCCGAACTCAGTCTCTTTGGTTCGTAGGACCTGTTGTCGCTCCCGATAAATGAAACTAGGTCAAATGGGGTACAGACGCGAACGGTCGGCGAGAGGGACAATGAGAACACACAGCCGTGAACTCACTGGAGATGAAAAGAGTCGCCAGCTAGGCATTTTTATCCCGGAGGAAAGGTAATGCTGTATAGACCTAGAAAGACATGGATAAGACGGTTGCGAACCAGAGAGACTGAGAAAGGGGGTTGGTTACAACCTGGGAAGGTATTAGCACCCAGATTGTCCGCCGTACTCGACGGGATCCACGCTTAAAAGATTTGTGTTTTAAAGGGGTAGTGTCAGTGCAATTTGTGAATCAAAGCTGGAAAGAAATATACAAGTGTCAGTGTAAAAGAAGTGTGAAGTGTATAAGAGAAGTGTCAGTGTAAGAACAAGAGTGAAATACCCAATATAATGGGGCTTAAAGAATGATGCTGGAAGGAGGGGGGAATGTACAGAGACTTTTGTTCGATAACTGTTAAGTTATGCCTACGTATCCTCTCGTGCAATGAGGAAGTCAGAACACCGTAGTTCGACCCAAAGAGACTGAAAGGTGAATTGACTTGTGAACTGCTTGCTTGTCTATGCTCAAGTGTATGACCTGTCTGGCTCAGGTGCAAACTGTCTTGCATTAGACGGAAGAAGCAAGTTCTCGGTTGTGAGTGAATGGGATGAGAAAAGAATCCCGAAGGAGACGATTATTGTTTGTTTTTGAGTTTTTCAGTCTTTTATTGTTTTTTTGGATTTTTGTCATGAGTTAATGAGCTTAAGTCTAAACCAATGGATTTAGTAAACTCATCACATCTTCCCTCTGATTAGGGGTAATGAGAATACCTTAAGTGTGAAGTCGGATTCTCACACTTAATCACCTTTGATGTAGGATTAAGATCATTGACCTACTTGTGATTAATTAGATGTTTTTGTTGTTTTTGTTTAGTGTTGAGTAATGAGGTTAAGCCATAATCAAAGATTAAACAAACTCATTACACCATCCTAATAGAAGGATAATAGATGAGGGTGTTTAAGCTGAGGAAAGCTCCTCAACTTAATCCATGATTAGGGATTAAACTCATGACAAAACAAGCCTTTATTAGAGTGGATTTTAGTTAATGATATGATGATGAAGTGAGTTTTATGATTTGTAAGACAACTTGAGGGGGACTTGTCCATTAACACTAGGGTTGGTCCTTCTTAACCAATCAAGGAAGAATTAGAACCCTAATGCAAGGCCCAAGTTACAAGTGTGATGTCTTGATGATTATTATGTGAATTGATTAAAGGAGTTAAACACATTAAGGGTTTAACACTTAGAATTAAAGTTATACACTCCATCCTAAGAGAAGGATGCAGGCATAAGCTTAATCACAAAGCCTTAAAGCCTTTAGGGTTTAGTCCCTGATTATGAGGTGAGAAGAGATGACTCAAAAGAGACACAAAGGTAAAAACTAAAAGGGAGACTAATCAAAACCCTAATCATTGTCATGCTTGGTTGTTCCTAAGGTTTGTGAGGTTTGCAAGAACAATCTTCAATAGAACCACCAGGAAGCAGGTGAAAGGATCAAGAGAAGCAAAGTGACTTGCTTCATTCAAGAAGTCAAGTCACTTGAAGAAAGAGAGTAGGAAGAAGAAGAATGAGCAAGATCAAACTCAAACACAAACACAAATGCAGAAATGGATGCAAGAGAAATGGAAAGAAAGATTATGAGAAGTGAAGGCAAATTCACTTCTCAAGTCACTTACCACCTGAAAGGTTAGAAAAGGAATGCAATGCAATGAAAAAATGGAATGGAATGACATGATGAGAAACAAAACCAGAAGCATGTTGATGATGCTAATGATACTATGAAGTGCTACAAACATGAAACAAGGCATGGAGATGATCATACAAGCTTATGGATGTAGATGAAGCAAGTTAAGGAGCATGATAAAACATGGAAAGTTATGAAGTGCACAAGGCAAATAATATGGCAAATGCAAGATGCAATGATCAAACATATTTCCAATATGTCTTATGATGTCAAATGAATCAACTGGATGCTTGAAATGTCATGGCAAGTCATGTTATGCAAGAGAATGCAAGATGGATGCATATGGAAGCCCAAATTAGGGTTTAAGAGTCAAACATCAAACAAAAACCAAAAACAGAAGCAAACCCTAAGATAAAAAATGGAAAATGCCACACAAAGGCCCCCTAATCCTATACTAAACCACTGCCCAAAGGAGAAGTCTCAATTCCTAACCTATCTCAAGTTGTGGTTTTTACAAGATTCTAGGGTTTTTAGGGTTTCCAAACAAAAGAAATGCCAAACAAATTGAAAATGAGGGATCAAATCATGGCCATTTAATCTCAAAAACTACATGCTAAACACAATGCAATGCAAGAAAAATCAATGTCCAACTCTTCATGAATAGGCAGAAATGATTTTTTGAACTTAAGATCAAAATAATGCACAAAAATGATTTTAATTCAAAGAAAAATTCTCAAAATGCATCAAGATCAAAAAATAAATTTGGTTTGAAGGTTGGACAATGTTTCTAAATGTCTTAGAACATTTCATGAATTTTTTGGTGATTTTTAAATACCTAAAAGTATTTTTAATAAATTAATTCTCATTAATCAATTAAAAATAATCTTTTAAATATTTAAAAATACTTTTTTAATGATAAAAATAAAAATGAAAATATTTTTGTGTCTTAAAAATTAATAAAACTCTTAAGAAAAAGTTTCATAATTTTTAGACAAATTTTACTATTTTAAATAAATTATGCAAGTAAAATGAAAAAGAAATGAAAATAAATGAAAATAAAAGGAAAGTCAAACAGATGGAAGGCTGGGATGAGCCCTGGATTTGAATGCGTTGACTGGCGCCAGATCTAGTGGCCAGGATTGGTTCTGACTAAATTAGTTTAATTATAATTAATTAAATCTAATTAAGTGGATTAGGGCTAATTGGGAGGATCCAGGCCACACATGCGCGCGGGTAGTCAACGGGTCAAGGGAAATCTACGCTCCACATTCAAATGGAAATTAATGACTGGATTAGGGCATAATGATTTTTCAGGTGGCCGGAGAAGACCTCCGGTCGTCTTCTCCGGTGGGAAGCCCACCTGAAAATCCCTAAAACTCTCAAACCCTAACTAAAATGAAATCTAAAAACATGGAAATGCTCCCCACAACCTACTGAATCAAAACCCCATGCCCAAACTCATTTATTTTTCCCCAAATTCATGAATCGAACAAAACAATTTTTAGGTCAACAGAGTTTCAGAAAGCAATTAAATCCTCATTTCACCACCATTTTCAAAACCAAAAGCATCAGAACAATCAGTGAAGCAAGGAGAACAAGTTTAGAACTTAAAAATCCATTTCTGGAAAAAAAAGTTCTTGAGCTACCTGAGATTCGAAGCTTTCACTCTGATGACTTTCTGATCTCCCCTCCTTGTGAAATCCACTCCTTATGACCTCTTGATGATGCTTGAATGCTTTGGAGAAGTTTATGCTGGCTAGATGAAGAGTTTGAGCAGCTTCTGCTCAAGCTCAGTTGAAAATGGCAATGGTGATGCAAGTTGTTTCAGGCCAATGTGAGTGGTTCTTTGTGACCAGTGTGATGAATGAAGAAGGTTTATGAAGTTTGCTTGAGTGTTAGTGAACTGTGGAGTGAGTTTCGAATGGTTTTGCTTCTGGGGGTGAAAATGGAGGAATGGTGTTCTTGCTTGATTCAGGCTCAAGTCTTGTTGGTTTAGGCTCAGTGAGGCAATGTGAGTTGATGTGTGGAAATGGTTTGAATGATTGTGAGCTGGGCAGGGAGATTCGAAGAGTTTTGCTTGATGGAGTGTTTTTGTGTATGTGATCTTGTGGAGTGTTTCAGCTTGGCTTGGTATATGAAATGGCCTGCATTTGGATAGTATAAAATAATCCTATAGGTCAGATGATGTGACCTGGCCTTTATTGATTGGTAAGTTCACTATTGCAAAAAAGTCCACTTTGTGTAAGGAAGGCATGGCTTGAGCTATAGCTTGGTACAAGAGGCATGGGCTGCGCAGCATGATGTGTGTGTGATGCTAGGAAGGTTCAGCAGCCAAGGCAACTAGTTGGTGAAGTGTGATCATGAGTTTTGCAAGTTGATCACTTTTGAAACTTCATGAAAAAGTCTTGCCATACAAACCATGAACATGTGATCTCTTGGTTCAATTCTGATTTTTAGGGCTTATGTGATGTTTGTGTCATGGTTTGATGCCAACTAGAAGTTACAAAAAGCCTTGGTTCATGATTTTGCAAAATTCACATTTGAGGCATGTCTTAAAAATTAGTGATTTTGGCCAACTTTGTCACACCATAACTTTTGATCCAAGAAGAATTTGATCATGTTCTTGTACTTTTTGAAAAGGGAAAAATGTATTCTACAACTTTCATGACCAAAGTTTTTCTATTTGAAGCATTTTTGGATCAAGAATCAAGGCTTGAAAAATGGCATAAAATGACATATTCTTGAAAAGTCAACTATGCCTAAAAAGTTAACATTTGCAAAAACTTCAAATCCTTGATTTTTGTGAACTTCAACCTTCTTCCATGATCAAATAAAGACCATATACTCTCAAAATGATGAAGATCACCCATTGGTTGGGTCATTGGGGGCCTCAGATGCCCTGATTTTGCACTGACTTGTCCAGAAAGTCAACCCTTGATCAGATGACTTCCTCATGGAATTTCTTCATGAAAATTGATATGCATACTCCCTATACCATATAGAGACCAATGGAAACAAGAATGACCAAAAAATTTGGAGTTATGGCCTCTGAAACCAAAACCCTAATTTTAGGTCAACTGTGCAGTCAAACTTGGCTCTGCATCCACACCAACCCCAGTTCTTGTGATTCTTTGGAATTCTTGACTTTGAGAGGATATAATATGATGCTTGAACACACATGGATCCCTTTGAAGTGATTGGTAGTCTTTGGAGTGGCTCAAAAGGCTCTTGGATTGCTCAGATCACAAACCCTAGGTGCAGATGACTTAGAAACTATGCAGTGAATCATAAATGAGATATGAGATGATATGATTGTGTCTATGCATATGAAATGATCACAAGCCATGGTGTGAATGGGTGAGGGCAAATTTGGGGTGTTTACAGCTGCCCCTATTCAAACATGAGTTAGCTGTGCAGGTTGTAAGTGACGGCTTAGCAGGCAAACAAGATAACTTATGGTTGAATACCAAAGACAGTCCGAAATTTGCACTCACAGAATGAAGAAGAAAAGGGGTATAGATTGTAAAAGGGAAATAAAGTATATTGTAAAGTGAGGGCGACGGAGGACGACCGTCGAGCAGAGGACGACTGCTGGGTAAAAGGCAATGACGGGGACGGCCGACATGCTGGGGATAAAAGGTAAAGCTAAGACGGGGACGGCCGACTAGCTGGGAAAAAGTGAAAAATTATGATGGGGACGGCCATCAAGATAAGGCCGTAAAAATCTCTGGGGATTAATGAAACATGACGGGGACGGCCATCAAGTTCAAAGTAACCGACGATGGGGACGGCCATCGAGTTAAAAGCAAAGGAAAAGGGACCACGATGGGGACGGCCATCGGGTTAAAGAATAAATGAAATAAACAGATGATGGGGTACGGCCATCAAAGGTGAAGGACGATCACCTAGCAGGGGACGGCTGCTCTGTTGGGGGATAAAAGAAATATGATGGGGACGGCCATCAAAGGTGGAGGACGACCACCTGGCAGGGTACGGCTGCCGAAAATATCAACGATGGGGACGGCCATCGGATAAAAGGTCAATGATGGGGACGGCCATCGGACGAGCATGATGGAGGACGACCATCAAGAGGTGGAGGACGACCACCTAGCAGGGTACGGCTGCTCTCAGGGTTTATCATGACATAGGACGAATGCCAGATAACCAAAATCAACAATGGGGACGGCCATTGGATAAAATGATGAAGGACGATCATCAAGAGGTGGAGGACGACCACCTAGCAGGGGACGGCTGCTAAAATCAACGATGGGGACGGCCATCGGATGAGCATGATGGAGGACGACCATCAAGAGGTGGAGGACGACCACCTAGCAGGGTACGGCTGCTCTCAAAGTTTATCATAACACAGGACGAGTGTCAGATAAAAAGGAAATTTGCTTTGTTGGAAATCTACTGGGGAATAGTAAACACGGACGGGTGTTTATATCCAAGAAACAAAAGGTATAAGTGTTTGGTATTGTGTATAGATTAAAAGATGCGGACGAGCATCCTTAAGACTACGATACGGACGAGTATCGGGTAGAAACAAATACTGACGCGTGTTCAAAGATGATGATACGGACGAGTATCAACTGGTTAACAGAGAACACAGACGAGCGTTGAATCTGAAGGGGCTCTTCTGGAGAATAATAGACACAGACGAGTATCTATATTCAAGAGGACATAAGTGTTTGACACGGTGTACGGATTAAAGATGCGGACGAGCATCCTTAAGACTATGATACGGACGAGTATCATGTAGAAACAAACGCTGGACGCATGTTCAGAGATGATGATACGGACGAGTACCAACGGGTTAACAAAGAACAAGGACTAGTGTCGAATCTGTGGGGATATGAATGGTATATACAAGATACGGACGAGTATCTGTATGAGTGTAACATGAGTAACGAGTATGAGTATTGTATAGATGAGTGTCAAGAGAGAAAAGTATAATGATATCAACAAGTATCTGGGTTGTAAAAGTGTAGATGACTGCGCTGGGGATACGACACGGACGGGTGCCAAGAAAGTGTATATAGATATATGTGAGTGCAAAGAGGATGTCTTTGGCTTTCTGCTGGGGTATGACACGGACGGGTCTCAGGACGTATCTGTAATACGGGTGGTGTTGTTTGCAAAGAGTGTTCAGGCGACTTTACTGGGGAAAGATGACACGGACGGGTGTCAAGGGGGTATGCATTGGTGTTTGTGGTTGAGAGGCAACTGCTTTTGCTGGGGACTCTGGTGGGGATTTTTCTGTACGTTGGTGAACTGTCATTATTCATAAGTGTTCGATTCACACCATGACTTATGATTATGCTATGTATTTGACTTTTGCCGTAATGCTCCGTGTTAAAACGGAATGCTACGCTTTGTGGGTGAATATGATGCGAATGCTATGACTGTGCAAAAAATACCAAACCGGGATTTCGGATCCCGTTGCTGCGAAAATCTTCGATCGATCCGTTGAAGTAGACATCCCAGCTGGGAATGAGATCATTAGTAGATCTGATGATATGATATCTGCTCGGGGATATGGGTCATTGATAGACCTATCCTTATAAATGAGAGACCCAGCTGGGGTTTGTGGAAGCTTTTCTTCACTCTGTTGTGAGTTCTTCATGCGTTGCTCTGCTGGACAGAGGCTGGAGCTTTGTGGGGAGATAGCTCTCTGACTGTTGTGCTCGGCTGAGGGCGAGATGGCAACTCGGCTGGGGAGTAAAAGAGATCATTGAGGGACCTCCCTAGAGATTCTGTTGAAGAGGATCCTTGACTCAGCCGGGGATATAGGTGCCTTCTGTGATGCCTGGCAACTCTGATGGGGATAAGCAACAAATGGCAACTCAGCTGGGGAGAAAGCACTTCGGGTGTTAAAATTGAGCGTTGATTTGCCAGCTTGCTGGGATAAAGTTTTCATGCCCCGAGTTGCGTTCTGGATACCTGCAATCCTGAAAAAGGTAGAAAAACGCACAAGATAATCCCGAGGTATCCCTTACTGGATTTCGTCATAGGAGTTAGGATACTTCTGAGAATAAGCATATTTCCCGCAAGCATGTTTTTATTTGAAGATAAGCATCTGTATTCTTATGCAATCAGTTCTTCTTTAAGTCATCAGACATTTTTGCAAATAAAATGTACAAAACGAGACATGACTGAAAATCTGATTTTATTAATTCATATGCCCCGAATTGGCGAGATACAGTCAAAGGAACATATCCCCTGAAATGAGGAGATTGTTACAAATTGAGAAACAAAATATTGGCAGTGTTGATGACGCTTTAAGGAGCTTCCCCTTCACTATGACCCGTATGACTTTTGACGCTCTTCCCATCTTGCTTTTTGAAGAAGGCTGATTCTGATTGAAGCTTGACCCTTTTGAAGCTTACCAAGTTGTAGGTGATACAGACGAATTCAGAATGCAGTTGTTCGCTTATTCCCTTATTTTGCATGGATCGCCCTTTCGGGTTTTCAATCCATCGGGATACCCATTTTTGCCTGAGCTGTCCAATGCGGCTTTTCAACTCAGCGGGTGTACATTTTTCATTTATTTTCCCTTATTTTTGCCCGAGTCTTTTATTCTGTTTTTGACTCGCCGGGATGCCCTATTTTTGCCTGGACTTACATTCTGTTTTTGTGTCCAGCGGGTCATTTTTATGCGAAGTATTTTTTAACTGCATCTGAATTCACAGGGGACGGGAAATCTTCACCATCCATGGTGTCGAGCATCAGTGCTCCACCGGAGAAAACTTTCTTTACTACGAATGGTCCTTCGTAATTTGGAGTCCATTTGCCCCTGTGGTCTGTATGTGGAGGGAGGATTCTTTTCAACACAAGATCTCATACTTGGTACTCTCGATGCCTGACTTTCTGATCGAAGGCTTTCTTCATTCTTTTCTGATATAACTGCCCATGACAGATTGCAGCCAATCTTTTTTCTTCAATCAGACTCAGTTGTTCGTATCGGGATCGAACCCATTCTGCTTCGTTCAGCTTAACATCCATCAATACCCGGAGGGAGGGTAATTCAACTTCAACCGGTAGGACTGCTTCCATACCATACACGAGTTGATACGGTGTTGCCCCAGTGGATGTTCTGATTGACGTGCGGTACCCATGCAAGGCAAATGGTAGCATTTCATGCCAATCTTTGTAAGTGACTACCATCTTCTGCACAATCTTCTTGATATTCTTATTTGCTGCCTCAACAGCGCCATTCATCTTTGGCCTGTAAGGAGAAGAATTGTGATGTTGGATCTTGAAGTCCCGGCACAGCTCTGCCATCATTTTGTTGTTTAGATTGGAACCATTATCAGTAATGATTCGCTCGGGAACTCCATACCGACAGATGATATCTCTCTTCAGAAATCTGGCTACCACTTTCCTTGTAACGTTTGCATATGAGGCTGCTTCAACCCACTTGGTGAAATAGTCAATAGCGACCAGGATGAATCTGTGGCCATTTGAAGCAGTTGGCTCAATCTTGCCAATCATATCAATGCCCCACATGGCAAAGGGCCATGGTGAAGACATTATATTCAAAGGATTGGGAGGCACATGCACCTTATCCGCATAAATCTGGCATTTATGGCATTTTCTGGCATAGGCACAACAGTCAGCATCCATCGTGATCCAGTAATAACCCGACCTTAGCAACTTCTTAGCCATGGCATGCCCTCCAGCATGGGTACCAAAGGATCCCTCGTGCACTTCATGCATCAACAAGTCTGCTTCTGTCTTATCAACACATCTGAGGAGTACCATATCAAAGTTCCTTTTGTATAAAGACCCATCAGTGTTCAGGAAGAAACTACCAGCAAGCCTTCTTAATGTCTTCTTATCATTGGATGATGCCCCAGGTGGGTACGTTTGATCCTCCAAGAAGCATTTAATGTCATGGAACCAAGGCTTATCATCTTTAACAACATCTGCCGCGAACACATATGCTGGTATGTCGAGTCTGGACACTGAAATCTGAGGTACAAAGTTGGCAGCCTGAACTTTGATCATGGATGAAATGGTAGCAAGAGCATCTGCAAACTGATTCTCGTCCCGAGGGATATACTCTAGCTTGACTGTTGTGAAGAAAGTCAGTAACCTCCTTGTATAATCCCTGTAGGGTATCAGATGATCCTGATGGGTGTACCATTTGCCATTGGTTTGATTGATTACCAAAGCTAAATCTCCGAATACGGTCAATGTCTTGACCCTGAGGTCAATGGCTTCCTCGAGACCCATAATGCAAGCTTCGTATTCAGCTTCGTTGTTAGTGCAGTTGAAAGTGAGTTTTGCCGAGAAAGGCATGTGAACCCCTTTGGGTGTAATGAGTACTGCACCAACACCGCGACCATTCATGTTGACAGCCCCATCAAACATCATAGTCCATTCTTCTTCCGGGTCAGGCCTTTCAGTGTGAATAGGCTCCTCATGATCTTTTGATTTTATGAACATAATGTCTTCATCAGGGAAGTCAAATATCATAGGCTGGTAATCATCAATAGGTTGCTCAGCAAGATATTCAGACAATACACTGCCTTTGATGGCCTTCTGAGAGGTGTACTGGATGTCGTATTCTGTGAGAATCATCTGCCATCTTGCAACCCGTCCGGTAAGAGCTGGCTTCTCGAAAATGTACTTAACTGGGTCCATTTTTGATATCAACAAAGTAGTGTGGGTCAACATATACTGTCTCAGTCGGCGAGCAGCCCACGCTAAAGCACAGCAAGTTTTCTCGAGCAGTGAATAACGCTGTTCACAGTCGGTAAACTTTTTGCTTAGGTAGTATATTGCATACTCTTTTCGACCAGACTTGTCATGCTGGCCCAGCACACACCCCATTGACTCTTCTAATACTGTCAAGTACATTATCAGAGGTCTTCCTTCAACTGGAGGCATGAGGATCGGAGGTTCTTGTAAGTATTCTTTGATCTTGTCAAAAGCCCTTTGGCAGTCTTCGTTCCACTTGACCATCTGTTCTTTTCTCAACAATTTGAACAAGGGTTCGCAGGTTGCTGTAAGGTGAGATATGAACCGTGAGATGTAGTTCAATCGACCTAAGAACCCTCGAACTTCTTTCTCAGTCCTCGGTGCAGGCATCTCTTGAATAGCTTTGACTTTATCAGGGTCAACTTCAATCCCTTTCTCGCTTACAATAAAACCCAGCAGCTTACCAGATCGCACCCCGAATGTGCACTTGTTGGGGTTCAACTTCAATTGGTACTTCCTCAGACGCTTGAATAACTTCAGTAGATTCACCAGGTGGTCTTCCTCAGTAAGGGACTTGGCAATCATGTCATCCACATAACACTCTATTTCCTTATGGATCATATCGTGGAATAATGTCACCATAGCCCGTTGATATGTTGCACCGGCATTCTTGAGCCCAAATGGCATTACCTTGTAGCAGAACGTGCCCCAAGGTGTAATGAATGTTGTCTTCTCCATGTCTTCAGGTGACATCTTAATCTGGTTGTATCCTGAAAATCCGTCCATGAAGGAGAATACCGAGAATTGAGCCGTATTGTCCACCAATACATCAATGTGAGGTAATGGGAAGTCATCTTTCGGGCTGGCTCTGTTCAGATCCCGGTAGTCAACACACATCCTTACTTTGCCGTCTTTCTTAGGCACAGGTACTATATTAGCAACCCACGGTGGATAGCTAGTCACAGCAAGGAACCCGGCGTCCCACTGCTTTTGTACCTCTTCCTTGATTTTCATTGCCATGTCTGGACGAGTTCGGCGCAGTTTCTGTTTGACCGGTGGGCATTCTTCCCTCAAAGGCAGCTTGTGCATAACAATATCGGTATCCAACCCTGGCATATCTTGGTAAGACCAAGCAAACACGTCCACATACTCTTGCAGCAGGTCAATCAGTTGTTTCTTCACTGAGTCTTGTAAGCAGGCCCCGATTTTAACTTCTTTCACGTCTTCATCTGTACCAAGATTGATCGTTTCAACCTCCTCCTGATGAGGAGTGATAACCTTTTCCTCTTGTCTCAACAACCTGGCTAGCTCTTCAGGAAGCTCATACTCTTCTTCAACCCCTTCATCGGCTTGATTGATCAGATTGTCAAAGTCATACGAAGTCATAGCCGTGTTGTTGTCGGTGCTGTCAGGAAGGTACTCTCTGCAAGGGTTCAGTTGGTTCATTTTAGTGATTTGATTTTAATCCTTTTTTAGAAAAGTGAAATAAAGTTATCATTTTGAAAACACTGCCATTTATTTTTTGTACAAAAAGAAAAATGGGAAAACAGTGAGCGGAAAAGAAAAAGACTCATTTGCAAAAAAGATGTCTGATATTTCATTGATTGATCTTGTTTGCACAAAAAGTACAGATGGCCCGATTACAAAATGAGTCTTGTCATCTTGGGCAAGATGCAAGACTTTTGATGCATGCTTATAAAAATACAGGAAATAATAATTACTCTGCATGAGTAACTCTTATGATTTCCTGGGAAGACCAGTTTGAGATACTGCTCCCCGGGATCTTTGGACGAATCCATCTTTCCAGGTTGCGTTCTTCTTCCAGCTCGTCTTCCAGACAGTTGACAGCATCAGGGGTGAGCATTCCCCCACTCACAAAGTTGGGCTCTTTCGCAGCCGCTGCTTGATCTTGTTGAGTTGGTTTGTAACCCAACCCAAATTTGTCCTCTTTCTTCTCCACCGATAGCAGTTTGCCCCAGCCTTGGGCGTTTCCTCCCTCAACAACCTTTCGGGCTTGTTGGTATGATGATATTGAAGTACCAGGCACAACAGATGTCTCATTGATGTTCAAGGCCTCGAACCCCTGGCTCATTGTTTCGTGGATCTCCCCATCCATTTCAATATACTTATAGGTAGCCAGGTGGCTGACAAAAATATCCTCCTCTCCACAGATTGTAACGATTTGACCCTCCCACTCATATTTTAACTTCTGGTGAAGGGTAGAGGTCACGGCGCCGGCGGCGTGAATCCATGGCCTACCCAATAGACAGCTGTAGGCAGGTTGTATATCCATCACGTAGAAGGTCGCTTTGAAGGTCTGCGGGCCAATCGTTATGGGCAACTCAATCTCTCCCAGAACCGATCTCTTTGAACCATCAAAGGCTCTCACCACCAGGTTGCTGGGTCTCAACGCCAATCCGTCATATTCTAGCTTCACCAAGGCCTTCTTAGGTAAGACATTGAGGGATGACCCCGTGTCTACCAGCACATGAGAAAGGACAGCACCTTTGCATTCCATGGTTATGTGCAAGGCTTTGTTATGGTTGCGGCCTTCCGTTGTCAAATCAGTATTGGTGAACCCTAGTCCATGACTAGCATTAACATTTCCAGCTACAGCTTCCAGCTGATTGACAGTGATCTCTTCAGGCACGTAAGCTGCGTGCAGGACTTTGAGTAGTGCATTCCGATGGGCTTCGGAGCACATAAGCAATGATAGAATTGAGATCTTGGAAGGCGTCTGATGAAGCTGATCCACTATTTTATAATCACTCTTTTTGATGATTCGCATGAACTCATCAACCTCTTGGTCAAAGGGTGTTTTCAAGGTTTCTTTAACAACTTGCTCATCCTGCACCAAGCTTTTTCCTTTTGCCTTGGCAGCAGCTTCTGCTTCGGCAGTGGGTCTCTGAATTTGTGGAGCGAAAAGACGTCCGCTTCGAGTGAAGCCTCCGCCTCCTCCCAATTGTCAATTTGTGGTGCAGGGGTTGATGATTCAAAAGTGATTCTTTGTCCTTCACAGTACAGGTCAGAGCCGTAATGCCAGGGGATAGCATTACTGCTTTCATAAGGTACTGGTCCAGGCACCGTGATAGTGACTGGACTGATTGCAGCTGCAGAAGGGACTGTAATGGTCTGTGGATCGTAATAAATTGTGACTGGTGCTCTGATGGGAGCAGCACTTTCTGAGTTGTAGGCAGAGTTGTTCTCAGGATCATAAAATATTGTGACAGTTGAGACATCTTCATGATTTGTCGCTGGTGTTGTAGGAGACATTGGTGGAAGGATGGATGTTGTTGTCGTAGGAGCTTCATAATGGAGTGGTGCTGGAGTTGTAGAAGAAAAATTTGTTGATAACTGATCAGTTGAGACGATAGATGAAGTACTTGTTGATGAAGCCGAAGAATTGTCAGGAACAATGGTTGTTGCAGTTGTAGGAGGTTCTGGAGTTGTTGCTGATGAGATTGCTGGATTTGTTGGAAATGATGTGGTGATCTGAAGTTGGCCACTCTGAATGAGACCATCTATGCCATTCCTTAAATTATCGCACCCATTTACCGAGATATTGCAGTAAGCACACCCCAACTCACACCCCGGGAACATTTGACATTCGAGGAGTTGAGCCTTGATTTCTACCAACGGTGTCCTGATCTGGCCCACACTGGTTATTAAATAAGACGGCTTGTCCTCTTCAATAGCGTTAATTCTGGGACCACCGTGATTTGGCATGGGGTTCTTATTGACATTGGGTGGTGGTGCGAAATTCAGAGCTTTCGAGTCTACCAGGTCTTGTACCTTCATGTGCAGGGCTCTGCACTTTTCTGTACTGTGGCCAGGTGCATTTGAATGGAAGGCACATCTGGCGTTGGAATCATAATTCCTGGGCAGACTGTTGGGATCTGGAGGTGCCAGCGTCCTTAGCTCAACTAGGTTGAGTTTCAGGAGTTGTGGCAGCAATGTAGCATATGGCATAGGGATCGGATCGATTACCCTGTTGGCTTGAGAAGGCCTCTGTTGGAATGGCCTTTGCTGGTTGTTGTTGTTGGTGTTGCTGTTGTTGTAATTCCTCGGAGGATACTGATTCTGTTGGTGATACTGAGGTTGTTGCTGATAGCTTTGTTGCGGAGGTTGATAAACTGGCTGAGGATGAGCTGGAGCGGGGATGGTGACTGCTGCCACTGATCTGTGAACATATTGGGGCCTGCCCCTGTTGGTGTGGATGGCATTGGTCTCGCCAGTTCTTCTCGGGCCTGCAAAAGGCTTTCTTGTATTACTGGACGAGCTTGCACCATTGTCAGATATCTTACCCATCTTCAATAGGCTTTCAATTCTCTCCCCGGCTATGACAACATCTGCAAAGCTAGTGGAAGAGAAAGCAGCCAGCCTGTCAATATAAGTCCCCTGAAGGGTGTTCATAAACATATCTGCCATTTCCCTTTCAGACATAGGTGGCTGAACAGCAGCAGCCAGTTGCCTCCATCTCTGGGCATATTCTCGGAAACTTTCCCTTGACGACTGTGACATTCCCATTAGGAGAGTCATGTTGGGTGCCATGTCTAAGTTATACTGATACTGTCTGATGAAGGCCTCTGCCAGGTCCTTCCAGCATCTAATAGTTGCCCTTGTCAAGTGAGAGTACCATTCTCTTGACGCTCCAGTCAAGCTATCCTCGAAATAGAACATCCAGAGCTTCTCATCCATAGTATAGGCCTTCAGCCTTCCCAGAAATGACTGTAAATGAGTCCGGGGGCATGAAGTCCCGTTGTATTTTTCAAAGCAAGGAGGCTTGAACTTATGGGGAATCCTGACCCCGTCTACCAAGCCCATGTCCATGACGTCGAAACCCAGAGAATTTTGAGATTCTAAGGACCTCAATTTTTCAGCTATCTCATCCAACCTTCTATCATAAGCTTCTTCCCCAGCACCCATTACCGTGAACTGGTCCTCCTGGGGGTCTTCTTGAAGTACCCTAGCTGCGGTGGCAGTCCCTTGAACATTTGCAGGAATATTGACCTCAGGATGGAGATGTGGTCCAAATACAGGAGGATTGACATGAGGTTGGACCCTTTCATTGTTGCTAGTCCCGACAGTCCCTATATGTGGATCTTCTTGATTCTGCCTTTCCACCATGGCCCTTAATCTTTCCTGGCTCTGAGCCATGTTGTTCATCACTTCCATAAACTGAGTCATTTGATTCCTCATTTCTAGCCTTTCGTTTGCCATTTGATTTCTGACCTCAGTAAGGTCCTGCTGCATCTGATCCATTTGAATGCCCGGAAGGTTGCTACGGGTCGGATAACGGTGCAGACGGTTGAGGGGAAATACCCGGCGCTGAGCAATAATTCCTGAACATCACAACAGAGTTAGTGGCAATAAAACAAAAACCTACAAAACAAACAAAAGGGTTAGCATGCAATGCAGTTATGCTTATTCGTTTTCAAGGTATCCGGTTTGGCATTCAGTTTTGACCCTTCCAGACCCTTGAAGATACTGTTGATGTTGCTTTTGAAGTGAAACCCGGATGGAACAAACCAATACATATATTACAAAAAAGAAAAATGGTACATAGTTTGTTTACAAATACAAGCCCTCTGAGGGGTCAAAATACATTACGGGAAAAAAAAAGTACATGGAATGAAAGCAACAACAAACAAATGGTCAAACACCAAGACCAAACTCATCCTCACGAACTTCCTTGAGAAGTGCTTCGGTCACAGGATCAGCCGGACGCTCCGTGAGATTCCTGATGAGGAGATTCCGGGTCGTAACAGCTGTTGTTAACTTCTTGTGCTGGCTTTGGTCCTTTGACCTCTTCACCCCTGCTTTGATCTTCAGCTCTGATATCTCCCTCTGGGCTGCTGCCAGGGCTTCTTGCTGCTCTTTTGCACTAGCTTCCAGTTGCTCCATCTTGTCTTGAACTCTCTTGTCTTCTAGAGTACGAGCCTCGGTGATCCTGACCCACCGAGCTTGACTCTCCTTCAGATACAAGTCTGTTCTTGCTCTCTGGAACTGGGCTTCTTTGCAAGCATTCTTCAGAATTTGTTCTCCAGCTTTAGACTTTTTGATATAATCCCCGGATTTCTCAATCTTAACCAAATGCTCCACTCTCAACTTCTCCAACCTTTCAATCTCCAACCTACCCTCACTCCTCTCCCGGAGGGTCTTCTGCAAAGCCTGGGATAACTTCTCATTTCTTTCCTTCAAGCTCTCAAACTCCTCCAAACTGATAGTGGCAGGGGGTGGTGCTGAAGATGATTCAGGCATATCTTCTATAGTAAAGGGCATCCCAGAGAATTGAACCCTGGCACGGGACCATTCATAATATTGTGCTGATGCCACATTGCTGCACTTCCCCAGAATGGTTACTCCCTTGGTTTGAACATTATCCCAGGCCCAGGCAGCCTGCCTAACAACAGCCAGATTAATCTTGTTCTCGCAATAAAGAGTTTCAACCAAGTCCTGTGCCTTAGGAGTGTGGATCAGTGCATAGCCCAGTTGCCTTCTAAACAGCAGAGGGTTGTAATTAATACTTCCCTTAACTCCTATTAGGGGCACATTGGGAAAATGCCCACAGCTGGTGATGATATCCCTGCCCTTGGTGCTTTGAGTGCACCATCTGATATCGGCTGAAGTTAGAGCAGTGAGTCTCTTTGCCCAGTTTCTCTGCTGATGAGGGTTCAAAAATGCATCTGTCCTGGGTAGATGCCTGAGAAGCCAAATGTGGAATAATGGAGCACAACACCTCACTAATCTTCCCCTCTGCTTTTCATTCCTCTGATGCACTGAATAGTAGAGATCCCCCAATAAAGTGGGCACTGGGTTCTTCAAGATGAACAGATGGATTGCATTCTTGCTAATGAATCGAGGCTCATCTGCAAACAACACAATTCCATATATACTCAAAGCCAACAAAGCACATACAGCTTTCCACTCTCCTAAAGAAGCTTTCAGGGTAGCTTGAGAGATCAAGAAATCCAGATGGAAACCAGGAATTCCAGCTTTAGAAGTCATATGCTGCTCAATCAGGACAGGTTCCAGATGCAAAGCCTTGGCTACTTCTCCATTACCAGGAAAGACCATCTCAGGGTTGAAAGGGATTCCACCCCTGATAGGTATACCAACCAATGATGAGTATTCTTCTAAAAGAGGGCCTAGCTGAAAGTCCTGAAAAGTGAAGCATCTTAGTGGGGGATCATAGAACTGAATGCAAGTGTGGATCAGGCTTCTCTGTGAAGGGTCCAGATACATAACCATATCAAGTATATCTCCGTAATGTTCCCTGAACAATGGTATGTGATCTGGAGTGATCAGGGTCTGAATCCTCCTGATGTCAGATAGCTCTGGCTGGAAGAAGTGATAGGTGATGTTGCTCTTTTTGGGAGCCATGATGCTGAAGATGAGTAGAGACAGGTGCTGATGATAACACTGAAGAAAGAGCCACTGATTGGCTGGTGCAGGTGATAGCTGAAGCAGATGCTGGTGACAAGCCATAACTTTTGATCCAAAATGAATTAGAATGAGTTCTTGTACTTTTTGAAAAGGGAATGATCCATTCTACAACTTTCATTACCAAAGTTTTCTCATTTGAAGCATTTTTGAATCAAAAAGAAAGGTTTGAAAAAGTTTCCCAAAATGGCAAGTTTCCATTACAAGTCATTTTCCCAAAAAGGCAACTTTGCAAATGGCTTGAAATTCTTCAATCTTGTAAACTTCTAACATCTTCTATGATCAAATAAAGATCATAAACAATCAAAATTATGAAGAACACTCTTTGGTTGGGTCATTGGGGGCCTCAGATGCCCTGATTTTACACTGACTTGCTAAAGAAGTCAACTCTTGATTAGATGCCTTCCCCATGGAATTTCTTCATGAAACTTGATATGCATGATCCCTATACCATATAGAGACCAATAGAAACAAGAATGACCAAAAAAATTGGAGTTATGGCCTTTGAAACCAAAACCCTAATTCTAGGTCATCTGTGCAGTTAAAACTGGCTCTACTTCCATGCCTTTCTCAGTTCTTGTGATCCTTTGACTTTCTTGACTTTGTGGGGATACAATATAATGCTTGAACATACATGGACCCCTTTGAAGTTATTGATGACCTTTGGAGTGGCTCAAATAGCTCTTGGATTGCTTAGATCACAAACCCTAGATGCAGATGACTTAGAAGCAATGCAGTGAATAAAAAAATGTGGTATGAGATGCTATGGTTGAGCTTATGCATATGAAGAGATCAAAAGCCATGGTGTGAATGGGTGAGGGCAAATTTGGGGTGTTTACACTTGTGATGGAAGTTTGTAACCCTAGCTTGTGTTCTTGCCTCCATTTGACTTAGTTTGCTTCTGAATTATTTCAAATCCTTTTGGCTCATTTTTACATTATGTTTGAAGAGAATTTGGTTTCAATTGTGGAATTTTTAGATGCTTTGTTGATTTGTTTTGAATTTTACTTTGAACCTTGTCCCATTTTGCTTCCTTTGAACCTTTAGGTCTCATATAAGCTTAGAAGGGCACTTGTGCCAACTTCTTCTTCTCATTTGGGGTTCTTTTGGGGTATGGATACCTTCCTGGTCCTAGCTTAGGGTTTGAGTCTTAGGAATTTTTGTGTCTTGCTTCTTTTTAAGTCTTTTCTTTCCTTAAGTGTTTTCATCTTTCTTCCTCACTTCTTTTACTCTCATTTTGTTTTTGTTTGGTCTTGTACCTTTATTCTCTTCATCTTGCTGGCTTCTTAAGCCCTTCTTCATCTTGTTTTGGTTCTGTTTGTGAGCATTGTGTTCATATCTTGTGCCTTTTGCTTTGCATCTTTCATAAGTGTGCATTTGTTTTCATATGTGTTCATGTTGCATCATTTTTGTCTTATAAGCTTCATGTCTCATTCCTTTGAGTTGCATTTTCATTGTGCACTTGGTCATATCATTTCACTTCTGATTGTGTGATGTTATCATGTTATCTTGCTCACTGTGTTTCATTTGTATGCTTATTACTAACCTTGCAGGGACTATGGTAAGTGTGAGATGTGGGAATTGAGTTCCACATCTCCAAATCTCATCTTCTCCTCTTATGTTTATTTGTACTAACTCTTTTGTTGGGCTTAGGCCTTTCTCATCCTTTCTCTTATCTTCTTCTTCTCTTCTTCTTTCCTTCTTCATTAGGATAGAAACCTCACTAACCCTTAGGACATCCATGCATGTTAACACTTAGGATTATTTAGTCCCCTTTAGAATTTTTTCTTTGTGATCCTTTTGGTTCTTCTTCTCTTCTCACCTCATAACCATAAAAAAAACACTTTAATAAGTTTGAAGTGATGTCTTGATCCATAGCCTTATCCCATGAGGTATGTTTGTAGTCTTCCCATCTTGGGATAGTACAAGTTTATCTTGTGATGCACAAGTCTGATCAAGATATCTTCTTCATAAAGAAAAGCATAAAAAACACTTCTTCATCTGTAAATAACCAAAAACACTTAATAATTCAACAAGTCAGTGAGCTTAGACCCTAATCTTTGGGTTCAAGTTTTGGGGATCTTCTCCTTACTTGAGTGTGCTTGTTCTATTGTTCCATCTTGGAATGTAGTGACAAGTGCACATTCCATGGAAAAGAGCTTGAGTTCACTTCCTTGTGACACACTCCTAAAAGCCTCTAAAAAACGCTAAACAAATAATAAGCGTCTTTCCTTCGGGAATTCTTTTCTCATCTCCTTCGCTCCGTACGCGAACTTGCTCCTACTTGTCATTTTGCAAGACGGTTACGCACTCGTCGTCCGAGTCTGCAACACTTGAGCAATGGCATAGGCAGTTCAAGCCTTAATTCACAAGAAATTTTCTTGTTACCCCTAGTTAGGGGAACTACGGCGTCTCTGATCCTCATTATCCTGATGAGGTACGTAGGCAGCGGGGTAGGGCCCGTTCGAGCATAATCTTTATTTTCCCTACATTTTTCTTTTCTCTTCTTATTCAGTTCTTTTCTCAGTTTCTTTTCCAGTTCATTGTCTTTTCTTTTGCTGCAATTTTCATACCCTCACCCTTTGAGATAGTTTCTTTTGCAAGCGTGGATCCCGTCGGGTACGGCGGACGATCTGGGTGCTAATACCTTCCCAGGTCGTAACCGACTCCCGAACTCAGTCTCTTTGGTTCGTAGGACCTGTTGTCGCTCCCGATAAATGAAACTAGGTCAAATGGGGTACAGACGCGAACGGTCGGCGAGAGGGACAATGAGAACACACAGCCGTGAACTCACTGGAGATGAAAAGAGTCGCCAGCTAGGCATTTTTATCCCGGAGGAAAGGTAATGCTGCATAGACCTAGAAAGACATGGATAAGACGGTTGCGAACCAGAGAGACTGAGAAAGGGGGTTGGTTACAACCTGGGAAGGTATTAGCACCCAGATTGTCCGCCGTACTCGACGGGATCCACGCTTAAAAGATTTGTGTTTTAAAGGGGTAGTGTCAGTGCAATTTGTGAATCAAAGCTGGAAAGAAATATACAAGTGTCAGTGTAAAAGAAGTGTGAAGTGTATAAGAGAAGTGTCAGTGTAAGAACAAGAGTGAAATACCCAATATAATGGGGCTTAAAGAATGATGCTGGAAGGAGGGGGGAATGTACAGAGACTTTTGTTCGATAACTGTTAAGTTATGCCTACGTATCCTCTCGTGCAATGAGGAAGTCAGAACACCGTAGTTCGACCCAAAGAGACTGAAAGGTGAATTGACTTGTGAACTGCTTGCTTGTCTATGCTCAAGTGTATGACCTGTATGGCTCAGGTGCAAACTGTCTTGCATTAGACGGAAGAAGCAAGTTCTCGGTTGTGAGTGAATGGGATGAGAAAAGAATCCCGAAGGAGACGATTATTGTTTGTTTTTGAGTTTTCAGTCTTTTATTGTTTTTTTGGATTTTTGTCATGAGTTAATGAGCTTAAGTCTAAACCAATGGATTTAGTAAACTCATCACATCTTCCCTCTGATTAGGGGTAATGAGAATACCTTAAGTGTGAAGTCAGATTCTCACACTTAATCACCTTTGATGTAGGATTAAGATCATTGACCTACTTGTGATTAATTAGATGTTTTTGTTGTTTTTGTTTAGTGTTGAGTAATGAGGTTAAGCCATAATCAAAGATTAAACAAACTCATTACACCATCCTAATAGAAGGATAATAGATGAGGGTGTTTAAGCTGAGGAAAGCTCCTCAACTTAATCCATGATTAGGGATTAAACTCATGACAAAACAAGCCTTTATTAGAGTGGATTTTAGTTAATGATATGATGATGAAGTGAGTTTTATGATTTGTAAGACAACTTGAGGGGGACTTGTCCATTAACACTAGGGTTGGTCCTTCTTAACCAATCAAGGAAGAATTAGAACCCTAATGCAAGGCCCAAGTTACAAGTGTGATGTCTTGATGATTATTATGTGAATTGATTAAAGGAGTTAAACACATTAAGGGTTTAACACTTAGAATTAAAGTTATACACTCCATCCTAAGAGAAGGATGCAGGCATAAGCTTAATCACAAAGCCTTAAAGCCTTTAGGGTTTAGTCCCTGATTATGAGGTGAGAAGAGATGACTCAAAAGAGACACAAAGGTAAAAACTAAAAGGGAGACTAATCAAAACCCTAATCATTGTCATGCTTGGTTGTTCCTAAGGTTTGTGAGGTTTGCAAGAACAATCTTCAATAGAACCACCAGGAAGCAGGTGAAAGGATCAAGAGAAGCAAAGTGACTTGCTTCATTCAAGAAGTCAAGTCACTTGAAGAAAGAGAGTAGGAAGAAGAAGAATGAGCAAGCTCAAACTCAAACACAAACACAAATGCAGCAATGGATGCAAGAGAAATGGAAAGAAAGATTATGAGAAGTGAAGGCAAATTCACTTCTCAAGTCACTTACCACCTGAAAGGTTAGAAAAGGAATGCAATGCAATGAAAAAATGGAATGGAATGACATGATGAGAAACAAAACCAGAAGCATGTTGATGATGCTAATGATACTATGAAGTGCTACAAACATGAAACAAGGCATGGAGATGATCATACAAGCTTATGGATGTAGATGAAGCAAGTTAAGGAGCATGATAAAACATGGAAAGTTATGAAGTGCACAAGGCAAATAATATGGCAAATGCAAGATGCAATGATCAAACATATTTCCAATATGTCTTATGATGTCAAATGAATCAACTGGATGCTTGAAATGTCATGGCAAGTCATGTTATGCAAGAGAATGCAAGATGGATGCATATGGAAGCCCAAATTAGGGTTTAAGAGTCAAACATCAAACAAAAACCAAAAACAGAAGCAAACCCTAAGATAAAAAATGGAAAATGCCACACAAAGGCCCCCTAATCCTATACTAAACCACTGCCCAAAGGAGAAGTCTCAATTCCTAACCTATCTCAAGTTGTGGTTTTTACAAGATTCTAGGGTTTTTAGGGTTTCCAAACAAAAGAAATGCCAAACAAATTGAAAATGAGGGATCAAATCATGGCCATTTAATCTCAAAAACTACATGCTAAACACAATGCAATGCAAGAAAAATCAATGTCTAACTCTTCATGAATAGGCAGAAATGATTTTTTGAACTTAAGATCAAAATAATGCACAAAAATGATTTTAATTCAAAGAAAAATTCTCAAAATGCATCAAGATCAAAAAATAAATTTGGTTTGAAGGTTGGACAATGTTTCTAAATGTCTTAGAACATTTCATGAATTTTTTGGTGATTTTTAAATACCTAAAAGTATTTTTAATAAATTAATTCTCATTAATCAATTAAAAATAATCTTTTAAATATTTAAAAATACTTTTTTAATGATAAAAATAAAAATGAAAATATTTTTGTGTCTTAAAAATTAATAAAACTCTTAAGAAAAAGTTTCATAATTTTTAGACAAATTTTACTATTTTAAATAAATTATGCAAGTAAAATGAAAAAGAAATGAAAATAAATGAAAATAAAAGGAAAGTCAAACAGATGGAAGGCTGGGATGAGCCCTGGATTTGAATGCGTTGACTGGCGCCAGATCTAGTGGCCAGGATTGGTTCTGACTAAATTAGTTTAATTATAATTAATTAAATCTAATTAAGTGGATTAGGGCTAATTGGGAGGATCCAGGCCACACATGCGCGCGGGTAGTCAACGGGTCAAGGGAAATCTACACTCCACATTCAAATGGAAATTAATGACTGGATTAGGGCATAATGATTTTCAGGTGGCCGGAGAAGACCTCCGATCGTCTTCTCCGGTGGGAAGCCCACCTGAAAATCCCTAAAACTCTCAAACCCTAACTAAAATGAAATCTAAAAACATGGAAATGCTCCCCACAACCTACTGAATCAAAACCCCATGCCCAAACTCATTTATTTTTCCCCAAATTCATGAATCGAACAAAACAATTTTTAGGTCAACAGAGTTTCAGAAAGCAATTAAATCCTCATTTCACCACCATTTTCAAAACCAAAAGCATCAGAACAATCAGTGAAGCAAGGAGAACAAGTTTAGAACTTAAAAATACATTTCTGGAAAAAAAAGTTCTTGAGCTACCTGAGATTCGAAGCTTTCACTCTGATGACTTTCTGATCTCCCCTCCTTGTGAAATCCACTCCTTATGACCTCTTGATGATGCTTGAATGCTTTGGAGAAGTTTATGCTGGCTAGATGAAGAGTTTGAGCAGCTTCTGCTCAAGCTCAGTTGAAAATGGCAATGGTGATGCAAGCTGTTTCAGGCCAATGTGAGTGGTTCTTTGTGACCAGTGTGATGAATGGAGAAGGTTTATGAAGTTTGCTTGAGTGTTAGTGAACTGTGGAGTGAGTTTCGAATGGTTTTGCTTCTAGGGGTGAAAATGGAGGAATGGTGTTCTTGCTTGATTCAGGCTCAAGTCTTGTTGGTTTAGGCTCAGTGAGGCAATGTGAGTTGATGTGTGGAAATGGTTTGAATGATTGTGAGCTGGGCAGGGAGATTCGAAGAGTTTTGCTTGATGGAGTGTTTTTGTGTATGTGATCTTGTGGAGTGTTTCAGCTTGGCTTGGTATATGAAATGGCCTGCATTTGGATAGTATAAAATAATCCTATAGGTCAGATGATGTGACCTGGCCTTTATTGATTGGTAAGTTCACTTTTGCAAAAAAGTCCACTTTGTGTAAGGAAGGCATGGCTTGAGCTATAGCTTGGTACAAGAGGCATGGGCTGCGCAGCATGATGTGTGTGTGATGCTAGGAAGGTTCAGCAGCCAAGGCAACTAGTTGGTGAAGTGTGATCATGAGTTTTGCAAGTTGATCACTTTTGAAACTTCATGAAAAAGTCTTGCCATACAAACCATGAACATGTGATCTCTTGGTTCAATTCTGATTTTTAGGGCTTATGTGATGTTTGTGTCATGGTTTGATGCCAACTAGAAGTTACAAAAAGCCTTGGTTCATGATTTTGCAAAATTCACATTTGAGGCATGTCTTAAAAATTAGTGATTTTGGCCAACTTTGTCACACCATAACTTTTGATCCAAGAAGAATTTGATCATGTTCTTGTACTTTTTGAAAAGGGAAAAATGTATTCTACAACTTTCATGACCAAAGTTTTTCTATTTGAAGCATTTTTGGATCAAGAATCAAGGCTTGAAAAATGGCATAAAATGACATATTCTTGAAAAGTCAACTATGCCTAAAAAGTCAACATTTGCAAAAACTTCAAATCCTTGATTTTTGTGAACTTCAACCTTCTTCCATGATCAAATAAAGACCATATACACTCAAAATGATGAAGATCACCCATTGGTTGGGTCATTGGGGGCCTCAGATGCCCTGATTTTGCACTGACTTGTCCAGAAAGTCAACCCTTGATCAGATGACTTCCTCATGGAATTTCTTCGTGAAAATTGATATGCATACTCCCTATACCATATAGAGACCAATGGAAACAAGAATGACCAAAAAATTTGGAGTTATGGCCTCTGAAACCAAAACCCTAATTTTAGGTCAACTGTGCAGTCAAACTTGGCTCTGCATCCACACCAACCCCAGTTCTTGTGATTCTTTGGAATTCTTGACTTTGAGAGGATATAATATGATGCTTGAACACACATGGATCCCTTTGAAGTGATTGGTAGTCTTTGGAGTGGCTCAAAAGGCTCTTGGATTGCTCAGATCACAAACCCTAGGTGCAGATGACTTAGAAACTATGCAGTGAATCATAAATGAGATATGAGATGATATGATTGTGTCTATGCATATGAAATGATCACAAGCCATGGTGTGAATGGGTGAGGGCAAATTTGGGGTGTTTACACCTGTGTCCTTCCTCTTCTTTCTTCTGGTTTGTGCAGCATTACCATTCTCTTTCTTCGGGATAAAAATGCCTGGATGGTGACTCTACCTCTTTCCGCGCCACTTTCGCATTTGTACCAGGATAGAAATCTAGGGAGCGACAGCTGGCGACTCTGCTGGGGATCGAACCCAGAATCTCTGGTTCCCCTGTGAGTCTCTCCTAGCGCTTGCTTGTTTCTGTTTCACTGGGTGATGTTTGTTTGTTGTGGCTTGTTGTATTTTATTGTTGTTTGTTTACAGCTTTATTTACAGTTTTTAGTATTTATTTTCTGCATCATGTATATATTCTGGACTGTCTGGACTGGTTTCTGTTTGGTGGGATGGGTGTTACTGTGTCTGAGAGATGAGCTCATTACCATGGCTCGAGTGCACCTTAGGACTTAAAGTGGTTCCACTTTGGCCTCATGAGATCTTGTCATGGGGGTAGTAGTGAGTTCCATACCCAGGTTGCGATTTCCTTAGAAATGTCTTGATTTTGGGGATCTTCCTCTCTCATTACATAACCTTGACAGTTATGTGCAGCTGGGGACCGATCTTTGAGAACCTTATGGAAACATCCCTCTTTAGTGATGACAGTGGCAGCCCACATTTTGAAGCAAACCCATTCGCATCCGAGGGCCCACCTGGGGATCACATAGGATGACCTTGTGTCCTGGACTTAGCTGAGGCCTCCCTGCGTAGTATATAATGCCAAACCGATTCCCTGATTTGGTCATGAGCCATTTCTCGAAGATGGTGACAGTATTATTTCTATTTGGCTTTGAGAGTCCGTGATGTCTGACCCGGAGCCTATTACCAGTAAGATTGGGAAGGGGTTTACAGGTGTGCAGGCACCCATGGCCTCAACATACACTCGTTATTCAGTGGTCCTATGATTATGATCTTTGGTCCTATGGTTCTATGGTTCTGGAGTTCTGGTTTTCTGGAGTTATGGTTTTCTTGTTCTGGATTTCTTGGTACTGTGGTTCTGAGATCTTCTATCAGAGAGTTTTGATTATCAGAGAGTGTGACTCAGAGGACTTTTGGTTTGTCAGTTGATCAGAGGGGCCCTTGTCAGTGTCCAGTTCAGATGGTCCCAGTTGATCATGTGCATGCATTGCATTGCATTTGCATCATTCTTTGCATTAACTATTTATGTTTCCCATTTTTCAGGTCATTGTTCATAACCAATTCCCAGTTCTGGTAAATCTTATCTCCAGATGGCATAAATCAAAAGAGTTACAAAGAAAAAGAATGTTCACTATACTTTTCTTCAACCTGAAGTCAGAAGTGTTCAAAAGTTATCAGGTCTGATGAATGACCAAGTCTTGGGCAATTTCAAGAAAAGATATGGCCAGATACTGAAGTTTGTGGACAAGCCCACTGCAGACCAGAAAGACAGTTTGCATACTTTGTTGCAATTTTATGATCCTTTGCTGCGTTGCTTTGTTTTTCCAGGTTACATCTTAGCTCCAACTTTGGAAGAGATCTCCAGCATGCTGAATGTTCCAGTCAGAGAGACACTGCCATTCTATGGGTCTGAGGTTGTGCTTAGAGATGAAGACATAGCCAAGGTTTGTAGGTTTCCAGCTGCTATAGTCAAGAGGGCTCTGCAAGATAGTGAAGGCAAAGGACTACCTTGGAGTGTGATCATCCAAGAGGTAGAGAGATATGCTATAGAGGCTAAGTGGAATGACTTTGGTGCTTTGCTTGCATTGATGGTGTATGGGTCCAGCTTGTTCCCTGGAGAGAAAGAGTTTGTCATTTTAGAGGTGATCTCAATCTTTGCAAAAGGCAATCCAGTGCCTACTCTTTTGGGTGACTTCTACTATAGTGTTCATTACAGAAATGAGAAGGGTAGGGTGGTCCAGTAGTCTGTTGTGCTCCTTTGTTTGCTGAGTGGTTTTCCAGACAGTTGCCTAAGTCAGGTGCCATCAAGGAGATGAGGGATGAATGGAGATGGTCCAGAAGGTTGATGGGGTTGACTGTTGAAGATATTGTCTGGGGATATGACAGAGATCTGCTAGGTAAAGAGTTGATGGTCAGTTGTGGAAAATTTGTTGGAGTACCTTTGCTGGGAAGGAAGGGTGTCATCAGTTATTATCCAACATTAACCAGAAAACAGTTTGGTTATCCTTTGAAAGATCCTCCTCAGATGGAAGAGTTTGCTGAATCTTTGTACTTTCCTGCAGAAGGGAACAAAGGGTTAGTTCAACAACCAGTCCAAGCTTAGGCTCACAGGATAAGGAAGGGTAAGAAAGACTTCAGCAGAGTTGATCCCAAGACGTATCCACCATATGCTGCATGGTTGCAAAGACATGTAGAAGTAGTTTTCATGCCTTTCTCAGTTGAGGCTCCACTTTATCCCAGAGAAGTGCCTAGTCAGAGTAGTACTGTCTCCCTTGAAGAGTACAAAAAGATAGAAGCTCAGCTGCATGAAGTCAGAGTGGAGAATATTGGGGTGGTAAGTCTGTACCATCATGCCAACAGGGCCAAGAATGAAGCTGAAGATAAGCTGCAGAAGCTCCAAGCCTCTTTGGAAGCCAAAGAGAAGGACTTTGTTGGCAGAGAAGCACACTTCCACAGGTTGGGTCTGATGGAGGCTAAAAGAGAAGCTGAACGCAAAAAGACTTTAAAGACTCTCAAGGATGCTCGTCAATCCATTGTTTGGTTGCAAGGCCAAAGGGAGGAAGAGCAGAAGAGTTTCAAAGAGAAAGAAGAGTTCTTTGAAGTTCAGATGGCTTTCAAGAAGGAAGAGGTAGAGCAAGTCCATACCATCCGGAGGGAAAAGACCCAACAGCTAGCACAAAGCCAGTCAGCCTTGGAGGAAGCAAGGAAAGAGATTGCAGAGCTCAAGCTGAGAGCGGGTGTCAAGAAGAGCAGAGCAGAGGTGGCAGAGCCTGGGTCTTTAGCTTAGTTTATTTTTCAGACTACCTACAGATTTGTTGTAGGAGTCTAGCTTTTGTATTTTTGTTTTTTATTCATGTATTGGCTTGTAACCCTTCGGGGAATATTTTTGGTTGTATTCTGACTTTTAGCCGGCAGTGGTTTGTCCATATACAGTATTAATGAGCAAGTTATCATTTCTGAATGTGCGAGACTTGTTTGTCTGATACTGCTAATGTCTGAACACTCATCCAAGAGAAAGCTTGAAAGTTAAGCACTGAAAATGACTGTCTGAGAATAGATGCCAGAACTGGGGCATTGCAAGTGCTTAAAACCTGGGAACATAAGCAGTTACATTGCATTGCATATAACCTGTTTTGTTTGTTTTGCAGGTAGTGTCTCAGTTGCTAACGCGTTTTGTGTTTCAGGCACTATAGCTCCCCGGAAAGTTCGGGAACAACCAGTTGCACACAGATATCCAACAAAGATTAACAGAGAGCGAATCATGGACCAGATGCAAGCTGACTTAGCTGACCTGAGGCTAAGGATGGACAACTTTATGACATTGATGGCAGGCATGGGTCAGAACCAAGAGCGTCTGCGGGAGATGATAGAAAATGGTCAACCCAGGAACAACACTGGTACTGCTTATGGTAATCGTAATGGTGTGGGCGCACGTCAGGTTGAAGCTCCTGTAACACAGCCAGGGGTGACTATAATCAATGATGGGTTGAATAATATTCAGATGGATAATCAGGACGAACAGTTCACTCTGCTTGACGAAGCTGATGGTTAGGGAGCTGAGATTAACAAGAGGTTTGAAGAAATGGCAGAACAAATCAGAGCCATCCAATCCCAGAGTTCTTTGGGATTTGACATAACAGACTTGGGCTTAGTTCCCGGGGTCAGGATCCCATACAAGTTCAAAGTTCCCACTTTTGAGAAATATAATGGCACTGCATGCCCGAAGACCCATCTTCAGTCCTTCGTAGGAAGGATCGCTACTCATACCGATGATGAAAAACTCTGGATGTACTATTTCCAAGACAGCTTGGTTGGAGCTTCTCTGGAATGGTATATGAAGCTTAGCAGAGTCAATATCAAGAGTTGGAAAGACCTAGCAGAAGCTTTTGTGAGACAATATCAATATAATTTGGACATGGCGCCAAATCGCACGCAATTGCAGCACATGGCTCAGACTGCTAAGGAAGGTTTCAAAGAGTATGCTCAGAGGTGGCGCCAGCTCGCTGCCAGAGTCCAACCACCGCTTCTTGAGAACGAGATGGCTGACATGTTTATGGGGACTTTGCAGGGTGTGTTCCTTGAAAGATTGGCGTCCAGTTCTGCCACCAAATTCAATGATATTGTTATTGCTGGAGAGAGGGTTGAAACCTTGTTGAAGATGGGGAAGATCCAAGATACAAGGGCTAGCAGCTCGAATGGAGCGAGGAAAGCTTTCAGTGGACCTCCTAGAAGAAGAGAGGGTGAGACAAATGTTGTATTTGGCCGAGGCCGGGGCCATGGTTATAGAAGACCTTATGAGCATGTGGCAGCAGTCACAATTCCTTCTGCTCCAGTGCAACAGATGCAACCTCCCCAATAACATCAGCAGCAACAACAACAACAACCCATAACCAACTATCAGCAGAGACCTTATCAGCCAAGGCAAACTCGCCTGGCTAATAGGGTGATTGAGGCCATCCCTATGACTTATGCTGCTTTGCTTCCAAGACTGCTGGATTTGAATCTGATTCAACTGAGAACTTTGGCACCACCACCTCCTGGAGAGCTTCCAATGGGTTATGATGTCAATGCATGATGTTATTTCCACTCTGGAGCACACGGGCACTCGACTGAGAAGTGCAGGGCTTTGCATCACAAGGTTCAAGACTTGATAGACTCTAAAGCAATCAACTTTGCACCACCGCCGAATGTTACTTCGAACCCTATCCCTAATCATGGAGGGGCAAGAATCAATGCTGTTGAGGGTGGTGACAAGTTGAGTCTCGTGCTGAGTATTGAAGAAGTGAAGACTCCTTTAAGGGTAGTGAAAGAGAGACTGCTGAATGGTCAAGTGTTTCCTGGTTGCTGTTTTGATTGTGAAGACTGTCTGAATGCTGAGAATGGGTGTGAAAAGCTGAAGATGGGATTGCAGAGTTTGATTGATGAGGGATCCTTGTAGTTCAACAGAGTGAGTACTGAAGCTGATGATGTGTCAACAATTACCATTTTCTATGATGAAGCTGACATGCCTATCAGAAGAGAGCCTGTTACAATCTATGCTCCGGAGATTAGTCCTGTAACTATCACCGTACCGGGGCCTGTTCCCTACACAGACGATAAAGCCATTCCCTGGCATTATGGCTCAGATGTATATGTAGCTGGACAGAAGATTGAGAGCAAGTCTGTTGTTGTGGACCCGACTGTAGAGAACGTCGGAGGAGTTGGAGGCTTTACCAGAAGTGGGCGTTTATTTGCTCCCCCTGTGCTGAGAGGGGATCCTGAGGCTGAGGCTTCATCCAAAGCCAAAGGAAAGCAGGCTGTGACTGATGAATCGACTACTCTTGTGGCTGGGCAGGGTACATTTGAAAAAGAGGTCGAGGAATTCATGCGGATTATCAAAAAGAGTGATTATAAGGTGGTTGATCAGCTGAACCAGACACCTTCCAAGATATCCATCTTATCACTGCTGATGTGTTCTCCCACACACAAAGAGGCCTTATTGAAAGTACTGCAAATGGCCTTTGTTCCTCAGGAAATCACTGTCAACCAACTTGAAGCTGTTGTAGGCAGTGTTAATGCAAGCCATGGCCTAGGCTTTACAGACAGAGACCTCACGTCAGAGGGCAGAAACCACAACAAAGCACTACATATTACTATGGAGTGCAAGGGTGTTGTGTTGTCGTATGTTCTTGTAGACACAGGCTCTTCCCTTAATGTGCTTCCGAAGAAGGCATTGATGAAGCTCAACGTTGATGGTATAGTCCTGAGACCAAGTGATCTAATTGTCAAAGCTTTTGATGGTTCGAGAAGATCAATTTTTGAAGAAGTTGAGCTGCCCGTCAAGATAGGCTCTCAAGTTTTCAAAAGTTTTCTACGTCATGGACATCCAGCCTGCGTACAGCTGTTTGTTGGGACGGCCATGGATACATGCTGCTGGAGCTGTTACTTCAACCCTGCATCAGAAGCTCAAATATATGGTTTACGGCCAGTTCATCACAGTCTGTGGAGAGGAAGATATCTTCGTAAGCCACTTGTCGACATTCAAGTATGTGGAAATGGATGGAGAAATCCATGAGACTTATGCCAAGCCTTCGAAGCAGTCAACGTCAGCATCTTGACTCCTGTGGAGAAGGGAAGTGAGAAAGAGGGTACATCTATCCACTCCTACAAAGAGGCAAGGGAGGTTGTTCAATCAGGAAGTGCCCAAGGCTAAGGCAAGCTGCTGGAGCTAGAAAAGAAAGACGACAAGTTCGGTCTAGGGTATCAGCCTGGGGGATCTACTCCAAGTGGTAAGGCTATCACGTTTACAAGTGCTGGGTTGCTCGACCGTAACCAGATCTGTACAGCAAGCCAAGATGGGGATAGTGACGGTGATTGGGACAACTGGATTCACCTGTGTGCGCCCGGCGAGGAGCTAACAAACTGGTCTGCTGAAGACATCATACAAGTCACATGGCACTCAGAGTAATTATTTTGTTTCCTTTTATTAGCATACTGCATTGTCAAATCCAGCATTCTGCCCAAGATTCTTGGATCCATTGTATTGGGCCACCATGTTTGTATGCATCTTTATTTTGCTATGAAATAAAAGGACATTTTCAGACAAATTGTGTTCTCTTTCTTTGTTTTCAAACTTTTTCACAAAAATATAAAAATGGCAATGTGTTTTTCCTTTTTGTTTTTTGTTTGCGTCACTTTTTCAAAGTAAACAGATTCTGAATGAGCACATCATCTGTGCAGTGTTGATCATTCGGATTCCATTGATAACGTTCATGCTATGACTATGCATGACTTTGACAATCCAGTCTACCAAGCTGATGAAGGGGTTGAGGAAGACTGTGACCTCCCTGAAGAATTGGTCAGATTGTTGAAACAAGAGGAACGGGTTATTCAACCTCATCAAGAAGAAATTGAGGTCATCAACATTGGCAGTGAAGATGTGAAGAAAGAGATCAAAATTGGGGCCAGTCTGCAGGCCGAAGTCAAGAAAGAGTTGATTAGTGTGCTGAGAGAGTATGTGGATATCTTTGTTTGGTCATATCAAGATATGCCAGGGTTGGATACCGACATCGTTGTGCACAAACTACCTCTGAGAGAGGACTGTCCTCCTGTGAAGCAGAAATTGAGAAGAACTCGTCCTGACATGGCGATGAAGATCAAAGAGGAGGTTCAAAAGCAATGGGATGCCGGTTTCCTTGCTGTGACTAGTTACCCACCTTGGGTAGCTAACATTGTACCTGTACCAAAGAAGGACGGAAAGGTCCGGATGTGCGTTGACTACCGGGATTTGAATAGAGCGAGCCCAAAAGATAACTTTCCGCTGCCACACATTGATGTGTTGGTAGACAATACAGCTCAATTCTCGGTATTCTCCTTCATGGATGGCTTCTCCGGATATAACCAGATTAAGATGGCACCGGAAGACATGGAGAAGACAACGTTCATTACCCCGTGGGGTACATTTTGCTATAAGGTCATGCCCTTTGGTTTGAAGAACGTCGGGGCAACTTATCAGCGGGCGATGGTCACATCTTTCCATGACATGATACACAAAGATATTGAGTGTTATGTGGACGATATGATTGCTAAGTCTCGAGACGAAGAAGAGCATCTGGTCAACCTGAAGAAGCTGTTTGATAGACTGATCAAGTACAAGCTGAGGTTGAATCCAAACAAGTGCACTTTCAGAGTGCGTTCCAGGAAACTGCTGGGTTTCATTGTTAGTCAGAGAGGAATTGAGGTAGATCCTGCTAAAGTAAAATCTATTCAAGATATGCCTGCACCGAGAATAGAAAAAGAAGTGCGCGGGTTTTTAGGGAGGTTGAACTACATTTCTCGGTTCATATCTCATCTAACTGCCACGTGCGAACCAATATTCAAATTGCTAAGGAAAGAGCAAACGGTCAGGTGGAACGATGATTGTCAAAGAGCTTTCGACAAAATAAAAGAATATTTGCAGGAGCCTCCAATTCTAATGCCTCCAGTGGAAGGAAGACCTCTAATCATGTACTTGACCGTGCTAGAAGGGTCAATGGGGTGTGTTCTAGGCCAACATGATGAGTCTGGTCGAAAAGAGTACGCTATTTATTACCTTAGCAAAACGTTTACCGACTGTGAATCCCGTTACTCACTGCTCGAGAAAACTTGCTACGCTTTGGTATGGGCTGCTCGCCGACTGAGGCAGTACATGTTGACTCATACCACACTGCTCATTTCCAAAATGGATCTTGTCAAGTACATCTTTGAGAAACCAGCATTGACCGGAAGGGTTTCTAGGTTACAAATGATCTTAACTGAATATGACATCCAGTATACTTCCCAGAAAGCTATCAAGGGAAGTGTATTGTCGGATTACCTTGCACAACAACCTCTTGAAGATGATTATCAGACAATGAAGTTTGATTTCCCTGATAAGGACATCATGTACCTCAAAGAAAACGATTACGAGGAACCACTTCCGGAGGAGGGGCCAGACCCTGAATCCAAATGGAAGTTGATGTTTGATGGGGCAGTCAATATCAATGGACGTGGAGTTGGTGCCGTTCTTATTACTCCTGAAGGTGTTCACTTACCCTTCGCTGCCAGAATTACATTTGACTGCACCAACAATGAAGCGGAATACGAGGCATGCGTAATGGGAATAGAGGAGGCAATTAATCTTCGGATTAAGAACCTCGATATATTCGGAGATTCAGCCCTCGTCATTAACCAAGTTACCAGCAAGTGGTATACGCATCAAGAGCATCTAATTCCATACAGGGATTATGCTAGAAAACTGTTGACGTTCTTCACAACAGTTAAACTTCAACACATACCACGTGATGAAAATCAGTTTGCCGACGCATTGGCCACTCTCTCTTCGTCAATCAAAGTATTGTGTTGGAACTATGTGCCCAGAATTGACATCTCTAGGCTTGATACTCCAGCTCATGCCTTCTCTGTAGACGCCGTGTCTGACGAGAAACCTTGGTATTTTGATATCAAGCTATTCCTGGAAAAGCAAGAATACCCAGCTGGGGCATCTTCCAATGACAAGAAGACCTTGAGGCGACTTGCTGCTAGCTTCTTTTTGAACACAGACGGGGTTTTGTATAAAAGAAACTTTGACATGGTCTTGCTCAGATGCGTGGATAGACACGAAGCAAGCCTGTTAATGCAGGAAGTCCACGAAGGATCTTTTGGTACCCATGCAGGAGGGCATGTTATGGCAAAGAAATTGCTGAGATCAGGGTATTACTGGATGACAATGGATGCAGACTGTTGTTCATTCGCTCGTAAGTGCTACAAGTGCCAAATATATGCAGACAAAGTGCATGTTCCTCCCAGCCCGCTCAACGTCATGTCATCTCCTTGGCCCTTTTCTATGTGGGGCATTGACATGATTGGGAAGATAGAGCCAACTGCTTCAAATGGTCATCGCTTCATCTTGGTCGCGATTGATTACTTTACCAAATGGGTGGAAGCAGCATCTTATGCCAACGTCACTCGTCAAGTGGTGGCAAGATTTCTAAAAAGAGATATCATATGCAGATACGGAGTGCCCGAAAGGATCATTACTGACAGTGGTTCTAATCTCAACAAAAAGATGATGGCAGACTTGTGTCGGGACTTTAAGATACAACATCACAATTCTTCTCCTTACCGACCAAAGATGAATGGTGCGGTAGAGGCAGCAAACAAGAATATCAAGAAGATTGTGCAGAAAATGGTTGTCACCTACAAAGATTGGCATGAGATGTTACCGTTTGCGTTGCATGGGTACCGAACGTCAGTCAGAACGTCAACAGGGGCAACTCCCTTCTCTCTGGTGTATGGCATGGAAGCAGTCCTGCCTGTTGAAGTAGAGATTCCTTCATTGCGTGTGATGATGGATGTAAAGCTTGATGAGGCTAAATGGGTGCATGCTCGTTATAATCAGCTATGTCTAATTGAGGAAAAGAGATTAGTGGCCTCTGTCATGGTCATCTTTATCAGAGGAGAATGAAGCGTGCATTCGACCAACGAGTACGTATTCGGGAGTATCAAGTGGGAGAGCTTGTGTTGAAGAGGATCGTTCCTCCAGGTTCAGGTCACAGGGGCAAGTGGACCCCAAACTACGAAGGACCGTTCATAATGAAGAAAGTCTTCTCAGGAGGAGCACTGATGCTCACCACTATGGATGGAGATGACTTCCAGTCCCCTGTTAACTCGGACGCAGTTAAAAAATACGTCGCATAAAAGAGACCCGCTGGACACAAAAACAGAATTATAGTCCAGGCAAGAAAAGGGCATCCCGGCGAGCTAAAAACAGAATAAAAAGCTCGGGCAAAAGTTAGGGAAATAAATAAAAAATGTACACCCGCTGAGTTGAAAATCCACATTGGACAACTCAAGCAAAAAAGGGTATCCCGGTGGATTGAAAACCCGAAAGGGCGATCCACGCAAAACAAGGGAATAAGCGAACAACTGTGATCCGAGTAATCTGAACCACATCATCGTTTCGTACAACTTGACAATATCAGAAGGATAGGAAACAGTCCCCTCATTCTCTCAGAAAGCAAAGCAGAAAGGAGAGTTTCGAGGACATGCTGGTCATAGCAGAAATGGAACTCCTTGGAATGCCGTGTCCATTGCCATTAGGATAGTTTCTTTTCTCAATTTTATGGTAGATACCTCTTTCCAGGTGGTTGCTTCCTGATGTAAATCTTTGCCTATTCAGAGGCCATTCAATAAAAAGAATATTCAGTCAAAAAGTTGTGTGTGTTTACTTTTGTTTGCAAAATGTCCTGAATTTTTGGCAAAAATAGCATTGCATTAAAACAAGGTGATAATTTTAAAAGAAAATGGCATGCAGGGAAACTGTAACCCTCGTTGAGTGTCGGGTGACGATGGATGAACAGACCATACCATGGGAAATCCCCGGGGCACACTTGTGTTTTCTGTTGTTGCAGGTTGCGAGATGGCGTCACATTCTCCCAAGCAGTTTTCTGTTGTTGCAGCAGGTATCTGAAAGCCTGACATCTCCAGCAGAGATTTTCTCTAGCTAAGCCTTGGCATTCTCCCAAGCAGTTTCTTCTTCCTCAGTGGAGTATGCCCAGCAGGTATCTAAAAGCCTGACGTCCCCAAGCAGAATTCTATCCCCAACAAGGGTCACATCTAGAGTTCAAAATCAGCAAATGTTCTCCCCAGCCAGAACATTGTTGAAGCATCTTTCCCAGCCAAGTCTGAAGATGATCCTGTCCCCACAGAGTTCATATTGGGTTTTCACTTCCGTCAGTGAAATATTTCCCAGCAAAGTTGCCATACTTTTAGGTCAATTTGATGATTCAAGCAGGTATTCATCACCTCAGTCAGAGTTAGGTGTCCAAACCTTTTGACTTGTCTTCCCCTGCAGAGTTGTAACTCTTGTGGCCAATCAGGCATCTATTTATTGCTCGTCTGCAGTTTCCAGCACTCGTCTATGCTCCAGCCTTGTTTATTGCTCGTCTGCAATTTCCAACACTCGTCTATGTTATCCCTAAGCGGACTATTCCCCAGCAGTGACATATTATTACTTTAGTGATGCTCGTCTGCATCTCTCAACACTCGTCTGTGTTATCATTTTGGTATTTCTCGTTTGTCTTCCCCAGTAGTGGTCCATGATTACCTTGATATTGCTCGTCTGCAATTTCTAACACTCGTCTGTGTTTTGAGGTCCTGATATTCATTTGATATTTCTCGTATGCAATTTCCAATACTCGTCTGTGTTTGATATATAATCTCTACTTTTTTCTCGTCTGCAATTCTCAACACTCGTCTGTGTTTGGAAACCAATATTTGTTGGATACTCGTCTGTATCATCTCCAGCACTCGTCTGTGTTATCACTTTGTTGTTGCTCGTCTGCAATTTCCAGCACTTGTCTGTGTTTGGTATATGATTTCTGTTGTTGCCCGTCTGCAAATTCCAATACTCGTCTGTGTTGGGTATCCAAATTTGTTGCTTTTCCCCCGTGAAATTTCCAACACTCGTCTGTTTTTAATATTTGATGTTTGATCTTTGCTCATCTGCAACTTCCCAACACTCTTCTGTGTTGGATGGGTGATAATCTTTGATGTTTGCTCGTCTGCATTCTCCGACACTCGTCTGTGTTTGTTTGAAGCTCGTCTGCTTTTTATCCCCAGAGATCGTCTGCGTTCTGAAGCTCGTCTGTTTTTCTTGGATACTCGTCTGTATCATTCCCATCACTCATCTGTGTTAGACTTACATCTGTATGTGAGGATTTGTTGTTTATCCTGTTACTATCACTTCTATTGCTACTTCAAATGCTCGTCTGTGTTTGGATTTCTGGTATTCATCTATACCAATTGTTGATACTCGTCTGTATCATTGCTTGAAGCGCTCGTCTGTGTTTCTTAGATCATCGTCTGATACTCGTCTGTATCCTTGACTGTTGACACTCGTCTGTGTTATTTTGATGATCATCCAATACTCGTATGTATTGAAGAGGTTTAAAATCCTGACAGTGGGAACTAATGTCAAAATAGTTACCGGTCCTGGCGTAATAGGTAAATCCGAAGGAGGCTCGTCTGTCTCAGGCACCAATTATTATTGTTGCACCTGGCGTAACAGGTTTGCACAAAAAAGACTCGTTTGTCTTATACCATATATCCGCGGATAATATATGAAGAAGGTTTGTCTACCTTGATTATGCATGTCTATCTGTAACACGGTGGGAGAACTGACTTTAGTTAAATGTTGCGGATAGCAAGAGTCGCCACCGACTTTTATTTTATCCAAAGGAAAGGGCATAAAAGAACAGGAAAAACCTTAAAAGATTTTTGGGTTCGGGGGGTAGGTTATGTAAAGGGAAGGTGTTAGCACCCTTTACATCCATGGTTATCCATGGACTCTTAGTTACTTAGCTCACTTTGAATTGTTTTGAGAAGTGTAGTGTGTGATTAAAATTTTTATTAAGTACTTTATAATGATCCATGTACGGATATATATAAAGACTTTGCTTTGAAAATTGTTTGAAAAGGTGAAGTGTTTATGAAATGTTTTTGAATGAGTGAGCAAGTACTTAAGAGGAACCTACCCTAACTTGAATCTTTTCTATTCTTAAATGTTCTTTCAATGGTAAGACTATCCCTATTATTAAGGAATAGGTAGTCATTACCTTGGATGTTGTATGGGACAAGTGAAGGATCATCTGTGATTAGGCAACTGTGAGGTGTATTAGCAATTCGAAGGGACTTATCATCTTTTATTCGAAGGGACAAGATCATTTACGAAGGCAACCATGAAGGGACTTGATCTTATAATTCTTTAGAGGGACTAGATGATATTAATAAGAGAAGGGACTTTGCTTTATACACCTTACTTGACCTTTTTGTTTAGGCAACATGAGAGGTATCCTTAAGAAGGTGAGATGGCGATCAAAGATCGACTTACGTGTGTGCGTGTACAGATTCAAATAATTATCTTATAATTAGTGATTTAAATTCAATTTTAAAATACAAACATGTTTGCACTCCCTAATTTACTAACCATAGCAATTTAAATAAATAATAAAACAATAAAAATTACTACAACTATTACATAGCTTGCACAATTACATTATAATAAAATAATTTAAATAATAAACATATAATAAATAAATAAAAGGTTAGTAATAATAAATAAATAAAAAATATATATAAAAGAAAAAAGGGGTTAGCATAATAATATAATATAGAAATCAAATTAAAAGTTCAAATTTAAATAAATAATCATTTTTTTTAAGAATTTTTAAGAAGAAGAATAAACAATAATAATTATATACTAATAAACATGATTAATAGTTTAATAATTTAATTATATATACATATTAGAAATATTTATTAATTATAATGAAACAAACATATTAAAATAAGAAATAACAATTATAAAAGAAAATTAGGGTTTTGAAAATAAATTAGGGTTTATAAAAATATTAGGTTTTTTTTTACTTCAATTTACATTATTAATTTAATACATAAATATATATATACTATAATTTTATATACATAATAAATAAATAAAAACACTAATTTTTGAATTTTAGAAAATAATTTCAGAATTTTAGAAACTATAAAATATTTACATGTTATTTATATATATATATATATATATATATATATATATATATATATATATATATATATATATATGATTATTTTTATTTATTTATAATAAAATAAACAAAACAAATTAAGTAAGCAAAAAAAAAAAAAAATTGGAACTTACCTGGGGCAGGGATTGAACCCACGCCCTAGGCTTCAACATCCTTAGACCAATAAGCCAGCCACTGGACCAGCTGCGCGCTGGTGATAATACAACAGGTTCTATTCTTTTTATTTTTAACCTGCAAGAATTAATGAAAATAACCAAAAAACAAATGGCCTGGGGACGATTTGAACCCAGGACCTTTCTTTTATCACACACACGCGTTAGCCAACTGAGCCATCATGTTCTTCTGAAATAAATATCACAACAATATCATAAAATATAATATCAAATTTTGAAATAAGAATTTGGCGCGCTGGACTTCATCTTCTTCCTCCTGACTTGCGAATTTTGCTAGATTTTTGCTACAAGTTTTCCTGGGAATTTTCATTTGCAGCAAACCCTACGAAACTCAATCATCAACGAAACAGCAAAATTTCGTCAAATTAAGTTCACAAACATAATCCAAAGATCAATTAGAGTTGATCCATGGTCTTAGAATTTATTTATATCCCCTAAATCATGAAACCCTAAAACGGCCGAAGAACCCTAGCCACGGTGATTTCTCCATCTTGTACCTAAAATCAAATTAATTTATCCAGAAAGCATCCAAACATCATCATATGCACAAACCAACAGTTAGTTTTTATTATCAATGTGTAAATCATTCAAATCGAAAAATTTTAAAACATGAACAATGTGCATTCGGTTAGCATGATATGTCATGATTTTGATGGAATGGAGGATTGGTTTCGACTCAGGGATATCCAAGGAACCTTCTTGTGTCTTTAAAATACCTTAGAACTCCTTGTAAGGACGAAGCCGAAAATTGGTTTTGGATGAATTTTTGTGAAGTTTGAAAGTGATATTAGAGGCTGCAAATTCGTCTCCAATGATTTGTTAAGTGTTCATTATATATGAGTGAGTGAATTAGGTCAAAGACTTCACCAATTTGATGGATATTTGGATCACATGAGATTGAAAAAGATTTGTTCTTAAAACTTGAATTATTTTGATCTAACATTGCTATGTTTGGATGATCTGATTTTAAATGGTACCAATCAAGTTTAAATGTTTTTTAAGACATTCTAGAAACCAAATCCTTTTCAAATATATGATTTTTATATTTTATTTCAATTTAAATTGTATTTTAATGAATAAAATTCAAATAAATATGAAATAAAAAATAAAAAATCAGAAAATAGGTGGGTTGGATCGTGCTTGATGATATTGTAAAGTTTGGATGGCAATTTGGTGGGCTCATTTAGCAAAAATTGGTTTTAAGGCCTTATTTGCTTCATAAACTTCCCAAATATTTCCCAACTTTGCAAGGGCACAAATCCTTCAATTTTAATGCTATGAGGGTTTTCTTGGACATTTTGGAAAGATTAAAGAGTCCTCTAACCAACCTATTTGGTCTCATGTCCATATCTTTTACCATTCTCAAGTTATGCTCTTTTGAAGTTGTTGACTTTTTGTTGACTTTTAAAAGGACCTATAATGTCTTAGCTCATACCTTCCAAATGAAGCATTTTTGGGCTTGGCTTGTGAGACACAAAGTTGTAGAGAATTCAATTTCCTTTAAAATGAGATTTGGATGGAAAATTTTTGATGAAGCATGTGAAAGTTATGGCTGGTCAAAGTTCAGTTGACTTTTCCTATGAAAACCCTAATTTAGAAACTCCTGATTCTTGATGATCTGAAATCTCCTTGATGAATCATGATAAACCCTTGATCAAATGATGAATTTTACCTCATATACTTGATTTTGGCAAAAAATCATGAAGTTTGACTTTGGTTTGACCACAGTTGACCTCAGTTTGACTTTTTAACTGCTTTGATTGATTTTAACCTATCTGATCATCTGACTTAGCAAATCTTTTGAGAAAGTTTTCAAACTTGACATGGGGATTATTGAACACATATAAGATGTTATGAAGCTCACTTGAAGTCTTGGAAGTCCATTTAGCCTGATTAAAGTCAAAACCCTAGTTTAGGTTGCATTGCTTAGGAGGATGCATTGTCTGAGGGAATTGTCAAATTTTCTGACTAATTGTGAACTTTGTGAACCTTGTGAACCTCATGAGATGTCTTGTGAACCTTTTGAACCTTGTGAGCCTCTTAGTACACAATGTCTTGTCTTGTGAGGGCAAATTTTGGGGTGCAACAGCTGCCCCTGTTCAATTTTCTGAAACCTGAGGGGTTAGATTGGTATATGTGCCATTCGTGACCTGGAAGGTTGAAGGGGATTGAACACAAAAGCCCAAAAATTTGCACTCGCCGGTGCGTAGAGTAACACTGATGATTAATTGTATATGCTTGAGTGGGCTTAAAGATGCCACTTGGAAGAACTGGAGATGGGCTTAGAGATGCCATCTAAAGAACTCGATATGATGATAACTTTATGTTGATACTGGATATCAGTACTAGGTATTCGTATAGGCCGTCTCTGAATCGTTTATGCAACATGATTTGAATTATTTAGTAGACCAGTAGAAATAAATCTTCGTGACGATTATCTCTTCTGGAAGTATCTTGGATTAGGGAATGGATCTTCTTACAGACCGTTTGCCTACTCTCCAAAGTCAAAAGAACGTCAGGATTAGTTCTTCTGAAAAATATCTTGAACCAGGGAATGGATCTTTTTACAGACCATTTGCCTGCTATTCAAGGGTCAAAAGAACGTCAGGATTTGTTCTTCTGAATAATGTCTTGAACCAGGGAATGGATCTTTTTACAGACCGTTTGCCTGCTATTCAAGGGTCAAAAGAACGTCAGGATTTGTTCTTCTGAAAAATATATTGAACCAGGGAATGGATCTTTTTACAGACCGTTTGCCTGCTATTCAAGGGCCAAAAGAACGTCAGGATTTGTTCTTCTGAATAATGTCTTGAACCAGGGAATGGATCTTTTTACAGACCGTTTGCCGTTTGCCTGCTATTCAAGGGACAAAAGAACGTCAGGATTTGTTCTTCTGAATAATGTCTTGAACTAGGGAATGGATCTTTTTACAGACCGTTTTCCTGCTATTCAAGGGTCAAAAGAACGTCAGGATTTGTTCTTCTGAATAATGTCTTGAACCAGGGAATGGATCTTTTTACAGACCGTTTGCCTGTTATTCAAGGGCCAAAAGAACGTCAGGATTTGTTCTTCTGAATAATGTCTTGAACCAGGGAATGGATCTTTTTACAGACCGTTTGCCTGATATTCAAGGACATCTTGAGCAAATGTATGGATCATTTCTGACCCATTGTAAGTTGTTGATATTGTTTTACCTGCATATAACTATCCTGCAAGGAGAATGTTAGTCTATGCAATATGTATGCATATATAGTATGATGCACCTAAGTAAATGTATTATGTATTTATGGATATGTATTTTATGGTATGATGTAAATGATGTATGTATGAATCATGCAGCCTGAAGCGTCTGGATATCTTCGTAAAACAACTGCTGGCCAGGGAAAATAAATCCCGATTCGTTGCTGGAGAATATGAGGAACTCGTTCCCGTCTCGCTTGATAATATAGTATTCATAACTTCCCGTCTTCGTTTGATAGTATAGTATTCATAACCTCCCGTTTTTGTTCGTCGTACTCTTTTTGAAGGAATAAGTTTCTGAGTATCCCGACTGAGGATAAAAGAGATGGACATAAATTCAAGGGGAGATGTAACTTGAAGTATCTATGATGGTAGATTTGCCCTACTGGGGGATTTGTAGCTGTCTTGTGGGAGTGAACCGGCGAAGCTCCGTTGAATTCCTTCCATTGTTCGTCCTTAGTAAATATTATTACTGCATTTTCATGCATTTCTGGTAAACATCAATCATATTAAGCATTTTATGCATTTCTGGTAAACATCAATCATATTCAAAAGCATACATACATTCAAACATAACCAATGGACGTCTCGCTTATGTAAATAGGGTAAAAGTAAATCTGGATTCAAAGATGAAATTTTATTTATATCACAAAGTGACCCATACATAGGTAAGTTTGTACAAGGAGACAGAAATCCTAGTAAGAGGAATTCGTCTTAAAAATGTTTACAAAACAAAGAAAATCAGCTATGTGGGAAATAATCCTATTGAGTTTCAATTCTATTATTGCCATTATCTTCAAGTATCTCATCTTCTGTTGTTGAGACGGAAACGATTGGATTGATCTTTTTCTGTTCGAGCTTGAACTAAGTAGCACAACTGGTTGGAGTTTACATGGGTGATCCAAACGAGACATAGTCATACGCTTTAATCCCTAACTTTTGCCTGGATTGCCCTTTCAGGTTTTCAATCCACCGGGATACCCCTTTTTGCCCAAGCCGCCTTTTCAGGTTTTCGACTTGCCGGGTGTACATTTTTTTTATATATATATCCCTAATTTTTGCCCGAACCTTTTTGGTTCGCCGGGATGCCCTTATTTTTGCCTAGGCCAGTCAACCTAGCGGGTCTCTTTTTATGCGTAGTATTTTTTAACTATGTCTGCGTTTACAGGCTGTGGGAAATCTTCACCGTCCATAGTAGTAAGTATCATAGCACCTCCTGAAAATACTGTTTTGACTAAAATGGTCCTTCATATGTAGGAGTCCACTTGCCCCTAGGATCACCCTGTGGTAATATGATACGCTTGATTACAAAATCACCAGCATGATATACCTTTGGCTTAACCTTCTTATTAAAAGCTTTGATCATCCGTTTCTGGTACATCTGGCCATGACAAACTGCTGCTAACCTCTTCTCATCAATCAAATTTATCTGGTCAAGTCGAGTCTGAATCCACTCATCTTCATCCAAGCCTACATCCTTCATGATTCTTAAGGAGGGGATCTGAACTTCAATGGGCAGAACTGCTTCCATACCATAGACTAAGGAGAATGGGGTTGCCCCTGTTGAAGTACGTATTGTAGTACGATAACCATGAAGAGCAAATGGTAACATCTCGTGCCAATCCTTGTAAGTGACAGTCATCTTCTGTAGAATCTTCTTAATGTTCTTATTAGCAGCTTCTACTGCCCCATTCATCTTTGGACGATACAGAGAAGAGTTGTGATGCTTAATCTTGAACTGCGTGCAGAGATCCGTAATCATAGTGTTGTTCAGATTAGAGCCATTGTCAGTAATAATCCTTTCAGGGATGCCATACCTACATATGATATTATTCTTAATGAATCGGGCCACCACATTCTTAGTAACAGATGCAAATGAAGCTGCCTCCACCCACTTTGTAAAGTAATCAATAGCAACCAGGATGAAACGATGACCATTAGAAGCAGTAGGCTTGATCTCACCAATCATATCAATGCCCCACATGGCAAAAGGCCAAGGGGCAGTCAACACATTCAATGGTGATGGAGGTATATGTACTTTATCAGCATAGATTTGACACTTGTGACAGGTTCTGGAATGTTGATAGCAGTCAGCTTCCATGGTAGACCAATAGTAACCTGCTCTCAATATCTTCTTCGCCATGGTATGACCACTAGAATGAGTGCCAAAGATCCCATCATGCATATCTTCCATAATCTCTGTTGCTTCCTTCTTATCCACACAACGAAGCAACGTTGAATCATGATTACGCTTGTACAAAATTCCATTACTCAAGAAGAACTTAGCAGCAAACCTCCTCAGAAACTTCTTATCTTTGACAGATGCCCCTTCGGGGAACTCCTGAGCTTCAAGATATCTTTTCACTTCATAGAACCAAGGCTTCTCCTCTGCTTCTTCAGTGTCAATCTTATTGCAGTATGCAGGCTTCTCAAATCTATCAATAGTAATCTTGGGAGCTTCATCATCCCAGCTAATCTCAAACATAGATGCCATGGTGGCTAATGCATCTGCTAACTGATTCTCTCTTCGTGGAATATGTCCAAAGGTAATCTCTTTGAAATGTGTGATCAAAGACAACACATATTCTCTGTAAGGAATGAGATTATCATGCTTGGTATCCCAATCTCCTTTGATCTGACTTACTACCAGGGCTGAATCTCCATACACGTCAAGGAACTGAATCTTCATATCAATAGCAGCTTTGATACCCAGGATACATGCCTCATACTCAGCCATGTTATTGGTACAATAGAAACAAAGTCTGGCAGTAATCGGGGTATGACAACCTTCAGGGGAAATGATCACAACACCAACACCATTACCAAGTGCATTAGAAGCTCCATCAAAAACCATAGTCCATTGGGATCCTTGTTCAGGTCTGTCATATTGTCCAGGTTCTCTGGTAATAATCATAATGTCTTCATCAGGGAACTCAAAACTCATTGACTGATAATCATCCACTGCTTGATGAGCCAAATGATCAGCTACAACACTTCCTTTAATGGCCTTCTGAGTAGTATACTGTATATCATATTCTGTCAAGATCATTTGCCATCTTGCTATTCTTCCGGAGAGAGAAGGTTTCTCGAATATGTACTTGATTGGATCCATCTTTGAAATCAATAAGGTAGTATGAGTCAACATATACTGTCTTAGTCGGCGAGCAGCCCATGCCAAAGCGCAACAAGTTTTCTCGAGCAGTGAGTATCTTGTTTCACAGTCGGTAAACGTTTTGCTAAGGTAGTATATTGCCTGCTCTTTTCGACCAGACTCGTCATGCTGCTCCAACACACACCCCATTGAGTTGTCTAATACTGTTAAGTACATAATCAAGGGTCTTCCATCAACTGGTGGCATCAAAATGGGAGGTTCTAGAAGATATTTCTTGATTTCATCAAAGGCAGTTTGGCACTCATCATTCCATTCCATCACCTGATCTTTCTTCAACAACTTGAAGATTGGCTCACAGGTGGCAGTTAATTGGGAAATAAATCTTGCAATGTAATTCAATCGTCCCAAGAAACCTCTAACTTCCTTCTCAGTACGGGGAGCTGGCATCTTTTGTATAGCTTTCACTTTAGCAGGGTCTACTTCAATACCTTTTCCACTGACGATGAATCCCAGGAGTTTACCAGATCTAACTCCAAAAGTACACTTGTTTGGGTTCAATCTCAACTTGTATTTCTTCAATCTCTCAAACAACTTATGCAGATGATCAAGGTGTTGCTCTTCATTCTGGGACATGGCTATCATATCATCCACATATACCTCTATCTCATGATGAATCATATCGTGAAACAAAGCCACCATAGCACGCTGATATGTTGCCCCGACATTCTTCAAACCAAATGGCATCACTTTATAGCAAAAAGTGCCCCACTGTGTAACAAATGTAGTCTTCTCCATATCTTCCGGCGCCATCTTGATCTGATTGTAACCAGAGAAACCATCCATGAAAGAGAATACTTTATGCTGAGCAGTGTTGTCTACCAGAACATCAATATGAGGAAGTGGAAAGTCATCTTTGGGGCTGGCCTTGTTCAAATACCTGTAATCCACGCACATACGTACCTTACCATCTTTTTTAGGTACCGGTACCACATTTTCAACCCACTGAGGATAAGAAGTCACAGCTAAGAACCCTGCATCAAACTGTTTCATTACCTCTGCTTTAATCTTCTCTGACATTTCAGGACGCATACGACGAACCTTCTGCTTCTTTGGACGACAATCTTCTTTTACCGGTAAACGGTGAACCACAATGTCTGTATCCAACCCTGGCATATCTTCAAAGGACCAAGCAAAGATCTCCACATAATCATGTAACATCTGAATCAATCTACTCTTAACACCATCTTCTAATTCAGCCCCTATCTTGACTTCTTTCCTGTTCTCTTCAGTTCCCAAATTCACAACTTCGATTGGCTCTTCATGTGGCTGTATAGCTTTCTCTTCCTGTTGTAACAACCTAGCAAGCTCTACAGGTACTTCACAATCTTCCTCCTTTCCATCTTCAGCCTGATAGATCGGATTCTCGAAATTATAATTGGCAATAGTAGAACTGTTATCAACAGGATCCAGAGTGGATGAGGATCTGCATTTTTGTGATGTGGGTGTGTGTAAGAACACATAGCTAATAAAAAAAATAAAGTAAAAGAAAGACAAGGAACACAATATTTACGAAAACGAAACGTCCACCGATTTTTATTGAATGAAGTATGCAAATGAAATGACATCCCGAAACAAGCATACCATTGTGCCCCGGGTAAGGCACAAGGCTTGAAAGTTTAATTGTTCAAGAAATTACAAAACTTAAAAGTAACAACACAGTAATAGTATTTACTCCTGACTAAAGGAGATAGGAATAACATCTTCAACTTTCCAATTATTGAGCCCATCACCCACAGTAGGAAAAATCCAAGCATCCAAGTTGTAGTCTTTATCATAGTCATCCACAACATTGATCTGATCTTTCATGACCCCTTGGTTGGTGATACGAACAGCACGAGCACGACGAACAACCTTCTGGGACTCTGCAGTGAAACCCAAACCAAATTTGTCAAACTTGTAAGGAATGTCAGGAAGCTGACCCCATATAGTACTCTAGCATCCTTGAGGGAGGCCATTGTAGGAGGTACTCTGGTGACCACAGGAACTTTCTTGACAACAGGAGGAGCTTCAAAATTAGGGACTACCCAAGGAACTATTTCAAACGTCTGGCACGAAGTTTCAACATATTCACCTTCCACTTCAAGATATTTAAATGTGTTCACATGGCTAATCATATATCCTTCCTCTCCGTAAACAGTGACAACCTTTCCCTCTACTGGATATCTCAGCTTCTGATGTAAGGTGGAAGTCACATCACCTGCCCCATGGATCCAGGGGCGCCCAAGCAAACAAGAATACGAAGGACGAATATCCATTACATAAAAGGTAGCATTGAATACCTGAGAACCTACTTTGATTGGGAGATCTATTTCTCCGTGCACCACTCTTCTTGATCCATCAAAGGCCTTCATCACTATATTACTTGGTCTCAACACAGCATCTTCAGGACTAAGCTTATTCAAAACTTCTTTGGGCAACACATTCAGCAAAGAACCATTGTCTATTAACACATGTGACAGGATAGTGCCCCTACACTCAATAGAGATATGTAAAGCCCTGTTATGATCCCTCTTGGCAGGAGTCAAATCAGCATCGGAGAAACCTAACCCATTATCATAGGTCAAGTGTGCAACACAGTTTTCAAACTGATCTACAGAAATTTCATTTGGTATGTGAGCAGTCTTCAAAAATTTAATCAAGGCTTTAGCATGAGCCTCAGAACACAACAATAAAGACAACATGGAAATCTTGGAGGGAGTATGCCCCAATTGATCAACAATGTCATAATCACTCTTGCGAATGATTTTCAGTACTTCTTCCATCTGCTTAGAAAGGTCATCAGCAGTTGGTACATCAGTTTGTATAGGTTCAATAACAGGACCTTTGCCCCGAGCATCAGTAGTGGAGGTAGTAGTTGGAGTAACTGTATTCTTGGAGGTAACCGGAGGAGAGAAAATTCTTCCACTTCTCGTGATCTTACTAGATCCAACAATATTATCAATATCAAGATTTCCATTAACAACAGGTGGCTCAGCTAAGGGTTCCTGCTTAACACCATGAATATAAACATCGGAACCATAATGCCAAGGCACAACTTTATCATAAGTATACGGAATAGGACCAGGAGTGGTAATGATCATAGGAGCCACTCTAGCTTCAGCAACAATCTTCACAGGGCCTTCATCAGTAATCTTAATTGGACCCTTATGAGTGATTTTGACAGGACCCTTGGAAGTAATCCTTACCGGCACTTTATCAACCATGTCTACCTCTTCAACTTTCGCTCCTCGAGTTATATGTTCAACCATACTCTCTACAGAAGGTGTCCTCTCAAACAATATGGTGTAATTGTCCATGAGGCTTTGAATATCGTCTTTCAACTTCCAGCAACTATCCGGTTTATAAGCACAATAGAAACAATCTTCATTACAACCTGGAAAGAACCCAGCTTGTACCAACTTCTTCTTAATAACAGACAATGGTGTAGTCACATCTGCAACTGAGGAAATATGTGAACCTTCATCAATGGCATTGACAGTCTTTTCATGATTTGGCATGGGAGAAGTAATCACATTTGGAGTACCAGGAGGGTCAAACTCAATCTCTCCAGCATCAATCATATCCTGAATCTTATTCTTCAATATCCAGCAATTATTGGTATCATGTCCCTGACAATTAGAATGATATGCACACCGTGCATTAGGATTATACCTAGGAGAGGTAACATTGGGATTCTGAGAAGGGTCCTTCAAAGTGATGAGTTCACCCTTCAACAAGTGTTGCAAGGCTTGGGCCAGTGACATGTTGAGCTTGGTGAACTGTCTTCTGGGCCTCTACTGATTGCCCTGTGGTGGCTCTGGTGTTGCAGGAGTAGGATTGGAGATATGAACCGCACTCACAGATTGGTGTCTCCTATTACGATCAGGTTGACCATAAACAGCATTTGACTCTTTCTTCCCACTAGGGGGCTTCTTTGTAGTACTTGATGAAGAAGCACCCACTTGTATCTTGCCACTCCTTATACCACTTTCTACACGCTCTCCTGTCATTATCAACTCAGTGAAGCCAGATGATGAGCTTCCAATGAGATGACTATAAAAAGGACCATTCAATGTACACATGAACATATCCACTAACTCTCTGTCAGTTAGAGAGGGTTGTACTCTTCCAGCCAAATCTCTCCACTTCTGGGCATACTCCTTGAAATTTTCTTTAGCACCCATAGACATGCTTTGTAGTTGCATGCGAGTAGGGGCTAGATCAGCATTGTATTGATATTGCTTGTAGAAGGCCTCAGCAAGATCATTCCAATCACGGATGTTGACGCTCTCCAACTGATAGTACCATTCCAATTGAGTTCCAGACAAGCTCTCTTAGAAGAAATGGATCCACAACTTCTTATCAGCAGTATGGGGTTGGATTCTCCGGACATAGGACCTCAGATGCAGCTTGGGACATGAAACACCATCATACACTACAAAAGTAGGGACCTTGAAACCAATGGGTATAACCACTCCAGATATCAAACTCAGGCCTTCAAAATCCAGCCCAGAAGACTTTTGCAATTCCATAGCATCCATTCTATCCACGAGCATCTTGAACTTATATTCATTAGGATCATGATAGTAATTAGCTTCAGAATCAGAATCCCCCATTATATTGTGGAGATTGCCTCCCTCTTTCTCAGACTCCTCAGACTCATAATCTTCAACCTGTTCCTTGGTATTGACAGGACCTCTGAACCTTCTTCCCATGTTGATCAGGCCTCCTGACCTTCTAGTCTTCTTGGTTTTCTTGGCCAGCAATGTCTTCAATTCATCCTGCCCCTTGGACAAGTTCAGGATCAGCTCTTGGAACTGTGCACTTTGTGCCTGGAGATCTTTGACTATTTGTTCAAGAGCCATTGCTGAAATAAACAGCGAGAAGATAAGATACCTGTGCACAAGAAAACCTATGATGCAATGATATGGTGCATAAATGCGTATGCAATGTTTTCAAGGACCGCAGGATTTAAATTTGTTTAAACAACCAAAAAGTAAACTTTTATTAGTAATAAATTTGTTTGCCACTTAGGCTTACAATAAAAAAAATGAAATGAATACAAAAGATGGGGTTTTAAGTCTCCCATGGACGTTTCCTCTTTGTGTTGAGGTATGAGTTGAGATTCCGCTTCTCGTGAAGTTGTTTTGTTAGCTCCAGGATTCTTTCTTGACTTGCTTTGTAATGAGTCTCAAAAGTATCTCTTTGCTCCTTCAACTGGATCCAGGACCTCTGTAGCTCTTCCATGTCAGTGGGCATGTCTGGGTGAAGGATGGTATAAGAAGTATCTCCTTCAGCAACAGGTTCCATAGTAACTGGCAGGATATGGCATCATAAGAGTCTGAGCACGAGATCGTACCCATCTGAGATAAGGTTCCATAGGAATGGTGTACTTGGGCTCCAGAGTCTTGCTGTCAACCTTGTTCACTTTAACCCATGCTCGTATAAACCTTTGATGATAACCTTGCAGATCGTTGTCGTAGTCGAACACAATACCCTGAATCAACATGTCATAAGGACCATCACTCCGAGCATAACCAAACTGTCGTAAAGCTAAGGAAGGGTTGTAAGTAATGCCTCCTCTTATGCCTAGAAGTGGCACATTAGGAAACTCCCCACAACGGTCAATGAATGTAACATTCTCCATAGATCGAGAGCACCAATGAATATCTGAATGAGAGAGTGACATAATCCTCTTGGACCACCTGAACCCTTGTTCACTCTTCATCACTGATCGAGGAAGGTGAGAAATAAACCACCTAGACAGCAAAGGAATGCAGCACATCAAAGTTCCTCGTGCCTTCGTAGTACGGGTATGAAGAGAATGCAGAATGTCTCCAAGTAATGTCGGCACTGGATTGTGACTCAGAAATATGTTGATGGCATGAACGTCTATAAACTGATCTGGATTGGGAAACAACACTAAGCCATAAATCAACAAGGCTAAGATCTCCTCAAAAGCATCATAGCTCATAGCCTTCAAGAACACTTGAGCCTTCTCTATCAACACCTTAGCAAGAATACCCTTAACTCCATTTCTTGTTTCTAGAACAATGTCTGATTTCTTCAGATGTAGAGCTGCAGCAATGACCTCAGGTTTAGGCTCTTTTTCCAAGCCTGTGAATGGTTTCTGATCAAGGATAGGTATACCCAGAAGCTTGGAGAACTCTTCCATTGTAGGAACCAGCTGATAATCGGGGAATGTGAAACAATGATGTTTAGGATCAAAGAACTGAAACAGAACACTCATCATGTCTTCATTGAACCTTGAAGTGACTAGATCTAATAGGTGACCATGCCTCTTGATGAACTGAGAGTTTTCAGAAACTTGAGAGACCAATTCTTTAAGCTTAGGAGGTATTCCTACAAAGTTGATACGGATAGTATTCCTATGAGCAGAAGCCATGACCTGTAACAAAAAACAAAGATAAATCCTTTGGTCCTTGAAATGGTTAGTGAAAATGCTATGCTTATGATGCATGATGATGTCATGATGTTATGCTCAATCACAAAGATGTGGCACACACAAACAAGTCACACAATAGCCCTAGGTTTGAAGGCTTGCATGAGGTTTAAAGGTAAGTACCCTCCCCTGAAGTTTAGATGGTTCATCCTGTCCTATAAAGTAACCAGGTTCTAAGGGATCTCAATATCATTGATCCTTCACAAGGGTGGTTGTTCAGTAGGCAACTTACTTGCCAACCAAAACCCTTCAAGTTTAGGATCTCAATGAGCGTAGTATCGAGTATCAACCAACTTTAGTCTTCACCAAAGCCGGTTATCTCACTACTTTCTAAAGGCCAAGATGGGATAACTAGGGTTCTAAAAGTTAGTTAGTGCATTGACAACATATGGCAGCCTCATATTATCCTCAACTTGACTTAAGGAACATAAGCACCAACCAAGAAGTCACACTAACTATGGCCACCAGATCAACCATATCGGTATACGATGTACAATTTCCTTGGTCTATTGCCATTTACCTAGGGTACACTAGATCCGGGTTAGGATCTTTCACACATAAAGCCCAACAAGTAATATAAAGCAAACAAAGCAAACAATTTAAAGTGATCTAATTCCTAAGGGTACCCCTCTTTTATTAAGTCCCCAGCAGAGTCGCCAGTTATGTAACACGGTGGGAGAACTGACTTTAGTTAAATGTTGCGGATAGCAAGAGTCGCCACCGACTTTTATTTTATCCAAAGGAAAGGGCATAAAAGAACAGGAAAGACCTTAAAAGATTTTTGGGTTCGGGGGGTAGGTTATGTAAAGGGAAGGTGTTAGCACCCTTTACATCCATGGTTATCCATGGGCTCTTAGTTACTTAGCTCACTTTGAATTGTTTTGAGAAGTGTAGTGTGTGATTAAAAATTTTCTTAAGTACTTTATAATGATCCATGTACGGATATATATAAAGACTTTGCTTTGAAAATTGTTTGAAAAGGTGAAGTGTTTATGAAATGTTTTTGAATGAGTGAGCAAGTACTTAAGAGGAACCTACCCTAACTTGAATCTTTTATGTTCTTAAATGTTCTTTCAATGGTAAGACTATCCCTATTATTAAGGAATAGGTAGTCATTACCTTGGATGTTGTATGGGACAAGTGAAGGATCATTTGTGATTAGGCAACTGTGATGTGTATTAGCAATTCGAAGGGACTTATCATCTTTTATTCGAAGGGACAAGATCATTTACGAAGGGAACCATGAAGGGACTTGATCTTATAATTCTTTAGAGGGACTAGATGATATTAATAAGAGAAGGGACTTTGCTTTATACACCTTACTTGACCTTTTTGTTTAGGCAACATGAGAGGTATCCTTAAGAAGGTGAGATGGCGATCAAAGATCGACTTACGTGTGTGCGTGTACATATTCAAATAATTATCTTATAATTAGTGATTTAAATTCAATTTTAAAATACAAACATGTTTGCACTCCCTAATTTACTAACCATAGCAATTTAAATAAATAATAAAACAATAAAAATTACTACAACTATTACATAGCTTGCACAATTACATTATAATAAAACAATTTAAATAATAAGCATATAATAAATAAATAAAAGGTTAGTAATAATAAAAAATATATATATATATATATATATATATATATATATATATATATATATATATATATATATATATATATATATATAAAAGAAAAAAGGGGTTAGCATAATAATATAATATAGAAATCAAATTAAAAGTTCAAATTTAAATAAATAATCATTTTTTTAAAGAATTTTTAAGAAGAAGAATAAAAAATAATAATTATATACTAATAAACATGATTAATAGTTTAATAATTTAATTATATATACATATTAGAAATATTTATTAATTATAATGAAACAAACATATTAAAATAAGAAATTACAATTATAAAAGAAAATTAGGGTTTTGAAAATAAATTAGGGTTTATAAAAATATTAGGTTTTTTTTACTTCAATTTACATTATTAATTTAATACATAAATATATATATATATATATATATATATATATATATATATATATATATATATATATATATATATATATATATATATATATATATATATATATATATATATATATATATATATATATATATATATACACTATAATTTTATATACATAATAAATAAATAAAAACACTAATTTTTGAATTTTAGAAAATAATTTCAGAATTTTAGAAACTATAAAATATTTACATGTTATTTTATATATATATATATATATATATATATATATATATATATATATATATATATATATATATATATATATATATATATATATATATATGATTATTTTTTTTTATTTATAATAAAATAAACAAAACAAATCAAATAAGCAAAAAAAAAAAAAATTGGAACTTACCTGGGGCAGGGATTGAACCCACGTCCTAGGCTTCAACATCCTTAGACCAATAAGCCAGCCACTGGACCAGCTGCGCGCTGGTGATAGTACAACAGGTTCTATTCTTTTTATTTTTAACCTGCAAGAATTAATGAAAATAACCAAAAAACAAATGGCCTGGGGACGATTTGAACCCATGACCTTTCTTTTATCACACACGCGCGTTAGCCAACTGAGCCATCATGTTCTTTTGAAATAAATATCACAACAATATCATAAAATATAATATCAAATTTTGAAATAAGAATTTGGCGCGCTGGACTTCATCTTCTTCCTCCTGACTTGCGAATTTTGCTACGATTTTTGCTACAAGTTTTCCTGCGAATTTTCATTTGCAGCAAACCCTACGAAACTCAATCATCAACGAAACAACAAAATTTCATCAAATTAAGTTCACAAACATAATCCAAAGATCAATTAGAGTTGATCCATGGTCTTAGAATTTATTTATATCCCCTAAATCATGAAACCCTAAAACGGCCGAAGAACCCTAGCCATGGTGATTTCTCCATCTTGTACCTAAAATCAAATTAATTTATCCAGAAAGCATCCAAACATCATCATAAGCACAAACCAACAGTTAGTTTTTATTATCAATGTGTAAATCATTCAAATCGAAAAATTTTAAAACATGAACAATGTGCATTCGGTTAGCATGATATGTCATGATTTTGATGGAATGGAGGATTGGTTTCGACTCAGGGATATCCTAGGAACCTTCTTGTGTCTTTAAAATACCTTAGAACTCCTTGTAAGGATGAAACCGAAAATTGATTTTGGATGAATTTTTGTGAAGTTTGAAAGTGATATTAGAGGCTGCAAATTCGTCTCCAATGATTTGTTAAGTGTTCATTATATATGAGTGAGTGAATTAGGTCAAAGACTTCACCAATTTGATGGATATTTGGATCACATGAGATTGAAAAAGATTTGTTCTAAAAACTTGATTTATCTTGATCTAACATTGCTATGTTTGGATGATCTGATTTTAAATGGTACCAATCAAGTTTAAATGTTTTTTAAGACATTCTAGAAACCAAATCCTTTTCAAATATATGATTTTTATATTTTATTTCAAATTAAATTGTATTTTAATGAATAAAATTCAAATAAATATGAAATAAAAAATAAAAAATCATAAAATAGGTGGCTTGGGTCGTGCTTGATGATATTGTAAAGTTTGGATGGCAATTTGGTGGGCTCATTTAGCAAAAATTGGTTTTAAGGCCTTATTTGCTTCATAAACTTCCCAAAAATTTCCCAACTTTGCAAGGGCACAAATCCTTCAATTTTAATGCTATGAGGGTGTTCTTGGACATTTTAGAAAGCTTAAAGAGTTCTCTAACCAACCTCTTTGGTCTCATGTCCATATCTTTTAACATTCTCAAGTTATGCTCTTTTGAAGTTGTTGACTTTTTGTTGACTTTTAAAAGGACCTATAATGTCTTAGCTCATACCTTCCAAATGAAGCATTTTTGGGCTTGGCTTGTGAGACACAAAGTTGTAGAGAATTCAATTTAATTTAAAATGATATTTGGATGGAAATTTTTTGATGAAGCATGTGAAAGTTATGGCTGGTCAAAGTTCAGTTGACTTTTCCTATGAAAACCCTAATTTAGAAACTCCTGATTCTTGATGATCTGAAATCTCCTTGATGAATCATGATCAACCCTTGATCAAATGATGAATTTTAATTCATATACTTGATGTTGGCAAAAAATCATGAAGTTTGATTTTGGTTTGACCACAATTGACCTCAGTTTGACTTTTTAACTACTTTGACTGATTTTAACCTATCTGATCATCTGACTGAGCAAATCTTTTGGGAAAGTTTTGAAACTTGACATGGGGATTCTTGAACACATATAAGATGTTATGAAGCTCACTTGAAGTCTTGGAAGTCCATTTAGCCTGATTAAAGTCAAAACCCTAGTTTAGGATGCATTGCTTAGGAGGATGCATTGTCTGAGGGAATTGTCAAATTTTCTGACTAATTGTGAACTTTGTGAACCTTGTGAACCTCATGAGATGTCTTGTGAACCTTGTGAGCCTCTTAGTACACAATGTCTTGTCTTGTGAGGGCAAATTTTGGGGTGCAACACCATCCCACAGAATTTAGTGCATTACCTGTCCTGGCGTAACAGGTATATCCGAAGGAGACTCGTCTATCTCAGAGTTTGTTCTTGTATTGTTTGAGGACTCGTCTGTCCGGTTCCTGGCGTCACAGGATTGTTTGAAGAAGACTCATCCGTCTTGGCATTCTTACTCCAGATATCAGTTTCAACTTGGAAGAAGCTCGTCTTCTTCCTCTCCTTCTTATCCCCAGAGCGTCATCTGGTTGGGTTTATTTCCCAGTGTTGGCATTCTTCGTCAGAGTGCAAATTTCTGGTCTTCTTGGTATTCAACCACAGTTTATCTTGAACGGTCGATAGCCCGTACTATCGTCCTTTTCAGATTAACTGATGATTGAATAGGGGCAGCTGTAACACCCAAAATTTGCCCTTTTCATTTTAAGCATCATATCACATCATATTCATCATGAACATATCATTTTTTTTAGCATCATATCATGGAAAGATGAGGCATAACATCCTTCATGTCCTAGCATCAAGCATAATCTGTGGAGGTTTTTGAGGCACCACAAGCCATGACAAGGGTCCCAAGGGTTGTATACAAGTATTATGGCGAGTCTACACTCCATTTCCAAGTTCAAGTCCATTGGAAAAAGCTCAGAAGATTGCATGATCATCAGTTATCTCAGGACAAGGCAAAGCTCCTATACAAAGTACCCAAATTAGGGTTTGTGATTCAAGCACCAAGATCTCACAAATTTGGCCATTTCATTTGGGCAAAGTCTTCTATATGTTAAGAGGATCCTGGGTGTCAATTTTCATGAGAAAATTCCATGTGGAAGTCAGACAATGCCTCAGTTGATTGCAGATGAAGCAAAAAGTCAAATGTGCCCTTAAAAAGTCAACTGCTTGATTTCAAGGGGTCTAACCCAAATTTTTTGGCCAAAAGGGGTCCTTACAATGTTATAAGAGGTTTGGAATGCCTAAAGTTCAAGAATCATGGATATTTGAAGGGTTTTGCAAAAATGGCACAAAGTTGGTTTTTGAAGTTTTCCAAATTTGGCAACTTTTGCCCTAATTTTCAAATGGCCTTAACATGATAAAAAATTCTTCAAATGGACCAAAGTCAAACATGAAAGTTGAAGAGTAAGGGCTCCCATTTTCAAAAAGTACAAGTACATTTTCATAGGATTTGTGGTTTTGCCTATAGCCTCTTCGAAAAAGTGCTTGAAATTAGGGTAAAATCACATTTTTCATGCATGACCAAATGCAAGAAGCTTCAAAACTTGTTTTCATGACTTGGTATTGGTTCAATTGTGTTTCAAACTTAAAATACATTACATTGTGACCAATTTGCTCCAAAGAAATGCTCATTTTCGTGCCAAACAAGAAAATCACTCCAAATATGCAAAATTGGCCAAATCATGAAATAAGTGTGATGCTTGGATCTAAAGGCCAGGATTGATTACATTTTGATCAAGGGTGGTAAATGAATTGCACATGTGCTGAGAGGCCCAAGGAAGCATGAGCATAGCATGCTTATCTCACATGTTGCAAATTATGCAAATACACACTTTTCTCATGACTCACTCGTGCATTTGATTTCATTCTTTCAGCAAGGGTTTGTGAGCTCATACAAAAAGCAATTAGGGTTTAGCAAGCCAGATCTCTCTCTCATTCTCTCATTCTCAAACTTCTTGCAACTTTGCATTTTCTCTCATTTCTCTTCATTCAAGCACCCAATCTCCAAACCAATTGTGGATCTGTAATCTAGGCAAGCTCAAGATCATTAAGCAACCACTCATTGAAGCCATCTCTCAAGTTTAACAAGCTTGCCATTTTAGAGCAAGTGTGAAAGAAACCTCAGATCCAGCTTGTTTCAAGACCTTAGATGCATTTATTTTGCATCTAGGAAGTAAGATGAGTGCATTGCATCCATTCTTTGGTCTTATAGCTCACTGAACCAAGATCTTCACCTCAGGTATACCTTGAAACTTTGTGATCTGGAAATGGAATTAATGTGGTGTTTTGTGTTATTTGAAGTTCACTGATGATTCTGCAACTTTTAGATTTGAATTTGATGCATTGTAGCCTAAGTTATGTGGATTCAAAGTTTCATGGTGCAAGTTGTTTTGTTTCGATCCATTCATTTCATTGAGTTTTAGAGGATTTTGACCTCATTTTTGGAATCAGGGGGGTTATTTTAGTGGATCTGCACCTTTTTGTTCATTTATTTGGTGGTTTGTGTGATTGTCATGAGTTCCGGTGCCGGAGCCCTAGCTCCGGTCACCGGAAGCTGGATTCCGTTCATGTTAGGGTTTGTGTGGAGAAGATGAACCACAACCACTGGATCTGCTCATCCAGCGTCCCATATGCAACCACGTAGCCCTAGCCCTCTCCCCTCTCACGTGTTTCTTTCTTTTTCATTTTAATCACCATGTTTCGCATCCCACCGTAGCTTCCATGCGCTCACCAATCACCATTCAGCCTTCTGCCAGCTCATTTAATGAAGCGTTACCCACACGCGTTGGATGCATTTCCTGGTCCTGTATTTTTCCAGCCTTTTCCATAAATTCTCACCATAAGACCATATGCCTGCGCCAGAATTGGGCTTTTCAAGTGCTATTCGCACCCTAACCAACTAAGCCCATCTCATTTTTCAGTGTAAGCCTTACTATATACACCCCATTCCAATTCCATTTTATTTCTTTTTCTTTTTAATTTTCTTTTATTTGAGTTTAGTTTCCATTTAATTAAAATAGTTCCCTTCATCCAAAAAATCCCAAAAAAATCATGAATTTTATTTTGAGTCTCTTCTATTTTCTCATATTTTTATTTTATTTTTTTCCATTTCCACGTGTCAGATTTAATTCATTGTTTCACTTAGCTTCTTTTGAATCCTCTTTTGACCACATTGCCTTGTTCATTTTCCATACACCTCAATATTATGAATTTTGATCCCATTCTTTTTGCTCTGGATTCTTAAGACATTTTATTTACTATGTGATTTTTCTCTGGATTTTTAGAATTTTATTTCTTGAGTCTTGATCCTGTGACTTGTGATGGAAGTTTGTAACCCTAGCTTGTGTTCTTGCCTCCATTTTACCTAGTTTACTTCTGAATTATTTCAAATCCTTTTGGCTCATTGTTACATTATGTTTGAAGATCATTTGGTTTCAATTGTGGAAGTTTTAGATGCTTGGTTGATTTGTTTTGAATTTTACTTTGAACCTTGTCCCATTTTGCTTCCTTTGAACCTTTAGGTCTCATATAAGCTTAGAAGGGCACTTGTGCCAACTTCTTCTTCTCATTTGGGGTTCTTTTGGGGTATGTATACCTTCCTGGTCCTAGATTATGGTTTGAGTCTTAGAAATTTTTGTGTCTTGCTTCTTTTTAAGTCTTTTCTTTCCTTAAGTGTTTTCATCTTTCTTCCTCACTTCTTTTACTCTCATTTTGTATTTGTTTGGTCTTGTACCTTTCTTCTCTTCATCTTGATGGCTTCTTAAGCCCTTATTCATCTTGTTTTGGTTCTGGTTTTGAGCATTGTGTTCATATCTTGTGCCTTTTGCTTTGCATCTTTCATAAGTGTGCATTTGTTTTCATATGTGTTCATGTTGCATCATTTTTGTCTTATAAGCTTCATGTATCATTCCTTTGAGTTGCATTTTCATTGTGCACTTGGTCATATCATTTCACTTCTGATTTTGTGATGTTATCATGTTATCTTTCTCACTATGTTTCATTTGTATGCTTATTACTAACCTTGCAGGGACTATGGTAAGTGTGAGATGTGGGAATTGAGTTCCACATCTCCAAATCTCATCTTCTCCTCTTATGTTTATTTGTACTAACTCTTTTGTTGGGATTAGGCCTTTCTCATCCTTTCTTTTATCTTCTTCTTCTCTTCTTCTTTCCTTCTTCATTAGGATAGAAACCTCACTAACCCTTAGGACATCCATGCATGTTAACACTTAGGATTATTTAGTCCCCTTTAGAATTTTTCCTTTGTGATCCTTTTGGTTCTTCTTCTCTTCTCACCTCATAACCATAAAAAACACTTTAATAAGTTTGAAGTGATGTCTTGATCCATAGCCTTATCCCATGAGGTATGCTTGTAGTCTTCCCATCTTGGGATAATACAAGTTTATCTTGTGATGCACAAGTCTGATCAAGATATCTTCTTCATAAAGAAAAGCATAAAAAACACTTATTCATCTGTAAATAACCAAAAACACTTAATAATTCAACAAGTTAGTGAGCTTAGACCCTAATCTTTGGGTTCAAGTTTTGGGGATCTTCTCCTTACTTGAGTGTGCTTGTTCTATTGTTCCATCTTGGAATGTAGTGACAAGTGCACATTCCATGGAAAAGAGCTTGAGTTCACTTCCTTGTGACACACTCCTAAAAGCCTCTAAAAAACGCTAAACAAACAATAAGCGTCTTTCCTTCGGGAATTCTTTTCTCATCTCCTTCGCTCCGTACGCGAACTTGCTCCTACTTGTCATTTTGCAAGACGGTTACGCACTCGTCGTCCGAGTCTGCAACACCTGAGCAATGGCATAGGCAGTTCAAGCCTTAATTCACAAGCAATTTCCTTGTTACCCCTAGTTAGGGGAACTACGGCGTCTCTGATCCTCATTATTCTGATGAGGTACGTAGGCGGCGGGGTAGGGCCCGTTCGAGCACAATCTTTATTTTCCCTACATTTTTCTTTTCTCTTCTTATTCAGTTCTTTTCTTAGTTTCTTTTCCAGTTCATTGTCTTTTCTTTTGCTGCAATTTTCATACCCTCACCCTTTGAGATAGTTTCTTTTGCAAGCGTAGATCCCGTCGGGTACGGCGGACGATCTGGGTGCTAATACCTTCCCAGGTCGTAACCGACTCCCGAACTCAGTCTCTTTGGTTCGTAGGACCTGTGTCCTTCCTCTTCTTTCTTCTGGTTTGTGCAACATTACCATTCCCTTTCTTCGGGATAAAAATGCCTGGCTGGTGACTCTACCTCTTTCCGCGCCACTTTCGCGTTTGTACCAGGATGGAAATCCAGGGAGCGACACCCATAGTTCATACATTCTGGTCATGGTCTTAGAATTCATTTAAATGAAGTAAATGGCAAAACCCCAACTTAAAGGTTCAAACCCTAATCATGGTCATTCACGCATTTGGTCACGAACCTGCAATTTTTTTATCCAGAAACAATCTACACACTATCACAAACAATATTACAAAGTCAAAAAACAACAATACTACATGAATTTAGTGAATCGAAAATTTGAAAACTCAAGAAAATATTGATTCGGTTTGTATGATTCATGGAGTTCTGAATGTAATAGATGATCAGGAATGACTCAAGGATGTTCAATGAACATGTTTCAACCTTCAAAACTCTTTGGAATGACCTCTAGCAAGGAATCCGAATGTGACTTTTCTTGAAAATTTTTTTTAGTTTGATTGTTGTTCTTGGCTGCCAATTTTTCGTCCCTTTGTGTTTGTATGAGTTGTACATATATAGTATGACCTGACTAGGTCAAAAAATCAGATCATACTTTGGATTTTTGGATCAATTGAGATTGAAAAAGATATGCTTCCAAATATTGAATTTTTTTAATATATCCTTGCTATTTTTGGTTGATCTAATTTTCCATGATCTCAATCACTTTAAATTGATCTTTATGACTTTCTAGAACCAAAATCTTATCAAATATTGCAACTTTTATATTTTATTTTGATTTAAAATGATTTTTAATGTATAAAATCATAATAAATAAAATAAAATGAATAAAAATTTGAATAAGTGATTTTTAATTCGTGCATGATGTCATGGAAGTGTTTGGGTCACAAAAATGCAAGCCCATTTGGAGAAATTTGGTTCTAAGGTCCTATTTGCTTCATAAACCTCTCAAAAATTTCCCAACTTTGCAAAGGCACAAATACCTCAATTTTAATGCTATGAAAGTGTTCTTGGACATTTTAGAAATCTTAGAGAGTCCTCTAACCAACATCTTTGGTCTCATGTCCATATCTTTTACCATTTTCAAGTTATGCTCTTTGGAAGATGTTGACTTTTGAAATGACCTATAATGTCTTAGCTCATACCTTCCAAATGAAGCATTTTTGGGCTTGGCTTGTGAGACACAAAGTTGTAGAGAATTCAATTTCCTTCAAAATGAGCTTTGGATGGAAATGTTTTGATGAAGCATGTGAAATTTATGGCTGGTAAAAGTTCAGTTGACTTTTCCTGTGAAAACCCTAATTTAGAAACTCCTGATTCTTGATGATCTGAAATCTCCTTGATGAATCATGATCAACCCTTGATAAAATGATGAATTTTAATTCATATACTTGATGTTGGAAAAATATCATGAAGTTTGACTTTGGTTTGACCATAGTTGACCTCAGTTTGACTTTTTAACTACTTTGACTGATTTTAGCCTATCTGATCATCTGACTGAGCAAACCTTTTGGGAAAGCCTTGAAACTTGACATGGGGATTCTTGAACACATTTAGGATGATATGAAGCTCACTTTAAGCCTTGGAAGACCATTTAGACTGATGGAAGTCAAAACCCTAGTTTAAGATGCATTGCTTAGGATAATGCATTGTCTGAGGGAGTTGTCAAACTTTCTGACTAATTGTGAACCATGTGAACCTTATGAACCTCTTGAGATACCCTGTGAACCTTGTGAACCTTGTGAACCTCTTGGGATACTTTAGTACACAATGCATTGTCTAGGTGAGGGAAAATTTTGGGGTACAACAGCCTATGAAGTAGGAGTTTTCATTCTCACGCAAATTAAAACCCTTATTCATAACCTGGGGCAGGGTAGTTACTTGGTTAACTCAACTATGCCAATTGTGTGTGTTGTACACAAATAATGATGGTTACATGTATTCACTAAAGTCTACAAGTCAATATCTAGAAAAAGAAAAGCTCACTAAGTCAAAACCTATGAAGGAGACTTAGTAAAAAATTAAGACATCCCGTTGACTATAACCTTGAAATAAACAGTCCAGGAAAAAAGAAGGGATAGTAAAGTCAAAAGAGAAAAAAGAGGTCATTATAAATCCTCAACAAAGAAAGATGACTGAATGATCAAAATTTTATTTTTCTGAACCATCACAAATGTCGGTGTTACAATTCCAAACTCCTCTAGAGCTTCAATGCATAAGTTATCCGAACATAAGACTGAAGAACATCACGGAGATTGGGTTGGGTACAAATAAAATTTGAGCCTTTATCCTTTGTTTCTTAAACCGTGAACCAGGCCACGTTATAACCCTTTAAAATTCCTAACTGAATCATGGTTAGTTTGAAAGCGTATTGCCACAAAAAGGTATCCTGACTCCTTTAAGGCTTATTATAAAAATTGAGTTAATACCACAGTTTTCATAAATATTGTTTTACTAAAATAACTCTTTTTCAAAACTTCAAGACAGACATAAGCATTGTTTTTGAATATCATTGTTTGAATATAGCTGAGTGTTTGGCAAACAGAGAAACTTATAGGATGAATGTTCAATAAACCAAAGTCCTTCCGATAAATAAAGTTGCTTCCTGGATCAAAGCTCATGTATACAAAGGGGCATAGTCATTATCTCCCAATCAAGGGGGCATGTCATGATACTTCCTAACTTATTTGGGGAAATCAAGTCAAGATTCAACTATACTTAAGTAGACAGGGACAGGTCTCCTCATCTATCTGAATTACCAAAGGTAACATTATAGAGTTCACGATGCCAGGGGCATATTATTGTGGGGCATTCTGCTTATTTCTCTTGAGGTAACTCCTTTCAGATATTTCATTATGTTACAATTCATCCTCGACCAAGGGGAAACTCTCTCTTTCCAAATCAAATATCCGGAGTGTATATGGTCCATCTCATTACCTTGATATTGGATTCTCAGCAGAAGCCATTATGGAAATTAACTGTCTACGCCAGTAGTATTAGATGGTGTCAGTATCATGTCTTCGGATCCAGCCGTGAGAATTTCTGGAAAATTATTCAGGAAAGTTAAGAACCTCAGAAGCTCTAAATCCAATTGGTTATACACTCTCAAAGTTGAAACGATTCTGTTTTCGAGTTCAGCTTTACTTTTCCCTCTTTATTCAGGTTTACTTTTCCCCTTTTACTAAAGCGAGAAATGTTCGTTGGTTATGTTTGAATATATGCCTTTGAATATGATTGATGTTTACCAGAAATGCATAGAATACAATAATAGCATTTACTAAGAACGAACAGAGGTAGGAATTCAACGTATCTTCGCCGGTCATCCCCACAGATTAATCTTTACGGTTATTCTTACAGAGTACTTCAAGTAATATCTTATACTTCCAACTCGACGAAATCTTCAAGCAGTTTCATATCCTCCGAGGAATTGATACTTAACTGCTAGGTCTCCCGGATCTATGTCAATCTCATTTATCCTCAGTCGGATATCCAGGAACTAAATCCTTCAATAAGAAGTACGAAGAACGAAAAACGGGAGGTTCTAAGTACAATGTTCTTAAATAAGATTGGAATAAAGTCTTCATATGCCTCAACAATAAATCGGGGTTTATTTTCCCCAGTCAGTAGTTGTTCTACGAAGCTATTCATGCGCTTCAGCTACATAATTCATACATACATCATAATTCATACATATCATATCATATCATATCATATCATATGCATTCTCATAAAATATTATCTTGCAGAATGTTATATACATCATGATATTGGCACCGAACTAACCTTGTTTTTCAGGTTAATTCTCCAGCAGACAAACTTCATCAGTAACTTATATTTTGGGACGTTGTTTATTCTTCCCAAAGGCTATTTTGAGACGTCGATTATCTTCTCAAAAGCCATTTTGTTACCTTGGGCCGTTATTTATTCTTCCCGAAGGTTATCTCATTTTGGGACATCGTTTATTCTTCCCAAAGGCTATTTTGAGACGTCGTTTATTCTTCTCAAAAGCCATTTTGTTACCTTGGGCCGTCGTTTATTCTTCCCGAAGGTTATCTCATTTTGGGACGTCGTTTATTCTTCCCAAAGACTATTTTGAGACGTCGCTTTTTCTTCTCAAAAGCCATTTTATTACCTTGGGTCGTCGTTTATTCTTCCCGAAGGTTATCTCATTTTGGGACGTCGTTTATTCTTCCCAAAGGTTATTTTGAGACGTCGTTTATTCTTCTCAAAATCCATTTTGTTACCTTGGGTCGTCGTTTATTCTTCCTGAAGGTTATCTCATTTTGGGACGTCGTTTATTCTTCCCAAAGGTTATTTTGAGACGTCATTTATTCTTCTCAAAAGCCATTTTGTTACCTTGGGCCGTCGTTTATTCTTCCCGAAGGTTATCTCATTTTGGGACGTCGTTTATTATTCCCAAAGGTTATTTTGAGACGTCGTTTATTCTTCTCAAAAGCCATTTTTGTTACCTTGGGCCATCGTTTATTCTTCCTGAAGGTTATCTCATTATTTTGGGACGTCGTTTATTCTTCCCAAAGGCTATTTTGAGACGTCGTTTATTCTTCTCAAAAGCCATTTTTGTTACCTTGGGCCGTCGTTTATTCTTCCCGAAGGTTATCTCATTATTTTGGGACGTCGTTTATTCTTCCCAAAGGCTATTTTGAGACGTCGTTTATTCTTCTCAAAAGCCATATTATTACCTTGGGCCATTGTTTATCCATCCAAAAGCTAGATCTTCATATTGGGGATTACTTTCCACTCAAAGAAATATATCTGAAGAATTTTTCTCCGAATGGCATCTTTAAGCCCATTCAAGCATCACAACAAACCAACAATATCATTCTATGCACCGGCGAGTGCAAATTTTTGGGCTTTAGTGTTCAATCCTCTTCAACCTTGAAGTCACGAATGGCGTACATGCCAATCTAACTCCTCAGATTTCAGAAAATTGAACAGGGGCAGCTGTTGTACCCAAAAAATTGCCATCCCACAATTAAGACAATATCTCTCAAGACTTCAAAATGATCATAAGGTTCTCAAGACTCCCAATTGATCAAGAAGTGTAGAAGTTTCCCCAGACAATGCCTCCTCCTAAGCAAAGGGTTCAAAACTAAGGTTTTGGGTTTTCTCAGGTTAAAATGACTTTCAAGGCTTCAAGTGAGCTTAATAGCATCCCATATTAATTCAAGAATCCCTATGTCAAGTTTCAAATCTTTCCCAAAGAGCTTGCCCAGTCAGATGATCAGATATGCAAAAATCAGTCAAAGTAGTTAAAAAGTCAAACTGAGGTCGACTGTGGTCAAATAAAAGTCAAACTTCAAGATTTTTTGCCAACATCAAGATTATGAAGTAAAATTCATCATTTGATCAAGGGTTGATCATGATTCATCAAGAAAGTTTCAGATCATCAAGAATCAGGAGTTTCTAAATTAGGGTTTTCTTAGGAAAAGTCAACTGAACTTTGACCAACCATAACTTTCACATGCTTCATCAAAAATTTCCCATTCAAAGCTCATTTTGAAGGAAATTTAATTCTCTACAACTTTGTGTCTCAAAAGCCAAGCCTAAAAATGCTTCATTTGGAAGGTATGAGCTAAAACATTATAGGTCATTTCAAAAGTCAACAAAAAGTCAACTTTTTCCAAAGGGCATAATTTAAAAATGATAAAATATATAGACATGAGACCAAATAGGTTTGTTATAGGAGTATTTAAGCTTTCCAAAATGTCCAAGAACACTTTCATATCCTTAAAATTGAGGGATTTATGCTTTGTCAAAGTTGGGAGATTTTCAAGGGGTGTATGAAGAAAATAAGGTCTTAAATCCAATTTTTTCCAAATGGGCCTATCATATTGCAACCCAATCTTAACAATAACATCAAGCACGACCCAATTCAAATAATTTCTGATTTTTATAATTTATTTATTATTTATTTGGATTTTATTCATTAAAATTCATTTTAAATCAAAATAAAATATAAAAAATACAAATATTTGATTTGATCCTTCTTCTAGAAACTCTTAAAGATCATTTAAAATTGATTGAGAATTCCAATTTCATGCAAAAGCATTATGGCATGAATATATTTGATTTTTTGACCAAATTGGCAAGGAGCTTTCTTCACACTCAAGAAACCACAAAAGCCCAATAATCCACAACTATTTTGACCTAATTCTTTTCCCTACATATACACAAACCAAAACATATTCAAGGGGACGATTTTGGAGGTCAAAGGTATAGGATTCTAACTTCAAAAATTTGTCAAAAATCATACATTTGGTTTTGGAGTCTTGGACGCTTTAGAGGCAAAATAAAGGTTACAACCTCTTCCTGGATGACCAATGAACGAATCCTGATCATTTGCATCATCAAAAGCATCTCCATTTACATAAACTGAATTGAAGTTCTTGATTTTTGCATTTTTTCGGTTTCTATGATTCAATATAGATAAATTGTTTTTAATGCATCAAGATTGTTCAAAATACATCATAGATTGTTTCTGGATGTTTGGTTTGGAGTTTCGTTGCAGGAACCGCCATCTACCATGATTAGGGTTTGTGAAGTGAAATTGGGGATTCTTGATTCGTAGACCTTCAAAGCTTTTTGATGGCATTTTTGGGTCCTACAGGATTTAAGCATCAATTTTATGCATGAATTTTGGACTAATCGTATTTGTGGCGTATTGTATAGGAACGCATGTCTATAGCTACACCAAGAAAACCATAACTAATGGTGTTATAAAAACCGTGGCTAAAAGTCAGGTCTAGAGGAAGAAGACGACTTGGCCTCCGCGCGAAAAGTCAAATTTCAAATTTTTGTTTTATTTTTTAATTAATTGGCGTGATATTTTTAACACATTTGAAGCATATGCCCTGGTGGTAGTAAGCATATGTTGTAAGCGTGAGGGTGTGGGTTCGACTCCACCCCTCAGCATGTTTCTTTTTTTTTTAATTTGGTTTGTTCAGTGATCTTATCATATAATGTTTGTCTCCCATTCATGATCACCAGACGCGCAATGGTTCAGTGGTGGAGAAATAGGTCCAAAGTCCTGAGGGCGTGGGTTCGATCTCTACCTCAGGCATTTTTTTTATATTTGGTTTTATATTATAAATTTATTTTATATATAATTGTTTTCTAATATTGTTACCTACGTGCAGGTGTCCTAGTGGCTAGGGATGAAGCTGGGAAAGGCAGGGTCCAGGGTTCAAACCTCCTCACCAACATTTTGGTTATTTCTACCCTATTTTATTTTTATTTTCATATTATATATTGTTTTTATTTATTAACTTTTTTTAAAACTTTTTTTCTAAAATATTTTCTAAAAGACTTTTTTCTTTCTAAAAAAAAACCCTTTGCCCATGATAACCTTTTTTTTATTATTTTTAGTTTATTTCTTTTTAGATTAGTTTTTTTAATTAAAATTATTAAGATTGAATATCTTTAATTTTAATTTAACATTTAATAAATCTTAATTTTACACATAAACCTTAACGTTTTTTTTCTCAAACTTTAAAACCATACTTTCTATAAACCCTTAAAAAACCTTTTTTTTTAATCAAACCTAATTTTCAAACCTTGATTTTATTTCTACCCTCATTTATTTTTATGTTATTATTGCCCTGAAAATTTTATTGTTGTTTATTTTTTCTCACCATTTATAATTATGTAACTGCCCCAAAGCGTTGTAATAATTAGGATTTTTAAATTTTTGCCATTTTAATTTCTGTTATTTAAATTCCTGCCATTGATCCTATTGTATGGTTAGTAAACTTAAGGCGTGAAAACCTAATTGAATTAATCTGGACATAGATCACTAAATAATAAGATAAATATCTGAATATAAACACTCACACACGTAAGTCGATCTAAGGTTGCCATCTATAATCCCTAGGGTATCCCTCTTGGTTCCTCCTTTAAATGGTCAAGTCTCTCAAATATAGGGGTGTCTTAAGCAAAATCCCTTCACATATAAATCATCAAGTCCCTACAGATTTAAAAGATCAAGTCCCTTCGAGGTTGCCTACGAAATAATGATCTTGTCCCTTCGAATAAATGATGATAGTCCCTACGAATTGCTAAAGACACCCCTTAAGTTGCCTTCATTGACCATACAATGACCCTACGCCCGTCCCTTACAAATCCAAGGTAATGACTACCTATTCCTTAATAATAGGGATAGTCTTACCCTTGAAAGAACATACAAGAACATGAAAGACTTAGTATAGGGTAGGTACCTCTAAGTTACTTGCTCACATTTCAAAAAAATACTTTTCACACCTCACTATTTTAGAACATTTTCAAACAAGGCTTTGTATACATCCATACGAGGATCATTACAAAGTACTTAGAAAATTTCTAATCACACACTACACGTTTCAAAAACAATTAAAGTGAGCTAAGTAACTAAGAGCCCATGGATAACCATGGATATAAAGGATGCTAACACCTTCCCTTTATAAAACCTACCCCCGAACTCAAGTCTTTTAAAAAATAGGCATTTCCTATTCTTTTATTTCCTTTCCACTTGGATAACATAAAAGTCGGTGGCGACTCTTGCTATCCGCAACATTTATAGAAAGTCAGTTCTCCCACCGTGTTACAACCGGGGAGACAAGGTTTAGAGTAATACATTAGGATGTTGTATTTAGTAAGGGATCAATTCGGAAAGTGTTGAATTATCCAAGGAATGTTATGAGGCATAATACCAGAGGAAGAATAAGTTTTACTTAGTAACATGAGTTGTATTTGGAATGAATCAGATGAAGTTGCATTAAGTGTTAGAGTAAGCACCTTTTATTTGGGAGAACTCTAGTAAGACAAATTATGTTTGGGTATGAGAGGATTATCGCAAAGTGTGAAGTGAACAAGGTATGGAAACAATAATAGTAGTGCATTATGAGAAAGTGATAACAGAAAGTATTTTTGGACGAATGTACTATGGAGTTGTTAAGATGTTATTGAAACTAAATCTAAGGAAGTGTAAGCAATAATGATTCGCCCATTAGGACTCTGGTAGTGTGATTACTATATGCGTAGAATCTTCTATAAGTATGGTTGTAACTTTTGGACGTGATTGGAATAAGTTTGGGAGGTTTAGGTAGCAATGAAAACCTGTAATAGTCTGTATTTTAATAAAATGTTCTAGATAATATTAATTGAGATTAATAGGGTTCCGTTGTGCTCTAAGAGTTGCAGTTTAAATAATTAGATCAACCGATGAACTTAAATTAATTAATCAAGTATTATCTGACTCACAAGTTTTATTAAATAGTCGACTCAAAGACATTTTTGGATACTCTCAATTTGGACCCGTTAACTTACTAACTAATAGTTATATTAGTATAACTATTGTTGTTTGGTTTTAAAAAAAAATAAAACAAGGATTTGTTATAATATAAAGAGGGAAAAGAAGAGAAAGTTGGTAAGAAGAAAGAAAAAGGAAAGAAAGGAAGAAAGGGAAGAGAAGAGAAAGAAGAAGGAAAACCTAAGAAGAGGGGAAAGCATGGATCATCACCATTCTCCATCAATCTTCACCAAACGCCTCTTCATTGTCAAGGTGGGTTCTAGTTAGAAACCTTTTCTTTTAGAAATTCTTGATTTTAAGAGTTAGGTTAAGTTTTGAGGAAATGATAAAATTGATAAATCGAAAGTTTAAACGGTTAGAACTTGTTAAAAATGAAGTATATTGGTTGTTATATGCATATAATCATGTTTTGTTGATGATTTAACTGGTTGGTGATGTTTAAATGAAATTTTGGAGTTTAGAAGTGATTTATCAGGTTTTATAATAGGTACAATCGATTACAACAGAGTACAAATCGATTGCACCATAGTCTAAAAACATTTTTTGAAAATCTGGAACTGTGCAATCGATTGCGTGCAATCGATTGCACCATGTAGTTTTTTTCAAAAATGAAATTGAAACAGACGTATCTTTTTAACTGTAACTCTGATTTGACCCCCGTTCAAAGCATTAGAAAGATATTTCAATGCTCTATTTGATGGAAGGAAGAAATATTGTTTTATATGTGAAATTAATTAATTTGTGAGATTAATTAATTTGTGAAATTAATTAATTTGTGAGATTAATGGAAAGAATGTCAATCTCATATCTTTTGCCTCGGGTGTCCGTTTTAGCTGTTCCATATATCAAATTGAAGCTAATAATATGTTCTATCTTATGAGACCGAGAAATATTATTTCGAGCCTACTTTTACTCGACTTTTCCAATTAACCCTAATTATGTAAAGTTAAGAGATTGGGGTATTAATCTAGTGTGGAATATGTGTTAACCATGAGAATAGTATGGAAGTAGAGACAATGAGACTATGGTGATAATTGAACTAAAATGTTAGAATTATGTAATTGAAATCTATATAATTTAAAGGTATCAAGATTAGTGAAAGAGTGAGGAAACTTTACCTTAAACCAATTGAATGGCCTAGTATGACGACTAGGGTTTATGAGATGGTATAACTTGAGAGGTAAGTAGAATTACCCTAGGTTGATACAAAATATTCTAGGGACGTAACAATGCTTAGACGTTGATACTCGAATAGTTTCCTCGGGCTAGGTAGTTGTGATATGGTAGAGGTTTTGTTCCCATCGCGTTGTAATTCTAATTTAGTTATATCTGGCTCGTGTCGAGGTCCACGAGGCGGGACGGCCAGAGAGATATAATTAACCCATGGATTCGAATCCCTTAGTGGATGACCGTGACCCGTGCTCGTCCGGGTGTGGCTGGGCGGGGAAAGTATCCATTAGGATAAGTAATGAGTGACCCGTGCTCATCCTTTTGTGGATGGGCGTGGAAAGTTACTTTGTGGCGAGGTACCGTGACCCGTGCTCGTCCTTGTGTGGCTGGGCAAGGAAAGTACCTTAGGTAGATAATGAGTGACCCGTGCTCTTCCTTGTGTGGTTGGGTGGGGAAAGTTATCTATAGGTAGATAATGAGTGACACGTGCTCGTCCTTGTGTAGCTGGGCAGGGAAAGTTATCTACACGTTAAGGATCGAGTGACATGTGCTCGTCTTCTATAGCTATGGTTGGGCGGGGAAAGATGCATCTAAGAACCTTGTGTGTGCTCCGTTGTTACATCGTTGTCTCTAGTTGTTATGTGAACACGAAGTCTAGGTTTGTTCCCCGACTTGAGTATTGATAGAATTGAACCCTTAGAGCCGAGAGAACTCTAAGATAGGGAACCCACTGAGATGTTGATATCTCACCCCACTATTGTTGTTGCTTTTCAGGTTTCTTTTGCAGGTTGATTTGCAAGTGGAGCTATGCTCGGGATGTTTCAAGAGAAGCATAGATTTTAGTCTCCCGCTGTGTATTTCTGTTTCTTTGTACAATATGGATATTGTATTGATCTTAGTATTTTATTTTAGTATAATTTCCATGTCTTGTACCATAGTTTGTATTCTTTTAGATTTGGTCAAGAATGTGAATTATACTATTAAGCATTTATGATGGTGTCAGTACCAAAATAACACTTGTATGATATTATTCTAGATATATATTATATGGGCGTTACAGTTGGTATCAGAGCAGGTCATATCCTCGACCTAGCCTTGAAACATCATAAGTAAATCTTTCTTGCCTCTTAAGTGTGTCTTGCCGGCATGGTTCTTAATATCATACTATGTAGTATTTGGTCTGATCAACCTAAGGTTATGTATGTGATAGGTATAATCATGGTTGTGCGACCATGAGGACTCTGAAGTGTTGTCGTAACTTGTGCCGTGGGAGTAGACCCAAACCAAGAGTTAGCAGAAGGAGCTTTGGTCAGCTCAGTTGGAGTCTTCATAAGAGTTTTACTTCCTGTAACATGGAGTTGCAGAGTAGTGTGTTGTTCGAGGAATACTTTGGAATGGATAGAGTCTGAAAGGTACGGATATCTACAGGATGAATGGTCAGTGTATCAAGGAATAAGTAAAGACATTGGTGGATCAGTATTGGTCAATGGTACGGACAAGAGTTATGAGAAATATCATTCTACTAAAAGAGAGGATGCTTTGTGGAAAGTGTGACGTAAGGTTCGGGAATGAGCAAATTGTTAGTGTTTCAGTTCTGAGGTCGCGGTGACATCTTAGATGAGCGAGAGTACTTCAAGAAATGTATTCGGATAATACCTCACAGATGGATAGAAGTTACCTATTAAGAATGTACATTTCTTTTGAGAACCTAAAGTCGTGGTGAAGCATGAAGAGAATTACAAGGATGTGATTACACGTTTCAAGTTTGACAAGCATACCCAAGACGAAGAATAGAAGATTGGAGTTGTATATCCGGTTGTGACCGAGGAGACAAGTTTAGAGTAATACATCAAGATGTTATATTTAGTAAGGAATCAATTCGGAAATGTTGAATTTCCTAAGGAATGGTATAAGGTATAGTGTCGAAGAGAGAACAAGCTTTATTTTAGCAACACGAGGTGTATTTGGTAGGGACTTGATAAAGTTGTGATAAGTAATAGAGTGAGCACCTTGGATTCGGGAGAATTCTAGTAAGATGAATTATGTTTGGGTATGAGAGGATTATTGCAGAGCATGAAGTGAACACGATATGGAAACAGTAATAACAGTGCATTATGAGATTGCGACTACAGAAGGTATGTTTGACGAAGGCACTATAGAGTTATTAAGTTGGTATTGAAACTAAAGTTAAGGAAGTGTAATCAACGACGGTTCTCCAATTAGGACTCTGGTAGTGTGATTACTATAAGCGTAGAATCATTTGTTAGTATGGTTGTAACTTTGCGACGTGATTGGAATAAGTTTGGGAGGTTTAGGTAACAATGAGAACCAGAATTGTGCTTCTGTGTTTGAAGTGATCAGATTACCCTCTGGGTAGTACCCGGTTGCAGAATTGTGTTTCTAAATATCTTTTAGCTTCTAGAAGTTACGCTTTGCACGGAGTGTTTGGATACCCTTCTGGTAGCTACCAGTTATTATTGATAAGTTTTGGAAAATTGGATTTTTAAGATTCTTGCATTTGGACTCGAGTGCCCGATCGATTCGTTTTTGGTACCGATAGGAAGCAGTGGAGACATTCTAGGCAATGATTAGTAGAGGGTAAGGAAACCCAGGTTAATATGTAAGCAGAGATATCGAAGGTCCTTCAGAGGAGTGCATTACCTCAGTTTTCAGGTGTAAGGAAAGACCCCGGTGTTTGTAAACGATCTGGATATTTAGAATATACCTCTAGTGGGATTAAGAATGTAGTTGTTTTAATTCTTGCCAAGGAATTCAAGAGAGAGGACAACATTGTGTACTAAGAAGTGAGATGTCCATTGTTTTGTTTACCCGACAGAGATTGTGTGTTGGATTTGCTTATGGACGAACCAAGTGTTAGCTTGTGGCTAAAACCCTTTTTTGTACCATCATCGTTGTTTTCCTTCTAACATTGTTGTAGGAGTGGATATCTTTAATTTTAATTTATTAAGATTGAATATCTTTAATTTTAATTTAATATTTAATAAATCTTAATTTTACACATAAACCTTAACGTTTTTTTTCTCAAACTTTAAAACCATACTTTCTATAAACCTTTAAAAAACCTTATTTTTTTAATCAAACCTAATTTTCAAACCTTGATTTTATTTCTACCCTCATTTATTTTTATGTTATTATTGCCCTGAAAATTTTATTGTTGTTTATTTTTTCTCACCATTTATAATTATGTAACTACCCCAAAGCATTGTAATAATTAGGATTTTTAAATTTTTGCCATTTTAATTTCTGTTATTTAAATTCCTGTCATTGATCATATTGTACTGTTAGTAAACTTAAGGCGTGAAAACCTAATTGAATTAATCTGGACATAGATCACTAAATAATAAGATAAATATCTGAATATAAACACTCACACACGTAAGTCGATCTAAGATCGCCATCTACAATCCCTAGGGTATCCCTCTTGGTTCCTCCTTTAAATGGTCAAGTCTCTCAAATATAGGGGTGTCTTAAGCAAAATCCCTTCACATATAAATCATCAAGTCCCTACAGATTTAAAAGATCAAGTCCCTTCGAGGTTGCCTACGAAATAATGATCTTGTCCCTTCGAATAAATGATGATAGTCCCTACGAATTGCTAAAGACACCCCTTAAGTTGCCTTCATTGACCATACGATGACCCTACGCCCGTCCCTTAACAAATCCAAGGTAATGACTACCTATTACTTAATGATATGGATAGTCTTACCCTTTAAAGAACATACAAGAACATGAAAGACTTAGTATAGGGTAAGTTACTTGCTCACATTTCAAAAAAATACTTTTCACACCTCACTATTTTCAAACATTTTCAAACAAGGCTTTGTATACATCCATACGAGGATCATTACAAAGTACTTAGAAAATTTCTAATCACACACTACACTTTTCAAAAAAAATTAAAGTGAGCTAAGTAACTAAGAGCCCATGGATAACCATGGATATAAAGGATGCTAACACCTTCCCTTTATAAAACCTACCCCCGAACTCAAGTCTTTTAAAAAATAGGTCTTTCCTGTTCTTTTATGTCCTTTCCACTTGGATAAAATAAAAGTCGGTGGCGACTCTTGCTATCCGCAACATTTATAGAAAGTCAGTTCTCCCACCGTGTTACAACCGGGGAGACAAGGTTCAGAGTAATACATTAGGATGTTGTATTTAGTAAGGGATCAATTCGGAAAGTGTTGAATTTTCCAAGGAATGGTATGAGGCATAATACCGGAGGAAGAATAAGTTTTACTTAGTAACTTGAGTTGTATTTGGAATGAATCAGATGAAGTTGCATTAAGTGTTAGAGTAAGCACCTTTTATTTGGGAGAACTCTAGTGAGACAAATTATGTTTGGGTATGAGAGGATTACCGCAGAGCGTGAAGTGAACAAGGTATGGAAACAGTAATAGCAGTGCAATATGAGAAAGTGATAACAGAAAGTATTTTTGGACGAATGTACTATGGAGTTGTTAAGATGTTATTGAAACTAAAGCTAAGGAAGTGTAAGCAATAATGATTCGCCCATTAGGACTCTGGTAGTGTGATTACTATATGGATAGAATCGTCTATAAGTATGGTTGTAACTTTTGGACGTGATTGGAATAAGTTTTGGAGGTTTAGGTATCAATGAAAACCTGTAATAGTCCGTATTTTAATAAAATGTTCTAGATAATATTAATTGAGATTAATAGGGTTACGTTGTGCTCTAAGAGTTGCAGTTTAAATAATTAGATCAACCGATGAACTTAAATTAATTAATCAAGTATTATCTGACTCACAGGTTTTATTAAATAGTCGACTCAAAGACATTTTTGGATACTCTCAATTTGGACCCGTTAACTTACTAACTAATAGTTATATTAGTATAACTATTGTTGTTTGGTTTTAAAAAAAAGAAAACAAGGATTTGTTATAATATAAAGAGGGAAAAGAAGAGAAAGTTGGTAAGAAGAAAGAAAAAGGAAAGAAAGGAAGAAAGGGAAGAGAAGAGAAAGAAGAAGGAAAACCTAAGAAGAGGGGAAAGCATGGATCATCACCATTCTCCATCAATCTTCACCAAACGCCTCTTCATTGTCAAGGTGGGTTCTAGTTAGAAACCTTTTCTTTTAGAAATTCTTGATTTTAAGAGTTAGGTTAAGTTTTGAGGAAATGATAAAATTGATAAATCGAAAGTTTAAACGGTTAGAACTTGTTAAAAATGAAGTATATTGGTTGTTATATGCATATAATCATGTTTTGTTGATGATTTAACTGGTTGGTGATGTTTAAATGAAAATTTGGAGTTTAGAAGTGATTTTTCAGGTTTTATAATAGGTACAATCGATTACAGCAGAGTACAAATCGATTGCACCATAGTCTAAAAACGTTTTTTGAAAATCTGGAACTGTGCAATCGATTGCGTGCAATCAATTGCACCCTGTAGTTTTTTTCAAAAATGAAATTGAAACAGACGTATCTTTTTAACTGTAACTCTGATTTGACCCCTGTTCAAAGCATTAGAAAGATATTTCAATGCTCTATTTGGTGGAAGGAAGAAATATTGTTTTATATGTGAAATTAATTTATTTGTGAGATTAGTTAATTTGTGAAATTAATTAATTTGTGAGATTAATGGAAAGAATGTCAATCTCATATCTTTTGCCTCGGGTGTCCGTTTTAGCTGTTCCATATATTGAATTGAAGCTAATAATATGTTCTATCTTATGAGACCGAGAAATATTATTTCGAGCCTACTTTTACTCGACTTTTCCAATTAACCCTAATTATGTAAAGTTAAGAGATTGGGGTATTAATCTAGTGTGGAATATGTGTTAACCATGAGAATTGTATGGAAGTAGAGACAATGAGACTATGGTGATAATTGAACTAAAATGTTAGAATTATGTAATTGAAATCTATATAATTTAAAGGTATCAAGATTAGTGAAAGAGTGAGGAAACTTTACCTTAAACCAATTGAATGGCCTAGTATGGCGACTAGGGTTTATGAGATAGTATAACTTGAGAGGTAAGTAGAATTACCCTAGGTTGATACAAAATATTCTAGGGACGTGACAATGCTTAGACGTTGATACTCGAATAGTTTCCTCGGGCTAGGTAGTTGTGATATGGTGGAGGTTTTGATCTCATCGTGTTGTAATTCTAATTTAGTTATATCTGGCTCGTGTCGAGGTCCACGAGGCGGGACGGCCAGAGAGATATAATTAATCCATGGATTCGAATCCCTTAGTGGATGACCGTGACCCGTGCTCGTCCGGGTGTGGCTGGGCGGGGAAAGTATCCATTAGGATAAGTAATGAGTGACTCGTGCTTGTCCTTTTGTGGATGGGCGTGGAAAGTTACTTTGTGGCGAGGTACCGTGACCCGTGCTCGTCCTTGTGTGGCTGGGAAAGGAAAGTACCTTAGGTAGATAATGAGTGACCCGTGCTCTTCCTTGTGTGGTTGGGTGGGGAAAGTTATCTATAGGTAGATAATGAGTGACACGTGCTCGTCCTTGTGTGGCTGGGCAGGGAAAGTTATCTACACGTTAAGGATCGAGTGACATGTGCTCGTCTGCTATAGCTATGGTTAGGCGCGGAAAGATGCCACTAAGAACCTTGTGTGTGCTCCGTTGTTACATCGTTGTCTCTAGTTGTTATGTGAACACGAAGTCTAGGTTTGTTCCCCGACTTGAGTATTGATAGAATTGAACCCTTAGAGCCGAGAGAACTCTAAGATAGGGAACCCACTGAGATGTTGATATCTCACCCCACTATTGTTGTTGCTTTTCAGGTTTCTTTTGCAAGTTGATTTGCAAGTGGAGCTATGCTCAGAATGTTTCAAGAGAAGCATAGATTTTAGTCTTCCGCTGTGTATTTCTGTTTCTTTGTACAATATGGATATTGTATTGATCTTAGTATTTTATTTTAGTATAATTTCCATGTCTTGTACCATAGTTTGTATTCTTTTAGATTTGGTCAAGAATGTGAATTATACTATTAAGCATTTATGATGGTGTCAGTACCAAAATAACACTTGTATGATATTATTCTAGATATATATTATATGGGTGTTACAGTTGGTATCAGAGCAGGTCATATCCTCGACCTAGCCTTGAAACATCATAAGTAAATCTTTATTGCCTCTTAAGTGTGTCTTGCCGGCATGGTTCTTAATATCATACTATGTAGTATTTGGTCTGATCAACCTAAGGCTATGTATGTGATAGGTATAATCATGGTTGTGCGACCATGAGGACTCTGAAGTGTTGTCGTAACTTGTTCCGTGGGAATAGACCCAAACCAAGAGTTAGCAGAAGGAGCTTTGGTCAGCTCAGTTGGAGTCTTCATAAGAGTTTTACTTCCTGTAACATGGAGTTGCAGAGTAGTGTGTTGTTCGAGGAATCCTTTGGAATGGATAGAGTCTGAAAGGTATGGATATCTACAGGATGAATGGGCAGTGTATCAAGGAATAAGTAAAGACACTGGTGGATCAGTATTGGTCAATGGTACGGACAAGAGTTATGAGAAATATCATTCTACAAAAAGAGAGGATGCTTTGTGGAAAGTGTGACGTAAGGTTCGGGAATGAGCAAATTGTTAGTGTTTCAGTTCTAAGGTCGCGGTGACATCTTAGATGAGCGAGAGTACTTCAAGAAATGTATTCGGATAATACCTCACAGATGGATAGAAGTTACCTATTAAGAATGTACATTTCTTTTGAGAACCTAAAGTCGTGGTGAAGCATGAAGAGAAACACAAGGATGTGATTACACGTTTCAAGTGAGACAAGCATACCCAAGACGAAGAATAGAAGATTGGAGTTGTATATCCGGTTGTGACCGAGGAGACAAGTTTAGAGTAATACATCAAGATGTTATATTTAGTAAGGAATCAATTCGGAAATGTTGAATTTCCTAAGGAATGGTATAAGGTATAGTGTCGAAGAGAGAACAAGCTTTATTTTAGCAACACAAGGTGTATTTGGTATGGAGTTGATGAAGTTGTGATAAGTAATAGAGTGAACACCTTGGATTCGGGAGAATTCTAGTAAGATGAATTATGTTTGGGTATGAGAGGATTATTACAGAGCATGAAGTGAACACGATATGGAAACAGTAATAACAGTGCATTATGAGAAAGTGACTACAGAAGGTATGTTTGACGAAGGCACTATAGAGTTATTAAGTTGGTATTGAAACTAAAGTTAAGGAAGTGTAATCAACGACGGTTCTCCCATTAGGACTCTGGTAGTGTGATTACTATATGCGTAGAATCGTTTGTTAGTATGGTTGTAACTTTGTGACGTGATTGGAATAAGTTTGGGAGGTTTAGGTAACAATGAGAACCAGAATTGTGCTTCTGTGTTTGAAGTGATCAGATTACCCTCTGGGTAGTACCCGGTTGTAGAATTGTGTTTCTAAATATCTTTTAGCTTCTGGAAATTAAGCTTTGCACGGAGTGTTTGGCTACCCTCCTGGTAGCTACCGGTTATTATTGATAAGTTTTGGAAAATTGGATTTTTAAGATTCTTGCATTTGGACTCGAGTGCCCTATCGATTCGTTTTTGGTACTGATAGGAAGCTGTGGAGAAATTCTAGGCAATGATTAGTAGAGGGTAAGGAAACTCAGGTTAATATGTAAGCAGAGATATCGAAGGTCCTTCAGAGGAGTGCATTACCTCAATTTTCAGGTGTAAGGAAAGACCCCGGTGTTTGTAAACGATCTGGATATTTGGAATATACCTCTAGTGGGATTAAGAATGTAGTTGTTTTAATTCTTGCCAAGGAATTCATGAGAGAGGACAACGTAGTGTACTAAGAAGTGAGATGTCCATTATTTTGTTTACCCGACAGAGATTGTGTGTTGGATTTGCTTATGGACGAACCAAGTGTTAGCTTGTGGCTAAAACCCTTTTCTGTACCATCATCGTTGTTTTACTTCTAGCATTATTGTACGAGTGGAATCGAACTATTCCGTTGAATATTCGTGATGTGACCTTAACAGAGATGGTAGTTCTACTTCGTCGCTTGTTGGAGTATGTAAGTTGCATGATGTGCCCTTTTTTGTGTTATCTTGAGTTGTGGATGATGAATGATTATTGCACCTGTTTAGAAACCGCAAGTGAGAATCATATTGCAAGTTAGTGTGGACTGGATTAGTAATTTTGAGTTGGAATGTTTGTTAACAAAGAGGAACAAATTTTGTTGTGTTCGACCGTTTAGCCACAGATAGGTAATCAATTGACACATAACTTTTGTGGAAGACCTTAGAGAATTGTACTTCCAGAACTGTAAGTCCGTTTTGGATTCCGTTCAAAGTGTCAGAGGATAAAGTGTTGTACTTTCTTTTGAGCATGATTGGTAGACAATAAATGATCTGAATTTTTGGTGTGTCGTTATTTCGACTATTGAGGACCTAAATTACGAAGTTATAAGAGACTCATAAAATGTTGATCTTCCAGGAAAATTTTTGGTATCTGAATTACTGTGTGGATAAGATATGAACAATTGATCGGTTCTAATATCGTTAGTTCTTAACATCAAGTTATGGACTCCGTAAGAGTAATACCAGACGTGTGCAGTTGAGTCGTACTCAGAGATATGGATTTTAAGTTACCCTTCCGGGTAAGAGAGAGTGATGAATATTCCAAAGTTAAGCATGTAATTTGGATCGCTTAAGGAAAAAGACCCTTGAAAGAAGAGAATTTGGACGAGAGGTTTTGTATGGTCTTCAAAGGTGAGTGTATGGAATATTGTATGTGATAGACAAGTATTCTAGGAATCCGCATGTATATTAAGGAAGATTTAAGTTTTGTACTGGTGACTCGCTAATGATTGTAAGTTCTATGACAGTGCCACGTGGTTATTAATGGGATCCTATGAAGAGAATTGATACGGAGAATAGTGACCATAGTCAGATTTGTTAAGCGGAATTGGATAATTTTTTTCGAGTTTAGAATGGAAATCAGAATTGTATTAGTTATAATTGCAACAGTACAACCCTTGTATCTCTGTCATTGGAGAGTTTGGACCGAAGTTGTTATTGAGTGGTTGACAAGTAAGTTGTTCCATCCCGAAATATCTGCAAGTTTATTTTATTGATTGGTGGAAACTCTGATGAATAAGTATGTTCTCCGCAGAATATCAATTACCTAGTATTTCTTGAGAATTCGTGGTATCTCCATTTCTAGGATTTGAAAGCGTAGTGGAAGAAGACAGATGAAAGAATTCAGTCGGATTGTTAAAAATTGGAATAGAATTATTTATGAGTGTTGAGATAAGAGAATTTTACCCGAAGTGTGTTGTATATGGTAAGACACTGAAAGCATGGAGTGTCAGATGTAAACGGTTACAATGTGTGATGTCGGACAAGTGGAATTGACAAAGGAATCATTTGACAACTTTTGAGATGGCTATAGTAATTGAAGGGTTTTAAATAAGAGCTTTTGTTGGAAATTGTATGTAGATGAGATTTAATTAGGATACCTTGTGAAGATTTGTTGAGTGTTTGTGTCCCAGAATCAACTTGGAGTGTTATGCTTTTTGTTATGACTCAATAGATGGAATTAGAATGATACGTTTCTCCGGAAGGGAAACAAGGCTAAGTGGTGCAGTGTTAAACAACAGGCGGATTGCGAGAATAGTAAGAAGTTAACCCAATGTTAGAACAAAAGTATGAGTGAGTGTAAACACCTAAAATTTGCCCTCACCTTTTTCTCACACCATGGTTTGTGATCTTTTCATATTGCACTTGCATAAGCACATCATCTCACACTGCATAGTTTACTTCATCTGCATAAACTGCATCTAAAGTTTGTGATCAGGAGAATCCAAGAAGTGATCTGAGCTATCTCAAAGGTCTTGAAGCTTGTCAAGAGGGTACATGAGTATTCTATGATCATCTTATGCTCCCTAAAGTTCATAAAATTCAAGAGATCACAAAGCATTGCAAAGGCATAGAGGCAGACTGAAGATTTCCTGCACAAATGACCTACAATTAGGGTTTTGGGTTTGAAGCCCTTAACCTCAAATTTTTTGGTCATTCTTGATTCCATTGGTCTTTATATGTTACAAGGATCATGTGTACCAAATTTGATGAAGAAACGCATTGTGGAAGTCATCTGGTCAACTAGTAACTTATTGTGCAAGAAAAGTCAGAATCAGGGCATCTGAGGCCACCACCAATGCTACCAAAGGGTCATATTCATCATTTTGAGGTTCTATGATCTTTATTTGATCTTATAAGTGGTTAGAAGTTCACAAGATTGAATAATTTCAAGCCATTTGCAAACTTTCCATTTTTTGACATGACTTGTAATGAAAACTTTCCATTTTGGGAAAGATTTTCAACCTCCTCTTTCTTGATCAAAAAGGCTTCAAATGAAAAATCTTCAAACATGAAAGTTGTAGATTGGATCTTACCCTTTTCAAAACGTACAAGAACTCCTCTTGATTCATCCTAGAACTAAAGATATGAGGTTTCAAAGTTGGAAAAAATCTTATAATTTTTAAGTATGTGCCAAAGAGGGATTTTTGCAAAATCAAGTTCCAAGACTTATAATGACCTCAAATCCACTTCTAAGCATCATAACATGATAATGCAACCTTGCTTGATCAGAATTGTGCCTTGGATCACAAGATTTCATGACTTGTTATTCAAGAAATTTCAAAGAGGGAAAAATGCAAAAGCTATGCAATCTCATGAATCAAGTGGTACAGATCCTCAAATCCAATCCAAGGGCTCTCCATGAATGAAGTTGAGGCAGGACAAGCCTTCAAACCAGCTCTGACTTGTGTCATGCTTGAGGTACACCTTCATTGACTTTTTTGCAAAATCACCCATACCAATCACACTATGCCACCACCAACTTTCTGACCAATCACAACCTCTTATGCAAACATCAAACAACTCATCTCACACAACATTGGAGCCTGAAACATCCATACACTCAGAATCACAAAAACCTCCATAACACTTCCTCTCTTCTAATTTCACAACACAACCATCAAAACTCAAATCTTTTACCACCATTCATCTCCACATAACCTAAGGATCATAAAACACCCTTCACCATGGCCTGAAAACCCCTCAAACACAAACACGAATTCTGAGTTATCAGAACCAAACATCATAAACTAGTCATTCAAAACTTGTTCTAAGCCTTCCAGAAGCATTAAGGTGATCATTGGAGTGGTTTTGCACAAAGGAGGAGGCCAGAAAGCTCAAACTTGGAAATCTTCATCTCAGGTATCATCCAAGAACAAATTTTTCAGAACTTGTTTTTTAAGTTACAATATCAATCTACATGCTTCACTGATTATTGTGATATGTTTATTTTTGAAAATGGTTGAGGATTGTGCATGTATGGTGTTTATGAAATTTTTTACCTAAATATTGTTTGCTTCGATTCATGCTGCTCTTGAATGATAAATTGTTATTGGGGATGGATTCGTGTTTAGGGATGTTCATTGATTGATTATGGAGCTTTAGAAGGCTCGGGGTGGCGTTTTGAGTGAACTCAGGGGAGGGAGGTTCCGGAGAAGACGACCGGAGCTCTTCTCCGGTCGTCTGAGATTAATTAGGGCTAATCCATAATTAATTAGTCAAGTTTAAATTCTGACCCTTGGATCTGTTTGACCCGCGCGTACGAATGATTCAGATTCACTCATTAACCATAATCCATTTTAATTAGGTTTAATTAAATTAATTAAATCAGAAACAATCCTGACCACCCATTTACACCCGCAGTTACCCCAAGTTCAAATCCGGGCCTTTGATCTTGCATACTTTCATTTTTCTTTTTATTTTTCATATTTCTTTTTATATATTTATTTAAAATAGCAAAAATACTTTTAAAAATCTCATTTTCTGCACTTTCACTTCAAATATTTTTCTAAACTCAAAAACATTTTTATTTTTAGTTTTTGCATTAAAAAAGTATTTTTAAATCATTTAAATATTTTATTTCATTAATTAATTGATTTTAATTAATTAAAAATACATTTAGGTATCTAAAAATCACAAAAAAATTCATGAAGCATTCTTAGGCATTTAGAAATATTTAAAAACTCACCATACAAATTTATTTTTAGGTTTGATCATGTTTTCACAATTTTCTTTGAATTAGGGTTCATAAAATTCACATTTTTCTAACCCTAACTAGAAAAAATCATTTATGGTCAACCATGATGAGTTTGAACTTGGTTCTTGTTGCATTATTTCACACATTTCATCTAGTATCTAGGTTATTTATCTCATAATTTGGCATTGCATTTTCAAATTGATTTGCATTTTTCCTTTAGAATCACCCAAAAACCCTAGTTAACTTAGGAAATTCATAACTTTCTCTAGGTTTAGCTTCTGACCTCCACCTTTAGGGAGTGATCTTGTATGTGTTTAGGGTTTGTTTGATTCCGTTTTCAAATTTTTATCATGATGTATGCTTCTATTTTGGTCATATGCATCTCATACATTCATAAAACCCTAATTTCTCATGTTCATTTGCATTCATCTTTGCATATCTCAATCATATGAGCTTGCCATAACATTTCAAGAATTTTTATGACATCTTAGACATATTAAGACATGCTTGATCATTGCTTGATCATTTCTTCATTCATTTGGTATGCTTTGCATTCATTGCTTTTCATGAACATCCATGTGTTTTCAAGCTTCTTACATGCTTTGCTTAGCATCTCATCCTTGTATGATCATTCATATGTATCATTTATGACTTTGCATCATTCCATAACACTTTTGCATCATGTTTTCACTTCTGGTTTTGGTCTTTGCATCTTCATTTGCTTTATTTCCTTGTGCTTTGCATCTTATGCATTCACACTAACATTTCAGGGGCTTATGGTAAGTTGTTTGGGATGTGGATTTGCCTTCACATTCCACTTCTTCTCATCCTTTCATTTGCATTCTTTGTTAGTCTTTAAAGTGAACTTGCTTCACTTGTGCTCTCTTGCTCCTATCTCTTTATTTTAGGTTACTTGACTTCTTCATGAAGTAAGTAACCTATCCTTATTTCTCTTCTCTTTTCATCTGCTTCTCTTCCTTGATGGCCTCCTGAAGATCCTTCTCTTTAAGCCTCACAAACCATAGGAACATCCAAACATGATAGTTTTAGGGTTGTATATAGTCCCCCCTAGACTTTTACCTTTGAGTCTCCTTGAGTCTCTCTTCTCATCTCATAATCAGAGGCTAGACACTTAAAGCTTTAGGACATTGAATTAGGGTCATGTCTGTATCCTTATCTTAGGATGGAGTGTATAACTTTAATCCTTAGTGTTAAACCTTTAATTTGTTTACACCTCTTAACCAAAACACCTAATAATGATTAAGACTTAAGCTTGTAACTTGGGCCTTATATTAGGGTTACATCTCTTCCTTATGGTTAAGAGGGACTAACCCTAGTGTTTAATGGACAAGTCCCCCTCAAGATAAGTCTTACAAACATAAAACTCATTTCTTAATCCCACCATTAATTAAAATCCATCTTTAATAAAGGCTTGTTATCTAATGAATTTAATCCCTAACCATGGATTAAGTTGAGGAGTCTTCCTCAACTTAAGTGTTCTCATCAATCATCCTTCTCTTAGGATGGTGTAATGAGTTCACTAATCCCTGATTAGAGATTAAACTCATTACTTAACACTAAACAAAAACCCAAAAACATCTTAATAATCACAAGTAGGTTAATAATCTTAATCCTATATCATCATGGTAATTAATTTGAGATGCTTATCTCACACTTAAGTAGGCTCATTATCCCTAATCAGGGAGGATATAATGAGTTTACAACCCTTGATTTAGGCTTAAGCTCATTATCCTATGCAAAACACCAAAAACAATAAAAAACTGAAAACACAAAATCAAACCATAATAGTCTCCTACGGGATTCTTTTCTCATCACCCTCATTCACAAACGAGAACTCGCTTCTTCCGTCTAATGCAAGACAGTTAGCACTCGAGCCAGACGAGTCATACACTTGATCATAGGCAAGCAAGCAGTTCACAACAAATCATCTCAGTCTCTTTGAGTCGAAATACGGTGTTCTAACTTCCTCATTGCACGAGAGGATACGTAGGCATAACTTAACAGTTATCGAACAAAAGTCTTTGTGTCTTCCCCCTGTTTCAGCTTTCTTTTCTAAGCCTCGGTCTTTGAGCACTCACCCTTCTTTTTGCACTGACACTTTATACCTTTTCATTCCCAGATTTTCATACACATTCAGCACATACACTACCCTTTTTAAACACAATCTTATAAGCGTGGATCCCGTCGAGTACGACGGACGATCTGGGTGATAATACCTTCCCAGGTCGTAACCAACCCCTTTTCTCAGTTTCTTTTGTTCGCAACCGTCTTATCCATACCCACCTTTTTTCTAGGTTTATGCATCATTACCTTTCCTTCGGGATAAAAATGCCTAGTTGGCGACTCTATTCAACCTCAACCTCCAACATCGCCTACCATCCGCGTCTGCACCAGGACGAGAGTCCGGGGAGCGACAGCTTGGCGACTTTGCTGAGGATGTTGGCTACCAGGGCTTCTGGTTCTCTTGTGAGTTTCTCCTAGCGCTTGTTTGTTTTTGTTTACTGGGGGTGTTATGTGCTATGTGTTCTTTTGTTTTTGCTTTATTTATTGCTTTCTGTACAACTTTATTTACTGCATTTACTTTATAGATTTCATTTACTGCTTTATGCATTTCATTTTATTATCATATCATGTGTTGTTTTGCTGGTTTGCTTTGGTGGGAGGGGTATTCCAATGAGAAAGATCCAACACAATGGCCTGAGTGACAGACATAAGATTAGAGTGGCTTCATATTATTTCTCATTCCATTTCGGTCTGGTGCGGGAATATGAAACACGGTTCAGACATGGGTTTCTTCTTGAGAACTCTGTGCTACGGATTTCCTATAGTGCTAGGGCTATCTGGGAAGCCTGCCAAGTCTGGATGACCATTATAGATGACCTTCAGCATCTGAGGCGAATTAGAGGAGGATTATTTATGATTAGGGTAAACACTGTGCCTCCGGGTTAGAAGTGTTTACACTTCTCATAATAAATCTGAATCTGAGGATCCTTGTTCTAGAACAATACCTGTGAGTGGGTGGGGTTTGTTTACAGGTTTGCAGGAACCCTTGGCCTCATCATACCCTGTCACTGGAACTTTGTTAAGGTTATACTGATTATGGATTGATTCTATGAAACCCTGGATAAGTGACTCTTTATTTGAGTCCCCCACCTGGTTACTGGTTCTCAGACCTTCATCCGGAATTTTGAACACTCATGGATCCTACTAAGAGAAACTGACAATCCAACACCTGATCACAAACCCTTGCATATCATTCAGCATACATCATATTGCATCATTTTAACATTTGTCTATTTGCTCTACAAGGTATCCACATCTTCATTGGTTTGGTTTTGACCGTTCTTCTGCTTCAGCCATCTTCATCAGATATCTTCATCAGTTGTCTTCTTCAGCTATCTTCTTCAGTTATCTTCATCAGCACCCATTGTCAGTATGGATTCAACCAGAAAGAGCAACATCACTTACCACTTCTTTGAGTACCCTCTAGCAGGCATCAGGCAGATTCAGGCTCTTATTACTCCTGATCATGTCCCCTTATTCAAAGAGCATTATGGTGGTATCCTGGACATGATCATGGACTTGGATGCATCACAGAGGATCATGATTCACACATGTCTTCAGTTCTATAACCCTCCTCTCCGTTGTTTCACTTTCCCGGATTTTCAGATAGACCCTCTGTTGGAAGAGTATTCTATGTTGTTGGGTATCCCTATCAGAAATCCCTTTCAACCCTGAGATGACTGCTCCTAAGAATGAAGACATAGCTAAGGCACTACATCTGGAAGCAACTATCATTGATGAGCATATAACCACCAAGGATGGAATCCCAGGCCTTCATTTGGACTTCTTAATCACTCAAGCTACCAGTCATGCTGCAACAGGAAATTGGGAATCTGTTTGTGCTCTCCTGGCTCTTAGTATATATGGAATCATTTTGTTTGCAGACGAGCCTAAGTTTTTAAGCAAAAATGCCATCCACATCTTCATGCTCAAGAATCCAGTTCCTACCTTGCTGGGAGATTTCTACTACTCAGTACATCAGAGGAATGAGAAGCAGAGGTGAAGACTGGTGAGATGTTGTGCACTCCTTTTCTACAGTTGGTTGATGAGACATATGGAGAATATGGAAGCTTTCCTGAATCCACATCAGTCGAGGAACTGGGCTAAGATGATGATAGCCCTTACTTCAGAAGACATCAGATGGTGTACTCAGAACACCAAGGGCAGGGACATAATTACAAGTTGTGGACAATATCCTAATGTACCTCTTATTGGAGTGAATGGTTGCATCAATTACAATCCTTTTCTTTTCAAAAGATAGTTGGGATATGATTGATACATCCACCAAAGGAGCAGGACTTAGCAGAGTATCTTTACTGTGTTGTTCAGAATAACCATGCCACCGTCCGACAAGCAGCCTCGACTTGGGACAACATACAGACTAAAGGGACTGTTATTCTGGGTAAGTGTAACAACATAGCTTCAACTCAATACATTGAATGGTCACGCATCAGAGGAAAGATCACTCGCATGCCATTCACCCTAGAAGATGTGCCAGGGCCATCAGCAGTAGAGCCTGTAGCCACAGTGAATCTGGAGGAGTTTGAGAAGCTGAAAGAGAGGAATGCCCAGCCTGCTGAAGCCTTGAAGAAGACCCTTTGGGAAAGGAATGATAGTCTTCTGGACAATGAAAGGTTAGAGAAGCTCCGTATCGAGCATGTGACTAAGATAGATAAGACAAAAGACTTCATCAGAAAAGCCCGAGCAAGGGAGTTGGTATTGAAGAATGCTTGCAAAGAAGCCAAGATTCAGAAAGCCAGAGCTGAGCATTACTTGGAGGAGAGTCAGGCTATATGGATCTAGATCACTGAAGCTCGTTTGCAAGAAGATCAAAAGACACAGACTAAGATAGATCTGCTGGAAGCCAATGAGAAGAAGAGCCAGGAAGCACTGTTAGCAGCACAAAAGGAAATCTCTAAGCTGAAACTCCGGGCGGGGTTGAAGAAATCAAAAGAACAAAACAAATATCAGAAGATGACAAATGCCATTGCAACCAGAAACCTTCTCATCAGGACCATCACAGAGCACCCAGTCGGGCCAGTGACTGATGCTCTCCTAAAAGAAGTCAAGGAGGATGAATTTGAGCTGGATGTTTGATTTCTCTTTTACTTGTATTTTATTTTGGTTGTACTTTAATCCTCCATGGTGATTTTGTTTGTATTATTGACTTGATTGTATTTTGACCCACCATGGGAGTTTGTTGTAATCATAAACTATGTATTTTGGCATTTGTAATGTTATGGTTTATGTGTTACCTGGATTTTCTCTTGGACTCTGTTCACTTCAGCATCTCCATCATTCCCAGAGGTCTGGAAGGGCAAAACCAAAGAACCAAACCCGGATACCCTTGGAAGATAAATAGACATATTGCATTGCATGTTAACCTCATATTCTTTGTGTTGCAAGAGTTTTGTTGTTGTTTTCTCACCTTGTTGATTGTTTCAGGAAATATTGCTCGTAGGAGAGTCTTTCTCGTCAATCGCATTCACCGGTATCCGACCAGAAACTACCTTCCGAGCTTACAGATGGATCAACTTCAACAAGAACTGACAAGATGTGAGGACTCAGATGACTGATGTAAGGACAGAAGTGAGGACTCAGATGAACCAATTCAAGGCTGTAATAACTGGGCTGGCACATACCCAGGAAAGATTGAGGGAGCTAGTCGAGCGGCAAACTCCAGAAGATAACCATGCAGGCACTGGGGGTACAAGTAACAATGCGCGCGATCAGCCGCAAGCAAATCCACCAGAGTTTGGACCCCACATCAACCCTGAAGTCAATGTTATTGGAAATACCTAGAGAAACACTGGAGATCGTGTTCTACAGGAAGATCCTCAGGACGAGCAGTTTACAGTGTTAGGTGTTGGGGCTGATAAAGTGTATGATCGTCGTCTGGACGAAATATCTGAGAAGCTAAGATATTTGGAATCCCAAAACTCTTTGGGAATTGATGTGATGGATATGGGTTTAGTGGAAGGAGTCAGGATTCCTCAAAAGTTGAAACCTCCTTGCTTCGAGAAGTATAACGGTACCTCATGTCCTCGTACCCATCTTCAATCTTTTCTGGGAAGATTGAAAGCTTATACCATGAATGAGAAGCTATGAATGTTTTACTTTGAAGATAGCTTGACCGGGGCATCCAGAGAGTGGTATTATCACCTATCAAGGGCTACTGTCAGAAACTGGAAGGACTTAGCTGAGGCCTTTATACGCTAATATCAGTAAAACCTGGATATGGCTCCCAACATGACTCTCCTAATGGGTATGTCTCAGTCCTCAAGAGAAAGTTTCAGTGAATATGCCCAAAGGTAGAGACAACTTGTTGCTGCTGTCCAGCCACCTATGTCTGAAAGGGAAATGGCTGATATGTTTATGAATACATTGCAAGGAACCTACATTGATTGGCTTGCTGCTTTCTCTTCTACCAGTTTTGTTGATGTGGTTATAGCTGGTGAGAGAATTGAAAGCTTATTGAAGATGGGTAAGATCTCTGACAATGGTGCTAGCTCTAGCAATGCAAGGAAACCCTTCTCAGGACCTCGTAGGACAGGTGAAACTAACTCAGTACATATGGGCAGAGGTAGGCCCCAATATATGCAAAGATCAGTAGCCGCTGTCACAATTCCCACTCCAGCACCTTAGCAACAACAGTATCCTCATCAACAACACTTCCCACGACAACTACAGTTTCCTCAACAACAAAGATCTTATGGAAGCAACAACAACAATAGCCAACAACAATGTCCATTCCAACAAAGGACTTCACAAATCAACAGGGTTATCGATCCCATCTCGATGCCCTATGCAGCTCTACTTCCACAGTTATTGAAGCTCAACCTGATTGAATTGAGAACCTTGACTCCACCAAATCCTTTGAACCTCCCAAGGAACTATGATGTCAACGCCAGATGTGACTTCCACTCCAATGCACCTGGCCATACAACAGAGAAATGCAAGGCCTTGCACATGAAAGTTCAGGACTTAGTTGATTCCAAAGCTTTGAATTTTGCACCTCCACCAAATGTCACAAAGAATTTGATACCGAATCACGGTGGATCGAGGATTAATGATATTGAAGAAGACCAACCATCTATTCTGATTGATGAAATTGTAAACATTCAAACACCACTGGCCGAAGTGAAAGCTCAGCTTTTGAAGTGCCAAGTTTTTCCAGGGTGTGAGGCCTGTTGTGAAGCTTGCAATATTTCTACCAATGGTTGTGCACATCTAAAGAATGGTATCAACAGTCTTATCAGAGAAGGCATCCTATAAGTCACTTCAACGGTTCCATCTTCTACAACTTCAACAAACATCTCTACTACAACATCATCAAACATCATTCCAACGGGGTCTACTACAACAACAACAACCATTAATGAAGACATCTCAACGATCACCATTTATTATGACCTAACAATCATTCATGTCCCGGATTCTTTTGACAACAACTCACATAAACATCAACATCAACAACTTCCTACACCAGCATCATCTCCCATCATACCACCTGTCACAATCTACTATGATCCTCAGACTGTTACAACTCCTTCTTCCGCAGCAATGAGTCCGGTTACCATCACGGTACCTGGACCAGTTCCATATGACAGCAGCAGTGCCTTGGCACTACGGCTCAGATCTTTATTGCAACGGAAAGAAAATCACTCTTGACTCTTCAACTTCTACACCACAAATTGATAATGTCGGGGGAGGCGGAGGCTTCACTCGAAGCAGACGTCTCTTTGCTTCACAGTTTCCCAGAGGTAATGCTGAAGCAGAAGTTGCTGCCAAAGCAAAAGGCAAGAATGTGGTGCCAGAAGAACCAATTGCCAAAGACTCTCAGAAGACATCCTTTGATCAGGATGTAGACGAGTTCATGAGGATTATCAAGAAGAGTGACTATAAAGTTGTGGACCAGCTCCACCAGACACCCTCCAAGATCTCTATATTATCTCTGCTCATGTGTTCCGAAGCTCATCGGAATGCACTTCTCAAAGTCTTGCACACAACTTACGTGCCTGAGGAGATTACAGTCAATCAGCTAGAGACGGTGGTTTCAAATGTCAACACTAGTCATGGGCTAGGTTTCACCGATGCTGATCTGACTACGGAGGGCCGTAACCACAATAAGGCTTTACATATCACCTTGGAATGTAAAGGTGTTGTACTTTCTCATGTCTTGGTTGACACTGGGTCATCTCCCAATGTCCTTCCAAAGAAAGCCTTAGTCAAGCTGGAATATGATGGTCTTGCACTTCGTCCGAGTAACCTGGTTGTGAGAGCCTTCGATGGTTCTAAGAGATCTGTTCTCGGAGAAATCGAGTTGCCCATGGTAATTGGCCCACAGACTTTCAAAACTATCTTCTATGTGATGGACATTCAGCCTGCCTACAGTTGTTTCTTGGGTAGACCCTGGATTCATGCCGCTGGCGCCATAACATCGACCCTTCACCAGAAGTTAAAATACGAGTGGGAGGGCCAAGTTATCACCATTTGTGGAGAAGAGGACATCTTTGTCAGTCATCTGGCCACTTATAAGTACATAGAGATGGACGGGGAGATCCATGAAACAATGAGTCAGGGTTTTGAAGCTCTCAATGTCAATGAAGCAACAGCTGAAGTGTCTGGTATGTCAATTACTTCTTACAAACAAGCTCGGAAGGTTGTTGAAGACGGGAATGCCCAAGGCTGGGGCAAGCTGCTACAAGTTCAGATAAAAGAATACAAGTTCGGTTTGGATTACAGACCATCCCGACAGGTCCAAGAGGAGGCTGCTGAAGTTCCCAAGTTTATAAGTGGGGGAATGCAGACCCCAAATGTTATCAATAATGTGGAAGACGAGGCTGAAAGCGACTACAACTTGGAAAGCTGGATTCGTCCAAGGGTCCCAGGCCAACAAGTCCTCAACTGGTCTTCCCAGGAAATTATAAGGGTTACTGATGCAGAGTAATTATTATTTCCTGTTTAAGCATGCATCAAGTCATGCATCTTGCTAAAGGTGTCATGACTCATTTTGTAATAGGGCCATATATGTATTTTGTGCAAATGGAATATTAATGAACAATGGACATCTTTTGCAAACAATCTTTGTTTTCTCACTGTCTTTCATTTTTGTTATTTTCGCACAAAACAATAAATGGCAATGTTTTTCTTAATAAACTTCATTCACCTTTTTTTAAGTAAGATAAAATCAATCACTAAAATGAAAAAATCTCAACCCTTGCAGAGATAGTCCTCCAAAATGCACCGACAACAACACTGCTATGACCTCGTATGACTTCGACAATCCGATTAATCAAGCAGATGAATGGGTTGATGAAGACTATGATTTGCCTTAAGAGTTGGTCAGGTTATTAAGATAAGAGGAAAAAGTGATTGCTCCTCATCAGGAGGAGGTTGAGACTATTAATCTTGGTACCGAGGAAGATATGAAAGAGGTGAAGATCGGGGCTAGCCTGCAAGCTCCAGTGAAAGAACAGCTCATCAGTATGCTTCGGGAATATGTCGACGTGTTCGCTTGGTCTTATCAAGATATGCCAGGTCTGAACACAGATATTATCATGCACAGGCTGCCATTGAAAGAAGATTGTCTGCCAGTTAAACAGAAATTACGCTGTACTCGCCCATACATGGCCATGAAAATCAAAGAGGAAGTACAAAAGCAGTGGGACGTCGTTTTTCTTGTTGTGACTAGTTATTCGCCGTGGGTTGCTAACATTGTACCCGTACCTAAGAAAGATGGCAAGGTGCGTATGTGTGTGGATTACCGGAATCTGAACAGAGCTAGCCCGAAAGATGATTTCTCATTACCTCACATTGACGTATTGGTGGATAACATGGCTCAGTTCTTGGTATTTTCTTTTATGGATGGATTTTCTGGATATAATCAAATTAAGATGTCACTTGAAGACATGGAGAAGACAACTTTCATCACGTTTTGGGGCATGTTCTGTTACAAGGTAATGCCATTTGGTCTGAAGAACGTCGATGCAACTTATCAACGGGCTATGGTAACATTATTCCATGATATGATCCATAAAGAAATCGAGTGCTACGTGGATGATATGATTGCCAAGTCCCAAACAGATGAAGAGCATTTGGTAAACCTATTGAAGTTGTTCAAGCGTCTGAGAAAGTATCACTTAAGGTTGAGCCCCAACAAATGCACATTTGGGGTACAATCTGGTAAGCTACTGGGTTTTATTGTAAGTGGAAAAGGAATTGAGGTTGATCCCGACAAAGTCAAAGCCATTCAGGAAATGCCTGCACCTAAGACTGAGAAAGAAGTTCGAGGGTTCTTAGGTAGATTAAACTACATCTCAAGGTTCATATCTCATCTCACTGCAACATGCGAACCCTTGTTCAAGCTGTTAAGAAAAGAGCAAACAGTCAGGTGGAACGATGACTGTCATAGAGCTTTTGACAAGATCAAAGAATATCTGCAAGATCCTCCAATTCTCATGCCTCCAGTCAAAGGAAGACCTCTAATCATGTACCTGACAATATTAGAAGAGTCAATGGGGTGTGTGTTGGGCCAGCATGATGAGTCTGGTCGAAAAGAGTATGCAATATACTACCTAAGCAAAAAGTTTACCGACTGTGAACAACATTATTCACTGCTCGAGAAAACTTGTTGTGCTTTAGCGTGGGCTGCTCGCCGACTGAGACAGTACATGTTGACTCATACTACCTTGTTGATCTCAAAGATGGACCCCGTCAAGTACATATTTGAGAAGCCAGCACTTATCGGAAGGGTTTCCAGGTGGCAAATGATTCTAACAGAATATGACATTCAATACACCTCTCAGAAAGCCATCAAGGGCAGTGTATTGTCTGACTATCTGGCTGAGCAACCCATTAATGATTACCAGCCTATGATATTTGACTTCCCTGATGAAGACATCATGTTCTTGAAAGCAAAAGATTGTGAAGAGCCTGTTCACACTGAAGGGCCTGACCCAGAAGAATCATGGACTATGATGTTTGACGGGGCAGTTAATTGCAACGGTCGTGGGGTTGGTGTAATGCTTATTACACCTAAAGGGGTTCATATGCCTTTCTCAGCAAGGTTCACCTTTGCCTGCACTAACAACGAAGCAGAATACGAAGCTTGTATCATGGGTCTTGAGGAAGCCATTGACCTTAGGATCAAAACCTTGAATGTATTCGTAGATTCAACTTTGGTAATCAACCAGACCAACGGCAAGTGGTACACTCATCAGGAGCATCTGATTCCCTACCGTGACTATACGAGGAGATTGTTGACCTTCTTCACAACGGTTAAGATTGAATACATCCCTCGAGATGAGAATCCGTTTACAGACGCTTTAGCTACTATTTCATCTATGATCAAAGTACAGACTGCTAACTACGTTCCTCAGATTTTGGTATCCAGACTGGACAGACCGACATATGTATTCTCTATGGACACTGTCACTAATGACAAGCCTTGGTACCATGACATCAAATGCTTCTTGGAAACTCATACATACTGGGGCATCGTCAAACGATAAGAAGACATTAAGAAGGCTAGCCGACCGTTTCTTCCCTAATACTGATGGTTCTTTGTACAAACGAAACTTTGACATGGTCTTGCTCAGATGTGTTGACAAGAAGGAAGCAGACCTACTGATGCACGAAGTACATGAAGGTTCTTTCGGTACCATGTTGGAGGACATGCAATGGCAAAAAGGTTATTAAGATTAGGTTAATATTGGATCACAATGGATGCAGATTGTTGTGCCTATGCTAGAAAATGCCACAAATGCCAGATCTACGCAGATAAAGTGCATGTGCCTCCAAATCCTTTGAATGTAATGTCTTCACCTTGGCCCTTCGCCATGTGGGGCATTGATATGATTGGAAAGATTGAACCGACTACTTCAAATGGTCACAGATTCATCCTAGTAGCCATTGATTACTTCACCAAATGGGTTGAAGCAACTTCATATGCAAACGTCACCAGACAAGTGGTAGCTCGATTTCTGAAAAGGGATATCATTTGTCGATATGGAGTTCCCGAGCGAATCATTACTGATAATGGTTCCAATTTGAACAACAAGATGATGGCAGAACTTTGTCGAGACTTCAAAATTCAACATCACAACTCTTCTCCTTACAGGCCAAAGATGAATGGCGCTGTTGAGGCCGCTAACAAGAATATCAAGAAGATTGTGCAAAAGACGGTAGTCACCTATAAAGACTGGCATGAAATGCTACCATTTGCCTTGCATGGGTACCAAACCTCTATCAAAACATCTATTGTTTGCTTCAATTTATGCTGTTCTTGAATGATAAATTGTTTTTGGGGCTGAATTCGTGTTTAGGGATGTTCATTGATTGATTCTGGAGCTTTAGAGGGCTTGGGGTGGCGTTTTGAGTGAACTCGGGGGAGGGAGGTGCCGGAGAAGACGACCGAAGCTCTTCTCCGGTCGCCTGAGATTAATTAGGGCTAATCCATAATTAATTAGTCAAGTTTAAATTCTGACCCTTGGATCTGTTTTACCCGCGCGTACGAATGACTCAGATTCACTCATTAACCCTAATCTATTTTAATTAATTTTAATTAGGTTTAATTAAATTAATTAAATCAGAAACAATCCTAACCACCAATTTATGCGCGCAGTCACCCCAAGTTCAAATTTGGGCCTTTGATCTTGCATACTTTCATTTTTCTTTTTATTTTTCATATTTCTTTTCATATATTTATTTAAAATAGCAAAAATACTTTTAAAAATCTTATTTTCTGCACATTCACTTCAAATATTTTTCTAAACTCAAAAACATTTTTTATTTTTAATTTTTGCATTAAAAAAGTATTTTTAAATCATTTAAATGTTTTATTTAATTAATTAATTGATTTTAATTAATTAAAAATACATTTAGGTATCTAAAAATCACAAAAAAATTCATGAAGTATTCTTAGGCATTTAGAAAAATTTACAAACTCACCATACAAATTTATTTTTAGGTTTGATCATGTTTTCACAATTTTCTTTGAATTAGGGTTCATAAAATTCACATTTTTCTAACCCTAACTTGAAAAAATCATTTCTGGTCAACCATGATGATTTTGAACTTGGTTCTTGTTGCATTCTTTTACACATTGCATCTAGTATCTAGGTTATTTATCTCATAATTTTGCATTTCATTTTCAAATTGATTTACATTTTTCCTTTAGAATCACCCAAAAACCCTAGTTAACTTAGGAAATTCATAACTTTCTCTACGTTTAGCTTCTGACCTCCACCTTTGAGGAGTGATATTGTATGTGTTTAGGGTTTGTTTGATTCCATTTTCAAATTTTTATCATGATGTATGCTTCTGTTTTGGTCATATGCATCTCAAACATTCATAAAACCCTTATTTCTCATGTTCATTTGCATTCATCTTTGCATATCTCAATCATATGAGCTTGCCATAACATTTCAAGAATTTTTATGACATCTTAGACATATTAAGACATGCTTGAACATTGCTTGATCATTTCTTCATTCATTTGGTATGCTTTGCATTCATTGCTTTTCATGAACATCCATGTGTTTTCAAGCTTCTTACATGCTTTGCTTAGCATCTCATCCTTGTATGATCATTCATATGCATCATGCATGACTTTGCACCATTCCATAACACTTTTGCATCATGTTTTCACTTCTGGTTTTGGTCTTTGCATCTTCATTTTCTTTATTTCCTTTTTATTTGCATCTTATGCATTCACACTAACATTTCAGGGGCTTATGGTAAGTTGTTTGGGATGTGAATTTGCCTTCACATCCCACTTCTTCTCATCCTTTCATTTGCATTCTTTGTTTGTCTTTGAAGTGAACTTGCTTCACTTGTGCTCTCTTGCTTGTCGCTCCCGAAAGACTTACGTCCCCGGTGCAGACGTGAACTGTCGACGATGTTGGAGGTTGAGGTTGAATAGAGTCGCCAGTTAGGCTTTTTTATCCCGAAGGAAAGGTAATGCTGCATAGACCTGGAAGGGTATGGATAAGACGGTTGTGAACCAAAGAAACTGAGAATGGAGGTTGGTTATGAACTTGGAAGGTATTAGCACCCATATCGTCTGTCGTACTCGACGGGATCCACACTTACTTGATTGTGTTTAAAAGGGGTAGTGTATGTGCTGACTGTGCATAAAAGCTAAGGAGAAAAGAATGTATGTCAGTGCAAAATAGAGTTGAGATACGCAAGACTGAGGCTTAGAAAGAAAGTTGAAAGAGGGGGAAGACACATAGACTTTTTTTGTTCGATAACCGTTAAGTTATGCCTACGTATCCTCTCATGCAATAAGGAAGTCAGAACACCGTAGTTCAACTCAACGAGACTGAATGACTATTTGACTATGAACTGCTTGCTTGTCTATGCTCAAGTGTATGACTCTTCTGGCTCGAGTGCTAATTATCTTGCATTAGATGGGAGAAGCGAGTTCTCGTTTATAGAATGAGTGTGATGAGAAAAGAATCCCGGAGGAGACGATTATTGTTTGTTTTTGTGTTTTCATTTTTTTATTGTTTTTGGTGTTTTTCATAAGCTAATGAGCTTAAATCTAAATCAAAGGTTGTAAACTCGTTATATCTTCCCTGATTAGGGATAATGAGCCTACCTAAGCATGAGATAAGCATCTCAAATTAATTACCAAGATGATGTAGGATTAAGATCATTAACCTACTTGTGATTATTAAACTGTTTTTGGGTTTTTGTTTAGTGTTAAGTAATGTGTTTAATCTCTAATCAGGGATTAGTGAACTCATTACACCATCCTAAGAGAAGGATGATATATGAGAACACTTAAGATGAGGAAGATACCTCAACTTAATCTATGGTTAGAGACTAAATTCATTATATAACAAGCCTTTATTAAGTGGATTTTAATTAAAGGGTGAGATTAAGAAATGAGTTTTAAGTTTGTAAGACAACTTGAGGGGGACTTGTCCATTAATCACTAGGGTTAGTCCCTCTTAACCATAAGGAAGAGATGGAACCCTAATGTAAGGCCCAAGTTACAAGCTTAAGTCTTAACCATTATTAGGTGTTTTAATTAAGAGGTGTAAACAAATTAAAGGTTTAACACTAAGGATTAAAGTTATACACTCCATCCTAAGATAAGGATGCAGGCATAACCCTAATTCAAAGTCCTAAAGCTTTAAGTGTTTAGCCTCTGATTATGAGATGAGAAGAGAAACTCAAGGAGACTCAAAGGTAAAAGACTAAGGGGGACTATATACAACCCTAAAAATTATCATGCTTGGGTATCCTATGGTTTGTGAGGCTTGAGAGAAGATCTTCAGGAAGGCCACCAAAGGAGGAGAATCAGATGAAAAAGAGAAGAGAAAGTAGAATAGGTTACTTACTTCCTGAAGAAGATAAGTAAAATAAAAGAAAGAAAGTATGAATGAGAAAGCACAAGTGAATTAGATTCACTTCAAAGACACGTAAAGAATGCATATGAGGAGAAAAGAAGAGGTGGGATGTGAAGGCATAAGCCCCTGAAATGTTAGTATGAATGCATAAGGAAAGAAATGGAAGGAGATAAGACAAGTCATGATGCAAATGACCAAAACCAGAAGTGAATATGCAATGCAAAAGTGTTATGAGATGATGCAAAGTCATACATGGTGCATATGAATGGTCATACAAAGGATGAGATGCAAAATAAACATGTTAGGAGCTTGAAACCACATGGATAAACATGAAATGTAATGAATGCAAAGCATAGCAAATGAATGAAGTAATGATCAAGCAATGTTCAAGCATGTCTTAAGATGTCTAATATGTCGTACAAATGCTTGAAATGTCATGGCAAGTTCATATGATTGAGATATGCCAAGGTGAATGCAAATGAACATGGGAAATTAGGGTTTTAAGACAACATGAGATGCATATGGCCAAAACAGAAGCATACATCATGATAAAAACTTGAAATTGAACTCAAACAAACCCTAATCATACACAAGACCACTACCCAAAGGAGAAGGTCAGAAGCTAAACCTAGTGAAAGTTATGAATTTCCTAAGTTAACTAGGGTTTTTGGGTGCTTCTAAAGGGAAAATGCAAATCAAATTGAAAATGCAATGCAAAATCATGAGATAAATATCCTAGATACTAGATGCAATATGTGAAACAACTCAAAAAGAATCAAGTTCAAACTCATCATGGTTGATTAGAAGTGATTTTTTCAAGTTAGGGTTAGAAAATGGAAATTTTATGAACCCTAATTCAAAGAAAATTTTGAAAATGTGACCAAACCTAAAAAGAAATTTGTATGGTGAGTTTGTAAATGATTCTAAATGTTTGAGAATGCTTCATGAATTTTTGGGTGATTTTTAGAAACCTAAATGTATTTTTAATTAATTAAAATCAATTAATTAAATAAATAAAAAATTTAAATGATTTAAAAATACTTTTTTAATGCAAAAATTAAAATAAAAAAATGTTTTTGAGTTAAGAAAAATATTTGAAGTAAAAATGCAGAAAATGGTATTTTTTAAAGTCTTTTTGCTATTTTAAAATAAATATGGAAAAGAAATGCAAGAAAATGAAATAAAATCAAATAAAATGGGAAGTCAAACAATCTGATGGTTGAGGTCTGGTTGACTACACGTGCATGTAACACGGTGGGAGAATTGACATTCTAAATGTTGCAGATAGCAAGAGTCTCCACCGACTTTTATTTTATCCAAAAGGAAAGGACATAAAAGAACAGGAAAGACCTATTTTAAAAGACATGAGTTCGGGGGGTAGGTTATACAAAGGGAAGGTGTTAACACCCTTTATATCCATGGTTATCCATGGGCTCTTAGTTACTTAGCTCACTTTGTTTGTTTGCAAGAGTGTAGTGTGTGATTTGAAAATTTCCTTAAGTACTTGGTAATGACCCTCGTATGGGTGTATACAAAGCCTAGTTTAGAAATTGTGAGGTGTAAAAGTAATTTTGGAAAGTGTGAGCAAGTAACTATGAGGTACCTATCCTAGATTAAGTCTTTCATATTCTCGTATGTTCTTTCAATGGTAAGAATATCCCTATTATTAAGGAATAGGTAGTCATTACCTTGGATGTTTAGGGACAGGTGTAAGGTCATTGTATGGTCATAGAAAGCAACAGGTAAGGGTGTCTTTAGCAATTCGTAGGGACTATCATCATTTATTCGAAGGGACAAGATCATTATTTTCCGTAGGCAACCTCGAAGGGACTTGATCTTTTAAACTGAAGGGACTTGATGATATTTATGAAGGGACTTTGCTTAAGACACCCCTATATTCGAGGGACTTGACCATATTTAAGGCAACTGAGAGAGGTAACCTAGGAAGTGCAAGATGGCGATCAAATATCGACTTACGTGTGTGAGTGTTTATATTCGTGTATTTATCTTATTTCAATTAATTTTCTAAGTTATTTTAATCACATATAGGTTATACACACCCTAAGATTACTAACCATACAGAAAATAATTACAAAAATAAAGCAAAGATATAAAATAAACCCATTACATGGCTTTAGCAATTACATAATAATAAAATAATAATAATAATAAATATAATAATAATAATAATAATAATAAATAAGCAATAATCAAATATTAGTAATAATAATAATAAGGGTTAGAAAAATAAATAAAGGAAATAAGAATTTAACAAGAAAAATTAATATTAGAAAAGTTTTAGAAATTAATTAAGAAAATAAGTTTAATAATAATAAACAAATAACAAATTATTTACATATTAAAAATAAGGATTAATAATATAATTAGGGTTTAGAAAAATTAGGTTAATTTTTAGGGTTAGGATAAAAATTAGGGTTGACAAAAAATTAGGGTTCATATTAAGAAAATTAGGGTTTTTTAATTATAATGATACATTATTAATTTATTTACAAAAATACATAATAATTATATATAAACATATTATAAAATAAATACAAGTAATTTACATTTAAGAAAATAAAGTTTGAATTTTAGAAAATATAAAGTTTTATGAAAATATTATTAGTTATTATTTAGAAATTATTTTTATTATATTAAATTAAATTAAAACTAAGAAAATAGTTAAAATAATGAAAATATGGACAAAACCCTAAAAAGATAGGACTTGGGATTTGAACCCAGGTCCCTTACCCCAACAACAACACTTCAAAACCAGCTGAGCGAGCATGCGCTGGTGTTAGCTTAATGCAATGCAATCATTATATTATAAACCTGCAAAACAAAAATAATTATGAAAAACATGTTGGAACCTAGGATTCGAACCCCTGACCATCACAACAACAACCAAATACTCCAACCACTAAGCCACATAGGACGCGTCTGCAAGCTAATCAACAAACAAACATAATATATTAAGTCAGTTGAATAATGGAAAAATTAAGCAAAATATGTTGTCACCAAGGATCGAACGCAGGTCACAACCATAACACGCATACGCCTTCACCACTGGGCCAAGCAGCATCTGTTGAAACAATATGAAATCAATTCAATAAAATATTAAATCAAATATTTGAATTCCAGCTGCGCGCCAAACTGACTTCATCTTCTTCCTATTTCCTGCGAAAACACCTGCAAATTCATCCACAAATTTTCCTGCGAATTTTGAATTTTAAGAACCTGCGAAAACTGGATCTTTCTTAATACGCAAAATTTTATCAAATTGATCACATAGACATGATCCACACATCATACCCGTTCATTGATGTTCTTAGAATTTATTTATATTGGTTTAATTGAGAAACCCTAAACGGCCACCCTAAACCCTAACAATGGCAAATCCTTGGTCCTGCGTCAAAAGCTCAAATTAAACCATCCAGAAACATTCCTTGGTTCATTATAAACGCAAAACATCAGTCAAACACAATTTATTATGCATGAATAGAAGAAAATGAAAAATCATAAAAAGTGTAAGAACATGGATTTGGTTTATGCAAATGGTAATGATTTGGATGTTGTTGATGATCGAAACATGATCAGTGATTCTCAAGGAAGCTAATGCAACCTTTGTTTTGTCTTGAAAGTGCCTCTAGGTAAAAAACCGAATGTGACTTTTTGTGTGAAAATTTGAAGTTGAATGGTGTTCTTGAGGCTCTGAATTTCGTCCTTTGAGTTTGTAATAGGTTTATGAACTTATAGTGATTTGAATTAGGTCATAACTTTGTGGATTTGTGGGCTTTCTTGCATAACTTGAGTGTGAAGAAATCTCATGATCAAAATATGTGAAAAATCAAATCTTTGTATGCCAATCTAGTCTAGCACGAATTTGGATCAGATCAATCATCTCTAAATAATGTTTATGACCTTCTAGAACAAGAATCCAATTTAAATATTGAGTTTTCATATTTTATTTTAATTTAAATTGATTTTAATGAATAAAATCAAAATAAATAAAAAATAAATTATAAAAATCTTAATAAATGATATTTGATTCGTGCATGATGTCATTGTAGAGATTGGGTCATAAAAATGCAAGCCCATGTGGAAAGAATTGGTTCTAAGACCCCATTTGCTCAATAAACCTCTCAAAAATTTCCCAACTTTGCAAAGGTACAAATACCTCAATTTTAAGGCTATTAAGGTGTTATTGGAAATTTTAGAAAGCTTAGAGAGTCCTCTAACCAGCCTCTTTGGTCTCATGTCCATATCCTTTACCATTTTCAAATTGTGCCCTTTGGAAGATGTTGACTTTTAAAATGACCTATAATGTCTTAGCTCATACCTTCCAAATGAAGCATTTTTGGGTTTGGCTTGTGAGACACAAAGTTGTAGAGAATTCAATTTCCTTCAAAATGAGCTTTAGATGGAAATTTTTTGATGAAGTATGTGAAAGTTATGGCTGGTCAAAGTTCAGTTGACTTTTCCTATGAAAACCCTAATTTAGAAACTCCTGATTCTTGATGATCTGAAACTTCCTTGATGAATCATGATCAACCCTTGATCAAATGATGAATTTTACTTCATATACTTGATTTTGGCAAAAGCATCATGAAGTTCTACTTTGGTTTGACCATAGTTGACCTTAGTTTGACTTTTTAAGCACTTTGACTGATTTTTGCATATCTGATCATCTGACTTAGAAAACCTTTTGGGAAAGCCTTGAAACTTGACATAGGGATTCTTGAAGACATATAGGATGCTATGAAGCTCACTTGAAGCCTTGGAAGTCCATTTAGCCTGATGAAACTCAAAACCCTAGTTTAGGATGCATTGCTTAGGAGGATGCTTTGTCTGAGGAAATTGTCAAACTTTCTGACTAATTGTGAACCTTGTGAACCTCTTGGGATACCTTGTGAACCTTGTGAACCTCTTGGGACACCTTAGTACACAATGTCTTATCTAGGTGAGGGAAAATTTTGGGGTGCAACAGCTGCCCCTGTTCAATTTTCTGAAACCTGAGGAATTAGATTGGCATGTGTGCCATTCGTGACTTGGAAGGTTGAAGGGTATTGAACACAAAAGCCCAAAAATTTGCACTCGCCGGTGCGTAAAGTAACACTGCTGATTGGTTGTATATGCTGGAGTGGGCTTAAAGATGCCACTTAGAGGAACTGGAGATGGGCTTATAGATGTCATCCATAATATCAGAAGATGATAGTATCTATAGGTTGTAACTGGATATCAGTACTAGGTCTTCGTATAGGCCGTCTCTGAATCATTCTTGTAACATGGTTTGAGTTGAATGTCAGCACTAGATCTTCGTATAGATCGTCTCTGGGGAAAATAATATCCTTAATTAGGTGTCAGTACATAGATCTTCGTATAGATCGGCTCTGAACCATCTTTAGGAACATATTTTAATTTAAGCATCAGAATCAAATCTTCGTGGCGATCCTTTCTGAATTGCTTTTGGTAATATCTTGAGCTAAGTACAAGATCTTCGTATCGATCATTTATGTACCATCCCACAGATAAATTGTTGCATAGACCATTAGAAATAAATCTTCGTAGCGATTATCTCTTCTGGAAGTATCCCGGATTAGTTAATAGATCTTCGTATAGACCATTTACATACCTTCCCAAGAACAAAAAGAATATCAGGATTAAATCTTCGTGGCGATTATCCCTGAACTTCTTCTGAAAGAATCTTTTGGATTAAGTGCTAGATCTTCGTATAGATCATTTACACACTATCCCAAAGACAACTTGAGTATTGATCATCAGAAATGAATCTTCGTAGCGATTATCTCTGAATTAAGTATCAGTACTAGATCTTCGTATAGATCGTCTCTGAAATGTTTCAAGGAGTTGATAATGTTTATCTGTCTTTAATTATCCTTAAAAGAAAAGGTTAGTTTATGCCAGATTATTTGATGTATGCATGTATGGCATGATGTACTTAAGTAAATGTCTTATGCACTATGGATGAGTATGCTGTGATATGATGTAAATGATATATGTATGAATCATGTAGCCTAAAGTGTCTGGGTATCTCACAACTGCTGGCTGGGGAAAATAAATCCTGGTTCGTTGCTGAAGAATATGAGGACTTTGTTTTCGTCTTGCATAATAGTATGGTACTCAGAACCTCCCGTCTTTGTTCGTCGTGCTTTTTACTGAAGGAATGAGTTCCTGAATATCCTGACTGAGGATAAAAGAGATGGACATCAATCCGAGAGACTTAACTCTTCGGAGGATATGAAACTGCCTGAAGACTTCGTCGAGTGGGAAGTATAAGATATTACTTGAAGGGTTCTTGTAAGGATATCCGTAAAGATTACTCCGTGGGGATTGACTGGCGAAGCTTTGTTGAATTCCTACCCTCGTTCGTCCTTAGTAAATACAATTACTACATTTCATGCATTTCTGGTAAACATCAATCATATTCAAAAGCATACATACATTCAAACACAATCAATGGGCGTTTTCGTTTAAGTAAACAAGGTAAAAGTAAATTTGAATTCAAAGATGAGGCTTTATTTATTTTAAAAAGTAGCCTATATATAGGCAAGTTTGTATAGGGAGACAGAAATCCTAGTAAGAGGAATTCGTCATAAAAGTTTTACAAAGACAAAGAAAAGCAACTGTGTGAGAAATAATCCTATTGAGTTCCAATTCTACTATTGCCATTATCATCAAGTATCTCATCTTTTCCTGTCGAGATGGAAATGATTGGATTGATCTTTATCTGTTTGAACTTGATTCAGGTAGCACAACTGGTTGGGGTTACATGAGTGATCCAACGAGACATAATCATACGCTTTAATCCCTATCTTTTGCCTGGATTGCCTTTTCAGGTTTTCAACCCACCGGGATACCCTTTTTTGCCCAAGCCACCCTTTCGGGTTTTCGACTTGCTGGGTGTACAATCTTTTATATATATACCTAATTTTTGCCCGAAACTTTTTGGTTCGCCGGGGTGCCCTTATTTTTGCCTAGGCCAGTCATCCTAGCGGGTCTCTTTTTATGCGTAGTATTTTTTAACTATGTCTGCGTTTACAGGCTGTGGAAAATCTTCACCATCCATAGTAGTAAGCATCATGGCACCTCCTGAGAATACCCTCTTGACTACAAATGGTCCTTCATATGTAGGAGTCCACTTGCCCCTAGGATCACCCTGTGGTAATATGATACGTTTGATTACCAAGTCTCCAGCCTGATATACCTTTTGCTTAACCTTCTTATTAAAAGCTTTGATCATCCGTTTCTGGTACATCTGACCGTGACATACAGCTGCCAGCCTTTTCTCATCAATCAAATTTATCTGGTCAAGTCGAGTCTGAATCCACTCATCTTCATCCAAGCCTGCATCCTTCATGATTCTCAAGGAAGGGATCTGGACTTCAATGGGCAGAACTGCTTCCATACCATAGACTAAGGAGAATGGGGTTGCCCCTGTTGAAGTACGTATTGTACTACGGTAACCATGAAGAGAAAATGGTAACATCTCATGCCAATCCTTATACGTAACAGTCATCTTCTGTAGAATTTTCTTGATGTTCTTATTAGCAGCTTCCACTGCCCCATTCATCTTTGGACGATATGGAGAAGAGTTGTGATGCTTAATCTTGAACTGCGTGCAGAGATCAGTAATCATAGTGTTGTTCAGATTAGAGCCATTGTCTGTGATAATCCTCTCAGGGATTCCATACCTACATATGAGATTATTCTTAATGAATCGAGCCACAACATTCTTAGTAACAGATGCAAATGAGGCTGCCTCTACCCATTTTGTAAAGTAGTCAATGGAAATAAGGATGAAACGATGTCCATTAGAAGCATTAGGCTTGATCTCACCAATCATATCAATGCCCCACATGGCAAAAGGCCAAGGAGCAGTCATGCATGTCTTCTTTGCCATGGTATGGCCACTAGAATGAGTGCCAAAAATCTCATCATGCATGTCTTCCATAATCTTTGTTGCTTCCTTATTATCCATACAACAAAGCAAAGTCGAATCATGATTGCGCTAGTACAAAATTCCATTACTCAAGAAGAACTTAGCAGAAAACCTCCTCAGAAACTTTTTATCATTGACAGATGCCCCTTCAGGGAACTCCTGAGCTTCAAGATACCTTTTCACTTCATAGAACCAAGGCTTTTCCTCTACTCCTTCAGTGTCAATCTCATTGCAGTATGCAGGCTTCTCAAATCTATCAATAGTGATCTTGGGAGCTTCATCATCCCAGCTAATCTCAAACATAGATGTCATGGTGGCTAATGCATCTGCTAACTGCTTCTCTCCTCGTGGGATATGTCCAAATGTAATCTCTTCAAAATATGCGATCAAAGACAACACATGTTCTCTGTAACGAATGAGATTTTCATGCTTGGTATCCCAATCTCCTTTAATCTGACTAACTACCAGGGCTGAATCTCCATATATGTCTAGGAACTGAATCTTCATCTCAATGGCAGCTTTTGATACCCATGATACATGCTTCATATTCAGCCATGTTATTGGTACAATAGAAACAAAGTCTTGCAGTAATTGGGGTATGACAACCTTCAGGGGAAATGATCACAACACCAACGCCAGTACCAAGCGCATTAGAAGCTCTATCAAAAACCATAGTCCATCGGGATCCTTGTTCAGGTCCGTCATATTGTCCAGGTTCTTTAGTAACAACCATAATGTCTTCATCTGGGAACTCAAAATTCATTGACTGATAATCATCCACTGCCTGATGAGCCAAATGATCAGCTACAACACTACCTTTGATGGCCTTCTGAGTGGTGTATTGTATATCATATTCTGTTAAGATCATTTTCCATCTCGCTATTCGTCCGGAGAGAGCAGGTTTCTCGAATATGTACTTGATTGGATCCATCTTTGAAATCAACAAGGTAGTATGAGTCAACATATACTGTCTTAGTCGGCGAGCAGCCCATGCCAAAGCGTAACAAGTTTTCTCGAGCAGTGAGTATCTTGTTTCACAGTCGGTAAACTTTTTGCTAAGGTAGTATATTGCTTGCTCTTTTCGACCAGACTCGTCATGTTGCCCCAACACACACCCCATTGAATTGTCTAATACTGTTAAGTACATAATCAAGGGTCTTCCATCAACTGGTGGCATCAAATTGGATGTTCTTGGAGGTATCTCTTGATTTCATCAAAGGCTACCTGGCACTCATCATTCCATTCCACTACCTGATCTTTCTTCAACAACTTGAAGATTGGCTCACAGGTAGCAGTTAGTTGGGAAATAAATCTTGCAATTTAATTCAGTCGTCCCAAGAAACCTCTAACTTCCTTTTCAGTATGGGGAGCAGGCATCTCTTGTATAGCTTTTACCTTTGTAGGATCTACTTCAATACCTTTTCCACTGACAATGAAACCCATGAGTTTACCAGATCTAACTCCAAAAGTACACTTGTTTGGATTCAATCACAGTTTATACTTCTTCAACCTCTCAAACAACTTATGCATATGATCAAGGTGTTGTTCCTCATTCTGGGACCTGGCTATCATATCATCCACATATACCTCTATCTCATGATGAATCATATCGTGAAACAAAGCCACCATAGCACGCTGATATGTTACCCCGGCGTTCTTCAAACCAAATGGCATCACTTTATAACAAAAAGTGCCCCACTGTGTAACAAATGTAGTCTTCTCCATATCTTCTGGTGCCATCTTGATCTGATTGTAACCAGAGAAACCATCCATGAAAGAGAATACCTTATGCTGAGCAGTGTTGTCCACCAAAACATCAATATGTGGAAGTGGAAAGTCATCTTTAGGATTGGCCTTGTTCAAATCCCTGTAATCCACACACATGCGTACCTTACCATCCTTCTTAGGTACCGACACCATGTTTGCAACCCATTGAGGATAAGAAGTCACAGCTAAAAACCCTGCATCAAATTGTTTCATTACCTCTGCTTTAATCTTTTCTGACATTTCAGGACGCATGCGATAAACTTTTTGCTTCTTTGGACGACAATCTTCTTTTACCGGCAGACGGTGAACCACAATGTCAGTATCCAAGTCTGGCATATCTTCATACGACCAAGCAAAGATCTCCACATAATCACGTAACATCTGGATTAATCTGTTCTTGACACCATCCTCTAATTCATCCCCTATCCTAACCTCTTTCCTGTTTTCCTCTGTTCCCAGATTCACAACTTCGATTGGCTCTTCATGTGGCCGTATAGCTTTCTCTTCTTGTTGTAACAACCTAGCAAGCTCTACAGGTACTTCACAATCTTCTTCCTTTCCATCTTCAGCTTGATAGATCGGATTCTCGAAATTATAATTGGCAATAGTAGAACTGTTATCAACAGGATCCAGAGTGGATGAGGATCTGCATTTTAGTGATGTGGGTGTGTGTAAGAACATATAGCTGATAAAACAGAAATAACAATAAAAGAAAGACAAGGAGCATAATATTTACGAAAACGAAACGTCCATTGATTTTATTTAATGAAGTATGCAAATGAAATGACATCCCAAAACAAGCATACCATTGTGCCTCGGGTAAGACACAAGGCTTAAAAGGTTTTATTGTTCGAAATTACAAACTTAAAACAAAACATAGTAATAGTATTTACTCCTGACTAAAGGAGATAGGAATAACATCTCCAGCCTTCCAATTGTTGAGCCCCTCGCCCATGGTAGGAAATATCCAATCATCCAGGTTGTAGTCTTCATTACGGTCACCCACAACATTGATTTGATCTCTTATGACCCCTTGATTAGTGATACGAACAACACGAGCACGACGAACAGCCCTCTGAGATTCTGCAGTGAATCCCAAACCAAACTTGTCAGACTTGTAAGGGATATTGGGAAGCGACCCCAAATAGCAGAACCACCTTTTTCAACCACAACCTTAGCATCTTTGAGGGAGGCCATTGCAGAAGGTATTCTAGTAACCACATCAGCTCTTTCAGAAGCAGGGATAGACTGAGGAATAGAAGCAGACCAAGGAACAACTTCAAATGTTTGACACGGAGTTTCAACCAATTCACCCTCCATTTCTACATATTTGAAAGTATTCACATGGCTAACCATGTACTCTTCTTCACCATAGACAGTGACAATTTTGTTTTTCACCAGATATTTCAACTTCTGATGCAAGGTGGAAGTCACAGCACCTGCCCCATGGATCCAGGGGCGCCCAAGCAAACAAGAATACGCAGGACGAATATCCATCACATAGAAAGTAGATTTGAAGACTTGAGAGCCTACTTTGATTGGGAGGTCTACTTCTCCATGTACCACTCTTCTTGAACCATCAAAGGCCCTTACCACTACATCACTTGGTCTTAACACAACATCTTCAGGACTGAGTTTGTCCAGAACCTCTTTAGGGAGCACATTTAATGAAGAACCATTGTCCACCAGTACATGAGACAAAGTAGTGCCCCTACATTCAATTGAGATATGCAGAGCTCTGTTATGGTTTCTCTTGGCAGGAGTCAGATCAGCATCAGAAAAGCCCAACCCATTATCACTAGTTAGATGTGCAACACAATTTTCAAATTGATCCACAGAAATTTCACTTGGCACATGGGCAGCCTTTAAGAACTTGATTAAGGCTTTAGCATGAGCCTCAGAACACAACAACAAAGATAACATGGAGATTTTGGAGGGAGTATTCCCCAACTGGTCAACAATATCATAATCACTTTTGCGAATGATCTTTAGTACTTCTTCCATCTATTTAGAAAGATTTTCAGCAATCGGTGCCTCAACTTGCACAGGTTCAATCACAAGACCTTTGCCCCGAGCATCAGTACTTGGCCCAGAATTAGAGGTATGAGTGGGAGTAACTGCACTCTTAGAGATATCTTGAGGAGAGAAGATTCTTCCACTTCTGGTGATCTTACTAGATCCAGCAATATTGTCAACATCAAGACTAGTATCAGTAACAGGTGCATCAGTCAAAGGCTCTTTTTTGACACCATGGATATAAACATCAGAACCATAATTCCAGGGTATAGCTTTATCAGAAGTATAAGGAACAGGGCCATGAGTGGTAATGATCATAGGAGCCACTCTAGCTTCAGCAACAGTCTTCACAAGGCCTTCAGCAGTAATCTTGACAGGACATTTGGAGGTGATCCTGACAGGACCTTTGGAGGTAATCTTCACTGATACTTTATCAACCATAGCTACATCTTCAAATTTCGTGCTTCGAGTCAGATGTTCACACATACTTTCCACAGAAGGAGTCTTCTCAAACAATATAGTGTAATTGTCCATGAGGCGTTGAATACCATCCTTCAACTTCCAGCAACTATCAGGTTTATAAGCATAGTAAAATCAGTCTTCATTGCATCCTGGAAAGAACCCAGCCTGCACCTACTTCTTCTTGATAATGGATAGAGGAATAGTTACATCTGCTACTGAGTAAACATAGGTAACCTCATCAACAACATTAACAGTCTTCTCATGATTGGGCATAGGAGCAGTGATCACATTTGGGGTCCCAGGAGGGTCAAATTCAATTTCCCCAGCTTCAATCATGTCTTGAATCTTGTTTTTCAACACCCAGCAGTTGTTGGTGTCATGTCCCGGACTATTAGAATGATATGCACATCTTGCATTAGGATTGTACCGAGGAGAGGATGTATTAGGATTCTGAGGAGGATCTCTTAAAGTAATTAGCTCCCTTTTCAACATGTGTTGCAAGGCTTGGGCCAATGACATGTTTATCTTGGTGAACTGTCTTCTAGGATTTTGTTGATTGTTATGTTGTTGCTCTGGTGTTGTAGGGGCAGGATTGGAGATGTGAAATGCTCCCACAGATTGGTGACTCCAGTTACGACTATGTTGACCATACATAGCATTAGACTCTTTCTTTCCACTAGGGGCTTCTTAGCAGTGCTTAATGAAGAGGCACCCACTTGTATCTTACCACTTCTTATCCCACTTTCCACGCGTTCTCCAGTCATTATCAACTCAGTGAAACCAGATGATGAGCTTCCAATGAGGTGACTATAAAAAGGACCATTCAGCATACTCATAAACATATCCACCAGCTCCCTGTCTGTCAGAGGAGGTTGAACTCTGCCAGCCAGATCTCTCCATTTCTGGGCATACTCTTTGAAGCGTTCCTTAGCACCCATAGACATGCTTTGGAGCTGCATACGAGTTGGTGCTAAATCAACATTATATTGGTATTGCCTATAGAAGGCCTCAGCAAGATCATTCCAATCACGAATATTAACACTTTCAAGTTGATAATACCATTCCAGTTGAGATCCAGATAAACTCTCTTGGAAGAAATGAATCCACAGCTTCTTGTCAGCAGTATGTGGTTGAATCCTCCGGACATAGGACCTCAAATGCAGTTTTGGACATGAAACACCATCATACACCACAAAAACAGGAACCTTAAAGCCAATAGGTATAACCACTCCAGAAACTAAACTCAACTCTTCAAAATCAAGCCCAGAGGATTTTTGTAGTTCCATAGCGTTCATTCTGTCTACCAATATCTTGTACTTCTCCTCACTAGCAGGATCATGATAATAGTTTGCTTCAGAATCAGAATCTTCCACAATATCATGAAGACTACCTCCCTCTTTCTCAGAATTCTCAGACTCAGAATCCTCAACTTCTTATTGTGTCTTGATAGGACCTATGAATCTTCTACCCAGGTTGATGAGACCCCCTGATTTTCTAGTCTTCTTCTTCTTCTTCTTCTTCTTCTTAGCCAGCAGTGTCTTCAGCTCATCTTGTCCCTTGGACAAGTTCAGGATCAGCTCTTGAAATTGTGCATTCTGAGCCTGGAGATCCTTGACAGTCTGTTCGAGAGCCATTTCTGCTGAAATAAACAGCGAGAAGATAAGATACTTGTTCATAAGAAACCTGTGATGCAATGATATGGTATGTAGATGCATATGCAATGTTTTCAAGGACCGCAGGATTTAAATTTGTTTACACAACTAGAAAGTAAACTTTTATTAGTAAGCAATAAACTTGTTTGCCTCTTGGGCTTACAACAAAATGAAATAAATACAAAGATGGGGTTTTAAGTCTCCCATGGACGTTTCCTCTTTATATTGAGGTATGTGTTGAGATTCCGCTCCTCGTGAAGTTGCTTGGTCAGCTCCAGGATTCTTTCTTGATTAGCTTTGAAATGAGTCTCAAAAGTATCCCTTTGCTCCTTCAACTGGATCCAGGACCTTTGCAACTCTTCCATGTCAGTGGGCATGTCTGGATGAAGGATGGTATAAGGAGTATCTCCTTCAGTAACAAGCTCCATGGTAATTGGCAGGATAGCAGGATATGGCATCATAAGAGTCTGAGCACGAGATCGTACCCATCTGAGGTAAGGTTCCATAGGAATGGAGTACTTTGGTTCCAGAGTCTTGTTGTCAACCTTGTTCACTTTTCCCCAAGCTCGTATAAACCTTTGACGGTAACCTTGCATATCGTTGTCGTAGTCGAACACAATACCCTGAATAAGCATGTCATGAGGACCATCACTCCGAGCATAACCAAACTAGCGTAGAGCTAAAGAAGGGTTGTAGGTAATGCCTCCTCTTATACCAAGGAGTGGCACATTAGGGAACTCTCCACAACGGTCCATGATAGTAACATTCTCCATAGATCTAAAACACCAATGAATGTCTGAATGAGAAAGTGACATGATCCTTTTAGACCACCTTAACCCTTGTTCATTCTTCATCATTGATCGAGGAAGGTGAGAAATAAACCACCTAGACAATAGAGGTATACAACACCTCAGAGTTCCTCGTGCCTTCGTAGTACGGGTATGAAGAGAGTGTAAGATGTCTCTAAGTAATGTAGGCACTGGATTATGAGTCAGAAATATGTTGATGGCGTGTACGTCTATGAACTGGTCTAGATTAGGGAACAAAACTAAGCCATAGATCAATAAGGCTAATATCTCTTCAAAAGCATCATGACTCATAGCCTTCAGGAACACTTGAGCTTTCTCCATCAATACCTTATCAAGGATACCCTTAACTCCACTTCTCGTTTCTAAGGCAATGTCTGATTTCTTCAGATGTAGGGCTGCAGCAATAACTTCAGGTTTAGGCTCTTTCTCTAAGCCTGTGAAGGGTCTCTGATCAAGGATAGGTATACCCAGTAGCTTGGAGAACTCTTCCATTGTAGGAACCAACTGATAATCGGGAAATGTGAAACAATGGTATTTAGGATCAAAGAACTGAAATAGGACACTCATCATGTCTTCATTGAACCCAGAAGTGACTAGATCCAGTGGTGACCATGCTTCTTAATGAACTGGGAGTTTTCAGAAACTTGAGAGACCAATTCCTTAAGCTTAGGAGGTATTCCTACAAAGTTGATCCGGATAGTATTCCTACGAGCAGAAGCCATGACCTGCAACAAAGAACAAAGATAAATCCTTTGGTCCTTGAAATGGTTAGTGAAGATGCTATGCTTATCATGCATGATGATGTTATGATGTTATGTTCAATCACAAACATGTGGCACACACAAACAAGTCACACAATAGCCCTAGGTTTGAAGGCTTGCATGAGGTTTAAAGGTAAGTACCCTCCCTTGAAATTTAGATGGTTCATCCTGTCCTATAAAAGTAACCAGGTTCTAAGGGATCTCAATATCATTGATCCTTCACAAGGGTGGTTGTCCAGTAGGCAACTTACTTACCAACCAAAACCCTCCAAGTTTAGGATCTCAATGAGTGTAGTATCGAGTATCAACCAACTTCAGTCTTCACCAAAGCCGGCTATCTCACTACTTTTTAAAGGCCAAGATGGGATGACTAGGGTTCTAAAAGTCAGTTAGTGTATTGACAAAATATGGCAGCCTCATATTATCCTCAACTTACTTAAGGAACATAAGCACCAACCAAGAAGTCACACTAACTATGGCCATCAGATCAACCATATCGGTATACGCCGTACAGTTTCCTTGGTCTATTGCCATTTACCTAAGGTACACTAGATCCAGGTTAGGATCTTTCACACATAAGATCCCAACAGATAAGTATAAAGAAAACAAGGCAAACAACTTTAAAAAGATCTAATTCCTAAGGGTACCCCTCTTTTATTAAATCCCCAGCAGAGTCGCCAGTTCTGTAACACGGTGGGAGAACTGACTTTCTATAAATGTTGTGGATAGCAAGAGTCGCCACCGACTTTTATTTTATCCAAAAGAAAAGGACATAAAAGAACAGGAAAGACCTATTTTAAAAGACATGAGTTCGGGGGGTAGGTTATACAAAGGGAAGGTGTTAGCACCCTTTATATCCATGGTTATCCATGGGCTCTTAGTTACTTAGCTCACTTTGTTTGTTTGCTAGAGTGTAGTGTGTGATTTGAAAAATTTCTTTAAGTACTTGGTAATGACCCTCGTATGGGTGTATACAAAGCCTAGTTTAGAAATTGTGAGGTGTAAAAGTAATTTTGAAAAGTGTGAGCAAGTAACTATGAGGTACCTACCCTAGATTTAGTCTTTCATGTTCTCGTATGTTCTTTCAATGGTAAGACTATCCCTATTATTAAGGAATAAGTAGTCATTACCATGGATATTAAGGGACAGGTGTAGGGTCATCGTATGGTCATAGAAAGCAACAGGTAAGGGTGTCTTTAGCAATTCATAGGGACTATCATCATTTATTCGAAGGGACAAGATCATTATTTTCCGTAGGCAACCTCGAAGGGACTTGATCTTTTAAACTGAAGGGACTTGATGATATTTATGAAGGGACTTTGCTTAAGACACCCCTATATTCGAGGGACTTGACCATATTTAAGGAAACTGAGAGAGGTAACCTAGGAAGTGCAAGATGGCGATCAAAGATCGACTTACGTGTGTGAGTGTTTATATTCAAGTATTTATCTTATTTCAATTAATTTTCTAAGTAATTTTAATCACATATAGGTTATACACACCCTAAGATTACTAACCATACAGAAAATAATTACAAAAATAAAGCAAAGATATAAAATAAACCCATTACATGGCTTTAGCAATTACATAATAATAAAATAATAATAATAAATATAATAATAATAATAAATAAGAAATAATCAAATATTAGTAATAATAATAATAAGGGTTAGAAAAATAAATAAAGGAAATAAGAATTTAACAAGAAAAATTAATATTAGAAAAGTTTTAGAAATTAATTAAGAAAATAAGTTTAATAATAATAAACAAATAACAAATTATTTACATATTAAAAATAAGGATTAATAATATAATTGGGGTTTAGAAAAATTAGGTTAATTTTTAGGGTTAGGATAAAAATTAGGGTTGACAAAAAGTTAGGGTTCATATTAAGAAAATTAGGGTTTTTTAATTATAATGATATATTATTAATTTATTTACAAAAATACATAATAATTATATAAAAACATATTATAAAATAAATACAAGTAATTTACATTTAAGAAAATAATGTTTGAATTTTAGAAAATATAAAGTTTTATGAAAATATTATTAGTTATTATTTAGAAATTATTTTAATTATATTAAATTAAATTAAAACTAAGAAAATAGTTAAAATAATAAAAATATGGACAAAACCCTAAAAAGATAGGACCTGGGATTTGAACCCAAGTCCCTTACCTCAATAACAACACTTCAAAACCAGTTGAGCCAACATGCGCTGGTGTTAGCTATATGCAATGCAATCATTATATTATAAACCTGCAAAACAAAAATAATTATGAAAAACATGTTGGAACCTAGGATTCGAACCCCTGACCATCACAACAACAACCAAACACTCCAACCACTAAGCCACATGGGACGCGTCTGCAAGCTAATCAACAAACAAACATAATATATTAAGTCAGTTGAATAATGGAAAAATTAAGCAAAATATGTTGTCACCAAGGATCAAACGCAGGTCACAACCATAACACGCATACGCCTTCACCACTGGGCCAAGCAGCATCTGTTGAAACAATATGAAATCAATTCAATAAAATATTAAATCAAATATTTGAATTCCAGCTGCGCGCCAAACTGACTTCATCTTCTTCCTATTTCCTGCGAAAACACCTACAAATTCATCCACAAATTTTCCTGCGAATTTTGAATTTTAAGAACCTGCGAAAACTGGATCTTTCTTAATACGCAAAATTTTATCAAATTGATCATATAGACATGATCCACACATCATACACAGTTCATTGATGTTCTTAGAATTTATTTATATTGGTTTAATTGAGAAACCCTAAACGGCCACCCTAAACCCTAACAATGGCAAATCCTTGGTCCTGTGTCAAAGCTCAAATTAAAAGATTCAGAAACATTCCTTGGTTCATTATAAACACAAAAGATCAGTCAAACACAATTTATCATGCATGAATAGAAGAAAACAAAAAATCATAAAAAGTGTAAGAACATGGATTCGGTTTATGCAAATGGTAATGATTTGGATGTTGTTGATGATCGACACATGATCAGTGAGTCTCAAGGAAGCTAATGCAACCTTTGTTTTGTCTTGAAAATGCCTCTAGGTCAAAAACCGAATGTGACTTTTTGTTTTAAAATTTGAAGTTGAATGGTGTTCTTGGAGGCTCTGAATTTCGTCCTTTGAGTTTGTAATAGGTTTATGAACTTATAGTGATTTGAATTAGGTCATAACTTTGTGGATTTGTGGGCTTTCTTGCATAACTTGAGTGTGAAGAAATCTCATGATCAAAATACGTGAAAAATCAAATCTTTGTATGCCAAGCTAGTCTAGCACGAATTTGGATCAGATCAATAATCTCTAAATAATGTTTATGACCTTCTAGAACAAGAATCCAATTTAAATATTGAGTTTTCATATTTTATTTTAATTTAAATTGATTTTTAATGAATAAAATCAAAATAAATAAAAAATAAATTATAAAAATATGAATAAATGATATTTTATTCGTGCATGATGTCATGGTAGAGATTGGGTCATAAAAATGCAAGCCCATGTGGAAAGAATTGGTTCTAAGACCCCATTTGCTAGATAAACCTCTAAAAAATTTCCCAAATTTTGCAAAGGCACAAATCCCTCAATTTTAAGGCTATGAAGGTGTTCTTGGACATTTTAGAAAGCTTAGAGAGTCCTCTAACCAACCTCTTTGGTCTCATGTCCATATCCTTTACCATTTTCATATTATGCCCTTTGGAAGATGTTGACTTTTTGTTGACTTTTAAAATGACCTATAAGGTCTTAGCTCATACCTTCCAAATGAAGCATTTTTGGGCTTGGCTTGTGAGACACAAAGTTGTAGAGAATTCAATTTCCTTCAAAATGAGCTTTGGATGGAAAAAATTTGATGAAGTATGTGAAATTTATGGCTGGTTAAAGTTCAGTTGACTTTTCCTATGAAAACCCTAATTTAGAAACTCCTGATTCTTGATGATCTGAAACTTCCTTGATGAATCATGATTAAACCTTGATAAAATGATGAATTTTAATTCATATAATTGATGTTGGCAAAAAATAATGAAGTTTGACTTTGGTTTAACCATAATTGACCTTAGTTTGACTTTTTAACCACTTTGATTGATTTTTGCATATCTGATCTTCTGACTGAGCAAACCTTTTGGGAAAGCCTTGAAACTTGACATAGGGATTCTTGAAGAAATATAGGATGCTATGAAGCTCACTTGAAGCCTTGGAAGTCCATTTATCCTGATGAAACTCAAAACCCAAGTTTAGGATGCATTGCTTAAGAGGATTTTTTGTCTGAGGGAATTGTCAAACTTTCTGACTAATTGTGAACCTTGTGAACCTCTTGGGATACCTTGTGAACCTTTTGAATATCTTGGGAAACATTAGTACACAATGTCTTGTCTAGGTGAGGGAAAATTTTGGGGTGTAAAACCGCAGATGTAAGGTCAGGATTGAAACTAGCAAAATTAATTTAATTAATCCTAATTAATTAAATTAAAAGGGATTAGGGTTTTAATGACCAATCTGGGCCGTCCATACGTGCATGTAAACAAGATCTAAGGGTTATTATTCAAACTGGCATTTAATTGTGGATTAGGGTTTAATGACTTTCAGGTGACCAGAACAGTCTTCTGGTCATCTTCTCCGACGACCCCAAAATTATATCTCTCTCCCTAGGCCATCCCCAGCTCTCTAAAGCTCCAGAAACACTCCTCTAACCTCCCTAAACATGAATCCAGGCTCAAAATTCATTTATTATGCATCAAAAAGGGGAATCGAAGAAGAACACGTTCTAGGTTTAAACTTTCAGAAACACAATACACACTCATCTCTCACTCATTTTCAAAAATAAACACATCATGGCAACCAGAGAAGCATGTAGATTCATATTATAACTTGAAATAAGAGTTCTGGAAAAATTATTTGAAGAAACTACCTGAACTGAGCTTTGCAATTTTGAGCTTTCTGACCTTCTTTCTTGTGAAAACCAACTCCAATGGACCCCTTGAGGATAATGGGATGCTTAGAAGAAGCTTTGAATGGCTATTTTGAGGTGTGTGGTTCTGGTTTAGTAGAAATGGAGGTTTGTGTGTGTGGTGATTCAGGCCATTTGAATGGTTGGGTTTTGTTCTATGGATGAAGAGTGATTTGTTGGTGAAAAAATTTCTGGATTTTGTTAAGTTTTGAAGTTGTTTCGAAGAGAACAAGTCTTGTGCATATTTTTGTGAATCTGATGTTGTGTGTAGTTTCAGGCTCTAATCTCTTCCTATATCTCTCCCACATTGTTTGAATATAATATGGAGTAGGTTCTGAAATGCTGCAAGACACTATTCCAAGAGTATGGGAGTTTTTTCCAAAAAGTCAAATATGTGTCCTTGAGAGTATGGGCCATGGCAGAGGAGATCTAAAGGGTGTATTGGCTTCAGCTGAGTTTGTGGAGAGCCACGAGATTGATTGTGATGAGCTATGATGATTGAATAGTGAGATTGAAGAGGTTTTGCAAATTCGCAACTTTGTGAGATTTGAGAAAATTGGTCATAGAAACTTGTGATCCAAGGCATGATTTTGGTCTTGCAATGTTGCGTTATCATGTAATGAAGCTTAGAAGTGGATTAGAGGTCATTAGAAGTCTTGAAACTTGATTTTGCAAAAATCCCTCTTTGGCACATACTTGAAAATTACAAGATTTTTCCCAACTTTGAAAGATCATATCTTGAGTTTTAGGATGAATCAAGAGGAGTTCTTGTACTTTTTGAAAATGGGAAGATCCAATCTACAACTTTCATGTTTAAAGATTTTTCATTTGAAGCATTTTTGATCAAGAAAGAGGAGGTTGAAAATCTTTCCCAAAATGGAAAGTTTCCATTACAAGTCATGTCCAAAAATGGAAAGTTTGCAAATGGATTGAAATTCTTCAATCTTGTGAACTTCTAACCACTTATAAGATCAAATAAAGATCATAGAACTTAAAATTGATGAGAATGACCTTTTGGTACCATTGTTGGGGGCCTCAGATGCCCTGATTCTGACTTTTCTTGCACAACAAGTTACCAGTTGATAAGATGACTTCCACAATGAATTTCTTCATAAAATTTGGTACACATGCTCCTTATAACATATTAAGACTAATAGAAACAAGAATGACCAAAAAATTTGAGGTTAAGGGCCTCAAGCCAAAAACCCTAATTTTAGGTCATCTGTGCAGTAAAACCCTAGCCCGCCTGGACCTCTGTGCAACAAAACCCTAGCCTTCCTGGACCTCTGTGTAATCCTTTGTGATTTTGTGACTTCAAAGGCCTCTTGGGGATGTAATAAGATCATAGAACACTCATGGACCCTCTTGGCCTGCTTCAAAGCCTTTGAGAAAGCTCAGATCAATTCTTGGATTGCTCAAATCACAAACCCTAGATACAGATGAAATGAACTATGCAGTGAGATGTAATGAGATGTTTTTGCAATGCAATATGAAAAGATCATAAGCCATGGTGTGATAAAAAGTTAGGGCAAATTTGGGGTGTTTACAGCTTCCCCTATTCAAGCATGAGTTAGCTGTGCAGGGTGTAAGGGCCTGAATTAATAGACCAACAAGATAACTTGTGGTTGAATACCAAAGACAGTCCAAAATTTGCACTCGTTAGGGATAAGAAGAAAGGGGATATAAATTGTAAAAGGAAGTATAGTATGAGTATCAAATGAAAGCGATGGAGGACAACCATCGAACAGAGGACGACTGCTGGGGATGAAACGGTAAGTAAAGCAATGATGGGGACGTCCATCATGCTGGAAAATAAAGAGAAAAAGACAGGGACGACCATCGGGTAAAGAAATAAAATTCTCTGGGGATTAAAGAAATGAGGAAAGCACTGACGGGGACGACCATCAGGTTAAAGGGTAAATAAACCGCGACGGGGATGGCCATCGGGTAAAAGAATAAATGAAATAATGATGAGTGACAGTCATCAAAAGGTGAAGGACGATCACCTAGCAGGGGACGGCTGCTGAAAATATTACGACATAGGACGAATGCCGGATAAAAAATGATCAACGATGGGGACGGCCACCGGATAAGCATGATGAAGGACGATCATCAAGAGGTGAAGGGCGATCACCTACCAGGGTACGGCTTCTCTTGGGGATTATCTCGACATAGGACGAATGTTGGATAACAAAGATCGACGATGGGGACAGCCATCCGATAAATGATGAGGGACGGTCATCATAAGGTGAAAGACGATTACCTAGCAGGGGACGGCTGCTAAAAGATATCGCGACATAGAACGAATGTCGGATAGAAAGTTCCAACAATGGGGGTTCCACTGGGGAAAAGGATGAGGGACGGTCATCCAAAGGTGAAGGACGATCACCTGGCAGGGTACGACTGCCGAAAATACCACGACATAGGACGGATGTCGGATAGGAGGATCAACGATGGGGACGACCATCAGATAAAATGATGAAGGACGATCATCAAGAGGTGAAGGACGATCACCTAGCAGGGGACGGCTGCCGAAAATATCACGACATAGGACGAATGTCGGATAGAAAAAGTTGTTTTGTTGGTAACTTACTGGGGAATGGTAAACACGGACAAGTGCTTACATTTTCAATAAAAGGTATAAGTGTTTGACAATGTGTATAGATTAAAGATGCGGACGAGCATCCTTAGGACCACGATACAGACGAGTATCGATAGAAACAAACGATGACATGTGTTTAGGGATGATGATACGAACGAGTATCAATCGGTTAAGCAAGGAACACGGACGAGTGTTTGATCTGCCGAGGAGGTGATTGTCGCTCCCACCTGATGACACCGGGGCCAAGAGGGGTACAGACGCGAACGGTCGGCGAAATAGAAGGAATGAATAGAGTCGCCAGCTAGGCATTTTTATCCCGAAGGAAAGGTAATGCTGCATAAACCTAAGAAAAGATGGATAAGACGGTCGCGAACCAGAGAAACTGAGAAAGGGGGTTGGTTACAACCTGGGAAGGTATTAGCACCCAGATTGTCCGCCGTACTCGACGGGATCCACGCTTAAAAGATTTGTGTTTTAAGGGGGTAGTGTCAGTGCAATCTGTGTATCAAAGCTGGAAAAGAATGCAGGTGTCAGTGTAAAAGAAATGTGAAGTGTATAAGAGAAGTGTCAGTGTAAGAACAAGAGTGAAATGCTCAAGACTATGAGGCTCAAAGAATAATTATGGAAGGAGGGGGAATATACAGAGACTTTTGTTCGATAACTGTTAAGTTATGCCTACGTATCCTCTCGTGCAATGAGGAAGTCAGAACACCGTAGTTCGACTCAAAGAGACTGAAAGATAAATTGACTTGTGAACTGCTTACTTGTCTATGCTCAAGTGTATGACCTGTCTGGCTCAGGTGCAAACTGTCTTGCATTAGACGGAAGAAGCGAGTTCTCGTTTGTGAGTGAATGAGGTGAGAAAAGAATCCCGGAGGAGACGATTATTGTTTGTTTTTGGTGCTTTCAATCTTTTATTGCTTTTTATGTTTGTCATAAGATGATGAGCTTAAGCCTAAACCAAGGATTAGCAAACGCATCACATCTTCCATCTGATTAGGGGTAATGAGAATACCTTAAGTATGAAGTAAGCACCTCACACTTAATCACCATGATGTAGGATCAAGATCATTAACTTACTTATGATTATTTAGATGTTTTTGTTGATTTTGCTTAGTGTTAAGTAATGAGTTTAAGCCATAATCAAGGATTTAATGGACTCATTACACCATCCTAATAGAAGGATAATAGATGAAAACATTTAAGCTGAGAAAGGCTCCTCAACTTAATCCGTGATTAGGAATTAACCTCATGACAAAACAAAGCCTTTATTAAAGTGGATTTTAGTTAATGGTAAGATTAAGAAATGAATTTTATGATTTGTAAGACAACTTGAGGGGGACTTGTCCATTAACACTAGGGTTAGTCCTTCTTAACCAGTTAAGGAAGAATTAGAACCCTAATGCAAGGCCCAAGTTACAAGTTTGATGTCTTAGTGATTATTAAATGGGTTGATTAAAGGATTTAAACACATTAAGGGTTTAACACTTAGGATTAAAGTTATACACTCCATCCTAATAGAAGGATACATGCATAATCCTAATCACAAAGTCTTAAAACCTTTAAGGTTTAGTCCTTGATTATGAGATGAGAAGAGAAGACTCAAAGATGACACAAAGGTAAAACTAATGGGGGGACTAATAAAACCCTAATTGTTATCATGCTTGGGTATCCCTAGGGTTTATGAGGCTTGCAAAAGATCTTCAGGAGAGAAGCCACCAGGAAAGAAGCAGATGAAAGGAGGAAGAAGCAGGGAGAAGCAAGACAACTTGCTTCACTTAAGAAGACAAGTTGCTTGAAGAAAGAAAGTGAGAAAGAGCATGAATGAGCAAGCTCACTCTAGAACAAAAGTAAAATGCAGCAATGAATGCATAAGAGATGAGAAGAGATTATGAGAAGTGAAGGCAAATTCACTTCTCAGACACTTACCACCCGAAAAGTTAGCAACAAGAAAATGAAATGAAGTGAAAATGAGATGAAATGCAATGATGCAAACCAAAGTCAGAAGCATAAACATGATGTTAATGATGCTAAGAGATGATACAAACACATGTCAAGAGTTATGGATGATCATACAAAGGTGAGGATGCAAATGAAGCATGCTTTGAACCATGAAAGTTCATGAAAACTTATGAAATGCAATGGATGCATAACATGGCAAATGGAAGATGCAATGATCAAACATAATTTCAATATGTCCTAAGATATCTTATATGTCATGTTGATGCACAAAATGTTATGGCAAGTTCATGTATGCAAACATATGAAGGATGAATGCAAATGAAGATGCAAATTAGGGTTTATGCACAAGATACAAAGCAAAATTCAAAATCAGAAGCAAATGACAAGATAAAAAATGAAAATGGGATCAAAGGAACCCTAACCCTACATAAGTTCACTGCCCAAAAGAGGGGACCTAACTCTTAACCTAATGGGAGTTATGATTTTCTCAAGTCAACTAGGGTTTCAAGGCACTTCAAAAGGAAAAATGCACATCAAATTGAAAATGAAAGATAAATTCCAATCAATTTTACCCTAGAAACTATATGATATGAAGAATGCAATGCAAGAAGAACCATCATCAAACTCTTCATGGTTAGGCAAAATGAATTTTTCTAAGTTAGAACAAAAACATTGCCTTTAAAGAACTTTAATTCCAAATAAAAATGTCAAAATAGGTCAAGAACCAAAAAGAAATTTGTTTTGAGAGTTTGATAATGTTTCTAAATGTATTAAGATGCAATGTGAATTTTTTTGTGATTTTTAAATACCTAAATGCATTTTTAATTAATTAATCTCCATTAACTAATTAAAAATAAACATTTAAATGATTTAAAAATAATTTTTAATGCAAAAAATAAAATAAAAATTATTTTCAGAAAGATAAAAATATTTTAAGGTATGATGCAAAAAATGAGATTTTTTGGAAATGATTTGCTATTTTAAATAAAATGTGCAAGAAAAATGGATTAAAAGGAAAATAAATTTAAATTAAATGGGAGGTATGTAGATCCAAGAGTCAGGATTTGAACTGAGGATGGCAGGGTTGACTGCGCGCGCCTTTCAACGGCTGAGATTCACTCTGGCTTAATTAACCTAATTATAATTAATTAAATTAATAAAATCAGATTAGGGCTTAATGAATTGATCTGGGCCGCTCAAAAGCTAAACTAACCCACATCCAACGGCTACGAATCCATCTGGCAAGTTAATTAGGGTTAGGACTTAATGACTTTCAGGTGACCAGAGAGGAGCTCCGGTCATCTTCTCCGGCGGGTCAAAACCCTAAATCTCTCTACAAGCCACCCCAACTTAAATTAACTGCCCAGAAATGATCCCCCAACCAAACTAAACCTAAATCAACCATCAAACATCATTTATCAAGCATGAACAAGGAGAATCGAAGCCATTTAGTTTCACGGGTGAAATTTCAGAAGGTCACAAAATGCTCATTTTCACACCATTTTCAAATCTAAAAACATCAGAGTGATCCCCATGACATGTATTTTCATTTTGTAACAAAAAATCTAAGCTCTGAAAAGTTCTATTTTTGAAGTTACCTGAGGTGATGAACTGCAAATGTGTGCCTCCAGAGCCTCCCCTTCGTACAAAGAGTCTCTTCTGATCCTCCTGAAACTAGTGGGATGCTTCAAAACCCTTGATGTTGGCTAGTTTGAATGTTTCAGTTCTGGTATAGCAGAAATGGAGGTTGGTGTGTGTGATGTTTCAGACTGTTTTGAGGGTTGATTCTTGTTCTATGGATGATGTGTGACTTATTGGTGAAGGAAAATTTGAAGTTTGATGGCTGAGGAAGGAGTTTCGAAGAGATGAAGGTTTGGACAATTTTTGTGCAAGCTGGTTGTGTGTATCTTCTGAGCTCATGTCCAGCCTGTTTTATGATCCATAGCATATCCCTAAACTATTGGAAGAGGTCTGAGGAAGTGACTTGCACTGTGGGAATGGCATGGGGCAATTGGCCAAAAAGTCAATGTTAGGTGTACTTGAGGCATGGGCTGTGGCATAGGCTATTTTAGGGCTGCTCTGAGTTCAGCTTCCTTCAAGGATGGCCATGGGATGAATTGATGTGATCTGAAATGGATGAAGGGTGAGATGCCATAGGTTTTGCCTTTTTGCAACTTGTTGCATTTTGTGATTTTTCGTCATGGACATGTGACATTCCTTGCTGAATTCTTGTTGTGAAATGTTACATGATGTTATGGTAATGCCTTGAGATCAGTTAGAGACCATACAAACCCTTGGGAATCACTTTTTCAAGAATTCCCTCTTTGTGACTTTTGTGAAAAATGGCTTATGATACTTGAATCCAAGGCATGAAAGTGAGGAATTCTTTGGGCATATCTGAATTATGGAACATGAATTATGTTTATGTAATGCTTAGAAGTCATTTTGAGATCACAAATTGGTTTGGCAAGGGTTTTTGCAAGTTTCCTCTTTGGCACAAAAGTGAAAATTTAGTGATTTTGTCCAACTTTGCAAGGCCATAACTTTTGTTCTAAAATGAATTAGAATGCGTTCTTGTAATTTTTGAAAATGGGAGGATCCAATCTACAACTTTCATGACCAAAGATTTTTCATTTGAAGCTTTTTTGAATCAAAAAGAGGAGGTTGAAAAACTTTCCCAAAATGGCAAGTTTTCATTACAAGTCACTTTCCCAAAATGGCAACTTTGCAAATGGCTTGAAATTCTTCAATTTTGTGAACTTCTAACATCTTCTAAGATCAAATAAAGATCATACACATTCAAAATGATGGAGAAGACCCTTTGGTTGGGTGATTGGGGGCCTCAGATGCCCTGATTTTGCACTGATTTGCTCAAGAAGTCATCTTGTGATCAGATGCCCTCCCCATTGAATTTCTTCATGAAAGTTGGTATGCATGATCCTCATATCATATAGAGACCAATAGAAACAAGAATGACCAAAAAATTTGGAGTTATGGCCTCTGAAACCAAAACCCTAATTTCAGGTCATCTGTGCAGTTAAGTTTGGCTCTACTTCCACACCTTCCTCAGTTCTTATGATTCTTTGACTTCCTTGATCTCGAGAGGATATAATATGATCTTTGAACATTCATGGACCCTCTTGAGATGATTAAAGGCCTTTGGAGTGGCTCAAATGGCTCAGGGATGGCTCAGATCACAAACCCTAGATGCAGATGACTTTGAATTAATGTAGTGAAGCAAAAATGCAATATGAGATGGTATGATTGAATCTATGCAAATGAAAGGAGTCACAAGCCATGGTGTGAAGGAGTGAGGGAAAATTTGGGGTGTTTATAGCTGCCCCTATTCAAACATGAGTTAGCTGTGCAGGATGTAAGCAACGGCTTAGCAGGCAAACAAGATAACTTGTGGTTGAATACCAAAGACAGTCCAAAATTTGCACTCACTGAGTGAAGAAGAAAAGGGATATAGATTGTAAAAGGAAGTAAAGTATGTTTATAAAGTGCGGGCGATGGAGGACGACCGTCGAGCAGAGGACGACTGCTGGGGATAAAGCGATGAAGGGTACGGCCGACATGCTGGGGAAATAGAGGGATCATGATGGGGACGACCATCAAATAAAGTTATAAGACTCCTTGGGGATTAAAGGTAAATGATGGGGACGACCATCGGGTTGAAGAAATAGATGATGAGGAACGGTCATTAAAAGGTGAAGGACGATCACATAGCAGGGGACGGCTGCTCTGTTGGGGGTAAGATGAGGGACGATCATCTAAGGTGAAGGATGATCACCTGGCAAGGTATGATTGCCGAAAGTATCACGACATATGACGAATGTTGGATGAAAGGTCGACGATGGGGACGGCCATCGGATAAAATGATGAAGGACGATCATCAGAAAGGTGATGGACGATCACCTGGCAAGGTATGATTGCCGAAAGTATCACGACATAGGACGAATGTCGGATGAAAGGTCGACGATGGGGATGGCCATCGGATAAAATGATGAAGGATGATCATCAGAAAGGTGAAGGACAATCACCTGGCAGGGTACGGCTGCCGAAAGTATCACGACATATGACGAATGTCGGATAAAAGGTCGACGATGGGGACGGCCATCGGATAAGCATGATGAAGAACGATCATCAAGAGGTGAAGGACGATCAGCTAGCAGGGGACGGCTGCTCTGGGGTTTTATCATAACATAGGACGAATGTCAGATAACAGAATCAACGATGGGGACGGCCATCGGATAAAATGATGAAGGACGATCATCAAGAGGTGAAGGACGATCACCTAGCAGGGGACGACTGCTAAAAATATCACGACATAGGATGAATGTCGGATAGGAAAGGGTTCTAATGAATAGAGACTCCGCTGGGGATGATGAAGGACGATCATCAAAAAGGTGAAGGACGATCACCTAGCAGGGGACGGTTGCTAAAAAAATCATGACATAGGACGAATGCCAGATAGAAAGGAAATAGTTTATCAAGATTTGCCGGGAATTCTTCTGGGGAACGGTAGACACAGACGAGTGTCTAATTTTAAGGAGGCAAAGACATAAGTGTCTGACACGGTGTATAGATTAAAGATGCGGACGAGCATCCTTAAGACTATGATACGGACGAGTATCAGTAGAAACAAACGCTGACGCATGTTCAGAGATGATGATATGGACGAGTATCAACTGGTTAACAAAGAACATGGACGAGTGTTGACTCTGAGGGGATTTAAGTGGTATATACGAGATACATACGAGTATCTGAAATAAGTAAACATGCGTGAGACACAAACAAGTGTTCAACTTGCTGGGGGGAGCACGACACGGACGGGTGTCGGAAGAAGTGTATTATAAACAAGTATTTAGGCAACTGTGCTGGGGAAGGGTGACACGGATGGGTGTCAGGGAAATGTGTAGATATATGTAAACATGTGTTTGTGAGTGCAAAGGGGATGCTTTGGCTTTTTGCTGGGGATATGACACAGATGAGTGTCAAGAAGCATCTGTAATGTATGAGCATTCGTTTGTAGAGAACGCTCGGGCGACTTTACTGGGGAATGATGACACGGACGAGTGCTAAAAGGAGCATGTATCTGTATTTGTGAGTGTAAAGGAAATGCTTTAATATTCTGTCGGGGAGTTTGAGAGGTATTTCGTATTTTGTTGATGGAATGTCAGTATTTACGAGCGTTCGGTTCGACACATGGCTTATGATTATGCAATATGTGTGATTTTTTCCGTAATGCTCCGTATTAGACGGAATGCTACGCTCTGGGGGGAAAATATGATGCGAATGCTATGATTATACAAAGATACCGATCCGGGATTCGGATCCCGTTGCTGTGGAGATCCCTGGCTGATCTGCTTGAAGTGCATATCCCAGCTGGGGATGAGATCATTGGTAGATCTGACATATATGACTCTGCTTGAGGAAATAGATCAATGATAGACCTATCTTGGTAATGAGGGACCCAGCTGGGGTCTGCGGGAGCTTTCGTCACTCTGTTGTGAGATCTTCAGGCATTGCTCTTCTGGACAGAGGCTGAAATTCTGTGGGGAGATAGTTCCCTGTCTAACACTTGGTTGAGGAGGAATGACGACTGGCAACTCAGCTGGGGATAAAGCAAATCTGGTGCTATTTGGAAGATGTGCCGAGTAAGTAATGATTTGGCAGCTTGCTGGTGAGAAGCTTTCATGCCCCATGTTGCGCTTTGAATACCTGCAATCCTATCATGACAAAGAAACGTACAAGTATCCCTAGGTATCCCTTACTGGATTCCATCATAGGAGTTTAGACACACCCAGGAGCAAATATATTTCCCGTTAGCATGTAGTTTAGAAAAAAACGCATCTGTACTTATGCAATCAACATCTTAAGGACATCGGACATTTTGCAAATGAAAATAAAATGTACGAGACGAAGTATGACTGAAAATCTGATTTTATTAATTTGGGTGCCTTGAATTGGCAAGTACAGTCAAAGGAACAAATCCCCTGAAATGAGGAGATTGCTACAAATTGAGAAACAAAAGAAAATGCTGGCAATGTTGATGACGCTTTCAGTGCTTCCCTTTTGCTATGACTCGTATGACATTGACGTTCTTCTCATCTTGCTTTCTGAAGAAGGCTGATTCTGACCGATGCTTTAACCTTTCGAAGCTTGCCATGTTATAAGCGATACAGACGAATTCAGAATGCATTTGTTCGTTCATTCCCTTATTTTGCGCGGATCGCCCTTTCAGGTTTTCAATCCATCGGGATACCCATTTTTGCCTGAGCTGTCCAATGTGGCTTTTCAACTCAGCGGGTGTACATTTTTTATTTTTATTTTCCCTTAATTTTGCCCGAGTTTTTCATTCTGTTTTTGACTCGCCGGGATACCCTATTTTTGCCTGGACTTACATTCTGTTTTTATGTCCAGCGGGTCATTTTTTTGTGAAGTATTTTTTAACTGCATCCGAATTCACAGGGGACAGGAAGTCTTCACCATCCATAGTACTGAGCATCAATGCTCCACCGGAGAAAACTTTCTTTACTATGAATGGCCCATCATAATTCGGAGTCCACTTGCCCCTGTGGTCTGTATGAGGAGGGAGGAGTCTTTTCAGCACAAGATCTCCTACTTGGTATTCTCGAAGCCTGACTTTCTGATCGAAGGCTTTCTTCATTCTTTTCTGATACAGCTGCCCATGACAGATTGCAGCTAATCTCTTTTCTTCAATCAGATTCAGTTGTTCGTATCGGGATCGGACCCATTCTGCTTCGTTTAATTTGACATCCATCAGTACCCGTAAAGATGGTAATTCAACTTCAACAGGTATGACTGCTTCCATACCGTACACAAGCTGATACGGTGTTGCCCCAGTGGATGTTCTGATTGACGTACGGTACCCATGCAAGGCAAATGGTAGCATTTCGTGCCAGTCTTTATAGGTAACTACCATCTTCTGCACAATCTTCTTGATATTCTTGTTAGCTGCCTCAACAGTGCCATTCATCTTTGGCCTGTAAGGAGAAGAATTGTGGTGTTGGATCTTGAAGTCCCGGCACAGTTCGGCCATCATTTTATTGTTCAGGTTGGAACCATTATCAGTAATGATTCGCTCGGGATCTCCATACCGACAGATGATATCTCTCTTTAGAAATCGGGCTACCACCTGCCTTGTAACATTTGCATAGGAAGCTGCTTCAACCCACTTGGTAAAATAGTCGATGGCTACCAGGATGAATCTGTGGCCATTTGAAGCAGTCGGTTCAATCTTGCCAATCATATCAATGGCCCACATGGCAAAAGGCCAGGGTGAAGACATCACATTTAGAGGATTCGGAGGCACATGCACTTTATCCGCGTAAATCTGGCATTTATGGCATTTTCTGGCATAGGCACAACAGTCTGCATCCATTGTGATCCAGTAATAGCCTGATCTTATCAACTTTTTAGCCATTGCATGCCCTCCATCATGGTTTCCAAAGGATCCTTCGTGCACTTCGTGCATCAACAAGTCTGCTTCTGCCTTATCAACACATCTGAGAAGTACCATATCAAAGTTTCTCTTGTACAGGGAACCATCAGCATTCAGGAAGAAACTACCAGCCAGCCTTCTTAATGTCTTCTTGTCGTTGGAAGATGCCCCAGATGGGTATGTTTGATCCTATAAGAAGCACTTAATGTCGTGGAACCAAAGCTTATCATCTTTAACAACATTTGCCGAGAACACGTATGCTGGTCTATCAAGTCTGGATACTGAGATCCGAGGCACAAAGTTGGCAGCTTGAACTTTGATCATAGATGAAATGGTAGCCAGAGCATCTGCAAACTGATTTTCATCTCGAGGGATATACTCAAGCTTGACTGTTGTGAAGAAAGTCAATAACCTCCTTGTATAATCCCGGTAAGGTATCAGATGATCTTGGTGGGTGTACCATTTGCCGTTGGTTTGATTGATTACCAGAGCTGAATCTCCGAATACAGTCAATGTCTTGATCCAGAAGTCAATGGCTTCCTCAAGTCCCATAATACAAGCTTCGTATTCAGCTTCGTTGTTAGTGCAGTTAAAGGTGATTTTTGCCGAGAAAGGCATGTGAACTCCTTTAGGTGTAATGAGTACTGCACCAACACCACGACCATTCATGTTAACAGCCTCATCAAACATCATAGTCCATTCTTCTTTCGGGTCAGGCCCTTCAGTGTGAATAGGCTCTTCATGATCTTTTGCTTTTATGAACATGATGTCTTCATCGGGGAAGTCAAATCTCATAGGCTGGTAATCATCAATGGGTTGCTCAGCAAGATAATCAGACAATACACTGCCCTTGATGGCTTTCTGAGATGTGTACTGAATGTCATATTCTGTGAGGATCATTTGCCATCTTGCAACCCGTCCGGTAAGTGATGGCTTCTCAAAAATGTACTTAACTGGATCCATCTTTGAGATCAATAAAGTAGTGTGGGTCAACATATACTGCCTTAGTCGGCGAGCAGCCCACACTAAAGCACATCAAGTTTTCTCGAGCAGTGAATAACGTTGTTCACAGTCGGTAAACTTTTTGCTTAGATAGTATATTGCATACTCTTTTCGACCAGACTCGTCATGCTGGCCCAGCACACACCCCATTGATTCTTCTAATACTGTCAAGTACATGATTAGAGGTCTTCCTTCAACTGGAGGTATAAGGATCAGAGGTTCTTGTAAATATTCCTTGATTTTGTCAAAAGCCCTCTGGCAATCTTCGTTCCACCTGACCGTTTGTTCTTTTCTTAGCAGCTTGAACAAAGGCTCACAGGTTGCTGTAAGGTGAGATATGAACCGTGAAATGTAGTTCAATCTACCTAGAAACCCCCAAACTTCTTTTTCAGTCTTTGGTGCAGGCATCTCTTGAATGGCTTTGACTTTGTCAGGGTCAACTTCAATCCCTTTCTCACTTACAATAAATCCCAGCAGCTTACCGGATCGCACCCCGAATGTGCATTTGTTGGGGTTTAACTTCAGTTGGTACTTCCTCAGACGCTTGAATAACTTCAACAGATTCGTCAGGTGGTCTCTTCTGTAAGGGACTTGGCAATCATGTCATCCACATAACATTCAATTTCTTTATGGATCATGTCATGGAATAATGTTACCATAGCCCGTTGATAAGTGGCACCAGCATTCTCCAGTCAGAATGGCATCACCTTATAACAGAATGTTCCCAAGGGTGTGATGAAAGTTGTCTTCTCCATGTCTTCAGGTGACATTTTGATCTGATTGTATCCTGAAAATCCATCCATGAAGGAGAATACCGAGAACTGAGTCGTATTGTCGACCAATACATCAATGTGAGGTAAAGGGAAGTCATCTTTCGGGATGGCTCTGTTCAGGTCCCGGTAATCCACACACATCCTCACCTTGTCATCCTTCTTAGGCACAGGTACAATATTAGCAACCCACGGCGGATAGCTAGTCACAGCAAGGAAACCGGCGTCCCACTGCTTTTGTACCTCTTCTTTTATCTTCATTGCCATATCTAGGCGAGTACGACGCAACTTCTGTTTTACTGGCGGACAATCTTCTTTTAAAGGCAGCTTGTGCATGACAATGTCAGTGTCCAATCCTGGCATATCCTGATAAGACCAAGCAAAAACATCCACATATTCCCGAAGCATGTCTATCAGTTGCTCTTTCACTGAATCTTGTAAGCAGGCCCCGATCTTAACTTCTCTCACGTCTTCTTCCGTACCAAGATTAACCGTTTCGACCTCCTCCTGATGAGGAGTGATAACCTTCTCCTCTTGTCTCAACAACCTGGCTAGCTCTTCAGGTAGCTCATAATCTTCTTCAACCCCTTCATCAGCTTGACTGATTGGATTGTCAAAGTCATACGAAGTCATAGCGGTGTTGTTGTCGGTGCAGTCTGGAGGGCACTCTCTGCAAGGTTTTAGATTGGTTTATTTTAGTGATCATTTTTATCTTATTTTAGAAAAAGTGAAAATGAAGTTATTTATTCTGAAAAACATTGCCATTTTATTTTTGTACAAAAAGTGAAAAATGAAAAACAGTGAGCGAAAAAGGAAAAGACTCATTTGCAAAAGATGTCCTGATATTCATTAATTGATATTTGCACAAAATACAAGATGGCCCGATTACAAAATGAGTCTTGACATCTTGGGCAAGATGCAAGACTTGATGCATGCTTTAAAATACAGGAAATAATAATTACTCTGCAGGAGTAACCCTTATAATTTCCTGGGAAGACCAGTTTGAGACATGGCTCCCCGGGGTCCTTGGACGTATCCAGCTTTCCAGGTTGCGTTCGTCTTCTGACTCATCTTCCAAATTGTTCACAGCATCCGGGGTGAGCATCCCCCCACTAATAAACTTGGTCTTCGTTGCAACCTCTGGTTGATCTTGTTGAGTTGGTCTGTAACCCAACCCAAATCGGTCTTCTTTCTTTTCTACGGGCAGCAGCTTGCCCCAGCCTTGGGCGGTACCTTCCTCAACAACCTTCTGGGCTTGCTGATATGATGTGATAGAAGTTCCCAGTACAACAGATGCTTCATTAATGTTGAGGGCCTCAAACCCTTGGCTCATGGTTTCATGGATCTCCCCATCCATCTCAATGTACTTATACGTAGCCAGCTGGCTAACAAAGATGTCCTCCTCCCCACAGATGGTGATGATTTGGCCTTCCCACTCGAATTTTAACTTCTGGTGAAGGGTAGACGTAACAGCGCCAGCGGCGTGGATCCAGGCTCTACCCAACAGACAGCTGTAGGCCGGCTGTATGTCCATCACAAAGAAGGTAGTTTTGAAGGTCTGCAGGCCAATCAACACAGGCAGATCAATCTCCCCAAGCACTGATCTTTTAGAGCCATCAAATTCTCTCACCACCAAATTACTCGGACGCAATGCCAAGCCATCATACTCCAGCTTCACTAAGGCTTTCTTTGGTAGAACATTGAGTGATGACCCAGTGTCTACCAGTACATGAGACAGAACAACACCCTTGCATTCCAAGGTGATATACAAAGCCTTGTTATGGTTGCGTCCCTCTGTTGTTAAGTCAGTATTGGTAAAGCCCAGTCCATGACTGGTGTTGACATTTGCAACCACAGTTTCTAGTTGATTAACAGTAATCTCCTCCGGCACATATGCTGCGTACAGGACTTTCAACAATGCGTTCCTGTGAGCTTCTGAACACATCAACAGTGATAATATGGAGATTTTGGAGGGTGTTTGGTGAAGCTGGTCCACCACCTTGTAATCACTCCTTTATATGATTCTCATGAACTCGTCTACATCTTGTTCAAAAGATGTCTTCTGAGTGTCTTTGGTAGTCGCCTCTTCAGATACCACACTCTTTCCTTTTGCTTTGGCAGCAGCTTCTGCCTCAACATTAGGTCTTTGTGTTTGTGAGGCAAAAAGGCGTCCTCTTCTGGTGAAGCCTCCGCCTCCCCCAACATTATCAACTTGTGGAGAAGAGGTCGATGAATCCAGAGTGATTTTCTCCCCGTTGTAGTAGAGATCAGAGCCATAATGCCAAGGTATGGCATCACTGCTTTCATAAGGAACCGGTCCAGGTACCGTAATGGTGACCGGACTGATTGCTGCAGATGAAGGTACTGTAACGGTGTGCGGATCATAGTAAATTGTGACTGGTGATCTGGCAGGAGGTGCCACGGTTTGTTGTCAGAAATTGCTGCTGGGAGGAACATTTGATGGGTCATAGTAGATTGTAACTGCTGAAACATCTTCATTAATTTTTGCTGGCGTTGTAGAAGATTCTGTTAATAAAATGGATGTTGATGTTGTAGAAGAAACAGTTGTTGAATTTTGACTTGTTGAAGTGATGGACGGAGTAATTGCTGGTAATGTTGATGAATCGGTAGGAATGATTGTTGTTGCTGTTGTAGGAGAATTTGTTGCTGAAGGAATGATTGTTGATGTTGTAGGAGATTCCATTGTTGTGGAAACAAAAGTTGATGAAGGAGCTGTTGAAGTAATTTGTAAAATCCCATCTTGGATAAGGCCATCTATGCCTCTTCTCAGCCTTTCACGCCCATTGAATGCAATGTTGCAATACCCACAGCCGAGCTCACACCCGGGGAACACTTGGCATTCTAAAAGTCGAGCTTTAATTTCAACCAAAGGTGTTCGAATTTGTGCAACACTGGTGATTAAGGTGGATGGTTTGTCTTCCTCAATGGCATTAATCCTCGACCCGTTGTGACTAGGCATTGGATTCCTCGTGACATTCGGAGGAGGTGCAAAGTTAAGAGCTTTCGAGTCCACCAGGTCTTGAACTTTCATTTGTAAGGCCCTGCATTTTTCAGTATTATGACCAGGCGCGTTGGAGTGAAAGGCACACCTGGCGTTGACATCATAGTTCTTTGGGAGATTGAGAGGATCTGGTGGTGCTAACGTCCTTAACTCAACCAGGTTGAGCTTCAGGATTTGTGGCAATAAGGCAGCATAAGGCATAGGGATAGGGTCAATCACCCTGTTTGCCTGTGATGGTCTTTGTTGAAAAGGACGCTGTTGTTGGTTGTTGTTGTTGTTGTAGGTTCTCTGTTGCGGATACTGAACTTGTTGTTGATGTTGTGGTTGTTGTTGTTGAGGATATGCTGATTGTTGAGGAATCGGAGCTGGAATGATAATAGCTGCTATTGACCGGTGCACATACTGAGGTCTGCCCCTGCTTGCATGAATGTAATTTGTCTCACCGGCTCTTCGGGGTCCCACAAAAGGCTTCCTGGGATTACTGGATGAATTTGCACCATTGTCATAAATTTTGCCCATTTTTAAAAGGCTTTCAATTCTTTCCCCAGCTATGACTACGTCAGCAAAACTGGTAGAGGAGAAGGCAGCCAGTTTATCAATATATGTTCCTTGCAAAGTATTCATGAACATATCAGCCATTGCTCTTTCTGACATGGGTGGTTGGACAGCAGCAGCAAGCTGTCTCCACCTTTGGGCATATTCCCTGAAGCTTTCTCCGGAAGACTGGGACATTCCCATCAGGAGGGTCCTATTAGGAGCCATGTCCAGATTGTATTGATATTTCCTGATGAAGGCTTCAGCTAAGTCCTTCCAGCATCTAATGGTAGCTCTAGTCAAGTGTGAATACCACTCTCTTGAAGCCCCAGTCAGACTATCTTCAAAGTAGAACATCCACAGATTTTCGTCCATAGTATAAGCTTTAAGTCTTCCCAGGAAAGACTGCAGGTGAGTTCGTGGACAAGAGGTTCCATTGTATTTCTCAAAGTACGGGGGTTTGAATTTGTGGGGAATTCTCACCCCATCCACTAGCCCCCTGTCCATTACATCGAAGCCCAAGGAATTCTGAGACTCCAAATATCTCAACTTCTCAGCAATTTCATCCAATCTCCTGTCATAGACTTCATCTCCAGCTCCCATAACAGTAAACTGTTCCTCTTGGGGATCCTCTTGCAAGATTCTCCCTCCAGTAGTATTACCTTGTACATTTCTCGGGATGTTGACTTCCGGATCCAGATGAGGTCCAAATACTGGTGGATTAATACGAGGTTGGCCTTGTTCATTGTTACTAGTCCCTCCTGTTCCAAGGTGAGGTTCCTCGGGAGTTTGTCTTTCCACCAGTTCCCTTAACCTTTCTTGACTCTGGGCCAAGCCAGTCATTACAGCCATGAATTAAGTCATTTGATTTCTCATCTCCACTCTTTCATTAGCCATCTGATTTCTGACCTCAGTCAGATCCTGCTGTACTTGTTCCATTTGAATACCAGGAAGGTTGTTGCGAGTAGGGTACCGGTGCGTGCGGTTGACAGGGAACACTCGGCGACGAGCAATGTTTCCTAAGATCACAACAAAGTTAGAAACAAAAAATAACAAAACCTACAAAACAAAACAAAAGTTAGTATGCAATGCAGTATGCTTATTTGTTTTCCAAGGTATCCGGTTTGGTTCTTGGTTTTGACCTTTCCAGACCTTGAGGAAGATGCTTGATGTTGTTTGAGAGAGAAGCCCAAATGGAAACAAACTAAAATATATTACAAAATGGTGAACAATGCATAGTTTGTTTTACAACACATACCCCTGGAGGGTCAAAATACAAAAAGAGAAAAGTACATCAAATGGAAATGAACAACAAGCAAAGAAGTCAAACATCCAATCCAAACTCATCCTCTTTGACCTCCTTCAGGAGTGCCTCAGTCACTGGACCAGCTGGGTGCTCTGTAATGGTCCTAATGAGGAGGTTCCTGGTAGCAATGGCAGTGGTCAGATTCTTATGCCTATCCTGGTCCTTTGATCTCTTCAATCCAGCTCTGAGCTTCAACTCTGAAATCTCCTTCTGGGCTGCCAGCAAAGCTTCCTGCTGCTTCTTCTCATTGGCCTCTAACTGTTCAATCTTGGCTTGAGTCTTCTGGTATTCTTGTGTACGGGCTTCAGTGATCCTGACCCACCTAGCCTGACTCTCTTGCAGATAGAGCTCAGTCCTAGCCTTCTGAATCTTGGCCTCTTTACAGGCATTCTTCAATATTTGCTCCTCAGCTCTTACTTTCCTGATGTAGTCCTCTGTCTTCTCAATTTTGGTGAGATGCTCCACCCTGAGCTTTTCCAATCTCTCAATGTCCAGACGACCATCACTCCTTTCCCAAAGGGTCTTCTTCAAGGCTTGAGATAGGTTCTCATTCCTTTCCTTCAGCTTCTCAAATTCTTCTAGGCTGACAGTTGTTGCAGGTTGTACTGTTGAGGGTCCAGGTATGTCCTCTAAAGTGAAGGGAATTCCAGTAATGTGAGCTTTTGTACAGGACCAGTCATAGTACTAAGCTGAAGCAACATTATTACACCTTCCCAGAATAGCCATCCCTTTTGTCTGGATGTTGTCCCAAGCCCAGGATGCTTGCCTGACAACAGCTGAATTGGGCTTCACTTCACAATACAGGGTCTCAGCTAAATCTTGCACTCTAGGAGGGTGAACCAAAGCATAGCCCAGTTGTCTCTTAAACAGCAAAGGATTGTAGTTGATGCAACCCTTTACTCTTATCAGAGGTACATTTGGTATTATCCACAGCTGGTGATAATGTCCTTGCCTTTGGTGCTCTGGGTGCACCATCTAATATCATCTGAAGTCAAAGCAATGAGCCTCTTGGCCCAATTCTTCTGTTGGTGGGGATTCAGGAAGGCATCTGTCTTAGGTAGGTGTCTGAGCAGCCAGGTGTGAAACAAAGGAGCACAACATCTTACCAACTTCCCTCTTTGTTTCTCATTCCTCTGATGGATGGAATAGTAAAAATCTCCCAGTAATGTGGGCACTAGGTTTTTTAGAAGGAACAAATGGATGGCATTCTTGCTGACAAATTTGGGCTCATCTGCAAACACTATAACCCCATATATGCTGAGGGCTAATAGTGCACAGACTGCCCTCCATTCTCCAAATGAGGCCTTCAGGATGGCATGAGAAATCAAGAAATCCAAGTGCAAACCAGGGATCCCAGCTTTTGTTGTCATATTTTGCTCAATCAATGCAGGCTCCAAGTATAGTGCTTTTGCTACTTCTCCATTGTTGGGAGCTGGCATTTCTGGGTTGAAGGGGATTCCACCTCTGATAGGTACCCCAATCAATGAAGAAAACTCTTCCAGCAGAGGCCCTAGCTGAAAGTCTGGGAATGTGCAACATCTCAAAGGAGGGTCATAAAACTGCAAGCATGTGTGGATCATGCTCCTCTGAGAAGGGTCAAGGTCCATAACCATATCCAGGATACCTCCATGATGTTCCCTAAACAATGGGATGTGGTCATGTGTGATAAGTGACTGGACCTGCCTGATACCAGTCAACACAGGCTCAAAGAAATGGTAGGATATGTTGCTCTTCCTGGGAGTAGTCATGAATGCTGCTGAAGATACTGGAGATTAGTACTGATGAAGATCACAGACTGATACTGGAGATGGGCTACTAACAGGCTGATACTAGTGATGATGAGAATAGCTGAAGTAGATAACTGATGAAACAGAGGTCTATGCAGAAGAAGGGGTCAAAACCAAACCAGATATAATGTGGATACCCTGAAAAACAAATAAACAAATGTTAAATGATGCAAATGATGAATATGCAAATGATATGCAAGGGTTTGTGATCAAGCTGGATCTGATTATCTGTCTTGATATAGGTCCATGTATGCTCAAAGAAGGTCCAGATGGAGGTTCAGAAATCCAGTAACCAGGGTAGGGGACTCAAATAAAGAGTCACATGTCCAGGGTTAATCACAAGAACTGTCCAAAGTGAGATACTCTTAAACAATATAGTAACAGGGTATGATGTGGCCAAGGGTACCTGCAAACCTGTAAACAGCCCAACCCCCTCACAGGTGATGTCCTAGAACAAGGATCCTCGGACTTGGATCAGTTATGAGAAGTGTAAATACTTCTAACCCGGAGGTACAATGTTTACAATAATCATAAAAGATCCTCCTCTAATTCACCTCAGCTTCTGAAGGTCAAAATAAAGGTCATCCAGACTTAGCAGGCTTCCCAGATAGCCCTAGCACTACAGGAAATCTGTAGCACAGAGTTCTAAAGAAGAAACCCACATCTGAACCGTGTTTCATATTCCCGCACCAGACCGAAATGGAATGGGAAAGAACATGAACCACTCTAGCCTAGGTGTCACTCAGGTCCCAGGTATAGGACCTTAAACTCTCAATGAAACCCCACCCACCAAAAACAGAAACCAGATCCAGCAATGATAGTATGACAGTATGATGTATAAAACTATAAAGAAAACAATAAACAAAACTGTACATAAATCAATAAATAAAATAAACACATAAACACATATAGCACATAACACCCCAGTAAACACAAATCAAACAAACGCTAGGAGGAACCCACAAAAAGAACCAGAAGCCATGGTTACAGTATAAGGGTCCCCAGCAGAGTCGCCAAGCTGTCGCTCCCACCTGATGACACCGGGGCCAAGAGGGGTACAGACGCGAACGGTCGGCGAAAGAGAAGGAATGAATAGAGTCTCCAGCTAGGCATTTTTATCCCGAAGGAAAGGTAATGCTGCATAAACCTAAGAAAAGATGGATAAGACGGTCGCGAACCAGAGAAACTGAGAAAGGGGGTTGGTTACAACCTGGGAAGGTATTAGCACCCAGATTGTCCGCCGTAATCGACGGGATCCACGCTTAAAAGATTTGTGTTTTAAGGGGGTAGTGTCAGTGCAATCTGTGTATCAAAGCTGGAAAAGAATGCAGGTGTCAGTGTAAAAGAAATGTGAAGTGTATAAGAGAAGTGTCAGTGTAAGAACAAGAGTGAAATGCTCAAGACTATGAGGCTCAAAGAATAATGCTGGAAGGAGGGGGAATATACATAGACTTTTGTTCGATAACTGTTAAGTTATGCCTACGTATCCTCTCGTGCAATGAGGAAGTCAGAACACCGTAGTTCGACTCAAAGATACTGAAAGATAAATTGACTTGTGAACTGCTTACTTGTCTATGCTCAAGTGTATGACCTGTCTGGCTCAGGTACAAACTGTCTTGCATTAGACGGAAGAAGCGAGTTCTCGTTTGTGAGTGAATGAGGTGAGAAAAGAATCCCGGAGGAGACGATTATTGTTTGTTTTTGGTGCTTTCAATCTTTTATTGCTTTTTATGTTTGTCATAAGATAATGAGCTTAAGCCTAAACCAAGGATTAGCAAACTCATCACATCTTCCCTCTGATTAGGGGTAATGAGAATACCTTAAGTATGAAGTAAGCACCTCACACTTAATCACCATGATGTAGGATCAAGATCATTAACTTACTTATGATTATTTAGAAGTTTTTGTTGTTTTTGCTTAGTGTTAAGTAATGAGTTTAAGCCATAATCAAGGATTTAATGGACTCATTACACCATCCTAATAGAAGGATAATAGATGAGAACATTTAAGCTGAGAAAGGCTCCTCAACTTAATCTGTGATTAGGAATTAACCTCATGACAAAACAAAGCCTTTATTAAAGTGGATTTTAGTTAATGGTAAGATTAAGAAATGAATTTTATGATTTGTAAGACAACTTGAGGGGGACTTGTCCATTAACACTAGGGTTAGTCCTTCTTAACCAGTTAAGGAAGAATTAGAACCCTAATGCAAGGCCCAAGTTACAAGCTTGATGTCTTAGTGATTATTAAATGGGTTGATTAAAGGATTTAAACACATTAAGGGTTTAACACTTAGGATTAAAGTTATACACTCCATCCTAATAGAAGGATACAGGCATAACCCTCATCACAAAGTCTTAAAACCTTTAAGGTTTAGTCCTTGATTATGAGATGAGAAGAGAAGACTCAAAGATGATACAAAGGTAAAACTAACGGGGGGACTAATCAAACCCTAATTGTTATCATGCTTGGGTATCCCTAGGGTTTATGAGGCTTGCAAAATATCTTCAGGAGAGAAGCCACCAAGAAAGAAGCAGATGAAAGGAGGAAGAAGCAGGGAGAAGCAAGACAACTTGCTTCACTTAAGAAGACAAGTTGCTTGAAGAAAGAAAGTGAGAAAGAGCATGAATGGGCAAGCTCACTCTAGAACAAAAGTAAAATGCAGCAATGAATGCATAAGATATGAGAAGAGATTATGAGAAGTGAAGGCAAATTCACTTCTCAGACACTTACCACCTGAAAAGTTAGCAACAAGAAAATGAAATGAAGTGAAAATGAGATGAAATGCAATGCAATGATGCAAACCAAAGTCAGAAGCATAAACATGATGTTAATGATGCTAAGAGATTATACAAACACATGTCAAGAGTTGTGGATGATCATACAAAGGTGAGGATGCAAATGAAGCATGCTTTGAACCATGAAAGTTCATGAAAACTTATGAAATGCGATGGATGCATAACATGGAAAATGGAAGATGCAATGATAAAACATGATTTCAATATGTCCTAAGATGTCTTATATGTCATGTTGATGCACAAAATGTTATGGCAAGTTCATGTATGCAAACATATGAAGGATGAATGCAAATGAAGATGAAAATTAGGGTTTATGCACAAGATACAAAGCAAAATTCAAAATCAGAAGCAAATGACAAGATAAAAAAATGAAAATGGGATCAAAGGAACCCTAACCCTACATAAGTTCACTGCCTAAAAGAGGGGACCTAACTCTTAACCTACTGGGAGTTATGATTTTCTCAAGTCAACTAGGGTTTCAAGGCACTTCAAAAGGAAAAATGCACATGAAATTGAAAATGAAAGATAAATTCCAATCAATTTTACCCTAGAAACTACATGATATGAAGAATGCAATGCAAGAAGAACCATCATCAAACTCTTCATGGTTAGGCAGAATGAATTTTTCTAAGCTAGAACAAAAACATTGCCTTTAAAGAACTTTAATTCCAAAGAAAAATGTCAAAAGAGGTCAAGAACCAAAAAGAAATTTGTTTTGAGAGTTTGATAATGTTTCTAAATGTATTAAAATGCAATGTGATTTTTTTTGTGATTTTTAAATACCTAAATGCATTTTTAATTAATTAATCTCCATTAACTAATTAAAAATAAACATTTAAATGATTTAAAAATAATTTTTAATGCAAAAAAATAAAATAAAAATTATTTTCAGAAAGATAAATATATTTTAAGGTATGATGCAAAAAATGAGATTTTTTGGAAATGATTTGCTATTTTAAATAAAATGTGCAAGAAAAATGGATTAAAAGGAAAATTAAATTAAATTAAATGGGAGGTATGTAGATCCAAGAGTCAGGATTTGAACTGAGGATGGCAGGGTTGATTGCGTGAGCCTTTCAACGGCTGGGATTCACTCTGGCTTAATTAACCTAATTATAATTAATTAAATTAATAAAATCAGATTAGGGCTTAATGAATTGATCTAGGCCGCTCAAAAGCTAAACTAACCCACATCCAATGGCTACGAATCCATCTGGCAAGTTAATTAGGGTTAGGACTTAATAACTTTCAGGTGACCGGAGAGGATTTCCGGTCATCTTCTCCGGTGGGTCAAAACCCTAAATCTCTCTACAAGCCACCCCAACTTAAATTAACTGCCCAGAAATGATCCCCCAACCAAACTAAACCTAAATCAACCATCAAACATCATTTATCAAGCATGAACAAGGAGAATCGAAGCCATTTAGTTTCACGGGTGAAATTTCAGAAGGTCACAAAATGCTCATTTTCACACCATTTTCAAATCTAAAAACATCAGAGTGATCCCCATGACATGTATTTTCATTTTGTAACAAAAAATCTAAGCTCTGAAAAGTTCTATTTCTGAAGTTACCTGAGGTGATGAACTGCAAATGTGTGCCTCCAGAGCCTCCCCTTCGTACAAAGAGTCTCTTCTGATCCTCCTGAAACTAGTGGGATGCTTCAAAACCCTTGATGTTGGCTAGTTTGAATGTTTCAGTTCTGGTATAGTAGAAATGGAGGTTGGTGTGTGTGATGTTTCAGACTGTTTTGAGGGTTGATTCTTGTTCTATGGATGATGTGTGACTTATTGGTGAAGGAAAATTTGAAGTTTGATGGATGAGGAAGGAGTTTCTAAGAGATGAAGGTTTGGACAATTTTTGTGCAAGCTGGTTGTGTGTATCTTCTGAGCTCATGTCCAGTCTGGTTTATGATCCATAGCATATCCCTAAACTATTGGAAGAGATCTGAGGAAGTGACTTGCACTGTGGGAATGGCATGGGGCAATTGGCCAAAAAGTCAATGTTAGGTGTACTTGAGGCATGGGCTGTGGCAGAGGCTATTTTAGGGCTGCTCTGAGTTCAGCTGCCTTCAAGGATGGCCATGGGATGAATTGATGTGATCTGAAATGGATGAAGGGTGAGATGCCATAGGTTTTGCCTTTTTGCAACTTGTTGCATTTTGTGATTTTTGGTCATGGAAATGTGACATTCCTTGCTGAATTCTTGTTGTGAAATGTTACATGATGTTATGGTAATGCCTTGAGATCAGTTAGAGACCATACAAACCCTTGGGAATCACTTTTGCAGGAATTCCCTCTTTGTGACTTTTGTGAAAAATGGCTTATGATACTTGAATCCAAGGCATGAAAGTGAGGAATTCTTTGGGCATATCTGAATTATGGACCATGAATTATGTTTATGTAATGCTTAGAAGTCATTTTGAGATCACAAATTGGTTTGGCAAGGGTTTTTGCAAGTTTCCTCTTTGGCACAAAAGTGAAAATTTAGTGATTTTGTCCAACTTTGCAAGGCCATAACTTTTGTTCTAAAATGAATTAGAATGAGTTCTTGTACTTTTTGAAAATGGGAGGATCCAATCTACAACTTTCATGACCAAAGATTTTTCAGTTGAAGCTTTTTTGAATCAAAAAGAGGAGGTTGAAAAACTTTCCCAAAATGGCAAGTTTTCATGACAAGTCACTTTCCTAAAATGACAACTTTGCAAATGGCTTGAAATTCTTCAATTTTGTGAACTTCTAACATCTTCTAAGATCAAATAAAGATCATACACATTCAAAATGATGGAGAATACCCTTTGGTTGGGTGATTGGGGGCCTCAGATGCCCTGATTTTGCACTGACTTGCTCAAGAAGTCATCTTGTAATCAGATGCCTTCCCCATTGAATTTCTTCATGAAAGTTGGTATGCATGATCCTCATATCATATAGAGACCAATAGAAACAAGAAAGACCAAAAAATTTGGAGTTATGGCCTCTGAAACCAAAACCCTAATTTCAGGTCATCTGTGTAGTTAAGCTTGGCTCTGCTTCCACACCTTCCTCAGTTCTTGTGATTCTTTGACTTCCTTGATCTTGAGAGGATATAATATGATCTTTGAACATTCATGGACCCTCTTGAGATGATTAAAGGCCTTTGGAGTGGCTCAAATGGCTCAGGGATGGCTCAGATCACAAACCCTAGATGCAGATGACTTTGAATTAATGTAGTGAAGCAAAAATGCAATATGAGATGGTATGATTGAATCTATGCAAATGAAAGGAGTCACAAGCCATGGTGTGAATGAGTGAGGGCAAATTTGGGGTGTTTACAGTGATATATACAAGATACGGACGAGTATCAGAGGATTGTGTACAAGTATGTACAAGTGTTTAATCTGCTAGAGAAATATGTGCATGACACGGACGAGTGTAAAAAAGATTGAGCAAGGGACACAGACGAGTGTTTGACTTGCTGGGGAAGTATGACATGGGCGAGTGTCAAAAAGAGTGTGTATAAGTATGAACAAGTGTCTGTATTGAGAGTGCAAAAAGTATTATGGCTTTGTCTGTGGGGGATAAGTTTTGGTATATTGCTGGTGAAGTGATTTTGATGTTTGCAAGTGATTGGCTTGAACCTGGCTTATAACCATACAAATGTTTGATTTTTGCCGTAATGCTCCGTATTAGACGGAATGCTACGTTTAGTTTGGGGAAAATGATGCGAATGCTATGATTATGCAAAAATGAGATACAGATCCAAGATTCGGATCCTGCGGGGAGAAAGATCTTTGGGCGATCTGTCTGGAGGGATAACTCTGATGGGGAAAGAGATCATTGGTCGATCTGTGGGGAGAGAGGATCACTGAACGATCTTCCTATGGAACTCTGTGGGGATTTGGGGGGAAAAATCTGTGGGGATCCCGACTGGGGAAGCTTCTGTTGAAGAGACTAATGATGGGGATGAGGAGGCCTCAGCAACTCCGCTAGGGAACAGAAAACCCTGACAACTCTACTAGGGAGAAGCTGGAAGCTCTGCGGGAAAGCAATTTTGCCGACTCTGCTGAGGATGAGAAAATCCTGGCAACTTTGATGGGGAATAGCAGTTTAAGCAGTGCTCGGGAGATTCTTCTTGGGGAGAAGAGAACTTCTGGGAAGTAATCTGTTGTAACTCCTTCGTCCAAGCGACACGCTGGGGTTTTAATGAATTTCTTGAAGGATCCTCTGAGGGGATGACATCTTCGCGGGGGAAAACTTCCGTCAAGTAATCCTGTTGATGAGGTAATTGCAGACTTGGCTGGGGATATAATGCCTGATATACCCCATGTTATGAAAGATCGTCTGTCTTGATTACCTGCAACCTGTTAAAAAGAAACACACAAGTGTCCCGAGGTATCCTCAATCGGATTCCGTCATAGGAGGTAGATTTGCTCAAGAGTGCATATTTCCTACAAGCATTTATTAAAAGTGGCTTGTATGTTTTCATGCAAGTGTTGTATTACGAACTTTGAACATTTTGCAAATGAAACAAAAATGTACAAAAAACAAAGTGTGATTGAAAAATCTGATTTTATTGATTTGTGTGCCCTGAATAGGCAAGTACAATGAAGAAGCAAATCCCTCAAAGGAGGATATTGCTGTAAATTGAGAAAATAAAAGCGTTGGCAATGTTTGAAGTTGGTGCTCCAGTGAGCTTCCTTTGTTATGACTTGTATGACCTTGACGTTCTTCTTATCTTGCTTTCTGAAGAAGGTTGATTCTGACCGACACTTTATCCTTTCGAAGTTTGCCATGTCGTGAGTGATACAGACGAATTCAGAATGCAGTTGTTTGCTTTTTCCCTAATTTTGCGTGGATCGCCCTTTCGGGTTTTCAATCCACCGGGATACCCATTTTTGCCTGAGTTGTCCGATGTAGCTTTTCAACTCAGCGGGTGTACATTTTTTTCCCTTATTTTTGCCCGAGCCTTTTATTCTGTTTTTGACTCGCTGGGATGCCCTATTTTTGCCTGGACTTACATTCTGTTTTTATGTTCAGCGGGTCATTTATGCGAAGTATTTTTTAACTACATCTGAATTCAAATGAGATAAGAAATCCTCGCCATCCATAGTAGTGAGCATCAGTGCCCCACCAGAGAAAACTTTCTTTACTATGAACGGACCTTCGTAGTTTGGCGTCCATTTGCCCCTGTGGTCTATATGAGGAGGAAGATGTCTTTTCAGAACAAGCTCTCCCACTTTGTATTCCCGAGGTATAACTTTCTGATTGAAGGCTTTCTTCATCCGTTTCTGATACAACTGCCCATGATAGGTGGCTGCTAATATCTTTTCTTCAATCAGACTCAATTGATTATATCGAGATCGGACCCATTCTGCTTCATCCAGTTTCACATCCATCATTACCCGTAAGGAAGGCAGCTCAACTTCAACAGGTAGGACAACTTCCATACCATACACAAGCTGATAAGGTGTTGCCCCAGTAGATGTTCTGATAGAGGTTCGGTACCCATGCAAGGCAAATGGTAGCATTTCATGCCAGTCTTTGTAGGTGACTACCATCTTTTGCACAATCTTCTTAATAGTCTTGTTAGTGGCCTCAACATCGCCGTTCATCTTTGGACTGTAAGGGGAAGAGTTATGATGTTGAATTTTGAAGTCCCGACAAAGTTCTTCCATCATCTTGTTGTTCAAATTAGAACCATTATCAATAATGATTCGCTCGGGAACTCCATATCGACAGATGATATCCCTTTTCAGAAATCGAGCTACGACTTGCCTGGTGACATTTGCATACGAAGCTGCCTCAACCCATTTGGTGAAGTAATAAATGGCTACCAGGATGAATCTGTGACCATTTGAAGAATTTGGTTCAATCTTTCCAATCATATCAATGCCCCACATGGCGAAGGGCCAAGGTGAAGACATTACATTCAAAGGATTCAGAGGCACATACACTTTATCTGCGTAGATCTGGCATTTGTTGCATTTTCTGGCATAGGCGCAACAGTATGAATCCATTGTGATCCACTAGTAACCTGATCTTAATAACTTTGTTGCCATTGCATATCCTCCGGCATGGGTACCGAAAGAACCTTCATGTACTTCTTGCATCAATAGGTCTGCTTCCTTCTTGTCAACACATTTGAGCAAGACCATGTCGAAGTTTCGCTTGTACAGGGAACCATTAGTATTGAGGAAGAAACTGCCGGCTAGCCTTCTTAATGTCTTCTTATCGTTTGAAGATGCCCAAGGTGGGTATGTCTGAGTCTCCAAGAAGCATTTTATGTCATGGTACCAAGGCTTGTTATCAGTGACAATGTCCACATAGAATACATATGCCGGTTTGTCCAGTCTGGATACCAAAACCCGAGGTACATAATTGGCGACCTGTGCTTTGATCATGGATGAAATGGTAGCCAAAGCATCTGCAAACTGATTCTCATCTCGAGGGATGTATTCAAGCTTAACTGTTGTGAAGAAGGTCAACAATCTCCTCGTATAGTCACGGTAGGGAATCAGATGCTCCTAATGAGTGTACCATTTGCCGTTGGTCTGGTTGATTACTAAAGCTGAATCTCCGAATACATTCAAGGTTTTGATCCTGAGGTCAATGGCTTCCTCAAGACCCATGATACAAGCTTCATATTCTGCTTCGTTGTTAGTGCAGGTAAAGGTGAGCCTTGTCAAACATCATTGTCCATGCTTCCTCTAGGTCAGGCCCTTCAGTATGAATAGGCTCTTCACAATCTTTTGCTTTTAAGAACATGATGTCTTCATCAGGGAAGTCAAATTTCATAGGCTGGTAATCATCAATGGGTTGCTCGGCCAGATAGTCAGACAATACACTACCCTTGATGGCTTTCTGAGAGGTGTACTGAATGTCATATTCTGTTAGAATCATTTCCATTTGGCAACCCTTCCGGTAAGTGTTGGCTTCTCAAATATGTACTTGACTGGATCTATCTTTGAGATCAATAAGGTAGTATGAGTCAACATATACTATCTTAGTCGGCGAGTAGCCCACGCTAAAGGACAACAAGTTTTCTCGAGCAGTGAATAACGTTGTTCATAGTCGGTAAACGTTTTGCTTAGGTAGTATATTGTATACTCTTTTCGACCAGACTCGTCATGCTGGCCCAACACACACCCCATCGACTCTTCTAATACTGTCAGATACATGATTAGAGGTCTTCCTTCGACTGGAGGCATGAGAATTGGAGGTTCTTACAGATATTCTTTGATCTTGTCAAAAGCTCTCTGACAGTCATCGTTTCACCTGACTATTTGCTCTTTTCTTAACAGCTTGAACAAGGGTTCGCAAGTTGCAGTGAGATGAGATATGAACCTTGAGATGTAGTTCAATCTACCTAAGAACCCTTGAACTTCTTTCTCAGTCCTAGGTGCAGGCATTTGCTGAATGGCTTTGACTTTATCGGGATCAACCTCAATTCCTTTTCCACTTACAATAAAACCCAGCAACTTACCCGAACAAACCCCGAATGTGCATTTGTTGGGGTTTAATCTTAGTTGATACTTCCTTAGACGCTTGAACAGTTTCAGAAGATTCACCAAATGCTCTTCCTCTGTTTGGAACTTGGCAATCATATCATCCACATAGCACTCGATTTATTTATGGATCATATCATGGAATAATGTTACCATAGCCCATTGATATGTTGCATCGGCGTTCTTCAGACCGAACGGCATGACTTTGTAACAGAACGTGCCCCAAGGCGTGATGAAAGTTGTCTTCTCCATGTCTTCAGGTGACATCTTAATTTGATTGTATCCATAAAATCCGTCCATGAAAGAAAATACCGAGAACTGAGCCGTGTTATCCACCAATATATCAATGTGAGGTAATGGGAAGTCATCTTTCGGGCTTGCTCTGTTCAGATCCTGATAATCCACACACATACGCACCTTGCCATCCGTTTTAGGTACAAGTACAATGTTATCAACCCACGGCGGGTAACTAGTTACAGCGAGAAAACCGGCGTCCCACTGTTTTTGTACTTCCTCTTTGATCTTCATGGCCATGTCTGGGCGAGTACGGTGCAACTTCTGTTTGACCGGTGGGCAATCCTCTTTCAATGGCAACCTGTGCATGACAATATCCATATCCAAACCTGGCATATCTTGGTAGGACCAAGAAAAGACGTCGACATATTCCCGAAGCATACTGATGAGTTGTTCTTTCACTGGAGCTTGCAGACTGGCCCCGATCTTCACTTCTTTCACATCTTCCTCGGTACCAAGATTGATAGTTTCAACTTCCTCCTGATGAGGAGCAATTACTTTTTTCTCTTGTCTCAACAACTTGGCGAACTCTTCAGGCAAATCATAGTCTTCTTCAACCCCTTCATCTACTTGATTAATCGGATTGTCGAAGTCATACGAGGTCATAGCAGTGTCGTCGTCGGTGCAATCTGGAGGACTATCTCTTCAAGGGTTGAGATTTGGTTCATTTGAGTGATTGATTTTATCTTATTTAGAAAAAGTGAATGAAGTTTATTAAGAAAAATATTGCCATTTATTGTTTTGTGTGAAAATAACAAAAATGAAAAGACAGTGAGCGAAAAAGATTGTTTGCAAAAGATGTCCATTATTCATTAATATTCCATTTGCACAAAATACATATATGGCCCTATTACAAAATGAGTCCTGACACCTTGGGCAAGATGCAGGACTTGATGCATGCTTAAACAGGAAATAATAATTACTCTGCAGCAGTAACCCTTATAATTTCCTAGGAAGACCAGTCGAGGACTTGCCGGCTTGGGACTCTTGGATAAATCCATCTTTCCAGGTTGAAGTCGCTTTCAGCCTCGTCTTCCACATTGTTGATTGCATCCGGGGTTAGCATTCCCCCACTTATAAACTTGGGAGCTTCAACAGCCTCCTCTTGGACCCGTCAGGATGGTTTGTAACCCAAACCGAATTTGTCTTCCTTGATCTGAACTTGCAGCAGCTTTCCCCAGCCTTGGGCATTCCCGTCTTCAAAAACCTTCCGAGCTTGTTTGTAAGAAGAGATTGAAGTACCAAACACTTCAGATATTGCTTCATTGACATTGAGGGCTTTAAAACCCTGACTCATAGTTTCATGGATCTCCCCATCCATCTCAATGTACTTGTATTAGACGGGAGAAGTGAGTTCTCGTTTATAGAATGAGTGTGATGAGAAAAGAATCCCGGAGGAGACGATTATTGTTTGTTTTTTTGTTTTCATTTTTTTTTATTGTTTTTGGTGTTTTTCATAAGATAATGAGCTTAAATCTAAATCAAAGGTTGTAAACTCGTTATATCTTCCCTGATTAGGGATAATGATCCTACTTAAGCATGAGATAATCATCGCAACTTAATTACCATGATGATGTAGGATAAGATCATTAACCTACTTGTGATTATTAAAATGTTTTTGGGTTTTTGTTTAGTGTTAAGTAATGAGTTTAATCTCTAATCAGGGATTAGTGAACTCATTACACCATCTTAAGAGAAGGATGATAGATGAGAACACTTAAGTTGAGGAAGATACCTCAACTTAATCCATGGTTAGAGACTAAATTAATTATATAACAAGCCTTTATTAAGTGGATTTTAATTAAAGGGTGAGATTAAGAAATGAGTTTTAAGTTTTTAAGGCAACTTAAGGGGGGCTTGTCCATTAAACACTAGGGTTAGTCCCTCTTAACCATAAGGAAGAGATGGAACCATAATGTAAGACCCAAGTTACAAGCTTAAGTCTTAACCATTATTAGGTGTTTTAATTAAGAGGTGTAAATAAATTAAAGGTTTAACACTAAGGATTAAAGTTATACACTCCATTCTAATATAAGGATGCAGACATAACCCTAATTCAAAGTCCTAAAGCTTTAAGTGTTTAGCCTCTGATTATGGGATGAGAAGAGAGACTCAAGGAGACTCAAAGGTAAAAGACCAAGGGGGGCTATATACAACCCTAAAAATTATCATGCTTGGGTATCCTATGGTTTGTGAGGCTTGAGAGAAGATCTTCAGGAAGGCCACCAAAGGAGGAGAAGCAGATGAAAAAGAGAAGAGAAAGTAGAATAGGTTACTTACTTCCTGAAGAAGATAAGTAACCTAAAAGAAAGAAAGTAAGAATGAGAAAGCACAAGTGAATTAGATTTACTTCAAAGACAAGTAAATAATGCATATGAGGATAAAAGAAGAGGTGTGACGTGAAGGCAAATCCACATCCCAAACAACTTACCTTAAGCCCCTGAAATGTTAGTATGATTGCATAAGGAAAGAAATGGAAGGAGATAAGACAAGTCATGATGCAAATAACCAAAACCAGAAGTGAATATGAAATGCAAAAGTGTTATGAGATGATTGAAAGTCATACATGGTGCATATGAATGGTCATACAAAGGATGAGAAGCAAAATAAACATGTTAGGAGCTTGAAAACACATGGATAAACATGAAATGTAATGAATGCAAAGCATAGCAAATGAATGAGGGAATGATCAAGCAATGTTCAAGCATGTATTAAGATGTCTAAGATGTCATACAAATGCTTGAAATGTCATGGCAAGTTCATATGATTGAGATGTGCCAAGGTGAATGCAAATGAACATGGGAAATTAGGGTTTTAAGACAACATGAGATGCATATGGCCAAAACAGAAGCATAGATCATGATAAAAATTTGAAATTGAACTCAAAAAAACCCTAATCATACACAAGACCACTACCCAATGGTGAAGGTCAGAAGCTAAACCTAGTGAAAGTTATGAATTTCCTAAGTTAACTAGGGTTTTTGGGTGCTTCTAAAGGGAAAATGCAAATCAAATTGAAAATGCAATGCAAAATCATGAGATAAGTATCCTAGATACTATATGCAATATGTGAAACAATTCAAAGAGAATCAAGTTCAAACGCATCATGGTTGATCAGAAGTGATTTTTTCAAGTTAGGGTTAGAAAATGGAAATTTTATGAACCCTAATTCAAAGAAAATTGTGAAAATGTGATCAAACCTAAAAAGAAATTTGTATGGTGAGTTTGTAAATGATTCTAAATGTATGAGAATGCTTCATGAATTTTTGCGTGATTTTTAGAAACCTAAATGTATTTTTAATTAATTAAAATCAATTAATTAATTAAATAAAACATTTAAATGATTTAAAAATACTTTTTTAATGCAAAAATTAAAATTAAAAATGTTTTTGAGTTAAGAAAAATATTTGAAGTAAAAATGCAGAAAATAGTATTTTTTTTTAAAGTCTTTTTGCTATTTTAAAATAAATATGGAAAAGAAATGCAAGAAAATGAAATAAAATCAAATAAAATGGGAAGTCAAACAATCTGATGGCTGAGGTTTAAACCCTGGTTGACTGTGCGCGCAAATGTAAGGTCAGGATTGAAACTGGCAAAATTAATTAAATTAATCCTAATTAATTAAATTAAAAGGGATTAAGGTTTTAATGACCAATCTGGGTCGTCCATAAGCGCGGGTAAACAAGATCTAAGGGCTATTATTCAAACTGACATTTAATTGTAGAATAGGGTTTAATGACTTTCAAGTGACCAGAACAGTGTTCCGGTCATCTTCTCCGGCGACCCCAAAATTCTATCTCTCTCCCTAGGCCACCCCAAGCTCTCTAAAGCTCCAGAAACACTCCTCTAACCTCCCTAAACATGAATCCAGGCTCAAAACTCATTTATCATGCATCAAAAAGGGGAATCGAAGAAGAACACGTTCTAGGTTTAAACTTTCAGAAACACAATACACACTCATCTCTCACTCATTTTCAAAAATAAATACATCATGGCAACCAGGGAAGCATGTAGATTCATATTATAACTTGAAATAAGAGTTCTGGAAAAATTATTTGAAGAAACTACCTGAACTGAGCTTTGCAATTTTGAGCTTTCTGACCTTCTTTCTTGTGCAAACCAACTCCAATGGACCCCTTGAGGATAATGGGATGCTTAGAACAAGCTTTGAATGTCTATTTTGAGGTGTGTAGTTCTGGTTTAGCAGAAATGGAGGTTTGTGTGTGTGGTGATTCAGGCCATTTGAATGGTTGGGTTTTGTTCTATGGATGAAGAGTGATTTGTTGGTGAACAAATTTCTGGATTTTGTTAAGTTTTGAAGGTGTTTCAAAGAGAACAAGTCTTATGCATATTTTTGTGAATCTGATGTTGTGTGTGGTTTCAGGCTCTAATCTCTTCCTATATCTCTCCCACATTGTTTGAATATAATATGGATTAGGTTCTGAATTGCTGCAAGACACTATTCCAAGAGTATGGGAGTTTTTGCCAAAAAGTCAAATATGTGTCCTTGAGAGTATATGGCATAGGAGATCTAAAGGGTGTATTGGCTTCATCTAAGTTTGTGGAGAGCCATGTGATTGATTGTGATGAGCTGTGATGATTGAATGGTGAGATTGAAGAGGTTTTGCAAATTGGCAACTTTGTGGCATTTGAAAAAATTGGTCATAGAAACTTGTGATCCAAGGCATGATTTTGGTCTTGCAATGTTGCATTATCATGTAATGAAGCTTAGAAGTGGATTAGAGGTCATTAGAAGTCTTGAAACTTGATTTTGCAAAAATCCCTCTTTAGCACATACTTGAAAATTACAAGATTTTTCCCAACTTTGAAAGATCATATCTTGAGTTCTAGGATGAATCAAAAGGAGTTCTTGTACTTTTTGAAAATGGGAAGATCCAATCTACAACTTTCATGTTTAAGGATTTTTCATTTGAAGTATTTTTTATCAAGAAAGAGGAGGTTGAAAATCTTTCACAAAATGGAAAGTTTCCATTACAAGTCATGTCCAAAAATGGAAAGTTTGCAAATGGCTTGAAATTCTTCAATCTTGTGAACTTATAACCACTTCTAAGATCAAATAAAGATCATAGAAACTCAAATTGATGAGAATGACCTTTTGGTAGCATTGTTGGGGGCCTCAGATGCCCTGATTCTGACTTTTCTTGCACAACAAGTTACCAATTGATCAGATGACTTCCACAATGAATTTCTTCATCAAATTTGGTACACATTCTCCTTATAACTTATTAAGACCAATAGAAACAATAATGACCAAAAAAATTGAGGTTAAGGACCTCAAACCCAAAACCCTAATTTTAGGTCATCTGTGCAGCAAAACCCTAGCCTGCCTGGACCTCTGTGCAATCCTTTGTGATTTTGTGACTTCAAAGGCCTCTTGGGGATGTAATAAGATCATAGAACACTCATACACCCTATTTACATGCTTTAAATCCTTTGAGATAGCTCAGATCACTTCTTGGATTGCTCAAATCACAAACCCTAGATGCAGATGAAATGAACTATGCAGTGAGATGTAATGAGATGTTTATGAAATGCAATAAGAAAAGATCATAAGCCATGGTGTGAGAAAAAGTGAGGTAAAATTTTGGGTGTTTAAATTGCTCCTATCTCTTTCTTTTAGGTTACTTAATTTCTTCAGGAAGTAAGTAACCTATCCTCATTTCTCTTATCTTTTCATCTGCTTTTCTTCCTTGGTGGCCTCCTAAAGATCCTTCTCTTTAAGCCTCACAAACCATAGGAACATCTAAGAATGATAATTTTAGGGTTGTATATAGTCCCCCTAGACTTTTACCTTTGAGTCTCATTGAGTCTCTCTTCTCATCTCATAATCATAGGCTAAACGCTTAAAGCTTTAGGACTTTGAATTAGGGTTATGTCTGTATCCTTATCTTAGGATGGAGTGTATAACTTTAATCCTTAGTGTTAAACCTTTAATTTGTTTACACCTCTTAACCAAAATACCTAATAATATTAAGACTTAAGCTTATAACTTGGGCCTTATAATAGGGTTACATCTCTTCCTTATGGTTAAGAGGGACTAACCCTAGTGTTTAATGGACAAGTCCCCCTTAAGATAAGTCTTAGAAACATAAAACTCATTTCTTAATCCCACCTTCAATTAAAATCCATCTTTAATAAAGGCTTGTTATCTAATGAATTTAATCTCTAACCATGGATTAAGTTGAGGAGTCTTCCTCAGCTTAAGTGTTCTCATCAGTCATCCTTCTCTTAGGATGGTGTAATGAGTTCACTAATCCCTGATTAGAGATTAAACTCATTACTTAACACTAAACAAAAACCCAAAAACATCTTAATAATCACATGTAGGTTAATGATCTTAATCTTATATCATCATGGTAATTAAGTTGAGATGCTTATCTCACACTTAAGTAGGCTCATTATCCCTAATCAGGGAGGATATAATGAGTTTACAACCCTTGATTTAGGCTTAAGCTCATTATCTTATGCAAAACACCAAAAACAATAAAAAAAACTGAAAACACAAAAACAAACAACAATTGTCTCCTCTGGGATTCTTTTCTCATCACCCTCATTCACAAATGACAACTCGCTTCTTCCGTCTAATTCAAGACAGTTAGCACTCGAGCCAGACGAGTCATACACTTGAACACAGGCAAGCAAGCAGTTCATAGCAAATCATCCCAGTCTCTTTGAGTCGAACTACGGTGTTCTGACTTCCTCATTGCACGAGAGGATACGTAGGCATAACTTAACAGTTATCGAACAAAAGTCTCTGTGTCTTCCCCCTCTTTCAGCTTTCTTTTCTAAGCCTCAGTCTTTGAACACTCACCCTTCTTTTTGCACTGACACTTTGTACCTTTTCATTCCTAACTTTTCATACACAGTCAGCACATACACTACCCCTTTTAAACACAATCTTATAAGCGTGGATCCCGTCGAGTACGACGGACGATCTGGGTGCTAATACCTTCCCAAGTCATAACCAACCCCCTTTCTCAGTTTCTTTGGTTCACAACCGTCTTACTGATACCCACCTTTTTTCTAGGTTTATGCAGCATTACCTTTCCTTCGGGATAAAAATGCCTAGCTGGCGACTCTATTCAACCTCAACCTCCAACATCATCGATCGTCCAAGTTTGCACCGGGACGAGAGTCTGGGGAGCGACAATGAGGACATGAAGTTTGGTTGTCATGAAACAAGGACCGTAAACCGTGAAGTTAGATTGTAATTTGAGTATGTCAGAGTATGTATCAGAAGTAAAGTTAATTATGGATCTAAGACCGTATTGTGAACCGTTGTTGTGGATGAGTAAAGGAAATTCGAGGATGAATTTCAATTTAAGGAGGGGAAGATGTAATACCCCGTATTTTAATAAAATGTTCTAGATAATGTTAATTGAGATTAATAAGGTTCTGGTGTGCTCTGAGAGTTCCAGTTAAAATAATTAGAGCAACCGACGAACTTAAATTAATTAATTAAGTATTATCTGACTCAGAGGTTTTATTAAATAGTCGACTCAGAGACATTTTTGGATACTCTCAATTTGGACCCGTTAGCTTACAAACTAATAGTTATATTAGTATAACTATTGTTGTTTGGTTTAAAAAAAAGAAGAAAACAAGGATTCTGTTATAAAGAGGGAAAAGAAGAGAAAGTTGGTAAGAAGAAAGAAAAAGGAAAGAAATGAAGAAAGGGAAAAGAAGAGAAAGAAGAAGGAAAACCTAAGAAGAAGAAAAGCTTGGATCATCATCATTCTCCATCAATCTTCACCAAACTACTCTTCATTGTCATGGTGGGTTCTAGTTAGAAACCTTTTCTTTTAGAAATTATTGATTTTAAGAGTTAGGTTAAGTTTTGAGCAAATGATAAAATTGATAAATTGAAAGTTTAAGCGGTTAAAACTTGTTAAAAATGAAGTATATTGGTTGTTATATGCATATAATCATGTTGTAATCCTAACTTAGTTATATCTGGCTCGTGTCGAGGTCCACGAGGCGGGACGACCGATAATATATAGTTAATCCAAGGATTCGAATCCCTTAATGGATGACCGTGACCCGTGCTCGTCTCAATGTGGCTGGGCGGGGAAAGTATCCATTAGGATAAGTAATGAGTGACATGTGCTCGTCCTTGTGTGGCTGGGCGGGGAAAGTTACTTTGTGGCGAGGTACCGTGACCCGTGCTTCTCCTTGTGTGGCTGAGCGGGGATAATACCTTAGGTAGATAATGAGTGACCCATGCTCGTCCTTGTGTGGCTGGGTGGGGAAAGTTATCTATAGGTAGATAATGAGTGACCCGTGCTCGTCCTTGTGTAGCTGGGGTGGGAAAGTTATCTATAGGTAGATAATGATAACCCGTGCTCATCCTTGTGTGGCTGGGCGGTGAAAGTTATCTACACGTTGAATATCGAGTGACCCGTGCTCGTCTACTACGGCTATAGTTGGGCGGGGAAAGATGCCTCTAAGCACCTTGTCTGTACTCTATTGTTACATCATTGTCTCTAGTTGTTATGTGAACTCGAAGTCTAGGTTTGTTCCCCGACTTGAGTATTGATAGAATTAAACCCTTAGAGCCGAGATAACTGTATAATAGGGAACCCACTGAGATGTTGATATCTCACCCCACTATTGTTGTTGCTTTTTAGGTTTCTTTTGCAGGTTAATTTACAAGTGGAGCTATGCTCGGGATGTTTCAAGAGAAGCATAGATTTTAGTCTTCCGATGTGTATTTTTGTATCTTTGTACAATATGGATATTGTATTGATCTTAGTATTTTATTTTAGTATAATTTCCATGACTTGTACCATAGTTTGTATTCTTTTAGATTTGGTCAAGAATGTGAATTATACTATTAGGCATTTATGATGGTGTTAATACCAAAATAACACTTGTATGATATTATTCTAGATATATAATATATGGGTGTTACATTACCAAAATTGTGCTTGTGTGTTTGAAGTGATCGGATTACCCTCTGGGAAGTACCCGGTTACATAATTGTGTTCCAAAAATATCTTTTGGCTACTGGAAGTTAAAGTTTACACGAAGTAATTGGTTACCCTCCTAGTAGCGGCCGGTTATCATTGTTAAGTTTTGGAAACTTGTTTTCTAAGATTCTTACATTTTGACTGGAGTGCCCGATTGAAGTGTTCTTGGTACCGATAGGAAGATGTGGAGAATTTCTATGCAATGATTGGTAGAGGGTAAGGGAACCAGGTTAATATGTAAGTAGAGGAAACAAGGTTATTCAGAGGAGTGTATTACCTCAGTTTTCAAGTGAAGGAAAGCTTCTATAATTGGGAATGATCTGAATATTTTGGAATTTATCTCTAGAGGGATTAAGAATGTTGTTGTTTTAATTCTTGCCAAGGAATTCGAGAGAGAGAGAGAGAGAGAGAGAGAGAGGAAAATGTTGTATACTAGACATGAGATGTTCATCATTTTGTTTTACCCGATAAGGATTGTGTGTTGGATTTTGTTAATGGACAAACCAAGTGATAATTTGTGACTAAGACCCTTTTGATGTCGTCATTGTCATTTTTCTACTGACGATGTTGTACGAGTGTAATTGAACTATTCCGTTGAGTATTCATGATATGACCGTAACAGAATGGTAGTTCTACTTCGTTGCTAGTTGGAGTATGTAAGTTGCATGTTGTGCCTATTCCGTGTTACATTGAGTTGTGAACGGTGGGCGATTCTTACACATGTTTAGAAACCGCGAGTGAGAATCATATTTGCAAGTTAGTATGGACTAGATTGGTAATTTTAAGTTGGATTGTTTGTTAACAAGAGGAACAAGTTCAGTTGTGTTCGACCGTTTACCCTTGGATAGGTAATCGATTGACACATGACTTTTGTGGAATATTGTATGCGATATGCAAGTTGTTTGGAGATCCGCAAGTATATAAGGATCATTTAAGTTTGGTACTAATGACTCGCTATCGATTGTAAGCTCTGTAATCTTACTACATTATTATTAAGGGAGACCTTGTATCAGTAGAAACCTCGAGTGAATAGAATCATGTGAAGAGAATTGACATGGAATATAGTAACCATGGAAGATTTGTTAAGCTAAATTGGATAAATTATTTCGAGTTTAGAATTGAAATTGGAATTTGTATTAGTTATGATTGCAACAGTACAACCCATGTATCTCTGTCGTTGGAGAGTTTGGACCAATGTTATTATTGTATGATTGGCACGTAATTTGTCCTATCCCTGAAAGTCTACACATTTTGTTTCGTTGGTTAGTGAGAACTCCAATGGATACGTGTGTTCTCCGCAGACTACCAACTACCTAGTATCGCTTGAGAATTGTGGTATCTCTACTGTTAGACCTTGAGAGCATAGTGGAAGAAGACAGATGAATGAGTTCAGTCAGATTATTAAGAATCAGAGGAAAATTATTTATAAGAGTTAAGGTAAGATAATTTTGGTTGAGTATGTTGTCCTTAAGTAAGACACTGAAAGGATGGAGTGTCGGATGTAAAGGGTTACAATGTATGATGTCGGACCAAGTGGAGTTGGTAAAGAGGTTGTTTGACAAATTTTGAAGTGATTTTAGTAATTGAAGGATTTTAATAAGAGTTTTTGTTGGAATTCGTATGTAGATAAGATTTCACTAAGATACCTTGTGGAGTTGTGTCGAGTAATTGTTGTCCCGAAATCAAGATGAAGTATTATGCTTTGTATTGTGACCCAATGGTAGGAGTTAGAATGGTATGTTTCTCTGAATGGGAGATGAGACTAAGTGATTCAGTATGAAACAACAGACAAATTATGGAAATGGTAACTTAGAAGTTAACCTAATAATGGAACAAGCGTATGAGTAAGGACGTGAATTCCCTGGTTTTGATGAGAATTGTCTAGATTGTTTGGATCATATCAACGGGTGTAGCAAGTTGAAGAAAGGTCTTCAAAGTTTGATTGATGAATGTTGTCTGCAGTTTGATAGTACCATGAAAGAGAAGGATGACATTTCGTCGGTGACCATTTTTTCACTCCTATTGAGATACTTGTGCCTGTGTGGTTAACAATAGTTACTATCACAGTGCCTGATAGGCCCAGTCCGGTTACCATCATGCTACCTGGACCAATCCCTTTTACAAGTGAGAGAGCCATCCCATGACACTACGGTGCATACATGTATTATCAAGGACAAAAATAAGAGGTGGAAACTCCTTCAAAAGGTAGCTTGATTATTGAAAATGTTGGTAGTTTAGGAGGTTTTACTCGGAGCAGCAGGCATTTTGCTCCACAGACACTTCGCAGTGATAAAGAGGCAGAAACCTTGGCGAAGGCCAAGGGAAAACAGGTGGTCGTGAAAGTGCTCGTCCTTGAGTCTACTCCTAAGAGCACTTTCGAAAAAGAGGTTGAAGAGTTCATGAGGATCATTAAGAATAGTGATTATAAGATAGTGGACCAGTTGCACCAAACTCTGTCCAAGATATCTATCTTATCTTTGTTGATGTGCTCAAAGGCTCACCGGGATGTTCTGTTGAAAGTTTTGAATATGGCCTATGTTCCACAAGAGATTACCGTGAATCAGTTGAAAGGTGTCATTTCCAATGTGAATGCTAGTCATGGATTGGGTTTTACTGATTGTGATTTAACTCCAAAGGGATGAAACCATAATAAAGCTCTACACATAACGATGAAGTGCAAAGGTGCAATACCGTCTCATGTTCTGGTTGACATTGGTTCCTCATTGAATGTGTTTCCCAAGAAAGTTTTGATGAAGCTAGAGGTTGATGGACTTATTCTCCGACCGAGTGACTATGTTGTGAGAGATTTCGACGATTCTAAGAGATCTGTTTTTGGAGAGGTTGAACTTCCAGTAAAGATCGGGCCGCAAGTGTTCAAATCCACTTTCTACATGATGGACATTAAACCGACATATAGTTGTTTGTTGGGTCGCCCATGGATCCATGCTGCAAGGGTTGTGACGTCCACCTTGCACCAGAAATTTAAGTATATCGTTGATGGTCAGGTTGTAACTCTCTGCGGAGAGAAGGATATCTTCGTGAGTCATTTGTCAAGATTCAAGTACGTATAAATGGATGGTGAGATCCATGAAATGTTGTGTATGACATTTGAAGTTGTTAACATTGAAAAAGTGCCTTAGAAAGTGTCTTCCTCAAATGAAGTCAGGACTGGAACCTCTATTGCGTCTTACAAGAAGGCATTAGAGGTAGCGTAGGCTGGAAATGACATGGGATGGGGCAAGAAGATAGATGTATCAGTGAAAGAAGACATGTTTGGTATTGGCTACCAACCTTCTCAGGCATCTTCAACAGAGCGTAAAGGTCTCATCACTTTCTACACTAGAGGGTCCATCTATCCTGATCAGATATGTGCAGCCAACGATGATGGTATTGACAGTGATTGTGACCTCAACAATTGGGTGCGCCCATGTGTTCTAGGGTAAGAGCTGAAGAATTGGTCAGTTGAAGATATCATCTTAGTTACTCTTCAAACAGAGTAATTTTCTTTATTTTTCTTTTCATACTGCATGTAAAAATCTTATGCTCTACCTAAGGTGTAATGATTCATTGTAGGGCCTAAGTTGCATTTGCAAGTTTTATCATTAATAAAGGGACGTTTTTGCATCCAAAAGTTGTGTTCCTTGTCTTTCATTTTTACTTTTTCACATAAAAATGGAAATGTTTTATTTTTTTCATTTAGTTTGTTTTTCAAAAATTCATTCTAAAGTAAGGCATGAACCATCACTCGTGCATATTTAATTCTCTGGATTCCACTGATAACAATCTCTCTATGGCCAAGTATGACTTTGATAATCTGATCTACCTGTTGCACCCCAAAATTTGCCCTCACAATACAAGACTTTGTGTGCTAAGAAGGTTCACAAGGTTCACAAGTTTCTCAATGCTTATATAACCTTTCATGAGGTTCATAAAGTCTATAAGTCACTTTATGAAGGTTCACAAGGTTCACAAGCTTCTCAACATTTACATAACCTTTCATGAGGTTCATGAAGTCTACAAGTTACTTCTTGAAGGTTCACAAGGTTCACAAGTTCCATAATGCTTTCAACACCTTTCATGAAGTTCATGAAGTCTACAAGTTACTTTATGAAGGTTCACAAGGTTCACAAGATTCACAATGATTACAAATCTCTCCTGAGGTTCATGAGGTCTACAAAGCCACTTCATGAGGTTCACAAGGTTCACAAGCTTCACAATACCTCCCATGAGGTTCACAAGACATTTTATGATGGTTCACAAGGTTCACAAAGTTCACAATGGGTCAGAAGAGTTGACAATTCCCTCAGACAATGCACCTCCTAAGCAGTGCATCCAAAACTAGGGTTTTGACTTTAATTAGACTAAATGGACTTCCAATACCTCAAGTGAGTTTCATAACATCTTATATGTGTGTAAGAACCCCCATGACAAGTTTCAAGACTTTTCTCAAAAGTTTGCTCAGTCAGATGATCAGATAAGTCAAAATCAGTCAATGCAGTTAAAAAGTCAAACTAAGGTCAACTGTGGTCAAACCAAAGTCAAACTTCATGATTTTTTGTCAACATCAAGTATATGAAGTAAAATTCATCATTTGATCAAGGGTTGATCATGATTCATCAAGGAGATTCCAGATCATCAATAATCAGGAGTTTCTAAATTAGGGTTTCCTCAGTAAAAGTCAACTGAACTTTGACCAGTCATAACTTTCACATACTTCATCACCAAGTCTCCATCCAAATCTCATTTTGAAGGAAATTGAATTCTCTACAACTTTGATGTTGAAAGTTAAGCCCAAAAATGCTTCATTTGGAAGATATGACCTAAGACATTATAGGTCATTTCAAAAGTCAACAAAAAGTCAACAACTTCAAAAGGGTATAACTTGAGATTGGTAAATGATATGGACCTGAAACCAATGGGGTTGTTTAGAGGACTTTTCAAGCTTTCCAAAATGTCCAAGAACACCCTCATACCTTTAAAATTGAGGGAGATGTGCCCTTGCAAAGTTGGGAAAGTTTGTGATGGTTTATGATGAAAATGAGGGCCTAAAAGCAATTTTCTCCAAATGGGTTGGCCAAATTATGACCCAACCCATACAATAATATCATGCACGAAATTTCCATAATATTTTCATAATTTTTATTTTATTTAATTAATTTATTATGATTTTTTATTCTTAAAATCATTTTAAATTTAAATAAAATATTAAATATGAAGATTTATTTTTGTGATTGATTCTAGAAAGTCATAAAATCAGTATGGAATAAGTTGATACAAGAGTTATGTGGAATGGCTTGAAATAGAAAGCATTGATACAAAAATATTGAACTTTCAAAGCATGATCAATCTCAATCTTTTTAAATCAAATCTTTCACATAATCAATCAAAGTTTTTGACCTAATTGAGTCTCCTATATATACTAAACTCATTGCCATTGACCAAGGACGAATTCCAGCAGCCAAAAGGTAAGATCATAGTTCAAAAATTCAAGCAAAAAGTGAGATTCGGATTTTGAAATCCAGGGCTCTAGAAGGTAAACTAAGAACACAGAGAGGTTCCTTGATCATCCATGAAGCAAAACCAATGCCCATACGCATCTATATCATGCATATATGAACAATCCGAAGCTTTGTTATTCTTGAAAATTTATTTTTCGATTTCCATTATTTGATCATTATTAATGAAATTTGTGTGTTGATTTGATGTTAGTTGAAGCTTTGGAACAATTCTGGACAAATTAATTGGATTTTCGTGACCCTATACGGATTCGGCCATTACTAGGGTTTAGGACCCCCATTAGGGCTTTATGATCTAGGCTATATAAATTTATTCTAGAAACATGGTTCGATTCCAAATTGTCTTGTGATCATGTTTGATTGATTAATTTATTGAAATTTTACAGTTTTGGCCATGTATGAGATCCATAGGTATTGCTGCCAAGTTGATTTTCGCAGGTATCTTGGTGGAAGATTTCGCAGCTAAAATCGAAGGGCAGGAGGTTGAAGAAGACTGCTTCCCGCGCGCTCAGAAATTCAAATTATGTTAACTTATTTTATGTTGTTTTGTTATTTTGTTATCACACGCGCGTGTGTGCCCTGGTGGTAAGCTTGATATGCGTATGTTGTAAGGACCTTGGTTCGATACTGGGCTGGTGCATTGTTTTTTGTTATTTTTCAGGTTGAAAGCAAACATAATATATTATGGTTTCTTGCCATTATATAATCAGATGGGCTCTTCCAGCCAGGCGGTAACGCGTACATGCTTGCAATCAAAAGGTCCTGGGTTCGAATCGCACCCCAGGCCTTTTTGCTTTTCCTTATTTTTCACAGTTTTTCCAGATATTGCATAAAGTCATTAGGACCTCTTTTCTTGCACCCAAACGTGCGTTAGCCCAGTGGTATGAGCAGTTGATGGCAGGCATAGGGGACTGGGTTCAAACCCCAGCCCCATCAGGTTTTGATCTCTTTTCTTTCCTTTTGCTTTATTTTTCTAATTTAATTATTATTTTACATAAAATTAAAATTATTATTATTTTCTATATTATAAAATAAGTATATATCATATGTTCTAATTCTTCATAGTATTTTTTCTAAAAAATTCTAAACTCCTTTCTCTTCTCAATTTAAGTTTATTTATTATTCATAAGATTAAATTGTAATATATATATATATATATTAAAATAGTTTTTGTACATTATAAAATAAAAAAAAACCCTAAAAAATATTTTCTAAAACAAACCCTAATTTCCAAAACCCTTAATTTTTGTGAAAAAAACTTAATTTTATTTTCTATAATTATAATGCATATAGTTATTTAATATTAATAATATAATAATTAGTAGAAATTAAATTTTATAAATGTGATTAATTTTGTGAATATAATATTTAAAACTTATTTTCTTCTTATAATGTATAAATATTTTTTTAAATAAATGTTAATATATGTTTAAAAAGTGATTAAATTTGTAATAATTAAAATTTATAATTACATTATGTTTGAAATTTTTTTTTTTTAATTAATTCTTATTAAATGTTATATATTAAAATCCAATTTTTTGTTTATTATTCTAATTATGTTATTATAATATTTTTGTAATTGTATTTATTTTAATTATTGTTACTAATCATATTATTATTATTATCTTATATTTCTTATTATTATTTCTTTAACTTTGTTTATTTTTCTAATTATTATTTCACTAATTTTATTTTTGATATTATTACTAACCCTATTTTATTATTATTTATCACTAACCCCTATTTATTTATTTATTGCTTATTCATTATTTTTGCTTATTTATATCTTGCTAATTATTTTTGCTATTTATTTTATTTGCTTATTATAATTATTGTAATTGCTTCCTTGGTGTAATTTTGTAATTATTTAAATCGTTAATTTCATGCTATGGTTAGTAACTTAGGGAGTACAAAAACATGTATTCTATGTAAAATAAATTTAGCTCATTTTAATCAAAGATAAATTAATATTGAACACACACACGTAAGTCGATTTTTAATCGCCATCCTACACTTTCTAAGGTTATCCCTCAAGTTGCCTAAATCATAAGGTCAAGTGGGGTGTATAAAGCAAGTCCCTCTAAAAAGATAAAAAATCATCAAGTCCCTCATGGTTGCCTTTACGAATCTAGTCCCTTCGAATAATGATGATAGTCCCTCCTATATGCTTATTACACCCCACAGTTGCCTTCATAAAACAGAATGTCCCTCACATGTCCCTTACATCCAAGGTAATGACTACCTACTCCTTAATAGTAGGGATAGTCTTACCAATGAAAGGATAAAGAACAAGAAAGACTTTAAACTTTAGGATAGGTTCCTCTTATGTACTTGCTCACTTCAAAAACTTTTCAAACTCTTCACAATTTAAAACAAATTTTCAAAAAAACAAGTTTTTACGCATCCGTACATGGATCATTATTAACTATTCTGAAAATTTTTCTATTCACACACTACACTTTCAAAAACAATTTAAAGTGAGCTAAGTAACTAAGAGCCCATGGATAACCATGGATGTAAAGGGTGCTAACACCTTCCCTTTACATAACCTACCCCCCGGACCCGAAAATATCTCTTAAGGTCTTTCCTGTTCTTTTATACCCTTTCCTTTTGGATAAAATAAAAGTCGGTGGCGACTCTTGCTATCCGCAACATAACTAAAGTCAGTTCTCCCACCGTGTTACAGAACTGGCGACTCTGCTGGGGATTTAATAAAAGAGGGGTACCCTTAGAAATTAGATCACTTTAATATTGTTTGCCTTGTTTGCTTTACTTTATATTGTTGGGATGCTCTTATGTGTGAAAGGTCCTAACCCGGATCTAGTGTACCTTAGGTAAATGGCAATAGACCAAGGAAACTGTACGACGTATATCGATACGGTTGATCTGGTGGCCATAGTTAGTGCGACTTCTTGGTTGGTGCTTATGTTCCTTAAGTCAAGTTGAGGATAATATGAGGCTGCCATATGTTGTCAATGCACTAACTAACTTTTAGAACCCTAGTTAACTCATCTTGGCCTTTAGAAGGTAGTGAGGTAACCGGCTTTGGTGCAGACTGAAGTTGGTTGACACTCGATACTACGCTCATTGAGATTCTAAACTTGGAGGGTTTTGGTTGGCAAGTAAGTTGCCTTCTGAACAACCACCCTTGTGAAGGATCAATGATATTGAGATCCCTTAGAACCTGGTTACTTTTGTAGGACAGGATGAACCATCTAACTTCAGGGGAGGGTACCTACCTTAAACCTCATGCAAGCCTTTAAACCTAGGGCTATGGTGTGACTTGTTTGTGTGTGCCACATGTTTGTGATTGAGCATAACATCATGACATCATCATGCATCATAAGCATAGCATTTTCACTAACCATTTCAAGGACCAAAGGATTTATCTTTGTTCTTTGTTGCAGGTCATGGCTTCTGCTCGTAGAAACACCATCAGGATCAATTTTGTGAGCATACCTGCTAAACTTAAAGAGTTGGTTTCTCAAGTGTCTGATCATTCCCAGTTCATCAAGAGACATGGTCACCTATTGGATCTATTCACTTCAGGGTTCAATGAAGACATGATGAGTGTTCTGTTCCAGTTCTTTGACCCTAAGCACCATTGCTTTACATTCCCCGACTACCAGCTGGTTCCAACCATGGAGGAGTTCTCTAAACTTCTGGGTATACCGGTTCTTGATCAAAGACCATTCACAGGCTTGGAAAGAGAGCCTAAACCTGAGGTTATTGCTACAGCCCTACATCTGAAGAAATCTGACATTGTTCTAGAAACGAGAAGTGGAGTCAAGGGTATTCTTGCCAAGGTGCTAATGGATAAGGCTCAAATGTTCTTGAAGGCCATGAGCTATGATGCTTTTGAGGAGGTCTTAGCCTTGCTGATATATGGCTTAGTATTGTTCCCCAATCCAGATCAGTTCATAGACATTCATGCCATCAACATTTTCCTGAGTCATAATCCAGTGCCTACATTGCTTGGAGATATCCTACATTCTCTTCATACCCGTACTACAAGGGCAAGAGGAACTTTGATGTGCTGCATACCTTTGCTTTCTAGGTGGTTTATTTCTCACCTTCCTCGCTCAGTAATGAAGAATGAGCAAGGGTTCAGATGGTCCAAGAGGATCATGTCACTTTCTCACTCAGACATCCATTGGTGTTCCAGATCTATGGAGAATGTCACCATCATTGACCGTTGTGGGGAGTTCCCTAATGTGCCACTTCTAGGCATAAGAGGAGGCATCACCTACAACCCCTTTCTAGCTTTACGACAGTTTGGTTATGCTCGGAGCGATGGTCCACATGACATGTTGATTCAGGGCATTGTGTTTGATTACGACAACGATCTTCAGGGTTACCGTCAGAGATTCATACGAGCTTGGGGAAAGGTAAACAGGATTGACAGCAAGACACTGGAGCCTAAGTACACTATTCCTATGGAGGCTTATCTCAGATGGGTACGATCTCGTGCTCAGACACTCATGATGCCATATCCTGCCGTCCTACCAGTTACCATGGAACCTGTTGCTGAAGGAGACACAGCTTATACCATCCTTCACCCAGACATGCCTACTGATAAGGAAGACTTGCAGAGATCATGGATCCAACTGAAGGAGCAAAGGGATACCTTCGAGGCTCATTACAAAGCAAGCCAAGCAAGAATCCTAGAGCTAACAAAGCAACTTCACGAGGAACGGAATCTCAACTCGTACCTCAACATAAAGAGGAAACGTCCATGGGAGACTTAAAACCCCATCTCTTGTATTTATTTCATTTTCATTTTTTGTAAGCCTAAAAGGCAAAACAAGTTATTACTAATAAAAGTTCACTTTCGTTTTTGTCTAAGCAAATTTGAATCCTACGGTCCTTGAAAACATTGCATATGCATTCCCATATCATTTCATTACATCACAGGTTTATAATTATGCACAAGTTTCTCATCTTCTCGCTGTTTATTTCAGCAATGGCTCTTGAACAATCAGTTAAGGATCTCCAGGCACAGAATGCACAATTCCAAGAGCTGATCCTGAACCTGTCCAAGGGGCAGGATGAATTGAAGGCATTGCTGGCCAAGAAGACTAAGAAGACTAGAAGGTCTGCTGGGTTGATCAACATGGGAAGAAGGTTCAAAGGTCTTGCCAAGACCAAGGAACCAGCTGAAGACTATGAATCTGAAGAATCTGAGCAAGAGGTAGGCAGTCTCCATCATTCAATGGGGGACTCTGATTCTGAGGCTAATTACTACCATGAGCCTAATGAAGACAAATTCAAGATGCTGGTGGATAGGATGGATGCTATGGAGTTGCAGAAATCATTTGGGCTGGATTTTGAGGATTTGAGTTTGATATCTGGGGTAGTCATACCCATTGGTTTCAAGGTTCCTACATTTGTTGTTTATGATGGGGTCTCTTGTCCCAAGCTGCATCTGAGGTCCTATGTCAGAAGAATTCAACCCCACACTGCTGATAAGAAGTTGTGGATCCATTTCTTTCAAGAGAGCTTATCTGGAGCTCAGCTGGAGTGGTATTATCAGTTGGAGAGTGTCAACATCAGAGACTGGAATGATCTTGCTGAAGCTTTCTATAAGCAGTATCAATACAATGCTGACTTAGCCCCCACTCGCATGCAGCTTCAGAGCATGTCTATGGGTGCCAAAGAAAGTTTTAAGGAGTATGCTCAGAAATGGAGAGATTTAGCTGGAAGAGTTCAACCCCCTTTAACTGACAGGGAATTAGTTGATATGTTCATGTGTACGCTGAATGGTCCGTTTTACAGTCATCTCATTGGAAGCTCATCATCTGGCTTCACTGAGTTGATCATGACAGGAGAGCGGGTAGAAAATGGTATCAAGAGTGGAAAGATCCAAGTGGGCACTTCTTCATCAGGTGATGCAAAGAAGCCTCCCACTGGGAAGAAGGAATCCAATGCTGTTTATGGTCAACCTGATCGTAACAGAAGGCATCAGTCTGTTAGTGCAGTTCATATTTCAAATCCAACTCCTGCAACAACAGAGCAGCCTCAGGGCAACCAACAGAGGGCTAGAAGACAGTTCACGAAGATCAACATGTCAATGGCTCAGGCATTGCAACACTTGTTGAAGGCTGAACTTATTACCCTGAGGGAGGCTCCTCAGAATCCCAATGTTACCTCTCCCAAGTACAATCCCAATGCACGATGTGCATATCATTCAAACTGTCCAGGACATGATACTAATAACTGCTGGGTCTTGAAGAGTAAAATTCAGGATATGATTGATGCTGGAGAAATTGAGTTTGATCCTCCGGGTACTCCCAATGTGATTACTGCTCCAATGCCAAATCACGAGAAGACTGTCAATGCCATTGATGAAGACCTACATGTCTATTCAGTTATGGAGTTGACCACACCATTGTCTGTTATCAAAAAGAGGTTAGTACAAGCTGGGATCTTCCCAGGTTGTCGTGAAGATTGTTTGTATTGTACCTATAAGCCGGATAGTTGCTTCATTTTGAGAGATGGCATTCAACGTCTCATGGATAAGTATACTATAGTGTTTGAAAGAAGACCAGCGTCTGTAGAAAGTATGGTGGATCATCTGACTCGGGGTAAGAAGATTGAAGAGGTTGATATGGTTGACAAAGTACCGGTAAGAATCACTTCAAAGGGTCCCATTAAAATCACTCATCAGGGACCAATCAAGATTACTGCTGAAGGTCCTGTGAAAGTTGTGGCTGAAGCCAGAGTAGCTCCTGTGGTCATTACTACTCCTGGTCCTATTCCTTATACATCTAACAAAGCTGTGCCTTGGCACTATGGGTCTGATGTTTACATCCATGGTGTTAAGCAGAAGCCTTTACCTGATGTGCCTGTTGACATTGATAATATTGTTGGATCTAGCAAGATCACTCGTAGTGGAAGAGTCTTCTCTCCTCTAGTTGCTTCTAAGAGTGCAGTTGCTCCTGCTGCTACTTCTACCACTGATGCTCGGGGCAAAGGTCCTGTTATCGAGTCTGTATCTACTGATGTGCCAGCTGCTGATGACCTCTCTAAGCAGATGGAAGAAGTATTGAAAATCATTCGCAAGAGTGATTATGACATTGTTGATCAGTTGGGGCATACTCCCTCAAAGATTTCTATGCTCTCCCTATTATTATGTTCTGAGGCTCATGCCAAGTCATTGATCAAGTTTCTGAAGACTGCACATGTGCCCAGTGCAATTTCTGTTGACCAATTTGAGAACTATGTTGCCCACCTGACCTATGACAATGGGTTAGGATTCTCTGATGCTGATTTGACCCCTGCCAAGAGAGATCATAACAGGGCCTTGCATATTTCAATTGAATGCAGGGGCACTACCCTGTCTCATGTGCTGATAGACAATGGTTCCTCTTTGAATGTGTTGCCCAAGGAAGTCCTGAATAAGCTGAGTCCTGAAGATGCTGTGCTGAAACCCAGTAATATTGTGGTGAAGGCTTTTGATGGTTCTAGAAGAGTAGTACATGGGGAAATTGATCTTCCAATCCAAGTTGGTTCCCAGGTGTTTACTGCTACATTTTTTGTGATGGATATTCGTCCTTCGTACTCTTGTCTGCTTGGTCGTCCCTGGATCCATGGGGCAGGTGTTGTGACCTCTACATTGCACCAAAAGTTGAGATATCCGGTGAATGGAAAGGTTGTTACTGTCTATGGAGAAGAAGAATACTTTGTCAGCCATGTGAATACCTTCAAGTATCTGGAAATGGAAGGTGAATACTTTGAGACTCCGTGTCAGACATTTGAAGTGGTTCCTTGGGTTGTTAATAATTATGTAGCTCCTCCTGTTGAGAAGAAAGTTCCTGTGGTCACCAGAAAACCTCCAACAATGGAAATGGCTTCCCTCAATGATGCTAGAGCTGTGGTGGATGAAGGTGGTTGTACTATTTGGGGTCAGCTTCCTGATATTCCATACAAGTCTGACAAGTTTGGTTTGGGTTTCACTACAGAGTCCCAGAAGGCTGTTCGTCGTGATCGTGCTGCCCGTATCACTAATCAAGGGGTTGTGAAGGACCAGATTAATGCTGTGGGAGATCAAGATGAAGACTACAACTTGGATGCATGGATTTTTCCTACTGTGGGTGCTGGACTCAATAATTGGAAAGCTGAAGATGTTATCCCTATCTCCTATAGTCAGGAGTAAATACTATTACTGTGTTGTTATATTTTAAATTTGTAATTTCTTAAACAATAAAACTTTCAAGCCATGTGCCTTACCCGGGGCACAATGGTGTGCTTGTTACGGGTTGTCATTTCATTTGCATACTTCATTCAATAAAATCAGTGGACGTTTCGTTTTCGTAAATATTGTGTTCCTTGTCTTTCTTTTCTTTATTTTTGCTTTATCAGCTATGTGTTCTTACACACACTCACATCACTAAATGCAGATCCTCATCCACTCTGGATCCTGTTGATAACAGTTCTACTATTGCCAATTATAATTTCGAGAATCCGATCTATCAAACTGAAGACGGAAATGAGGACGATTGTGAAATACCTGTAGAGCTTGCTAGGTTGTTACAATAAGAAGAGAAAGCTATACAGCCACATGAAGAGCCAGTCGAAGTTGTGAATTTGGGAACTGAAGAAAACAGAAAAGAGGTCAAGATAGGGGCTGATTTAGAGGACGGTGTCAAGAGCAGGTTGATTCAGATGTTACGTGACTATGTGGAGATCTTTGCTTGGTCTTATGAAGATATGCCAGGGTTGGATACAGACATTGTGGTTCACCGTTTACCAGTAAAAGAAGATTGTCGTCCAAAGAAGCAGAAGGTTCGTCGTATGCGTCCTAAAATGTCAGAAAAGATCAAGGCAGAGGTAATGAAACAGTTCAATGCAGGGTTCTTAGCAGTGACTTCTTATCCTCAGTGGGTTGCAAATGTGGTACCAGTTCCTAAGAAAGATGGTAAGGTGCGTATGTGTGTGGACTACAGAGATTTGAACAAGGCTAGCCCCAAAGATGACTTTCCACTTCCTCATATTGATATTCTGGTAGACAACACTGCTCAGCATAAGGTATTCTCTTTTATGGATGGTTTCTCTGGTTATAATCAAATCAAGATGGCACCTGAAGACATGGAGAAGACAACATTTGTGACACAGTGGGGCACTTTTTGCTATAAGGTGATGCCATTTGGTTTGAAGAATGCAGGGGCAACATATCAGCGTGCTATGGTGGCTTTGTTTCATGATATGATTCATCATGAGATAGAGGTATATGTAGATGATATGATAGCCATATCTCAGAATGAAGAGCAACATCTTGATCATCTGTACAAGTTGTTTGAGAGGTTGAAGAAATACAAGTTGAGGTTGAACCCAAACAAGTGTACTTTTGGGGTTAGATCCGGAAAACTCCTGGGTTTCATTGTCAGTGGAAAAGGTATTGAAGTGGATCCTGCAAAAGTAAAAGCTATACGAGAGATGCCAGCTCCCCGTACTGAGAAGGAAGTTAGAGGTTTCTTGGGACGATTGAACTACATTGCAAGATTTATTTCCCAATTAACTACCATCTGTGAGCCAATCTTCAAGTTGTTGAAGAAAGATCAGGTGATGGAATGGAATGATGAGTGCCAGACTGCCTTTGATGAAATCAAAAGATATCTACTGGAACCACCAATTTTGATGCCACCAGTTGATGGAAGACCCTTGATTATGTACTTAACAGTGTTAGACAACTCAATGGGGTGTGTGTTGGGGCAACATGACGAGTCTGGTCGAAAATAGCAGGCAATATACTACCTTAGCAAAAAGTTTACCGACTGTGAAACAAGATACTCACTGCTCGAGAAAACTTGCTGCGCTTTGGCATGGGCTGCTCGCCGACTAAGACAGTATATGTTGACCCATACTACCTTGTTGATTTCGAAGATGGATCCAATCAAGTACATATTTGAGAAACCTGCTCTCTCCGGAAGAATTGCAAGATGGCAAATGATCTTGACAGAATATGACGTACAGTATACTACTCAGAAGGCCATCAAGGGAAGTGTTGTTGCTGATCATTTGGCTCATCAAGCAGTGGATGATTACCAGTCAATGAATTTTGAATTCCCTGATGAAGACATTATGATTATTACCAAAGAACCTGGACAATATGACGGACCTGAACAAGGATCCCGATGGACTATGATTTTTGATGGTGCCTCTAATGCACTTGGTAATGGTGTTGGTGTTGTGATTAGTTCCCCTGAAGGTTGTCATACCCCAATTACTGCCAGACTTTGTTTCTACTGTACCAATAACATGGCTGAGTATGAGGCATGCATCCTGGGTATTAAAGCTGCTATTGATATGAAGATTCAGTTCCTTGATGTGTATGGAGATTCAGCCCTGGTAGTTAATCAGATTAAAGGAGATTGGGATACCAAGCATGATAACCTCATTCCTTACAGAGAGCATGTGTTGTCTTTAATCCCACATTTCAAAGAGATTACCTTTGAGCACATTCCACGAAGAGAGAATCAGTTGGCAGATGCATTGGCCACCATGGCATCTATGTTTGAGATCAGCTGGGATGATGAAGCTCCCAAGATTACTATTGATAGATTTGAGAAGCCTGCATACTGCAATGAGATTGACACTGAATGGGTAGAAGAGAAGCCTTGGTTCTATGAAGTGAAAAGATATCTTGAAGCTCAGGAGTTCCCTGAAGGGGCATCTGTCAAAGATAGGAAGTTCCTGAGAAGGTTTTCTGCTAAGTTCTTTCTGAGTAATGGCATTCTGTATAAGCGCAATCATGATTCAACTATGCTTCGTTGTGTGGATAAGAAGGAAGCAACTGAGATTATGGAAGAGATGCATGATGGGACCTTTGGCACTCATTCTAGTGGTCATACTATGGCAAAGAAGATATTGAGAGCAGGTTACTACTGGTCTACCATGGAAGCTGATTGCTATCAACACTCCAGAACATGTCACAAGTGTCAAATTTATGCTGATAAAGTCCATGTACCTCCATCACCATTGAATGTGTTGACTGCTCCTTGGCCCTTTGCCATGTGGGGCATTGATATGATTGGTGAGATCAAGCCTACTGCTTCTAATGGGCATCGTTTCATCCTGGTTGCTATTGATTACTTTACGAAGTGGGTAGAGGCAGCTTCATTTGCATCTGTTACCAAGAATGTTGTGGCTCGGTTCATTAAGAATAATCTCATATGTAGGTACGGCATCCCTGAAAGGATTATCACTGACAATGGCTCTAATCTGAACAACACTATGATTACTGATCTCTGCACGCAGTTCAAGATTAAGCATCACAACTCTTCTCCGTATCGTCCAAAGATGAATGGGGAAGTTGAAGCTGCTAATAAGAACATTAAGAAAATTGTACAGAAGATGACTGTTACTTACAAGGATTGGCATGAAATGTTACCGTTTGCTCTTCATGGTTACCGTACCACAATACGTACTTCAACAGGGGCAACCCCATTCTCCTTAGTCTATGGTATGGAAGCAGTTCTGCCCATTGAAGTTCAGATTCCCTCCTTAAGAATTATGAAGGATGCAGGCTTGGATGAAGATGAGTGGATTCAGACTCGACTGGACCAGATAAATTTGATTGATGAGAAGAGGTTAGCAGCAGTTTGTCATGGCCAGATGTACCAGAAACGGATGATCAAAGCTTTTAACAAGAAGGTTAAGCCAAAGGTATATCAGGCTGGTGATTTGGTAATCAAGCGTATCATATTACCACAGGGTGATCCTAGGGGCAAGTGGACTCCAACATATGAAGGACCATTTGTAGTCAAGACAGTATTCTCAGGAGGTGCCATGATACTGACTATAATGGATGGTGAAGACTTTCCACAGCCTGTAAACGCAGACATAGTTAAAAAATACTACGCATAAAAAGAGACCCGCTAGGTTGACAGGTCTAGGCAAAAATAAGGGCATCCCGGCAAACCAAAAGGGTTTGGGCAAAAATTAGGGATATATATAAAAAGATGTACACCCGGCAAGTCAAAAACCTGAAAAGGCGGCTTGGGCAAAAAAGGGTAACCCGGTGGATTGAAAACCCGAAAGGGCAATCCAGGCAAAAGTTAGGGATTAAAGCGTATGACTATGTCTCGTTTGGATCACCCATGAAACTGCAGCCAATTGTGCTACTTATTCAAGCTCGAACAGATAAAGCTCAATTCAATCGTTTCCGTCTCAACAGCAAGAAGATGAGATACTTGAAGATAATGGCAATAGTAGAATTGAAACTCAATAGGATTATTTCTCACATAGCTGATTCTCTTCGTTTTGTAAAAACTGTATGGCAAAATCCTCTTACTAGGGTTTATGTCTCCTTATACGAACTTACCCGTGTATGGTTCACTTTTTGATATAAATAAATTCCATCTTTTGAATCCAGATTTACTTTTACCCTATTTACATAAGCGAAACGTCCATTGGTTGTGTTTGAATGCATGTATGCTTTTGAATATGATTGATGTTTACCAGAAATGCATGTATGCTTAATATGATTGATGTTTACCAGAAATGCATGAAAATGCAGTAATAGTATTTACTAAGGACGAACGAGGGAAGGATTTCAACGAAGCTTCGCCGGTTCACCTTTACAAGACAGTTACAAACCCTCAGTAGGGCAAATTCATCTTCATAAAGTCTCATCTCCCCTGGAATTTATATCCATCTCTTTTATCCTCATACGGATATTCGGGAAATTACTTTCCAATAAGGGTACGACGAACGAAAACGGGATGTTATACTTATCCTACTACCAAACGAAGACAAAGGTTATATATACCTTACTATCCCCAACAACGGGAGGTTATATCTATACCTTACTATCCCCAACAACGGGAGGTTATATCTATACCCTGTTATCCCCAACAACGGGAGGTTATATCTATACCCTGTTATCCCCAGCAGACGGAAGGTTATGTATAATATATTCTTCAGCAACGAATCGGGATTTATTTTCCCTGGCCAGCAGTTGTTATACGAAGATATCCAGACGCTTCCGGCAGTATCATATCATACATACATCATTTATATCATACCATAACATACATATCCATACATACATAGTACATCACTTAAGTGCATCATATTATACATGCATACATAATGCATAAACTAACACTATCATACAGAATGCTACCTTGTTTTCAGGTTAATTACCCAACAAACAAACTTATGATCATCAGGACTACTTTATCCTCCTGATAAGCTTCTTATTACTTTGGGACTGCTTTATTGTCACCTCAGGGTTACTTTATCCTCCTGATAACTTCTCATGACTTCAAGACTGCTTTAGAGTTATCATTATTGATTGCTCTATCCTCCTGAAATCATGACTTCAAGACTGCTTTAGAGTTATCATTATTGATGGCTCTATCCTCCTGAAATCATTACTTCAAGACTGCTTTAGAGTTATCATTATTGATGGCTCTATCCTCCTGAAATCATTACTTCAATACTGCTTTAGAGTTATCATTATTGATGGCTCTATCCTCCTGAAATTATTACTTCAAGACTGCTTTAGGGTTATCATTATTGATTGCTCTATCCTCATGAAGACATGCTGTTACATCAGGATTACTCCAGTCTCCTGAAAGCATATCATCAATACCTCAGGACTGCTCCAGACTCCTGACAGCTTTCATTATACCTCCATATTTTGGACTGTTTTATCTTCCAAGAAATACATCTGAAGAACTTTCCCCTAGTGGCATCTTTAAGCCCACTCAGTCATATTCAATTAGCCGTATGTATCACTCTAATGCACCGGTGAGTGCAAATTTTTGGGTTTTTGTGTTCAATCCCCTTCAACCTTCCAGGTCACTACTGGAAAATATACCAATCTAACCCCTCAGGTTTCAGAAAATTGAACAGGGGCAGCTGTTGCACCCCAAAATTTGCCCTCACAATACAAGACTTTGTGTGCTAAGAAGGTTCACAAGGTTCACAAGTTTCTCAATGCTTATATAACCTTTCATGAGGTTCATAAAGTCTATAAGTCACTTTATGAAGGTTCACAAGGTTCACAAGCTTCTCAACATTTACATAACCTTTCATGAGGTTCATGAAGTCTACAAGTTACTTCTTGAAGGTTCACAAGGTTCACAAGTTCCATAATGCTTTCAACACCTTTCATGAAGTTCATGAAGTCTACAAGTTACTTTATGAAGGTTCACAAGGTTCACAAGATTCACAATGATTACAAATCTCTCCTGAGGTTCATGAGGTCTACAAAGCCACTTCATGAGGTTAACAAGGTTCACAAGCTTCACAATACCTCCCATGAGGTTCACAAGACATTTTATGATGGTTCACAAGGTTCACAAAGTTCACAATGGGTCAGAAGAGTTGACAATTCCCTCAGACAATGCACCTCCTAAGCAGTGCATCCAAAACTAGGGTTTTGACTTTAATTAGACTAAATGGACTTCCAATACCTCAAGTGAGTTTCATAACATCTTATATGTGTGTAAGAACCCCCATGACAAGTTTCAAGACTTTTCTCAAAAGTTTGCTCAGTCAGATGATCAGATAAGTCAAAATCAGTCAATGCAGTTAAAAAGTCAAACTAAGGTCAACTGTGGTCAAACCAAAGTCAAACTTCATGATTTTTTGTCAACATCAAGTATATGAAGTAAAATTCATCATTTGATCAAGGGTTGATCATGATTCATCAAGGAGATTCCAGATCATCAATAATCAGGAGTTTCTAAATTAGGGTTTCCTCAGTAAAAGTCAACTGAACTTTGACCAGTCATAACTTTCACATACTTCATCACCAAGTCTCCATCCAAAGCTCATTTTTAAGGAAATTGAATTCTCTACAACTTTGATGTTGAAAGTTAAGCCCATAAATGCTTCATTTGGAAGATATGACCTAAGACATTATAGGTCATTTCAAAAGTCAACAAAAAGTCAACAACTTCAAAAGGGTATAACTTGAGATTGGTAAATGATATGGACCTGAAACCAATGGGGTTGTTTATAGGACTTTTCAAGCTTTCCAAAATGTCCAAGAACACCCTCATACCTTTAAAATTGAGGGAGATGTGCCCTTGCAAAGTTGGGAAAGTTTGTGATGGTTTATGATGAAAATGAGGGCCTAAAAGCAATTTTCTCCAAATGGGCTGGCCAAATTATGACCCAACCCATACAATAATATCATGCACGAAATTTCCATAATATTTTCATAATTTTTATTTTATTTAATTAATTTATTATGATTTTTTATTCTTAAAATCATTTTAAATTTAAATAAAATATTAAATATGAAGATTTATTTTTGTGATTGATTCTAGAAAGTCATAAAATCAGTATGGAATAAGTTGATACAAGAGTTATGTGGAATGGCTTGAAATAGAAAGCATTGGTACAAAAATATTGAACTTTCAAAGCATGATCAATCTCAATCTTTTTAAATCAAATCTTTCACATAATCAATCAAAGTTTTTGACCTAATTGAGTCTCCTATATATACTAAACTCATTGCCATTGACCAAGGACGAATTCCAGCAGCCAAAAGGTAAGATCATAGTTCAAAAATTCAAGCAAAAAGTGAGATTCGGATTTTGAAATCCAGGGCTCTAGAAGGTAAACTAAGAACACAGAGAGGTTCCTTGATCATCCATGAAGCAAAACCAATGCCCATACGCATCTATATCATGCATATATGAACAATCCGAAGCTTTGTTATTCTTGAAAATTTATTTTTCGATTTCCATTATTTGATCATTATTAATGAAATTTGTGTGTTGATTTGATGTTAGTTGAAGCTTTGGAACAATTCTGGACAAATTAATTGGATTTTCGTGACCCTATACGGATTCGGCCATTACTAGGGTTTAGGACCCCCATTAGGGCTTTATGATCTAGGCTATATAAATTTATTCTAGAAACATGGTTCGATTCCAAATTGTCTTGTGATCATGTTTGATTGATTAATTTATTGAAATTTTACAGTTTTGGCCATGTATGAGATCCATAGGTATTGCTGCCAAGTTGATTTTCGCAGGTATCTTGGTGGAAGATTTCGCAGCTAAAATCGAAGGGCAGGAGGTTGAAGAAGACTGCTTCCCGCGCGCTCAGAAATTCAAATTATGTTAACTTATTTTATGTTGTTTTGTTATTTTGTTATCACACGCGCGTGTGTGCCCTGGTGGTAAGCTTGATATGCGTATGTTGTAAGGACCTTGGTTCGATACTGGGCTGGTGCATTGTTTTTTGTTATTTTTCAGGTTGAAAGCAAACATAATATATTATGGTTTCTTGCCATTATATAATCAGATGGGCTCTTCCAGCCAGGCGGTAACGCGTACATGCTTGCAATCAAAAGGTCCTGGGTTCGAATCGCACCCCAGGCCTTTTTGCTTTTCCTTATTTTTCACAGTTTTTCCAGATATTGCATAAAGTCATTAGGACCTCTTTTCTTGCACCCAAACGTGCGTTAGCCCAGTGGTATGAGCAGTTGATGGCAGGCATAGGGGACTGGGTTCAAACCCCAGCCCCATCAGGTTTTGATCTCTTTTCTTTCCTTTTGCTTTATTTTTCTAATTTAATTATTATTTTACATAAAATTAAAATTATTATTATTTTCTATATTATAAAATAAGTATATATCATATGTTCTAATTCTTCATAGTATTTTTTCTAAAAAATTCTAAACTCCTTTCTCTTCTCAATTTAAGTTTATTTATTATTCATAAGATTAAATTGTAATATATATATATATATATATATATATATATATATATATATATATATATATATATATATATATATATATATATATATATATATATATATATATATTAAAATAGTTTTTGTACATTATAAAATAAAATAAAACCCTAAAAAATATTTTCTAAAACAAACCCTAATTTCCAAAACCCTTAATTTTTGTGAAAAAAACTTAATTTTATTTTCTATAATTATAATGCATATATTTATTTAATATTAATAATATAATAATTAGTAGAAATTAAATTTTATAAATGTGATTAATTTTGTGAATATAATATTTAAAACTTATTTTCTTCTTATAATGTATAAATATTTTTTTAAATAAATGTTAATATATGTTTAAAAAGTGATTAAATTTGTAATAATTAAAATTTATAATTACATTATGTTTGAAATTTTTTTTTTTAATTAATTCTTATTAAATGTTATATATTAAAATCCAATTTTTTGTTTATTATTCTAATTATGTTATTATAATATTTTTGTAATTGTATTTATTTTAATTATTGTTACTAATCATATTATTATTATTATCTTATATTTCTTATTATTATTTCTTTAACTTTGTTTATTTTTCTAATTATTATTTCACTAATTTTATTTTTGATATTATTACTAACCCTATTTTATTATTATTTATCACTAACCCCTATTTATTTATTTATTGCTTATTCATTATTTTTGCTTATTTATATCTTGCTAATTATTTTTGCTATTTATTTTATTTGCTTATTATAATTATTGTAATTGCTTCCTTGGTGTAATTTTGTAATTATTTAAATCGTTAATTTCATGCTATGGTTAGTAACTTAGGGAGTACAAAAACATGTATTCTATGTAAAATAAATTTAGCTCATTTTAATCAAAGATAAATTAATATTGAACACACACACACGTAAGTCGATTTTTAATCGCCATCCTACACTTTCTAAGGTTATCCCTCAAGTTGCCTAAATCATAAGGTCAAGTGGGGTGTATAAAGCAAGTCCCTCTAAAAAGATAAAAAATCATCAAGTCCCTCATGGTTGCCTTTACGAATCTAGTCCCTTCGAATAATGATGATAGTCCCTCCTATATGCTTATTACACCCCACAGTTGCCTTCATAAAACAGAATGTCCCTCACATGTCCCTTACATCCAAGGTAATGACTACCTACTCCTTAATAGTAGGGATAGTCTTACCAATGAAAGGATAAAGAACAAGAAAGACTTTAAACTTTAGGATAGGTTCCTCTTATGTACTTGCTCACTTCAAAAACTTTTCAAACTCTTCACAATTTAAAACAAATTTTCAAAAAAACAAGTTTTTACGCATCCGTACATGGATCATTATTAACTATTCTGAAAATTTTTCTATTCACACACTACACTTTCAAAAACAATTTAAAGTGAGCTAAGTAACTAAGAGCCCATGGATAACCATGGATGTAAAGGGTGCTAACACCTTCCCTTTACATAACCTACCCCCCGGACCCGAAAATATCTCTTAAGGTCTTTCCTGTTCTTTTATACCCTTTCCTTTTGGATAAAATAAAAGTCGGTGGCGACTCTTGCTATCCGCAACATAACTAAAGTCAGTTCTCCCACCGTGTTACACTATCAAGCTGAAGAAGAGAGTGAGGAAGATTGTGAACTCCCCGAAGAACTGGCCAGATTGTTGAAACAGGAGGAAAGGGTCATCCAACCTCACCAGGAGTCATTGGAGGTTATCAATATCGGTACAGAGGACGCCAAGAAAGTGAAAAAAGATAGGGGCTAATTTATAGGCAAATGTTAAGAAAGAGATGACGAAGATGTTGTGCGAGTATGTTGATATCTTTGCTTGGTTGTATTAAGATATGCTAGGTTTGGATACAGACATTGTGGTGCACATGTTGCCTTTGGGAGAGGAATGCCCTCCTATTTACCCTAAATAATAGTAAACAACCGCTGGTCCTCTAAAAACACCAAGATGTTCTCAGTTAGTCACATGATCGACCAAATTGATCCTAGGACATGTGATATAATTGGTTTTAGTTTGTTTTCAGTGAAAATGTCATAAACTCTTCGACAGACTTTATGAAATGTTTTGATAAAAAGAGAAAATAAAGCAAACAAGACTCAATGTAATTAAAGTCGAAAGTAAAATGCAATGGAATATAAATTGCAAGGAAATGTAAAGGAAAGCTAGTAAAGAAAATAATAAATTGCTGAAAAGTAAACTTGCTTGAAAGTAAAAGAATGCAAAATAAATAACTTCAAAGTAAAAACTTGAATAGAAATTTCATTGAAATGAAATATGGTAGTGGGCTCATCAGGTACATTCTCGCCTTCACTCGTTTCTCTACACACAGATACTTTGAGTGTTTATGGAGTAACTTTTACAATATGATTCACACACGTTTTAACACTAGAACTACATTATTTATACTAATTTAAGATAACTACTATTCGCAGTTTACTCCTGGAAACACGCCACTTGCCGCTTTGCATGTCCTGAACCTCCAATATGCGCACTTGTCCCTTTTCAAATTGAAAGAACCATAAGTTTCCCTGCAATATTGAATCTCAACTGTTGCGCGTCGAACGCCCTCATGGAAATTCGGTCGAATTACATTTCCTATACTTAGAAAATATTCAAAGTCCAAATACTTGCTTTCCATGTCTGTCTTCGACTCAAACCTCTTTATCAGGATTTAGTCGAAGCCTTTTTAACTCTTCCAAAGAACATGATCCTCAAATCAATATTTCCTAAAATCAAGTAGGCGTCAAAGTTAGGAGCTAACAAATTTAATTTATGTATTTTTTTAGCAATATTTTAGTTTTGCTCCAGGATGTGCGAAAATCAAAGGAGTGTTTCTGTCAAAATCAGAAGCTATTATGCGTTAGTTTTTGAAGAATTATTGAAGATCTTTCCTTACTTGATTCATGTGACCTTTTTGAGGAAGGTTCTGATCAAATCCAAGGCCACTCAGAAGTCTATATTATTGTTGCTTAACCTAATTTCTCTATACGAAATATTGAATTGTAAAACAGAGTGCTTTTGAGTGTTAGGTTTTTCTTTGTGCATGTTTCATTTGTGAGTCATTCATACATCACTTAAATGTTTGAATTGGAATGATTTTTGAGTTGTAATTTTGTTCACTCTAAGCTTTTAAGCATGAATGTTTGTTCTTGATCAAAGATTTTAAGCAAGATCAAGGTGTTGTGTTTTGGAAGAGTGTTATTTTGTTTCTCTTTAGTTTGATTGTGTTATCACAGTCTGTGATTGAGTGGGAGTGAGATGGTGATTTCACATATCTAGATGTTGATTTCTAGGTAGAAGTTGCACTGGGTAGGTTTAAGTGAAAAATTGTAAAATGGGACTATTTAGGATTTGAAATGTTCTACTAATATTGGATTTCCAGGGAAGTTACTTTATGGTATAATGGACAAGGAGGTAGGCTTTGTGAACAGACCACCCATTATGGATGGAACTAATTATTATTACTGGAAACCAAGGATGGTTGCCTTCTTGAAGTCTTTGGACAATAAGGCCTGGAAAGTTGTTCTAAGAGGATGGAAATACCTAGTTATTAAGGACAAAGATGGGAATGATATTGCAGAGTTAAAGCCAGAAGAGGATTGTTCTAAGGAAGAAGATGAGCTTGAATTGGGACATAAATCCTTGAATGGCATATTCAATGGAATTGACAAAAATACCTTCAGATTGATCAATACTTGCATTGTTGCCAAAGATGCTTGGGATATTCTCAAAACTACTCATGAAGGTACTTCCAAAGTCATGATGTCAAGACTTTAGCTGCTCTCTACAAAAATTGAAAACTTAAGGATGAAAGATGATGAAAGTATTTATGATTTTCATATCAATATACTTGAAATAGCTAATGCCTCAAGTGCTTTTGGAGAACCAATACCTGAAGAGAAGTTGGTAAGAAAAGCTTTCATATCTCTACCTAAGAGATTTGACATGAAGGTCACAGCCATAGAAGAAGCTCATGACATTAGCAAGATGACATTAGATGAACTTATTGGATCTATTCAAACTTTTGAGATTGGGATAAGTGACAAATCTGACAAGAAAAATAAAAATATTGCCTTCTCTTCCAACTCTGAAGATGGAGTAGAAGATTGTAATCTTAATACTGAGGAAGGGCTATCCAATGCTATAGTACTTCTTAGGAGACGGTTGAACAAAGTTATGCAAAGGATGGGTAGGAAGTCAAGACCAAATGTCAAGAATAACTCATCTGACATCAATATGTCAAATGATTCTAGTAGAAAAACAATGGCTAAAGATAACTCTTTTCAAGGAAAAGGAGTTTAGTGCTATGGATGTGAAGGTTATGGGCACATCAGATCTGAATTTCCCACACATCTCAAGAATCAGAAAAAAGGTCTTATTCTGGCTTGGTCAGATGAAGATACTGAAAGTGAAGCTGAAGAAGAATCTGCTAAGACTGCTGCTTCCCTAACTGGGAGATATTATTCTGATTTTAGTGATGATGAAGTCACATATGATGAGATAAACACCTTCTATAGAGAACTATGTCTCAAAAATGAAGAAGTCTGCCAACAAGGAGAAGAACTGAAGAAAATCATATCACAACTGGAGAATGAAAAGGAAGAGCACTTGAAAACCATCTCCAAGCTGGAAAATGAGGTAACATTACTAAACTCCCAACTTGATAAAATGACCAAGTCTGTCAGAATGCTGAATAATATTTCATAGACTTTAGATGAGATTCTATAGATTGGAAAGTTATCTGGAGATGTGATTGGTTTAGGGTTTGACAAAAGGAAATAACTTGTCTCAAATCTTGCTTCCTATAAGTTCAAACCAAAGATGTTGCACCAGGTATCTCAACATCATAAAAGAAGATTTGTTGCCTACATAAGAGGAAATCATCATAAATGGAGGTGTCATTACTGTGGAAAGGATGGTCACTTGAAGCCCTATTGTTTCAAACTCTATGGATATCCCAAACCTGTCCCTCGGCATGATCTAATTCAAAACACATATAAGGCCATAAAGCAATGGATTCCTAAGATTGGTACCAACAGCTTGATAGCTCACATATCTCTCAAAGCTTCAGCAAAAAATGACTGGTATTTTGACAGTGGGTGTTCAAGACATATGACATGAGTCACTAATCTACTGGTGAATATGAGACCCTATGCTACTAGTTTTGTTAATTTTGATGATGAAGCCAAATGTGAAATCAAGGGAATTGGACAGTTAGACTGCTCAAGAGTACCTAGACTTGACAACGTGCTACTTGTAAAAGGGATGGCTGTCAATCTAATTAGCATTAGTTAACCATGTGACCAAGGACTGAAAGTCAATTTCTCCAAATATGATGTCTTGTGATAGATGGAAAATGAAAATTAATCATGAAGGGAGTCAGATCTAAGGACAAATGTTATCTATGAGCATCTCAAGAATCAAGTTATGTCTCCTCTTGCTTGCTTGCCAAAGAAGATGAAGTTAAACTCTAGTATCAGAAACTTGGACACTTACATCTGAAAGGTATGAAGAGAATCATATCCATGGAAGCTGTTAGAGGGATTCCTAAGCTCAAGATTGAAGAAGGAAAAGTTTGTGGAGAATGTCAAGTAGGGAAGTAGACTAAGATGTCACAACAGAAGATTCAACATCTTACCACCTCAAGAATCTTAGAACTTCTTCACATGGACTTGATGGGACCAATGCAGGTTGAAAGTCTTGGTGGAAAAAAATATGCTTATGTTCTAGTGGATGACTATTCAAGATACACCTGGATAAATTTTATCAGAGAAAATTCAAAAGCTTTTGAAGTTTTTAGAGATCACTGTCAAAAACTTCAAAGAGAGAAGGAAAGCAATGTTATCAGAATCAGAAGTGATCATGAGAAGGAATTTGAGAATGCCAAGTTTGTTGAAATTTGCTCCTCTGAAGGAATTAGTCATGAATTCTCATCTCCCATTACTCCTAAGCAAAATGTGATTGTAGAACGTAAGAACAGAACTATACAGGAATCTGCTAGAGCTATGATACATGCAAAACAATTACCTTATCATTTTTGGGCTGAAGCAATGAATAGTGCATGCTACATTCATAAAAGAGTCACCTTGAGAAAAAGGTACTTCAACTACTCTGTATGAATTATGGAAAGGAAGAAAACCTACTATGAAATACTTCCATGTCTTTGGAAGAAAATGCTACATCATGGCAGATCGTGAACAAAGAAGAAGTTAGATGCAAAGAGTGATGAAGGAATATTTTTAGGATAATCTACCAACAATAGATCTTATAGAGTCTACAACTGCAGAACTAAAGTAATGATGCAGTCTATAATTATTGTTGATGATGATCATGATTTGAACAAAGAAGCTGATGTCTTGGATGATGTTGAAACATTCCAGAATGCAACTCCAACAGAAATTGAAGACAAAGGTACTGATGAACAACCCTCAAGCTCTGAGCCTGAAGATAGTCAGACCAAAAAAGGTCCCTCTATCAGAATACAAAAAGATCATCCTAAAGACCTAATCATAGAAGAGTTGGATAAAGGAGTTACTACAAGATCAAGGGAGATAATCTCTAACTCTTGTTTTGTGTCAAAGATAGAGCCAAAGAATGTCAAAAAAAGCATTAACTGGTGAATTCTGGATTAATGTTATGCAAGAGGAATTAGCTCAATTCAAGAGGAATAAAGTTTGGGATCTTGTACCAAGACCCGAAGGATCAAATGTGATAGGTACCAAGTGAGTGTACAAGAAAAAATCTGATGAACATGGAGTTGTCACTAGGAATAAGGCAAGACTGGTGGCTCAGGGATACACTCAAGTAGAAGGAATTGATTTTAATAAGACCTTTGCTCTTGTTTATAGACTTGAGTCTATTAGATTACTTCTTGGTGTTGCTTGCATCTTGAAATTCAAACTATATCAAATGGATGTTAAGAGTGCCTTCTTAAATGGTTACCTAAAAGAAGAAGTCTATGTGGAATAACCCAAAGGATTCGTTGATCCTAATTTACCTAATGATGTCTATAAGCTAAGGAAAGCTCTATATGGGTTAAAACAAGCTCCTAGAGCTTGGTATGAGAGACTTATTGAGTTTCTTGTTGAACATGGACACATAAAAGGTAGCATACACAAGACTCTCTTTGTGAAAAAAGAAGGAAAGAAGCTCATGATTGATCAAATTTATGTTGATGATATTGTGTTTGGTGGAATGTCTGAGGAGATGGTTCAACATTTTGTTAAATAGATGCAGTCTGAATTTGAGATGAGCCTAGTTGGTAAATTGACTTACTTTTTTGGTCTTCAAGTCAAGCAGATGGAAGACTCTATATTCATATCCCAGAGTAAATATGCCAAAAATACAGTGAAGAAGTTTTGAATGGATAATGCTAGCCACAAAAGGACACTTGATCCTACTCATCTAAAGTTATCTAAAGATGAAAAGAGTGTAAATATGGATCAAAGTCTCTACAAAAGTATGATTGGAAGTTTATTATATCTAACAGTAAAAAGGCCTACTATTGCCTTTGTTGTAGGAGTTTGTGCTAGCTATCAAGCTGATCCCAAATTAAGTTACATCATCCAAGTGAAAAGAATCTTGAAGTATGTCAATGGTACATGTGATTATGGTTTGCTATACTCTCATGGTTCAAATTCTAAGCTAAGTGGTTATTGTGATGATGACTGGGAAGGATGTGCTGATGATATAAAAAGCACATACGGAGGATGCTTATTTTTGGGAAACAGTATGATATCTTGGTTCAGTAAGAAGCCAAATTGTGTTTCTCCATCCACAGTTGAGGCTGAATACATAGCAGTTGGAAGTAGTTGGTCTCAGTTTGTTTGTATCAAGCAAATGCTGACAGAATACAATGTTTCTCAAGATGTCATGACATTATACTATGACAATTTGAGTTTTATCAACATTTCCAAGAATCCTATTCAACATAGCAAAACCAAGCATATTGATATTCGTCATCATTTCATCAGAGAAATGGTTGAAGAAAAGATTGTTGCTCTAGAACATGTAGCCACTGATTTACAACTGGATGACATTTTCACTAAAGCTTTGGATGCTAATCAGTTTGAAATCCTGAGAGGTAAGCTAAGGATTTGTATTAATGAGGATCTATAACAATTAAAGTTGGGCGGGAAAACGAGTCAAGACCTCTCATTTCTCCTACTGCAATTGTGTTATTTTGTTCCTATTAATGATGGATCAAAAGTGTGAATCTTGATGGTGACATAAAGATCAAGACAAGGAAAGACAAATTTGTTGTTATTTCTCTAGCTAAGAATAATCCGAAAAGAAGACTGGTGATGTTGCTTCCAGTACTGATATGGGAAGCTTGTGTGGTCTCTCTCTTTCTCTCTCTCTCTCTCTCTCTCTCTCTGTTGAGTACTAAGCCTATGATATGGGGGAGCTGCTATTGGTATGGTTGTCACATTATGGCTAAAAAGGGGGTCGAGTAGATAAGGAGGGTGGCTATTCTGATTGGGTGTTGTGTTACCAGGTGTTCTATTTTGTATAACCAAAAGGGGAGATTAAAGGTTCTTAGTTTGGCTGCATATGTTGAAAAACATTATCATTTTCCTTAATGTCTTATAAGATGTCCTTGACATGCTTGAAGATCCTCTGGTGTGTTGTGCTTTTGTTATATCAAAACAGGTGTTATAACATATGACTTGACAATTCTGAGACTTTCTAAATACAAAATGTTTTGATTTATTTTATGTATTTTTTAGCAGGATTTTGGTCTTTTATTTTGCCCCATGATGTGAGAAAATTAAGGGAGTGGTGTTATCAAAATCAGAAGCTACTATGCGTTAGTTTTTTAAGAACTATTGAAGATCTTTTCTTACTTGATTCATGTGATCTTTTTGAGGAAGGTTCTGATCAAATCCAAGCCCACTCAGAAGTCCATATTATTGTTGTTTAACCTAATTTCTCCGTACGAAATATTGAATTGTAAAGCATAGTGCTTATGAGTGTTAGGGTTTTTCCTTGTGGTGTTTCAGTTGTGAGCCATTCATACACCACCTAGATGGTTGAATTGGACTCATTTTTAGTTGTAATTTTGTCCACTCTAAGCTTTTAAGCATGAGTGTTTGTTCTTGATCAAAGCTTTTAAGCAAGATCAAGGTGTTGTGTTTTGGAAGAGTGATCTTATGTTTCTCTTTAGTTTGATTGTTTAATCATAGTGTGTTATTAAGGGCGATTGAGATGCTGATTTCTCATATCTAGATGTTGATTTCTAGGTAGAAGTTGCACTAGGTAGGTTCAAGTGAGAAGTTGTAAATTGGGACTGTTTAGGATTTGAATTGTTCAACTAATAGTGGATTTCCTTCCTGGCTTGGTAGCCCCCAGAGTAGGTGTCTTTGCACCGAACAGGGTTAACAATCCTATGTTTTTTTATTGTTGTTAATTATACCATGTTTATATTGTTATTACTCAGATAGTAATGTCGTGACATCGCCTTCGAAATCACGTATTTGATACCAGAATTTAAGACGAAATTGACATAAAGGTTATTTTTTTATCATAGCTTTCGACAACTATCTTTCGACGGCACAAAAGTAAGGCCATAACTGATGAACCCACGATCAAGAAACTATTTAGTTTCTACCAACCACGCCTATGACGTCACATTATAATGGTTTTAACAAAAATGTCTTCTTAGAAGCCACTCTATTACTAGCCATCATTTCCGTTTTCTTGAAACCACGCCTTTGCAGTCTAATCATAAATGCCATCGCCCCAGAGTGATGCCTTATGAGGACACGCGTCCCACTATCCAAATTGTATTAATGGTGATTTGAGAAACCATTAATCTTCCAAAAGCCTATAAATACTCCACTCTCTACACTTCCAAACTTTTACGCTTTCAGAACTTTACAATCTCATTTCTCATCTCTTAAACCTCTAAAGAACTCGGAAACTTCTTCATCTTCCAACCTTCCTCAAATGACTTCTACTCAAGACGTTTCTCAAAGCAAGAAAAGCCAGAAGAATAAAGGCTCTCAAAGCGGTGCTCCGCTTCCACCATTAACCCAAATTCCTGACCCCAAGTCAGTGAAGAACCAATAGTTTGTACCCGAACCACTTCAGGTGGAGAAAAGGCACATCTATGAATCACGGGTAATAATCCCTCTCTCTGTCTCTGATAAACAATGCATTATTTGTGGACCCTTGTCCTATGTTATTGTTGATGATAATAGGTTGAATGAATTATTTCCCACCTACCATATAACTAAACCATTAAGGCAAAAGAACAAAGCCAATGTAAGTGAGACCTCTGCTGACCATGTTGCTCTTAGTAACCTAGATTTGAAATATCTGAAGGAGAGTTTTCGACTGGTAAAAGCAGTCCCTTCATTCAAAGATTTCGACCTTTGGCTGGCCAAAGTAGAAAAGGTTCAATCTAAAGCTTGAAAGGATATGGAAATATATGATCTACTAATGTTGTCGAAAAATGGTCTTCCTTACTACTTGAACCTATTGGTAGTTTCTCTTAACTATAGGGATAATGCCCACTATACTTTCCATCTTCCTTGTGGGATGGTTACCCCCACTACTCTCTTCGACATTGCCGTTATCACAGGGCTTAAACCAACTAGCCACACCTATGATCCAAAGGTTAACAATGAGGACACTATAGGTTTCGCCTCATGCAAACCCACTTATACCAGTTTCATGAAACATCACTTCAAATGTTCAATCGATATTGTTTCTGATAAAGAGCACATTGCATTCTTAACCATGTGGCTCTATAGGTATGTTTTTTTTGCTCAAAATCACTACAGGTTGCCAAGAAATATTTGCCTTTGGCTAACCAACTACATCTCAACACATGATTCTGCCTTAGTGAGTTAATCCTGGCAACTCTCTACTGGAACCTTTCAGCTATCTGGTCACATATGGCTACTTCAATTGTGGCTTAACGCTACCTTCGAAGAAAACCTATCCAACAAAGGAGTTATTAATGAAAATTCAGCTGAGGTTAGGGAGAGGAGAGTCAAATTGACTCGTTTAGTGAAACTAACCCCAATGATGAAGGTAAAACCCTTCGAGAAGCCTTTACCATCTATATTATTATGTTTGCTGAAAGGCATGAGCTCAATTAAGCTATGGCCCTTTTTCTACAAGAAACTATGGACCAGAATGGTTCACAAGACCATTTCCCCCTTCATCCAAAAAACACCAACCAAAATCAACATCAATCTGGGAAGCCTTTTTGGTTCCTGGATTATTAGTCCAGAAGCCGAATTTTGTGAAAGGCATACCAGCTTTATTTGCCTACCAAACAAATCTAGTCTCTCGACAGTTTGGATTGACCCAAAGCTATCCCAAGTGCCTTTATGATAAGAAAGGGAACATTATTATTTATGATGCTAACTTCGACGAAGAAAGAATCTCACTTCAACTTGCTCGATATGCCAATCGAGCTCAACTTTCATCAGTGCACTTTGAGCCCAACTTTCTCTGCACCCAAGAATTTCGCAACTGGTGGTCAAAGCACTACCAAGAGAAATTTCTTGATGTTTCATCCTTCTCCAACTTAATTAATGATCTACTTATATCAAAGATATTCAATCCTTCCAGAAGTACTTTTAAACTATTTATCAACCAAATGATATTAGTCAAACCATTCGCAAGGCTACTGTCACTTTGAAGGAGAAAGTTTTACAAAAAATGGAGAAGTTAAAATCCCTTCAAACGTTGCTCCTGAGAGACGTTATGAAATAGCTTTCAAAATCTTTCCTCCAAAGGTTCCTCGACTGCCTAATGCTGAGTTTGGAGTGACTTGCCCCTCCATTTCTACACTTGTTTGTCTTGGGGGATTCCATCAAAATACTTCAACATCAGTCTTAGTCCAAAGCTCAAAGGGTGGTTACAACTAAGAAAATGTTGGAAAGTTTCAAAGGACACCTTCATATAGGGATCGAAGATGTTCACATAGAATCTAAAATATCTAAAGGTTTGGGGCCTTCGATTTAGTGATCTTTATCTGACCACTTCCTTACTAACTTGTAATTGTGCTTGTATTTTAGCAGTGTCTAAGAAGTCCAACTCTTCAAAGGGCACAATCGTGAAAGCCAACGAAGAGGTTGAAGGCACAAAGGTATGTTCATACATATTCCTAATTTTCTTTGTGTAACTTTTCCTTCTAACACTTGCATAACTTCCTCAGGCTGCTCGAAAGCCTCCTCCAACACTGTAAACACCCCAAATTTTCCCTCACTAAGTTCACACCATGGCTTGTGACCTTTCATCTTTGCATAAGTTTAAGCATATCATCTCATATTGCATTTTTGCTTCACTGCATTGTTTCAAAGTCATATGCATCTAGGGTTTGTGACCTGAGCAATCCATGAGCCTTCTGGGCCACTCCAAAGGCCATTAATTATCTCAAGGTGGTCCATGTATGTTCAAGCATCATATTATATCCTCCTAATATCAAGGAAGTCAGAAAATCACAAGAACTGAGAAAGGCATGGAAGCATAGCCAAGCTTAACTGCACAGATGACCTAAAATTAGGGTTTTGGTTTCAGAGGCCATAACTCCAAATTTTTTGGTCATTCTTGTTTCTATTGGTCTCTATACCTCGTAAGAATCATATACACCAATTTTCATGAAGAAATTCAATGGGGAAGGCATCTGATCATTAGATGACTTCTTGAGCAAGTCAGTGCAAAATCAGGGCATCTGAGGCCCCCAATCATCCAACCAAAGGGTCTTCTCCATCATTTTGGGTGTATATGATCTTTATTTGATCTTATAAGAGATTAGAAGTTCACAAAATTGAAGAATTTTAAGCCATTTGCAAAGTTGCCATTTTGGGAAAGTGATTTGTAATGCAAACTTGCCATTTTGGGAAAGTTTTTCAACCTCCTCTTTTTGATTCAAAAATGCCTCAAATGAAAAATTCTTGGTCATGAAAGTTGTATATTGAATCATTCCCTTTTCAAAAAGTACAAGAATTTGATATAATTCATCATAGAACTCAAGTTATGGCCATGCAAAGTTGGGAAAATAACTAAATTTCACTTATGCACCAAAGAGGGAAACTTGCAAAAACTCATACCAAGGCAAAATGTGACCTCTAATTGACTTCTAACCATTACACAAACATGATACATGACCTAAAACTCAGAATTTCCCAAAGAATTCTCAAGTTTCATGACTTGTGCCTGAAGAAATCAAGAAACGGCCAAACTTCATGAAATTTGCAAAACCACCCACAAGCTTCATTCCACTTGCTATTTTGCCTCAATCTGAATTCCATGGTTGCCCATGAATCAAGCTGCACCAGACACCCCCTTGTCCTTGGCCTGAAACAGCCCATACTTCAAAGGACACCTAACCTTGACTTTATGCAATTTGAGCCATACCAATCAAACTGAGCCACAACAACTCTTCTGACCAATCACAGCTTCACATACATGCCTCAAGGGTTACATTTCATAAGATCTTGGAGCCTGAATCAACACACACACTCAGCTCTCAAAAATTTGTCTCAAACTTTTCCTCTTCGAAACTCATAGCTCAGCCATCAAAACTCCAAACTTTTTCCACCATTCATCTCCACATTCATCACTGATCATTTCCCACCCTTCATTTTGCCTTGAAACACCCCATATCAAAAACACGATTTTCACATTCCTTGACCTGAGCTCCACTGAACTTCACATAGAGGCCATATAAACTCCAACCAAGCTTTGCAAACTCTTCAGGGGGACCATTGGAGGTGATTTGAAGCAAAGAACTGGTCAGAAAGCTCCAAAGGTGAAAGCTCCAGTTCAGGTAACCTCAAGAACAAATTTTCCAGAAATGTAATTTCTTGTTATAGAATGATAGAGTGTGTTGTCCTGATCATATTAAGCTTTGAATCACTGAAAAAGGTGGAGAGATGAGTGTGTATGCATGTTCTGAAATTTTTGCAGTTTTATTGTTTTTGCTCGAATCTTGTTATTGATGCAATGAAAATGTGTTTTTGTGATTGATTCATGTTTGGGGTGGGTAGAGGATGAAATCTGGAGAGTTAGAGCATTTGAAACAGCCTAGGGAGTGAGTTTGATTTTTGGATCATCGGAGAAGATGACCGGAACCACTGTTCCGGTCATCTGAAGGTGGAAGTGATTAGGGTTAGGGTTAGCCAACTTTGAATGTGAGCCCTCAGATTCATTTTCCCGCGTGCGTTCAAGGGTCCAGATTTTGTGATTAAGCCCTAATCTCTGATTAATTAGGCTAAACATAATTAATGAAATTTGAATTGCCAGGTTTGATCCCAGCCCTCCAAACACGCGCCAGTCAACTCCCGCGCGTTCCATTTAAATGATGGCCCTTTGATCTGTTGACTTTCCATTAAATCCAATTTTAATTCATATTTTTCTTATTTGTTTTGCATATTTATTTAAAAATAGCTAGAAAATCTCAAAAATATTTACTTTTTGCATGCTGACTTTAATTCTTGACATAAAAACAATTTTTTATTTTATTTTTTGCATTCTTAAAACATTTTAAAAATAATTTAAATGTTTATTTTAATTGATTAATGAAGATTAATTAATTAAAATAGCATTTATGTTTCCAAAAATCACAAAAAAATTCAGAGAGCATTTTAAAACATTTACAAACTCACAAGACAAATTTCTTTTTGGTTTTGATCATATTTTGCCAATTTTCATTTGAATTGGGTTCTTTAATTTGAATATTTTCAACCCTAACTTCAAAAATTCATAACTTTTGATCCAAGTTGAGTTTGTGAATGGTTCTTTTTGTATTGTGTTATGCATCCTTTCAAGCATCTAAAAACATTTTTGTTTCATTTTTATAATGCATTTTCAATTTGTTTGGCATTTTCCCTTTAGGGTCACCCTTAAAACCCTAGAAACTTAGAAAAATCATAAGTCCTTTAGGGTTTAGCTTCTGACCTTCCCCTTTGGGCAGTGAACTTGTATAGGTTTAGGGTCCCTTTGGTTCCATTTTCAATTTTTTATCTTACCATTTGCTTCTGATTTTGGATTTTGCATCTCATGTTGTACATAAACCCTAATTTGCATCTTCATTTGCATTCATCTTGTATAAGCTTGCATACATGAACTTGCCATGACATTTTGTGCATCCACATGACACATAAGACATCTTAGGATATGTTGAAATCATGTTTGATCATTGCATCATCCATTTGCCATGCTTTTTCTTTCATTTGATGTCATATGCATTCATGAACTTTCATGCCTCTTACATGTCTCATTTGAATCCCCATTCTTTGTATGATCATCCACATCCCTTAACATACATTCATACCATCTCATAGCATCATTTGCATCATGAATATGCTTCTGACTTTGGTTTCCATCTTTGCATTCCATCTCATTTTCATTTCATTTCATTTCTTTTTGCTAACTTTTCAGGTGGTAAGTGATTGAGAAGTGAATTTGCCTTCACTTCTCATAATCTCTCCTCATCTCTCTAATGCATCATTGCTGCATTTTACTTTTGTATTAGAGTGAGCTTGCTCATTCATGTTCCCTCCTCTCTTTCTTTCTTCAAGCAACTTATCTTCTTAAGTGAAGTAAGTTGACTTGCTTCTTCTGCTTCTCTTCCATCCAGTTTCTTCCATGGTGGCTTTTCTCTTGAAGTTCTTCTTGCAAGCCTCATAAACCCTAGGAATACCCAAGCATGATCACAATTAGGGTTTGATTAGTCCCCCCATTAGTTTTACCTTTGTGTCATCTTTGTGTCTTCTCTCCTCATCTCTTAATCAAGGACTAAACCTTAAAGGTTTTAAGGCTTTGTGATTAAGCTTATGCCTGCTTCTTTCTATTAGGATGGAGTGTATAACTTTAATCCTAAGTGTTAAACCCTTAATGTGTTTAAATCCTTAATCAATCTATCTAATAATCACTAAGACATCAAGCTTGTAACTTGGGCCTTGCATTAGGGTTCTAATTCTTCCTTAATTGGTTAAGAAGGACTAACCCTGGTGTTAATGGACAAGTCCCCCTCAAGTTGTCTTACAAACCATAAAATCCACTTCTTAATCTTATCATTAACTAAAAACCACTCTAATAAAGGCTTCGTTTTGTCATGAGGATAATCCCTAATCATGGATTAAGTTGAGGAGCCTTCCTCAACTTAAATGTTCTCATTTATTATCCTTCTATTAGGATGGTGTAATGGGTCCATTAAATCCTTGATTATGGCTTAAACTCATTACTTAACACTAAACAAAACTCCAAAAACATCTAAATAATTGCAAGTGGGTTAATGATCTTAATCCTACATCAGGGTGATTAAGTGTGAGGTGTTTACTTCATACTTAAGGTAGTCTCATTACCCCTAATCAGAGGGAGGATGTGATGAGTTTACTAACCCTTGGTTTAGGCTTAAGCTCATTTTCTTATGACAAACACCAAAAAACAATAAAAGATTGAAAACACCAAAAACAAACAATAATTGTCTCCTCCGGGATTCTTTTCTCACCTCATTCACTCACAAACGAGAACTCGCTTCTTCCGTCTAATGCAAGACAGTTAGCACCTAAGCCTGACAGGTCATACACTTGAGCATAGATAAGTAGGCAGTTCACGAGTCAATTTATCCTTCAGTCTCTTTGAGTCGAACTATGGTGTTCTGACTTCCTCATTGCACGAGAGGATACGTAGGCATAACTTAACGGTTATCGAACAAAAGTCTCTGTATATTCCCCCTCCTCCAGCTTCATTCTGTAAGCCTCATAGTCTTGAGCTTCATACTTTTTCCTCGCACTGACATTTCTTTTATTTCACTTCACATTTCTTTTGCACTGACACTTATTTTATTTCACTTCACATTTCTTTTGCACTGACACTTGCATTCTTTTCCAGCTTTTGCACACAAAATAGCACTGAAACTACCCCTTTTAAACACAATTCTTTTAAGCGTGGATCCCGTCGAGTACGACGGACAATCTGGATGCTAATACCTTCCCAGGTTGTAACCAACCCCCTTTCTCAGTTTCTCTGGTTCACGACCGTCTTATCCATCTTTTCTTAGGTTTATGCAGCATTACCTTTCCTTCGGGATAAAAATGCCTAGCTGGCGACTCTTTTCATTCTTCTCCTTCACCGACCGTTCGCGTCTGTACCCTATCTGACCAGGTGTCATTTGGTGGGAGCGACAGCTTGGCGACTTTGCTAGGGACCCTTATATTGTAACCAGGGCTTCTGGTTCTTTTTGTGGGTTCCTCCTAGCGCTTGTTTGATTTGTGTTTACTGGGGTGTTATGTGCTATGTGTGTTTATTGCATTGTGCTTTATTTATTGCTTTGTGTACAACTTTATTTACTTGCTTTCTTTACAGTCTTATGCATATTTCATACTGTCATTGCTGGATCTGGTTTGTTGTCTTGGTGGGTGGGGTTCCATTGAGAGTTTAAGGTCTTATACCTGGGACCTGAGTGACACCTAGGCTAGAGTGGTTCATGTTCTTTCCCATTCCCTTTCGGTCTGGTGCGGGAATATGAAACACGGTTCAGATGTGGGTTTCTTCTTGAGAACTCTGTGCTACAGATTTCCTGTAGTGCTATGGCTATCTGGGAAGCCTGCTAAGTCTGGATGACCTTTATTATGACCTTCAGAAGCTGAGGTGAATTAGAGGAGGATCTTTTATGGTTATTGTAAACACTATACCTCCGGGTTAGAAGTGTTTACACTTCTCATAACTGATCTAAGTCTGAGGATCCTTGTTCTAGAACATTACATGTGAGGGGGTTGGTGTCGCTCCCAAAAGATGAGACTGGCTCAAATAAGGTAAAGACGCGAACGGTCGGCGAAAGGATGAAGTGAGAACACACAGGAGTGAACTCACTAGAAAAGAAAAGAGTCGCCAGCTAGGCATTTTTATCCCGGAGGAAAGGCAATGCTGCATAGACCTGGAAAGACATGGATAAGACGGTTGCGAACCAGAGAGACTGAGAAAGGGGGTTGGTTACAACCTGGGAAGGTATTAGCACCCAGATTGTCCGCCATAATCGACGGGATCCACGCTTAAAAGATTTGTGTTTTAAAGGGGTAGTGTCAATGCAATTTTGTGTATAAAGAACTGGAAAAGGATGTACAGGTGTCAGTGTAAGAGAAGTGAAGTGTATAAGTGAAGTGTCAGTGTAAGAACAAAGATGAAATGCTCATGATAATGAGGCTTAAAGAATGATGCTGGAAGGAGGGGGAATATACAGAGACTTTTGTTCGATAACAGTTAAGTTATGCCTACGTATCCTCTCGTGCAATGAGGAAGTCAGAACACCGTAGTTCGACCCAAAGAGACTGAAAGATAATTTGACTTATGAACTACTTGCTTGTCTATGCTCAAGTTTATGACCTGTCTGGCTCAGGTGCTAACTGTCTTGCATTAAACAGAAGAAGCGAGTTCTCGTTTGTGAGTGAATGAGATGAGAAAAGAATCCCGGAGGAGACGATTATTGTTTGTTTTTGTGTTTTCAGTCTTTTATTGCTTTTTGGTATTTGTCATAAGAAAATGAGCTTAAGCCTAAACCAATGGATTTAGTAAACTCATCACATCTTCCCTCTGATTAGGGGTAATGAGAATACCTCAAGTGTGAAGTCAGCATCTCACACTTGATCACCATGATGTAGGATTAAGATCATTAACCTACTTGATTATTTAGATGTTTTTGTTGTTTTTGTTTAGTTTTAAGTAATGAGATTAAGCCATAATCAAGGATTAAACAGACTCATTACACCATCCTAATAGAAGGATAATAGATGAGAATGTTTAAGCTGAGGAAAGCTCCTCAACTTAATCCATGATTAGGGATTAAACTCATGACAAAACAAAGCCTTTATTAAGTGGATTTTAATTAATGATAAGATGATGAAGTGAGTTTTAGGGTTTGTAAGACAACTTGAGGAGGACTTGTCCATTAACACTAGGGTTAGTCCTTCTTAACCAATTAAGGAAGAATTAGAACCCTAATGCAAGGCCCAAGTTACAAGCTTGATGTCTTGATGATTATTAGTGGATTGATTAAAGGAGTTAAACACATTAAGGGTTTAACACTTAGGGATAAAGTTATACACTCCATCCTAATAGAAGGATGCAGGTATAAGCTTAATCACAAAGCCTTAAAACCTTTAGGGTTTAGTCCTGGATTATGAGATGAGAAGAGAAGACTCAATGAGACACAAAGGTAAAATCTAAATGGGGGACTAATCAAAACCCTAATTATTATCATGCTTGGTTGTTCCTAAGGTTTGTGAGGTTTACAAGAAAGATCTTCAGAGAAACCACCAGGAAGCAGATGAAAGGAGCAAAGAGAAGCAAAGTAACTTGCTTCATTTAAGAAGACAAGTCACTTGAGGAAAGAAAGTGAGATGAACAAGAATGAGAAAGCTCAATCTCAAACACAAGACAAAATGCAGCAATGATGCATAAGAGAGATGAAAAGAAATTGTGAGAAGTGAAGGCAAATCCACTTCTCAAAGAACTTACCACCTAAAAAGTTAGTGAAAGGAATGCAATGCAATGCAAATTGAGATGAAATGGGATGATGCAAACCAAAAACAGAAGCATATATGAGATGATAATGATGTTATGAGATGATACAAACATGAAACAAGACATGGAGATGATCATACAAACATATGGATGCAAGATGAGCAGGCTTAGAACCAGGAACACACATGAAAAGTTATGGAATGCAAATGACATACAACATGGCAAATGGATGATGCAATGATCAAACATGATTCTAATATGTCTTAAGATGTCTAAAGAATCAAATGGATGCATAAAATGTCATGGCAAGTCATGGTATGTAAGCAAATGCAAGATGAATGCAAAAGGAAGCCCAAATTAGGGTTTATGATCAATGCACAAAACAAAAACCAAAACCAGAAGCAAACATCAAGATAAAAAATTGAAAATGCATTCAAAGGAACCCTAAACCTATACAAACTCACTGCCCAAAGGAGGGGTTCTAACTCTTAACCTAATGAGGGTTATGAATTTCTTAAGATTTCTAGGGTTTTATGGTACCTTGACAAGAAAAATGCCAAACAAATTGAAAATGCAAGATCAAATCATGCCAATTTAATCCTATAAACTACATGATATGAAAGACACAATGCAAAAAGAATCAAAGTCCAACTCTCAAAGGCTAGGCGGAAATGAATTTTCAAAGTTAGGATCAAAACAATGCCTTAAAATGAACTTAATTCCATGAGAAATTGTCAAAAGACATCAAGATCAAAAAAGAAATTTGGTTTGAGGGTTGGACAATGTTCCTAAATGATTTTAAAGGTTTCATGAATTTTTTGGTGATTTTTAAATACCTAAAAGTATTTTTAATTAATTAATTCTCATTAATTAATTAAAAATAATCTTTTAAATGATTTAAAAATATTTTTTAATACAAAAAATAAAAATAAAAATGTTTTTGGTTTCTGAAAATTAATAAAAGGTTGTATAAAAATTTTCAGAATTTTCCAATGATTTTTACTATTTTTAATAAATTGAACAAAACAAATGAAATTAAATGAAATAAAAATGAAATAAAATGAGAAGTCAACAAGATCAATGGCCAGCATTCAAATGATACGCGCGGGAGTTGACTGGCGCCAGATCTAAAGGCTGGAATTCAAACTGGCTGGATTTAAATTAATCTTAATTAATTAAATTAATAAAACAGGATTAGGGTTAAGTGTGAAATCTGGACCACTCGTTCGCGCGCCAGTCAGCCCTAGTCAACTCATCCCACGCTCCAGATTCAAACTTGCATTAATGACTCTGATTAGCCTTAATTAACTTCAGGTGGCCGGAAAAGACTTCCGGTCGTCTTCTCCGGCCACACCTCCCCTGAGTAAAACCAAAACCTCACCTCTAGGTTATTTCTGGAGCTCTAAAGCTCCAGATCAACTCTCTTCACCTCCCTGAACCTGAATCTAGCCTCATAACTCATTTCTTCTTGCCCAAAACCATGATTCGAAACAAAAATGCAAAAATGGCAAAACTTTCAGAGATGCAATACACACTCAATACTCAATCATTTTCAAAAATAAAAAGTTCAATGAACTCAGGGAAGCATATAGATCATTTTAGAAACAAGAAAAGAGAGTTCTGGAAAAATGAATTTCCATGGCTACCTGAATCGAAGCTTTGATTTCTGGCACTTTCTGGCTGGTTTCTTGCTTCCAATCACCTCCAATGAACCTCCTGAGAAGCTTTCAATGCTTGTTTGGAGTTTACAATGCTTGGTTTGAGAGTTTGCTAAGGTTCTGCACAAAAGGGGGGAGAAATCGTATCTTGGTTTCTGGGAGTTTTAGGCTATGGTGATGGGTGGTTTGTGACCAGTGAAGTGTGCTGAGTTGGTTTGTGAAGTTGGTTTGTGTGTTTGCAGCTTGTGGAGAGTGTTTCGAAAGCTTTTGCAAAATGGGGTGAAAATGAGAGAGCTGAGTTCTTTGTACTTTCAGGCTTGTGTTGTATGTGCTTTGGCTTGCTTTTTGTTTGTATAAACTAATGGGATTGGTCAGATGAGTTGATGTGTGCTTTTGTGATTGGTATGGCTCAAGTTGCCAAAATGTCAAAGTTGTGTAAGAGAGGCATGGGCTACTAGCTAGCCAAGGACAGATGGGGTGTCCTGCGCAGCAAGATGTGTGGAGAGCCATAGGATTGGTTGTGAAGTCAGCAAGCAAGTGGATTCACACTTGAGTGAGTTTTTGCAACTTGCTTCACTTTTGTTTCCTTTGAGAAATCTTGCTCCATAAGTCATGAAAATGAGTGATCCCTTGGCCCATTCTGAATTTTAGATGTTTTATGATCATGTTGTGAAGAAATGATACACAGTTGAGGCCTTTAGAACACTTGAACAAACCATTTTGCAAAATGTCTCTTTGGTAGAAAACTTCAAATTTTGTGATTTTAGCCAACTTTGACAAGCCATAACTTTTGATCCAAAATGAATTAGGTCATGTTCTTGTACTTTTTGAAAAGGGAATGATCCATTCTACAACTTTCATGACCAAAGTTTTTCCATTTGAAGCATTTTTGAATCAAAAAGCAAGGGTTGAAAAAGTTTCCCAATATTGCAATTTCATTAAAAGTCAAACTTTCCCAAAAAGTCAACTTTGCAAATGACTTGAAATTCTTCAATTTTGTGAACTTACAACATCTTCCATGATCAAATAAAGATCATACACAATCAAAATGATGAAGAACACCCTTTGGTTGGGTCATTGGGGGCCTCAGATGCCCTGATTTTACACTGACTTGCTTGAAAAGTCAACTCCTGATCAGATGACTTCCCCATGGAATTTCTTCATGAAAATTGATATGCATGATCCTTATACCATATAGAGACCAATAGAAACAAGAATGACCAAAAAATTTGGAGTTATGTCCTTTGAAACCAAAACCCTAATTCTAGGTCATCTGTGCAGTTAAACCTGGCTCTGCTTCCATGTCATTCTCAGTTCTTGTGATTTTTTGACATTCTTGACTTTGAGAGGATATAATATGATGCTTGAACATACATGGACCCCCTTGAAGTGATTGATGACCTTTGGAGTGGCTCAAGAAGCTCTTGGATTGCTCAGATCACAAACCCTAGGTGCAGATGACTTAGAAGCAATGCAGTGAATCAAAAATGTAACATGAGATGCTATGATTGAGCTTATGTATATGAAATGATCACAAGCCATGGTGTGAATGGGTGAGGGCAAATTTGGGGTGTTTACAGCTGCCCCTATTCAAACATGAGTTAGCTGTGCAGGATGTAAGCGACGGCTTAACAGGCAAACAAGATAACCTGTGGTTGAATATCAAAGACAATCCAAAATTTGTACTCACAGAATGAAGAAGAAAAGGGATATAGATTGTAAAGGAAAATAAAGTATATTATAAAGTATGGGTGACGGAGGACGACCGTTGAGCAGAGGACGACTGCTGGGGGATGAGCAATGACGGGGACGGCCGACATGCTGGGAAAAGTGCGGGAAATAAAGCAATGATGGGGACGGCCGACATGCTGGGGATAAAAGGGATTATGATGGGGACGGCCATCAAGTAAAGCTATAAGATTCTATGGGGACTAATGAAAAATGATGGGGACGGCCATCAGGTTCATAAAGTAATGTATGCAACGATGGGGACGGCCATCGGGCTAAACTGATGAAGGACGATCATCTGGAAAAGGAAAAGGGACCACGATGGGGACGGCCATCGGGTTAAAGAATAAATGAAATAATGATGAGGGACGGTCATCAAAGGTGAAGGACGATCACCTAGCAGGGGACGGCTGCTCTGTTGGGGACAAGATGAGGGACGGTCATCTAAGGTGAAGGACGATCACCTAGCAGGGTACGGCTGCCGAAAGTATCGCGACATAGGACGAATGCCGGATAAAAGGTCAACGATGGGGACGGCCATCGGTCGAGCATGATGAAGGACGATCATCAGGAGGTGAAGGACGATCACCTAGCAGGGGACGGCTGCTCTCACGGTTTATCATGACGTAGGACGAACGTCAGATAACAAGATCAACGATGGGGACGACCATCGGATAAAATGATGAAGGACGATCATCAAAAGGTGAAGGACGATCACCTAGCAGGGGACGGCTGCCAAAGATATCACGACATAGGACGAATGTCGGATAAAAAGGATCAACGATGGGGACGGCCATCGGAGGAGCATGATGAAGGACGATCATCAAGAGGTGAAGGACTATCACCTAGCAGGGTACGGCTGCTCTCAGGGTTTATCATGACATAGGACGAATGTCAGATAGAAAAGAAAATTTCACTCTACTGGGGAATAGTAAACACGGACGAGTGTTTACATCCAAAAAAATAAAAGGTATAAGTGTTTTGACGTTGTGTATAGATTAAAGATGCGGACGAGCATCCCTAAGACTACGATACGGACGAGTATCGGGTAGAAACAAGTACTGACACGTGTTCGGAGATGATGATACGGACGAGTATCAACCGGTTAACAACGACCACAGACGAGTGTCGATTCTGAGGAGACTCTTCTGGGGAAAGGTAGACACAGACGAGTGTCTAATTTCAGGAAGACACGAGTGTTTTGACACGTGTATGGATTAAAGATGCGGACGAGCATCCTTATGACTATGATACGGACGAGTATCAAGTAGAAACAAATGCTTGACGCATATCCTGAGATGATGGTACGGCCGAGTACCAACGGGTTAACAAAGAACACGGACGAGTGTCGAATCTGCGGGGATATAAATGGTGTGTACAAGATACGGACGAGTATCTGTATAAGTAAAATAAGTATGAGTGGTGTATAGATGAGTGTTTAACTTGCTGGGGAGAATGACACAGACGAGTGTCAAGGAGAGAAAAGTATAATATAAACAAGTATATGCTTAACAAAGTGTTTAGGTAATTATGCTGGGGAAAGTGACACGGACGGATGTCAAGGAATTGTATATATATGTATCTGTGGGTGCAAAGGGGACGCTTTGGCTTTCTACTGGGGATATGACACGGACGGGTGCCACAAGGTGTACGTACTGGTGTTTGTGGGTGTAAGGCAACTGCTTTAGCTCTGTGCTGGGGAATCTGGGGAGCATTTTGTTATATTATTGACGGGTTGTCATTATTCACAAGTGTTTGATTCAGAACATGGCTTATGATTATGCAATATGTTTGATTTTTTCCGCAATGCTCCGTTTTAGACGGAATGCTACGCTTTGTGGGGTGAATATGATGCGAATGCCATGTTTATGCAAGGATACCAATCCGGGATCCGGGTTCCGTTGCTGCGAAGATCTCTGGCCGATCTGTTTGAAGTGGACATCCCAGCTGGGGATGAGATCATTGAGATGTATCTGCTTGGAGGAATAGGTCACTGATAGACCCATCCTTGGTGATGAGGGACCCAGCTGGGGTTTGTAGAAGCCTTCGTCACTCCGTTGTGATTCCTTCATGCGTTGCTTTTCTGGACAGGGGCTGAAGCTCTGTGGGGAGATGGTTCTCTGGCTTTTGTACTTGGCTGAGGAGGAAGAATGATTGGCACCTCGGCTGGGCGAAGCAACAAGTGGCAACTCAGCTGGGGAGAAAACACTTTGAGTGAGTGTTGATTTGTCAGCTTGCTGGGATGAAGCTCTCATGCCCCATGTTGTGCTTTGAATGCCTGCAATCCTGAACAGATAGAGATGTACAAGTAATCTCGAGGTATCTCTTACCAGATTCCATCATAGGAGTCCAGACACTCCCGGGAGTAAACATATTTCCTGCAAGCAAGTATTCTTTAAAAGAAGCATCTGTATTTATGCAATCAGTATTTTAAAGACATCGGACATTTTGCAAATGAAGAAATGTACGAGATGAGACATGACTGAAAATCTGATTTTATTAATTTATATGCCCTGAATTGGCAAGATACAGTCAAAGAAACAAATCCCCTGAAATGAGAAGATTGTTACAAATTGAGAAACAAAATGCTGATAATGTTGATGACGCTTCAAGGAGCTTCCCTTTTGCTATGACTCGTATGACTTTTGACGTTCTTCTCGTCTTGCTTTCTGAAGAAGGATGATTCTGAGAGAAGCTTGATCTTTTCGAAGTTTACCAAGTTGTAGGTGATACAGACGAATTCAGAGTGCAGTTGTTCGCTTATTCCCTTATTTTGCATGGATCGCCCTTTCGGGTTTTCAATCCATCGGGATACCCATTTTTGCCTGAGTTGTCCAATGCGGCTTTTCAACTCAGCGGGTGTACATTTTTTACTTATTTCCCTTATTTTTGCCCGAGTCTTTTATTCTGTTTCTGACTCGCCGGGATGCCCTATTTTTGCCTGGACTTACATTCTGTTTTTATGTCCAGCGGGTCATTTTCATGCGAAGTATTTTTTAACTGCGTCCGAATTCACAGGGGACGGGAAGTCTTCACCATCCATGGTGCTGAGCATCAGTGCTCCACCCGAGAAAACTTTCTTTACTACGAATGGTCCTTCATAGTTTGGAGTCCCTTTGCCCTTGTGGTCTGTATGAGGAGGGATGAGTCTTTTCAGCACAAGGTCTCCTACTTGGTACTCTCGGTGCCTGACTTTCTGATCGAAGGCTTTCTTCATTCTTTTCTGATACAACTGCCCATGACAGATTGCAGCCAATCTTTTCTCTTCAATCAGACTTAGTTGCTCGTATCGGGATCGGACCCATTCTGCTTCATTCAGCTTAACATCCATCAGTACCCGTAAGGAGGGTAATTCAACTTCAACAGGTAGGACTGCCTCCATACCATACACAAGCTGATAAGGTGTTGCCCCAGTGGATGTTCTGATTGACGTGCGGTACCCATGCAAGGCAAACGGTAACATCTCATGCCAGTCTTTGTAGGTGACTACCATCTTCTGCACAATCTTCTTGATATTCTTGTTAGTTGCCTCAACAGCGCCGTTCATCTTTGGCCTGTAAGGAGAAGAATTGTGGTGTTGGATCTTGAAGTCCCGGCACAGCTCTGCCATCATTTTGTTGTTCAAGTTGGAACCATTATCAGTAATGATCCGCTCGGGAACTCCGTATCGACAGATGATATCTCTCTTCAGAAATCTCGCTACCACCTGTCTTGTAACATTGGCATAGGAAGCTGCTTTAACCCACTTGGTGAAATAGTCAATAGCAACCTGGATGAATCTGTGGCCGTTTGAAGCAGTTGGTTCGATCTTGCCAATCATGTCAATGCCCCACATGGCAAAGGGCCAGGGTGAAGACATCACATTCAAAGGATTGGGAGGCATCACATTCTGAGCTTGTGGGTGAACAAGGGGATAATAGTGAGGATGATGAAGAAGAAGATAGGGATGATGAAGAAAAGGAAGAAAGTGAAGACGAAGAGGAAAAACAAAGTCTTTCTGGGAATGTCAAAGCCAATCATGCTGAAAAACCCAACTTCTTCAAAAAACTGCTATTATTCCGACCTCTGCGGATACTATTATTCCGACCCCAAAGAGTATGTAAGATTTGTGCTGGAGAAGAAAAGCAGTTCTCCAGACAGGATCTTGAGTTTTTTGACTGCTTCTGAAGCTCCAACCTCAAATGATTTTATTGGCCCATTCCTCCAAACAATCAAAGAAAAATTCTTTAAGGGTGACATTCTAAGTGTCTTAGATGCGGATCAAACCGCCCATCTCTTCTTGAAGGATACCCTTCAAAAGTTCGACTTGTCAACTCTTGCACCAGAAACCTCTGACTTCCTCTTGGAGTTAACTGCAGTAGTGAACCAGATGTCTGAAGACCTTAAGAAGCTCCCCCGGATTCAGGATACTATTTAAACAACATGTGGGAGTGAAGTTATAGCTTAGTCAAAAGCAGCCACATATGGGTCTAATGTGGAAAAGCAGGAGAAAGCCAAAACTGATAGGCAGACAGAGATTTCATCCCTCAAAAGGGATATTGCCATTTTGAGAAAGCAGATCAAAACGTTGCAAGTAAAGATCTCCAATGCTGAGAGGCAGAGCAATGAATTGAAAGGGTTAGACGACTCTGAGCATGATCAAGAGCTGGGATGCACCATGGAGCATTTGGATAACGCACGACACTTGGTAAGAGAGCTCGCAGCAGCCACGCTAGAAAAGGGTTTGGTCGAAAGGCATCTCCAAACACAAAAGGTCGCTTTCCTGCAGCTGAAGTCGAATCTCCCTTTTTAATTACCTTTTCATTCTATCTGCATTTTATTCAAGTACAATCTTTTTTGGCCCTTCTGAGGACTTTATGTAATGACAATCTTGATGCTTTTGGCATCCTATTTAACTGCTCTTATTTCTATTTTACCCTTCGACCTGCACTTTATTATCTTGATAGGTATTTAAAACTTTTTGAAGTAGTGAAGTATATGTTTTAAATGCTTCGACAACAGCTATAGAGCTTTACTCTCATCAAGTATAGAAAATTCACATCACTTAGCCAAATTTTTTTGTCTTAGGAATTCTAAAACAAATGTTGCTTTAATATTAACTTGTTCCAACGACACAAGTCCCCATGCCATCGGAAATATCAATAATAAAATCGTAGGGTATGTTTTCACAACATATCACACATTCCCAATCCATTTTATTTGACTAGCCATTACAACCAAATAATTCCTTCTCTATAAAAACCTCTTAACCTAGTTTTCATTCAGCAATTTTGAAATTCAACATGAGTAGTTCCACCAAACACTCCACAAACAAGAATGTTGGATCGATGATATCAAATGAAGCTCACATCACAACCTCTATAACATCATCCACTGGCTCTAATACAACCGTTGAATTTGTTGTGACTAGCAAAAGGTCCAAAAACAAGGGGAAAGCTCCATGTAAGAGTCGAACCCAGAAGCCTACATTTGATGATGATGAAGCTGATGAGGATTATATGGAATATCTCAACTCGACAGACTGGAGAAAATATGAGTGACCTTATTTCTAGGTGCCTTTCTATGTAATCTTGTTTCCTTAAAAACTTTGTATGCCATTTTTGCACTTGGTCAATTTTGGCGTTTTTTCATCAATAAAATTAATGCTTTAATTTGAATCTCCTGCAAAATAGGCCTATATTTTTCAAATATTTCTCATTTACTCTTAAGACTTGCTGATCAGCATCAATTTCTTGAATTTCATATGCGTTATTATTGAAGGTGTTAGTAACCTCAAAAGGACCTTCCCATTTTGAGGACCACTTCCCTAAAGATATGGTCTTTCGATTCATAGGTAAAATAACTTTCCATACTAACTCTCTAGTCGTAAATGTTTTAATCTTAACCTTTTTGTTGTAAGACTTCTCTGCTCTTTTCGTTTTCCTTTTTAGTAATTCTAGAGCATGGAGCATTTCTTCATCTAAGTCTACCAATTCATCCAGCATCATGTTCCAATAAGTTTCATATGGAATCTCATGATGTCTCTGAATCCTTGTTGACTGAAGATAAATTTATATAGGAAAAACTACGTCATGACCAAAGGTAGGTCAAAATGGAGTAGTATTGGTTGCTTCCTTAGGGGATGTTCGACAAGCCCAAAGAATTTGATCTAATGTCTTATGCCAGTTCTTTGGTTTCTTCCCTACATGATTTTTTATCAACCTAATCACTACTTTATTTGCTGCTTCAACTTGACCATTAGCCTGAGCGTAGTAAGGTGTATAGGTTAAAAGTTTGAAACCCATTTCTTTAGTAAACTCTTGCATCTTTCGATCAATGAAGACTGACCCCTGATCTATTGTAATAGCTTTGGATTTGGTTGGAGAAATTCGACCAGCATCTTCAAAAAATCAAAAATACATACCCTACGATTTTATTATTGATATTTCCGATGGCATGGGGACTTGTGTCGTTGGAACAAGTTAATATTAAAGCAACATTTGTTTTAGAATTCCTAAGACAAAAAAATTTGGCTAAGTGATGTGAATTTTCTATACTTGATGAGAGTAAAGCTCTATAGCTGTTGTCGAAGCATTTAAAACATATACTTCACTACTTCAAAAAGTTTTAAATACCTATCAAGATAATAAAGTGCAGGTCGAAGGGTAAAATAGAAATAAGAGCAGTTAAATAGGATGCCAAAAGCATCAAGATTGTCATTACATAAAGTCCTCAGAAGGGCCAAAAAAGATTGTACTTGAATAAAATGCAGATAGAATGAAAAGGTAATTAAAAAGGGAGATTCGACTTCAGCTGCAGGAAAGCGACCTTTTGTGTTTGGAGATGCCTTTCGACCAAACCCTTTTCTAGCGTGGCTGCTGCGAGCTCTCTTACCAAGTGTCGTGCGTTATCCAAATGCTCCATGGTGCATCCCAGCTCTTGATCATGCTCAGAGTCGTCTAACCCTTTCAATTCATTGCTCTGCCTCTCAGCATTGGAGATCTTTACTTGCAACGTTTTGATCTGCTTTCTCAAAATGGCAATATCCCTTTTGAGGGATGAAATCTCTGTCTGCCTATCAGTTTTGGCTTTCTCCTGCTTTTCCACATTAGACCCATATGTGGCTGCTTTTGACTAAGCTATAACTTCACTCCCACATGTTGTTTAAATAGTATCCTGAATCCGGGGGAGCTTCTTAAGGTCTTCAGACATCTGGTTCACTACTGCAGTTAACTCCAAGAGGAAGTCAGAGGTTTCTGGTGCAAGAGTTGACAAGTCGAACTTTTGAAGGGTATCCTTCAAGAAGAGATGGGCGGTTTGATCCGCATCTAAGACACTTAGAATGTCACCCTTAAAGAATTTTTCTTTGATTGTTTGGAGGAATGGGCCAATAAAATCATTTGAGGTTGGAGCTTCAGAAGCAGTCAAAAAACTCAAGATCCTGTCTGGAGAACTGCTTTTCTTCTCCAGCACAAATCTTACATACTCTTTGGGGTCGGAATAATAGTATCCGCAGAGGTCGGAATAATAGCAGTTTTTTGAAGAAGTTGGGTTTTTCAGCATGATTGGCTTTGACATTCCCAGAAATACTTTGTTTTTCCTCTTCGTCTTCACTTTCTTCCTTTTCTTCATCATCCCTATCTTCTTCTTCATCATCCTCACTATTATCCCCTTGTTCACCCACAAGCTCAGAATGTGATGTCTCCCAATCCTTTGAATGTGATACTACCCCTTTTAAACACAAATATTTTAAGCGTGGATCCCGTCGAGTACGACGGATACTCTGGATGCTAATACCTTCCCAGGTTGTAACCAACCCCCTTTCTCAGTTTCTCTGGTTCGCGACCGTCTTATCCATCTTTTCTTAGGTTTATGCAGCATTACCTTTCCTTCGGGATAAAAATGCCTAGCTGGCGACTCTTTTCATTCTTCTCCTTCGCCGACCGTTCGCGTTTGTACCCTATCTGACCAGGTGTCATTTGGTGGGAGCGACAAACACCTCAAAGAAAAACAAGGAATGGTGCTCAACTAACCATCCACTTAGATAATGATGAGGGCATGTCTCCCCCTGAAGAGGGTAAGCAGATAAAGAAGAAAAGGAAGCTTTTAAAAGTTTTTGACACTGCTGGCCAACCTTCACCAAAGTTTTAGAAAAGACACCATCTCTTAGTGGTGTCGAAAAACAATCCCCTGGGGCCACGTCGAAGTTGACCGCTGGCCTCAATGAAAGTAACAATTCAAGTCCAGGCGCTGATGATACTAAGGTAAGTTCATATTTGAATTATTTTCTACCTGATCTTTCTAGCTTATTGATTGTTGGCTTATCAAACTTATTTGTTGTCCCAGGATAATGCTAGTGGCTGCAATCCATTACAATTAACAACCATTTCCCAAAATTTTCTTCTAAACATCCAATGTGAGCCTACTTATCACGCTATCCAGACTCGTGCAATAAGGAAGTCAGAAATCCGTAGTTCGACTCAAAGAGACTGAAGGATAAATTGACTCGTGAACTGCCTACTTGTCTATGCTCAAGTGTATGACCTGTCTGGCTCAGGTGCTAAATGTCTTGCTTTAGACGGAAGAAGCGAGTTCTCGTTTGTCAGTGAATGAGGTGAGAAAAGAATCCCGGAGGAGACAATTATTGTTTGTTTTTGGTGTTTTCAATCTTTTATTGCTTTTTGGTGTTTGTCATAAGAAAATGAGCTTAAGCCTAAACCAAGGGTTAGTTAACTCATCACATCCTCCCTCTGATTAGGGGTAATGAGAATACTTTAAGTATGAAGTAAACACCTCACACTTAATCACCCTGATGTAGGATTAAGATCATTAACCCACTTGCAATTATTTAGATGTTTTTGGAGTTTTGTTTAGTGTTAAGTAATGATTTTAAGCCATAATCAAGGATTTAATGGACCCTTTACACCATCCTAATAGAAGGATAATAGATGAGAACATTTAAGCTGAGGAAGGCTCCTCAACTTAATCCATGATTAGGGATTAATCTCATGACAAAACAAAGCCTTTATTAGAGTGGTTTTTAGTTAATGATAATATTAAGAAGTGGATTTTATGGTTTGTAAGACAACTTGAGGGGGACTTGTCCATTAACACTAGGGTTAGTCCTTCTTAACCAATTAAGGAAGAATTAGAGCCCTAATGCAAGGCCCAAGTTACAAGCTTGACGTCTTAGTGATTATTAGATGGATTGATTAAGGATTTAAACACATTAAGGGTTTAACACTTAGGATTAAAGTTATACACTCCATCCTAATAGAAGGATGCATGCATAAGCTTAATCACAAAGCCTTAAAACCTTTAAGGTTTAGTCCTTGATTAAGAGATGAGGAGAGAAGACACAAAGATGACACAAAGGTAAGACTAATGGGGGGACTAATCAAACCCTAATTGTGATCATGCTTGGGTATTCCTAGGGTTTATGAGGCTTGCAAGAAGATCTTCAAGAGAAAAGCCACCATGGAAGAAACTGGATGGAAGGGAAGCAGAAGAAGCAAGTCAACTTACTTCACTTAAGAAGATAAGTTGCTTGAAGAAAGAAAGAGAGGAGGGAACATGAATGAGCAAGCTAACTCTAATACAAAATTAAAATGCAGCAATGATGCATAAGAGAGATGAGGAGAGATTATGAGAAGTGAAGGAAAATTCACTTCTCAATCACTTACCACCTGAAAAGTTAGCAAAAAGAAATGAAATGAAATGAAAATGAGATGGAATGCAAAGATGGAAATCAAAGTCAGAAGCATATTCATGATGAAAATGATACTATGAGATGGTATGAATGTATGTTAAGGGATGTGGATGATCATACAAAGGATGGGGATTCAAATGAGACATGTAAGAGGCATGAAAGTTCATGAATGCATATGACATCAAATGAAAGCAAAAGCATGGCAAATGGATGATGCAATGATCAAACATGATTTCAACATGTCCTAAGATGTCTTATGTGTCATGTGGATGAACAAAATGTCATGGCAAGTTCATGTATGCAAGCTTATATAAGATGAATGCAAATGAAGATGCAAATTAGGGTTTATGTACAACATGAGATGCAAAATCCAAAATCAGAAGCAAATGGTAAGATAAAAAATTGAAAATGGAACCAAAGGGACCCTAAACCTATACAAGTTCACTGCCCAAAGGGGAAGGTCAGAAGCTAAACCCTAAAGGACTTATGATTTTTCTAAGTTTCTAGGGTTTTAAGGGTGATCCTAAAGGGAAAATTCCAAACAAATTGAAAATGCATTATAAAAATGAAACAAAAATGGTTTTATATGCTTTAAAGGATGCATAACACAATGCAAAAAGAACCATTCACAAACTCAACTTGGATCAAAAGTTATGAATTTTTGAAGTTAGGGTTGGAAATATTCAAATTAAAGAACCCTAATTCAAATGAAAATTGGCAAAATATGATCAAAACCAAAAAGAAATTTGTCTCGTGAGTTTGTAAATGTTTGTAAATGTTTTAAAATGCTCTCTGAATTTTTGTGATTTTTGGAAACCTAAATGCTATTTTAATTAATTAATCTTCATTAATCAATTAAAATAAACATTTAAATTATTTTTAAAATGTTTTAAAAATGCAAAAAATAAAATAAAAATTGTTTTTATGTCAAGAATTAAAGTCAGCATGCAAAAAGTAAATATTTTTTAGATTTTCTAGCTATTTTTAAATAAATATGCAAAACAAATAAGAAAAATATGAATTAAAATTGGATTTAATGGAAAGTCAACAGATCAAAGGGCCAGCATTTAAATGGAACACGCGGGAGTTGACTGGCGCGTGTTTGGAGGGCTGGGATCAAACCTGGTAATTCAAATTTCATTAATTATGTTTAGCCTAATTAATCAGAGATTAGGGCTTAATCACAAAATCTGGACCCTTGAACGCACGCGGGAAAACGAATCTGAGGGCTCACATTCAAAGTTGGCTAACCCTAACCCTAATCACTTCCACCTTCAGATGACCGGAACAGTGGTTCCGGTCATCTTCTCCGATGATCCAAAAATCAAACTCACTCCATAGGCTGTTTCAAATGCTCTAACTCTCCAGATTTCATCCTCTGCCCACCCCAAACATGAATCAATCACAAAAACACATTTTCATTGCATCAATAACAAGATTCGAGCAAAAACAATAAAACTGCAAAAATTTCAGAACATGCATACACACTCATCTCTCCACCATTTTCAGTGATTCAAAGCTTAACATGATCAGGATAACACACTCTATCATTCTATAACAAGAAATTACATTTCTGGAAAATTTGTTCTTGAGGTTACCTGAACTGGAGCTTTCACCTTTGGAGCTTTCTGACCAGTTCTTTGCTTCAAATCACCTCCAATGGTCCCCCTGAAGAGTTTGCAAAGCTTGGTTGGAGTTTATATGGCCTCTATGTGAAGTTCAGTGGAGCTCAGGTCAAGGAATGTGAAAATCTTGTTTTTGATATGGGGTGTTTCAAGGCAAAATAAAGGGTGGGAAATGATCAGTGATGAATGTGGAGATGAATGGTGGAAAAAGTTTAGAGTTTTGATGGCTGAGCTATGAGTTTCGAAGAGGACAAGTTTGAGACAAATTTTTGAGAGCTGAGTGTGTGTGTTGATTCAGGCTCCAAGATCTTATGAAATGTAACCCTTGAGGCATGTATGTGAAGTTGTGATTGGTCAGAAGAGTTGTTGTGGCTCAGTTTGATTGGTATGGCTCAAATTGCATAAAGTCAAGGTTAGGTGTCCTTTGAAGTATGGGCTGTTTCACACCAAGGACAAGGGGGTGTCTGGTGCAGCTTGATTCATGGGAAACCATGGAATTCAGATTGAGGCAAACTAGCAAGTGGAATGAAGCTTGTGGGTTGTTTTGCAAATTTCATGAAGTTTGGCCCTTTCTTGATTTCTTCATGCACAAGTCATGAAACTTGAGAATTCTTTGGGAAATTATGAGTTTTAGGTCATGTATTATGTTTGTGTAATGATTAGAAGTCAATTAGAGGTCACATTTTGCCTTGGTATGAGTTTTTGCAAGTTTCCCTCTTTGGTGCATAAGTGAAATTTAGTGATTTTTCCCAACTTTGCATGGCCATAACTTGAGTTCTATGATGAATTAGATAAAGTTCTTGTACTTTTTGAAAAGGGAATGATTCAATCTACAACTTTCATGACCAAGAATTTTTCATTTGAGGCATTTTTGAATCAAAAATAGGAGGTTGAAAAACTTTCCCAAAATGGCAAGTTTGCATTACAAGTCACTTTCCCAAAATGGCAACTTTGCAAATGGCTTGAAATTCTTCAATTTTTTGAACTTATAATCTCTTATAAGATCAAATAAAGATCATATACACCCAAAATGATGGAGAAGACCCTTTGGTTGGATGATTGGGGGCCTCAGATGCCCTGATTTTGCACTGACTTGCTCAAGAAGTCATCTAATGATCAGATGCCTTCCCCATTGAATTTCTTCATGAAAATTGGTGTGTATGATACTTACAAGGTATATAGACCAATAGAAACAAGAATGACCAAAAAATTTGGAGTATGGCCTCTGAAACCAAAACCCTAATTTTAGGTCATCTGTGCAGTTAAGCTTGGCTCTGCTTCCATGCCTTTCTCAGTTCTTGTGATTTCCTGACTTCCTTGATCTTAGGAGGATATAATATGATGCTTGAACATACATGGACCCCCTTGAGATGATTAATGGCCTTTGGAGTGGCCCATAAGGCTCATGGAATGCTCAGGTCACAAACCCTAGATGAAGATGACTTTGAAACAATGCAGTGAAGCAAAAATGCAATATGAGATGATATGCTTAAACTTATGCAAAGATGAAAGATCACAAGCCATGGTGTGAACTTAGTGAGGGAAAATTTGGGGTGTTTACAGCTGCCCCTATTCAAACATGAGTTAGTTGTGCAGGATGTAAGCGACGGGCTTAACAGGCAAACAAGATAATCTGTGGTTGAATATCAAAGACAGTCCAAAATTTGCACTCACTGGGTGAAGAAGAAAAGGGATATAAATTGTAAAAGGAAGTAAAGTATGATCATAAAGTGCGAGCGATGGAGGACGACCATCGAGCAGAAGACGACTGCTAGGGATAAGCAATGACGGGGACGACCGACATTCTAGGAAAAATAAAGGATTATGATGGGGACGGCCATCAGGTAAAGTAACAAAATTCTCTGGGGTTTATAGGTAAAGTCAATGATGGGGACGGCCATCGGGTTAATAAAATAAATGAAATAAATGATGAGGTACGGTCATCAAAGGTGAAGGACGATCACCTAGCAGGGGACGACTGCTCTATTGGGGAGAAAGATCAGGGACGGTCATCTAAGGTGAAGGACGATCACCTGGCAGGGGACGGCTGCTGAAAATATCACGACATAGGATGAATGCCAGATAGAAAAGATCGACGATGGGGACGGTCATCGGATAAGCATGATGAAGGATGATCATTAAGGGGTGAAGGACGATCACCTAGCCGGGTACGGCTGCTCTCGGGGTTTATCATGACATAGGACAAATGCCAGATAACAAGATCAACGATGGGGACGACCATCGGATAATGATGAAGGACGATCATCAGGAGGTGAAGGATGATCACCTAGCAGGGGACGGCTGTTAAAACATCACGACATAGGACGAATGCCGGATAGAAAGGGGTTCCAATAATGGAGACTCCGCTGGGGTAATGATGAAGGACGATCATCAAAAGGTGAAGGACGATCACCTGGCAGGGTACGGCTGCCGAAAGTATCATGACATAGGACGAATGTCAGATATAAAGGAAGTTTGCTAAGGATTTGCTAGGAACTCTTCTGGGGAATGGTAGATACAGACGAGTGTCTACATTCAAGAAAGGAAAGGTATAAGTGCCTGACGCTGTGTATAGATTAAAGATGCGGACGAGCATCCTTAAGACTATGATACGGACGAGTATCAGTAGAAACAAACGCTGACGCATGTTCAGAGATGATGATACGGACGAGTACCAACTAGTTAACAAAGAACACGGACGAGTGTTGAATCTGAGAAAGATAAGTGGTGTATACAAGATACGGACGAGTATCTATATGAGTAAGCATGAGCGAGACACAGACGAGTGTTCAACATGTTGGGAAGAATATGACACAGACGAGTATCATAAGAGGAAGCGTATAAGCTATGAACTTATGAGTGTGAAAAATGACACAGATGGGTGTCATGAGAAGTGTATTATAAATAAGTGTTTGATTTACAATAAGTGTTTAGGTAACCATGCTGGGGGAGTGGTGACACGGACATGTGTCGGGAAAGTATAATAAGCAAGTGTTTAGGCAACTGTGCTGGGGATAGGTGACACGGACGGGTGTCAAGAGAGTGTGTATGTTTATGTATTCAAAGAAGTATACTTGTGGTTTACATCTGCAGGGGGTATGTATTTGTGAGTGCAAAGGTGACACTTCAGCTTTCTACTGGGAATATGACATAGACGAGTGTCAAGGATTATCTGTTATGTACAAGTATCTGTTTGCGGAAAGTGTTCTGGCGACTTCCTGGGGAAAGATGACACGGACGAGTGCCAAAAAAAGGAGCATGTATCTGTATCTGAGGGATGCAAAGAAGATGCTTCGGCATTCTGCCGGGGAACTTGGGAAGTATTCTGTATATTGCTGATGAAATGTAGGTATATACAGGTGTCTGATTCAAAACATGGCTTGTGATTATGCAATATGTTTGATTTTTGCCGTAATGCTCCGTATTAAACGGAATGCTACGCTTTGGGGGTAAATATGATGCGAATGCTATGATTATGCAAAAGATACCGATCCGGGATTCGGATCCCGTTGCCGTATAGATCTCTGACTGATCTTCCTTGAAAGAATATCCTAGCTGGGGATGAGACCATTGGTAGATCTGATACAGATGATTCTGCTTGGGAAAATAGGCCACTGTTAGACCAATCTTGATAATGAGGAACCCAGCTGGGGGCTGTGGTAGCTTTCGTCACTTTGTCGTGAGATTTTCAGACATCGCTCCTTTGGAGCGGCTGGAATTCTACGGGGAGATGGTCCCCTGTCTAGCACTTGGCTGGGGAGGAACGATCACTAAACAATCTTCCTAGAGATTTCTGTATGGATCCTGCTGAGGATGGAAGTATCTGTCAACTTCGCTGGGGAAATAGGCATCTTTTGATGCTATCCTGACAGATGTGCTGGAGAAGCGATGTCTGATAGCTCTGATGGAGGGAAAGAGCTTCCCTGGTGATGTTTGGAAGATGTGCTGAGGAAATAATGTTCTGACAGCTTGCTGGGGAGAAGCTTTCATGCCCAATGTTGCACTTTGAGCACCTGCAATCTTGTTATAACAAAGAAACGTACAAGTACCCTGAGGTATCCCTTATTGGATTCCATCATAGGAATTTAGACACTCCCGGGAGCAAATATATTTCCTGTAAGCATGTAACTTAGAAAAGACGCATTCGTATTTATGCAATCGATATTTTAAGGACATCAGACATTTTTTGCAAATGAAATAAAAATGTACAAGGCGGAGTATGACTGAAAATCTGATTTTATTAATTTGTGTGCCCTGAATTGGCAAGTACAGTCAAAGAAACAGATCCCCTGAAATGAGGAGATTGTTACAAATTGAGAAACAAAAAGATGCTGGCAATGTTGATGACGCTTCAGTGTGCTTCCCTTTTGCTATGACTTGTATGACATTGACGTTCTTCTTATCTTGCTTTCTGAAGAAGGCTGATTCTGACCGATGCTTTATCTTTCCGAAACTTGCCATGTTGTAAGTGATACAGACGAATTCAGAATGCAGTTGTTCGCTTATTCCCTTATTTTGCGTGGATCGCCCTTTAGGGTTTTCAATCCACCGGGATACCCATTTTTGCCTGAGCTGTCCAATGTGGCTTTTTAACTCAGCGGGTGTACATTTTTTCTTTATTTTTTCCCTTATTTTTGCCCGAGTCTTTTATTCTGTTTTTGACTCGTCGAGATTTCCTATTTTTGCCTGGAATTACATTCTGTTTTTATGTCCAGCGAGTCATTTTATGCGAAGTATTTTTTAACTGCATCTGAATTCACAGGGGACATGAAATCTTCACCATCCATAGTACTGAGCATCAGTGCTCCACCAGAGAAAAATTTCTTTACTATGAATGGACCATCGTAATTCGGAGTCCACTTGCCCCTGTGGTCTGTATGAGGAGGAAGGAGTCTTTTCAGCACTAGATCTCCTACTTGGTATTCCCGAAGCTTGACTTTCTGATCGAAGGCTTTCTTCATTCTTTTCTGGTATAGCTGCCCATGACAAATTGCAACTAATCTTTTCTCTTCAATCAGACTTAGTTGTTCGTATCGGGATCGGACCCATTCTGCTTCGTTCAACTTGACATCCATCAGTACCCGCAATGAGGGCAATTCAACTTCAACAGGTAGGACTGCCTCCATGCCATACACAAGCTAATACGGTGTTGCCCCAGTGGATGTTCTGATTGAGGTACGGTACCCATGCAAAGCGAATGGTAGCATTTCATGCCAGTCTTTGTAGGTGACCACCATCTTCTGCACAATCTTCTTGATATTCTTGTTAGCTGCCTCTATAGCGCCATTCATCTTTGGCCTGTAAGGAGAAGAATTGTGGTGTTGGATCTTGAAGTCCCGACACAGTTCTGCCATCATTTTGTTGTTTAAGTTGGAACCATTATCAGTAATGATTCGCTCGGGCACTCCATACCGACAGATGATGTCTGTCTTTAGGAATCTGGCTACCACTTTCCTGGTGACGTTTGCATACGAGGCTGGTTCAACCCACTTGGTAAAATAGTCAAAGGCTACCAGGATGAATCTGTGGCCATTTGAAGCAGTCGACTCAATCTTTCCAATCATATCAATGCCCCACATGGCAAAGGGACAAGGCGAAGACATCATATTCAAATGATTTGGAGGCACATGCACCTTATCTGCATAAATCTGGCATTTATGGCACTTCTTGGCATAAGCACAGCAGTCTGCATCCATTGTGATCCAGTAATAGCCTGATCTTAACAACTTTTTAGCCATTGCATGCCCTCTAGCATGGGTACCAAAAGATCCTTCGTGCACCTCGTGCATCAACAAGTCTGCTTCTGCCCTATCAACACATCTGAGAAGTACCATATAAAAGTTTCTCTTGTACAAGGAACCATCAGCATTCAGGAAGAAACTACCAGCTAGCCTTCTTAATGTCTTCTTGTCATTGGAAGATGCCCCAGGTGGGTATGTTTGATCCTCTAAGAAGCATTAGATGTCGTAGAACCAAGGCTTATCATCTTTAACAAGGTCTGCAGAGAATACCTATGCTGGTCTGTCAAGTCTGGATACTGAAATCCGAGGTACAAAGTTGGCAGCTTGAACTTTGATCATGGATGAAATGGTATCTAGAGCATCCGCAAACTGATTTTCATCTCGGGGGATATACTCTAGTCTGACTGTTGTGAAGAATGTTAGTAACCTCCTTGTATAATCCCTGTAAGGTATCAGATGCTCCTGGTGAGTGTACCATTTGCCGTTGGTTTGATTGATTACCAGAGCTGAATCTCCGAATACAGTCAAAGTCTTGATCCTGAGGTCAATGGCTTCCTCAAGACCCATAATACAAGCTTCGTATTCAGCTTTGTTGTTAGTGCAATTAAAGGTGAGTTTTGCCGAGAAAGGCATGTGAACTCCCTTGGGTGTAATGAGTACTGCACCAACACCACGACCATTCATATTAACAGCCCCATCAAACATCATTGTCCATTCTTCTTCTGGGTCAGACCCTTCAGTGTGAATAGGCTCTTCGTGATCTTTTGCTTTAATGAACATGATGTCTTCATCAGGGAAGTCAAATCTCATAGGTTGGTAATCATCAATGTGTTGCTCAGCTAGATAGTCAGACAATACACTTCCTTTGATGGCTTTCTGAGATGTGTACTGAATGTCATATTCTATGAGAATCATTTGCCATCTTGCAACCCGTCCGGTAAGTGCTGGCTTCTCAAATATGTACATAACCGGATCCATCTTTGAGATCAATAAGGTAGTGTGGGTCAACATATACTGCCTTAGTCGGCGAGCAGCCCACGCTAAAGCACAACAAGTTTTCTCGAGCAGTGAATAACGTTGTTCACAATCGGTAAACTTTTTGCTTAGGTAGTAAATTGCATACTCTTTTCGACCAGACTCATCATGCTGGCCCAGCACACACCCCATTGACTCTTCTAATACTGTCAAGTACATTATTAGAGGTCTTCCTTCGACCGGCGGCATAAGGATTGGAGGCTCTTGTAAGTATTCCTTGATTTTTTCAAAAGCCCTCTGGCAGTCTTCATTCCACCTGTCCGTTTGTTCTTTCCTTAACAATTTGAACAAAGGCTCACAGGTTGCTGTAAGGTGAGATATGAACCGCGAAATGTAGCTCAATCTACCTAGAAACCCCCGAACTTCTTTCTCGGTCTTCGGTGCAGGCATCTCTTGAATGGCTTTGACTTTGTCAGGGTTAACTTCAATCCACTTCTCACTTACAATAAATCCCAACAACTTACCGGATCGCACCCCAAATGTGCATTTGTTGGGATTTAGCTTCAGTTGGTACTTCCTCAGATGCTTGAATAACTTCAACAGATTCACCAGGTGGTCTTCTTCTGTGAGGGACTTGGCAATCATGTCATCCACATAACATTCAATTTCTTTGTGGATCATGTCGAGGAATAATGTTACCATAGCCCGTTGATAAGTGGCACCAGCATTCTTCAGTCCGAATGGCATTACCTTATAACAGAATATGCCCCAGGGTGTGATGAAAGTAGTCTTCTCCATGTCTTCAGGGGACATCTTGATCTGATTATATCCTGAAAATCCATCCATGAAGGAGAATACCAAGAACTGAGCCATATTGTCGACCAATACATCAATGTGAGGTATTGGGAAGTCATCTTTCGGGCTGGCTCTGTTCAGATCCCGATAGTCCACACACATCCTTACTTTTCCGTCCTTCTCAGGCACAGGTACAATGTTAGCAACCCACGGCGGGTAACTAGTTACAGCAAGAAAACCGGCGTCCCACTGTTTTTGTACCTCCTCTTTTATCTTCATTGCCATATCTGGGCGAGTACGGTGCAACTTCTGTTTTACTGGAGGACAATCTTCTTTTAGAGGCAGCTTGTGCATAACAATGTCGGTGTCCAACCCTGGCATATCTTGATAAGACCAAGGAAAAACATCCACATACTCCCGAAGCAAATCAATAAGTTGCTCTTTCACTGAATCATGCAGACGGGCCCCGATTTTCACTTCTTTTAAATCTTCTTCGGTACCAAGATTAACCGTCTCAACTTCCTCCTGATGAGGAGTGATAACCTTCTCCTCTTGTCTCAACAACCTGGCTAGTTCTTCAGGTAGCTCATAATCTTCTTCAACCCCTTCATCGGCTTGATTAATCAGATTGTCAAAGTCATACGAAGTCATAGCAGTGTTGTTGTCGGTGCAGTCTGGAGGGAACTCTCTGCAAGGGTTTAGATTTGTTCATTTTAGTGATCAGTTTTATCTTGCTTAGAAAAAAGTGAAAATGAAGTTATTATTTTGAAAAAACATTGCCATTTTATTTTTGTACAAAAAATGAAAAATGAAAAACAGTGAGCGGAAAAAGAAAAGACTCATTTGCAAAAGATGTCTTGATATTCATTAATTGATCGTTTGCACAAAATACAAGATGGCCTGATTACAAAATGAGCCCTGACATCTTGGGCAAGATGCAGGACTTGATGCATGCTTAAAGACAGGAAATAATAATTACTCTGCAGGAGTAACTCTTATAATTTCCTGGGAAGACCAGTTTGAGACTTGGTTCTCCGGGATCCTTGGACGTATCCAGTTTTCCAGGTTGCGCTCGTCTTTTGACTCATCTTCCAAACTATTCACAGCATCCGGGGTGAGCATCCCCCCGCTGACAAACTTGGGATCCGTTGCAGCCTCTGGTTGATCTTGTCGAGTTGGTCTGTAACCCAACCCGAATCGGTCTTCTTTCTTCTCAACTGGCAGCAGCTTTCCCCAACCTTGGGCGGTACCCTCCTCAACAACCTTTCGGGCCTGTTGATATGATGTGATGGAAGTCCCAAGCACAGCAGATGCTTCATTAATATTAAGGGCTTCAAACCCCTGACTCATGTTCTCATGGATCTCCCCATCCATTTCTATGTACTTATATGTAGCCAGCTGGCTAACAAAGATGTCCTCCTCCCCACAGATGGTGATGATCTGGCCTTCCCACTCGAATTTTAACTTCTGGTGAAGGGTAGACGTAACAGCGCCAACGGCGTGGATCCAAGGTCTACCCAACAGACAACTATAGGCCGGCTGTATGTCCATCACAAAGAAGGTAGTTTTGAAGGTCTGCGGGCCAATCAACACAGGCAGATCAATCTCCCCAAGCACTGATCTTTTAGAGCCATCAAATGCTCTCACCACCAAATTACTCGGACGCAATGCCAGGCCATCATACTCCAGCTTCACTAAGGCTTTCTTTGGTAGGACATTGAGGGAAGACCCCGTGTCCACCAGCACATGAGACTGAACGGCACCTTTGCATTCCAAGGTGATATGTAAAGCCTTGTTATAGTTACACCCCTCCGTTGTTAAATCAGCATTTGTAAAGCCCAGTCCATGACTGGTGTTGACATTTGCAACCACAGTTTCTAGCTGATTAACGGTAGTCTCCTCCGGCATGTATGCTGCATGCAGGACTTTCAACAATGCGTTCCTGTGAGCTTCGGAACACATCAACAGTGATAATATGGAGATTTTTGAGGGTGTTTGATGAAGCTGGTCCACCACCTTGTAATCACTCCTTTTTATGATTCTCATGAACTCGTCTACATCTTGTTCAAAAGATGTCTTCTGAGTTTCTTTGGCAGTTGGTTCTTCAGATACCACATTCTTCCCTTTTGCCTTGGCAGCAGCTTCTGCTTCAACATTAGGTTTTTGCGTTTGTGAGGCAAAAAGGCGTCCGCTTCTAGTGAAGCCTCCGCCTCCCCCAACATTATCAATTTTTGGTGAAGAGGTTGATGAATCCAGAGTGATTTTCTCCCCATTGTAGTAAATATCAGAGCCTTAGTGCCAAGGTATGGCATTACTGCTTTCATAAGGAACAGGCCCAGGTACCGTAATGGTGTCCGGACTGATTGCTGCAGCGGAAGGAACTGTGATGGTATGTGGATCATAGTAAATAGTGATTGGTGATCTGGTAGGAGGTGCCACAGTTTGTTGTTGGAAATTGCTACTGGGAGGAACATTTGATGGGTCATAGAAAATGGTAACTGTTGAGACATCTTCATTAATTTTTGCTGGCGTTGTAGAAGATTCCTTTGGTAAAATGGATGTTGATGTTGTAGAAGAAACAATTGTTGAAATTTGACTTGTTGAAATGATGGGTGGAGTAATTGCTGGTGATGTTGATGAGTCGGTAGGAGTGATTGTTGTTGCTGTTGTAGGAGAGTCTGGTGAAAGAAGAACTGTTGATGTTGTAGGAGAATCCATTGTTGTTGGAACAAAAGTTGCTGAAGGAACTGTTGAAGTAATTTGCAAAATCCCATCTTGGATAAGACTGTCTATGCCAATCCTTAGCCTCTTACAACCATTGCTGGCTGTCTTACACAATTCACAGCAGGCCCCACAGCCCGGGAACACTTGGCATCTTAAAGTTGAACTTTGACTTCAGACAGTGGTGTTTGAATCTGTGTAACATTATCAATCAATGTAGATTGTTGGTCTTCCTCAATGGCATTAATCCTAGGCCCACCATGATTAGGCATAGGATTTCTGTTGACGTTCGGAGGAGGTGCGAAGTTGAGGGCTTTAGAATCAACCAAATCCTGAACCTTAATTTGTAATGCTCTGCATTTCTCGGTATTGTGACCAGGTGCGTTGGAGTGGAAGGCACACCTGGCGTTGACATCATAATTCTTTGGGAGATTGAGAGGATCTGGTGGTGCCAACGTCCTTAACTCAACCAAATTGAGCTTCAGGAGTTGTGGCAATAAAGCAGCATAAGGCATAGGGATAGGGTCAATTACCCTATTTGCCTGAGATGGCCTCTGTTGGAAGGGACGCTGTTGTTGGTTGCTATTGTTGTTGTTGTAGGCTCTCTGCTGCGGGAAATGAGATGGTTGTTGATAATGAGGTTGTCGTTGTTGTTGAGGGTACAATGGTTGTTGTGAAACTGGAGCTGGGATGGTAACTGCTGCTACTGATCTGTGGGAATACTGAGGCCTACCCCTGCTTGTATGAATAGAATTAGTTTCACCTGCCCTTCGGGGTCCTGCAAAAGGTTTTCTTGGATTGCTAGAGGAACTTGAACCACTGTCAGAGATTTTGCCCATCTTCAATAGGCTCTCAATTCTCTCACCAACTATGACCACATCAGCAAAACTGGTAGAGGAGAAGGCAGCAAGTCTATCAATATAAGTCCCTTGCAGTGTGTTCATGAACATGTCAGCCATCTCCCTTTTTGACATGGGTGGTTGGACAGCAGCAGCAAGCTGTCTCCATCTCTGAGCATAATCCCAGAAGCTCTCTCTAGAAGACTGAGACATGCCCATTAGAAGAGTTCTATTGGGAGCCATGTCCAGGTTGTACTGATATTGCCGGATGAAAGCTTCGGCCAAATCCTTCCAACATCTTATGGTGGCTCTAGTCAGGTGCGAATACCATTCTCTCGAAGCTCCAGTCAGACTGTCCTCAAAGTAGAACATCCATAACTTTTCATCCATAGTATAAGCCTTGAGCCTTCCCAAGAAAGATTGCAAATGAGTGCGAGGACAGGAGGTACCATTATACTTTTCAAAGCATGGGGGTTTGAATTTGTGGGGAATTCTCACCCCATCTACTAGTCCCATATCCATCACATTGAAGCCCAAAGAATTCTGAGATTCCAAAGATCTTAACTTTTCAGCAATCTCATCCAATCTTCTATCATATACCTCATCTCCAGCCCCTATGACAGTAAATTGTTCTTCTTGGGGATCCTCTTGCAGGATTCTGCCCCCAACAGTATTACCTTGAACATTCCTCGGGATGTTAACTTTTGGATTCAGATGGGGTCCATATTCTGGTGGGTCAATACGAGGTTGCCCCCGTTCATTGTTGCTAGTTCCCCCTGTTCCAAGATGAGGCTCCTCAGGTGTTTGTCTTTCTACCAGCTCTCTCAGTCTTTCTTGGCTTTGGGCTAAGCCAGTCATGACAGCCATGAATTGAGACATTTGTTTTCTCATTTCTACTCTCTCATTGGCCATCTGATTTCTGACCTCAGTCAGGTCCTGCTGTACTTGCTTCATTTGAATGCCGGGAAGGTTGTTACGAGTCAGGCAACGGTGCGTGCGGTTGACAGGGAACACTCAGCGACGAGCAATGTTTCCTGAGATCACAACAAAGTTAGAAACAATAATAAACAAAGACCTACAAAACAGAAAAAAAATATTAGTATGCAATGCAGTATGCTTATTTGTTTTCCAAGGTATCCGGTTTGGTTCTTGGTTTTGACCTTTCCAGACCTCGAGGAAGATGCTTGATGTTGTTGAGAGAAAGCCCAAATGAAAACAAACTAACATATATATTACAACTAATGAACAATACATAGTTTTTTTTACAATACACGCCCATGAAGGATCAAAAATACAACAAAAGGAAAAGTACATCAAAAGGAAAGAACAACAAGCAAGAAGGAATCAGACATCCAATCCATAATTATCCTCCCTGACCTCCTTCAGGAGTGCCTCAGTCACTAGACCAGCTGGGTGCTCTGTAATGGTCCTAATGAGGAGGTTCCTGGTAGCAATGGCAGTAGTCAGCTTCTTATGCCTGTCCTGGTCTTTTGATCTTTTCAACCTTGCTCTAAGCTTCAATTCTCAGATCTCCTTCTGGGCTGCCAACAAAGCTTCCTGCTGCTTCTTCTCATTGGCCTCTAGCTGTTCAATCTTGGCTTGAGTCTTCTGGTCTTCTTGTGCACGGGCTTCGGTGATCCTGACCCACCTAGCCTGACTCTCTTGCAGATAGTGCTCAGCCCTAGCTTTCTGAATTTTAGCCTCTTTGCAGGCATTCTTCAATATCTGTTCCCCAGCCCTTGATTTCCTTATGTAATCCTCTGTCTTTTCAATTTTGGCCAGATGCTCAACCCTAAGCTTTTCCAATTTCTCAACATCCAGGCGACCATCACTCCTTTCCCAAAGAGTTTTCTTCAAGGCCTGAGATAGCTGCTCATTCCTTTCCTTCAACTTTTCAAATTCCTCCAGGCTAACTGTTGTTGTAGGCTATACTGTAGATGGTCCAGGCATGTCTTCTAAGGTGAAAGGCATTCTGGTAATCTGAGCTCTAGTACGGGACCAGTCTGTGTACTGAGCTGAAGCAACATTGTTACATCTTCCAAGAATAGCTACCCCTTTTATCTGGATGTTGTCCTAAGCCCAGGATGCTTGTCTGACAACAGCTGAATTAGGTTGCACTTCACAATATAGGGTCTCAGCTAAATCCTGTCCTCTGGGAGGGTGAACTAAGGCATAGCCCAATTGTCTTTTAAACAGTAAAGGGTTGTAGTTAATGCAACCTTTTACTCCTATGAGAGGCACATTTGGGTATTGTCCACAACTGGTGATAATGTCCTTGCCTTTGGTGCTCTGGGTGCACCATCTGATGTCATCTGAAGTCAAGGTAATGAACCTCTTGGCCCAATTCTTCTGCTGATGTGGGTTCAAGAAGGCATCTGATTTAGGCAGGTGTCTGAGCAGCCAGGAGTAAAACAAAGGAGCACAACATCTCACCAACTTCCCTCTTTGTTTCTCATTCCTCTGATGAATGGAGTAATAAAAGTCCCCTAGAAATGTAGGCACTGGGTTCTTCAGAAGAAACAAATGGATGGCATTCTTGCTGACAAATTTAGGCTTATCTGCAAACAGGATATCCCCATATATGCTGAGGGCTAACAATGCACATACTGCCCTCCACTCTCCCAATAAAGCTTTCATGATGGCCTAAGAAATCAAGAAGTCCAAGTGCAATCCAGGAATCCCTGCTTTTGTTGTCATACTTTGCTCAATAAGGGCAGGCTCCAAGTACAATGCCCTTGCTATCTCTTCATTCCTAGGAGAAGTCATCTCTGGGTTGAAGGGGATTCCCCCTCTAATAGGCACTCCAAGCAACAAAGAGAATTCTTCCAACAGAGGTCCCATCTGAAAGTCTGGAAAGGTGAAGCATCTCAGTGGTGGGTCATAAAACTGCAAGCATGTGTGGATCATGCTCCTCTAAGAAGGATCAAGGTCCATAACCATATCCAAGATATCCCCACAGTGCTCTCTAAACAGTGGGATATGGTCAGGGGTGATGAGTGACTGGACCTGCCTGATACCAGCCAACACAGGCTCAAAAAAGTGGTAGGATATGTTGCTCTTCCTGGGAGTGGCCATGAGTGCTGCTGAAGAAGCTGAAGATGAGTGTTGATGAAGATCACAGACTGAGATGCTGAAGGTGGACCACTGACAAACTGGTGCTGGTGGTGATGGGGATAACTGAAGCAGATAACTGATGAAGACAGCTGAAGCAGAGGTCTATGCAGAAGAAGGGGTCAAAACCAAAACCAAGATACAATGAAGTGGATACCCTGAAATACAAATAAACAAATGTTAAATGATGCAATGATGATATATGCAAATGATATGCAAGGGTTTGTGATCAAGCTGGATCTGATTATCTGTCTTGATATAAGGCCCATGTATATTCAAAGGTCCAGGATGGAGGTTAAGAAATCCAGTAACCAAGGTGGGGGACTCAAATAAAGAGTCACATGTCCAGGGTTAATCACAAGAACTGTCCAAAGTGGAGTACTCTTAAACAAAACAGGGTATGATGTGGCCAAGGGTTCCTGCAAACATGTAAACAACCCAACTGTAAACACCCCAAATTTTCCCTCACCCATTCACACCATGTCTTGTGATCATTTCATATACATAAGCTCAATCATAGCATCTCATGTTACATTTTTGATTCACTGCATTGCTTCTAAGTCATCTGCACCTAGGGTTTGTGATCTGAGCAATCCAAGAGCTTCTTGAGCCACTCCAAAGGTCATCAATCACTTCAAGGGGGTCCATGTATGTTCAAGCATCATATTATATCCTCTCAAAGTCAATAATGTCAAAAAATCACAAGAACTGAGAATGACATGGAAGTAGAGCCAGGTTTAACTGCACAGATGACCTAGAATTAGGGTTTTGGTTTCAAAGGCCATAACTCCAAATTTTTTGGTCATTCTTGTTTCTATTGGTCTCTATATGGTATAAGGATCATGCATATCAATTTTCATGAAGAAATTCCATGGGGAAGTCATCTGATCAGGAGTTGACTTTTCAAGCAAGTCAGTGTAAAATCAGGGCATCTGAGGCCCCCAATGACCCAACCAAAGGGTGTTCTTCATCATTTTGATTGTGTATGATCTTTATTTGATCATGGAAGATGTTGGAAGTTCACAAAATTGAAGAATTTCAAGTCATTTGCAAAGTTGACTTTTTGGGAAAGTTTGACTTTTAATGAAATTGCCATTTTGGGAAACTTTTTCAATCCTTGCTTTTTGATTCAAAAATGCTTCAAATGGAAAAACTTTGGTCATGAAAATTGTAGAATGGATCATTCCCTTTTCAAAAAGTACAAGAACATGACCTAATTCATTTTGGATCAAAAGTTATGGCTTGTCAAAGTTGGCTAAAATCACAAAATTTGAAGTTTTCTACCAAAGAGACATTTTGCAAAATGGTTTGTTCAAGTGTTCTAAAGGCCTCAAATGTGTATCATTTCTTCACAACATGATCATAAAACATCTAAAATTCAGAATGGGCCAAGGGATCACTCATTTTCATGACTTATGGAGCAAGATTTCTCAAAGGAAACAAAAGTGAAGCAAGTTGCAAAAACTCACTCAAGTGTGAATCCACTTGCTTGCCGACTTCACAACCAATCCTATGGCTCTCCACACATCTTGCTGCGCAGGACACCCCATCTGTCCTTGGCTAGCTAGTAGCCCATGCCTCTCTTACACAACTTTGACATTTTGGCAACTTGAGCCATACCAATCACAAAAGCACACATCAACTCATCTGACCAATCCCATTAGTTTATACAAACAAAAAGCAAGCCAAAGCACATACAACACAAGCCTGAAAGTACCAATAACTCAGATCTCTCATTTTCACCCCATTTTGCAAAAGCTTTCGAAACACTCTCCACAAGCTGCAAACACACAAACCAACTTCACAAACCAACTCAGCACACTTCACTGGTCACAAACCACCCATCACCATAGCCTAAAACTCCCAGAAACCAAGATACGATTTCTCCCCCTTTTGTGCAGAACCTTAGCAAACTCTCAAACCAAGCATTGTAAACTCCAAACAAGCATTGAAAGCTTCTCAGGAGGTTCATTGGAGGTGATTGGAAGCAAGAAACCAGCCAGAAAGTGCCAGAAATCAAAGCTTCGATTCAGGTAGCCATGGAAATTCATTTTTCCAGAACTCTCTTTTCTTGTTTCTAAAATGATCTATATGCTTCCCTGAGTTCATTGAACTTTTTATTTTTGAAAATGATTGAGTATTGAGTGTGTATTGCATCTCTGAAAGTTTTGCCATTTTTGCATTTTTGTTTCGAATCATGGTTTTGGGCAAGAATAAATGAGTTATGAGGCTAGATTCAGGTTCAGGGAGGTGAAGAGAGTTGATCTGGAGCTTTAGAGCTCCAGAAATAACCTAGAGGTGAGGTTTTGGTTTTACTCAGGGGAGGTGTGGCCGGAGAAGACGACCGGAAGTCTTTTCCGGCCACCTGAAGTTAATTAAGGCTAATCAGAGTCATTAATGCAAGTTTGAATCTGGAGCGTGGGATGAGTTGACTAGGCTGACTGGCGCGCGAACGAGTGGTCCAGATTTCACACTTAACCCTAATCCTGTTTTATTAATTTAATTAATTAAGATTAATTTAAATCCAGCCAGTTTGAATTCCAGCCTTTAGATCTGGCGCCAGTCAACTCCCGCGCGTATCATTTGAATGCTGGCCATTGATCTTGTTGACTTCTCATTTTATTTCATTTTTATTTCATTTAATTTCATTTGTTTTGTTCAATTTATTAAAAATAGTAAAAATCATTGGAAAATTCTGAAATTTTTTATACAACCTTTTATTAATTTTCAGAAACCAAAAAAATTTTTATTTTTATTTTTTGCATTAAAAAATATTTTTAAATCATTTAAAAGATTATTTTTAATTAATTAATGAGAATTAATTAATTAAAAATACTTTTAGGTATTTAAAAATCACCAAAAAATTCATGAAACCTTTAAAATCATTTAGGAACATTGTCCAACCCTCAAACCAAATTTCATTTTTGATCTTGCTGTCTTTTGACAATTTCTCATGGAATTAAGTTCATTTTAAGGCATTGTTTTGATCCTAACTTTGAAAATTCATTTCTGCCTAGCCTTTGAGAGTTGGACTTTGATTCTTTTTGCATTGTGTCTTGCATATCATGTAGTTTATAGGATTAAATTGGCATGATTTGATATTGCATTTTCAATTTGTTTGGCATTTTTCTTGTCAAGGTACCATAAAACCCTAGAAATCTTAAGAAATTCATAACCCTCATTAGGTTAAGAGTTAGAACCCCTCCTTTGGGCAGTGAGTTTGTATAGGTTTAGGGTTCCTTTGAATGCATTTTCAATTTTTTATCTTGATGTTTGCTTCTGGTTTTGGTTTTTGTTTTGTGCATTGATCATAAACCCTAATTTGGGCTTCCTTTTGCATTCATCTTGCATTTGCTTACATACCATGACTTGCCATGACATTTTATGCATCCATTTGATTCTTTAGACATCTTAAGACATATTAGAATCATGTTTGATCATTGCATCATCCATTTTCCATGTTGTATGTCATTTGCATTCCATAACTTTTCATGTGTGTTCCTGGTTCTAAGCCTGCTCATCTTGCATCCATATGTTTGTATGATCATCTCCATGTCTTGTTTCATGTTTGTATCATCTCATAGCATCATTATCATCTCATATATGCTTCTGGTTTTGGTTTGCATCATCCCATTTCATCTCAATTTTCATTGCATTGCATTCCTTTCACTAACTTTTTAGGTGGTAAGTTCTTTGAGAAGTGGATTTGCCTTCACTTCTCACAATTTCTTTTCATCTCTCTTATGCATCATTGCTGCATTTTGTCTTGTGTTTGAGATTGAGCTTGCTCATTCTTGTTCATCTCACTTTCTTTCCTCAAGTGACTTGTCTTCTTAAATGAAGCAAGTTACTTTGCTTCTCTTTGCTCCTTTCATCTGCTTCCTGGTGGTTTCTCTGAAGATCTTTCTTGTAAACCTCACAAACCTTAGGAACAACCAAGCATGATAATAATTAGGGTTTTGATTAGTCCCCCATTTAAATTTTACCTTTGTGTCTCATTGAGTCTTCTCTTCTCATCTCATAATCCAGGACTAAACCCTAAAGGTTTTAAGGCTTTGTGATTAAGCTTATACCTGCATCCTTCTATTAGGATGGAGTGTATAACTTTAACCCTAAGTGTTAAACCCTTAATGTGTTTAACTCCTTTAATCAATCCACTAATAATCATCAAGACATCAAGCTTGTAACTTGGGCCTTGCATTACGGTTCTAATTCTTCCTTAATTGGTTAAGAAGGACTAACCCTAGTGTTAATGGACAAGTCCTCCTCAAGTTGTCTTACAAACCCTAAAACTCACTTCATCATCTTATCATTAATTAAAATCCACTTAATAAAGGCTTTGTTTTGTCATGAGTTTAATCCCTAATCATGGATTAAGTTGAGGAGCTTTCCTCAGCTTAAACATTCTCATCTATTATCCTTCTATTAGGATGGTGTAATGAGTCTGTTTAATCCTTGATTATGGCTTAATCTCATTACTTAACACTAAACAAAAACAACAAAAACATCTAAATAATCAAGTAGGTTAATGATCTTAATCCTACATCATGGTGATCAAGTGTGAGATGCTGACTTCACACTTGAGGTATTCTCATTACCCCAAATCAGAGGGAAGATGTGATGAGTTTACTAAATCCATTGGTTTAGGCTTAAGCTCATTTTCTTATGACAAATACCAAAAAGCAATAAAAGACTGAAAACACAAAAACAAACAATAATCGTCTCCTCCGGGATTCTTTTCTCATCTCATTCACTCACAAACGAGAACTCGCTTCTTCCGTTTAATGCAAGACAGTTAGCACCTGAGCCAGACAGGTCATACACTTGAGCATAGACAAGCAAGTAGTTCATAAGTCAAATTATCTTTCAGTCTCTTTGGATCGAACTACGGTGTTCTGACTTCCTCATTGCACGAGAGGATACGTAGGCATAACTTAACTGTTATCGAACAAAAGTCTCTGTATATTCCCCCTCCTTCCAGCATCATTCTTTAAGCCTCATTATCATGAGCATTTCATCTTTGTTCTTACACTGACACTTCACTTATACACTTCACTTCTCTTACACTGACACCTGTACATCCTTTTCCAGTTCTTTATACACAAAATTGCACTGACACTACCCCTTTAAAACACAAATCTTTTAAGCGTGGATCCCGTCGAGTACGGCGGACAATCTGGGTGCTAATACCTTCCCAGGTTGTAACCAACCCCCTTTCTCAGTCTCTCTGGTTCGCAACTGTCTTATCCATGTCTTTCCAGGTCTATGCAGCATTGCCTTTACTCCGGGATAAAAATGCCTAGCTGGCGACTCTTTTCTTTTCCAGTGAGTTCACTCCTGTGTGTTCTCACTTCATCCTTTCGCCGACCGTTCGCTCTCTCTGGTTCGCAACCGTCTTATCCATGTCTTTCCAGGTCTATGCAACATTGCCTTTACTCCGGGATAAAAATGCCTAGCTGGCGACTCTTTTCTTTTCCAGTGAGTTCACTCCTGTGTGTTCTCACTTCATCCTTTCGCCGACCGTTCGCGTCTGTACCTTATTTGAGCCAGTCTCATCTTTTGGGAGCGACAGCTTGGCGACTCTGCTGGGGAACCTTATACTGTAACCAGGGCTTCTGGTTCTTTTTGTGGGTTCCTCCTAGTGCTTGTTTGATTTGTGTTTACTGGGGTGTTATGTGTTATCTGTGTTTGTATATTTGTTTTGTTTATTGTTTTATGTACAGTTATTTTATTGCTTTCTTTATAGCTTTATATACATCATATTGTCATACTGTTCTGGCTGGATCTGGTTTTGTTGCTTTGGTGGGTGGGGTTCTATTGAGAGTTGAGGTCCTATACCTGGGACCTGAGTGACACCTAGGCTAGAGTGGTTCATGTTCTTTCCCATTCCATTTCGGTCTGGTGCGGGAATATGAAACACGGTTCAGATATGGGTTTCTTCTTGAGAACTCTGTGCTACAAATTTCCTGTAGTGCTAGGGCTATCTGGGAAGCCTGCTAAGTCTGGATGACCTTTAGTATTGACCTTCAGAAACTGAGGTGAATTAGAGGAGGATCTTTTATGGTTATTGTAAACATTGTACCTCTGGGTTGGAAGTGTTTACACTTCTCATAATTGATCCAAGTCTGAGGATCCTTGTTTTAGAACACCACCTGTGAGGGGATTGGGCTGTTTACAGGTTTGCAGGTACCCTTGACCTCAACATACCCTGTTACTTTGTTTTGATTAAGAGTACTCCATTTTGGAACAGTTCTTGTGATTTTTAACCCTGGACATGTGACTCTTTATTTGAGTCCCCCACCTTGGTTACTGGACTTATGAACCTCCATCTGGACTTCTTGAACATACATGGACCTATATCAAGGCAGTTAATCAGATCCAGTTTGATCACAAACCCTTGCATATCATTTGCATACATCATCATTGCATCATTTAACATTTGCTTATTTGTTTTTCAGGGTATCCATACTATATTTTGGCTTGGTTTTGACCCCTTCATCTGCATAGACCTATCTTCACCAGTATCTGCTTCAGCTATCCTCATCAGCTACCTGCTTCAGTCACCTGCATCACCAGTATCAGCCTGTCAGTGGCCCATCTTCAGTATTTTTTCTCCATCATCAGCATCTGTTTCAGCTCTTCTTCAGCAACATGGCACCCAAGAAGAGCAACATCTCCTACCATTTCTTTGAGCCTGAGCTGGCTGGCATCAGGAAGGTCCAGGCCCTGATTACTCCAGACCATATACCACTATTCAGAGAACATTACGGAGGCATCCTTGATGTGGTTATGGATTTGGACCCTTCCCAGAGGAGCTTGATTCACACTTGCCTGCAGTTCTATGATCCCCCTCTGAGGTGCTTCACCTTCCAGGATTTTCAGTTAGGACCCTTGTTGGAGGAGTATTCATCACTGATTGGTGTACCTATCAGGGGTGGAGTCCCCTTCAACCCTGAGATGGCCTTTCCTAGTAATGAAGAGGTGGCAAGGGCATTGTATCTGGAACCAGTTCTGATTGAGCAGAACATGACAGCAAAGGCTGGAATCTCTGGTCTACACTTGGATTTCTTGACCTCTCAGGCTATCCTGAAGGCCTCCTTGGGAGAATGGAAGGCAGTCTGTGCATTATTAGCCCTTAGCATATATGGGGTTATATTATTTGCAGATGAGCCTAAGTTTATTAGCAAGAATGCAATCCATCTTTTCATTTTGAGGAACCCAGTGCCCACCTTACTGGGAGATTTCTACTACTTTGTTCACCAAAGGAATGAAAAGCAAAGAGGAAGGTTGGTGAGGTGTTGTGCTCCCCTTTTCCATACTTGGTTGCTTAAACACTTGCCCAAGACTGATGCATTCTTGAATCCTCACCAGCAAAAGAATTGGGCTAGAAGACTCATTGCTTTAACCTCAGCTGACATCAGGTGGTGCACTCAGAGCACCAAGGGCAGGGATATCATTACTAGTTGTGCGCAGTTCCCGAATGTACCCCTGATAGGAGTGAAGGGTTGCATCAACTACAACCCTCTGCTATTCAAAAGACAATTGGGCTATGCATTGGTCCACCCTCCTAGAGCACAAGACTTGGCTGAAACCCTTTATTGTGAGGTTAAGCCTAATCTAGCTGTTGTCAGGCAGGCATCATGGGCTTGGGGCAATGTCCAGACCAAAGGGATGGCCATTCTTGGGAGATGCAACAATGTGGCCTCAGCTCAGTACTATGAGTGGTCTCATGCCAGGGCTCAAATTTCTGGGATGCCCTTCACCATTGAGGATGCACCTGGGCCATCCACAGCACCACCTCCAGCTACTGTCAGCCTGGAAGAGTTTGAGAAGCTAAAAGAGAGGAATGAGAATCTGACTCAGGCTCTACAGAAGACCCTCTGGGAGAGGAGTGATGTTCGTCTGGACATTGAGAGGTTAGAAAAGCTAAAGGTGGAGCATCTAGCCAGGATTGAGAAGTCAGAAGACTACATCAAGAAGTCAAGGACTGGAGAGCAGATTTTGAAGAATGCCTGTAAGGAGGCTCAGTTTCAGAAGGCCAGGACTGATCTCTATCTGAAAGAAAGTCAAGCTAGGTGGGTCAGAATCACTGAAGCTCGCACTCAGGAAGATAAGAGGACTCGGGACAAGATTGAGCAGTTGGAGGCTAATGCAAAGGAGCAATAGGAAGCCCTTCTAGCAGCCCAGAGAGAGATCTCAGAGTTGAAGATTAGGGCTGGTGTGAAGAGGTCAAAGGACCAGGGCAGACACAAGAAGCTAACTGCAGCTATTGCCACCAGGAATCTTCTCATCAGGAACCTCACAGAGCATCCAGCTGATCCTGTGACTGAAGCACTTCTGAAGGAAGTTAGGGAGGATGAGTTTGGTCTTGGTGTCTGACTTTTGCTTGTTGTTGCTTTCATTTCATGTACTTTTCTTTTTTCTTATGTTGTATTTTGACCCCTCAGAGGGCATGTATTGTAAAAAACAAACTATGTATCATTCACTTTTTTGTAATATATTCATTAGTTTGTTTCATTTGAATCTCTCTCTCCTAAGCAACATCAAACAGCATCTTCCTCGGGGTCTGGAAAGGTCAAAACCAAATGCCAAGCCGGATACCTTGGAAACAAATAAGCATACTGCATTGCATACTAACCTTTGTTTTGTTTTGTAGGTTTTGTTTTGTTTTTTGTTACTAACTCTGTTGTGATTCAGGAACTATTGCTCGGCGTCGGGTGTTCCCACTCAACCGTCCACACAGATATCCTACCCGCAACAACCTTTCGGGTATACAGATGGACCAAGTACAGCAGGACCTTACAGAGGTCAGGACTCAAATGGCCAATGAGATACTAGAAATGAGAAATCAGATGACCCAGTTTATGGAGGTGATGAATGGATTGGCACAGAGCCAAGAGAGATTAAGGGCACTAGTAGAAAGGCAGACCCAGGAGGAACCCCATCTAGGGACTGGTGGAACAAGCAACAATGAGAGGGTTCAGCCTCATGTCAACCCACCTGTGTATGGGCCTCACCTTCACCCAGAGATCAACATCCCTGCTAATGTGCAAGGGAATGCCACTGCAGGCAGAGTATTACAAGAGGACCCCCAAGAGGATCAATTCACTGTGATGGGAGCCGGGGATGAAGCCTATGACAGAAGGCTAGATGAAATTGCTGAAAAATTGAGGTCCCTGGAGTCTCAAAACTTCTTGGGTTTTGATGTCATGGACATGGGCTTAGTGGACGGGGTCAGGATTCCCCACAAGTTTAAACCTCCGTGCTTCGAGAAGTACAACGGAACTTCCTGTCCCCGAACCCATTTACAATCCTTTCTGGGGAGGCTGAAGGCATATACCATGGATGAAAAGCTATGGATGTTTTATTTTGAAGATAGCTTAACAGGGGCTTCAAGGGAATGGTACTCTCATTTGACCAGATCGACCATCAGATGCTGGAAGGACCTGGCTGAGGCCTTCATTAGACAATACCAGTACAACTTGGATATGGCTCCTAACAGGACCCTCCTGATGGGAATGTCTCAATCATCCAGGGAAAGCTTCCGGGAGTACGCCCAGAGGTGGAGACAGCTTGCTGCTGCTGTCCAACCACCCATGTCGGAAAGGGAAATGGCCGACATGTTTATGAACACCCTCCAAGGGACATACATTGATAGGCTAGCCGCCTTTTCTTCCACCAGCTTCGCTGATGTAGTCATAGCTGGAGAAAGAATTGAGAGCCTTCTAAAGATGGGTAAGATTTCCGACAACGGTGCGACATCATCCAGCAACCCCAGAAAGCCTTTTGTAGGTCCAAGAAGAACCGGTGAGACTAATGCTATTCAGGCCAGCAGGGGCAGACCACAATATGTTCATAGGTCAGTGGCAGCAGTCACCATTCCCACTCCAATTCCTCAGCAACCCGCATATCAACCACAACAACAACCCCATTACCAGCAACAAACTCAGTATCCTCCTCAGAGAAACTACAACAACAACAACAACAACAATCAGCAAAGACCATTTCAACAGAGACCATCTCAGGCCAATAGGGTGATCGATCTGATCCCTATGCCTTATGCCGCATTACTGCCACAGCTCCTGAAGCTCAACTTGGTTGAGTTAAGGACGTTGGCACCACCAGATCCTTCCAGTTTGCCAAGAAATTATGACGCCAATGCCAGATGTGCTTTTCACTCCAACGCACCTGGCCACAGTACAGAGAAGTGCAGAGCTTTACAGATGAAGGTGCAAGACCTGGTAGATTCCAAAGCTCTAAACTTCGCACCCCCGCCAAATGTCAACAAAAACCCCATGCCCAACCATGGAGGGCCCAGAATCAATGCTATTGAGGAAGATAAGCCGTCTTACTTGATAACCAGTGTTGGGCAGATCCGGACACCCCTGGTAGAGATTAAAGCTCAACTCCTTGAATGCCAGATATTCCCTGGGTGTGAGCTCGGGTGCGGTTATTGCAACATTTCGGTAAATGGGTGTGAGGATCTGAGAAGTGGCATAGACAGTCTTATCCATAATGGTCTACTTCAAATCACAACATCAATACCTTCAAATCCAGCAATCTCTCTAACAACAGTTCCAGAGTCTCCTACAACTGCAACGACAATTATTCCAAACAATTCTTCAGTTTCATCAACAAATGCTTCAAATATCACTTCAACAAACCAGACATCAACAAACGTTCCTTCTACAACATCAGCACCCCTCTATTCAGAATATTCTTCTACAACACCAGCAAATATCTCAGCAGTCACTATTTATTATGATCCGTCAAGTATTCCTCCGAGCAACAATTTTCAGCAACAAACAGTGGCATCTCCTGCCAGATCACCGGTCACCATCTACTATGATCCACATACCATTGCAACACCCTCCTCTGCTGCAGTCAGCCCGGTTACCATCACGGTACCTGGGCTTGTTCCATATGAAAGCACTAATGCCATCCCTTGGCATTATGGCTCTGACCTTTACTGCAATGGGGAGAAAATCACTCTTGACTCTTCAACATCTTCTCCACAGATTGATAATGTCGGGGGAGGCGGAGGCTTCACCAGAAGCGGACGCCTTTTTGCCTCGCAATCACAAAGGCCTAATGCCGAAGCAGAAGCTGCTGCCAAAGCAAAGGGAAAGAGTGTAATAGCTGAAGAACCCATTCTCAAAGAAACACAGAAGACATCTTTTGAACAAGATGTAGACGAGTTTATGAGAATTATCAAGAGAAGTGACTACAGAGTGGTGGATCAGCTTCACCAAACTCCCTCAAAAATCTCCATCCTATCCCTGCTGATGTGTTCCGAAGCTCACCGGAATGCATTACTAAAAGTCTTGCACGCAGCATATATGCCGGAGGAGATCACCGTTAATCAGCTGGAGACCGTGGTAGCAAATGTCAATACCAGCCATGGATTGGGTTTTACCAATGATGATTTAACGACTGAGGGTTGTAACCACAATAAGGCTTTACACATCACCCTGGAATGCAAGGGTGCTGTTCTATCACATGTACTGGTAGACACTGGGTCTTCACTTAATGTCTTACCAAAGAAAGCCTTGGTGAAGCTGGAGTATGATGGCTTGGTGTTGCGTCCAAGTAATTTGGTAGTGAGAGCATTTGACGGCTCTAAGAGATCAGTACTAGGAGAGATTGATCTGCCAGTGATGATTGGCCTACAGACTTTTAAAATAACCTTCTATGTGATGGACATTCAGCCGGCCTACAGCTGTTTGTTGGGTAGGCCTTGGATTCATGTCGCCGGCGCAGTTACGTCTACCCTTCACCAGAAGTTAAAATTCGAGTGGGAGGGCCAGATCATCACCATTTGTGGAGAAGAAGATATTTTTGTTAGCCATCTGGCTACATACAAATATATTGAGATGGATGGGGAGATCCACGAAACTATGAGTCAAGGGTTTGAGGCCTTGAACATAAATGAAGCATCCGCTGTACCTGGAACCTCAATGACATCTTATCAGCAAGCCCGGAAGGTTGTTGAAGAAGGGACTGCCCAAGGCTGGGGCAAGTTGCTGCATGTGGAGAAGAAAGAGGATAGATTTGGGTTGGGTTACAAACCAACTCAACAAGATCAAGCGGAGGCTGCTAAGAAGCCCAATTTTGTCAGTGGGGGGATGCTTACCCCCGATGCAGTAAACAACTTGGAAGATGAGTCGGAAGATGAGCGCAACCTGGAGAGCTGGATACGTCCAAGGATCCCGGGGAGCAGTATCTCAAACTGGTCTTCCCAGGAAATTATAAGGGTTACTCCCGCAGAGTAATTATTATTTCCTGTATATTTTAAGCATGCATCAAGTCTTGCATCTTGCCCAAGATGACAAGACTCATTTTGTAATCGGGCCATCTGTAATTTTGTGCAATTAGATCAATCAATGATAATCAGACATCTTTTGCAAATGAGTCTTTTTCTTTTCCGCTCACTGTTTTTCCATTTTTCTTTTTGTACAAAAATAAATGGCAATGCTTTCAAAATGACAATTTCATTTCACTCTTTCTAAAACAAGATTAAAATCAATCACTAAAATGAACAATCTAAACCCTTGCAGAGAGTACCTTTCAGACTGCACCGACAACAGCACGGCTATGACTTCGTATGACTTTGACAATCCAATCAATCAAGCCGATGAAGGGGTTGAAGAAGAGTATGAGCTTCCTGAGGAGCTAGCTAGGTTGTTAAGGCAAGAGGAGAAGGTTATCACTCCTCATCAGGAGGAGGTCGAAACGATTAATCTTGGTACAGATGAAGATGTGAAAGAAGTAAAAATCGGGGCCTGCTTACAAGACTTAGTGAAGAAACAACTGATTGACCTGCTTCAGGAATATGTGGATGTGTTTGCTTGGTCCTATCAGGATATGCCAGGGTTGGACACCGATATCGTCATGCACAAGCTGCCTTTAAAAGAAGACTGCCCACCGGTTAAACAGAAACTGCGCCGTACTCGCCCAGACATGGCAATGAAGATCAAAGAAGAGGTGCAAAAGCAGTGGGACGCCGGGTTCCTTGCTGTAACTAGCTATCCACCATGGGTTGCTAATATAGTACCTGTGCCTAAGAAGGACGGCAAAGTAAGAATGTGTGTTGACTACCGGGATCTGAACAGAGCCAGCCCGAAAGATGATTTCCCATTACCTCACATTGATGTATTGGTTGATAATACGACTCAGTTCTCGGTATTCTCCTTCATGGACGGGTTTTCAAGATACAATCAGATCAAGATGTCACCTGAAGACATGGAGAAGACAACTTTCATCACACCTTGGGGCACGTTCTGTTATAAGGTGATGCCATTCGGACTGAAGAATGCAGGTGCAACATATCAACGGGCTATGGTAACATTATTCCACGATATGATCCATAAAGAAATCGAGTGTTATGTGGATGACATGATTGCCAAGTCCCTCACGGAAGAAGACCACCTGGTAAATCTGTTGAAGCTGTTCAAGCGTCGGAGGAAATACCAACTGAAATTGAACCCCAACAAATGCACATTCGGGGTGCGATCTGGTAAGTTGCTGGGCTTTATTGTGAGCGAGAAAGGGATTGAAGTTGACCCTGATAAAGTCAAAGCCATTCAAGAAATGCCTGCACCGAAAACTGAGAAGGAAGTTCGGGGGTTTCTAGGTAGATTGAACTACATTTCACGGTTCATATCTCACCTTACAGCAACCTGTGAACCTTTGTTCAAGCTATTAAGAAAGGAACAAACGGTCAGGTGGAACGAAGACTTCCATAAGGCTTTTGACAAGATCAAGGAGTACTTACAAGAACCTCCAATCCTTATGCCTCCAGTTGAAGGAAGACCTCTGATAATGTACTTGACAGTATTAGAAGAGTCGATGGGGTGTGTGCTGGGCCAGCATGACGAGTCTGGTCGAAAAGAGTATGCAATTTACTACCTAAGCAAAAAGTTTACCGACTGTGAACAGCGTTATTCACTGCTCGAGAAAACTTGCTGTGCATTAGCGTGGGCTGCTCCCCGACAAAGGCAGTATATGTTGACCCACACCACTTTATTGATTTCAAAGATGGACCCAGTTAAGTACATTTTTGAGAAGCCAGCACTTACCGGACGGGTTGCAAGATGGCAAATGATCCTCACAGAATATGACATCCAGTACACATCTCAGAAGGCCATCAAGGGCAGTGTATTGTCTGAATATCTTGCTGAGCAACCCATTGATGATTACCAGCCTATGAGATTGGACTTCCCTGATGAAGACATCATGTTCATAAAAGCAAAAGATCACGAAGAGCCTGTTCACACCGAAGGGCCTGACCCAGAAGAAGAATGGACTATGATGTTTGATGGGGCTGTTAATATGAATGGCCGTGGTGTTGGTGCAGTACTCATTACACCTAAAGGAGTTCACATGCCTTTCTCGACAAAGCTCACCTTTAACTGCACTAACAACGAAGCTGAATACGAAGCTTGCATTATGGGTCTTGAGGAAGCCATTGACCTCAGGATCAAGACATTAACTGTGTTCGGAGATTCAGCTCTGGTAGTTAATCAAACCAACGGCAAATGGTACACCCACCAGGATCATCTGATACCTTATAGGGATTATACAAGGAGGTTATTGACTTTCTTTACAACAGTCAAGCTTGAGTATATCCCTCGGGACGAGAATCAGTTTGCAGATGCTCTGGCTACCATTTCATCTATGATCAAAGTTCAAGCTGCCAACTTTGTACCTCAAATTTCGGTATCCAGACTCGACAGACCAGCATATGTGTTCGCAGCAGATGTTGTCAAAGATGATAATAGTGAGGATGATGAAGAAGAAGATAGGGATGATGAAGAAAAGGAAGAAAGTGAAGACGAAGAGGAAAAACAAAGTCTTTCTGGGAATGTCAAAGCCAATCATGCTGAAAAACCCAACTTCTTCAAAAAACTGCTATTATTCCGACCTCTGCGGATACTATTATTCCGACCCCAAAGAGTATGTAAGATTTGTGCTGGAGAAGAAAAGCAGTTCTCCAGACAGGATCTTGAGTTTTTTGACTGCTTCTGAAGCTCCAACCTCAAATGATTTTATTGGCCCATTCCTCCAAACAATCAAAGAAAAATTCTTTAAGGGTGACATTCTAAGTGTCTTAGATGCGGATCAAACCGCCCATCTCTTCTTGAAGGATACCCTTCAAAAGTTCGACTTGTCAACTCTTGCACCAGAAACCTCTGACTTCCTCTTGGAGTTAACTGCAGTAGTGAACCAGATGTCTGAAGACCTTAAGAAGCTCCCCCGGATTCAGGATACTATTTAAACAACATGTGGGAGTGAAGTTATAGCTTAGTCAAAAGCAGCCACATATGGGTCTAATGTGGAAAAGCAGGAGAAAGCCAAAACTGATAGGCAGACAGAGATTTCATCCCTCAAAAGGGATATTGCCATTTTGAGAAAGCAGATCAAAACGTTGCAAGTAAAGATCTCCAATGCTGAGAGGCAGAGCAATGAATTGAAAGGGTTAGACGACTCTGAGCATGATCAAGAGCTGGGATGCACCATGGAGCATTTGGATAACGCACGACACTTGGTAAGAGAGCTCGCAGCAGCCACGCTAGAAAAGGGTTTGGTCGAAAGGCATCTCCAAACACAAAAGGTCGCTTTCCTGCAGCTGAAGTCGAATCTCCCTTTTTAATTACCTTTTCATTCTATCTGCATTTTATTCAAGTACAATCTTTTTTGGCCCTTCTGAGGACTTTATGTAATGACAATCTTGATGCTTTTGGCATCCTATTTAACTGCTCTTATTTCTATTTTACCCTTCGACCTGCACTTTATTATCTTGATAGGTATTTAAAACTTTTTGAAGTAGTGAAGTATATGTTTTAAATGCTTCGACAACAGCTATAGAGCTTTACTCTCATCAAGTATAGAAAATTCACATCACTTAGCCAAATTTTTTTGTCTTAGGAATTCTAAAACAAATGTTGCTTTAATATTAACTTGTTCCAACGACACAAGTCCCCATGCCATCGGAAATATCAATAATAAAATCGTAGGGTATGTTTTCACAACATATCACACATTCCCAATCCATTTTATTTGACTAGCCATTACAACCAAATAATTCCTTCTCTATAAAAACCTCTTAACCTAGTTTTCATTCAGCAATTTTGAAATTCAACATGAGTAGTTCCACCAAACACTCCACAAACAAGAATGTTGGATCGATGATATCAAATGAAGCTCACATCACAACCTCTATAACATCATCCACTGGCTCTAATACAACCGTTGAATTTGTTGTGACTAGCAAAAGGTCCAAAAACAAGGGGAAAGCTCCATGTAAGAGTCGAACCCAGAAGCCTACATTTGATGATGATGAAGCTGATGAGGATTATATGGAATATCTCAACTCGACAGACTGGAGAAAATATGAGTGACCTTATTTCTAGGTGCCTTTCTATGTAATCTTGTTTCCTTAAAAACTTTGTATGCCATTTTTGCACTTGGTCAATTTTGGCGTTTTTTCATCAATAAAATTAATGCTTTAATTTGAATCTCCTGCAAAATAGGCCTATATTTTTCAAATATTTCTCATTTACTCTTAAGACTTGCTGATCAGCATCAATTTCTTGAATTTCATATGCGTTATTATTGAAGGTGTTAGTAACCTCAAAAGGACCTTCCCATTTTGAGGACCACTTCCCTAAAGATATGGTCTTTCGATTCATAGGTAAAATAACTTTCCATACTAACTCTCTAGTCGTAAATGTTTTAATCTTAACCTTTTTGTTGTAAGACTTCTCTGCTCTTTTCGTTTTCCTTTTTAGTAATTCTAGAGCATGGAGCATTTCTTCATCTAAGTCTACCAATTCATCCAGCATCATGTTCCAATAAGTTTCATATGGAATCTCATGATGTCTCTGAATCCTTGTTGACTGAAGATAAATTTATATAGGAAAAACTACGTCATGACCAAAGGTAGGTCAAAATGGAGTAGTATTGGTTGCTTCCTTAGGGGATGTTCGACAAGCCCAAAGAATTTGATCTAATGTCTTATGCCAGTTCTTTGGTTTCTTCCCTACATGATTTTTTATCAACCTAATCACTACTTTATTTGCTGCTTCAACTTGACCATTAGCCTGAGCGTAGTAAGGTGTATAGGTTAAAAGTTTGAAACCCATTTCTTTAGTAAACTCTTGCATCTTTCGATCAATGAAGACTGACCCCTGATCTATTGTAATAGTTTATGGGATTCCAAACATATAGATGATGTGTTTTTGAATAAATTCAATACATCATCTTGGTCCACATTTTGAAAAGTATAACTTTGACCCATTTAGTGAAATAGTCAATACCCACCAAAATGTATTTTTGATTTTTTGAAGATGCTGGTCGAATTTCTCCAACCAAATCCAAAGCCCAACCTATGAAAGGCCATGGTTAGAAAATGGAATGTAATTCACCTGCGGGGACATATTGGATGTCAGCATGAACTTGACATTCTTGACAACCTTTAGCAAATTCAACATAATCCTTCAACATAGTAGGCCAATACATACCTTGTCGAGACAAAAGCCATTTAATTTTGTGGCCTATTTGATGTGCCACACATGCCCCACTGTGAATAGCTAAGAGGGCCAAATATGCTTCCGACTCACTAAGGCATTTGAGCAGTACTCCCTCAGGAGTCTTCTTGAATAATTTGTTACCCAGTAAGACATAACTGAAAGATTGATACCTAACCTTTCGTTCTGTCGACGCTGTTAGATTCTAACGATATTCCACTATAGGCTTTCTCCAATCTTTGTCTATCAAGTTGTCGACTACTAAGTTGTGATGAGGTTAATCCAACTGACACCATCTTCCCTCTAACTTCAATCACATCTTGCAATTTTTCCTTCGAAATTTTGTATCCTAATGCAATCTGGGCCAAGTCATTTGCAACTTGATTTTTCCAATCTTGGGATGTGTCGAAAGCTAACTGCTTCAAAATTCTTAAGCAGTCGATTCACTATTACAAAGTACATAATTAGATTTTCTTTTATTCACTTTTATTCTTTGGTGACTTGTTTTATAACCAACTCAGAATCTCCCATTATTTCGACATGAGTTTCCCTAAATTCCAACAATACCTTAAGTCCAGTTATTAAAGCCTCATATTCAGCCTCATTGTTCGAACAATAGCCTTCGACTTTATACTTGAGTGTTGTTGGAATTCCATTAGGAGAAATAAAAAGTACTTTGATGCCTGTCCCATCTTTATGGCTAGATTCGTCGATGTATCACTTCCAAGGTTCAACCTCAAGATAGTTCAATGCATTTTCATTAATGGAGTGGTCGACTATAAAGTCCGCCATTAATTGTCCTTTAACTGCCTTTAAAGGCCTATATGTTAAAGAATATTCAGTCAATGCTAATGCCCATTTACCAATTTTACTATGCAAAATAGGCTTGGATAACATATGTTTAATAACGTCGAAATGAGAAGAAACATAAACATCAACTGGTTTTATATATTGTTTTAATTTTGTACATGAATAATACAAGCATAAGACAATTTTTCTATCGTGCTATACCTAGTTTCTGCATCATTTAAAATCTACTAAGGTAATAGATGTCCCTTTCGACACCATCATCATCCTCTTGAGCTAACATGCTCCCTAAAGTCTTATCTGACACAACTATGTACAATATCATGCTCTTCCTTCTACAAGGTGGTGAGAGAATATGAGGGTGGCTCAGGTATTCCTTGATTTTTTCGAAGGCTTCCTGTTGAGCTTGCCCTTAGTCGCACCCATCTTTGTCGACTCGAAGCAAAAGTGAGAAGGCTTGCGTCTTGCCACTTAGGCTTGATATGAATCTCCTCAAGAAATTAATCTTTCCAAATGGTGATTGCAATTCCTTCATTGTTGATGGCGCTTTCGCTTCCATGATGGCTTTGGTTTTATTTTGATTGATTTTGATCCCTTTCTTATGGACCATAAAGCCTAAGAAATCTCCTTCATATACACAAAAAGCACACCTAAGAGGATTCATTTTAAGACTTTGCTTTTTCATCCTTCCAATGGAATGTCGAAGATGGTCAATACGATCTTTCATCAATGAATATCTAATTGTATCCAGAATACATGTCTAACATGTTGTGATATTTGTGTCCTGCAGCGGAATCGACTAGCGTTTCTGCCACATGTATCGAATACTCGTATTTAGGGGATGCAACATTTAAGTCTCTAAAATCTATACATACACTTAAAGAACCATCTTTTTTAATAACTAGTACAATGTTAGCCAGCCATTCGACATACCTGGAAGTTAGAATAAACTTGCATCAAAGTAGCCTTTCGATCTCCTCTTTTATTTTTGAGAGGATTGCTGGGGCGAGCCGTCTTGGATTTTGTTTGACCGACTTTCTCCCAGGATGGATAGGCAACTTGTGTTCGACAAGTTCTCTCTTCAAATCAGGCACCTCATCATAGTCCCAAGCAAAGCAATCTTTAAATTCCTTCAAAAAATTGGACTACTTCGATCTTGAGTTATGGATTGAGATTGTCGCTGATTTAGGTAGGCCTTTTCACTTCCCCTTCTCCCAAGTCGACTTCTTCCAAAGGATTTTGTGCCAACATTTTTATTTTATCTGACAATGGATTTTTTTCAAAACCTAAAGGCTCATTGTCATAAATGGCATCAAGCCTTTGGTCTTGGTCTTCAATCTGAGTTTTATCAGGTGGTTCAGGGTCGAAGTTTTTACCAGGACCTCCTTCAACAAACTCTATATTGGCTCTGACAACCATGTGATTTTGTACAGCCTCCAAGGCTGCTCTTAACTTAGTTTCAGCCATGTAGGCTGAAATTCTTTGCAATTCACCGAGTTTAGTTATTATTATTGCCTTCGCTTCCCCAACCTATGGGGTGATCACAGGCTCTTCAAAGTATTGATAATTGCCTTCTTCCCCTATTACCTATTTGTCCCATTGAAAACCCTCAATAAGATGTAAATACAATAAGCAGAATGCATGATCATCAGGGGTTAAGTCAAATTCTAATGGGGCACAAGGCGCAATGTGCGCCAAGTTCTTGCCGAATTCAATCCCATCGACATGGTTGACAGGTACTTTGATGTATCCTTGGTCCACTTAGATATTCTCCACTATTCCACCAGGGCTCCAAATGGTTACCCTCTGGTGCATTGAGGAAGGTACCACTCCGACACCATGAATCCATTCCCTTCCTAATAGAGTAATCTAGGCCGCCAACAACCATTTCGGCAAGTTTATGCTCAGGCACCTATGTAAAACACCTAGCTTTGAGTAGTCGAAACCTATTCAAATAATCATCTATTGGATCATTAAACTTTTGTTTAATACTAGCAAATTCTTTCAAACTATTTTTAGTTTGACCCATGTAAAATTGCTCATGGAATAAACACTCCAATTGAGTCCAATTACAAATCGAACCAGGTGGTAACGTAGTAAACCATGTAAAAGCATTTTTTATAAGAAAACTAGGAAAGTATTTAATCCTTAGACTCTTATCATTTGCAATCTCCCCATCTTCGATCAGGTACCGTGTCATGTAACACCCACTTTTCCCATTTTCAAAAATAACATAATTCGTAATACAAATCAGAGTTTAAATGCAAAAAGTGAGATGTTACACTTCAAAACCAAACAAGTTCAATAAAGTCTTTCATTAAACAGCGGAATTAAAATAGTTCATTTCGTACTTGCTCAATGGCATAACCATCTCAAAAATATAAAACAATCCATTTGGTTTATTAAACAGATACGTAACTAACAAAGTTGGAAAATAAAAGTAGAAATAAAAACAAAACAATAAAAGTCCTCATTCCTGTGTTACGTATCAGAGTGCCCTATGACTCGAACAAGCAACACCAGAGCACTTTCATGTATCTGGATTATCTGTACTTCCAAAGAAGCACAGACACAACAACAAAAGCAAAAGGGTGAGAAACAATTCTATATCATAACGGTGCAAATAACATTTTGAAGTTGTAATCACACACAAGTCATAACATGCAACACAAACCATCCATTCAAATATATGCAATGTGACTCCACGACACAATGCAAATGCGGTACCGACTTTAACAATGGTTCATCGATTCGAAACCGGATGCATCGCTTATGCTCCTACTGAGACATGATCATCCCCCACCAATTAATTCACAATGAATCCGAATAACCACTTATGCTCCATCTGAGACATGATTATTCCACCAACATGTATGTGTATGTGTTGCACCCCAAAATTTGCCCTCTATTTTTAACTCTAACCAACTTTTTGTTTCACATTCATTTGCATCATCTTCATAGCATAACTTTTTTTTCCGTCTTAATATTAGCCGAAATAATTTCTCATACCATGGCAAAGAAGATATTGAGAGCAGGTTACTATTGGTCTACCATGGAAGCTGACTGCTATCAACATTCCAGAACATGTCACAAGTGTCAAATCTATGCTGATAAAGTACATATACCTCCATCACCATTGAATGTGTTGACTGCTCCTTGGCCTTTTGCCATGTGGGGCATTGATATGATTGGTGAGATCAAACCTACTGCTTCTAATGAGCATCGTTTCATCCTGGTTATTATTGATTACTTTACAAAGTGGGTGGAGGCAGCTTCATTTGCATCTGTTACCAAGAATGTTGTGGCTCGATTCATTAAGAATAATCTTATATGTAGGTATGGCATCCCTGAAAGGATTATCACAGACAATGGCTCTAATTTGAACAACACCATGATTACTGATCTCTACACGCAGTTCAAGATTAAGCATCACAACTCTTCTCCGTATCGTCCGAAGATGAATGGGGCAGTAGAAGCTGCTAACAAGAACATCAAGAAGATCCTACAAAAGATGACTATTACTTACAAAGATTGGCACGAGATGTTACCATTTGCTCTTCATGGTTATCGTACTACAATACGCACTTCAACAGGGGCAACCCCATTCTCCTTAGTCTATGGTATGGAAGCAGTTATGCCCATTGAAGTTCAGATCCCCTCCTTAAGAATCATGAAGGATGTAGGCTTGGATGAAGATGAATGGATTCAGACTCGACTTGACCAAATAAATTTGATTGATGAGAAGAGATTGGCAGCTGTTTGTCATGGCCAGATGTACCAGAAACGGATGATCAAAGCTTTTAATAAGAAGGTTAAGCCAAAGGTATATCAGGCTGGTGACTTGGTAATCAAGCGTATCATATTACCACAGGGTGATCCTAGGGGCAAGTGGACTCCTACATATGAAGGACCATTTATGGTCAAAACAGTATTCTCAGGAGGTGCCATGATGCTTACTACTATGGATGGTGAAGACTTCCCACAGCCTGTAAACGCAGACATAGTTAAAAAATACTACGCATAAAAAGAGACCCGCTAGGTTGACTGGCCTAGGCAAAAATAAGGGCATCCCGGCGAACCAAAAGGGTTCGGGAAAAAATTAGGGATATATATAAAAAAAATGTACACCCGGCAAGTCGAAAACCTGAAAAGGCGGCTTGGGCAAAAAAGGGTATCCCGGTGGATTGAAAACCTGAAAGGGCAATCCAGGCAAAAATTAGGGATTAAAGCGTATGACTATGTCTCGTTTGGATCACCCATGTAACTCCAACCAGTTGTGCTACCTAACTCAAGCTCGAACAGATAAAGCTCAATCCAATCGTTTTCGTCTCAACAGCAGAAGATGAGATACTTGAAGATAATGGCAATAGTAGAATTGAAACTCAATAGGATTATTTCTCACATAGCTGTTTTCTTTGTTTGTAAAATTTTTATGATGAATTCCTCTTACTAGGATTTATGTCTCCTTGTACAAACTTGCCTATGTATAGGTCACTTTGTGATATAAATAAAATTTCATCTTTGAATCCAGATTTACTTTTACCCTATTTACATAAGCGGAACGTCCATTGGTTGTGTTTGAATGTATGTATGTTTTTGAATATGATTGATGTTTACCAGAAATGTATAAAATGCAGTAATAGTATTTACTAAGGACAAACGAGGATGGTAGTTTAACGAAGCTTCAACGGTTCATCCCCACAAGATAACTACAAATCCCCAGTAGAGCATATTTATCTTTATAGATGCTTCAAGTTACATCTCCCCTTAAATTTATGTCCATCTCTTTTATCCTCAGTCAGGATACTCAGGAACTTATTCCTTCAATATAAGTACGACGAACGAAGACAGGAGGTTATAAAACAAGATGGGAACAAGTTCCTCATATTCTTCAGCAACGAATCGAGATTTATTTTCCCTAGCCAGTTGTTGTTATACAAAGATATCCGGACGCTTCAGGCTATATGATTCATACATACATCATTTACATCATACCATAACATATCCATAAATGCATAATACATTTACTTAGATGCACCATTCCATGCACGCATACATATTGCATAAACTAACCTTTTTCCTTGCAGGATGGTTATATGCAGATAAAACAATATCAACAACTCACAACAGGTCAGAAATGATCTATACATTACTCAAGTTGTCCTTGGAGAGTAGGCAAACGGTCTGTACAAAGATCCATTCCCTAATCTAGGATATTTTCAGGAGACTTAATCCTGACACTCTTTTGTCCTCGGAGAGTAGGCAAACGGTCTGTACAAAGATCCATTCCCTAATCCAGGATATTTTCAGGAGACTTAATCCTGACACTCTTTTGTCCTCGGAGAGTAGGAAAACGGTATGTACAAAGATCCATTCCCTAATCCAGGATACTTTCAGGAGACTTAATCCTGACACTCTTTTATCCTCGGAGAGTAGGCAAACGGTCTGTACAAAGATCCATTCCCTAATCCAGGATATTTTCAGGAGACTTAATCCTGACACTCTTTTGTCCTCGGAGAGTAGGCAAACGATCTGTACAAAGATCCATTCCCTAGTCCAGGATATTTTCAGAAGATTTAATCTAGTTGTCCTCGGAGAGTAGGCAAACGGTCTATACGAAGATCCATTCCCTAGTCCAGGATATTTTCAGAGGATTCAATCTTGATATTCTTTTTCTTGGATAGTAGGCAAACGGTCTATACTAGGATCTATTCCCTAATCTAGGATATTCCCATAAGAGATAATCGTCACGAAGATTTATTTCTACTGGTCTATTCAGCAATTCAAAACAGTTCAGAGACGATCTATACGAAGGTCTAATGCTGATACTTAATTCAGAAAGAAATCGCCACGAAGATTTGGTTCTGACACTTAAATTAAAAGTATGTTCTTAGATACAATTCAGAGACGGCCTATACGAAGACCTAGTACTGATATCCAGTATCAACATCAAGATATTATCACCTCCTGATATTATGGATGGCATCTATAAGCCCATCTCCAGTTCTTCCAAGTGGCATCTTCAAGCCCACTTAAACATATACAATTAATCATCAGTGTTATTTTACGCACCGGCGAGTGCAAATTTTTGGGCTTTTGTGTTCAATCCCCTTCAACCTTCCAGGTCACGAATGGCACATATACCAATCTAACCTCTCAGGTTTCAGAAAATTTAACAGGGGCAGCTGTTGCACCCCAAAATTTGCCCTCTATTTTTAACTCTAACCGACTTTTTGTTTCACATTCATTTGCATCATCTTCATAGCATAACCTTTTTTTCCGTCTTAATATTAGCCGAAATAATTTCTCGGAATTTGCAGACAGACTGGTCAAATTAATTTTCAATTGTCCCTAAAATCAGTAAACGACAAAATGTCAAGTTTGCAAATGTCGGTAATATTAATCTACGATTCATGTAGATTAACCTGACATGCTAAAAATATTTTTACGACTATTTTTGGTCATATGTTGATCAGTCTGAGCAGTTTAAACGGTCATAATTTTATTTCAAAATCCGACCAAACGCTGTATTTTTCCGAGTCATTTATTTCGCGCTGATTATTTTGACGTGTTCATTTTATTTTTTCGAGCACTTTGGTGCCCGACTTTTATTTTTTCAATCCGTTTATTTTTACATTGTGTCTAGAGTAAATAAATAGAAATGTTAATTTTTATTTTAATTTTAATTATTAAACTTTATTTAGTTTTAAATTAATATTTTATTGGGTTCCAAAATAAATATTTAGGCCCATTATACTAACCCTAATTGATTCTTATATATATATCACTTACGTTGCTGTTGCAAAAGGAAGAAAGGGGACCCAAAAAAAAGAGAAAAAAAAGAAATCGTAAGCAAACGACGGATCTACCTGAAGCTATTTGTTTTTACCCGGTATCTTGTTTCTCACTGCACATTCATATGATGCTCACATGTTAGATGATATTATGTTCATATATTGTTTTCATAGAATAATCTAACCTATATATAATTTTTTCCTTTACTGTATTGTATTCCGTTAATATATTTTGTGCAGCATGCACATGTTTTAATATATATATATATATATATATATATATATATATATATATATATATATATATATATATATATAATTATTTTGTTAAATAAATTTTTTATTTTATAATTTGATAATTTTGTTCGGATCGTGTCGATACGCTGTTTGTACATTGGTATGCATGATGCGTGACACTTATATTGATCCAATCCAGTTGCAATGACCGCAATTTTGCGTTAGCAACGTCGTTGTTCTTTCTTAATTCGTATTATTATTTTTTATGTTATATATTTAGATTTGCACAGATAACTAACTACTCTAATTTTTTCATAAATCCTAAGTTTTCGCCACAAACTCAAAATTTCAAACTTATAACTTTAACCCTGATTTTTTTCCTAAAACCTTAAATTTTTTATGTAAACCTCTATTGTTTCTCTAAAACTGATTATATATTTTCTTTATGATTTTTTTCATTTAAACCTTAAAACTTTCTCATAAATTTTAACCGTGTTGTTTCCTCTAAACCATAAACATTTTCTCAAACCTTAACAAACCTTTATTATTTCTTATTTTCGCTCATGTTTATGTTATTCATGCACTGTAATTGTTTCGCCCTTGTAATATTTTAAGTTTTAACTTGTAATATTTTTAATTTTATTTTTCGTCATCTTTATTATGTAACTGCCCCAAAGCGTTGTAATAGTTAGGATTTTATTTTCTGCTATTTATTTTCTGCCATTTATTTTTCTGCCATTTATTTTCTGCCATTTTATTTTTCTGCCACTCAAATTCCTGCCATTGATCTTATATTAACTGCGTGGTTTAGTAATGTAGGGCGTGAAAACATACTAAATTAATTATTTAATATATTTCTATAATCTTTATATTTTTTTTGTAAATAAATGCTAATTATTTTTATAAACTTATTTTACTACTTATTTATAACAATAAATCTTTATTTTGTAAATACTAACTCTTTTATTATTTTGTACATATTAAATTAATTTTTTTTCTAAAAAATTTCTCAATAACATTTTGTCAATAATATTTTATATATTAATAGTATTTTATTATAATAGTAATAATCATATAGTGTAAATAATTAAAAGTTTTCTCAATAATCTTTAATTGTTTTTCTCTAAACTTAATTCTTTTTTTTTTCTTTTTAATTAAATGTTTAATTGTTATTTCTTTAATTTATCTTAACTTTATTATTATTATAATTACTTTATTATTATTATTATTGCTTTATTGTTATTATTGCTTTATATTTTTGCTTCATTATTATTATTATTATTATTGCTTATTTATTATTTTATTATATCTATTATTTTTGCTTTATAATTTATTTTTATCCTACTATTATGTATCTTCCAAAGCCTTGTAATAGCTTATAGATTTATTTTTCCGTCTTTATTTTCTTTGTAAATATTTAACTGCGTGGTTAGTAATAAAGGGAGTGCAAAACTAACTGTAAATAATTGAAATTAGAAAATTAAATACAAGACAAATATCTGAAAAATAACACTCACACACGTAAGTCGATCTTTGATCGCCATCTGTACTTCCTAGGATATTCCTCTTGGTTGCCTTAAAATAAAATGGTCAAGTCCCTCGAATATAGGGGTGTCTTAAGCAAAGTCCCTTCAAATATAAATCATCATAGTCCCTACAGTTTAAAAGATCAAGTCCCTTCGAGGTTGCCTACGGAATAATGATCTTGTCCCTTCGAATAAATGATGATAGTCCCTACGAATTGCTAAAGACATCCCTCAAGTTGCTTTCTATGACCATACGATGACCCTACGCTTGTCCCTTAACACATCCAAGGTAATGACTACCTATTACTTAATAATAGGGCTAGTCTTACCATTGAAAGAACATATAAGAACAGTAAAGACTTGACATAGGGTAGGTTCCTCTTAAGTACTTGCTCACTTTTCTTCAAAAAATACTTCATTACACTTCACATTTCAAACAAATTTTCAAAACAAAGTCTTTATATACATTCATACAAGGATCATTATAAAGTACTTAGAAAATTTTTAATCACACACTACACTTCTCAAAACAGTTTAAAGTGAGCTAAGTAACTAAGAGCCCATGGATAACCATGGATATAAAGGGTGCTAACACCTTCCCTTTATATAACCTACCCCCCGAACTCAAAATCTTTTTAAGGTCTTTCCTGTTCTTTTATGCCCTTTCCTTATGGATAAAATAAAAGTCGGTGGCGAATCTTGCTATCCGCAACATTTAACTAAAGTCAGTTCTCCCACCGTGTTACAGAACTGGCGACTCTGCTGGGGAATTAATAAAAGAGGGGTACCCTTAGGAATTAGATCACTTTAAAATTGTTTGCCTTGTTTGCTTTATACTTTACTTGTTGGGTGCTCTTATGTGTGAAAGATCCTAACTCGGATCTAGTGTACCTTAGGTAAATGACAATAGACCAAGGAAACTGTACGGCGTATACCGATATGGTTGATCTGGTGGCCATAGTTAGTGTGACTTCTTGGTTGGTGCTTATGTTCCTTAAGTAAAGTTGAGGATAATATGAGGTTGCCATATGTTGTCAATACACTAACTAACTTTTAAAACCTTAGTCATCCCATCTTGGCCTTTAGAAAGTAGTGAGATAATCGGCTTTGGTGAAGACTGAAGTTGGTTGATACTCGATGCTACACTCATTGAGATCTTAAACTTGGAGGGTTTTGGTTGGCAAGTAAGTTGCCTACTGAACAACCACCCTTGTGAAGGATCAATGATATTGAGATCCCTTAGAACCTGGTTACTTTATAGGACAGGATGAACCAACTAAACTTCAAGGGAAGGTATTTACCTTTAAACCTCATGCAAGCCTTCAAACCTAGGGCTATTGTGTGACTTGTTTGTGTGTGCCACATGTTTGTGATTGAGCATAACATCATAGCATCATCATGCATCATAAACATAGCATTTTCACTAACCATTTCAAGGACCAAAGGATTTATCTTTGTTCTTTGTTGCAGGTCATGGCTTCTGCTCGTAGGAATACTATCTGGATCAACTTTGTAGGAATACCTTCTAAGCTTAAGGAATTGGTCTCTCAAGTTTCTAAAAACTCTCAGTTCATCAAGAGGCATGGTGATCTACTGGATCTAGTCACTTCAGGGTTCAATGAAGACATGATGAGTGTTCTGTTTCAGTTCTTTGACCCTAAACATCATTGTTTCACATTCCCCGATTATCAGCTGGTTCCTACAATGGAAGAGTTCTCCAAGCTTCTGGGTATACCTATCCTGGATCAGAAACCCTTCACAGGCTTAGAGAAAGAGCCTAAACCTGAAGTCATTGTTGCAGCCCTACATCTGAAGAAATCAGACGTTGTCCTAGAAATGAGAAGCGGAGTTAAGGATATTCTTGCTAAGTTATTGATGGAGAAAGCTCAAGTGTTCCTGAAGGCTATGAGTTATGATGCTTTTGAGGATATCTTAGCCCTATTGATCTATGGCTTAGTGTTGTTCCCTAATCCAGACCAGTTCATAGACGTACACGCCATCAACATATTTCTGACTCGCAATCTAGTGCCAACATTACTTGGAGACATCTTACACTCTCTTCATACCCGTACTATGAAGGCACTAGGAACTCTTATGTATTGCATACCTTTATTGTCCAGGTGGTTTATTTCTCACCTTACTCGATTAGTGATGAAGAATGAGCAAGGGTTAAGGTGGTCCAAGAGGATTATGACACTTTCTCATTCAGATATTCATTGGTACTCTCGATCTATGGAGAATGTTACTATCATTGACCGTTGTGGAGAGTTCCATAATGTGCCACTCCTTGGCATAAGAGGGGGCATTACTTACAACCCTTCTTTAGCTCTACGTCAGTTTGGTTATGCTCGGAGTGATAGTCCTCATGATATGCTTATTCAGGGTATTGTATTCGACTACGACAACGATCTGCAAGGTTACCGTCAAAGGTTCATACGAGCATGGGGTAAAGTGAACAAGGTTGATAGTAAGACTCTGGAGCCAAAGTACACTATTCCTATGGAAGTTTATCTCAGATGGGTGCGATCTCGTGCTCAGACTCTCATGATGCCATATCCTGCTATCCTGCCAGTTACTATGGAGCCTGTTGCTGAAGGAGATATTCCTTATATCATCCTTCATCCAGACATGCCCACTGACATGGAAGAGTTACAGAGGTCCTGGGTCTAGTTGAAGGAGCAAAGAGATACTTTTGAGACTCATTACAAAGCAAGTCAAGAAAGAATCCTGGAGCTAACAAAACAACTTCACGAGGAGTGGAATCTCAACTCATACCTCAACACAAAGAGGAAACGTCCATGGGAGACTTAAAAACCCCATTTTTGTATTCATTTCATTTTTATTGTAAGCCCAGGGGGCAAACAAGTTTATTACTAATAAAAGTGTACCTTTTTGATTATTTAAACAAATTTAAATCCTGCGGTCCTTGAAAACATTGCATACGCATTTACAATACAATATCATTGCATCACAGGTTTCTTATGAACAGGTATTTTATCTTCTCGCTGTTTATTTCAGCAGAAATGGCTCTTGAACAGACTGTCAAAGATCTCCAGGCTCAGAATGCCCAATTCCAAGAGTTGATTCTGAACTTGTCCAAGGGACAAGATGAGTTGAAGACACTGCTGGCTAAGAAGAATAAGAATACTAGAAGATCAGGAGGCCTTATTAATTTGGGAAGAAGGTTCAGAGGTCCTGTTAAGACCAAGGAACATGTTGATGATTATGAGTCTGAAAATTCTGAGAAAGAGGGAGGCAGTCTCCATGATACTGTGGGAGATTCTGATTCTGAAGCAAATTATTATCATGATCCTAATGAAGATAAGTACAAGATGCTGGTAGACAGGATGAATGCCATGGAGTTACAAAAATCTTATGGGCTGGATTTTGAAGATCTGAGTTTAATATCTGGAGTGATTATTCCTATTGGTTTCAAGGTTCCTACTTTTGTGGTATACGATGGTGTCTCATGTCCCAAGCTGCATCTAAGGTCCTATGTCTGGAGGATTCAACCACATACTGCTGATAAGAAACTGTGGATTCATTTCTTCCAAGAGAGCTTGTCTGGAGCTCAATTGGAATGGTACTATCAATTGGAGAGTGTCAATATCCGTGATTGGAATGATCTTGTTGAGGCCTTCTACATGCAGTATCAATACAATGCTAAATTTAGCACCTACTCGCATGCAGCTACAGAGCATGTCAATGGGTGCTAAGGAGAATTTCAAGGAGTATGCCCATAAATGGAGAGACCTGGCTGGCAGAGTTCAACCTCCTCTGACTGACAGGGAGCTGGTAGATATGTTTATGAGTACGCTGAATAGTCCTTTCTATAGTCACCTCATTGGAAGCTCATCATCTGGTTTCACTGAGCTGATAATGACTGGAGAACGTGTGGAGAGTGGTATAAGAAGTGGTAAGATACATGTGGGTGCCTCTTCATCAAGCACTGCAAAGAAGCCCCCTAGTGGAAAGAAGGAGTCTAATGTTGTATATGGTCAACCCAGCCGTAACATAAGTCACCAATCTGTGGGAGCAGTTCACATTTCTAATCCTACTCCTGCAACACCAGAGCTACCACAAAACAATCAACAGAAGCCTAGAATACAATTTACCAAGATCAACATGTCACTGGCCCAAGCCTTGCAACACATGTTGAAAGGGGAACTCATTACTTTGAAGGACCCTCCTCAGAATCCTAATACTTCCTCTCCTCGATACAACCATAATGCACGATGTGCTTATCATTCTAATTGTCCGGGACATGATACCAACAACTGTTGGATATTGAAAAACAAGATTCAAGATATGATTGAAGCTGGAGAGATTGAATTTGACCCTCCTGGGACTCCAAATGTGATTACCACTCCCATGCTCAATCATGAGAAGACTGTTAATGTTGTGGATGAAGTTTCATATGTTTTCTCGGTTGCGGATGTGACTACTCCCCTATCTATTATTAAGAAGAAGTTGATACAGGCTGGATTCTTTCCAGGTGTTAATGAAGATTGTTTTTATTGTGCCTACGAACCTGACAGTTGCTGGAAGTTGAAAGATGGTATTCAACGCCTCATGGACAATTACACTATATTGTTTGAGAGGACACCTTCTGTGGAGAGTATGTGTGAACATCTGACTCGAGGTACGAAGGTTTAAGATGTGGATATTGTAACAGCCCGGGCCCCTCGCAAGGCAATCCCGGCACTATTACCTCACGATCTTCTCTACCCCCCTCACTAGTAGAGTTTTTGCCTTCCGTGGGAATCGAACCCTGTACCCTGGGGTTCAAGTACTTGTTCAATCCATTCCCACTACCACTCAAGTGGTAGTGGGAATGGATTGAACAAGTACTTGAACCCCAGGGTACAGGGTTCGATTCCCACGGAAGGCAAAAACTCTACTAGTGAGGGGGGTAGAGAAGATCGTGAGGTAATAGTGTCGGGATTGCCTTGCGAGGGGCCCGGGCTGTTACATAAAAAGGCGCCTTTTTTTATAATAGCCCGGGCCCCTCGCAAGGCAATCCCGGCACTGCCACCTCACGATCTTCTCTACTCCCCTAACTAGTAGAGTTTTTGCCTTCCGTGGGAATCGAACCCTGTACCCTGGGGTTCAAGTACATGCTCAATCCATTCCCACTACCAATTGAGCTACTAGCTCAATTGGTAGTGGGAATGGATTGAGCATGTACTTGAACCCCAGGGTACAGGGTTCGATTCCCATGGAAGGCAAAAACTCTACTAGTGAGGGGAGTAGAGAAGATCGTGAGGTGGCAGTGCTGGGATTGCCTTGCGAGGGGCTCGGGCTGTTACAGATATGGTTGATAAAGTGCCAGTAAAGATTACCTCCAAAGGCCCTATCAAGATCACTTCAAAAGGACCTATCAAGATTACTGCTGAAGGCCTTATGAAGACTGTTGCTGAAGTTAGAGTGCCTCCCATGATTATTACCACTCCTGGCCCTATTCCGTATATGTCTGATAAAGCTATACCCTGGAATTACGGTTCTGATGTTTATATCCATGGTATTAAACAAGAACCTCTGACTGATATACCTGCTACTAATAATAACCTTGATGTTGACAATATTGCTGGATCTAGTAAGATCACCAAAAGTGGAAGAATTTTCTCTTCTCTGACTACCTCCAAAAATACAGTTACTCCAACTACTACCTCCACTTCTGAACCAAGTACCGATGCTCGGGGCAAAAGTCCTGTGGTAGAACCTGTGCAAGCTGAAGCACCGACTGCTGAGAATCTTTCTAAACAGATGGAAGAAGTGTTGAAGATCATTCGGAAGAGCGATTGTGATATTGTTGACCAATTGGGGCATACTCCCTCCAAGATTTCCATGTTATCTTTGTTGCTGTGTTCTGAGGCTCATGCTAAAGCCTTAATCAAATTCTTGAAGACTGCCCATGTACCAAATGAGATTTTTGTGGTTCAATTTGAAAATTGTGTTGTACATCTGACTTATGATAATGGGTTAGGTTTTTCTGATGCTGATTTGACTCCTGCTAAGAGAAACCATAACAGAGCTTTGCATATCTCCATTGAATGTAGGGGCACTACCTTGTCTCATGTGTTGATAAACAATGGCTCTTCATTGAATGTACTTCCCAAAGAGGTTCTGAACAAGCTCAGTCCTGAAGATGTTGTGTTAAGACCTAGTAATATAGTGGTGAGGGCCTTTGATGGTTCAAGAAGGGTGGTGCATGGAGAAATAAATATCCCAATCAAAGTAGGCTCTCAAGTTTTCAATTCAAATTTCTATGTAATGGATATTCGTCCTGCGTACTCTTGTTTGCTTGGGCGCCCCTGGATCCATGGGGCAGGTGCTGTCACCTCCACTCTACACCAGAAGTTGAGATACCCGGTGAAGGGAAAGGTCGTCACTGTTTATGGAGAGGAAGAATATATGGTCAGTCATGTGAATACTTTCAAGTATATTGAAGTGGAAGGTGAATATGTTGAGACTCCTTTCCAGACATTTGAAGTTGTTCCTTGGGTCGTTCCTGCTACTGAAGCTCCACCTGTTGTTAAAAGAGTTCCTCTGGTTACCAGAGTACCTCCCACAATGGCCTCCCTCAAAGATGCTAGAGCTGTGGTTGGTTTGGGTTTTACTGCAGAGTCCCAGAAGGTTGTTCGTCGTGCTCGTGTTGTTCGTATCACCAATCAAGGGGTCATGAAAGATCAAGTCAATGTTGTGGGTGATTGTAATAAAGACTACAACCTGGATGACTGGATTTTTCCTACTGTGGGTGACGGGCTCAACAATTGGAAGACTGAAGACGTTATTCCTATCTCCTTTAGTCAGGAGTAAATACTATTACTGTGTTGTTATTTTTAAGTTTGTAATTTTGAACAATTAAACTTTCAAGCCTTGTGTCTTACCCGGGGCACAATGGCATGCTTGTTTCGGGATGTCATTTCATTTGCATACTTCATTCAATAAAAATCAATGGACGTTTCGTTTTCGTAAATATTGTGTTTCTTGTCTTTCTTTTATTTTATTCTTCTTTTATCAGCTATGTGTTCTTACACACACCCACATCACTAAAATGCAAATCCTCATCCACTCTGGATCCTGTTGATAACAGTTCTACCATTGCCAATTATAATTTCGAGAATCCGATCTATCAAGCTGAAGATGGAAAGGAGGAAGATTGTGAAGTACCTGTAGAGCTTGCTAGGTTGTTACAACAAGAAGAGAAAGCTATACAGCCACATGAAGATCCAATCGAAGTTGTGAATCTGGGAACTGAAGAAAACCGGAACGAGGTCAAGATAGAGGCTGAACTAGAAGATGATGTTAAGAGCAGATTGATTCAGATGCTACGTGACTATGTGGAGATCTTTGCTTGGTCCTATGAAGACATGCCAGGGTTGGATACAGACATTGTGGTTCACCGTTTACCGGTAAAAAAAGATTTTCGTCCAAAGAAGCAAAAGGTTCGTCGGATGCATCCTGAAATGTCAGAAAAGATTAAAGCAGAGGTGATGAAACAGTTTAATGCAGGGTTCTTAGCTGTGACTTCTTATCCTCAATGGGTTGCAAATGTGGTACCAGTACCTAAGAAAGATGGTAAGGTACGTATGTGTATAGATTACAGGGATTTGAATAAGGCAAGCCCCAAAGATGACTTTCCACTTCCTCATATTGATGTTCTGGTAAACAACACTGCTCAGCATAAAGTATTCTCTTTCATGGATGGTTTTTCTGGTTACAATCAAATCAAGATGGCACCTGAAGATATGGAGAAGACTACATTTGTTACACAGTGGGGCACTTTTTGTTATAAAGTGATGCCATTTGGTTTGAAGAATACCGGGGTAACATATCAGCGTGCTATGGTGGCTTTGTTTCACGATATGATTCATCATGAGATAGAGGTATATGTGGATGATATGATAGCCAGGTCCCAGAATGAACAGCAACACCTTGATCATCTGCATAAGTTGTTTGAAAGATTGAAGAAATACAAGCTGAGATTGAACCCAAACAAATGTACTTTTGGAGTTAGATCTGTAAACTCCTGGGTTTCATGGTCAGTGGAAAATGTATTGAAGTGGATCCTGCAAAAGTGAAAGCCATACAAGAAATGTCAACTCCTCGTACTGAGAAGGAAGTTAGAGGTTTCTTGGGACGACTGAATTACATTGCAAGGTTTATTTCCCAGTTAACTGCTACCTGTGAACCAATCTTCAAGTTATTGAAGAAAGATCAGGTGATGGAATGGAATGATGAGTGCCAGACAGCCTTTGACGAAATCAAGAAATACCTGTTAGAACCACCAATTTTGATGCCACCAGTTGATAGAAGACCCTTGATTATGTACTTAACAGTGTTAGACAACTCAATGGGGTGTGTGTTGAAGCAACATGACAAGTCTGGTCGAAAAGAGCAGGCAATCTACTACCTTAGCAAAAAGTTTACCGACTGTGAAACAAGATACTCACTGCTCGAGAAAACTTGTTGCGCTTTGGCATGGGCTTCTCTCCGACTAAGACAGTATATGTTGACTCATACTACCTTATTGATTTCGAAGATGGATCCTGTTAATTCTATTATTTTATGATTGACATTATGTTTGGTAAAACTAATATGGCTGGAAAATACTGAATAAGAAGTTCCATATGTTAAATTAACATGGTATAGATTCTGGAAGAACATGTCAAACATGATGTCCTGACATGGTGGCACAGATAAATGTGGTTATAATAATTGGCAGATACTGAAGAAGATGTTGAAACATCTGAAAATGTCATGACAAAATTATTGTCATATGTTACAGACAGATGTCAAAGAAAATGTTGAAACATCTGCAACTGTCATGACAACATTACTGTCATGTGTTACATATAGATACTGAAGAAGATGTTGAAACATCTGCAAATGTCATGACATAATTACTGTCATATGTTACAGACAGATGTCAAAGAAAGTGTTGAAACATCTGCAATTGTCATGACAACATTACTGTCATGTGTTACAGATAGATATCAAACAAGAAGTGTTGAACTCAGTTCAGGATGTCACACCAGATGTTGTGACATTGACAAACAGAGTAAAAGTTAATGAACTAAAGTCAAGACATCAGGATGTCACACCAGATGTTGTGACATCGTAAACCTGCTACCAGACTTAAATGATGCATAACAGAAGTGAGTAAATTCAGGAGAATTTATCTGGAATTAATTGTGAATAGATAAGCACTCCAAGGCGCATCTTTAGGGAGCTTAGTTATCTGATTTCAGTGTAATAGAATAACTAACTCACCTTGAATCAAGGAGGTAACAAACTAACTAACCCTAATTCAAGGTGATGACAGTGGGATTTATCAGATCTGAATTATGCAGAATATTCTACAAAATATTATGATATCACAGGTGGAGTTATTTTAAAGGACTAGGAGATTTGAGGTGGAATTATTTTTTAAAGATGCAGAATATTCTGGAGATATTATGCAATCATATGTGGCGCTGATTTAGAAGATCTAAAGACTCAATTTAAATTGAAGACAAATATTGAAAAATATAGAGTTTCTATATTTAGAGATATTTTAGGAGTTTTAGATTTGAAGATCTTTTGGTATATTTGTAGCAGATTTTTTCTGCATATTTGTAGCAGCTATTGTTGTGATTGTTTAGGCCCAAATCTAATTGGGAATAGGTTATAAAAGAAACCCTGTAACCTAGTTTAGTATTAACCCAATCAACCGAAAATGTAAACATTATTAGGGTTGTGTTCTTGTGGCAGCCGTGCGTAACAAGGAACCCTATTATGGTTGTTTCACCTATGATTCTCGAAGCTTGTAAGCAAGAGAAGTATTGTACTTAATTGAAGCTGCTAAGCAGGGTTAAGTTGTTGTCATGGAAGTATGGATTCTATGTGTGAATTGTTGTATAGGTATGAAGTCGTCAATATCAGCAACTGAGAGTTGAGAACTGTGAGACATCACTGAGGTGATTGGAAGTGAGGATGAGTTTCTCATTTTTAGGAGTTCCTAAGTAAAAGTTGCATTGGTAGTGATTAAGTGAGAAGACTGTAAACTATAGGTGTTTGCTGAGAAGTCTTTGAATTAATACTACATAGGGGATTTCCTTCCTGGCTTGGTAGCCCCCAGAGTAGATTGATTTGATCGAACTGGGTTAACAATTCTGCTGTGTTCTTTATATCTTTTCTGTTTTATGTTTTATGCAGTACCTGAACTGAATGTCCTATCAGATGTCACAACATCCTGAAAGCATGTTTGACTCTGATATATCAGAATTATTTAAGTACTGATATGTATGCCTTACCATGTTTATAAGTAACAGATAAGATGTCTCAACATCATATTCGACATCTGAGTCTGTCATACCAGAATTTCAATTGGTATCAGAGCAGGCATCCTGGTCTGTTTCTGGATGAGATCTAAGGGGGATACTTTCTGGTTCATGGTAAAGGAAGAAGGATGATATAATGAAAAGCTGTTGGAACTTGAGAGGTTCATATTGGCGTTTGAATGGTCCCTAGAAGTGGAGGATGGACTATTCATCATATGGTGTATATTGGACCGGTCTGGTGTTATCAGGGCTGGAAATTTGTTGGTGAATTGCTGTGTAGCTCTGATGTCAGACAGAATGTCCTGACATCTTGGTTCAGAGAATTCTATATTTGAAGGAGGCTTGTGTTTTGTTTTCTGTGAGGCTTGGTTTCAACTTTTGTACTGCTGCATGTGCCTCTGATATATTCTGAAGTTATACCAAGTTTGTGTTACTTGGATTAGATGCACTGTGGTTGGGAAATGTTCTGGTTGTTCTTGTATGGGGAGTTATATCTGTATCTGAATTGATGATCATACAATTTATAAGGAATATGGTATAATGGTGTTTTATTCACATAGGTTTGTTGATGTCAGATAAGATGTCTTAACATCGTGTTTCAATATCTTTTGGAGGATCTTACTGTGGAGGAGTTTATTTATCTCCAAGGAATTGCTCTATTATTTATGATGTGTTATGTTTGATTGTTGTTGTGTTTGATAGTGGTTCCCCAGTACTTCATACAAAGGTTGTTGTAAAGCTTCAGTTCATAATGTCAAGTTTGATGTTCTATCATGAGATTACAGAACTGGAGAACACTTAGTTCAGAATGTTGTGTTTCTTGATGAGAGATTCCTGGTGAAAGAAAAGGTTGGAGCCAAAGCAAAAGAGTATAATTATCAAATCTTTCATGCGGGAGTGAAGATCTTGATAAGTTATCTCTTAAGCTTATTTATGGTGACCTAATTAGGATATTCTTCCTGGTTATGGTGTCCAATGTAGTTTAGGTATAGCTGAAGATAATTTCTCTTGTGAAGATACATGTTTCTGATTGTCTAAATCATGAACTGAAGGAAGTTTCATCAAGAAAGAAGCTGAGTTGATATGTCAATCCTAATGTCTTGACACCACGCTACACATCAGCAGTTTATGGTAAAAAGACCTAAAAGATTGTGGTTTTTTTAAGGATCTCTGAAGCTATGAAGTTGAATACTCTTTGAGATGCTACTGACGATTGTATTTGTGCAAAGTATCTTTCATAATGTTATAGCACTTCAGTTGGAACTGATTGAAGAAAAGGTAGTAATCTTGAAAGCAGTAATGTTTCAGAACCAAGCTTAGTTTTGTGTTCCAGAAGAAGGAAACTGGTGTGATATCCTGCTAACATGATGGATGCTTTGGGTGCTAGACAAATTTGTGATGATCACATATGTTTGGAACCTACTCCTAACCTGGAAGAGGAGGCATCTATGCTATGTGTTGAAGGTCTCAAGTTTAAGAAAGTGGGAGTGTGTTGCTAATAACCATAGTTATTGGTGTATGATCAAGGGAATTCTTCATCAAGCTTAGGCCCAATTATGTGATGTCCCCGTATGAAGAGTATAATATGTAGACATGTTAATGGTATGTATCATGCAAGTCACTGCATGTATTTGGGTCTGATAGAAAAGGATGACTAACTTCTGGTGAACTCTCGTACCCTCTGCAAAGATTTGTACATGGATTACTACTGTTGTTACCCCCAAAACCATAGTAAATGTCAAATCAATTTGTTTGAGATTGTTGTCAGATCTGATGTTGGAACATCATCTCAAAAATGTTAAGTCTTCAACCAAGGAAGTTAGTTGTGCTCATGGTGGAATATCAGGTCAAGCCACTTACCTAATTTGAAGTGATAAGTGGTGTGGATTAATAAAATAGGGACTAGCAAGTGCCACAGGTGTGCAGGAAATGAATGTCAAACCAAATCTCCTACCTTGTGTGAGAAGGTTACCTTATCACATATGATAAAAACCTTGACAGGAGTTGAGTATTTGTCTGCTATTGATAAGGATATGCATCTAACCAATAGTGAATACTCTAACAGGAGCTAAATGTTTATCTGTCTTTGAAAGATGTTGTGCTTTCAACCAATGAGAAAATACATTAATGGAGGATTATGTATATGTCTGATGTAAAAGTGCAGAACTACAGTCTAAACATCATAATTCAAGAAGTGTTGAGAAATTACTTTTCTCTTTGTGGCTGTATATTTCTCTTCATGGTGTTTTAGTCTGTGATGACCTGAATTAGCTACTGAAGGTGTGATCCTTAGAGATTGTCTTTGGAGCTTTGTGTTGAAGTCCTAAATGATATTGAAACAATCATGTCTATTGTTAGATAAAGGAAGCTTTTGAATGTATCTACAAATGTGTGTGATAAATGCATGACTTTGGTCATGATTAAAGCTAGAAATGTGACCAACAATTGCTAAGAGCAAGGGAAGAATGTCAGATTGGGAGGTCTGATCAGAATGGTTGTTGAGCTGGTAGTTTCTTCTACTACTAGTCATGGATAGTGGCAGTATGAACCTTTTGTAGCAAGCAAACTAAGAGCATCTGTTTTGGAATATAAAATCAAGTGTGTCTTGTATGGATATATAAGGATATTCATCAGTTGTGCTCTTTGTGGTATTCTCAGAGAACTAGTGTATATGAATTTGTAAAACTCATGATTGTTTTTCGGTTTGAGAGTATGTTCATCAGGGGTGTGAAGTTGAGAATTAGTGGAGTTTATGCTCAGCTAGAGTATTGTTTATCCATGACATGAGGAGATCTTGCTAATTTTATCTGGAGCTAACCTTAAAATCCTTCAAAATTAAAAGATTATATTGTGTAGAACTATCTGATAGGGTTATTATACAAGGATTTAAGATCAATTGTTGTTTGTGGAGTTCACAAATATTTGATTGATTATCCTTGTGATTCAAGATTAGAGATGTTCAAAAAGATGTTTGGAACATCTTATCATCAGAGTTTGTGCAGAATCATGGGAGGGGTATTGCATAAGCTGTAGCATCTGTTATTTCTTGGGAGTTAGCTTGAGAATTAGCTTCAGTCTTGTGTGACAAGAGTTGTGTATTTCTGGAAAGTTTCTTGGCAAGAACTGGTCTGGATATTGTTGATTCTGAAGATGGAGATGAAAGACCATGAACACATCATAATCTTGATGACTACTTGGATTGGTTTATTTCTGATCTAGGTGCAGTCCAGAATGCTCATCATGGAGTTAAGATAGGTGGCAATATCATAAATTTGTTAAGACTGCCTTACTCAAGGAAAGGTGGCATCCTTGGTATAGTTATGAGGTGTAGTTCTTAACTATTCTTTCTGAATAATCAGACAGTGGCATGTTTGAAGACTTTGGAGAAACATTGGAAGTTTCTCATCAATATGTGTTATCGGTAGGAATTTCTGCAAAACCAATAGAATGGAGGTTGTTTACTCAAACTTGATGGATAAATCAAGTCTATGAGAGCATGGAACTCTTGTTCTATAAAGGAAGGAGGTTCTTTCAAGTGGCAGAAGAATGACCTGAATTTAACAGATGGATGTGGGCTAATAATGTTCAAACATCTAGTTCAACATCAGAGTCTAATTGGTGAAGTGACACATAAATTAAGATAGAATGATCTATAGGGATTGAATGCTTCATAAGGCCTATTATCTTGACAGTTTGGTGAAGATCAACTTTATTGATCAGGATATCTTTGGAAGATTTATTATAAACGTGAAGAAGACAAATGTGGCAATTGGCTTTTTCATATGAGGATTCATAAAGGAGGTTATCAAAATGTGGTAATTGGTTGATCTTTAACGTGGATTCGAAGAATCAAGATAATCAGAGTGTGGCAGCTGGTTGTTCTTGAGGATTGTCTTGGAACAAATTGCTCTTGGGCAGAGGAGTGATGAGTTGAAGACTCAAGGGGATTTATTCTTCTTGAAGGTAGATGAGAGTTTATCACTCTTTCTGGATTTCTGATTCTAACTGGTGGCACAGTGTAGTTGAAGATTTTCAGTTCTTGGATTACTATGCTATAGTAAGTCCAGTTGGTGGAGCACATATAGGATCATGGTGATAAGGTCTTGGTGTATAAAAAATGTTCTAACTAAGTGTTAGTACATTATCTGGGGTGTTTATCTACATGGTTTATATTATTAGACTACCTAATCATATGGGAGAATAATGAAGTAGATGATCTATATTGGAAGAAACATGTAGAAGAGACTGAAGTATATCAGGTATTGATTGCTTGGAAGCTTGTTTGTGGACATTCATTCTAATGTCATAATTAGTTTGGATGTGTTTTATCTGGATTGTATGGCCTTTGGTGTGTAAAGGCTTAGTGTCAAGAACCTGTGTGCTAGAAGATGTTCATCTTGTGTAGTTTGTGGTAACTACAAACCAAGAAAGGAATCAGGTATGCTTTGGTACAAGAAGTAAATGTGTTCAATTGGGAATTGAACAGAGGGTGAGCTCTTGAAGACATGAAGATGCGTCTTATGTTTTCCTTTCATCAATGTACAGAGAAGCATGGAGTATCCTAGACAGGGGGAGTGTGTTACAAGTATGTGCAACTGATTTTATGTGGTTTTTCTCGAGGGGGAGAAATGATTATATAAAACAGGGAGAGTTATGGTCCTATTTTATTGGCATTATTGTGAAGCTTGTGTGTGTTTCAAGCTTATGGAGATTATATACCTCTATGGTTATTATCGTGCCTTTGTCTTTTTATGGCTAAAAAGGGGGAGAAAGTGTGTACTATTGAGGTCTGATATGAAGATGTGATGTTAAGGAACTTCTACATGAGGTACTGCTACACCTGTATGTAAATTAGTTTTAGCCAAAATAAGCCAAAGGGGGAGATTGTTAATTCTATTATTTTATGATTGGCATTATGTTTGGTAAAACTAATATGGCTGGAAAATACTGAATAAGAAGTTCCATATTTTAAATTAACATGGTATAGATTCTGGAAGAACATGTCAAACATGATGTCCTGACATGGTGGCACAGATAAATATGGTTATAATAATTGGCAGATACTGAAGAAGATGTTGAAACATCTGCAAATGTCATGACAGAATTACTGTCATATGTTACAGACAGATGTCAAAGAAAATGTTGAAACATCTGCAACTGTCATGACAACATTACTGTCATGTGTTACATATAGATACTGAAGAAGATGTTGAAACATCTGCAAATGTCATGACATAATTATTGTCATATGTTACAGAAAGATGTCAAAGAAAGTGTTGAAACATCTGCAACTGTCATGACAACATTACTGTCATGTGTTACAGATAGATATCAAACAAGAAGTGTTGAACTCAGTTCAGGATGTCACACCAGATGTTGTGACATTGACAAACAGAGTAAAAGTTAATGAACTAAAGTCAAGACATCAGGATGTCACACCAGATGTTGTGACATCGTAAACCTGCTACCAGACTTAAATGATGCATAACAGAAGTGAGTAAATTCAGGAGAATTTATCTGGAATTAATTGTGAATAGATAAGCACTCCAAGGCGCATCTTTAGGGAGCTTAGTTATCTGATTTCAGTGTAACAGAATAACTAACTCACCTTGAATCAAGGAGGTAACAAACTAACTAACCCTAATTCAAGGTGATGACAGTGGGATTTATCAGATCTGAATTATGCAGAATATTCTACAAAATATTCTGATATCACAGGTGGAGTTATTTTAAAGGACTAGGAGATTCGAGGTGGAATTATTTTTTAAAGATGCAAAATATTCTGGAGATATTATGCAATCATATGTGGCGCTGATTTAGAAGATCTTAAAGACTCAATTTAAATTGAAGACAAATATTGAAAAATATAGAGTTTCTATATTTAGAGATATTTTAGGAGTTTTTAGATTTGAAGATCTTTTGGTTTATTTGTAGCAGATTTTTTCTGCATATTTGTAGCAGCTATTGTTGTGATTGTTTAGGCCCAAATCTAGTTGGGAATAGGTTATAAAAGAAACCCTGTAACCTAGTTTAGTATTAACCCAATCAACCGAAAATGTAAACATTATTAGGGTTGTGTTCTTGTGGCAGTCGTGCGTAACAAGGAACCCTATTATGGTTGTTTCACCTATGATTCTCGAAGCTTGTAAGCAAGAGAAGTATTGTACTTAATTGAAGTTGCTAAGCAAGGTTAAGTTGTTGTCATGGAAGTATGGATTCTATGTGTGAATTGTTGTATAGGTATGAAGTCGTCAATATCAGCAACTGAGAGTTGAGAACTGTGAGACATCACTGAGGTGATTGGAAGTGAGGATGAGTTTCTCATATTTAGGAGTTCCTAAGTAGAAGTTGCATTGGTAGTGATTAAGTGAGAAGACTGTAAACTATAGGTGTTTGCTGAGAAGTCTTTGAATTGATACTACATAGTGGATTTCCTTCCTGGCTTGGTAGCCCCCAGAGTAGATTGATTTGATAGAACTGGGTTAACAATTCTGCTGTGTTCTTTATATCTTTTCTGTTTTATGTTTTATGCAGTACCTGAACTGAATGTCCTATCAGATGTCACAACATCCTGAAAGCATGTTTGACTCTGATATATCAGAATTATTTAAGTACTGATATGTATGCCTTACCATGTTTATAAGTAACAGATAAGATGTCTCAACATCATATTCGACATCTGAGTCTGTCATACCAGAATTTCAATTGGTATCAGAGCAGGCATCCTGGTCTGTTTCTGGATGAGATCTAAGGGGGATACTTTCTGGTTCATGGTAAAGGAAGAAGGATGATATAATGAAAAGCTGTTGGAACTTGAGAGGTTCATATTGGCGTTTGAATGGTCCCTAGAAGTGGAGGATGGACTATTCATCATATGGTGTATATTGGACCGGTCTGGTGTTATCAGGGCTGGAAATTTGTTGGTGAATTGCTGTGTAGCTCTGATGTCAGACGGAATGTCCTGACATCTTGGTTCAGAGAATTCTATATTTGAAGGAGGCTTGTGTTTTGTTTTCTGTGAGGCTTGGTTTCAACTTTTGTACTGCTGCATGTGCCTCTGATATATTCTGAAGTTATACCAAGTTTGTGTTACTTGGATTAGATGCACTGTGGTTGGGAAATGTTCTGGTTGTTCTTGTATGGGGAGTTATATCTGTATCTGAATTGATGATCATACAATTTATAAGGAATATGGTATAATGGTGTTTTATTCACATAGGTTTGTTGATGTCAGATAAGATGTCTTAACATCGTGTTTCAATATCTTTTGGAGGATCTTACTGTGGAGGAGTTTATTTATCTCCAAGGAATTGCTCTATTATTTATGATGTGTTATGTTTGATTGTTGTTGTGTTTGATAGTGGTTCCCCAGTACTTCATACAAAGGTTGTTGTAAAGCTTCAGTTCATAATGTCAAGTTTGATGTTCTATCATGAGATTACAGAACTGGAGAACACTTAGTTCAGAATGTTGTGTTTCTTGATGAGAGATTCCTGGTGAAAGAAAAGGTTGGAGCCAAAGCAAAAGAGTATAATTATCAAATCTTTCATGCGGGAGTGAAGATCTTGATAAGTTATCTCTTAAGCTTATTTATGGTGACCTAATTAGGATATTCTTCCTGGTTATGGTGTCCAATGTAGTTTAGGTATAGCTGAAGATAATTTCTCTTGTGAAGATACATGTTTCTGATTGTCTAAATCATGAACTGAAGGAAGTTTCATCAAGAAAGAAGCTGAGTTGATATGTCAATCCTAATGTCTTGACACCACGCTACACATCAGCAGTTTATGGTAAAAAGACCTAAAAGATTGTGGTTTTTTTAAGGATCTCTGAAGCTATGAAGTTGAATACTCTTTGAGATGCTACTGACGATTGTATTTGTGCAAAGTATCTTTCATAATGTTATAGCACTTCAGTTGGAACTGATTGAAGAAAAGGTAGTAATCTTGAAAGCAGTAATGTTTCAGAACCAAGCTTAGTTTTGTGTTCCAGAAGAAGGAAACTGGTGTGATATCCTGCTAACATGATGGATGCTTTGGGTGCTAGACAAATTTGTGATGATCACATATGTTTGGAACCTACTCCTAACCTGGAAGAGGAGGCATCTATGCTATGTGTTGAAGGTCTCAAGTTTAAGAAAGTGGGAGTGTGTTGCTAATAACCATAGTTATTGGTGTATGATCAAGGGAATTCTTCATCAAGCTTAGGCCCAATTATGTGATGTCCCCGTATGAAGAGTATAATATGTAGACATGTTAATGGTATGTATCATGCAAGTCACTGCATGTATTTGGGTCTGATAGAAAAGGATGACTAACTTCTGGTGAACTCTCGTACCCTCTGCAAAGATTTGTACATGGATTACTACTGTTGTTACCCCCAAAACCATAGTAAATGTCAAATCAATTTGTTTGAGATTGTTGTCAGATCTGATGTTGGAACATCATCTCAAAAATGTTAAGTCTTCAACCAAGGAAGTTAGTTGTGCTCATGGTGGAATATCAGGTCAAGCCACTTACCTAATTTGAAGTGATAAGTGGTGTGGATTAATAAAATAGGGACTAGCAAGTGCCACAGGTGTGCAGGAAATGAATGTCAAACCAAATCTCCTACCTTGTGTGAGAAGGTTACCTTATCACATATGATAAAAACCTTGACAGGAGTTGAGTATTTGTCTGCTATTGATAAGGATATGCATCTAACCAATAGTGAATACTCTAACAGGAGCTAAATGTTTATCTGTCTTTGAAAGATGTTGTGCTTTCAACCAATGAGAAAATACATTAATGGAGGATTATGTATATGTCTGATGTAAAAGTGCAGAACTACAGTCTAAACATCATAATTCAAGAAGTGTTGAGAAATTACTTTTCTCTTTGTGGCTGTATATTTCTCTTCATGGTGTTTTAGTCTGTGATGACCTGAATTAGCTACTGAAGGTGTGATCCTTAGAGATTGTCTTTGGAGCTTTGTGTTGAAGTCCTAAATGATATTGAAACAATCATGTCTATTGTTAGATAAAGGAAGCTTTTGAATGTATCTACAAATGTGTGTGATAAATGCATGACTTTGGTCATGATTAAAGCTAGAAATGTGACCAACAATTGCTAAGAGCAAGGGAAGAATGTCAGATTGGGAGGTCTGATCAGAATGGTTGTTGAGCTGGTAGTTTCTTCTACTACTAGTCATGGATAGTGGCAGTATGAACCTTTTGTAGCAAGCAAACTAAGAGCATCTGTTTTGGAATATAAAATCAAGTGTGTCTTGTATGGATATATAAGGATATTCATCAGTTGTGCTCTTTGTGGTATTCTCAGAGAACTAGTGTATATGAATTTGTAAAACTCATGATTGTTTTTCGGTTTGAGAGTATGTTCATCAGGGGTGTGAAGTTGAGAATTAGTGGAGTTTATGCTCAGCTAGAGTATTGTTTATCCATGACATGAGGAGATCTTGCTAATTTTATCTGGAGCTAACCTTAAAATCCTTCAAAATTAAAAGATTATATTGTGTAGAACTATCTGATAGGGTTATTATACAAGGATTTAAGATCAATTGTTGTTTGTGGAGTTCACAAATATTTGATTGATTATCCTTGTGATTCAAGATTAGAGATGTTCAAAAAGATGTTTGGAACATCTTATCATCAGAGTTTGTGCAGAATCATGGGAGGGGTATTGCATAAGCTGTAGCATCTGTTATTTCTTGGGAGTTAGCTTGAGAATTAGCTTCAGTCTTGTGTGACAAGAGTTGTGTATTTCTGGAAAGTTTCTTGGCAAGAACTGGTCTGGATATTGTTGATTCTGAAGATGGAGATGAAAGACCATGAACACATCATAATCTTGATGACTACTTGGATTGGTTTATTTCTGATCTAGGTGCAGTCCAGAATGCTCATCATGGAGTTAAGATAGGTGGCAATATCATAAATTTGTTAAGACTGCCTTACTCAAGGAAAGGTGGCATCCTTGGTATAGTTATGAGGTGTAGTTCTTAACTATTCTTTCTGAATAATCAGACAGTGGCATGTTTGAAGACTTTGGAGAAACATTGGAAGTTTCTCATCAATATGTGTTATCGGTAGGAATTTCTGCAAAACCAATAGAATGGAGGTTGTTTACTCAAACTTGATGGATAAATCAAGTCTATGAGAGCATGGAACTCTTGTTCTATAAAGGAAGGAGGTTCTTTCAAGTGGCAGAAGAATGACCTGAATTTAACAGATGGATGTGGGCTAATAATGTTCAAACATCTAGTTCAACATCAGAGTCTAATTGGTGAAGTGACACATAAATTAAGATAGAATGATCTATAGGGATTGAATGCTTCATAAGGCCTATTATCTTGACAGTTTGGTGAAGATCAACTTTATTGATCAGGATATCTTTGGAAGATTTATTATAAACGTGAAGAAGACAAATGTGGCAATTGGCTTTTTCATATGAGGATTCATAAAGGAGGTTATCAAAATGTGGTAATTGGTTGATCTTTAACGTGGATTCGAAGAATCAAGATAATCAGAGTGTGGCAGCTGGTTGTTCTTGAGGATTGTCTTGGAACAAATTGCTCTTGGGCAGAGGAGTGATGAGTTGAAGACTCAAGGGGATTTATTCTTCTTGAAGGTAGATGAGAGTTTATCACTCTTTCTGGATTTCTGATTCTAACTGGTGGCACAGTGTAGTTGAAGATTTTCAGTTCTTGGATTACTATGCTATAGTAAGTCCAGTTGGTGGAGCACATATAGGATCATGGTGATAAGGTCTTGGTGTATAAAAAATGTTCTAACTAAGTGTTAGTACATTATCTGGGGTGTTTATCTACATGGTTTATATTATTAGACTACCTAATCATATGGGAGAATAATGAAGTAGATGATCTATATTGGAAGAAACATGTAGAAGAGACTGAAGTATATCAGGTATTGATTGCTTGGAAGCTTGTTTGTGGACATTCATTCTAATGTCATAATTAGTTTGGATGTGTTTTATCTGGATTGTATGGCCTTTGGTGTGTAAAGGCTTAGTGTCAAGAACCTGTGTGCTAGAAGATGTTCATCTTGTGTAGTTTGTGGTAACTACAAACCAAGAAAGGAATCAGGTATGCTTTGGTACAAGAAGTAAATGTGTTCAATTGGGAATTGAACAGAGGGTGAGCTCTTGAAGACATGAAGATGCGTCTTATGTTTTCCTTTCATCAATGTACAGAGAAGCATGGAGTATCCTAGACAAGGGGAGTGTGTTACAAGTATGTGCAACTGATTTTATGTGGTTTTTCTCGAGGGGGAGAAATGATTATATAAAACAGGGAGAGTTATGGTCCTATTTTATTGGCATTATTGTGAAGCTTGTGTGTGTTTCAAGCTTATGGAGATTATATACCTCTATGGTTATTATCGTGCCTTTGTCTTTTTATGGCTAAAAAGGGGGAGAAAGTGTGTACTATTGAGGTCTGATATGAAGATGTGATGTTAAGGAACTTCTACATGAGGTACTGCTACACCTGTATGTAAATTAGTTTTAGCCAAAATAAGCCAAAGGGGGAGATTGTTAATTCTATTATTTTATGATTGGCATTATGTTTGGTAAAACTAATATGGCTGGAAAATACTGAATAAGAAGTTCCATATTTTAAATTAACATGGTATAGATTCTGGAAGAACATGTCAAACATGATGTCCTGACATGGTGGCATAGATAAATATGGTTATAATAATTGGCAGATACTGAAGAAGATGTTGAAACATCTGCAAATGTCATGACAGAATTACTGTCATATGTTACAGACAGATGTCAAAGAAAATGTTGAAACATCTGCAACTGTCATGACAACATTACTGTCATGTGTTACATATAGATACTGAAGAAGATGTTGAAACATCTGCAAATGTCATGACATAATTATTGTCATATGTTACAGAAAGATGTCAAAGAAAGTGTTGAAACATCTGCAACTGTCATGACAACATTACTGTCATGTGTTACAGATAGATATCAAACAAGAAGTGTTGAACTCAGTTCAGGATGTCACACCAGATGTTGTGACATTGACAAACAGAGTAAAAGTTAATGAACTAAAGTCAAGACATCAGGATGTCACACCAGATGTTGTGACATCGTAAACCTGCTACCAGACTTAAATGATGCATAACAGAAGTGAGTAAATTCAGGAGAATTTATCTGGAATTAATTGTGAATAGATAAGCACTCCAAGGCGCATCTTTAGGGAGCTTAGTTATCTGATTTCAGTGTAACAGAATAACTAACTCACCTTGAATCAAGGAGGTAACAAACTAACTAACCCTAATTCAAGGTGATGACAGTGGGATTTATCAGATCTGAATTATGCAGAATATTCTACAAAATATTCTGATATCACAGGTGGAGTTATTTTAAAGGACTAGGAGATTCGAGGTGGAATTATTTTTTAAAGATGCAGAATATTCTGGAGATATTATGCAATCATATGTGGCGCTGATTTAGAAGATCTTAAAGACTCAATTTAAATTGAAGACAAATATTGAAAAATATAGAGTTTCTATATTTAGAGATATTTTAGGAGTTTTTAGATTTGAAGATCTTTTGGTTTATTTGTAGCAGATTTTTTCTGCATATTTGTAGCAGCTATTGTTGTGATTGTTTAGGCCCAAATCTAGTTGGGAATAGGTTATAAAAGAAACCCTGTAACCTAGTTTAGTATTAACCCAATCAACCGAAAATGTAAACATTATTAGGGTTGTGTTCTTGTGGCAGTCGTGCGTAACAAGGAACCCTATTATGGTTGTTTCACCTATGATTCTCGAAGCTTGTAAGCAAGAGAAGTATTGTACTTAATTGAAGTTGCTAAGCAAGGTTAAGTTGTTGTCATGGAAGTATGGATTCTATGTGTGAATTGTTGTATAGGTATGAAGTCGTCAATATCAGCAACTGAGAGTTGAGAACTGTGAGACATCACTGAGGTGATTGGAAGTGAGGATGAGTTTCTCATATTTAGGAGTTCCTAAGTAGAAGTTGCATTGGTAGTGATTAAGTGAGAAGACTGTAAACTATAGGTGTTTGCTGAGAAGTCTTTGAATTGATACTACATAGTGGATTTCCTTCCTGGCTTGGTAGCCCCCAGAGTAGATTGATTTGATAGAACTGGGTTAACAATTCTGCTGTGTTCTTTATATCTTTTCTGTTTTATGTTTTATGCAGTACCTGAACTGAATGTCCTATCAGATGTCACAACATCCTGAAAGCATGTTTGACTCTGATATATCAGAATTATTTAAGTACTGATATGTATGCCTTACCATGTTTATAAGTAACAGATAAGATGTCTCAACATCATATTCGACATCTGAGTCTGTCATACCAGAATTTCAGATCCAATCAAGTACATATTCGAGAAACCTGCTCTCTCCGGACGAATAGCAAGATGGCAAATGATCTTAACAGAATATGATATACAGTACACTACTCAGAAGGCCATTAAAGGAAGTGTTGTAGCTGATCATTTGGCTCATCAAGCAGTGGATGATTATCAGTCAATGAGTTTTGAGTTCCCTGATGAAGATATTATGATTATTACCAAAGAACCTGGACAATATAACGGACCTGAACAAGGATCCCGATGGACTATGGTTTTTGATGGAGCTTCTAATGCACTTGGTAATGGTGTTAGTGTTGTGATCATTTCCCCTAAAGGACGTCATACTCTAATTATTGCGAGACTTTGTTTCTATTGTACCAATAACATGGTTGAATATGAGGCATGTATCCTGGGCATCAAAGCTGCCATTAATATGAAGATTCAGTTCCTAGATGTATATGGAGATTCAGCCCTGGTAGTAAGTCAGATTAAAGGAGATTGGGATACCAAGCATGAAAATCTCATCCCCTACAGAGAGCATGTGTTGTCTTTGATCCCATATTTTGAAGAGATTACCTTTGAACATATTCCACGAAGAGAAAATCAGTTGGAAGATGCATTAGCCATCATGGCATCTATGTTTGAGATTAGCTGGGATGATGAAGCTCCCAAGATTACTATTGATAGATTTGAGAAGCCTGCATACTGCAATGAGATTGACACTGAAGAAGCAGAGGGGAAGCCTTGGTTTTATGAAGTGAAAAGATATCTTGAAGCTCAGGAGTTCCCTGAAGGGGCATCTGTCAAAGATAAGAAGTTTCTGAGGAGGTTTTCTGCTAAGTTCTTCTTGAGTAATGGAATTTTGTACAAACGCAATCATGATTCAACTTTGCTTCGTTGTGTGGATAAGAAGGAAGCAACTGAGACTATGGAAGACATGCATGATGGTATCTTTGGCACTCATTCTAGTGGTCATACCATGGCAAAGAAGATATTGAGAGAAGGTTACTATTGGTCTACCATGGAAGCTGACTACTATCAACATTCCAGAACATGTCACAAGTGTCAAATCTATGCTGATAAAGTACATATACCTCCATCACCATTGAATGTGTTGACTGCTCCTTGTGTAACACCCCAATTCTCGTAATTATTTATTTATTAATTAATTGTGTGATTTCGTGCCTAATTGAGTTAATTGATTATTTGGATTTTATATGAATTAATTAATTAAATTGAATTATAGGAATTAATTAATTGATTTGGTTTATTGGAAATAATTTAATTATTTGATTTAATTGAATTATTTAATTTATTAGATGTGTTTTATTAGTGAAATAAAATAAATATTGTATATTTGGCTAATTGGGCTATTAGGAGTGTGGGAATAGTAAGTGAGTGAATGGGTGGTAAGCCCAACAAGAGAATAGAATAATTATGAAAAGAGTTAGGGTTTAAAAAAAATAGAAGAGAGGAGAGGAATAGAAAGAGAGAAGAGGCTAGGAGAGGAGGAAGTGAAGAGGAACTCAAGAACAACTAGAAAACTCAAAGAAATCCAAGGTAAGGGTGAGTTTTCATTAAATTATTTGGAATTATTGGAAGATATATAATGGATAGAAATATGGTTAGGGTAAAATCCCAATTTTCATGATTTTTAGAATTGTTAGGTTTTACTAAAAATCTTTGATTTGAATTATGTTATTTGGTTAAGTTTAGAATTGTGTTATGATATAATATAGAAACCCATTTATAATTGTGGAAAAACTAATTGATAGTAATCCTCTATTTTGGGATGAATAGTAGCGCTAACCCTTGTTAACCTAGACATTGTATGCGACGATTTTAAATAGAAGTGTGTACAGGTGTCTTAGTTCACAAAAAACAAAACATAAGTTTGGAGTATTCATGTACAGTTATTGAAGCAAGTAGTAATATATATTCACCAACTAATTAATGTACATAACACAATAAAGTGATAATAAATGATGATGATTCAAATTTCCTCTTGTTCTGGTGAACAGAGTTTTATATAGAAATGATGTGAATGATTGGCGTAAGTTTTTGAGTGAATAATGGGCAAGTGGCGCATATGGATAAGAATGAGTAATAGTCATTAAGTAAATATATATAACTAGACATTGTATCCACTTCCTACTGATACTAGTATTCACTATATTCCACCCGTGTTTTGCTACTAACATTGCCTATTTAATTTATGGCATGCATTTCCCCTTCTTCACAAGCACAGTACCGCAGGAAATGAGATGATGAAGTGACTAGTATATGACATCTTCTTTTGACATCCCTTTTTAATAAGATAAGGAATTAATTAAAGGAATTAGATTATGTGAAGAATAGAGAATTAATTAGGTGATGTTATAGACAGATGGCGCAGGGAGCTAGTACTCTCCCTCATGGCATATGTTATATTTCCTCTTTTTTTTGTTACATGGTAAAATATATGGTGATTGTGTTATTTTAATTGAACTATATATTGATGATGTAGTGATCAATAGTCATTAAAAGCCACCTAATTTTCCTTTTTTTTTTATCTGTCATTGGTGTGTGAGGTAAGAACAATATATATATTCAGTAAATAAGCATAAAGCCATATGCTTGTTTTCTATCCAATTTCTCATTGTTTTGTTCAATTGGAATGAATGTAGTGATATATTTATTGATGCCCTGTAGTTCTGCTAGTGAAACAAGGTGATGACTTTAATACATTACCTATACCACATACTTTCCACCCATGTGAAATGAGCCATGATTGTTGATTCAAATGATAATATAATAATAGTAGCCACATGTTTATATTATATATATGTATATGAAATACACATGATGATAATTAATGGAGAGATGATGATATGCATTCTTGTAACCTCAATTGGAATGGAAATTTGTTTTTATTATATAAGTAAGTCTGACACTATGATTAACTTAAGAATTTCTATACGTTGTACTAAATTATATGGATACTGTAACAGACATAAAACCAATTGGTTGATCCTAATTTAATATGAAGTAACCATTGGTATAAAATAAAACTCTAGTGGCACTTTATGAGAATCATGTTCCAGGTTATGATATTTTATTAGTATAATTAATAATACTAATAATTATATTACTACTAATAATGATGGTTTAATATTGTTGTATAATAGAATTGTTTAGATTATCTATATTAGTTTAGAATTTAGAATTAATTTGGTTATTAACTTAGTGATTAATTCGATGATTAATTTGGTTATTAATTGAATATTGAATTTAATTAATTGACGATGGATTAATTATTCTATATTAATCGGTGATGTGTATTTTTGTGTGAATTGAGGTTGGATTGTATTGATACTTGTATGATTATATCTTGGTGTGTGACAACATGAAATCCATGGTAATTATAGCTTGTTGGGATAATAATACAATTGAAATTGTATTGTAAAATGTGGCGTATGTGCAATTGTGTGGTAATTCAAATGTGATGAATTATTGAAGATATGTATGAATATTAAGATTAGAGAACGATCTTAATTGCATATGGTGATTGTAATTGCACATGCATCATTTGTGTCAAGAGGCAATGTTTTCTAGATCCGTGGGAGCTAGTGACTTGTCCCAAACCTAGAGGACGGGTTTGAAAGCTTAGAGGACGGGCTTTTGATGTGTTATCGGTCTAGAGGACGGACCCGGTTTAAATGTAAAAACCGAAAAATGATAATAAGAGATTGGTACCACATGCATGAGTTGTATTTGAGTCTTGCATTGAGTCTCATTGTGTCTATGGTTACAATGTGAGATTATATGTGTTATGTGAATTGTTGAATTGGTGAATTATGGATTTGTGAGTATGTACTTGTTAATAGTAAGACTATTTGAGTGATATTATGTTCATGAAAATTTTGAAGTGTGATAATAATTGTGATTATGCTTGTACACCTTAAATTATATATTATCTTATGATTTCAATAATTTGTGAATTCTCACCCTTCTGTTGGAATGATGTTTTATACGACATCGCTCAGGTACTGAAGATTAGAGTTGCTTCTAGCAAGAGAGTAGCCGATGGAGTAACCTATTTTAGTTTCATATTTATTTTGGGTCGAGTTGTGCTCTGATCATGTAACACTGGGAATGTTTGATTCATGTCTTAAGAGATACAGTTGTATACTCTATCTATTTTGTTAATTGAATTTGAATTTTATGGTGAAGTGGATTTTATGCCCAAGTTGATTTAATGAATGAAGTTTATTTGAGACTTGAATATCATGAGATTCTTAATGAAAGTGATCCGCTGCTACATGCTAATGTGAAAGTATATGAAAGCATGAATTTATTTCAAGTGTTTTTGAGCATGACAAGTGTATGTGTGATATTTTGAATTATGTGTGACATCCTTCTTTGTTATGCATGATAATTACTCTGATTATTAATATATTTTCTGTGGGGTTTAGAAGGGTGTTACACCTTGGCCTTTGGCCATGTGGGGCATTGATATGATTGGTGAGATCAAACCTACTGCTTCTAATGGGCATCGTTTCATCCTGGTTATTATTGATTACTTTACAAAGTGGGTGGAGGCAGCTTCATTTGCATCTGTTACCAAGAATGTTGTGGCTCGATTCATTAAGAATAATCTTATATGTAGGTATGGCATCCCTGAAAGGATTATCACAGACAATGGCTCTAATCTGAACAACATCATAATTATTGATCTCTGCACGAAGTTCAAGATTAAGCATCACAACTCTTCTCCGTATCGTCCGAAGATGAATGGGGCAGTAGAAGCTGCTAACAAGAACATCAAGAAGATCCTACACAAGATTACTATTACTTACAAAGATTGGCACGAGATGTTACCATTTGCTCTTCATGGTTATCGTACTACAATACGCACTTCAACAGGGGCAACCCCATTCTCCTTAGTCTATGGTATGGAAGCAGTTCTGCCCATTGAAGTTCAGATCCCCTCCTTAAGAATCATGAAGGATGCAGGCTTGGATGAAGATGAATGGATTCAGACTCGACTTGACCAGATAAATTTGATTGATGAGAAGAGATTGGCAGCTGTTTGTCATGGCCAGATGTACCAGAAACGGATGATCAAAGCTTTTAATAAGAAGGTTAAGCCAAAGGTATATCAGGCTGGTGACTTGGTAATCAAGCGTATCATATTACCACAGGGTGATCCTAGGGGCAAGTGGACTCCTACATATGAAGGACCATTTGTGGTCAAAACAATATTCTCAGGAGGTGCCATAATGCTTACTACTATGGATGGTGAAGACTTCCCACAGCCTGTAAACGCAGACATAGTTAAAAAATACTACACATAAAAAGAGACCCGCTAGGTTGACTGGCCTAGGCAAAAATAAGGGCATCCCGGCGAACCAAAAGGGTTCGGGAAAAAATTAGGGATATATATAAAAAAAATGTACACCCGGCAAGTCGAAAACCTGAAAAGGCGGCTTGGGAAAAAAAGGGTATCCCGGTGGATTGAAAACCTGAAAGGGCAATCCAGGCAAAAATTAGGGATTAAAGCGTATGACTATGTCTCATTTGGATCACCCATTTAACTCCAACCAGTTGTGCTACCTAACTCAAGCTCGAACAGATAAAGCTCAATCCAATCGTTTCCGTCTCAACAGCAGAAGATGAGATACTTGAAGATAATGGCAATAGTAGAATTGAAACTCAATAGGATTATTTCTCACATAGCTGTTTTCTTTGTTTGTAAAATTTTTATGATGAATTCCTCTTACTAGGATTTCTGTCTCCTTGTACAAACTTGCCTATGTATAGGTCACTTTGTGATATAAATAAAATTTCATCTTTGAATCCAGATTTACTTTTTCCCTATTTACATAAGCGGAACGTCCATTGGTTGTGTTTGAATGTATGTATGTTTTTGAATATGATTGATGTTTACCAGAAATGTATAAAATGCAGTAATAGTATTTACTAAGGACAAACGAGGATGGTAGTTTAACGAAGCTTCGCCGGTTCATCCCCACAAGATAACTACAAATCCCCAGTAGAGCATATTTATCTTTATAGATGCTTCAAGTTACATCTCCCCTTGAATTTATGTCCATCTCTTTTATCCTCAGTCAGGATACTCGGGAACTTATTCCTTCAATATAAGTACGACGAACGAAGACAGGAGGTTATAAAACAAGATGGGAACAAGTTCCTCATATTCTTCAGCAACGAATCAGGATTTATTTTCCCTAGCCAGCAGTTGTTATACAAAGATATTCGGACGCTTCAGGATATATGATTCATACATACATCATTTACATCATACCATAACATATCCATAAATGCATAATACATTTACTTAGATGCACCATACCATGCATGCATACATATTGCATAAACTAACCTTTTTCCTTGTAGGATGGTTATATGCAGATAAAACAATATCAACAACTCACAACAGGTCAGAAATGATCTATACATTACTCAAGTTGTCCTTGGAGAGTAGGCAAACGGTATGTACAAAGATCCATTCCCTAATCCAGGATATTTTCAGGAGACTTAATCCTGACACTCTTTTGTCCTCGGAGAGTAGGCAAACGGTCTGTACAAAGATCCATTCCCTAATCCAGGATATTTTCAGGAGACTTAATCCTGACACTCTTTTGTCCTCGGAGAGTAGGCAAACGGTCTGTACAAAGATCCATTCCCTAATCCAGGATACTTTCAGGAGACTTAATCCTGACACTCTTTTATCCTCGGAGAGTAGGCAAACGGTCTGTACAAAGATCCATTCCCTAATCCAGGATATTTTCAGGAGACTTAATCCTGACACTCTTTTGTCCTCGGAGAGTAGGCAAACGATCTGTACAAAGATCCATTCCCTAGTCCAGGATATTTTCAGAAGATTTAATCTAGTTGTCCTCGGAGAGTAGGCAAACGGTCTATACGAAGATCCATTCCCTAGTCCAGGATATTTTCAGAGGATTCAATCTTGATATTCTTTTTCTTGGATAGTAGGCAAACGGTCTATACAAGGATCTATTCCTTAATCCAGGATATTTCCAGAAGAGATAATCGTCACAAAGATTTATTTCTACTGGTCTATTCAGCAATTCAAAACAGTTCAGAGACGATCTATATGAAGGTCTAATGCTGATACTTAATTCAGAAAGAAATCGCCACGAAGATTTGGTTCTGACACTTAAATTAAAAGTATGTTCTTAGATACAATTCAGAGACGGCCTATACGAAGACCTAGTACTAATATCCAGTATCAACATCAAGATATTATCACCTCCTGATATTATGGATGGCATCTATAAGCCCATCTCCAGTTCTTCCAAGTGGCATCTTCAAGCCCACTTAAACATATACAATTAATCATCAGTGTTATTTTACGCACCGGCGAGTGCAAATTTTTGGGCTTTTGTGTTCAATCCCCTTCAACCTTCCAGGTCACGAATGACACATATACCAATCTAACCTCTCAGGTTTCAGATAATTGAACAGGGGCAGCTGTTGCACCCCAAAATTTGCCCTCTATTTTTAACTCTAAACGACTTTTTGTTTCACATTCATTTGCATCATCTTCATAGCATAACTTTTTTTTTCCGTCTTAATATCAGCCGAAATAATTTCTCGAAATTTGCAGACAGACTGGTCAAATTAATTTTCAATTTTGCATAAAATCAGTAAACGACAAAATGTCAAGTTTGCAAATGTCGGTAATATTAATCTACGGTTCATGTAGATTAACCTGACATCCTAAAAATATTTTTACGACTATTTTTGGTCATATGTTGATCAGTCTGAGCAGTTTAAACGGTCATAATTTTATTTCAAAATCCGACCAAACGCTGTATTTTTCCGAGTCATTTATTTCGCGCTGATTATTTTAACGTGTTCATTTTGTTTTTTTGAGCACTTTGGTGCCCGACTTTTATTTTTTCAATCCGTTTATTTTTACATTATTGTAAACACCCCAAATTTTCCCTCACCCATTCACACCATGGCTTGTGATCTTTTCATATGCATAAGTTCAATCATAGCATCTCATATCACATTTTTAATTCACTGCATTGGTTCAAAGTCATCTGCATCTAGGGTTTGTGATCTGAGCCATCCCTGAGCCATTTGAGCCACTTCAAAGGTCTTCAATCACTTCAAAGGGGTCCATGTATGTTCAAAGATCACATCATATCCTCACCAAGTCAAGAAAGTCAAAGAATCACAAGAACTGAGAAAGGCATGGAAGCAAAGCCAGGCTTAACTACACAGATGACCTAGAATTAGGGTTTTGGTTTCAAAGGCCATAACTCCAATTTTTTTGGTCATTCTTGTTTCTATTAGTCTCTATATGTTATAAGGATCATGCATATCAATTTTCATGAAGAAATTCCATTGGGAAGGCATCTGATCAAGGGATGACTTCTTGAGCAAGTCAGTGCAAAATCAGGGCATCTGAGGCACCCAATGACCCAACCAAAGGGTATTCTCCATCATTTTGAATATGTATTATCTTTATTTGATCTTATAAGAGATTATAAGTTCACAAATTGAAGAATTTCAAGCCATTTGCAAAATTGCCTTTTTTGGGAAAGTGACTTGTAATGTAAACTTGCCATTTTGGGAAAGTTTTTCAACCTCCTCAAATTGATTCAAAAATGCTTCAAATGAGAAAACTTTGGTCATGAAAGTTGTAGAATGGATCATTCCCTTTTCAAAAAGTACAAGAACTCATTCTAATTCATTATGGATCAAAAGTTATGGCTTGCCAAAGTTGGACAAAATCACATAATTTCAAGTTTTACACCAAAGAGGCAAAGTTGCAAAACCTCTTGCCAAGGCAAAATGTGACTTCAAAGTGACTTCTAACCTTTGCACAAACATGAACCATGACCTAAAAATCAGATTGCACAAAAGAACCTCCCATTTTCATGACTTATGCTTCAAGTAATCACAAAAGGGCCAAAAGATCACAAAGTTGCAAAACCTCACACAAACCCTAATCCACTTGCTACATTGCCTCTAATCCATTTCCATGGTTCACCTTGATTCAAGCTGCAGCCAAGCCATGCCTTGTACCTTGACAGAATTGACCCATACCTCTCTTACACAAAAGTTGACTTTATGCATTTTGCTCCATACCAATCACACTGCTCCACAACAACTCTCTGACCTATCAAGGATTGATATGTGTACCAAAAGCAATCCAACACATAACACAACACAGCCTGAAACATCCCACAAGGCAGCATTCTCAAAACTCACCTCTTATGCATTTTCATTCGAATCTCCTCACACAAGCTTCAAACATCAAAATAAACTTCACAGAAACACTCACCATGATCCACTGACCAGTTACCAACCATTACTTTGCCCTGAAACCCTACATATCAAAAACACGATTCTCATCCCTCACTGAACAGAACTTCATCAAGCTCACAAACTAGTCACAATAAACCCCATACAAGCTTTGCAAACTCCTCAGGAGGTTCATTGGAGTCATTTTGAAGCAAGGAAGCAGTCAAAAAGCTCCTGGATTGAAAGTTCCATCTCAGGTAGCCATGTGAAAACATTTTTCCAGAACTCTTGTTTTAAGTTTCTAAATGATTAAGCTTGCTTCCCTGGTCACATTGAACTTTAAATTTTCGAAAATGGTTGAAGAAATGAGTGTGTATGGCTTGTCTGAAATTTCTGCCATTTTTGTACCTTGCTTCGAATCTTGTTAATGGTTAGGAATAAATTGTTTTTGAGGTCAGGGATGAGTTTAGGGAGGTGAGAGGAAGTGATCTGGAGCTTTAGAGCTCCAGAAATGACCTAGGGAGTGAGTTTGAAATTTTCAGGGAGAGATGTCACCGGAGAAGACGACCGGAGCTCTTCTCCGGTGACCTGAATGTAATTAGGGCTTAATCTGGGATTAGGGCAAAGTTTGAATCTGGACCATGGATCTAGTTGACTAGGTTTGACTCCCGCGTGTTTGAATGGCCTGGATCATTTCATTAAACCCTAATCCTAATTAATTAGATTAATTAATCAGATTTAATTTAATCCAGCCAGTTCAAATGAGGGCCGTCTAGATGCGCGCGGGTCAATTCCCTCCTTTTCTCTTTGAATATCAGCCAGTGGATGTGCATACTTCTCATTAATTCATTTTTATTTTCATTTTATTTGATTTATCATTTACGAATTTTTCAAAAATAGTAAAATACATTAAAAAATTCTGAAATTTTTTATCAAATCTTTTATTAATTTTCAGAACCCAAAAATATTTTTATTTTTATTTTTTGCATTAAAAATCATTTTTAAATCATTTAAATGTTTATTTTTAATTAGTTAATGAAAGTTAATTAATTAAAAATACATTTAGGTATTTAAAAATCACAAAAAAATTCACATTGCATTTCAAACATTTAGAAACATTATCAAACCCTCAAACCAAATTTCTTTTTTGTTCTTGATGAATTTTGACAATTTTTGTTGGAATTAAATTCATTTTAAGGCAATATTTTGGTTCAAACTTAGAAAAATCCATTCTGCCTAACCCTTGAGAGTTTGATGATGGTTCTTCTTGCATTGCATTCTCCATAGCATGTAGTTTATAGGATAAAATTGGTTTGAATTGATCTTGCATTTTCAATTTGTTTGGTATTTTTCTTTGTGAGGCACCCCAAAACCCTAGTAATCTTGAGAAATTCATAGCTTTCACTAGGTTAAAAGTTAGGTCCCCTCCTTTGGGCAGTGAACTTGAATAGGTTTAGGGTATCTTTGATTGCATTTTCAATTTTTTATCATGTCATTTGCTTCTGATTCTGAATTTTGCTTTGTGTGTTGATCATAAACCCTAATTTGTGCCTTCCTTTGCATCCATCTTTCATTTGTTTGCATCCAATGACTTGCCATGACATTTTGTGCATCCACATGATTCATAATACATCTTAGGACATATTAGAATCATGTTTGATCATTGCATCATTCCTTTGCCATGTCATATGTTCATTTCATTTCATAAACATTCATTGAATCCTTATGGTTTAAGGCATGCTTCATTTGCATTCTTATGCTTGCTTGATCATTCTCATCTCTTGTCTTGTGTTTGCATCTTCTCTTAGCATAATTAACATCATGTTTTTGCTTCTGGTTTTGGTTTGCACCATGGCATTTCATCCCATTCTCATTGCATTTCATTTTCTTTTGCTAACTTTTCAGGTGGTAAGTTGTTTGAGAAGTGAATTTGCCTTCACTTCTCACAATCTCTTTTCATCTCTTTCATACCTTCTTTGCTGCATTTTTGTATGTGTTTTAGAGTGAGATTGCTCATTCATGTTCATCTCTTACTTTCTTCCTTCAAGCAACTTGTCTTCTTAAGTGAAGCAAGTTGTGTTGCTTCTCTCTGCTTCTTGCTCCTTTCATCTGCTTCCTTCCTGGTGGTTTATCTGAAGATCTTCTTGAAAACCTCATTATCCCTAGGAATAACCAAGAATGATAACAATTAAGGTTTGATTAGTCCCCCACTTAGTTTTACCTTTGTGTCATCTTTGAGTCTTCTCTTCTCACCTCATAATCAAGGACTAAACCTTAAAGGTTTTAAGGCTTTGTGATTAAGCTTATGTCTGCATCCTTCTATTAGGATGGAGTGTATAACTTTAATCCTAAGTGTTAAACCCTTAATGTGTTTAATTCCTTTAATCAATCCATTTAATAATCACTGAGACATCAAGCTTGTAACTTGGGCCTTGCATTAGGGTTCTATTTCTTCCTTAATTGGTTAAGAAGGACTAACCCTAGTGTTAATGGACAAGTCCCCCTCAAGTTGTCTTACAAACCATAAAAATCACTTCTTCATCTTATCATTAACTAAAATCCATTCAATAAAGGCCTTGTTTTGTCATGAGGTTAATCCCTAATCATGTATTAAGTTGAGGAGTCTTTCTCAGCTTAAATGTTCTCATCTATCATCCTTCTATTAGGATGGTGTAATGGGTCCATTAAATCCTTGATCATGGCTTAAACTCATTACTTAACACTAAACAAAAACAACAAAAACATCTAAATAATCACAAGTGGGTTAATGATCTTAATCCTACATCATGGTGATTAAGTGTGAGGTGTTTACTCCATACTTAAGGTATTCTCATTACCCCTAATCAGAGGGAGGATGTGATGAGCTTACTAACCTTTGGTTTAGGCTTAAGCTCATTAACTTATGACAAACACAAAAAGCAATAAAAGATTGAAAACACAAAAACAAACAATAATCGTCTCCTCCGGGATTCTTTTCTCACCCCGTTCATTCACAAACGAGAACTCGCTTCTTCCGTCTAATGCAAGACAGTTTGCACCTGAGCTAGACAGGTCATACACTTGAGCATAGACAAGCAAGCAGTTCACAAGTTAATTTATCTTTCAGTCTCTTTGAGTCGAACTACGGTGTTCTGACTTCCTCATTGCACGAGAGGATACGTAGGCATAACTTAACAGTTATCGAACAAAAGTCTCTGTATATTCCCCCTCTTTCCAGCATTATTCTTTAAGCCTCGTAGTCTTGAGCATTTTACTCCTGTTCTTACACTGTCACTTCTCTTATATACTTCACAGTTATTCTACACTGACACTTTCATTCTTTCCAGCTTTGATACGCAAAATGCACTGACACTACCCCTTTAAACACAAATCTTTTAAGCGTGGATCCCGTCGAGTACGGCGGACAATCTGGGTGCTAATACCTTCCCAGGTTGTAACCAACCCCCTTTCTCAGTCTCTCTGGTTCGCAACCGTCTTATCCATCTTTTCTCAGGTCTATGCAGCATTACCTTTCCTCCGGGATAAAAATGCCTAGTTGGCGACTCTTCTCTTCTGAGTTCACCCTTGTGTGTTCTCTCTCCTTTCGCCGACCATTCGCGTCTGTAACCCTCCTGACCTGGGTATCATTTGGTGGGAGCGACAGCTTGGCTACTCTGCCGGGGACCCTTATACTGTAACCAGGGCTTCTGGTTCTTTTTGTGGGTTCCTCTTAGCGCTTGTTTGATTTTGGTTTACTGGGGTGTTATGTGCTAATTGTGTTTATATATTTGCTTTATTTATTGCTTTATGTACAACTTTATTTGTTGCTTTCCTTTACAGTTTTCCATACTTCATATTGTCATTATCATTGTTGGATCTGGTTTGTTATTTTGATGGGTGGGGTTTCATTGAGAGTTTAAGGTCCTATACCTGGGACCTGAGTGACACCTAGGCTATAGTGGTTCATGTTCTTTTCCATTCCATTTCGGTCTGGTGCGGGAATATGAAACACGGTTCAGATATGGGTTTCTTCTTGAGAACTCTGTGCTACAGATTTCCTGTAGTGCTAGGGCTATCTGGGAAGCCTGCTAAGTCTGGATGACCTTTATTATGACCTTCAGAAACTGAGGTGAATTAGAGGAGGATCTTTTATGGTTATTGTAAACACTGCACCTCCGGGTTAGAAGTGTTTACACTTTTCATAACTGATCCAAGTCTGAGGATCCTTGTTCTAGAACACTACCTGTGAGGGGGTTGGGCTGTTTACAGGTTTGCAGGTACCATTGGCCACATCATACCCTCTTACTATTTGGTTTAAGAGTACCTCACTTTGGACAATTCTTGTGATTTAAACCATGGACATGTGACTCTTTATTTGAGTCCCCCCACCTTGGTTACTGGATTCCTGAACCTCCATCTGGACTTCTTGAACATACATGGACTTATATCAAGACAGTTAATCAGATCCAGCTTGATCATAAACCCTTACATATCATTTGCATACTCATCATTTGCATCATTTAACATTTGTTTATTTGTTTTTCAGGGTATCCACATTATATCTGACTTGGTTTTGACCCCTTCATCTGCATAGACCTCTGTTCATCAAGTATCTGCTTCAGCTATCTTCATCAATTGCCTGCTTCAGTTGCCTTCATCACCAGCATCAGCCTATCAGTGGCTCATCTCCAGTACCAGTCTTGATCCCTATCAGCACTTGTCTTCAGCTCTTCATCAACAGTCATGTCTGCACCCAGGAAGAGCAACATATCATATCATTTCTTTGAGCCTGTGTTGACTGGTATCAGGCAGGTCCAGGCACTTATCACTCCAGACCACATCCCATTATTCAGAGAGCATTATGGAGGTATCCTTGATATGGTTATGGACCTAGATCCTTCTCAGAGGAGTATGATTCACACCTGCTTACAGTTCTATGACCCTCCTTTGAGATGCTTCACATTCCCAGACTTTCAGCTAGGACCTCTTTTGGAAGAGTTTTCATCATTGATTAGAGTACCTGTCAGGGGTGGTGTCCCCTTCAACCCAGAGATGACTTCTCCCAGCAATGGAGAAGTGGCAAAAGCACTGTACCTGGAGCCTATTTTGATTGAGCAAAACATGACAACAAAGGCTGGGATCCCTGGTTTGCACTTGGATTTCTTGATTTCTCAGGCCATCCTGAAGGCCTCTTTGGGAGAATGGAGAGCAGTTTGTGCATTGTTGGCCCTCAACATATATGGGGTTATACTGTTTGCAGATGAGCCCAAGTTTATCAGCAAAAATGCCATTCATCTTTTCCTTCTGAGGAACCCAGTACCCACCTTGCTGGGAGATTTCTATTACTCCATTCATCAGAGGAATGAGAAGCAGAGAGGAAAGTTGGTAAGATGCTGTGCTCCTCTGTTTCACACTTGGCTGCTCAGACACCTACCTAAGACAGATGCCTTCCTGAATCCCCACTAACAGAAGAATTGGGCTAAGAGACTTATTGCTTTGACTTCAGATGACATCAGATGGTGCACCCAGAGCACCAAGGGCAAGGACATAATCACTAGCTGTGGGCAGTACCCAAATGTACCTCTAATAGGAGTGAAGGGTTGCATCAACTACAATCCTTTGCTGTTTAAGAGACAACTGGGCTATGCTTTGGTCCACCCTCCTAGAATGCAAGACTTAGCTGAGACTCTGTATTGTGAGATAAAACCTAATCTAGCTGTTGTCAGACAAGCATCTTGGGCTTGGGACAACATCCAGACCAAAGGGATGGCTATTCTTGGGAGGTGCAATAATGTTGCTTCAACTCAGTACTATGAGTGGTCTCATACTAGAGCTCAGATTTCTGGAATGCCCTTCACCATTGAAGACATACCAGGACCATCTACAGTACAGCCAGCAGCCACTGTCAGCCTGGAAGAGTTTGAGAAACTGAAGGAAAGGAATAAGAATCTGTCTCAAGCTCTGAAGAAGACCCTCTGGGAGAGGAGTGATGGTCGTCTTGACATTGAGAGGTTAGAGAAGCTTAAGGTGGAACATCTGGCCAAGATTGAGAAAACGGAGGACTACATCAAGAAAGCAAGAGTTGGGGAGCAAATATTGAAGAATGCCTGTAAAGAGGCCAAGCTTCAGAAAGCTAGGACTGATCTCTATCTGCAAGAAAGTCAGGCTAGGTGGGTCAGGATCATTGAAGCACGTACTCAAGAAGATAAGAGAACTCAAGCCAGGATTGAGCAGTTAGAGGCCAATGAAAAGAAACAACAGGAAGCTTTGCTGGCAGCCCAAAAGGAGTTTTTAGAGTTGAAGCTTACGGCTGGATTGAAGAGATCAAAAGATCGAGACAGGCACAAGAAACTGACCACTGCCATTGCCACCAGAAACCTTCTCATCGGGACTATTACAGAGCATCCAGCTGGTCCTGTGACTGAGGCACTTTTGAAGGAGGTTAAGGAGGATGAGTTTGGACTAGATGTTTGACTCTTTGATTGTTGTTATTTCCATTTGATGTACTTTTCTTTTGTGTTGTATTTTGACCCTTCAAGGGCATATGTTGTAAAAACAGACTATGTATTATTCATCTTTTGTAATATATTTGTTAGTTTGTTTTATTGGGTTTCTTTTCTCAAGCAACATCAAAGCATCTTCCTCGAGGTCTGGAAAGGTCAAAACCAAGAGCCAAGCCGGATACCTTGGAAAATAAATAAGCATATTGCATTGCATACTAACTTTTGTTTTGTTTTGTAGGTTTTTGTTATTATTTTGTTTGTTTCTAACTCTGTTGTGTCTCAGGAAATATTGCTCGCAGAAGAGTGTTCCCTGTCAACCGTGCACACCGGTATCCTACTCGCAACAACCTTCCGGGTATTATAATGGAGCAAGTACAGCAAGACCTGACCGAGGTCAGAACCCAGATGGCTAATGAAAGGGTGGAGATGAGAAACCAAATGGCCCAATTCATGATTGTGATGACTGGCTTGGCCCAGAGTCAGGAAAGGCTGAGGGCATTGGTAGAAAGACAAACCCCCGAGGAACCTCATCCTGGGACTGGAGGAACAAGTAACAATGAGAGGGGACAACCTCATGTTAATCCACTTGTATTTGGACCCCATCTAGATCCGGAAGTCAATGTCCCGGGCAATGTGCAAGGAAATACTACTGGGGGGAGGATCTTACAAGAAGACCCCCAAGAGGAGCAATTCACTGTCATGGGAGCTGGGGATGAAGTCTATGATAGGAGGTTTGATGAAATTGCTGAGAAATTGAGATCTTTGGAGTCTCAAAACTCCTTGGGTTTTGATGTAATGGATATGGGGTTAGTAGATGGAGTAAGAATTCCCCACAAGTTCAAACCTTCGTGCTTCGAGAAATACAATGGAACCTCATGTCCACGAACTCACTTGTAGTCTTTTCTGGGAAGACTTAAAGCATATACCATGGATGAAAAACTGTGGATGTTTTATTTTGAAGACAGTTTGACTGGGGCTTCAAGGGAGTGGTATTCACACTTGACCAGAGCTACCATCAGATGCTGGAAGGACTTAGCTGAAGCCTTCATCAGGCAGTACCAATACAATCTGGACATGGCTCCTAACAGGACCCTCCTAATGGGAATGTCTCAATCCTCCAGGGAAAGCTTCAGGGAATATGCCCAAAGGTGGAGACAGCTTGCTACTGCTGTCCAGCCACCCATGTCGGAAAGAGAAATGGCTGACATGTTCATGAATACTTTGCAAGGAACATACATTGATAGATTGGCTGCCTTTTCTTCTACCAGCTTCACAGACGTAGTTATAGCCGGTGAAAGAATTAAGAGTCTGCTAAAAATGGGCAAAATTTCTGATAATGGTGCAAGTTCGTCCAGTAATCCCAGGAAGCCTTTTGTGGGACATCGAAGGACCAGTGAGACAAATGCCATTCATGCCAGCAGGGGCAGACCTCAGTATGTTCACAGATCAGTGGCAGCTGTCACTATTCCAGCTCCGATTCCTCAGCAATCAGCATATCAACAACCACAACAACCACATTATCAACAGCAAGTTCAGTTTCTGCCACAGAGAACATACAACAACAATAGCAATCAACAACAACGACCCTTTCAGCAAAGACCATCACAGGCAAACAGGGTGATTGACCCTATCCTTATGCCTTATGCTGCTTTATTGCCACAACTCCTGAAGCTTAACTTGGTTGAGTTAAGGACATTGGCACCTCCAGATCCCTCCAATCTCCCGAAGAATTATGATGTCAACGCCAGGTGTGCTTTCCATTCTAATGCACCAGGCCACAATACTGAGAAATGCAGGGCTTTGCAAATGAAAGTTCAAGATCTGGTGGATTCTAAAGCCCTCAACTTCGCACCTCCTCCAAATCTCAACAGAAATCCTATGCCTAATCATGGTGGGCCGAGGATTAATGCCATTGAGGAAGACAAACCATCTACTCTGATCACCAGTGTTGCACAAATTCGAACACCTCTGGTCGAAATTAAAGCTCAGCTTCTAGAGTGCCAGGTGTTTCCCGGGTGTGAACTCGGTTGTGGGTATTGCAACATTGCGGTCAATGGGTGTGATAATTTGAGAAGTGGCATAGATGGTATTATCAAAGATGGTATCCTTCAGATCTCAACAACGGCACCTACAAATCCAGCAATTCATTTGACAACAATTCCTGATTCTTCTACAACAGCAGCAACAATCATTCCTACTGATTCATCAATATCATCAGCAACGGCTCCGTCCATCACTTCAACAAATCAGATTTCAACAACCATTTCTTCTACAACATCAGCATCCCTATTATCAGCAGAATCTTCTACAACGCCAGCTGAGATTAATGAAGATGTCTCAGCAGTCACCATCTACTATGATCCACCAAGTGTTCCTCCAAACAACAACTTTCAACAACAAGCAGTGGCACCTCCTGCCAGATCACCAGTTACAATTTACTACGATCCGCACACCATTACAGTACCCTCCTCTGCAGTAGTCAGCCCAGTTACCATCACGGTGCCTGGACCAGTCCCCTATGAAAGCAGTAATGCCATACCTTGGCATTATGGCTCTGATCTTTACTGCAACGGGGAGAAAATCACTTTGGATTCTTCAACTTTTTCTCCACAGATTGATAATGTTGGGGGAGGCGGAGGCTTTACCAGAAGCGGACGCCTTTTTGCCTCACAAGTACAAAGACCTGATGCTGAAGCAGAAGCTGCTGCAAAAGCAAAAGGAAAGAGTGTGGTATTTGAAGAGCCGGCTGCCAAAGAAACTCAGAAGACATCTTTTGAACAAGATGTAGACGAGTTTATGAGAATCATAAAGAGAAGTGATTACAAGGTGGTGGATCAGCTTCACCAAACTCCCTCAAAAATCTTCATATTATCCATGTTGATGTGTTCTGAAGCTCACAGGAATGCATTGTTGAAAGTCCTGCACGCAGCATACGTGCCAGAAGAGATCACTGTTAATCAGCTAGAAACTGTGGTGGCAAATGTCAATACCAGTCATGGGCTGGGTTTTACCAATGCTGACTTAACGACTGAGGGACGTAACCACAACAAGGCTTTACATATCACCTTGGAATGCAAGGGTGCTGTTCTATCTCATGTACTGGTGGACACTGGGTCCTCGCTCAATGTCCTACCAAAGAAAGCCTTGGTGAAGCTGGAGTATGATGGCTTGGCATTGCGTCCAAGTAATTTGGTGGTGAGAGCATTCGATGGATCTAAAAGATCAGTGCTTGGAGAGATTGATCTGCCTGTGATGATTGGCCCGCAGACTTTTAAGATTACATTCTATGTGATGGACATTCAGCCGGCCTACAACTGTTTGTTGGGTAGACCCTGGATTCATGCCGCTGGCGCTGTTACGTCTACCCTTCACCAGAAGCTGAAATTCGAGTGGGAAGGCCAGATCATCACCATCTGTGGGGAAGAAGACATCTTTGTTAGTCATCTGGCTACGTATAAATACATTGAGATGGATGGAGAGATCCATGAAACTATGAGCCAGGGATTTGAGGCCCTGAACATTAATGAAGCATCTGTTGTACTGGAAACTTCCATAACGTCATACCAGCAAGCCCGAAAGGTTGTTGAAGAGGGTACTGCCCTAGGCTGGGGCAAACTGCTGCCCGTGGAAAAGAAAGAAGACAGATTTGGGTTGGGTTACAGACCAACTCAACAAGATCAATCAGAGGCTTCCAAAAAGCCCAGTTTTGTCAGTGGGGGAATGCTCACCCCGGATGCTGTGAACAACTTGGAAGACGAGGAGGAAAGCGACCGCAACCTGGAGAGTTGGATACGTCCAAGGATCCCGGGGAGCCAAGTCCTTAACTGGTCTTCCCAGGAAATTATAAGGGTTACTCCTGCAGAGTAATTATTATTTCCTGTATTTTTAAGCATGCATCAAGTTTTGCATCTTGCCCAAGATGTCAAGACTCATTTTGTAATCGGGCCATCTTGTAATTTTGTGCAAACAGATCAATCAATGAATATCAGACATCTTTTGCAAATGAGTCTTTTCCTTTTCCGCTCACTGTTTTTCATTTTTCTTTTTGTACAAAAATAAAATGGCAATGTTTTTCAAAATGATAACTTCATTTCACTTTTTCTAAACAAGATTAAAATTGATCACTAAAATAAACCAATCTAAACCCTTGCAGAGAGTGCCTTTCAGACTGCACCGACAACAACACTGCTATGACTTTGTATGACTTTGACAATCCAATCAATCAAGATGATGAAGGGGTTGAAGAAGATTATGAGCTACCTGAAGAGCTAGCCAGGTTGTTAAGGCAAGAGGAGAAGGTTAGCACCCCTCATCAGGAGGAGGTCGAAACAGTTAATCTTGGTACGGAAGAAGACGTGAAAGAAGTTAAGATCGGGGCCTGACTACAAGACTCAGTGAAAGAGCAACTGATTGATATGCTTCGAGAGTATGTAGATTTCTTTGCTTGGTCTTATCAGGATATGCCAGGGTTGGACACCGATATTGTCATGCACAAGCTGCCTTTGAAAGAAGACTGCCCACCAGTAAAACAGAAGTTGCGCCGTACTCGCCCAGATATGGCAATGAAGATTAAAGAAGAGGTACAAAAGCAGTGGGACGCCGGTTTCCTTGCTGTGACTAGTTACCCGCCGTGGGTTGCTAACATTGTACCTGTGCCTAAGAAAGACGGCAAGGTAAGAATGTGTGTGGATTGCCGGGATCTGAACAGAGCCAGCCCGAAAGATGACTTCCCTTTACCTCACATTGATGTATTGGTGGATAATACGGCTCAGTTCTCGGTGTTCTCCTTCATGGACGGATTTTCGGGATACAATCAGATCAAGATGTCACCTGAAGACATGGAGAAGACAACTTTCATCACACCTTGGGGCACATTCTGTTATAAGGTGATGCCATTCGGACTGAAGAATGCTGGTGCCACTTATCAACGAGCTATGGTAACACTATTCCATGACATGATCCATAAAGAAATTGAATGTTATGTGGATGACATGATTGCCAAGTCCCTCACAGAAGAAGACCACCTGGTAAATCTGTTGAAGTTATTCAAGCGTCTGAGGAAGTACCAATTGAAGTTAAACCCCAACAAGTGCATATTCGGGGTGCGATCTGGTAAGCTGCTGGGATTTATCGTAAGTGAAAAAGGGATTGAAGTTGACCCTAATAAAGTCAAAGCCATTCAAGAAATGCCTGCACCGAAGACTGAAAAAGAAGTTCGGGGGTTTCTAGGTAGGTTGAACTACATTTCAAGGTTCATATCTCACCTTACAACAACCTGTGAGCCTTTGTTCAAGCTGTTAAGAAAAGAACAAACGGTCAGGTGGAATGAAGACTGACTGAAGGCTTTTGACAAAATTAAGGAATACTTGCAAGAGCCTCCAATCCTTATGCCTCCAGTTGAAGGAAGACCTCTAATAATGTACTTGACAGTATTAGAAGAGTCAATGGGGTGTGTGCTGGGCCAACATGACGAGTCTGGTCGAAAAGAGTATGCAATATACTACCTAAGCAAAAAGTTTACCGACTGTGAACAACGTTATTCACTGCTCGAGAAAACTTGTTGTGCTTTAGCGTGGGCTTCTCGCCGACTAAGGCAGTATATGTTGACCCACACTACTTTATTGATCTCAAAGATGGACCCAGTTAAGTACATATTTGAGAAGCCAGCACTTACCGGACGGGTTGCAAGATGGCAAATGATCCTCACAGAATACGACATTCAGTACACATCTCAGAAGGCCATCAGAGGCAGTGTATTGTCTGATTATCTTGCTGAGCAACCCATTGATGATTACCAGCCTATGAGATTTGACTTCCCTGATGAAGACATCATGTTCATAAAAGCAAAAGATCATGAAGAGCCTGTTCATACTGAAGGGCCTGGCCCAGAAGAAGAATGGACTATGATGTTTGATGGGGCTGTTAACATGAATGGTCGTGGTGTTGGTGCAGTACTCATTACACCTAAGGGAGTTCACATGCCTTTCTCGACAAAACTCACTTTCAACTGCACTAACAACGAAGCTGAATACGAAGCTTGTATTATGGGTCTTGAGGAAGCCATTGACCTCAGGATCAAGACTTTGACTGTGTTCGGAGATTCAGCTCTGGTAATTAATCAAACCAATGGCAAATGGTACACACACCAGGATCATCTGATACCTTATCGGGATTATACAAGAAGGTTATTGACTTTCTTCACAACGGTCAAGCTTAAGTATATCCCTCAAGACGAGAATCAGTTTGCAGATGCTCTGGCTACCATTTCATCCATGATCAGAGTTCAAGCTGCCAACTTTGTACCTCGGATCTCAGTGTCCAGACTTGACAGACCAGCATATGTGTTCTCAGCAGATGTTGTTAAAGATGATAAGCCTTGGTTCCATGACATTAAGTGCTTCTTGGAGGATCAAACATACCCACCTGGGGCATCTTCCAATGACAAGAAGACGTTAAGAAGGCTAGATGGTAGTTTCTTCCTGAATGCTGACGGTTCCCTGTACAAGAGAAACTTTGATATGGTACTCCTCAGATGTGTTGATAAGGCAGAAGCAGACTTGTTAATGCACGAGGTGCACGAAGGATCTTTTGGTACCCATGCAGGAGGGCATGCAATGGCTAAAAAGTTGCTAAGATCAGGTTATTACTGGATCACAATGGATGCAGACTGTTGTGCCTATGCCAGAAAATGCCATAAATGCCAGATTTATGCGGACAAAGTGCATGTGCCTCCCAATCCCCTGAATGTGATGTCTTCACCCTGGCCCTTCGCCATGTGGGGCATTGATATGATTGGCAAGATTGAACCGACCGCTTCGAATTGCCACAGATTCATCCTGGTTGCCATTGACTATTTCACCAAGCGGGTTGAAGCAGCTTCTTATGCAAATGTTACAAGGCAAGTGGTAACCCGATTTCTGAAGAGAGATATCATCTGTCGGTATGGAGTACCAGAGAGAATCATTATTGATAATGGTTCCAACTTGAACAACAAAATGATGGCAGAGCTATGCCGAGACTTCAAGATCCAACACCACAATTCTTCTCCTTACAGGCCAAAGATGAATGGCGTTGTTGAGGCAGCTAACAAGAATATCAAGAAGATTGTGCAGAAGATGGTAGTTACCTATAAAGACTGGCATGAAATGCTACCATTTGCCTTGCATGGGTACCGTACGTCAATCAGAATGTCCACTGGGGCAACACCGTATCAGCTTGTGTATGGTATGGAAGCAGTCCTACCTGTTGAAGTTGAATTACCCTCCCTGCGGGTACTGATGGATGTTAAGCTAAATGAAGTAGAATGGGTCCGATCCCGATACGAACAACTAAATCTGATTGAAGAGAAGAGATTGGCTGCAATTTGTCATGGACAGCTGTATCAGAAAAGAATGAAGAAAGCCTTCAATCAGAAAGTCAGGCTCCGAGAGTACCAAGTAGGAGATCTTGTGCTGAAAAGACTCCTCCCTCCTCATACAGACCACAGGGGCAAGTGGACTCCGAACTATGAGGGGCCATTCGTAGTAAAGAAAGTTTTCTCTGGTGGAGCACTGATGCTCAGTACTATGGATGGTGAAGATTTCCAGTCCCCTGTGAATTCAGATGCAGTTAAAAAATACTTCGCATAAAACGACCTGCTGGACATAAAAACAGAATGTAAGTCCAGACAAAAATAGGGCATCCCGGCGAGTCAAAAACAGAATAAAAGACTCGGGAAAAAATAAGGGAAAATAAACAAAAAAATGTACACCCGTTGAGTTGAAAAGCCGCATTAGACAACTCAGGCAAAAATGGGTATCCCGGTGGATTGAAAACCTGAAAGGGCGATCCACGCAAAATAAGGGAATAAGCGAACAACTGCATTCTGAATTCATCTGTATCACTTACAACAGGGTAAACTCTAAAAGGGTTAAGCTTCGTTCAGAATCAACCTTCTTCAGAAAGCAAGATGAGAAGAACGTCAAATGTCATACGAGTCATAGCAAAAGGGAAGCTCCTTGAAGCGTCATCAACATTGCCAGCATTTGCTCTTGTTTCTCAAATTTGTAACAATCTCCTCATTTCAGGGGATTTGTTCCTTTGACTGTATCTTGCCAATTCAGGGCACACAAATTAATAAAATCAGATTTTCAGTCATGTTTCGTCTCGTCCATTTTATTTTCGTTTGCAAAAATGTCTGGTGTTCCTTAAAGATATTGATTGCATAAATACAGATGCTTCCCTTCTAAAAAAACACGTGCTTTCAGGAAATATACTTACTCCCGGGAGTGTCTAAACTTCTGTGATGGAATCCAGTAAGGGATACCACGGGGTACTTGTGCGTTTCTTTGTTTTTACAGGATTGTAGGTATCTAAAGCACAACATGGGGCATGAAAGTTTCTCCCCAGCAAGCTGTCAAATCATTATCTACTCGTTCTATTTTCCGATTAGCACCGGAAGTCCTTTCTCCCCGGCTAAGTTGCCAGTCATCATTCCTCCTCAGCCAAGTGCAAAGACAGGAAACCATCTCCCCACAGAGTTTCAACCTCTATTCAGAAGAGCAATGCATGAAGAACTCACAACAGAGTGACGAAAGCTTCTACAAACCCCAGCTGGGTCTCTCATTACCAAGATAGGTCTATCAGTGACCTACTCCCCCATGCAGAGTCATATATGTCAGATCTATCAATAATCTCATCCCCAGCTGGGATATCCACTTCAAGCAGACCAGCCAGAGATCTTCACAACAACGGGATCCGAATCCCGGATCGTTATCTTTGCATAATCATAGCATTCGCATCATATTTTCCCCACAGAGCGTAGCATTCTGTCTAATACGGAGCATTACGGCAAAAATCAAACATATTGCATAAGCATAAGCCATGTTCTGAATCAAACACTTGTAAATACCGACCATTCATCAACAATATACAAAAATACCTCTCAAATTCATCACCAGAGAGTCAAAGCGTCTTCCTTAAAGATACAGATACATGCTCCCTTCGGCACTCGTCCGTGTCATCATTCCCCAGTAAATTGCCCGAAGCAAACATATGCATATACAGTATAGATACTTCTTGACACCCGTCCGTGTCATATCCCCAGTAGAAAGCCAAAGCCTCCCCTTTGCACTCACAGATACATATATACACAATTCCTTGACACCCGTCCGTGTCACCTTCCCCAGCATAGTTACCCAAACACTTTGGAAACCACACACTTGTTTATAATACACTTTTTCCGACACTCGTCCGTGTTACTCATCATCTTTTTACTCATACAGATACTCGTCCGTATTTTGTATATATCACTTAAATCCCCTCAGATCCGACACTCGTCCGTGTTCTTTGTTAACCAGTTGGTACTCATCTGTATCATCATCTCTGAACATGCGACAAGCGTTTGTTTCTACCTGATACCTGTCCGTATCATAGCCTTAAGGATGCTCGTCCACATCTTTAATCTATACACAGTGCCAAACACTTATACCTTTCATTTCTTGGATGTAAACGCTCGTCCGTGTTTACTATTCCCCAGAGAAGTCCCCAGCAAAACTTCTTTTCTATCCGACATTCGTCCTATGTCACGATATTTTCGGCAGCCGTACCCTGCCAGGTGATCGTCCTTCACCTTTTTGATGATCGTCCTTCATCACCCCCAGTGGAGTCTATATTCATCAGAACCCCTTCCTATCCGACATTCGTCCTATGTCGTGATATTTTCAGCAGCCGTCCCCTTCTAAGTGATCGTCCTTCACCTCTTGATGATCGTCCTTCATCATTTTATCTGATTGGCCGTCCCCATCGTTGATCTTGTTATATGACATTCGTCCTATGTCATGATAAACCCTGAGAGCAGCCGTACCCTGCTAGGTGATCGTCCTTCACCTCTTGATGATCGTCCTTCATCATGCTCATCCGATGGCCGTCCCCATCATCGACCTTTTTTATCCGACATTCGTCCTATGTCGTGATACTTTCGGCAGCCGTACCCTGCCAGGTGATCGTCCTTCACCTTAGATGACCGTCCCTCATCTTATCCCCAACAGAGCAGCCGTCCCCTGCTAGGTGATCGTCCTTCACCTTTGATGATCGTACCTCATCATTTATTTTATTTACCTATAATCCCCAGAGAGTCTTATAGCTTTACTTGATGGTCGTCCCCATCATAATCCCTTATATCCCCAGCATGTCAGTCGTCCCCATCATTGCTTCATCCCCAGCAGTCGTCCTCTGCCCGACGGTCGTCCTCCGTCGCCCGCACTTTATAAATATACTTTATTCTCTTTTACAATCTATATCCCTTTTCTTCTTCATTCTATGAGTGCAAATTTTGGACTGTCTTTGGTATTCAACCACAAGTTATCTTGTTTGCCTGCTAAGCCGTCGCTTACATCCTGCACAGCTAACTCATGTTTGAATAGGGGCAGTTGTAAACACCCCAAATTTGCCCTCACCCATTCACACCATGGATTGTGATCTTTTCATATGCATAAGTTCAATCATAGCATCTCATATCACATTTTTAATTCACTGCATTGGTTCAAAGTCATCTGCATCTAGGGTTTGTGATCTGAGCCATCCTTGAGCCATTTTAGCCACTTCAAAGGTCTTCAATCACTTCAAAGGGGTCCATGTATGTTCAAACATCACATTATATCCTCGCCAAGTCAAGAAAGTCAAAGAATCACAAGAACTGAGAAAGGCATGGAAGCAGAGCCAGGCTTAACTGCACAGATGACCTAGAATTAGGGTTTTGGTTTCAAAGGCCATAACTCCAAATTTTTTGGTCATTCTTGTTTCTATTGGTCTCTATATGTTATAAGGATCATGCATATAAATTTTCATGAAGAAATTCCATGGGGAAGGCATCTGATCAAGGGATGACTTCTTGAGCAAGTCAGTGCAAAATCAGGGCATCTGAGGCACCCAATGACCCAACCAAAGGGTATTCTCCATCATTTTGAATATGTATGATCTTTATTTGATCATGGAAGATGTTAAAAGTTCACAAATTGAAGAATTTCAAGCCATTTGCAAAATTGTCTTTTTTGGGAAAGTGACTTGTAATGTAAACTTGCCATTTTGGGAAAGTTTTTCAACCTCCTCAAATTGATTCAAAAATGCTTCAAATGAGAAAACTTTGGTCATGAAAGTTGTAGAATGGATCATTCCCTTTTCAAAAAGTACAAGAACTCATTCTAATTCATTATGGATCAAAAGTTATGGCTTGCCAAAGTTGGACAAAATCACATAATTTCAAGTTTTACACCAAAGAGGCAAAGTTGCAAAACCTCTTGCCAAGGCAAAATGTGACTTCAAAGTGACTTCTAACCTTTGCACAAACATGAACCATGACCTAAAAATCAGATTGCACAAAAGAACCTCCCATTTTCATGACTTATGCTTCAAGTAATCACAAAAGGGCCAAAAGATCACAAAGTTGCAAAACCTCACACAAACCCTAATCCACTTGCTGCATTGCCTCTAATCCATTTCCATGGTTCACCTTGATTCAAGCTGCAGCCAAGCCATGCCTTGTACCTTGACAGAATTGACCCATACCTCTCTTACACAAAAGTTGACTTTATGCATTTTGCTCCATACCAATCACACTGCTCCACAACAACTCTCTGACCTATCAAGGATTGATATGTGTACCAAAAGCAATCCAACACATAACACAACACAGCCTGAAACATCCCACAAGGCAGCATTCTCAAAACTCGCCTCTTATGCATTTTCATTCGAATCTCCTCACACAAGCTTCAAACATCAAAATAAACTTCACAGAAACACTCACCATGATCCACTGACCAGTTACCAACCATTACTTTGCCCTGAAACCCTACATATCAAAAACACGATTCTCATCCCTCACTGAACAGAACTTCATCAAGCTCACAAACTAGTCACAATAAACCCCATACAAGCTTTGCAAACTCCTCAGGAGGTTCATTGGAGTCATTTTGAAGCAAGGAAGCAGTCAAAAAGCTCCTGGATTGAAAGCTCCATCTCAGGTAGCCATGTGAAAACATTTTTCCAGAACTCTTGTTTTAAGTTTCTAAATGATTAAGCTTGCTTCCCTGGTCACATTGAACTTTAAATTTTCGAAAATGGTTGAAGAAATGAGTGTGTATGGCTTGTCTGAAATTTCTGCCATTTTTGTACCTTGCTTCGAATCTTGTTAATGGTTAGGAATAAATTGTTTTTGAGGTCAGGGATGAGTTTAGGGAGGTGAGAGGAAGTGATCTGGAGCTTTAGAGCTCCAGAAATGACCTAGGGAGTGAGTTTGAAATTTTCAGGGAGAGATGTCACTGGAGAAGACGACCGGAGCTCTTCTCCGGTGACCTGAATGTAATTAGGCTTAATCTGGGATTAGGGCAAAGTTTGAATCTGGACCATGGATCTAGTTGACTAGGTTTGACTCCCGCGTGTTTGAATGGCCTGGATCATTTCATTAAACCTTAATCCTAATTAATTAGATTAATTAATCAGATTTAATTTAATCCAGCCAGTTCAAATGAGGGCCGTCCAGATGCGCGCGGGTCAATTCCCTCCTTTTCTCTTTGAATCTCAGCCAGTGGATGTGCATACTTCTCATTAATTCATTTTTATTTTCATTTTATTTTATTTATCTTTTACGAATTTTTAAAAAATAGTAACATACATTAAAAAATTCTGAAATTTTTTATCAAATCTTTTATTAATTTTCAGAACCCAAAAATATTTTTATTTTTATTTTTTGCATTAAAAATCATTTTTAAATCATTTAAATGTTTATTTTTAATTAGTTAATGAAAGTTAATTAATTAAAAATACATTTAGGTATTTAAAAATCACAAAAAAAATTCACATTGCATTTCAAAACATTTAGAAATATTATCAAACCCTCAGACCAAATTTCTTTTTTGTTCTTGATGCATTTTGACAATTTTTGTTGGAATTAAATTCATTTTAAGGCAATATTTTGGTTCAAACTTAGAAAAATCCATTCTGCCTAACCCTTGAGAGTTTGATGATGGTTCTTCTTGCATTGCATTCTCCATAGCATTTAGTTTATAGGATAAAATTGGTTTGAATTGATCTTGCATTTTCAATTTGTTTGGTATTTTTCTTTGTGAGGCACCCCAAAACCCTAGTAATCTTGAGAAATTCATAGCTTTCACTAGGTTAAGAGTTAGGTCCCCTCCTTTGGGCAATGAACTTGAATAGGTTTAGGGTATCTTTGATTGCATTTTCAATTTTTTATCATGTCATTTGCTTCTGATTCTGAATTTTGCTTTGTGTGTTGATCATAAACCCTAATTTGTGCCTTCCTTTGCATCCATCTTTCATTTGTTTGCATCCAATGACTTGCCATGACATTTTGTGCATCCACATGATTCATAATACATCTTAGGACATATTAGAATAATGTTTGATCATTGCATCATTCCTTTGCCATGTCATATGTTCATTTCATTTCATAAACATTCATTGAATCCTTATGGTTCAAGGCATGCTTCATTTGCATTCTTATGCTTGCTTGATCATTCTCATCTCTTGTCTTGTGTTTGCATCTTCTCTTAGCATCATTAACATCATGTTTTTTCTTCTGGTTTTGGTTTGCACCATGGCATTTCATCCCATTCTCATTGCATTTCATTTTCTTTTGCTAACTTTTCAGGTGGTAAGTTGTTTGAGAAGTGAATTTGCCTTCACTTCTCACAATCTCTTTTCATCTCTTTCATACCTTCTTTGCTGCATTTTTGTATGTGTTTTAGAGTGAGCTTGCTCATTCATGTTCATCTCTTACTTTCTTCCTTCAAGCAACTTGTCTTCTTAAGTGAAGCAAGTTGTCTTGCTTCTCTCTGCTTCTTGCTCCTTTCATCTGCTTCCTTCCTGGTGGTTTATCTGAAGATCTTCTTGCAAACCTCATTAACCCTAGGAATAACCAAGCATGATAACAATTAGGGTTTGATTAGTCCCACACTTAGTTTTACCTTTGTGTCATCTTTGAGTCTTCTCTTCTCACCTCATAATCAAGGACTAAACCTTAAAGGTTTTAAGGCTTTGTGATTAAGCTTATGCCTGCATCCTTCTATTAGGATGGAGTGTATAACTTTAATCCTAAGTGTTAAACCCTTAATGTGTTTAATTCCTTTAATCAATCCATTTAATAATCACTGAGACATCAAGCTTGTAAATTGGGCCTTGCATTAGGGTTCTATTTCTTCCTTAATTGGTTAAGAAGGACTAACCCTAGTGTTAATGGACAAGTCCCCCTCAAGTTGTCTTACAAACCATAAAAATCACTTCTTCATCTTATCATTAACTAAAATCCATTCAATAAAGGCCTTGTTTTGTCATGAGGTTAATCCCTAATCATGGATTAAGTTGAGGAGTCTTTCTCAGCTTAAATGTTCTCATCTATCATCCTTCTATTAGGATGGTGTAATGGGTCCATTAAATCCTTGATCATGGCTTAAACTCATTACTTAACACTAAACAAAAACATCTAAATAATCACAAGTGGGTTAATGATCTTAATCCTACATCATGGTGATTAAGTGTGAGGTGTTTACTTCATACTTAAGGTATTCTCATTACCCCTAATCAGAGGGAGGATGTGATGAGCTTACTAACCTTTGGTTTAGGCTTAAGCTCATTAACTTATGACAAACACAAAAAGCAATAAAAGATTGAAAACACAAAAACAAACAATAATCATCTCCTCCGGGATTCTTTTCTCACCCCATTCATTCACAAACGAGAACTCGCTTCTTCCGTCTAATGCAAGACAGTTTGCACCTGAGCCAGACAGGTCATACACTTGAGCATAGACAAGCAAGCAGTTCACAAGTTAATTTATCTTTCAGTCTCTTTGAGTCGAACTACGGTGTTCTGACTTCCTCATTGCACGAGAGGATACGTAGGCATAACTTAACAGTTATCGAACAAAAGTCTCTGTATATTCCCCCTCTTTCCAGCATTATTCTTTAAGCCTCGTAGTCTTGAGCATTTTACTCCTGTTCTTACACTGACACTTCTCTTATATACTTCACAGTTATTCTACACTGACACTTGCATTCTTTCCAGCTTTGATACGCAAAATGCATTGACACTACCCCTTTAAACACAAATCTTTTAAGCGTGGATCCCGTCGAGTACGACGGACAATATGGGTGCTAATACCTTCCCAGGTTGTAACCAACCCCCTTTCTTAGTCTCTCTGGTTCGCAACCGTCTTATCCATCTTTTCTCAGGTCTATGCAGCATTACCTTTCCTCTGGGATAAAAATGCCTAGCTGGCGACTCTTCTCTTCTGAGTTCACCCTTGTGTGTTCTCTCTCCTTTCGCCGACCGTTCGCGTCTGTACCCCTCCTGACCTGGGTGTCATTTGGTGGGAGCGACAATTATGTCTAGAGTAAATAAATAGAATTGTTAATTTTAATTTTAATTTTAATTATTAAACTTTATTTAGTTTTAAATTAATATTTTATTGGGTTCCAAAATAAATATTTAGGCCCATTATACTAACCCTAATTGATTCTTATATATATATATATCACTTACGTTGCTTTGCAAAAGGAAGAAAAGGGACCGAAAAAAAAGAGATAAAAAAGAAATCGTAAGCAAACGGCTAATCTACCTGAAGCTATTTGTTTTTACCCGGTATCTTGTTTCTCACTGCACATTCATATGATGCTCACATGTTAGATGATATTATGTTCATATATTGTTTTCATAGAATAATCTAACCTATATATAATTTTTTCCTTTACTGTATTGTATTCCGTTAATATATTTTGTGCAACATGCACATGTTTTAATATATATATATATATATATATATATATATATATATATATATATATATATATATATATATATATATATATATATATATATATATAATATAATTAATTTGTTAAATAAATTTTTTATTTTATAATTTGATAATTTTGTTCGGATCGTGTCGATACGCTGTTTGTACATTGGTATGCATGATGCGTGACACTTATATTGATCCAATCCAGTTGCGATGACTGCAATTTTGCGTTAGCAACGCCGTTGTTCTTTCTTAATTCGTAATTATTTTTTATGTTATATATTTAGATTTGCACAGATAACTAACTACTCTGATTTTTTCATAAATCCTAAGTTTTCGCCACAAACTCAAAATTTCAAACCTATAACTTTAACCCTGATTTTTTTCCTAAAACCCTAAATTTTTTATGTAAACCTCTATTGTTTCTCTAAAACTGATTATATATTTTCTTTATGATTTTTTTCATTTAAACCTTAAAACTTTCTCATAAATTTTAACCGTGTTGTTTCCTCTAAACCATAAACATTTTCTCAAACCTTAACAAACCTTTATTATTTCTTATTTTCGCTCATGTTTATGTTATTCATGCACTGTAATTGTTTCGCCCTTGTAATATTTTAAGTTTTAACTTGTAATATTTTCAATTTTATTTTTCGTCATCTTTATTATGTAACTGCCCCAAAGCGTTGTAATAGTTAGGATTTTATTTTCTGCCATTTATTTTCTGCCATTTATTTTTCCGCCATTTATTTTCTGCCATTTTATTTTTCTGCCACTCAAATTCCTGCCATTGATCTTATATTAACTGCGTGGTTTAGTAATGTAGGGCGTGAAAACATACTAAATTAATTATTTAATATTTTTCTATAATCTTTATATTTTTTTTGTAAATAAATGCTAATTATTTTTATAAACTTATTTTACTACTTATTTATAACAATAAATCTTTATTTTGTAAATACTAACTCTTTTATTATTTTGTACATATTAAATTAATTTTTTTTCTAAAAAATTTCTCAATAACATTTTGTCAATAATATTTTATATATTAATAGTATTTTATTATAATAGTAATAATCATATAGTGTAAATAATTAAAAGTTTTCTCAATAATCTTTAATTGTTTTTCTCTAAACTTAATTCTTTTTTTTTCTTTTTAATTAAATGTTTAATTGTTATTTCTTTAATTTATCTTAACTTTATTATTATTATAATTACTTTATTATTATTATTATTGCTTTATTGTTATTATTGCTTTATATTTTTGCTTCATTATTATTATTATTATTGCTTATTTATTATTTTATTATATCTATTATTCTTGCTTTATAATTTATTTTTATCCTACTATTATGTATCTGCCAAAGCCTTGTAATAGCTTATAGATTTATTTTTCCGTCTTTATTTTCTTTGTAAATATTTAACTGTGTGGTTAGTAATTTAGGGAGTGCAAAACTAACTGTAAATAATTGAAATGAGAAAATTAAATACAAGACAAATATCTGAAAAATAACACTCACACACGTAAGTCGATCTTTGATCGCCATCTGTACTTCCTAGGATATTCCTCTTGGTTGCCTTAAAATAAAATGGTCAAGTCCCTCGAATATAGGGATGTCTTAAGCAAAGTCCCTTCAAATATAAATCATCATAGTCCCTACAGTTTAAAAGATCAAGTCCCTTCGAGGTTGCCTACGGAATAATGATCTTGTCCCTTCGAATAAATGATGATAGTCCCTACGAATTGCTTAAGACATCCCTCAAGTTGCTTTCTATGACCATACGATGACCCTACGCCTGTCCCTTAACACATCCAAGGTAATGACTACCTATTCCTTAATAATAGGGCTAGTCTTACCATTGAAAGAACATATAAGAACAGTAAAGACTTGACATAGGGTAGGTTCCTCTTAAGTACTTGCTCACTTTTCTTCAAAAAATACTTCATTACACTTCACATTTCAAACAAATTTTCAAAACAAAGTCTTTATATACATCCATAAAAGGATCATTATAAAGTACTTAGAAAATTTTTAATCACACACTACACTCAAAACAGTTTAAAGTGAGCTAAGTAACTAAGAGCCCATGGATAACCATGGATATAAAGGGTGCTAACACCTTCCCTTTATATAACCTACCCCCCGAACTCAAAATCTTTTTAAGGTCTTTCCTGTTCTTTTATGCCCTTTCCTTATGGATAAAATAAAAGTCGGTGGCGACTCTTGCTATCCGCAACATTTAACTAAAGTCAGTTCTCCCACCGTGTTACAGTATGCAAGACTCGATTACACATACATCAACATATATAAACATGAACATAACCATTCATGACACGATCCTCATGATCTTCACAATCATTAATCACACAGTCAATATAATTCATATCATTCAAACAAGAGTCATTATACATAATTGACACAATCTCATTTGATTCTTTTTAACAAAATCATTCATTTTAAAACAATCATATAAAACGTAACTACTACCAATGGGTCGTCAGGTCCTATAACTGTTCATAAGTACTATCCTGAATGCCTTAGACTAATGGTAAGAAAGTTGGCCAAAAGAACGAGACGAAACCATCTTAAATCATCCAAACTTTTCCAAAATCAGAGGCCTGACACGCCCCCCGTGTCCCCTGACACGGCCTGATACGCCATCCTGAAAATCTCATTTTCCCAAGTACAGAAGGGTGACACGACCACCCGTGTCGTGTGACACGACCCGTGTCACACCTATGAGGCCCAATCCTTCAAAACTCATCCAAGAATCCCCTTCCCGTACCCTGACACGACCACCTGTGTAGTGTGACACAGCCCGTGTCTGGAGACCTGTGTAAAAAACTCAGTTCAAAAAAATCTCTTTTCTTACATCAGTCCATACCAATTCGAAATCCATTACTTGTACCTTACCTTTATCACTCAAAATAGTCCAAATATTGTTCTTAAACTGATTTTATACCTCTAATTCCTTGTGAACTCCTCCATCTAACATTACTAATCAAATTAAGAAAATTCTAGGTTTTACTTCCAATTCTCCATTAACATCATCATCAACAACATCATTCCTAAACCCACTTTCATATGAATCCTATCAGACAATTCAAATCATCACTATTCCAAATACAACAATCAATCATACAATTCAACATCAATTTCACACAATTACAATCAATCATCATCATATCATAATTTCATCAAAATCAACAATATCATACAATCCCTAAGAGAGTAAGGAACTCCCAATTACCCTCCTATGTTAGATCACTAATATAAAACCCTTTCTCCCCCTTACCTCGAAATTGAAAAATTCTTCACAAACCCTTGATTTTGGAGCTCTATGATCCTTGATTTCCCTTCTCTTTTCCCTCTTCTCCAGAGCAATCTGTTATTTGTCAAAAACACGATATGAGGGAATAAGACTTGTTCCCCTCATTTCATAACATAACCAAATTAAAACCTTGCCCCTCAAACCTCTGACTTATTATTTTATTTATTAAATAACAATATTCTAATAATAATACCACCTTATTATCATATTATTATTTAAATAAAATAATTTCTCTAATTATTATTCCAAATACACCACCATACTCTCAATAAATTATTTTATAAAATAATTTATAAAATCAAGGCGTTACAACTCTCCCCCACTTATTTTATTTTCGTCCTCGAAAATGTACCTGAAGGAAATAACTCTGGATATGATTCTTGCATCTTGCTTTCCAGTTCCCAGGTAACGCTTCCACCAGCAGCTCCTCCCCAAGCTACTCTCACAAGAGGTATCTCCTTGCCTCGTAGTTGCTTCATCTTACGATCTTCAATTCTCAAAGTTAAGGTTTCCACCGTAAGGTTGTCACGAATTTGAACTTAATCCCCCTGGATAACATGTGACAGATCAGATACATACTTCTTGAGCTGCGACACATGAAACACTTCGTGCAAATTCGAAAGTTCTGGCGGTAACGCCACCCTGTAAGCAACTTTACCTACTCTCTGCATAATCTGATACGGTCTAATAAACTTAGGATCCAACTTCTTAGATTTTAAAGCACGACCAACACCGGTCATAGGATTGACTCTCAAGAATACATAGTCACCCTCACTGAACACTAAGTCCTTCCTTCTATTGTCATGGTAACTTTTCTGTCGACTCTGAGACGCCTTCATTTTCTCTTTGATTATCTGAATGGTCTCGGTAGTTCGTTGAATAATCTCAGGTCCAAGCATAACATTCTCACCCGTCTCATACCAACACAGAGGTGTCCTACACCTCCTACCATATAAAGCCTCAAACGGTGCCATCCCAATACTCGAATGGTAATTGTTATTATATGTAAACTTAATTAGTGGTAAATGAGTTCCCATGCACCACCTTTTTCTAACACACAAGTTCTCAACAAGTCTTCCAATGACTGAATAGTCCTCTCAGATTGTCCATCCGTCTGTGGGTGGTAAGCCGAACTCAACTTTAACTTAGAACCCAAAGCTTCTTGCAGACTCTTCCAAAATTCAGAAGTGAACCGCGAATCTCTATCCAATACTATACTAGACGGTACACCATGAAATTTTACAATAACCCAAATATAAATCTCTGCCAACTTAGTTAAAGGAAAATTGATGTTGATCGGAATAAAATGTGCAGACTTAGTCAACCGGTTTACAACTACCCAAATAACATCAAAACCTCTCGCCATATTTGATAAACCCGTCACGAAATCCATAGCAATACTATCCCATTTCCACTCTAGAATTTCTAATGGTTGCATCAGCCCCGAAGGCTTCTGATGTTCCACTTTAGATTTCTGACATACCAAACAAGCATAAACAAACTGCACAATATCTCTCTTCATATCGTGCCACCAAAACAACTTCTTTAAATAATGGTACATCTTCGTAGCCCCTGGGTGAATGCTCAAGCTACTTCGATGACTTTCTTCCAAAATTGCTTTCTTTAACTCAACATTATCAGGTACATAAGTTCTCCCTCGGAACCTCAAAATATCATTATTATCCAAACTAAAATCACCGCCTTAATCATTTCCTTCGGTAGGCATTAAGTCCACCAATTTCACATCTTGCCTTTGGCTTTCCTTAATCACATCAAGAAATTCATTATTTACTCGCAACATACCCAGCCGAACGCTTTCAGGTGTCACTTCACAAACCATACTCAAATCTCTAAATTGCTCGATCAATTCCATTTCTTTAAACATCATTGTCGACATGTGAATTGTTTTCCTGCTTAATGCATCTGCTACTACATTCGTTTTTCCTGGGTGGTAACTCAAATTAAAGTCATAATCTTTCAAAAATTATAACCACCTCCTCTGCCTCATATAAGTTCCTTCTGATCAAACAAGTATTGTAGGCTTTTATGGTCACTAAAGACCTCAAACCGCAAACCGTAAAGGTAATGCCCCCAAATTTTCAATACAAACACCAATGCAGCTAATTCTAGATCATGGGTAGTATAATTCCTCTCATGTACTCTCAATTTTCGTGAAGCATACGCCACTACTTTACCAACTTGCATTAACACACCTCCTAAACCTATCTTAGATGCATCACAATAAACCATAAAAGCTTCACTCGGATTCAGTAAAATTAATACCGATGTTGAAGTCAATTTCTTATTCAACTCCTCAAAACGTTTCTCACAAGCTGCATCCCAAATAAAGGCTTGACTCTTCCGGGTTAATTGAGTCAATGGAAACGCCAAATTAGAAAATTCTTTAATGAATCTTCGGTAATAACCAGCTAGACCAAGAAAACTTCTAATTTCCGTTACTGTCTTCAGAGGTTCCCACTCAAGCACAACACTGACCTTTGAAGGATCTACTGCTATACCTTCACCAGATATCACATGCCCCAAAAAGCTCACCGTCTTCAACCAAAATTCACATTTGGAGAACTTGACGAATAATTTGTTGTTTTTCAACACCTGCAATGGAATTCTCAAATGCCTCTCATGATCTTCTTCAGACTTTGAATATATTAATATATCGTCAATGAACACTACAACAAATTGGTCCAAGTAAGAGTGGAATATATAGTTCATATACTCCATAAATACGTCTGACGCGTTAGACACTCCGAAAGGCATCACTGCATATTCATAATGACTATATCGAGTTCTAAACACCGTCTTCTGAATATCTTCTTCCTTCACTCTAATTTGGTGATATCCCGACCTCAAATCAATTTTGCTAACTGTCTCGGAGTTCTCAATTCTATCTGTTTGGAGTTGGGCTTCCAGCTTCTGATAGTCTTCAAGCGAAATAATGGTCTTAGGCTCAACCACTGAAGGAGGAGCCTGAGAAAACGGTAACTGCACAACTTGAGCCTTCCTCTTCAGCCAAGATTCATATTTAGGAAAATTTTGATTGCTGCTTTTTCCTAAACAAGCCACACCTTTTCTCTTGATAATCTTCCAAGCACCGACAATTTTTCTCACCAACGGCAAATTATCATTCACTGGAAAAAAGAAAGTTTGAGCTAACTCCGATTCTTCCGGGATATCTCTCAAAGTGTACCATAACTGCCTCCTTAGCAGGATTAGGTTGTAGTTTATTCCCCCAATAACTCCTAAGAGTGACACATTTGGGCAAACCCCACAGCTAGTGATGAAGTCTATTCCTTTCAACCTCATGGTAAACCATTGACATCCTTAGCATATAATCTTTCCAGTCTTTGATCCTAAACCAACTTAAGATCATTAAAAGCTTCAGTACTAGGAAGGTGTCTCATAAACCACTTGTGAAACAAAGGAGCACATCAACACACCAAACCTCCTTACTTCTTTTCATTTTTATAGTACACTGAATAGTAGAGATCACCCAAGAGAGTTGGAATTGGGTTCTTCAAGATGAATAGATGAATAACATTCAAGTCCACAAATTTATCAAGATCTGCAAACATGATAATGCCACAGATGGAGAGAGCTATCATAGCACATACAGAGTCCCACTGATCTTTGGCAGCTAATTCTTCAGCCTTCTTCAATAATAACTCTAAGGAAAAACCAGATATCCCACCTTTGGTTGTACTCAAGTTAGAATTAACCACATAAGTGCTCAAATAAAGAGCCTTGGCAATGTCTTCAGGTGTTGGCTTGACCATCTCTGTGTTGAAAGGGATCTGGTCATGCAGAGGCATTCCCAGAACCAAAGCATACTCCTCTAACAAGGGACGCAACTAGAAGTCATGAAAGGTGAAGCACCTCAGCTGAGGGTCGTAATACTGTAGCAAAGTATGAATGAAGCTTCTGTCTAAAGCATCCAAATCCACTACCATATCCAAAGTATCCCCATAAGCCTTCCTGAAATATTCTATATGATTGGGCGTGATCAAAGATATCATCTTCTTCAGCATGTCAACCTTAGTGTCGAAGAACTTGTAATGAATATTCTTCTTACGGGAGTCCTCCATCTCTGAGCAGAATATACCAGAACCGGAGACAACAACAAATGAACCTGAGAATGAAAAATAAAATGATTAATGATATGATGCAATGCAAATGTAGGACATGTGATCAATATCTGGAAACTGTCTGGATACTGAACACGGAGCCAAGAACCAAGTGTCTGAAACCCCAAAGGTCCTCTGAATGATAACCACTAATAATAACTCAGAACCAAAGATCAAGAACTCTAGAACCATAACAATCGGATCAGAACATAAGTCCACACTGATAACAAAGGGTATGATGAGGTCAAAGGTTCCTACAAAACCTGTAAACCCCTCCCAATATCACAGGTGTGCTTCGAGTCAAACATCAAGGACTCTCAAAGTTGAATAGTAATAATACATTCACCATCTCCAAGAAATGGCTCATGACCAAATCAGGGAATCGGTTAAGCATTATATACTACTCAGGGAGGCCTCAGTGTGAGTCCGGGAAAAATAAGCATCCCCCAAAAGTCCCCTGCTTCAATCTCTAAAATCGAGAAATAATAGTACATTTATCCCTTGGGATACAGTACTATCGTCATACGACCAGATGTTTTGACTGAGTTCCTATGAGAGAACCAGGCCATCTTATGCGAGTTCCTAGTGGGCCCTCGGGTGCGAATGGATTTGCCACAGAGTATGGTCTGCTACTGTCACCACTAGAGAGGGTTGTTTCCACAAAGATCCTCAATGATCGGTCCCCAGATGCATATAACTATCAAGGTCCTACCCTGGAGTTAAGGAAATCCCCACATAGAATATTTCCAAGGTGGTCTCAGTCTGGGTGTGGAACACATTGCCACTCATCATGGTGAAATACTATGGAAGTACAATGTCTGGCCATGCTAAGTCCTAGGGTGCACTCGAGCCTTGGTATTGGGCTCATCTCACAGTAACCCCATCCCACCAAAAGAAAACAAGCATAGTCCAGACTGTCCAGTATAATATGATGCATGAAAATAAAATACTAAAAGCGATAAATAAACTGTAAATAAAAACAGTAAACTAAACACACAACAACATACATACAAACACCTAGTGAAACAGAAACAAACAAGCACTAGGAGTGACTCGCATAGGGAACTAAAGATTCTAGGTACGTCATCCCCAGCAGAGTCGCTAGCTGTTGCTCCCTGGATTTTCATCTTGGTACAAACGTGAAAGTTGCGCGGAGAAGGTAGAGTCGCTAGCCAGGCATTTTTATCCCGAAGGAAGGGTAATGCTGCACAAACCCGGAAAGAAAGGAAATGAAGGACAAAGGTCTTGCGAACCAAAGAAACTGGGTTCGGGAGTCGGTTACGACCTGGGAAGGTATTAGCACCCCATATCGTCCTCTATACCCTATGAGATCCACGCTTGTTAGAAATTGTTTCAAAGGGTAAAAGAATGAAGCTGCTGCAAAAGAAAAGGGGTTGGATCTGGAAAAGGAAAAAAGAAACGAAAATAAAGGGGGAAAATGTAGGGAAAATAAAAGAGTGCTCAAATGGGCCCTACCCCACTGCCTATGTACCTCAGTAGGAAATGAGGACCAGAGACGACGTAGTTCCCCTAACTAGGGAGGAAAATTTCTTGTGTTTTAAAGCTTGAACTGCTTATGTCAATGCTCAGGTGTTGCAGACACGTCTGGCCCAAGTGCGTTACCGTCTTGCAAAGAGACAAGTAGGAGCAAGTTCTTACGTTGAGAGTGAAAGTGATGAGAAAATAATTCCCAAAGGAAAGACGTTTATTCTTTGTTTAGTGTTTTTTAGGAGTTTTTGCTTTGAGGTTAGCACATGAGAGTGCACCTAAGTCTTGCTCAATGGGATGTGTAATTCTTACATCATCCCAAAATGGAATAGATAAGAGGAACACCTAGCTATGGAGGAAATCCCCAAATCTAGTCCCACAGATTAAGGCTTAGACACACTAGTCTGCTGAACTTTATTAAGTGTTTTTGTGGTTTTTGATTAAGAAGTGTTTTTTAGCTTTTGTTTGTGAAGTGATCTCATGCTGAGACCTATTCATCATGATAGATACCCTACACCTCACCTCAAAATGGAATGTGAGCAATTACCCCTTGGAAAATTCTCTTGGCACGTGAGAATACTTGTCATTTATTAAGTGACTTAAAGTTATTGTTTTGAAGATGAGAAGAGAGAGAGCACCAAAAGGATCTCAAAGGTAAAAGACTAATGAGGGACTAATAATCCTAAGTGTTATCATGCATGGAATTCCTAGGTTAGTGTGGTTTGAGTTCTATCCTAATGAAGAAGAAGGAAAGAAATGAAAGAAGAAGAAGAAGAAGAAGAAGAAAGGAGCAAAGGATTCAACTTACTTCTGAAGAGAAGATGAGTTGATCCTAAAGGGGGGTGAAGAAAAATTGAACAAAGATGGCCTAAGCACATCACAAAGACAAGTAAGAAAGCTTTAAAAGTAGTGAAAGAAGAAATTGAGATATGGAAACATCATCCATACCTCTCAAACTTACCAAAGCTTCTGAAAAGTTAGAAATATTCACAAAAAGGCAAATGAAGTTCAAACAAACACAAAACATGAAATAACAAAGATCTAAGCCCTAAAAATCACACAAGTAAGAACCTATAGTTCACAAAAGACCTCTAATGTCAGTCATGCAAACTTAAGAAAAAATAATTGGGAGAATTCCCACAAACATCAAACAAGTCGCCAAAGAAGAAGTGAGAAGGAAGGAAGTGAACAAGTAAGGCAAACAAGTGAGAATGCAACAAGCAATGCCAAAGCTAGAAGTTAAACATCCTAAACATGTGCCTAAACACATGATTCAAACATCATTTAAAGCATATAAGCATACATTCAAGCAATTAGAGGGGATAGGAGAAGAAGTGAAGTGAGGTGAACATGGTTCATGCATGTGAAGGAAGTGACTTGTCATGCAAGGTAAGCTCAAAACATGTAAAGATGAAGTCCACATATCATAACCAGAAGTCAAATAGAATTCCAATAAACCTCAAACAAGTCCTCATATAGTGGGACACAAGTTCCTTCCTAAACAAGTAAGCAAGACATGATCACAACATTCACAAACTGGACAAGCAAGAGTTCAAGCATCAAAGAAATACCAAACATGCTTCACAAATTATGAAAACAAGTCCAAATGGAACTCAACCAAGGTTAACCAACATGTAAAAACATCAAGCCAATAATCAGAACCAAAGGCACTCAAACAATTAGACAAAGCAAGCTAGGGTTTCATAAACTTAAGCTCAAAGAAACACCTCAAAACTCAACCAAACAAGACTTGAAAATTAGCACAAAAATGTCTAAGGTACCTTAACATGTTCTTAACAAAAAGAAAAAAGAATCAGGTTCATAGCATTCATGGATATCAAGTTAGAAAATTAACAAGCTTAGGTGTACATGATGGAAGAAAATTCAAAGGAAAATAATGAGAAAATTAATTTAGAATAATAAAAATAATAAAAATAAAAAATAAAATTTGGAAAAATGTTATAGACTGATAAAGATCTTTGATGATTTTTTTATAGATTTTTTTAAAAGCTTAATACTAATTTTAAAAAATAAAAATGGGACTAAAAGAAATAAAGAAAATAAAAGAAATTAAAAAAGGAGGGGGTGAAAACAACAGCCCAACAAGGTTCATATAAAGGAAGCAGGCCCAAAAGGGATAGGAAAAAGGAAGTAAGCCCAACGCATTCTAAAAACTCAGAGTCAACTATCCCAAAGTAAAACAATTGTACGCTCCACACTTAGTCTCACCAAGGTTATCACATCCAAAGGCCACACGCAAGTCAAACAAGAATACAAGTATGTGCATCTAACATTCCAGATCCAGTCTCACTATAGTCAACAAATCCAAAGGCTGGAAATAAAATTGGAAAACAAAATAAAAAAATAAAAAAATGAAAAAATGAAAATGAAAGCACGTGAGCCACCCCCTCTTAATTAATGCGTTGCCCAAGAAATAGCCACGGGATGAAACAAATCCAATGATCCTAATTTAAATTGAGGAAAAAACATATGAACATGAGATGGAACACAATCACCGACCGGAGAAGACTCTGGTCGTCTTCTCCGACCATACGTCGGTGGGAGTGCATAATTTTTTTTCCAGAAATTCAAAAATAACACACCAAAATGAAGCTTATGCAAGAGGGATCAAGAATCCATCAACCATTTTCACAAACACACCACGTACACATAGAATAAAAAAAAGAAATTGGAACATCAAAACTGCAAATCAAAATCTAAAGCATCTCAAGGATTCAACACACTTCATGGACTTCAGATCAAGAAAAATCAGACTAAAACAAGTAAAATCATGGCATATCTGAAGCAAACAAGAATGAAAATTCAAACCTGAAATGAAGCTCTCTTGAAGGCCTTCAGAAAATCATAGATCCTTGGTGTCGTACCTTGAAAAATACGATCCTCGCGAACGCGATCGCGGCTGGGCTGACATGAGAGTCGCCACCTAATTTTGTTTATTCCCAAAGAGGGAAATGGTAAATATAGATAAAACAACCAAAAAGGGATAAGACAAGGTCGTCGCAAACCATTGTCTGGGTTCGGAAGTCGGTTATGTAGGGGGAAGGTATTATCACCCCTTACATCCATCGTACTCGATGGGAACCATCTAAGTTGTCACGCGCGAAGAGATGTCTATGCTTATGAATTACTTGCTAAACTAAGTGGTTTATTGATCCTAGGGGTTCAACAAGGATTGAGATCCTCGTGCCTACGTATTCCCTTGTGAAATGGGAAAGTCAGAGCTTCGTAGTTCGGCCTACTTCGGGTGATTGATGTTCGTTTTATTACCTTTCTTCGATGAAAGGATTTAGGAGTCGAATTTCACTAAAGACTATGGGTAGTTTATTCTGCTCGATCCGGACCAACATCCAAAGATGAAATAATCGGAGTGAGTAACGACGACTCCTAGTCCTCCTTTCTACCGCTTAAGGCTCGTGTCGTACAATTCTCCTCATTTTATTAAAGTGTTTTATTTCCTAAGACCGCTTGATGTTGGATCAATGGTTTGGATCTAAAAGCAACATTTTGGTTTTTGAGGTTTGGGGTGAATGCAAATGGAGGTTTATTTGTGGATTTGTTAGTGAGGCACAATGCGCTTGGCTCACAAGATTGAGAAACTAAGCTAAAGGTTAGCTATGGAAAACAAGCGCGATGCGTTGATTCGTTAAGTTGGAAAAACGTTGAAAATGTGTGTGAAGTGCAAAGTAGTGCAGCTGGCGATCAATAATCGACTTATGTGTGTGTATGAAGTGAAGTGCGTATGGATATTTACTTGGCGTTGGACCAAAGATTTCATTTATCTTTGAAATGATCAGTCTTAGTGTGCGTTCGTTTTTTTACTTAGCAATTTATCGTCAAGAATGCAAAAGTAAGTCACACAAGTAAGCATATCATCAAATCACAAGCAAGAAGAATCGAGCATACACAAACATTCATCGCACACATAAAATCGATCAAATAATAAAGATTAATTAATCAAATTAAATAGACTATTTAATTAAATTAATCAAATGAATATTTTTTTTTAATTTTTAACATAAAAGATAATTTAAAAAAACTTGAATAAAAGATAAATAATTAGGAAAATATTTTTGGCTTTTTAGTTGTTTCAAAAATAAAACAAAAAAAAACAAAATAGAAATTAAAGAAAAAACATTATTGGACTGGGTCTGTACTAACAAAACATGGGGTGTTAAGAAAAACAAATCACCGAGTTCAAATAGAGAAAAAAATGGTCCAAGACCTAGTTGTTCATTGTTCATATGCTTCATCGGTCAAAACCACAAGATAACAATAATGCTGACAACACATCAAACCAATACATTGGGAGAGCAACCAACGCCGAGGGTAGTGAATCGTCTATGTATCCATTAAGTCAGCACATAGTTTTTCCAAAATAAATAAAAACTACTCTTCTATAACTATTAACAAAATAAAATAAAAAATAAGTGGATAAAGATGGAGTTTGAAATCGGTGCATCGGGTGAGGTGAAACAACAACCCTAATCCAATTTTAAAAGAGCCATTAAATCATGATAAAAGCAAAACATTCATAAAATAAAAATCCTTCAAGAACCAACAAAAACTGTACCCCTTCTCTTTCTCTCTTTGCTTTTCATTGTTTCCAAACTCTGCCTCTCTCTTTTCTCGAGTTTCTTGGCTTCATTGTTCATCAGGTGAGGGTCTCTCTTAAGCGTGGGTCCCATGCTCAGCTATCCTTCTTCTTCAAAAGGATGTTTCCTTCATCGCATATCATAGACCATTCACAATAAACTCCGTAAACCAACACATTCACACCACAATAATGGTTCAAGCACAAAATCAAAGATGTGAGTGATTACCGAAAGATGGAAGAGTCTCGTTTCTTCTGGTATGTGTTTTCTCGTTTCTTCTGGTATTTCCTTTTCCTTCCACATTTCTTGTTCTTCTGTGGATACTTGGTTTAATAAGACGGAGTTTAGCTCAAGATTGTTGAGTTTCGATGTGAAAGCTCAACAATCTAGGTTGGAAATCAGAGCTTTAGTAATTTTGGGTTTTGGGAGGAACTCTGTAGGTATTTTTTCGTTCACTGCAATGATTCTTTTTAGGATTTTTTCAGGTGGTGGTGGCGTTCTTTTTTGGTGTCCTTGCAAATGATTGAAGGTGGCTTTATATGGAGGTTGGAGTGAGAGTGGTACATGTGAGGAAAAAAAAATTCAGAGGAATATCCTCTAATTCGTGTGAGAGGAGCTTCCAATCCGTTAGAGTGGATTTCAGTGTGATTTGTGGGGACCCTCAATTTTGGTGAGTCACAACTTTGTTTGTCTGTAGTGTTTTTCTGATTGTGTGGAGTCCCCGATGAGTTTTGAATTTCTAACACTGGTTTTCACTGAGTCTTATTGTTGTGGACTGAATTCTTTTGCCATAGCAAATCTTCGACTTGCTTGTTTTTACTGCTGCAAAGTTTTTAATTAGCTTTCACTGAGTTTTTTTCACTACTATGCCCCTTATCACCTCTATTTTGCAGGCATAAATGGAAAGCATGGGGATGGATCCATGGCTAGTTATGTTTGGCCCTTTGGAGATGTCGTTTTTGTTTCAAAGCAACAGGGTACATTTTGACTTTTGTGATGAAGAAAAAACTAAGTTTCTGCGGTAATAACATGATGAATATTTAATTATTTTTCATTGCTTTTTACTGCTATGTGCCTTTGACTGCAGATGCCTGAAATGTCTTCAACTTCCGATGCTTTTCTGGTGAACCAAGGTGATGCTCTGCCCTGGAATTTGGTTAGCTGAAGATGCCTTGCTGAATTATACATCAATGGTAATGCATTAAACTCTCAATTTCACTTACGTTGAATGATAACTCCACTGCTTGTAATGGTTTTGCCTGTACTTGAAATAGCTGCTAATTCTCCCTTGGTTGCATTTCAGCTGAAGTTCATACTTTTGTGATGGTGGCCCTGAAGGATTATGATCTTTGGAAAAGACTTATTTGGTAAGTTCACTTATCTAATGTTCCTTGTATCAGAATGAATTTTGGCAATATTGTCTTCAAATAACACATAATCTCAGAATTGCCTTGAAAAAGAAACTCTTGCTTAAGACCTTTGAATCACAAATATGAACTAATGTGTTCCTGACTATTGTAGGTAAAGAGAATAAGACGGTTTTGGATTCACCATGAGCTTTTTTCATCATGGCATGAAGATGTTTGATGAGGTAGGAAGAGGAAACCACATCCTTTGAATTCTGTCTTATTGTAACCCTGTATTACCGATGGCTTTGACACTTAATTTCTCATGCTTCACTTCAAGACACTATGTACCAATTTCTTATTGACCATTACAGAATATGATCCATGTTTGGTAGGTGCGGACTTCGTCTTTGGTTGGATGTCGCATGAGGGAACGCATGAAGGCTGGCTGGATAGAAGTCTTGGCAGCATGGTGATCATAACAACTGGTACAACTGGTGATGGTTTAGCGTTAGGTACGTTTTGGTTTTGCTTATAACATTTGGAGTTTGTAAACATAATGTTATTTTGAATTAAATAACAGGAATGATGTGCCGACCGTGCTGGTACCGGAAAACCGTCCTTTTCAAACCTCACATTCTTTATATCTTCAAATTAATCTTGGAATATTGATCAAAACGTGGAACTCCGTGACTTGTAACCGCTTCTCTTGATTTGTGTAGGAACCTGTCATGAGGAGGCTGACTGAAGCAAACTTAATATTGTGCAAAGGTCGATTGAAATCCTATCATGAAGTAATTGTTTGAAGCATGTGAGGTGAGGGACTTGTGAATTTGGCATGATGAAGGTGATGATGTATTCTTTGACATAATGAGCACCTGAATAGAAGAGCCATGTTGTTATCTCGTAATTTAGTACACTGCTATCATTAACAATAACTTAATCATAACCTTTCTTCCTCTTGTTATTTTCTTAAATAGAAGCAGGCTTCAAGTCATCAAGTCATGGAATCTAATAAAGGATTTGGAAAAGAGTAATTTGGCTAGGCAGAATGGCAAAACAATTGACGCCAGGGACATGAAATTGTCGTAAAGTGTTGGCACCAAAACTGAGGTCTCTTAGGCATAAGCTCCATTTGTTAGTAGTAATAGGATCCTTGGCATAGCTTGAACACGTGGTTGCCTCCAGGTGCTGTTATGATGAAGTGGAGCCAAGTGATTCAAAATGTAGGACTTAGTGAACTTTGTCAAATGAGGCTTGAAATTATTAGGTTTCATGTGTAAATTCTGATTTGGAACTAATTGATATTAATTTTGTAATTTACTGACTTTGAAACTTGGAATTCATTTGTCCATTTTTCTTTAAATGATAGTAATTTGTTAAAACATTAACGACTTGAAAAGGTATTGAATGTGAGTCCTTGGCCACATGATATTATGTTTATCACGTGATCATCAACCTAATAATGGCGCCAACCACCCTTTTGTAATCTCAATTAAAATGAATCCAAGACCCTTTAATATGAATGCACACTCCCTAAACCACATCTTGAACTACATTTTACCAAGCTCAAACTTAAACTAAATGAGATATGGCCTTTACATTATACTTGAAACAAACGTTTGATAAATTATAACCCACAATCATCTTGATTAATTTGTGACAATGTTTTTGGAGATAAACTTGAAGTGCAAGAGGAATTTGTCTTGAAATTTGCCCATTGACATGTGATGAGGAGATAAACTTGAAGTGCAAGAGGAATTTGTCTTGAAATTTGCCCATTGACATGTGATGAACCAGAACTTGAATCTTCATGGGCAAGAAAACATCTCGAAATCAAAGAAATACTAATTGAGATATGAATCTTAGCATATTGCCCAAACCCTAGTAACCTCCCCACATAAACCTGCACTTAATCCACCAGTAAGACAAACACATATTTTTGAATTTTGCATAGTGGTTAAAAAAAAGTAAAATTATATGGGTAGGACAAATTTGGGGTATGACACTTGGTCCTTTCTAACTTATATTTTGGCAAAATAAAGGTTGTAGAGCTTGATGTTGATGCACAATAATGGAATCCGAAAGTGTTGTTGATCTTCAAATATCACTATGGGGAAAACCAGTCAATGAGAATTCCTTCTAGAGGAAGTATACTAGCCAAGTTCTGCAGAGGAGAAGCTCATAAGAGATCTTTTAGGATAACCTCTACTTAGGGAGCAATAAAAGCGAATATGTTGGGGGTCATCATTATCAACCATAAAGTTGAAGAATGACTTGCTGGGGGACCTGTAATCCACAAGCACATGCGGGGTATTAGCTCCTTTCGGAGGAATATTGTCGACTTTGAAAGAGACTATCCGGGATGTTAATCACTCGATCTTGGACCTTGTTATGCTATTTTTTGATATGACGTGAATGTTATGTATTTCATGATGCACAATGATTGGTATGAGAATGCAATTATTGAGAATTTTGATGCAAATGATTTTTATGCTGATGATTGATATGATTGTTTTTTATGACATTCTTGTTTTCGTGCAGGAATACTATGCATGTCATGCATGTGACAATGCAAGGGATCCGAACTCAAAATATTTTGGTAGTTGCCAATCATGGTTGGAATTTAAGGTTGTTTGATGTTTTCCAATTTAAATTGGACTATGAAGGTGCCACTCCACGGGTGGACTTTTGGGTTATGCCAAACACAATTGGACTTTTGAGGTTGCCAAATAAAGTTGGAATTTAAGGTTGCCACTCCACGGGTGGACTTTAAGGTTGTGCCAAACACGGTTGGGCTTTAAGGTTGCCACTCCATGGGTGGACTTTAAGGTTGAACTTCCAGACGAGAACCAGATTCAGAATATAGGTTACTAGACGAGAACTGGTTTGCTAGACGAGAACCAGACTTTAAATTGTAAGTTACCAGAAGAGAGGAGTTTGGAAGCAATCGAACCATGATATAAATCGAGATGGATTGCCCCATTACCGTGTCATGAAAGGAGTTTGGAAGCAATCGAACCATGATATAAATCGAGATGGCTTGCCCCATTACCGGGTCATGAAAGGAGTTTGGAAGCAATTGAACCATGATATAAATCGAGATGGCTTGCCCCATTACCGTGTCATGAAAGGACTTTGGAAGCAATCGAACCATGATATAAATCGAGATGGCTTGCCCCATTACTTTGTCATGACAAGATTCCTCCTTGATTAACTGACTCTTGGAGTGATGGGTTTTGATGTGCTATTCGAGGTAGCTTGCCACTGTATGAGCATTGAAGTGACTTAACTTATGCTGATTGAGTGCTGGAGAGACCTTCCTTTGGTCAAAAGAACCTCTGGGTGACCTGCCCCTGGTTAGTAGAGTCCTGTGACGAAAATCCACTAATCAACCGAATCTTGACTGATTTTCCTCAACCAACTGATAATTAGGATTTGAATGATTTCCTAGTCAACATAGGGCTACGAGGTGTTCTTGATTCAAATTAACACCAATGAGTGTTCAAGTTCCTTTCTGATTGCACCTTGGAATTTCAATGATGTCAAGTACTGACTTGTAGTTAAAACTTATTCACTTAAAAATGGTAATTTTAATGCTACATTCATGCAAGTTTTGAAAAATCATTTATTTGAATGATGTGAGTGTGTGACGAATGGATCAATTGTCCAAACGTAGTGTTGATTTAGCTAGTGATTTGTTATACAACAAGGAGAAGATTAGCAAATCTTTAGGACTCAGTTTACGCAACCTTGCTGGGATACGCTTTCAGAATAAACCCTGCCTCAATTAGGTCTTTTAAGGGTTGTAATGTGGTCTGGTTCACGGTTTATGAAAAAAAGGATATAGGCTCAAATGTTTTTGTACCTACCCTTCTTCGTGATGTTCTCCAGTCCTATGTTCACACACATTTGTCTCCTAAGAGAGTTTGAAGGTGTAATGGTTGCAAATGATGATTTGAGACTTTCTTGAAATGGTAGTCACCTTATTTGTCTTTCTTGGATGTTAGTGACCCTTTGGTTTTGGATAGGATGGTCACTGCAACTTATTATGTTTTTGCTGAGGATTTTGACGACCTCTTTCTACTATTTTTCTTTTGTGATCCCTAATTTTTGCATGGACAATTTTTTTTGAAGTTTTTAAACCATCGGGATTTGCCCTAACTTTTGCCTAAGTCTCCTTTTTGGATGTTCAACTTAGCGGGCTTTTTCTATTTTCTTATTTTTATCTTTTTTTTTTATTGAAGGATTTGTGACTACCAAGTCATTGGTCATAGAGGGATCCTCAGATAGGATATTTCACATTGTAATTTGGATGTGAAGTCAGATTAACTGAACATTACCCTGCCCCGGGTCAAGCGTAAGGGTTTTGAATTATCCGAAAGAAACTCCTACTTCTAGGCTCGAAGTGGTTGTCTAGGGATTAACTCCTTATCTCTCCAGTGTTTGGGGATCTGAAACAATGCATGTATATCATCAGCAAGGTTCTTTCCAAAAGCATACCATCAACAATTATGGGTATTTCGTTTTTTTCATCCTCCCTCAAATATTTGCTAAACAACAGTGATAAAAGGAAGTGAAATGAAGAAGTATATTTTTGTGATTTTCTTTTGCAATAAATAAATGAGTGAATACGAATGAATTTGTTCAAAAAATGCATGCTCATTACATTAATATTACCATTAAAAAACAATAAGGTTGAACTTCCAGACGAGAACCAGATTCAGAACATAGGTTACCAGATGAGAACTGGTTTGCTAGACGAGAACCAGACTTTAAATTGTAAGTTACCAGAAGAGAAATTGTTTTCCAGGAGAGAACTGGATCTTAAAGTGGATCTGCAAACGAGAACTGGACTTTTCCAACCACTCGCCAGACGAGAACTGGACTTTAAGAGGGTTTGCCAGACGAGAACTGGACTTTGGATGGTTTGCCATGAGAGAACTGGACTTTGGTGTCAAATCTTGGATTACCGGCTTCATGTTATGAGGTTATGCACAATGAATGATATGAAATGCTTGACTATATGCTCTAGCGAAGCGACATGACTTATGCATATGGATGATTTATGCAATGCTATGAAGGTTTCCAATACTACCCCTGTAAAGGATGATGGATGGAGGGCCTTTTGTCGAAAGGATTTTTTATGAAAGGTTATTTGGTAGGGTGATAACATGATTTCTCGACACTCGTCTTAAACTCAAAGGTGATTGACAAAGTTTGCTTGAGCCGCTAGAAAGTATGGAGACAACTTCCCCCTCTTTAGCGCATCTTGCCCCAGTCCGTTGGGTCTTTGAAGTAATTTTCTTACAAGGTCTTTGGAAACAATAGAACCATGAGGTATACTCGAGATGGCTTGTCCCAAAACCATGTCACGAAAGGAGTTTGGAGGCAATCGAACCATGATATAAATCGAGATGGCTTGCCCCATTACCGTGCCATGAAAACAGTTTGGAAGCAATCGAACCATGATATAAATCGAGATGGCTTGCCCATTACCGGGTCATGAAAGGAGTTTGGAAGCAATCGAACCATGATATAAATCGAGATGGCTTTCCCCATTACCGTGTTATGAAAGGAGTTTGGAAGCAATCGAACCATGATATAAATCGAGATGGCTTGCCCCATTACCGGGTCATGAAAGGAGTTTGGAAGCAATCGAACCATGATATAAATCGAGATGGCTTGCCCCATTACCGTGTCATGAAAGGAATTTGGAAACAATCGAACCATGATATAAATCAAGATGGCTTGCCCCATTACTTTGTCATGACAGGATTCCTCCTTGATTAACTGACTCTTGGAGTGATGGGCTTTGATGCGTTATTCGAGTTAGCTTTCCACTGTATGAGCATTGAAGCGACTTAACTTATGCTGATTGAGTGCTGGAGAGACCATCCTTTGGTCAAAAGTACCTCTGGGTGACCTGCCCCTTTTTAGTAAAGTCCTATGACGATTATCCACTATTCAACCGAATCTTGACTGATTTTCCTCAACCAACTGATAATTAGGATTTGAATGATTTCCTGGTCAACAGAAGATCTTGTAAGGTTAATCCACCTCAACACAAGGAATGTAGAAGGCAGTTCATCAAATTCGACACGCCAATGTCGCAAACTTTGCAATGCTTGTTGGAGATGAAGCTAATTTCCTTGAAAAATTCTCCTCGAAAGCCCAATACTTCCTCCCCTTGCTATAATCCCAATGCAAGGTGTGTGTATCACTCCAACTGTCATGGACATGACACTGATAAATGTTGGGAATTGAGGAATAAGATTCAAGACCTGATTGACGAAGGAATCCTGAGGTTACACCAACAGATCAGAATGAATTGTCCTATCGTCCATCAAACATCGAAGCTGCAAGACAAATTTCCCGAGGTAGCAAGAAAGAAAGCCACATATCCCTGTTGAAGTTTGGGATACCTTAGGACAGCCAAGTGGCATATTTGATTTTATGGTAAAACATACTGCTCCTGAAAGTTCAAAGATTGCAATCGAAGACATTCAGTCAACTAGATGAGACGTCATTTGATTTCCTTAGTTGTAATTTCTTTTATTTACTCAAACACTTACTGTTATGTCAAACTTTTCTTTCACATTAATGCATTGCGTATGTTTGTCTTGAATTAATCCATTTGTTTCACTATATTTAAACTATACTTCTTACTTCTATTTTGTGATATTCAACTCTTGTTAAAGCTGTAAGCCTTTAGAGGGAGGATGACAAAGACGATACCATAATTTTATGTAGTATGCTTTTGAAAAAACTATGATGATGATGTGCATGCATTGTTTCGATTCCTAAACAGTGGAGATATAAGCAAATTAATCCCTAGTCAACTGTTTTGAGCCTATGAAGTAGGAGTTTTCATTATCACGCAAATTAAAACCCTTAATCATAACATGGGGCAGGGTAGTTCCTCGCTTAACTCGATTATGCCAGTTGTCCTTTTGTACACAACTAATGATGGTTCTCTATAATCATTAAGTATGACCGTTAATATCTAGCAAAAGAAAAGCTAACTAAGTCAAAATCTATGAAGGAGAGACTTAGTAAAAATTGAGACATCTCGCTGACTGTAATCTTGAAATGAACAATTCAGGAAAAAGGAAGGGATAACAAAGTCAAAAGAAAAAAAGAGGCCAGTACAAATCCTCAACAAAAAAAAAGACTGAGTTTTCAAATAAACTTCTATCAGTGTTACAATTCCAAACTCTTTTGGGAGCTTCAATGCATAAGTTAACCGAACATAGGAATGAAGAACATCATGGAGAATGGGATGGGTACAAATAAAATTTGAGCCTTTATCCTTTATTTCTTAAACCGCGAACCAGGCCATGTTATAACCCTTTAAAGGTCCTAACTGAATCATGGTTAGTTCGAAAGCATACTGCTACAAAAAGGTATCCTGACTCCTTTAGGGCTTATTATAAATCTCGAGTTAATATCACAATTTTTACAAACATTGTTTTGCTAAAATAATTCTTTTTCAAAACTTCAAGACAGGCATAAGCGTTGCATTTTGAATATCATTGTTTGCATATAACTAAGTGTTTGATAGGAGAGAAGATTACATGATGAACATTCGAATAAACCAAAGTCCTCTTGACAAACAAAGTTGCTTCCTGGATCAAAGCCAATGTATACATGGGGCATAGTCACTATCTTCCAATCTAGGGGTCACGCCATGTTATTGTCCAATTCATCTGGGGAAGTCAGGTCAAGATTCAACAATGCTTAAATAGCCAGGGGAAGGTCTCCTCATCTGAATTACCAAAGGTAACATTACCAAGTTGATGAGGCCAGGGGCATATTATTGTGGGGGCATTCTGCTTATTTCTTTTGAGGTAGCTCCTTTCAGATACTTCCATTATGGGACAAATCATCCTTAGCTAGGGCAATGCTCTCTTTCTAAATCTAATACCCGAAGCGTATATGGTCCACCACAGTCTGAAAGCACATTCCTCTCATTACATTGCCTTGATATTGGATTCTCAGCAGAAGCCATTGTGGAAATTAATTATTTGTGCCAATAATATCAGATGGTGTTAGTATCATGTCTTCAAATTCAGTCATGAGAATTCCTAGAAAATTACTCAGGGAAGTCGAGAATATCAGAAGTTCTAAATCCATTGGTTATTTTGAATGAGTATACACTTTCAAAATTGATACAACTCTATTTCCGAATTCAGGTTTACTTTTCCCTTTTTAATTTGGTAAAAACGTCTGTTGATTATTTCTGAATGTATATATGCTTTTGAATATGATTGATGTTTACCAAAAATACATAAAATACAATAATAACATTTACTAAGGACGACCGGAGGTAGGAATCCAACGAATCTTCGTTGGTTCATCCCCACAAAGCAATCTTTACAAATATATTCTAACAAAACACTCCAAGTAGCCTCTTGTACTTCCAACTCTTCAAGATCTTCAAGTAGATTCCTTTCAAGCATGATATCCTCTGAAGAATTGACACTTAGCCAGATACATCTCCCAGGGAAATGTTCATCTCTTTTATCCTCAGTCAGGGTATTCAAGAATTTACTCCTTCAATAAGAAGTGTGATGAACGGGAAACGGGAGATCCTATGTGCAATACTCCAAAACAAGACGGGAACGATGTCTTCGTACTCCTCAACAACGAATCATGATTTATTTTCCCCAGCTAGCAGTTATTACATGAAGTTAATAATATGCTTCGACTGCATAATTCATACATACATCATTTACATCATATCATAGCATATGCATCCATAATGCATACAACATCATCACTCATATTAAGAACATTATGTCATACATGCAAACAATCTTGCATAAACTAATATTTCCTTTTCAGGATAGTTCATAGTGAGATAAATATTACCAACTCCATGAGACAGTTTAGAGACGATCTATACGAAGATCTAGTGTTGATACTTAGTGCAAGATACTTTCCTTTACATGTACATTTTCCAGATAATTCTCCTTTCTCTTAAACACGAGTATTAGAGTAATCTTCACATAAATATTGTACAGAATTTCACACACTTCACATAAAGCAAACTATCCTATTTATATACAAATAAAATAACCGTCGAATAACGGTCAATTCCTAACAATTCTCCATTTGGCATTCTGCATGTTATTGATCTCTATGAATCTTCCACGTATCTTCTACCAAACGAGGCCGTTATTCATATTAAAAATTCCCTTTAACTGGCGAAACGATGTATCTTCTTGTCAAGTCGAATTCATTTGAAATTCAAATAGTCCCAAAGTCTCCTTCGTCGAATCCTTGCCTTCATATCTCTCGTCGAAAACACGAGAGGATTTCCTAGTAGTGATGTGAAGAACTTCCTAAATGGCAACTCATCCACTCTTTCGACAGACAACTGTTCATCATATCATGAACCAAATCATCACAAACCTTCTCAAGATTCTAAACATGTTTGGAAGAAAGAGTGGTCATATCCTGTCGAATATCTTCACAGCCATGTACATCATTATTCAAAGCATAATGAGATGAGGAGTGCTGAGAATCTGCCATGTCAAATAATGGTGACATGTGGGGAACACATTTGATAAATCCATCAGCTGCTAAGGTTCTTCTTTATCAAACCCATGGTGTTGAAATTTTGTGTATACAAATTTCCCCCCAGCAAAGGTATTTCGACTGACTTCTAGAGAAAGCATCTTTGTTGCCAAAACCTTTATTTTGAATCCATGTCTTGCATTAAATGCACTGATCCTTGAGATCTTGCTTTTATCTTGCGTTAAATGCGTTGATTCCCAAAATCTCACTTTTTGTCAAATCATAAAAAGTAATCATCAGATTCTCTCAACCTTTCACGTCTGGCCCATGTTCTTGGACATGATCCCCATAACTCTACGAAACCTAGGTCTGCCATACTCTTTTAAACTTCCACTACCTTTCCACATCCACTAACGCGTCGACACGTGCCATAACCATTTGAAAAACTCATACGCCCCTCTTCTTCCTTTTGAAGAACTTTTGCTCCCCACAATTTATACATTTCAACTCTCTTTCTTCTAACATACCCAGTCTCTACTCCTTCTTGCTCAAATTATTTCACCATCAACAATGGCAACTTCAAGCAAACAAAAGGACAAGAACACATCAGCTCTCCCCTGCGCACACAAGATTCTTGGACCCAAGATTGTGGGTAACCAATAATACGTCCCAAAACCTCCAAACGAGAGGGAGAATTCCAGCATCTACTATTCTTAGGTACTTATTCCTCTTTTAATATCTGGCAAGTGCCATGCTACGTTAGGTCCTCTTCCTAACCCTAATGCTGACCAAACTTGTCTTAAGGAGTTTTTCCCTACTTATTCTCGTACAAAGCCCATAGACGCAGGAAAAACACCAAAGTCTAGTGATAAATCACCAGAACCTGCTGAACAAAACCCTAAATTGGCTGCCCTAAATTTGACATACTTGAATCAACCTAGGATCTTTAGAAGTTATCCCTAGTCGAAAGACCCCTCTGAATATGTAGACTAGGTAGACAAAATCGAAAAAGTCAAGGGTAAAACCTAGAAGAAAATTGGCATTTATGACCTGATCCAGTTGTCGAAAGAAGGACCTGGCTATTGTACCAACATGATTCTTGCTTCCCTCTACTTTTGGGATAGCACCTACAACACCTTTCACCTTCCCTTCGGAATGGTAACCCCTACTCTCTTCGACCTAGGCGCCATAGTAGGCCTTAGTCCACTAGGGGCAGCTTTCGATCCAAATGTACTGGACAAAAATACTATAGCTTTAGAAACCAATTTTGCTTCATACTCCCCCTTCATTTCTCATTACCATGACAAGGACTCTGCTAACGTGTCGGATATATAACACATAGCCTTTCTCACCCTCTGGCTGTCGAATTTCGTGTTCTGCACAAGGTCTCTTTAAGTGGCCAGAATCAATTCACTGAGGTGCAGGTTCATACCAGCATTGAGTTGATTGGCTAGTTGTCGAAATTGTGTGTATACAAATTTCCCCCAACAAAGGTATTTCGACTGACCTCTGGAGAAAGCATCTTTGCTGCCGAAACCTTTATTTCGACTCCATGTCTTGCATTAAATGCACTGATCCTTGAGATCTTGCTTTTATCTTGCATTAAATGTGTTGATTCCCAAAATCTCACTTTTTGTCAAATCATAAAAAGTAATCATCAGATTCTCTCAACCTTTCACGTCTGGCCCACATTCTTGGACATGATCCCCATTACTCTACGAAACCTAGGTCTGCCATACTCTTTTCAACTTCCAATACCTTTCCACATCCACTAACGCGTCGACACGTGCCATAACCATTTGAAAAACTCAAACGTTTCTCTCCCCAATTTCTAATATAAATACCCCTCTTCTTCCTTCTGAAGAACTTTCGCTCCCCACAATTTATACATTTCAACTCTCTTTCTTCTCACATACCCAGTCTCTACTCCTTCTTGCTCAAATTTCTTCACCATCAACAATGGCAACTTCAAGCAAACAAAAGGACAAGAACACATCTTCTCTCCCCTGTGCACACAAGATTCTTGGACCGAAGATTGTGGGTAACCAACAATACGTCCCAGAACCCCCAAATGAGAGTGAGAAAGCCAACATCTACTATTCCCAGGTACTCATTCCTCTTTTAATATCTGGAAAGTGCCATGCTATGTTAGGCCCTCTTCCTAACCCTAATGCTGACCGAACTTGCCTTAAGGAGTTTTTCCCTACTTATTCTCGTACAAAGCCCATAAACGCAGGAAAAACACCCAAGTCTAGTGATAAATCACCAGAACCTGCTGAACAAAACCCTGAATTGGATGCCCTAAATTTGACATACTTGAATCAGCCTAGGATTTTTAGAAGTTGTCCCTAGTCGAAAGACCCCTCTGAATATGTAGATTGGGTAGACAAAATAGAAAAGGTTAAGGGTAAAAACTGGAAGAAAATTGGTATTTATGACTTGATCCAGTTGTCGAAAGAAGGACCTGGCTACTGCATCAACATGATTCTTGCTTCCCTCTACTTTTGGGATAGCACCTACAACACCTTTCACCTTCCCTGCAGAATGGTAACCCCTACTCTCTTCGACCTAGGCGCCATAGTAGGCCTTAGTCCACTAGAGGCAGCTTTCGACCCAACTGTGCTGGACGAAAAACACCATAGCTTTCGAAACCAGTTTTGCTTCATACTCCCCCTTTATTGCCCATTATCATGACAACGACACTGCTGATGTGTCGGATATAGAACACATAGTCTTTCTCACCCTCTGGTTGTCAAAGTTTGTGCTCTGCACAAGTCTGTTCAAGTGTCCAAGAAATACATCACCCTAGCCAATCAGCTCCATGCTGGTATGAACCTGTGCCTCAGTGAATTGATTCTGGCCAATCTCTATGAGTCCATCAGTGAGAGCGTCGAATCTATCAAACAGATCAAAGACAAAGGCAACCTCAGTCTGGCAGGCCCATTTTGGCTTCTTCAACTATGGCTCAATGCCACTTTCGAATCCAGTCTTCCTGACAAAGGTCTAGTGGATGAAGAATATGTCAAGGATAGACATGTCGAATGGGCAAGACTGGCGCAACTGACTCTTTCTAAAGAGGGATTAGGTCTTCGACGATCCTTCAGGAATTACGTGAACATGTTCGCCAAGAGCTATAACTTCAAAGAAAGCATGACACCTTTCACCAATAGGACTGTCAGACCCAAGTGGTTCACCAGACAACTCCCTGTGGAACACAAAAAGGAAGAAGACAATTTCTTAGCCATATGGAAATTGTTTCTTACACCCAGGCTCTTGCCCTCTTACCCCACTATGTCCAATTCCAAGGTGGCCCTAATAATTTACCAGCCAAATTTAGTGGCTTGACAATTTGGGCTAATACAACTAAAGCCAAGGTCCATCTATCCCAAGAAAGGATCTATTCTTTTCTACAATTCGTTCTCCACTAAGTCGAAGAGTATAGAGCTCTCATAAAAACTAAATGACGCTTGTAACACGGTGGGAGAACTGACTTTTAGTCATGTTGCGGATAGCAAGAGTCGCCACTGACTTTTATTTTATCCATAAGGAAGGGACATAAAAGAACATGAAAGACCGTTTTGAAAAGACTTGGGGTTCGGTGGGTAGGTTATATAAAGGGAAGGTGTTAACACCCTTTATATCCATGGTTATCCATGGGCTCTTAGTTACTTAGCTCATTTAAATGTTTTTGAAAAGTGTAGTGTGTGATTAAAAATTTTCTAAGTATTTTGTAATGATCCTCGTATGGATGTATATAAAGCCTTGTTTGAAAATATTTGAAAATATTGTGAGGTGTGAAAAGTATTTTTATTTTGAAGAGTGAGCAAGTAAATATGAGGTACCTACCTTATACTAATTCATTCATGTTCTTTTATATTCTTTCAAGGGTAAGACTATCCATATTATTAAGGAATAAGTAGTCATTACCTTGGATTTGATAAGGGACGAGCGTAGGGTCATCGTATGGTCAATGAAGGTAACTTAAGGGATGTCTTTAGCAATTCGTAGGGACTATCATCATTTATTCGAAGGGACAAGATCATTATTCCATAGGCAACTTCGAAGGGACTTGATCTTTTAAGTTTATAGGGACTTTATGATTTTTCTGTTTGAAGGGACTTTGCTTAAGACACCCCTATTTTTGAGGGACTTGACCATTTAAATAAGGCAACCAAGAGGAATACCCTAGGAAGTGCAGATGAGGATCAAAGATCGACTTACGTGTGTGAGTGTTATTTTTCAGATATTTTATCTTATTTAATTAATTATCTAAATCCAAATTATTATTCAATTAGTTCTCACTCCCTATTTTACTAACCACGCAATTAAGTATTTATGAAGAAAAATAAATACAAAAAAATAAATCTACAAATTATTACAAGGCTTTGGCAGATACATAATAATCAGATAAAAATGAATTATAAATCAATAATAATAGATATAATAAAATAATAAATAAACAATAGTAATAAAGCAATAATAATAAAGCAAAATAATAAAAAGAAATTAAGATTAGAATTTAAAAATAAATTGTTTTAGGTTAGGCAAATTATAAATTTTTTAGAAGTTATTTTAGAAAATATAAGTTTTGATAATTTAATAATAATAAAAGAATTTAATTATTTGCATAATAAATACTTATTATAATATAATTAAGAAAAACATTATTAATAATATACAAAGTATGAAATAAAAGAATTAAAATAATTAATTGAATATTTACAAAATTAATAAAGATAATAGAAAGTATTAAATTATTAAGCTAATAGATTAATTATAAGTTAATTATGAAAGAGATATTATATTTTACTTTAGAATAAATAAAATTATTAACTATGTTAATTACAAATTAAAAAAAAAATCAAAGATTTACCAAATTCATTGATAATTTAAAAAACAAGTTAATTACAATCAAGGTAAAATAAAGGTTATTATTATAATTAGTATTTATTATTTATTTACAAAAATGATAAAAGTTATATACAAAATTAAATGTAGAACAAATTATAATTTTTTTTAATGAATTTAAAAAATAACATTTGTTTATTTTTTATGTTTTTATTTTAATTTAGAAAAGAATTATTTTAATTACCTAATTAACTTATATTAATAATTATTTAAACAAAACAAACAAAATAAAGTGGAAAAAAAAACATACCTGAGGGAGCCTGGGGTCGAACCCAGGTCTCCACCCTTCAACCTCACGCCCTATACCAACTGGGTTGTGTGCGTTGGTGTAATACATACAACATCCACCAAATATATATTAAATCTATTAAAAAAGAATGGAATTAAAAAAAATGCCCCAGCCAAGGATCGAACACAGGTCTTATGCCTTCACATGCGTACACATAACCAGCTGAGCTAAGCAGCGTTTCTGAAACATAAACACAAGCAAAACATAATAAAATAAGTTAATAATTCAAAAAAGGTTTCCTGCGCCTTTGGTCGTCTTCAACCTCAGAATTCGCAGGTTTACCTGTGAATTTTCTTACGCGGTTTCCTGCGATTTTACCTTCACGTACAAACCTGCGAAAACAAGAACTATGCCAATCGCGTATGATTTCATCCAATTGACCTCATAAACATGATCCATACAATTCAATTAATCAATTTATAGTCTTAGAATGGATTTATATGCATTAAATTGAAAAACCCCAATTCAAAGGGATGAACCCTAACTATGGTGGTAGGCGGATTACGCCATGAAACTTCAAGGTTCTTGCCCAGAAATCATACCTGCATCCTAACAAACACTAATACCTCATCAAACACGATTAAAAACAAAGCTACATGTGAAATCGAAAAAATTTATGAACATGAACAAACACGATTCGGTTTTGGCATATGAGCATGATTCAAACGCTTATGAGGGTTGGGATAGATTCAGTGATGGTCATACAAGGTATTACAACCTTTAGAATGTTTGGAAATTGCCCTCAAATCCAAAACCGAATCTCACTTTTGAAGCTTTTTTTAAACTTAGAATAATGTGTTTGGCCTCTAGAAATTAGTCCCCTTGAATATGTTTTGGTTTGTGTATATGTAGGGAAAAGAAATAGGTCAAAATAGTTGTGGATTATTGGGCTTTTGTGGTTTCTTGAGTGTGAAGAAAGATCCTTGCCAATTTGGTCAAAAAATCAAATATATTCATGCCATGATGCTTGAAATTCTGTGATCAGGTACGTGATGTCGAATGAGATGTTTAAACACTTGAAGACTTGACTAAAACTTAAAGTGCAGGAAAATTAAACATCACAGGAATTTTTTAACCCAATTCAGTGTATAACCACACTTACATCTGGGGGCTACCAAGCCAGGAAGGAAATCCAATATAAGTAATATTAATTCTATACTTAAACCACTCAGTTTAATCTTTCACTTAATATCTACCCAATGCAATTTCTACCTAAGACACAACTTAGATATGAGTACCAACTCACTCCCCCTCAATCACACAGTGATATGTTTAAAAGTTTAATAAAATTGAAGTCATACTTCAAACAAAACAGCTTGATCTTACTTCGTAGTTTCAATCAAGACACAAATACACTTTTGCTTAAAAGCTCATAAAGTGGTACACATAAAACAACCTGCTATTAAAACACAAAACACCCTATTTGGTCTTCTTATTTTTTGTACTCTATTCTGAGAGTTTCTGTTGCTTAAATAGGTGTTTGGATTTTGGGCTTTCTGTAGGTTTATCCAATCCTGATACGCATGCTGCCATCACTTTGAATTAGGGTTTGTTACTTCCTAGATTCTAGGTGATTCAGTTCTTCTGATTATGCTGAAGTCACATAACAAATCTCCCTACAGATGCGCCTTCTTCTGTTTTATCCATCCATAATTAATTCCAGATAACTTCCCTTAATTTACTCAGTTCTGTTAATCATTAATTAATTCTGGTAGCAGGTTTGAGATGTCATAACATCTGGTGTGACATCCTGAAAACTGAACTTAATTCATTAACTGATACAATGTCACAACATCTGGTGTGACACCCTGTAAACTGAACTTACTTCATTAACTGATACAATGTCACAACATCTGGTATGACATTCTGAATTAAGTTCATTTACATATACTCTGTTTGATAATGTCACAACATCTGATGTGACATCCTGAACTAAATTCAACACTTCTTGTTGGTCAAAAATTCTGCTAATTCTAAACATCTACAAACTCCCCCTTGGCTAATTTTTGGTAACATACTTTTCTGGTTTATCAGAGTGCAACAGAGTTTCTTTTATCAGAGTATAGCAATTCTTTTCTGTTGAGACATGTGTGAGTTTACTCCCCCTCAAACCTACATGTGTTCAGACTTGTTGCAACAGAAATTTTTTTCATTAAAAACACATCTTTAGTTCAGAAGCAAACAAAATTCATTTTTCATTAATCAGTAAGCTGCATTATACATTGTTGTTGTTCAGTTCTCTTCTCCCCCTTGTTAGACATAAATTGGGGCCAAATTTTACAGTGACAGAGAGAATTACAAAATCAAAATACAATGCTGAAGCAGACATTACATATTCCTCACATACATGTTTCACTCAGAATCCTCATATTCAGTGTCTTCCTCTTCTTCAGTTTCTTCATCAGAAGCAGCAGCTTTCTGAGCACTCTCTTAAATCTCCAGCCTTTGGATAATCTCCTCAAGCTTCTGCTTCCTGGCATCCAGTTCTTTGCATGTGTTCTTCAGCTCAGCAATCAAAGTAGCTTTGGAGATTGGAGTCTTTGCCTTTGAAGATCCAGCAGATGTCCCAGAGGGAGCTTCAACATCAGTTGCATGATGACTTAAGAACAGCTTGTAGTGGAAGGCCAGGGGACTATCTCTTTTGCAGATTGAATCCTTCTCAGTGAGGATACCTGGATACTGGCTAAGAATTATTCCACACAGCAAAGAAGGGAAGGCAATAGGCAGCTTTGTTGCAGAAGTTCCAGCATGCTTCAATGTCTGATAAAAAATATAGGCCCCAAAATCCAGCTTTGTTTGGGTGCCCACAACATATATGAACCTGCCCAAACCAGTTGCTATTGAGGAGGTATGGTTGGTAGGGACCCAGTTTGCAGTGCCAATCCTATGCAGCATTGCATACTTCCTTGTCAGCAAGCTAACATAAAGCTTCCCCTTGACTGGCCAAGTCTTGACCTAATTAGCAGTGATGACCTTGCAAACCTGGTTATCAGTCTTCCCTAACTCATTAGGTCCATCAGATTCTCTTCCTAGATAGTGGTTGATAACCCTAGGAGAGAATTCCACACATATCCCTCTTACATACACCTTTCTGAAGTCAGCTGACTTACCATCGGCACAGTCTTCTTGAAGGTTGACAATAAATTCCTTGACTAGCAGCTCATAGCAAGGAGAGAAATTTGACACTGTTTTGAATAGGCCAGCAGAAGAGATGAGATCAATTACCTCTGTGCACTCAAGTGCATTACTGCTCAGCTCTCTTTCAAGTGCTACCCTTCTTTGATAGACAAATTTCCATCTGCTCACACTTGACACATGATGGAAAGAAATGTTGTCCAGAGGAGCTTCTGGAACAGCAGAGGAAGACCTTGAGGGTGCTAGTTTCTTCTTCGGTGGGGATGTTGGGACATCCTTTTCAACATCTGAATCTGGAGGGGTGACAACTTTCCTCTTCTGTGTATTCACCTTGCTCCATTGTTTGGTAGGACCAAAAGCAACTTTAGCTTTATCCTTCTTTGGTGTAGGTTGCTTCTTCTCAGGAGTTGCATGTCCTGCAGTCTTCTTTTCCTTCATAGTCCTAAGCCTTTTGGCTATGCTAGGGTTTACAGAAACAATGATTTTTGTGTCAGAATCATGCTCTATGTTTATAACAGGAGGAGGTTGAGCAGTCTCCTCTTCAGCAGGTGGATCAACAGAGGCTTGATCTTCAGTGGAGGCCTTGTGCTGGTCCTCAGATGTTTCATCATCACCATCAGTGGATGCCTTTTGCTGGTCCTCAGATGTTTCATCAGCATCATCAGTGGAGGCCTTTTGCTGGTCCTCAGATGTTTCAACATCTATTGGGACATCCTGTTGAGCAGGAGTGTCCTCTTCAGCCTGATTTTGTTGTTCTTCTTGTGGAGCTGGCATGGTGTTCAGAGGGATAGATATGCCACTCACAACTCTTTGCTCAGACAAAATCCTGTTCACCATTTCCTTTATAGAATCATCCACATATTCAGAGGCTTTTGGAGTGGTGTTTGATGATGAAGGCTTCCCTTTGACTTTGCTGAATACAGGTTCCTTTGCCCTTCTCACAGTAGGGGTTCTTGGCTTTTGAGCAAGAGGAACACTTCCTCTGATTTCGTCTATTGGAGTTGAATCCATAGGTACCACAGAGATGGGGGTTGCATGTACCACATCTTCTTGATTGAGGATTTCTTCAGAGAGGTTAGGGTTTTGATGTTGAGACATTTTCGAAAGTGGTGGATGAAGAGTTTAGGTTTGAATGATTTTGATGAGTTCTGAAAAACAGTTAGAGTATGCAATTCATTTTGAGAGGATGATGAGAAGATGAATAGCTGAGAACAAGCTGATATTTTTATAAGTAGCCGTTACTTGGAGAAATTTTAGGAGTGGAATACTCAGAGTCCTTGACCAGACTGGTGTTGCCATCTGGTGATCATGCCACACGATGTCATATGACATGTTGGCACATCTCCATAACTGATATATTTCACATAAACAGATTCCCAATTTACCCCTTAGGTTTTCAAATTGGGTAGCATCCAAAGCTTTAGTAAATATATCAGCCAATTGCAGATTTGTAGCTACATGTTCCAATGAGATCACTTTCTTTTCCACAAGATCTCTGATGAAATGATGCCTGATATCAATATGCTTGGTCCTGCTATGTTGGATAGGATTCTTTGATATGTTAATAGCACTTAAGTTGTCACAGTACAATGTCATGACATCTTGTGGGACATTGTACTCTTTGAGCATTTGCTTCATCCAAACCAACTGTGAACAACTGCTTCCAGCTGCAATATATTCAGCTTCAGCAGTAGATAAGGATACACAATTTTGTTTCTTACTGAACCAAGAAATCAAATTGTTTCCTAGAAAGAAGCATCCTCCTGATGTGCTTTTTCTGTCATCAGCACTTCCAGCCCAATCAGCATCACAGAAGCCAGTGAGAATTGGTTTGCATCCATGAAAGTACATTATGCCATAGTCACAAGTACCATTGACATATTTCAGAATTCTCTTGACTTGGTTTAGATGACTAACTTTTGGATCAGCTTGATATCTTGCACATACACCTACTGCAAAGGCTATGTCTGGTCTGCTAGCAGTCAGATATAATAAGCTTCCAATCATACTTCTGTATAGGCTTTGGTCTACATTCTCACCCTTGTCATCTTTAGTCAGCTTTAAGTGTGTGGGGGAAGGAGTTCTCTTATGAGTAGCATTGTCCATCCCAAATTTCTTGACAATGTTCTTAGCATACTTGCTTTGGGAAATGAACATGGAGTCCTCCATTTGCTTTATTTGCAATCCAAGAAAGTAGGTTAGTTCTCCTACTAGGCTCATCTCAAATTCAGATTCCATTTAAGTGACAAAATGTTTAACCATCCTGTCTGACATCCCACCAAAAACAATGTCATCTACATATATTTGAGCAATCATGACATTTCCTTCTTCATCTTTAACAAACAAGGTTTTGTCTATTCCACCTTTCCTGTACCCTTGCTTGATAAGAAAAGTAGTCAGTCTTTCATACCATGCTCTTGGAGCTTGCTTCAGTCCATAAAGAGCTTTCCTTAGTTTGTACACATGATTTGGACAACTTGGATCAACAAATCCCTTAGGCTGTTCTACATATACCTCTTCATTAAGATATCCATTTAGAAAGGCACTTTTCACATCCATTTGAAATAGCTTGAACTTCAGGATACAAGCAGTTCCTAAAAGTAGTCTGATTGATTCAAGCCTTGCTACTGGTGCAAAGGTTTCATCAAAGTCTACTCCCTCAATTTGTGTGTATCCTTGAGCTACAAGTCTAGCTTTGTTCTTTGTAACAACTCCCTGCTCATTTGACTTGTTCTTATACACCCATTTAGTGCCAATCACATTTATGTCATCAGGTCTAGGAACAAGATCCCACACTTCATTCCTTGTGAATTGACTTAATTCATCTTGCATAGCACAAATCCAGTACTCATCAGTAAGAGCTTCCTTGATGTTTTTAGGTTCTATTTTTGAGACAAAACAGGAACCTGAAATCACCTCTCTTGATCTAGTGATTACACCTCTGTTGGGATCCCCAATTATCAAATCTTTGGGATGATCCTTCTGGATTCTGATGGAGGGAGGTTTGCTGGATTGTTCTGTCCTTGCATCAGTTTGAGTGAAGTCAGGATGATCACTCTTTTCTTCAGCTTCAGTTTGGCTGTCAGCAGATGTTCCCACATCTTCTGTAACATCTGCAGGGGCATCATCAATTATTACATTTATGGACTCCATGATAACCTTGGTTCTAGAGTTAAATACTCTATAGGCTCTGCTGTTTATAGAGTATCCAAGGAAAATCCCTTCATCACTTTTAGGATCCATTTTTCTTCTTTGCTCCCTATCAGCCAGAATATAACAATTACTTCCAAACACATGGAAGTACTTAACTGTGGGTTTTCTGCCCTTCCAGACTTCATAGATTGTGGACAAGGTTCCTTTCCTTAGAGTGACTCTATTATGAATGTAACAAGCTGTGTTCATAGCTTCAGCCCAGAAGTACAATGGTAACTTTTTAGCATGGATCATAGCTCTTGCTGATTCTTGGATAGTTCTATTCTTCCTCTCAACAATCCCATTCTGTTGAGGAGTGATTGGTGAAGAGTATTCATGATTGATTCCTTCTGAAGAACAGATATCTAAGAATTTTTGGTTCTCAAACTCCTTTCCATGGTCACTTCTTATTCTGACCACACAGCTGGCTTTTTCTCTTTGTATTCTTTGGCATAAATCTTTGAATACATCAAATACATCAGACTTTTATTTGATAAAATTTATCCATGTATACCTTGAAAATTCATCAACCACCACATAGGCATACCTCTTACCACCAAGGCTCTCAACCTGCATAGGTCCCATAAGATCCATATGCAATAATTCCAAAACTTTGGAAGTTGTCAGATGTTGGAGCTTTGGATGGGACATCTTGGTTTGCTTGCCTATTTGACATTCACCACATATTTTGCCATCATCAATCTTCAGTTTAGGAATACCTCTCACAGCTTCCATAGATATGATTTTCTTTATGCCTCTGAAATGAAGATGACCCAGTCTTTGGTGCCATAGTTTCACTTCTTCTTCTTTGGCTAAAGAGCAAGTTGAAGTGAGACTGAAGTCTTGAGGTTCCCACATATAACAGTTGTCTTTAGATCTGGCTCCTCTCATGACAACCTTCTGTTCTTTATTAGACACTATGCATTCAGTTTTGGTAAAGTTTATACTGTAACCTTGATCACATAATTGACTTATGTTGATCAAGTTAGCAGTCAATCCTTTTACCAGCAGCACATCATCTAGTCTTGGTACATCTGGACAGTCCAAGGTCCCAACTCCCTTGATTTCTCCTTTAGCTCCATCTCCAAAGGTTACATATCTGGATGAATATGACTTTAAGTCTACTAGCAGATTCTTCAATCCAGTCATGTGTCTTGAACATCCACTGTCAAAGTACCAGTCTTCTTTAGCTGATACTCTTAGTGATGTATGAGCTATATATGCAACACCCTTCTTTGACCATTTGTATTGAGGTTTCTTTTGATGCCTCTGCCCTGTGTAGTGTCCATTAGTAGAGCTCCAAGGTTGTTTGTTGAACTTGTTCTTGGGCATGTAGCTTTGATCAGCATGAAGAATAGTTTTAGGTACCCATACTTTCTTGATGACCTCTGTCTTCTTCTTAGGGGGTTGCTGATATCTTTGATGTTGATGTCTATGCAACACTTTCTTGGTAACCTCTATCTTCTGCTTAGGAGGTTGCTGATACATCTGATTTGGATATCCATGCAACTTGTAGCAATGAGGTTTGATGTGTCCAAACCTTCCACAATGATGACATCTCCATCTTTGATACTTCTTCTTCATTATATTCTTTTCATGATGTTGAGACATCTGTTGGAACATTATGTTTGACTTTGTGTTCTTTTCATGATGTTGAAGCATCTGTTGGGACATCTTGTTTGACTGTATGGAATTTGAAGTAGTTTTGCTGGTGCTAGCTTCAACCTTATGAAATTTGTTAAATCCCAGTCCACTTCTATCCCCTGAATGCTTATTGTTGTTGAGAATAACATCCAGTGTGTTTGAGCTACTGTTCAGCATTCTAACAGATTTGGACATATGCTCTAACTTAGAGTTGAGAAGGCTTACTTCACTTTTTAAGGTGTCAATGATCTCTAGATCACTTGTTTTTTCATCCTTTAGTGCCTCAATCTGCTTTTTTTGCTTTATACTCTCCATGCATATTTCAGTGCTCCTTTTAACCAGTACTTTGTATGATTGCTCAAGCTCTTCAAAAGTAAGCTCCTCATCACTGGATTCACTTTCAGATTCACATAATCCAGCTAGAGCAGTGATATGCTTAGCTGATTCTTCTTCTGAATCATATCCTGAGTCTTCATCAGACCAGGTTACAGAGAGACCTTTCTTCTGCCTTTTTAAATAGGTAGGACATTCATTTCTGATGTGTCCATATCCTTCACATCCATGGCATTTAATCCCTTTTTCTTGATTGGTCTTTTCAACATAATTTGACCTTCTATTAGCATCATAAGGTCTTTTATTTTCAGAAGAGTTTGAGTATCTTCCACTTGGTCTGGACTTGTCTTCCATCTTTCTGAGAATCTTTTTGAATTGTCTTCCAAGCATAGCAATGGTTTCTGATAAATTTTCTTCAGGTTCTGCTTCATTGATTTCTTCTTCTTTATCAGTATTTGACACCAAGGCTATACTTTTGTTCTTCTTTACAATTGTGTCATTCATTCCCATCTCAAATGTTTGCAGGGAACCAATGAGTTCTTCAACCTTCATTGTGCATATGTCTTGAGCTTCTTCTATTGCTGTGACCTTCATGTCAAATCTTTTTGGCAAAGATCTGAGAATCTTTCTTACAAGCTTTTCATCAGTCATCTTTTCTCCCAAAGCACCAGAAGTATTGGCTATTTCTAAGATGTTCATGTAGAACTCATGAATTGTCTCATCTTCCTTCATTCTCAAGTTTTCAAACTTGGTGGTGAGAAGTTGAAGTCTTGACATCTTTACCTTTGATGTTCCTTCATGAGTTGTTTTGAGAGTGTCCAAAACATCTTTGGCCAGCTCATAGTGATGCACAAGTCTGAAGATGTTCCTATCAATGCCATTGAATAAAGCATTTAAGGCCTTGGAATTGCCAAGTGCTGAATCTTCTTCCTCCTTACTCCATTCTTCTTCAGGTTTCAACACTTTTGCTCCATCTTTGTTATCTTGGATATGGTGCTCCCATCCATTGTTGACTGCTTTCCAGGCCCTATTGTCAAGTGATCTTAAGAATGCTACCATTCTTGGCTTCCAGTAGTCATAATTAGATCCATCCAATATAGGTGGTCTGTTTACAGATCCTACATCTCTGTCCATGTTTCCAGAATTTGCAGTCCCAAGATCTCACCAAGTTAAACAGGCAGGGTGCCTGCTCTGATGCCAATTGAAATTCTGTGATCAGGTACGTGATGTTGAATGAGATGTTTAAACACTTGAAGACTTGACTAAAACTTAAAGTGCAGGAAAATTAAACAACACATGAATTTGTTAACCCAGTTCAGTGTATAACCACACTTACATCTGGGGGCTACCAAGCCAGGAAGGAAATCCAATATAAGTAATATTAATTCTAGACTTAAACCACTCAGTTTAATCTTTCACTTAATATCTACCCAATGCAATTTCTACCTAAGACACAACTTAGATATGAGTACCAACTCACTCCCCCTCAATCACACAGTGATATGTTTACAAGTTTAATAAAATTGAAGTCATACTTCAAACAAAACAGCTTGATCTTACTTCACAGTTTCAATCAAGACACAAATACACTTTTGCTTAAAAGCTCATAAAGTGGTACACATAAAACAACCTGCTATTAAAACACAAAACACCCTATTTGGTCTTCTTATTTTTTGTACTCTATTCTGAGAGTTTCTGTTGCTTAAATAGGTGTTTGGATTTTGGGCTTTCTGTAGGTTTATCCAATCCTGATACGCATGCTACCATCACTTTGAATTAGGGTTTGTTACTTCCTAGATTCTAGGTGATTCAGTTCTTTTGATTATGCTGAAGTCACATAACAAATATCCCTACAGATGCGCCTTCTTCTGTTTTATCCATCCATAATTAATTCTAGATAACTTCCCTTAATTTACTCAGTTCTGTTAGTCATTAATTAATTCTGGTAGCAGGTTTGAGATGTCACAACATCTGGTGTGAATCCTGAAAACTGAACTTAATTCATTAACTGATACAATGTCACAACATCTGGTGTGACATCCTGTAAACTGAACTTACTTCATTAACTGATACAATGTCACAACATCTGGTATGACATTCTGAATTAAGTTCATTTACATATACTCTGTTTGATAATGTCACAACATCTGATGTGACATCCTGAACTAAATTCAACACTTCTTGTTGGTCAAAAATTCTGCCAATTCTAAACATCTACAATGCTTTTGCACGAAATTGGAACTTCTCAATCAATTTTAAATGATCTTTAAGAGTTTCTAGAAGAAGGATCAAATCAAATATTTGTATTTTTATATTTTATTTTGATTTAAAATGAATTTTAATGAATAAAATCCAAATAAATAATAAATAAATTATAAAAATCAGAAATTATTTTAATTTGGTCGTGCTTGATGTTATTGTTAAGATTGGGTTGCAAAATGATAGGCCCATTTGGAAAAAATTGGATTTAAGACCTTATTTTCTTCATACACCCCTTGAAAATCTCCCAACTTTGACAAGACATAAATCCCTCAATTTTAAGGATATGAAAGTGATCTTGGACATCTTGGAAAGCATAAATAGTCCTCTAACAAACCTATTTTGTCTAATGTCCATATCATTTATCATTTTTAAATTATACCCTTTGAAAAAAGTTGACTTTTTGTTGACTTTTAAAATGACCTATAATGTTTTAGCTCATACCTTCCAAATGAAACATTTTTAGGCTTGGCTTGTGAGACACAAAGTTGTATAGAATTCAATTTCCTTCAAAATGAGTTTTGGATGAGAAATATTTGAAGAAGCATGTGAAAGTTATGGCTGGTCAAAGTTCAGTTGACTTTTCCTAAGAAAACCCTAATTTAGAAACTCCTGATTCTTGATGATCTGAAACTTTCTTGATGAATCATGATCAACCCTTGATCAAATTATGAATTTTACTTCATAATCTTGATGTTGGCAAAACAATCTTAGAGTTTGACTTTGATTTGACCTCAGTTTGACTTTTTAACTACTTTGACTGATTTTTGCATATCTTATCATCTGACTGGGCAAGCTCTTTGGGAAAGCTTTGAAACTTGACATAGGGATTCTTGAAGTCATATGGGATTCCATGAAGCTCAATTGAAGCCTTGAAAGTCATTTTAACCTGAGGAAACCAAAAACCCTAGTTTTGGACACTTTGCTTAGGATGATGCATTGTCTGGGGAAAATTCCACACTTCTTGATCAATTGGGAGTCTTGAGAACCTTATGATCATTTAAAAGTCTTGAGGGATATTGTCTTGATTGTAGGAGGGAAAATTTTGGGGTACAACAACTGCCCCTGTTCAATTTTCTGAAATCTGAGGAGTTAGATTGGCATGTACGCCATTCAGTACTTGAAGGTTGAAGAGGATTGAACACCAAAGTCCAAAAATTTGCACTCGTCGGTGCATAGAATGATATCGTTGGTTGGTTGTATTGCTTGAATGGGCTTAAAAATTCCATTCGGAAAAAAATTCTTCAGATATATTTCTTTGAGAGGAAAGCAATCCCTAATATGAAGATCTAGCTTTTGGGTGGATAAACAATGGCCCAAGGTAATGATATGGCTTTTGAGAAGAATAAACGACGTCTCAAACTAACCTTTGGGAAGAATAAACGACGTCCCAAAATAATGAGATAACCTTCGGGAAGAATAAATGACGGCCCAAGGTAATGATATCGCTTCTGAGAAGAATAAATGACGTCTCAAAATAGCCTTTGGGAAGAATAAACGACGTCCCAAAATAATGAGATAACCTTCGGGAAGAATAAACGACGGCCCAAGGTAACAAAATGGTTTTTGAGAAGAATAAACGACGTCTCAAAATAGCCTTTAGGAAGAATAAACGACGTCTCAAAATAACCTTTGGGAAGAATAAACGACGACCCAAGGTAACAAAATGGCTTTTGAGAAGAATAAACGACATCTCAAAATAACCTTTGGGAAGAATAAACGACGTCCCAAAATGAGATAACCTCCGGGAAGAATAAACGACGGCCCAAGATAACAAAACTGCTTTTGAGAAGAATAAACGACGTCTCAAAATAGCCTTTGGGAAGAATAAACAACGTCCCAAAATGAGATAACCTTCGGGAAGAATAAACGACGGCCCAAGGTAACAAAATGGCTTTTGAGAAGATAATCGACGTCTCAAAATAGCCTTTGGGAAGAATAAACGACGTCCCAAAATATAAGTTACTGATGAAGTTTGTCTGCTGGAGAATTATCCTGAAAAACAAGGTTAGTTCGGTGCCAATATCATGATGTATATAATATTCTGCAAGATAATATTTTATGAGAATGCTTAAGATATCATATGATGTATGTATGAATTATGTAGCTGAAGCGTATAAGTAGCTTCGTAGAACAACTGCTGACTGGGGAAAATAAATCCCGATTTATTGTTGAGGCATATGAAGACATTATTCCCGTCTTATTTAAGAATATCGTACTTAGAACCTCCCGTTTTTCGTTTTTCGTACTTCTTATTGAAGGATTTAGTTCCTGGATATCTTGCCTGAGGATAAAAGAGATGGACATAGATCTGGGGGACTTATTCGGTCAAGCATCAATTCTTCGGAGGATATGAAACTGTTTGGAGACTTCGTAGAGTTGGAAATATAAGATATTACTTGAAGTATTCCGTAAGAATATCCGTAAAGATTAATCTGTGGGGATGAATCGCCGAAGATTCGTTGAATTCCTACCTCCGTTCGTTCTTAGTAAATGCTATTATTGTATTTTATGCATTTCTGGTAAACATCAATCATATTCAAAAGCATATATACATTCAAACATAACCAACAGACGTTTCTTGCTTTAGTAAAAGGGGAAAAATAAATCTGGATTCGGAAAATAATTCTTCCTTGAATAAAGAGGTAAAAGTAAACCTGAACTTGAGGGAAAAGTAAAGTTGAACTCGAAAACCGAATTGTTTCAACTTTGAGAGTGTATAACCAATTGGATTTAGAGCTTCTAAGGTTCTTAACCTTCCTGAATAATTTCCCAGAAATTCTCATGACTGGATCCGAAGACATGATACTGACACCATCTGATACTACTGACGTAGACAATTAATTTCCACAATGGCTTCTGCTGAGAGTCCAATATTAAGGTAATACAATGAGAGGAACGTGCCTTCAAATTGTGATGGACCATATACGCTCCGGGTATTAGATTTGGAAAGAGAGCGTTGCCCCTTGGTTGAGGATGAATTGTCCCATAACAGAAGTATCTGAAAGGAGCTACTCCAAGAGAAATAAGAAAAATGCCCCACAATAATATGCCCTTGGCATCATGAACTCTGTAATGTTACTTTTGGTACTTCAGATAGATGAAGAGACCTACCCCTGGCTATTAAGCATTGTTGAATATAGACCTGATTGCCCCAAATGAATTAGACAGTATCTTGGTATGCCCCCTTGATTGGGAAACAATGACTATGCCCCTTGTATACATTGGCTTTGATCTAGGAAGCAACTTTGTCTATCGAAAGCACTTTGGTTTATTGAACATTCATCTTGTAAGCTCCTCTGTGTGTCAAACACTTAGTTATATGTAAACAATGATATTCAAAATGCAATGCTTATGTCTGTCTTGAAGTTTTGAAAAAGACTTATTTTAGTAAAACAATGTTTGTAAAAACTGTGATATTAACTCAAGATTTATAATAAGTCCTAAAGGAGTCAGGATACCATTTTGTGCCAATACGCTTTCAAACTAACCATGCTTCAGTTATGACTTTTAAAGGGTTATAACATGGCTTGGTTCACGGTTTAAGAAACAAAGAATAAATGCTCAAATTTTATTTGTACCTAACCCAATCTCCATGATGTTCTTCAGTCCTATGTTCGGTTAACTTATGCATTGAGGCTCTAAAGGTGTTTGGAATTGTAACACTGACATTTGAGATGATTCAGAAACCATAACTTTATTTTAAAAGTCATCTCTTTTTTTTAGGATTTATAATGACCTCTTTTTTTTTTACTTTATTATCCTCTCTTTTTTGCCTGAACTGTTTGTTTTAAGGTTACAGTCATCGGGATGTCTCAATTTTTACTAAGTCTCCTTCATAGGTTTTGACTTAGTTAGCTTTTTCTTTTGATAGATATTGATTGTTAGGTTTAATGATTGATATTGACTGATAGATATTGACTGTTAGGTTTAATTTTCATAATTGAGTTAACCGAGTAACTACCCTGCCTCAGGTTATGAATAAGGTTTTAATTTGCGTGAGAATGAAAACTCCTACTTCATAGGCTCAAATGGATTTACTAGGGATTAACTTCCTTATATCTCCACTGTTTAGGAATTAAAACAATGCATGTACATCGTCAGCATAGTCTATTCAAAATCATACTGCCTAAGATTATGGTATTGTTTTCGCCATCCTCCCTCTACAGGCTTATAACTTTATCAGGAGTTAAATATCACAAAATAGAAATATGAAGCATAGTTCAATATATAGTGAAACGAATGGATTAATTCAAGACAAACATATGCAATGCATTAATGAAAACAAAAGTTTGACATAATAGTAAGTGTTTAAACAAACAAAAGAAATTACAAATGAAAATTCAAATGTTCTCAAAGCCTCTCCCTCTAAACTGGTTACTCCAGATGTCTGGGCGCTTTGATGTTTGATGGGTAATAGAAAAACTCAATCTGGCCTTCTGGCGTAACCTTGAGGATTCCTTCGTCAATCAGGTCTTGAATCCTTTTCTTCAATGCCCAACAAATATTAGTATCGTGTCCAGGACAGTTGGAGTGATACATACATCTTGCCTTGGGATCATAGCGAGAAGAGGAAGTATTAGGATTTTGAGGAGGATATTTCAAGGAAATTAGCTTCATCTCCAACAAGCATCGCATAACTTGCAACATTGGAAGGCTGAATTTGATAAATTGTATTTTATATTCCTTGTGTCTAAGTGGATTAATCTTACAAGGTCTTTTTTCTTCAACTGAAGAACAATCAGTGGTATCCTGTCTCTTTCCTTCTCTTATTCTTATCTTCCTTTCGACCAAGTCAGCTTGTTTTATTGGAGGTTGACTGACGATTAGATTCCCGACTCCATTTCTTTGAAGTTTGTGGACAAAGGTTCTCAGCTCTTCTTGCCCCTGAGCTAAACTTTGGATAAGAGCCACCTGGCCATTCATCTGGATCTTCATTTCTTCCATCTCAGCTTGCAATTGTTCCAACTGACCATTCTTGTTATCTTCAGGATTTTTAGAGAGGGATGCTTTCAACTCTTCTTACCCCTTAGAAACATTCAGGATCACTTCTTGAAACTGAGCATTCTGAGCCTGGAGATCCTTGACAGTTTATTAGAGATCCATTTATGCTAAAATAAACAGCGAGAAGATTGAGAAACCTACTATGGAAATCTGTCATGTAATGATATGGTATGTAGGTTCATATGCAATGTTTTCAAGGACCGCAGGATTTAAATTTGTTTAAAGAAAACAAAAACAAAATTTTATTAGTAAGTGTTTAATATAAATTTTCCCCTTGGGCTTACAATGAAAGGAAATGACAATAAAGTACAAAAATAAATATGAGGTTTTAAGTCTCCCATGGACGCTTCCTCTTGGTGTGGAGATATTTGTTGAGGTTCCGCTCCTCGTGAAGTTGCCTTGTCAGCTCCAGAATTCTTTCTTGACTAGCTCTGAAATGAGTCTCAAAAGTATCCATTTGCTCCCGCAACTGAATCCAGGACATCTGCAACTCTTCCAAATCAGTGGGCATGTCTGGATGAAGGATGGTATAAGGAATATCTCCTTCAGCAACAGGCTCCATAGTGATTGGTAAAACACCAGGATATAGCATCATAAGAGTCTGATCACGAGATCGCACCCATCTGAGATAAGGCTCCATAGGAATAGAATACTTTGGCTCCAAAGTGTTGCTATCAATCCTGTTCACCTTGTTCCAAGCTCGTATAAACCTTTGACGGTAACCCTGAAGATTGTTGTCGTAGTCGAACATAATACCCTGAATAAGCATGTCATGAGGACCATTACTCCGAGCATAACTAAACTAACGTAAAGTTAAATAAGGGTTGTAGGTAATGCCCCCTCTTATGCCTAGAAGTGGCACATTAAGGAACTCCCCACAACAGTCAATGATAGTAACATTCTCCATAGATCGAGAGCACCAATGAATGTCTGAATGAGAAAGTGACATAATTCTCTTAGACCACCTTAACCCTTGTTCATTCTTCATCACTGATCGAGGAAGGTGAGAAATAAACCACCTAGATAGTAGAGGTATGCAACACATCAGAGTTCCTCTCGCCTTAGTAGTACGAGTGTGAAGAGAGTGTAGGATATCTCCAAGTAATGTAAGCACTGGATTATGAGTCAGAAATATGTTGATGGCGTGTACGTCTATGAACTGGTCTGGATTAGGGAATAGTACCAAGCCATAGATTAATAGGGCTAGGATCACCTTAAAAGCATCATAGCTCATAGCCTTCAAGAACACTTGAGCTTTCTCCATCAATACCTTGGCAAGAATACCCTTAACTCCGCTTCTCGTTTCCAGGACAATGTCTGACTTCTTCAGATGTAGGGTTGCAACAATGACTTCAGGTTTAGGCTCTTTCTATAAGCCTGTGAAGGGTCTCTGATCAAGGATAGGTATACCCAGTAATTTGGAGAACTCTTCTATTGTAGGAACCAACTAATAGTCGGGGAATGTGAAGCAATGATGTTTAGGATCAAAGAACTGGAATATGACACTCATCATGTCTTCATTGAACCCTGAAGTAATTAGATCCAGTAGGTGACCATGCTTCTTGATGAACTGGGAGCTTTCAGAAACTTGAGAGACCAATTCCTTAAGCTTAGGAGGTATCCCTACAAAGTTGATCCAAATAGTATTCCTACGAGCAGAAGCTATGACCTGCAACAAAGAACAAAGATAAATCCTTTGGTCCTTGAAATAGTTAGTGAAAATGCTATGCTTATGATGTCATGATGTTATAATGTTATGCTCAATCACAAACATGTGGCACACACAAACTAGTCACACAATAGCCCTAGGTTTGAAGGCTTGCATGAGGTTTAAAGGTAAGTACCCTCCCCTAAAGTTTAGTTGGTTCATCTTGTCCTACAAAAGTAACCAGGTTCTAAGGGATCTCAATATCACTGATCCTTCCCAAGGGTGGTTGTTCAATAGGCAACTTACTTGCCAACCAAAACCCTCCAAGTTTAGGATCTATATGAGCGTAGTATTGAGTATCAACCAACTTTAGTCTTCACCAAAGCCGGCTATCTCACTACTTTCTAAAGGCCAAGATGGGATAACTAGGGTTCTAAAGGCCAGTTAGTGTATTGACAACAATATGGCAGCCCCATATTATCCTTAACTTACTTAAGGAACATAAGCACCAACCAAGAAGTCACACTTACTATGGCCACCAGATCAACCATATCAGTATACGCCGTACAGTTTCCTTGGTATATTGCCATTTACCTAGGGTACACTAGATCCGGGTTAGTATCTTTCACACAAAAGCCCAACAGAAAAGTAAAGCAAACAAAGCAAACAATTTAAGTGATCTAATTCCTAAGGGTACCCCTCTTTTACTTAGTAACTCCCCATCAGAGTCGCCAGTTCTGTAACACGGTGGGAGAACTGACTTTTAGTCATGTTGCAGATAGCAAGAGTCGCCACCGACTTTTATTTTATCCATAAGTAAGGGACATAAAAGAACAGGAAATACCGTTTTGAAAAGACTTGGGTTCGGGGGGTAGGTTATATAAAGGGAAGGTGTTAGCACCCTTTATATCCATGGTTATCCATGGGCTCTTAGTTACTTAGCTCACTTAAATGTTTTTGAAAAGTGTAGTGTGTGATTAGAAATTTTCTAAGTATTTTGTAATGATCCTCGTATGGATGTATACAAAGCCTTGTTTGGAAATATTTGAAAATATTGTGAGGTGTGAAAAGTATATTTATTTTGAAGAGTGAGTAAGTAACTATGAGGTACCTACCCTATACTAAGTCATTCATGTTCTTTTATATTCTTTCAAGGGTAAAACTATCCATATTATTAAGGAATAGGTAGTCATTACCTTGGATTTGATAAGGGACGAGCGTAGGGTCATCGTATGGTCAATGAAGGCAACTTAAGGGGTGTCTTTAGCAATTCGTAAGGACTATCATCATTTATTCGAAGGGACAAGATCATTATTCCGTAGGCAACTTCGAAGGGACTTGATCTTTTAAGTTTATAAGGACTTGATGATTTTTCTGTTTGAAGGGACTTTGCTTAAGACACCCCTATTTTTGAGGGACTTGACCATTTAAATAAGGCAACCAAGAGGAATACCCTAGGAAGTGCAGATGGCGATCAAAGATCGACTTACGTGTGTGAGTGTTATTTTTCAGATATTTTATCTTATTTAATTAATTATCTAAATCCAAGTTATTATTCAATTAGTTATCACTCCCTATTTTACTAACCACGCAATTAAGTATTTATGAAGAAAAATAAAGACGGAAAAATAAATCTACAAATTATTACAAGGCTTTGGCAGATATATAATAATCGGATAAAAATGAATTACAAATTGATATTTTTAACTTGATTACATGTCTCATAAGCTTGATTTTGTTGTTCGATTTCTGTTTTTTTTCATTGGCCATGGCTGTGAGTTCTGAGCGATTAGAGAGGGTGAGAGGATTTCAGAGAACACGTTTAGAAGTTGTGAGAAGGGAGATATCGATTTGAGGATGTGTTTTGAAATTTTCCTTCGTTCTTCATGTGTACATCTTTTGAATGTGAAAAAGCGGAAACGGTGGTGTTTTGTTTTTAGGGTTTTATTAACCCATCCTCATAATTAACTGAACTGGGTCAACCCGCAACCCGACCACTTCCCTAGATCCAGCGCCCCTAATGGGCCTGACATCCTTTTCTTTTTATTTGCTATTTTCAGCCTATATATTTGTTATTTTATTTTGATTTTTTATAGTTAAGATTAAAAAGTTTTTTTTTTAAATAAAGGGAATAGTTAGTTTATCGTTTGTCTTTAGTAAATTTAGGTTTTACTTATTTATTTTATAATATTTTTTTATTTTAGTAAGATTAGATTTTTAGCAAGTTTAGATTTTTTTAAGATATGAAAATAGGGTAACTAAAAAAATGTATTTGATTTTTTCTAATATTTACAAATTTAAAAAAAAAGGGCAAAATACATAGTGTAAAAATAACATAATAAGTACTTAATAAAAACCCCAAAAAAATACATATTAGTTTTTTTTTCCTTTCTTTTCTTTAAATAAAAATTCTTAAAAATATAATAATGTCATTAAAAATCTAAAAAATTTGTTTTAAATTTATTTTTGCTTATTTCTTTGATTTATTATTATTTGTTGTTGCCATCTGTACTTATCATTTTAGAATTTGTCTAATTGTTCTTCTTCTTCTTCTTCTTATTATTATTATTATTATTATTATTATTATTATTATTATTGGATTATAATTATTTCCCCCATTGTTTGAGAGTATCCCTCACCCTTTGTGTAATATTATCTGTATTGTTCATGTTTAGTTAGAAATTAATTTATTAACTAAAAAAAATTAAATCAATCTTTTCTTAAAAAAAAATAAAAAAATTCTTGTTTTAACGCCAAGTGAACGATTCGCACGTCTACATTTTGCACACACGTAAGTCGGTCACCTATGTGATCGCCATCTGCATGATTGTACGTGTCTTAATTAATTAACGAGGAACTGAACTTCGGAATCTAGCATTCCGCGGGTTCTTTAATGAATCACTCTTGGGGCTAGTCTTCAAGTTGTGATTCATTTACTCCTTCGTTATAAAAATACTAAACCCTAATTCGTCCAAAATAATCGCAAAACGTCTTAATACACATAATTAATTAACGTAAGAATTAAACTCAGGAATCTAACATTCCTCGAGTTTTTGAATTGAATTACTGTTGAGGCTAGCCCTCGATTTGTAATTCATTCGCTCTTTCGTTTTCAAAACGTAAATCTCTAGTTAAAATCGTGAAAGAACTAAATTCAGGAATCTAGCATTCCTCGGGTTTTTGAACTGAATTAGTGTTGGGGCTAGCCCTCAATTTGTAATTCATTCACCTTTTCACAATGAGAATACAGCTTAAAACTTACCAACATACGCAAATCACTTTACAATTAATCAACGAATAACTGAACTCTAGAGTCCAGCACTCCACGGGTCCTTGAATGCAATCACTCTTGAGGCTAGCCTTCTAGTTGTGGTTCATTCGCCTTTCGTTTTAAAACACTTAACAAAGGTCAAACCCTTTTCTTTAAATGAACATTGTTTAAATCTTTCTATCTCGCAAACAAGCTACCGCTTCAGCCTCCACCGCGAGTATAAGCCAACACTTAGCAATAGAATGCGTTTTAAACAATCGTTCAATTAAAACGTAGAAACCATCACTGTAGAAACCATCCTGTGAGTGGGACTTATGGGTAGCAAAACGTAGAACCAATCTCTTACAGCCTACCTATTAAGAATGTTCTGGATTTACTTGTGACACCTTGCATCCTTGCATTCTTGCATCCCTGCATCTTTGCATATCAGCATCATATTGCATCATTTCAGTAAGAGCTTCAGGGAACAAAGAGATGTCTGTTGCAAACATCATAATTTCTTACCATGAATGGATTTCAGTTTATTACTTCTTAAAAAAAATAATAAGAAAGTTTTGTCCATCCTTGATGTTTTGCAATAACTTCTTAATCCCCTTGAAGCATTTTCATTTTTTCTACTCATGAGTGCATCTCCTCATTTGCATTTTGTCAAAAAAAAACTCATTCCTGTCACCTCCTTTCCAGACTGTCACACTGAGGATCTCACACAAATACTCTACTCGAGCTCAAGCTAAGAAGAAGATGGCTGATAGAGACCCATAAATGGACAAAGTTAATGAAGAGCTTACTGATCTTTGTGGAAATGTGGGCCAGATTATGGAAATGCTGCAAGTCAATTGAGCAAAGATGGATACCCAACAGACTGTGGTTTATGAGATTGTCACTGCAACGACTGAGCCTACACCACCAGTCACTACCCCTGTAACCTGGCCTCCTTTTGGGCTTCCTCACGGGTTTGTACCTAATCCTCAGGGTTTTGCTTCTCAAAGTTTTATTCCTCCTTCCCAAGGATTTACTGCTCAGGGTTTCTTCCCTCCTTCCCAGGGTTTTGTTTCTCAAGGTTTCGCGCCTCCTTCTCAAGGGTTTGCATTTCCTTCCCAAGGTTTTATGTCTCAAGGTTTCGCGCCTCCTTCTCAAGGGTTTGCATTTCCTTCCCAAGGTTTTGTACTTCCCCCTCAAGGATTTACGACTCAGCAAACTATTCCTTTGACTACTGAAGAGAACCAAGTGGTTACTAATTTTACACTAGATATTGTGCACACCCGTGTCCAACCATACTTTAACGATCCACAGGTGTATGATGTGCCAGACATGTCTGAAAATGGAAATGAGAAATATGAGAAGATACAAGAGAATTTTGACACTCTTGAAAAAAGGTTGAGAGCAATTGAAGGTGACCAGATCTTTGGTGCTGCTGCCAGAGAAATGTGCCTTGTGTCTGGACTAGTGATACCTCCCAAGTTCAAAACACTCATCTTCGATATGTATAAAGGTGCAACGTGTCCTAAAAGCCATATTTTAATGTACTATCGAAGAATGGCAGCGCAAGTCGACAATGACAAACTGATGATCCATTGCTTCCAGGATAGTTTGAAAGGGATTTCCTCCAAGTGGTATATGACTCTAGATCAATCAAAAATCCATTGTTTCCAAGATTTGACAGACGCTTTCATAAAAAAATACAAGTACAATATGGACCTTGCTCCTGATAGGAGGCAGCTGTTGAGCATGTCTCGGAAAGATTCTGAGTCTTTTAAAGAATATGCTCAAAGATGGAGAGGGACCGCTTCTCAAGTAGATCCTCCGTTGACTGAGAAAGAATTAGTTGATTGGTTTGTTGACACTGTACGACCAGAATTCTTTGAGAGAATAGTGGGAAGCATAACTGCTAGCTTCTCTGATCTTCTGGCTGTGGGAATCAAGGTTGAACTTGGTCTAAAGAATGGTAAGATGAGTGGTGCATCCAGTAGCTCCAGCAACAGTAGTGGGAACAATGTTAAGAAGTTTACCAATAATTTACACAAAAAGAAAGAGGGCGAGACAAATGCAGTGATGACGAGTCATAGGAGAAATCAGCTTTGGCAAAGGCCTCCACCTGTGGCTCAACAGCAGTATGCATATCCACCACAGTATGTTCAACATCCTTATGTAGTGGCAGTTCAACCGTCATATAATCAACAAATTCCAATGTATCGGCCAACTCAAGCAGTATCGATGTATCATCAAGCGACACCAGTGGTTCCAGCCTATCAACCAATGCTCAACAATCTAGGCTATCAACAAGCACCCGATGCTTCAGCCTACCAGCAGAGGACTCCAGCTCCTCATCCAAATTCTAACTTTCAGAATAGAAGACCAGGAGGAAGGCCTCCCAATCCTCGGATCCCTATGACCTATACTGAATTATATCCCTCACTACTGAAGAGAGGATTGGTTACTCCAAGGCCTTTGGGTCCTCCACCAGATCCGCTCCCACCAAGTTACAATTCAAGCGCCCACTGTTTATTCCATGAAGGTGCTCCAGGGCACGATTTGGAAAATTGTATTGCTTTGAGGTATGCTGTGAAGGATTTGATGGATAAAAATATTTTCTCATTTGGAAATACTGGTCCGAATGTCAAAAATAATCATTTACCTAAGCATGGGTCCATAAATGCCATTGTTGATGAGTCTGACGAAGATTTGATCTTCGATGCCACAGAGATCAAAACCCCGCTTAGATACTTCCATGTGAAGTTAGTAGATGTGGGTATGCTGAGGAACTGTCATAAGAATTGTGAAGTTTGTGCTAATAATCCAAAGGGATGTGAACTGGTCTTGAGAGATGTTCAAAGTTTGATTAATCTAGGTGTTTTACAAGTTAGAGGTCGTGCGAAGAGGAATGAAGTGGCAATGATTGAACCCATTTTCAATTTGCCTGAATCTGATTCTACCATGGCACCAGTGTTTAACATGCTTGAATCCCCAAGAGTTCAACCCATCTTCAATATGCCAGAACCTGTGGTGCCCATTTTCAATATGCCCGAACTGAGGATGGAGCGAAGAAGTAACCCTTTCCTTTATGAAGATACCAAATTAGTTCCATGTAAGTATGATACAGGGGGAGTTCATCAGAAGTTTGAACAGGCTGGTCAGAAGGAAAGTTTAAAGGTGGCAAGTGCTGACATAGCAGGTGCAAGTCATTTAAGGCGCAGTGGTCGCGTTTATACTCAGCAAGTCAATACAGTTCCACCCGTTCCACCTAAAGAAGTCATTCCCGCTGTTGCCAACAAGGATAAAGGTTTGGTCTTGGAAGAAGCGGATGGGGAATTTCTCAGAATCATTAAGAAGAGTGATTACAAGGTTATTGATCAGCTGCATTTAACGCCTTCCAAAATATCTATCTTATCACTTCTTATGCATTCGCTGGCCCACCGAGGTGCTCTCCAGAAACTACTAGCCCAAGCTCATGTTACGCATGATATAACTGTGAATCAGTTTGACGGGGTCATTGCCAATATCACTGCATGTAACAATCTCAGCTTCAGTATGGAGGATCTTCCAAAGGATGGCTTAGACCATAACCGTGCTCTTCACATATCTGTAAAATGTCAGGAGGATAATTTAGCAAGAGTTCTTGTGGATACAGAATCTTCATTGAATGTTTTGCCGAAAAGAACGCTTGCTAATTTATCTTATCAAGGGGCAGAGATGAGGCCTAGTGCGCTGATTGTGAAAGCTTTTGATGGGTCAAGGAGGACTGTTATTGGAGAAGTAGACCTTCCAATCTTGATTGGACCACAGGTGCTCAAGATCACTTTCCAGGTTATGGACATTAACCCAAATTATAGTTGTTTGCTGGGAAGACCTTGGATCCATGCCACAGGGGCAATCATTTCTACCTTACACCAGAAGATGAAGTTTGTGGTCGATAATAAGCTGGTAATTGTGTCTGGTGAAGAAGATCTCATGGTAAGCAACCTTTCTTCCTGTAGCTATATTGAGGCTGATGAAGATGCTTTGGAAACTGCTTTCCAAGCTCTGGAGATAGTCAATGTTGTCCTTATGGAAGTAGAGGAGCCAAAGGGGAAGGATATTCCATCTTTTGCATCACTGAAAAGTACCATTTCCACTATCGAAGAAGGAAGCTATAAAGGTCGGGGTGATGTCATTGAAGTCAAGAAGAAGCTAGACCGCTATGGGTTGGGTTACAAACTAACTCATGTGAAAGAAGAAGAGTCAACCTCCATTAAAGGACGTCCAAAGACCATTCAAGAGGTGTTTTCTAGTGCCGACTATAAAATCAATGCAATTAATGGGGATGCTGAAGATGAAGATGTGGATCATTTGGTTTATCAGTGTGAAGCAGCTTTGGGCAATTGGGAGGCAGTTGAGATCCCATAATATTTTCCACTGTCAAAGTAATTTATTGTTTTTAATGTTTTCAAAGTTCCCTAGCTTCTCCCAAGGCTATGTGATCATTTTGTAGGGCCCCTTCTCATTTTCAAGTTATTTAATCAATGAAGGCATTTTGTTAAATTCTTGTTTTTGTTTTATTTACTGCTTTTCTTTTTTTCTCTTTTCACCTTTAAAAGAAAATGGCAATCTTTCAAAACCAATAAAAAGTTTTTCTTGCATCTCTCTATTTTCACTTTTAATAAAAGCAAATGATTCCCATATGCAGAACAAATGAAAACCATGTTGAATCCAATGACTCTATATTCTTTCCTAACTTTGATTCGCCCATCTACCAAGCGGAAGATGAAAGCGAGGAAGATTGTGACGTTCCCGAAGAACTGGACAAATTGGTTGAGTATGAACACACAGATCTTCAGCCACATAAGGAGCAGGTAGAGACCATCAATCTTGGCACTGATGAAGACAAGAAGGAAGTCAAGATTGGTACAACACTTGGGGCAAATGTCAGAGAAAGATTGGTCAAGCTTCTCAAAGAGTATGTGGATGTGTTTGCATGGTCGTATCAGGATATGCCCGGCTTAGACACAGACATAGTGGTCCACAAGTTGCCTCTTCGACTAGATTGTACTCTAGTAAAGCAAAAGCTCCGAAGAACAAGACCGGACATGGCTCTGAAGATTCGAGAGGAGGTCAAAAGACAGTTTGATGTTGGATTCCTCGTAGTTGCGAAGTACCCTGAGTGGGTAGCTAACATTGTGCCAGTCCCCAAGAAGGATGGCAAGGTTAGAATGTGCATGGACTATCGGGATTTGAACAAAGCCAGTCCAAAGGACGATTTCCCTCTTCCGCATATTGATACTTTGGTTGACAACACTGCTAAGTTTGTTGTTTTCTCCTTCATGGATGGATTTTCAGGATACAACTAGATCAAGATGGATCCTGATTTAATGGAAAAGACTACCTTAATCACACTATGGGGCATTTATTGTTACAAGGTTATGCCATTTGGTCTCAGAAATGCAGGAGCCACTTATCAGAGGGTTTAAACACCCCAAATTTTCCCTCAATCATATCACACCATGGTTTGTGATCTTTCATAAACATAAGCATACCATCATATTTCATTTTTGCTTCACTGCATAAGTTCAAGTTCATCTACATCCAGGGTTTGTGATCTGAGCAATCCAAGGATCCATCTGAGCCATCCCAAAGATCTCAAAGTATTCCAAGAGGGTCCATATGTGTTCTATCATCATATTATGTCCCTCAAAGTTCATAAAAGTCAAGAGATCACAAGAACTGGCAAAACATGGAAGCAGAGCTAGAGTTTTCACTACACAGATGACCAAAATTAGGGTTTTGGTTTCAGAGGCCTTAAATCCAAATTTTTGGGCCATTCTTGTTTCTAATGTTCTTAATATGTCATAAGGATCATGTGTACCAAGTTTTATGAAGAAATTCATTGTGGGAGTCATCTGTTCACTAGGTAACTTCTTGAGCAAGTTAAGTCAAAATCAGGGCATCTGAGGCCCCCAACAATGGAACCAAAGGGGTATTTTCATCAAATTGAAGTTCTATGATCTTTATTTGATATTATAAGAGGTTGTAAGTTCACAATATTGAAGAATTTTGAGCCAATTGCAAAGTTGCCAAAAATGGAAATGACTTGTAATGCTTTCCATTTTGGGAAAGTTTTTCAACCTCCTCTTTCTCAACCAAAAATGCTTCAAATGAAAAATTCTTGGTCATGAAAGTTATAAGATAGATCTTCCCATTTTCAAAAAGTACAAGAACCCCTTCTAATTCATTATAGAACTCAAGTTATGATCTTTCAAAGTTGGCAAAAATCCTATAATTTTCAAAATGCACCAAAGAGGGATTTTTGCAAAACCACTTGCCAAGGCCTTAAATGACTTCAAATGTGTACAAATACTTCATAACATGATCAAACAACATCAAAAACTCATAATTGGCCCAAGAATTGGATCATTTCATGCCTTGAATCACAAGAAACACCAAAGAGGGAAAATATGCAAAACTCATAGAAACCCTAGCATCAAGTGTTCCAGCTGCAATCTTTCAATCCTATGGCTTTCCTTGATCCATGCTGAGGCCAGACACCCCCAAAACTCAGGCCTGGACCATGCCCATACCTCAAGTACACATTCTTGACTTTTTTGCAAATCACCCCATACCAATCACACTATGCCACACCAACTCCTCTGACCAATCACACTTGCTTACACTAACATTATGGAACACATTTCACATAACACACAAGCCTGAAATTCTCCATAGCTGAGATTTCACAAAATCCCTCTCAAACTTCATCTCTTCGAATCTCCCAACTCAGTCATCAAAACTTCAAAATTCTTTCACCAATCATCTCCACATAACCCCAGGATCATTTCCCACCCCTCACATTAGCCTGAAACCATCTCAAACAAAAACACGATTTCAGCTTCCTCTGAACTGAAACCTTCAAAACAGCCAACATAAACTTGTTTCAAGCTTGCCAGAAGCATCAAGGGGTTCATTGGAGTGGAAAAGCACCAAGGAGGTGGCCAGAAAGCTCCAGATAGCAAAGCTTCATCCCAGGTTTACCTCAAGAACATTTTTTCCAGAAATGCTTTTTTAAGTTCTTAGATGAATCTTCATGATGTGCTGATGATCCTGATGTGTTTATTTTGCAAAATGATTGAGTATTAAGCATGTATGAGTTCTCTGAAACTTTTTGACCTAAAACTGATTTGCTTCGATTCAGCCTAAATATGTGAAATAAATGTGTTTTGGTTGATGATTATTGTTGTATGATGTCTGGGGTTTGATTCTGGGCAGAGAGATTGAGTTTTAGAAACCTGAGTAGAGAGATAGCATTTTTGCTTGCCGGAGAAGATGACCGGAGCACTGTTCCGGTCATCTGAAAGTTATTAGGGTTAATGACGTGTAATTAGCTAGGTTTGAATTCTGACCCTAGAATCTTGTGTTGGCGCGTGTTTTCAATGGTCCAGATCATTTCATTAACCCTAATCCAGTTTAATTATTTTAATTTTAATTAATTAAGTCAGGATTAATCCCAACCCGTGGATTACGCGCTGGTCAACCCCATTTCCCCCAGTTTGAATATGGACCCTCAGATGTGATTACTTCCCCTTTATTTCATTTTTATTTCATTTTCTTTGTATTTTATTTCTTATATTTATTAAAAATAGCAAAAATGATTTAAAAATTCTGGAAATTTTTGTCAAGACTTTTATTAATTTTTCAGAAACCAAAAATATTTTTATTTTTATTTTTTGCATCAAAAACATATTTTTAAATCATTTAAATGTTTTATTTAATTAAATAATTGATTTTAATTAATTAAAAATGCATTTAAGTATTTAAAAATCACAAAAAAAAAATCAGAGAGCATTTATAAACATTTAGAAACATTTACAAACTCATCATACAAATTTCTTTTTGGTTTTGATCATGCTTTGACATTTTTCATTGAATTAGGGTTCCTAAAATGACCTATTTTCTAACCCTAACTTCAAAAATTCATAACTTTTAAACCAAGATGATTTTGTACATGATTCTTTTTGCATTGTTTCATACATGGCCTCTAGTTTCTAAAAACATTTTTGTTTCATTTTTATCTTGCATTTTCAATTTGTTTGGCATTTTACATTGAGAATCACCCAAAAAACCTAGGTAACTTAGAAAATTCATAACTTCTTCTAGGTTTAGCTTTTGACCTCCCCCTTTGGATGGAAACCTAGTATGGGTTTAGGGTTCCTTTGAGTGCATTTTAAATTTTTTATATTGTGCATTGCTTCTGTTTTGCTCATGTGCATCTCATACTTCCATATAACCCTAATTTTACATGTTCATTTGCATTCATCTTGCATATGCATCCATACATGAACTTGCCATGACATTTCATGCATTCATATGACATCTTAGACATCTTAGGACATGTTAGAATCATTCTTGATCATTTCTTCATTCATTTGCCATGATTTACATCCATTTCTTTTCATTAACTTTCATGAACTTTCAAACTTCAAAGCATGCTTCCATTTGCATCTCATCTTTGTATGATCATTCATATACATGTTGTATGCCTTTGCATCATCTCACATGAAATAAAAATTGCATAAACACTTCTGACCTTGGTCATTTCATTTCATCTCATCTCATTTCATTTCATTTCTTTATGCTTTACACCTTATGCATTCATGCTAACATTTTCAGGTGGTAAGTTACTTTGAGAAGTGGATTTGCCTTCACTTCTCATTTCTCTTCACTTCTTTCATATGTATCTTGATGGTTTATTTAAAGTGAACTTGTTCACTTGTGTTCTTTCTTTCTCACCTTCTTTCTTTAAGTTACTTATCTTCTCCATTAGTGGCTTCCTTAAAGATCTTTCTCAAGCCTTACAAACCATAGGATAACCAAGCATAATAATAATTAGGGTTGTGATTAGTCCCCCTTAGTTTTTACCTTTGAGTCTCCTTGAGTCTCTCTTCTCATCTTCATAATTAGAGACTAAACTCTTAAAGTTTTAAGACTTTGGAATTAGGGTTATGCCTGCATCCTTCTCTTAGAATGGAGTGTATAACTTTAATCCTAAGTTCTAAACCTTTAATTTGTTTAAACCTCTTATCAAATCATCTTAATAATCACTAAGACTTTATCTTGTAACTTGGGCCTTACATTAGGGTTCTATCTCTTCCTTATGGTTAAGAGGGACTAACCCTGGTGTTTAATGGACAAGTCCCCCTCAAGTTGTCTTACAAACCATAAAACTCATTTCTTAATCTCACCCTTAATTAAAATCCACTTAATAAAGGCTTTGTTATATAATGAATTTAATCCCTAACCATGGATTAAGTTGAGGTATCTTCCTTAGCTTAAGTGTGCTCATCTATTATCCTTCTATTAGGATGGTGTAATGAGCCCACTAATCTGTGATCAAAGATTAAACTCATTACTTAACACTAAACAAAAACCAAAAAACACCTAAATAATCACAAGTAAGTTAATGATCTTAATCCTACATCATCATGGCAATTAAGTTGAGATGCTTATCTCATACTTAAGTATTCTCATTATCCCTAATCAGGGAGGATATAATGAGTTTACAAGCCTTTGATTTAGGCTTAAGCTCATTAACTTATGAAAAACAACAAAAACAATAAAAAAACTGAAAACACAAAAACAAACAATAATCGTCTCCTTCGGGATTCTTTTCTCATCATACTCACTCATAAACGAGAACTTGCTTCTTCCGTCTAATGCAAGACAGTTAGCACTCGAGCCAGACGAGTCATACACTTGAGCATAGACAAGAAAGCAGTTCATCAGTCAATTTATCTTTCAGTCTCTTTGAGTCAAACTACGGTGTTCTGAATTCCTCATTGCACGAGAGGATACGTAGGCATAACTTAATTGTTATCTAACAAAAGTCTTTGTGTCTTCCCCCTCTTTCAGCTTTCTTTATAAGCCTCAATCCATGAGCATTCACCTTTTGCATTGACACTTGTATATTCTTTTTTTCCAGCTTTTGCATACAGATAGCACATACACCTACCCCTTTAAACACAATCTTTTAAGCGTGGATCCCGTCGAGTACGACGGACAATCTGGGTGCTAATACCTTCCCAGGTTGTAACCAACCCCCTTTCTCAGTTTCTCTGGTTTGCAACCGTCTTATCCATATTTTTTATAGGTTTATGCAGGATTACCTTTCCTTCGGGATAAAAATTCCTAGCTAGCGACTCTATTCACCTTCACTTCATTCTCTCCTTTCGCCGACCTTTCGCGCTTGTACCGGGATGCAAATCTTTGGGAGCGACAGAGGGCAATGGTCACCCTTTTCCATGATATGATGCATAAAGAGATAGAAGTTTACGTGGATGATATGATTTCCAAATCACAGTGTGAGGAGGATCATTTGAAACATCTCCTGAAATTATTTGAGCGCCTTAGAAAATTCCAACTGCGTCTGAATCCAGCTAAGTGTACCTTTGGTGTCCGATCAGGAAAGTTACTTGGATTTATTGTTAGTCAGCAAGGAATTGAAGTAGATCCGGACAAGGTCAGAGCAATTCAAGAGATGCCAGCTCCAAAAACAGAAAAGCAAGTCAGAGGTTTCCTCGGAAGATTAAACTACATCTCCAGATTCATCTCCAACATGACCGCTACATGTGAGCCTTTATTCAAGTTGCTCCGAAAGGATCAAGAAATTGAATGGAATTCTGATTGTCAACAGGCTTTTGAAAATATTAAGGTTTACCTACAGGAACCTCCAATCTTAATCCCACCTACTCCAGGGAAGCCTCTCTTCATGTATCTGACTGTACTTGAGGGATATATGGGTTGTGTATTAGGCCAACAGGATGAAACTGGTCGTAAGGAGCATGCCATTTATTACTTAAGCAAGAAGTTTACAGATTGTGAAAGCAGATATTCACTTTTAGAGAAGACTTGTTGTGCTTTGGCATGGGCTTCCAGACGACTCAGGCAGTATATGATTTGTCACACTACTTTGTTGATCTCGAAAATGGATCCAATAAAGTACATTTTTGAGAAGCCTGCCTTAACTAGAAGACTCGCCCGTTGGCACATGTTGTTGTCCGAATATGACATCCAATATGTAACCCTGAAGTCTATCAAGGGCAGTGTTTTGTCTGACTACCTTGCTGATCAACCTGTCGAAGATTATGAACCTTTGAAATTCGATTTCCCAGACGAGGACATTATGTTGATAAAAGACTGTGAAGTTCCAGGTCCAAATGAAGGTCCCGAGCCAGGTTCTCGATGGAAGATGATGTTTGATGGTTCCTCTAATTACATGGGGCATAGTGTGGGAGCTGTTTTGATGAATCCTGATGGTGGATATACTCCTTTCACAGCCAGATTATGTTTTGAATGTACAAACAACATCGCTGAGTATGAAGCATGTGTTTTGGGTATCAAAGCTACAATTGATACCAGAATCAAGATCCTTGAAGTATATGTAGACTCAGCTTTGGTAATCTACCAAGTCAAGGGTGAATGGGAGACCCGTGACGAGAAGTTGATCCCTTACTGTGCCTACATTGTGGAACTAATTAAATACTTTGATGAAGTCACTTTCCATCACGTTCCAAGGGCAGAGAATCAAATAGCAGACGCCTTGGCTATGTTGGCCTCTATGTTTCAAGTCAGATTTCTTAATGAAGCTCCACTCATTACAATCGAGCGAAAAACTACACCAGTCTACTGTCTACTGGTCGAAGAAGAAACTGATGAGAAAACATGGTTCTATGACATCAAGAACTACTTGCAAATTCAGGTATACCCAGCGGATGCAACAGCTTTAGACAAGAAGACTCTGAAAAGATTGGCATCCAAGTTTTTCCTCAGCAACAATGTGCTTTACAAGAGAAATCACGATATGGTTCTGCTCAGATGTGTGGACAAGCGCGAAGCAGACTTATTGATCAGGGAAATCCATGAAGGGTCATTTGGAACACATGCCAATGGACATGCCATGTCCAGAAAGATTTTGAGAGCTGGATACTTCTGGTTGACCATGGAATCAGATTGTTTCAAATATGCTAGGAAGTGTCATAAATGCCAGATTTATGCCGACAAGGTGCACGTACCTCCGACCCTTTTGAATGTTCTATCATCCCCTTGGCCTTTTTCAATGTGGGGCATTGATATGATAAGGGAAATTAAGCCTAAAGCTTCCAATGGTCACCAGTTTATTTTGGTTGCAATCGATTACTTTACCAAGTGGGTAGAAGTAGTTTCCTATGCCAATGTGACAAAGCAAGTGGTTGCCCGCTTCATCAAGAACCAAATTATCTGCCGTTATGGAATCCCAAGCCGAATCATCACAGATAATGGGACCAATTTGAACAAAAAAACGATGGAAGAGTTGTGTGAGACATTCAAGATTGAACATCATAACTCTTCTCCTTACCGTCCGAAGATGAATGGAGCTGTAGAAGCTGTGAACAAGAACATCAAGAAGATTCTGCAGAAGATGGTGAAAACTTAGAAAGACTGACACGAAATGTTACCCTATGCCTTCCACGGATATAGAACATCAATTTGCACTTCGACAGGGGAAACCCCTTTCTCTTTGGTGTATGGGATGGATGCAGTTCTCCCTATCGAAGTAGAGATACCATCTTTGAGGATTTTGATGGAAACCAAACTGGAGGAAGCTGAGTGGGTCCAGAACAGATATGACCAACTGAACCTCATTGACGAAAAGAGAATGACCACTATGTCCCATGGCCAGTTGTACCAAAATCTTATCAAGAGAGCATTTGACAAGAAAGTCCGTCTCCGAGAATTCAAAGAAGGAGACCTTGTACTCAAGAAAATCTTGCCAGTCCACAAAGACACGCGTGGAAAATGGAGCCCTAACTATGAAGGCCCATATGTTGTGAAGGTGGCTTTCTCCAGAGGTTCCCTAATCCTCACAACTATGGATGGTGAAAAACTTAAACACCCGGTGAATTCTGTTGCAGTCAAAAATATTATGCCTAAATAAAGCCCGATAGGTCGAAAACCAAAAATGGCGACCTAGGCAAAAATGGGTATCCCGGTGGATCATAACCTATGAAGGAGATCCAGGCAAAAGTTAGGGATAAAAAAATGAGAGCTCGCTAAGTTGAAAACCCGAAAGGGTAGCTTAGGCAAAAAAGAGCGTCCAGGTGGATTGAAAACCCGAAAGGGTGGTCCAGGCAAAAATTAGGGACAAAGGCATTTGACTGTACCGATGGTGTTTACCATTATTGAAGATCATTACCTGAAGACCAATCCAGTTGCTTTTGTCAAAAGCGAGGTGTTAAGCGGTCTTAGTTATTAGGGATTATAGTGGTCGTTGGGTTCAATGTAGACCTTTCCCCATTGCCATTTTCAAATTGTAATTTCCCATGGAGTTTTGCTATTGGCAAGCTACCAGTCTTGAATGAAATACAACCTTTACCTTCAAACTTTGCCTTACAGTTTCTTATTTTCTCTTGTTATGCAAAATGTCTTTACTGAAATACAATTTAACTCTGAAAATGACAAAAAAAAATTTAGAAACAGTTTTTTTGAAGACATACTGGAAAACATTCAAATTTCTTTGACTTTAGAAAGATTAAAAGATCTTCTATCTTCTAAAAAAACCCTCTGGCTTGCAGCAACACTCTCATGCCTTTATTACAAAAAATCCTCATAGAGGATCAAAAGCTGGTAGCACTCTTGGATGGATCCTTGGACCAAACATTGAGTTCCAATTTCAAGGACATCCCCCAGCATCTTTCTTATTGCTCGTCTAAGTATTGGCGTTGAGATCCTGCTCCCCCTTTCTTTGTCAGAACTCTCTGTCTCTCCCCAGAGTCAACATTTGCATATCATGATCATTCGCATCATGCCCAATCATACGCATTTGACATATTCATTTATCTCTCCCCAGTTGTTGTCTGTCTGACTCCAGGTCCAGATTACTGTCAATTTTCCATTTTGAAATCCATTGTTGTGGGCACCCTGAAGTGTGGTTAACCAAAGTCTTATTCCAGTAACACTGGTATCCCCCGCAGAGGCCCTCATTGATATGTACCTTAGAACCACCAATATTTCTTTTAAGCCCAATTATCATTGGCATAAATCCTTTAAGCTGTTTGCTTAGGATTTAAGGCTGTTTAATTCAACACGCATCCGTGTTTTCCTGATGGTTCCTAAAGTTCTTCTTTGAACTCTTCATGTAAGGAATTTCCAGAGGTTGGTCGTTTATCTCGTTGAAAACTCCAAAATTTATTCTTATTTTCCAGCTAGTCGCTTAGAGCCGTTTGATTTATCTTTAAATGCCTGACATTCTACTCCCAGTATCATTTGGTCGCACAGGACCACTGCCCGAACACTGTGTTCGTCTTTTTTATCCTCAGTATCAACAGTTACACTTGAACCTGTTGATTTACCACTTTGGATTATTTATCTGTTATTTACTTCTTCAACCGCCGTGTTGAATTTTATTCCCGACCGCCGTGTCGACGTCTGTCATTTTATTTCTCGACCGTCGTGTCGACGTCTGTAATTTTATTTCTCGACCGCCGTGTCGACGTCTATCATTTTATTTCTCGACCGCCGTGTCGATATCTATTTTTATTTCTCGATCGCCGTGTCGATATCTGTTTTCATTTTCTCGACCGCCGAGTAGATGACTGTTATTTCATTTTTCCGACTGCCGTGTCAATGACTGTTATTTCATTTTTCCGACCGTTGTGTCGATGTCTGCTATTTTATTTTCCGACCGCCGTGTCGATATCAACTATTTATTTCTTCAACCGCCGTGTTGATGTCTGTTATTTTATTTCCCGACCACCGTGTCAAATGTTTGTTATTTTATTTCCCGACCACCGTGTCGACGCCTGTTATTTTATATCCCGACCACCGTGTCGACGCCTGTTATTTTATTTCCCGACCACCGTGTCAACGCCTATTATTTTATATTCCGACCACCGTGTCGACGCCTGTTATTTTATTTCCCGACTGCCGTGTAGATGTCTATTATTTTATTTTCCAGACCACCGTGTCAATGCCTATTATTTTATTTCCCGACCGCCGTGTCGATGTTTGTTATTTCCCGGCCGCCGTGTCGATGTTTGTTATTTCCCGACCGCCGTGTCGATGTTTGTTATTTTCCGACCGTCGTGTCGATGTTTGTTATTCCCCGACCGCCGTGTTGAACTGCTTTCCCGACCGCCGTGTCGATGTCATTTTAACTACCTTTCTCAACCGCTGGATTGCTGTATTGGGATCCCCAGCAGCCATCTTGAACTTGCTAACTCATCACTTCAGATAGTCTGTTTTTATTCATAGTATCAGTTTTGGTCGCATCAAGCCATTACGTTTTCACTTTGAACCATTTTCTTGCTATCATAGGGAATCAGTCTGTCTTTAATCCTATGCTCCGGATTTCTATTTTGTTTCCCGTCTTTTGTTATTCTTAGTGCCAGCAGTTACACTTGAACCTGTTGACCCATCACTTTGAATACTTCCCGTTTTTGTTTCTGTGTCCCCAGCATTTTATTATCCCCAGTGGGTCTTCTCCCTCAGTTTCGTTTCTGTGGATCACCTCTAGCATTTATGTTCATACTAGGGGTGGCAAAACGGGTCGTGGCCCACCGGCCCGGCCCGCGCACCCGCCTAAAAATGGCGGGTTGGGTTGGGATTTCGAGCCCGCCACCCACCAGAGCCCGCCCCGCTAAAGACCGCCACCCTCCAAAGCTCGCCCCGCCAAAACCCGCCACCCGCCAAAGCCCGCCGCACCTATGAAATAAACATTTTTCCTTATATTTTGCTTATAATTTAGGTGAAAGCTTGTTGAAAGTTCTATTTTTTATTGAAGATTAATACTTGATGGACTTAGTCTTTTGCCATTTATGCTTTCAAAATGTTGGTATGATGTTTTTTTATTGAAATTAAAAAAGGAACCATTTAATTTATTTTTAAAAATAGAAAAAAATAAATAAATAATGAAGGCGGGCAAGCCCGCCGCCTGCCAACCCGCCACTTTGGTGGGGCGGGCTAAACTTTTATGTCCATTTCAACTTGGCGGGCATGCCCGCCCCGCTCGTTTTTTGGCGGGCTTTAGGCGGGGCGGTGTGAGGCGGGGCGGGCGGCCCGTTTTGCCACCCCTAGTTCATACCATATTCAACATATTCATAAAAAAAATGATCAACATGCTAGGGTTCATGGCATCTCATACCTCATATCCCCAGCATAATAAAAAGAGTCCATCATGAATTCATAACATTACATATCATTGCATTTCGTCTGCATTCGGTTAAAATTTTAGATATTTTAATAATTAATCCTCTTCTACCTTGAATGTACAAAACATACTTTGTTATTCATACATTCAGCTTCAAGATGATTAAATAGGGACAACTGTCACACTCTAAATTTTGACCGAACATTTTTTTATTCATCTGACGTAGTTTTATCGTAGTATCGATAGTTAGTCTTTTTTTTCTTCTTTCGACTGTAGAATTTATTAGAATTTTGCTTCATTTTATAATTTAATTATTTTCATTTTTTTTAATTTCTAGGTAAGTAATTCATTTTAGATTGTTAATTTAATTTAATTTAACTTTAGATTTTTTTAATTTAGGTAATTTTGAATTTTATTTATATTTTTTTATTTATATTAGTTTATTTAGATTTAGCTTTTATATGTCCATTTTAATTTAGATTAATTTTCCCATTAATTTATATTAGCTTTAATTTAATCAAATTATCTTAATTAGTTAACTTTTTTTAATTAGATTAATTAGTTTTTTTTAAATTAGTTAAATCTTAGTTTATATTTTATCTTAGTTTTAATATTTATTTATTTATTTTTAATTAGTATTGATTAGTCTCATTAATTATTTTCTCTTTCTTCCAAAATAAAAATATTTAATTTTTAAGAGCATTTAATTTCAGATTTGGTGTAATATTTTAAGTTTATTTTAATTTAATTTAGATATAATTAGTTAGATTCCTTTAGATTTCAGTTTAACCATTTTAAGTTTTAATTTTGTTCTTATTAATTAGTTTATATTTTGGTTAAGTTTTGATTTGGTTTACCTTCTAATTCTAATTTTGATTTATTTAGATCTTAGTTTTAATTCATTTAGTTTAGTTTTTTATTTTATATTCAATTAAGTGTTTATTTAAGTTAAATTTAAATTTACTTTAATTTTGATTTAAGAGAAATTTTATTTGAGTTTAATATCTAGATTTAGTTTTAATTTATATTTTAATTTATGTTATTATAATTAGTCCAATTTAGTATTTTTTTTCAATTAAATTAACTTAGTCGGTTCATTTTTATAATTAAATTTTATTTTTATTTTTAATTAGTATATTTTTAATATTTGGAATTAGTTTAATTATTTTGTTTAATTTAAGAGTTTAATAGTTTTTTTTATCTTAGTCAGTTTAGTTTATATTTATATTTTATTAGTTTAATTTAATTAGTTTTTAATTACATAAATTTATTTTAATAGATAATTAATTATCAAACAAATCTTCAGTATACTACACTCCAATGTACCATCCTATTGACCAAGAACCTGCTACTAAATATCAACTTTGACTCTACATTCTTTACACCAAAATGGAGCTGGTCTTCTGCTGCTACCAAAAGCCATAAAAAAGAACAACTTTGACTAACAACAATCCAAATGGTTTGCATAAACCTACATCCCACGCCACAGTCTGCTATCATGACTCATGCTATTTTCTTACACACTACCTTCACATAACCTGCTTTGAAACACACTGCCTTCGCATAACCTGCTTTGAAAGTGACTTCAAGAAAAAAAAAACGTTGTACTTTGAAAATGAAGAGAAGAGGATTTGTTTTATTTTAAAAGAGAGATCCAAGAACCTGGAAAAAAGAGGATCAACAACTTTGAATTTTTTTCTTCTGAAACCACAAAATAAAAAAACCTCTCACAATAATTTTGACAGTAACTATTTCATCAACCTCATATATTTATCTGCAAACTCTTCAAACAAACCAAAAACACCATCATCTTCTTAACACCTTCAGAATCTCCCAACCTTCAAACCAGACCACCATTATTTTCATCGTCACCAATCGCAGATAAAATAAAAAACCCGTTCATCTTCTAATCCGAAACAAAGATACAAACCCTTCCACGAATCCAAATAGATCGCGACGGACGAGTGAGAGAGTGAAGAACAAGACTTTCTAACCCTTTCCTCACATAGGTAATTGTTTTGATATTTTTAACTTGATTACATGCCTCATAAGCTTGATTTTGTTGTGCGATTTCTGTTTTTTTCATTGGCCGTGGCTGTAAGTTCTGAGCGATTAGAGATGGTGAGAGGATTTGAGAGAACACGTTTAGAAGTTGTGAGAAGGGAGATATCGATTTGAGGATGTGTTTTGAACTTTTCCTTCGTTCTTCATGTGTACGTCTTCTGAATGTGAAAAAACGGAAACGATGGTGTTTTGTTTTTAGGGTTTTATTAACCCATCCTCATAAGTAAATGAACTGGGTCAACCCGCAACTCGACTACTTCCCTAGATCCAGCGCCCCTTATGGGCCTGATATCCTTTTCTTTTTATTTTCTATTTTCTGCTTATATATTTGTTATTTTATTTTGATTTTTTATAGTTAAGATTAAAAAGTTTATTTCAAAAATAAATAAAGGGAATAGTTAGTTTATCGTTTTCCTTTAGTAAGTTTAGGTTTTACTTATTTATTTTTATAATATTTGTTTATTTCAGTAAGATTAGATTTTTAGCAAGTTTAGATTTTTTTAAGATATGAAAATAGGGTAAATAAAAAATATGTATTTGATTTTTTCTAATATTTACAAATTTAAAAAAAAAGGGCAAAATACATAGTGTAAAAAGAACATAATAAGTACTTAATAAAAACCCCAAAAAATATACATATTAGTTTTTTTTTCTTTCTTTCTTTTCTTTAAATAAAAATTCTTAAAAATATAATAATGTCATTAAAAATCTAAAAATTCTGTTTTAAATTTATTTTTGCTTATTTCTTTGATTTATTGTTATTTGTTGTTGCCATCTGTACTTATCATTTTATAATTTGTCTAATTGTTCTTCTTCTTCTTCTTCTTATTATTATTATTATTATTATTATTATTATTATTATTATTATTATTATTATTATTGGATTATAATTATTTCCCCCATTGTTTGAGAGTATCCCCCACCCTTTGTGTAATATTATCTGGATTGTTCATGTTTAGTTAGAAATTAACTAATTAACTAAAAAAATTTAAATCAATCTTTTCTTAAAAAAAATAAAAAAATTCTTGGTTCAACGCCAAGTGAACGATTTGCACGTCTACATTTTGCACACACGTAAGTCAGTCACCTATGTGATCGCCATCTGCACGATTGTACGCGTCTTAATTAATTAACGAGGAATTGAACTTCGGAATCTAGCATTCCGCGGGTTCTTTAATGAATCACTCTTGGGGCTAGCCTTCGAGTTGTGATTCATTTACTCCTTCGTTATAAAAATACTAAACCCTAATTCGTCCAAAATAATCGCAAAACGTCTTAATACACATAATTAATTAACGTAAGAATTAAACTCAGGAATCTAGCATTCCTCGGGTTTTTGAATTGAATTACTGTTGGGGCTAGCCCTCGATTTGTAATTCATTCGCTCTTTCGTTTTCAAAACGTAAATCTCTAGTTAAAATCGTGAAAAAACTAAACTCAGGAATCTAGCATTCCTCGGGTTTTTGAACTAAATTACTGTTGGGGGCTAGCCCTTGATTTGTAATTCATTCGCCCTTAATCAACGAATAACTGAACTCTGGAGTCCAGCACTCCACGAGTCCTTGAATGCAATCACTCTTGAGGCTAGACTTCGAGTTGTGGTCCATCCGCCTTTCGTTTTAAAACACTTAACAAAGGTCACACCCTTTTCTTTAAACGAACATTGTTTAAATCTTTCTATCTCGCAAACAAGCTAGCGCTTCAGCTTTCCCCCGCGAGTATAAGCCAATGCTTAGCAATAGAATACGTTTTAAACAATCGTTCAATTAAAAAACACAAACCATAGTCGCACGAACTACGAAGCTCTGACTTTCCCATTGCACAAGGGAATACGTAGGCACAGGGATTTTAATCCTTCGCGAGCACCCTAATAAAAAACTTTAATCTTTCCCCCGTAATATTAATAATAATAATAATACTTTTTTATTCCTTTTAACAAACATATTAATAATATTTAGAAGACAAAGACCTAGATCAACATTTAATCGCATAGTTAGCTAAGAGGTTCCCGTTGAGTACAACGGACGTGAGGGGTGCTAATACCTTCCCCTCGCGTAATCGACTCCCGACCTTAGAATTTGGTTTCGTAAACCATTTCTTATCCTTCATTTAGGTTGTATCTATATCTCCTTTTTCTCTCGTAGAATAAATAGAATTAGGTGGCGACTCTGTTGTTTTCTTTCTGCGTCTCATCGCGAGGATCGTATTTTTCGAGGTACGATAATATGAAAGTTTGATATCAGCAGAAGAATGGGAAGCCTTCAAATCCAAACGACAGGACCCTGTATTTAAAAGACTAAGTGCCACAAATCGGGAAAGTGCATCAAGTCCCGCATATACATATCGAAAAGGACGTGTCGGATATGGATGCATAGAACAATCCATGGTAAGTATTTATAAATTGTGATAACATATTTGTTCATCATATATTAGTTTTATTTGATCATATTGTATGACTTAATGTGTAGCTGCAGAAGGAGAAAAGTTCTGAAACATCTATTCCTGCACATGTTTTGTGGAAGGAAGCCCGTGTGGGAAAATCTGGAGTTCCTAAAGAAATGTGTGGGCAAATCTAGTGCTAAGAATACCGTAGCTAAGAAAAAACCTACCACCAAGTATAAGACGTGCCTCCAGACATTTCTAGAGATGACAGATATACCGACCGGAGGTGTTCGTCTTGTGCATATGGAGGAAGGTATTTTCGACTTTGATTACGAACAAATGATTGGTAATGAAGACTTCATGCAAGTTTTTGGTCGTGAAGAAATTGGCGTCAGTGTTGTCAATACATATATCAGGTAAATCCGGTATACTTTGTTATATTAATTGAACAACTTATTTACTTTATGTTTCAACTGAGGCGTCTAATGTTAATGATGTTTTTATTTAAGGTTTTTGTATGAAAAATTGATGCGCACCAATGGATTGGACGTAACATTTGGATTCTTAGCACCCGCGCCCGTAAACTTAAGTTTAATCATAAGTAGACCGGATACCGTGACGAAGTACGTTCTCAGGATCCTCATGGCCAACAAAGATGCGAAAAAGTTGTTCTTTATACCGTTTAATACCGGTTAGAATTTCATTCTAAATTCATCTATTATAATTATTTTGTATTTTGACGTCGTGTAGAAAATTTACATCTAACATTTGTTTAATCATATAGTGGACATTGGTTGTTGCTCGCAATCAATCCTATTAGAGAAATCGTTTATTATCTTGACTCGTTAGGAAATGATTGGACAACATACCCGAATATGAAGGACACAATTGACACGTAAGTGAGATTGTTCTAAATTTTCTCGTGTGTATTTATTAATTTATGTGATTTGTTCTAATTACTTCATTTTTAATTTATTAGCATCCTACAAGCTTTTCGAGACCAACGAGATATCCAAACATCAAAGAGGAGAGCCAATTGCATTACATGGATAAAAGTGGCGGTATATTATTAATTATCAAATTTTTTATTATATTAGTGATGATACTTGATAAAACTTAGGATTTATCCATATTTTCTTTTCATTTGTAGTGTCCTCAGCAACGTAATCAAATAGATTGCGGATATTTCATGTTGAGGTTTATGCAAGATACTCTTGTTTTGGGCCGATTAGAGATTCCCACCGATGTATGTATTTCTAACTTATGAGTTATTTTAATATTTACACATATCTCTCATATAATTAAATAGTTGAAATTAAATCAAACTATGTTATATTATTATGTAGTACTTTGATGAATTCAAGTGTGCATATTATACAAAAGATCAAGTGGACGAAATCAAAGAGGAATGGTGTCAATTCATTATAGAGCTAGGTGTTATGTGAGGTATAATATTGTACTCTTACTTTAATTGATGAGAATTTAAATATGTGTAACGTTGTAATTTCTATAATATTGTTTATTAATTGAATTACAATCTTTGTGTTGTTTCAGGACCTATGTATATTTGAAGCAATACTTTGGATGGATTAGATATGTGTACTTATAATATGTACATTTGTAGTAAAATGCAATGACTTGTAATTATAATAGGCCAAAATAGTTTGAATTGGTATATATATATATATATATATATATATATATATATATATATATATATATATATATATATATATATATATATATATTGGTTTGAATTGCCAATTTTGGATTTATATTTTTGGTGCATAAATTGATATATAATTTGTGATATTTGTCTGCCAAAAATTGGTTGAAAACATGTCAAAATTCTGGTTTAAAAACCTGGTAAAAAAAGAGGTTTCAAAAAAATTATTCAAAAATTTTCATATACCGTAGACAGCGCTTTACACAAAAAGCACTGCCTAAGAGGGGGCTTACACAGCGCTTTCCAAAAGCGATGTATAAGGTATACCTACAAAAATTAAAATAAGAGGGGATTAGACAACGCTTTCACCAAAAGCGCTGTCTAAGGTATACCTACAAAAATTAAAATAGGAGGGGATTAGACACCGCTTTCACCAAAAGCGTTGTTTAAGGTATACCTAAAAAAAATTAAAATAGGAGGGAATTAGACAACGCTTAAACCAAAAGCGATGTCTAAGGTATTCCTAAAAGCGCTGTCTAAGGGTACCTTAGATGTCGCTTTTAAGATTTAAAAAAGCGATGTCTAAACCTTTAGCAGCGGAGGTTTAGACAGCGCTTTAAAACGCTGTCTAAGTGAAAAAAAAGCACTGTCTAAGGTCTTGTTTGTTGTAGTGCCTCCAGTTTTTACCCTTAACCTTTTCGATTTCGTCTACCCAGTCTACATATTCAGAGGGGTCTTTCGACTAGGGACATCTTCTAAAAATCCTAGGCTGATTCAAGTATGTCAAATTTAGGGCATCCACTTCAGGGTTTTGTTCAGCAGGTTCTGGTGATTTATCACTAGACTTGGGTGTTTTTCCTGCGCCTATGGGCTTTGTACGAGAATAAGTAGGGAAAAACTCCTTAAGGCGAGTTTGGTCAGCATTAGGGTTAGAAAGAGGGCCTAACATAGCATGGCATTTGCCAGATATTAAAAGAGGAATGAGTACTTGGGAATAGTAGATGTTGGCTTTCTCCCTCTCATTTGGGAGTTCTGGGACGTATTGTTGGTTACCCACAATCTTCGGTCCAAGAATCTTGTGTGTGCAGGGGAGAGCAGATGTGTTCTTGTCCTTTTGTTTGCTTGAAGTTGCCATTGTTGATGGTGAAGAAATTTGAGCAAGAAGGAGTAGATACTGGGTATGTAAGAAGAAAGAGAGTTGAAATGTATAAATTGTGGGGAGCAAAAGTTCTTCAAAAGGAAGAAGAAGGTATTTATATTAGAAATTGGGGAGAGAAACATTTGAGTTTTTCAAATGGTTATGGCACGTGTCGACGCGTTAGTGGATGTGGAAAGGTAGTGGAAGTTGAAAAAAGTATGGCAGACCTAGGTTTCGTAGATTTATGGGGATCATGTCCAAGAACGTGGGCCAAACGTGAAAGGTTGATAGAATATGATGATTACTTTTTATGATTTGACAAAAAGTGAGATTTTGGGAATTAACGCATTTAATGCAAGATAAAAGAAAGATCTCAAGGATCAGTGCATTTAATGCAAGACATGGAGTCGAAATAAAGGTTTCGGCAACAAAGATGCTTTCTCTAGAAGTCAGTCGAAATACCTTTGCTAGGGGGCAATTTGTATACACACAATTTCGACACCATGGGTTTGATAAAGAAGAGCCTTAGCAGCTGATGGATTTGTCAACTGTGCTCCCCACACGTCACCATTATTTGACATGGCAGTTTCTCAGCACTCCTCATCTCATTATGCTTTGAATAATGATGTACGTGGCTGTGAAGATATTCGACAGGATATGATCACTCTTTCTTCCAAACATGTCCAGAATCTTGAGAAGGTTTGTGATGATTTGGTTCATGATATGACGAACAGTTGTTTGTCAAAAGAGTGGATGAGTTTCCATTTAGGAAGTTCTTCGAATCACTACTAGGAAATCCTCTTGTGTGTTCGACGAGAGATATGAAGGCAAGGATTCGAAGAAGGAGACGTTGGGACTATTTGAATTTCAAATGAATTCGACTTGACAAGAAGATACGTTGTTTCGCCAGTTAAAGGGCAATTTTAATATGAATAACGACCTCGTTTGGTAGAAGATACATGGAAGATTCTTAGAGATCAATAGCTCGCAGAATGCCAAATGGAGAATTGTTAGGAATTGACTGTTATTCGACGGTTATTTTATTTGTATATAAATAGGATAGTTTGCTTTATGTGAAGTGTGTGAAATTCTGTACAATATTTCTGTGAAGATTACTCTAATACTCGTGTGTAAGAGAAAGGAGAATTATCTGGAAAATGTACGTGTAAACACCATTTATCTTTCAGTTATAAAACTTATACTTTTTCTTCATTCCTTGTTTAAGTTTATGCTTTTATTTACTTTCAAGCAATTTACTTTCAAGTAAGTTTATATTCCAGAAAATCCTTTAAATGCAAACTTTAAGTCTTTCTTTTAGTTTATTATACAAACACATCTATATTCCAATACAAATAAGAACAACTTTGTTAGGAATCTTTCGATAACACATACAAGGCAACTAATAAGACTTATACATTAAGGAATTAGTCCTAAGAATTTAGCACATGTGTCCTAGGACTTGTGTGGTTGGTCCTGCAAGTAACCCATTTCTAAGGAATCGGTAAACTAGAGGTTGTTCGCCAAAAACACCAGCGAACATCTATACCAGTTCAGAAAATTCCAGGCTTACGGGAAACAACCTTTCCAAGCCAAACTCAACCCCAAACATCAACCAATACAGAAAAACATAGCCAAACATGTTCATCGACATAATGTGAGTATCATAGTTAAGTTTTAATCGAGTTTTAACCGTTAATCCATTGTTTTTTTCAAGATTTCTACCAAAAACCCTAAAATTCTTAAACTCCAAAACTTAACCAAAAAACTAAAATAAAAGTATCTATCTACGAACCCACCTCGAGAGATGAATATTTGTAGAAAGAATGAGCCGATTCGACGGACGGATGTTGGAGAATGATGCATTTGAAGTTCTAGGGTTCACTTCCTCTTCTTCTTCTCTTCTCCTTTCTTTCTCTTCATTTTCTTTCTCTTTTCTAACTTTCTCTCTTTTCTTTTTCCTTTTATAACACTTAACTTATTTTCCTTATTAACCAAACAAATTATATCTATCAATTAGTAATATTAATGGGTCCAACTTGAGAGTATCTAAAAATGTCTCTGAGCTGAATATTTAATAAAGCCTCTGCTTCAGATAATACTAATTAATCTTAATTAATATTATCCAGAGCGTTAATTAAATACGGGGTATTACATCCTCCCCTCCTTGAATTGAAATTCGTCCTCGAATTTCCTTTACTCATCCACAACTACAGTTTACATCACTGTCTTAAATCCATCTTATCCTTAATTCTCTTACATATCCTGACATACTCAAATTCCAATTTGACTTCGCGGCTCAAATCCTCGTTTCTCAACAAAATCAAACCTCGCATCCTTACTCAAATGCGCGTTCCCAATACCGGGTTAACCTTCAAGTTACTATTTCCGTAACTTATCCGTTGCTTCATGCCTAACACTTAGTCTCATTCCTCATTCGGAGATGACATACCGATCTAATTCTTTTCATTAAATCACAACACATAAATTTTGCACTTAGTTCGCGGCGCGAACCCTGGTCGCTGGGCGAACTTAGCAGAAACTTCAAAAAAATCAGCTACGGAAAGAACTTCTCGAAATCAGAGAAAACAACTATCAACATGATTGTTATCACAACACAAAACATAACACTCAGGCTTCATTCCGGAACATTCAACACTTGACAATTCCTAGAAGGTATCTTGGCAAAATCTTAACCACATTCAATTTCCAACAAAACTCTTATTATAAACCTTCAATTATTAAAACCATTTCAAAAGTTGCCAAATGACTTCTTTAGCAATTCCACTTGGTCTTATACCAAAATTGTAATCATTTACATCGGACGATTCATCCTATCGGTATCTTACCATAGACAACCTACTCAGGACAATGTTCCCTTACTTCGACACTTATAAATAAATCATCTTAAATTCTCATAATCTAACAGGACTCTTTCATCTGTCTCCTTCCATCATGCTTCCAAAGCCTAACAGTGGAGATACCACGAATTCTCAAGCAATACCAAGTATTTGATAGTCATCGAAGAAAACACTTATCCATCGGAGCTCTCATCAACCAAGAGAATAAGAACTTTCAAACCTGTGACGGTAGAACAATTCACTTGTCTACTACACAATTGACAACATTGGTCCAAACTCTTCAATAACAAAGATGCAGGGTTTCACTGCTACAAACACAACCAATACAATTCTAATTCCATTCAAAACTCGAAGCAATTAATCCAATTAGACTTAACCAATCTGACCATGATCGCAATGCTTCATATCGATTCTCTTTACAAAATCTCCATTCATTCAAGGTTTATGTTGACACAAAGTCTCCATTAATAACAACGCAATCACGCCATAAAACTTACTACAACCAGCGAATCACCAACACCAAACTCAAATAATCCCTAGTACACTTGTGGGTTTCCATAACACTGTCCTTTTAAATACAATATTCCGCTTACTAACCGTTTTGGATCACACAAAACTTATCATTCGAATTCACTTCTCTAAAGGGTCTTGTTCCTTAAACGATCCAAAATACATGCTTAACTTCGGGGCATCATCTCTTATTCACACAATAATTCAGATACTAAAACATTTTCGAAAAGACCAACACTTCACGAATCTCTTATAACTTCTCAATTTAGGTCCTTAGTAGTCGCAATGACAATACGCCAAAAATTCAAATCATTTACTGTTTACCAATCCTGCTCAAAAGGTAATTCAACACTTTAACCTCTGATACTTCGAACGAAAGCCAAAACAGACATACAATTCAGAAAGTACTATTCTCTAAAGTCTTCCACAAAAGCTATGTGTCAATCGATTACCTATCCGAGGCTAAACGGTCGAACACAACTAAACTTACTCCTCTTGCTAACAAATAATCAGACTCAGAATACTAATCTAGTCCATACTAACTTGTAATATGATTCTCACCCACGGTTTCTAAACACGTGTAACAAGCGCTCACTGTTCACCACTCAAAATAACACAGAACGAGCACAACATGCAGATTACAAACTACAACAAGCGACAAGGTAGAACTACCATTATGTTACGGTCACAACACGAATACTCAACGGAATAGTCCGATTCCACTCTTACAAGGACATTAGTAGGGAAATGACAATGACGACACCAAAAGGTTTTAGTCGCAAACTAACACTTGGTTTGTCCATAAACAAAACCAACACATAGTCCTTAACGGGTAAAAATAAATGATAAACATTTCACATCTAGTATACAACTTTGTCCTCTCTCTCTAATTCCTTGCAAGAATTAGTATCAACGATAACATTCTTAACCTCACCAGGGCATACTTCAAATACTTCAATTAATCACAAACACAGGAGTTTTCCCTTACACTTGAAGAATGAGGTAAATCACTCATCTGAAGAGCCTTGCTGTCTACGCTTACATATTAACATGGGGTTCCTTACCCTCTACCAAACATTGCATTGAAAGTTTCCATAGCTCTCTATCTGTATGAAGAACGATCTGACTTGGTACTCACATCAAAATGTATGCATTTTAGAAATATCCAATTTTCCAAAACTTAACAATGATAACCGGTCACTACCAGGAGGGTAACTGATCACTCAGTATGATCCTGTACTTCTAGTAGCTGAAAGAGATTTAGAAACATAATTATGTAACCGGGTACTACCCAGAGGACAATCTGATTACTTAGTGCAGAAGCAAACTTCTGACCTTCATTGTTACCTAAACCTCCCAAACTTATTCCAATTACATCCAAAAGTTAAAACCATACCAACCGACGATTCCATGCAATAGTAATCACACTACTAGAGTCCTAATGGGTGAACCATCACTAATTACACTCCCTTAGCTTTAGTTTCAATAGTAACTTAAAAATTCCATTGCACACTCGTCCAAAAATACATTTCGTTATCACTTCCTCATATTGTGCTGCTAAAACCGTTTCCATATCGCGTTAGCTTCACGCTCTGCGGTAATCCTCTCATGCTCAACCATAATCCATTTTACTATAATTTTCCCGAATCCAAGGTGTTTATTCTATCACTTATCACAAATTTATCAATTTCGTACTTCATACACCTCACATCACTAAATAAAGTCTATTCTTCCTCCGATATTATACCTTATACCATTCCTTGAAGTACCCCCGCTCATCCAAGATGCCACTACGATCTTAGGTCCGAAACACTAACAATTAACTCATTCCTGAACCTTAAGTCACACGTTTCATAAACATCTTCTCCTCTCGTGAAATGAAACTTCTCAACACTTTTTGTCCATACCAGTGACCAACATTGATCCACCAGTGACTTCACTTATTCCATGGGACACCGTCCATTCATCCTGTAGATACTTGTAACTTTCAGTAACTATCCATTCCAAAGGATTTCTCGAACAACATTCTACTCTTCAACTCCATGTTACAGGAAGTAGAACTCTTATGAATACACCAATTGAGCTGACCAAAGCTCCCTTTGCTAACTCTTGGCTTGAATCTACTCTCACAGCACAAGTTATGACAACACTTTAGAGTCCTCATGGTCGCACAACCATGATCCTACCTACCACATACATAGCACTAAGCTGATCAGACCCATTACTACATAGTATGAAATTAAGAATAATGTCGGCCAGACACACTTAAGAGGCAGGAAAGATTTACTTATGATGTTTCAAGGCTAGGTCGAGGATACGACCTACTCTGATACCAACTGTAACACCCATATAATATATATCTAGAATAATATCATACAGTGTTAATTTTTTGTACTGACTCCTCATAAATACCTACTAGTATAATTCACATTCCCGTCCAATTCTAAAACTATGCAAAAATGGCACAAGACATGGAAATCATACTAAAAAAATAGAAGCTTAGAATAATACAATATCCATTATTGTACTAAGATACAAAAATATACAGCAGAAGACTAAACTAAGCTTCACTTGAAACATCCCGAACATAGCTCCACTTGTAAATCAAACCTTCAAAAGAAACCTGAAAAGCAACAACAATAGTGGGGTGAGATAACAACATCTCAGTGGGTTCCTTATCTTAGAGTTCTCTCGGCTCTAAGGGTTCGATCTAAACAATACTCAAGTCGGGGACAAACCTAGACCTCGAGTTCACATACAACTAGAGACATCAGGGTAACAAAACGGAGCACACACTAGGTGCTTAGAGGCATCTTTCCCCGCCCAGCCATAGCAGTAGCAGACGAGCACGGGTCACTCGATCCTCAACGTGTAGATAACTTTCCCCACCCAGCCACACAAGGATGAGCACGGGTCACTCATTATCTACCTATGGATAACTTTCCCCGCCCATCCACACCAGGACGAGCACGGGTCACTCATTATCCAACTAAGGTACTTTCCCCGCCGATCCACACAAGGACGAGAACGGGTTACAATACCTTGCCACAAAGTAATTTTCCTCGCCCAGCCACACAAGGACGAGCACGGGTCACGGTGTTGCACCCCAAAATTTGCCCTCACAATACAAGACTTTGTGTGCTAAGAGGTTCACAAGGTTCACAATACTTACAAGACCTCCCATGAGGTTCACAAGGTTAGCAAGACCTCCCATGAAGTTCACAAGGTTCACAAGACATCTTATGAGGTTCACAAGGTTCACAAAGTTCACTATTGGTCAGAAGATTTGACAATTCCCTCAGACAATGCATCCTCCTAAGCAGTGCATCCAAAACTAGGGTTTTAACTTTAATCAGGCTAAATGGACTTCCAAGACTTCAAGTGAGCTTCATAACATCTTATATGTGTCTAAGAATCCCCATGACAAGTTTCAAGACTTTTCTCAAAGGTTTGCTCAGTCAGATGATCAGATAAGTCAAAATCAATCAAAGCAGTTAAAAAGTCAAACTGAGGTCAACTGTGGTCAAACCAAAGTCCAACCTCATGATTTTTTGCCAAAATCAAGTATATGAAGTAAAATTCATCATTTGATCAAGGGTTGATCATGATTCATCAAGGATATTTCAGATCATCAAGAATTAAAGGTTTCTAAATTAGGGTTTTCTCAGGAAAAGTCAACTGAACTTTGACCAGCCATAACTTTCACATGCTTCATCACCAATTCTCCATCCAAAGCTCATTTTGAAGGAAATTGAATTCTCTACAACTTTGTGTCTCACAAGCCAAGCCCAAAAATGCTTCATTTGGAAGGTATGAGCTAAGACATTATAGGTCCTTTTGAAAGTCAACAAAAAGTCAACAACTTCAAAAGGGCATAACTTGAGAATGGTAAATGATATGGACATGAAACCAATGGGGTTGGTTAGAGGACTCTTCACGCTTTCCAAAATGTCCAAGAACACCCTCATAGCATTAAAATTGAAGGATTTGTGCCTTTGCAAAGTTGGGAAATTTTTGGGAATTTTATGAAGCAAATAAGGCCTTAAAGTCAATTTTTGCTAAATGAGCCCACCTAATTGCCATTCAAACCTTACAAACTCATCAAGCACGACCCAACCCACTTATTTTCTGATTTTTTTATTTTTTATTTCATATTTATTTGAATTTTATTCATTAAAATACAAATTAAATTAAAATAAAATATAAAAGTCATATATTTGATTTGATTTTTTGGTTCTAGAAAGTTTTAACACTCATTTAAACTTGATTAACACCATTTAAATTCAGATCATCCAAACATGGCAAGGCTAGATCAAGAATATTCAAAATTTAAGATCACATCTTTTTCAATCTCCCAAAGTCCAAATATCCACAAATTTGTTAAACTCTTGACCTAATTTCATTGTGTCCTATATAAACAACATGAAGCAATACACTATTCACGAATTCCAGCCTCCAAGAACACTCTCCAAACTTCAAATTTTCAAGGAAAAAGTGATATTCGGATTTCATCATTGAGGTTGCTTATCAAAGGTTTTAAGGTGTAAAATCGTTCCTGGGTGTTTCCAAAACCTTTCCTAATCATCATAAGCATCTAAAACATCACATAATCGTTCAACCGAATCATGCTTTGTTCTTGAATATGAGTTTTTTCGATTTTATATATTTGTTTGTTTTAAATGATATTTGATGATTGCTTGATGTTTGTGATAGTGCTAGGAACGTTTCTGGACTCTCAATTTGAAGAATCACGGCCTTAATCTCCAAACACCATTATTAGGGTTCTTGTTCCATAAATGGAGTTTTCTAATTTAACAAATATAAATATATTCTAAATGTATAAATGAACTGGTCTTGTTGTGGGGAGTACAATGGTACCTTCAATTTAGTGAAATTTTGCAGGTTTGATGTTCTTGACATAAGGCTAGGAAATCCTACGAAACCAGGTTCGCAGGAAAAATCGCAGGAAACATTGAAAGAGAATTCGCAGGAAACCTGGGGAAGAAGATGAAGTCTTTGGCGCGAAATCTGAATTTTGAAATTATGTTTGTTTTATTATATTTTGTTGTTATATATATTTCAGATATGATGCTTGGCTTAGCTGGTAAGGGATGCGCGTGTGTATAGCAAGGTCAAGGGTTCGAAACCTATCAAGACCATTCTTTTTTGGGAAAAATTCTTAAAAGCCATTTTACATATATTATGCACTCTTCTCCCCCAAACAACAAGGCGCGCGCCTTGTCCCAGTGGCTAGGATTTACCAGGTATCAGGGGAGGTCCTGGGTTCAAATCCAGGCCTCCCCTCTTTCTTTTATTTGTTTTCTTTATATTTTTCTTTTATTTATTTTATTAATTATATAATTATGTCAATTAATTTTTCTTAATTAAAACATTAACTCTATTTTTCTTACTAATCCTAAAAAATTAACTTATTTTTTCTAAAACCCTATTTGTTTTCATATAAATGTTAATTATTTTTCTATATATATTTTTATTAATTATCATTATATGTAATCTTATTAAAATAATGTAAATAATTTTAAATTATGTTTAAAACAATAAAATTCTTAACTTAATTTTGTAAATATAATTATAATTAATCCTATTTTCATAATATGTAAATATTCTATAAATTGTTTATAATTTAATTTTGTATGTAAATAATTTTTATTATATGTTTAAAAATAGTTAAAAATTGTTAATTTAATTTTGCAATTATAATTTTATTTTTCATAATATGTTTATAATTAACTCGATTTTATAATGTATAAATAATTTAAAACTTTAAAATAATTAATATAATTGTTCATATTTTCTTATTAATCTTAAATAATTGTTTATATAAAAATTTGATCTTTTAATTATTTTAATATTTTTGTCTATATTATCTATTATGTTTATTTTCTTATGATATTTATTTATTACTAACCCCATTTAATTTTGTATTATTTTTTTATTATTATTATTTCACTAACCCAATTATTATTATTATTTAATATTTTGCTTATTATATTTAATTTTCTTTAATTTTTATTATTATTATGTAATTGTTCCTGGATGTAATATTTAGTAATAATAGTATTTATTTATATTTTATGCTATGGTTAGTAAATAGGGAGTGTAAAAACATGTTTGTATTTAAAAAAATTGAATTTAGATCATTTAAATTTAAAGATAAATATTAAAATTGTACACTCACACACGTAAGTCGATCTTTGATCGCCATCTCACTTCCTTAGGGATACCTCTCGTGTTGCCTAATCAAAAAGGTCAAGTAGGGTGTATAAAGCAAAAGTCCCTAATTTCACATCATCTAGTCCCTTAACAGATAAAAGATCAAGTCCCTTTCGAATGTTGCCTTCGTAATGATCTTGTCCCTTTCGAATAAAGATGATAGTCCCTTCGAATTGCTTATACACCCCACAGTTGCCTAAATAAACAGATGTCCCTTCACTTATCCCTCACATCCAAGGTAATGACTACCTATTCCTTAATAATAGGGATAGTCTTACCATTTAAAGGATTCAAGAACAGAAAAGACTTAAACTTAGGGTAGGTTCCTCTTAGATACTTGCTCACTCTTCAAAACAATTTCAAACACTTCACACATTTCAAACAATTTTCAAAACAAAGGTTTTTTACGCATCCATACATGGATCATTATCAAACTCTTAAGAAAATTTTTATTCACACACTACACATTTCAAAAATATTTTAAAGTGAGCTAAGTAACTAAGAGCCCATGGATAACCATGGATGTAAAGGGTGCTAATACCTTCCCTTTACATAACCTACCCCCCGGACCCAAAAATCTTTTAAAAGGTCTTTCCTGTTCTTTTATGCCTTTCCTTTGGATAAAATAAAAGTCGGTGGCGACTCTTGCTATCCGCAACATAACTAAAGTCAGTTCTCCCACCATGTTACAGAACTGACGACTCTGCTGGGGATTTAATATTTAAGAGGGGTACCCTTAGGAATTAGATCACTTTAAAATTGTTTGCCTTGTTTGCTTTATACTTATCTTGTTGGGTGCTCTTATGTGTGAAAGATCCTAACCCGGATCTAGTGTACCTTAGGTAAATGGCAATAGACCAAGGAAACTGTACGGCGTATACCGATATGGTTGATCTGGTGGCCATAGTTAGTGTGACTTCTTGGTTGGTGCTTATGTTCCTTAAGTCAAGTTGAGGATAATATGAGGCTGCCATATGTTGTCAATGCACTAACTAACTTTTAGAACCCTAGTTATCCCATCTTGGCCTTTAGAAAGTAGTGAAATAACCGGCTTTGGTGCAGACTGAAGTTGGTTGATACTCGATACTACACTCATTGAGATCTTAAACTTGGAGGGTTTTGGTTGGCAAGTAAGTTGCCTACTGAACAACCACCCTTGTGAAGGATCAATGATATTGAGATCCCTTAGAACCTGGTTACTTTTGTAGGACAGGATGAACCATCTAACTTCAGGGGAGGGTACTTACCTTTAAACCTCATGCAAGCCTTCAAACCTAGGGCTATTGTGTGACTTGTTTGTGTGTGCCACATGTTTGTGATTGAACATAACATCATGACATCATCATGCATCATAAGCAGAGCATTTTCACTAATCATTTCAAGGACCAAAGGATTTATCTTTGTTCTTTGTTGCAGGTCATGGCTTCTACTCGTAGAAACACTATCAGGATCAACTTTGTAGGCATACCTGCTAAGCTTAAAGAGTTGATTTCTTAAGTGTTTGATCATTCCCAGTTCATCAAGAGACATGGTCACCTATTGGATCTAGTCACCTCAGGATTCAGTGAAGACATGATGAGTGTTCTGTTTCAGTTCTTTGACCCTAAACACCATTGCTTCACATTCCCCGACTACCAGCTGGTTCCTACAATGGAAGAGTTCTCTAAACTTCTGGGTATACCTGTTCTTGATCAAAGACCCTTCACAGGCTTGGAAAAAGAGCTTAAACCAGAGGTTGTTGCTGCAGCTCTACATCTGAAAAAGTCTGACATTGTTCTAGAAACGAGAAGCGGAGTTAAGGGTATTCTTGCCAAGGTGTTTATGGAGAAGGCTCAAGTGTTCTTGAAAGCTATGAGCTATGATGCTTTTGAGGAGATTTTAGCCTTGCTGATTTATGGCTTAGTATTGTTCCCTAATTCTGATAAGTTCATAGACGTTCATGCCATCAACATATTCCTGAGTCACAATCCAGTGCCTACCTTACTTGGAGACATCCTGCATTCTCTTCATACTCGTACTACAAGAACAAGAGGAACTTTGATGTGTTACATACCTTTGCTATCTAGGTGGTTTATTTCTCACATTCCTCGCTCAGTGATGAAGAATGAACAAGGGTTCAGGTGGTCTAAAAGGATCATGTCACTCTCTCATTCAGATATTCATTGGAGTTCTAGATCTATGGATAATGTTACTATCATTGACCGTTGTGGGGAGTTCCCTAATGTGCCACTTCTAGGCATAAGTGGAGGCATCACCTACAACCCCTCTCTAGCTTTACGACAGTTTGGTTACGCTCGGAGTGATGGCCCACATGACATGTTGATTCAGGGCATTGTGTTTGACTACGACAACGATCTTCAAGGTTACCGTCAGAGATTCATACGAGCATGGGGAAAAGTGAACAAGGTTGACAGCAAGACTCTGGAGCCTAAGTACACTATTCCTATGGAAGCTTATCTCAGATGGGTGTGTTGCACCCCAAAATTTGCCCTCATAATACAAGACTTTGTGTTCTAAGAAGGTTCACAAGGTTCACAAGATTTACAATGCTTGCAAGACCTTTTATGAGGTTCATGAAGTCTACAAGTTACTTTATGAAGGTTCACAAGGTTCACAAGCTTCCCAACACTTACAAGACCTTTCATGAGGTTCATGAAGTCTACAAGTTACTTTATGAAGGTTCAAAAGGTTCACAAGCTTCCCAACACTTACAAGACCTTTCATGAGGTTCATGAAGTCTACAAGTCACTTTATGAGGTTCACAAGGTTCACAAGGTTCACAATATTTTCAAAACCTTTCATGAGGTTCATGAAGTCTACAAGTCACTTCATGAGGGTTCACAAGGTTCCCAAGGTTCACAAGGTTCACAATACCTCCCATGAGTATCACAAGACATTTCACAAGGTTCACAAAGTTCACAATTGGTCAGAAGAGTTGACAATTCCCTCAGACAATGCACCTCCTAAACAGTGCATCCAAAACTAGGGTTTTGACTTTAATCAGGCTAAATGAACTTCCAAGACTTCAAGTGAGCTTCATAACATCTTATATGTTTTTAAGAACCCCCATGACAAGTTTCAAGACTTTTCTCAGAAGTTTGCTCAGTCAGATGGTCAGATAAGTCAAAATCAGTCAATGCAGTTAAAAAGTCAAACTGAGGTCAACTGTGGTCAAACCAAAGTCAAACTTCATGATTTTTTGCCAACATCAAGTATATGAGGTAAAATTCATCATTTGATCAAGGGTTGATCATGATTCATCAAGGAGATTTCAGATCATCAAGAATCAGGAGTTTCTAAGTTAGGGTTTCCTCAGTAAAAGTCAAGTGAACTTTGACCAGCCATAACTTTCACATACTTCATCACCAAGTCTCCATCCAAAGCTCATTTTGAAGGAAATTGAATTCTCCACAACTTTGTGTCTCATAAGCCAAGCCCAAAAATGCTTCATTTGGAAGGTATGAGTTAAGACATTATAGGTCCTTTTGAAAGTCAACAAAAAGTCAACAACTTCAAAAGGGTATAACTTGAGATTGGTAAATGATATGGACATGAAACCAGTGGGGTTGTTTAGAGGACTCTTCAAGCTTTCCAAAATGTCCAATAACACCCTCATACCATTAAAATTGAAGGATATGTGCCCTTGCAAAGTTGGGAAATTTTGAGTTGGTTTATGATGAAAAAGGAGGTCTAAAACCAATTTCTTCCAGATGGGCTTGTCAAATGATGACTCAATCCATACAATAGCTTCATGCACGACCCAAACCATTAAAAATCAGATTTTTATTATTTTTATTTTTATTTATTTTGATTTAATTCATTAAAAATCATTTTAAATAAAAATAAAATATGAAAATAAGAGATTTGATTTGGATCAAGCTTCTAGAAAGTCTTAAATATTGATTTGAATTGAAGAGGAAAGAAATCATGAGGTTTGGCCAAAAATAGCAAGCATTCACACATGAATATTTGATTTTTAAGGCATGATCATTGTGGATCTTTTCATATCAAATTCTTCACACAACTAATCAATTTTTTGACCTAAAATCAATCACCTATAAGTACTAAACACAACCCTAACATGAATGGACGGATTCCACAGCCCTAAGAGTAAGTTCACAATTTCAAAAATTCTCTCAAAACCTCACATTCGGATTCTTTGATTCAGGACCTTTGAAGGTGAAATAAAAACACAGCAATGTTCCTTGGACCTTATTGAAGCATTATCATCACTCATATGCATCAAAACCATGCTATATATTGCTCAACCCGAATCCACTTTGTTCTTGAAAATAATTTTTTCGATTACACTAATTTACTGCATATTAATGAATTTTGTTTGCATAATCTTATTTGTGATGTTGTGTAGATCGTTTCTGGACAAATAAACCAAAGTTTCATGGCTTGAATCAGAATCGGCCATTGTTAGGGTTTCACCTTTGAAATTAGGGTTCTTCAATTCACTAAATATAAATGAATTTGAAGAACATAGGGATGTTGTGTGAACCATAAGGATCATAAAACACTAATTAATTTCATGAATCGATACTGTTTTGTTGGAGTTTCATTTTCGCAGGTTTGAAACATTGAAGAACACGCAGCAAATTTCGCAGGAAACATGGCATGAATTTTCGCAGGAAATTTGGAGAAGAAGAAGCTGTTTGCGCGCGTTCAGAAAAATTCAAATTTGATTTAAAATATTTTATGTTATCTTGTTGGTTTGTTATCACCACAGGTTGTGTGGCCCAGTGGAAAGTCAGGCGTGCGTTTGATGAGAGGGCGAGGGATCGAAACCTGGCTGTGACAAATATTTTTGTGTTTTCTCATTTATACGTTGAACATAATATATTATTATTATTTGATGGTTTGTTAACAGATTGGCTCACCTAGCTGGGATGGTTATGCGTGTATGTGTTTGTTCAAGAGGTCCTGGGTTCAATCCTCCCCCAGGCCTTTTGGTTTTCTCTTATTTTTTGTGATTTTTCAAGACATGGCATAAAACAAATTTGGTCTATTCCTCTAGCACCTGCGCTGATGGCCTGGTGGTGTGTTTTGTGGCTGGCAAGCAGGACGTCCTGGGTTCAAACCCCATCCAGGTAAGTTTTCATTCTTTTTTTTTCTTGTATTTTGATTGTTTTAAATATTTTATTATTAAATTATATTAGTTTTGTATATATTTTATATATCTAAATAATTGTATATATATTATGTATTCTTTTCAAAATTATAAAAAATTATTTCATAAACTTAAAAAATTATTTTATTTTATTATGTATCTAAATTATAATATATATATATATATATATATTTACTAAAATAATTTTGGATATTATATTATAAACCCTAAAAAATATTTTCTAAGCAAACCCTAACTTTATAAAACCCTAAATTATTTTTCTCTAAACAATTATTAGAAACTCAATTTTATTTTATTTTATTTTATTTTTATTTTTGTACATATTTATTTAATATAATTAAGTCTTGTAAATATAGTTATAACTTATGTGAATATTTTTAAAATTTGTTTGTAATCTAAATTATATATAAATAATTTTTAATATGTGTTTAGAAATAATTGAACCTATGATAATTGAATTTTGTAATTATAATATGTTTAAAAATAATTTAATAATTTGTACATAAATTAAAATGTTCTAATAATTATTTAATTGTTCATATTTCCTCTTATCTTTAAATAATTGTCTATATTAAAAATCTAATCTTTTGTTTGTTATTTTAATTATGTTCTTATAATATTTTTGCTAATTCCATTTATTTTAATTATTGTTATTATTACTAATCATATTATTACTAATCCATTTATTTTATAATTGTGCTTATTATTATTATTTCTCTAACCTTATTTATTTTTAATTATTATTATTACTAACCCCTATTATAATTATTATTGCTTATTTATTTATTTTGCTTATTATTTATATTTTGCTTCTATATTTATTTTTGCTATTTATTTTTAATTGCTTATTAATTATTATTGTAATTGCTCCTTGGTGTAAATTTTTGTAAATATTTAAATTATTTAATTTTCATGCTATGGTTAGTAAAATAGGGAGTGTACACATGTATTATATTTAAAATTAAATTTAGATCATTTTAATTAAAAGATAAATTAAATTAAACACTCACACACGTAAGTCGATTTTTAATCGCCATCTCACTTTCTAGGGTTGCCTCTCATTGTTGCCTATTCAAAAAGGTCAAGTGGGGTGTACAAAGCAAGTCCCTTAAAAGAAAAGTCATCAAGTCCCTTAATGGTTGCCTTTCATAAAGATCTTGTCCCTTTCGAATAATGATGACAGTCCCTCCAAAAATTGCTTAATACACCCTACAGTTGCCTTCATTAACAGATGTCCCTCATATGTCCCTCACATCCAAGGTAATGACTACCTATTCCTTAATAATAGGGATAGTCTTACCACTTAAAGGATAAAGAACATAAAGACTTAAAACTTTAGGGTAGGTTCCTCATAGTTGCTTGCTCACTTCATTTAAAACTTTTCAAACCTTTCACAAATTTCAAACAATTTTCAAACACAAGTTTTTACGCATCCGTACATGGATCATTATTAACTCTTATGAAAATTTTTATTCACACACTTCACCTTTTCAAAAAAATAATTCAAAGTGAGCTAAGTAACTAAGAGCCCATGGATAACCATGGATGTAAAGGGTGCTAACACCTTCCCTTTACATAACCTACCCCCCGGACCCAAAAATCTTTTAAAAGGTCTTTCCTGTTCTTTTATGCCTTTCCTTTGGATAAAATAAAAGTCGGTGGCGACTCTTGCTATCCGCAACATAACTAAAGTCAGTTCTCCCACCGTGTTACAGAACTGGCGACTCTGCTGGGGATTTAAATTTAAGAGGGGTACCCTTAGGAATTAGATCACTTTAAATTGTTTGCCTTGTTTGCTTTATATTATCTTGTTGGGGTGCTCTTATGTGTGAAAGGTCCTAACCCGGATCTAGTGTACCTTAGGTAAAATGGCAATAGACCAAGGAAACTGTACGACGTATATCGATACGGTTAATCTGGTGGCCATAGTTAGTGCGACTTCTTGGTTGGTGCTTATGTTCCTTAAGTCAAGTTGAGGATAATATGAGGCTGTCATATGTTGTCAATGCACTAACTAACTTTTAGAACCCTAGTTAACTCATCTTGGCCTTTAGAAAGTAGTGAGGTAACCGGCTTTGGTGCAGACTGAAGTTGGTTGACACTCGATACTACGCTCATTGAGATCTTAAACTTGGAGGGTTTTGGTTGGCAAGTAAGTTGCCTTCTGAACAACCACCCTTGTGAAGGGTCAATGATATTGAGATCCCTTAGAACCTGGTTACTTTTGTAGGACAGGATGAACCAACTAACTTCAGGGGAGGGTACTTACCTTTGAACCTCATGCAAGCCTTTAAACCTAGGGCTATTGTGTGACTTGTTTGTGTGTGCCACATGTTTGTGATTGAACATAACATCATGACATCATCATGCATCATAAGCATAGCATTTTCACTAACCATTTCAAGGACCAAAGGATTTATCTTTGTTCTTTGTTGCAGGTCATGGCTTCTGCTCGTAGAAACACTATCAGGATCAACTTTGTGGGCAAACCTGCTAAGCTTAAAGAGTTGGTTTCTCAAGTGTCTGATCATTCCCAGTTCATCAAGAGACATGGTCACCTATTGGATCTAGTCACCTCAGGGTTCAGTGAAGACATGATGAGTGTTCTGTTTCAGTTCTTTGACCCTAAGCACCATTGCTTCACATTCCCCGACTATCAGCTGGTTCCTACAATGGAAGAGTTCTCTAAACTTCTGGGTATACCTGTTCTTGATCAAAGACCCTTCACAAGCTTGGAGAAAGAGCTTAAACCAGAGATTATTGCTGCAGCTCTACATCTAAAGAAGTCTGACATTATTCTAGAAACGAGAAGCGGAGTTAAGGGTATCCTTGCTAAGGTATTAATGGATAAAGCTCAAGTGTTCTTGAAAGATATGAGCTATGATGCTTTTGAGGAGATCTTAGCCTTATTGATTTATGGCTTAGTGTTGTTCCCCAATCCTGATCAGTTCATAGACGTTCATGCCATCAACATATTCCTGAGTCACAATCCAGTGCCTACATTACTTGGGGACATCCTACATTCTCTTCATACCCGTACTACAAGGGCAAGAGGAACTTTGATGTGCTGTATACCTTTGCTTTCTAGGTGGTTTATTTCTCACCTTCCTCGCTCAGTAATGAAGAATGAGCAAGGATTCAGATGGTCCAAGAGAATTATGTCACTTTCTCACTCAGATATCCATTGGTGCTCCAGATCTATGGAGAATGTCACTATCAATGATCGTTGTGGGGAGTTTCCTAATGTGCCACTCCTGGGCATAAGAGGGGGCATCACCTACAACCCCTCTCTAGCTTTACGACAGTTTGGTTATGCTCGGAGTGATGGTCCACATGACATGTTGATTCAGGGCATTGTATTTGACTACGACAACGATCTTCAAGGTTACCGTCAGAGATTCATACGAGCCTGGGGAAAAGTAAACAGGGTTGACAGCAAGACACTGAAGCCTAAGTATACTATTCCTATGGAAGCTTATCTCAGATGGGTACGATCTCGTGCTCAGACTCTCATGATGCCATATCCTGCCGTCCTACCAGTTACCATGGAACCTATTGCCGAAGGAGACACAACTTATACCATCCTTCACCCAGACATGCCTACTGATATGGAAGACTTGCAGAGATCATGGATCCAACTGAAGGAGCAAAGGGATACTTTCGAGGCTCATTACAAAGCAAGCCAAGAAAGGATCCTGGAATTAACAAAGCAACTTCACGAGGAACGGAACCTCAACTCATACCTCAACACAAAGAGGAAACGTCCATGGGAGACTTAAAACCCCATCTTTTGTGCTTATTTCATTCCATTTTTTGTAAGCCTAAAAGGCAAAACAAAGTTATTACTAATAAAAGTTTACTTTCGTGTTTGTTTAAACAAATTTAAATTCTGCGGTCCTTGAAAACATTGCATATACATTCACATACCATATCATTGCATCACAGGTTTAATTGTGAACAGGTTTCTCATCTTCTCGCTGTTTATTTCAGCAATGGCTCTTGAACAATCAGTTAAGGATCTCCAGGCACAGAATGCACAGTTCCAAGAGCTGATCCTGAACCTATCCAAGGGGCAGGACGAATTGAAGACACTGCTGGCCAAGAAGACTAAGAAGACTAGAAGATCAGCTGGTTTGATCAACATGGGAAGAAGGTTCAAAGGTCTTGCCAAGACCAAAGAACCAGCTGAAGATTATGAATCTGAAGAATCTGAAAAAGAGGGAGGTAGTCTCCACAACACTATGGGGGACTCTGATTCTGAGGCTAATTACTACCATGAGCCTAATGAAGACAAATTCAAGACGCTGGTGGATAAAATGGATGCTATGGAGTTGCAGAAATCTTCTGGGCTGGATTTTGAGGATTTGAGTTTGATATCTGGGGTAGTCATACCCATTGGTTTCAAGGTTCCCACCTTTGTTGTTTATGATGGGGTCTCTTGTCCCAAGCTGCATTTGAGGTCTTATGTCAGAAGGATTCAACCTCACACTGCTGACAAGAAGTTGTGGATCCACTTTTTCCAAGAGAGCTTATCTGGAGCTCAGTTGGAGTGGTATTATCAATTGGAGAGTGTCAACATCAGAGACTGGAATGATCTTGCTGAAGCTTTCTATAAGCAGTATCAATACAATGCTGACTTAGCTCCCACTCGCATGCAGCTGCAAAGCATGTCCATGGGTGCCAAAGAAAGTTTTAAGGAGTATGCTCAGAAATGGAGAGATCTAGCTGGAAGAGTTCAACCCCCTTTGACTGACAGGGAATTGGTTGATATGTTCATGTGTACGCTGAATGGTCCATTTTACAGTCATCTCATTGGAAGCTCATCATCTGGCTTCACTGAGTTGATCATGACAGGAGAGCGAGTAGAGAATGGTATAAAAAATGGTAAGATCCAAGTGGGTACTTCCTCATCAGGTGCTGCAAAGAAGCCTCCCACTGGGAAGAAAGAATCCAATGCTGTTTATGGTCAACCTGATTGTAATAGAAGGCATCAGTCTGTTAGTGCAGTTCATATTTCAAATCCAACTCCTGCAACAACAGAACAGCCACAGGGCAACCAACAGAGGGCTAGAAGACAGTTCACGAAGATCAACATGTCAATGGCTCAGGCATTGCAACACCTATTGAAGGCTGAACTTATTACTCTGAAAGAGGCTCCTCAGAATCCTAATGTTACCTCTCCCAGGTACAATCCCAATGCACGATGTGTATATCATTCAAACTGTCAAGGACATGATACTAATAACTGCTGGATCTTGAAGAACAAAATTCAAGATATGATTGATGCTGGAGAAATTGAGTTTGATCCTCCAGGTACTCCAAACGTGATTACTGCTCCAATGCCAAATCACGAGAAGACTGTCAATGCCATTGATGAAGATCTTCATATCTATTCAGTTGCGGAGTTGACTACACCATTGTCTGTTATCAAAAATAAGTTAGTACAAGCTGGGTTCTTTCCAGGTTGTCGTGAAGATTGTTTGTATTGTACCTATAAGCCGGATAGTTGTTGGAGATTGAGAGATGGAATTCAGCGTCTCATGGATAAGTATACTATAGTGTTTGAGAGGACTCCATCGTCTGTAGAAAGTATGGTGGATCATCTTACTCAAGGTAGGAAGATTGAAGAGGTTGATATGGTTGACAAAGTACCGGTAAGAATCACTTCAAAGAGACCTATTAAAATCACTCATCAGGGTCCAATCAAGATCACTGCTGAAGGCCCTGTGAAAGTTATTGCTGAAGCTAGAGTGGCTCCTCTGATCATTACTACTCCTGGTCCTATTCCATATACATCTGATAAAGCTGTACCTTGGCACTATGGGTCTGATGTTTACATCCATGGTGTTAAGCAGGAGCCCTTAGCTGATGTGCCTATTGACATTGATAATATTGCTGGATCTAGTAAGATCACACGTAGTGGAAGAGTCTTCTCACCTCCAGTTGCTTCTAAGAATGCCGTTACTCCTGCTGCTACCTCTACCACTGATGCTCGGGGCAAAGGTCCTGTTATTGAGCCTGTATCTACTGATGTGCCAGCTGATGATGATCTCTCTAAGCAGATGGAAGAAGTATTGAAAATCATTCGCAAGAGTGATTATGACATTGTTGATCAGTTGGGGCATACTCCCTCGAAGATTTCTATGCTGTCCTTGTTGTTATGTTCTGAGGCTCATGCCAAGTCCTTGATCAAGTTTCTGAAGACTGCTCATGTACCCAATGCTATCTCTGTTGACCAGTTTGAGAATTGTGTTGCCCACCTGACCTATGATAATGGGTTGGGATTTTCTGATGCTGATTTGACCCCTGCCAAGAGGGATCATAACAGGGCCTTGCATATCTCAATTGAATGCAGGGGCACTACCCTGTCACATGTGCTGATAGACAATGGTTCCTCTCTGAATGTGTTGCCCAAGGAAGTCCTGAATAAGCTGAGTCCTGAAGATGCTGTGCTGAAGCCCAGTAATATTGTGGTGAAGGCTTTTGATGGTTCAAGAAGATTAGTACATGGGGAAATTGATCTTCCAATCAAAGTTGGCTCCCAGGTTTTTACTGCTACATTTTATGTGATGGATATTCGTCCTTCATACTCTTGTCTGCTTGGTCGTCCCTGGATCCATGGGGAAGGTGCTGTAACCTCTACATTACACCAAAAGTTGAGATATCCGGTGGATGGAAAGGTTGTTACTGTCTATGGAGAAGAAGAATACTTTGTCAGCCATGTAAACACTTTCAAGTATCTGGAGATGGAAGGTGAATACATTGAAAATCCATGTCAGACGTTTGAAGTGGTTCCCTGGATTGTTAATGATTATGTAGCTCCTCCTGTTGCGAAGAAAGTTCTTGTGGTTACCAGAGTACCTCCAACAATGGCAATGGCCTCCCTCAATGATGCTAGAGTTGTGGTGGATGAAGGTGGTTGCACTATTTGGGGTCAGCTTCCTGATATTCCATATAAGTCTGACAAGTTTGGTTTGGGTTTCACTGCAGAGTCCCAGAAGGCTGTTCGTCGTGCTCATGCTGTTCGTATCACCAATCAAGGGGTTACGAAAGATCAGATCAATGCTGTGGGAGACTATGATGAAGACTACAACTTGGATGCTTGGATTTTTCCTACTGTGGGTGCTGGGCTTAATAATTGGAAAGCTGAAGATGTTATCCCTATCTCCTTTAGTCAGGAGTAAATACTATTATTGTGTTATTATATTTTAAATTTGTAATTTCTTGAACAATTAAACTCTTAAGCCTTGTGCCTTACCCGGGGCACAATGGTGTGCTTGTTACGGGTTGTCATTTCATTTGCATACTTCATTCAATAAAATCAGTGGACGTTTCGTTTTCGTAAATATTGTGTTCCTTGTCTTTCTTTTCTTTTATTCTTGCTTTATCAGCTATGTGTTCTTACACACACCCACATCACTAAAATGCAGATCCTCATCCACTCTGGATCCTGTTGATAACAGTTCTACTATTGCCAATTATAATTTCGAGAATCCGATCTATCAAACTGAAGACGGAAATGAGGACGATTGTGAAATACCTGTAGAGCTTGCTAGGTTGTTACAACAAGAAGAGAAAGCCATACAGCCACATGAAGAGCCAGTCGAAGTTGTGAATCTGGTAACTGAAGAAAACAGAAAAGAGGTCAAGATAGGGGCTGATTTAGAGGACAGTGTCAAGAGCAGATTGATTCAGATGTTACGTGACTATGTGGAGATCTTTGCTTGGTCTTATGAAGATATGCCAGGGTTGGATACAGACATTGTGGTTCACCGTTTACCAGTGAAAGAAGATTGTCGTCCAAAGAAGCAGAAGGTTCGTCGTATGCGTCCTGAGATGTCAGAAAAGATCAAGGCAGAGGTAATGAAACAGTTCAATGCAGGGTTCTTAGCAGTGACTTCTTATCCTCAGTGGGTTGCAAATGTGGTACCGGTTCCTAAGAAAGATGGTAAGGTACGTATGTGTGTAGACTACAGAGATTTGAACAAAGCTAGCCCCAAAGATGACTTTCCACTTCCTCATATTGATATCCTGGTAGACAACACTGCTCAGCATAAGGTATTCTCTTTTATGGATGGTTACTCTGGTTACAATCAAATCAAGATGGCTCCTGAAGACATGGAGAAGACAACATTTGTGACACAGTGGGGCACTTTTTGCTATAAGGTGATGCCATTTGGTTTGAAGAATGCAGGGGCAACATATCAGCGTGCTATGGTGGCTTTGTTTCACGATATGATTCATCATGAGATAGAGGTATATGTGGATGATATGATAGCCAGGTCTCAGAATGAAGAGCAACATCTTGATCATTTGCATAAATTGTTTGAGAGGTTGAAGAAATACAAGTTGAGATTGAACCCAAACAAATGTACTTTTGGAGTTAGATCTGGTAAGCTCCTGGGTTTTATTGTCAGTGGAAAAGGTATAGAAGTGGATCCTGCAAAAGTGAAAGCTATACGAGAGATGCCAGCTCCCCGTACTGTGAAAGAGGTTAGAGGTTTCTTGGGACGATTGAATTACATTGCAAGATTTATTTCCCAATTAACTGCCATCTGTGAGCCAATCTTCAAGTTGTTGAAGAAAGATCAGGTGATGGAATGGAATGATGAGTGCCATACTGCCTTTGATGAAATCAAGAGATATCTGCTAGAACCTCCAATTTTGATGCCACCAGTTGATGGAAGACCCTTGATTATGTACTTAACTGTGTTAGACAACTCAATGGGGTGTGTGTTGGGGCAACATGACGAGTCTGGTCGAAAAGAGCAGGCAATATACTACCTTAGCAAAAAGTTTACCGACTGTGAAACAAGATACTCACTGCTCGAGAAAACTTGCTGCGCTTTGGCATGGGCTGCTCGCCGATTAAGACAGTATATGTTGACCCATACTACCTTGTTGATTTCAAAGATGGATCCAATCAAGTACATATTTGAGAAACCTGCTCTCTCCGGAAGAATTGCAAGATGGAAAATGATCTTGACAGAATATGATATACAGTATACTACTCAGAAGGCCATCAAAGGAAGTGTTGTTGCTGATCATTTGGCTCATCAAGCAGTAGATGATTACCAGTCAATGAGTTTTGAGTTCCCCGATGAAGACATTATGATTATTACCAAAGAACCTGGACAATATGACGGACCTGAACAAGGATCCCGATGGACTATGGTTTTTGATGGTGCCTCCAATGCACTTGGTAATGGTGTTGGTGTTGTGATTAGTTCCCCTGAAGGTTGTCATACCCCGATTACTGCCAGACTTTGTTTCTATTGTACCAATAACATGGCTGAGTATGAGGCATGTATCCTGGGTATTAAAGCTACTATTGATATGAAGATTCAGTTCCTTGATGTGTATGGAGATTCAGCCCTGGTAGTAAGTCAGATTAAAGGAGATTGGGATACTAAACATGATAACCTCATTCCTTACAGAGAGCATGTGTTGTCTTTGATTCCACATTTCAAAGAGATTACCTTTGGACATATTCCACGAAGAGAAAATCAGTTGGCAGATGCTTTAGCCACCATGGCATCCATGTTTGAGATCAGCTGGGATGATGAAGCTCCCAAGATTACTATTGACAGATTTGAGAAGCCTGCATACTGCAATGAGATTGACACAGAAGGGGCAGAGGAGAAGCCTTGGTTCTACGAAGTGAAAAGATATCTTGAAGCTCAGGAGTTCCCTGAAGGGGCATCTGTCAAAGATAGGAAGTTCTTGAGAAGGTTCTCTGCTAAGTTCTTTTTGAGTAATGGGATTCTGTACAAGCGCAATCATGATTCAACTATGCTTCGTTGTGTGGATAAGAAGGAAGCTACAGAAATTATGGAAGAGATGCATGATGGGACCTTTGGCACTCATTCTAGTGGTCATACTATGGCAAAGAAGATTTTGAGAGCAGGTTACTATTGGTCTACCATGGAAGCTGATTGCTATCAACACTCCAGAACGTGTCACAAGTGTCAAATTTATGCTGATAAAGTCCATGTACCTCCATCACCATTGAATGTGTTGACTGCTCCTTGGCCCTTTGCCATGTGGGGCATTGATATGATTGGTGAGATCAAGCCTACTGCCTCTAATGGGCATCGTTTCATCCTGGTTGCTATTGATTACTTCACAAAGTGGGTAGAGGCAGCTTCATTTGCATCTGTGACTAAGAATGTTGTGGCTCGATTCATTAAGAATAATCTCATATGTAGATATGGCATTCCTGAAAGGATTATCACTGACAATGGCTCTAATCTGAACAACACTATGATTACTGATCTTTGCACGCAGTTCAAGATTAAGCATCACAACTCTTCTCCGTATCGTCCAAAGATGAATGGGGCAGTCGAAGCTGCTAATAAGAACATCAAGAAGATTGTACAGAAGATGACTGTTACTTATAAGGATTGGCATGAGATGCTACCATTTGCTCTTCATGGTTATCGTACTACAATACGTACCTCAACAGGGGCAACCCCATTCTCCTTAGTCTATGATATGGAAGCGGTTCTGCCCATTGAAGTCCAGATTCCCTCCTTAAGAATTATGAAGGATGCAGGCTTGGATGAAGATGAGTGGATTCAGACTCGACTGGACCAGATAAATTTGATTGATGAGAAGAGGTTAGCAGCAGTTTGTCATGGCCAGATGTACCAGAAGCGAATGATCAAAGCTTTTAACAAGAAGGTTAAGCCAAAGGTATATCAGGCTGGTGACTTGGTAATCAAGCGTATTATATTACCACAGGGTGATCCTAGGGGCAAGTGGACTCCAACATATGAAGGACCATTTGTAGTCAAGACAGTGTTTTCAGGAGGTGCCATGATACTTACTACAATGGATGGTGAAGACTTCCCACAGCCTGTAAACGCAGACATAGTTAAAAAATACTACGCATGAAAAGAGACCCGCTAGGTTGACAGGCCTAGGCAAAAATAAGGGCATCCCGGCAAACCAAAAGGGTTTGGGCAAAAATTAGGGATATATATAAAAATATGTACACCCGGCAAGTCGAAAACCTGAAAAGGCGGCTTGGGCAAAAAAGGGTATCCCGGTGGATTGAAAACCTGAGAGGGCAATCCAGGCAAAAGTTAGGGATTAAAGCGTATGACTATGTCTCGTTTGGATCACCCATGAAACTGCAACCAGTTGTGTTACTTACTCAAGTTCGAACAGATAAAGATTAATCCAATCATTCCCGTCTCAACAGCAGAAGATGAGATACTTGAAGATAATGGCAATAGTAGAATTGAAACTCAATAGGATTGTTTCCCACATAGCTGATTTTCTTTGTTTTAAACTTTATGGCAAAATCCTCTTACTAGGGTTTATGCCTCCTTGTACAAACTTGCCCGTGTATGGGTCACTTTTTAATATAAATAAATTCCATCTTTTGAATCCAGATTTACTTTTACCCTATTTACATAAGCGAAACGTCCATTGATTGTGTTTGAGTGTATGTATGCTTTTGAATATGATTGATGTTTACCAAAAATGCATGTATGCTCTTAATATGATTGATGTTTACCAGAAATGCATGAAAATGCAGTAATAGTATTTACTAAGGACGAACGAGAGAAGGATTTCAACGAAGCTTCGCCGGTTCATCTTTACAAGACAATCACAAAACCCTCAGTAGGACGAATCTATCTTCATAAAGTCTCATCTCCCCTGGAATTTATATCCATCTCTTTTATCCTCATACGGATATACGGGAAATTACTTTCCAATAAGGGTACGACGAACGAAGACGGGTGTTATATCTACTCTACTATCAAACGAAGACGAAGGTTATATACACCTTGCTATCCCCAGCATACGGAAGGTTATGTATACCTCATTATCAAACAAGACAGGAACAAGTTCCTCATATTCTTCAGCAACAAACCGGGATTTATTTTCCCGGGCCAGTAGTTGTTATACGAAGATATCCAGGCGCTTCCAGCAGTATCATATCATACATACATCATTTACACCATACCATAACATACATATCCATAAATACATAATACATTTGCCTAAGTGCATCATATCATACATGCATACATAATGCATAAACTAATATTATTATACAGAATGCTACCTTGTTTTCAGGTTAATTCTCCAGCAAATAGACTTGTGATTATCAGGACTGCTTCATCCTCCTGAAAGCATATCATTCCTCAGGATTGCTTTATCCTCCTGAAAACTTCTACTACATCAGGACTTCTTTATCCTCCTGAAAGCTTATTATCTCATCGGGACTGCTTTATCCTCCTGAAAGCATACTATTACCTCAGGATTGCTTCATCCTCCTGATAAGCTCATCACTACATCAGGATTGCTTCATCCTCCTGAAAGATTATTATTACCTCAGGACTGCTTTATCCTCCTGACAGCTTCTTGTACCTCAGGATTGCTTTATCCTCCTGACAGCTTATTACTACCTGACAGCTTTTTATTACATCAGGATTGCTTCATCCTCCTGAAAGCATATTATCAATACCTCAGGATTGCTTTATCCTCCTGACAGCTTCTTTACTTCAGGATTGCTTCATCCTCCTGAAATCATATCATTACCTCAGGACTGCTCCATCCTCCTGACAGCTATTATTATACTTCCATATGTTGGACTGCTTCATCCTCCAAGACATGTATCTGAAGAACTTTCCTCCAAGTGGCAACTTTAAGCCCACTCAATCATATTCAACTAGCCATCTGTATCATTTTATGCACTGGTGAGTGCAAATTTTTGGGCTTTTGTGTTCAATCCCCTTCAACCTTCCAGGTCGCGACTGGCAAACATACCAATCTAACCCCTCAGGTTTCAGAAAATTGAACAGGGGCAGCTGTTGCACCCCAAAATTTGCCCTCATAATACAATACTTTGTGTTCTAAGAATGTTCACAAGGTTCACAAGATTTACAATGCTTGCAAGACCTTTTATGAGGTTCATGAAGTCTACAAGTTACTTTATGAAGGTTCACAAGGTTCACAAGCTTCCCAACACTTACAAGACCTTTCATGAGGTTCATGAAGTCTACAAGTTACTTTATGAAGGTTCACAAGGTTCACAAGCTTCCCAACACTTACAAGACCTTTCATGAGGTTCATGAAGTCTACAAGTCACTTTATGAGGTTCACAAGGTTCACAATATTTTCAAAACCTTTCATGAGGTTCATGAAGTCTACAAGTCACTTCATGAGGGTTCACAAGGTTCACAAGGTTCACAAGGTTCACAATACCTCCCATGAGTATCACAAGACATTTCACAAGGTTCACAAAGTTCACAATTGGTCAGAAGAGTTGACAATTCCCTCAGACAATGCACCTCCTAAACAGTGCATCCAAAACTAGGGTTTTGACTTTAATCAGGCTAAATGAACTTCCAAGACTTCAAGTGAGCTTCATAACATCTTATATGTGTTTAAGAACCCCCATGACAAGTTTCAAGACTTTTCTCAGAAGTTTGCTCAGTCAGATGGTCAGATAAGTCAAAATCAGTCAATGCAGTTAAAAAGTCAAACTGAGGTCAACTGTGGTCAAACCAAAGTCAAACTTCATGATTTTTTGCCAACATCAAGTATATGAGGTAAAATTCATCATTTGATCAAGGGTTGATCATGATTCATCAAGGAGATTTCAGATCATCAAGAATCAGGAGTTTCTAAGTTAGGGTTTCCTCAGTAAAAGTCAAGTGAACTTTGACCAGCCATAACTTTCACATACTTCATCACTAAGTCTCCATCCAAAGCTCATTTTGAAGGAAATTGAATTCTACACAACTTTGTGTCTCATAAGCCAAGCCCAAAAATGCTTCATTTGGAAGGTATGAGTTAAGACATTATAGGTCCTTTTGAAAGTCAACAAAAAGTCAACAACTTCAAAAGGGCATAACTTGAGATTGGTAAATGATATGGACATGAAACCAGTGGGGTTGTTTAGAGGACTCTTCAAGATTTCCAAAATGTCCAAGAACACCCTCATACCATTAAAATTGAAGGATATGTGCCCTTGCAAAGTTGGGAAATTTTGAGTTGGTTTATGATGAAAAAGGAGGTCTAAAACCAATTTCTTCCAGATGGGCTTGTCAAATGATGACCCAATCCATACAATAGCTTCATGCACGACCCAAACCATTAAAAATCAGATTTTTATTATTTTTATTTTTATTTATTTTGATTTAATTCATTAAAAATCATTTTAAATAAAAATAAAATATGAAAATAAGAGATTTGATTTGGATCAAGCTTCTAGAAAGTCTTAAATATTGATTTGAATTGAAGAGGAAAGAAATCATGAGGTTTGGCCAAAAATAGCAAGCATTCACACATGAATATTTGATTTTTAAGGCATGATCATTGTGGATCTTTTCATATCAAATTCTTCACACAACTAATCAATTTTTTGACCTAAAATCAATCACCTATAAGTACTAAACACAACCCTAACATGAATGGACGGATTCCACAGCCCTAAGAGTAAGTTCACAATTTCAAAAATTCTCTCAAAACCTCACATTCAGATTCTTTTATTTAGGACCTTTGAAGGTGAAATAAAAACACAGCAATGTTCCTTGGACCTTATTGAAGCATTATCATCACTCATATGCATCAAAACCATGCTATATTGCTCAACCCGAATCCACTTTGTTCTTGAAAATAATTTTTTCGATTACACTAATTTACTGCATATTAATGAATTTTGTTTGCATAATCTTGTTTGTGATGTTGTGTAGATCGTTTCTGGACAAATAAACCAAAGTTTCATGGCTTGAATCAGAATCGGCCATTGTTAGGGTTTCACCTTTGAAATTAGGGTTCTTCAATTCACTAAATATAAATGAATTTGAAGAACATAGGGATGTTGTGTGAACCATAAGGATCATAAAACACTAATTAATTTCATGAATCGATACTGTTTTGTTGGAGTTTCATTTTCGCAGGTTTGAAACATTGAAGAACACGCAACAAATTTCGCAGGAAACATGGCATGAATTTTCGCAGGAAATTTGGAGAAGAAGAAGCTGTTTGCGCGCGTTCAGAAAAATTCAAATTTGATTTAAAATATTTTATGTTATCTTGTTGGTTTGTTATCACCACAGGTTGTGTGGCCCAGTGGAAAGTCAGGCGTGCGTTTGATGAGAGGGCGAGGGATCGAAACCTGGCTGTGACAAATATTTTTGTGTTTTCTCATTTATACGTTGAACATAATATATTATTATTATTTGATGGTTTGTTAACAGATTGGCTCACCTAGCTGGGATGGTTATGCGTGTATGTGTTTGTTCAAGAGGTCCTGGGTTCAATCCTCCCCCAGGCCTTTTGGTTTTCTCTTATTTTTTGTGATTTTTCAAGACATGGCATAAAACAAATTTGGTCTATTCCTCTAGCACCTGCGCTGATGGCCTGGTGGTGTGTTTTGTGGCTGGCAAGCAGGACGTCCTGGGTTCAAACCCCAGCCAGGTAAGTTTTCATTCTTTTTTTTTCTTGTATTTTGATTGTTTTAAATATTTTATTATTAAATTATATTAGTTTTGTATATATTTTATATATCTAAATAATTGTATATATATTATGTATTCTTTTCAAAATTATAAAAAATTATTTCATAAACTTAAAAAATTATTTTATTTTATTATGTATCTAAATTATAATATATATATATATATATATATATATATATATATATATATATATATATATATATATATATATATATATTTACTAAAATAATTTTGGATATTATATTATAAACCCTAAAAAATATTTTCTAAGCAAACCCTAACTTTATAAAACCCTAAATTATTTTTCTCTAAACAATTATTAGAAACTCAATTTTTTTTTTTGTACATATTTATTTAATATAATTAAGTCTTGTAAATATAGTTATAACTTATGTGAATATTTTTAAAATTTGTTTGTAATCTAAATTATATATAAATAATTTTTAATATGTGTTTAGAAATAATTGAACCTATGATAATTGAATTTTGTAATTATAATATGTTTAAAAATAATTTAATAATTTGTACATAAATTAAAATGTTCTAATAATTATTTAATTGTTCATATTTCCTCTTATCTTTAAATAATTGTCTATATTAAAAATCTAATCTTTTGTTTGTTATTTTAATTATGTTCTTATAATATTTTTGCTAATTCCATTTATTTTAATTATTGTTATTATTACTAATCATATTATTACTAATCCATTTATTTTATAATTGTGCTTATTATTATTATTTCTCTAACCTTATTTATTTTTAATTATTATTATTAATAACCCCTATTATAATTATTATTGCTTATTTATTTATTTTGCTTATTATTTATATTTTGCTTCTATATTTATTTTTGCTATTTATTTTTAATTGCTTATTAATTATTATTGTAATTGCTCCTTGGTGTAAATTTTTGTAAATATTTAAATTATTTAATTTTCATGCTATGGTTAGTAAAATAGGGAGTGTACACATGTATTATATTTAAAATTAAATTTAGATCATTTTAATTAAAAGATAAATTAAATTAAACACTCACACACGTAAGTCGATTTTTAATCGCCATCTCACTTTCTAGGGTTGCCTCTCATTGTTGCCTATTCAAAAAGGTCAAGTGGGGTGTACAAAGCAAGTCCCTTAAAAGAAAAGTCATCAAGTCCCTTAATGGTTGCCTTTCATAAAGATCTTGTCCCTTTCGAATAATGATGACAGTCCCTCCAAAAATTGCTTAATACACCCTACAGTTGCCTTCATTAACAGATGTCCCTCATATGTCCCTCACATCCAAGGTAATAACTACCTATTCCTTAATAATAGGGATAGTCTTACCACTTAAAGGATAAAGAACAGAAAGACTTAAAACTTTAGGGTAGGTTCCTCATAGTTGCTTGCTCACTTCATTTAAAACTTTTCAAACCTTTCACAAATTTCAAACAATTTTCAAACACAAGTTTTTACGCATTCGTACATGGATCATTATTAACTCTTATGAAAATTTTTATTCACACACTTCACCTTTTCAAAAAAATAATTCAAAGTGAGCTAAGTAACTAAGAGCCCATGGATAACCATGGATGTAAAGGGTGCTAACACCTTCCCTTTACATAACCTACCCCCCGGACCCAAAAATCTTTTAAAAGGTCTTTCCTGTTCTTTTATGCCTTTCCTTTGGATAAAATAAAAGTCGGTGGCGACTCTTGCTATCCGCAACATAACTAAAGTCAGTTCTCCCACCGTGTTATAGGGTGCGATCTCGTGCTCAGACTCTCATGATGCCATATCCTGCTATCCTGCCAGTTACCATGGAACCTGTTACTGAAGGAGATACTGCTTATACCATCCTTCACCCAGACATGCCTACTGACATGGAAGATTTACAGAGATCCTGGATCCAACTGAAGGAGCAAAGGGATACTTTCGAGGCTCATTACAAAACAAGCCAAGAAAGGATCTTGGAACTAACAAAGCAACTTCACGAGGAACGAAATCTCAACTCATACCTCAACACAAAGAGGAAACGTCCATGGGAGACTTAAAACCTCATCTCTTGTATTTATTGCATGTCATTTTTTGTAAGCCCAAGAGGCCAAACAAATTTATTACTAATAAAAGTTTACCTTCTTGATTGTTTAAGAAAATTTAAATCCTGCGGTCCTTGAAAACATTGCATACGCATTCACATATCATATCACTGCATCACAGGTTTATTATGCACAGGTTTCTCATCTTCTCGCTGTTTATTTCAGCAATGGCTCTGGAACAAACAGTTAAGGATCTCCAGGCACAAAATGCACAGTTCCAAGAGCTGATCCTGAACTTGTCCAAGGGACAAGATGAGTTGAAGACACTGCTGGCTAAGAAGAAGAGTCCTGAGGACAACAAGGATGGTCAGTTGGAACAATTGCAAGCTGAGATAACAGAAATGAGGATCCAGATGAATGGCCAGGTGGCTCTTATCCAAAGTTTAGCTCAGGGGCAAGAAGAGCTGAGAACCTTTGTCCAAAAACTTCAAAGTAATGGAGTCAGGAATCTAATTGTCAATCAACCTCCGTTAAAACAAGCTGATTTGGTTGAAAGGAAGATGAGGATAAAAGAAGGTAAGAAACCGGTTACCACTGATTGTTCTTCAGTTGAAGAAAAAAGACCTAATAAGGTTAATCCACCTCAACACAAGGAATGTAGAAGGCAGTTTATCAAGTTTAGCACTCCAATGTCACAAGTTCTGCAATGCTTGTTGGAGATGAAACTAATTTCATTGAAGAGTTCTCCTCAAAATCCTAATACTGTCTCTCCTCACTACAATTCCAAGGAAAGGTGTGAGTATCACTCCAACAGTCCTGGACATGATACTAATAACTGTTGGGCATTGAAGAAAAAGATTCAAGACCTGATTGACGAAGGAATCCTAGAGGTTACTCCAGAAGGTCAAGTTGAGTTCTACTATCGTCCATCAAACACCGAAGCTGCAAGACAAGTTGCCCAAGGTAGCAAGAAAGGAAGCCTACCTATTCCTTTTGAGATATGGGGCACCTTGGGACATCCAAGTGGCAAATTTGATTTCATGGTGAAGTATACTGCTCCTCAAAGTTCACAGATTGCAATTGAAGACATTCAGCCAACTGGATGGGACAATATTTGAGCTTTCATTTGTAATTTCTTTTGTTTTGCTTAAACACTTACTATTATGTCAAACTTTTGTTTTCATTAATGCATTGCATATGTTTGTCTTGAATTAATCCATTCGTTTCACTATATTTTGAACTATGCTTCATATTTCTTTTTTGTGATATTTAAGTCCTGATAAAGCTATAAGCCTGTAGAGGGAGGATGACGAAAACAATACCATAATATTAGGCAGTATGCTTTTGAACAGACTATGCTAACGATGTACAGGCATTGTTTCAATTCCTAAACAGTGGAGATATAAGGAAGTTAATCCCTAGTTAACCCTTTTGAGCCTATGAAGTAGGAGTTTTTATTCTCGCACAAATTAAAACCCTTATTCATAACCCGGGGCAGGGTAGTTACTCGGTTAACTCAAATATGCCAATTATTTGTGTTGTATACAACTAATGATGGTTCTCTGTAATCATGAAACCTGACAGTCAATATCCAGCAAAAGAACAGTTCACTAAGTCAAAACCTATGAAGGAGACTTAGCAAAAAAAAAAAAATTAAGAGGTCCTGCTGACTGTAACCTTGAAATAAACAGTTCAGGCAAAAAGAAGGGATAACAAAGTTAAAAGAAAAAAGGAGGTCACTATAGATCCTCAACAAAGAAAGATGACTGAATGTTCAAATAAATATTTGGTTTCTGAACCATCACAAATGTCAGTGTTACAATTCCAAACTACTTTGGAACCTCAATGCATAAGTTAACTGAGTATAGGACTGAAGAACATCATGGAGATTGAGTTGGGTACAAATAAAATTTGAGCCTTTATCCTTTGTTTCTTAAAACCGTGAACCAGGCCACGTTATAACCCTTTAAAAGTCCTAACTGAAGCATGGTTAGTTCGAAAGCGTACTGCTACAAAAAGGTATCCTGACTCCTTTAGGGCTTATTATAAAACTTGAGTTAATATCACAATTTTCACAAAAACTGTTTTTTCTAAAAATAACTCTTTTTCAAAACTTCAAGACAGACATAAGCATTGCATTTTTGAATATATTTGTTTGCATATACCTGAGTGTTTGATAAACAGAGAAACTTATAGGATGAATGTTCAAAGTCCTTCCGATGAACAAAGTTGCTTCCTGGATCAAAGTCCATGTATACAAAGGGGCATAGTCATTATCTCCCAATCAAGGGGGCAGGCCATAATATTTCCTAACTTATTTGGGGCAATCCGGACAGGATTCAACTACGTGTAAGTAGCCAGGGGCAGATCTCCACATCTGTCTAAATTACCAAGGGTAACATTACAAAGTTCATAATGCCAGGGGCATAGTCACTGTTTCCCAGTCAAGGGGCATACCAAGTTACTGTTCAATTCATTTGGGGCAATTAGGTCCAGATTCAACCGTGCTTAATAGCCAGGGGCATTTTTCCTCATACAGTTGAATTACCAAAGGTGACATTACAGAGTTCACAATGCCAGGGGCATATGCTTATGGGGCATTCTGCTTGTTTCTCTTGAGGTAGCTCATTTCAGATACTTCCATTAAGGTATAATTTATCCTCAACCAAGGGGCAATGCTTTCTCTTCAAATCTAATACCCAGAGCGTATATGGTCCATCACAATTTGAAGACACATTCCTCTCATTGTATTACCTTGATATTGGATTCTCAGCTGAAACCATGATGGAAATTAATTGTCTACGCCAGTAGTATCAGATGGTGTCAGTATCATGTCTTCAGATCCAGCTATGAGGATTTCTGGGAAGTTATTCAGGAAATTTAAAAATTTCAGGAGCTCCAAATCCAATTGGTTATACACTCTCAAAGTTGAAACGATTCTGTTTTCAAGTTCAGCTTTACTTTTCCCTCTGAATCCAGATTTACTTTTACTCTATTTACAACCTTTTCAGGGGATTTGGTAAGTGAGAGGTGTGGATGTGATTCCCACATCTCCAAATCTTATCTCTTCTCTTCTTATTATTATTTGTTCTAACCTTGTGATTGTTGGGCTTAGACCTTACTTCCCCCCTCTTCTATTCTTCTTCTTTCTTCTTCTCTTCTTCTTTCTTTCTTCTTTAGGATAGCAAACCTCACTAACCTAGGATTTCCCATGGATGACAACACTTAGGATTCATTAGTCCCCCATTATACTTTTACCTTTGTTATCCTTTTGGTTCTTCTTCTCTTCTCATCTCAAATCCCTAAAGAAGACACTTAATAAAGATTGTAGTGATACCTTGAGCAATAGCCTTATCCCATGAGACACTTGTAGTCTTCCCATCTTGGGATAGTACAAGCTTGTCTTGTGATGTACAAGTCTGATCAAGATATCATCTTCACCAAGAAAATCATAAAAAACACTTCTTCATTGTAAATACAAAACACTTAATAAGTTAATGAGTTAGTGAGCTTAAGCCCTAATCTCTGGATTCAAGTTTTAGGGATCTTCTCCTTACTTGAGTGTGCTTGTTCTATTATTCCATCTTGGAATGTAGTGACAAGTGCACATTCCATGGAAAAGAGCTTGAGTTCATTTCCTTGTGACACACTCCTAAAAACTTCTGAAAAACACAAACAAACAATAAGCGTCTTTCCTTCGGGAATTCTTTTCTCATCTCCTTCGCTTCGTACGCGAACTTGCTCATACTTGTCATTTTGCAAGACGGTTACGCACTCGTCGTCCGAGCCTGCAACACCTGAGCATTGACATAGGCAGTTCAAGCCTTAAGACACAAGCAATCTTTTCCACCCCTAGTTAGGGGAACTATGGCGACTCTGATCCTCATTGTCCAGATGAGGTACGTATGCAGCGGGGTAGGGCCCGTTCGAGCGCAATCTTTATTTTCCCTACATTTTTCCTTTTCATTTCTTTTTCAGTTCCCTTTTCTTTTCTTTTATCCAGTTCAGTTCATTTTCTTCGCAGCTGCTTTCATTTCTTCACCCTTTGAAACAGATTTCCTTGCAAGCGTGGATCCCATCGGGTACGGCGGACGATCTGGGGTGCTAATACCTCCCCAGGTCGTAACCGACTCCCGAACTCAGCTTCGTTGGTTCGTAGGACCCGTGTCCTTCCTTTTCCTTCTTCTGGTTTGTGCAGCATTACCATTCCCGTTCCTTCGGGATAAAAATGTCTGGCTGGCGACTCTAACCTCTTTCCGCGCCACTTTCACGTTTGTACCGGGATGCAAATCCGGGGAGCGACAGCTGGCGACTCTGCTGGGGACTTCCTAACCAGAGTATCTCTGGTTCCCTTGAGAGTCTCTCCTAGAACTTGCGTGCTTCTGTTTCTTTGGGTGTTGATTTCTTGCTGATGTGTGTTGTATTTTACAGTTGTTTATTTACAGTTTCATTTACAGCTTTATTTACAGTTTTCAGTATTTATTTTCTGCATCATATTTTTACTGGACTGTCTGGACTGGATCTTCTGTTTGGTGGGTTTGGGTGATACTGTTTTTGAGAGATGAGCTCATTACCACGGCTCGAGTGCACCTTAGGACTTAGAGTGGTTCCACTTTGGCCTCATGAGATCTTGTCATGGGGGTAGTAGTGAGTTTCGCGCCCAGATTTGCGACCGTCTTGGAAATGTCTTGATTTGGGGATCTTCCTCTTTAATTTCATAACATTGACAATTATGTGCAGCTGGGGACCGATCATTGAGAACCTTGTGGAAATATTCCTCTCTAGTGATGACAGTGGCAGACCATATTTTGTGGCAAACCCATTCGCATCCAAGGGCCCACCTAGGACTTGCATAGGATGACCTTGTTTTCTCGGACTCAGCTGAGGCCTCCCTGCGTAGTATATAATACCAAACCGATTCCCTGATTTGGTCATGAGCCATTTCTCGGAAATGGTGAAAGTTTATTGCTATTCGGCTTTGAGAGTCCGTGATGTTTGACCCGGAGCATACCAGTGAGGTTGGGAGGGGTTTACAGGTTTGCAGGAACCCTTGGCCTCTACATACCCTCATTATCAGTGGTCCTTGTTGAGATTTGGTCCTATGGTTCTGGTGTTCTGGTTTTCTTGGTACTATGGTTCTGAGAATTTCTATCAGAGGGTTATGACTCAGAGGATCTTGGTTTGCAGTTGATCAGAGGGTCCTTATGTTCAGTGTCCAGTATCCAGATGGTCCCAGATTGATCATATGCCTGTATTGCATTTGCATTGCATCATTCTTGCATTAACTGTTTATGTTTCCATTTTTCAGATTATTGTTCATAGTCAGCTTCCAGTTCTGGTAAATCTTATCTCCAGATGGCAGAAGTCAGAAAAATTACAAGGAAAAAGAATGTTCACTATACTTTTCTTCAACCTGGAGTCAGAAGTGTTCAGAAATTAGCGGTTTGATGAATGACCAAGTCTTGGGAAATTTCAGAAAAAGGTATGGCCAGATATTGAAGTATATGGACAAACCTATTGTAGACCAGAAGGACAACTTGCACACCTTGCTTCAGTTTTATGATCCTCTGCTGCGGTGTTTCGTGTTTCCAGATTACCTATTTTCTCCTACCTTGGAGGAGATTTCCAGCATTTTGGGCATTCTAGTCAGAGACACCTTGCCTTTCTATGGGTCTGAGGTTGTTCTTAAGGAAGAAGACATAGCCAAGGTCTGTCGTTTACCAGCTGCTACAGTCAAGAAGGCTCTGAAGAACAATGAAGGCAGAGGACTCCCTTGGAGTGTGCTTATACCAGAGGCTGAGGAATATGCCAAAGAGGGTAAATGGGGGGATTTTGGTGTTGTGTTGGCTTTGATGGTGTATGGGTCTAGCTTGTTCCCAGGAGAGAAAGAATTTGTGAGCTTGGAAGTGATTTCTATCTTTGCTAAAGGCAATCTTGTGCCAACTATGTTGGGAGATTTCTACTACAACGTTTATTACCGGAATGAGAAAGGTAGAGGTGGACCAGTGGGCTGTTGTGCTTCCCTGTTTGCTGAGTGGTTTGCCAGGCAGTTGCCAAAATCAGGTGCTTTCAAGGAGATGAGAGATGAGTGGAGATGGTCTAGATGGTTGATGGGGCTAACTGCTGAGGATATAGCCTGGGGATATGACAGAGATCTGCTGGGAAAAGAGTTGCTGGTCAGTTGTGGAAGATTTGCTGGAGTGCATTTGCTAGGAAGGAAGGGTGTGATCAGTTATCATCCAACATTAGCCAGGAAGCAATTTGGTTATCCTTTGAGAGATCCTCCAAACATGGAAGAGTTTGCTGAGTCTTTGTATTTTCCTGTAGAGGGAAACAACGAACTAGTTGTGCAAGCATCTCAGGCTTGGGCTCACAGGATGTGGAAGGGTAAGAAAGACTTTGGTAGAGTAGATCCCAAGACGTATCCTCCTTTTGCTACATGGTTGCAAAAACATGTAGAAGAGGTTCTCATGCCATTCTCAGTAGAAGCTCCATTATATCCTAAAGAAGTGCCAAACCAGAGTACTGTCTCCCTTGAAGAGTATAAGAAATTGGAAGCTCAGCTGCATGAAGTTCGAGTGGAGAATGCTGAAATGGTTAACCTGTACCATCTTGCTAACCGGGCCAAAAATGAAGCAGAGGGAAAGCTGCGGAAGATGCAATCCTCCTTGGAAGATAAAGAGAAAGACTTTGCTGGAAGGGAAGCTCACTTTCAAAGATTGGGTCTAATGGAGGCAAAAAGAGAAGCGAAACGCAAAAAGACTTTGAAGACTCTCAAGAAAGCTCCCCAGTCCATTGTTTGGTTGCAAGGCCAAAGGGAACAGGAGCAAAAGAAGTTTAAAGAAAAAGAAGAGTTTTTCGAGGTGCAAATGGCCTTCAAGAAAGAAGAAGTGGAGCAAGTCCACAGCATACGAAGGGAAAAGACTCAGCAGTTGGCACAAAGCCAGATAGACTTGGAGGAGGCACTGAAGGAGATTGAAGAGCTCATGCTGAGAGCAGGTGTGAAGAAGAACAGAGCAGAGGTGGTTGTAGAAGAACCTGGGCCTTTAGTCTAGTTATTTTTTTTTGTTTAGACTACCTACAAACTTGTTGTAGGAGTCTTGCTATATTCTTTTGTCTTTTGTAATGGCTTGTAACCCTTCGGGGAATATTTTTGTTGGTGCTCTAACTTTTGGCCGGCAGTGGGTTGTCCATGATATACAGTGTTAATATGCAAATCATCATTTCTGAATATGCAAGGCTTGTTTGTCTGATACTGCTAAGATCTGAACACTCTTCAAAAGAGAAAGTCTGAAAATTAATACTCAAAGTGGCTGTTTGGAGCAAATACCAGAACTGGGGCATATAAATGCTTAAAACTTGGAAACATGAGCAGTTACATTGCATACATATAACATGTTTGTTTTTTTTACAGGTATTGCGTCAGTTTCTAACATTTATGTTGTTTCAGGCACTATAGCTCCCAGAAAGGTTCGAGAACAGCCAATCATACACAGATATCCCACAAGAGTCGACAGAGAAAGAGTCATGGATCAAATGCAGGATGATTTAGCTGACTTTAGACTGAGGATGGACAATTTTATGACCCTTATGGCAGGAATGGGTCAGAATCAGGAACGTCTGCGTGAGTTGGTTAAAAATAGTCAAGCCAGGAACAACGGTAATGCTGATAGAGGTAATCGTAACGGTGTGGGCGCCCGTCAAGTTGAAATCCCTGTAGCATAGCCAGGGGTTACCATTATCAATGATGGACTGAACAATGTATAGATGGACGGTCAAGACGAACAGTTCACTCTGCTGGACGAAACTGAAGGCCAAGGGGCTGAAATGAACAGAAAATTTGAAGAGATGGCTGAACAGATTAGGGCTATTCATTCTCAGAACTCTATGGGGTTCGACATTACTGACTTGGGCTTGGTTCCAGGGGTTAGAATCCCTTACAAGTTTAAGGTCCCGACTTTCGAGAAGTACAACGGCACAGCGTGTCCAAAGACTCATCTCCAGTCCTTTGTAGGGAGGATTGCTGCCCATACTGATGATGAAAAGCTATGGATGTACTATTTCCAGGACAGTCTGGTTGGGGCTTCCTTGGAATGGTATATGAAGCTAAGTAGGGTCAACATTAAGAGCTGGAAGGACCTGGAAGAGGCTTTCCTGAAGCAATACCAGTATAATTTGGACATGGCTCCAAATCGCACTCAACTGCAAAACATGTCTCAAACTGCTAAGGAGGGGTTTAAAGAGTATGCTCAAAGGTGGCGTCAGCTCGCTGCTAGAGTGCAACCACCATTGTTGGAGAACGAGTTGGCTGATATGTTCATGGGGACATTGCAAGGAGTGTTTATCGAAAGATTGGCGTCTTGTTCGGCTACCAAGTTCAATGATATAGTAATAGCTAGAGAAAGGGTCGAGACTCTGTTAAAGATGGGAAAGATTCAGGATACGAGTGCAAGCAGCTCGAGTGGAGTAAGAAAAGCTTTCAGCGGACCCCCGAGAAGAAGGGAAGGTGAAACCAATGCTGTGTTTGGCCGAGGACGGGGCCGAGGATATAGAAGATCATATGAGCAAGTGGCAGTTGTCACTATTCCTTCCAGTCCGGTGCAGCAGGTACAACCTCAACAACAACAACAATAACAACATCCACAACGTAACAACTATCAACAAAGACTTTATCATCCAAGACAAGCTCGTCCGGCTAATAGGGTGCTTGAAGCAATTCCCATGACATATAGTGCATTGCAGCAGAGATTGCTAGACCTGAATTTGATACAACTGAGAACACTAGCACCACCACTACCTGGAGAGCTTCCAGTAGGGTACGACGCAAATGCTAGATGCGCTTTCCATTTAGGGGCACCCGGGAACTCGACTGAGAAGTGCAGGGCGCTACAACACAAAGTTCAAGATTTGATCGACTCCAAGGCGATTAACTTTGCACCACCGACCAATGTTACTTCAAACCCTATTCCGAACCATGGAGGGGCTAGAATAAATGTTGTTGAGGGTGGTGAGAAGTTAAGTTTGATTCTGAGTGTAGAAGAAGTGAAGACTCCGCTGTTGGTAGTGAAGGAGAGGCTGTTAAAAGGACAAGTGTTTCCGGGATGCGGTTCTGATTGTGAAAAGTGTTTGAAATCAATGAACGGTTGTGAAGACCTGAAGATGGGGTTGCAGAATCTGATTGATGAAGGATCATTGCAGTTTGATAAAGTTGATAATGCAGTTGATGATGTGTCCACTATAACCATTTTCTATGATCCAGCTGAGATGCCTGTTAGAAGAGAACCCGTGACCATTTATGCTCCTGAAGTCAGTCCTGTTACTATCACTGTTCCTGGGCTTGTTCCTTATACAGATGATAAAGCCATTCCATGGCATTACGGCTCAGATGTGTACGTGGAAGGACAAAAAGTGGAGAGTAAGTCAGCAACTATTGATCCGACTGTAGTGAACGTCGGAGGGGTTGGAGGTTTTACGAGAAGTGGTCGTCTTTTTGCTCCCCCGGTTCTGAGAGGAGATCCTGAGGCTGAAGCTTCGGCAAAGGCTAAAGGAAAGCAAACAGAGACTGAAGAAACAACAACTCATGTTGCGGGACAGGGTACCTTTGAGAAGGAAGTGGAGGAATTTATGCGTATAATTAAAAAGAGTGATTATAAGGTGGTCGAATAGTTGAACCAGACGCCGTCCAAAATATCAATTATGTCTTTGCTGATGTGTTCTCCAGCACATAGAGAAGCCTTGCTGAAAGTATTGCAGATGGCATACGTTCCTCAAGAAATAACCGTTAATCAACTGGAAGCTGTAGTGGGTAGTGTGAATGCAAGCCACGGGTTGGGCTTTACAGATAGAGACCTTACTTCAGAGGGCCGTAACCATAACAAAGCACTACATATTACTATGGAGTGTAAGGGTGTTGTTTTGTCGCATGTCCTAGTTGACACAGGCTCTTCTCTTAATGTACTCCCGAAGAAAGCATTGATGAAGCTGAATGTCGATGGTATTGTCTTAAGACCCAGTGATTTGATAGTCAAAGCTTTTGATGGGTCCAGAAGGTCAGTGTTTGGAGAAGTTGAGTTACCTGTGAAAATAGGGTCTCAAGTATTCAAGAGCACCTTCAACGTCATGGACATTCAGCCCGCGTACAGTTGCTTACTAGGATGTCCATGGATTCAGGCTGCCGGAACAGTAACTTCCACTTTGCATCAAAACTAAAGTACGTGGTTGATGGCTAAGTAATTACTGTGTGCGGAGAGGAAGATATCTTTGTGAGCCACTTATCAACTTTCAAATATGTGGAGATGGACGGAGAGATCCATGAGACGCTGTGTCAGGCCTTCGAAGTGGTTAATGTCAGCATCTTGGCTCCGGTAGAGAGGAGTAATGAGAAAGAAGGTACCTCCATTCACTCCTACAAGCAGGCGAAGGAAGTGGTTCAGTCGGGAAGTGCCCAAGGCTGGGGCAAATTGCTGGAATTAGAGAAGAAATATGATAAGTTTGGGCTTGGTTATCAACCTGATGGGTCCAACTGGCCTCCAAGTGGTAAAGCTATTACTTTCACAAGCGCTGGGATGCTCGACCGCAACCATATCTGTGTGACAAGCAAAGAAGATGACAGTGGTGGTGACTGGGACAACTGGATTCATCCGTTTGCGCCCGGAGAGGAGCTGAAGAACTGGTCTGCTGAAGACATCATCCAAGTTACTTGGAAATCAGAGTAATTTATTTGTTTCCTTTTCTTATCATGCTGCATTGTCAATCCTGCACTCTGCCCAAAGTGCAAGGATCCATTGTAGGGCCACCATGCTTTGTATGCATTTATTTTACCATGAAATAAAGGATATTTTCAGACAAATTGTGTTCTCTTTCTTTCGTTTTAAATTTTTCACAAATAAAAAAAAATGGCAATGTGTTTTCCTTTTTGTTTTTGTGTTTGCGTCTCTTTTGAAAAATAAACAGATTCTGAAATAAGCACATCGTCTGTGCAGTGTTGATCATCCGGGTTCTAGTGATAACGTTCCTGCTATGACCACGCATGACTTTGAAAATCCTATCAACCAAGCTGATGAAGGGGTTGAGGAAGAATGTGAACTCCCTGAAGAATTGGTTAGGTTGTTGAAACAAGAGGAACGCGTTATTCAGCCTCATCAGGAAGAAATTGAAATCATCAACATCGGCACTGAAGATGTGAAGAAAGAGATCAAGATTGGGGCCAGTCTGCAGGCCGAAGTAAAGAAAGAGTTGATTGGTATTCTGCGTGAATATGTGGATATCTTCGCCTGGTCGTATCAAGATATGCCAGGGCTGGATACCGACATTGTTGTGCATAAGCTACCATTGAGAGAAGGTTGTCCTCCTGTGAAACAGAAGTTGAGAAGAACTCGTCCTGACATGGCGATGAAGATCAAGGAGGAAGTTCAGAAACAGTGGGATGCCGGATTCCTTGTCGTAACTAGTTACCCACCTTGGGTAGCTAACATTGTACCTATACCAAAGAAGGACAAAAAGGTCCGGATGTGCATTGATTACCGGGATTTAAACAGAGCGAGCCCAAAAGATGACTTTCCATTACCTCACATTGATGTGCTGGTAGATAACACTGCTCAATTCTCGGTATTTTCCTTCATGGATGGCTTCTCCGGGTATAATTAGATTAAGATGGCACCGAAAGACATGGAGAAAACAACGTTCATTACCCCGTGGGGTACATTCTGCTACAAGGTTATGCCCTTTTGTTTGAAGAATGTCGGGGCAACATATCAGCGGGCTATGGTCACATTGTTCCATGACATGATACACAAGGAGATAAAGTGCTATGTGGATGATATGATTGCTAAGTCCCGAGACGAAGAAAAGCATCTGGTCAACCTCAAGAAGCTATTTGATAGACTGATAAAGTATAAGCTGAGGTTGAATCCAAACAAGTGCACTTTTGGAGTGTGTTCCGGGAAATTGCTGGGTTTCATTGTTAGCCAGAAAGAAATTGAGGTAGACCCTGCAAAAGTAAAAGCAATACAAGATATGCATGCACCGAAAACAGAAAAAGAAGTGCGCAGGTTCTTAGGGAGGTTGAACTACATTTCACGGTTCATATCTCATCTAACTACCACGTGCGAACCAATATTCAAATTGCTAAGAAAATAGCAAACGGTCAGGTGGAATAAGGACTGTCAAAGGGCCTTTGAAAAGATAAGAGAATATTTGCATAAGCCTCTGATTCTAATGCCTCCAGTTCCAGGACGGCCGCTTATCATGTACTTGACTGTGCTAGAAGGGTCAATGGGGTGTGTTCTAGGCCAACATGACGAGTCTGGTCGAAAAGAGTACGCTATTTATTTCCTTAGCAAAAAGTTTACCGACCGTGAATCCCATTACTCACTGCTCGAGAATACTTGTTGCGCTTTGGTATGGGCTGCTCGCCGACTGAGACAGTACATGTTGACCCATACCACACTGCTAATTTCCAAAATGGATCCTGTCAAGTATATCTTTGAGAAACCAGCGTTAACCGGAAGGGTTGCTAGGTGGAAAATGATCTTAACAGAGTATGACATACAGTATACTTCTCAGAAAGCCATCAAGGGAAGTGTATTGTCAGATTACCTTGCACAATAACCTCTTGAAGATGACTATCAGCCAATGAAGTTTGATTTCCCTGATGAGGACATCATGTACCTCGAAGCAAACGATTGCGAGGAACCACTTACAGAGGAGGGGCCAGACCCTGAATCCAAATGGAAGTTGATGTTTGATGGGGCAGTCAATATCAATGGACGTGGAGTTGGTGTTGTTCTTATTACTCCTGAAGGTGTTCACTTTTCCTTCGCTGCCAGAATTACTTTTGGTTGCACCAACAATGAAGCGGAATATGAGATGTGCATAATGGGAATAGAGGAGGCTATTAATCTTCGGATTAAGACCCTCGATATATTCAGAGATTCAGCCCTCGTCATTAACCAGGTTACTGGCAAGTGGTATACACATCAAGAACACTTAATTCCTTATAGAGATTATGCCAGAAAACTGTTGACGTTCTTCACGACAGTTAAGCTTCAGTACATACCACGTGATGAGAATCAATTTGCCGATGCATTGGCTACTCTTTCTTCGTCTATCAAAGTCTTGTGTTGGAACTATGTGCCCAGAATTGACATTTCCAGGCTTGATGCACCAGCTCATGCTTTCTCTGTAGACACAGTGTCTGATGAGAAACCTTGGTACTTTGATATCAAGCTCTTCCTGGAAAAACAAGAATACCCAGCTGGGGCTTCATCCAATGACAAGAAGACCTTAAGACGACTTGCTGCTAGTTTCTTCTTGAATACAGATGGGGTTTTGTATAAGAGGAACTTTGACATGGTCTTGCTCAGATGCGTGGATAGACACGAAGCAAGCCTGTTAATGCAGGAAGTCCACGAGGGATCCTTCGGTACTCATGCAGGAGGGCATGCTATGGCTAAGAAGTTGTTGAGATTGGGGTATTATTGGATGACAATGGATGCAAATTGTTGTTCATACGCCCGTAAATGCCACAAATGCCAGATTTATACAGACAAAGTGCATGTTCCTCCAAGCCCGCTTAACGTCATGTCATCTCCTTGGCCCTTTTCTATCTGGGGCATTGACATGATCGGAAAAATAGAGCCTACTGCTTCAAATGGTCACCGCTTCATCCTGGTTGCGATCGATTACTTCACCAAGTGGGTTGAAGTAGCATCTTATGCAAATGTCACTCGTCAAGTGGTAGCCAGGTTTTTGAAGAGAGACATTATTTGCAGATACGGAGTGCCCGAAAGAATCATTACTGACAATGGTTCTAACTTAAACAACAAGATGATGGTAGAGTTATGTCAGGATTTCCAGATTCAGCATCACAATTCTTCTCCTTACCGACCAAAGATGAATGGTGCGGTAGAGGCGGCAAACAAGAATATCAAGAAGATTGTGCAAAAGATGGTTGTCACTTACAAATATTGGCATGAGATGGTACCATTTGTGCTGCATGGGTACCGAACGTCAATCAGGATGTCAACTAGGGCAACTCCCTCCTCATTGGTATATGGTATGGAGGCAGTCTTGCCTGTTGAAGTAGAGATTCCTTCATTGCGTGTGATGATGGATGTGAAGCTTGATGAGGCTGAATGGGTGCGTGCTCGATACAATCAGCTATGTCTAATTGAGGAAAAGAGATTAGCGGCTATCTGGCATGGTCAGCTTTATCAGAGGAGGATGAAGCGAGCATTCGACCAACGAGTACGTACTCGGGAGTATCAAGTAGGAGAACTTGTGCTCAAGAGGATTGTTCCTCCAGGTTCAGATCACAGGGGCAAGTGGACCCCAAACTACGAAGGTCCATTCATAGTGAAAACAGTTTTCTCAGGCGGAGCACTGATGCTCACCACTATGGATGGAGAAGATTTCCAATCCCCTGTTAACTCGGACGCACTTAAAAAATACTTCGCATAAAAAGACCCGCTGGACACAAAAACAGAATTAAAGTCCAGGCAAGAAAAGGGCATCCCAGCGAGCTAAAAACAGAATAAATAGCTCAGGCAAAAGTTAGGGAAAATAAATAAAAAAATGTGTACACCCGCTGAGTTGAAAAGCCACATCGGACAGCTCAGGAAAAAAAGGGGTATCCCGGTGGATTGAAAACCCGAAAGGGCGATCCACGCAAAACAAGGGAATAAGCGAACAATTGCGATCCGAGTAATCTGAACCAAATCATCGTTTCATACAGCTTGACAATATCGGAAGGATAGGAATCAGTCCTCTCATCTTCTTAGAAAGCAAAAGCAAGAATGGAGAGTTTTAAAGACATGTTGGTCATAGCAGAAAGGGAACTCATTGGGATGTTGTGCCCATTTCCATTAGGATAGTTTATTTTCTCAATTTTATGGTAGCTACCTCTTTACAGGTGGTTGCTTCCTGATGTAAAAACTTTTCCTATTTAGAGGCCTTTCAATAAAAAGAATATTCAGTAAAAAAAAGTTGTGTTGTGTTTATCTTTTGTTTGCAAAATGTCTTGAATTTTTGGCAAAAATAGCATTGCATTTAAAACATGGTGATAATTTGGAAAAAATGACAGTGCAAGGAAACATTTGAAATCCTCTTTGAGTGTCGGGTGACGATGGATGAACAGGTCATACCATGCAAGTCCCCGGGGCACATATGTGTTTTCTGTTGTTGCAGGTTGCAGGAGGGCGTCACATTCTCCTAAACAGAGGTTTTCCCAGCTAAATCATGGCAGGTGGGATCCCCAAGCAGGTTGTTTTTCCCCAGTAGAGTATGCCCAGCAGGCAGTGGGAGGCCCATTCCCCACAGAGTTTATCTGTCAAAACTCTTGTCACCAACAGAGGATATTTGAGGAAGTATCTCCCCAGCCGTGTTGGAAGATCGTCATTTCCCCGCACTCGTCTGTGTTCATACTTTATGGCCGCTCGTCTGCATTTCTCAAACGCTCGTCTGTGTTATCATTTTGTTATTGCTCGTTTGCTTTCCCCAGCAGTTGCCCATGATCACTTTGTTATTGCTCGTCTGCACTTTCCAACATTCGTCTGTGTTTGATAATTGTTGTTGCTCGTCTGCATTTTCCAACACTCGTCGGTGTTTGGTATGTAATATTTGTGGTTGCTCGTCTGCAATCTCCAACACTCATCTGTGTTTGTTATCTATTTAAAGCTCGTCTGCATTTGTTTGGATACTCGTCTGTATCATCCCTCACACTCGTCCGTGTTAGCCTATATCCATATGTGCTTGATTTGATAATTACTCTGGTACTCGTCTATATTGCTACTCCAAATGCTCGTCTGTGTTTGAATTTCTAGTATTCATCTGTACCAGTGGCTGATATTCATTTGTATCATCGCTTGAAGCGCTCGTCTGTGTTTCTTAGATCATCGTCTGATATTCGTTTGTATCATTGACTTATGGCACTCGTTTGTGTTTCTCTTGATGGTCATCCAATACTCGTCTGTATTGAAGAGGTTTGAAGTCCTGACGGTGGGATTAAACATCAAAATGGTTACCGGCCCTAGCGTAACAGGTTTATCCGAAAGAGATTCGTCTGTCTCAAGTCATATGTTTTGTGTTTGAGGACTCGTATGTCCAGCTCCTGGCGTAACATGATTGTTCGAAGAAGACTCGTCTGTCAAAGTATTCTTATCCCTAATAACAGTTTCAACTTAGGAGGAGCTCGTCTGCTTTCTCTTCACTTCGACCACCAAAGCGTCATTTGGTTGGGTTTATTTCCCAGTTCTTGCATTCTCCTTCAGAGTGCAAATTTCAGGTCTTCTTGGTATTCAACCACAGTTCATCTTGAACGGTCGATAGCCCGTCCTACCGTCCTTTTCAGATTAACAGTTGCTTGAATAGGGGCAGCTGTAACACCCCAAATTTTCCCTCTTATTTTTAAGCATCATATCATATCATATTCATCATGAACATATCATATTCTTGGCATCTTAGCATGGAAAGATGAGGCATAACATTCTCATGACCTAGCACCAGGCATATGATCATCTGTGGAGGGTTTTGAAGCATCACAAGCTATAACAAGGGGTCCAATGGATTTTCTCAAGTCCTATGAGGAGTCTATATTGCATTCACAAGTTCAAGATTATTCACAAAATCCCAGGAGGTTGGAAGATCATTAGGGAATTCAGGCTAGGGCAAAGCTCCTACACAATGATCCCAAATTAGGGTTTGAGTTTCAAGCATGAAAGTCTTAGGACTTTGGCCATTTCATGTGGGCAAAGTCTCTCATATGTTAAGAGGATCCTAGGGATGAAATTTGGTGAGAAAATTCCTTGTGGAAGTCAGATATTTCTTCAGTTGCTTGTAAGTGAAGAAATTGGTCAACTGTGAGATTTCAAAGGGGCCAACCCTAGTTTTCAAGCCAAGGGATGTTCTTATAACCTTAAAAGAGGTTTGGCAAGATCAAAGATCAAGAATCATTAGTTTTTGAGGTGTTTTGCGAAATTGGCATATGTTTGGTCATGAAATTTCCATTTTTAGTAACCATGTTGCCCTAAATTTCAAGTAAGCATAACTTGGTGAAAAAAGCTTCAAATGGACCACAACCAAACATGAAAGTTGAAGATTAAAGTCTCCCATTTTTAAAAATTACAAGAGCATTTTCATATCCTTCATGGTTAGAGAGATAGGCCCTTCGAAAATTTCAAGAATTCTAGGGCATGGCATGAAATCCAAGCATACTCCAAGTGCAAAACTTCATGAAACTTATTTTGGAGTGATGTAATGAACCAAATGAGGTCACAAACTTAAAAAGCAATGCCAAGAGTTCATTTTGCTCCAAAAGTATTTCCAAATTCGTGCATGGGATGTATTGTATTCCATAAGGTGCAAAAATGCATGAACATGAGAAATGCATGATCCTCACATCCAAGGGCCAGGATAATTTCTGTTTTGAATCAAGGGTGTGATATTGATCACACATGTGCAAAGAATGAGAGGGATGCACGACCCAAGCACCTCATCACACAAATCTTGCAAGTTTTGCAATTTGAACCTCACACTCTCTTCTCACGTGCTCTTTCCATCATTCTTTCAGCATTGCATTTTGGATTGATATAAAAGAAAACTAGGGTTTCATTTCACCCCAGATCCATCACATTTCATCATTCTAGAGTTCTTGCACCAAAAGCAAAAGCCTTCGAATCTCTCCTTTCAGGCTCTCATTCTCCAATCCCTTTCCATATTCTTGTTCAGTGAGCTCTAAGGATCATAAATATACCATCAATTCAAGCTGAAAGGAAGGTTTTCATCAAGTGCCATTCAAGTGCAGTTGGTATCGGGTTTCAGTTTGATGTATGATTTTATTCTTGTTCGATCTGGCTTGATCTTTGATCATTTGTGATTTTCATTGCCATATTTGGATTCACCATGCTCTGAATATTTGATCTGGATATTTGAAGTATTTCTTTGATGTTTTGTTCATGGTTTGTGTTTTCCGGTGCCGGAGCCCTAGCTCCGGTCACCGGATTCTGGAAATGAGGTCATCAGAGTTTCATGAAGAAGATGATGTTATATCCGTAGTGTAACACCCTAATTTTTGCCCTAAGATTGTTTCGCATATCATCTGCATTTTGTATACAAACAAGATCGCACTGGCTTTCGAGTTTCTTCTCAGATCGGGTCTATGCTTCGCAGGGGATCACCATTATTTTTACTGTTTTATATTTGTTTATATTTACTGACTTCTAACCAAAATACAAAAAAAATATGTTGCAGTGTGTTGCACCCCAAAATTTGCCCTCACAATTCAAGACCTTTCATGAGGTTCATAAAGTCTACAAGTCACTTTATGAAGGTTCACAAGGTTCACAAGTTTCTCAACACTTTCAAGACCTTTCATGAGGTTCATAAAGTCTACAAGTCACTTTATGAAGGTTCACAAGGCTCACAAGTTTCTCAACACTTTCAAGACCTTTCATGAGGTTCATAAAGTCTACAAGTCACTTTATGAAGGTTCACAAGGTTCACAAGTTTCTCAATGCTTTCAAAACCTTTCATGAGGTTCATGAAGTCTACAAGTCACTTCTTGAAGGTTCACAAGGTTCACAAGATTCACAATGCTTTCAAAACCTTTCATGAGGTTCATGAAGTCTACAAGTCACTTTATGAAGGTTCACAAGGTTCACAAGATTCACAATGCTTTCAAAACCTTTCATGAGGTTCATGAAGTCTACAAGTCACTTCTTGAAAGTTCACAAGGTTCACAAGGTTCACAATACCTCCCATGAGGCTCACAAGACATTTTATGATGGTTCACAAGGTTCACAAAGTTTACAATTGGTCAGAAGAGTTGACAATTCCCTCAGACAATGCACCTCCTAAGCAGTGCATCCAAAACTAGGGTTTTGACTTTAATCAGACTAAATAAACTTCTAAGACTTCAAGTGAGCTTCATAACATCTTATATGTGTTTAAAAACCCCCATGACAAGTTTCAAGACTTTTCTCAAAAGTTTGCTCAGTCAGATGATCAGATAAGTCAAAATCAGTCAATACAGTTAAAAAGTCAAACTGAGGTCAACTGTGGTCAAACCAAAGTCAAACTTCATGATTTTTTGCCAACATCAAGTATATGAAGTAAAATTCATCATTTGATCAAGGGTTGATCATGATTCATCAAGGAGATTCCAGATCATCAAGAATCAGGAGTTTCTAAATTAGGGTTTCCTTAGTAAAAGTCAACTGAACTTTGACCAGCCATAACTTTTACATACTTCATCACCAAGTCTCCACTCAAATCTCATTTTGAAGGAAATTGAATTCTCTACAACTTTGTGTCTCACAAGCCAAGCCCAAAAATGCTTCATTTGGAAGGTATGAGCTAAGACATTATAGGTCCTTTTGAAAGTCAACAAAAAGTCAACAACTTCAAAAGGGCATAACTTGAGATTGGTAAATGATATGGACATGAAACCAGTGGGGTTGGTTAGAGGACTCTTCAAGCTTTCCAAAATGTCCAAGAACACCCTCATAGCATTAATATTGAAGGATATGTGCCCTTGCAAAGTTGGTAAATTTTGAGTTGGTTTATGATGAAAAAGGAGGTCTAAAACCAATTTCTTCCAAATGGGCTTGCCAAATAATGACCCAACCCATACATTGACTTCATGCACGACCCAAACCATTAAAAATCAGAATTTTTATTATTTTATTTTTATTTATTTTGATTTAATTCATTAAAAATCATTTTAAATAAAAATAAAATATGAAAATGTAAGATTTGATGGAGATTAAGCTTCTAGAAAGTCTTAAATATTGATTTAAGTTGAAGAGGAAAGAAATCATGAGATTTGTCCAAAAATAGCAAGCATTCACACATGAATATTTGAATTTTAAGGCATGATCAATATGGATCTTTTCATATCAAATTCTTCACATGATCAATCAATTTTTTGACCTAAAATCAATCACCTATAAGTACTAAACACAACCCTATTGCAAATTCACGAATTCTCTGCCTCCAAAAGTAAGTTTCACAAATTGAAAAACCATCCAAAAACTCACATTCGGTTTTTGATTTCCAGGGCTCTAGAAGGTAAAACAAGAACATAGCAAGACTCCTTGGGCCTCTCTGATCATGAACTAACACTCATATGCATCAATACCATGCTATATTGCTCAACCCGAGTTCACTTTGTTCTTGAAAATAATTTTTTCGATTTCAATAATTTGTTGCTTTTCCATGAATTTTGTTTGTTTAATCTTGTTTGTGATGATATGTAGAACGTTTCTGGGCAAAGAAACCAAAGAAACCATGAGAAATCCGTGAGATGCCATATTAGGGTTTGGACCTTCAAATTAGGGTTATTTGATTCATGCGTTATAAATGAATTTGGTTGATAAAATTGGACTGTGCAGGTTGCAAGGAATCCAAAAGTGTTCCCAATTTGATAAAATTGTGCTGTTTGATGATAGTTTGAAATTCGTAGGTTTTAGGATGCAGGTAAAATCGCAGGTAATATTGCAACAATTTTCGCAGCAAAATTCAATGTCCAGAGGTTGAAGATGAAGTTGGCCTGCGCGCGTTTTTTCAAATTCAAATATCATGTATTATATTTTATGCAATGGTGGTGGTTTTATGTCACAGCTGGCTGCTTGGCCCAGTGGTATGAAGTATACGCGTATAACTTGATGGCCTGTGTTCGAGACTTGGCTGCGCCATCCTTTTTCTTATTTTTTCCATATAATTGGCAGTTATATTATATTATCAATTGTTGTTGGATAACTAACAGGTTCGCTCATCTAGCTTGGTTGGTAATGTGCACATGTGTTTGGTTGAAAGGTCCTGGGTTCAATTCTCCCCCAGGCCTTTTTGCTTCTATTTATTTTTTCTGATTTTTCCAGGCATTGCACAAAACCAATTGGAACCATTCTATTATCACCAATACGTGGCTGGCCTGGTGGTACGTTTTGTTCCTTGCAGGCAGGATGTCCTGGGTTCAAACCCAGCCAAGGTAAGTTTCTTTTTACCATTTTTCTGTTTTAATTTATTTAATTAATTTGCTTAAATTGTTTTCTTATTTATCAATTAAAAAATAAATTATGCATGTGTATATATTTAATTCTAAAATAACACTTTATTTTCTAAAATTCTAAACTTTTATTTTTCTCAATTTAAATTTCTGTTTTTTATGTAATTAAATTATAAATATATGTATGTTTATTTAAATAATTTTGTATATTAAATTAAACCTTAAAAAATATTTTCTAAATAAACCCTAATTTTGTAAAACCTAATTTATTTTCTAAATAATAAAAATTAATTTTATTTTATGATTTAAATTTCTAATCTTTTTGTAAATATAATATTTAATATAATTGAATCTTAGTAAATATAATTATAATCAATTTTTTTTATAATAGGTAATTATTTCTATAATTTGTTCATAATCTAAATCTTATTCTTTTATTTTATATATGTTTAAAAACAATTAAATTTTATAATTATAATTTTTTATGTTTAGAATTAATAAGTTGCATATAATTTTATAATTAAATTGTTCATATTTCTTAATAGTTTCTAATTCTTATTTTGTTTATTATTATTACTAATTCATTTATTTTATTATTATGCTTATTATGATTATTTCACTAACCTTATTTAATTATTTTTATTATTATTATTACTAACCTCTATTATATTTATTATTGCCTATTTATTTATTTTTGCTTATTATTTATATTTATTTATTTGCTATTTATTTTAATTGTTTATTATAATTATTGTAATTGCTCCTTGGTGTAAATTTTTGTAAATATTTAATTTATTTAATTTTTTATGCTATGGTTAGTAATTTAGGGAGTGTAAACATGTATTTATATTTAAAATCAAATTTAGATCATTTTAATTAAAGATAAATAAAATTAAACACTCACACACGTAAGTCGATTTTTAATCGCCATCTCACTTTCTAGGGTTGCCTCTTATTGTTGCCTATTCAAAAAGGTCAAGTGGGGTGTATAAAGCAAGTCCCTTAAAAAGAAAAGTCATCAAGTCCCTTAAATGGTCGCCTTTAAAAAGATCAAGTCCCTTTCGAATAATGATGACAGTCCCTCCAAAAAAATGCTTAATACACCCCACAGTTGCCTTCATTAAAACAAGATGTCCCTCACTTGTCCCTTACTTCCAAGGTAATGACTACCTATTCCTTAATAATAGGGATAGTCTTACCATTGAAAGAATAAAGAACAGAAAAGACTTAAACTTAGGGTAGGTTCCTCTTAGATACTTGCTCACTTTTCAAAAACATTTCAAACACTTTACACATTTTAAACAATTTTCAAAACAAAGGTTTTTTACGCATCCGTACATGGATCATTATAAAACTCTTAAGAAAATTTCTATTCACACACTTCACATTTCAAAAACATTTTAAAGTGAGCTAAGTAACTAAGAGCACATGGATAACCATGGATGTAAAGGGTGCTAACACCTTCCCTTTACATAACCTACCCCCCGGACCCAAAAATCTTTTAAAAGGTCTTTCCTGTTCTTTTATGCCTTTCCTTTGGATAAAATAAAAGTCGGTGGCGACTCTTGCTATCCGCAACATAACTTAAAGTCAGTTCTCCCACCGTGTTACACAGTGTTCTTCTTCTTCTCTGTGTTGCAGGTTTGTGAAGATGAGACAGTAATTTTGTTCAGATGCGTTTTGTTCAGTCTCAATTCGATTCAAATGGATGTTTGACCTAATATTGGTCAAACTATCAGATAAATTGTTTCGACTACCAATTGTGTGTGCCAGTAATTCATTCATCAGGCAATGCGTTTTCAAAATACAAGTTGGTTGTGTGACAGTGTTTGTTGTGCGAAGTTTGTTTTGTTCATCAGTTAACCAGTGATTCATCTGAGGATTTATTTTCCTCAGTATGGATTCAAATCATCAGGGCATGTAATCAGACAGTTTCCAGATGACAGTTGGCTTGGTTTGAGAAATATTCAGTTGGTTCTGTGATTGGCTGTGTCCAAATTCTAAACTCTTCATTTCCTTTTTTTCGAATAACCACTTCCAGTTATCCACCAAATCCAGTTTCCCGATTTTTTTCATTTTTTATTTTTGATATTTCAATTTCCTTATTTTTTTATTCATAACCATTTTCCCAAATATTTTGATAATCCATGTCATTTTTTTTTCTTCTTCCAATTTTTATCAAATAAATATAAATCAAGTCTTTTTTTTTTAGACCATATTTTATTTTTAGAATCCATTTAGTAATAGATAAAAAAAAATTAATTATTATTATTAGTTAAGTCAAACCATTTTTTTATATCTTTTGTTTTTACTATTTGTTTCTTTTATAACAATCTTTAGCCCTTCCATTTGTTTGTTTTTCTTTCCAAAGCCAAGTAATTTTTGCCCACATTTTCCTTCAGCCTCCCACCTCATGCTGCACCTCAAGCCCCACGTGCCATCACACAAAACCTGGCCCACATGCGCGTAATCCATCCAGCAATTCACCGGCCTACTTCACGCGCGCAATTCACAAGCAAGCCTTCAATCTGTACAAGCAAAATTCAAGCCAACAACCAATGTAATAACTTCTTCACAGCATCACAGTAAAACAACAACAGCTTCCGTACGCCGAAGCCAAGCAAAAACGAAAACAACAGCCAAGTGCAGGCCAAGCCGCACACCAAAATCGTAAGTCAAACATTTCCAGCCGCCTTCGCATCCCGCGTGAACTCCCAGCTTCCATCTGCATAGGTCAGCTTCATACTTTACGCCGCAACTAACAACAACAACAAAACACAAGCCGATGCATCCCATAAGGCTTCAGCAACAACAAGCTTCAAGCCTAGCTAATTCAAGCAACAAAACCAATAGGCCAAGCCGTACCACACATGCCCAAAACAATGCATACGCAGTCACGCTTCCCGCACGCGTACAAGCACGAACATAGCACCTGAAGAAATTAGCATATCAAAACGAAAACAAATCAAATTTAAAACGCAGAAACAAAGCGAACAAAACGCAAGCATCAGAAATCAAAAACGCACGCGAAAATCACTCACTAAAACGCAGCTCCCAAATCCTCTTCTTCTTCTATAAAAGCAACCCCATTCTCATTTCAAAATCAAGCTTCAAGAGCCCACATAACCTCTGCCAAAATCCATTTTCAATCTCAAATCCCTTTCTACCTTCATTCTGATAACAAGCTTCTTAGCTTCAAAAGCTTTAAATTCACAATCAATTTTGCTTAAATCCCTAACTTCATATTCATTCCCAAATCACCATTTAAAACCAAAACAAAAATCAAAATCTGAGAGGAAGAAAAAGAGGTGAATCCGCGGAAAGAGTAGAAGAAGAAGAAGGAAGTGTTTACGTTGCTTTTGTTTTTGAAGGTGAGGCCGTGGAATTGATCTGGAGTTTCCCCTGTTTGTGTGTTTGTTTGCGCAAGAAGAAGAAAGATGTTGTGCTTCTTTCTTTCTTTTTTATTATTTATTCTTTGTTTATAATTTTTGTTATTTATTTATTTTAAATAAGAAGAATGTATTGTTGGTTTTGGACTTGGATCTAGTGAAGATCCAGCTTACTAGTCCACCCGCAGATTGCTACATCATCCCCCTCCCTTTTACTTTTTCTTATTTATTTTGTTTTAATTTCTTTTTAAATTTTGATTATGATTGGTTTAAGATTTATTTTTAGAAAAAAGATTTGAATAAATAATTTGGAAAAGGAATTTTAGGAAGGTATTTTAAAATGTTTTTAGAAAAAGATTTGGAAAAGATTTTTAAGGAAAAGAGTTTTAGAAAAATGATTTAAAAATATTCTAATTCTTTTATTGGATCTAATTTTGGATCCATTTTTCTTCATCTCTTTTCAATTTTGGTCGATGACAATCTTCCGATTCGGGATTGTTGATTTCCGATTAAGCTTAATCTTCATTATTTCAAATCTATGGATGAATGATCATTTGGATCATTCTCCATACTTTGAGATCGTGATAGGTTGCTTTTCGATGAAATTCAACGATAATCTCGATTAAGATTAGACCTTCCTTTTTCTTTTAGTGTGGTATGTTTTCGGAGAATGATCCATTATATCGTTTCTCTAACATGTATTAACACGAATATTTTCCACTTTAATTAGTGGTGGTCGGCCTCATTTGTAGGGTAATTACTTCGTAAATTACTCGGCGATTGCTTAACATAGACCTAAAGTTGTCCCGATTCGATTAAAGATCCACTTGGATCCGGTTGCCTCATTTTATTTTCCTTGTTGTGGTTGTGTTTGATTAAGTTCATCATACCACCTTATATTGTAAATAATATAATAATGTGAATATAATTGTTTAAATTTAATCTCTCGCACCTTATCCTTTTATTTTAAATCTCTTGCTCCTTTATCTCTTTATTATGCTTTACCATATAATATCATATATCATTATTTATATTCATATTGTGCTTGTTTATATTCATATTGTGCTTGTTTTTATTTTGTCCATTTGGATATCAAAACACTTAATAAAGGCTTAAACTCTTAAAGAAAAACTTGTGACTTATAATTGTGGACTATGGTTACTATCCCTTTGCTTTTGGAGAATGGACTTAGACTCCTAGGATCTCCCTTTGCTCAAGTTGGAATGGATTAGAAACCTCGACTTCAAATTATGTCATTAACTTTTGAAGAAGGAAATTCCGATCTCTGAAGAATTGTGCATATTATAGTTTGGTAAATTCTTTCTTTATCTTTTAATTCAAGCATTAGGATTAGTCTCTTCATCTCCTCCCCATTCTTTAATTTTCAAAACTCCTTCCTATTTCAAAACCTTCTTGTTTTCTAAACTTCAAACACTTTCATAAACAAACCTTGACTTAGGTCAAGCGATTTTTTAATCCTTTTCATTTTATTTTCTTAACCAAATATTAATCCATGTAAATATATCAAAACCATTTTCTCATATCCTTTAAAAAATGCAAACCCACTCAATTGTTTTTGTGCTTTGTGCACCTTTTCTTTTTTCCACATGTTTAGATATGATTCATCCCTTTTAGCGGAATTATTCGCTAAGGGATGACGACTTATCTTTACATCTTAAAATCAATTCAACCCACTTATTCTTTTCAAACTTTGTACCACGAACTACGAGGTTTTGATCTCGCATTGCACTTTGTGGGTACGTAGGCATAAGGCTTTAAAACCTTATCAAACACAAAATCATTAAAAAATATTCTTCTCCTCATCTCTTCCATCATTTTAAACAAACCAATTTCAGACCAAAAGCAATAAGTATTTCAAAGGGCTCCCGTGGAGTACCACGGATGAGTCGGGTGCCTAAAACCTTCTCGGTTCATAACCAATCCCCTTACCCAATCTCTGTCTATTTCTTTTAGCCTTTGCTTTTAGAATCCTAGGTTTTTATTCGTTCTTTTACCTTTTTCCTTTCAGAAATAAAGAAAAGCGCGGTGGCGACTCTGTGTTAATCGAGTTAAGTTAATCAATAGCTTACACTCACGATTTTACCGCTACAGAAAAGTGGCGACTCTGCTGGGGAGTAATCTCTAAGCGGATTTAGCCTACTTTGATTTATTTATTGCTTTGGTTTGACTTGTTTGTTATTTGTTTGTTCCGTTTTGGTTTTTGGTGATCCTCTGTGTGAGATAGATTCTAACCCGGATCTGAGTTGAAACTTATGATAGGACGGCGATATTCGAAGCGATATGTGATGGAGTAGTCCAAAGCAATATCAATTTGATAATCTCCACTCGGTTAGGCTCTCTTGGACTATCAATGTCATGACGAGTAATCGTACGTGACATTATTTTCCGACCTTGAGCTGATCATACTGAGGACCTTAGAACCCTTAACCCATCTAAGCCAATTTAGGAACATAGTGCGGAAGCTGTCTGGATGTAAATCTAAGGCGGTTGTCACGCGATACTACACTCGGACGAGGTCTATTTTAAGAATTTTATCGGTTGGGGAGTAATCCAACATACCGGTGATATTCTAAAGATGGTTGTTAACTCCGGGCACCTCTGTTAGCACCCTTTTGGTTTTCTGCAGGTACAATGAAGACAAAACCTTAGTACTTACCTGTGTGGGTTGGTGTTCTGTTACCTTGACTTCATGCTCGTGACTCGGAACCTAAGCCCGTGTGCCTTGTGTGATCTTGTTTGTGTTTGTTGCATACATGCCATCATAACATTCATGAGCATTGTTCGTAAGATTTCAAAGGACTTATAAGGAACTTTTGCAAAATTTCAGATGTCCATGGCTATGACTTTTGAAAGGAGGAACACAAAGAAGTACACTTTCAAGAATCCTAATGTTGTAGAGTTGAGAAAGCTAGGAGCTTTGGTTGTTGATACCCAAGAGTTCTGAAAATGTCATGGGAAGCTTTTGTATATGTTGGATATTGATGTACCTGAGGGGATTCTCCCTACTTTGGCTCAGTTTTATGACCCGTTGCACCATTGTTTCACCTTTCTGGATTATCAGCTTGTGCCGACTTTGGAGGAATATTCTCATTGGTTAGGTTTGCCTATTCTGGACAAGGAGTTTCTTTTCACTGGTTTAGAGAAGGAGCTTACTATCAAGGTCATCGCCAAAGCACTTTTTCTTAAGGAATCCGAGCTTAATGGGAAGTTTCTTCCAAAGGGGAGTGTTCGTGGTATTAATGCTAAGTTCTTAATGGGAAAGGCTTCTACTTCACTTACTTTGGGTCATAGAGACGCATTTGAGGCTATTCTTGTTTTGCTCATTTATGGGATTGTTTTGTTTCCTAACTTGGATGGTATTGTGGATGAGAATGCTATTCAGATCTTCTTAAAGAAGAACCCGATTCCTACTTTGCTTGGAGATATGTATCATGCTTTTCACTATAGGACTTCCAAAGGTGACGGAGAGATTGTATGTTGTGCGCCTCTTCTTTATAGGTGGTTTATTTCGCACCTACCAAAGTCGGATGTTTTCAAGGACAATAGAGAGAATCGAAGATGGTCTCAGAGGTTGATGTCGCTTTCTCATAAGGACATGACATGGTATAGTTCTCATTATGACACTGGGGTTCTTATTGATAGTTGTGGAGAATTTCCTAATGTACCTCTTCTTGGTACACGTGGGGGAATTAGCTACAACCCCATTTTGGCTAGATGACAGTTTGGTTATTGTTTGAAAGATGTTCCAAACAATCTTGCTTTATCCCGTTTCTTCTTTCTTAATGGTGTTGATCATATGGAGATGAAGAAAAGGATTGCACATTCTTGGCATGTTGTTCATAGGAAAGAGAAGGGTCAATTGGGTAGACAACACCTTCCTCCATCCGATTGTTATATTCAGTGGGTTCTATCTAGAGCTTCCAAGCTCAAGATGCCTTATCCACCTGAGGAGCCTATGTTTCCCATATTGCCTTTGTCTGCTTTTCTACCTCCCGTTGATGAGAAGTTGGTTCTTCAAGAAGAGTTAGAGAAGATGAAGAAAGAAAAGGAAGAATGGTTACTCGAGAGGACTACTATGTGTCGCTCCCGATAAATGGGAAATGGCCCCGATAAAGGTACAGACGCGAACGATCGGCGAGAGGGACAATGAGAACACACAGCCGTGAACTCACTGGAGATGAATAGAGTCGCCAGCTAGGCATTTTTATCCCGAAGGAAAGGCAATGCTGCATAGGCCTAGAAAAAGATGGATAAGACGGTTGCGAACCAGAGAGACTGAGAAAGGGGGTTGGTTACAACCTGGGAAGGTATTAGCACCCAGATTGTCCGTCGTACTCGACGGGATCCACGCTTAAAAAGATTTGTGTTTTAAAGGGGTAGTGTCAGTGCAATCTGTGTATAAAGAGCTGGAAAGATGATGTACAGGTGTCAGTGCAAAGAAAGAATGTGAAGGGTATAAATGTACAGTGTCAGTGTAAGGATAAGAGTATGCTCAAGATCATGAGGCTAAAAGAATGAAGCTGAAAGAGGGGGAATATACAGAGACTTTTGTTCGATAACTGTTAAGTTATGCCTATGTATCCTCTCGTGCAATGAGGAAGTCAGAACACCGTAGTTCGACCCAAAGAGACTGAAAGATGAATTGACTTGTGAACTGCTTACTTGTCTATGCTCAAGTGTATGACCTGTCTGGCTCAGGTGCAAACTGTCTTGCATTAGACGGAAGAAGCAAGTTCTCGGTTGTGAGTGAAGATGATGAGAAAAGAATCCCGGAGGAGACGATTATTGTTTGTTTTTGTGTTTTCAGTCTTTTATTGCTTTTGAGAGTTTGTCATAAGTTAATGAGCTTAAGTCTAAACCAATGGATTTAGTAAACTCATCACATCTTCCCTCTGATTAGGGGTAATAAGAGTACCTTAAGTGTGAAGTCAGATTCTCACACTTAATCACCTATGGTGTAGGATTAAGATCATTAACCTACTTGTGATTAATTAGATGTTTTTGGTGTTTTTGTTTAGTGTTAAGTAATGAGGTTAAGCCATAATCAGGGATTAAACAGACTCATTACACCATCCTAATAGAAGGATAATAGATGAGAATGTCTAAGCTGAGGAAAGCTCCTCAACTTAATCCATGATTAGGGATTAAACTCATGACAAAACAAACCTTTGGTTAAGTGGATTTTATTTAATGATATGATGATGAAGTGAGTTTTATGGTTTGTAAGACAACTTGAGGGGGACTTGTCCATTAACACTAGGGTTAGTCCTTCTTAACCAATTAAGGAAGAATTAGAACCCTAATGCAAGGCCCAAGTTACAAGCTTGATGTCTTGATGATTATTAAGATGTATTGATTAAAGGATTTAAACACCTTAAGGGTTTAACACTTAGGATTAAAGTTATACACTCCATCCTAAGAGAAGGATGCAGGCATAAGCTTAATCACAAAGCCTTAAAGCCTTTAGGGTTTAGTCCCTGATTATGAGGTGAGAAGAGATGACTCAAAAGAGACACAAAGGTAAAAACTAAAAGGGGAGACTAATCAAAACCCTAATCATTGTCATGCTTGGTTGTTCCTAAGGTTTGTGAGGTTTGCAAGAACAATCTTCAATGGAACCACCAGGAAGCAGATGAAAGGATCAGGAGAAGCAAAGTGACTTGCTTCAATCAAGAAGTCAAGTCACTTGAAGAAAGAAGGTGGGAAGAGGAAGAATGAGCAAGCTCAAACTCAAACACATATAAAAATGCAGCAATGGATGTAAGAGAGAGATGAAGAGAAGATTATGAGAAGTGAAGGCAAATTCACTTCTCAAAGTTACTTACCACCTGAAAGGTTAGAAGCAAAATGCAATGCAATGCAAAATGGGATGAGATGACATGATGAGAAACAAAACCAGAAGCATTTACATGATGCTAATGATGCTATGAAGTTCTATGAACATGAGGCAAGGCATGGAGATGTTCATACAAGATCATGGATGCAAATGATGCAAGTTAAGGAACATGAACAAACATGGAAAGTTATGAAGCATACATGGCATACAACATGGCAAACACATGATGCAATGATCAAACATGTTTTCTATATGTCTTATGATGTCAAATGAATCAAATGGATGCTTGAAATGTCATGGCAAGTCATGTTATGCAAGAGAATGCAAGAAAGATGCAAATGGAAGCCCAAATTAGGGTTTATGAACCAAACATCAAACAAAAACCAAAAACAGAAGCAAACCCTAAGATAAAAAATGGAAAATGCCACTCAAAGAAACCCTAATCCTATACTAAACCAAAGTCCAAAGGAGAGGTTTCAACTCTTAACCTAGCTCAAGTTATGATTTTTCTAAGTTATTAGGGTTTTTAGGGTTCCTAAACAAAAGAAATGCCAAACAAATGAAAAATGCAAGATCAAATCATGGCCATTTTATCTCAAAAACTACATGCCAAACACAATGCAATGCAAGAAGAATCAATGTCCAACTCTTCATAGATAGGCAGAAATGATTTTTTGAACTTTGGATCAAATTAATGCATAAAAATGATTTTTATTCAATGAAAAATTCTCAAAATGCATCAAGATCAAAAAAGAAATTTGGTTTGAAGGTTGGACAATGTTTCTAAATGTCTTAGAACATTTCATGAATTTTTTGGTGATTTTTAGATACCTAAAAGTATTTTTAATAAATTAATTTCCATTAATCAATTAAAAATAATCTTTTAAATATTTTAAAATACTTTTTTAATGATAAAAATAAAAAATAAAAATATTTTTGTGTCATAAAAATTAATAAAACTTATGAGGAAAAGTTTCATAATTTTTACACATTTTTTGCTATTTTAAAATAATTGTGCAAGTTAAATGAAATAAATGAAAAATAAAAACAAATAAAAGGGGAAGTAAACAGAATGGAGGGATGAGATGAACCCTGGATTTAAATTGGTTGACCAGCGCGCATCTGGACGGCTGGGGTTGCATCTGAGCCAATTAACTTAATTACGAATTAATTAAACTAATTAATTGAATTAGGGCTAATCAAATGGATCTGAGCCCTTCACTCACGCGCGAAGTCAACCAGTCAACCCCATCCAACGCCCAAGATTCAAACTGGCTTAATGACTGGGATTAGGGCATAACAACTTTCAGGTGACCGGAGGGAGGCTCCGGTCATCTTCTCCGGCGCTACCAAAACCCTAGAACACGATTCAGACCACCCCAAGCTAAATTAAACGCCCAGAAACAATCCTCACACTTCTAGCAACTTAAATCAACAATCAATCAACATTTAACTAGCAAGAACAAGCTGAATCGAAGCAAAACAAAAATGGGGCCAAACTTTCAGACACTCATAAAATGCTCATTTTTCCACCATTTTTAATTCTAAACACATCACAATGATCCTTAGAGCATGCACTTTCACTTTATAACAAAAAATCAAAGCTTTGAGAGAAAAGTTTCATGGCCATACCTGAGGTGAAAACTCCTGTTTCTGGGCTTTCAGAGCAGTTCCTTGATGCAAGCTAGCTCCACCGACTCCCCTGGTGCTAATGGCAGGCTTGGAATGAGCTTTAGCAAGCTATTTCAAGAGGTACCAAACTGATATAGCAGAAAATGAGCTTTGTGTACAGGCTGTTTCAGATCAAGGTGATGGGTGGTTTTGACTCCTTTTGATGTGCTTGATTTGTTGGTGAAAAGAGCTTGGGTGTTTGATGGCTGTGGAAGTTGATTCGAAGAGAAATGCAGGCTGAGGTGAAAAATGGCAATGGAGTGTTCTTGCCCAAATCAGGCCTGACTCTTGGTGGTTTCTACTCAACAAGGCAGGGTGAGATGATTGGAGGAATTTGTTTGAGTGTTTGTAGTTTGTGGAGGCAGATTCGAAGCAATTTGCAAAATGAGGTGTGTTTTTGTATGTGATGCTTGAGAGAGTTTCAGCCTTGCTTGGTGTTATGTTTTTCTTGCAAATGGAAAGTATAAACAATTCTAATTGGCCAGATGATGTGACATGGCCTGCTGTGATAGGTAAGTCACCTTTTGCAAAATGTCAACTTCTTTGTAAGAGAGGCATGGGCTAAGTTATAGCTAGTACAAGGCATGGTTCTGGTGCAGCAAGATGGGGTGAAAGGGCTGGCAAGGTGCAGCATCCAATGCATCAAGTTGGTGAAGGGTGATGAGTGTTTTTTGCAAGTTGTCACTTTTTGAAACTTTATGAAAAATGCCTTGTTACACAAACCATAAACATGTAATCTTTGGTCCAATTCTGACTTTTAGGACATATTGAATGTTTGCATACTGGTTTGAAGTGAATTAGAAGTTACAATTGGCTTTGGTTCATGATTTTGCAAAATTCTCATTTGAAGCATGCCTTAAAAATCAATGATTTTTGCCAACTTTGTCACACCATAACTTTTGATCCAAGAAGAATTTGATCATGTTCTTGTACTTTTTGAAAAGGGAAAGATGTAATCTACAACTTTCATGACCAAAGTTTTTCCATTTGAAGCATTTTTGGATCAAGAATCAAGGCTTGAAAAATGACCTAAAATGAAGCATTCTTGAAAAGTCAACTATGCCCAAAAAGTCAACACTTGCAAAAAACTCCAAATTCTTGATTTTTGTGAACTTAAACCTTCTTCCATGATCAAATAAAGATCATATACACTCAAAATGATGAAGAATGCCCATTGGTTGGGTCATTGGGGGCCTCAGATGCCCTGATTTTGCACTGACTTGTCTGAAAAGTCAACTCTTGATCAGATGACTTCCCCATGGAATTTCTTCATGAAAATTGATATGCATACTACCTATACCATATAGAGACCAATGGAAACAAGAATGACCAAAAAGTTTGGGGTTATGGCCTCTGAAACCAAAACCCTAATTTTAGGTCAACTGTGCAGTCTAACCTGGCTCTGCTTCCATGCAAACCTCAGTTCTTGTGATTCTTTTGAAATCTTGACTTTTGAGAGGATGGAATATGATACTTGAACACTTATGGATCCCTTTGAAGTGATTGGTGACCTTTGGAGTGGCTCAAGATGCCCTTGGATTGCTCAGATCACAAACCCTAGATGCAGATGACTTAGAAACTATGCAGTGAATCAAAATTGTGATATGAGATGATATGATTGTGTTTATGCCTATGAGATGATCACAAGCCATGGTGTGAATGGGTGAGGGCAAATTTGGGGTGTTTACAGCTGCCCCTATTCAAACATGAGTTAGCTGTGCAGGTTGTAAGCAACGGCTTAACAGGCAAACAAGATAACTTGTGGTTGAATACCAAAGACAGTCCAAAATTTGCACTCACAGAATGAAGAAGAAAAAGGGATATAGATTGTAAAAGGAAAATAAAGTATGTTGTAAAGTGTGGGCGACGGAGGACGACCGTCGAGCAGAGGACGACTGCTGGGTAGAGAGCAATGACGGGGACGACCGACATGCTGGGGATAAAAAGTAAAGCCAAGACGGGGACGGCCGACTAGCTGGGAACAATAAGAAACTATGATGGGGGCGGCCATCACGATAAAACTGTAAAAATCTCTGGGGACTAATGAAACATGACGGGGACGGCCATCAAGTTCATAAGGCAAAGTAACCAACGATGGGGACGACCATCAGGCTAAAAGAAAAGGGACCACGACGGGGACGGCCATCGGGTTAAAGAATAAATGAAATAAACAGATGATGGGGTACGGCCATCAAAAGTGAAGGACGATCACCTAGCAGGGGACGGCTGCTCTGTTGGGGAATAAAGGAATTACGATGGGGACGGCCATCAAAGGTGGAGGACGACCACCTGGCAGGGTACGGCTGCCGAAAATATCAACGATGGGGACGACCATCGGATAAAAGGTCAACGATGGGGACGGCCATCGGACGAGGATGATGGAGGACGACCATCAAGAGGTGGAGGACGACCACCTAGCAGGGGACGGCTGCTCTCAGGGTTTATCATGACATAGGACGAATGCCAGATAACCAAAATCAACAATGGGGACGGCCATTGGATAAAATTGATGAAGGAAGATCATCAAGAGGTGGAGGACGACCACCTAGCAGGGGACGGCTGCCAAAAATATCAACGATGGGGACGACCATCGGATAAAAGGTCAACGATGGGGACGGCCATCGGACGAGCATGATGGAGGACGACCATCAAGAGGTGGAGGACAACCACCTAGCAGGGTACGGCTGCTCTCAGGGTTTTATCATAACACAGGACGAGTGTTAGATAAAAAAGAAAAAAATGCTTACTTGGCGATCTACTGGGGAGAAGTAAACACGGACGAGTGTTTATATCCAAGAAACAAAAGGTATAAGTGTTTAGATGTTAGTGTATAGATTAAAGATGCGGACGAGCATCCTTAAGACTATGATACGGACGAGTATCAGGTAGAAACAAACTGACACGTGTTCAGAGATGATGATACGGACGAGTATCAACTGGTTAACAGAGAACACGGACGAGCGTTGTATCTGAGGGGACTCTTCTGGGGAATAGTAGACACAGACGAGTGTCTACATTCAAGAAGACATAAGTGTTTGACACGGTGTATGGATTAAAGATGCGGACGAGCATCCTTAAGACTATGATACGGACGAGTATCATGTAGAAACAAACACTTGACGCATGTTCTGAGATGATGGTACGGACGAGTACCAACTGGTTAACAAAGAACATGAACCCAAGTCGAATCTGTGGGGATGTAACTGGTATATACAAGATACGGACGAGTATCTGAGTAGTATGAGTAGTTAACTGCTGGGGAGAGTGACACGGACGAGTGTCAAAAGGAGAAGAGTGTAATATGAACAAATATTTGATATACAAAGTGTAGGTGACTGCGCTGGGGATACGACACAGACGGGTGCCAAGAAAGTGTATATAAGTATATGTGAGTACAAAGAGGATGTCTTTGGCTTTCTGCTGGGATATAACACGGACGGGTGTCAAAAGGAGTATATACTGGTGTTTGTGATTTGTGAGGCAACTGCTTTTGCTGGGAACTCTGGTGGGGATTTTTCTTCTGTATGTTGATGAACTGTAATCATTCACAGGTGTTGATTCATAACATGGCTCATGATTATGCTATGCATTTGATTTTTTGCCGTAATGCTCCGTGTTAAAATGGAATGCTACGCTTTGTGGGTGAATATGATGCAAATGCTATGATTGTGCAAAGATACCAAAACCGGGATTCGGATCCCGTTGCTGCGAAGATCTTTGATCGATCTGCTTGAAGCGGACATCCCAGCTGGGGGGTGAAATTGTTGACAGATCTGATGAGATGCATCTGCTTGGGGATCTAGGTCACTGATTGACATATCCTTGTAATATAGGACCCAGTTGGGGTTTGTAGAAGCCTTCCGTACTCTGTTGTGACTCCTTCATGCGTTGCTCTTCTGAATAGAGGCTGAGGATTCTGTGGGGAGATGATTCCCTGACTTTGCATTCTGCCGAGGAAGAACGATTGGTAATACAACTGGGGAATGTTGTTGGTAACTCAGCTGGGGAGAGTAATGAGAGGCAAACTCAGTTGGGGAGAAAGCCCCTTGAGTGCTAAGACTGTTTGATTTGCCAACTTGCTGGGATGTAACTTGCATGCCCCAGGTTGCGTTCTGGATACCTGCAATCCTGCAAAGATAAGGAAACGCACAAAAGGTCCCGAGGTATCCTTTACTGGATTCCGTCATAGGAGTTAAGCATTCTCAAGAGTAAGTATATTCCCTGCAAGCATGTGTTTCTATTTTTAGTGAAAAACATCTGTACTTATGCAATTAGTTTTAGAGACATCAGACATTCTTTGCAAACGAAATATGTACAAGACGAAACATGACTGAAAAATCTGATTTTATTAATTCTTGTGCCCTGAATTGGCAAGATACAGTCAAGGAAACAAATCTCCTAAAATAAGGAGATTGTTACAAATTGAGAAACAAAGTGCTGGCGATGTTGACGACGCTTTCAAAGGAGCTTCCTCTTCTGCTATGACTCGTATGACAATGACGTTCTTCTCGCCTTGCTTTCTGAAGAAGGCTGATTCTGATTGAAGCTTGATCCTTTTGAAGCTTTCCAAGTTGCAAGTGATACAGACGAATTCAGAATGCAGTTGTTCGCTTATTCCCTTATTTTGCATGGATCGCCCTTTCGGGTTTTCAATCCATCGGGATACCCATTTTTGCCTGAGTTGTCCAATGCGGCTTTTCAACTCAGCGGGTGTACATTTTTATTTATTTTCCCTTATTTTTGCCCGAGTCTTTTATTCTGTTTTTGACTCGCCGGGATGCCCTATTTTTTCCTGGACTTACATTCTGTTTTTATGTCCAGCGGGTCATTTTTATGCGAAGTATTTTTTCACTGCATCTGAATTCACAGGGGACGGGAAATCTTCACCATCCATGGTGCTGAGCATCAGTGCTCCACCAGAGAAAACTTTCTTTACCACGAATGGTCCTTCATAATTTGGAGTCCATTTGCCCCTGTGGTCTGTATGAGGAGGGAGGATTCTTTTCAGCACAAGATCTCCTACTTGGTACTCTCGGTGCCTGACTTTCTGATCGAAGGCTCTCTTCATTCTTTTCTGATATAACTGCCCATGACAGATTGCAGCCAATCTTCTTTCTTCGATCAGACTCAGTTGCTCGTATCGGGACCGAACCCATTCTGCTTCGTTCAGTTTGACATCCATCAGTACCCGTAGAGAAGGTAATTCAACTTCAATAGGTAGGACTGCCTCCATACCATACACAAGCTGATACGGTGTTGCCCCAGTGGATGTTCTGATTGACGTGCGGTACCCATGCAAGGCAAATGGTAGCATTTCATGCCAGTCTTTGTAAGTGACTACCATCTTCTGCACAATCTTCTTGATATTCTTATTTGCTGCCTCAACAGCGCCATTCATCTTTGGCCTGTAAGGAGAAGAATTGTGATGTTGGATCTTGAAGTCCCGGCATAATTCAGCCATCATCTTGTTGTTTAGATTGGAACCATTATCAGTAATGATTCGCTCGGGAACTCCGTATCGACAGATGATATCTCTTTTCAGAAATCTGGCTACCACTTGCCTGGTGACGTTTGCATATGAGGCTGCTTCAACCCACTTGGTGAAATAGTCAATGGCGACCAAGATGAATCTGTGGCCATTTGAAGCAGTCGGCTCAATCTTGCCAATCATGTCAATGCCCCACATGGCAAAAGGCCATGGTGAAGACATGATGTTCAGAGGATTGGGAGGCACATGCACCTTATCCGCATAGATCTGGCATTTGTGGCATTTTCTGGCATAGGCACAACAGTCTGCATCCATTGTGATCCAGTAATACCCTGATCTCAACAATTTCTTAGCCATGGCATGCCCTCCGGCATGGGTACCAAAGGAGCCTTCGTGCACTTCATACATCAATAAATCTGCTTCTGTCTTATCAACACATCTGAGGAGTACCATATCAAAGTTCCTTTTGTATAAAGACCCATCAGTGTTCAGAAAGAAACCACCAGCAAGCCTTCTCAAAGTCTTCTTATCATTGGAAGATGCCCCAGGTGGGTATGTTTGATCCTCCAAGAAGCACTTAATGTCATGGAACCAAGGCTTATCGTCTCTGACAACATCTGCTGCGAACACATATGCTGGTCTATCAAGTCTGGACACTGATATCTGGGGTACAAAGTTAGCAGCTTGAACTTTGATCATGGATGAAATGGTAGCAAGAGCATCTGCAAACTGATTCTCGTCCCGAGGGATATACTCGAGCTTGACTGTTGTGAAGAAAGTCAATAACCTCCTTGTATAATCCCTGTAAGGTATCAGATGATCCTGGTGGGTGTACCATTTGCCGTTGGTTTGATTAACTACCAAAGCTGAATCTCCGAATACAGTCAAAGTCTTGATCCTGAGGTCAACGGCTTCCTCAAGACCCATAATGCAAGCTTCGTATTCAGCTTCGTTGTTAGTGCAGTTGAAAGTGAGTTTTGCCGAGAAAGGCATGTGAACTCCTTTAGGTGTAATGAGTACTGCACCAACACCACGACCATTCATGTTAACAGCCCCATCAAACATCATAGTCCATTCTTCTTCCGGGTCAGGCCCTTCAGTGTGAACAGGCTCCTCATGATCTTTTGATTTAATGAACATGATGTCTTCATCAGGGAAGTCAAATCTCATAGGCTGGTAGTCATCAATGGGTTGCTCAGCAAGATATTCAGATAGTACACTGCCCTTGATGGCTTTCTGAGATGTGTACTGTATGTCGTATTCTGTGAGAATCATTTGCCATCTTGCAACCCGTCCGGTAAGAGCTGGCTTTTCGAAAATGTACTTAACTGGGTCCATTTTGGATATCAACAAAGTAGTGTGGGTCAACATATACTGTCTCAGTCGGCGAGCAGCCCACGCTAAAGCACAGCAAGTTTTCTCGAGCAGTGAATAACGTTGTTCACAGTCGGTAAACTTTTTGCTTAGGTAGTATATTGCATACTCTTTTCGACCAGACTCGTCATGCTGGCCCAGCACACACCCCATCGACTCTTCTAATACTGTCAAGTACATTATCAGAGGTCTTCCTTCAACTGGTGGCATAAGGATTGGAGGTTCTTGCAGATATTCCTTGATCTTGTCAAAAGCCTTCTGGCAGTCTTCGTTCCACCTGACCGTCTGTTCCTTTCTTAACAGCTTGAACAAGGGTTCACAGGTTGCTGTCAGGTGAGATATGAACCTTGAAATGTAGTTCAATCGACCTAAGAACCCTCGAACTTCTTTCTCTGTTTTCGGTGCAGGCATCTCTTGGATGGCTTTGACTTTATCAGGGTCAACTTCAATCCCTTTCTCGCTTACAATAAAACCCAGTAGCTTACCAGATCGCACCCCGAATGTGCATTTGTTGGGGTTCAACTTCAGTTGGTACTTCCTCAGACGTTTGAACAATTTGAGCAGATTTACCAGATGTTCTTCTTCAGTGAGGGACTTGGCAATCATATCATCCACATAACACTCTATTTCTTTATGGATCATATCGTGGAATAATGTTACCATAGCCCGTTGATATGTGGCACCAGCGTTCTTCAGTCCGAATGGCATCACTTTGTAACAGAACGTGCCCCAGGGTGTGATGAATGTTGTCTTCTCCATGTCTTCAGGTGACATCTTAATCTGATTATACCCTGAAAATCCGTCCATGAAGGAGAACACCGAGAACTGAGCCGTGTTATCCACCAATACATCAATGTGAGGTAATGGGAAGTCATCTTTCGGGCTGGCTCTGTTCAGATCCCGGTAGTCAACACACATCCTTACTTTGCCGTCCTTCTTAGGCACATGCACAATATTAGCAACCCACGGTGGATAGCTAGTCACAGCAAGGAACCCGGCGTCCCATTGCTTTTGTACCTCTTCTTTGATTTTCATTGCCATGTCCGGACGAGTACGGCGCAGCTTCTGTTTAACTGGCGGGCATTCTTCTCTCAAAGGCAGCTTGTGCACGACAATATCGGTATCCAACCCTGGCATATCTTGGTAAGACCAAGCAAACACATCTACATACTCTTGAAGCAGATCAATCAGTTGTCTCTTCACTGAGTCTTGCAGGCAGGCCCCGATTTTAACTTCTTTCACGTCTTCATCTGTACCAAGATTGATCACTTCAACCTCCTCCTGGTGAGGAGTAATAACCTTTTCCTCTTGTCTCAACAACCTGGCTAGCTCTTCAGGAAGCTCATATTCTTCATCAACCCCTTCATCAGCTTGATTGATTGGATTGTCAAAGTCATACGGAGTCATAGCCGTGTTGTTGTCGGTGCCGTCTGGAAGGCACTCTCTGCAAGGGTTAAGTTTGTTCATTTTAGTGATTTGATTTTAATCTTTATTTAGAAAAGTGAAATGAAGTTGTCATTTTGAAAACACCGCCATTTATTTTTTTGTACAAAAAGAAAAATGGAAAAACAGTGAACGAAAAGGAAAAGACTCGTTTGCAAAAAGATGTCTGATATTTCATTAATTGATCTTGTTTGCACAAAAAGTACAGATGGCCCGATTACAAAATGAGTCTTGTCATCTTGGGCAAGATGCAAGACTTTGATGCATGCTATAAAATACAGGAAATAATAATTACTCTGCATGAGTAACTCTTATAATTTCCTGGGAAGACCAGTTTGAGATACTGCTCCCCGGGATCTTTGGACGAATCCAGCTTTCCAGGTTGCGTTCTTCTTCCAGCTCGTCTTCCAGACAGTTGATGGCATCAGGGGTAAGCATCCCCCCACTCACAAAATTGGGCTCTTTCGCAGCCGCTGCTTGATCTTGTTGAGTTGGTTTGTAACCCAACCCAAATCTGTCTTCTTTCTTCTCCACCGGTAGTAGCTTGCCCCAACCTTGGGCAGTTCCTTCCTCAACAACCTTCCGGGCTTGTTGGTATGATGATATTGAAGTACCAGATACAGCAGATGTCTCATTCACATTCAAGGCTTCAAACCCCTGGCTCATTGTTTCATGGATCTCCCCGTCCATCTCAATGTACTTATAGGTTGCCAGGTGGCTGACAAAAATGTCCTCTTCTCCACAGATTGTAACGATCTGACCCTCCCACTCATATTTTAACTTCTGGTGAAGGGTGGAGGTCACGGCGCCAGCGGCGTGAATCCATGGCCTACCCAATAAACAGCTGTAGGCGGGCTGTATATCCATCACGTAGAAGATAGTTGTGAAAGTCTGCGGGCCAATCGTTACGGGCAGCTCAATCTCTCCCAGAACCGATCTCTTTGAGCCATCAAAAGCTCTTACCACCAGGTTGCTGGGTCTCAATGCCAATCCGTCGTACTCTAGCTTCACCAAAGCCTTTTTAGGTAGGACATTAAGGGATGACCCCGTGTCTACCAGCACATGGGAAAGGACAGCACCTTTGCATTCCATGGTTATGTGCAAGGCTTTGTTGTGGTTGCGGCCTTCCGTTGTCAAATCAGTATTGGTGAACCCTAGTCCGTGACTAGCATTAACATTCCCCACTACAGCTTCCAGCTGATTGACAGTGATCTCTTCAGGCACGTAAGCTGCGTGCAAGACTTTGAGTAGTGCATTCCGATGGGCTTCGGAGCACATAAGCAATGATAAGATTGAGATCTTGGAAGGCGTTTGGTGAAGCTGATCCACTACTTTATAATCACTCTTTTTGATGATTCGCATGAACTCATCAACCTCTTGATCGAATGGTGTCTTCAAAGCTTCCTTAACAGCTTGATCTTCCTGCACAGGGCTCTTTCCTTTTGCCTTGGCAGCAGCTTCTGCTTCGGCAGTTGGTCTCGGAATTTGTGGGGCGAAGAGACGTCCGCTTTGGGTGAAGCCTCCGCCTCCTCCCACATTGCCTACTTGCAGTGCAGGGGTTGATGATTCAAAAGTGATTCTTTGTCCTTCACAGTACAAGTCGGAGCCGTAATGCCAGGGGACGGCATTACTGCTTTCATAAGGTACCGGTCCAGGCACCGTGACGGTGACTGGACTGATTGCAGCTGTTGAAGGAACTGTGATAGTCTGCGGATCATAATAAATTGTAACTGGTGCTCTAATGGGAGCAACACCTTCTGAATTGTAGGCAGAGTTGCTTTCAGGATCATAGAATATGGTGACAGTTGAGACAACTTCATGATTTGTTGCTGGTGTTGTAGGAGATAATGGTGGAAGAATGGATGTTGTTGTTGTAGGAGCTTCAAAATGGAGTGGTGCTGGAGTTGTAGAAGGAACATTCATTGATATCTGATCAGTTGAAACGACAGATGAGGTACTCGTTGATGAAACCGAAGAATTGTTAGGAACAATAGTTGCTGCAGTTGTAGGAGGTTCTGAAACCGTTGCTGATGAGATTGCTGGATTTGTTGGAAATGATGTGGTGATCTGAAGCTGGCCACTCTGAATAAGGCCGTCTATGCCATTCCTCAAATTATCGCACCCATTTACAGAGATATTGCAGTAAGCACAACCCAACTCACACCCCGGGAACATTTGACATTCCAGGAGTTGAGCCTTGATTTCTGCCAACGGTGTCCGGATCTGACCCACGCTGGTTATTAAATAAGACGGTTTGTCTTCTTCAATAGCGTTAATTCTAGGACCACCGTGGTTTGGCATTGGGTTCTTATTTACATTGGGTGGTGGTGCGAAATTCAGAGCCTTGGAGTCTACCAGGTCTTGTACCTTCATATGCAGAGCTCTGCACTTTTCTGTACTGTGGCCAGGTGCGTTTGAATGGAAGGCACACCTAGCGTTGGAGTCATAGTTCCTGGGTAGACTGTTGGGATCTGGAGGTGCCAGCGTCCTTAGCTCAATTAGGTTGAGTTTCAGGAGTTGTGGCAGCAGGGTAGCATATGGCATAGGGATTGGATCAATCACCCTATTAGCTTGAGATGGCCTCTGCTGAAATGGCCTTTGTTGACTGTTGTTGTTGGTGTTGCTGTTGTTGTAATTCCTTGGAGGATACTGATTTTGCTGATGGTACTGAGGTTGTTGCTGATAGTTTTGCTGCGAAGGTTGATAGACTGGTAGAGGATGAGCCGGAGCAGGAATGGTGACTGCTGCTATTGACCTTTGAACATATTGGGGCCTGCCCCTGTTGGTGTGGATGGCATTGGTCTCGCCAGTTCTTCTCGGGCCTGCAAAAGGCTTTCTTGTACTATTGGACGAGCTTGCACCGTTGTCTGAGATCTTACCCATCTTCAATAGGCTTTCGATTCTCTCCCCGGCTATGACAACATCTGCAAAGCTAGTGGAAGAGAAAGCAGCCAACCTGTCAATATAAGTTCCCTGAAGGGTATTCATGAACATATCTGCCATTTCCCGTTCATACATAGGTGGCTGAACAGCAGCAGCCAATTGCCTCCATCTCTGGGCATATTCTCGGAAACTCTCCCTTGAAGACTGTGACATTCCCATTAGGAGGGTCCTGTTGGGTGCCATGTCTAAGTTATACTGATACTGTCTGATGAAGGCCTCTGCCAGGTCCTTCCAGCATCTAATAGTTGCCCTTGTCAAGTGAGAATACCATTCTCTTGACGCTCCAGTTAAGCTATCCTCGAAATAGAACATCCAGAGCTTCTCATCCATAGTATAGGCCTTCAGCCTTCCCAGAAATGACTGTAAATGAGTCCGGGGGCATGAAGTCCCGTTGTATTTTTCAAAGCAAGGAGGCTTGAACTTATGGGGGATCCTGACCCCGTCTACCAAGCCCATGTCCATGACATCGAAGCCCAAAGAGTTTTGAGATTCTAAGGACCTCAATTTCTCAGCTATCTCATCCAATCTTCTATCATAAGCTTCTTCCCCAGCGCCCATTACTGTGAATTGGTCCTCCTGAGGATCTTCTTGAAGTACCCTAGCTGCAGTGGCAGTTCCTTGAACATTTGCAGGAATATTGACCTCAGGGTGGAGGTGTGGTCCAAATACAGGGGGATTTACATGAGGTTGGACCCTTTCATTATTACTTGTGCCGGCAGTCCCTATATGTGGATCTTCTTGATTTTGCCTCTCCACCATGGCCCTCAATCTTTCCTGGCTCTGAGCCATGTTGTTCATCACTTCCATAAACTGAGTCATTTGGTTCCTCATTTCTAGTCTTTCGTTTGCCATTTGATTTCTGACCTCAGTAAGGTCCTGCTGCATCTGATCCATTTGAATTCCCGGAAGGTTGTTTCGGGTTGGATAACGGTGCGGACGGTTGAGGGGAAATACCCGGTGCCTAGCAATAGTTCCTGAGGCATCACAACAGAGGTTAGCAACAATAAAACAAAACCTACAAAACAAACAAAGGGTTAGCATGCAATGCAGCATGCTTATTTGCTCTCAAGGTATCCGGCTTGGCATTCAGTTTTGACCCCTCCAGACCCTTGAAGATGTTGTTGTTGTTGCTTGAAGAAAAATCAGATGAAGCAAACTAACACAAATATATTACAGAAGGTGAAATAATACAACTTGTTTATTTTACAACACAAGCCCTCTAAGGGGTCAAAATACAGTACAAGAAAATAAAAGTACATGGAAGGAAAGCAACAACAAACAAATGGTCAAACACCAAGACCAAACTCATCCTCACGAACTTCCTTGAGAAGTGCTTCGGTCACAGGATCAGCCGGACGCTCCGTGAGATTCCTGATGAGGAGATTCCGGGTCGTAACAGCTGCTGTTAGCTTCTTGTGCTGAGTTTGGTCCTTTGACCTCTTCACCCCTGCTTTGATCTTTAGTTCTGATATCTCCCTCTGGGCTGCTGCCAGGGCTTCTTGTTGTTCTCTTGCACTGGCTTCCAGTTGCTCCATCTTGTCTTGAACTCTCTTGTCTTCCAAAGTACGAGCCTCGGTGATCCTGACCCACCGAGCCTGACTCTCCTTCAGATACAAGTCTGTCCTTGCTCTCTGGAACTGGGCTTCTTTGCAAGCATTCTTCAGAATTTGTTCTCCAGCTTTAGACTTTTTGATATAATCCCCAGACTTCTCAATCTTAATCAGATGCTCTACTCTTAATTTCTCCAACCTCTCAATCTCCCTCATACCTTCACCCCTCTCCCGGAGGGTCTTCTGCAAAGCCTGGGTTAGCTTCTCATTTCTTTCCTTCAGGCTCTCAAACTCCTCCAAACTGATAGTGGCAGGGGGTGGTGCTGAAGATGACTCAGGCATGTCTTCTATGGTAAAGGGCATCCCAGAGAATTGGGCCCTGGCACGGGACCATTCATAATATTGTGCTGATGCCACATTGTTGCACTTCCCCAGAATGGTTATTCCCTTGGTTTGAACATTATCCCAGGCCCAGGCTGCCTGCCTAACAATAGCCAGATTAAGCTTGTTCTCGCAATAAAGAGTCTCAACCAAGTCCTGTGCCTTAGGAGTGTGGACCAATGCATAGCCCAATTGTCGTCTAAACAGCAGAGGGTTGTAATTGATACTACCCTTAACTCCTATCAAAGGCACATTAGGAAAATGCCCACAGCTGGTGATGATATCCCTGCCCTTGGTGCTTTGAGTGCACCATCTGATATCTGCTGAAGTTAGAGCAGTGAGTCTCTTAGCCCAGTTGCTCTGCTGATGAGGGTTCAGAAATGCATCTGTCCTGGGTAGATGCCTGAGAAGCCAAGTGTGGAACAATGGAGCACAACACCTCACTAATCTCCCCCTCTGCTTTTCATTTCTCTGATGCACTGAGTAATAGAGATCCCCTAATAAAGTTGGTACTGGGTTCTTCAAGATGAATAGATGGATTGCATTCTTGCTGATGAATCGAGGCTCATCTGCAAACAATACAATTCCATATATGCTCAAGGCCAGTAAAGCACAAACAGCTTTCCACTCTCCTAGAGAAGCTTTCAGGGTAGCTTGAGAGATTAAGAAATCCAGATGAAAGCCAGGGATCCCAGCTTTAGAAGTCATATGCTGCTCAATCAGGACAAGTTCCAGATGCAGAGCCTTTGCTACTTCTCCATTGCTAGGAAAGACCATCTCTGAGTTGAAAGGGATTCCACCCTTGATAGGCAAACCAACCAATGATGAGTATTCTTCTAATAGAGGGCCCAACTAAAAGTCTTGGAAAGTGAAACATCTCAGTGGGGGATCATAGAACTGAATGCAGGTGTGGATCAGGCTTCTCTGTGATGGGTCCAGATCCATAACCATATCAAGTATATCTCCATAACTTTCCCTGAACAATGGTATGTGATCTGGAGTGATCAGGGTTTGAATCCTCCTGATGTCTGATAGCTCTGGCTGGAAGAAGTGATAGGTGATGTTGCTCTTTTTAGGAGCCATGATGCTGAGACTGAATAGAGACAGGTGCTGATGATAATACTGAAGAAGTGGGCCACTGACTGGCTGGTGCAGGTGATAACTGAAGCAGGTAGCTGATGAAGATAAGTCAATACTGAAGATGGGGTCAAAACTAGCCAAAATGAAGATGGATACCCTGAAACACAAATAAGCAAATGTCAATATGATGCAATGATTATGTATGCAAATGAAATGCAAGGGTCTGTGACTGAGCTGGATCTGATCAAAATTCTGATATAAGTCCAAGTGTGCTCAAGAATTCCAGATGAGGTCTATAAATCCAGTAACCAAGGTGGGGGACTCAAATAAAGAGCCACATGTCCAGGGTTTTAGAATCACAAGAACTGTCCCAAATTGGAGTATTCTTAAACAATCAAAGCAACAAGGTATTCTGAGGTCAAGGTACCTGCAAACCTGTAAACAGCCCAACCCCCTCACAGGTGGTGTTCTAGAACAAGGATCCTCAGACTTGGATCAATTATGAGAAGTGTAAACACTTCTAACCCGGAGGTACAATGTTTACAATAACCATAAAAGTTCCTCCTCTAATTCACCTCAGTTTCTGAAGGTCAATACTAAAGGTCATCCAGACTTAGCAGGCTTCCCAGATAGCCCTAGCACTGCAGGAAATCTGCAACACAGAGTTCTCAAGAAGAAACCCATATCTGAACCGTGTTTCATACTCCCGCACCATACCGAGATGGAATGGGAAAGAATATGATTCACTCTAGCCTAGGTGTCACTCAGGTCCCAGGTATAGGACCTTAACTCTCAATGAATCACCCACCCATCAAAACAAAGACCAGATCCAGCCAGCAGCATGACAGTATGATATATACAAAAGCAATAAAGAAAGCAGTAAAGCAACTGTACATAAAGCAAAAATAAAACATATACAAACACAAATAAGCACATAACACCCCAGTAAACACAAATCAAACAAGCGCTAGGAGGAACCCACAAAAAGAACCAGAAGCCCTGGTTGCAGTATAAGGGTCCCCAGCAGAGTCGCCAAGCTGTCGCTCCCGATAAATGGGAAATGGCCCCGATAAAGGTACAGACGCGAACGATCGGCGAGAGGGACAATGAGAACACACAGCCGTGAACTCACTGGAGATGAATAGAGTCGCCAGCTAGGCATTTTTATCCCGAAGGAAAGGCAATGCTGCATAGGCCTAGAAAAAGATGGATAAGACGGTTGCGAACCAGAGAGACTGAGAAAGGGGGTTGGTTACAACCTGGGAAGGTATTAGCACCCAGATTGTCCGTCGTACTCGACGGGATCCACGCTTAAAAAGATTTGTGTTTTAAAGGGGTAGTGTCAGTGCAATCTGTGTATAAAGAGCTGGAAAGATGATGTACAGGTGTCAGTGCAAAGAAAGAATGTGAAGGGTATAAATGTACAGTGTCAGTGTAAGGATAAGAGTATGCTCAAGATCATGAGGCTAAAAGAATGAAGCTGAAAGAGGGGGAATATACAGAGACTTTTGTTCGATAACTGTTAAGTTATGCCTACGTATCCTCTCGTGCAATGAGGAAGTCAGAACACCGTAGTTCGACCCAAAGAGACTGAAAGATGAATTGACTTGTGAACTGCTTACTTGTCTATGCTCAAGTGTATGACCTGTCTGGCTCAGGTGCAAACTGTCTTGCATTAGACGGAAGAAGCAAGTTCTCGGTTGTGAGTGAAGATGATGAGAAAAGAATCCCGGAGGAGACGATTATTGTTTGTTTTTGTGTTTTCAGTCTTTTATTGCTTTTGATAGTTTGTCATAAGTTAATGAGCTTAAGTCTAAACCAATGGATTTAGTAAACTCATCACATCTTCCCTCTGATTAGGGGTAATGAGAGTACCTTAAGTGTGAAGTCAGATTCTCACACTTAATCACCTATGGTGTAGGATTAAGATCATTAACCTACTTGTGATTAATTAGATGTTTTTGGTGTTTTTGTTTAGTGTTAAGTAATGAGGTTAAGCCATAATCAGGGATTAAATAGACTCATTACACCATCCTAATAGAAGGATAATAGATGAGAATGTCTAAGCTGAGGAAAGCTCCTCAACTTAATCCATGATTAGGGATTAAACTCATGACAAAACAAACCTTTGGTTAAGTGGATTTTATTTAATGATATGATGATGAAGTGAGTTTTATGGTTTGTAAGACAACTTGAGGGGGACTTGTCCATTAACACTAGGGTTAGTCCTTCTTAACCAATTAAGGAAGAATTAGAACCCTAATGCAAGGCCCAAGTTACAAGCTTGATGTCTTGATGATTATTAAGATGGATTGATTAAAGGATTTAAACACCTTAAGGGTTTAACACTTAGGATTAAAGTTATACACTCCATCCTAAGAGAAGGATGCAGGCATAAGCTTAATCACAAAGCCTTAAAGCCTTTAGGGTTTAGTCCCTGATTATGAGGTGAGAAGAGATGACTCAAAAGAGACACAAAGGTAAAAACTAAAAGGGGAGACTAATCAAAACCCTAATCATTGTCATGCTTGGTTGTTCCTAAGGTTTGTGAGGTTTGCAAGAACAATCTTCAATGGAACCACCAGGAAGCAGATGAAAGGATCAGGAGAAGCAAAGTGACTTGCTTCAATCAAGAAGTCAAGTCACTTGAAGAAAGAAGGTGGGAAGAGGAAGAATGAGCAAGCTCAAACTCAAACACATATAAAAATGAAGCAATGGATGTAAGAGAGAGATGAAGAGAAGATTATGAGAAGTGAAGGCAAATTCACTTCTCAAAGTTACTTACCACCTGAAAGGTTAGAAGCAAAATGCAATGCAATGCAAAATGGGATGAGATGACATGATGAGAAACAAAACCAGAAGCATTTACATGATGCTAATGATGCTATGAAGTGCTATGAACATGAGGCAAGGCATGGAGATGTTCATACAAGATCATGGATGCAAATGATGCAAGTTAAGGAACATGAACAAACATGGAAAGTTATGAAGCATACATGGCATACAACATGGCAAACACATGATGCAATGATAAAACATGTTTTCTATATGTCTTATGATGTCAAATGAATCAAATGGATGCTTGAAATGTCATGGCAAGTCATGTTATGCAAGAGAATGCAAGAAAGATGCAAATGGAAGCCCAAATTAGGGTTTATGAACCAAACATCAAACAAAAACCAAAAACAGAAGCAAACCCTAAGATAAAAAATGGAAAATGCCACTCAAAGAAACCCTAATCCTATACTAAACCAAAGTCCAAAGGAGAGGTTTCAACTCTTAACCTAGCTCAAGTTATGATTTTTCTAAGTTATTAGGGTTTTTAGGGTTCCTAAACAAAAGAAATGCCAAACAAATGAAAAATGCAAGATCAAATCATGGCCATTTTATCTCAAAAACTACATGCCAAACACAATGCAATGCAAGAAGAATCAATGTCCAACTCTTCATAGATAGGCAGAAATGATTTTTTGAACTTTGGATCAAATTAATGCATAAAAATGATTTTTATTCAATGAAAAATTCTCAAAATGCATCAAGATCAAAAAAGAAATTTGGTTTGAAGGTTGGACAATGTTTCTAAATGTCTTAGAACATTTCATGAATTTTTTGGTGATTTTTAGATACCTAAAAGTATTTTTAATAAATTAATTTCCATTAATCAATTAAAAATAATCTTTTAAATATTTTAAAATACTTTTTTAATGATAAAAATAAAAAATAAAAATATTTTTGTGTCATAAAAATTAATAAAACTTATGAGGAAAAGTTTCATAATTTTTACACATTTTTTGCTATTTTAAAATAATTGTGCAAGTTAAATGAAATAAATGAAAAATAAAAACAAATAAAAGGGGAAGTAAACAGAATGGAGGGATGAGATGAACCCTGGATTTAAATTGGTTGACCAGCGCGCATCTGGACGGCTGGGGTTGCATCTGAGCCAATTAACTTAATTACGAATTAATTAAACTAATTAATTGAATTAGGGCTAATCAAATGGATCTGAGCCCTTCACTCACGCGCGAAGTCAACCAGTCAACCCCATCCAACGCCCAAGATTCAAACTGGCTTAATGACTGGGATTAGGGCATAACAACTTTCAGGTGACCGGAGGGAGGCTCCGGTCATCTTCTCCGGCGCTACCAAAACCCTAGAACACGATTCAGACCACCCCAAGCTAAATTAAACGCCCAGAAACAATCCTCACACTTCTAGCAACTTAAATCAACAATCAATCAACATTTAACTAGCAAGAACAAGCTGAATCGAAGCAAAACAAAAATGGGGCCAAACTTTCAGACACTCATAAAATGCTCATTTTTCCACCATTTTTAATTCTAAACACATCACAATGATCCTTAGAGCATGCACTTTCACTTTATAACAAAAAATCAAAGCTTTGAGAGAAAAGTTTCATGGCCATACCTGAGGTGAAAACTCCTGTTTCTGGGCTTTCAGAGCAGTTCCTTGATGCAAGCTAGCTCCACCGACTCCCCTGGTGCTAATGGCAGGCTTGGAATGAGCTTTAGCAAGCTATTTCAAGAGGTACCAAACTGATATAGCAGAAAATGAGCTTTGTGTACAGGCTGTTTCAGATCAAGGTGATGGGTGGTTTTGACTCCTTTTGATGTGCTTGATTTGTTGGTGAAAAGAGCTTGGGTGTTTGATGGCTGTGGAAGTTGATTCGAAGAGAAATGCAGGCTGAGGTGAAAAATGGCAATGGAGTGTTCTTGCCCAAATCAGGCCTGACTCTTGGTGGTTTCTACTCAACAAGGCAGGGTGAGATGATTGGAGGAATTTGTTTGAGTGTTTGTAGTTTGTGGAGGCAGATTCGAAGCAATTTGCAAAATGAGGTGTGTTTTTGTATGTGATGCTTGAGAGAGTTTCAGCCTTGCTTGGTGTTATGTTTTTCTTGCAAATGGAAAGTATAAACAATTCTAATTGGCCAGATGATGTGACATGGCCTGCTGTGATAGGTAAGTCACCTTTTGCAAAATGTCAACTTCTTTGTAAGAGAGGCATGGGCTAAGTTATAGCTAGTACAAGGCATGGTTCTGGTGCAGCAAGATGGGGTGAAAGGGCTGGCAAGGTGCAGCATCCAATGCATCAAGTTGGTGAAGGGTGATGAGTGTTTTTTGCAAGTTGTCACTTTTTGAAACTTTATGAAAAATGCCTTGTTACACAAACCATAAACATGTAATCTTTGGTCCAATTCTGACTTTTAGGACATATTGAATGTTTGCATACTGGTTTGAAGTGAATTAGAAGTTACAATTGGCTTTGGTTCATGATTTTGCAAAATTCTCATTTGAAGCATGCCTTAAAAATCAATGATTTTTGCCAACTTTGTCACACCATAACTTTTGATCCAAGAAGAATTTGATCATGTTCTTGTACTTTTTGAAAAGGGAAAGATGTAATCTACAACTTTCATGACCAAAGTTTTTCCATTTGAAGCATTTTTGGATCAAGAATCAAGGCTTGAAAAATGACCTAAAATGAAGCATTCTTGAAAAGTCAACTATGCCCAAAAAGTCAACACTTGCAAAAAACTCCAAATTCTTGATTTTTGTGAACTTCAACCTTCTTCCATGATCAAATAAAGATCATATACACTCAAAATGATGAAGAATGCCCATTGGTTGGGTCATTGGGGGCCTCAGATGCCCTGATTTTGCACTGACTTGTCTGAAAAGTCAACTCTTGATCAGATGACTTCCCCATGGAATTTCTTCATGAAAATTGATATGCATACTCCCTATACCATATAGAGACCAATGGAAACAAGAATGACCAAAAAGTTTGGGGTTATGGCCTCTGAAACCAAAACCCTAATTTTAGGTCAATTGTGCAGTCTAACCTGGCTCTGCTTCCATGCAAACCTCAGTTCTTGTGATTCTTTTGAAATCTTGACTTTTGAGAGGATGGAATATGATACTTGAACACTTATGGATCCCTTTGAAGTGATTGGTGACCTTTGGAGTGGCTCAAGATGCCCTTGGATTGCTCAGATCACAAACCCTAGATGCAGATGACTTAGAAACTATGCAGTGAATCAAAATTGTGATATGAGATGATATGATTGTGTTTATGCCTATGAGATGATCACAAGCCATGGTGTGAATGGGTGAGGGCAAATTTGGGGTGTTTACACTATGCAGGAGCAGCTTAAGGAGAAGGATGATCTTATCGAGCTACTTGAGCGGCGCGTCACGAAGAGGCCGAAAGAGGATTTATTTTCCTCTAGTACTCCATCTACTATTCCTCCTACTTCCGGTGCTTGGAAGGCCATTGTCGACAAGTTGGTGAAGGATAAGGAAGATATGGAAGAACGGTACAAGAATGAGATCAAGAGAATTCGTACGAAGTATCAGCCAGGATTCGGGACTTCTTCGGATATGATTCCTTAGGCCTAGTTTACTTTTTCTCTTATGTATTAGGATTATTGATGTTTGTACTTCATTTGTAATCCTCACTTTGATATTAATGAGAATGAGTTTTTAAGTATTTCAAAAAAAGTTTCTTTATGAATATTGCAAGTTAACTTATAATCCTTTGAAATCTTTGCATTTGCATATGCATAGCATGCATCATACTTGCATTTGTCTTGCTTTTTGAGTGCTCTCCAGGGATCTTATGTTGTTTTCTGGTCTTCATCCAGTGTTCCTATCAAGCTGATTCATCGCTTTGATACTCGAGCTAATCGAAGAAGAGTGATGGATACTTTGCAACAAGAGAATCGCGAGCTGCGCGAAGAGGTTACTTATCTGAGGGAAAGCTTGGAAAGAGTGACTGCTATGATGGAAAATTTGATGGCTGCTCAGAATTAGCCACCTCCTAGTCCTCCTGTTCAGAATACTGTCATCTCAGAGGTTGTTACCGCATCCATTCCTGTTGAGACTGTGATTTCTCCTCGCCATCGTATACCTGCTAGCACGCCCTGGGGCATGCCTGTTGACTTTTTTCCTGCTGGATATCGTCCTCCTCATCATCCGGAGACTGCTGCATTTAATAATCTCCCACAGCCAGTGTGGACTACTCTTCCTCCAATTATGACTACTGTACCGTCTGGGGTGCGCAATATTCCGCATCATGATGAAATGATTTACCATGCTGAGTCTAGTGAAGGCGCTGGAGTTGCTGAAAGACTTGATGACTTCCAGGGACGCTTTATCGAGATCCAGAGGGAGATGAGAGCTTTGAAGCATAAAGATTTGTTCGGAAAAGATGCTTATGACCTTTGTCTGGTCCCGAATGTTAAAGTTCCTTACAAATTCAAGCTGCCTGAGTTTGAGAAGTACAAAGGCAACACTTGTCCGTTGAGTCATCTGACAATGTATGCAAGGAAGATGTCTGCTCAGACTGATAATGATAAGCTGTTGATTCACTATTTCCAGGACAGTTTGAATGGGGCACCCATGAGGGGGTATATGAGTCTGGATAATAGCCAAATCAAGACCTTCAATGATTTGGGAGAAGCTTTTGTGAGGCAGTACAAGTACAACGTTGATATGGCGCCTGATAGAGATCAACTCCGAGCTATGTCCCAGAAGGACAAAGAGACTTTTAAAGAATATGCGCAGAGATGGAGAGAGCTGGCAGCCCAGATTGTTCCTCCGCTGGAAGAAAAAGAAATGACGAAGATATTCTTGAAGACGTTGGGTTCTTTTTATTATGAGAGAATGATAGCAAGCGCTCCTTCCGACTTCACTGAAATGGTGAGCATGGGGATGCGTTTAGAAGAAGGTGTCCGTGAGGGACGGTTAAGTCAAGAGAATGGTAATAGTTCAAGCTCTAGAAGGTTCAACTTCGGGAAAAAGAAAGAAAATGAGACTAATGCAGTATCTCGTGAAAGTTATAGAAGACCTCACAGTCGTGTGAATCACCATTTGCAGCATGTGGCTTCCGTTACACCGATGATTAATGTGGCTCCAACTGTGCCAGCTGTTCCAAAGTTCCAACCTCGTTATCAGCAACCTTCTGTGCAACAAGGTGGTAATCAACAAGCTCGGGCTAAGCCCAGTTTTGATCCTATTCCTGTGCCATATGCGGACTTGCTTCCATCATTGATTACAAAGAATCTTGTGCAGACTCGTCCTCCACCTCCAGTTCCAGAGACTATTCCATGGTGTCGCTCCCAAAAGATGAGACTGGCTCAAATAAGGTACAGACGCGAACGGTCGGCGAAAGGATGAAATGAAAAGAGTTGCCAGCTAGGCATTTTTATCCCGAAGGAAAGGTAATGTTGCATAGACCTAGAAAGATATGGATAAGACGGTTGCGAACCAGAGAGACTGATAAAGGGGGTTGGTTACAACCTGGGAAGGTATTAGCACCCAGATTGTCCGCCGTACTCGACGGGATCCACGCTTAAAAGATTTGTGTTTTAAAGGGGTAGTGTTAGTGCAAATTTGTGTGCAAAAGAAACTGGAAAGAATGCAAGTGTCAGTGTAAAAGAAATGTGAGGTGTATAAATGTACAGTGTCAGTGTAAGAACAAGAATAAGATGCTCAAGATCATGAGGCTTAAAGAATAATGCTGGAAGGAGGGGGAATATACAGAGACTTTTTGTTCGATAACTGTTAAGTTATGCCTACGTATCCTCTCGTGCAATGAGGAAGTCAGAACACCGTAGTTCGACCCAAAGAGACTGAAAGTTAAATTGACTTGTGAACTGCTTGCTTGTATATGCTCAAGTGTATGACCTGTCTGGCTCAGGTGCAAACTGTCTTGCATTAGACGGAAGAAGCAAATTCTCATTTATGAGTGAATGAGATGAGAAAAGAATCCCAGAGGAGACGATTATTGTTTGTTTTTGTGTTTTCAGTCTTTTATTGCTTTTGAAAGTGTGTCATAAGTTAATGAGCTTAAGCTTAAACCAATGGGTTAGTAAACTCATCACATCATCCCTCTGATTAGGGGTAATGAGGATACCTTAAGTGTGAAGTCAGCATCTCACACTTAATCACCATGATGTAGGATTAAGATCATTAACCTACTTGTGATTATTTAGATGTTTTTGTTGTTTTTGTTTAGTGTTGAGTAATGAAATTAAGCCATAATCAGGGATTAAACAGACTCATTACACCATCCTAATAGAAGGATAATAGATGAGAATGTTTAAGCCGAGGAAGACTCCTCAACGTAATCCATGATTAGGGATTAACCTCATGACAAAACAAAGCCTTTATTAGATGGATTTTAGTTAATGATAAGATGAAGAAATGGACTTTATGATTTGTAAGACAACTTGAGGAGGACTTGTCCATTAACATTAGGGTTAGTCCTTCTTAACCAATTAAGGAAGAATTAGAACCCTAATGCAAGGCCCAAGTTACAAGCTTGATGTCTTAATGATTATTAAATGGATTGATTAAAGGATTTAAACACATTAAGGGTTTAACACTTAGGATTAAAGTTATACACTCCATCCTAATAGAAGGATGCAGGCATAAGCTTAATCACAAAGCCTTAAAACCTTTAGGGTTTAGTCCCTGATTATGAGATGAGAAAAGAAGACTCAATGAGACACAAAGGTAAAACTAAGTGGGAAGAACTAATCAAAACCCTAATCATTGTCATGCTTGGTTGTCCCTAAGGTTTGTGAGGTTTACAAGAGAAATCTTCAGAGAAACCACCAGGAAGCAGATGAAAGGAGCAAAGAGAAGCAAAGTACCTTGCTTCATTTAAGAAGACAAGTCACTTGAAGAAAGAAAGTAAGAAGAGCAAGAATGAGCAAGCACAATCTCAAGCACAAGACAAAATGCAGCAATGATGCATAAGAGGAGATGAAAAGAAATTGTGAGAAGTGAAGGAAAATTCACTTCTCAAAGTAACTTACCACCTGAAAGATTAGTGAAAGAAATGCAATGCAATACAAAATGAGATGAAATGACATGATACAAACCAAAACCAGAAGCATGAGTGTGATGATGATGATACTATGAGATGATGCAAACATGAAACAAGGCATGAGGATGATCATACAAACATGTGGATGCAAGAGAAGCATGCTTAGAATCATGGACATACATAAAAAGTTATCAAATGCAAATGACATACAACATGGCAAATGAAAGATGCAATGATCAAACATGATTCTAACATGTCCTAATATGTATTATGAATAAAATGGATGCACAAAATGTCATGGCAAGTCATGGTATGCAAGCAAATGGAAGATGGATGCAAATGAAAGCCCAAATTAGGGTTTATGATCAATGCACAAAACAAAAATCAAAACCAGAAGCAAACATCATGATAAAAAATTGAAAATGCATTCAAAGGAACCCTAAACCTATACAAACTCACTTCCCAAAGGAGGGGTTCTAACTCTTAACCTAATGAGGGTTATGAATTTCTCAAGATTGGTAGGGTTTTAAGGTACCTTGTCAAGAAAAAAATGCCAAACAAATAGGAAATGCAAGATCAATTCATGCCAATTTAATCCTATAAACTACATGCTATACAAGATGCAATGCAAAAAGAATCAAAGTCCAACTCTTAAAGGCTAGGCAGAAATGAATTTTTGAAGATTGGATCAAAATAATGCCTTAAAATGAAATTAATTCCATGAAAAATTGTCAAAAGACATCATGATCAAAAAAGAAATTTGGTTTGAGAGTTGGACAATGTTTCTAAATGATTTTAAATGTTTCATGAATTTTTTTGTGATTTTTAAATACCTAAAAGTATTTTTAATTAATTAATTCTCATTAATTAATTAAAAATAAACTTTTAAATGATTTAAAAATAAATTTTTATGCAAAAAATAAAAATGAAAATGTTTTTGGTTTCTGAAAATTAATAAAAACTTGAATAAAAATTTTCAGAATTTTTCAATGATTTTTACTATTTTAAATAAAATGTAGAAAACAAATGAAATAAAAAGAAAATAAAATGAATTTAAACTGAAAAATATGAAAGTCAACAGAATCAATGGCTGAGGTTCAAACTCACACGCGCGCGAATTGACTTGGCGCTCATCTGGACGGCCGACATTCAAAATCTCCTAATTATGATTAAAACCCTAATTAAATGCCCTAATGACTTTCAGATGACCGGAACAGTGTTCCGGTCATCTTCTCCGGCAGGCCAAAACTTCTATCTCTCTGAATACGCAATGAAAATGAAATCTAATTGCCCAGAATCCATCCCCATTCAACACTGAATCAAAACCCCCAAACAAACATCATTTTTCATCCATTAATCAAGCAAATCGAAGCAAAACACATTTAGGGCAAAAAGTTTCAGACAGCTCATACATGCTCAATATTCCACCATTTTCATTTTTAAACACATCATGATGATCATGATAACATATAGAATCAATTTATAACAAGTAAAATGAGTTCTGGAAAATTTGTTCTTGATGGATACCTGAACTGAAGTCCTTCGAACAGGAGCTTTCTGATCCTTTCTCCTATGCAAACTCACTCCTTTGGTCCCCCTGAGCTCAATGGAATGCTTCACAACTCTTGTTGATGGCTGGTTTGAGAGATGGCAGAAGTTCTGTTCAAGGGAGGGTGGTGATCGTGTTATTGTTTCAGTGACTTTCAGGCTATGGTGATGAGTGGTTTTTGATCAGTGAAGCATGTTGAGTTTGTTTGTGGAGTTTGTTTGTGTGTTTGCAGCTTATGGAGAGTGTTTCGAAGAGTTTTGCAAATGGGGTGGAAAATGAGAGTGTTGTGTTCTTGGTGCTTTCAGGCTTGTGTCTTGAGTGAAATGGCTTGCTTTTGGTTTGTATAAACAAGTGTGATAGGTCAGATGAGTTGATGTGTACTGCTGTGATTGGTATGGCTCAAGTTGCCAAAATGTCAAATTTGTATAAGAGAGGTATGGGCTCCTAGCTAGCCAAGGACAAATGGGGTGTCCTGCGCAGCAAGAAGTGTGGAGAGCCCTAGGATTGATTATGAAGTCAGCAAGCAAGTGGATTCATCCTTGAGTGAGGTTTTGCAACTTGCTCCATTCTTGGCTCTTTTGAAATTTCTTGTTCCACAAGTCACAAAAATGATCAAACTCTTGGTGAATTCTGATCTTTAGGCATTGGCTTATGTTTGTATGATGATTAGAAGTCCATTTGGTAGCACAATTTGCTTTGGCAAATGATTTTGCAACTTTGCCTCTTTGGTAGAAAACTTCAAATTTTGTGATTTTAGCCAACTTTGACAAGCCATAACTTTTGATCCAAAATGAATTAGGTCAAGTTCTTGTACTTTTTGAAAAGGGAATGATCCATTCTACAACTTTCATGACCAAAGTTTTTCCATTTGAAGCATTTTTGAATCAAAAAGCAAGGGTTGAAAAAGTTTCCCAAAATGGCAATTTCATTATAAGTCAACTTTCCCAAAAAGTCAACTTTGCAAATGACTTGAAATTATTCAATTTTGTGAACTTCCAACATATTCTATGATCAAATAAAGATCATACACAATCAAAATGATGAAGAACACCCTTTGGTTGGGTCATTCGGGGCCTCGGATGCCCTGATTTTGCACTGACTTGCTTAGAAAGTCAACTCTTGATCAGATGACTTCCCCATTGAATTTATTCATGAAAATTGATATGCATGCTCCCTATACCATATAGAGACCAATAGAAACAATAATGACCAACAAATTTGGAGTTATGGCCACTGAAACCAAAACCCTAATTCTAGGTCATCTGTGCAGTTAAACCTAGCTCTGCTTCCATGCCATTCTCAGTTCTTGTGATTTTTGACATTCTTGACTTTGAGGGGATATAATATGATGCTTGAACATACATGGACCCCTTTGAAGTGATTGATGACCTTTGGAGTGGCTCAAGAAGCTCTTGGATTGCTCAGATCACAAACCCTAGATGCAAATGACTTTGAACCAATGCAATGAATCAAAAATGCAATATGAGATGATATGATTGAACTTATGCATATGAGGAGATCACAAGCCATGGTGTGAATAGGTGAGGGCAAATTTGGGGTGTTTACAGCTGCCCCTATTCAAACATGAGTTAGCTGTGCAGGATGTAAGCAACGGCTTAACAGGCAAACAAGATAACTTGTGGTTGAATACCAAAGACAGTCCAAAATTTGCACTCACAGAATGAAGAAGAAAAGGGATATAGATTGTAAAAGAAAATAAAGTATATTATAAAGTGCGGGCGACGGAGGACGACCATCGAGCAGGGGACGACTGCTGGGGAAAGAGCAATGACGGGGACGGCCGACACGCTGGGAAAAGTGCGGGAAATAAAGCAATGACGGGGACGGCCGACAAGCTGGGGATAAAAGGGATTATGATGGGGACGACCATCAAGTAAAGTTATACGACTCTCTGGGGATTAATGAAAAATGATGGGGACGACCATCAGGTTCATAAAGTAATGTAAACAACGATGGGGACGGCCATCGGGCTAAACTGATGAAGGACGATCATCAGGAAAAGGAAAAGGGACCACGACGGGGACGGCCATCGGGTTAAAGAATAAATGAAATAATGATGAGGGACGGTCATCAAAGGTGAAGGACGATCACCTAGCAGGGGAAGGCTGCTCTGAAAGGGGTAAGATGAGGGACGGTCATCTAAGGTGAAGGACGATCACCTGGCAGGGTACGGCTGCCGAAAATATCGCGGCATAGGACGAATGCCGGATAAAAGGTCAACGATGGGGACGGCCATCGGATGAGCATGATGAAGGACGATCATCAAGAGGTGAAGGACGATCACCTAGCAGGGGACGGCTGCTCTCAAGGTTTATCATGACATAGAACGTATGTCAGATAACAATATCAACGATGGGGACGGCCATCAGATAAAATGATGAAGGACGATCATCAAAAAGGTGAAGGACGATCACCTAGCAGGGTACGGCTGCTAAAAATATCACGACATAGGACGAATATCGGATAAAAAGATCAACGATGGGGACGGCCATCGGATGAGCATGATGAAGGACGATCATCAAGAGGTGAAGGACGATCACCTAGCAGGGTACGGCTGCTCTCAGGGTTTATCATGACACAGGACGAATGCCAGATAGAAAAGAAATTTTGCGTTGCTGGCGATCTACTGGGGAATAGTAAACACGGACGAGTGTGTATATCTAAGAAATAAAGGTATAAGTGTTTTGACGCTGTGTATAAATTAAAGATGCGGACGAGCATCCCTAAGACTACGATACGGACAAGTATCGGGTAGAAACAAATACTGACACGTGTTCAGAGATGATGATACGGACGAGTACCAACTGGTTAACAAAGAACACGGACGAGTGCTGAATCTGAGGGGACTCTTCTGGGGAATAGTAGACACAGACGAGTGTCTAAATTCAAGAAGACATGAGTGTTTGACACGTGTATGGATTAAAGATGCGGACGAGCATCCTTAAGACTATGATACGGACGAGTATCAGGTAGAAACAAACGCTTGACGCATGTCCTGAGATGATGGTACGGACGAGTACCAACAAGTTAACAAAGAACATGGACTAATGTCGAATCTGAGATGATATAAGTGGTGTATACAAGATACGGACGAGTATCTGTATAAGCGAGATAAGAGTAATAAGTATGAGTGGTGTATAGACGGGTATTTAACCTGCTGGGGAGAGTGACACGGACAAGTGTCAAAAGGTATATTATAAACAAGTATATGCTTTACAAAGTGTTTAGGTAATTATGCTGGGGAAGGCGACACGGACGAGTGTCAAGAAGTATCTGTAATATAAGTGGTTTGTTTGTAAAGAATGCTCGGGCGACTTTACTGGGGAATGATGACACGGACGGGTGCCACAAGGAGTATGTACTGGTGTTTGTGAGTGCAAGGCAACTGCTTTAGTTTTCTGCTGGGGATATGACACGGGAGGGTGCCACAAGGAGGTATTTGTTTTGTGAGAGAAATGTTTGGGTTCTCTGCCGGGGAATCTGGGGAGCGTTCTGTATATTGTTGATGGATTGTCATTATTCACAAGTGTTTGATTCAGAACATGGCTTATGATTATGCAATATGTTTGATTTTTGCCGTAATGCTCCGTTTTAGACGGAATGCTACGCTTTATGGGGGCGAATATGATGCGAATGCTATGATTATGCAAAGATAACGATCCGGGATTCGGATCCCGTTGCTGTGAAGATTTCTGGTCGATCTGTTTGAAGTGGACATCCCAGCTGGGGATGAGATCATTGGTAGACCTGATGAGATGTATCTGCTTGGGGGAGTAGGTCACTGATAGACCCATCCTTGGTAATGAGGAACCCAGCTGGGGTTTGTAGAAGCCTTCGTCACTCTGTTGTGATTCCCTCGTGTATTGCTCTTTTCAGGCAGAGGTTGACACTCTGTGGGGTGATGGTTCCCTGGCTTTTATACCTGGCTGCGGAGGAATAGTAGATAGCAATTCGACTGGGGAGAAATAACAAGTGGCAACTCAACTGGGGAGAACACTTCGGGTGCTAAGACTGAGTGAGTGTTGATTTGCCAGCTTGCTGGGATGAAGCTTACATGCCCCATGTTGCGCTTTTGAATACCTGCAATCCTGCAAAGACAGAGGGGCACAGAAGTAATCCCGAGGTATCCTTTACTGGATCCCATCATGAGAGTTCAGACACTCCCGGGAATAAGTATATTTCCTGCAAGCACGTAGTTTCAGGAAGACGCATCTATATTTATGCAATCAGTATCTTAAGGACATCGGACATTTTGCAAATGAAAAATAAAATATACGAGATGAAACATGACTGAAAATCTGATTTTATTGATTTATATGCCCTGAATTGGCAAGATACAGTCAGAGAAACAGATCCCCTAAAATGAGGAGATTGTTACAAATTGAGAAACAAAAGATGTTGGCAATGTTTGACGACGCTTCAAGGAGCTTCCCTTGGCTATGACTCGTATGACACTTGACGTTCTTCTCGTCTTGCTTTCTGAAGAAGGCTGATTCTGAACGGCGCTTGAACCTTTTGAAGCTTACCGAGTTGTAAGTGATGCAGACGAATTCAGAATGCAGTTGTTCGCTTATTCCCTTATTTTGCATGGATCGCCCTTTCGGGTTTTCGATCCATCGGGATACCCATTTTTTGCCTGAGTTGTCCAATGCGGCTTTTCAACTCAGCGGGTGTACACATTTTTTTTGTTTATTTTCCCTTATTTTTGCCGGAGTTTATTATTCCGTTTTTGACTCGCCGGGATGCCCTATTTTTGCCTGGACTTGCATTCTGTTTTTATGTCCAGCGGGTCATTTTTATGCGAAGTATTTTTTAACTGCATCTGAATTCACAGGGGACGAGAAGTCTTCTCCATCCATGGTGCTGAGCATCAGTGCTCCACCAGAGAAAACCTTCTTTACCACGAATGGTCCTTCATAGTTCGGAGTCCATTTGCCCCTGTGGTCTGTATGAGGAGGGAGGATTCTTTTCAGCACAAGATCTCCTACTTGGTACTCTCGGTGCCTGACTTTCTGATCGAAAGCTTTCTTCATTCTTCTCTGATACAACTGCCCATGACAGATTGCAGCCAATCTCTTCTCTTCAATCAGACTCAGTTGTTCGTATCGGGATCGGACCCACTCTGCTTCATTCAGCTTAACATCCATCAGTACCCGTAGGGAGGGTAATTCAACTTCAACAGGTAGGACTGCCTCCATACCATACACAAGCTGATACGGTGTTGCCCCCGTGGATGTTCTGATTGACGTGCGGTACCCATGCAAGGCAAACGGTAGCATTTCATGCCAGTCTTTATAAGTGACTACCATTTTCTGCACAATCTTCTTGATATTCTTATTAGCTGCCTCAACAGCGTCGTTCATCTTTGGCCTGTAAGGAGAAGAAATGTGGTGTTGGATCCTGAAGTCCCGGCACAGCTCTGCCATCATTTTGTTGTTTAAATTGGAACCATTATCAGTAATGATTCGCTCGGGGACTCCGTACCGACAGATGATATCTCTCTTCAGAAATCTGGCTACCACTTGCCTTGTAACGTTTGCATATGAAGCTTCTTCGACCCACTTGGTGAAATAGTCAATGGCAACCAAGATGAATCTGTGGCCATTCGAAGCAGTTGGCTCAATCTTGCCAATCATGTCAATGCCCCACATAGCAAAGGGCCAGGGTGAAGACATCACATTCAAAGGATTGGGAGGCACATGCACCTTATCCACATAAATCTGGCATTTATGGCATTTTCTGGCGTAGGCACAACAGTCGGCATCCATTGTGATCCAGTAATAACCTGATCTTAGCAACTTCTTGGCCATTGCATGTCCTCCAGCATGGGTACCAAAGGATCCTTCGTGCACCTCGTGCATCAACAAGTCTGCCTCTGTTCTATCAACGCATCTGAGGAGTATCATATCAAAGTTTCTCTTGTACAGGGAACCGTCAGTGTTCAGAAAGAAACTACCAGCAAGCCTTCTTAAAGTCTTCTTATCATTGGAAGATGCCCCAGGTGGGTATGTTTGATCCTCCAAGAAGCACTTAATGTCATGGAAACAAGGCTTATCATCCTTAAAAACATCTGCTGCGAACACATATGCTGGTCTGTCAAGTCTGGTCACTGAAATTTGAGGTACAAAGTTGGCAGCTTGAACTTTGATCATGGATGAAATGGTAGCCAGAGCATCTGCAAACTGATTCTCTTCTCGGGGAATATACTCAAGCTTGACCGTTGTGAAGAAAGTCAATAACCTTCTTGTATAATCCCTGTAAGGTATCAGATGATCCTGGTGTGTGTACCATTTGCCGTTGGTTTGATTAACTACCAGAGCTGAATCTCCGAATACAGTCAATGTCTTGATCCTGAGGTCAATGGCTTCCTCAAGACCCATAATGCAAGCTTCGTATTCAGCTTCGTTGTTAGTGCAGTTGAAAGTGAGTTTCGTCGAGAAAGGCATGTGAACTCCTTTAGGTGTAATGAGTATTGCACCAACACCACGACCATTCATGATAACAACCCCATCAAACATCATAGTCCATTCTTCTTCCGGGTCAGGCCCTTCAGTGTGAACAGGCTCTTCATGATCTTTTGCTTTTATGAACATGATGTCTTCATCAGGGAAGTCAAATCTCATAGGTTGGTAATCATCAATAGGTTGCTCAGCAAGATATTCAGACAATACACTGCCTTTGATGGATTTCTGAGATGTGTACTGAATGTCATATTTTGTGAGGATCATTTTCCATCTTGCAACCCGTCCGGTAAGTGCTGGCTTCTCAAAAATGTACTTGACTGGGTCCATCTTTGATATCAATAAAGTATTGTGGGTCAACATATACTGCCTCAATCGGCGAGCAGCCCACGCTAAAGCACATCAAGTTTTCTCGAGCAGTGAATAACGTTGTTCACAGTCGGTAAACTTTTTTCTTAGGTAGTAAATTGCATACTCTTTTCGACCAGACTCGTCATGCTGGCCCAGCACACACCCCATCGACTCTTCTAATACTGTCAAGTACATTATTAGAGGTCTTCCTTCAACTGGAGGCATAAGGATTGGAGGCTCTTGCAAGTATTCCTTGATTTTGTCAAAAGCCCTCTGGCAGTCTTCGTTCCACCTGACCGTCTGTTCTTTTCTCAATAGCTTGAACAAAGGTTCACAGGTTGCTGTAAGGTGAGATATGAACCTTGAAATGTAGTTCAATCTACCTAGAAAACCTCGAACCTCTTTCTCAGTTTTCGGTGCAGGCATTTCTTGAATGGCTTTGACTTTATCTGGGTCAACTTCAATCCCTTTTTCACTTACGATAAATCCCAGCAACTTACCGGATCGCACCCCGAATGTACACTTGTTGGGGTTCAACTTCAGTTGGTACTTCCTCAGACGCTTGAATAACTTCAACAGATTTACCAGGTGGTCTTTTTCTGTGAGGGATTTGGCAATCATGTCATCCACATAACACTCGATTTCTTTATGGATCATGTCATGGAATAATGTTACCATAGCCCGTTGATATGTTGCACCAGCATTCTTCAGTCCGAATGGCATCACCTTGTAACAGAACGTGCCCCAGGGTGTGATGAAAGTTGTCTTCTCCATGTCTTCAGGTGACATTTTGATCTGATTGTATCCTGAAAATCCGTCCATGAAGGAGAACACCGAGAACTGAGCCGTATTATCCACCAATACATCAATGTGAGGTAAAGGGAAATCATCTTTCGGACTTGCTCTGTTCAGATCCCGATAGTCAACACACATCCTCACCTTGCCGTCTTTCTTAGGCACAGGTACAATATTAGCAACCCACGGCGGATAACTAGTCACAGCAAGGAACCCGACGTCCCACTGCTTTTGCACCTCTTCCTTTATCTTCATTGCCATATCTGGGCGAGTACGGCGCAACTTTTGTTTTACTGGCGGGCCGTCTTCTTTCAAAGGCAACTTGTGCATGACGATATCAGTGTCCAACCCTGGCATGTCCTGGTAAGACCAAGCAAACACATCCACATATTCATGAAGCATGTCAATCAGTTGTTCTTTCACTGAGTCTTGTAGGCAGGCACCGATCTTAACTTCTTTCACATCTTCTTCCGTACCAAGATTAACCGTTTCGACCTCCTCCTGATGAGGAGTAATAACCTTCTCCTCTTGCCTCAACAACCTGGCTAGCTCTTCAGGAAGCTCATAATCTTCTTCAACCCCTTCGTCAGCTTGATTGATTGGATTGTCAAAGTCATACAAAGCCATAGCTGTGCTGTTGTCGGTGCAGTCTGAAAGGCACTTTCTGCAAGGGTTTAGATTGTTCATTTTAGTGATTGATTTTAATCTTGTTTAGAAAAGTGAAATAAAGTTATCATTTTGGAAAACATTGCCATTTTATTTTTGTACAAAAAGAAAAATGAAAAAGACAGTGAGCGAAAAAGACTCATTTGCAAAAGACGTCCGATATTCATTGATTGATCTGTTTGCACAAAATTACAAGATGGCCCGATTACAAAATGAGTCTTGTCATCTTGGGCAAGATGCAAGACTTGATGCATGCTTAAAAATACAGGAAATAATAATTACTCTGCAGGAGTAACCCTTATAATTTCCTGGGAATACCAGTTTGAGATACGACTCCCCGGGATCCTTGGACGTATCCAGCTCTCCAGGTTGCGCTCATCTTCCGACTCATCTTCCAAGTTGTTTACTGCATCAGGGGTGAGCATTCCCCCACTGACAAAACTGGGCTTCTTAGCAGCCTCTGATTGATCTTGTTGAGTTGGTTTGTAACCCAACCCAAATATGTCCTCTTTCTTTTCCACGGGCAACAGCTTGCCCCAGCCTTGGGCAGTCCCTTCCTCAACAACCTTCCTGGCTTGCTGATAAGATGTCATGGAGGTTCCAAGTACAGCAGATGCTTCATTTATGTTCAGGGCTTCAAATCCCTGGCTCATGGTTTCATGGATCTCCCCATCCATCTCAATATATTTGTATGTAGCCAGATGGCTAACAAAAATATCTTCTTCACCACAAATGGTGATGATCTGGCCCTCCCACTCGAATTTCAGCTTCTGGTGAAGGGTAGACGTAACTGCGCCAGCGGCATGGATCCAAGGTCTACCCAACAAACAGCTGTAGGCCGGCTGAATGTCCATCACGTAGAAGGTAATTTTAAAAGTCTGCGGGCCAATCATCACAGGCAGATCAATCTCACCTAACACTGATCTCTTAGAGCCATCAAATGCTCTTACCACCAAATTACTTGGACGTAATACCAAGCCATCATATTCCAGCTTCACCAGGGCTTTCTTTGGTAAAACATTGAGTGAAGACCCAGTGTCTACCAGTACATGTGATAGGACAGCACCCTTGCATTCAAGGGTGATGTGCAAAGCCTTGTTGTGGTTGCACCCCTCAGTTGTTAAATCAGCATTGGTAAAGCCCAACCCATGGCTGGTATTGACATTTGCTACCACGGTCTCCAGCTGATTAACGGTGATCTCCTCTGGCACATATGCTGCGTGCAAAACTTTTAGTAATGCATTCCGGTGAGCTTCGGAACACATCAGCAGGGATAAAATGGAGATTTTTGAGGGAGTTTGGTGAAGCTGATCCACCACCTTGTAATCACTCCTCTTGATAATTCTCATAAACTCGTCTACATCTTGTTAAAAAGATGTCTTCTGTGTTTCCTTGAGAATGGGTTCTTCAGATATTACACTCTTTGCTTTTGCTTTGGCAGCAACTTCTGCTTCGGCATTAGGTCTCTGGGATTGCGAGGCAAAGAGGCGTCCGCTTCTGGTGAAGCCTCCGCCTCCCTCGACATTGTCAATCTGTGGAGAAGAGGTTGAAGAGTCAAGAGTGATTTTCTCCCCATTGCAGTAAAGGTCAGAGCCATAATGCCAAGGAATGGCATTACTGCTTTCATATGGAACTGGTCCAGGTACCGTGATGGTAACCGGACTGACTGCAGCAAAGGAGGGTGTTGGAATAGTGTGTGGATCATAGTAGATGGTGATTGGTGGCCTGGCAGGAGATGCCACTATTTGTTGTTGAAAATTGTTGTTAGGAGGAACATATGACGGATCATAATAAATGGTGACAACTGAGATGTCTGTTGGTGTTGTAGAAGATTCCGTTGATTGGATGGGTGTTGCTGTTGTAGAAGATTCTGAATAAAGGGGTGCTGATGTTGTAGAAGAGATGTTTGTTGATATTTGGTTTGCTGAAGTGATAGGTGAAGCATTTGTTGATGAGAACGAAGAATTGTTTGGAATAATTGTTGTTGCAGTTGTAGGAGACTCGGGAATTGTTGTCAAAGAATTTGCTGGATTTGGAGGTGTTGATGTTGTGATTTGAAGTAGGCCACTCTGGATAAGACCATCTATGCCGCTTCTCAAGTTATCACACCCATTTACCGAAATGTTGCAATAACTGCACCCGAGCTCACACCCCGGGAACATCTGGCATTCAAGAAGTTGAGCTTTAATCTCTACCAGGGGTGTCCGAATCTGCCCCACACTGGTTATTAAGAAAGACGGCTTATCTTCCTCAATAGCATTAATTCTGGGTCCTCCGTGGTTGGGCATGGGGTTCTTGTTGACATTTGGCGGGGGTGCAAAATTGAGGGCTTTGGAATCCACTAGGTCATGTACCTTCATTTGTAGGGCTCTGCACTTCTCTGTACTGTGGCCAGGTGCATTGGAGTGAAAAGCACATCTGGCGTTGGCGTCGTAATTTCTAGGTAGACTGGAAGGATCTGGTGGTGCCAACGTCCTTAATTCAACCAAGTTGAGCTTCAGGAGCTGTGGCAATAAAGCGGCATAAGGCATAGGGATTGGATCAATCACCCTATTGGCCTGAGATGGTCTCTGCTGAAAAGGTCTTTGTTGATTGTTGCTGTTGTTGTTATTGTAGTTTCTCTGAGGCGGGTATTGAACTTGTTGCTGGTAGTGGGGTTGTTGTTGTTGTTGATATGCTGGTTGCTGAGGAATTGGAGCGGGAATAGTGACAGCTGCCACTGACCTATGAACATACTGTGGTCTGCCCCTGTTGGCCTAAATAACATTAGTCTCACCGGTTCTTCTCGGGCCCACAAAAGGCTTTCTTGGGTTGCTGGACGAGCTTGCACTGTTGTCAGAAATTTTGCCCATCTTCAATAGGCTTTCAATTCTTTCTCCAGCTATGACTACGTCAGCGAAGCTGGTGGAAGAAAAGGCAGCTAGCCTGTCAATGTATGTCCCTTGAAGGGTGTTCATAAACATGTCGGCCATTTCCCTTTCCGACATGGGTGGCTGGACAGCAGCAGCAAGCTGTCTCCACCTCTGGGCGTATTCCCGGAAGCTTTCCCTGGATGATTGAGACATTCCCATCAGGAGGGTCCTGTTAGGAGCCATATCCAAGTTGTACTGGTACTGTCTGATGAAGGCCTCAGCTAGGTCCTTCCAGCATCTGATGGTTGCTCTGGTTAAATGAGAGTACCATTCCCTTGAAGCTCCTGTTAAACTGTCTTCGATATAAAACATCCACAGTTTTTCATCCAGGGTGTATGCCTTCAGCCTCCCCAGAAAGGATTGCAAGTGGGTCCGTGGACAGGAGGTTCCGTTATACTTCTCAAAGCACGGAGGTTTAAACTTGTGGGGAATCCTTACCCCGTCCACTAATCCCATGTCCATGACATCAAAGCCCAGGGAATTTTGAGACTCCAGGGATCTCAATTTTTCAGCAATTTCATCTAGCCTTCTGTCATAGGCTTCATCCCCAGCTCCCATCACAGTGAATTGATCCTCTTGGGGGTCTTCTTGTAATACTCTGCCTGCAGTGGCATTCCCTTGTACATTAGCAGGGATGTTGATCTCTGGATGAAGATGGGGTCCATACACAGGTGGATTAACATGAGGCTGGACTCTCTCATTGTTGCTCGTTCCTCCAGTCCCTAGTTGGGTTCCTCCTGGGTCTGCCTTTCTACCAATGCCCTTAATCTTTCTTGGCTTTGAGCCAAACCATTCATCACCTCCATGAACTGGGTCATCTGGTTTCTCATTTCTAACCTCTCATTGGCTATTTGAGCCCTGACCTCTGTAAGGTCCTGCTGTACTTGGTCCATTTGTATACCCGGTGTCGCTCCCGATAAGTGAGACTGAGCTCAAATAAAGGTACAGACGCAAACGGTCGGCGAAAGGAGGATGTGGGAACACACAGGAGTGAACTCACAGGAAAAGAAAAGAGTCGCCAGCTAGGCATTTTTATCCCGGAGGAAAGGTAATGCTGCATAGACCTAGAAAGATATGGATAAGACGGTTGCGAACCAGAGAGACTGAGAAAGGGGGTTGATTACAACCTGGGAAGGTATTAGCACCCAGATTGTCCGTCGTACTCGACGAGATCCACGCTTAAAAGATTTGTGTTTTAAAGGGGTAGTGTCAGTGCAATTTGTGTATCAAAAGAGCTGGAAAAGGATGTATAGGTGTCGGTGTAAAAGAAGTGAAGTGTATAAATGAAGTGTCAGTGTAAGAATAAGAATGAAATGCTCATGATCATGAGGCTAAAAGAAGGATGCTGGAAAGAGGGGGAATATACAGAGACTTTTGTTCGATAACTGTTAAGTTATGCCTACCTATCCTCTCGTGCAATGAGGAAGTCAGAACACCGTAGTTCGACCCAAAGAGACTGAAAGATGAATTGACTTGTGAACTGCTTACTTGCCTATGCTCAAGTGTATGACCTGTCTGGCTCAGGTGCAAACTGTCTTGCATTAGACGGAAGAAACAAGTTCTCGTTTGTGAGTGAATGAGAAGAGAAAAGAATCCCGATGGAGACGATTATTGTTTGTTTTTGTGTTTTCAGTCTTTTATTACTTTTGAAAGTTTGTCATAAGTTAATGAGCTTAAGCCTAAACCAATGGATTTAGTAAACTCATCACATCCTCCCTCTGATTAGGGGTAATGAGAATACCTTAAGTATGAAGTAAGCACCTCACACTTAATCACCATGGTGTAGGATTAAGATCATTAACCTACTTGTGATTATTTAGATGTTTTTGTTGTTTTTGTTTAGTGTTAAGTAATTAGTTTAAGCCATAATCAGAGATTTAATAGACTCATTACACCATCCTAATAGAAGGATAATAGATGAGAACATTTAAGCTGAGAAAGACTCCTCAACTTAATCCATGATTAGGGATTAACCTCATGACAAAACAAAGCCTTTATTATATGGATTTTTAGTTAATGATAAGATTAAGAAGTGATTTTTAGGGTTTGTAAGACAATTTGAGGGGGACTTGTCCATTAACACTAGGGTTAGTCCTTCTTAACCAATTATGGAAGAATTAGAACCCTAATGCAAGGCCCAAGTTACAAGCTTGATGTCTTAATGATTATCAAGTGAATTGATTAAAGGATTTAAACACATTAAGGGTTTAACACTTAGGATTAAAGTTATACACTCCATCCTAATAGAAGGATGCAGGCATAAGCTTAATCACCAAGCCTTAAAGCCTTTAGGGTTTAGTCCCTGATTATGAGATGAGAAGAGAAAACTCAAAGAGACACAAAGGTAAAAGCTAAATGGGGGGACTAATCAAACCCTAATTATTGTCATGCTTGGTGTCCCTAAGGTTTGTGAGGTTTACAAGAGAAATCTTCAGAGGAACCACCAGGAAGCAGATGAAAGGAGCAAAGAAAAGCAAAGTAACTTGCTTCATTTAAGAAGACAAGTCACCTGAGGAAAGAAAGTGAGATGAACAAGAATGATCAAGCTCAATCTCAAACACAAACCAAAATGCAGCAATGATGCATAAGAGAGATGAAAAGAAATTGTGATAAGTGAAGGCAAATTCACTTCTCCAAGTTACTTACCACCTGAAAAGTTAGTGAAAGAAATGCAATGCAATGCAAAATGAGATTAAATGACATGATGCAAATCAAAACCAGAAGCATAAGTATGATGCTAATGATGCTATGAGATGATGCAAATATGAATCAAGGCATGAGGATGATCATACAAGCATGTGGATGCAAGAGGAGCATGCTTAGAACCATGAACATACATGAAAAGTTATGAAATGCAAATGGCATACAACATAGCAAATGAATGAGGAAATGATCAAACATGCTTCTAATATGTCTTAAGATGTCTAATGAATCAAATGGATGCACAAAATGTCATGGCAAGTCATGGTATGCAAACAAATGCAAGATGAATGCAAAAGGAAGCCCAAATTAGGGTTTATGATCAATGCACAAAACAAAAACCAAAACCAGAAGCATACATCAAGATAAAAAATTGAAAATGCCTTCAAGGGAACCCTAAACCTATACAAACTCACTGCCCAAAGGAGGGGTTCTAACTCTTAACCTAATGAGGGTTATGAATTTCCTAAGTTTACTAGGGTTTTAAGGTACCTTGACAAGAAAAATGTCAAACAATTTGAAAATGCAAAATCAAATCATGCCAATTTAATCCTATAAACTACATGCTAAACAAGATGCAATGCAAAAAGAATCAAAGTCCAACTCTTGAAGGTTAGGCAGAAATGAATTTTCAAAGTTAGGATCAAAACAATGCCTAAAAATGAAATTAATTCCATGAAAAATTGTCAAAAGACATCAAGATCAAAAAATAAATTTGGTTTGAGGGTTGGACAATGTTTCTAAATGATTTTAAAGGTTCCATGAATTTTTTGGTGATTTTTAAATACCTAAAAGTATTTTTAATTAATTAATTCTCATTAATTAATTAAAAATAATCTTTTAAATGATTTAAAAATATTTTTTAATGCAAAAAATAAAAAAAAAATGTTTTTGGTTTCTGAAAATTAATAAAAGATTACATAAAAATTTTCAGAATTTTTAAAAATGTTTTACTATTTTAAATAAAATGAAGAAAACAAATGGAATTAAATGAAAAATAAAATGGATTAAATGGAAAGTAATCAGAATCAAAGGCTGAGATTCAAATGGAATGCGCGCGCATTGACTGGCGCCAGATCTAAAGGCTGGAGTTCAAACTGGCCAGATTAATTTATAAAACCTAATTAAATGGATAATGACGTGGATTAGGGTTTAATGAGGGCATCCTGGCCATTGGAACGCGCGGGAGTCAACAAAAGTCAGCCCATCCAACGTACCAAATTCAAACTTGCATTAATTACACTGATTAGCCCTAAACACTTTCAGGTGGCCGGAGAAGACTTCCGGTCGTCTTCTCCGGCAAGACCCTCACCTGAAAGTTGCTAAAATCCTCAAAACTCCACGAAAATGAAAACTAAAAGCCCAGAAATCATCCCCATTCGAAACTAAATCAAAACCCCCACACAAACATCATTTTTCATTCATCAATCAGCCAAATCGAAGCAAAACATTCCTAGGGCAAAAAAGTTTCAGAGCAATCATACATCCTGGTTTCTCAACCATTTTCAAAAATAATCATATCCCCATGATCAGGGGAGTGCATAGAAGCATTTGAGAACTCAAAATGGAGTTTCTGGAAAAAAGTTTGAGATGGCTACCTGAACTGAAGCTTTGGTTTCTGGTACTTTCTGGCTGGTTTCTTGCTTTCAATCAACTCCACTGGACCCCCTGAGAAGATTTCAATGCTTGTTTGAAGTTTATAATGGATGGTTTGAGAGATGGCAGAAGTTCTGTTCAAGGTGGGATGGAAATCGTATTTCTGATTCAGGGAGTTTTAGGCTATGGTGATGGGTGGTTTTTGATCAGTGAAGCATGCTGAGTTGATTTGTGAAGTTGGTTTTTGTGCTTGTTAGTTGTGCTGAGTATTTCGAAGGCTTTTGCAAGTTGGAGCAAAAATGATAACTATGGCTTGTGGGCAAGATCAGTGTGTGTTGTGTGATGTGTTAGGCTGGGTTTTGTCCATGTATCAAAAGGGGATAGGTCAGAAAGTTGTTGGTGGCCTATGGTGATTGGTATGGGTCTTTGGCCAAAATGTCAACTTGATGTGTACTTGAGGTATGGGATATGGTACAACTTGCTTTTTGGCTTGCTTTTGCTCAGCTTGAATCAAGGAATGCTGTGAAAAAGGTTTAGAGGCAATGCAGCAAGTGGTTTGTAACTTATGATGAGTTTTGCAAGTTGGTTCAAGCTTGGTTCCTTTGAGATTTCTTGAGTTTCAATGCATCAAAGTGCAAAGTTATTTGGCCCATTCTGAATTTTAGAGGTCATATGATCATGTTGTGAAGAAATGATACACATTTGAGGCCTTTAGAACACTTGAACAAACCATTTTGCAAAATGTCTTTTTGGTAGAAAACTTCAAATTTTGTGATTTTAGCCAACTTTGTCAATCCATAACTTTTGATCCAAAATGAATTAGGTCATGTTCTTGTACTTTTTGAAAAGGGAATGATCTATTCTACAACTTTCATGACCAAAGTTTTTCCATTTGAAGCATTTTTGAATCAAAAAGCAAGGGTTGAAAAAGTTCCCCAAAATGGCAATTTCATTAAAAGTCAAACTTTCCCAAAAAGTCAACTTTGCAAATGACTTGTAATTCTTCAATTTTTTGAACTTCCAACATCTTTCATGATCAAATAAAGATCATACACAATCAAAATGATGAAGAACAACCTTTGGTTGGGTCATTGGGGGCCTCAGATGCCCTGATTTTACACTGACTTGCTTGAAAAGTCAACTCTTGATCAGAGGACTTCCCTATGGAATTTCTTCATGAAAATTGATATGCATGCTCCCTATACCATATAGAGACCAATAGAAACAAGAATGACCAAAAAATTTGGAGTTATGGCCTCTGAAACCAAAACCCTAATTTTAGGTCATCTGTGCAGTCAAACCTGGCTCTGCTTCCATACCATTCTCAGTTCTTGTGATTTTTTGACATTATTGCCTTTGAAAGGATATGATATGATGCTTGAACATTCATATACCCCTTTGAAGTGATTGATGACCTTTGGAATGGCTCAAGAAGCTCTTTGTAGAACCCCAAATTTGCCCTCTTCATTTTTTTAGCATCATAACACACCATTTGCATCATGAGCATATCATATGTATAGCATTATAGCATAGAGAAGTAAAGCATGACGAGCATCAAGCCCTAGCATGAGGCATATGGCCATCTGGGGAGGTGTTGAAGGCCATTTAAGCCATGACAAGGTTTCTAATGGAGTTGTACAAGTCCTTGTGTGGGTCTACTCTCCATTTACAAGTTCAAGTCCATTGGCAAAAGCTCAGAAGATTGCATGATCATCAGGGAAAACAGGACAAGGCAAAGCTCCTACACAAGGCACCCAAATTAGGGTTTGAGATTCAAGCATCAAAACTCCACAACTTTGGCCATCTAATTTGGGCAAAGTCTTCTATATGTTAAGAGGATCCTAGGTACCAATTTTCATGAGAAGATTCCATGTGGAAGTCAAGAAATTCTTCAGTTGCTTGCAGATGAAGTAATTGGTCAACTGTGCCTGTAAAAAGTCAACTGTCTGATTTCAAGGGGTCCAAGCCACTTTTTCTTGCCAAGGGGGGTCCTTACAATGTTATAAGATGTTTGGGATGATTAAAGATCAAGAATCATGGATATTTGAAGGGTTTTGTAAAAATGGTACAAAGTTGGTTTTTGAGATTTTCCAAATTTAGCAACTTTTGCCCTAATTTTCAAGTGAGCTTAGCATGATCAAAAATCCTTCAATTGAACCCAACCCAAACTTGAAAGTTGGAGAATAAGGCTTGCCATTTTCAAAAAGTACAAGTGCCTTTGCATAGCCTTCATGGATCATGAGATATGGCCTTCGAAAGTTGTGTGATTTTTTAGGGTTTACTTTAGAATCCAAAGTTCTACCAAATGCAAAAACTCATGTATCCCCATTCCAAGCCATTCCATGTGCAAAGTAAGGTCATTACATCTTTATTCATGATATGTGAAAATTTTGGCTCAAGGAAAATTGGTGGATTTATGTATGGAATGTGGTGCATTTCACAAAATGTAAATACATGGTCATATGGAAATCTTAGTTTCTACTAAGTTGCAAATTGTCATGCAAATTAATTGCAAGCCATTCTATGTACAATTTCAAATCATCACATCACTATGCATGGTATGAGAGAAATTTGGCTCAAAGAGAATCACAAAAATCGTGCATGGTATGCATGGTCCCATCCTACTTGCAAAAGGTGCATAAGCATGAGAGTTTGCAATACACTTTGATCCAAGGGCTGAGGATGTTCCATTAGTGATCAGCAAAGAAAATAGGATCAGCATGTGCAAGGTACAAGGGCAAGGCACGAGCTAATCCTTCCATCACACCCTTTATGCATTTTTGAAATTTCAATTGGATCACACTCCTCCCACGTGCATTTTATTTCTCATTTCTTGGACTGATTTTGGGCATAATAAAAGGGCCAGCTAGGGTTTTATCTGGGGAGAAATCAACACCATTCTCTCATTTCCCAGTTTTTGCTCCTGCTGCATTTTCCCTCATAGCTCATCACTCACAACTCCATTCACCAAACAAACCTCATATTCTTGTTCTTAGAGCTTCACAGATCATGGATCAACCCTCACTTTGAGCTGGAAGAAGATTTTTGCACCAGTTCAGTTCAGACCAGAACCCTTCACAGAGCAAGGGTGAGCTGATTTCGAGGCCTCTTTCACATTTATTTTGTGAGAAGAGGTTGCAAGAGGGACATCTTGAGCTGGATATTGGTTTTCTTGGTGGAATTTGGAACTTTGCAATCTCAGGTATGCTCCAAATTTATGGATCTGTAAATGGTTTTTGTTGTGTGTATTATGATCTGCTTGCTGCACTGAACATATAGATCACTTTAGTTTCAAAAATGGTGCTGAAATGAAGTTAGTGTGAGGTTTCGAAATTTTTAGATCCAAACTGTTTTGCTTCTGTTCATGCTGTGCGTGTTAATGTGTATGTTTTTGATGCTTGATTCCTGATGTGCTTAGTCCAAGGTTCATTTTGATGTTTGATTTGTGAAATTCCATGGAGAAATGAAGGAGTTGTGTTGCTCTGCATTTGAAGCATGGAGGCTGTGTTTATGCCCTTGCTGCGTTTTCAATTTTGGATAGAGGTTGAAGATGATGAGGTGGAGTGCGTGGATTGGCTGGGTTTTTGTTTTTGTCTTTTGTGACTTAAACCCTAGTGACCGGTTGATGTTTGTCTACATGATTTTTGTTCCTTTTTTATTTTTTATTTTTGAAGCATGTCACAAATATTATAAGACCTAGGGTTTTTGTTTGTTGTCTTTTTTTCGTGTGGGCCTAGGTCCAGGATGCTACTCGCACCCCCCTGTTGGGCCCAAGTGGCCAGTGGAACTGAATGGCCTTGCTCTTCACGCTCCCCCTCTCTTTGCTCATTTTATTATTTTTATTATTTTCTTTTTCTTTACTTCTTTTATTTTGATTTATTAAAAATACTTCCAAATATCAAAAAAATCCAAAAAAATTCATGTGTATTCCTTGGCTCATCTAGTTTTTTATCATATTTTTTTTCCAGATTTTTACTTTCATCCCACGTGGCCAAATAAATTCAATATTGGGCATTGCTTTCTTGTGAACTCTCGTGGACCAATCTGCCTTGTCCAATTTCTATTTTCCTCATCCTTTAAGCTATGAACCCCATTCTTTTTGCATTCAAATCCTAATACACTCTACTATCTTCATGATTTATCTTGGATTTTTCACAAATTTCCTTGCTGGACTTTGATTGAGTTACTTGTGCCTTAATTTTCAAAACCCTAAATGGTGATACCTTGCATCCTTGAGCTTCATTGACCTAGTTTGGTGTTGTATTTTTACAAACCCTTTTGGATTCTAATTTCTTTGTGTTTGGAGAGTACTTTGCTGGTTGGGTAGATTTTTTTAGGTGCTTGGATCTTTTTCTTGGGTATTTTCTTCCTCACCTTGCCTTGTTTTGCATACTTTGAATCTTATAGTCTCTTTTAAGTTTAGAAGGGCACTTGTGCCAACTTCTCCTCATCTTTTGGGGTCATTTAGAGGTCTAGGGTTGTTCCTGGTCTTAGGATAGGGTTTGAGTCTCCTTGGGTCTGGGTGTTGGGTCTCTTTTACGTGCTTTATTTCTTTAAATGTTATGCATGCCTTCTTTGCATTTGTTTCACTTCCAATCATCTCAATATGATCTTGTGTTGCTTTGCTTATCATCTTGTGAACTCTTTGCCATGCTTATATGCTTGTGTAGCTTCTGACTTGTTGGTTCAGGCCTCGGTTTTATGTTGTTACACTAACCTTGCAGGGGCTATGGTAAGTTTGAGATGTGGGAATTGAGTTCCACATCTCCATTTTCTCATCTCTCCTCATATTGTTTATGTAGACTAACATCTTCTTGTTGGGCTTAGGCCTTTCTCATCTCTCCTTTTATCTTCTTCTTTTTCTCTTGAGATCCTTTTTAGGTTAGAAAGACCTCACAAACCCTAGGAACTCCATGCATGCTAACTTAGGATAGAAACTTCCCCCTAGTTTTCCTTTTGCTCCTTTGGTTCTTCTTCTCTTCTCATCTTCAAATTCAATTCTAATCCACTTAATAAAGGTTGAGTACCTTCATGTGACATGAGACTTTTCTATGAGATGCTTGCACGCGTTCCATTTCGGGGCGAGGTGTAAGTCATCACTCATGGTGGATAGGTCTTAGCATGAGTACCTCACAAAGAAAAGTTAAAAAAACACTTCTTAACCAAAAAATCACAAAAATACTTAATAATGGTAATAGGCCAGTGTGCTTAAGCCTTCACTTGTGGGACTAGCTTTGGGGATTTCCTCCATAGATAGGTGTGCCTCTTGCGCATTCCATTTCGGGATGATGTGAGACGTACACATCCCATCGAGTAAGACTTAGGTACACTTACCTATGCAAACCTTTACTCATAAAAGCTTCTAAAAAACACCAAACAAAGAATAAGTGTCTCCTTCGGGACTTCTTTTCTCATCACCTTCACTCTCATCGTGCGAACTTGCTCCTACTTGTCACTTTGCAAGACGGTAACGCACTCATCGCCCGAGCCTGCAACACCTGAGCATTGACATAGGCGGTTCAAGCCTTTAATTCACAAGCAATTTCATTTTAGTACCCCTAGTTAGGGGAACTATGGCGTCTCTGATCCTCATTATCCTGATGAGGTACGTAGGCAGCGGGGTAGGGCCCGTTCGAGCACAATCTTTATTTTCCCTACATTTTTCTCTTTGTTTCTTATTTCAGTCCTTTTCAGTTCCAGTTTCATTTCTTTTGCTGCAGTTTTCATACCCTCACCCTTTGAAACAGTTTCTTTCGCAAGCGTGGATCCCGTCGGGTACGGCGGACGATCTGGGTGCTAATACCTTCCCAGGTCGTAACCGACTCCCGAATTCAGTCTCTTTGGTTCGCAGGACCTGTGTCCTTCCTCTTTCTTTCTTCTGGTTTGTGCAGCATTACCATTCCCTTTCTTCGGGATAAAAATGCCTGGCTGGCGACTCTATTTCTTTTTCCGCGCCACTTTCGCGTTTGTACCAGGATGGAAATCCGGGGAGCGACAGCTGGCGACTCTGCTGGGGAACGAACCCAGAATCTCTGGTTCCCCTGTGAGTCTCTCCTAGCGCTTGTTTGTGCTGTTTCATTGGGTGATGTTTGTTTGATGTGGCTTGTTGTATTGTATTGTTGTTTGTTTAAAGCTTTATTTACAACTTTATTTACAGCTTTATTTACAGCTTTATTTACAGTTTTCAGTATTTATTTTCCGCATCATGTATATCATACTGGACTGTCTGGACTGGTTTTCTGTTTGGTGGGATGGGTGATGCTGTTTCTGAGAGATAAGCCAAGTACCCGGCTTGAGTTCACCCTAGGATTAGAGTGGACATATTGTACTCGCATGTGGCATGATGAGTGGCGATGTGTTTCACGCCCAGATTGCGACTGTCTTGGAAATATCTTGTGTGTGGATTTCCTCCACTTCGGGATAGGACCTTGATAGTTATGTGCATCTGGGGACCGATCATTGAGGACCTTTGTGGAAACAACCCTCTCCAGTGGTGACAGTGGCAGACCACATTTTGTGGCAAACCCATTCGCACCCGAGGGTCCACTGGGGACTCGCATAGGATGGCCTGGTTCTCTTATGGGAACTCAGTCAAAGCATCTGGTCGTATGACATTAGTACTGTATCCTACGGGCTGAATGTACTATTGTTTCTCGATTTCAGCGCTTGAAGCTGGGGACTTATAAGGGATGCTTGTTTTTCCCGGACTCAGCTGAGGCCTCCCTGCGTAGTACATAATGCCTAACCGATTCCCTGATTTGGTCATGAGCCATTTCTCGGAAATGGTGAAAGTATTATTGCTATTCGGCTTTGAGAGTCCGTGATGTTTGACCCGGAGCACACTTGAGAGATTGGGGATGGGTTTACAGGTTTGCAGGAACCCTTGACCTCATCATACCCTTGTTACCAGTACAGTTCATGTTATGATACAGTTACTTTGGTTCGGAGTTCTGGTTTTCTGGTTTTGGTATTCTTGATACTGTGGTCCAGAGATTCTCTTCAGAGGGTTGTGATTATCAGAGAGTGTGACTCAGTGGACTTTTGGTCTGTCAGTTATTCAAAGGAACCTTGTCAGTGGCCAGACTCCAGACAGTCTCAGATGGCCATATGTCCTTGCATTTGCATCTGCATTGCATCATTGCATCATTAATCATTGTTTCTTGTTTTCATTCACAGGTTCATATATCTGCTTCCGGTTCCGGTATTCTCTTCTAAGATGGAAGATCCTCGCAAGCAGAATATTCATTTCAAGTTCTTTGATATCAAGGTTGGTTTGTTGAAAAAGATGGTAAAGCTGGTTACACCCAACCAGGTGGAGAGATTCAGAAAAGCTTACGGGAGTATTCTTGATGTGGTTATAGAGTTAGATTCTTCAGAGAGGAGTGCCATTCATACATTGCTTCAGTATTATGATCCTCAGCTCCGTTGCTTCACCTTTCCTGATTTCCAGTTGGGCCCTATGTTGGAGGAGTATGCTTTGATCCTGGGAGTGCCGGTTCAAGATCAGGTTCCCTTCAATTCTGAGATGAGTAGGCCTGCACCGGAGGCTATTGCTAAGGCTCTTTATTTGAGCCCTTCTGCTGTGAAGTCTTTGACCATTATTAAAGGAGGTGTGTCTGGGTTTTCTTTGGAGGCTCTGGTGAAGAAGGCGGAGGAATTGGCTGTTGAAGAGGAATGGGATGTTGTCTGTGCTATCTTGGCTCTTTCTATCTATGGCATTATTTTGTTTGCTGATATGGAGAAGTTCATAGATATAAACGCCATACATCTCTTTTTGCTGAAGAATCCCGTGCCTACCTTACTTGGGGACTTGTATTACTCAGTTCATTACAAAACTGAGAAGAAGATGGGAGGTTTGGTTCGTTGCTGTGCTCCATTATTTCACATGTGGTTCATGAGGCATTTGCCTAGTACGGGAGTGTTTAGTGACCACACTCTGGTATGGGCTCAGAAGCTGGAAAAGTTGCTTGCCAAGGATGTTAGATGGTTCACTCAGAGGCTGCAAGGTGCACGTTTCATCACTAGCTGTGGGAGTTATCATAGTGTGCCTTTGTTAGGAATAACTGGAGGGATTAATTACAATCCAACCTTGTTAAGAAGACAATTAGGATACGCTTTGAGAGATGTGCCTGAAGATTTGAAGTTGACCCCTATTTTCTACTTCTCAGTGAAAGATAATATGCCCTTAGTGAGGAAGGTTGCGGGAGCTTGGAAGTGCATTAAAGGAGAAGGAATAGCTAGTTTCGGGAAGTGCAACAATCAGACATTCCCAGAGTACGAGGCTTGGTTGAAAGATAGAGCCAGAAGAGTCTTGTTACCATTTTTAGCACCAGTTCCCCCAGTTGCTGAGTCCATTGATACTGTGCCTCTAGAGGAATTCAAGAAGTTAGAAGCCCAGCTACATGCAGTTAGAGTTGAAAATACCGAGATGGTAAGCTTGTATCACCAAGCTAACAGGGCTAAGAATGAAGCTGAAGAGAAGTTGCTGAGGATACAGACGACTTTGGAGGCTAAGGAGAAGGACTTTGCAGGTAGAGAAGCACATTTCCGCAGGTTAGGGATGATGGAAACCCAAAGAGAAGTTGAGCGCAAGAAGAAGTCAAAGACCCTCAGAGATGCTCGTCAGTCTATTGTCTGGTTAAAGGGACAGAGAGAGCAAGAGCTGAAACAATATAAAGAAAAAGAAGAGTTCTTTGAAGTCCAGATGACTTACAAAAAGGAAGAGGTGGAGCAAGCCCACAAAATTCGCAGAGAGAAGACTCAGCAACTCGCAGACAGTCAACAAGCCCTCGAAGCAGCGCTTAAAGAGATTGAAGACCTAAAGTTGATGGCGGGAGTCAAGAAGGTCAGATCTGATGGGGGGTTTAGTGATGGAGCTTCAGGGTCCTTAGGCACTGGTTCTGCTTCTTAGTTTACTTTTCTTGTATCTGGATTACCTACAGGCATGTTGTAGGAGTCCTAGTTGGTTGTTTCTCCTTTGTAAAGACTTGTACCCTACGGGGAATTCTGTGTTATTTGCCTGATAGGTTGATTTATGTTATGATTTTTTTTCATTATTTCTTGGTTCGCTTGCTGTTGTGGTTTGAATGTGGTCTCTCGAGAAGGTTCCTGGAAGTCGAGGATCAGTGCCCATCTGGTTTTCTTTGCTGAAATACCGGGACCGGGGCATAAATGACTTGTGATTGGAAACATAAACAACTGCATTGCATCCATATAACCTGTTTGTTGTTTTGCAGGTAGTGTCTCGGTTACTAACGTATTTTGTGTTTCAGGCACTATAGCTCCTCGAAAAGTTCGGGGGCAACCAACAGTACACAGATATCCAACCAAGATTAACAGAGAGCGGGTCATGGATCAGTTACAAGCAGACTTGACAGATTTGAGACAAAGGATGGATAATTTTATGACACTAATGGTCGGCATGGGGCAGACCCAAGAGCGCCTGCGAGAGATGGTAGAGAACCAGAATAGGAACACTGTGGCGGCTGCTACTGCTGACAATCGTACCGGTGCGGGCGCACGTCAGGTCGAACCTCCCGTTACGCAGCCAGGAACGATAATAATCAACGATGGGTTACACAACATTCAGGTAGACCATCAAGACGACCAGTTCACTCTGCTTGATGAAGCTGAAGGTCAAGGGGCAGAGGTGAACAAGAGGTTTGAAGAGATGGCTGAGCAAATCAAGGCCATTCAGTCCCAGAGTTCTTTAGGATTCGACATAACAGACTTGGGCTTGGTTCCAGGAGTCAGGATTCCGTATAAGTTCAAAGTTCCTACCTTCGAGAAGTATGACGACACTACTTGCCCGAAGACCCATCTGCAATCGTTTGTCGGGAGAATTGCCGCTCATACAGATGATGAGAAACTTTGGATGTATTATTTTCAGGATAGCTTGGTGGGAGCTTCTCTCGAATGGTACATAAAGCTCAATAGGGTCAATATCAAGAGCTGGAAGGATTTAGCCGAGGCCTTTGTGAGGCAGTATCAATATAACATGGACATGGCTCCGAAGCGCACGCAGTTGCAACACATGGCCCAGGCGGCAAAGGAAAGTTTCAAAGAATATGCCCAGAGGTGGCGCCAGCTAGCTGCCAGGGTGCAACCACCTCTCTTAGAGGATGAAATGGCCGACATGTTTATGGGCACTCTCCAAGGTGTTTTTCTAGAAAGGTTGGCGTCTAGCTCGGCCACCAAGTTCAATGATATAGTGATTGCTGGAGAGAGAGTTGAGACTCTGTTAAAGACGGGGAAGATTCAGGACCCTAATACTGCTGGTAGCTCTGGGGGAGCGAGGAAAGCCTTTTTTGGACCTCCTAGAAGAAGAGAAGGGGAAGCTAGCGCAGTATATGGCCGAGACAGAGGCAGAGGTTATAGACGAGAATACAATCAGATAGCTGCAGTCACAATTTCCACTACACCAATTCAACCAGCCCAACAGGCTCTGCAACAGCCTCAACAACAACAGCAGCGTAACTATCAACAGAGACCGTATCAACAGAGGCAGCCACGCCAAGCTGATAGGGTTTTTGATGTGATCCCAATGACTTACACAGCTTTACTCCAGAGATTGTTGGAATTGAACTTAATTCAACTAAGGACCTTGGCTCCACCTACTGGAACTCTTCCTCCAGGTTACGACGCCAATGTTCGGTGCGCTTTCCATTCTGGGGCACCCGGGCACTCAACAGAGAAGTGCAGGGCTTTGCACTATAAAGTTCAGGATTTGATCGATTCCAAGGCAATCAATTTTGCGCCGCCTCCGAATGTCACGAATAACCCTATCCCTAATCATGGGGGAGCCAAGGTTAATGCTATCGAGATAGAGGAAAGATTGAACTTGGTGGAGAAGGTTGAAGAAGTGAAGACCTCCTTGTTGCTGGTCAAAGAGAGATTGGTGAAGGGTCAGGTTTTCCCGGGTTGTGGGCTTGATTGCGAAGACTGTGTTGAGTCGAAGAATGGTTGTGACAGGTTGAAGACTGGTTTGCAGAGACTGATGGATGATGGGCTGTTACAGTTTGACAGGGCTATTAAGAGGACTGATGAAGTGTCAACGGTGACCATATACTATGATCCTGCTGAAATGCCAGCGCAAAGAGAGCCGGTTACTATTTATGTCCCGGAAGTAAGCCCCGTCACCATCACGGTGCCTGGGCCTATTCCATATTCAGATGAGAAGGCTATTCCATGGCATTACGGATCAGAAGTGTATGTCGGAGGACAGAAAGTGGAAAATAAGACAGTAACCATGGACCCAGCTGTGGTGAATGTTGGGGGAAGTGGAGGTTTCACGAGGAGTGGTCGCCTATTCGCTCCTCAGACTTTGAGAGGAGACACTGACGCTGAGGCTTCTGCTAAAGCCAAAGGGAAGCAAGTAGCAACTGAAGATAACGCCACTCCCGCTACGGGTCAAAGTACTTTCGAGAAGGAAATGGAGGAGTTCATGAGGATTATTAAGAGGAGCGACTACAAGGTAGTCGAGCAGCTAAATCAAACTCCCTCCAAAATCTCTATCTTGTCACTGCTGATGTGTTCACCAGCTCATAGAGAAGCCCTTCTGAAGGTGTTGCAGATGGCGTATGTTCCTCAGGAGATTACCGTGAATCAGTTAGAAGCTGTGGTGGGGAGTGTAAATGCGAGCCATGGTCTGGGCTTTACTGATAGGGACCTTACTACTGAAGGGAGGAATCATAACAAGGCTCTCCACATCACGATTGAATGCAAAGGGGCTGTGTTGTCTCATGTCCTGGTTGATACTGGTTCATCTCTTAATGTCTTGCCGAAGAAGGCATTAATGAAGCTCAATGTGGAAGGGGTTGTTTTAAGGCCAAGTGATTTGGTGGTGAAGGCTTTCGACGGTTCTCGGAGGTCTGTCTTCGGAGAGGTTGAGTTGCCAATCAAGGTTGGGTCGCAAGTGTTTAAAAGCACGTTCTACGTGATGGACATCCAACCTGCTTATAGCTGTCTGCTTGGTCGACCCTGGATTCATGCCGCAGGGGCTGTGACGTCAACCTTGCACCAAAAGCTCAAGTACGTAGCGGATGGTCAAGTTGTGACTGTGTGCGGTGAAGAGGACATATTTGTGAGCCATCTATCTACATTCAAATATGTGGAGATGGATGGTGAGATTCATGAAACTCTGTGTCAGGCATTCGAAGCAGTGAATGTTAGTTCCTTGTCTCCTCTGAGTAGGGCTGAGGATAAAGAAGGTATGTCTATTACCTCCTACAAGCAGGCCAAGGAAGTTGTGCAATCAGGTAGTGCCCAGGGCTGGGGCAGACTGCTGGAGTTGGAAAAGAAGGAAGACAAGTTTGGGCTTGGGTATCAGCCTGATGGGTTCGTTCGTTCATCAGACAACAAGACCATTACCTTTACTAGCGCTGGGTTATTGGACCGCAATCATATATGTGCTACCAGTGAAGACGAAGATAGCGAGTGCGAACTAGATAATTGGATCCGCCCGTGTGCACCAGGAGAGGAGCTGCCCAATTGGTCTACGGAAGACATCGTTGAAGTCACCTGGATCACAAAGTAATCGTTTATTTGTCATTTTTTGCATACTGCATGTCAAATCCTGTACTCTGCCCAAGGTACAAGGATCCATTGTATGGGCCTCCATGTTTTGAAAGCATTTATTTGTCATAAATAAAGGACATTTTTCAATCAAATCGTTCCTTTTCTTTCAATTTTAATTTTTGCACAAATAAAGAAAATGGCAATGTGTTTTTCTTTCTTGCTTTTGGTGTGTGTTTTCTCTAAACAGATTCTGAATGAGCACATCACTTGTGCAGTGTCGATCAACCGGATTCCATTGACAACTCTCCTGCTATGACTGAGCATAACTTCGACAATCCAATCTACCAAGCTGATGAAGAGGTTGAGGAAGATTACGAATTCCCTGAAGAACTGGTCAGGTTGTTGAAGCAAGAGGAAAGAGTTATTCAGCCTCATCAGGAGGAAATCGAGGTTATCAACATCGGCACAGAAGAGGTTAAGAAGGAAATCAAGATAGGTGCCAGCTTGCAGACTGAAGTTAAGAAGGGGTTGATTGAAATGTTGCGTGAATATGTTGACATCTTTGCCTGGTCATATCAGGACATGCCAGGGTTGGATACATACATAGTTGTGCATCGACTACCGTTAAAAGAAGACTGTCCTCCTGTTAAGCAAAAACTGAGAAGAACTCGCCCTGACATGGAGATGAAGATCAAAGAGGAGGTACAGAAACAGTGGGACGCCGGGTTCCTTGCCGTGACTAGTTACCCACCTTGGGTAGCTAACATTGTTCCAGTGCCAAAGAAAGATGGCAAGGTGAGGATGTGTGTAGATTACCGGGACCTGAACAGAGCCAGCCCGAAAGATGATTTCCCTTTACCTCACATTGATGTATTGGTTGACAATACGGCTCAGTTCTCGGTGTTCTCCTTCATGGATGGATTTTCAGGATACAATCAGATCAAAATGTCACCTGAAGACATGGAGAAGACAACTTTCATCACACCCTGGGGCACATTCTGTTATAAGGTGATGCCATTCGGCCTGAAGAATGCTGGTGCCACTTATCAACGGGCTATGGTGACATTATTCCATGACATGATCCACAAAGAAATTGAATGTTATGTGGATGACATTATTGCCAAGTCCCTCACAGAAGAAGACCACCTGGTAAATCTGTTAAAGTTATTCAAGCGTCTGAGGAAGTACCAATTGAAGCTAAACCCCAACAAATGCACATTCGGGGTACGATCTGGTAAGCTGCTGGGATTTATTGTAAGCGAGAAAGGGATTGAAGTTGACCCTGACAAAGTTAAAGCTATTCAAGAAATGCCTGCACCAAAAACTGAGAAAGAAGTTCGAGGGTTCCTAGGAAGATTGAACTACATTTCAAGGTTCATATCTCATCTTACAGCAACCTGCGAGCCCTTGTTCAAGCTATTAAGAAAAGAACAAACGGTCAGGTGGAATGAAGACTGCCAGAGGGCTTTTAACAAAATCAAGGAATACTTACAGGAGCCTCCGATTCTTATGCCTCCGGTTGAAGGAAGACCTCTGATCATGTACTTGACAGTATTAGAAAAGTCTATGGGGTGTGTGTTGGGCCAGCATGACGAGTCTGGTCGAAAAGAGTATGCAATATACTACCTAAGCAAAAATTTTACCGACTGTGAACAACGTTATTCACTGCTCGAGAAAACTTGATGTGCTCTAGCGTGGGCTGCTCGCCGACTAAGGCAGTACATGTTGACCCACACTACCTTGTTGATCTCCAAGATGGATCCAGTTAAGTATATATTTGAGAAACCAGCACTTACTGGACGGGTTGCAAGATGGCAAATGATTCTCACAGAGTATGATATTCAATACACATCCCAAAAAGCTATCAAAGGCAGTGTATTGTCTGATTATCTAGCTGAGCAACCCATTGATGATTACCAGCCTATGAGATTCGACTTCCCTGATGAAGACATCATGTTCATAAAAGCAAAAGATCATGAAGAGCCTATTCACACTGAAGGGCCTGACCCAGAAAAAGAATGGACTATGATGTTTGATGGGGCTGTTAATATGAATGGTCGTGGTGTTGGTGCAGTACTCATTACACCTAAGGGAGTTCACATGCCTTTCTCGGCAAAACTCACCTTTAGCTGCACTAACAACGAAGCTGAATACGAAGCTTGTATTATGGGTCTTGAGGAAGCCATTGACCTCAGGATCAAGACTTTGACTGTGTTCGGAGATTCAGCTCTGGTAATTAATCAAACCAATGGCAAATGGTACACGCACCAAGATCATCTGATACCCTATCGGGACTACACAAGGAGGTTGTTGACTTTCTTCACAACAGTCAAGCTTGAGTATATCCCTCGAGACGAAAATCAGTTTGCCGATGCTCTCGCTACCATTTCATCCATGATCAAAGTGCAAGCTGCCAATTTTGTGCCTCAAATTGCAGTATCCAGACTTGACAGGCCAGCATATGTGTGCTCAGCAGACATTGTCAAAGATGATAAGCCCTGGTACCATGACATCAAATGCTTCTTGGAGGATCAAACATACCCGCCTGGGGCATCTTCCAATGATAAGAAGACATTAAGAAGGCTAGCTGGTAGTTTCTTCCTGAACACTGATGGCTCCCTGTATAAGAGAAACTTTGATATGATACTCCTCAGATGCGTTGGTAGGGCGGAAGCAGATTTGCTGATGCACGAGGTGCATGAAGGATCCTTTGGTACCCATGCTGGAGGGCATGCAATGGCTAAAAAGTTGCTAAGATCGGGCTATTACTGGATCACCATGGATGCAGACTGTTGTGCCTATGCCAGAAAATGTCATAAATGCCAGATTTATGCGGATAAAGTGCATGTGCCTCCAAATCCTCTGAATGTGATGTCTTCACCCTGGCCCTTTGCCATGTGGGGCATTGATATGATCGGCAAGATTGAACCAACGGCGTCAAACGGACATCGCTTCATCTTGGTCGCGATTGATTACTTCACCAAATGGGTAGAAGCTGCGTCTTATGCCAATGTTACTCGCCAGGTGGTAGCAAAATTCCTGAAAAGAGATATCATATGCAGATATGGAGTGCCCGAGCGAATCATTACTGATAATGGTTCTAATCTGAACAACAAGATGATGGCAGAACTGTGCCGGGACTTCAAAATCCAACATCACAATTCCTCTCCTTACCGACCAAAGATGAATGGTGCGGTAGAGGCAGCTAACAAGAATATCAAGAGGATTGTACAGAAAATGGTTATCACCTACAAAGATTGGCATGAGATGCTACCGTTTGCGTTGCATGGGTACCGAACGTCAGTCAGGACGTCGACCGGGGCAACCCCCTTCTCTTTAGTCTACGGCATGGAGGCAGTCTTGCCTGTTGAAGTGGAAATCCCTTCACTGCGGGTGCTGATGGATGTCAAGCTTGATGAGGCTGAGTGGGTACGTGCTCGATACGATCAACTATGCCTAATTGAGGAAAAGAGATTAGTAGCTATCTGTCATAGCCAGCTTTATCAAAGGAGAATGAAGCGAGTCTTCGATCAGCGAGTACGTACTCGGGAGTACCAAGTAGGCGAGCTTGTACTCAAGAGGATCATTCCTCCCAGTTCAGATCACAGGGGCAAGTGGACCCCAAATTATGAAGGACCATTCATAGTGAAGAAAGTATTCTCAGGCGGAGCACTGATGCTCACCACTATGGATGGCGAAGACTTCCAATACCCTGTTAACTCGGACGCAGTTAAAAAATACTTCGCATAAGAGACCCGCTTGACACAAAAACAGAATTATGGTCCAGGCAAAAAAAAGGGGCATCCCGGCGAGCTAAACACAGAATAAAAGCTCGGGCAAAAATTAGGGAAAAAATTAAAAAATGTACACCCGCTGAGTTGAAAAGCCACATCGGACAACTCAGGCAAAAAAGGGTAGCCCGGTGGATTGAAAACCTGAAAGGGCGATCCACGCAAAATCAGGGAATAAGCGAACAACTGCGCTCCGGTTTGTCTGAACCACATCATCGCTTCAAACAGCTTGACCATATCAGAAGGGTGAAGATCAGCCCCTTCATTCTCTTCAGAAGGCCAAGGACGGAACGGAAAGTCTTGAGGATATGCCAGTCATAGCAGGAAGGAAACTCTTTGGAATGTCGCGCCATTGCCATTAGGATAGTTTCTTTTCTCAATTTTACAGTAGCTACCTCTTTCCAGGTGTTTACTTCCTGATGTAAAATTTTGCCTATTCAGAGGCCGATCAATAAAAAGAATATTCAGTCAAACACCGTGTTATGTTTATTTTGTTTACAAGAACGTCCGGAATTTTTGACAAATAACATTGCATGCGAAACATGTGGTTTTTTTTCAAACTGATAAAAATGACATTGCAGAGACACTTAACATCGCTTTGAGTGTCAGGTGACGACAGATGAATAGATCAGGCCGTACCAATCTTGGTACATATGTGTGTATTCTGTTATTGCAGGATTTGCAGGTTATCACCGTATCCCCAAGCAGCAGAGGGTTATTCTCCAAGCAGAGGTATTTCCCCGACAGAGCGCCTATTTACAAGTGACTTATTCTCAGCATGTATCCGAACACCTGCACTCCCCAGAGGTCGGGTCAATCCCCAGCAGGAGTTAGCAGAAGTCTCCCATCCTCAGTGGAGTTATCAGAAGTTTATTATCTACAACGGAATCGCTAGAAGTTCTCCTTACCCAACAGAGTTGCAGGTAACTTCATTTCCCCACAGAGCCATCAGGATTCTCATTCCCAAGGGATTTCCCTAGCAGAGTAAGAAGAAATTCTCCCCGGTGGAGTCAGAGCAGGATGATCAGACCCTCAGCAGATGTTCAAAGCAGAGTTAAAAGCTTTGAGTCCCCAGCAGGTTGCCGGAATCTTCTCTCACAGGCCGCCAGGATTCCATTCCTCAGCCAGAGCGGAGTTGTTTACTTTCCCAACATAATCAGCCTTTGTCTCTATTGATACTCTTTTAGTGTTCGTTCGCACTTTCAGACACTTATCTGATGATTCAGTTTGCTCATCCGCAGTCTCCAGAAGAATTAGCACCTTGTGGCACTCGTCTGTGCATTTTCCCCAGTAGAGTCTATATCTACTAGCACTCGTCTGTGCTAGCATCTTTATTTGATGCTCATCCTCTTTCGGCACTCGTCCGTGCCTTTTCCTCAGCAGATTCCTCTTTATTTGAGGTATTCCTAGCACTCGTCTGTGCTAACATCTTTATCTGATGACTGTCAGCAGCTCTCGGCACTCGTCCGTGTTTATTAGTTCTTTGAAGTTTTTCCCCGGTGAAGTTGCCAGTACTCGTCCGTACTCGCATCTTTATTTGATGCTCGACCGCATCCCTGCAGCACTCGTCCGTGCATTTTTCGATTCCTCTTTATTTGAGGCATATCCCCAAGAAAGTCGCCAGTACTCGTCCGTACTCGCATCTTTATTTGATGCTCGACCGCATCTCTTAGCACTCGTACGTGCTTGTTACTCCTTTGAAGATTGCTCGCCCGCATCCTTCGACACTCGTCCGTGTCTGCCACTTATCTAGTGCTCGTCTGCACACCCCGACACTCGTCCGTGTTTGGTATTTTCTTTTGAAGATCTTCTGGAATAAGCTGATACTCGTCCGTATCAATATCAGAAGCACTCGTCTGTGTTTCTTGGATCATCATCCGGTACTCGTCCGTATCGTCGACTTATAGCACTCGTCCGTGTTTCTTTGATGATCATTCCAATGCTCGTCCGCATTGAAGAGGTTGAAAACCCTGACGGTGGGATTAAAACGTCAAAACCATTTCCGGAACCTGTGTAAGGGTTATCCGAAGAAGACTCGTCCGTCTTATTCCGCTTATCTGCGTAAGGATTCGCGAAGAGGATTCGTCCATCCTAGCTGCATGTCTATCCCACAGACGTATATGCATTCCCGGAGCCTGCGTAAGGGTTATCCGAAGAAGACTCGTCCGTCTTATTCCACCTATCTGCGTAAGGATTCGTGAAGAGGATTCGTCCATCCTAGTTGCATGTCTATCCCACAAACTTATATGCATTCCCGGAACCTGCGTAAGGGTTATCCGAAGAAGACTCGTCCGTCTTATTCCGCTTATCTGCGTAAGGATTAGTGAAGGAGATTCGTCTATCTCAGGTTACTTTGAAGATTCTTAAGGACTCGTCTGCTTTCTGCACCTGGCGTCACAGGTCACAAGAAGACTCGCCTGTTTCATGTTTCATTAGAACCTTTGGTTTCGTTGGAAGGAGCTCGTCTGCTCATCTCTCAGCTCAGTTGCAACGTCATTGGATTGGGTTTATTTCCCATTTCTTGTTTTCTGCATCAGAGTGCAAATTTCTGTTTTCTTGGGTATTCAACCACAGTTTATCTTGAACGGCCGAAAGCGGAAGCAATCGTCCTCTTCAGATCAACAGTTGCTTGAATAGGGGCAGCTGTAGAACCCCAAATTTGCCCTCTTCATTTTTTTAGCATCATAACACACCATTTGCATCATGAGCATATCATATGTATAGCATTATAGCATAGAGAAGTAAAGCATGACAAGCATCAAGCCCTAGCATGAGGCATATGGCCATCTGGGGAGGTGTTGAAGGCCATTTAAGCCATGACAAGGTTTCTAATGGAGTTGTACAAGTCCTTGTGTGGGTCTACTCTCCATTTACAAGTTCAAGTCCATTGGCAAAAGCTCAGAAGATTGCATGATCATCAGGGAAAACAGGACAAGGCAAAGCTCCTACACAAGGCACCCAAATTAGGGTTTGAGATTCAAGCATCAAAACTCCACAACTTTGGCCATCTAATTTGGGCAAAGTCTTCTATATGTTAAGAGGATCCTAGGTACCAATTTTCATGAGAAGATTCCATGTGGAAGTCAAGAAATTCTTCAGTTGCTTGCAGATGAAGTAATTGGTCAACTGTGCCTGTAAAAAGTCAACTGTCTGATTTCAAGGGGTCCAAGCCACTTTTTCTTGCCAAGGGGGGTCCTTACAATGTTATAAGATGTTTGGGATGATTAAAGATCAAGAATCATGGATATTTGAAGGGTTTTGTAAAAATGGTACAAAGTTGGTTTTTGAGATTTTCCAAATTTAGCAACTTTTGCCCTAATTTTCAAGTGAGCTTAGCATGATCAAAAATCCTTCAATTGAACCCAACCCAAACTTGAAAGTTGGAGAATAAGGCTTGCCATTTTCAAAAAGTACAAGTGCATTTGCATAGCCTTCATGGATCATGAGATATGGCCTTCGAAAGTTGTGTGATTTTTTAGGGTTTACTTTAGAATCCAAAGTTCTACCAAATGCAAAAACTCATGTATCCCCATTCCAAGCCATTCCATGTGCAAAGTAAGGTCATTACATCTTTATTCATGATATGTGAAAAGTTTGGCTCAAGGAAAATTGGTGGATTTATGTATGGAATGTGGTGCATTTCACAAAATGTAAATACATGGTCATATGGAAATCTTAGTTTCTACTAAGTTGCAAATTGTCATGCAAATTAATTGCAAGCCATTCTATGTACAATTTCAAATCATCACATCACTATGCATGGTATGAGAGAAATTTGGCTCAAAGAGAATCACAAAAATCGTGCATGGTATGCATGGTCCCATCCTACTTGCAAAAGGTGCATAAGCATGAGAGTTTGCAATACACTTTGATCCAAGGGCTGAGGATGTTCCATTAGTGATCAGCAAAGAAAATAGGATCAGCATGTGCAAGGTACAAGGGCAAGGCACGAGCTAATCCTTCCATCACACCCTTTATGCATTTTTGCAATTTCAATTGGATCACACTCCTCCCACGTGCATTTTATTTCTCATTTCTTGGACTGATTTTGGGCATAATAAAAGGGCCAGCTAGGGTTTTATCTGGGGAGAAATCAACACCATTCTCTCATTTCCCAGTTTTTGCTCCTGCTGCATTTTCCCTCATAGCTCATCATTCACAACTCCATTCACCAAACAAACCTCATATTCTTGTTCTTAGAGCTTCACAGATCATGGATCAACCCTCACTTTGAGCTGGAAGAAGATTTTTGCACCAGTTCAGTTCAGACCAGAACCCTTCACAGAGCAAGGTGAGCTGATTTCGAGGCCTCTTTCACATTTATTTTGTGAGAAGAGGTTGCAAGAGGGACATCTTGAGCTGGATATTGGTTTTCTTGGTGGAATTTGGAACTTTGCAATCTCAGGTATGCTCCAAATTTATGGATCTGTAAATGGTTTTTGTTGTGTGTATTATGATCTGCTTGCTGCACTGAACATATAGATCACTTTAGTTTCAAAAATGGTGCTGAAATGAAGTTAGTGTGAGGTTTCGAAATTTTTAGATCCAAACTGTTTTGCTTCTGTTCATGCTGTGCGTGTTAATGTGTATGTTTTTGATGCTTGATTCCTGATGTGCTTAGTCCAAGGTTCATTTTGATGTTTGATTTGTGAAATTCCATGGAGAAATGAAGGAGTTGTGTTGCTCTGCATTTGAAGCATGGAGGCTGTGTTTATGCCCTTGCTGCGTTTTCAATTTTGGATAGAGGTTGAAGATGATGAGGTGGAGTGCGTGGATTGGCTGGGTTTTTGTTTTTGTCTTTTGTGACTTAAACCCTAGTGACCGGTTGATGTTTGTCTACATGATTTTTGTTCCTTTTTTATTTTTTATTTTTGAAGCATGTCACAAATATTATAAGACCTAGGGTTTTTGTTTGTTGTATTTTTTTCGTGTGGGCCTAGGTCCAGGATGCTACTCGCACCCCCCTGTTGGGCCCAAGTGGCCAGTGGAACTGAATGGCCTTGCTCTTCACGCTCCCCCTCTCTTTGCTCATTTTATTATTTTTATTATTTTCTTTTTCTTTACTTCTTTTATTTTGATTTATTAAAAATACTTCCAAATATCAAAAAAATCCAAAAAAATTCATGTGTATTCCTTGGCTCATCTAGTTTTTTATCATATTTTTTTTCAGATTTTTACTTTCATCCCACGTGGCCAAATAAATTCAATATTGGGCATTGCTTTCTTGTGAACTCTCGTGGACCAATCTGCCTTGTCCAATTTCTATTTTCCTCATCCTTTAAGCTATGAACCCCATTCTTTTTGCATTCAAATCCTAAGACACTCTACTATCTTCATGATTTATCTTGGATTTTTCACAAATTTCCTTGCTGGACTTTGATTGAGTTACTTGTGCCTTAATTTTCAAAACCCTAAATGGTGATACCTTGCATCCTTGAGCTTCATTGACCTAGTTTGGTGTTGTATTTTTGCAAACCCTTTTGGATTCTCATTTCTTTGTGTTTGGAGATTACTTTGCTGGTTGGGTAGATTTTTTTAGGTGCTTGGATCTTTTTCTTGGGTATTTTCTTCCTCACCTTGCCTTGTTTTGCATACTTTGAATCTTATAGTCTCTTTTAAGTTTAGAAGGGCACTTGTGCCAACTTCTCCTCATCTTTTGGGGTCATTTAGAGGTCTAGGGTTGTTCCTGGTCTTAGGATAGGGTTTGAGTCTCCTTGGGTCTGGGTGTTGGGTCTCTTTTACGTGCTTTATTTCTTTAAATGTTATGCATGCCTTCTTTGCATTTGTTTCACTTCCAATCATCTCAATATGATCTTGTGTTGCTTTGCTTATCATCTTGTGAACTCTTTGCCATGCTTATATGCTTGTGTAGCTTCTGACTTGTTGGTTCAGGCCTCAGTTTTATGTTGTTACACTAACCTTGCAGGGGCTATGGTAAGTTTGAGATGTGGGAATTGAGTTCCACATCTCCATTTTCTCATCTCTCCTCATATTGTTTATGTAGACTAACATCTTCTTGTTGGGCTTAGGCCTTTCTCATCTCTCCTTTTATCTTCTTCTTTTTCTCTTGAGATCCTTTTTAGGTTAGAAAGACCTCACAAACCCTAGGAACTCCATGCATGCTAACTTAGGATAGAAACTTCCCCCTAGTTTTCCTTTTGCTCCTTTGGTTCTTCTTCTCTTCTCATCTTCAAATTCAATTCTAATCCACTTAATAAAGGTTGAGTACCTTCATGTGACATGAGACTTTTCTATGAGATGCTTGCACGCGTTCCATTTCGGGGCGAGGTGTAAGTCATCACTCATGGTGGATAGGTCTTAGCATGAGTACCTCACAAAGAAAAGTTAAAAAAACACTTCTTAACCAAAAAATCACAAAAATACTTAATAATGGTAATAGGCCAGTGTGCTTAAGCCTTCACTTGTGGGACTAGCTTTGGGGATTTCCTCCATAGATAGGTGTGCCTCTTGCGCATTCCATTTCGGGATGATGTGAGACGTACGCATCCCATCGAGTAAGACTTAGGTACACTTACCTATGCAAACCTTTACTCATAAAAGCTTCTAAAAAACACCAAACAAAGAATAAGCGTCTCCTTCGGGACTTCTTTTCTCATCACCTTCACTCTCATCGTGCGAACTTGCTCCTACTTGTCACTTTGCAAGACGGTAACGCACTCGTCGCCCGAGCCTGCAACACCTGAGCATTGACATAGGCGGTTCAAGTCTTTAATTCACAAGCAATTTCATTTTAGTACCCCTAGTTAGGGGAACTATGGCGTCTCTGATCCTCATTATCCTGATGAGGTACGTAGGCAGCGGGGTAGGGCCCGTTCGAGCACAATCTTTATTTTCCCTACATTTTTCTCTTTGTTTCTTATTTCAGTCCTTTTCAGTTCCAGTTTCATTTCTTTTGCTGCAGTTTTCATACCCTCACCCTTTGAAACAGTTTCTTTCGCAAGCGTGGATCCCGTCAGGTACGGCGGACGATCTGGGTGCTAATACCTTCCCAGGTCGTAACCGACTCCCGAACTCAGTCTCTTTGGTTCGCAGGACCTGTGTCCTTCCTCTTTCTTTCTTCTGGTTTGTGCAGCATTACCATTCCCTTTCTTCGGGATAAAAATGCCTGGCTGGCGACTCTATTTCTTTTTCCGCGCCACTTTCGCGTTTGTACCAGGATGGAAATCCGGGGAGCGACACTCTTGGATTGCTCAGATCACAAACCCTAGATGCAGATGACTTTGAACCAATGCAATGAATCAAAAATGTGGTATGAGATGCTATGATTGAACTTATGCACATGAGGAGATCACAATACATGGTGTGAATGGGTGAGGGCAAATTTGGGGTGTTTACAGCTGCCCCTATTCAAGCATGAGTTAGCTGTGCAGGATGTAAGCAACGGCTTAGCAGGCAAACAAGATAACTTGTGTTTGAATACCAAAGACAGTCCAAAATTTGCACTCACAGAATGAAGAAGAAAAGGGATATAGATTGTAAAAGGAAATAAAGTATATTGTAAAGTGTGGGCGACGGAGGACAACCGTCGAGCAGAGGACGACTGCTGGGGAATGAGCAATGACGGGGTCGGCCGACATGCTGGGAAGAGTGCGGGAAACGAAGCAATGACGGGGACGGCCGACATGCTGGGGATAAAAGGGATTATGATGGGGACGGCCATCAAGGTGAAGCTACAAGATTCTCTGAGGATTAATGAACAAATGATGGGGACGGTCATCAAGTTCATAAGGTAATGTAAATAACGATGGGGACGGCCATCGGGCCAAACTGATGAAGGACGATCATCAGGAAAAGGAAAAGGGACCACGACGGGGACGGCCATCGGGTTAAAAATGAAATAATGATGAGGGACGGTCATCAAAGGTGAAGGACGATCACTTGGCAGGGGACGGCTGCTCTGTTGGGGATAGGATGAGGGACGGTCATCTAAGGTGAAGGACGATCACCTGGCAGGGTACGGCTGCCGAAAGTATCGCGACATAGGACGAATGCCGGATAAAAGGTCAACGATGGGGACGGCCATCGGTCGAGCATGATGAAGGACGATCATCAAGAGGTGAAGGACGATCACCTAGCAGGGGACGACTGCTCTCAAGGTTTATCATGACGTAGGACGAATGTCAGATAACAAGATCAACGATGGGGATGGCCATCGGATAAAATGATGAAGGACGATCATCAAAAGGTGAAGGACGAACACCTAGCAGGGGACGGCTGCTAAAGATATCACGACACAGGACGAATGTCGGATAGAAAAGGTCGACGATGGGGACGACCATCGGGTGAGCATGATGAAGGACGATCATCAAGAGGTGAAGGACGATCACCTAGCAGGGTACGGCTGCTCTTAGGGTTTATCATGACATAGGACGAATGTCAGATAGAAAAGAAAATTTTACTTTACTGGGGAATAGTAAACACGGACGAGTGTTTACATCCGAAAAATAAAAGGTATAAGTGTTTTGACGCTGTGTATAGATTAAAGATGCGGACGAGCATCCCTAAGACTACGATACGGACGAGTATCGGGTAGAAACAAATACTGACGCGTGTTCAGAGATGATGATACGGACGAGTATCAACCGGTTAACGAAGAATACGGACGAGTGCTGATTCTGAGGAGATTCTTCTGGGGAAAGGTAGACACAGACGAGTGTCTAATTTCAAGAAGACACGAGTGTTTGACACAGTGTATGGATTAAAGATGCGGACGAGCATCCTTAAGACTATGATACAGACGAGTATCAGGTAGAAACAAACGCTTGATGCATGTTCTGAGATGATGGTACGGACGAGTACCGACTGGTTAACAGAGAACACGGACGAGTGTCGAATCTGCGGGGATATAAATGGTGTATACAAGATACGGGCGAGTATCTGTATAAGTGAAATAAGTATGAGCGGTGTATAGACGGGTACTTTAACCTGCTGGGGAGAGTGACACGGACGAGTGTCAAAAAAAGTATAGTATACACAAGTATTTGATGTACAAAGTGTTTAGGTAATTATGCTGGGAAAGGTGACACAGACGAGTGTCAAGAAAGTTGTATATATTTATATGTATATGTGAATGCAAAGGGGACGCTCTAGCTTTCTACTGGGGATATGACACGGACGGGTGCCACGAGGTGTATGTACTGGTGTTTGGGTAAGGCAACTGCTTTAGCTCTGTGCTGGGGAATCTGGGGAGCATTTTGTTATATTTTTGACGGGTTGTCATTACTCACAAGTGTTTGATTCAGATCATGGCTTATGATTATGCAATATGTTTGATTTTTACCGTAATGCTCCGTATTAGACGGAATGCTACGCTTTGTGGGGTGAATATGATGCGAATGCTATGATTATGCAAGGATATCAATCCGGGACTCGGATCCCGTTGTAGCGAAGATCTCTGGTCGATCTGTTTGAAATGAGCATCCCAGCTGGGGATGAGATCATTGGTAGATCTGACAAGATGTATCTGCCTGGGGGAAATGGGTCAATGATAGACCTTTTCCAGTAAATGAAGGACCCAGCTGGGTTTTGTAGGAGCTTTCTTTACTCTGTTGTGATTCCTTCATGCGTTGCTTTTCTGGACAGGGGCTGAAGCTCTGTGGGGAGATGGTTCCCTGTCTTTCACACCTGACTGCGGAGGAATAATGAATGGCAACTCAGCTGGGGAGAAATAGCAAGTGGCAACTCAGCTGGGTAGAAAACGCTTTGGGTGCTAAGACTGCGTGAGTGTTGATTTGCCAGCTTGCTGGGATGAAACTTTCATGCCCCATGTCGTGCTTTGAATGCCTGCAATCCTGAAAAGATAGAGAAATGTACAAGTAATCCCGAGGTATCCCTTACCGGACTCCATCATAGGGGTCTAAACACTCCCGGGAGTAAATATATTTCCTGCAAGCACGTATTCTTTAGAAAAGAAACATCTGTGTTTATGCAATCAGTATCTTTAAAGACATCGGACATTTTGCAAATGAAAATAAAGTGTACGAGACGAGACATGACTGAAAATCTGATTTTATTAATTCATGTGCCCTGAATTGGCAAGATACAGTCAAAGAAACATATCTCCTAAAATGAGGAGATTGTTACAAATTGAGAAACAAAATGCTGGCAATGTTGACGACGCTTCAAGGAGCTTCCCTTTTGCTATGACTCGTATGACATCTGACACTCTTCTCGTCTTGCTTTCTGAAGAAGGCTGATTCTGAGTGAAGCTTGATCCTTTTGGGGCTTACCAAGTTGTAGGTAATACATACGAATTCAGCATACAGTTGTTCGCTTATTCCCTTGTTTTGCATGGACCGCCCTTTCGGGTTTTCAATCCATCGGGATACCCATTTTTGCCTGAGTTGTCCAATGCGGCTTTTCAACTCAGCGGGTGTACATCTTTTGCTTATTTTCCCTTATTTTTGCCCGAGTCTTTTATTCTGTTTTTGACTCGCCGGGATGCCCTATTTTTGCCTGGACTTACATTCTGTTTTTGTGTCCAGCGGGTCATTTTTTTATGCGAAGTATTTTTTAACTGCATCTGAATTCACAGGGGACGGGAAGTCTTCACCATCCATAGTGCTGAGCATCAGTGCTCCACCGGAGAAAACTTTCTTTACTACGAATGGTCCTTCATAATTTGGAGTCCACTTGCCCCTGTGGTCTGTATGAGGAGGGAGGATTTTCTTCAGCACGAGATCTCCTACTTGGTACTCTCGGTGCCTGACTTTCTGATCGAAGGCTCTCTTCATTCTTTTCTGATACAACTGCCCATGACAGATTGCAGCCAATCTTTTCTCTTCAATCAGACTCAGTTGTTCGTACCGGGATCGGACCCTTTCTGCTTCGTTCAGCTTAACATCCATCAGTACCCGCAAGGAGGGTAATTCAACTTCAACAGGTAGGACTGCCTCCATACCATACACAAGTTGATACGGAGTTGCCCCAGTGGATGTTCTGATTGACGTGCGGTACCCATGCAAGGCAAACGGTAGCATCTCATGCCAGTCTTTGTAGGTGACTACCATCTTCTGCACAATCTTCTTGATATTCTTGTTAGCTGCCTCAACAGCGCCATTCATTTTTGGCCTGTAAGGAGAAGAATTGTGGTGTTGGATCTTGAAGTCCCGGCATAGCTCTGCCATCATTTTATTTTTCAAGTTGGAACCATTGTCAGTAATGATTCGCTCGGGAACTCCGTATCGACAGATGATATCTCTCTTCAGAAATCTGGCTACCACTTGTCTTGTAACGTTTGCATAGGAAGCTGCTTCGACCCACTTGGTGAAATAGTCAATGGCAACCAGGATGAATCTGTGGCCATTCGAAGCAGTTGGCTCAATCTTGCCAATCATGTCAATGCCCCACATAGCAAAGGGCCAAGGTGAAGACATCACATTCAAAGGATTGGGAGGCACATGCACCTTATCCGCATAAATCTGGCATTTGTGGCATTTTCTGGCGTAGGCACAACAGTCGGCATCCATTGTGATCCAGTAATGACCTGATCTTAGCAATTTCTTGGCCATGGCATGCCCTCCTGCATGGGTACCAAAGGATCCTTCGTGCACCTCGTGCATCAACGAGTCTGCTTCTGTTCTGTCAACGCATCTGAGGAGTACCATATCAAAGTTTCTCTTGTACAGGGAACCGTCAGTGTTCAGAAAGAAACTACCAGCAAGCCTTCTCAAAGTCTTCTTATCATTGGAAGATGCCCCAGGTGGGTATGTCTGATCCTCCAAGAAGCACTTAATGTCATGGAACCAAGGCTTATCATCTTTGATAACATCTGCTGCAAACACATATGCTGGTCTGTCAAGTCTGGATACTGAAATTTGAGGTACAAAGTTGGCAGCTTGAACTTTGATCATGGACGAAATGGTAGCCAGAGCATCTGCAAACTGATTCTCGTCCCGAGGGATATACTCAAGCTTGACCGTTGTAAAGAAAGTTAACAACCTCCTCGTATAATCCCTGTAAGGTATCAGATGCTCTTGGTGTGTGTACCATTTGCCGTTGGTTTGATTAACTACCAGAGCTGAATCTCCGAACACAATTAATGTCTTGATCCTGAGGTCAATGGCCTCCTCAAGACCCATAATGCAAGCTTCGTATTCAACTTCGTTGTTAGTGCAGTTAAAGGTGAGTTTTGCCGAGAAAGGCATGTGAACTCCCTTAGGTGTAATGAGTACTGCACCAACACCACGACCATTCATATTAACAGCCCCATCAAACATCATAGTCCATTCTTCTTCCGGGTCAGGCCCTTCAGTGTGAATAGGCTCTTCATGATCTTTTGCTTTTATGAACATGATGTCTTCATCAGGGAAGTCAAATCTCATAGGCTGGTAATCATCAATAGGTTGCTCAGCAAGATAATCAGACAGTACACTGCACTTGATGGCTTTCTGAGATGTGTACTGGATGTCATACTCTGTGAGGATCATTTTCCATCTTGCAACCCGACCGGTAAGAGCTGGCTTCTCGAAAATGTACTTAACTGGGTCCATTTTTGATATCAATAAAGTGGTGTGGGTCAACATATACTGTCTCAGTCGGCGAGCAGCCCACGCTAAAGCACATCAAGTTTTCTCGAGCAGTGAATAACGTTGTTCACAGTCGGTAAACTTTTTGCTCAGGTAGTAAATTGCATACTCTTTTCGACCAGACTCGTCATGCTGGCCCAGTACACACCCCATCGACTCTTCTAATACTGTCAAGTACATTATCAGAGGTCTTCCTTCAACTGGAGGCATAAGTGTAACACGGTGGGAGAACTGACTTTAGTTAAATGTTGCGGATAGCAAGAGTCGCCACCGACTTTTATTTTATCCAAAGGAAAGGCATAAAAGAACAGGAAAGACCTTTTAAAAGATTTTTGGGTCCGGGGGGTAGGTTATGTAAAGGGAAGGTGTTAGCACCCTCTACATCCATGGTTATCCATGGGCTCTTAGTTACTTAGCTCACTTTAAAATGTTTTTGAAAATGTGAAGTGTGTGAATATAAATTTTCATAAGAGTTTGATAATGATCCATGTACGGATGCGTAAAAAACTTGTGTTTGAAAATTGTTTGAAGTTGTGAAGTGTTTGAAAAGTTTTTGAATAGTGAGCAAGTAACTATGAGGAACCTACCCTAAAGTTTAAGTCTTTCTGTTCTTGAATCCTTTAAATGGTAAGACTATCCCTATTATTAAGGAATAGGTAGTCATTACCTTGGATGTGTGGGACAAGTAAAGGGTCATCTGTTTATGTAGGCAACTGTGGGGTGTATTAAGCAATTCTGGAGGGACTGTCATCTTTATTCGAAAGGGACAAGATCATTACGAAGGCAACATTCGAAAAGGGACTTGATCTTTTATTGCTAAGGGACTAGATGACTTTATTTGGAGGGACTTTTTGCTTTATACACCCTACTTGACCTTTTGATTAGGCAACAATAAGAGGTAACCCTAGAAAGTGAGATGGCGATCCAAGATCGACTTACGTGTGTGAGTATACAATTTAATATTTATCTTTTAATTTTAAATGACCTAAATTAATTTTAAACAACCATACATGTTACACTCCCTATTTTTTACTAACCATGGCATAAAATAAATAATTTAAACATTATAAAAATATTACATCCAGGAGCAATTACATAATAATAATAAAAGCAATTTAAATAAATAAGCAAAATAAATAAATAAGCAAAATAAATAAATAAACAAAATAAATAAGTAAGCAAAATAAATAAGTAATTATAATAGGGTTAGTAGAAAATAATAATAATAATAATAATTTAAAAATAAATGGGGTTAGTAATAAACATGATTAATAATAATAATAATAATAAGCAAAAAATATTATAATAAACAAAATTTTTAATGGTTAACAAGAAAGTATAAACAATTATGTTAATTATTATAAAATTTAAAATTATATGTAAATTATAAAATTAAATCAATTATGAACATATTATGAAAAATAAATTATAATTAAATTAGCAATTTTTAAACATATGATAGAAATTATTTACATGCATAATTAATTATAAACAATTAGTGAATATTTTCATAAAAAAATATTGAGCATTTTAATTTCTACACATATTTATGTACAAAATTTTAAATTATAAACAATTTATGTATTAGATTAAATATTAAACAAAAATAGAAGAAAAAGAAATTAGGGTTTTAGAAATTATTATGATTAATTTAGGGTTTGAAGAAAATATATTTTTAGGGTTTATAAAAATAAATTAACTTTTATATACAAAAATGTTAAATATTAATCTAATTATTATAATATATACATATTTTTAATTTTAAATATAATAATAAAAACTAGGTTTAGAATTAAAAACAAATTACAAAATATTTACATATTATTTTTTTCTAGAATTATTTAAACATACACTAAACATGATTATATTTAATTAATATTAATATAATATAATTAACAAAACAAATTAAATAAAACAAAAAAAAAATTGGAACTTACCTGGCTGGGATTTGAACCCAGCACACTTTGATTGCAAATACTCAGGCCAACAATCTCTACCACCAGGCCATCACGCGCGCAGGCAGTAAAAAAGGGGGTTGAATTGGTTTTGTTGTGTTATTCCTGAAAATCAGAAAAAAGAAAGAAAAAGCAAAAGGCCTGGGGGAATCGAACCCAGGACCTTGCAAGCAATCACACAAACACATTACCATTCCAGCTGGGAGAGCGAACCTGTTACCAATCTCACTACAACTCATAATATATTAAAGTGGCTAATTATGTGAAAAAAACAAGAAAAAGATGGTGCAGCCAGGACTCGAACGCAGGTCATTCAGGCTACACACACACGCTTCATACCACTGGGCCAAGCACCATGCTTGTGAAACAAATAGAAACAACACATTATAATATTAAAACAAATTTTAAATTTAAAAATGCGCGCGCTGGGTCTTCTTCTTCCTTGAGATTTCGCAGGTTTTCCTGCGAAATTTCCTGGGAAGTTTCCTTCAACTTTTCCTGCGTGCATAAACCTGCGAATTAACAAACACCAAGCAAACAGCAAAATTTCTTTAAATTGATGAGTGTAAAGAGTTCCTGGAGGTCCATACAACACAACCACGTTCTTCAAATTTATTTATATGTGATGAATCACAGAACCCTAATTGAGGTTAGTAAACCCTAGCTATGGCCGAATTCATTCTAGGCAGTGAAACTTCAATTAATTGGTCCAGAAAGCTTCAACACAATGAAACAAACAAGATTACACAATCAAAATCAATTGAAATGCAGTAAATTCATTGAATCGAAAAAATCAAATGTAAGGTAAAAAGTCATTCGGTTCATGCGATTCATGGGGTTTCAGATGATGATAAGCATGGCTATGCATTCAATGATCATCAGGGAATCTGTTGAAACCTTTAGAATGCCTTGAAATAGTCTCTAAGGAAGAATCCGAATTGAAGCTTTTTTGAGGTTTTTTGAATTGTGAAACTTACACTTTTGAGCCTGGAATCCGTGCCCTTGTGTTAGGGTTCAATCATGTACTTATAGAACAATGCATTAGGTCAGAAAAGTTGGATACTTGTGTGAGAAATTTGATCCAAAAAGATTCAAAAAAGATAGGCTTTAAAAATCATATATTTTTGCATAAACACTTGCTATTTTAGGCCAATCATCATGATCTTCTTTCCACTTTAATTCCAATCATGTTTATGAATTTCTAGAAGCTTGATCTTTTTTAAATCTTAGACTTTTATATTTTATTTTAATTTAAAATGATTTTTAATGAATTAAATCAAAATAAATAAAAATAAAATAATAAAAAATCTGATTTTTGTTGACTTGGGTCGTGCATGAGGTCATAGTATGGATTGGGTCATCATATGGCAAGCCCATTTAGAAGAAATTGGTTTTAGACCTCCATTTTCTTCATAAATCAACCAAAAATTTCCCAACTTTGCAAGGGTACATATCCTTCAATTTTAATGCTATGAAGGTGTTCTTGGACATTTTGGAAAGCTTGAAGAGTCCTCTAAGCAACCCCACTGGTTTCATGTCTATATCATTTACCATTCTCAAGTTATGCCCTTTTGAATTTGTTGACTTTTTGTTGACTTTCAAAAGGACCTATAATGTCTTAGCTCATACCTTCCAAATGAAGCATTTTTGGGCTTGGCTTGTGAGACACAAAGTTGTAGAGAATTCAATTTCCTTCAAAATGAGCTTTGGATGGAGACTTGGTGATGAAGCATGTGAAAGTTATGGCTGGTCAAAGTTCAGTTGACTTTTACTAAGGAAACCCTAATTTAGAAACTCCTGATTCTTGATGATCTGAAATCTCCTTGATGAATCATGATCAACCCTTGATCAAATGATGAATTTTACTTCATATAATTGATGTTGGCAAAAAATCATGAAGTTTGACTTTGGTTTGACCACAGTTGACCTCAGTTTGACCTTTTAACTACTTTGACTGATTTTGACCTATCTGATCATCTGACTGAGCAAACTTTTGAGAAAAGTCTTGAACCTTGTCATGGGGGCTCTTACACACATATAAGATGTTATGAAGCTCAATTGAAGTCTTGGAAGTTCATTTAGCCTGATTAAAGTCAAAACCCTAGTTTTGGATGCACTGCTTAGGAGGTGCATTGTCTGAGGGAATTGTCAACTCTTCTGACCAATTGTGAACTTTGTGAACCTTGTGAACCATCATAAAATGTATTGTGAACCTCATGGGAGGTCTTGTGAACCTTGTGAACCCTGTGAACTTCATAAAGTATCTTGTAGACTTCATGAACCTCATGAAAGGTCTTGTAAGCATTGTGAATCTTGTGAACCTTGTGAACCTCATAAAGTGACTTGTAGACTTCATGAACCTCATGAAAGGTCTTGTAAGCATTGTGAATCTTGTGAAACTTGTGAACCTCATAAAGTGACTTGTAGACTTCATGAACCTCATGAAAGGTCTTGTAAGCATTGTGAATCTTGTGAACCTTGTGAACCTCATAAAGTGACTTGTAGACTTCATGAACCTCATGAAAGGTCTTGTAAGCATTGTGAATCTTGTGAACCTTGTGAACCTTCTTAGCACACAAAGTCTTGTATTGTGAGGGCAAATTTTGGGGTGCAACAGCTGCCCCTGTTCAATTTTCTGAAACCTGAGGGGTTAGATTGGTATATTTGCCAGTCGTGACCTGGAAGGTTGAAGGGGATTGAACACAAAAGCCCAAAAATTTGCACTCACCAGTGCGTAGAGTGATATAGACGACTAGTTGAATATGCTTGTGTGGGCTTAAAGATGCCACTTAGAGAAAAATTCTTCAGGTACATTTCTTGGAGGATAAAGCAGTCCAAAATATGAGGATATAATGATAGCTTTCAGGAAGATAAAGCAATCCTGAGGTAATGATATGCTTTCAGGAGGATAAAGCAGTCCTGTGGGATTGATAATATGCTTTCAGGAGGGTAAACAACATCCTGAGGTGATGATATGCTTTCAGAAAGATGAACAATGTTCTGAGGTATGAATATGCTTTCAGGAGGATAGAGCAGTCCTGAGGTAGGGGTGATAGCTTTCAGGAAGATAAACAACGTCCCGAGGAGATAATATGCTTTCAGGAGGATAACAATGTCCTGAGGAAGTGGAGATAACTTTCAGGAAGATACACAACGTCCCGAGGAGATAGTAAGCTTTCAGGAAGATACACAACGTCCCGAGGAGATAGTAAGCTTTCAGGAGGATAAAGCAGTCCTGAGGGAGTAAGCTTTCAGGAGGATAAAGCAGTCCTGAAGTAGTAGTATGCTTTCAGGAGGATAAAGCAATCCTGAAGTAGTAGTATGCTTTCAGGAGGATAAAGCAATCCTGAGGAAATGATAACTTTTGGGAAGATAAACAACGGCCCAATAGTCACAAGTTGTTGATGAAGTTTGTCTGTTGGAGAATTAACCTGAAAACAAGGTAGCATTTTATATGGTAGTATTAGTTTATGCATCATGTATGCATGTATGATATGACGCACTTAAATAATGTATTATGCATCCATGGATATGTATGTTATAGTATGATGTAAATGATGTATGTATGACATGATGCTGTCGGAAGCGTCTGGATATCTTCATATAACAATTGCTGGCCAGGGAAAATAAATCCCGATTTGTTGCTGAAGAATACGAGGAACTTATTCCCGTCTTGTTTGATAATATATTATACATAACCTCCCGTATGCTGGGGATAGCAAGGTATACATAACCTCCCGTCTGCTGGGGATAGTAAGGTATACATAACCTTCTGTCTTCGTTTGATAGTAGGGTATACATAACCTCCCATCTTCGTTCGATAGTAGGGTATACATAACCTCCCGTCTTCGTTCGTCGTACTCTTATTGGAAAGTAAATTCCCGAATATCCGTATGAGGATAAAAGAGATGGATATAAATTCCAGGGGAGATGTGACTTTATGAAGATGGATTTGTCCTACTGAGGGTTTGCAGCTGTTTTGTAGAAATGAACCGGCGAAGCTTCGTTGAAATCCTTCCCTCGTCCGTCCTTAGTAAATACTATTACTGCATTTTCATGCATTTCTGGTAAACATCAATCATATTAAGCATACATGCATTTCTGGTAAACATCAATCATATTCAAAAGCATACATACATTCAAACACAACCAATGGACGTTTCGCTTATGTAAATAGGGTAAAAGTAAATCAGGATTCAAAAATGGAATTTTATTTATATCAAAGAGTGACCTATACATAGGTAAGTTTGTACAAGGAGACATAAACCCTAGTAAGAGGATTTTGTCATGAAGATTTTACAAAACAAGGAGAATCAGCTATATGGGAAATAATCCTATTGAGTTTCAATCCTACTATTGCCATTATCTTCAAGTATCTCATCTTCTGCTGTTGAGACGGAAACGATTGGATTGAGCTTTATCTGTTCAAACTTGAGTAAGTAACACAACTAGTTGCAGTTTCATGAGTGATCCAAACGAGACATAGTCATACGCTTTAATCCCTAACTTTTGCCTGGATTTCCCTTTCAGGTTTTCAATCCACCGGGATACCCTTTTTTGCCCAAGCCGCCTTTTCAGGTTTTCGACTTGCCGGGTGTACATCTTTTTATATATATCCCTAATTTTTGCCCAAACCCTTTTGGTTTGCCGGGATGCCCTTATTTTTGCCTAGGCCTGTCAACCTAGCGGGTCTCTCTTTATGCGTAGTATTTTTTAACTATGTCTGCGTTTACAGGTTGCGGGAAGTCTTCACCATCCATAGTAGTAAGTATCATGGCACCTCCTGAGAACACTGTCTTGACTACAAATGGTCCTTCATATGTTGGAGTCCACTTGCCCCTTGGATCACCCTGTGGTAATATGATACGCTTGATTACCAAGTCACCAACCTGATATACCTTTGACTTAACCTTCTTATTAAAAGCTTTAATCATCCGTTTCTGGTACATCTGGCCATGACAAACTGCTGCTAACCTCTTCTCATCAATCAAATTTATCTGGTCATGTCGAGTCTGAATCTATTCATTTTCATCCAAACCTGCATCCTTCATAATTCTTAAGGAAGGAATCTGAACTTCAATGGGCATAACTGCTTCCATACCATAGACCAAGGAGAATGGGGTTGCCCCTATTGAAGTACGTATTGTGGTACGATAACCATGAAGAGCAAATGGTAACATCTCATGCCAATCCTTATAAGTAACAGTCATCTTTTGTACAATCTTCTTAATGTTCTTATTAGCAGCTTCAACTGCCCCATTCATCTTCGGACGATACGGAGAAGAGTTGTGATGCTTAATCTTGAACTGCGTGCAGAGATCAGTAATCATAGTGTTGTTCAGATTAGAGCCATTGTCAGTAATAATCCTTTCAGGGATGCCATACCTACATATGAGATTATTCTTAATGAATCGAGCCACAACATTCTTAGTAACAGATGCAAATGAAGCTGCCTCCACCCACTTCGTGAAGTAATCAATAGCAACCAGAATGAAACGATGCCCATTAGAAGCAGTAGGCTTGATCTCACAAATCATATCAATGCCCCACATGGAAAAGGGCCAAGGAGCAGTCAACACATTCAATGGTGATGGAGGTATATGGACTTTATCAGCATAGATTTGACACTTGTGACAAGTTCTGGAGTGTTGATAGCAATCAGCTTCCATGGTAGACCAATAGTAACCTGCTCTCAATATCTTCTTTGCCATAGTATGACCACTAGAATGAGTGCCAAAGATCCCATCATGCATATCTTCCATAATCTCAATTGCTTCCTTCTTATCCACACAACGAAGCAAAGTTGAATCATGATTGCGCTTGTACAAAATCCCATTACTCAAAAAGAACTTAGCAGCAAACCTTCTCAGAAACTTCCTATCTTTGACAGATGCCCCTTCAGGGAACTCCTGAGCTTCAAGATATCTTTTTACTTCATAGAACCAAGGTTTCTCCTCTGCCTCTTCAGTGTCAATCTCATTGCAGTATGCAGGCTTTTCAAATCTATCAATAGTAATCTTGGGAGCCTCATCATCCCAGCTAATCTCAAACATGGATGCCATGGTGGCTAATGCATCTGCCAACTGATTCTCTCTTCGTGGAATATGTCCAAAGGTAATCTCTTTGAAATGTGGGATCAAAGACAACACATGCTCTCTGTAAGGAATAAGATTATCATGTTTGGTATCCCAATCTCCTTTAATCTGACTTACTACCAGGGCTGAATCTCCATACACATCAAGGAACTGAATCTTCATATCAATGGCAGCTTTAATACCCAGGATACATGCCTCATACTCAGCCATGTTATTGGTACAATAGAAACAAAGTCTGGCAGTAATCGGGGTATGACAACCTTCAGGGGAACTAATCACAACACCAACACCATTACCAAGTGCATTAGAGGCACCATCAAAAACCATAGTCCATCGGGATCCTTGTTCAGGTCCGTCATATTGTCCAGGTTCTTTGGTAATAATCATAATGTCTTCATCAGGGAACTCAAAACTCATTGACTGGTAATCATCTACTGCTTGGTGAGCCAAATGATCAGCCACAACACTTCCTTTAATAGCCTTCTGAGTAGTATACTGTATGTCATATTCTGTCAAGATCATTTTCCATCTTGCTATTCTTCCGGAGAGAGCAGGTTTCTCAAATATGTACTTGATTGGATCCATCTTCGAAATCAACAAGGTAGTATGGGTCAACATATACTGTCTTAGTCGGCGAGCAGCCCACGCCAAAGCGCATCAAGTTTTCTCGAGCAGTGAGTATCTTGTTTCACAGTCGGTAAACTTTTTGCTAAGGTAGTATATTGCCTGCTCTTTTCGACCAGACTCGTCATGTTGCCCCAATACACACCCCATTGAGTTGTCTAACACTGTTAAGTACATAATCAAGGGTCTTCCATCAACTGGTGGCATCAAAATTGGTGGTTCCAGCAGATATCTCTTGATTTCATCAAAGGCAGTCTGGCACTCATCATTCCATTCCATCACCTGATCTTTCTTCAACAACTTGAAGATTGGCTCACAGATGGCAGTTAATTGGGAAATAAATCTTGCAATGTAATTCAATCGTCCCAAGAAACCTCTAACCTCCTTCTCAGTACGGGGAGCTGGCATCTCTCGTATAGCTTTCACCTTTGCAGGATCTACCTCAATACCTTTTCCACTGACTATGAAACCTAGGAGCTTACCAGACCTAACTCCAAAAGTACATTTGTTTGGGTCAATCTCAACTTGTATTTCTTCAACCTCTCAAACAATTTATGCAAATGATCAAGATGTTGTTCTTCATTCTGAGACCTGGCTATCATATCATCCACGTATACCTCTATCTCATGATGAATCATATCATGAAACAAAGTCACCATAGCACGCTGATATGTTGCCCCTGCATTCTTCAAACCAAATGGCATCACCTTATAACAGAAGGTGCCCCACTGTGTAACAAATGTAGTCTTCTCCATATCTTCAGGTGCCATCTTGATTTGATTGTAACCAGAGAAACCATCCATAAAAGAGAATACCTTATGCTGCGCAGTGTTGTCTACCAGAACGTCAATATGAGGAAGTGGAAAGTCATCTTTGGGGCTGGCCTTGTTCAAATCCCTGTAGTCTACACACATACGTACCTTACCATCTTTCTTAGGAACTGGTACCACATTTGCAACCCACTGAGGATAAGAAGTCACTGCTAAGAACCCTGCATTGAACTATTTCATTACCTCTGCTTTGATCTTCTCTGACATTTCGGGACGCATACGACGAACCTTCTGCTTCTTTGGACGACAATCTTCTTTCACTGGTAAACGGTGAACCACAATGTCTGTATCCAACCCTGGCATATCTTCATAGGACTAAGCAAAGATCTCCACATAGTCATGTAACATCTGAATCAACCTGCTCTTGACACTATCCTCTAAATCAGCCCCTATCTTGACTTCCTTCCTGTTTTCTTCAGTTCCCAGATTCACAACTTCGACTGGCTCTTCATGTGGCTGTATAGCTTTCTCTTCTTGTTGTAACAACCTAGCAAGCTCTACAGGTACTTCACAATCGTCCTCATTTCCGTCTTCAGTTTGATAGATCGGATTCTCGAAATTATAATTGGCAATAGTAGAACTGTTATCAACAAGATCCAGAGTGGATGAGGATCTGCATTTTAGTGATGTGGGTGTGTGTAAGAACACATAGCTGATAAAAAAAAAATAAAAGAAAAACAAGGAACACAATATTTACGAAAACGAAACGTCCACTGATTTTTATTGAATGAAGTATGCAAATGAAATGACAGCCCGTAACAAGCACACCATTGTGCCCCGGGTAAGGCACAAGGCTTAAGAGTTCAATTGTTCAAGAAATTACAAACTTAAAAAGCAACAACACAGTAATAATATTTACTCCTGACTAAAGGAGATAGGAATAACATCTTCAGCCTTCCAGTTATTGAGTCCAGCACCCACAGTAGGAAAGATCCAAGCATCCAGATTGTAGTCTTCATCATAGTCTCCCACAACATTGATCTGATCTTTCATAACCCCTTGATTGGTGATACGAACAGCACGAGCACGACGAACAGCCTTCTGGGACTCTGCAGTGAAACCCAAACCAAACTTGTTAGACTTGTATGGGATATCAGGAAGCTGACCCCAAATAGTACAACCACCTTCATCCACTACAGCTCTAGCATCCTTGAGGGAGGCCATTGTTGGAGGTATTCTGGTGACCACAGGAACTTTCTTGACAACCGGAGGAGCTGCATAATCATTAACAATCCAAGGAACCACTTCGAATGTCTGACACGAAGTTTCAACGTATTCACCTTCCACTTCCAGATACTTGAAGGTATTCACATGGCTGACAAAATATTCTTCCTCTCCATAGACAGTAACAACCTTTCCTTCTACCGGATATCTCAACTTCTGATGTAATGTAGAGGTTACAGCACCTGCCCCATGGATCCAGGGACGACCAAGCAGACAAGAGTACGAAGGACGAATATCCATCACATAAAATGTAGCATTGAAAACCTAAGACCCAACTTTGATTGGGAGATCAATTTCTCCATGCACTACTCTTCTAGAACCATCAAAAGCCTTTACCACTATACTACTGGGCTTCAGCACAACATCTTCGGGACTCAGCTTATTCAGGACTTCCTCGGGCAACACATTCAGAGAGGAACCATTGTCTATCAATACATGTGACAGGGTAGTGCCCCTGCATTCAATTGAGATATGCAGAGCCCTGTTATGATCCCTCTTGGCAGGGGTCAAATCAGCATCAGAAAACCCTAACCCATTATCATAAGTCAGGTGGGCAACACAATTCTCAAACTGGTCAACAGAAATTGCATTGGGTACATGAGCAGTCTTCAGAAACTTAATCAAAGCCTTGGCATGAGCTTCAGAACATAACAACAAAGACAACATGGAAATCTTGGAGGGAGTGTGCCCCAACTGATCAACAATGTCATAATCACTCTTGCGAATGATTTTCAATACTTCTTCCATCTGCTTAGAGAGATCATCAGCAGCTGGCACATCAGTAGGTATAGGCTCAATAACAGGACCTTTGCCCCGAGCATCAGTGGTGGAGGTGGCAGCAGGAGTAACCGCATTCTTGGAAGTCACTGGAGGAGAGAAGACTCTTCCACTTCGTGTGATCTTACTAGATCCAGCAATATTATCAACATCAACAGGCATATCAGCTAAGGGCTCCTGCTTAACACCATGGATATAAACATCAGACCCATAATGCCAAGGCACAGCTTTATCAGACGTATACGGAATAGGACCAGGAGTGGTAATGACCATAGGAGCCACTCTGGCTTCAACAACAACCTTCACAGGGCCTTCAGCAGTAATCTTAATTGGACCCTTATGAGTGATTTTAACAGGTCCCTTTTAAGTGATCCTTACTGGTGCTCTATCAACCATGTCAACCTCTTCGATCCTTCTACCTTGAGTAATATGATCCACCATACTCTCTACAGACGATGGAGTCTTCTCAAACACTATGGTATACTTATCCATGAGACGTTGAATTCCATCTCTCAATCTCCAACAACTATCCGGCTTATAGGTACAATACAAACAGTCTTCACGACAACCTGGAAAGAACCCAGCTTGCACTAACTTCTTCTTGATAACAGACAATGGTGTGGTCAACTCTGCAACTGAATAAATATGTAAATCTTCATCAATTGCATTGACAGTCTTCTCATGATTTGGCATGGGAGCAGTAATCACATTTGGAGTACCCGGAGGGTCAAACTCAATCTCTCCAGCCTCAATCATATCTTGAATTTTGTTCTTCAAGACCCAGCAGCTATTAGTATCATGTCCCTGACAGTTTGAATGATATGCACATCGTGCATTGGGATTGTACCTGGGAGAGGTAACATTGGGATTCTGAGGAGCCTCTTTCAGAGTAATAAGTTCAGCCTTCAACAAGTGTTGCAATGCCTGAGCCATTGACATGTTGATCTTAGTGAACTGCCTTCTAGCCCTCTGTTGGTTGCCCTGTGGCTGCTCTATTGTTGCAGGAGTTGGATTTGAAATATGAATTGCACTCACAGACTGATGCCTTCTATTACGATCAGGTTGACCATAAACAGCATTGGATTCTTTCTTCCCAGTGGGAGGCTTCTTTGCAGCACCTGATGAAGAAGTACCCACTTGGATCTTGCCACTCTTTATACCATTTTCCACTCGCTCTCCTGTCATTATCAACTCAGTGAAGCCAGATGATGAGCTTCCAATGAGATGACTATAAAACGGACCATTCAGCGTACACATGAACATATCAACCAATTCCCTGTCAGTTAAAGGGGGTTGTACTCTTCCAGCTAAGTCTCTCCACTTCTGGGCATACTCCTTGAAACTTTCTTTAGCACCCATAGACATGCTCTGAAGCTGCATGCGAGTGGGAGCTAAGTCAGCATTGTATTGATACTGCTTATAGAAAGCTTCAGCAAGATCATTCCAATCCCTGATGTTGACACTCTCCAATTTATAATACCACTCCAATTGAGCTCCAGATAAGCTCTCTTGGAAGAAATGGATCCATAACTTTTTATCAGCAGTGTGAGGTTGGATTCTCCTGACATAAGACCTCAGATGCAGCTTGGGACAAGAGACCCCATCATAAACAACAAAAGTAGGAACCTTGAAACCAATGGGTATGACTACCCCATATATCAGACTCAAATCTTCAAAATCCAGCCCAGAAGACTTCTGCAACTCCATAGCATCCATTCTATCCACCAGCATTTTGAATTTGTCTTCATTAGGCTCATGGTAGTAATTAGCCTCAGAATCAGAGTCCCCCATAGTGTTATGGAGACTGCCTCCCTCTTTTTCAGACTCTTCAGACTCAGAATCTTCAATTGGTTCTTTGGTCTTGGCAAGACCTTTGAACCTTCTTCCCATGTTGATCAGGCCACCTGACCTTCTAGTCTTCTTAGTCTTCTTGGCCAGCAGCGTCTTCAATTCATCCTGCCCCTTGGACAAGTTCAGGATCAGCTCTTGGAACTGTGCATTTTGTGCCTGGAGATCCTTAACTGTTTGTTCAAGAGCCATTGCTGAAATAAACAGCGAGAAGATGAGAAACCTGTGCACAAATAAACATGTGATGCAATGAAATGATATGTGAATGCGTATGCAATGTTTTCAAGGACCGCAGGATTTAAATTTGCTTAAACAAACAAGAAGGTAAACTTTTATTAGTAATAAGCTTGTTTTGCCTCTTGGGCTTACAGAAATGAAATGAAATAAATACAAAGGATGGGGTTTTAAGTCTCCCATGGACGTTTCCTCTTTGTGTTGAGGTATGAGTTGAGATTCCGTTCCTCGTGAAGTTTCTTTGTTAGTTCCAGGACTCTTTCTTGGCTTGCTTTTTAATGAGCCTCGAAAGTGTCCCTTTGCTCCTTCAACTGGATCCAGGATCTCTGTAAGTCTTCCATGTCAGTAGGCATGTCTGGGTGAAGGATGGTATAAGCAGTATCTCCTTCAGCAACAGGTTCCATGGTAACTGGCAGGATAGCAGGATATGGCATCATGAGAGTCTGAGCATGAGATCGCACCCATCTGAGATAAGCCTCCATAGGAATAATGTACTTAGGCTCCAGTGTCTTGCTCTCAACCCTGTTCACTTTTCCCCATGCTCGTATGAATCTCTGACGGTAACCTTGAAGATCGTTGTCGTAGTCAAACACAATGCCCTGAATCAACATGTCATGTGGACCATCACTCCGAGCGTAACCAAACTGTCGTAAAGCTAGGGAGGGGTTGTAGGTGATGCCTCCTCTGATGCCTAGAAGTGGCACATTAGGAAACTCCCCACAACGGTCAATGATAGTGACATTCTCCATGGATCTGGAGCACCAATGGATATCTGAATGCGAGAGTGACATGATCCTTTTGGACCACCTGAACCCTTGCTCATTCTTCATTAATGAACGAGGAAGGTAAGAAATAAACCACCTAGAGAGCAAAGGTATGCAACACATCAAAGTTCCTCTTGCCCTTGTAGTACGGGTATGAAGAGAGTGTAGAATGTCTCCAAGCAATATAGGCACTGGATTGTGACTCAGGAATATGTTGATGGCATGAACATCTATGAACTGATCTGGATTGGGGAACAACACTAAGCCATAAATCAGCAAGGCTAAGATCTCCTCAAAAGCATCATGACTCATAGCCTTCAAGAACATTTGAGCCTTCTCTATCAACACCTTAGCTAGAACACCCTTGACTCCACTTCTCGTTTCTAGAACAATGTCAGACTTCTTCAGATGTAGAGCTGCAGCAATAACTTCAGGTTTAGGCTCTTTTTCCAAGCCCGTGAATTGTTTCTGATCAAGAACAGGTATACCCAGAAGTTTAGAGAACTCTTCCATTGTAGGAACCAGCTGGTAGTCGGGGAATGTGAAGCAATGGTGCTTAGGATCAAAGAACTGAAATAGGACACTCATCATGTCTTCATTGAACCCTGAGGTGACTAGATCCAATAGGTAACCATGTCTCTTGATGAACTGGGAGTGATCAGACACTTGAGAAACCAACTCTTTAAGCTTAGCAGGTATCCCTACAAAGTTGATCCTGATAGTGTTTCTACGAGCAGAAGCCATGACCTGCAACAAAGAACAAAGATAAATCCTTTGGTCCTTGAAATGGTTAGTGAAAATGCTATGCTTATGATGCATGATGATGTCATGATGTTATGCTCAATCACAAACATGTGGCACACACAAACAAGTCACACAATAGCCCTAGGTTTAAAGGCTTGCATGAGGTTCAAAGGTAGGTACCCTCCCCTGAAGTTAGATGGTTCATCCTGTCCTATAAAGTAACCAGGTTCTAAGGGATCTCAATATCATTGATCCTTCACAAGGGTGGTTGTTCGGTAGGTAACTTACTTGCCAACCAAAACCCTCCAAGTTTAAGATCTCAATGAGTGTAGCATCGAGTATCAACCAACTTCAGTCTTCACCAAAGCCGGTTATCTCACTACTTTTCTAAAGGCCAAGATGAGTTAACTAGGGTTCTAAAAGTTAGTTAGTGCATTGACAACATATGGCAGCCTCATATTATCCTCAACTTGACTTAAGGAACATAAGCACCAACCAAGAAGTCACACTAACTATGGCCACCAGATCAACCATATCGGTATACGCCGTACAGTTTCCTTGGTCTATTGCCATTTACCTAAGGTACACTAGATCCGGGTTAGGATCTTTCACACATAAGAGCACCCAACAGATAAGTATAAAGCAAACAAGGCAAACAATTTAAAGTGATCTAATTCCTAAGGGTACCCCTCTTTATTTGAATCCCCAGCAGAGTCGCCAGTTCTGTAACACGGTGGGAGAACTGACTTTAGTTAAATGTTGCGGATAGCAAGAGTCGCCACCGACTTTTATTTTATCCAAAGGAAAGGCATAAAAGAACAGGAAAGACCTTTTAAAAGATTTTTGGGTCCGGGGGGTAGGTTATGTAAAGGGAAGGTGTTAGCACCCTCTACATCCATGGTTATCCATGGGCTCTTAGTTACTTAGCTCACTTTAAAATGTTTTTGAAAATGTGAAGTGTGTGAATAGAAATTTTCATAAGAGTTTGATAATGATCCATGTACGGATGCGTAAAAAACTTGTGTTTGAAAATTGTTTGAAGTTGTGAAGTGTTTGAAAAGTTTTTGAATAGTGAGCAAGTAACTATGAGGAACCTACCCTAAAGTTTAAGTCTTTCTGTTCTTGAATCCTTTAAATGGTAAGACTATCCCTATTATTAAGGAATAGGTAGTCATTACCTTGGATGTGTGGGACAAGTAAAGGGTCATTTGTTTATGTAGGCAACTGTGGGGTGTATTAAGCAATTCTGGAGGGACTGTCATCTTTATTCGAAAGGGACAAGATCATTACGAAGGCAACATTCGAAAAGGGACTTGATCTTTTATTGCTAAGGGACTAGATGACTTTATTTGGAGGGACTTTTTGCTTTATACACCCTACTTGACCTTTTGATTAGGCAACAATAAGAGGTAACCCTAGAAAGTGAGATGGCGATCCAAGATCGACTTACGTGTGTGAGTGTACAATTTAATATTTATCTTTTAATTTTAAATGACCTAAATTAATTTTAAACAACCATACATGTTACACTCCCTATTTTTTACTAACCATGGCATAAAATAAATAATTTAAACATTATAAAAATATTACATCCAGGAGCAATTACATAATAATAATAAAAGCAATTTAAATAAATAAGCAAAATAAATAAATAAGCAAAATAAATAAATAAACAAAATAAATAAGTAAACAAAATAAATAAGTAAGCAAAATAAATAAGTAATTATAATAGGGTTAGTAGAAAATAATAATAATAATAATAATTTAAAAATAAATGGGGTTAGTAATAAACATGATTAATAATAATAATAATAAGCAAAAAATATTATAATAAACAAAATTTTTAATGGTTAACAAGAAAGTATAAACAATTATGTTAATTATTATAAAATTTAAAATTATATGTAAATTATAAAATTAAATCAATTATGAACATATTATGAAAAATAAATTATAATTAAATTAGCAATTTTTAAACATATGATAGAAATTATTTACATGCATAATTAATTATAAACAATTAGTGAATATTTTCATAAAAAAATATTGAGCATTTTAATTTCTACATATATTTATGTACAAAATTTTAAATTATAAACAATTTATGTATTAGATTAAATATTAAACAAAAATAGAAGAAAAAGAAATTAGGGTTTTAGAAATTATTATGATTAATTTAGGGTTTGAAGAAAATATATTTTTAGGGTTTATAAAAATAAATTAACTTTTATATACAAAAATGTTAAATATTAATCTAATTATTATAATATATACATATTTTAAATTTTAAATATAATAATAAAAACTAGGTTTAGAATTAAAAACAAATTACAAAATATTTACATATTATTTTTTTCTAGAATTATTTAAACATACACTAAACATGATTATATTTAATTAATATTAATATAATATAATTAACAAAACAAATTAAATAAAACAAAAAAAAATTGGAACTTACCTGGCTGGGATTTGAACCCAGCACACTTTGATTGCAAATACTCAGACCAACAATCTCTACCACCAGGCCATCACGCGCGCAGGCAGTAAAAAGGGGGGTTGAATTGGTTTTGTTGTGTTATTCCTGAAAATCAGAAAAAAGAAACAAAAAGCAAAAGGCCTGACGGGAATCGAACCCAGGACCTTGCAAGCAATCACACAAACAAATTACCATTCCAGCTGGGAGAGCGAACCTGTTACCAATCTCACTACAACTCATAATATATTAAAGTGGCTAATTATGTGAAAAAAACAAGAAAAAGATGGTGCAGCCAGGACTCGAACGCAGGTCATTCAGGCTACACACACACGCTTCATACCACTGGGCCAAGCACCATGCTTGTGAAACAAATAGAAACAACACATTATAATATTAAAACAAATTTTAAATTTAAAAATGCGCGCGCTGGGTCTTCTTCTTCCTTGAGATTTCGCAGGTTTTCCTGCGAAATTTCCTGGGAAGTTTCCTTCAACTTTTCCTACGTGCATAAACCTGCGAATTAACAAACACCAAGCAAACAACAAAATTTCTTTAAATTGATGAGTGTAAAGAGTTCTTGGAGGTCCATACAACACAACCACGTTCTTCAAATTTATTTATATGTGATGAATCACAGAACCCTAATTGAGGTTAGTAAACCCTAGCTATGGCCGAATTCATTCTAGGCAGTGAAACTTCAATTAATTGGTCCAGAAAGCTTCAACACAATGAAACAAACAAGATTACACAATCAAAATCAATTGAAATGCAGTAAATTCATTGAATCGAAAAAATCAAATGTAAGGTAAAAAGTCATTCGGTTCATGCGATTCATGGGGTTTCAGATGATGATAAGCATGGCTATGCATTCGGTGATCATTAGGGAATCTGTTGAAACCTTTAGAATGCCTTGAAATAGTCTCTAAGGAAGAATCCGAATTGAAGCTTTTTTGAGGTTTTTTGAATTGTGAAACTTACACTTTTGAGCCTGGAATCCGTGCCCTTGTGTTAGGGTTCAATCATGTACTTATAGAACAATGCATTAGGTCAGAAAAGTTGGATACTTGTGTGAGAAATTTGATCCAAAAAGATTCAAAAAAGATAGGCTTTAAAAATCATATATTTTTGCATAAACACTTGCTATTTTAGGCCAATCATCATGATCTTCTTTCCACTTTAATTCCAATCATGTTTATGAATTTCTAGAAGCTTGATCTTTTTTAAATCTTAAACTTTTATATTTTATTTTAATTTAAAATGATTTTTAATGAATTAAATCAAAATAAATAAAAATAAAATAATAAAAAATCTGATTTTTGTTGACTTGGGTCGTGCATGAGGTCATAGTATGGATTGGGTCATCATATGGCAAGCCCATTTAGAAGAAATTGGTTTTAGACCTCCATTTTCTTCATAAATCAACCAAAAATTTCCCAACTTTGCAAGGGTACATATCCTTCAATTTTAATGCTATGAAGGTGTTCTTGGACATTTTGGAAAGCTTGAAGAGTCCTCTAACCAACCCCACTGGTTTCATGTCCATATCATTTACCATTCTCAAGTTATGCCCTTTTGAAGTTGTTGACTTTTTGTTGACTTTCAAAAGGACCTATAATGTCTTAGCTCATACCTTCCAAATGAAGCATTTTTGGGCTTGGCTTGTGAGACACAAAGTTGTAGAGAATTCAATTTCCTTCAAAATGAGCTTTGGATGGAGACTTGGTGATGAAGCATGTGAAAGTTATGGCTGGTCAAAGTTTAGTTGACTTTTACTAAGGAAACCCTAATTTAGAAACTCCTGATTCTTGATGATCTGAAATCTCCTTGATGAATCATGATCAACCCTTGATCAAATGATGAATTTTACTTCATATACTTGATGTTGGCAAAAAATCATGAAGTTTGACTTTGGTTTGACCACAGTTGACCTCAGTTTGACCTTTTAACTACTTTGACTGATTTTGACCTATCTGATCATCTGACTGAGAAAACTTTTGAGAAAAGTCTTGAACCTTGTCATGGGGGCTCTTACACACATATAAGATGTTATGAAGCTCACTTGAAGTCTTGGAAGTTCATTTAGCCTGATTAAAGTCAAAACCCAGGTTTTGGATGCACTGCTTAGGAGGTGCATTGTCTGAGGGAATTGTCAACTCTTCTGACCAATTGTGAACTTTGTGAACCTTGTGAACCATCATAAAATGTCTTGTGAACCTCATGGGAGGTCTTGTGAACCTTGTGAACCCTGTGAACTTCATAAAGTATCTTGTAGACTTCATGAACCTCATGAAAGGTCTTGTAAGCATTGTGAATCTTGTGAACCTTGTGAACCTCATAAAGTGACTTGTAGACTTCATGAACCTCATGAAAGGTCTTGTAAGCATTGTGAATCTTGTGAACCTTGTGAACCTCATAAAGTGACTTGTAGACTTCATGAACCTCATGAAAGGTCTTGTAAGCATTGTGAATCTTGTGAACCTTGTGAACCTCATAAAGTGACTTGTAGACTTCATGAACCTCATGAAAGGTCTTGTAAGCATTGTGAATCTTGTGAACCTTGTGAACCTTCTTAGCACACAAAGTCTTATATTGTGAGGGCAAATTTTGGGGTGCAACAATAAGGATTGGAGGTTCTTGCAAGTATTCCTTGATTTTGTCAAAAGCCTTCTGGCAGTCTTCGTTCCACCTGACCGTTTATTCCTTTCTTAGCAGCTTGAACAAGGGCTCACAGGTTGCTGTAAGGTGAGATATGAACCGTGAAATGTAGTTCAATCGTCCTAAGAACCCTCGGACTTCTTTTTCTGACTTTGGTGCAGGCATTTCTTGAATGGCTTTGACTTTATCAGGGTCAACTTCAATCCCTTTCTCGCTTACTATAAAACCCAGCAGCTTACCAGATCTCACCCCGAATGTGCACTTGTTGGGGTTCAGCTTGAGTTGGTACTTCCTCAGACGCTTGAATAACTTCAGCAGATTCACCAGGTGGTCTTCTTCCGTGAGGGACTTGGCAATCATGTCATCCACATAACACTCGATTTCTTTATGGATCATATCGTGGAATAATGTTACCATAGCCCGTTGATATGTTGCACCAGCATTCTTCAGTCCGAATGGCATCACCTTGTAACAGAACGTGCCCCAGGGTGTGATGAAAGTTGTCTTCTCCATGTCTTCAGGTGACATCTTGATCTGATTGTATCATGAAAATCCGTCCATGAAGGAGAATACCGAGAACTGAGCCGTGTTATCAACCAATACATCGATGTGAGGTAATGGGAAATCATCTTTCGGGCTGGCTCTGTTCATATCCCGGTAGTCAACACACATTCTCACTTTGCCGTCTTTCTTAGGCACGGGTACAATATTAGCAACCCACGGCAGATAGCTAGTCACAGCAAGGAATCCGACATCCCACTGCTTTTGTACCTCTTCTTTGATCTTCATTGCCATGTCTGGGCGAGTACGGCGTTGTAAACACCATAAATTTGCCCTCACCCATTCACACCATGGCTTGTGATCATTTCATATGCATAAACACAATCATATCACCCCATATCCCATTTTGAGTCACTGCATAGTTTCTAAGTCATCTGCATCTAGGGTTTGTGATCTGAACCATCCAAGAGCTTCTTGAGCCACTCCAAAGGCCATCAATAACTCCAAAGGGATCTATGAGTGTTCTTATATCATATCATATCCTCTCAAAGTCAAGAATGCCAAAGAATCACAAGAACTGGGATTGGTGTGGATGCAGAGCCAAGTTTGACTGCACAGTTGACCTAAAATTAGGGTTTTGGTTTCAGAGGCCATAACTCCAAATTTTTTGGTCATTATTGTTTCCATTGGTCTCTATATGGTATAGGGAGTATGCATATCAATTTTCATGAAGAAATTCCATGGGGAAGTCATCTGATCAAGAGTTGACTTTTCAGACAAGTCAGTGCAAAATCAGGGCATCTGAGGCCCCCAATGACCCAACCAAGGGGTGATCTTCATCATTTTGAATGTATATGATCTTTATTTGATCATGGAAGAAGATTGAAGTTCACAAAAATCAAGAATTTGAAGTTTTTGCAAAGTTGACTTTTTAGGGCATAGTTGACTTTTAAGGAATTTGTCAATTTATGCCATTTTTCATGCCTTGCTTTTTGATCCAAAAATGCTTCAAATGGAAAAAATTTGGTCATGAAAGTTGTAGATCACATTTTTCCCTTTTCAAAAAGTACAAGAACATGATCTAATTCTTCTTGGATCAAAAGTTATGGTGTGACAAAGTTGGCAAAAATCATTAATTTTCAAGATGTGCACCAAATGAGAAACTTGCAAGAACTTTGTACCAAGGCATTTGCAACCTCTAATTCATGTCTAACCACTACATAAACATTCTATGTGACCTAAAAATCAGATTTGAACCAAGGTTTCTCATGATTCATGGCTTGTGTAGCAAGATAGTTACATGTGAACCAAAGAGGGACCAAGTTGCAAAACCACTCATCACACCTCACCAACTTGCTGCCTTGGCTGCTGAGCCACCCTAGCCTCACTCACACACCATGCTGCGCCAGCCCATGCTCTTGTACCAAGCTAGAACTTAGCCCATTCTTTCCTTACACCAAAGTTGACAATTTGCAAAAGGTGACTTACCTATCACAGCAGGCCAAGTCACATCAACTGACCAATAAGCTTTGTTTATGTGGATCAAATGCTGGCCATTAGACACAACAAGCAAGGCTGAAGCTCAACACAACATCACATACACAAACTCACCCTCACTTGCATTTTCCTTCGAATCTCCTTCCACAGAACACAAACATTCAAACCAATTCCACACATCAACTCACCTTGCTCCACTGAGCAAAAACCAACAAGACACAAGCCTGAATCAAGCAAGAACACCTCATTTCCATTTTTCACTCCAACCTGCATCTTCCTTCGAAACATATTCCATAGGCCATAAACACTCAAACAAATTTCATAAACCTTCTCCACTCACCACACTGGCCACAAAGAACCACTTACCTTGGCCTGAAACAGCCTGAATCACCATCACCATTTTCAACTGAGCTTGAGCAGAAGCTGTTCAAACTCCTTAACCAGCCCACATAAACTCCTCCTAAGCATTCAAGGATCATCAGGGGACCAAGTAAAGTGGATTGCATCAAAGGGAGAGGTCAGGAAGTTGCTGGAGTGAAAGCTTCGAAACTCAGGTAGCTCAAGAACTTTTTTTCCAGAAATGGATTTTTAAGTTCTAAAGTTGTTCTCCATGCTTCACTGATTGCTCTGATATCTTTAGTTTTGAAAATGGTGGAGAGATGAGAGTTTAATTGGTTTCTGAAAGTTTTGCCCTAAAATCTTTTTTGTTTCGATTCATGAAATTGATGGAATATAAATGAGTTTTGGCTTGGGGTTTTGATTCAGTGAGTTGTGGGGATCATTTCCATGTTTTTAGATTTCATTTTAGTTAGGTTTTGAGAGTTTTGGAGATTTTCAGGTGGGGTTCCCACCGGAGAAGACGACCGGAGGTCTTCTCCGGCCACCTGAAAATCATTAGGGTTTTAATCCTGTAATTAAGGCAGTTTGAATCTGGAGCGTTGGATGCCTTGACTCTGTTGACTTCGCGCGCGTGTGAATGGTCCAGATGCACTCATTAAACCCTAACCTCAATTAATTAATTCATAAATCAGGATTAACTAAGTTTGAATTTCAGCCTTTGATCTGCGCGCGCAGTCAACAAATCTTTCCCCAGACTCAATCCCAGCCTTCCTTTCTGTTGACTTTTCCATTTTCTTTATTTTAATTCATTTATTTCATATTTGTTTTGTACAATTTATTAAAAATAGCAAAATTGTTTTAAAAATTATGAAACTTTTTCTCAAGAGTTTCATTAATTTTTAAAACACAAAAATATTTTTATTTTCATTTTTATCATTGAAAAAGTATTTTTAAATATTTAAAAGATTATTTTTAATTGATTAATGGAAATTAATTTATTAAAAATACTTTTAGGTATTTAAAAATCACCAAAAAATTCATGAAATGTTCTAAGACATTTAGAAACATTGTCCAACCTTCAAACCAAATTTATTTTTTGATCTTGATGCATTTTAAGAATTTCTCATTGAATTAAAATCATTTTTGTGCATTATTTTGATCCAAAGTTCAAAAAATCATTTCTGCCTATCCATGAAGAGTTGGACATTGATTCTTTTTGCATTGCATTGTGTTTAGCATGTAGTTTGTGAGATTAAATGGCCATGATTTGATCTTTCATTTTCAATTTGTTTGACATTTCTTTTGTTTGGAAACCCTAAAACCCTAGAAAACTTGTAAAAAATCATAACTTGAAATTGGTTAGGAGTTAAGACCTCTCCTTTGGGCAGTGGTTTTGTATAGGATTAGGGTTGCTTTGAGTGCATTTTCAATTTTTTGTATTGATGTTTGCTTCTGATTTTGGTTTTTGTTTGATGCATTGATCATAAACCCTAATTTGGGCTACCATATGCATCCATCTTGCATTCTCTTGCATAACATGACTTGCCATGACATTTCAAGCATCCATTTGATTCATTTGACATCATAAGACATATTGAAAGCATGTTTGATCATTGCATCATGTATTTGCCATGTTGTATGTCATGTGCACTGCATAACTTTTCATGTATGTTCTTGGTTCTTAACTTGTTTCATTTGCATTCATGAACTTGTATGATCATTTCCATGTGCTGCCTCATGTTTGTAGCATATCATAACATCATTAGCATCATGTACATGCTTCTGGTTTTGTTTCTCATCATGTCATCCCATCCCTTTTTGCATTGCATTGCATTTCTTTTCTAACCTTTCAGGTGGTAAGTAACTTTGAGAAGTGAATTTGCCTTCACTTCTCATAACTTTTCTTTTCATCTCTCTTGCATCCATGCTGCATTTTATCTTGTGTTTGAGTTTGAGCTTGCTCATTCTTCTTCTTCCCACCTTCTTTCCTCAAGTGACTTGACTTCTTGAATGAAGCAAGTTGCTTTGCTTCTCTTGATCTTTTCATTTGTTTCCTGGTGGTTCCATTGAAGATCTTTCTTGTAAACCTCACAAACCTTAGGAACAACCAAGCATGACAATGATTAGGGTTTTGATTAGTCCCCCCACTTAGTTTTACCTTTGTGTCTCTTTTGAGTTTTCTCCTCTCATCTCACAATCAGGGACTAAACCCTAAAGGCTTTAAGGCTTTGTGATTAAGCTTATGCCTGCATCCTTCTCTTAGGATGGAGTGTATAACTTTAATCCTAAGTGTTAAACCCTTAATGTGTTTAACTCTCTTAATCAATTCACTTAATAAGTATCAAGATATCACACTTGTAACTTGGGCCTTGCATTAGGGTTCTAATTCTTCCTTAATTGGTTAAGAAGGACTAACCCTAGTGTTAATGGACAAGTCCCCCTCAAGTTGTCTTACAAACCCTAAAACTCACTTCATCATCATATCATTAAATAAAATCCACTTAATCAAAGGCTTGTTTTGTCATGAGTTTAATCCCTAATCATGGATTAAGCTGAGGAGCTTTCCTCAGCTTAAACATTCTCATCTATTATCCTTCTATTAGGATGGTGTAATGGGTCTGTTTAATCCCTGATTATGGCTTAATCTTATTACTTAACACTAAACAAAAACCACAAAAACATCTAAATAATCACAAGTGGGTTAATGATCTTAATCCTACACCAAAGGTGATTAAGTGTGAGAATCTGACTTCACACTTAAGGTACTCCCATTACCCCTAATCAGAGGGAAGATGTGATGAGTTTACTAAATCCATTGGTTTAGGCTTAAGCTCATTAACTTATGACAAACTTTCAAAAGCAATAAAAGACTGAAAACTCAAAACAAACAATAATCGTCTCCTCCGGGATTCTTTTCTCATCTCATTCACTCACAAACGAGAACTCGCTTCTTCCGTCTAATGCAAGACAGTTTGCACCTGAGCCAGACAGGTCATACACTTGAGCATAGACAAGTAAGCAGTTCACAAGTCAATTCATCTTTCAGTCTCTTTGGGTCGAACTACGGTGTTCTGACTTCCTCATTGCACGAGAGGATACGTAGGCATAACTTAACAGTTATCGAACAAAAGTCTCTGTATATTCCCCCTCTTTCCAGCTTCACTCTTTAGCCTCATGATCTTGAGCATCTTATTCCTGTTCTTACACTGACACTTCACTTATATACTTCACTTTTCTCTTACACTGACACCTGTACATTTTGTTTTCCAGCTCTTTTACACAAAAATTGCACTGACACTACCCCTTTAAAACACAAATCTTTCAAGCGTGGATCCCGTCGAGTACGGCAGACAATCTGGGTGCTAATACCTTCCCAGGTTGTAACCAACCCCCTTTCTCAGTCTCTCTGGTTCGCAACCGTCTTATCCATCTTTTCTAGGTCTATGCAGCATTGCCTTTCCTCCGGGATAAAAATGCCTAGCTGGCGACTCTATTCATCTCCAGTGAGTTCACGGCTGTGTGTTCTCATTGTCCCTCTCGCCGACCGTTCGCGTTTGTACCTTTATCTGGGCCTGGTCCCATTTTATCGGGAGCGACAGCTTGGCGACTCTGCTGGGGAAGTGTATACTGCAACCAGGGCTTCTGGTTCTTTTTGTGGGTTCCTCCTAGCGCTTGTTTGACTTGTGTTTACTGGGGTGTTATGTGCTATTAGTGTTTATGTATTTATGTTATTGCTTTATGTACAGTTTTGTTTATTGCTTTCTTTACTGCTTTACATATATCATACTGTCATGCTGTCTGGCTGGATCTGGTTTTGCTTTGGTGGGTGGGTGTTCCATTGAGAGTTAAGGTCCTATACCTGGGACCTGAGTGACACCTAGGATAGAGTGAATCATATTCTTTCCCATTCCATCTCGGTCTGGTGCGGGAATATGAAACACGGTTCAGATATGGGTTTCTTCTTGAGAACTCTGTGTTGCAGATTTCCTGCAATTCTAGGGCTATCTGGGAAGCCTGCTAAGTCTGGATGACCTTTTAGTATTGACCTCCAGAAACTGAGGTGAATTAGAGGAGTAACTTTTATGGTTATTGTAAACACTGTACCTCCGGGTTAGAAGTGTTTACACTTCTCATAACTGATCCAAGTCTGAGGATCCTTGTTTTAGAACACTACCTGTGAGGGGGTTGGGTTGTTTACAGGTTTGCAGGTACCTTGACCTCAGAATACCCTGTTACTTTGACTTGATTAAGAATACTTCATGTTGGAACAATTCTTGTGATTCTAAAACCCTGGACATGTGGCTCTTTATTTGAGCCCCCCACCTTGGTTACTGGATTTATAGACTTCCATCTGGATTTCTTGAACATACTTGGACCTATATCAAGGCATTTGATCAGATCCGGCCCAGTCACAAACCCTTGCATGTCATTTGCATACATACTCATTGCATCATATTGACATTTGTTTATTTGTGTTTCAGGGTATCCACTTTCATCTTTGGTTTTGGTTTTGACCCCATCTTCAGCATTGACCCATCTTCATCAGCATCTGCTTCGGCTATCACCTGCACCAGCCAATCAGTGGCCCATTCTTCAGTACCTGTCTCTACTCATCTTCAACATCATGGCTCCTAAAAAGAGCAACATCACCTACCACTTCTTCCAGCCAGAGCTATCTGACATCAGGAGGATTCAGACCCTGATCACTCCAGATCACATACCATTGTTCAGGGAACATTATGGAGATATACTTGATATGGTTATGGATCTGGACCCTTCACAGAGAAGCCTGATCCACACTTGCCTTCAGTTTTATGATCCCCCATTGAGGTGTTTTACTTTCCAAGACTTTCAGTTGGGCCCTCTATTAGAAGAATACTGATCATTGATTGGTATACCTATCAGAGGTGGAATCCCTTTCAACCCTGAGATGGCCTTTCCTGGTAATGGAGAAGTAACAAAGGCTTTGCATCTGGAACCTGTTCTGATTGAGCAGCATATGGCTTCTAAAGCTGGAATCCCTGGCTTCCATCTGGATTTCCTGATCTCTCAAGCTACCCTGAAAGCTTCTCTAGGAGAGTGGAAAGCTGTCTGTGCTTTATTGGCCTTGAGTATATATGGAATTGTATTGTTTGCAGATGAGCCTCGATTCATTAGCAAGAATGCAATCCATCTTTTCATCTTGCAGAACCCAGTGCCCACTTTATTAGGGGATCTCTATTATTCAGTGCATCAGAGGAATGAAAAGCAGAGGGGAAGATTAGTGAGATGTTGTGCTCCATTGTTCCATACTTGGCTTCTCAGGCATCTACCCAGGACAGATGCATTTTTGAATCCTCGTCAGCAGAAAAACTGGGCTAAGAGACTCACTGCTCTAACTTCAGCCGATATCAGGTGGTGCACCCAAAGCACCAAGGGCAGGGATATCATCACCAGCTGTGGGCATTTTCCCAATGTGCCCCTAATAGGAGTTAAGGGTAGTATTAATTACAACCCTCTGCTGTTTAGAAGACAACTGGGCTATGCACTGGTCCACACTCCTAAGGCACAGGACTTGGTGGAGACTCTTTATTGTGAGAACAAGCCTAATCTGGCTATTGTTAGGCAGGCTGCTTGGGCCTGGGATAATGTTCAAACCAAGGGAATAACCATTTTGGGGAAGTGCAACAATGTGGCATCAGCACAATATTATGAGTGGTCCCATGCCAGGGCTCAATTCTCTGGATTGCCATTTACCATGGAAGATATGCCTGAATCATCTTCAGCACCACCCCCTGCCACTATCAGTTTGGAGGAGTTTGAGAGCTTGAAGGAAAGAAATGAGAAGTTAACTCAGGCTTTGCAGAAGACCCTCCGGGAGAGGAGTGATGGTAGGATGGAGATTGAGAGGTTGGAGAAGTTGAGAGTGGAGCATCTGACTAAGATTGAGAAGTCTGGGGATTATATCAAAAAGTCTAAGGCTGGAGAACAAATTCTGAAGAATGCTTGCAAGGAAGCCCAGTTCCAGAGAGCAAGGACAGACTTGTATCTGAAGGAGAGTCAGGCCCGGTGGGTCAGGATCACCGAGGCTCGTACTCTGGAGGACAAGAGAGTTCAAGACAAGATGGAGCAACTGGAAGCTAGTGCAAAAGTGCAGCAAGAAGCCCTGGCAGCAGCCCAGAGGGAGATATCAGAGCTAAAGATCAAAGCTGGAGTGAAGAGGTCAAAGGACCAAAGCCAGCACAAGAAACTAACAGCAGCCGTTACGACCCGGAATCTCCTCATCAGGAATCTCACGGAGCATCCGGCTGATCCTGTGACCGAAGCACTTCTCAAGGAAGTTCGTGAGGATGAGTTTGGTCTTGGTGTTTGACCATTTGTTTGTTGTTGCTTTCGTTCCATGTACTTTTATTTTCCTGTAATGTATTTTGACCCCTCAGAGGGCTTGTGTTTGTAAACAAACTATGTACCATTTTGCTTTTGTAATATATGTAGTAGTTTGTTCCATCCAAGTTTCACTTCAAAAGCAACATCAACAGCATCTTCAAGGGTCTGGAAGGGTCAAAACTGAATGCCAAGCCGGATACCTTGAAAGCAAATGAGCATATTGCATTGCATGCTAACCCTTTTGTTTGTTTTGTAGGTTTTTGTTTTATTGCTACTAACTCTGTTGTGATATTCAGGAACTATTGCTCGGCGCCGGGTATTTCCCCTCAACCGTCCGCACCGTTATCCAACCCGTAACAATCTTCCGGGCATCCAAATGGATCAGATGCAGCAGGACCTTACTGAGGTCAAGAACCAAATGACCAACGAGAGGTTGGAAATGAGGAACCAGATGACTCAGTTTATGGAAGTGATGAACAACATGGCTCAGAGCCAAGAAAGATTGAGGGCCATGGTGGAAAGGCAGAATCAAGAAGATCCACATATAGGAACTGCTGGCACAAGCAACAACGAGAGGGTCCAACCTCATGTCAATCCCCCTGTATTTGGCCCCCATCTTCATCCAGAGGTCAATATTCCTGAGAATGTTCAAGGGACTGCCACTGCAGCCAGGGTACTTCAAGAAGACCCCCAAGAGGATCAGTTTACAGTAATGGGTGCTGGGGAAGAAGCTTATGATAGAAGGCTGGATGAGATAGCTGAGAAATTGAGGTCCTTAGAGTCTCAAAACTCTCTGGGTTTCGACGTCATGGACATGGGCTTGGTAGACGGGGTCAGGATCCCCCATAAGTTTAAGCCTCCTTGTTTTGAAAAATACAACGGGACTTCATGCCCCCGGACTCATTTACAATCATTTCTGGGAAGACTGAAGGCCTATACTATGGATGAGAAGCTCTGGATGTTCTATTTCGAAGACAGCTTGACAGGAGCTTCAAGGGAATGGTATTCCCATCTGACAAGGGCAACTATTAGATGCTGGAAGGACCTGGCAGAGGCCTTCATCAGGCAGTATCAGTACAACTTAGATATGGCACCCAACAGGACCCTCCTAATGGGGATGTCACAATCGTCAAGGGAAAGCTTCCGAGAATATGCCCAGAGATGGAGGCAATTGGCTGCTACTGTTCAGCCACCTATGTCTGAAAGGGAAATGGCAGACATGTTTATGAACACCCTTCAGGGGACTTACATTGATAGGCTAGCTGCCTTCTCATCTACCAGCTTTGCAGATGTAGTCATAGCTGGGGAGAGAATTGAAAGCCTATTGAAGATGGGTAAGATCTCAGACAACGGTGCAAGCTCGTCCAGTAGTACAAGGAAGCCTTTTGCAGGCCCAAGAAGAACTGGAGAGACCAATGCCATCCACACCAACAGGGGCAGGCCCCAATATGTTCACAGATCAGTGGCAGCAGTCACCATTCCCGCTCCAGCTCATCCTCAACCAGTTTATCAACCTCCGCAACAAAACTATCAACAACAACCTCAGTACCATCAACAGAATCAGTATCCTCCGAGAAATTACAACAACAGTAACACCAACAACAATAACCAGCAAAGGCCATTCCAACAGAGGCCTTCTCAAGCTAACAGGGTAATCGATCCGATCCCTATGCCATATGCTACTTTGCTGCCACAACTCCTGAAACTCAACCTAGTTGAGCTAAGGACGTTGGCACCTCCAGATCCCAACAGTCTACCCAGGAATTATGATTCCAATGCCAGATGTGCCTTTCATTCAAATGCACCTGGCCACAGTACAGAAAAGTGCAGAGCCTTGCACATGAAGGTACAAGACCTGGTAGACTCAAAAGCTCTGAATTTCGCACCACCACCTAATGTCAATAAGAACCCCATGCCAAACCACGGTGGTCCCAGGATTAACGCTATTGAAGAAGACAAGCCGTCTTATTTAATAACCAGTGTGGGTCAGATCCGGACACCGTTGGTAGAAATTAAGGCTCAGCTCCTCGAATGTCAAATGTTCCCGGGGTGTGAGTTGGGGTGTGCTTACTGCAATATTTCAGTCAATGGGTGCGATAACCTGAGGAATGGCATAGACGGTCTCATTCAGAGTGGCCAACTTCAAATCACCACATCATTTCCAACAAATCCAGCAATCTCATCAGCAACAGTTCCGATACCTCCTACAACTGCAACAACCATTGTTCCTGACAATTCTTCGGCTTCATCAACAAGTACTTCATCTATTATCTCAACTGATCAGTTATCAACAAATTTTTCTTCTACAACTTCAGCATCACTCCATTTTGAAATTCCTACAACAACAACATCCATCCTTCCACCAATGTCTCCTACAACACCAGCAACAAATCATGAAGATGTCTCAACTGTCACAATATTTTATGATCCTGAAAACAACTCTGCCTACACGGTGCCTGGACCAGTACCTTATGAAAGTAGTAATGCCATCCCCTGGCATTACGGCTCTGACCTGTACTGCGAAGGACAAAGAATCACTTTTGAATCATCAACCCCTGCACCACAAATTGACAATGTGGGAGGAGGCGGAGGCTTCACTCGAAGCGGACGTCTTTTCGCTCCACAAATTCAGAGATCCACTGCCGAAGTAGAAGCTGCTGCTAAAGCAAAAGGAAAAAGCTTGGTGCAGGAAGAGCAGACTGTTAAAGAAGCTTTGAAAACACCCTTCGATCAAGAGGTTGATGAGTTCATGCGAATCATCAAGAAGAGTGATTATAAAATAGTGGATCAGCTTCATCAGACGCCTTCCAAGATCTCAATCCTATCATTGCTTATGTGTTCCGAAGCCCATCGGAATGCACTACTCAAAGTCTTGCACGCAACTTACGTGCCTGAAGAGATCACTGTCAATCAGCTAGAAGCTGTAGTTGGAAATGTTAATGCTAGTCACGGACTAGGGTTCACTAATACTGATTTGACTACGGAAGGCCGCAACCATAACAAGGCCTTGCACATAACCATGGAATGTAAAGGTGCTGTCCTTTCCCATGTGCTGGTAGACACGGGGTCATCCCTCAATGTCTTACCTAAGAAGGCCTTGGTGAAGCTAGAATATGACGGATTGGCGTTAAGACCCAGCAACCTGGTGGTGAGAGCCTTTGATGGTTCAAAAAGATCGGTTCTGGGGGAGATTGAGTTGCCCATAACGATTGGCCCGCAAACGTTTAAAACGACCTTCTACGTGATGGATATACAGCCTGCCTACAACTGTCTATTGGGTAGGCCATGGATTCACGCCGCTGGCGCCGTGACCTCTACCCTTCACCAGAAGTTAAAATACGAGTGGGAGGGTCAAATCGTTACAATCTGTGGAGAGGAGGATATTTTTGTCAGCCACCTGGCTACCTATAAGTATATTGAGATGGACGGGGAGATCCATGAAACAATGAGTCAGGGGTTCGAGGCCTTGAATGTGAATGAAACATCTGCTGTGCCTGGTACTTCAATATCATCATACCAACAAGCCCGGAAGGTTGTTGAGGGAGGAAACGCCCAAGGCTGGGGCAAACTGTTATCGGTGGAGAAGAAAGAGGACAGATTTGGGTTGGGTTACAAACCAACTCAACAAGATCAAGCAGAGGCTGCAAAGGAGCCCAACTTTGTGAGTGGGGGGATGCTCACCCCTGATGCTGTCAACTGTCTGGAAGACGAGCTGGAAGAAGAACGCAACCTGGAAAGCTGGATTCGTCCAAAGATCCCGGGGAGCAGTATCTCAAACTGGTCTTCCCAGGAAATTATAAGAGTTACTCATGCAGAGTAATTATTATTTCCTGTATTTTTATAGCATGCATCAAAGTCTTGCATCTTGCCCAAGATGACAAGACTCATTTTGTAATCGGGCCATCTGTACTTTTTGTGCAACAAGATTAATCAATGAAATATCAGACATCTTTTTGCAAATGAGTCTTTTTCTTTTCCGCTCACTGTTTTTCCATTTTTCTTTTTGTACAAAAAAAAATAAATGGCAGTGTTTTCAAAATGACAACTTTATTTCACTTTTTTAAACAAGATTAAAATCAAATCACTAAAAGGAACAAACTGGACCCTTGCAGAGTGTGCCTTCCAGACAGCACCGACAACAGCACGGCTATGACTTCGTATGACTTTGACAATCCAATCAATCAAGCCGATGAAGGGGTTGAAGAAGAGTATGAGCTTCCTGAAGAGCTAGCCAGGTTGTTAAGGCAAGAGGAAAAGGTTATTACTCCTCACCAGAAGGAGGTTGAAGTGATTAACCTTGGTACAGAGGAAGACGTGAAAGAGGTTAAAATCGGGGCCTGCTTACAAGACTCAGTGAAGAGACAATTGATTGACCTGCTTCAAGAGTATGTGGACGTGTTTGCTTGGTCTTATCAAGACATGCCAGGGTTGGACACCGACATTGTTGTGCACAAGCTGCCTTTGAGAGAAGAATGTCCACCGGTCAAACAGAAGTTGCGCCGCACTCGCCCAGACATGGCAATGAAAATCAAGGAGGAGGTACGAAAGCAATGGGACGCCGGGTTCCTTGCTGTAACTAGCTATCCACCATGGGTTGCTAATATAGTACCTGTGCCAAAGAAAGATGGTAAAGTAAGAATGTGTGTTGACTACCGGGATCTGAACAGAGCCATCCCGAAAGATGACTTCCCATTACCTCACATTGATGTATTGGTGGATAACACGGCTCAGTTCTCGGTATTCTCCTTCATGGACGGATTTTCAGGATACAATCAGATTAAAATGTCACCTGAAGACATGGAGAAGACAACCTTCATCACACCCTGGGGCACATTCTGTTACAAGGTGATGCCATTCGGACTGAAGAATGCCGGTGCCACATATCAACGGGCTATGGTAACATTATTCCACGATATGATCCATAAAGAAATAGAGTGTTATGTGGATGACATGATTGCCAAGTCCCTTACTGAAGAAGACCACCTGGTGAATCTACTGAAGTTGTTCAAGCGTCTGAGGAAGTACCAATTAAAGCTGAACCCCAACAAGTGCACATTCGGGGTGCGATCTGGTAAGCTGCTGGGTTTTATTGTAAGCGAGAAAGGGATTGAAGTTGACCCTGATAAAGTCAAAGCCATCCAAGAGATGCCTGCACCAAAAACTGAGAAAGAAGTTCGAGGGTTCTTAGGTCGATTGAACTACATCTCACGGTTCATATCTCACCTCACTGCAACCTGTGAACCTTTGTTCAAGCTGTTAAGAAAAGAACAGACGGTCAGGTGGAACGAAGACTGCCAAAGGGCTTTTGACAAGATCAAAGAATACTTACAAGAACCTCCAATCCTTATGCCTCCAGTTGAAGGAAGACCTCTGATCATGTACTTAACAGTATTAGAAGAGTCGATGGGGTGCGTGTTGGGCCAGCATGACGAGTCTGGTCGAAAAGAGTATGCAATATACTACCTAAGCAAAAAGTTTACCGACTGTGAACAACGTTATTCACTGCTCGAGAAAACTTGCTGTGCTTTAGCGTGGGCTGCTCGCCGACTGATACAGTACATGTTGACCCACACTACTTTGTTGATATCAAAAATGGACCCAGTCAAGTACATTTTTGAGAAGCCAGCTCTTACCGGACGGGTTGCAAGATGGCAAATGATTCTCACAGAGTATGACATCCAGTACACTTCTCAGAAAGCCATCAAGGGCAGTGTACTATCTGAATATCTTGCTGAGCAACCCATTGATGATTACCAGCCTATGAGGTTTGACTTCCCTGATGAGGACATCATGTTCATAAAAGCAAAAGATCATGAAGAGCCTGTTCACACTGAAGGGCCTGACCCGGAAGAAGAATGGACTATGATGTTTGATGGGGCTGTTAATATGAATGGCCGTGGTGTTGGTGCAGTGCTCATTACACCTAAAGGAGTTCACATGCCTTTCTCGGCAAAACTCACTTTCAACTGCACTAACAACGAAGCTGAATACGAAGCTTGCATTATGGGTCTTGAGGAAGCCATTAACCTCAGGATCAAGACATTGACCGTGTTCGGAGATTCAGCTTTGGTAGTCAATCAAACCAACGGCAAATGGTATACACACCAGGATCATCTGATACCTTACAGGGATTATACAAGGAGGTTATTGACTTTCTTCACAACAGTCAAGCTTGAGTATATCCCTCGGGACGAGAATCAGTTTGCAGATGCTCTGGCTACCATTTCGTCCATGATCAAAGTTCAGACTGCCAACTTCGTACCTCAGATTTTAGTGTCCAGACTTGACAGACCAGCATATGTGTTCGCAGCAGATGTTGTTAAAAATGATAAGCCTTGGTTCCACGACATTAAGTGCTTCTTGGAGGATCAAACATACCCACCTGGGGCATCTTCCAATGATAAGAAGACTTTAAGAAGGCTCGCTGGTAGTTTCTTTCTGAACACTGATGGGTCTTTATACAAAAGGAACTTTGATATGGTACTCCTCAGATGTGTTGATAAGACAGAAGCAGACTTGTTGATGCATGAAGTGCACGAAGGATCCTTTGGTACCCATGCAGGAGGGCATGCCATGACTAAGAAATTGTTAAGATCAGGATATTACTGGATCACGATGGATGCAGACTGTTGTGCCTACGCCAGAAAATGCCATAAATGCCAGATTTATGCAGATAAGGTGCATGTGCCTCCCAATCCTTTGAACATCATGTCTTCACCCTGGCCCTTTGCTATGTGGGGCATTGATATGATTGGCAAGATCGAACCAACTGCTTCAAATGGCCACAGATTCATCCTGGTCGCCATTGACTATTTCACCAAGTGGGTTGAAGCAGCCTCATATGCAAACGTCACAAGACAAGTGGTAGCCAGATTTCTGAAAAGAGATATCATCTGTCGGTATGGAGTGCCCGAGCGAATCATTACTGATAATGGTTCCAACTTGAATAACAAAATGATGGTAGAGCTGTGCCGGGACTTCAAGATCCAACATCACAATTCTTCTCCTTACAGGCCAAAGATGAATGGCGCTGTTGAGGCGGCTAACAAGAATATTAAGAAGATTGTGCAGAAGATGGTAGTCACCTACAAAGACTGGCATGAAATGCTACCGTTTGCCTTGCATGGGTACCGCACGTCAATCAGAACATCCACTGGGGCAACACCGTATCAGCTTGTGTATGGTATGGAAGCAGTCCTACCTGTTGAAGTTGAATTACCCTCTCTGCGGGTACTAATGGATGTTAAGCTGAACGAAGCAGAATGGGTCCGATCCCGATTCGAACAACTGAGTCTGATTGAAGAGAAAAGATTGGCTGCAATCTGTCATGGGCAGTTGTATCAGAAAAGAATGAAGAGAGCCTTCGATCAGAAAGTCAGGCACCGAGAGTACCAAGTAGGAGATCTTGTGCTGAAGAGAATCCTCCCTCCTCATACAGACCACAGGGGCAAGTGGACTCCAAATTACGAAGGACCATTTGTGGTAAAGAAAGTTTTTTCCGGTGGAGCACTGATGCTCAGCACCATGGATGGTGAAGATTTCCCGTCCCCTGTGAATTCAGATGCAGTTAAAAAATACTTCGCATAAAATGACCCGCTGGACATAAAAACAGAATTTAAGTCCAGGCAAAAATAGGGCATCCCGGCGAGTCAAAAACAGAATAAAAGACTCGGGCAAAAATAAGGGAAAATAAACAAAAATGTGTACACCCGCTGAGTTGAAAAGCCGCATTGGACAACTCAGGCAAAAATGGGTATCCCGATGGATTGAAAACCCGGAAGGGCGATCCATGCAAAATAAGGGAATAAGCGAACAACTGCATTCTGAATTCGTCTGTATCATCTACAACTTGGTAAGCTTCGAGAAGATCAAGCTTCAATCAAAATCAACATTCTTCAAAAAGCAAGATGAGAAGAACGTCAAAAGTCATACGAGTCATAGCGAGAGAGGAAGCTCCCTAAAGCGTCATCAACACTGCCAACATTTTGTTTCTCAATTTGTAACAATCTCCTCATTTCAGGGGATTTGTTTCTTTGACTGTATCTCGCCAATTCAGGGCATATGAATTAATAAAATCAGATTTTCAGTCATGTCTCGTTTTGTACATTTTATTTGCAAAAAAAAAATGTCTGATGTCTAAAGGAAACTGATTGCATAAAATACAGATGTTTATCTTCGAACAGAAACATGCTTGCAGGAAATATGCTTACTCTCAGAAGTATCTAAACTCCTATGACGGAATCCAGTAAAGGATACCTCGGGATTATCTTGTGCGTTTCTCTATCTTTTTCAGGATTGCAGGTATCCAGAATGCAACTTGGGACATGTAAGCTTCATCCCAGCAAGCTGGCAAATCAACACTCAATTTTAGCACCCGAAGTGCTCTCTCCCCAGCTGGGTTGCCTCCCATGACTTCCCCCAGCTGAGTTGCCACTTGTTGCTTATCCCCATCAGGGTTGCCAGGTATCACAGAAGATGCCCATATCCCCGGCTGAGTCAAGAAGCTACCTGTAAACACCCCAAATTTGCCCTCACCCATTCACACCATGGCTTGTGATCATTTCATATGCATAAACACAATCATACCATCTCATATCACAATTTTGATTCACTGCATAGATTCAAAGTCATCTGCACCTAGGGTTTGTGACCTGAGCTATCCAAGAGCCTCTTGAGCCACCCCAAAGGCAACCAATCACTTCAAAGGGGTCCATATGTGTTCTTATATCATATTACATCCTCTCCAAGTCAAGATTGCAAAAGAATCACAAGAACTGAGGTTTGTATGGAAGCAGAGCCAGGCTAGACTGCACAGTTGACCTAAAATTAGGGTTTTGGTTTCAGAGGCCATAACTCCAATTTTTTTGGTCATTCTTGTTTCCATTGGTCTCTATATGGTATAGGTAGTATGCATATCAATTTTTATGAAGAAGTTCCATGGGGAAGTCATCTGATCAAGAGTTGACTTTTCAGACAAGTCAGTGTAAAATCAGGGCATCTGAGGCCCCCAATGACCCAACCAATGGGTGATCTTCATCATTTTGAGTGTATATGATCTTTATTTGATCATGGAAGAAGGTTGAAGTTCACAAAAATCAAGAATTTGGAGTTTTTGCAAATGTTGACTTTTTGGGCATAGTTGACTTTTCAAGAATGCTTCATTTTAGGTCATTTTTCAAGCCTTGATTCTTGATCCAAAAATGCTTCAAATGGAAAAAACTTTGGTCATGAAAGTTGTAGATTACATCTTTCCCTTTTCAAAAAGTACAAGAACATGATCAAATTCTTCTTGGATCAAAAGTTATGGTGTGACAAAGTTGGCAAAAATCATTGATTTTCAAGATGTGCACCAAATGTGAATTTTTGCAAAACCATGAACCAAGGCCATTTGTAACTTCTAATTCACTTCAAACCATGACATAAACATTCTATGTGACTCAAAAATCAGAATTGAACCAAAGATCACATGTTTATGGTTTGTGTAACAAGGCATTTTTCACAAAGTTTCAAAAAGTAACAACTTGCAAAAGCACTCATCACACTTCACCAACTTGATGCATTGGATGCTGAACCTCCCTAGCTTCACTCACATACCATGCTGCGCCAGCCCATGCTCATGTACCAAGCTATAACTTAGCCCATGCCTCTCTTACAAAGAAGTTGACATTTTGCAAAAGGTGACTTACCTATCACAGCAGGCCATGTCACATCATCTGGCCAATTAGAATTGTTTATACTTTCCATTTGCAAGCTAAGCATAACACCAGGCCAGGCTGAAACACTTCATACAATCACATATACAAACACACTCCCTTGTGCAAACTTCTTCGAATCTCTCTGCCCAGACTTCAAACATCAAAACCATTTTCACCAATCATCTCACCATGTCTCATTGAGTCAAAAGCAACCAAGAACCAGGCCTGAAACAAGCTGTAACCTCACTGCACCATTTTCACCCCAACCTGCAGTTTCATTCGAAACTCTCTCCACAGCTCACAAACATCAAAACAAACTCCATAAACCTTCTCTACTCATCATCTGGACCAAAAACAACCTTTCACCCTTGCCAGAAATAGCCAGAGTCATCATTGCCATGTTCAACTGAGTTTGAGCAGAAGTTACTCAAACTCTTCATCCAGCCAATATAAATTTCTCCTGAGCACTCAAGCATCATCAAGAGGTCATAAGGAGTAGATTTCACCAGGAGAGGAAGTCAGAAAGTAGCTGGAGTGAAAGCTTCGAATCTCAGGTAGCTCAAGAACTTTTTTTCCAGAAATGGATTTTTAAGTTCTAAACTTGTTCTACATGTCTTCCTGATCATGAATATGCTTTTAGTTTTTGAAATGGTGATGAAAGGAGAGTTTAATTGATCTCTGAAACTCATTTGACCTAGTTCTTATTTGCTTCGATTCAGCCTTGTTAGGAAATATAAATTTGTTTTGATAAGGGGTTTTGGTTCGTGAGTGAGTGGGGATCATTTCCCAGTTTTTAGATTTCATTTTAGTTAGGTTTTTGGAGTTTTGGGGATTCTCAGGGGGGATGCTGGCCGGAGAAGACGACCGGAAGTCTTCTCCGGCAGCCTGAAAGTCATTTGTGCCCTAATCCTGTAATTAATTTCCATTTGAATTCTGGGCGTTGGATTGGTTGACCTAGTTGACTCCCCGCGCAAATGAAAGGCCCAAATCATTTTGCTTAGCCCTAATCTTCATTATTTATTTAATTAATTGGGATTAACTCAGATGCAACCCCAGCCGTCCAGATGCGCGCTGGTCAACCAATTCAAATCCAGAGCTCATCCTGGCCCTCCACTCATTTGACTTTCCTTTTATTTAATTTATTTTTCATTTTCTTTCCATTTGTTTTGCATAATTAATTTAAAATAGTAAAAAATGTGTAAAAATTATGAAACTTTTTCTCATAAGCTTTATTAATTTTTATGACACAAAAATATTTTTGTTTTTATTTTTATCATTAAAAAAGTATTTTTAAATATTTAAAAGATTATTTTTAATTGATTAATGGAAATTAATTTATTAAAAATACTTTTAGGTATCTAAAAATCACCAAAAAATTCATGAAATGTTCTAAAACATTTAGAAACATTGTCCAACCTTCAAACCAAATTTCTTTTTTGATCTTGATGCATTTTGAGAATTTTTCATTGAATTAAATCATTTTTTGTGCATTATTTTGATCCTAAGTTCAAAAAATCATTTCTGCCTATCTATGAAGAGTTGGACATTGATTCTTCTTGCATTGCATTCTATTTGGCATGTAGTTTTTGAGATAAAATGGCCTTGATTTGATCTTTCAATTTCAATTTGTTTGGCATTTCTTTTGTTTAAGAACCCTAAAAACCCTAAAATCTTAGAAAAATCATAACTTGAGATTGGTTGAGAGTTGAGACCTCCCCTTTGGACATTGGTTTAGTACAGGGTTAAGGATCCTTTGTGTGGCATTTTCCATTTTTTATCTTAGGGTTTGCTTCTGTTTTTGGTTTTTGTTTGATGTTTGATTCATAAACCCTAATTTGAGCTTTCATTTGCATACCTCTTGCATAACATGACTTGCCTTAGCATTTTATGCATCCATTTGATTCATTTGACATCATAAGACATATAGAAAGCATGTTTGGTCATTGCATCATGTGTTTTCCATGTTGTATGCCATGTATGCTTCATAACTTTTCATGTATGTTCATGTTCCTTAACTTGCATCACTTGCATCCATGATCTTGCATGAACATCTCCATGCCTTGCCTCATGTTTGTAGCATCTCATAGCATCATTAGCATCATGTAGATGCTTCTGGTTTTGTTTCTCATCATGTCATCTCATCCCACTTTGCATTGCATTGCATTTCTTTCTAACATTTCAGGTGGTAAGTGAATTTGAGAAGTGAATTTGCCTTCACTTCTCATAACCTTTCTTTTCATCTCTCTTGCATCCATTGCTGCATTTTTATGTGTGTTTGAGATTGAGCTTGCTCATTCCTTTTCTTCTTACTTTCTTTCTTCAAGTGACTTGACTTCTTGAATGAAGCAAGTCACTTTGTTTCTCTTGATCCTGTTCATCTGCATCCTGGTGGTTCTCTTTGAAGATTGCTCTTGTAAACCTCACAAACCTTAGGAACAACCAAGCATGACAATGATTAGGGTTTTGATTAGTCACCCCACTTAGTTTTGCCTTTGTGTCTCTTTGAGTTCTCTCTTCTCATCTCATAATCAGGGACTAAACCCTAAAGGCTTTAAGGCTTTGTGATTAAGCTTATGCCTGCATCCTTCTCTTAGGATGGAGTGTATAACTTTAATCCTAAGTGTTAGACCCTTAATGTGTTTAACTCTCTTAATCAATCCACTTAATAATCATCAAGACATCACACTTGTAACTTGGGCCTTGCATTAGGGTTCTAATTCTTCCTTAATTGGTTAAGAAGGACCAACCCTAGTGTTAATGGACAAGTCCCCCTCAAGTTGTCTTACAAATCATAAAAAATCACTTCATCATCATACCATTAAATAAAATCCACTTAATAAAGGTTTGTTTTGTCATGAGTTTAATCCCTAATCATGGATTAAGTTGAGGAGCTTTCCTCAGCTTAAACATTCTCATCTATTATCCTTCTATTAGGATGGTGTAATGAGTCTGTTTAATCCCTGATTATGGCTTAACCTCATTACTTAACACTAAACAAAAACAACAAAAACATCTAAATAACCACAAGTAGGTTAATGATCTTGATTCTATATCAAAGGAGATTAAGTGTGAGAAGCTGACTTCACACTTAAGGTATTCTCATTACCCCTAATCAGAGGGAAGATGTGGTGAGTTTACTAATCCATTGATTTAGACTTAAGCTCATCAATCTATGACAAACTCTCAAAAGCAATAAAAGACTGAAAACTCCAAAACAAACAATAATCGTCTCCTTCGGGATTCTTTTCTCATCACCTTCAATCACAAACGAGAACTCGCTTCTTCCGTCTAATGCAAGACAGTTTGCACCTGGGCCAGACAGGTCATACACTTGAGCATAGGCAAGCAAGCAGTTCATCAAGTCAATTCATCTTTCAGTCTTTTTGGGTCGAACTACGGTGTTCTGACTTCCTCATTGCACGAGAGGATACGTAGGCATAACTTAACAGTTATCGAACAAAAGTCTCTGTATATTCCCCCTCTTTCTAGCCTCATTCTTTTAGCCTCATGATCTTGAGCATTTCACTCCTGTTCTTACACTGACATTTCACTTATATACTTCACTTTTCTCTTACACTGACACTTGTACATTTTGTTTTCCAGCTCTTTTACACACAAATTGCACTGACACTACCCCTTTAAAACACAAATCTTTTAAGCGTGGATCCCGTCGAGTACGGCGGACAATCTGGGTGCTAATACCTTCCCAGGTTGTAACCAACCCCCTTTCTCAGTCTCTCTGGTTCGCAACCGTCTTATCCATCTCTTTCTAGGTTTATGCAGCATTACCTTTCCTCCGGGATAAAAATGCCTAGCTGGCGACTCTATTCATTCTCCAGTGAGTTCACGGCTGTGTGTTCTCATTGTCCCTCTCGCCGACCGTTCGCGTCTGTACCTTTATCTGGGCCAGTCCCATCTATCGGGAGCGACAGCTTGGCGACTCTGCTGGGGACCCTTATACTGCAACCAGGGCTTCTGGTTCTTTTTGTGGGTTCCTCCTAGCGCTTGTTTGATTTGTGTTTACTGGGGTGTTATGTGCTTATTTGTGTTTATTTTTGTATTTTTTTTTTTTTTTGCTTTATGTACAGTTGCTTTACTGCTTTCTTTATTGCTTTTGCATTATATCATATTGTCATACTGTGCTGCTGGCTGGATCTGTTTGCTTTGGTGGGTGGGGTTCTATTGAGAGTTAAGGTCCTATACCTGGGACCTGAGTGACACCTAGGCTAGAGTGAATCATATTCTTTCCCATTCCATTTCGGTCTGGTGCGGGAATATGAAACACGGTTCAGATATGGGTTTCTTCTTGAGAACTCTGTGTTGCAGATTTCCTGCAATGCTAGGGCTATCTGGGAAGCCTGCTAAGTCTGAATGACCTTTTAGTATTGACCTTCAGAAACTGAGGTGAATTAGGGGAGGAACTTTTATGGTTATTGTAAACACTGTACCTCCGGGTTAGAAGTGTTTACACTTCTCATAACTGATCCGAGTCTGAGGATCCTTGTTCTAGAACACCACCTGTGAGGGGGTTGGGCTGTTTACAGGTTTGCAGGTACCTTGACCTCAGAATACCCTGTTACTTTGATTGTTTAAGAGTACTCCATTTTGGGTCAGTTCTTGTGATTCTAAAACCCTGGGCATGTGATTCTTTATTTGAGTCCCCCACCTTGGTTACAGGATTTATAGACCTCCATCTGGAATTCTTGAATACACTTGGACCTATATCAGGGCATTTGATCAGATCCAGCCCAGTCACAGACCCTTGCATATCATTTGCATGCATAATCATTGCATCATATTGACATTTGCTTATTTGTTTCAGGGTATCCATCTTCATTTGGTTTTGGTTTTGACCCCATCTTCAGTATTGACTTGTCTTCATCAGCTATCTGCTTCAACTATCACCTGCACCAGCCAGTCAGTGGCCCATTTCTTCAGCATCATCATCAGTACTTGTCTCTACTCAGTCTCAGCATCATGGCTCCTAAAAAGAGCAACATCACCTATCACTTCTTCCAGCCAGAGCTATCAGATATCAGGAGGATTCAGACCCTGATCACTCCAGATCACATACCATTGTTCAGGGAAAGTTATGGAGATATACTTGATATGGTTATGGATCTGGATCCATCACAGAGGAGCCTCATTCACACTTGCATTCAGTTCTATGATCCCCCACTGAGATGTTTCACCTTTCAAGACTTTCAGTGGGGCCCCTTATTGGAAGAGTACTCTTCATTAGTTGGTATGCCTATCAGGGGAGGAATCCCTTTCAACCCTGAGATGGTCTTTCCTGCTAATGGAGAAGTAGCAAGAGCTCTGTATCTGGAACCTGTTTTGATTGAGCAGCATATGACCTCTAAAGCTGGAATCCCTGGTTTTCATTTGGATTTCTTGATCTCTCAAGCTACCCTGAAAGCTTCTTTAGGAGAGTGGAAAGCTGTTTGTGCTTTATTGGCTTTGAGTGTATATGGAATTGTGTTGTTTGCAGATGAGCCTCGATTCATTAGCAAGAATGCAATCCACTTATTCATGCTAAAGAATCCAGTGCCCACTTTATTGGGGGATCTCTATTATTCAGTGCATCAGAGGAATGAAAAGCAGAGGGGGAGATTAGTGAGGTGTTGTGCTCCATTGTTCCACACTTGGCTTCTCAGGCATCTACCCAGGACAGATGCATTTCTGAACCCTCATCAGCAGAGCAACTGGGCTAAGAGACTCACTGCCCTAACTTCAACAGATATCAGATGGTGCACTCAAAGCACCAAAGGCAGGGATATCATCACCAGCTGTGGGCATTTTCCCAATGTGCCCCTAATAGGAGTTAAGGGTAGTATCAATTACAATCCTCTGCTGTTCAGAAGGCAACTGGGCTATGCACTGGTCCACTCTCCTAAGGCACAGGACTTGGTTGAGACTCTCTATTGTGAGAACAAGATTAATCTGGCTACTGTTAGGCAGGCTGCCTGGGCCTGGGATAATGTTCAAACCAAGGGAGTAACCATTCTGGGGAAGTGCAATAATGTGGCATCAGCACAATATTATGAGTGGTCTCGTGCCAGGGCTCAATTCTCTGGGATGCCCTTCACCATAGAAGACATGCCTGAGTCATCTTCAGCACCACCCCCTGCCACTGTCAGTTTGGAGGAGTTTGAGAGTTTGAAGGAAAGAAATGAGAAGTTAACCCAGGCTTTGCAGAAGACCCTCCGGGAGAGGAGTGAAGGTATGAGGGAGATTGAGAGATTGGAGAAGTTGAGAGTGGAGCATCTGGTTAAGATTGAGAGGTCTGGAGATTATATCAAAAAGTCTAAAGCTGGAGAACAAATTCTGAAGAATGCTTGCAAAGAAGCCCAGTTCCAGAGAGCAAGGACAGACTTGTATTTGAAGGAGAGTCAAGCCCGGTGGGTCAGGATCACCGAGGCTCGTACCCTGGAGGACAAAAGAGTTCAAGACAAGATGGAGCAACTAGAGGCTAGTGCAAGAGGACAACAAGAAGCCCTGGCAGCAGCCCAGAGGGAGATATCAGAACTGAAGATCAAAGTAGGGGTGAAGAGGTCAAAGGACCAAACTCAGCACAAGAAGCTCACTACAGCTGTTACGACCCGGAATCTCCTCATCAGGAATCTCACGGAGCGTCCGGCTGATCCTGTGACCGAAGCACTTCTCAAGGAAGTTCGTGAGGATGAGTTTGGTCTCGGTGTTTGACCATTTGTTTGTTGTTTTCTTTCCGTGTACTTTTGTTTTCCTGTAATATTTTGACCCCTTAGAGGGCTTGTGTTGTAAAATGAACAAGTTGTATTACTTCACCGTCTGTAATATATTTGTGTTAGTTTGTTCCATCTGAGTTCGCTTCGAAAGCAACTTCAACAGCATCTTCAAGGGTCTGGAAGGGTCAAAACTGAATTCCAAACCGGATACCTTGAGAACAAATAAGCATACTGCATTGCATGCTAACCATTTGTTTGTTTTGTAGGTTTTTGTTTATTGTTGCTAACTCTGTTGTGATGCATCAGGAACTATTGCTAGGCGCCGGGTATTTCCCCTCAACCGTCCGCACCGTTATCCAACCCGAAACAACCTTCCGGGCATTCAAATGGATCAGATGTAGCAGGACCTTACTGAGGTCAGAAATCAAATGGCAAATGAAAGGCTAGAAATGAGGAATCAAATGACTCAGTTTATGGAAGTGATGAACAACATGGCTCAGAGCCAAGAAAGATTGAGGGCCATGGTGGAAAGGCAAAACCAAGAAGATCCACATATAGGAACTGCCGGCACCAGCAACAATGAAAGGGTCCAACCTCATGTAAATCCCCCTGTATTTGGACCACACCTCCATCCAGAAGTCAACATCCCTGCAAATATTCAAGGGACTGCCACTGCAGCCAGGGTACTTCAAGAAGACCCCCAAGAGGATCAATTCACGGTAATGGGTGCTGGGGAAGAAGCTTATGATAGAAGGCTGGATGAGATAGCTGAGAAATTGAGATCCTTAGAGTCTCAAAACTCTTTGGGCTTCGACGTCATGGACATGGGCTTGGTAGACGGGGTCAGGATCCCCCATAAGTTTAAGCCTCCTTGTTTTGAAAAATACAACGGGACTTCATGCCCCCGGACTCATTTACAGTCATTTCTGGGAAGGCTGAAGGCCTATACTATGGATGAGAAGCTCTGGATGTTCTATTTCGAAGACAGCTTGACTGGAGCGTCAAGAGAATGGTACTCTCACTTAACAAGGGCAACTATCAGATGCTGGAAGGACCTGGCAGAGGCCTTTATCAGACAGTATCAGTACAACTTAGACATGGCACCCAACAGGACCCTCCTAATGGGAATGTCACAGTCGTCAAGGGAAAGTTTCCGAGAATATGCCCAGAGATGGAGGCAATTGGCTGCTGCTATTCAGCCACCTATGTCTGAAAGGGAAATGGCAGATATGTTTATGAACACCCTTCAGGGAACTTATATTGACAGGCTGGCTGCTTTCTCTTCCACTAGCTTTGCGGATGTTGTCATAGCTGGGGAGAGAATTGAAAGCCTATTGAAGATGGGTAAGATCTCAGACAACGGTGCAAGCTCGTCCAGTAGTACAAGAAAGCCTTTTGCAGGCCCGAGAAGAACTGGCGAGACCAATGCCATCCACACCAACAGGGGCAGGCCCCAACATGTTCACAGGTCAATAGCAGCAGTTACCATTCCTGCTCCAGTTCATCCTCAGCCAGTTTATCAACCTCCACAACAAAACTATCAGCCACAACCTCAGTACCACCAGCAATCTCAGTATCCTCCAAGGAATTACAACAACAGCAACACCAACAACAACAGTCAACAGAGGCCATTTCAGCAGAGGCCATCTCAAGCTAACAGGGTGATCGATCCGATCCCTATGCCATATGCTACTCTGCTGCCACAACTCCTGAAACTCAACCTAGTTGAGCTAAGGACGTTGGCACCTCCAGATCCCAACAGTCTACCCAGGAATTATGACTCCAACGCTAGGTGTGCCTTCCATTCAAACGCACCTGGCCACAGTACAGAAAAGTGCAGAGCCTTGCACATGAAGGTACAAGACCTGGTAGACTCGAAAGCTCTTAATTTCGCACCACCACCCAATGTCAACAAAAACCCAATGCCAAACCACGGTGGTCCTAGAATTAACGCTATTGAAGAAGACAAACCGTCTTATTTAATAACCAGTGTGGGTCAGATCCGGACACCGTTGGTAGAAATCAAGGCTCAACTCCTGGAATGTCAAATGTTCCCGGGGTGTGAGTTGGGTTGTGCTTACTGCAATATCTCTGTAAATGGGTGCGATAATTTGAGGAATGGCATAAATGGCCTTATTCAGAGTGGCCAACTTCAGATCACCACATCATTTCCAACAAATCCAGCAATCTCATCAGCAACGGTTTCAGAACCTCCTACAACTGCAGCAACCATTGTTCCCGACAATTCTTCGGCTTCATCAACAAGTACTTCATCTGTCATTTCAACTGATCAGATATCAATGAATGTTCCTCCTACAACTCCAGCACCACTCCATTATGAAGCTCCTACAACAACAACATCCATTCTTCCACCATTATCTCCTACAACACCAGCAACAAATCATGAAGACGTCTCAACGGTCACCATATTCTATGATCCTGAAAACAACTCCGCCTACAACTCAGAAGGTGCTGCTCCCACTAGAGCACCAGTTACAATTTATTACGATCCACAGACTATCACAGTTCCTTCAACAGCTGCAATCAGTCCAGTCACCATCACGGTGCCTGGACCGGTACCTTATGAAAGCAGTAATGCCATCCCCTGGCATTACGGCTCTGACTTGTACTGTGAAGGACAAAGAATCACTTTTGAATCATCAACCCCTGCACTACAAGTAGACAATGTGGGCGGAGGCGGAGGCTTCACTCGAAGCGGACGTCTTTTCGCTCCACAAATTCAGAGACCCACAGCCGAAGCAGAAGCTGCTGCCAAGGCAAAAGGGAAGAGCCCTGTGCAGGAGGATCAAGCTGTTAAGGAAGCTTTGAAGACACCATTCGATCAAGAGGTTGATGAGTTCATGCGAATCATCAAAAAGAGTGATTATAAAATAGTGGATCAGCTGCATCAGACGCCTTCCAAAATCTCAATCCTATCATTGCTTATGTGCTCCGAAGCCCATCGGAATGCACTACTCAAAGTCTTGCACGCAGCTTACGTGCCTGAAGAGATCACTGTCAATCAGCTGGAAGCTGTAGTGGGGAATGTTAATGCTAGTCACGGACTAGGGTTCACCAATACTGATTTGACAACGGAAGGCCGCAACCACAACAAAGCCTTGCACATAACCATGGAATGCAAAGGTGCTGTCCTTTCCCATGTGCTGGTAGACACGGGATCATCCCTTAATGTCCTACCTAAAAAGGCTCTGGTGAAGCTAGAATATGACGGATTGGCGTTGAGACCCAGCAACCTGGTGGTGAGAGCCTTTGATGGTTCAAAGAGATCGGTTCTGGGAGAGATTGAGTTGCCCGTAACGATTGGCCCGCAGACTTTCACAACTATCTTCTACGTGATGGATATACAGCCCGCCTACAACTGTTTATTGGGTAGGCCATGGATTCACGATGCTGGCGCCGTGACCTCTACCCTTCACCAGAAGTTAAAATATGAGTGGGAGGGTCAAATCGTTACAATCTGCGGAGAGGAGGACATTTTTGTCAGCCACCTGGCAACCTATAAGTACATTGAGATGGATGGGGAGATCCATGAAACAATGAGCCAGGGGTTTGAAGCCTTGAATGTGAATGAAACATCTGCTGTGCCTGGTACTTCAATATCATCATACCAACAAGCCCGGAAGGTTGTTGAGGAAGGAACTGCCCAAGGCTGGGGCAAGCTACTATCGGTGGAGAAGAAAGAAGACAGATTTGGGTTGGGTTACAAACCAACTCAACAAGATCAAGCAGCGGCTGCGAAAGAGCCCAATTTTGTGAGTGGGGGGATGCTTACCCCTGATGCCATCAACTGTCTGGAAGACGAGCTGGAAGAGGAACGCAACCTGGAAAGCTGGATTCGTCCAAAGATCCCGGGGAGCAGTGTCTCGAACTGGTCTTCCCAGGAAATTATAAGAGTTACTCATGCAGAGTAATTATTATTTCCTGTATTTTTATAAGCATGCATCAAAGTCTTGCATCTTGCCCAAGATGACAAGGCTCATTTTGTAATCGGGCCATCTGTACTTTTTGTGCAAACAAGATTAATTAATGAAATATCAGACATCTTTTTGCAAATGAGTCTTTTTCTTTTCCGCTCACTGTTTTTCCATTTTTCTTTTTGTACAAAAATAAATGGCGATGTTTTCAAAATGATAACTTTATTTCACTTTTCTAAGCAAGATTAAAATCAATCACTAAAATGAACAAACTGAACCCTTGCAGAGAGTTCCTTCCAGACAGCACCGACAACAGCACGGCTATGACATCGTATGACTTTGACAATCCGATCAATCAAGCTGATGAAGGGGTTGAAGAAGAATATGAGCTTCCTGAAGAGCCAGCCAGGTTGTTAAGACAAGAGGAAAAGGTTATTACTCCTCACCAGGAGGAGGTTGAAGTGATCAATCTTGGTACAGATGAAGACGTGAAAGAAGTTAGAATCGGGGCCTGCCTGCAAGGCTCAGTGAAGAGACAACTGATTGATCTGCTTCAAGAGTATGTGGACGTGTTTGCTTGGTCGTATCAAGACATGCCAGGGTTGGATACCGACATTGTTGTGCACAAGCTGCCTTTGAGAGAAGAATGCCCTCCAGTCAAACAAAAGCTACGCCGTACTCGTCCAGACATGGCAATGAAGATCAAGGAGGAGGTACAAAAGCAATGGGATGCCGGGTTCCTTGCTGTGACTAGCTATCCACCGTGGGTTGCTAATATTGTGCCTGTGCCTAAGAAAGACGGCAAAGTTAGGATGTGTGTTGACTACCGGGATCTGAACAGAGCCAGCCCGAAAGATGACTTTCCATTACCTCACATTGACGTACTGGTAGATAATACGGCTCAGTTCTCGGTATTCTCCTTCATGGATGGATTTTCAGGATACAATCAGATTAAGATGTCACCTGAAGACATGGAGAAGACAACATTCATCACACCCTGGGGCACGTTTTGCTACAAAGTAATGCCATTTGGGCTCAAGAATGCCGGTGCAACGTATCAACGGGCTATGGTAACATTATTCCACGATATGATCCACAAAGAAATAGAATGCTATGTGGATGATATGATTGCCAAGTCCCTCACTGAAGAAGACCACCTGGTGAATCTGCTCAAATTGTTCAAGCGTCTGAGGAAGTATCAACTGAAGCTGAACCCCAACAAGTGCACATTCGGGGTGCGATCCGGTAAGCTGCTGGGATTTATTGTAAGTGAGAAAGGGATTGAAGTTGACCCTGATAAAGTCAAAGCCATCCAAGAGATGCCTGCACCTAAAACTGAAAAGGAAGTTCGAGGGTTCTTAGGTCGATTGAACTACATCTCAAGGTTCATATCTCACCTTACGGCAACCTGTGAACCTTTGTTCAAATTGTTGAGAAAAGAACAGATAGTCAGGTGGAACGAAGACTGCCAGAAGGCTTTTGACAAGATCAAGGAATACTTACAAGAGCCTCCGATCCTTATGCCTCCAGTTGAAGGAAGACCTATAATCATGTACTTGACAGTATTAGAAGAGTCGATGGGGTGTGTGTTGGGCCAGCATGACGAGTCTGGTCGAAAAGAGTATGCAATATACTACCTAAGCAAAAAGTTTACCGACTGTGAACAGCGTTATTCACTGCTCGAGAAAACTTGATGTGCTTTAGCGTGGGCTGCTCGCCGACTGAGACAGTATATGTTGACCCACACTACTTTGTTGATCTCAAAGATGGATCCAGTTAAGTACATTTTTGAGAAGCCAGCTCTTACCGGACGGGTTGCAAGATGGCAAATGATCCTCACAGAATATGACATCCAGTACACATCTCAAAAAGCCATCAAGGGCAGTGTATTGTCTGATTATCTTGCTGAGCAACCCATTGATGACTACCAGCCTATGAGGTTTGACTTCCCTGATGAAGACATCATGTTCATAAAAGCAAAAGATCATGAAGAGCCTATTCACACTGAAGGGCCTGACCCGGAAGAAGAATGGACTATGATGTTTGACGGGGCTGTTAACATGAATGGTCGTGGTGTTGGTGCAGTACTCATTTCACCAGAAGGAGTTCACATGCCTTTCTCGGCAAAACTCGCTTTCAACTGCACTAACAACGAAGCTGAATACGAAGCTTGCATTATGGGTCTTGAGGAAGCCATTGACCTCAGGATCAAGACTTTGACCGTATTCAGAGATTCAGCTCTAGTAATCAATCAGACCAACGGCAAATGGTATACACACCAGGATCATCTGATACCTTACAGGGATTATACAAGAAGGTTATTGACATTCTTCACAACAGTCAAGCTTGAGTATATCCCTCGGGACGAGAATCAGTTTGCAGATGCCTTGGCTACCATTTCATCCATGATCAAAGTTCAAGCTGCTAACTTTGTACCTCAGATCTCAGTGTCCAGACTTGACAGACCGGCATATGTGTTCGCAGCAGACATTGTCAAAGATGACAAGCCTTGGTTCCATGACATTAAGCGCTTCTTAGAGGATCAAACATACCCACCTGGGGCATCTTCCAATGATAAGAAGACTTTGAGAAGGCTTGCTGGTAGTTTCTTCTTGAACACTGATGGGTCTTTATATAAAAGGAACTTTGATATGGTACTCCTCCGATGTGTTGACAAGACAGAAGCAGATCTATTGATGCATGAAATGCACGAAGGCTCCTTTGGTACCCATGCTGGAGGACATGCAATGGCTAAGAAGTTGTTAAGGTCAGGCTATTATTGGATCACAATGGATGCAGACTATTGTGCCTATGCCAGGAAATGCCACAAATGCCAGATCTACGCAGATAAAGTGCATGTGCCTCCCAATCCCTTGAACATAATGTCTTCACCCTGGCCCTTTGCCATTTGGGGCATTGATATGATTGGCAAGATTGAGCCAACTGCTTCGAACGGCCACAGATTCATCCTGGTTGCCATTGATTATTTCACCAAGTGGGTCGAAGCAGCCTCATATGCAAACGTCACAAGGCAAGTGGTAGCCAGATTTCTGAAAAGAGACATCATCTGTCGATATGGGGTTCCCGAGTGAATCATTACTGATAATGGTTCCAATTTAAACAACAAAATGATGGCAGAACTGTGCCGGGACTTCAAGATCCAACATCACAATTCTTCTCCTTACAGGCCAAAGATGAATGGCGCTGTTGAGGCAGCTAATAAGAATATCAAGAAGATTGTGCAGAAGATGGTAGTCACTTACAAAGACTGGCACGAAATGCTACCGTTTGCCTTGCATGGGTACCGCACGTCAATCAGAACATCCACTGGGGCAACGCCGTATCAACTTGTGTATGGTATGGAAGCAGTCCTACCTGTTGAAGTTGAATTACCCTCGTTACGGGTATTAATGGATGTTAAACTGAGTGAAGCAGAATGGGTTCGGGCCCGATACGAACAACTGAGTCTGATCGAAGAGAAAAGGTTGGCTGCAATCTGTCATGGGCAGTTATATCAGAAGAGAATGAAGAAAGCCTTCGATCAGAAAGTCAGGCACCGAGAGTACCAAGTAGGAGATCTTGTGCTGAAAAGAATCCTCCCTCCTCATACAGACCACAGGGGCAAATGGACTCCAAATTATGAAGGACCATTCGTAGTAAAGAAAGTTTTCTCTGGTGGAGCACTGATGCTCAGTACCATGGATGGTGAAGACTTCCCGTCCCCTGTGAATTCAGATGCAGTTAAAAAATACTTCGCATAAAATGACCCGCTGGACATAAAAACAGAATGTAAGTCCAGGCAAAAATAGGGCATCCCGGCGAGTCAAAAACAGAATAAAAGACTCGGGCAAAAATAAGGGAAATATATAAAAAATGTACACCCGCTGAGTTGAAAAGCCGCATTGGACAGCTCAGGCAAAAATGGGTATCCCGATGGATTGAAAACCCGAAAGGGCGATCCATGCAAAATAAGGGAATAAGCGAACAACTGCATTCTGAGTTCGTCTGTATCATCTACAACATGGTAAGCTTCAACAAGATCAAGCTTCAATCAGAATCAACATTCTTCAAAAGCAAGATGAGAAGAACGTCAAAAGTCATATGGGTCATAGTGAAGAGGAAGCTCCTTAAAGCGTCATCAACACTGCCAGCATTTTGTTTCTCAATTTGTAGCAATCTCCTCATTTCAGGGGATATGTTCCTTTGACTGTTTCTCGCCAATTCAGGGCATATGAATTAATAAAATCAGATTTTCAGTCATGTCTCATTTTGTACATTTTATTTGCAAAAAGTGTCTGATGTCTTAAAAAGAAAAAACTGATTGCATAAGAATACAGATGCTTATCTTCAAAAGTAAAAACATGCTTGCAGGAAATATGCTTACCCTCAGAAGTATCCTAACTCCTATGACGGAATCCAGTAAGGGATACCTCGGGATTATCTTGTGCGTTTCTCTACCTTTTTCAGGATTGCAGGTATCCAGAACGCAACTTGGAGCATGAAAACTTCATCCCAGCAAGCTGGCAAATCAACACTCAATTTTAGCACCCGAAGTGCTCTCTCCCCAGCTGAGTTGCCTCTCATGACTCCTCCCAGCTGAGTTGCCACTTGTTGCTTATCCCCATCAGAATGGGCAGGTATCACAGAAGATGCCCATATCCCCGGCTGAGTCAAGAAGTCACCATAACAGAATTTCTAGGGAGGTCTTTCAGTGATGCCTCTCTCTCTCCCCAGCCGAGTTGTCATCTCGCCCTCAGCCGAGTACCAAAATCAGGGAATCATCTCCCCACAGAGCTCCAGCCTCTGTCCAGAAGAGCAGCGCATGAAGGATCACAACAGAGTGAAGAAAGCTTCTACAAACCCCAACTGGGTCTCTCATTTATTAGGATAGGTCTATCGGTGACCCGTATCCCCAAGCAAATATCATCTTATTAGATCTACCAATAATCTCATCCCCAGCTGGGATGTCCACTCCATACAGAGCGATCAGAGATCTTCACAGCAACGGGATCCGAGTCCCGGTTCGGTGTCTTTGCACAATCATAGCATTCGCATCATATTCACCCACAAAGCGTAGCATTCCGTTTTAACACGGAGCATTACGGCAAAAAAATCCAACTCATAGCATAATCATAAGCCATGCTATGAACTAACACTTGTGAATAATGACAGTTCATTAATGACAGAAAAATCCCCCAGAGTCCCCAGCAAAAGCAGTTGCCTCACAAATCACAAGCACCAGTATATACTCCTTTTGACACCCGTCCGTGTCGTACCCCAGCAGAAAGCCAAAGACGTCCTCTTTGCACTCACGTACACCAGTATACACTTTCCTGACACCCGTCCGTGTCATTTCCCCAGCGCAGTCGCTTATACTTTTACAACCCATGTACTTGTTAATATTATTATACTTTGACACTCGTCCGTGTCACCCTCCCCAGCAGATAAACACTCATTTATACAATACTACCAATACTACTCATACTTATACAGATACTCGTCCGTATCTTGTATATACCAGTTACATCCCCACAGATTCGACTTTGGTTCATGTTCTTTGTTAACCAGTTGGTACTCGTCCGTACCATCATCTCAGAATATGCGTCCAGTGTTTGTTTCTACATGATACTCGTCCGTATCGTAGTCTTAAGGATGTTCGTCCGCATCTTTAATCCATACACTGTGTCAAATACTTCTGTTCTTCTTGAATATAGATACTCGCCTGTGTCTACTATTCCCCAGAAGGGTCCTTTCAGATTCAACGCTCGTCAGTGTTCCTTGTTAACCAGTTGATACTCGTCCGTATCATCATATCTGAACGCGTGTCGGTATTTGTTTCTACATGATACTCGTCCGTATCATAATCTTAAGGATGCTCGTCCGCATCTTTAATCTATACACAACATCTAAGCACTGATATTTTCCTTTCTTGGTTGTGAACACTCGTCCGTGTTCACTATATCCCCAGTAGATCGCCAAGTAAGCATTTTCTTTTTATCTGACACTCGTCCTGTGTTATGATAAACCCTGAGAGCAGCCGTACCCTGCTGAGTGGTCGTCCTCCACTTCTTGATGGTCGTCCTCCATCATGCCCATCCGATGGCCGTCCCCATCGTTGATTTTAGCAGCCGTCCCCTGCTAGGTGGTCGTCCTCCACCTCGTGATGATTTTCCTTCATCGTTTTATCCAATGGCCGTCCCCATTGTTGATTTTTGGTTATCTGGCATTCTTCATATGTCATGAGAAACCTCGAGAGCAGCCGTACCCTGCTGAGTGGTCGTCCTCCACTTCTTGATGGTCGTTCTCCATCATGCTCGTCCGATGGCCGTCCCCATCGTTGACCTTTTATCCGATGGCCGTCCCCATCGTTGATATTTTCAGAGCAGCCGTCCCCTGCCAGGTGGTCGTCCTCCACCTTTGATGGCCGTCCCCATCATATTTCTTTTATTCCCAACAGAGCAGCCGTCCCCTGCTAGGTGATCGTCCTTCACCTTTGATGGCCGTACCCCATCATCTGTTTATTTCATTTATTCTTTAACCCGATGGGCGTCCCCGTCGTGGTCCCTTTTCCTTTTTAGCCCGATGGCCGTCCCCATCGTTGGTTACTTTGCTTTAGGAACTTGATGGCCGTCCCCGTCGTGTTTCATTAATTCCCAGAGAATCTTACTTTATCTTGATGGCCGTCCCCATCATAATTTGATTTTCCCCAGCTAGTCGGCCGTCCCCGTCTTGGCTTTACCTTTTATCCCCAGCATGTCGGCCGTCCCCGTCATTGCTTTACTTCACACACTTTTCTCAGCATGTCGGCCGTCCCCGTCATTGCTCTTTACCCAGCAGTCGTCCTCTGCTCGACGGTCGTCCTCCGTCGCCCACACTTTACAATATACTTTATTTTCTTTTACAATCTATACCCCTTTTCTTCTTCATTCTGTGAGTGCAAATTTTGGACTGTCTTTGGTATTCAACCACAAGTTATCTTGTTTGCCTGTTAAGCCGTTGCTTACAACCTGCACAACTAACTCATGTTTGAATAGGGGCAGCTGTAAACACCCCAAATTTTCCCTCACCCATTCACACCATGGCTTGTGATCATTTCATATGCATAAACACAATCATACCATCTCATATCACAATTTTGATTCACTGCATAGATTCAAAGTCATCTGCACCTAGGGTTTGTGACCTGAGCTATCCAAGAGCCTCTTGAGCCACCCCAAAGGCAACCAATCACTTCAAAGGGGTCCATATGTGTTCTTATATCATATTACATCCTCTCCAAGTCAAGATTGCAAAAGAATCACAAGAACTGAGGTTTGTATGGAAGCAGAGCCAGGCTAGACTGCACAGTTGACCTAAAATTAGGGTTTTGGTTTCAGAGGCCATAACTCCAATTTTTTTGGTCATTCTTGTTTCCATTGGTCTCTATATGGTATAGGTAGTATGCATATCAATTTTTATGAAGAAATTCCATGGGGAAGTCATCTGATCAAGAGTTGACTTTTCAGACAAGTTAGTGTAAAATCAGGGCATCTGAGGCCCCCAATGACCCAACCAATGGGTGATCTTCATCATTTTGAGTGTATATGATCTTTATTTGATCATGGAAGAAGGTTGAAGTTCACAAAAATCAAGAATTTGGAGTTTTTGCAAATGTTGACTTTTTGGGCATAGTTGACTTTTCAAGAATGCTTCATTTTAGGTCATTTTTCAAGCCTTGATTCTTGATCCAAAAATGCTTCAAATGGAAAAAACTTTGGTCATGAAAGTTGTATATTACATCTTTCCATTTTCAAAAAGTACAAGAACATGATCAAATTCTTCTTGGATCAAAAGTTATGGTGTGACAAAGTTGGCAAAAATCATTAATTTTCAAGATGTGCACCAAATGTGAATTTTTGCAAAACCATGAACCAAGGCCATTTGTAACTTCTAATTCACTTCAAACCATGACATAAACATTCTATGTGACTCAAAAATCAGAATTGAACCAAAGATCACATGTTTATGGTTTGTGTAACAAGGCATTTTTCACAAAGTTTCAAAAAGTAACAACTTGCAAAAGCACTCATCACACTTCACCAACTTGATGCATTGGATGCTGAACCTCCCTAGCTTCACTCACATACCATGCTGCGCCAGCCCATGCTCATGTACCAAGCTATAACTTAGCCCATGCCTCTCTTACAAAGAAGTTGACATTTTGCAAAAGGTGACTTACCTATCACAGCAGGCCATGTCACATCATCTGGCCAATTAGAATTGTTTATACTTTCCATTTGCAAGCTAAGCATAACACCAGGCCAGGCTGAAACACTTCATACAATCACATATACAAACACACTCCCTTGTGCAAACTTCTTCGAATCTCTCTGCCCAGACTTCAAACATCAAAACCATTTTCACCAATCATCTCACCATGTCTCATTGAGTCAAAAGCAACCAAGAACCAGGCCTGAAACAAGCTGTAACCTCACTGCACCATTTTCACCCCAACCTGCAGTTTCATTCGAAACTCTCTCCACAGCTCACAAACATCAAAACAAACTCCATAAACCTTCTCTACTCATCATCTGGACCAAAAACAACCTTTCACCCTTGCCAGAAATAGCCAGAGTCATCATTGCCATGTTCAACTGAGTTTGAGCAGAAGTTACTCAAACTCTTCATCCAGCCAATATAAATTTCTCCTGAGCACTCAAGCATCATCAAGAGGTCATAAGGAGTAGATTTCACCAGGAGAGGAAGTCAGAAAGTAGCTGGAGTGAAAGCTTCGAATCTCAGGTAGCTCAAGAACTTTTTTTCCAGAAATGAATTTTTAAGTTCTAAACTTGTTCTACATGTCTTCCTGATCATGAATATGCTTTTAGTTTTTGAAATGGTGATGAAAGGAGAGTTTAATTGATCTCTGAAACTCATTTGACCTAGTTCTTATTTGCTTCGATTCAGCCTTGTTAGGAAATATAAATTTGTTTTGATAAGGGGTTTTGGTTCGTGAGTGAGTGGGGATCATTTCCCAGTTTTTAGATTTCATTTTAGTTAGGTTTTTGGAGTTTTGGGGATTCTCAGGGGGGATGCTGGCCGGAGAAGACGACCGGAAGTCTTCTCCGGCAGCCTGAAAGTCATTTGTGCCCTAATCCTGTAATTAATTTCCATTTGAATTCTGGGCGTTGGATTGGTTGACCTAGTTGACTCCCCGCGCAAATGAAAGGCCCAGATCATTTTGCTTAGCCCTAATCTTCATTATTTATTTAATTAATTGGGATTAACTCAGATGCAACCCCAGCCGTCCAGATGCGCGCTGGTCAACCAATTCAAATCCAGAGCTCATCCTGGCCCTCCACTCATTTGACTTTCCTTTTATTTAATTTATTTTTCATTTTCTTTCCATTTGTTTTGCATAATTAATTTAAAATAGTAAAAAATGTGTAAAAATTATGAAACTTTTTCTCATAAGCTTTATTAATTTTTATGACACAAAAATATTTTTGTTTTTATTTTTATCATTAAAAAAGTATTTTTAAATATTTAAAAGATTATTTTTAATTGATTAATGGAAATTAATTTATTAAAAATACTTTTAGGTATCTAAAAATCACCAAAAAATTCATGAAATGTTCTAAAACATTTAGAAACATTGTCCAACCTTCAAACCAAATTTCTTTTTTGATCTTGATGCATTTTGAGAATTTTTCATTGAATTAAATCATTTTTTGTGCATTATTTTGATCCTAAGTTCAAAAAATCATTTCTGCCTATCTATGAAGAGTTGGACATTGATTCTTCTTGCATTGCATTCTATTTGGCATGTAGTTTTTGAGATAAAATGGCCTTGATTTGATCTTTCAATTTCAATTTGTTTGGCATTTCTTTTGTTTAAGAACCCTAAAAACCCTAAAATCTTAGAAAAATCATAACTTGAGATTGGTTGAGAGTTGAGACCTCCCCTTTGGACATTGGTTTAGTACAGGGTTAAGGATCCTTTGTGTGGCATTTTCCATTTTTTATCTTAGGGTTTGCTTCTGTTTTTGGTTTTTGTTTGATGTTTGATTCATAAACCCTAATTTGAGCTTTCATTTGCATACCTCTTGCATTCTCTTGCATAACATGACTTGCCTTAGCATTTTATGCATCCATTTGATTCATTTGACATCATAAGACATATAGAAAGCATGTTTGGTCATTGCATCATGTGTTTGCCATGTTGTATGCCATGTATGCTTCATAACTTTTCATGTATGTTCATGTTCCTTAACTTGCATCACTTGCATCCATGATCTTGCATGAACATCTCCATGCCTTGCCTCATGTTTGTAGCATCTCATAGCATCATTAGCATCATGTAGATGCTTCTGGTTTTGTTTCTCATCATGTCATCTCATCCCACTTTGCATTGCATTGCATTTCTTTCTAACATTTCAGGTGGTAAGTGAATTTGAGAAGTGAATTTGCCTTCACTTCTCATAACCTTTCTTTTCATCTCTCTTGCATCCATTGCTGCATTTTTATGTGTGTTTGAGATTGAGCTTGCTCATTCCTTTTCTTCTTACTTTCTTTCTTCAAGTGACTTGACTTCTTGAATGAAGCAAGTCACTTTGTTTCTCTTGATCCTGTTCATCTGCATCCTGGTGGTTCTCTTTGAAGATTGCTCTTGTAAACCTCACAAACCTTAGGAACAACCAAGCATGACAATGATTAGGGTTTTGATTAGTCACCCCACTTAGTTTTGCCTTTGTGTCTCTTTGAGTTCTCTCTTCTCATCTCATAATCAGGGACTAAACCCTAAAGGCTTTAAGGCTTTGTGATTAAGCTTATGCCTGCATCCTTCTCTTAGGATGGAGTGTATAACTTTAATCCTAAGTGTTAGACCCTTAATGTGTTTAACTCTCTTAATCAATCCACTTAATAATCATCAAGACATCACACTTGTAACTTGGGCCTTGCATTAGGGTTCTAATTCTTCCTTAATTGGTTAAGAAGGACCAACCCTAGTGTTAATGGACAAGTCCCCCTCAAGTTGTCTTACAAATCATAAAAAATCACTTCATCATCATACCATTAAATAAAATCCACTTAATAAAGGTTTGTTTTGTCATGAGTTTAATCCCTAATCATGGATTAAGTTGAGGAGCTTTCCTCAGCTTAAACATTCTCATCTATTATCCTTCTATTAGGATGGTGTAATGAGTCTGTTTAATCCCTGATTATGGCTTAACCTCATTACTTAACACTAAACAAAAACAACAAAAACATCTAAATAACCACAAGTAGGTTAATGATCTTGATTCTATATCAAAGGAGATTAAGTGTGAGAAGCTGACTTCACACTTAAGGTATTCTCATTACCCCTAATCAGAGGGAAGATGTGGTGAGTTTACTAATCCATTGATTTAGACTTAAGCTCATCAATCTATGACAAACTCTCAAAAGCAATAAAAGACTGAAAACTCCAAAACAAACAATAATCGTCTCCTTCGGGATTCTTTTCTCATCACCTTCAATCACAAACGAGAACTCGCTTCTTCCGTCTAATGCAAGACAGTTTGCACCTGGGCCAGACAGGTCATACACTTGAGCATAGGCAAGCAAGCAGTTCATCAAGTCAATTCATCTTTCAGTCTTTTCGGGTCGAACTACGGTGTTCTGACTTCCTCATTGCACGAGAGGATACGTAGGCATAACTTAACAGTTATCGAACAAAAGTCTCTGTATATTCCCCCTCTTTCTAGCCTCATTCTTTTAGCCTCATGATCTTGAGCATTTCACTCCTGTTCTTATACTGACATTTCACTTATATACTTCACTTTTCTCTTACACTGACACCTGTACATTTTGTTTTCCAGCTCTTTTACACACAAATTGCACTGACACTACCCCTTTAAAACACAAATCTTTTAAGCGTGGATCCCGTCGAGTACGGCGGACAATCTGGGTGCTAATACCTTCCCAGGTTGTAACCAACCCCCTTTCTCAGTCTCTCTGGTTCGCAACCGTCTTATCCATCTCTTTCTAGGTTTATGCAGCATTACCTTTCCTCCGGGATAAAAATGCCTAGCTGGCGACTCTATTCATTCTCCAGTGAGTTCACGGCTGTGTGTTCTCATTGTCCCTCTCGCCGACCGTTCGCGTCTGTACCTTTATCTGGGCCAGTCCCATCTATCGGGAGCGACACTACCGTAACAGAATTTCTAGGGAGGTCTTTCAGTGATTCCTCTCTTTCTCCCCAGCCGAGTTGCCATCTCGCCCTCAGCCTAGTATAAAAGTCAGAGAGCTATCTCCCCACAGAGTTCCAGCCTCTATCCAGAAGAGCAGCGCATAGAAGATCACAACAGAGTGTAGAAAGCTTCTACAAACCCTAGCTGGGTCTCTCATTTATTAGGATAGGTCTATCAGTGACCCGTATCCCCAAACAAATATCATCTTATTAGATCTACCAATGATCTCACCCCCAGCTGGGATGTCCTTTTCAAGCAGATCGACCAGAGCTCTTCGCAAAAGCGGGACCCGGATCCCGGTTGGGTATCTTTGCATAATCATAGCATTCGCATCATATTTACCCACAAAGCGTAGCATTCCGTTTTAACACGGAGCATTACGGCAAAAATCCAACGCATAGCATAATCATAGGCCATGCTTTAAATCAGCACTTGTGGATAATGACAGTTCATCAACGTACAGAAAAATCCCCACCAGAGTCCCCAGCAAAAGCAGTTGCCTCACAAATCACAAACACCAGTATATACTCATTTTGACGCCCGTCCGTGCCACCTTTCCCCAGTAAAGTCGCCTAAACATTCTTTGCAAACAAGATCACCCGTGTTACAGATACGTCCTGACACCCGTCCGTGTCATATCACCAGCAGAAAGCCAAAGACATCATCTTTGCACTCACCTACTTGTATATCTCTTTTTTTTTCTTGACATTCGTCCGTGTCATTTCCCCAGCGCAGTCGCCTACACTTTTACAACCCATATACTTGTTGATATTATTATACTCTTCTCCTTTTGACACTCGTCCGTGTCACCTTCCCCAACAGATAAACACTCATCTATGCAATACTCATGCTCACTGCTCATGTACCCTTATGCAGATACTCGTCCGTATCTTGTATATACCATTTATATGTCCCCACAGATTCAACACTCGTCCGTGTTCTTTGTTAACTCGTTGGTACTCGTCTGTATCATCATCTCAGAACATGCGTCAAGCGTTTGTTTCTACATGATACTCGTCCGTATCATAGCCTTAAGGATGCTCGTCCGCATCTTTAATCCATACACTGTGTCAAACACTTTTGTCTTCTTGAATATAGATACTCGCCTGTGTCTACTATTCCCCAGAGGAATCCTCTCAGATTCAACACTCGTCCGTGTTCTCTGTTAACCAGTTGATACTCGTCCGTATCATCATCTTTGAACACGCGCCAGTATTTGTTTCTACCCGATACTCGTCCATATCGTAGTCTTAGGGATGCTCGTCCGCATCTTTAATCTATACACAATACCAAACACTTATACCTTTTGTTTCTTGGATATAAACACTCGTCCGTGTTTACTACTCCCCAGTAGATCGCCAACAAAGCAAATTTTCCTTCTTATCTGGCACTCGTCCTGTGTCATGATAAACCCTGAGAGCAGCCGTACCCTGCTAGGTGGTCGTCCTCCACCTCTTGATGGTCGTCCTCCATCATGCTCATCCGATGGCCGTCCCCATCGTTGATATTTAGCAGCCGTCCCCTGCTAGGTGGTCGTCCTCCACCTCTTGATGATCGTCTTTCATCAATTTTATCCAATGGTCGTCCCCATTGTTGATTTTGGTTATCTGGAATTCGTCCTATGTCATGATAAACCCTGAGAGCAGCCGTCCCCTGCTAGGTGGTCGTCCTCCACCTCTTGATGGTCGTCCTCCATCATGCTCATCCGATGGCCGTCCCCATCATTGATATTTTCGGCAGCCGTACCCTGCCCGGTGGTCGTCCTCCACCTTTGATGGTCGTCCCCATCATAATTCCTTTATTCCCCAACAGAGCAGCCGTTCCCTGCTAGGTGATCGTCCTTCACCTTTGATGGCCGTACCCCATCATCTGTTTATTTCATTTATTCTTTAACCCGATGGCCGTCCCCGTCGTGGTCCCTTTTCTCTTAGCCCGATGGCCATCCCCATCGTTGGTTACCTTGCTTTATGAACTTGATGGCCGTCCCCGTCATGTTTCATCAATCCCCATAGAATTTTACTGCTTTATCTTGATGGCCGTCCCCGTCATAATCTTTTTCCCAGCTAGTCGGCCGTCCCCGTCTTGGCTTTACCTTTTATCCCCAGCATGTCGGTCGTCCCCGTCATTGCCTTACTTCACACACTTTGCCCAGCATGTCGATCGTCCCCGTCATTGCTCTTTATCCAGCAGTCATCCTCTGCTCGACGGTCGTCCTCCGTCGCCCACACCTTACAATATACTTTATTTTCCTTTTCAATCTATATCCCTTTTCTTCTTCATTCTGTGAGTGCAAATTTTGGACTGTCTTTGGTATTCAACCACAAGTTATCTTGTTTGCCTGTTAAGCCGTCGCTTACATCCTGCACAGCTAACTCATGATTGAATAGGGGCAGCTGTAAACACCCCAAATTTGCCCTCACCCATTCACACCATGGCTTGTGATCATTTCATATGCATAAACACAATCATATCACCCCATATCCCATTTTGAGTCACTGCATAGTTTCTAAGTCATCTGCATCTAGGGTTTGTGATCTGAACCATCCAAGAGCTTCTTGAGCCACTCCAAAGGCCATCAATAACTCCAAAGGGATCCATGAGTGTTCTTATATCATATCATATCCTCTCAAAGTCAAGAATGCCAAAGAATCACAAGAACTGGGATTGGTGTGGATGCAGAGCCAAGTTTGACTGCACAGTTGACCTAAAATTAGGGTTTTGGTTTCAGAGGCCATAACTCCAAATTATTTGGTCATTCTTGTTTCCATTGGTCTCTATATGGTATAGGGAGTATGCATATCAATTTTCATGAAGAAATTCCATGGGGAAGTCATCTGATCAAGAGTTGACTTTTCAGACAAGTCAGTGCAAAATCAGGGCATCTGAGGCCCCCAATGACCCAACCAAGGGGTGATCTTCATCATTTTGAATGTATATGATCTTTATTTGATCATGGAAGAAGATTGAAGTTCACAAAAATCAAGAATTTGAAGTTTTTGCAAAGTTGACTTTTTAGGGCATAGTTGACTTTTAAGGAATTTGTCAATTTATGCCATTTTTCAAGCCTTGCTTTTTGATCCAAAAATGCTTCAAATGGAAAAACTTTGGTCATGAAAGTTGTAGATCACATTTTTCCCTTTTCAAAAAGTACAAGAACATGATCTAATTCTTCTTGGATCAAAAGTTATGGTGTGACAAAGTTGGCAAAAATCATTAATTTTCAAGATGTGCACCAAATGAGAAACTTGCAAGAACTTTGTACCAAGGCATTTGCAACCTCTAATTCATGTCTAACCACTACATAAACATTCTATGTGACCTAAAAATCAGATTTGAACCAAGGTTTCTCATGATTCATGGCTTGTGTAGCAAGATAGTTACATGTGAACCAAAGAGGGACCAAGTTGCAAAACCACTCATCACACCTCACCAACTTGCTGCCTTGGCTGCTGAGCCAACCTAGCCTCACTCACACACCATGCTGCACCAGCCCATGCTCTTGTACCAAGCTAGAACTTAGCCCATGCTTTCCTTACACCAAAGTTGACAATTTGCAAAAGGTGACTTACCTATCACAGCAGGCCAAGTCACATCAACTGACCAATAAGCTTTGTTTATGTGGATCAAATGCTGGCCATTAGACACAACAAGCAAGGCTGAAGCTCAACACAACATCACATACACAAACTCACCCTCACTTGCATTTTCCTTCGAATCTCCTTCCACAGCACACAAACATTCAAACCAATTCCACACATCAACTCACCTTGCTCCACTGAGCAAAAACCAACAAGACACAAGCCTGAATCAAGCAAGAACACCTCATTTCCATTTTTCACTCCAACCTGCATCTTCCTTCGAAACATCTTCCATAGGCCATAAACACTCAAACAAATTTCATAAACCTTCTCCACTCACCACACTGGCCACAAAGAACCACTTACCTTGGCCTGAAACAGCCTGAATCACCATCACCATTTTCAACTGAGCTTGAGCAGAAGCTGTTCAAACTCCTTAACCAGCCCACATAAACTCCTCCTAAGCATTCAAGGATCATCAGGGGACCAAGTAAAGTGGATTGCATCAAAGGGAGAGGTCAGGAAGTTGCTGGAGTGAAAGCTTCGAAACTCAGGTAGCTCAAGAACTTTTTTTCCAGAAATGGATTTTTAAGTTCTAAAGTTGTTCTCCATGCTTCACTGATTGCTCTGATATCTTTAGTTTTGAAAATGGTGGAGAGATGAGAGTTTAATTGGTTTCTGAAAGTTTTGCCCTAAAATCTTTTTTGTTTCGATTCATGAAATTGATGGAATATAAATGAGTTTTGGCTTGGGGTTTTGATTCAGTGAGTTGTGGGGATCATTTCCATGTTTTTAGATTTCATTTTAGTTAGGTTTTGAGAGTTTTGGAGATTTTCAGGTGGGGTTCCCACCGGAGAAGACGACCGGAGGTCTTCTCCGGCCACCTGAAAATCATTAGGGTTTTAATCCTGTAATTAAGGCAGTTTGAATCTGGAGCGTTGGATGCCTTGACTCTGTTGACTTCGCGCGCGTGTGAATGGTCCAGATGCACTCATTAAACCCTAACCTCAATTAATTAATTCATAAATCAGGATTAACTAAGTTTGAATTTCAGCCTTTGATCTGCGCGCGCAGTCAACAAATCTTTCCCCAGACTCAATCCCAGCCTTCCTTTCTGTTGACTTTTCCATTTTCTTTATTTTAATTCATTTATTTCATATTTGTTTTGTACAATTTATTAAAAATAGCAAAATTGTTTTAAAAATTATGAAACTTTTTCTCAAGAGTTTCATTAATTTTTAAAACACAAAAATATTTTTATTTTCATTTTTATCATTGAAAAAGTATTTTTAAATATTTAAAAGATTATTTTTAATTGATTAATGGAAATTAATTTATTAAAAATACTTTTAGGTATTTAAAAATCACCAAAAAATTCATGAAATGTTCTAAGACATTTAGAAACATTGTCCAACCTTCAAACCAAATTTATTTTTTGATCTTGATGCATTTTAAGAATTTCTCATTGAATTAAAATCATTTTTGTGCATTATTTTGATCCAAAGTTCAAAAAATCATTTCTGCCTATCCATGAAGAGTTGGACATTGATTCTTTTTGCATTGCATTTTGTTTAGCATGTAGTTTGTGAGATTAAATGGCCATGATTTGATCTTTCATTTTCAATTTGTTTGACATTTCTTTTGTTTGGAAACCCTAAAACCCTAGAAAACTTGTAAAAAATCATAACTTGAAATTGGTTAGGAGTTAAGACCTCTCCTTTGGGCAGTGGTTTTGTATAGGATTAGGGTTGCTTTGAGTGCATTTTCAATTTTTTGTATTGATGTTTGCTTCTGATTTTGGTTTTTGTTTGATGCATTGATCATAAACCCTAATTTGGGCTACCATATGCATCCATCTTGCATTCTCTTGCAGAACATGACTTGCCATGACATTTCAAGCATCCATTTGATTCATTTGACATCATAAGACATATTGAAAGCATGTTTGATCATTGCATCATGTATTTGCCATGTTGTATGTCATGTGCACTGCATAACTTTTCATGTATGTTCTTGGTTCTTAACTTGTTTCATTTGCATTCATGAACTTGTATGATCATTTCCATGTGCTGCCTCATGTTTGTAGCATCTCATAACATCATTAGCATCATGTACATGCTTCTGGTTTTGTTTCTCATCATGTCATCCCATCCCTTTTTGCATTGCATTGCATTTCTTTTCTAACCTTTCAGGTGGTAAGTAACTTTGAGAAGTGAATTTGCCTTCACTTCTCATAACTTTTCTTTTCATCTCTCTTGCATCCATGCTGCATTTTATCTTGTGTTTGAGTTTGAGCTTGCTCATTCTTCTTCTTCCCACCTTCTTTCCTCAAGTGACTTGACTTCTTGAATGAAGCAAGTTGCTTTGCTTCTCTTGATCTTTTCATCTGTTTCCTGGTGGTTCCATTGAAGATCTTTCTTGTAAACCTCACAAACCTTAGGAACAACCAAGCATGACAATGATTAGGGTTTTGATTAGTCCCCCCACTTAGTTTTACCTTTGTGTCTCTTTTGAGTCTTCTCCTCTCATCTCACAATCAGGGACTAAACCCTAAAGGCTTTAAGGCTTTGTGATTAAGCTTATGCCTGCATCCTTCTCTTAGGATGGAGTGTATAACTTTAATCCTAAGTGTTAAACCCTTAATGTGTTTAACTCTCTTAATCAATTCACTTAATAAGTATCAAGATATCACACTTGTAACTTGGGCCTTGCATTAGGGTTCTAATTCTTCCTTAATTGGTTAAGAAGGACTAACCCTAGTGTTAATGGACAAGTCCCCCTCAAGTTGTCTTACAAACCCTAAAACTCACTTCATCATCATATCATTAAATAAAATCCGCTTAATCAAAGGCTTGTTTTGTCATGAGTTTAATCCCTAATCATGGATTAAGCTGAGGAGCTTTCCTCAGCTTAAACATTCTCATCTATTATCCTTCTATTAGGATGGTGTAATGGGTCTGTTTAATCCCTGATTATGGCTTAATCTCATTACTTAACACTAAACAAAAACCACAAAAACATCTAAATAATCACAAGTGGGTTAATGATCTTAATCCTACACCAAAGGTGATTAAGTGTGAGAATCTGACTTCACACTTAAGGTACTCTCATTACCCCTAATCAGAGGGAAGATGTGATGAGTTTACTAAATCCATTGGTTTAGGCTTAAGCTCATTAACTTATGACAAAATTTCAAAAGCAATAAAAGACTGAAAACTCAAAACAAACAATAATCGTCTCCTCCGGGATTCTTTTCTCATCTCATTCACTCACAAACGAGAACTCGCTTCTTCCGTCTAATGCAAGACAGTTTGCACCTGAGCCAGACAGGTCATACACTTGAGCATAGACAAGTAAGCAGTTCACAAGTCAATTCATCTTTCAGTCTCTTTGGGTCGAACTACGGTGTTCTGACTTCCTCATTGCACGAGAGGATACGTAGGCATAACTTAACAGTTATCGAACAAAAGTCTCTGTATATTCCCCCTCTTTCCAGCTTCATTCTTTAGCCTCATGATCTTGAGCATCTTATTCCTGTTCTTACACTGACACTTCACTTATATACTTCACTTTTCTCTTACACTGACACCTGTACATTTTGTTTTCCAGCTCTTTTACACAAAAATTGCACTGACACTACCCCTTTAAAACACAAATCTTTCAAGCGTGGATCCCGTCGAGTACGGCGGACAATCTGGGTGCTAATACCTTCCCAGGTTGTAACCAACCCCCTTTCTCAGTCTCTCTGGTTCGCAACCGTCTTATCCATCTTTTCTAGGTCTATGCAGCATTGCCTTTCCTCCGGGATAAAAATGCCTAGCTGGCGACTCTATTCATCTCCAGTGAGTTCACGGCTGTGTGTTCTCATTGTCCCTCTCGCCGACCGTTCGCGTCTGTACCTTTATCTGGGCCTGGTCCCATTTTATCGGGAGCGACAGGCGTAGCTTCTGTTTAACTGGTGGGCAGTCTTCTCTTAAAGGCAGCTTGTGCATAACGATATCGGTGTCCAACCCTGGCATATCTTGATAAGACCAAGCAAACACATCCACATATTCCTGAAGTAGGTCAATCAGTTGTCTCTTCACTGAATCTTGTAAGCAGGCCCCGATTTTAACTTCTTTCACATCTTCATCTGTACCAAGATTAATCGTTTCGACCTCCTCCTAATGAGGAGTGATAACCTTTTCCTCTTGTCTCAACAACCTGTCTAGCTCTTCAGGAAGCTCATACTCTTCTTCAACCCCTTCATCAGTTTGTTTGATTGGATTGTCAAAGTCATACGAAGTCATAGCCGTGCTGTTGTCGGTGCGGTCTGGAAGGCACTCTCTGCAAGGGTTCAGTTTGTTCATTTTAGTGATTGATTTTAATCTTGTTTAGAAAAGTGAAATAAAGTTGTCATTTTGAAAACATTGCCATTTATTTTTTGTACAAAAAGAAGAATGGAAAAACAGTGAACGGAAAAGAAAAAGACTCATTTGCAAAAGATGTCTGATTATCATTGATTGATCTATTTGCACAAAATTACAGATGGCCCGATTACAAAATGAGTCTTGTCATCTTGGGCAAGATGCAAGACTTGATGCATGCTTAAAATATACAGGAAATAATAATTACTCTGCAGGAGTAACCCTTATAATTTCCTGGGAAGACCAGTTTGAGATACGGCTCCCCGGGATCCTTGGACGTATCCAGCTCTCCAGGTTGCGCTCATCTTCCGACTCATCTTCCAAGTTGTTTACTGCATCGGGGGTGAGCATCCCCCCACTGACAAAATTGGGCTTCTTAGCAGCCTCTGCTTGATCTTGTTGAGTTGGTTTGTAACCTAACCCAAATCTATCCTCCTTCTTCTCTACAGGCAACAACTTGCCCCAGCCTTGGGCAGTCCCTTCTTCAACAACCTTCCGGGCTTGCTGATAAGATGTCATCGAGGTTCCAGGTACAGCGGATGCTTCATTTATGTTCAAGGCCTCAAACCCTTGACTCATAGTTTCGTGGATCTCCCCATCCATCTCAATGTATTTGTATGTAGCCAGATGGCTAACAAAAATATCTTCTTCACCACAAATGGTGATGATCTGGCCCTCCCACTCGAATTTTAACTTCTAGTGAAGGGTAGACGTAATTGCGCCAGCGGCATGAATCCAAGGTCTACCCAACAAACAGCTGTAGGCCGGCTGAATGTCCATCACATAGAAGGTTATTTTAAAAGTCTGTGGGCCAATCATCACTGGGAGATCAATCTCTCCTAGCACTGATCTCTTAGAGCCGTCAAATGCTCTCACTACCAAATTACTTGGACGCAACGCCAAGCCATCATATTCCAGCTTCACCAAGGCTTTCTTTGGTAAGACATTGAGTGAAGACCCAGTGTCTACCAGTACATGTGATAGAACAACACCCTTGCATTCCAGGGTGATATGTAAAGCCTTATTGTGGTTACAACCCTCAGTCGTTAAATCAACATTGGTAAAACCCAATCCATGGCTGGTATTGACATTTGCTACCACGGTCTCCAGCTGATTAACGGTGATCTCCTCTGGCACATATGCCGCGTGCAAGACTTTTAATAATGCATTCCGGTGAGCTTCGGAACACATCAGCAGGGATAGAATGGAGATTTTTGAGGGGGTTTGGTGAAGCTGATCCACCACCTTGTAATCACTCCTCTTGATGATTCTCATAAACTCGTCTACATCTTGTTCAAAAGATGTCTTCTGTGTTTCTTTGAGAATGGGCTCTTCAGCTATTACACTTTTTCCCTTCGCTTTGGAAGCAGCTTGTGCTTCGGCATTAGGTCTTTGTGATTGCGAGGCAAAAAGGCGTCCGCTTCTGGTGAAGCCTCCGCCTCCCCCGACATTATCAATCTGTGGAGAAGATGTTGAAGAGTCAAAAGTGATTTTCTCCCCCTTGCAGTACAGGTCAGAGCCATAATGCCAAGGGATGGCATTAGTGCTTTCATATGGAACAGGCCCAGGTACCGTGATGGTAACCGGGCTGACTGCAGCAGGGGAGGGTGTTACAATAGTATGTGGATCATAGTAGATGGTAACCGGTGATCTGGCAGGAGATGCCACTGTTTGTTGCTGAAAATTATTATTCGGAGGAATACTTGACGGATCATAATAAATAGTGACTGCTGAGATATTTGCTGGTGTTGTAGAAGAAGATTCTGAATAAAGGGGTGCTGATGTTGTAGAAGGAACGTTTGTTGATATCTGGTTTGTTGAAGTGATATTTGAAGCATTTGTTGATGAAACTGAAGAATTGTTTGGAATAATTGTCGTTGCAGTTGTAGGAGACTCTGGAACTGTTGTCGGAGGGATTGCCGGATTTGAAGGTATTGATGTTGTAATTTGAAGTAGACCATTCTGGATAAGACTGTCTATGCCGCTTCTCAGATTATCACACCCATTTACCGAAATGTTGCAATAACCGCACCCGAGCTCACACCCAGGGAAAATCTGGCATTCAAGGAGTTGAGCTTTAATCTCTACCAGGGGTGTCCGGATCTGCCCAACACTGGTTATCAAGTAAGACGGCTTATCTTCCTCAATAGCATTGATTCTGGGCCCTCCATGGTTGGGCATGGGGTTTTTGTTGACATTTGGCGGGGGTGCAAAGTTTAGAGCTTTGGAATCTACCAGGTCTTGCACCTTCATCTGTAAAGCTCTGCACTTCTCTGTACTGTGGCCAGGTGCGTTGGAGTGAAAAGCACATCTGGCATTGGCGTCATAATTTCTTGGCAAACTGGAAGGATCTGGTGGCGCCAACGTCCTTAACTCAACCAAGTTGAGCTTCAGGAGCTGTGGCAGTAATGCGACATAAGGCATAGGGATCGGATCAATCACCCTATTGGCCTGAGATGGTCTCTGTTGAAATGGCCTTTGCTGATTGTTGTTGTTGTTGTTGTTGTTGTTGTTGTAGTTTTTCTGAGGAGGATACTGAGTTTGTTGCTGGTAATGGGGTTGTTGCTGTGGTTGATATGCTGGTTGTGGATGAATTGGAGCGGGAATAGTGACAGCTGCCACTGACCTATGAACATATTGTGGTCTGCCCCTGCTGGCCTGAATAGCATTAGTCTCGCCGGTTCTTCTTGGACCTACAAAAGGCTTTCTGGGGTTGTTGGACGAGCTCGCACCATTGTCGGAAATCTTACCCATCTTTAACAAGCTTTCAATTCTTTCTCCAGCTATGACTACGTCAGCGAAGCTGGTGGAAGAAAAGGCAGCTAGCCTGTCAATGTATGTCCCTTGGAGGGTGTTCATAAACATGTCGGCTATTTCCCTCTCCGACATGGGTGGTTGGACAGCAGCAGCAAGCTGTCTCCACCTCTGGGCGTACTCCCGGAAGCTTTCCCTGGATGACTGAGACATTCCCATCAGGAGGGTCCTGTTAGGAGCCATATCCAAGTTGTACTGGTATTGTCTGATGAAGGCCTCAGCTAGGTCCTTCCAGCACCTGATGGTTGCTCTAGTCAGGTGAGAGTACCATTCCCTTGAAGCTCCTGTTAAGCTATCTTCAAAATAAAACATCCATAGCTTTTCATCCATGGTATATGCCTTCAGCCTCCCCAGAAAGGATTGTAAATGGGTTCGAGGACAGGAAGTTCCGTTGTACTTCTCAAAGCACGGAGGTTTAAACTTGTGAGGAATCCTGACCCCGTCCACTAAACCCATGTCCATGACATCAAAGCCCAAAGAATTATGGGACTCCAGGGACCTTAATTTTTCAGCAATTTCATCTAGCCTTCTGTCATAGGCTTCATCCCTAGCTCCCATCACAGTGAATTGATCCTCTTGGGGGTCTTCTTGTAGTACTCTGCCGGTAGTAGCATTCCCTTGCACATTAGCAGGGATGTTGATCTCTGGGTGAAGGTGAGGGCCATACACAGGTGGGTTGACATGAGGCTGAACCCTCTCATTATTGCTTGTTCCCCCAGTCCCTAGATGGGGTTCCTCCTGAGTCTGCCTCTCTACCAATGCTCTTAATCTTTCTTGGCTCTGTGCCAATCCATTCATCACCTCCATAAACTGGGTCATCTGATTTCTCATTTCCAGTCTCTCATTGGCCATTTGAGTCCTGACCTCCGTAAGATCCTGTTGTACCTGGTCCATTTGTATGCCTGGAAGGTTGTTACGGGTAGGATATCTGTGTGGACGGTTGAGTGGGACCACCCGACGCCGAGCAATAGTTCCTGAACCACAACAGAGTTAGTAACAAAAAACAAAACAAAACCTACAAAACAAAACAAAGGTTAGTATGCAATGCAGTATGCTTATTTGTTTCCAAGGTATCCGGCTTGGCATTTGGTTTTGACCTTTCTAGACCCCGAGGAAGATGCTGTTTGATGTTGCTTGAGAACTCAGATAAAACAAACTAATAAATATATTACAAAAAGTGAATGATACATAGTTTGTTTTTTACAATACATGCCCTCTAAGGGGTCAAAATACAACATAAGAAAAAGAAAAGTACATGAAATGAAAGCAACAACAAGCAAAAGTCAGACATCAAGACCAAACTCATCCTCCTGAACTTCCTTCAGAAGTGCTTCAGTCACAGGGTCAGTTGGATGCTCTGTGAGATTCCTGATGAGAAGATTCCTGGTGGCAATAGCTGCAGTTAGCTTCTTGTGTCTGCCCTGGTCCTTTGACCTCTTCACACCAGCCCTAATCTTCAACTCTGAGATCTCTCTCTGGGCTGCTAGCAGGGCTTCCTGCTGCTCCTTTGCATTAGCCTCCAACTGCTCAATCTTGTCCTGAGTTCTTTTATCTTCCTGAGTGCGAGCTTCAGTGATCCTGACCCACCTAGCTTGACTCTCTTTCAGATAGAGATCAGTCCTGGCCTTCTGAAACTGAGCTTCCTTACAGGCATTCTTCAAAATTTGCTCTCCAGCCCTTGACTTCTTGATGTAGTCCTTTGACTTCTCAATCCTGGCTAGATGCTCCACCTTTAGCTTTTCTAACCTTTCAATGTCCAAACGACCATCACTCCTCTCCCAGAGGGTCTTCTGCAGAGCTTGAGTCAAATTCTCATTCCTCTCTTTTAGCTTCTCAAACTCTTCAAGGCTGACAGTAGCTGGAGGTGGTGCTGTGGATGGTCCAGGTGCATCCTCAATGGTGAAGGGCATCCCAGAAATTTGAGCCCTGGCATGAGACCACTCATAGTACTGAGATGAGGCCACATTGTTGCATCTCCCAAGAATAGCCATCCCTTTGGTCTGGACATTGTCCCAAGCCCAGGATGCTTGCCTGACAACAGCTAGATTAGGCTTAACTTCACAATAAAGGGTTTCAGCCAAGTCTTGTGCTCTAGGAGGGGGGACCAATGCATAGCCCAGTTGTTTTTTGAATAACAGAGGGTTGTAGTTGATGCAACCCTTCACTCCTATCAGGGGTACATTGGGGAACTGCCCACAATTAGTAATGATGTCTCTGCCTTTGGTGCTCTGAGTGCACCACCTGATGTCAGCTGAGGTTAAAGCAATGAGTCTTCTAGCCCAATTCTTTTGCTGGTGAGGATTCAAGAATGCATCAGTCTTGGGCAAGTGTTTGAGCATCCAGGTATGGAACAGGGGAGCACAACATCTCACCAACCTTCCTCTTTGCTTTTCATTCCTTTGGTGAACAGAGTAGTAGAAATCTCCCAGTAAGGTGGGCACTGGGTTCCTCAGAATGAAAAGATGGATTGCATTCTTGCTAATAAACTTAGGCTCATCTGCAAATAATATAACCCCATATATGCTAAGGGCTAATAATGCACAGACTGCCTTCCATTCTCCCAAGGAGGCTTTCAGAGTAGCCTGAGAGGTCAAGAAATCCAAGTGTAGACCAGAGATTCCAGCCTTTGCTGTCATGTTCTGCTCAATCAGAACTGGTTCCAGATACAATGCCCTTGCCACCTCTTCATTACTAGGAAAGGCCATCTCAGGGTTGAAGGGGACTCCACCCCTGATAGGTACACCAATCAGTGATGAATATTCTTCCAACAAAGGTCCCAACTGAAAATCCTGGAAGGTGAAACACCTCAGAGGGGGATCATAGAACTGCAGGCAAGTATGAATCAAGCTCCTCTAGGAAGGGTCCAAATCCATAACCACATCAAGGATGCCTCCATAATGTTCTCTGAATAGTGGTATATGGTCTGGAGTAATCAGGGCCTGGACCTTCCTGATGCCAGCCAACTCAGGCTCAAAGAAATGGTAGGAGATGTTGCTCTTCTTGGGTGCCATGTTGCTGAAGAAAAGCTGAAACAGATGCTGATGATGACTGATACTAGAAGAAGGGCCACTGACAGGCTGAGACTGGTGATACATGTGACTGAAGCAGGTAGCTGATGAGGATAGCTGAAGCAGATACTGGTGAAGATAGGTCTATGCAGATGAAGGGGTCAAAACCAAGCCAAAATATAGTATGGATACCCTGAAAAACAAATAAGCAAATGTTAAATGATGCAATGATGATGTATGCAAATGATATGCAAGGGTTTGTGATCAAACTGGATCTGATTAACTGCCTTGATATAGGTCCATGTATGTTCAAGAAATCCAGATGGAGGTTCATAAATCCAGTAACCAAGGTGGGGGACTCAAATAAAGAGTCACATGTCCAGGGTTAAAAAAAAAATCACAAGAACTGTCCCAAAATGGAGTACTCTTAATCAAAACAAAGTAACAGGGTATGCTGAGGTCAAGGGTACCTGCAAACCTGTAAACAGCCCAACCCCCTCACAGGTGGTGTTCTAAAACAAGGATCCTCAGACTTGGATCAGTTATGAGAAGTGTAAACACTTCCAACCCGGAGGTACAGTGTTTACAATAACCATAAAAGATCCTCCTCTAATTCACCTCAGTTTCTGAAGGTCAATACTAAAGGTCATTCAGACTTAGCAGGCTTCCCAGATAGCCCTAACACTACAGGAAATCTGTAGCACAGATTTCTCAAGAAGAAACCCATATCTGAACCGTGTTTCATATTCCCGCACCAGACCGAAATGGAATGGGAAAGAACATGAACCACTCTAGCTTAGGTGTCACTCAGGTCCCAGGTATAGGACCTCAACTCTCAATAGAACCCCACCCACCAAAGCAACAAAACCAGATCCAGTCAGAACAGTATGACAGTATGATGTATATAAAGCTATAAAGAAAGCAATAAAATAACTGAATATAAAGCAAAAAAACAAAATAAATATACAAGCACAAATAGCACATAATACCCCAGTAAACACAAATCAAACAAGCGCTAGGAGGAACCCACAAAAAGAACCAGAAGCCCTGGTTACAGTATAAGGGTCCCCAGCAGAGTCGCCAAGCTGTCGCTCCCGATAAGTGAGACTGAGCTCAAATAAAGGTACAGACGCGAACGGTCGGCGAAAGGAGGATGTGGGAACACACAGGAGTGAACTCACAGGAAAAGAAAAGAGTCGCCAGCTAGGCATTTTTATCCCGGAGGAAAGGTAATGCTGCATAGACCTAGAAAGATATGGATAAGACGGTTGCGAACCAGAGAGACTGAGAAAGGGGGTTGGTTACAACCTGGGAAGGTATTAGCACCCAGATTGTCCGTCGTACTCGACGGGATCCACGCTTAAAAGATTTGTGTTTTAAAGGGGTAGTGTCAGTGCAATTTGTGTATCAAAAGAGCTGGAAAAGGATGTACAGGTGTCGGTGTAAAAGAAGTGAAGTGTATAAATGAAGTGTCAGTGTAAGAATAAGAATGAAATGCTCATGATCATGAGGCTAAAAGAAGGATGCTGGAAAGAGGGGGAATATACAGAGACTTTTGTTCGATAACTGTTAAGTTATGCCTACGTATCCTCTCGTGCAATGAGGAAGTCAGAACACCGTAGTTCGACCCAAAGAGACTGAAAGATGAATTGACTTATGAACTGCTTACTTGCCTTTGCTCAAGTGTATGACCTGTCTGGCTCAGGTGCAAACTGTCTTGCATTAGACGGAAGAAACAAGTTCTCGTTTGTGAGTGAATGAGAAGAGAAAAGAATCCCGATGGAGACGATTATTGTTTGTTTTTGTGTTTTCAGTCTTTTATTACTTTTGAAAGTTTGTCATAAGTTAATGAGCTTAAGCCTAAACCAATGGATTTAGTAAACTCATCACATCCTCCCTCTGATTAGGGGTAATGAGAATACCTTAAGTATGAAGTAAGCACCTCACACTTAATCACCATGGTGTAGGATTAAGATCATTAACCTACTTGTGATTATTTAGATGTTTTTGTTGTTTTTGTTTAGTGTTAAGTAATGAGTTTAAGCCATAATCAGAGATTTAATAGACTCATTACACCATCCTAATAGAAGGATAATAGATGAGAACATTTAAGCTGAGAAAGACTCCTCAACTTAATCCATGATTAGGGATTAACCTCATGACAAAACAAAGCCTTTATTAGATTGATTTTTAGTTAATGATAAGATTAAGAAGTGATTTTTAGGGTTTGTAAGACAACTTGAGAGGGACTTGTCCATTAACACTAGGGTTAGTCCTTCTTAACCAATTATGGAAGAATTAGAACCCTAATGCAAGGCCCAAGTTACAAGCTTGATGTCTTAATGATTATCAAGTGAATTGATTAAAGGATTTAAACACATTAAGGGTTTAACACTTAGGATTAAAGTTATACACTCCATCCTAATAGAAGGATGCAGGCATAAGCTTAATCACCAAGCCTTAAAGCCTTTAGGGTTTAGTCCCTGATTATGAGATGAGAAGAGAAAACTCAAAGAGACACAAAGGTAAAAGATAAATGGGGGGACTAATCAAACCCTAATTATTGTCATGCTTGGCGTCCCTAAGGTTTATGAGGTTTACAAGAGAAATCTTCAGAGGAACCACCAGGAAGCAGATGAAAGGAGCAAAGAAAAGCAAAGTAACTTGCTTCATTTAAGAAGACAAGTCACCTGAGGAAAGAAAGTGAGATGAACAAGAATGATCAAGCTCAATCTCAAACACAAACCAAAATGCAGCAATGATGCATAAGAGAGATGAAAAGAAATTGTGAGAAGTGAAGGCAAATTCACTTCTCCAAGTTACTTACCACCTGAAAAGTTAGTGAAAGAAATGCAATGCAATGCAAAATGAGATGAAATGACATGATGCAAATCAAAACCAGAAGCATAAGTATGATGCTAATGATGCTATGAGATGATGCAAATATGAATCAAGGCATGAGGATGATCATACAAGCATGTGGATGCAAGAGGAGCATGCTTAGAACCATGAACATACATGAAAAGTTATGAAATGCAAATGGCATACAACATAGCAAATGAATGAGGCAATGATCAAACATGCTTCTAATATGTCTTAAGATGTCTAATGAATCAAATGGATGCACAAAATGTCATGGCAAGTCATGGTATGCAAACAAATGCAAGATGAATGCAAAAGGAAGCCCAAATTAGGGTTTATGATCAATGCACAAAACAAAAACCAAAACCATAAGCATACATCAAGATAAAAAATTGAAAATGACTTCAAGGGAACCCTAAACCTATACAAACTCACTTCCCAAAGGAGGGGTTCTAACTCTTAACCTAATGAGGGTTATGAATTTCCTAAGTTTACTAGGGTTTTAAGGTACCTTGACAAGAAAAATGTCAAACAATTTGAAAATGCAAAATCAAATCATGCCAATTTAATCCTATAAACTACATGCTAAACAAGATGCAATGCAAAAAGAATCAAAGTCCAATTCTTGAAGGTTAGGCAGAAATGAATTTTCAAAGTTAGGATCAAAACAATGCCTAAAAATGAAATTAATTCCATGGAAAATTGTCAAAAGACATCAAGATCAAAAAATAAATTTGGTTTGAGGGTTGGACAATGTTTCTAAATGATTTTAAAGGTTCCATGAATTTTTTGGTGATTTTTAAATACCTAAAAGTATTTTTAATTAATTAATTCTCATTAATTAATTAAAAATAATCTTTTAAATGATTTAAAAATATTTTTTAATGCAAAAAATAAAAAAATAAAAATGTTTTTGGTTTCTGAAAATTAATAAAAGATTACATAAAAATTTTCAGAATTTTTAAAAATGTTTTACTATTTAAAATAAAATGAAGAAAACAAATGGAATTAAATGAAAAATAAAATGGATTAAATGGAAAGTAATCAGAATCAAAGGCTGAGATTCAAATGGAATGCGCGCGCATTGACTGGCGCCAGATCCAAAGGCTGGAGTTCAAACTGGCCAGATTAATTTATAAAACCTAATTAAATGGATAATGACGTGGATTAGGGTTTAATGAGGGCATCCTAGCCATTGGAACGCGCGGGAGTCAACAAAAGTCAGCCCATCCAACGTACCAAATTCAAACTTGCATTAATTACACTGATTAGCCCTAAACACTTTCAGGTGGCCGGAGAAGACTTCCGGTCGTCTTCTCCGGCAAGACCCTCACCTGAAAGTTGCTAAAATCCTCAAAACTCCACGAAAATGAAAACTAAAAGCCCAGAAATCATCCCCATTCGAAACTAAATCAAAACCCCCACACAAACATCATTTTTCATTCATCAATCAGCCAAATCGAAGCAAAACATTCCTAGGGCAAAAAAGTTTCAGAGCAATCATACATCCTGGTTTCTCAACCATTTTCAAAAATAATCATATCCCCATGATCAGGGGAGTGCATAGAAGCATTTGAGAACTCAAAATGGAGTTTCTGGAAAAAAGTTTGAGATGGCTACCTGAACTGAAGCTTTGGTTTCTGGTACTTTCTGGCTGGTTTCTTGCTTTCAATCAACTCCACTGGACCCCCTGAGAAGCTTTCAATGCTTGTTTGAAGTTTATAATGGATGGTTTGAGAGATGGCAGAAGTTCTGTTCAAGGTGGGATGGAAATCGTATTTCTGATTCAGGGAGTTTTAGGCTATGGTGATGGGTGGTTTTTGATCAGTGAAGCATGTTGAGTTGATTTGTGAAGTTGGTTTTTGTGCTTGTTAGCTGTGCTGAGTATTTCGAAGGCTTTTGCAAGTTGGAGCAAAAATGATAACTATGGCTTGTGGGCAAGATCAGTGTGTGTTGTGTGATGTGTTAGGCTGGGTTTTGTCCATGTATCAAAAGGGGATAGGTCAGAAAGTTGTTGGTGGCCTATGGTGATTGGTATGGGTCTTTGGCCAAAATGTCAACTTGATGTGTACTTGAGGTATGGGCTATGGTACAACTTGCTTTTTGGCTTGCTTTTGCTCAGCTTGAATCAAGGAATGCTGTGAAAAAGGTTTAGAGGCAATGCAGCAAGTGGTTTGTAACTTATGATGAGTTTTGCAAGTTGGTTCAAGCTTGGTTCCTTTGAGATTTCTTGAGTTTCAATGCATAAAAGTGCAAAGTTCTTTGGCCCATTATGAATTTTAGAGGTCATATGATCATGTTGTGAAGAAATGATACACATTTGAGGCCTTTAGAACACTTGAACAAACCATTTTGCAAAATGTCTTTTTGGTAGAAAACATCAAATTTTGTGATTTTAGCCAACTTTGTCAATCCATAACTTTTGATCCAAAATGAATTAGGTCATGTTCTTGTACTTTTTGAAAAGGGAATTATCCATTCTACAACTTTCATGACCAAAGTTTTTCCATTTGAAGCATTTTTGAATCAAAAAGCAAGGGTTGAAAAAGTTCCCCAAAATGGCAATTTCATTAAAAGTCAAACTTTCCCAAAAAGTCAACTTTGCAAATGACTTGTAATTCTTCAATTTTGTGAACTTCCAACATCTTTCATGATCAAATAAAGATCATACACAATCAAAATGATGAAGAACAACCTTTTTGGTTGGGTCATTGGGGGCCTCAGATGCCCTGATTTTACACTGACTTGCTTGAAAAGTCAACTCTTGATCAGATGACTTCCCTATGGAATTTCTTCATGAAAATTGATATGCATGCTCCCTATACCATATAGAGACCAATAGAAACAAGAATGACCAAAAAATTTGGAGTTATGGCCTCTGAAACCAAAACCCTAATTTTAGGTCATCTATGCAGTCAAACCTGGCTCTGCTTCCATACCATTCTCAGTTCTTGTGATTTTTTGACATTCTTGCCTTTGAAAGGATATGATATGATGCTTGAACATTCATAGACCCCTTTGAAGTGATTGATGACCTTTGGAATGGCTCAAGAAGCTCTTGGATTGCTCAGATCACAAACCCTAGATGCATATGACTTTGAACCAATGCAATGAATAAAAAATGTGGTATGAGATGCTATGATTGAACTTATGCACATGAGGAGATCACAAGCCATGGTGTGAATGGGTGAGGGCAAATTTGGGGTGTTTACACCCGGAAGGTTGTTGCGGGTAGGATATCTGTGCGGACGGTTGAGTGGGAACACCCGACGTCGAGCAATAGTTCCTGAACCACAACAGAGTTAGTAACAAAAAAACAAAACAAACCCTACAAAACAAGACAAAAGTTAGTATGCAATGCGGTATGCTTATTTGTTTCCAAGGTATCCGGCCTGGCATTTGGTTTTGACCTTTCCAGACCCTTGAGGAAGGTGCTTTGATGTTGCTTTGAAAGAACTCAGATGAAACAAACTAATGAATATATTACAAATGATGAATCATACATAGTTTGTTTTTTACAAAACATGCCCCTGAGGGGTCAAAATACAACATAAGAAAAAGAAAAGTACATGAAATGAAAGCAACAACAAACAAAAGTCAGACACCAAGACCAAACTCATCCTCCTGAACTTCCTTCAGAAGTGCTTCAGTTACAGGGTCAGCTGGATGCTCTGTGAGGTTCCTGATAAGAAGATTCCTGGTGGTGATAGCAGTGATTAACTTCTTATGTCTGCTTTGGTCCTTTGACCTCTTCACACCAGCCCTAAGCTTCAATTCTGAGATCTCCTTCTGGGCTGCTAGCAGGGCTTCCTGTTGCTCCTTTGCATTAGCCTCCAACTGCTCAATCTTGTCCTGAGTTCTCTTATCTTCCTGAGTGCAAGCTTCAGTGATTCTGACCCAACTAGCTTGACTTTCTTTCAGATAGAGATCAGTCCTAGCCTTCTGGAACTGGGCCTCTTTACAGGCATTCTTCAGAATTTGCTCCCCAGCCCTTGACTTCTTGATGTAGTCCTCTGACTTCTCAATCCTGGCTAGATACTCCACCTTAAGCTTTTCCAACCTTTTAATGTCCAGACGACCATCACTCCTCTCCCAGAGGGTCTTCTGCAGAGCTTGAGTCAGATTCTCATTCTTCTCTTTTAGTTTTTCAAACTCTTCCAGGCTGACAGTGGCTGGAGGAGGTGCTGTGGATGGTCCAGGTGCATCCTCAATGGTGAAGGGCATCCCAGAAATTTGAGCCCTGGCATGAGACCACTCATAGTACTGAGCTGAGGCCACATTGTTTCATCTCCCAAGAATGGCCATCCCTTTGGTCTGGACATTGTCCCAAGCCTAGGATGCTTGCCTGACAACAGCTAGATTAGGCTTAATCTCACAATAAAGGGTTTCAGCCAAGTCTTGTGCTCTAGGAGGGTGGACCAATGCATAGCCCAATTGTCTTTTGAATAGTAGAGGGTTGTAGTTGATGCAACCCTTCACTCCTATCAGAGGTACATTGGGGAACTGCCCACAACTAGTAATGATGTCCCTGCCTTTGGTGCTCTGGGTGCACCACCTGATGTCATCTGAGGTCAAAGCAATAAGTCTTCTAGCCCAATTCTTCTGTTGGTGAGGATTCAAGAAGGCATCAGTCTTGGGCAAGTGTTTGAGCAGCCAGGTATGGAACAGGGGAGCACAGCATCTCACCAATCTTCCTCTTTGCTTTTCATTCCTTTGATGAATAGAGTAGTAGAAATCTCCCAGTAAGGTGGGCACCGGGTTCCTCGGAATGAAAAGGTGAATGGCATTCTTGCTAATAAACTTAGGCTCATCTGCAAAAAGTATAACCCCATATATGCTGAGGGCTAACAGTGCACAGACTGCCTTCCATTCTCCCAAGGAGGCCTTCAGGATAGCCTGAGACATCAAGAAATCCAAGTGTAGACCAGAGATTCCAGCCTTGGTTGTCATGTTCTGCTCAATCAGAAAAGGTTCCAGATACAGTGCCTTTGCCACTTCTTCATTGCTAGGAAAAACCATTTCTGGGTTGAAGGGGATACCACCCCTGACAGGTACTCCAACCAGTGATGAATACTCCTCTAATAAAGGCCCCAACTGAAAATCCTGGAAAGTAAAACACCTCAAAGGAGGATCATAGAACTGTAGGCAAGTGTGAACCAAGCTCCTATGAGAAGGGTCCAAATCCATAACCACATCAAGAATGCCTCCAAAATGTTCTCTGAATAGTGGTATATGGTCTGGAGTGATAAGGGCCTGGATCTTCCTGATGCCAGTCAGCTCAGGCTCAAAGAAATGGTATGAGATATTGCTCTTCTTGGGTGCCATGTCTGCTGATGAAGAGCTGAGACAGATGCTGATAATGATGACTGATACTAGAAGATGGGCCACTGACAGGCTGATGCTGGTGATGCAGGTGACTGAAGCAGGTAGCTGATGAATGTAGCTGAAGAAGGTAGCTGAAGCAGATAGTTGGTGAACAAGGGCCTATGCAGATGAAGGGGTCAAAACCAAGCCAAAATATAATATGGATACCCTGAAAAACAAATAAGCAAATGTTAAATGATGCAATGATGATGTATGCAAATGATATGCAAGGGTTTGTGATCAAGCTGGATCTGATTAACTGCCTTGATATAAGTCCATGTATGTCTAAGAAGTCCAGATGGAGGTTCATAAGTCCAGTAACCAAGGTGGGGGACTCAAATAAAGAGTCACATGTCCAGGGTTAAAATCACAAGAACTGTCCCCAAAATGGAGTACTCTTAATCAAAACAAAGTAACAGGGTATGCTGAGGTCAAGGGTACCTGCAAACCTGTAAACAGTCCAACCCCCTCACATGTGGTGTTCTAAAACAAGGATCCTCAGACTTGGATCAGTTATGAGAAGTGTAAACACTTTTAACCCGGAGGTACAGTGTTTACAATAACCATAAAAGATCCTCCTCTAATTCACCTCAGTTTCTGAAGGTCAATACTAAGGGTCATCCAGACTTAGCAGGCTTCCCAGATAGCCCTAGCACTACAGGAGATCTGTAGCACAGAGTTCTCAAGAAGAAACCCATATCTGAACCGTGTTTCATATTCCCGCACCAGACCGAAATGGAATGGGAAAGAACATGAACCACTCTAGCCTAGGTGTCACTCAGGTCCCAGGTATAGGACCTTAACTCTCAGTAGAACCCCACCCACCAAGACAAAACCAGATCCAACCAAACACAGTATGACAGTATGATGTATATAAAGCTATATAAGAAAGTAATAAAACAACTGTACATAAAGCAATAAACAAAATAAATATACAAACACAAATAGCACATAACACCCCAGTAAACACAAATCAAACAAGCGCTAGGAGGAACCCACAAAAAGAACCAGAAGCCCTGGTTACAGTATAAGGGTCCCCAGCAGAGTCGCCAAGCTGTCGCTCCCAAAAGATGAGACTGGCTCAAATAAGGTACAGACGCGAACGGTTGGCGAAAGGATGAAATGAAAAGAGTCGCCAGCTAGGCATTTTTATCCCGAAGGAAAGGTAATGCTGCATAGACCTAGAAAGATATGGATAAGACGGTTGCGAACCAGAGAGACTGAGAAAGGGGGTTGGTTACAACCTGGGAAGGTATTAGCACCCAGATTGTCCGCCGTACTCGACGGGATCCACGCTTAAAAGATTTGTGTTTTAAAGGGGTAGTGTCAGTGCAAATTTGTGTGCAAAAGAAACTGGAAAGAATGCAAGTGTCAGTGTAAAAGAAATGTGAGGTGTATAAATGTACAGTGTCAGTGTAAGAACAAGAATAAGATGCTCAAGATCATGAGGCTTAAAGAATAATGCTGGAAGGAGGGGGAATATACAGAGACTTTTTGTTCGATAACTGTTAAGTTATGCCTACGTATCCTCTCGTGCAATGAGGAAGTCAGAACACCGTAGTTCGACCCAAAGAGACTGAAAGTTAAATTGACTTGTGAACTGCTTGCTTGTGTATGCTCAAGTGTATGACCTGTCTGGCTCAGGTGCAAACTGTCTTGCATTAGACGGAAGAAGCAAATTCTCGTTTATGAGTGAATGAGATGAGAAAAGAATCCCGGAGGAGACGATTATTGTTTGTTTTTGTGTTTTCAGTCTTTTATTGCTTTTGAAAGTGTGTCATAAGTTAATGAGCTTAAGCTTAAACCAATGGGTTAGTAAACTCATCACATCATCCCTCTGATTAGGGGTAATGAGGATACCTTAAGTGTGAAGTCAGCATCTCACACTTAATCACCATGATGTAGGATTAAGATCATTAACCTACTTGTGATTATTTAGATGTTTTTGTTGTTTTTGTTTAGTGTTGAGTAATGAGATTAAGCCATAATCAGGGATTAAACAGACTCATTACACCATCCTAATAGAAGGATAATAGATGAGAATGTTTAAGCTGAGGAAGACTCCTCAACTTAATCCATGATTAGGGATTAACCTCATGACAAAACAAAGCCTTTATTAGATGGATTTTAGTTAATGATAAGATGAAGAAATGGACTTTATGATTTGTAAGACAACTTGAGGAGGACTTGTCCATTAACATTAGGGTTAGTCCTTCTTAACCAATTAAGGAAGAATTAGAACCCTAATGCAAGGCCCAAGTTACAAGCTTGATGTCTTAATGATTATTAAATGGATTTATTAAAGGATTTAAACACATTAAGGGTTTAACACTTAGGATTAAAGTTATACACTCCATCCTAATAGAAGGATGCAGGCATAAGCTTAATCACAAAGCCTTAAAACCTTTAGGGTTTAGTCCCTGATTATGAGATGAGAAAAGAAGACTCAATGAGACACAAAGGTAAAACTAAGGGGGGAGAACTAATCAAAACCCTAATCATTGTCATGCTTGGTTGTCCCTAAGGTTTGTGAGGTTTACAAGAGAAATCTTCAGAGAAACCACCAGGAAGCAGATGAAAGGAGCAAAGAGAAGCAAAGTAACTTGCTTCATTTAAGAAGACAAGTCACTTGAAGAAAGAAAGTAAGAAGAGCAAGAATGAGCAAGCTCAATCTCAAGCACAAGACAAAATGCAGCAATGATGCATAAGAGGAGATGAAAAGAAATTGTGAGAAGTGAAGGCAAATTCACTTCTCAAAGTAACTTACCACCTGAAAGATTAGTGAAAGAAATGCAATGCAATACAAAATGAGATGAAATGACATGATACAAACCAAAACCAGAAGCATGAGTGTGATAATGATGATTCTATGAGATGATGCAAACATGAAACAAGGCATGAGGATGATCATACAAACATGTGGATGCAAGAGAAGCATGCTTAGAATCATGGACATACATAAAAAGTTATCAAATGCAAATGACATACAACATGGCAAATGAAATATGCAATGATCAAACATGATTCTAACATGTCCTAAGATGTATTATGAATCAAATGGATGCACAAAATGTCATGGCAAGTCATGGTATGCAAGCAAATGGAAGATGGATGCAAATGAAAGCCCAAATTAGGGTTTATGATCAATGCACAAAACAAAAATCAAAACCAGAAGCAAACATCATGATAAAAAATTGAAAATGCATTCAAAGGAACCCTAAACCTATACAAACTCACTGCCTAAAGGAGGGGTTCTAACTCTTAACCTAATGAGGGTTATGAATTTCTCAAGATTGGTAGGGTTTTAAGGTACCTTGTCAAGAAAAAAATGCCAAACAAATAGGAAATGCAAGATCAATTCATGCCAATTTAATCCTATAAACTACATGCTATACAAGATGCAATGCAAAAAGAATCAAAGTCCAACTCTTAAAGGCTAGGTAGAAATGAATTTTTGAAGATTGGATCAAAATAATGCCTTAAAATGAAATTAATTCCATGAAAAATTGTCAAAAGACATCAAGATCAAAAATGAAATTTTGTTTGAGAGTTGGACAATGTTTCTAAATGATTTTAAATGTTTCATGAATTTTTTTGTGATTTTTAAATACCTAAAAGTATTTTTAATTAATTAATTCTCATTAATTAATTAAAAATAAACTTTTAAATGATTTAAAAATAAATTTTAATGCAAAAAATAAAAATGAAAATGTTTTTGGTTTCTGAAAATTAATAAAAACTTGAATAAAAATTTTCAGAATTTTTCAATGATTTTTACTATTTTAAATAAAATGTAGAAAACAAATGAAATAAAAAGAAAATAAAATGAATTTAAACTGAAAAATATGAAAGTCAACAGAATCAATGGCTGAGGTTCAAACTCACACGCGCGCGAATTGACTTGGCGCTCATCTGGACGGCCAGCATTCAAAATCTCCTAATTATGATTAAAACCCTAATTAAATGCCCTAATGACTTTCAGATGACCGGAAAAGTGTTCCGGTCATCTTCTCCGGCAGGCCAAAACTTCTATCTCTCTGAATACGCAATGAAAATGAAATCTAATTGCCCAGAATCCATCCCCATTCAACACTGAATCAAAACCCCCAAACAAACATCATTTTTCATCCATTAATCAAGCAAATCGAAGCAAAACACATTTAGGGCAAAAAGTTTCAGACAACTCATACATGCTCAATATTCCACCATTTTCATTTTTAAACACATCATGATGATCAGGATAACATATAGAATCAATTTATAACAAGTAAAATGAGTTATGGAAAATTTGTTCTTGATGGATACCTGAACTGAAGTCCTTCGAACAGGAGCTTTCTGACCCTTTCTCCTATGCAAACTCACTCCTTTGGTCCCCCTGAGCTCAATGGAATGCTTCACAACTCTTGTTGATGGCTGGTTTGAGAGATGGCAGAAGTTCTGTTCAAGGTAGGGTGGTGATCGTGTTTTTGTTTCAGTGACTTTCAGGCTATGGTGATGAGTGGTTTTTGATCAGTGAAGCATGTTGAGTTTGTTTGTGGAGTTTGTTTGTGTGTTTGCAGCTTATGGAGAGTGTTTCGAAGAGTTTTGCAAATGGGGTGGAAAATGAGAGTGTTGTGTTCTTGGTGCTTTCAGGCTTGTGTCTTGAGTGAAATGGCTTGCTTTTGGTTTGTATAAACAAGTGTGATAGGTCAGATGAGTTGATGTGTACTGCTGTGATTGGTATGGCTCAAGTTGCCAAAATGTCAAATTTGTGTAAGAGAGGTATGGGCTCCTAGCTAGCCAAGGACAAATGGGGTGTCCTGCGCAGCAAGAAGTGTGGAGAGCCCTAGGATTGATTATGAAGTCAGCAAGCAAGTGGATTCATCCTTGAGTTAGGTTTTGCAACTTGCTCCATTCTTGGCTCTTTTGAAATTTCTTGTTCCACAAGTCACAAAAATGATCAAACTCTTGGTGAATTCTGATCTTTAGGCATTGGCTTATGTTTGTATGATGATTAGAAGTCCATTTGGTAGCACAATTTGCTTTGGCAAATGATTTTGCAACTTTGCCTCTTTGGTAGAAAACTTCAAATTTTGTGATTTTAGCCAACTTTGACAAGCCATAACTTTTGATCCAAAATGAATTAGGTCAAGTTCTTGTACTTTTTGAAAAGGGAATGATCCATTCTACAACTTTCATGACCAAAGTTTTTCCATTTGAAGCATTTTTGAATCAAAAATCAAGGGTTGAAAAAGTTTCCCAAAATGGCAATTTCATTATAAGTCAACTTTCCCAAAAAGTCAACTTTGCAAATGACTTGAAATTCTTCAATTTTGTGAACTTCCAACATCTTATATGATCAAATAAAGATCATACACAATCAAAATGATGAAGAACACCCTTTGGTTGGGTCATTGGGGGCCTCAGATGCCCTGATTTTGCACTGACTTGCTTAGAAAGTCAACTCTTGATCAGATGACTTCCCCATTGAATTTCTTCATGAAAATTGATATGCATGCTCCATATACCATATAGAGACCAATAGAAACAATAATGACCAAAAAATTTGGAGTTATGGCCACTGAAACCAAAACCCTAATTCTAGGTCATCTGTGCAGTTAAACCTGGCTCTGCTTCCATGCCATTCTCAGTTCTTGTGATTTTTGACATTCTTGACTTTGAGGGGATATAATATGATGCTTGAACATACATGGACCCCTTTGAAGTGATTGATGACCTTTGGAGTGGCTCAAGAAGCTCTTGGATTGCTCAGATCACAAACCCTAGATGCAAATGACTTTGAACCAATGCAATGAATCAAAAATGCAATATGAGATGATATGATTGAACTTATGCATATGAGGAGATCACAAGACATGGTGTGAATAGGTGAGGGCAAATTTGGGGTGTTTACACATGGTGGTATAAGCCAGAAGCTCGATGTGCTTTTCATCAAGGTGCCCCGGGGCATGATGTTGAGAACTGTTATCCACTGAAGTTTGAAGTACAGAAATTGATGAGGAACAATGTTATGTATTTTAATGATGTTAATCCTAATATGCAGAAGAATCTGTTGCCGAAGCATGGTAATGCGTCTGTGAATATGGTCGCTGGTTGTCCTGGGTTGTTTAAGATCTATGAAGTCCATCATATCCGAAGATCTTTGGTGGAAATGCATGTTTTCTTGAGTGAATATCACGATATCGATCACGATTATGCTGGTTGTTGTATCTGCTCGGTGAATCCTCGAGGTTGCGTGATTGTTAAAAGGGATATTCAGAAGATGATGGACGATAAGCTGATCGAAGTAACAACAAAGAGAGATGAATATGAGAATGAAGTGAATGTCATCATGCCTCAGTTCAATCTTCCGGAGAGGGTTGCTCCTGAGAGGGTAGTTATCTTTTTCGATAGTCGCAAGAATGTTGTTACTCCATTGGTGATTAATGTACCTGGTCCAATGCCATATGAGTCTGACAAAGCTGTTCCGTACCGGTATAATGCTAAGATGATAGAGAATGGTAGGGAAATTCCTCTTCCTACTCCAAAGTCTGTGGTTAGCATTGCTGATGTGACGAAGGTCACCCGAAGTGGTAGAGTGTATACTTCAGACCCTCCGAAGAGAGTTGAAGATACCAGTGCAAGCAAGCAGATTATGGATGCTGTTGTCCAATCGAGCCAATCTGGTAATAGTGATGATGAGGTACTAAAGTTGATAAAGAAGAGTGAATATAACATTTCTGAGCAGTTATTGTAGACTCCCTCAAAGATATCAGTGTTGTCTCTCTTGATGAGTTCTGAAGCTCATAGGCAGTCATTACAGAAGATTCTGGATCAAGCATATGTGGACCATGATGTGACTGTTGATCAATTTGATAGTATTGTAGCAAATATCACATCTTGTAACAATTTGAGCTTCTGTGATGACGATCTGCTTGAAGAAGGAAGAAATCATAACTTGGCGTTGCACATCTCGGTGAATTGTCAAGAAGATGCTTTATCCAAGGTGCTAGTTGATACCGGCTCATCTCTGAATGTTATGCCAAAATCAACTTTGTCAAAGCTTGCGTTTCAAGGTGCTCCCATGAGGCACAGTGGGATTATAGTGAAAGCGTTTGATGGGTCGAAGAAGACAGTGATTGGAGAGGTGGATCTTCCTATTCTTATTGGACCGTTTATATTCAAGATTACTTTTCAAGTAATGGATATACGTCCCGCATATAGTTGTCTCCTCGGAAGACCATGGATCCACGAGGCAGGAGCTGTAACTTCCACTCTTCATCAGAAGCTGAAGTTTGTGAGAGAAGGGAAATTGGTGACCATTGAAGGTGAGAGGGCGATGCTTGTGAGCAATCTGTCTTCTTTCTCTTATATTGATGCCGAGGAAGAGGTGGGAACGTCGTTTCAAGCTCTTTCTGTTGTGAATAGTGTTGTTAAGAAGAATGTCATGCCCATGTCTTCTTTCAAAGATGCTTTGCGAGTGATTGAAGCTGGTCAGTCTGATGGTTGGGGGCGAATTATTGATGCTGTCGACAACAAGGATGGTTTTGGTATCGGCTTTGCGCCAGGTGCAGTTATCAAAGATCCAAAGACTATTCAAGAAGGCTTCAGAAGTGCTGGATTTATCAACGATCATTCCGCTGCTGCCATCATTGATGATGATGATGAAGACGAAGAAATGCCAGACTTCGTTACGCATGGAAAGATTTGCCAGAACTGGATCACTGTTGATGTTCCTTTTATCGTTCATTCTTCAAAGTAATTTGTTTTTATTTTCTTTCAAAAATCCTTTCACTCTGCCCAAGGTGAAAGTGATGCTTGTCGGGCTTTGTTTCAAATGTGATCATCATCAATAAAATGTTATTTTGTTATTTCCATATGTGTTTTTTCATTTTTGCTTTATTCTGAAAAATGGTAACATAAAAAACCCTAAAAATAATAATGATTGTTTATCTGCATATTGTTTGCACTTTTGTTTATATTCTAAAATAAAAATAAAATCATTGTGCAGATTGAATGATAAACCCATTGAAAACAATGATCCTATGCCCTCTCCCAAATTTGAATTCCCTGTGTTTGAAGCTGAGGAAGAGGATGATGAAGAGATTCCAGATGAAATTTCTCGGTTGCTTGAGCACGGGGAGAAGATTATTCAGCCTCATGGAGAGTCTATAGAGATGGTCAACTTGGGTTCTGAAGATGAAAAGAAAGAAGTCAAAGTTGGAGCATTGCTTGATCCTGATGTTAAGAAGAGGATTATAGAGCTTCTCAGAGAATATGTTGATGTATTTGCTTGGTCTTATCAGGACATGCCAGGTCTTGATACTGATATTGTGGAGCATAGATTGCCACTGAAGCCTGAATGTCCACCTGTAAAGCAGAAGCTCAGAAGAACTCATCCAGACATGGCAGTAAATATCAAAGAGGAGGTTCAAAAGCAGATTGATGCCGGTTTTCTTGTGACGTCAACTTATCCTGAATGGGTGGCCAATATTGTTCCAGTTCCGAAGAAAGACGGAAAAGTCCGAATGTGCGTAGATTACAGAGATCTGAACAAAGCCAGTCCGAAAGATGATTTTCCATTGCCACACATTGATATGTTGGTAGATAATACGGCTAAGTTTGATGTGTTCTCTTTTATGGACGGATTTTCCGGTTATAATCAAATAAAGATGGCACCCGAGGATATGGAAAAGACCACATTTATTACACCATGGGGAACATTCTGCTATAGAGTGATGCCCTTTGGATTGAGGAATGCTGGTGCGACATACCAAAGAGCTATGACTACACTTTTCCATGATATGATGCATAAAGAGATCGAAGTATATGTTGATGATATGATCGCTAAGTCGAAGACTGAAGAGGATCATGTTGAACATTTGCTGAAGTTGTTTCAGAGATTAAGGAAGTATAAGCTTCGTCTGAATCCGAACAAGTGCACATTTGGTGTACATTCTGGAAAGTTGCTAGGTTTCATTGTCAGCCAAAGAGGCATTGAAGTTGATCCTGATAAAGTAAAAGCTATTCAGGAAATGCCTGCTCCAAGAACCGAAAAGCAAGTCAGAGGATTCTTGGGCCGCTTGAACTATATTTCGAGGTTTATCTCTCACATGACTGCCACATGTGCTCCGATTTTCAAGTTGCTTCGAAAAGATAAAGGTTGTGTCTGGACTGATGATTGCCAGAAGGCGTTCGAAAGTATTAAAGAATATATGCTTGAACCTCCTATTTTGTCTCCTCCGGTGGAAGGTAGACCGATGATCATGTACTTGACTGTGTTGGAAGATTCCATGGGTTGTGTGCTTGGTCAGCAAGATGAAAATGGAAGAAAAGAACATGAAATTTACTACTTGAGTAAGAAATTCACTGATTGTGAGTCTCGGTACTCCATGCTCGAAAAAACTTGTTGTGCCTTAGCTTGTGCTGCAAAGAGTCTTCGCCAGTATATGCTGAATCATACGACTTGGTTGATCTCTAAAATGGATCCAATCAAGTATATATTTGAAAATCCTGCTTTGACAGGGAGGATTGCTCGTTGGCAAATGTTATTATCAGAATATGATATCGAGTACCGAACTCAAAAAGCTATAAAAAGTAGTATCTTGGCTGACTATTTAGCACATCAACCGATTGATGATTACCAACCTATCAAGTTTGATTTTCCAGATGAAGATGTGATGTTCTTGAAAGTGAAAGATAATGATGAACCTTCGATTGAGGAAGGGCCGGAGCCTGAATCTCGATGGGGTTTAGTTTTTGATGGTGCTGTGAATGCACGTGGAAGAGGAATTGGGGCAATGATCATTACTCCCCATGGTTCACATATTCCTTTTGCCGCAAGATTGACTTTTCCTTGTACCAACAATGAAGCTGAGTATGAAGCCTGCATTATGGGTCTTGAAGAAGCTATTGATTTGAGAATTAAACATCTTGATGTATATGGAGATTCTGCCTTGGTAATTAATCAGATTCAGGGTACGTGGGTAACCCATCAACCCCACTTGATCCCCTATAGAGATTATGCCAGGAAGATATCGACTTTCTTCACCAAAGTTGAGTTCCATTATATTCCTCGTGATGAGAATCAAATGGCGGATGCTTTGGCAACCATAGCTTCTATGATAAAAGTGCACCAGTGGAATGATGTTCCCATGATCAGTGTGAATCGACTGGAAAGACCAGCTCATGTGTTTGCAGTTGAAGAGGTCCATGATGACAAGCCTTGGTATCACGATATTAAATGTTTCCTCTAGAGTCAAGAATACCCGCTTGGGGCATCTGGTAAAGATAAGAGGACCTTGAGGAGATTGGCAGGCAATTTCTTCCTGAATGGAAATGTGCTTTACAAAAGAAATTTCGACATGGTCTTGCTCAGATGCGTGGATAGACACGAAGCAGACATGTTGATGAAAGAAATTCATGAAGGATCTTTTGGCACTCATGCCAATGGGCATGCAATGGCTAAAAAGATGTTGAGAGCAGGTTACTATTGGATGACAATGGAATCTGATTGTTGCAAATATGTGAAAAAATGCCATAAGTGTCAGGTGTATGCTGATAAGATTCACGTGCCACCAGCTTATCTCAATGTGATTTCTTCCCCATGGTCTTTCTCCATGTGGGGAATTGATATGATTGGCATGATTGAACCCAAGGCTTCGAATGTACATCGCTTTATTCTCGTGGCAATTGACTACTTCACCAAGTGGGTTGAAGCGGCATCGTATGCTAATGTGACCAAGCAAGTTGTGGTTCGGTTTATCAAGAATAATCTTATCTGCAGATATGGTGTTCCGAATAGAATCATTACTGATAATGGTTCAAACTTGAACAATAAGACGATGAAAGAGCTTTGTGAAGATTTCAAGATTCAACACCATAATTCCTCTCCCTATAGACCGGAGATGAATGGGGCTGTTGAAGCTGCGAACAAGAATATTAAGAAGATCATTCAGAAGATGGTTGTGACATACAAGGACTGGCATGAGATGCTCCCTTTTGCTTTGCATGGGTATCGTACATCTGTCCGCACTTCAACAGGGGCAACCCCTTTCTCACTTGTTTATGGAATGGAAGCAGTGCTCCCCGTCGAAGTTGAGATCCCATCAATGAGAGTTCTGATGGAAGCCAAGTTGACTGAGGCTGAATGGTGTCAGAGTAGATTTGACCAGTTGAATTTGATTGAAGAAAAGAGAATTAAAGCTTTGTGTCATGGTCGGTTGTACCAGCAAAGAATGAAGAAAGCTTTTGATAAGAAGGTCAAACCTCGTGTATTCAGAGAAGGCGACCTCGTGCTCAAAAAGATTCAGTCTTTCCTTAAAGATTCTCGGGGCAAGTGGACTCCGAACTATGATGGACCATATGTTGTTAAGAAAGCCTTCTCTAGCGGTTCATTAATTCTTGCAACTATGGATGGTGAGGAGATCACTCGTCCTGTGAATGCGGATGCAGTCAAGAAATACTTCGCCTAAAAAAATAAAAGAACAACTCGCTAAGTTGAAAACCCGAAAGGGCGGCTTAGGCAAAAATGAGCGTCTCGGTGGATTGAAAACCCGAAAGGGCGGTCCAGGCAAAAATTAGAGACAAAAACAGAAATAATTATCCCGGTAGATTGAAAACCCGAAAGGGAAATCTAGGCAAAAGTTAGGGATCATGGCAAGTAACTGCGTCGACAGACTGAATCACTTGTAGTAACCGAGGATTTCAGATCCTTGTTCCTCAGAAGAATTATTCATCAAAGATTCTTATTCACTCATCCTTAACTGAAGTTTCGGACACAGTGGAGTTCAAAGTTGATAGGGAGAATAGTGATCATTGTATTTCAATGTAGCCCTTTTCCATGTATTTACCATTTTTCAAACTTGTAATGATCCATGGAGTCATGCCATTTGCTGACTACCATTCTATCAATGAACTTGAGCTTTTATCCAATTGTTTGCAATCCTTTATATTGTTTATGTTTACAAAATTTCAATTTATTGTTGATAATGATTTTTGAAACAAATTTAATAAATTTAATTTTTGAAGATTTTAAAAACATTTTTCTTTTGATATCTGAACAAATAAAGGATGTCGATAGTGATTCCAAGAACGGTAAAGTCTGGATGTGTGTAACTCGTCTCTCCCAAAGCAGGGTTTGATTTGGTTGTGTCCACGCGAAGTTCCTGGATAGTCTTGACAGATTGATGTTAATGATGTTTTGTTCCCCAACCATGATGTTGAATGGAGATTGTATGTATTCCCCAGAAGAGTTGTTGGAAGGGATGTTCTTGAGAATCCCTAGCTGAATGTTGATTTCTTCCTCAGCATGGTATCTTTGAATTGAGAAGTATTGGGAATCCCCAGCTGAGTTCTTGTCCTTCAGCTTGATTATTTGCATCATTGAATATAGAAGTATTGATATAGCAGTCAGTTTAGAGGTTTTCTTGTACTCTATGTTGGGTACTGATTTAAAATCCCTCATAACTGTGTTTTGGCTATGATGTTAATTTCTGATATCCCCATATGGGTCCCCAGTAGGTCTGCATGTGTTGATTTCCAGCAGTTTCCTATGTGATTTTTAGCAAGTCTGGCACTCTATCCCCAGGTGGAGCAGGAGTGATATGACAGTTATTCCTCGTGAAGTTTGTTTTTTATCAAGGATATTTCCATCCTCAACAGATTATTACCTCTCCTCAGTAGGATGATATTCCTGGCAGATGCTGTGTTTTCATCATGATTTGAGCCTTGTAGTAGGATTTTATTCCTTTGATGGCTTGTGATATTCCCCTGCAGATTTCAAGTTGAATCTCCAGCATGTTTCCCTGCGTTGTTGCCTTGGGATTAGCCGAGTATCCGGTGGTTGTGGTGTTTATGTCACCCGTTCTTATCTTTATGTCTGTTTTGTCATCATATTCATAAGCATATTCATACGCATAAGCATGGCATTGTTTGCTTGCATTCTTGCGTTTATCATTGTTATCTGCTCTTTGGTGTGGACTTTCCCCACAGAGTGTGTGTGTCGTATTCCTCTCAATTTTAGAGTGTCGACCATTAAGCAGAAAGTGTTAATCCTTTCTAATTCCCCACTGAGTTTGTTTCTCGTGGATGATGTTGATTCAGTTTCCTCCCCAGTTTATTATCTGGATGGATTTTCCCCAGTTGAGATATTTCCTCCTTGGGATGAGTCTTGCCGTTTCTCTCCAATTTGTTCTTGGATTGAACTTTGGTCCTCTGTATTACTTTGGAATTAAGCTATCATTGTTTGATAGTGGGCAATATTTACTCCAGCTTGAGTATTATTACTTTGGATTAAACTATCAGTAATCGATAGTGGGTAATATTACCAGATTTGATCAAATTCTTTTACTTGTACTCCTGCCCAGTAAATTCGGTAGTCGAGATTTCTTCTTCTTACCCAGTAAAAAGGTAATAGAGTTTGTTTTTCCTTTGCTTGAGCTCCTACCCAGTAAATCAGGTAGTCGAGATTTGTTCTACCCAGTAAATCCGGTAGTCAAGTTATTTTCCTCTTACCCAGTAAAAAGGTGATAGAATCAGATATTTTCGTCTACCCAGTAAAAAGGTAATCTGATTGTGTTTCTACCCAGTAAATCCGGTAGCCGATATTTCTTCTTCTTACCCAGTAAAAAGGTAATAGAAGTTGTTTCTCTTTGATTGAGTTCCTACCCAGTAAATCAGGTAGATGATCATACTCCTATCCAGTAAATCGATAGTCGAGTCTTTTATATCTTCCTACCCAGTAAATCAGGTAGTTGAGAATTTCTTGCCTATTAAAAAGGTAGTTGAGGTTATCCCTCCGTATTTTGCTCCTATCCAGTAAATTGATAGTCGAGTCTGTTATATGTCCTACCCAGTAATCAGGTAGTTGATGATTTCTTATCCAACTCAGTATTTCTCCATTCTTGGATTTCGAATACTTTGTTTGATTGATATTCCTGGCAGGGTGTTTACTTCCCTTGTTGAATTTGTCCCTTGATTATTTCATATCTTTTCCCAAGTGGAGTCTGTTATCTAGTGATTTATGTTCCTGGTAATTCTTTTGTTGTCTGTTGTTTCCCCAGCGGGATTTTCTTCTGTGTCCCCAAGTTTTTGCTGTTCTCTGGTGGTCATTATTTTTCCCCACAGAGATCTTGGGTCTGCATATCATACTCATATCATATCATTGTTCTCTTAGGACAAAAATTGGGTTTTCTGTATTTAAGTCTCTCCCATCTTGTAGAGACGAAGATGTCAATCTTCATATCTCCGGATTGAAGAAAACTTAAATAAGGGCAGCTGTAACACCCTAATTTTTGCCCTAAGATTGTTTCGCATATCATCTGCATTTTGCATACAAACAAGATCGCACTGGCTTTCGAGTTTCTTCTCAGATCGGGTCTATGCTTCGCAGGAGATCACCATTATTTTTACTGTTTTATATTTGTTTATATTTACTGACTTCTAACCAAAATACAAAAAAAAAAATGTTGCAGTGTTCTTCTTCTTCTTTGTGTTGCAGGTTTGTGAAGATGAGACAGTAATTTTGTTCAGATGCGTTTTGTTTAGTCTCAATTCGATTCAAATGGATGTTTGACCTAATATTGGTCAAACTATCAGATAAATTGTTTCGACTGCCAATTGTGTGTGCCAGTAATTCATTCATCAGGCAATGCGTTTTCAAAATACAAGTTGGTTGTGTGACAGTGTTTGTTGTGCGAAGTTTGTTTTGTTCATCAGTTAACCAGTGATTCATCTGAGGATTTATTTTCCTCAGTATGGATTCAAATCATCAGGGCATGTAATCAGACAGTTTCCAGATGACAGTTGGCTTGGTTTGAGAAATATTCAGTTGGTTCTGTGATTGGCTGTGTTCATTTGCATCAGAGGCTTGTAAATCGAGATTTGTTGTGGGCTTGAGAACCAAATTCCATCCATTATCCACTTCTTGATTAGACCCTCTTATCCAAATTACCCGATTATCCATTTTTTTTATTATCCACAAAAGGTCCAAATTCTAAACTCTTCATTTCCTTTTTTTCGAATAACCACTTCCAGTTATCCACCAAATACAGTTTCCCGATTTTTTTCATTTTTTATTTTTGATATTTCAATTTCCTTTTTTTTATTCATAACCATTTTCCCAAATATTTTGATAATCCATGTCATTTTTTTTCTTCTTCCAATTTTTATCAAATAAATATAAATCAAGTCTTTTTTTTTAGACCATATTTTATTTTTAGAATCCATTTAGTAATAGATAAAAAAAATTAATTATTATTATTAGTTAAGTCAAACCATTTTTTTATATCTTTTGTTTTTACTATTTGTTTCTTTTATAACAATCTTTAGCCCTTCCATTTGTTTGTTTTTCTTTCCAAAGCCAAGTAATTTTTGCCCACATTTTCCTTCAGCCTCCCACCTCATGCTGCACCTCAAGCCCCACGTGCCATCACACAAAACATGGCCCACATGCGCGTAATCCATCCAGCAATTCACCGGCCTACTTTACGCGCGCAATTCACAAGCAAGCCTTCAATCTGTACAAGCAAAATTCAAGCCAACAACCAATGTAATAACTTCTTCACAGCATCACAGTAAAACAACAACAGCTTCCGTACGCCGAAGCCAAGCAAAAACGAAAACAACAGCCAAGTGCAGGCCAAGCCGCACACCAAAACCGTAAGTCAAACATTTCCAGCCGCCTTCGCATCTCGCGTGAACTCCCAGCTTCCATCTGCATAGGCCAGCTTCACACTTTACGCCGCAACTAACAACAACAACAAAACACAAGCCGATGCATCCCATAAGGCTTCAGCAACAACAAGCTTCAAGCCTAGCTAATTCAAGCAACAAAACCAATAGGCCAAGCCGTACCACACAGGCCCAAAACAATGCATACGCAGTCACGCTTCCCGCACGCGTACAAGCACGAGCATAGCACCTGAAGAAATTAGCATATCAAAACGAAAACAAATCAAATTTAAAACGCAGAAACAAAGCGAACAAAACGCAAGCATCAGAAATCAAAAACGCACGCGAAAATCACTCACCAAAACGCAGCTCCCAAATCCTCTTCTTCTTCTATAAAAGCAACCCCATTATCATTTCAAAATCAAGCTTCAAGAGCCCACATAACCTCTGCCAAAATCCATTTTCAATCTCAAATCCCTTTCTACCTTCATTCTGATAACAAGCTTCTTAGCTTCAAAAGCTTTAAATTCACAATCAATTTTGCTTAAATCCTGAAATTCCCCAAACTTCTTCAAATCCCTAACTTCATATTCATTCCCAAATCACCATTTAAAACCAAAACAAAAATCAAAATCTGAGAGGAAGAAAAAGAGGTGAATCCGCGGAAAGAGTAGAAGAAGAAGAAGGAAGTGTTTACGTTGCTTTTGTTTTTGAAGGTGAGGTCGTGGAATTGATCTGGAGTTTCCCCTGTTTGTGTGTTTGTTTGCACAAGAAGAAGAAAGACGTTGTGCTTCTTTATTTCTTTTTTATTATTTATTCTTTGTTTATAATTTTTGTTATTTATTTATTTTAAATAAGAAGAATGTATTGTTGGTTTTGGACTTGGATCTAGTGAAGATCCAGCTTACTAGTCCACCCGCGGATTGCTACATCATCCCCCTCCCTTTTACTTTTTCTTATTTATTTTGTTTTAATTTCTTTTTAAATTTTGATTATGATTGGTTTAAGATTTATTTTTAGAAAAAAGATTTGAATAAATAATTTGGAAAAGGAATTTTAGGAAGGTATTTTAAAATGTTTTTAGAAAAAGATTTGGAAAAGATTTTTAAGGAAAAGAGTTTTAGAAAAATGATTTAAAAATATTCTAATTCTTTTATTGGATCTAATTTTGGATCCATTTTTCTTCATCTCTTTTCAATTTTGGTCGATGACAATCTTCCGATTCGGGATTGTTGATTTCCGATTAAGCTTAATCTTCATTATTTCAAATCTATGGATGAATGATCATTTGGATCATTCTCCATACTTTGAGATCGTGATAGGTTGCTTTTCGATGAAATTCAACGATAATCTCGATTAAGATTAGACCTTCCTTTTTCTTTTAGTGTGGTATGTTTTCGGAGAACGATCCATTATATCGTTTCTCTAACATGTATTAACACGAATATTTTCCACTTTAATTAGTGGTGGCCGGCCTCATTTGTAGGGTAATTACTTCGTAAATTACTCGGCGATTGCTTAACATAGACCTAAAGTTGTCCCGATTCGATTAAAGATCCACTTGGATCCGGTTGCCTCATTTTATTTTCCTTGTTGTGGTTGTGTTTGATTAAGTTCATCATACCACCTTATATTGTAAATAATATAATAATGTGAATATAATTGTTTAAATTTAATCTGTCGCACCTTATCCTTTTATTTTAAATCTCTTGCTCCCTTATCTCTTTATTATGCTTTACCATATAATATCATATATCATTGTTTATATTCATATTGTGCTTGTTTATATTCATATTGTGCTTGTTTTTATTTTGTCCATTTGGATATCAAAACACTTAATAAAGGCTTAAACTCTTAAAGAAAAACTTGTGACTTATAATTGTGGACTATGGTTACTATCCCTTTGCTTTTGGAGAATGGACTTAGACTCCTAGGATCTCCCTTTGCTCAAGTTGGAATGGATTAGAAACCTCGACTTCAAATTATGTCATTAACTTTTGAAGAAGGAAATTCCGATCTCTGAAGAATTGTGCATATTATAGTTTAGTAAATTCTTTCTTTATCTTTTAATTCAAGCATTAGGATTAGTCTCTTCATCTCCTCCCCATTCTTTAATTTTCAAAACTCCTTCCTATTTCAAAACCTTCTTGTTTTCTAAACTTCAAACACTTTCATAAACAAACCTTGACTTAGGTCAAGCGATTTTTTAATCCTTTTCATTTTATTTTCTTAACCAAATATTAATCCATGTAAATATATCAAAACCATTTTCTCATATCCTTTAAAAAATGCAAACCCACTCAATTGTTTTTGTGCTTTGTGCACCTTTTCTTTTTTCCACATGTTTAGATATGATTCATCCCTTTTAGCGGAATTATTCGCTAAGGGATGACGACTTATCTTTACATCTTAAAATCAATTCAACCCACTTATTCTTTTCAAACTTTGTACCACGAACTACGAGGTTTTGATCTCGCATTGCACTTTGTGGGTACGTAGGCATAAGGCTTTAAAACCTTATCAAACACAAAATCATTAAAAAATATTCTTCTCCTCATCTCTTCCATCATTTTAAACAAACCAATTTCAGACCAAAAGCAATAAGTATTTCAAAGGGCTCCCGTGGAGTACCACGGATGAGTCGGGTGCCTAAAACCTTCCCGGTTCATAACCAATCCCCTTACCCAATCTCTGTTTATTTCTTTTAGCCTTTGCTTTTAGAATCCTAGGTTTTTATTCGTTCTTTTACCTTTTTCCTTTCGGAAATAAAGAAAAGCGCGGTGGCGACTCTGTGTTAATCGAGTTAAGTTAATCAATAGCTTACACTCACGATTTTACCGCTACACGTAGGATGCAAGATCTGGATGTCTCTCACTCTACCAACGCATTAATGAACCACCTCCCTCTCACGTGTTTTTTCTTTTTCTGAATTAATCAATGTGTATCTCACCTCACCATAAATAACATGTTCCCTCACCCTAACCAATTAATGTGCATTCTTGTTTTAATGAGTTGACCAATCTCACGCGTCCAATTGATCCATTGGTGCTTGTTTTTTCCTGAATTTTTGAATTTCCCTTTTAATTGTGGTGAGCTGCGCTGACTTTTCATGGGCTTGACTTGCTAATCCCACCCCCTGACTTTGAGGCCCAATAATTTTGAACTACGATTGCTGCTGAACGCACCCCTAGCTTGTTTCCTTTTATTTTATTTCTTTTTATTTGCATTTTATTTTCATTTTGGTTTTCAATTTTTAAAAATAGTTTTAGGTCTTCAAAAATTATAAAAAAATTCATGAATTTTTATTTTAGTTTTCTCTAATTTTTTATTTTTTTTATTTTCCATTTATTTTTATTTGGGACTTGGAAATTTATCGTCCCTTTTAATTAATTCATTTTAATACATTTTGAACCATGCTGACTTGTCCATTTTCTATTTTGGTCATTGTTTTGAATTTTTGGATGATTCTTTTTGCTCTGGATTCATGATGAAGTGTAGTTTATTGGTGATTTTTTGTTCTGATTTTTAGAATCTTGGTTAATTGATTTATTTCTCTAACTTGTGAATGAAGCCATCTAACCCTAAGCCATGTTTGAACCCTCATTTGAATGATCAAGCTTCTGATTCTTTCTCCCTCCTTTTGGCATGTTGTTATGGTATGATTGAAGGTCATTTGTGCAAGGTTGTGGAATTTTTGGGTGCATTCTTGAATTAATTTGAATTTTGGTTCTTCACTTGTCCCTTTTTGCTTTTTTTTGATCATAAGTTCATTCCTTAGCCTAGAAGGGCACTTGTGCCAACTTCTTCAACTTGTTTAGAGCCTTATTAGGATATTGATACCTCTCTGATCTTGGGTTGTGGTTTGTATCTTGGAAATTTTGTAATTTGTTTGCCTTTGGTGTTCATTCACTTGTATGTATATCCACCTCACTTCCTTTGCTTCTTCCTTCTCATAATGTAAATGCTTGGCTATGTGCCCTTCTTTTCTTCATCTCCCTTGCTTCTTAGGCACTTTTCTAACATGATTATGGTTCTGGTCTTGCACTTTGAGTTTGTAATTTGTTTATTTTGCTTTGCATCTTCTCATGTTTGCTTTGTTTTGCCATGGTAATTCATGTTGCTTCATGTTGGGTTGTGTAGTTCCCTTCTCATTTTTGTGATTTGTATTTGCATTGGATATTTATGTGTATGATTTCACTTCTGGTTGTATGGTGTTGGTATGGCATTATGTTCATTTTGTATTTCCTTTATACTTCCGTCACTAACCTTTTCAGGGGCTTTGGTAAGTGAGAGGTGTGGATGTGATTCCCACATTTCCAAATCTTATATCTTCTCTTCTTATTATTATTTTTTCTAACCTTGTGATTGTTGGGCTTAGGCCTTACTTCCCCCCTCTTCTATTCTTCTTTCTTCTTCTTCTCTTCTTCTTTCTTTCTTCTTTAGGATAACAAACCTCACTAACCTAGGATTTCCCATGCATGACAACACTTAGGATTCATTAGTCCCCCATTAGACTTTTACCTTTGTGTTCCTTTTGGTTCTTCTTCTCTTCTCATCTCAAAACTCTAAAGAAGGCACTTAATAAATATTGAAGTGATACCTTGAGCAATAGCCTTATCCCATGAGACACTTGTAGTCTTCCCATCTTGGGATAGTACAAGCTTGTCTTGTGATGTACAAGTCTGATCAAGATATCATCTTCACCAAGAAAATCATAAAAAAACACTTATTCATTGTAAATACAAAACACTTAATAAGTTAATGAGTTAGTGAGCTTAAGCCCTAATCTCTGGATTCAAGTTTTGGGGATCTTCTCCTTACTTGAGTGTGCTTGTTCTATTATTCCATCTTGGAATGTAGTGACAAGTGCACATTCCATGGAAAAGAGCTTGAGTTCATTTCCTTGTGACACACTCCTAAAAACTTCTAAAAAACACAAACAAACAATAAGCGTCTTTCCTTCGGGAATTCTTTTCTCATCACCTTCGCTTCGTACGCGAACTTGCTCCTACTTGTCATTTTTCAAGACGGTTACGCACTCGTCGTCCGAGCCTGCAACACCTGAGCATTGACATAGGCAGTTCAAGCCTTAAGATACAAGCGATCTTTTCCACCCCTAGTTAGGCGAACTATGGCGACTCTGATCCTCATTGTCCAGATGAGGTACGTAGGCAGCGGGGTAGGGCCCGTTCGAGCGCAATCTTTATTTTCCCTACATTTTTCCTTTTCATTTCTTTTTCAGTTCCCTTTTCTTTTATCCGGTTCAGTTCATTTTCTTCGCAGCAGCTTTCATTTCTTCACCCTTTGAAACAGATTTCTTTGCAAGCGTGGATCCCGTCGGGTACGACAGACGATCTGGGGTGCCAATACCTTCCCAGGTCGTAACCGACTCCCGAACTCAGCTTCTTTGGTTCGCAAGACCCGAGTCCTTCCTTTTCGTTCTTCTGGTTTGGGCAACATTACCATTCCCGTTCCTTCGGGATAAAAATGCCTAGCTGGTGACTCTAACCTCTTTCCGCGCCACTTTCGCGTTTGTACCAGGATGGAAATCCGGGGAGCGACATTATGCCGGTATGTCTAGTCTGGATACCGAAATCCGAGGTACATAATTGGCAGTCTGCATTTTGATCATGGAGGAAATGGTAGATAAAGCATCCGTAAACTTATTTTCGTCTCGAGGGATATACTTAAGTTTGACTGTTGTGAAGAAAGTCAATAATCTCCTCGTATAGTCACGGTATGGAATTAGATGCTCTTGCTGAGTGTACCATTTGTCGTTGGTCTGATTGATTACCAAAGCTGAATCTCCGAATACAGTTAAAGTCTTGATCCTGAGGTCAATGGCTTCCTCAAGACCCATGATACAGGCTTCGTATTCAGCTTCGTTGTTAGTGCATGCAAAGGTGAGTTTTTCCGAGAAAGGCATATGAACTCCTTTAGGTGTAATGAGCACTGCACCAACTCCGCGACCATTCATATTGAAAGCCCCATCAAACATCATTGTCCACTCTTCTTCTGGGTCAGGCCCTTTAGTGTGAATGGGCTATTCATGATCTTTTGCTTTTAGGAACATGATGTTCATCAGGGAAGTCAAATCTCATCGGTTGGTAGTCATCAATGGGTTGCTCAGCTAGATAGTCAAACAGTACACTGGATCCATTTTTGAGATCAACAAGGTAGTGTGAGTCAACATATATTGTCTTAGTCGGCGAGCAGCCCACGCTAAAGCACAACAAGTTTTCTCGAGCAGTGAATAACGTTGTTCACAGTCGGTAAACTTTTTGCTTAGGTAGTAAATTGCATACTCTTTTCGACTAGACTCGTCATGCTAGCCCAACATACACCTCATTGATCCTTCTAATATTGTCAAGTACATTATTAGAGGTCTTCCTTCAACTGAAGGCATAAGGATTGGAGGTTCTTGTAGGTACTCCTTGATTTTGTCAAAAGCCTTCTGGCAATCTTCATTCCACCTGACCATTTGTTCCTTTCTTAACAGTTTGAACAGGGGCTCACAGGTTGCAGTAAGATGAGATATAAACCTTGATATGTAGTTCAATCTACCTAAAAACCCCCGAACTTCTTTCTCGGTCCTCGGTGCAGGCATCTCCTGAATGGCTTTGACTTTGTCAGGATCAACTTCAATCCCCTTTTCACTTACAATAAATCCCAGCAACTTACCAGAACGTACCCCGAATGTGCATTTGTTGGGGTTTAGCTTCAGCTGGTACTTTCTCATACGCTTGAACAACTTCAGCAGATTTACCAAATGATCTTCTTCAGTGAGGAACTTGGAAATCATGTCATCCACGTAGCATTCAATTTCTTTGTGGATCATATTGTGGAATAACATTACCATAGCCCGTTGATAAGTCGCACCGACATTCTTTAGTCCAAATGGCATTACCTTATAACAAAATGTTCCCCAAGGTGTGATGAAGGTAGTTTTCTCCATGTCTTCGGGTGACATCCTGATCTGATTATATCCGGAAAAACCATCCATGAAAGAGAACACCGAGAACTGAGCTGTGTTGTCGACCAATACATCAATGTGAGGTAAAGGGAAATCATCCTTCGGGCTAGCTCTGTTCAGATCCCGGTAATCCACACACATTCATACTTTGCCATCCTTCTTAGGCACTAGTACAATGTTAGCGACCCACGGCGGGTAACTAGTTACAGCAAGGAATCCGGAATCCCACTGTTTTTGTACCTCTTCTTTAATCTTCATGGCCATATTTGGACGAGTACGGCGTAGCTTTTGTTTCACCGGAGGACATTCTTCTTTCAATGGCAGCTTGTGCATAACAATATCAGTATCCAGACCAGGCATGTCTTGATAGGACCAGGCAAAGACGTCGACGTATTCTCGAAGCATGTCAATAAGTCGTTCCTTCACTGAATCTTGCAAGTCGGCCCCAATCTTCACTTCTTTCAAGTCTTCTTCGGTACCAAGATTAACTGTTTCAACCTCCTCCTGATGAGGAGTAATCACTTTATCTTCTTTCCTCAACAACCTGGCTAACTCTTCAGGCAACTCATAATCTTCTTCAACCCCTTTCATCAGCTTGATTAATTGGATTGTCGAAGTCATACAAGGTCATAACAGTGCTATTGTCAGTGCAATCTTGAGGATAGTCTCTGCAAGGGTTGAGATTGGTTCGTTTTAGTGATCAGTTTTAATCTTGTTTAGAAAAAGTGAAAATGAAGTTATTTATTTTGAAAACATTGCCATTTTATTGTTTTGTACAAAAGTGAAAAATGAAAAGACAGTGAGCGAAAAAGAGACTCGTTTGCAAAAGATGTCTGATATTCATTGATTAATCATTTTTACAAAATTACAATAAGGCCCTATTACAAAATGAGTCCTGACACCTTGGGCAAGATGCATGACTTGATGCATGCTAAAAAGGATAGGAAATAATAATTACTCTGCAGGAGTAACCCTTATAATTTCCTGGGAAGACCAGTTAAGGACTTGGTTCCCTGGGATTCTTGGATGTATCCAGCTCTCCAGGTTGCGGTCGTTTTCCTCCTCGTCTTCTAGATTGTTCACAGCATCTGGGGTGAGCATCCCCCCACTGACAAACTTGGGCTCCTTGGCAGCCTCTGATTGATCTTGTCAGAATGGTCTATAACCCAAACCGAATTTATCTTCCTTCTTTTCCACTGGCAATAGCTTTCCCCAGCCTTGAGCAGTACCTTCTTCAATAACCTTTCGGGCTTGCTGATAAGAGATGATTGAAGTACCCATCATGTCCTCCTGGGATGCAGCCAATACTCCATTAGCCTCATTAACATTTAGGGCCTCAAACCCTTGGCTCATTGTCTCATGGATTTCACCATGCATCTCAATATATTTGTAAGTAGCCAACTGGCTAACAAATATGTCTTCCTCACCACAGATGGTGATAATCTGTCCTTCCCATTCATACTTCAGTTTCTGGTGAAGGGTCGACGTTACTGCGCCTGCAGCGTGAATCCAGGGTCGACCTAGCAAACAGTTGTATATCGACTATATGTCCATCACATAGAAAATGGTCTTAAAGACTTGTGGACCGATTATCACTGGTAACTCCGCCTCTCCCAGAACAGATCTTTTGGAGCCATCAAAAGCCCTGACCACAAGGTTACTTGGCCGGAGAGCTATCCCATCGTACTCAAGCTTGACAAGAGCTTTCTTGGGTAAGACATTGAGTGAGGACCCAATGTCTACAAGCACATGAGATAAGACAGCTCCTTTGCACTCCAGGGTTATATGCAAGGCTTTGTTGTGGAGACGTCCTTCTGTTGTCAAATCAGCATCAGTAAAACCTAGCCCATGGCTAGTATTGACATTTGATACTACTGTTTCCAGCTGATTCACAGTGATCTCTTCTGGCACGTAGGCGGCATGCAGAACTTTGAGTAGTGCATCCTGATGGGCTTCGGAACACAACAACAGTGATAGGATTGAGATCTTTGAAGGAGTTTGGTGGAGCTGGTCCACAACTTTATAGTCACTTCTTTTAATAATTCTCATGAACTCATCCACATCTTTGTCAAAGGATGACTTATGAGTTTCTTTCGACGTAGATTCTTCTGGTATCACACTCTTCCCCTTGGCTTTGGCAACAGCCTCTGCCTCAGTGTTGGTTCTAGGGACTTGTGATGCAAAGAGACGTCCTCTTCGGGTGAAGCCTCCGCCTCCCCCAACATTGTCCACTTGGGGAGTGAGAACTGGAGAATCAAGAAGGACTTTCTCTCCATTGCAATATAGATCAGCACCATAATGCCATGGTATAACATTGTCTTTGTCATATGGGATTGGCCCGGGCACCGTGATGGTGACTGGGCTTACTACAGCTGTTGTTGTTGATCTTGCTGAAAGTTGCCGGAATTCGGGACCGTTGTCGGGTCATAGTAAATTATGACAGTGGAAACATCATTGTTGCTTGTTGAAGTTGTAGTAGTCGGTGCAAATGAATCGTTGTGTGTTGAAGTGATGGATGGAATGATTGCTGAAGTTGTAGTTGAATCAGTTGGAACAATGGTTGTTGCAGTTGTAGAAGAAACACTTGGAAAGATTGTTGTTGCATTTGTAGAAGATTCACTTGTTGTTGTCAAAAGAGTTGTTGGTGTTGTAGAAGCTGTTGTTGTAATTTGCAGGATGCCTTCTCTGATCAAGCCATTAATTCCACTCCTCAAGCTAGCACACCCATTCTCAAAAAGTTTGCATAATTCACAACGGGCCTTACAACCTGGAAACACTTGGCATTTCAAAAGTTGGGCTTTAACCTCTGCCAGAGGTGTCTGAATACATGCAATGTCTTCTATTAAACTCGTGGGTGAGCCATCCTCTATAGCATTAATCTTTGGCCCACTGTGGCTTGGCATTGGATTTTTCATTACATTGGGAGGAGGTGCAAAGTTCAGGGCTTTTGAATCTACCAGATCCTGAACCTTCATATGCAGAGCTCTGCATTTTTCCATAGAGTGACCAGGTGCGTTGGAATGAAAAGCACACCTAGCATTGACATCATAGTTTTTAGGAATGTTTTGAGGATCAGGTGGAGCCAATGTCCTCAACTCAACCAAATTAAGCTTTAGGAGTTGTGGCAGCAGTGTAGCATATGGCATAGGAATGGGGTCAATCACCGGGTTGACCTGAGATGGTCGTTGTTGAAACGGGCGTTGTTGTTCATTATTGTTCTTATTGTTGTAAGATCTCTGTTGCAGAAATTATTGTTGTTGCGGGAAGTGTTGTGGTTGTTGAGTATACTGAGGAGGTGGAGCAGGGATAGTAACAACATCAACTGTTCTGGGCATGTATTGGGGTCTCCCTTTTCCCATGTGCACAAAGTTTGTCTCGCCAGATCTACGGGGCCCAACAAATGGTTTTCTTGTACTGCTTGAACTTGCACCGTTATCGGAGATCTTTCCCATCTTCAATAGGCTCTCTATTCTTTCCCCAGCTATCACCACATCTGCAAAACTGGTAGAAGAGAATGCATCCAATCTATCAATGTATGTTCCTTGAAGAGTATTCATGAACATGTCTGCCATTTCCCTCTCAGACATGGGTGGTTGAACTGCAGCAGCAAGTTGCCTCCACCTTTGGGCATATTCCCTGAAGCTTTCACGGGAAGATTGAGACATTCCCATCGGGAGGGTCCTGTTTGGAGCCATGTCCAAGTTGTACTGATACAGACGGATGAAAGCTTCAGCCAAGTCTTTCCAGTTCCTTACTGTGGCTCTAGTCAGGTGGGAATACCATTCTCGGGATGCCCCTGTTAGACTATCCTCGAAGTAAAACATCCACAACTTTTCGTCCATGGTGTATGCTTTTAACCTTCCCAAGAATGACTGAAGGTGGGTGCGTGGGAAGGATGTGCCATTATACCTTTCAAAGCACGGGGGTTTGAACTTGTGAGGAATTCTCACCCCTTCCACCAGTCCCATGTCCATTACATCAAATCCTAGGGAGTTCTGGGATTCAAGAGACCTCAGCTTCTCGGCAATCTCATCCAGCCTACGGTCGTAAACTTCGTCCCCAGCCCCAACAACTGTAAACTGCTCTTCTTGAGGATCCTCTTGAAAGATCCTACCTCCAGCAGTGTTACCCTGAGTATTCCTTATGTCATTAACTTCTGGGTTTAGATGAGGCCCAAACTCTGGTGGATCAGTGCGAGGTTGCATGTGATCGTTGTTACTGGTACCTCCTGTACCTGGATGGTGTTCTTCAGGAGTTTGTCTCTCCACCAACTCCCTCAATCTTTCTTGGCTCTGAGCTAAGCCGGTCATTACGGTCATGAATTGGGTCATCTGATTCCTCACTTCATTCAGGTCTTGCTGAACTTGATCTATTTGAATTCCCGGAAGGTTGTTTCTCGTCGAGTACTGGTGTATTCTGTTGATAGGGAACACTTTTCTGCGAGCAATGTTTCCTGAAACCACAACAAAGTGAGAAACAACAATAAAAACAAAAACCTACAAAACAAAGAAAATGTTAGTATGCAATGCAATATGCTTATTTGTCTTCCAAGGGTATCCGGTTTGGTTCTTTGGTTTTGACCTTTCCAGACCTCGAGGAAATGTTGATGATGTTGATAGATAAAGCCCACCAAAAATAATACAAACTGATATATTACAAAGGATGAAAATACATAGTTTGATTACAATACATCCCCATGGTGGGTCAAAATACATCAACAAAAGAAAAAGTACAACAAAAGAAAGAAGTACAAGCAAAAAGAATCAAACATCCAATCCAAAGTCATCCTCCCTGACTTCCTTCTCGAGGGCCTCAGTCACTGGCCCTACTGGGTGCTCTGTAATATTCCTGATGAGGAGGTTCCTGGTAGCAATGGCATTGGCCAACTTCTTATGCTTATCCCGATCCTTTGACCTCTTTAACCCCGCCCGGAGTTTCAATTCAGATATCTCTTTCTGAGCTGCCAACAAAGCCTCCTGATGCTTCTTCTCACTAGCCTCTAGTTGCTCTATCTTGGCCTGAGTCCTTTGATCTTCTTGTGCGCGGGCTTCAGTGATCCTGATCCACCTAGCCTGGCTCTCCTCTAGATAATGCTCTGCCCTAGCCTTCTGATTGTTTGCTTCCTTGCAAGCATTCTTCAGTACCAACTCCCATGCCCTTGCCTTCCTGATGTAGTCATCCGTCTTCTCAATCTTGGTTAAATGCTCAACCCTGAGCCTTTCCAATCTCTCATTATCTAGACGGCTATCATTTCTCTCCCAGAGAGTCTTCTTTAAGGCTTCAGCTAGCTGAGTATTCCTCTCTTTCAGCTTTTCAAACTCTTCCAGACTGACAGTAGCTGCAGGCTGTACTGTAGAAGGTCCAGGTACATCTTCCAAGGTGAATGGCATCCGGGTGATCTGAGCTCTGGTACGGGACCAATCAGAATACTGTGCTGAAGCAATGTTGTTGCACTTGCCAAGGATGGTTGTCCCCTTGTTCTAGATGTTATCCTAAGCTCAGGCAGCTTGTCTGACAACAACAGAGTTGGGTTGGATTTCACAGTAGAGAGTTTCAGCCAAGTCTTGTCCTCTGGGAGGGTGAACCAAAGCATATCCCAATTGTCTCTTAAACAGTAAAGGATTGTAGTTGATGCAACCTTTCACTCCTATCAAAGGCACATTAGAATATTGCCCACAGCTAGTAATGATGTCCTTACCTTTGGTGCTCTGAGTGCACCATCTGATGTCATCTGATGTCAAGGCAATGAACCTCTTAGCCCAATTCTTCTGCTGATGGGGGTTCATGAAAGTATCTGACTTTGGCAAGTGTCTTAGCAGCCAAGAGTAATAGAGAGGAGCACAACATCTGACCAGTCTTCCTCAATAAGAACAGGTGAATGGCATTCTTGCTCACAAACTTTGGCTCATCTGCAAACAAGATAACCCCATATATACTGAGGGCTAGAAGTGCACAGACAACCTTCCATTCCCCTATTGCAGCCTTTAGGGTAGCCTGGGAGATCAAGAAGTCTAGGTGAAGGCCTGGAACTCCATCCTTGATTGTCATGTTCTGATCAATGAGGGCAGGCTCCAAATGCAATGCCCTGGCCATGTCTTCATTTCTGGAGCAACCATCTCAGGGTTGAAAGGAATCCCTCTCCTGATAGGAACTCCTAACAGCATGGAAAACTCTTCTAGCAAAGGTCCCAACTGGAAATCAAGGAATGTGAAGTATCTGAGTGAAGGATCATAAAACTGCAAGCAAGTATGGATCATGCTTCTCTGAGATGCATCTAGATCCATGACCATGTCCAATATGCCTCCATAATGCTCTCTGAATAGTGGGATATGATCAGGGGTAATGAGGGACTGGACCTGCCTGATGCCAGTCAGGGTGGGCTCAAAGAAGTGGTAAGTGATGTTGCTCTTCCTTGAAGTGTCCATGGGTGTTGGTGAAGAAGCTGAGAACAACTGCTGATGAAGATCACTGAGGGAGATGCTGGAGGTAAGTCTCTGACAACTGATGAAGGTGCTGGAGAAGATAACTGAAGCAGTCTGAGCAGCAGAAGGGGTCAAAACCAAACCAAAAGTGAAATGATGGATACCTTGTAAAACAAATAAGCAAATGTTAAATGATACAAAAATGATGTATGCAAATGATATGCAAAGGGTTTGTGACCAAGTGCTGGATCTGTTTATCTGCCTTGGTAAAAGTCCATGTATGTTCATAGGTCCGGATGGAGGCTTAGAAATCCAGTATCCAGGTGAGGGAATTAAATAAAGAGTCACAAGTCCAGGGTAATCACAAGAACTGTACAAAGTGATGCATTCTTAAAACAAAACTAGCAACAAGGTATGATGTGGCCAAGGGTTCCTGCAAACCTGTAAACATCCCAACCCCCTCACATGTAATGTTCTAGAACAAGGATCCTCAGACTTGGATCAGTTATGAGAAGTGTAAACACTTCTAACCCGGAGGTAGATTGTTTACAATAAACATAAAAGATCCTCCTCTAATTTTCCTCAGATGCTAAAGGTCATAAAAAGGTCATCCAGACTTAGCAGGCTTCCCAAATAGCCCTAGTACTACAGGAAATCTGTAGCACAAAGTTCTCAAGAAGAAACCCATGTCTGAACCGTGTTTCATATTCCCGCACCAGACCGAAATGGAATGGGAAAGAATATGAAGCCACTCTAGCCTATGTGTCACTCAGGTCCCCGGTATAGGACCTTAATCACTCAATGAACCCACCCACCAAAACAGACAAAAGATCCAGCACATGATAATGACAATATGAAATGCATAAAATTGTAAAGGAAAGCAATAAATAAAGATGTACAGGAAGCAATAAAGCAAATAAATAAGCACAAGCAGCACATAACACCCCCGTAAACACAAATCAAACAAGCGCTAGGAGGAACCCACAAAAAGAACCAGAAGCCCTGGTTGCAGTATAACTGTTCCCCAGCAGAGTCGCCAAGCTTCGCTCCCAAAGATTTACATCCCGGTACAAGCGCGAACTGTCGGCGAAAGGAGAAATGAAAATGAACTGAAAAGAGTCGCCCTCTAGGCATTTTTATCCCGAAGGAAAGGTAATGTTGCATAAACCTGGAAAGATATGGATAAGACGGTTGCGAACCAGAGAAACTGAGAAAGGGGGTTGGTTACAACCTGGGAAGGTATTAGCACCCAGATTGTCTGTCATACTCGACGGGATCCACGCTTGAAAGTTTGATTTTAAAGGGGTAGTGTTTGTGCTATCTGTGTGCAAAAGCTGGAAAAGAATATACAAATGTCAGTGCAAGAAAGTGAAGTGAAGTGCTCGGGAATGAGGCTTAAAAGAGAATGCTGAAAGAGGGGGAAGACACAGAGACTTTTGTTCGATAACAGTTAACTTATGCCTACGTATCCTCTCGTGCAATGAGGAAGTCAGAACACCGTAGTTCGACTCAAAGAGACTGAAAAATAAATTGACTGGTGAACTGATTGCTTGTCTATGCTCAAGTGTATGACTTGTCTAGCTCGAGTGCTAACTGTCTTGCATTAGACGGAAGAAGCAAGTTCTCGTTTGTGAGTGAAGATGATGAGAAAAGAATCCCGGAGGAGACGATTATTGTTTGTTTTTGTGTTTTCAGTCTTTAATTGCTTTTTGTGTTTGTCATAAGTTAATGAGCTTAAGCCTAAACCAAGGGTTAGTAAACTCATCATATCCTCCCTTTGATTAGGGATAATGAGAATACCTTAAGTATGAGGTAAACACCTCAAACTTAATTACCATGATGATGTAGGATTAAGATCATTAATCTACTTGTGATTATTTAGATGTTTTTGAGTTTTTGTTTAGTGTTATGTAATGAGTTTAAGCCATAATCAAGGATTTAGTGGACCCATTACACTATCCTAATAGAAGGATAATAAATGAGCATACTTAAGCTGAGGAAGATACTTCAACTTAATCCATGATTAGGGATTAACCTCATGACAAAATAAACCTTTATTAAAGTGGATTTTAATTAAGGGTAAGATTAAGAAGTGAATTTTATGGTTTGTAAGACAACTTGAGGGGGACTTGTCCATTAACACTAGGGTTAGTCCTTCTTAACCAATTAAGGAAGAATTATAACCCTAATGCAATGCCCAAGTTACACGTTAATGTCTTAGTGATTATTAAGATGGATTGATTAAGAGGTTTAAACAAATTAAGGGTTTAACACTTAGGATTAAAGTTATACACTCTATCCTAAGAGAAGGATGCAGGCATAACCCTAATCACAAAGTCTTAGAACCTTAAAGGTTTAGTCTCTGATTATGAGATGAGAAGAGGGACACCAAGAAGACACAAAGGTAAGAACTAAAGGGGGACTAATCAAAACCCTAATTATTGTCATGCTTGGATGTTCCTATGGTTTGTGAGGCTTGCAAGAGATCTTCAAAGAAGCCACCAATGGAAGAAGTAGATGAAAGGAGGAGAAGCAGAAGAAATAAGTTACTTACTTCACTGAAGAATATAAGTAACTCGGAGAAAGAAAGTGAATGATGAACATGAATGAGCAAGCTCACTCCAAGACAAAGGAAAATGCAGTAAAGATGCATAAGAAGAATGAGAAGAGGAATGAGAAGTGAAGGCAAATTCACTTATCAAGTTACTTACCACCTGAAAATGTTAGCATAAAGAAAAGAATGAAATGAAAATGAAATGTATGCAAAGATGAAAACCAAAATCAGAAGCATACACATGATGCAAATGATGTTATGAGATGATGCAAAGACATGTCAAGTGTTATGAATGTGCATACAAGAGGTGGAATGCAAAGAATGCATGCTTTGAAGTATGAAAACACATGTATACTTATGAAATGAAATGAATGCATATCATGGCAAATGAATGAAGAAATGATCAAGCATGATTCTAATATGTCGTAAGGTGTCTAAGATGACATGTGAATGCATGAAATGTCATGGAAAGTTCTTGAATGGATGCATATGCAAGATGTATGCAAATGAACATGAGAAATTAGGGTTTTAAGGCAACATGAGATGCAAAAGTCAAAAACAGAAGCAAAACATAAGATAAAAAATACAAATGAACTTAAAGGAACCCTAACCCCATATGATTTCACACCCCAAAGGAGAAATCCTAACTCTTAACCTAAAGAAAGTTGTGAATTTACTAAGTTTGCTAGGGTTTTAAGGTACCTTAAGAGGAAAAATGCAAATCAAATGGGAAATGCAAGATAAATTTGTGACAAAAATATGCTAAATACTATATGCTATATGAAGATCAATGCAAAAAGAAACAATGTCAAACCCTTCATGGTTAGGCAGAAAAGAATTCTTGAAGTTAGGGTTCAAAAATGGAATTTTTATGAACCCTAAATTCAAGAAAAATGTCAAAGAGTGTTCAAAACCAAAAAGAAATTTGTATGAATGGTTTGACAATGTTTCTAAATGTCCTAAGATGCAATGTGAATTTTTTTGGAATTTTTAGAAACCTAAATGGTATTTTAATTAATTAATTTCCATTAATTAATTAAAATAAACATTTAAATATTTTTAAAATGGTTTTTTAATGCAAAAAATAAAAATAAAAATGTTTTTGGGTGAAGAAAAATATTTGAATTAAAAATACAAAATGAAAATATTTTTGGAAATTTTTAAGTATTTTAAATAAATTATGCAAAACAAATGATAAAAAATGAAATAAAAATATGAATTAAGGCTGGTCAACTGATCCAAAGGACAAGATTTAAATTGGGGAGATGGAGGGAAGACCACGCGCGCATCTGGATGGTCAGAATTCAAACTTATTAAATCCTAATTAATTAATTAATCCTGATTAAACCTAATCTGAACTAATCCTAGCCACCCATTTCAAATTAGACCTGATCCAAGGGCCCAGAACACGCCTGGCTCACTAAACCCTAAAATTAACCCTAACCCGTTTCAGGTGACCGGAATAGTGTTCCGGTCATTTTCTCCGGCAGCACCCCAACACCAACTTCTTCCCTAGGCCATTTCTGGAGCTCTAAAGCTCCAGATCAACTCCTCTCACCTTCCTAAACCTAAATCCACCCTCAAAACTAATTTTCCATGGTTGAAAATCAAGATTCGAAGAAGAACTCAAAAATGGTGAAACTTTCAGACAATCAATACATGCTCATTTCACAACTATTTTCAAAAATAAATATATCATGGTGATCAGCAAAGCATAAAGAACAATCTAAGAACTTGAAATTGCATTTCTGGAAAAAGTTTGAAGAGGTTACCTGAGCTTGAGCTTCCTCAGTTTGGAGCTTTTGGACCTCCTCTCTTGTGCAAACTCACTCCAATGATCCCTCTGATGAAGCTTTGATGCTTGGAAGGAGTTTGTAATGGCTGAAATGAAAGCTTACACTCTTGCTGGCCAGAAATCGTGTTTCAGTTTTGGGGGTTTTTGGTTGCAAAGATGGTTGGGAAAAGATCCTTTGATGAAGCTGAGTTGATTGATGAAAATAGTTTGAAGTTTGGGTGTGTGTGTTGTGAGTTTCGAAAGCTTTTGCAAATGGGGTGATTTGATGATTCTGAGCATTCAGGCTGGCTTGTGTTGTGTTATGGCTTGCATTTTGTCCACATAACAATGTTTGATAGGTCAGAGGAGTTGTTGTGGACTGTGGTGATTGGTATGGGAATGTTGCCAAAATGTCAACATGACTTGTACTTGAGGTATGGGCTGGTTTTGCAGTTGGCTTTTGGCTTGTCCTGGCTCAGCAGAGATCAAGGAGAGCCATGGAATTGGTTTTGTGGTGATTCAGCAAGTGGAAGCATGGTTGTGTATCATTTTGCAATTTTCATGAAGTTTGGCCCCTTTGTGATTTCTTGATAGGCAAGGCATGAAATGAGATGGTTCTTTGGGAAATTCTGATTTTTAGGCAATGTAATATGTTGGTATGATGCATAAAAGTGTATTAGAAGTCACAAAATGACTTGGCAAGTGGTTTTGCAAAAATCCCTCTTTGGTGTATTCTTGAAAATTATGTGATTTTTGTCAACTTTGCCAAGCCATAACTTGAGTTCCACAATGAATTCGAACTTTTTCTTGTACTTTTTGAAAAGGGAATGATCCAATCTAAAACTTTCATGACCAACAATTTTTCATTTGAAGCATTTTTGGTTGAGAAAGAGGAGGTTGAAAAACTTTCCCAAAATGGAAAGTTTCCATTACAAGTCATTTCCATTTTTGGCAACTTTTGGTTTAGCTCACTTTTCTTCAATTTTGTGAACTTCCAAGAACTTAAATGATCAAATAAAGATCATATAACTTCAATTTGATGAAAAATCCACTTTGGTTCCATTGTTGGGAGCCTCAGATGCCCTGATTTTGCTCTGACTTGCTCAAGAAGTTACCCAGTGAACAGATAACTTCTACAATGAATTTCTTCATCAAACTTGGTACACATGATCCTTATAACATATTGAGACCATTAGAAACAATAATGACCAAAAAATTTGGAGTTATGGCCTCTAAAACCAAAACCTTAATTTCAGGTCATTTGTGCAGTGAAACCCTAGCTCTGCTTCCATGCTTTCCAAGTCCTTGTGATTTCTTGACTTCCTTGATCTTTGAGGGATATGATATGATGGTAGAACACACATGGACCCTCTTGGAATGATTGGAGACCTTTGGAGTGGCTCAGATGGATCCTTGGATTGCTCAGATCACAAACCCTAGATGCAGATGAACTTGAACTAATGCAGTGAAACAAAAATGCAATATGAGATGGTATGCTTAAACTAATGCAAATATGATAGATCACAAGCCATGGTGTGAACTTAGTGAGGGCAAATTTGGGGTGTTTATAGAACCAAAGGGGTATTTTCATCAAATTGAAGTTATAAGATCTTTATTTGATCATTGAAGTGCTTGGAAGTTCACAAAATTGAAGAAATTTGAGCTAAACCAAAAGTTGCCAAAAATGGAAATGACTTGTAATGGAAACTTTCCTTTTTGGGAAAGTTCTTCAACCTCCTCTTTCTCAATCAAAAATGCTTCAAATGAAAAATTCTTGGTCATGAAAGTTGTATATTAGGTTTTTCCCTTTTCAAAATGTACAAGAACATGTTCTAATTCATTATGGAACTCAAGTTATGATCCTTCAAAGTTGGCAAAAATCCTATAATTTTCAAGAATACACCAAAGAGGATTTTTTGCAAAACCACTTGCCAAGCCATTTCATGACCTCTAATGCATCTCTAAACATCATACCATCATAGTAAAACTCATTTTGATCATAATTGGCCCAAGAATCATGCTTTTTCATGCCTTGAACTTCAAGAAATTCCAAAAGGGCCAAAACTTCTCAAATTTGCAAAATGGCATGAATCTTCTCATACACTTGTGCCAGCATGCCAAATCTGTTTCTATGGACCTCCTTGAACTCAGCTGAGGCCAGACACCCCTTGCAACCAGGCTTGTCATGACCCATACCTCAAGTACAACCAAACTTGACGTTTTGCAAAATCACCCATACCAATCAACATAGCCCACACCAACTATTCTGACCAATCAAGACATGATATGTGGACTTTATGCAAGCCATAACACACAACACATTGCCTTGAATCATCCCACAACTCAAGAACACAAAAATCCTCAAGAAGCTTTCCCTCTTCGAAACTCAGAAACCAACCATCAAAACTTCAAACAAACTTCACCATTCAACTCAGCATCACTCATAGAACACTTCCCACCCTCCATTATAGCCTGAAACATCACAAAGCCAAAACACGATTTCTCACATTTCAAAACTGAAACTTCAAAACAGCCCAAATAAATTCATTCTAAGCATCAAAGCATACTCAGGAGGTCCATTGGGGTTGATTGACACCAAGGAAAGGCTCAGATAGCTCAAACTGAGAAAGCTCAAGCTCAGGTATCATCAAGAACTCTTTTTCCAGAAATGTATTTTTAAGTTCCTAAATGATTCTTCATGCTTCACTGATCATGCTGATGTAATTTGTTTCGAAAATGGTTGAGTATTAAGCATGTATTGAGTTTCTGAAATTTCTGTTCAGGTTCACGTTTTGCTTCGAATCTCATGATTGATGAATGATAAATGTGTTTTGAGGGTAGATTCTTGCTTAGGGATGTTAGGGGAGTGATTCTGGAGCTTTAGAGCTCTTGATTTAACCTAGGGAAGAAGATAGGGTGAAGGTCTCGCCGGAGAAGATGACCGGAACACTGTTCCGGTCATCTGAAAGTGATTAGGGCTTAATTAGGGTTTTATTATCCAGACGCGTTCTGGGCCTTTGGATCAGGATTAGATTAGGAACGGGTGGTCAGGATTAGTTCACTTAGGGTTTAATTCTGATTAATTAAATTAATTAAATAATTAGGCCAGTTTGAATGTGAACCACTAGATCTGGTGCGCATTCAATTCCCTCCAATTTCCCTTTGAATCTCAGCCACCAGATGTGATTACTTCCCATTTATTTGATTTTTAATTGATTTTCTTGCATTTTCTTTCCACATTTATTTTAAAATAGCAAAAATCATTAAAAAATATGAAATTTTTTATGAAGTCTTTTATTAATTTTCAGAAACCATAAATATTTTTATTTTTATTTTTTGCATTAAAAAAGTGTTTTTAAATCATTTAAATGTTTTATTTAATTAGTTAATTGATTTTAATTAATTAAAAATACATTTAAGTATTTAAAAATCACCAAAAAAATCAGAGAGCATTCTTAGACATTTAGAAACATTTACAAACTCACCATACAAATTTCTTTTTGGTTTTGATCATGCTTTGACATTTTTCAATGAATTAGGGTTCTTAAAATTATTCATTTTCTAACCCTAACTTCAAAAATTCATAACTTTTAAAACAAGTTGAGTTTGTGAATGGTTCTTTTTGAATTGTTTTATGCATGGCTTATAACATCTAAAAACATTTTTGTTTCATTTTTATCTTTCATTTTCAATTTGTTTGGAATTTTACATTGAAGATCACCCAAAAAACCCTAGAAACTTAGGAAATTCATAACTCCTTCTAGTTTTAGCTTCTGACCTCCCCCTTTGGATGGTAACCTAGTATAGGTTTAGGGTTCCTTTGAGTGTATTTTTCAATTTTTTATCATTTCAATTGCTTCTGTCTTTGCCATTTGCATCTCATCCTTTCATGTAACCCTAATTTTGCATCTTCATTTGCATTCATCTTGTATATGCATCCATGCATGAACTTGCCATGACATTTCATGCATTCATATGTCATCTTAGACATCTTAGGACATGTTAGAATCATGCTTGATCATTTCTTCATTCATTTTCCATGATTTGCATTCATTACCTTTCATTAACTTTCATGTGTTTTCAAACTTCAAAGCATGCCTCCTTTGCATCCCATCTTTGTATGATCACACATATGCATTTGGTATGACTTTTCATCATCTTACATGACATTTGCATTTCATTTTCACTTCTGACTTTGATCATTGCATCTCATTTCATCTCATTTCACTTCATTTCATTATGCTTTATACTTTATGCATTCATGCTAACACTTTCAGGTTTGGTAAGTCATTTTGGGGGGTGAATTTGCCTTCACCTATCACTTCTTCTTATCTCTTTTATTTGCATTCTAGCATGTATTTGAAGTTAACTTGTTCACTTATGTTCCATATCACTTTCTTTCTTTAAGTTACTTATCTTCTTTAATGAAGTAAGTAACTTATTCTTCTGCCTCCTCCTCCTTTCATCTGCTTCTTCCATTGGTGGCTTCTTTGAAGATTCTTTCTCAAGCCTTACAAACCATAGGAAAATCCAAGCATGATAATCTTAGGGTTGTAATTAGTCCCCCTTAGCTTTTACCTTTTGAGTCTCCTTGAGTCTCTCTTCTCATCTCCATAATCAGAGACTAAACTCTTAAATTTTTAGGACTTTGGAATTAGAGTTATGCCTGCATCCTTCTCTTAGGATGGAGTGTATAAATTTAATCCTAAGTGTTAAACCAATAATTTTTTTAAGCCTCTTAATCAAATCACATTAATAATCACTAAGACTTTATCTTGTAACTTGGGTCTTACATTAGGGTTCTAATTCTTCCTTATGGTTAAGAAGGACTAACCCTAAATTAAAATCCACTTAAAAGCCACTTAATTAAAATCCACTTAATAAAGGCTTGTTAGCTAATGAATTTAATCCCTAACCATGGATTAAGTTGAGGTATCTTCCTCAGCTTAAGTGTGCTCATCTATTATCTTTCTATTAGGATGGTGTAATGAGTTCACTAATCCTTGATTATGGCTTAAATTCACATCTTAACACTAAACAAAAAAAACCAAAAAAACATCTAATTAATCACAAGTAGGTTAATGATCTTAATCCTACATCATTAAGGTAATTAAGTTGAGATGCTTATCTCATACTTAAGTAGGCTCATTATCCCTAATCAGGGAGGATATAATGAGTTTACAAGCCCTTGTTTAGGCTTAAGCTCATTAACTTATGCAAAAACACCAAAAATAATAACAAAAAAACTGAAAAGACAAAAACAAACAATAATCGTCTCCTTCGGGATTTTTTTCTCATCACACTCATTCATAAACGAGAACTTGCTTCTTCCGTCTAATGCAAGACAGTTAGCACTCGAGCCAGACGAGTCATACACTTGAGCATAGACAAGCAAGCATTTCATAGTCAATTCTTTCAGTCTCTTTGAGTCGAACTACGGTGTTCTGACTTCCTCATTGAACGAGAGGATACGTAGGCATAACTTAACAATTATCGAACAAAAGTCTCCATGTCTTCTGTAATAGCCCAGACCCCTCGCAAGGCAATCCTGGCACTGCTACCTCATGACCTTCTCTACCCCCCTCTCTAGTAGAGTTCTTGCCTTCCGTGGGAATCGAACCATGTACCATGGGGTTCAAGTACATGTTCAATCCATTCCCACTACCAATTGAGCTACTAGATCAAGTGGTAGTGGGAATGGATTAAACATGTACTTGAACCCCATGGTACATGGTTCGATTCCCACGGAAGGCAAAAACTCTACTAGAGAGGGGGGTAGAGAAGGTCATGAGGTAGCAGTGCCAGGATTGCCTTGCGAGGGGTCTGGGCTGTTACAAAAAAAGGCGCCTTTTTTTGTAACAGCCTGGGCCCCTCGCAAGGCAATCTCGGCACTGCCACCTCACGATCTTCTCTACTCACCTCACTAATAGAGTTTTTGACTTCCGTGGGAATCGAACCCAGTACCCTGGGGTTCAAGTACATGCTCAATCCATTCCCAAGCTCAAATGGTAGTGGGAATGGATTGAACAAGTACTTGAACCCCAGGGTACAGGGTTCGATTCCCACGGAAGGCAAAAACTCTACTAGTGAGGGGAGTAGAGAAGATCGTGAGGTGGCAGTGCCGGGATTGCCTTGCGGGGGGCCCGGACTGTAACAAAAAAAAAGGCGCCTTTTTTTGTAACAGCCCGGGCCCCTCGCAAGGCAATCCCGACACTGCCACCTCACGATCTTCTCTACTCCCCTCACTAATAGAGTTTTTGCCTTCCGTGGTAATCGAACCCTGTACCCTGGGGTTCAAGTACATGCTCAATCCATTCCCACTACCACTTGAGCTAGTAGCTCAATTGGTAGTGGGAATGGATTGAGCATGTACTTGAACCCCAGGGTACAGGGTTCGATTCCCACGGAAGGCAAAAACTCTATTAGTGAGGGGAGTAGAGAAGATCGTGAGGTGGCAGTGTCGGGATTGTCTTCCGAGGGGCCCGGGCTGTTACATCTTCCCCCTCTTTCAGCATTCTTTAAAAGCCTCAGTTCCTGAGCATTCACGCTTTTGCACTGACACCTGTACATTCATTCCTTAGCTTTTGCACACAGATAGCACATACACTACCCCTTTAAACACAATCTTTTAAGCGTGGATCCCGTCGGGTACGACGGACAATCTGGGTGCTAATACCTTCCCAGGTTGTAACCAACCCCCTTTCTAAGTTTCTCTGGTTCACGACCGTCTTATCCATCTCTTTTTCTAGGTTTATGCAACATTACCTTTCCTTCGGGATAAAAATGTCTAGCTGGCAACTCTATTCATTTAATCTTCATTTCTCCTTTCGCCGACCGTTCGCGTCTGTACCCTATCTGACCCGGTGTCTTTTCGGGGGAGCGACAGCTTGGCGACTCTGCTGGGGAAACCTATATTGCAACCAGGGCTTTTGGTTCTTTTTGTGGGTTCCTCCTAGCACTTGTTTGATTTGTGTTTACGGGGGTGTTATGTACTACTTGTTCTTATTTATTGCTTTATTTATTGCTTTCTGTACAACTTTATTTATTGCTTTCATTTACAGTTTTTATGCATTTCATACTGTCATTATCATTTGTGATGGATCTGCTGTTTCCTTGGTGGGTGGGGGATCATTGAGTGATTAAGGTTCCATACTGGGGACCTGAGTGACACATAGGCTAGAGTGGCTTCATATTCTTTCCCATTCCATTTCGGTCTGGTGCGGGAATATGAAACACGGTTCAGACATGGGTTTCTTCTTGAGAACTCTGTGCTACGGATTTCCTGTAGTACTAGGGCTATCTGGGAAGCCTGCTAAGTATGGATGACCTTTTATGACCTTCAGCATCTGAGGTGAATTAGAGGAGGATCTTTTATGGTTATTGTAAACACTCTACCTCCAGGTTAGAAGTGTTTACACTTCTCATAACTGATCCAAATCTGAGGATCCTTGTTCTAGAACAATACATGTGAGGGGGTTGGGATGTTTACAGGTTTGCAGGAACCCATGGCCTTATCATACCCTTATTACTAATGTTGTTTTAAGGTTGTATCACTTTGGACAGTTCTTGTGAAACCCTGGACTTGTGACTCTTTATTTAAGTCCCCCACCTGGTTACCTGATTTCTAAGCCTCCATCCGGACTTATGAACACATATGGACCCTATCAAGGCAAATACCAGATCCAACACTTGATCACAAACCCTTTGCATATCATTCTACATACATCATCTTTGCATCATTTGACATTTGCCTATTTCTTTTTATAGGGTATCCACCTTATTATCTTTGGTTTGGTTTAGACCTGTTTTGCTGCTCAGACTTCTTCAGCTATCTACACCAGCATCTTCATCAGTGTTCCTTCTCCAGCACCTTCATCAGTTTGTCTTCATCAGAGACCTTTCTTCAGCATCTTATTTAGTGACCTTCATCATTAGTCACCCTCAGTACTCTTCACCAGCACCCATCATATACATGGACACTTCCAGGAAGAGCAACATCACATACCACTTCTTTGAGCCTACCCTGACAGGCATCAGACAGATCCAGTCTCTCATTACTCCTGATCATGTCCCACTATTCAGAGAACATTATGGAGGCATATTGGACATGATCATGGACCTGGATGCATCCCAGAGGAGCATGATCCATACTTGCTTGCAGTTTTATGATCCCCCTCTCAGATGCTTCACATTCCCTGATTTTCAGTTGGGACCTCTGTTAGAAGAGTTCTCCATGTTGTTAGGTGTCCCTATAAGGAGGAGGATTCCTTTCAACCCCGAGATGGTTGCTCCCAAGAATGAAGACATAGCTAGGGCATTTCATTTGGAGCCTGCCCTCATTGATCAGAGCATGACCACCAAGGCTGGGGTTCCAGGCCTTCACTTAGATTTCTTGATCTCCCAGGCCACCCTACATGTTTCAGTAGGGAAATGGGATGTTGTTTGTGCACTTCTAGCCCTCAGCATATATGGGGTTATCTTGTTTGCAGACGAGCCAGAGTTTGTAAGCAAGAATGCCATTCACCTGTTCTTACTAATGAACCAGGTGCCTACCTTGCTTGGAGACTTCTATTATTCAGTACACTAAAGGAATGAGAAGCAAAGAGGGAGACTGGTCAGATGTTGTGCTCCCCTTTATTACTGTTGGTTGCTAAGGCATTTTCCAAAGTCAGATACTTTCCGGAACCCTCATCAGCCAAGGAACTGGGCTAAGAGATTGATTGCCCTGACATCAGAAGACATCAGATGGTGCACTCAGAGCACCAAGGGCAGGGACATCATTACTAGCTGTGGGCAATACCCTAATGTGCCATTGATTGGAGTAAAAGGTTGCATCAACTACAACCCTTTGCTTTTTAAGATACAATTGGGGTATGCTTTGGTTCATCCTCCAAGAGGACACGATTGGACTGAAACCCTCTATTGTGAAATTCGGCACAACTCTTCTATTGTCAGACAGGCAGCCTGGGCCTGGGACAACATTCAGACTAAGGGGACAGCTATCTTTGGCAAGTGCAACAACATTGCTTCAGCACAATATTTTGATTGGTCTCGCACTAGGGCACGGATCACCCGGATGCCATTCACTTTAGAAGATGTACCTGGACCTTCAACAGTGCAACCTGCAGCTACTGTCAGTTTGGAAGAGTTTGAGAAACTGAAAGAGAGGAATACTCAGGTCTCTGAAGCCTTGAAGAAGACCCTATGGGAGAGGAATGACAGCCGTCTGGATAATGAGAGGTTAGAGAAGCTCCGGATTGAGCACTTGACCAAGATTGAAAAGACGGATGACTACATCAAAAAGGCTAGGGCAGGGGAATTAGTACTGAAGAATGCTTGCAAGGAAGCAAAGACTCAGAAGGCTAGGGCAGAGCATTACTTAGAGGAGAGCCAGGCTAGGTAGATCAGGATCACTGAAGCCCGTACACAAGAAGATCAAAGGACTTAAGCTAAGATAGAGCAACTGAAGGCTAGTGAAAAGAAGAATCAGGCAGCTTTATTAGCAGCACAGAAGGAGATATCTGAATTGAAACTCCGAGCGAGGTTGAAGAGGTCAAAGGATCAGGATAAGCATAAGAAGATGACCAGTGCCATTGCTACCAGGAACCTCCTCATCAGGACAATCACAGAGCACCCAGTTGGTCCAGTGACTGAGGCTATCCTGAAGGAAGTCAGAGAAAATGACTTTGGATTGGATGTTTGACTCTTTTGTTTGTACTTCATTTTGACTGTATTTTCCTTTTGTTGTTGTATTTTGACCCACCATGGGAACTTTGATGAAATCAAACTATGTATCTTCACTCTTTGTAATATATATATGGTTTGTATTGTAACACCCCAAATTTGCCCTCTTTTGTTTAGCCTCATCATCATATCATAATCATCATAAGCATGTCATATCCTTAGCATTTTGCATAGAAAAATGAAGCATAACACTCACATGTTCTAGCATAAGGCATAGGATCAACCATCCAGGAAAATCGAAGCACTGCAAGTCAAAATCAAGAGCATGGTGACCTGGCAAGAATCTCACAGGATCATTTTGCACAAGCTCTGTATCATGTTCAAGACCCTAAAGAAGGATGAGGATCAAAATCAGCTTGAAACGGTTGGCGTCGGGTTATTCTTGAGGTTTCCCACCAAAAGGAGGGAAATTCAAATTTTCCTTGCGTTAACCGGTTAACGCATATGGTTAACCGGTTAACGGCTACGAAATTTGAATTTCCAGCAGCAATTCAGCATGTGTGATTTTTGGTCTAATTTCCATTTTCTGATTTTTATTCATTTTGATTTAATTGGAAATTAAAAGGAAGGATCTAGAGCACTTGTCCAAGCCTAATCCCATTGCAAAGTCTTAATCACACAACCCAAACCATAATTTTGGATCCCAAGCCTAATTTTTGGGCCCCAAACCTAGACCATATTTATTCCATTTCCCTTCAAACCAAAGGGACCCCCCCATCGCAATTTTCACTTCTCATTTTCTGAATTTTGAGCTCTCTCGCCATTCTCTCACTTTTTTCTCCCCATTTTCCAAATCACTCAAAGTTCCTCTTTGAAGATCACACAACCTTGCCTTTAGGTGTGTAGATCTTGGAAGTAGGCCTCCATCCATAGTTTCTTCGCATCTTTTTGCTGGTTTTATTGGAGATTCAGATCTGGTTTGGGATCTAGAAGTGCTATTGGATCCAAAATGTTGCATCAAGAGCTTGTTCTTGCATTTATTTTGCACGGAGTGTGAAGCTTAGCATCAGATCGTCAAAATTTTCCGTGATATCTCTCATTTCCAGCTCAAACAACATTTACCAAAGCATACCTCAACTTTGTAGGTTGGTTAATTTCAGATCTAGCTCTGTTTTTAGCTTATTTGCATGCTTGTGTTTTAGATCCACCATGTGCTTGTGTATTTGCTTGTGTTGCATGAATTGATTGGTTGATTTGTAACCGGATCCGATTGTTAATGTTCATGAGCTTAATGATATGGATTAATGTGAATTGATCTAATTTTTCCATGTATAATTGATTGCTGGTCTGGTGTGAGATTATTTGAATAAGCTGGTTTGAGCTGCTGTTTTTTGCAGGATTTGCTGTTGTTTTAACAGTGTTAACCGGTTAACGCATATGGTTAACAGGTTAACGCACCTGTTTTATGCGTATTTTGTGCAGGTTTGAACTGGTTAACCGGTTAACGCATTTGGTTAACCGGTTAACACTGAAGAATAATGACTTTTTGGGTTGGTTTTGAGCTTGTTTGATCCCCTTGCTTGTTTTAATTGCCATGGATTATTGTATGATCATTGAACATGTTATTTTAGGGTGATTTTCTTGCTGGTTGATGTATGCTTTCATGTTTTCGATGCGTAAGTCGTGTATTTACAATGCTTGGCATGTTGCTTGATCCTTGTTTGCAAGAACCTTTGAGCATGTTAATTCCATGATTGTGTTGATCAATTTGTTGGATTTTTGCTAACATTTCAGGGGCTTATGGTAAGAGAAGTGTGGATGTTTATCCACATTTCAACTCTTCATCTTTCCTCTTTTGCTTTGCTTTTTCTTTGTGATGTTTGATGTGCTTTGTGCCATCATGTGGTTCCCTTTCTCCTTTATATCTTCTTCCCTTCTTCATGCTCCTCTTCCACTTCTTATCTCTTCCTTCTTTAGGATAGTAAACCTCACTAACCTAGGATTTTCTATGCATGATAACAATTAGGTGTTAGTCCCCAATTAGACTTTTACTTTTAAGATCCTTTTGTTTCCTTCTCTTCTCATCTCAAAACAAAAAGCATAAAAAACATTTAATAAGGATTGAAGTGGTCTCCTGTGCAATAGCCTTATTCCATGAAACACTTGTAGTTTTTTCCCATCTTGGGATAGTACAAGCCTTTCTAGCATGGTTTACAAGTCTAATCATGAGACTACTTTCACAAAGAAAATCATAAAAAATACTTCTTCACATTTTTTCTCTACATTTTTTCTCTTTATTTTCTTTCTCAGTTCCCTACATTTTTCCCTACATTTTTTCTCTTTGTTTTCTTTCTCAGTTCCTTTTCCAGTTCCAGTTCCTTTTCTTTTGCAGCAACTTTCATTTCTTCACCCTTTGAAACATTTTCTTTGCAAGCGTGGATCCTGTCGGGTACGGCGGACGATCTGGGGGGCTAATACCTTTCCAGGTCGTAATCGACTCCCGAACTCAGCTTCTTTGGTTCGCAGGACCCGTGTCCTTCCTCTTCTTTTCTTCTGGTTTGTGCAGCATTACCATTCACGTTCTGTTTGGATAAAAATGCCCGGCTGGCGACTCTAACCTCTTTCCGCGCCACTTTCGCGTTTGTACCAGGATGGAAATCCAGGGAGCGACAGCTGGCGACTCTGCTGGGGAACGAACCCAGAATCTCTGGTTCCCTTGAGAGTCTCTCCTAGCGCTTGCATGTTTCTGTTTCTTTGTGTGTTGATTATTTGTCGTTGCGTGTTTATTTTACTGTTGTTTATTTACAATTTATTTACAGCTTTATTTACAGTTTTCAGTATTTATTTTCATGCATCTTATATTATTACTGGACTGTTGGACTGGATTTTTTCTGTTTGGTGGGACTTGGGTGATATTATTACTATGAGATGAGCTCATTACCAAGGCTCGAGTGCACCTTAGGACTTAGAGTGGTTCCACTTTGGCCTCATGAGATCTTGTCATGGGGGTAGTAGTGAGTTCCACGCCCAGATTTGTGACCGTCTTGGGAATGTCTTGATTTGGGGATCTTCCTCTCTCATTTCATAACCTTGACAGTTATGTGCAGCTGGGGTCCGATCATTGAGAACCTTGTGGAAAAATCCCTCTTTAGTGGTGACAGTGGCAGACCACATTGTGTGGAAAACCCATTCGCACCCGAGGGCCCACCTGGAACTCACATAGGATGACCTTGTTTTCCCGGACTCAGCTGAGGCCTCCCTGAGTAGTACATAATGCCAAACCGATTCCCTGATCTGGTCTTGAGCCATTTCTCGGAAATGATGAAAGTATTATTGCTATTCGACTTTGAGAGTTCATGATGTTTGACCCGAAGCACACCCGCGAGATTGGGAGGGGTTTACAGGTTTGCAGGAACCCTTGACCTCTACATACCCTCATTATCAGTGTGGTCTTTGTTATGATTTGGTCCTAATGGTTCTGGATTTCTTTATCTTTTGGTTCTGAGGGTTTCTATCAGATGGTTATGGTTCAGAGAATCTTGGTTTTCAGTTAGTCCTAATATCCAGTATCCAGATGGTCCCGGATTGATCATATGCCTGCATTGCCTTTGCATCGCATCATACTCGCATTAACTATTTATGTTTCCATTTTCAGGTTGTGTTTACAGTTTAGCACCCAGTTCTGGTAATTGTAAGCTTTCCAGATGGCAGAATTAAGAAAATTACAAGAAAGAAGAATGTCCATTACACTTTTCTCCAACCAGAAGTCAAGGGTGTTCAGAGACTAGCAGGGCTGATGAATGATTAAGTTTTAGGGAACTTCATAAAGAGGTATGGTCAGATTTTGAAGTACATGGATAAACCTACTGCATACCAGAAAGGATAGCTTGCACACTTTGCTTCAATTCTATGATCCCTTGTTGCGGAGTTTTGTATTTCCGAATTATATCTTGGCTCCTACCTTGGAGGAGATTTCTAGCATTTTGGGTATTCCTGTCAGAGATACTTTGCCTTACTATGGGTCAGAAATAGTTCTCAAGGAAGAAGACGTATTTAGAGTTTGTCGTATACCAGTTGCTAAGGTCAAGAAAGCTTTGAAGGATAGTGAGGGCAGAGGACTTCCCTGGGATGTGCTTATACCAGAAGCTAAAGGGTATGCCAAAGAGAGTAAGTGGGGAGATTTTGGTGCTGTGGTGGCCCTGATGGTATATGGATCTAGTCTTTTCCCGGGAGAAAAGGAGTTTGTGAGCTTGGAGGTAATTTCCATTTTTGCTAAAGGTAACCCTGTACCAACCTTGTTGGGATATTTCTACTACAATGTTCATTACCGGATTGAGAAAGGCAGAGGGGGACCATTGGGTTGTTGTGCTCCATTATTTGCTGATTAGTTTGCGAAGCAATTGCCAAAGTCAGACCCTTTCAAAGAGATGAGAGATGAATGGAGGTGGTCCAAGAGGCTAATGGGACTAACTTCTGAGGATATAGCTTGGGATTATAACAGAGATTTGTTGGGGAAGGAGTTACTGGTTAGTTGTGGAAAATTTGCCAATGTGCCCTTGCTAGGGAGAAAGGGTGTGATCAGTTACCATTCAGTCTTAGCCAGGAAGCAATTTGGTTATCCTCTGACGGATACACCAAGTATGGAAGAATTAGCTGGGTCTTTGTACTTTTCTGTGGAGGGAAACAACGAGTTAGTCATACAAGTATCCCAGGCTTGGGCTCACAGGGTGAAGAAAGGAAAGAAGGATTTGGAAGGGTAGATCCCAAGACATACCCTCCTTTAGCTACATGGTTGCAGAAGCGTGTAGAGGAAGTGCTCATGCCATTTTCAGTGGAAGATCCATTGTATCCCAAAGAGGTGCCATGTCAGAATACTGTCTCTCTTGAAGAATATAAGAAGTTGGAAGCTCAGTTGCATGAGGTCCGGGTAGAAAATGCTGAAATGGTTAACTTGTACCACCTTGCCAATCATGCTAAGAATGAAGTAGAGGAAAAGCTACAGAGGATGCAGGTTACCTTAGAAGCTAAGGAAAAGGAGTTTGCTGGAAGAGAAACTCATTTTCAGAGATTGGGCCTAATGGAATCAAAAAGAGAAGCGGAGCGTAAGAAGACTTTGAAGACTCTTAAAGAAGCCTACTAGTCCATTGTTTGGTTTCAGGGCCAAAGGGAACAGGAGCAGAAGCAGTACAAAGAAAAGGAAGAGTTTTTTGAGGTACATATGGCCTTCAAGAAAGAAGAAGTAGAACAAGTTCACAAAATACGATGTGAGAAGACTTAACAATTAGCACAGAGCCAGATGGCCTTGGAGGAGGCATTGAAAGAGATTGCAAAGCTTAAGCTGAGAGCAGGCGTGAAGAAGAACCGGACAGAAGTGATGGCTACAGAAGAAGAACTTGAGTCTTTCCTTTAGTCTAGGATTTTAATTTATGGTTGTTCAGACTACCTACAGGCTTGTTGTAGGAGTATTGCTTTATCTTTTTGTTCATGTACTGACTTGTAACCCTTCGGGGAATTCGTTTGTGCTCTAACTTTGGTTGCCAGTGGGTTACCCATGTTATGCAATGTTAAATCCCAATTATCATTTCTGAGTATGCAAAGCTTGTTTGTTTGAGACTGCTGAGATCTGAACACTCTTCAAAGGGAGAGTTTGAAAATTAATGCTAAAAGGGGCTATCTGGAGCAAATACCAGAACTGGGGCACATAAATGCCTAAACTTGGAAGCATGAATAGTTACATTGCATGCTGTAAACACCCCAAATTTGCCCTCACCCATTCACACCATGGCTTGTGATCATTTTCATATGCATAAATTCAATCATACCATCTCATATTACATTTTTGATTCACTGCATTGGTTCAAAGTCATCTGCATCTAGGGTTTGTGATCTGAGCAATCCAAGAGCTTCTTGAGCCACTCCAAAGGACATCAACCACTTCAAAGGGGGTCCATATGTGTTCAAGTATCATATTATATCCTCTCAAAGTCAAGAATGTCAAAGAATCACAAGAACTGAAAATGGCAGGGAGGCAGAGTCAGGTTTGACTGCACAGATGACCTATAATTAGGGTTTTGGTTTCAGAGGCCATAACTCCAAATTTTTTGGTCATTCTTGTTTCTATTGGTCTCTATATGGTATAGGGAGTATACATATCAATTTTCATGAAGAAATTCCATGGGGAAGTCATCTGATCAAGAGTTGACTTTTCAGGCAAGTCAGTGCAAAATCAGGGCATCTGAGGCCCTCAATGACCCAACCAAGGGGTGTTCTTCATCATTTTGATTGTATATGATCTTTATTTGATCATGGAAGATGTTGGAAGTTCACAAAATTGAAGAATTTCATGTCTTTTGTAAAGTTGACTTTTTGGGAAGTTTGACTTTTAATGAAATTGCCATTTTAGGCAACTTTTTCAACCTTTACTTTTTGATTCAAAAAAGCTTCAAATGAAAAAACTTTGGTCATGAAAGTTGTAGAATGGATCATTCCCTTTTCAAAAAGTACAAAAACATGACCTAATTCATTTTGGATCAAAAGTTATGGCTTGTCAAAGTTGGCCAAAATCACAAAATTTCAAAGTTTCCATCAAAGAGGCATTTTGCAAAATGACTTGATCAAGTGTTCTAAAGCTACCAAATGGACTTCTAAACTTCACAACATGATCATATGGCTTCTAAAATTCAGAATGGGCCAAAGAAGTTTGCACTTTGATGCATTGAAACTCATGAAATCTCAAAGGAACCAAACTTGAACCAACTTGCAAAACTCATCATAAGTTATGAACCACTTGCTGCCTAGCCTCTAAACTCTTTTCACAGCATCCCTTGATTCAAGCTGAGCCCAAGCATGCCAAGAAGCAAGTGGTACCATAGCCCATACCTCAAGTACAAGTCAAGTTGACATTTTGGCAACTTGCCCATACCAATCACAATAGGCCAGCACCAACTCTCTGACCTATCACAATTGTTTATACACACCAAAGGCAAGCAAAAGCAACTACAATACAAGCCTGAAACACTCCATAGCATAACATTCTCATTTTCATCTCATCTTGCAAAAGCTTTCGAAACTGCTTGCACAAGTCACAAACACACAAACTAGCCTCACAGATCAACTCAACACACCTTCCTGGTCACAAAGCACCCATCATCATTGCCTTAAACTCCCAGAATCACAAATACGATTCTCACCTCACCTTGAGCAGAACCTCTGCCAGCTTCCAAACCAGCCATCACAAACTCCTTCTAAGCATCAAGACTTCATCAGGGGCCTAAAAGGAGTGGATTGCACGAAGAGAGAGGGTTAGAAAGTTGCAAACTGAGAAAGCTCAAAGCTCAGGTATACCAAGAACTTTTTTTTCCAGAAATGAGTTTTTAAGTTTTTAATTTGTTCTTCATGCTTTGTTGATCACTCTGATGTTCTTAGTTTTGAAAATGGTTGAGAAATAAGCATTTAATCTTGTTCTGAAACTTTTCTGACCTAAAAATGTTTGGCTTCGATTCGCATGATTAATGAATGAAAAATGAGTTTTGATTAGGGGTTTTGATTCAGTGATGTGTGGGGATGATTTCTGGGCTTTTAGTTTTCGTTTTTATGAAGGTTTGAAGATTTTGGAGATTTTCAGGGGGGAAGGTCACCGGAGAAGACGACCGGAGCTCGTCTCCGGTGACCTGAAAGTGATTAGGGCATTAATGAGGATTAGGGTTGGGCTTGAATTTTGAGCGTAGGATGGGTTGACTGGCATTGACTCCCGCGTGAATGAACGCACCAGATCTGCCACTTAACCCTAATTCAGATTAATTAGTTTAATTAATTAGGTTTAAGTTTGAATTTCCCAGAAGCAATCCCAGCCGTCCATAAGCGCGCGCAGTCTTTCCCTCCTCTCTGAGTTTGAATATTGGCCTTAGATTATGTTGACTTCTCATTAAATCCAATTTTATTTTCTTTTTATTTCATTTAAATTGTACATTTATTTAAAAATAGCAAAACAATTTTAAAAATTCTGAAAATTTTTATATAAACTTTTATTAATTTTCAGAAACCAAAAACATTTTTATTTTTATTTTTTGCATTAAAAAATATTTTTAAATCATTTAAAAGTTTATTTTTAATTAATTAATGAGAATTAATTAATTAAAAATACTTTTAGGTATTTAAAAATCACCAAAAAATTCATGAAACCTCTAAAAACATTTAGAAACATTGTCCAACCCTCAAACCAAATTTCTTTTTTTGATCTTGATGCATTTTGATATTTTTCCATGGAATTAATTCAATTTTAAAGCATTATTTTGATCCAATGTTCAAAAAATCATTTCTGCCTAGTCTTTGAGAGTTGGACTTTGATTCTTTTTGCATTGTGGTTTGCATATCATGTAGTTTGTAAGATTAAATTGGCATGATTTGATCTTTCATTTTCAATTTGTTTGGCATTTTTCTTGTTAAGGTACCCCAAAACCCTAGAAATTGTAGGAAATTCATAACTCTAATTAGGTTAAGAGTTGGAACTTCTCCTTTGGGCAGTGAGTTTGTGTAGGGTTAGGGTCCCTTTGAATGCATTTTCAATTTTTTATCTTGATGTTTGCTTCTGATTTTGGTCTTTGTTTGATGCATTGATCATAAACCCTAATTTGGGCCTCCTTTTGCATTCATCTTGTATTTGCATTCATACCTTGACTTGCCATAGCATTTTGTGCATCCATTTGATTCATTAAACATCTTAAGACATATTAGAAGCATGTTTGACCATTGCATCATGTATTTGCCATGTTGTATGTCATTTGCATCTCATAACCTTTCATGTGTGTTCATGGTTCTAAACTTGTTTCATTTGCATCCATAAGTTTGTATGATCATCCCCATGCCTTGTTTCATGTTTACATCATCCCATAGCATCATTAACATCATGTATGTGCTTCTGGTTTTGATTTGCATCATGTCATTTCATCTCATCTTGCATTGCATTGTATTTCTTTCACTAACTTTTCAGGTGGTAAGTCACTTTGAGAAGTGAATTTGCCTTCACTTCTCATAACTTCTTTTCATCTCTCTTATGCATCATTGCTGCATTTTATCTTGTGTTTGAGATTGAGCTTGCTCTTTATTCTCCTTCTTACTTTCTTTTCTCAAGTGACTTGTCTTCTTGAATGAAGCAAGTTGTTTTGCTTCTCCTTGCTCCTTTCATCTGCTTCCTAGTGGTTCCTCTGAAGATTGCTTTCTTAAACCTCACAAACCTTAGGAACAACCAAGCATGACAATGATTAGGGTTTTGATTAGTCCCCCCACTTAGTTTTACCTTTGTGTCTCATTGAGTCTTCTCTTCTCATCTCATAATCCAGGACTAAACCCTAAAGGTTTTAAGGCTTTGTGATTAAGCTTATGCCTGCATCCTTCTATTAGGATGGAGTGTATAACTTTAATCCTAAGTGTTAAAACCTTAACGTGTTTAACTCCTTTAATCAATCCATCTAATAATCATCAAGACATCAAGCTTGTAACTTGGGCCTTGCATTAGGGTTCTAATTCTTCCTTAATTGGTTAAGAAGAACTAACCCTAGTGTTAATGGACAAGTCCCCCTCAAGTTGTCTTACAAATCATAAAAATCACTTCATCATCATATCATTAAGTAAAATCCACTTAATCAAAGGCTTTTTTTGTCATGAGTTTAATCCCTAATCATGGATTAAGTTGAGGAGCTTTCCTCAGCTTAAACACTCTCATCTATTATCCTTCTATTAGGATGGTGTAATGAGTCTGTTTAATCCCTGATTATGGCTTAACCTCATTACTCAACACTAAACAAAAACACCAAAAACATTTAAATAATCACAAGTAGGTTAATGATCTTAATCCTACACCAAAGGTGATTAAGTGTGAGAAGCTGACTTCACACTTAAGGTATTCTCATTACCCCTAATCAGAGGGAAGATGTGATGAGTTTACTAACCCATTGGTTTAGGCTTAAGCTCATTAACTTATGACAAGCTTTCTAAAACAATAAAAGACTGAAAACACAAAAACAAACAATAATCGTCTCCTCCGGGATTCTTTTCTCATCACCTTCACTCATAAACGAGAACTTGCTTCTTCCGTCTAATGCAAGACAGTCTGCACCTGAGCCAGACAGGTCATACACTTGAGCATTAACAAGCAAGCAGTTCACAAGTCAATTCACCTTTCAGTCTCTTTGGGTCGAACTACGGTGTTCTGACTTCCTCATTGCACGAGAGGATACATAGGCATAACTTAACAGTTATCGAACAAAAGTCTTTGTATATTCCCCCTCCTTCTAGCCTTATTCTTTAGCCTCATTATCATGAGCATTTCATTCTTGTTCTTACACTGACACTTCACTTATACACTTCACTTTCTCTTACACTGACACCTGTACATCTTTTTCCAGCTCTTTCATACACAAATTGCACTGGCACTACCCCTTTTTAAACACAAATCTTTTAAGCGTGGATCCCGTCGAGTACGACGGACAATCTGGGTGCTAATACCTTCCCAGGTTGTAACCAACCCCCTTTCTCAGTCTCTCTGGTTCGCAATCGTCTTATCCATATCTTTCTAGGTCTATGCAGCATTAGGTCTATGCAGCATTGCCTTTCCCTCGGGATAAAAATGCCTAGCTGGCGACTCTTTCTTTCCCTGTGAGTTCACTCCTGTGTGTTCTCATATCATCCCTTCGCCGACCGTTCGCGTATGTACCTTTATTTGGGCCATTCCCATTTATCGGGAGCGACAGCTTGGCGACTCTGCTGGGGACCCTTATACTGTAACCAGGGCTTCTGGTTCTTTTTGTGGGTTCCTCCTAGCGCTTGATTGATTTGTGTTTACTGGGGTGTTATATGCTATTTGTGCTTGTTTTGTATTTATTTTTGCTTTATGAACAGTTGTTTTATTGCTTTCTTTATAGCTTTACATATATCATATTGTCATACTGTGCTGGCTGGATCTGTTTTGTTGCTTTGGTGGGTGGGTGTGCTATTGAGAGTTGAGGTCCTATACCTGGGACCTGAGTGACACCTAGGCTAGAGTGGTTCATGTTCTTTCCCATTCCATTTCGGTCTGGTGCGGGAATATGAAACACGGTTCAGATATGGGTTTCTTCTTGAGAACTCTGTGCTACAGATTTCCTGTAGTGCTAGGGCTATCTGGGAAGCCTGCTAAGTCTGGATGACCTTTATTATTGACCTTCAGAAACTGAGGTGAATTAGAGGAGGATCTTTTATGGTTATTGTAAACACTGTACCTCCGGGTTAGAAGTGTTTACACTTCTCATAACTGATCCAAGTCTGAGGATCCTTGTTTTAGAACATCACCTGTGAGGGGGGTTGGGCTGTTTACAGGTTCGCAGGTACCCTTGACCTCAACATACCCTGTTACTTTGTTTTGATTAAGAGTACTCCATTTTGAAATAGTTCTTGTGTTTTTTAACCCTGGACATGTGGCTCTTTATTTGAGTCCCCCACCTTGGTTACTGGACTTATGAACCTCCATCTGGATTTCTTGAGCATACATGGACTTGTATCAGAGCACTTGATCAGATCCAGCTCAGTCACAAACCCTTGCATATCATTTGCATACATCATCATTGCATCATTTTTAACATTTGCTTATTTATTTTTCAGGGTATCCATACTATATTTTGGCTTGGTTTTGACCCCTTTATCTGCATAGACCTATCTTTATCAGTATCTACTTCAGCTATCAGCTACCTGTTTCAGTCAACTGCACCACTAGTCCCAGCCTGTCAGTGGCCCTCCTTCTAAGTATCAGTCATCATCAGCACTTGTTCTTCAGCAACATGGCACCTAAGAAAAGCAATATCTCCTACCATTTCTTTGAGCCTGAGCTAGCTGGCATCAGGAGGATCCAGACCCTGATTACTCCAGACCATATACCACCATTCAGAGAACATTATGGAGGCATACTTGATGTGGTTATGGATTTGGACCCTTCACATAGGAGCCTAATTCATACTTGCCTGCAGTTCTATGATCCCCCTCTGAGGTGTTTCACTTTTCAGGATTTTCAGTTAGGGCCTTTATTAGAGGAGTATTCATCATTAGTTGGCATACCTATCAGGGGTGGAGTCCCCTTCAACCCTGAGATGGCTTTTCCTAGTAATGAAGAAGTGGCAAAGGCATTATATCTGGAACCAGCTCTGATTGGGCAGAACATGACTGCCAAGGCTGGAGTCTCTGGTCTGCATCTGGATTTCTTGATCTCTCAGGCTACCCTGAAGGCTTCTTTGGGAGAGTGGAAGGCAGTCTGTGCATTATTAGCCTTTAGCATATATGGGGTCATATTATTTGCAGATGAGCCTAAGTTTGTTAGCAAGAATGCAATCCATCTTTTCATCCTGAGGAACCCAGTGCCCACCTTACTGGGAGATTTCTACTACTTTGTCCATCAAAGGAATGAAAAACAAAGGGGAAGATTAGTGAGATGCTGTGCTTCTTTGTTCCATACCTGGCTGCTCAAACATTTGCCAAAGACTGATGCATTCTTGAACCCTCACCAGCAAAGGAACTGGGCAAGGAGACTTGTTGCTTTAACCTCAGATGATATCAGGTGGTGTACTCAGAGCACTAAGGGCAGAGACATCATTACTAGTTGTGGGCAGTTTCCCAATGTACCCCTGATAGGAGTGAAGGGTTGCATCAACTACAACCCTCTGCTATTCAAAAGACAACTGGGCTATGCATTGGTCCACACACCTAGAGCACAGGATCTGACTGAAACCCTTTATTGTGAGATCAAGCCTAATCTAGCTATTGTCAGGCAAACATCCTGGGCTTGGGACAATGTCCAGACTAAAGGGGTGACCATTCTTGGGAGATGCAACAATGTGGCCTCAGCTCAGTACTGTGAGTGGTCTCATGCCAGGGCTCAAATTTCTGGGATGCCCTTCACCATTGAAGATGTGCCTGGGCCATCCTCAGCACCACCTCCTGTCACTGTCAGTTTAGAAGAGTTTGAGAAATTGAAAGAGAGAAATGAGAAGCTGACTCAGGCTCTACAAAAGACCCTCTGGGAGAGGAGTGACGGTCGCTTGGACATTGAAAGGTTAGAGAAGCTAAAGGTGGAGCATCTAGCCAGGATTGAAAAGTCAGAGGACTATATCAAGAAGTCAAGGGCTGGAGAGCAGATCTTGAAGAATGCCTGCAAGGAGGCTCAGTTCCAGAAGGCCAGGACTGATTTGTATCTGAAAGAGAGTCAAGCTAGGTGGGTCAGGATCACCGGAGCTCGTACTCAGGAGGATAAGAGGACTTAGGACAAGATTGAGCAGTTGGAGGCTAATGCAAAGGAGCAGCAGGAAGCCCTGCTAGCAGCCCAGAGAGAGATCTCAGAGTTGAAGATTAGAGCTGGTGTGAAGAGGTCAAAGGACCAGAGTCAACACAAGAAGCTAACTGCAGCTGTTACTACCAGGAATCTCCTCATCAGGAATCTCACAGAGCGTCCAGCTGATCCTGTGACTGAGGCACTTCTAAAGGAAGTTCAGGAGGATGAGTTTGGTCTTGGTGTCTGACTTTTGCTTGTTGTTGCTTTCATTTCATGTACTTTTATTTTCTTATGTTGTATTTTGACCCCTCAGAGGGCATGATTTGTAAAAAACAAACTATGTATCATTCACTTTTGTAATATATTCATTAGTTTGTTCTATCTGAGTTTCTTTCAAGCAACATCACAAGCATCTTCCTCAAGGGTCTGGAAAGGGCAAAACCAAGTGCCAAGTCGAATACCTTGGAAGCAAATAAGCATACTGCATTGCATGCTAACCCTTGTTTGTTTTGTAGGTTTGTTTGTTTTTGTTACTAACTCTGTTGTGATCTCAGGAACTATTGCTCGACGTCGGGTGTTTCCACTCAACCGTCCACACAGATATCCCACCCGTAACAACCTTCCGGGTATACAGATGGACCAGGTACAGCAGGACCTTACAGAGGTCAGGAACCAAATGGCCAATGAGAGATTGGAAATGAGGAATCAGATGACACAATTTATGGAGGTGATGAATAATATGGCTCAAAGCCAAGAGAGATTAAGAGCACTGGTAGAGAGGCAGAATCAGGAAGATCCCCATCTAGGGACTGGTGGGACAAGCAACAATGAGAGGGTTCAGCCTCACATCAACCCACCTGTATTTGGACCCCACCTTCATCCAGAGATCAACATTCCTGCTAATGTGCAAGGGAATGCTACTACGGGTAGAGTGCTGCAAGAAGACCCCCAGGAAGATCAGTTCACAGTGATGGGAGCTGGGGATGAGGCCTATGATAGAAGGCTAGATGAAATTGCTGAAAAATTAAGGTCCTTAGAGTCTCAAAACTCCTTGGGTTTTGATGTTATGGACATGGGCTTAGTGGACGGGGTCAGGATTCCCCACAAATTTAAACCACCGTGCTTTGAGAAGTACAACGGGACTTCCTGTCCACGGACCCATTTACAATCCTTTCTGGGGAGGCTGAAGGCATATACCATGGACGAAAAGCTATGGATGTTTTATTTTGAGGATAGCTTAACGGGAGCTTCAAGGGAATGGTACTCTCATCTGACCAGAGCAACCATCAGATGTTGGAAGGACTTGGTTGAGGCCTTTATCAGACAATACCAGTACAACTTGGATATGGCTCCCAACAGGACTCTCCTGATGGGGATGTCTCAATCATCCAGGGAAAGCTTCCGGGAGTACGCTCAGAGGTGGAGACAGCTTGCTGCTGCTGTCCAGCCACCCATGTCAGAGAGGGAGATGGCTGATATGTTTATGAACACCCTCCAAGGGACATACATTGATAGGCTAGCTGCCTTTTCTTCTACCAGCTTTGCAGATGTAGTCATAGCTGGAGAAAGAATTGAGAGCCTATTGAAGATGGGCAAAATTTCTGACAACGGTGCAAGCTCATCCAGCAACCCAAGAAAGCCTTTTGTGGGCCCACGAAGAACTGGTGAGACCAATGCTATCCATGCCAGCAGGGGCAGACCCCAATATGTTCATAGGTCTGTGGCAGCAGTCACCATTCCCGCTCCAGTTCATCCACAACCAGCTTATCAACCACAGCAACAAAATTACCAACAACAAACTCAGTATCCTCCTCAGAGAAATTATAACAACAACAACAACAGCAACAATCAGCAAAGACCGTTTCAACAGAGACCTTCTCAAGCCAATAGGGTGATCGATCCGATCCCTATGCCCTATGCCACCTTATTGCCACAACTCCTAAAACTCAACCTGGTTGAGCTGAGGACATTGGCACCTCCAGATCCTGCCAGTCTGCCCAGAAATTATGACGCCAGCGCCAGATGTGCTTTTCACTCGAATGCACCTGGCCACAGTACAGAAAAGTGTAGAGCCTTACATATGAAGGTACAGGACCTAGTGGATTCCAAAGCTCTAAACTTTGCACCACCACCAAATGTTAACAAGAACCCTATGCCACACCACGGAGGACCCAGAATCAATGCTATTGAAGAAGACAAGCCGTCTTACTTGATAACCAGTGTGGGTCAGATTCGGACACCCTTGGTAGAGATTAAAGCTCAGCTCCTTGAATGTCAAATGTTCCCGGGATGTGAGCTAGGGTGTGCTTATTGCAACATTTCAGTGAATGAGTGTGATAACTTGAGGGATGGCATAGATGGTCTCATCCAGAGTGGCCTGCTTCAAATCACAACATCAATACCTACCAATCCAACAATCTCCTTAACAACAATTCCCGAGTCTTCTACAACTGCAACAACCATTGTTCCAAACAACTCTTCAATCTCATCAACAAATGCTTCATCTGTTACTTCAACGGACCAAATATCAACAAACATCCCTTCTACAACTTCAGCACCCCTTCATTCAGAATCTCCTACAACAGCAACACCCATCCAGTCAACAAAGTCTCCTACAACATCAGCAGCAAGCAATGAGAATGTCTCAACAGTTACAATTTATTATGATCCTGAAAATGATTCTGCCTACAACTCACAAAATGCCACCCCTATCAGAGCACCAGTCACAATATACTATGATCCACAGACTATCATGGTCCCTTCTGCAGTTGCCATCAGTTCAGTCACTATCACAGTGCCTGGGCCAGTACCTTATGAAAGCAGTAATGCCATCCCTTGGCATTACGGCTCCGATCTATACCGCGAAGGACATAAAATCACTCTTGAATCATCAACTTCTTCACCACAAATAGACAATGTGGGGGGAGGCGGAGGCTTCACTCGAAGCGGACGACTCTTTGCCCCGCAGATTCCAAGACCCAGTGCCGAAGCAGAAGCTGCTGCCAAGGCAAAAGGGAAGAGCATGGTGCAAGAAGAACAAATTGCTAAAGAAGCTTTGAAAACCCATTTTGATCAAGAGGTTGATGAATTCATGAGAATCATCAAGAAAAGTGATTACAAGATAGTGGACCAGCTTCACCAGACACCTTCCAAAATCTCCATTTTGTCATTGCTAATGTGCTCCGAGGCTCATCGGAACGCACTACTAAAAGTCTTGCACGCAACTTATGTGCCGGAGGAGATTACCGTCAATCAGTTGGAGGCTGTGGTTGGAAATGTTAATGCTAGTAACGGACTAGGATTTACCAACACTGATTTAACTACGGAAGGTCGCAATCATAACAAGGCTTTGCACATTACCATGGAGTGTAAGGGTGCAGTTCTTTCTCATGTGCTGGTAGACACAGGATCATCCCTCAATGTCTTACCTAAAAAAGCCCTTGTGAAGCTGGAGTATGAAGGATTGGCATTACGTCCCAGTAACTTGGTAGTGAGAGCCTTTGACGGCTCTAAGAGATCAGTTCTGGGAGAAATTGAGTTGCCTGTAACGATTGGCCCACAAACTTTCAAAACGACCTTCTACGTGATGGACATTCAGCCTGCCTACAGCTGTTTGTTGGGTAGACCATGGATTCATGCCGCTGGCGCAGTTACGTCTACCCTTCACCAGAAGTTAAAATTCGAGTGGGAAGGCCAAGTCGTCACTATTTGTGGGGAGGAGGATATTTTTGTTAGCCATCTGGCTACATACAAATACATTGAGATGGATGGGGAGATCCACGAAACGATGAGTCAAGGGTTTGAGGCCCTGAATATTAACGAAACATATGTTGTACTTGGGACTTCCATGACATCCTACCAGCAAGCCAGGAAGGTTGTTGAGGAGGGGAATGCTCAAGGCTGGGGCAAACTGTTGCCTGTGGAGAAGAAAGAGGATAGATTTGGGTTGGGTTACAAACCAACTCAACAAGATCAAGCAGAGGCTGCTAAGGAGCCCAACTTTGTTAGTGGGGGAATGCTCACCCCTGATGTTGTCAACAACTTGGAAGATGAGTCGGAAGATGAGCGCAACCTGGAGAGCTGGATACGTCCAAGGATTCCGGGGAGCCGTATCTCAAACAGGTCTTCCCAGGAAATTATAAGAGTTACTCCTGCAGAGTAATTATTATTTCCTGTATATTTTAAGCATGCATCAAGTCTTGCATCTTGCCCAAGATGACAAGACTCATTTTGTAATCGGGCCATCTATAATTTTTGTGCAACAAGATTAATCAATGAAATATCAGACATCTTTTGCAAATGAGTCTTTTTCTTTTCCGCTCACTGTTTTTCCATTTTTCTTTTTTGTACAAAAAATAAATGGCAATGTTTTCAAAATGACAACTTTATTTCACTTTTCTAAACAAGATTAAAATCAATCACTAAAATGAACAAACTGAACCCTTGCAGAGAGTGCTTTCCAGACCGCACCGACAACAACACGGCTATGACTTCGTATGACTTTGACAATCCAATCAATCAAGCTGATGAAGGGGTTGAAGAAGATTACGAGCTTCCTGAAGAGCTAGCTAGATTGTTGAGACAAGAGGAGAAAGTTATTACTCCTCATCAGGAGGAGGTAGAAACGATTAATCTTGGTACAGATGAAGATGTGAAAGAAGTTAAAATCGGGGCCTGCTTACAAGACTCAGTGAAGAAACAACTGATTGACCTGCTTCAGGAATATGTGGATGTGTTTGCTTGGTCTTATCAAGATATGCCAGGGTTGGACACCGACATTGTTATGCACAGGCTGCCTTTAAGAGAAGATTGCCCACCGGTTAAACAGAAACTGCGCCGTACTCGCCCAGACATGGCAATGAAGATCAAAGAAGAGGTACAAAAGCAGTGGGACGCCGGGTTCCTTGCTGTAACCAGCTATCCACCATGGGTTGCTAATATTGTGCCTGTGCCTAAGAAAGACGGCAAAGTAAGAATGTGTGTTGACTACCGGGATCTGAACAGAGCCAGCCCGAAAGATGATTTCCCATTACCTCACATCGATGTATTGGTTGATAACACGGCTCAGTTCTCGGTATTCTCCTTCATGGATGGATTTTCAGGATACAATCAGATCAAGATGTAACCTGAAGACATGGAGAAGACAACCTTCATCACACCCTGGGGCACGTTCTGTTACAAGGTGATGCCATTCGGACTGAAGAATGCGGGTGCAACATATCAACGGGCTATGGTAACGTTATTCCACGATATGATACATAAAGAAATTGAGTGTTATGTGGATGACATGATTGCCAAGTCCCTCACAGAAGAAGACCACCTGGTGAATCTGCTGAAGTTATTCAAGCGTCTGAGGAAATACCAACTCAAGCTGAACCCCAACAAGTGCACATTCGGGGTGCGATCTGGTAAGCTGCTGGGTTTTATTGTGAGCGAGAAAGGGATTGAAGTTGACCCTGATAAAGTCAAAGCCATTCAAGAGATGCCTGCACCGAAGTCTGAAAAAGAAGTTCGAGGGTTCTTAGGCCGATTGAACTACATTTCACGGTTCATATCTCACCTTACGGCAACCTATGAACCCTTGTTCAAGCTGCTAAGAAAAGAACAAACGGTCAGGTGGAACGAAGACTGCCAGAGGGCTTTTGACAAGATCAAAGAATACTTGCAAGGACCACCAATCCTTATGCCTCCAGTCGAAGGAAGACCTCTGATAATGTACTTAACAGTATTAGAAGAGTCAATGGGATGTGTACTGGGCCAGCATGACGAGTCTGGTCGAAAAGAGTATGCAATATACTACCTAAGCAAAAAGTTTACCGACTGTGAACAACATTATTCACTGCTCGAGAAAACTTGCTGTGCTTTAGCGTGGGCTGCTCGCCGACTGAGACAGTATATGTTGACCCACACTACTCTATTGATATCCAAAATGGATCCAGTTAAGTACATTTTCGAGAAGCCAGCTCTTACCGGACGGGTTGCAAGATGGCAAATGATCCTCACAGAATATGACATCCAGTACACCTCTCAGAAAGCCATCAAGGGCAGTGTATTGTCTGAATATCTTGCTGAGCAACCCATTGATGACTACCAGCCTATGAGATTTGACTTCCCTGATGAGGACATCATGTTCATAAAAGAAAAAGATCATGAAGAGCCTGTTCACACTGAAGGGCCTGACCCGGAAGAAGAATGGACTATGATGTTTGATGGGGCTGTTAACATGAATGGTCGTGGTGTTGGTGCAGTACTCATTACACCCAAGGGAGTTCACATGCCTTTCTCGGCAAAGCTCACTTTCAACTGCACTAACAACGAAGCTGAATACGAAGCTTGCATTATGGGTCTTGAGGAAGCCATTGACCTCAGGATCAAGACTTTGACTGTGTTCGGAGATTCAGCTCTGGTAGTTAATCAAACCAACGGCAAATGGTACACCCACCAGGATCATCTGATACCTTACAGGGATTATACAAGGAGGTTATTGACTTTCTTCACAACAGTCAAGCTTGAGTATATCCCTCGGGACGAGAATCAATTTGCAGATGCTCTGGCTACCATTTCGTCCATGATCAAAGTTCAAGCTGCCAACTTTGTGCCTCAAATTTCAGTGTCCAGACTTGACAGACCGGCATATGTGTTCGCAGCAGATGTTGTCAAAGATGATAAGCCTTGGTTCCATGACATTAAGTGCTTCTTGGAGGATCAAACATACCCACCTGGGGCATCTTCCAATGATAAGAAGACATTAAGAAGGCTTGTTGGTAGTTTCTTCCTGAACACTGATGGGTCTTTGTACAAAAGAAACTTTGATATGGTACTCCTCAGATGTGTCGATAGAACAGAAGCAGACTTGTTGATGCACGAAGTGCATGAAGGATCCTTTGGTACCCATGCGGGAGGGCATGCCATGGCCAATACGTTGCTAAGATCAGGTTATTACTGGATCACAATGGATGCTGACTGTTGTGCCTATGCCAGGAAATGCCATAAATGTCAGATTTATGCAGATAAAGTGCATGTGCCTCCCAATCCCTTGAATGTGATGTCTTCACCCTGGCCCTTTGCCATGTGGGGCATTGATATGATTGGCAAGATTGAACCGACTGCTTCAAACGGCCACAGATTCATCCTGGTTGCCATTGACTATTTCACCAAGTGGGTTGAAGCAGCCTCCTATGCAAATGTTACAAGGCAAGTGGTAGCCAGATTTCTGAAGAGAGATATCATCTGTCGATACGGAGTTCCCGAGCGAATCATTACTGATAATGGTTCCAACTTGAACAACAAAATGATGGCTGAGCTATGCCGGGACTTCAAGATCCAACACCACAATTCTTCTCCTTACAGGCCAAGGATGAATGGCGCTGTTGAGGCAGCTAATAAGAATATCAAGAAGATTGTGCAGAAGATGGTAGTTACGTACAAAGACTGGCATGAGATACTGCCATTTGCCTTGCATGGGTACCGCATGTCAATCAGAACATCCACTGGGGCAACGCCGTATCAGCTTGTGTATGGTATGGAGGCAGTCCTACCTGTTGAAGTTGAATTACCCTCTCTACGGGTACTGATGGATGTTAAGCTGAACGAAGCAGAATGGGTTCGGTCCCGATACGAACAACTGAATCTGATCGAAGAGAAGAGATTGGCTGCAATCTGTCATGGGCAGTTGTATCAGAAAAGAATGAAGAGAGCCTTCGATCAGAAAGTCAGGCACCGAGAGTACCAAGTAGGAGATCTTGTGCTGAAGAGAATCCTCCCTCCTCATACAGACCACAGGGGCAAATGGACTCCGAACTATGAAGGACCATTCGTGGTAAAGAAAGTTTTCTCAGGTGGAGCACTCATGCTCAGTACCATGGATGGTGAAGACTTCCCGTCCCCTGTAAATTCAGATGCAGTTAAAAAATACTTCGCATAAAATGACCCGCTGGACACAGAAACAGAATGTAAGTCCAGGCAAAAATAGGGCATCCCGGCGAGTCAAAAACAGAATAAAAGACTCGGGCAAAAATAAGGGAAAATAAATAAAAAGATTTTTGTACACCCGCTGAGTTGAAAAGCCGCATTGGACAACTCAGGCAAAAATGGGTATCCCGATGGATTGAAAACCCGAAAGGGTGATCCATGCAAAATAAGGGAATAAGCGAACAACTGCACTCTGAATTCGTCTGTATCACCTACAACTTGGTAAGCTTCGAAAGGATCAAGCCTCTTTCAGAATCAGCCTTCTTCAGAAAGCAAGACGAGAAGAACGTCAAAAGTCATACGAGTCATAGCAAAAGAGGAAGCTCCTTAAAGCGTCGTCAACATTGCCAGCATTTTGTTTCTCAATTTGTAACAATCTCCTCATTTCAGGGGATATGTTTCTTTGATGTATCTTGCCAATTCAGGGCACATGAATTAATAAAAACAGATTTTTCAGTCACACAATGTCTCGTACATTTTTGTTTGCAAAGAATGTCTGATGTCTTTAAAATATTGATTGCATGAATACAGATGCTTATCTTTAAAAAATAAGAGTACGTGCTTGCAGGGAATGTACTTACTCTCAGAAGTGTCTAACTCCTGTGACGGAATCCGGTAAGGGATACCTCAGGATCACTTGTGCGTCTCCTGTCTTTGCAGGATTGCAGGTATTCAAAGCGCAACTTGGGGCATGTAAGCTTCATCCCAGCAAGCTGGCAAATCAGCACTCATTCTTAGCACTCAAAGTATTTTCTCCCCAGCTAAGTTACCACTTGTTACTTCTCTCAGCCGAATTGCCGATCATTCTTCCTCAGCCAAGTACGAAAGCCAGGGAACCACTTCCCCACAGAGTTCCAGCCTCTATTAAGAAGAGCAACGCATGAAGGAATCACAACAGAGTGATGAAAGCTTCTACAAACCCCAGCCGGGTCCCTTCATTGCCAAGGGTGGGTCTATCAGTGACCTATCTCCCCAAGAAAATACATGTCAGATCTACCAATGATCTCATCCCCAGCTGGGATGTCCACTTTAAACAGATCGGCCTAAGATCTCCACAGCAACGGGATTCGAATCCCGAATTGGTATCTTTGCATAATCATGGCATTTGCATCATATTCACCCACAAAGCGTAGCATTCCGTTTAATACGGAGCATTACGGCAGAAATCAAAAATATTGCATAATCATAAGCCATGTCCGAATCAACACTTGTGAATAATAACAATCCTTCAATATACAGAAATGCTCCCCAGATTCCCCAGCGGAGAGCTAAAGCTAAAACAGTTGCCTTACATTCCCAAACATCAGTATATACTCCTTGTGGCACCCGTCCGTGTCATATCCCCAGCATAAAGCCGAAGCGTCCCCTTTGCACTCACAGATACATATATATATAACTTTCTTGACACTCGTCCGTGTCACTTTCCCCAGCATAATTACCTAAACACTTTGTTAAGCATATACTTGTTTATATTACACTTTTCTCTCCTGACACTCGTCTGTGTCATTCTCCCCAGCAAGTTGAACACTCATCTATACACCACTCATACTTATTTTACTTATACAGATACTCGCCCGTATCTTGTATACACCATTTATATCCCCGCAGATTCGACACTCGTCCGTGTTCTTTGTTAACCCGTTGGTACTCGTCCGTACCATCATCTCAGAATATGCGTCAAGCGTTTGTTTCTACCTGATACTCGTCCGTATCATAGTCTTAAGGATGCTCGTCCGCATCTTTAATCCATACACTATGTCAAACACTCTTGTCTTCTTGAATTTAGACACTCGTCTGTGTCTACCTTTCCCCAGAAGAGTCCCCTCAGATTCAACACTCATCCGTGTTCTCTGTTAACCAGTTGATACTCGTCCGTATCATCATCTTTGAACACGTGTCAGTATTTGTTTCTACCCGATACTCGTCCGTATCGTAGCCTTAAAGATGCTCGTCCGCATCTTTAATCTATACACAGCGTCAAAACACTTGTACCTTCTATTTTCTTTTGGATGTAAACACCCGTCCGTGTTTACTATTCCCCAGTAGATCGCCCGCAAAGCAAATTTCTTTTTTATCTGACATTCGTCCTATGTCATGATAAACCCTGAGAGCAGCCGTACCCTGCTAGGTGGTCGTCCTCCACCTCTTGATGATCGTCCTTCATCATGCTCATCCGATGGCCTTCCCCATCGTTGATATTTTATCCGACATTCGTCCTATGTCGTGATATTTAGCAGCCGTCCCCTGCTAGGTGATCGTCCTTCACCTTTTTGATGATCGTCCTTCATCATTTTATCCAATGGCCGTCCCCATTGTTGATTCTGGTTATCTGACATTCGTCCTATGTCATGATAAACCTTGAGAGCAGCCGTCCCCTGCTAGGTGGTCGTCCTCCACCTCTTGATGATCGTCCTTCATCATGCTCGTCCGATGGCCGTCCCCATCATTGACCTTTTATCCGGCATTCGTCCTATGTCGCGATATTTTCGGCAGCCGTCCCCTGCCAGGTGGTCGTCCTCCACCTTAGATGACCGTCCTTCATCTTAACCCTTACAGAGCAGCCGTCCCCTGCTAGGTGATCGTCCTTCACCTTTGATGGCCATACCTCATCAGCTGTTTATTTCATTTATTCTTTAACCCGATGGCCGTCCCCGTCGTGGTCCCTTTTCTTTTTAGCCCGATGGCCGTCCCCATCGTTGGTTGCTTTGCTTTATGAACTTGATGGCCGTCCCCATCATTTTTCGTTAATCCCCAGAAAATTTTACAGCTTTACTTGATGGCCGTCCCCATCATAATTCTTTTTATCCCCAGCATGTCGGCCGTCCCCGTCATTGCTTTATTTCCCGCACCTTTCCAGCATGTCGGCCGTCCCCGTCATTGCTCTTTACCCAGCAGTCGTCCTCTGCTCGACGGTCGTCCTCCGTCGCCCACACTTTACAATATACTTTATTTTCTTTTACAATCTATATCCCTTTTCTTCTTCATTTTGTGAGTGCAAATTTTGGACTGTCTTTGGTATTCAACCACAAGTTATCTTGTTTGCCTGATAAGCCATCGCTTACATCCTGCACAGCTAACTCATGTTTGAATAGGGGCAGCTGTAAACACCCCAAATTTGCATCACCCATTCACACCATGGCTTGTGATCATTTTCATATGCATAAATTCAATCATACCATCTCATATTACATTTTTGATTCACTGCATTGGTTCAAAGTCATCTGCATCTAGGGTTTGTGATCTGAGCAATCCAAGAGCTTCTTGTCGTATACCAGTTGCTAAGGTCAAGAAAGCTTTGAAGGATAGTGAGGGCAGAGGACTTCCCTGGGATGTGCTTATACCAGAAGCTAAAGGGTATGCCAAAGAGAGTAAGTGGGGAGATTTTGGTGCTGTGGTGGCCCTGATGGTATATGGATCTAGTCTTTTCCCGGGAGAAAAGGAGTTTGTGAGCTTGGAGGTAATTTCCATTTTTGCTAAAGGTAACCCTGTACCAACCTTGTTGGGATATTTCTACTACAATGTTCATTACCGGATTGAGAAAGGCAGAGGGGGACCATTGGGTTGTTGTGCTCCATTATTTGCTGATTAGTTTGCGAAGCAATTGCCAAAGTCAGACCCTTTCAAAGAGATGAGAGATGAATGGAGGTGGTCCAAGAGGCTAATGGGACTAACTTCTGAGGATATAGCTTGGGATTATAACAGAGATTTGTTGGGGAAGGAGTTACTGGTTAGTTGTGGAAAATTTGCCAATGTGCCCTTGCTAGGGAGAAAGGGTGTGATCAGTTACCATTCAGTCTTAGCCAGGAAGCAATTTGGTTATCCTCTGACGGATACACCAAGTATGGAAGAATTAGCTGGGTCTTTGTACTTTTCTGTGGATGGAAACAACGAGTTAGTCATACAAGTATCCCAGGCTTGGGCTCACAGGGTGAAGAAAGGAAAGAAGGATTTTGGAAGGGTAGATCCCAAGACATACCCTCCTTTTGCTACATGGTTGCAGAAGCGTGTAGAGGAAGTGCTCATGCCATTTTCAGTGGAAGATCCATTGTATCCCAAAGAGGTGCCATGTCAGAATACTGTCTCTCTTGAAGAATATAAGAAGTTGGAAGCTCAGTTGCATGAGGTCCGGGTAGAAAATGCTGAAATGGTTAACTTGTACCACCTTGCCAATCATGCTAAGAATGAAGTAGAGGAAAAGCTACAGAGGATGCAGGTTACCTTAGAAGCTAAGGAAAAGGAGTTTGCTGGAAGAGAAACTCATTTTCAGAGATTGGGCCTAATGGAATCAAAAAGAGAAGCGGAGCGTAAGAAGACTTTGAAGACTCTTAAAGAAGCCTACTAGTCCATTGTTTGGTTTCAGGGCCAAAGGGAACAGGAGCAGAAGCAGTACAAAGAAAAGGAAGAGTTTTTTGAGGTACATATGGCCTTCAAGAAAGAAGAAGTAGAACAAGTTCACAAAATACGATGTGAGAAGACTTAACAATTAGCACAGAGCCAGATGGCCTTGGAGGAGGCATTGAAAGAGATTGCAAAGCTTAAGCTGAGAGCAGGCGTGAAGAAGAACCGGACAGAAGTGATGGCTACAGAAGAAGAACTTGAGTCTTTCCTTTAGTCTAGGATTTTAATTTATGGTTGTTCAGACTACCTACAGGCTTGTTGTAGGAGTATTGCTTTATCTTTTTGTTCATGTACTGACTTGTAACCCTTCGGGGAATTCGTTTGTGCTCTAACTTTGGTTGCCAGTGGGTTACCCATGTTATGCAATGTTAAATCCCAATTATCATTTCTGAGTATGCAAAGCTTGTTTGTTTGAGACTGCTGAGATCTGAACACTCTTCAAAGGGAGAGTTTGAAAATTAATGCTAAAAGGGGCTATCTGGAGCAAATACCAGAACTGGGGCACATAAATGCCTAAACTTGGAAGCATGAATAGTTACATTGCATGCTGTAAACACCCCAAATTTGCCCTCACCCATTCACACCATGGCTTGTGATCATTTTCATATGCATAAATTCAATCATACCATCTCATATTACATTTTTGATTCACTGCATTGGTTCAAAGTCATCTGCATCTAGGGTTTGTGATCTGAGCAATCCAAGAGCTTCTTGAGCCACTCCAAAGGCCATCAACCACTTAAAAGGGGGTCCATGTGTGTTCAAGTATCATATTATATCCTCTCAAAGTCAAGAATGTCAAAGAATCACAAGAACTGAAAATGGCAGGGAGGCAGAGTCAGGTTTGACTGCACAGATGACCTAGAATTAGGGTTTTGGTTTCAGAGGCCATAACTCCAAATTTTTTGGTCATTCTTGTTTCTATTGGTCTCTATATGGTATAGGGAGTATACATATCAATTTTCATGAAGAAATTCCATGGGGAAGTCATCTGATCAAGAGTTGACTTTTCAGGCAAGTCAGTGCAAAATCAGGGCATCTGAGGCCCTCAATGACCCAACCAAGGGGTGTTCTTCATCATTTTGATTGTATATGATCTTTATTTGATCATGGAAGATGTTGGAAGTTCACAAAATTGAAGAATTTCATGTCTTTTGTAAAGTTGACTTTTTGGGAAGTTTGACTTTTAATGAAATTGCCATTTTAGGCAACTTTTTCAACCTTTACTTTTTGATTCAAAAAAGCTTCAAATGAAAAAACTTTGGTCATGAAAGTTGTAGAATGGATCATTCCCTTTTCAAAAAGTACAAAAACATGACCTAATTCATTTTGGATCAAAAGTTATGGCTTGTCAAAGTTGGCCAAAATCACAAAATTTCAAAGTTTCCATCAATGAGGCATTTTGCAAAATGACTTGATCAAGTGTTCTAAAGCTACCAAATGGACTTCTAAACTTCACAACATGATCATATGGCTTCTAAAATTCAGAATGGGCCAAAGAAGTTTGCACTTTGATGCATTGAAACTCATGAAATCTCAAAGGAACCAAACTTGAACCAACTTGCAAAACTCATCATAAGTTATGAACCACTTGCTGCCTAGCCTCTAAACTCTTTTCACAGCATCCCTTGATTCAAGCTGAGCCCAAGCATGCCAAGAAGCAAGTGGTACCATAGCCCATACCTCAAGTACAAGTCAAGTTGACATTTTGGCAACTTGCCCATACCAATCACAATAGGCCAGCACCAACTCTCTGACCTATCACAATTGTTTATACACACCAAAGGCAAGCAAAAGCAACTACAATACAAGCCTGAAACACTCCATAGCACAGCATTCTCATTTTCATCTCATCTTGCAAAAGCTTTCGAAACTGCTTGCACAAGTCACAAACACACAAACTAGCCTCACAGATCAATTCAGCACACCTTCCTGGTCACAAAGCACCCATCATCATTGCCTTAAACTCCCAGAATCACAAATACGATTCTCACCTCACCTTGAGCAGAACCTCTGCCAGCTTCCAAACCAGCCATCACAAACTCCTTCTAAGCATCAAGACTTCATCAGGGGCCTAAAAGGAGTGGATTGCACGAAGAGAGAGGGTTAGAAAGTTGCAAACTGAGAAAGCTCAAAGCTCAGGTATACCAAGAACTTTTTTTTCCAGAAATGAGTTTTTAAGTTTCTAATTTGTTCTTCATGCTTTGCTGATCACTCTGATGTTCTTAGTTTTGAAAATGGTTGAGAAATAAGCATTTAATCTTGTTCTGAAACTTTTCTGACCTAAAAATGTTTGGCTTCAATTCGCATGATTAATGAATGAAAAATGAGTTTTGATTAGGGGTTTTGATTCAGTGATGTGTGGGGATGATTTCTGGGCTTTTAGTTTTCGTTTTTATGAAGGTTTGAAGATTTTGGAGATTTTCAGGGGGGAAGGTCACCGGAGAAGACGACCGGAGCTCGTCTCCGGTGACCTGAAAGTGATTAGGGCATTAATGAGGATTAGGGCTAGGCTTGAATTCTGAGCGTAGGATGGGTTGACTGGCATTATCTCCCGCGTGAATGAACGCACCAGATCTGCCACTTAACCCTAATTCAGATTAATTAGTTTAATTAATTAGGTTTAAGTTTGAATTTCCCAGAAGCAATCCCAGCCGTCCATAAGCGCGCGCAGTCTTTCCCTCCTCTCTGAGTTTGAATACTGGCCTTAGATTATGTTGACTTCTCATTAAATCCAATTTTATTTTCTTTTTATTTCATTTAATTTGTACATTTATTTAAAAATAGCAAAACAATTTTAAAAATTCTGAAAATTTTTATATAAACTTTTATTAATTTTCAGAAACCAAAAATATTTTTATTTTTATTTTTTGCATTAAAAAATATTTTTAAATCATTTCAAAGTTTATTTTTAATTAATTAATGAGAATTAATTAATTAAAAATACTTTTAGGTATTTAAAAATCACCAAAAAATTCATGAAACCTCTAAAAACATTTAGAAACATTGTCCAACCCTCAAACCAAATTTCTTTTTTTGATCTTGATGCATTTTGATATTTTTCCATGGAATTAATTCAATTTTAAAGCATTATTTTGATCCAATGTTCAAAAAAATCATTTCCGCCTAGTCTTTGAGAGTTGGACTTTGATTCTTTTTGCATTGTGGTTTGCATATCATGTAGTTTGTAAGATTAAATTGGCATGATTTGATCTTTCATTTTCAATTTGTTTGGCATTTTTCTTGTTAAGGTACCCCAAAACCCTAGAAATTGTAGGAAATTCATAACTCTAATTAGGTTAAGAGTTGGAACTTCTCCTTTGGGCAGTGAGTTTGTGTAGGGTTAGGGTCCCTTTGAATGCATTTTCAATTTTTTATCTTGATGTTTGCTTCTGATTTTGGTCTTTGTTTGATGCATTGATCATAAACCCTAATTTGGGTCTCCTTTTGCATTCATCTTGTATTTGCATTCATACCTTGACTTGCCATAGCATTTTGTGCATCCATTTGATTCATTAAACATCTTAAGACATATTAGAAGCATGTTTGACCATTGCATCATGTATTTGCCATGTTGTATGTCATTTGCATCTCATAACCTTTCATGTGTGTTCATGGTTCTAAACTTGTTTCATTTGCATCCATAAGTTTGTATGATCATCCCCATGCCTTGTTTCATGTTTACATCATCCCATAGCATCATTAACATCATGTATGTGCTTCTGGTTTTGATTTGCATCATGTCATTTCATCTCATCTTGCATTGCATTGTATTTCTTTCACTAACTTTTCAGGTGGTAAGTCACTTTGAGAAGTGAATTTGCCTTCACTTCTCATAACTTCTTTTCATCTCTCTTATGCATCATTGCTGCATTTTATCTTGTGTTTGAGATTGAGCTTGCTCTTTCTTCTCCTTCTTACTTTCTTTTCTCAAGTGACTTGTCTTCTTGAATGAAGCAAGTTGTTTTGCTTCTCCTTGCTCCTTTCATCTGCTTCCTGGTGGTTCCTCTGAAGATTGCTTTCTTAAACCTCACAAACCTTAGGAACAACCAAGCATGACAATGATTAGGGTTTTGATTAGTCCCCCCACTTAGTTTTACCTTTGTGTCTCATTGAGTCTTCTCTTCTCATCTCATAATCCAGGACTAAACCCTAAAGGTTTTAAGGCTTTGTGATTAAGCTTATGCCTGCATCCTTCTATTAGGATGGAGTGTATAACTTTAATCCTAAGTGTTAAACCCTTAATGTGTTTAACTCCTTTAATCAATCCATCTAATAATCATCAAGACATCAAGCTTGTAACTTGGGCCTTGCATTAGGGTTCTAATTCTTCCTTAATTGGTTAAGAAGAACTAACCCTAGTGTTAATGGACAAGTCCCCCTCAAGTTGTCTTACAAATCATAAAAATCACTTCATCATCATATCATTAAGTAAAATCCACTTAATCAAAGGCTTGTTTTGTCATGAGTTTAATCCCTAATCATGGATTAAGTTGAGGAGCTTTACTCAGCTTAAACACTCTCATCTATTATCCTTCTATTAGGATGGTGTAATGAGTCTGTTTAATCCCTGATTATGGCTTAACCTCATTACTCAACACTAAACAAAAACACCAAAAACATTTAAATAATCACAAGTAGGTTAATGATCTTAATCCTACACCAAAGGTGATTAAGTGTGAGAAGCTGACTTCACACTTAAGGTATTCTCATTACCCCTAATCAGAGGGAAGATGTGATGAGTTTACTAACCCATTGGTTTAGGCTTAAGCTCATTAACTTATGACAAGCTTTCTAAAACAATAAAAGACTGAAAACACAAAAACAAACAATAATCGTCTCCTCCGGGATTCTTTTCTCATCACCTTCACTCATAAACGAGAACTTGCTTCTTCCGTTTAATGCAAGACAGTCTGCACCTGAGCCAGACAGGTCATACACTTGAGCATTGACAAGCAAGCAGTTCACAAGTCAATTCACCTTTCAGTCTCTTTGGGTCGAACTACGGTGTTCTGACTTCCTCATTGCACGAGAGGATACGTAGGCATAACTTAACAGTTATCGAACAAAAGTCTCTGTATATTCCCCCTCCTTCTAGCCTTATTCTTTAGCCTCATTATCATGAGCATTTCATTTTTGTTCTTACACTGACACTTCACTTATACACTTCACTTTCTCTTACACTGACACCTGTACATTTTTTTCCAGCTCTTTCATACACAAATTGCACTGGCACTACCCCTTTTTAAACACAAATCTTTTAAGCGTGGATCCCGTCGAGTACGACGGACAATCTGGGTGCTAATACCTTCCCAGGTTGTAACCAACCCCCTTTCTCAGTCTCTCTGGTTCGCAACCGTCTTATCCATATCTTTCTAGGTCTATGCAGCATCGCCTTTCCCTCGGGATAAAAATGCCTAGCTGGCGACTCTTTCTTTCCCTGTGAGTTCACTCCTGTGTGTTCTCATATCATCCCTTCGCCGACCGTTCGCGTCTGTACCTTTATTTGGGCCATTCCCATTTATCGGGAGCGACACATGCATATGACGTGTTTGCTGTTTTGCAGGTAGTCCATTAGTTTTCTAAAGTTTATGTCATTTCAGGCACTATAGCTCCTAAGAAGGTTCAGAAACAGCCAACTGTACACAGATACCGTACAAGAGTAAATAGAGAGAGAGAGTAATGGATCAAATACAGGCAGATCTGGATGACTTAAGGACAATAATGGATAACTTCATGACCCTTATGGAGGGGATGGGTCAAACTCAGGAGCGCTTGCGCGAGATGGTGGAAACAATCAGGCCAGGAACAATGGGATCGTAGATGGAGGTAATCGCAATGGGGCTGGCGCTCGTCAAGTTAAAATCCCTGTGGTGCAACCAGGGGTTACTATTGTCAATGATGGAATGAACAACATGCAGATGGATGGGCAAGATGAACAATTCACTTTGCTGGATGAGGCAGAAGGCCAAAGAATTGATATGAATAGAAAGTTTGAAGAGATGGCTGAGCAGATTCGTGCCATTCAATCTCAGAGTTCTCTGGGGTTTGATATCACTGACTTGGGCTTGGTGCCAGGGGTTAGAATTCCCTACAAGTTCAAGGTTCCTACTTTCGATAAGTACAACGGCACGACATGCCCAAAGACTCACCTCCAGTCTTTTGTCGGAAGAATCGCTGCACATATAGATGACGAGAAGCTATGGATGTATTACTTCCAGGATAGCCTTGTGGGGGCTTCCTTGGAGTGGTACATGAAGCTGAGCAGGGTTAATATTCGAAGCTGGAAGGATTTAGCGGTGGCATTTGTGAAACAATATCAGTATAATTTGGATATGGCTCCAAATCGTACCCAGTTGCAGACCATGTCTCAGAATGCTAAAGAAGGGTTCAAGGAATACGCTCAGAGCTGGCGTCAGCTTGCTGCTAGAGTACAACCTCCCTTGTTGGAAAATGAAATGGCGGGCATGTTCATGGGAACACTACAGGGGGTGTTTATTGAGAGGCTGGCATCTTGTTCAGCAACAAAGTTCAATGACATTGTGATAGCTGGAGAAAGGGTTGAAACTCTTTTGAAGATGGAGAAGATTCAGGACACCGGTGCAGGTAGCTCAAGCGGTGTGAGAAAAGTTTTTAATGGACTTCCAAGAAGAAGGGAGTGAGAAACTAATGATGTGTACGGCCAAGGCAGGGGTCGGGGATACAGAGGATCCTATGAGCAAGTGGCAGTTGTCACTATTCCATCAAGTCCTGTGCAATTGACTCAACCACAGCAACAATAACAACAGCCGCAGTGCAATAATATCAGCAAAGACCCTATCAACCGAGACAAGTTCGTCCAGCTAACAGGGTGCTTGAAGCCATTCCAATGACGTACACATCACTGCTTCAAAGGTTGTTAGATTTGAACTTTGTTCAATTGAGGACATCAGCACCACCTCCACCTGGAGAGCTTCCAGTGGGGTATGATGCTGACGTAAGATGCGCGTTTCATTCAGGAGCTCCCGGGCACTCAACAGAGAAGTGCAGGGCATTGCAGCACAAGGTTCAAGATTTGATCGATTCAAAGGCGATTAACTTTGCACCTCCTCCTAATGTTACGTCAAATCCCATTCCAAACCATGGAGGGTCAAGGATAAATGTTGCGGACGGTGGTGAGAGGTTAAGCTTGATTTTGAATGTAGAAGAAGTGAAGACTTCATTGCTGGTGGTGAAAGACAGATTGTTGAAAGGACAAGTATTCTCAGGATGTGGTTATGACTGCAAGGGGTGTTTGAGTTCAGCTAATGGCTGTGAAGACTTGAAGGTTGGTTTACAAAATCTGATTGATGAGGGGTCGCTACAGTTTGATAGGGTTGATGATAGAAGTGATTGTGTGTCTACCATAAAAATTTACTTTGATCCTGCTGAAGTTCCTGTCCGGACGGAACCTGTGACTATCTATGTTCCAGAGGTGAGTCCAGTGACTATTACTGTTCCAGGACCAGTTCCTTATGCTGACGACAAAGCCATCCCGTTGCACTATGGCTCAGAGGTGTACGTAGAAGGTCGGAAGTTGGAAAGTAAAACAGTGACAATTGACCCGACTGTGGTGAATGTCGGAGGAGTTGGTGGATTTACAAGAAGCGGACGTCTTTTTGCTCCTCAAGCTCTTAGAGGAGATCCTAAAGCCGAAGTTGTTGCAAGGCTAAGGGCAAACAGATAGCGACCGAAGAAGTAACAACTCCTGTTGCTGGGTAAGGAACTTTTGAAAAGGAAGTCGAGGAGTTTATGAGGATAATAAAGAAGAGTGACTATAAAGTAGTCGAACAGCTGAATCAAACTCCGTTCCAGATATCAATCATGTCATTGTTAATGTGTTCTCCAGCTCATAGGGAAGCTCTATTGAAAGTCTTACAGATGGCATATGTACCACAGGAGATAACGGTTAACCAGTTGGAGGCTGTGGTAGGCAGCGTGAATGCCAGCCATGGGTTGGGCTTCACGGATAGAGATCTTACTTCTGAAGGCCGCAATCACAACAAGGCCCTGCACATCACCATGGAGTGTAAGGGCGTTGTCCTGTCACATGTCTTGGTAGATACCGGCTCTTCTCTCAATGTGCTCCCTAAGAAGGCCTTAATGAAGTTGAATATTGATGGCATTGTTTTGCGACCCAGTGATTTAATCGTGAAAGCCTTTGATGGGTCCCGGAGGTCTGTGTTCGGGGAGGTTGAGCTACCTGTGATGATAGGATCTCAAGTGTTCAAGAGCACGTTCTATGTCATGGATATTCAACCTGCTTACAGCTGCTTTCTAGGACGTCCCTGGATCCATGTTGCAGGCGCAGTGACATCCACGTTGCATCAGAAGCTGAAGTATGTGGTATTGGTCAGGTGATCATTGTGTGTGGAGAAAAAGATATCTTTGTGAGTCATCTGTCAACTTTCAAGTACGTGGAAATGGATGGAGAAATTCATGAAACATTGTGTCAGGCTTTTGAAGCAGTCAATGTTAGTACTTTGGCTCCAGCAGATCGGAACAACAAGAAAGAATGAACCTTTATCTACTCCTACAAGCAAGCCAAAGAATTGGTCCAATCCGGAAACGCCCAGGGCTGGGGCAAGTTGCTGGAGTTGGAGAAGAAAGATGACAAGTTTGGTCTTGGTTATCAGCCTGGTGGGTCCAACCGGCCTCAGGATAATAAGGCCATAACTTTCACAAGCGCCGGAATGCTCGACCGCAACAACATCTGTGCAACAAGTGAAAAGGGGACAGTGACTGCGACTGGGATATTTGGATTCACCCATGTGCACCTGGGGAGGAACTCCGGAACTGGTCTGCCGAGGATTTCGTTCAAGTTACCTTGCAATCAAAGTAATTTACTTATTTCCTTTTTTATCATGTTGCATGTCAATCCTGCACTCTGCCCAAGGTGCACGGATCCATTTGTAGGGCCACCATGTTTTTAATGCATTTAATTTCACCATGAAATAAAGGACATTTTTCAAGAAAATGTTTGTTCTCTTTCTTTCGTTTTAAAATTTTTCACACAAAAAATAAAATGGCAATGATTTTCCTTTTCTTGTGTTTGTGTGTTTGCGTCTCTTTTGAAAAAGAACAGATTCTGAAATAAGCACATCATCTGTGCAGTGTCGATCATCCGGATTCTAGTGATAACGTTCCTGCTATGAGCATGCATGACTTTGACAATCCTATCTACCAAGCTGATGAAGGGGTTGAGGAAGACTGTGAACTCCCAGAAGAATTGGTCAGGTTGTTGAAGCAAGAGGAAAGGGTCATTCAGCCTCATCAGGAAGAGATATAGATCATCAACATCAGGACTAAAGATGTAAAGAGAGAGATAAAGATTGGGGCCAGTCTGAAGACCGAGGTAAAGAAGGAGTTGATTGGTATGCTATGTGAATATGTGGATATCATCGCCTGGTCGTATCAAGATATGTCAGGATTAGATACTAACATTGTTGTGCACAAGCTGCCACTAAGAGAAGACTGTCCTTCAGTGAAGCAAAAGCTGAGAAGAACTCATCCTGATATGGAGATGAAGATCAAGGAGGAAGTTCAGAAGCAGTGGGATGTCGGATTCCTTGCCATAACTAGTTACCCACCTTGGGTAGCTAATATTGCGCCTATACCAAAGAAAGACGGCAAATTTCGGATGTGTGTTGATTATTGGGATCTAAACAGAGCAAGTCCAAAGGATGACTTTCCATTACCTCACATTGATGTGCTGGTAGATAACACCGCTTAGTTCTCGATATTTTCTTTCATGGATGGCTTCTCCGGGTATAATCAGATTAAAATGGCATCGGAAGACATGGAGAAAAAAACGTTCATTACCCCGTGGGGTACATTCTGTTACAAGGTTATGCCCTTTGGGTTGAAGAACGTCGGGGCAACGTATCAGCGGGCTATGGTTACATTGTTCCACAACATGATACACAAGGAAATTGAATGCTATGTGGACGACATGATTGCAAAGTCCCGGGACGAAGAGAAGCATTTGGTCAATCTCAAAAAGTTGTTTGATAGATTGATAAAGTATAAGCTGAGGTTGAATCCAAACAAGTGTACTTTCGGAGTACGGTCCGGAAAATTGCTGGGTTTTATTGTTAGTCAGAAAGGAATAGAGGTGGATCCTGCAAAAGTAAAAGCAATACAAGATATGCCTGCACCGAAAACAGAAAAAGAAGTGCACGGGTTTTTAGGGAGGTTGAACTACATTTCACGGTTTATATCTCATCTAACTGCCACGTGTGAGCCAATATTCAAATTGTTGAGAAAAGAACAAATGGTCAGTTGGAATGAGGACTGTCAAAGAGCCTTTGAAAAGATAAGAGAATATTTGCAGACACCTCCGATTCTAATGCCTCCAGTTCCAGGACGGCCACTTATCATGTACTTGATTGTGCTAGAAGGGTCAATGGGGTGTGTTCTAGGCCAACATGACGAGTCTGGTCTAAAAGAGTATGCTATTTACTACCTTAGCAAAAAGTTTACCGATTGTGAATCTCGTTACTCACTGCTCGAGAAAACTTGCTGCGCTTTGGCATGGGCTGCTCGCCGACTGAGACAGTACATGTTGACCCATACCACACTGCTAATCTTAAAAATGGACCCTGTCAAGTATATTTTCGAGAAACCAGCATTAACCGGAAGGGTTGCAAGGTGGAAAATGATCTTAACAGAGTATGACATACAATATACTTCTCAGAAAGCCATCAAAGGAAGTGTATTGTCAGATTATCTTGCACAGCAGCCACTAGAAGATGACTATCAGCCAATGAAATTTGATTTCCCTGATGAGGACATCATGTACCTCAAAGAAAAAGATTGCGAGGAACCACTTCCGGAGGAGGGGCCAGACCCTGAATCCAGATGGAAGTTGATGTTTGATGGGACAGTCAATATCAACGGACGTGGAGTTGGTGTTGTTCTTATCACTCCTGAAGGTGTTCACTTTCCCTTTGCTGCCAGGATTACTTTTGGTTGCACCAACAATGAAGCGGAATACGAGCCGTGCATAATGGGAATAGAGGACGCTATTAATCTTCAGATTAAGACTTTCAATATATTCGGGGATTCAGCCCTCGTTATTAATCAGATTACCGGCAAGTGGTATACACATCAAGAACACTTAGTTCCTTATAGGGATTATGCCAGAAGACTGTTGACGTTCTTTACAACAGTTAAGCTTCAGTATATACCACGAGATGAGAATCAATTTGTCGATGGATTGGCTACTCTTTCTTCGTCCATCAAAGTCTTGTGTTGGAATTATGTGCCCAGGATTGACATTTCCCGGCTTGACGCACCAGCTTATGCTTTCTCTGTAGACGCAGTGTCTGATGAGAAACCTTGGTACTTTGATATTAAGCTTTTCCTGGAAAGACAAGAATACCCAGCTGGGGCATCATCCAATGACAAGAAGACCTTAAGAGGACTTGCTGCCAGTTTCTTCTTGAATACAGATGGGGTTTTGTATAAGAGGAACTTTGACATGGTCTTGCTCAGATGCGTGGATAGACACGAAGCAAGCCTGTTAATGCAAGAAGTTCACGAGGGGTCTTTCGGTACTCATGCAGGAGGACATGCAATGGCTAAGAAGTTGTTGAGATCGGGGTACTATTGGCTAACAATGGATGCAGACTGTTTTTCGTACGCCCGTAAGTGCCACAAGTGCCAGATTTATGCAGACAAAGTGCATGTCCCTCCACGCCCGCTCAACGTCATGTCATCTCCTTGGCCCTTTTCTATGTGGGGCATTGACATGATCGGGAAAATAGAGCCTACTGCTTCAAATGGTCATCGTTTCATTTTGGTTGCGATCGATTACTTCACTAAGTGGGTTGAAGCAGCATCTTATGCCAATGTCACTCGTCAAGTGGTAGCCAGGTTTTTGAAAAGAGACATTATTTGCAAATACGGAGTGCCCGAGCGAATCATTACTGACAATGGTTCTAATTTGAATAACAAGATGATGGCAGAATTGTGTCGGGACTTCTAGATTCAACATCACAATTTTTCTCCTTACCGACCCAAGATGAATGGTACGGTAGAAGCGGCTAATAAGAATATTAAGAAGATTGTGCAAAAGATGGTTGTAACTTACAAGGATTGGCATGAGATGTTACCATTTGCGTTGCATAGGTACCAAACGTCAGTCAGGACGTCAACTGGGGCAACTCCTTTCTCATTAGTATATGGCATGGAGGCAGTCTTGCCTGTTAAGGTAGAAATTCCTTCATTGTGTGTGATGATGGATGTGAAGCTTGATGAGGCTGAGTGGGTACGTGCTCGATACAATCAATTATGTATAATTGAGGAAAAGAGATTAACTGTTATCTGTCATGGTCAGCTTTATCAGAGGAGAATGAAGCGAGCATTCGACCAACGAGTACGTACTCGAGAGTATCAAGTGGGCAAGCTCGTGGTCAAGAGGATCGTTCATCCAGGTTCAGATCACAGGGGCAAGTGGACCCAAAAATACGAAGGCCCGTTCATAGTGAAGAAAGTTTTCTCGGGTGGAGCACTGATGCTCACTACTATGGATGGAGAAGATTTCCAATCCCCTGTTAACTCGGACGCAATTAAAAAATACTTCGCATAAAAAGACCCGCTGGACACAAAAACAGAATTAAAGTCCAGGAAAGAAAAGGGCATCCCGGCGAGCTAGAAACAGAATAAAAAGCTCGGGCAAAAGTTAGGGAAAACAAATAAATAAATAAATGTGTACACCCGCTGAGTTGAAAAGCCACATCGGACATCTCAGGCAAAAAAGGGTATCCCGATGGATTGAAAACCCGAAAGGGCGATCCACGTAAAACAAGGGAATAAGCGAACAACTGAGATCCGGGTAATCTGAACCAAATCATCGTTTCGTACAGCTTGACAATATCAGAAAGATAGGAATCAGTCCCCTCATCTTTTTCAGGAAGCAAAGGCAAGAACAGAAAGTTTGAAGACATGCTGGTCATAGAAAGAAGGAAACTCATTGGGATGTCGTGCCCATTGCCATTAGGATAGTTTATTTTCTCAATTTATGGTAGCTACCTCTTCCCAGGTGGTTTCTTCTTAATGTAAACTTTGCCTATTCAGAGGCCTCTCAATAAATGAGTATTCAGTCAAAAAGTTGTGTTGTGTTTGTTTGTTTGCAAAAATGTCCGGAATTTTTGGCAAAATAACATTGCATTTGAAACATGTTGAGTTTTCTAAAAAATGACATTGCAGGGAAGAATTTAAAAACCCTCTTTGAGTGTCAGGTGATGATGGATGAACAGATCATACCATGCAAGCCCCGGGGCACATAGGTGTTTTCTGCTGTTGCAGGTTTTGCAGGATGTTATCACACTTTCTCAGGCAGAATATTCCCTAGCTGAGGCAATTCAGATGAAATGAAATTGATTCCCAAGAGATTTTTAAGACTGTGTGAGGAGCTGGTTTTCCCCAGGCGGATTATCCACAGGTGAAGTATGCCCAGTAGGTAGCTGAAGGCCTTGCATTTCCCCACAGAGTTTAGAATTATCAGAATTCTCTCCCCTGCAAGAGTATTGATGAAGCATTTCCCCAGCCGAGTCGGAAGATGATCTTTCCCTACAAAGTTCATGTTTGGGTTTCACTCCTATCATCGAGATATTCCCTTGAGAAGTCGCCAATTTGTTTTTGGTCAATGTGGTGATACAAATAGTTATTCATCCCTAGTCGGAGTTAAACATTGTCAAAGCCTCTTGACTAGGTTCCCCTGCAGTGTCGGGATTTTTGTTGCCAATCATGGCATTCCGAGGAGTGCTCGTCTGCATTCCCCAGCACGCGTCTGTGTGTAACATCCATTTGATGCTCGTCTGCATTTCCTGGCACTCGTCTGTGTGGGATATCCATTTTGTGCTCGTCTGCATTTCCTGGCACTCGTCTGTGTGGGATATCCATTTTGTGCTCGTCTGCATTTCCTGGCACTCGTCTGTGTTTGACGTTTGGTAGTTGCTCGTCTGTATACTTCGACACTCGTCTGTGTTTGACGTTTGGTAGTTGCTCATCTGTATACTCAGGCATTCGTCCGTGTTTGATGTTTGGTATCTGCTGGATGTTCGTTTACTCTCCCAGCACTCGCCCGGTCGTGAATTTTATCCCCGGAAGGGTCGTGTTTCTTGCTAGGCATTTAATTGCTCATCAGCATTGCCCCAACACTCGTCTGTGTTTGACATTTGTTCATTACTCATCAGCATTGCCCCAACACTCGTGTGTGTTCACGCTTTGTTATTGCTCGTTTGCTTTCCCCAGCAGTCGCCCATGGTTGTTAGTTGCTTTTGCTCGTATGCATGCCCATCACTCGTTGGTGTTGGATATTTGCTTGTTGCTCGTCTGCATTCCCCAACGCTCGTCTGTGTTTGTTATTTGTTTGAAGCTCATTTGCATTGTTTGGATACTCGTCTGTATCATCCCTCGCACTCGTCCGTGTTAGCTTATACCCCTATGTGTTGATTTGATAATCACTCTAGTACCCGTCTGTATTGCTACTCCAAATGCTCGTCTGTGTTGGATTTTTGGTACTCATTTATATTGCTACTCCAATTGATCGTCTGTGTTGGATTTCTAGTACTCGTCTGTATTGCTACTCCAAATGCTCGTCTGTGCTGAGTTTCTGGTATTCGTCTGTACCAGTGGCTGATATTCGTCTGTATCATCGCCTGAAGCGCTCGTATGAGTTTCTTAGGTCATTGTCTGATATTCGTTTGTATCATTGACTTATGGAACTCGTCTATGTTTCTCTTGATGATAATCCAATATTCGTCTGTATTAAAGAGGTTTGAAGACCTGATGGTGGGATTAAACGTCAAAATGGTTACCGGTCCTGGCGTAATAGGTTATCCGAAGGAGGTTCGTCTGTCTCAGACACCACTTATCTACACAAGGTTTGTGAAGAGGGTTCGTCAAATCCTAATGTCGCACCTAGCGTAACAGGTTTACTCGAAGAAGACTCGTCTGTCTTAGACCATATATCTACGGATATTATATGAGGAGGGTTCGTCTATCCTGATTATGCATGTCTATCCCACAGACTTAAGTGCATCACCGGTCCTGGCGTAACAGGTTTATCCGAAGGAGATTCGTCTGTCTCAGGTCATACATTTTTGCAAAGTGTTTGTAGAGGGCTCGTATGTCCAGTACCTGGCGTAACAGGTTTGTTCGAAGAAGACTCGTCTGTCTAAGTTTTCCTTATCTGGTGTAACAGTTCAACTTGGAAGGGCTCGTCTGCTTTCTCCCCACTTCAGTCACCAAAGCAACATTTGGTTGGGTTTATTTCCCACTGCTTGCATTCTCCATCAGAGTGCAAATTTCAGGTCTTCTTGGTATTCAACCACAGTTCATCTTGAACGGTCGATAACCCGTGCTACCGTCCTTTTCAGATGAACAGTTGCTTGAATAAGGGCAACTGTAACACCCCAAATTTGCCCTCTTCTGTTTAGCCTCATCATCATATCATAATCATCATAAGCATGTCATATCCTTAGCATTTTGCATAGAAAAATAAAGCATAACACTCACATGTTCTAGCATAAGGAATATGATCAACCATCCAGGAAATTCGAAGCACTGCAAGTCAAAATCAAGAGCATGGTGACCTGGCAAGAATCTCACAGGATCATTTTGCACAAGCTATGTATCATGTTCAAGACCCTAAAGAAGGATGAGGATCAAAATCAGCTTGAAACGGTTGGCATCGGGTTATTCTTGAGGTTTCCCACCAAAAGGAGGGAAATTCAAATTTTCCTTGCGTTAACCGGTTAACGCATATGGTTAACCGGTTAACGGCTGCGAAATTTGAATTTCCAGCAGCAATTCAGCATGTGTGATTTTTGGTCCAATTTCCATTTTCTGATTTTTATTCATTTTGATTTAATTGGAAATTAAAAGGAAGGATCTAGAGCACTTGTCCAAGCCTAATCCCATTGCAAAGTCTTAATCACACTACCCAAACCATAATTTTGGATCCCAAGCCTAATTTTTGGGCCCCAAACCTAGACCATATTTATTTCATTTCCCTCCAAACCAAAGGGACCCCCCCTCACAATTTTCACTTCTCATTTTCTGAATTTTGAGCTCTCTCACCATTCTCTCACTTTTTTCTCCCCATTTTCCAAATCACTCAAAGTTCCTCTTTGAAGATCACACAACCTTGCCTTGAGGTGTGTAGATCTTAGAACTAGGCCTCCATCCATAGTTTCTTAGCATCTTTTTGCTGGTTTTATTGGAGATTCAGATCTGGTTTGGGATCTAGAAGTGCTCTTGGATCCAAAATGTTGCATCAAGAGCTTGTTCTTGAATTTATTTTGCACGGAGTGTGAAGCTTAGCATCGGATCGTCAAAATTTTCCACGATATCTCTCATTTCCAGCTCAAACAACATTTACCAAAGCATACCTCAACTTTGTAGGTTGGTTAATTTCAGATCTAGCTCTGTTTTTAGCTTATTTGCATGCTTGTGTTTTAGATCCACCATGTGCTTGTGTATATGCTTGTGTTGCATGAATTGATTGGTTGATTTGTAACCAGATCCAATTGTTAATGTTCATGAGCTTAATGATATGGATTAATATGAATTGATCTAATTTTTCCATGTATAATTGATTGCTGGTCTGGTATGAGATTATTTGAATAAGCTGGTTTGAGCTGCTGTTTTTTGCAGGATTTGCTGCTATTTTAATAGTGTTAACCAGTTAACGCATATGGTTAACCGGTTAACGCACCTGTTTTATGCGTATTTTGTGCAGGTTTGAACTGGTTAACCGGTTAACGCATTTGGTTAACCGGTTATGTAAACACCCCAAATTTTCCCTCACCCATTCACACCATGGCTTGTGATCTCTTCATATGCATAAGTTCAAACATAACATCTCATATTGCATTTTTGATCCACTGCATTAAGTTTAAGTCATCTGCATCTAGGGTTTGTGATCTGAGCAATCCAAGAGCCATTTGAGCCACTCCAAAGGTCTTCAATCACTTCAAAGGGTCCATGGATGTTCAAGCATCATATTGTATCTCCTCAAAGTCAAGAATGTCAAAAATCACAAGAACTGGGAATGGCATGGAAGCAGAGCCAGGTTTAACTGCACAGATGACCTAAAATTAGGGTTTTGGTTTCAAAGGCCATAACTCCAAATTTTTTGGTCATTCTTGTTTCTATTGGTCTCTATATGGTATAAGGATCATGAATATCAATTTTCATGAAGAAATTCCATGGGGAAGTCATCTGATCAAGAGTTGACTTTTTGAGCAAGTCAGTGCAAAATCAGGGCATCTGAGGCCCCCAATGACCCAACCAAAGGGTGTTCTTCATCATTTTGATAGTGTATGATCTTTATTTGATCATAGAAGATGTTAGAAGTTCACAAAATTGAAGAATTTCAAGCCATTTGCAAAGTTGACTTTTTGGGAAAATGACTTGTAATGGAAAATTGCCATTTTGGGAAACTTTTTCAACCCTTGCTTTTTTGATTCAAAAATGCCTCAAATGGGAAAACTTTGGTCATGAAAGTTGTAGAATGGATCATTCCCTTTTCAAAAAGTACAAGAACTCATTCTAATTCATTTTGGATCAAAAGTTATGGCTTGTCAAAGTTGGCCAAAATCACATAATTTCAAGTTATGCACCAAAGAGGGAAACTTGCAAATTCTTGTACCAAGGCAATTTGTGACTTCTAATTGATGTATAACCTTTACACAAACATCATACATGACTTAAACTTCAGATTGGCCCAAGAATTTCTTAAGTTCCATGCCTTAAACTTCAAGAATTACAAAAGGGGCCAAAGTTGGACAAAATTGCAAAATGATCCATAACCCTTCATCCACTTGAGCCAGCTCACAAAATCTGATTTCATGACACTCCTTGATCCTTGCTGCGCATAGCCATGCCCCTATCTCAGCCTGCCACTTGCCCATACCTCTAAGTACAACTTGCTTGACTTTTTGCAACTTGAGCCATACCAATCACACTGCTCCACAACAACTCTCTGCCCAATCAGAACCTCATATGTGGACCTCAAGCAAGCCATTACACACAACAATTCATGCTGAAACACTCTCCAAGCCATAGTTATAAAAAATCCTCCAACTTGCAAAACCATTCGAAACTGACTCCACAAGCATCAAACCTTCAAATTTCTTTCACCATTCAACTCACCATGATCCATTGATCATTTCCCACCCTTCATTTGGCCCTAAAACCTTCACAATCAAAAATACGATTTCCACACTTCACAAACTGAACTTCTGCCATTTTCATTTTGGGGCCATATAAACTCCAACTAAGTATCACAAACACTTGAGGAGGATCATTGGAGCTGGTTTAAAGCAAGGAACTGGCCAGAAAGCACCATTTTCGAAAGCTTCAGTTCAGGTATCATCAAGAACTTTTTTTCCAGAAACTTGATTTTAAGTTCTTAGGTTGTTCTCCATGCTTCACTGATCACACTGCACCTTTTGGTTTCGAAAATGATTGAATATTAAGCATGTATGAAGCTTCTGAAATTTCTATGATTTTTTCCGTTTTGCTTCGAATCTCTCTGATCATGTGAAATAAATCCTGTTTGATGATTGATTCTTGTTTAGAATGGGGTGGGGATCATTTCTGGAGAGTTAGAGAGCTTAGGGTTGTGTATTGAATGAGATTGAATAAATGGATGGCCGGAGAAGATGACCGGAACACTGTTCCGGTCACCTGAAAGTGATTAGGGCATCAGATTAGTGTTTAATCATAATTAGTGTAGTTTGAATGCTGGCCCTTGGATGACGCGCGAAGTCAATTCCCTCCATCCTGAGTTTGAACCTGGGCCCTTGGATTGGCTGACTTTCCTATTTTCTCATTAAATTCATTTTTATTTCATTTGTTTTATATTTAATTTCTACGAATTTTTAAAAATAGCAAAACACTTTAAAAAATTCTGAAAATTTTTGTCAAACATTTCATTAATTTTCAGAACACAAAATTTTTTTTATTTTTATTTTTTGCATTAAAAATTATTTTTAAATCATTTAAAAGTTTATTTTTAATTAATTAATGAAAATTAATTAATTAAAAATACTTTTAGGTATTTAAAAATCACAAAAAAATTCATGTAACATTTAAAAACATTTAGAAACATTGTCCAACTCTCAAACCAAATTTCTTTTTTGTTCTTGACCCCTTTTGATGATTTTCAATGGAATTAATTTCATTTCAAGGCAATATTTTGGTTCAAACTTCAAAAATTCATTTTTGCCTAACCATTGAGAGTTGGACAATGATTCTTCTTGCATTGCATCTTGCATAACATGTAGTTTATAGGATAAAATTGGCATGATTTGATTTTGCATTTCCTATTTGTTTGGCATTTTTCTTGATGAGGTACCTTAAAACCCTAGCAATCTTAGAAAATTCATAACTCTCATTAGGATAAGAGTTGGATCCCCTCCGTTGGGCAGTGAGTTTGTATAGGTCTAAGGTTTCTTTGATTGCATTTTCAAATATTTATCATGTCATTTGCTTCTGGTTTTGGATTTTTGCTTTGTATGTTGCATATAACCCTAATTCATGCTTTCTTTTGCATCCATCTTCCATTTGCTTGCATACCATGACTTGCCATGACATTTTGTGCATCCATTTGATTCATAACACATCTTAGGACATATTAGAATCATGTTTGATCATTGCATCTTTCATTTGCCATGTTTTGCATTCATATCATTTCATAAACTTTCATGAACTTTCATGGTTCAAAGCATGCTTCATTTGCATCCTCATCTTTGTGTGATCATCCACAGCTCTTGACATGTGTTTGCATCATCCCTTTACATCATTTGCATCATGTGTATGATTCTGACTTTGGCCTTAGCCCATCCATATGCATTGTTTCATCTCATTTCTTCCTTTATGCATCTTGTACTAACTTTTCAGGTTAATGGTAAGTTTGTTTGGGAGGTGGATTTGCCTTCACCTCCTACCTCTTCTCACCTCATCATTTTGCATCCTTGCTGAATTTTTACTTGTCTTTGAGTGAGCTTGCTCACTTGTGCCTCTCTTCCCTCTTTTCTCTTCTCATCTCATCCCTTTTCTATCTTGCTTCTCCTTGGTGGCTTCCTTGAAGTTTTCTCCTCTTAAGCCTCACAAACCCTAGGACTTCCAAGCATGGTAACATTTTAGGATTGTTTAGTCCCCTTTAGACTTTTACCTTTGTGTATCTTTGAGTCTTCTATTCTCATCTCATAATCAGGGACTAAACCCTAAAGGCTTTAAGGCTTTGTGATTAAGCTTATGCCTGCATCCTTCTATTAGGATGGAGTGTATAACTTTAATCCTAAGTGTTAAACCCTTAATGTGTTTAAATCCTTTAATCAATCCACCTAATAACCACTAAGACATCAAGCTTGTAACTTGGTCCTTGCATTAGGGTTCTAATTCTTCCTTAATTGGTTAAGAAGGACTAACCCTAGTGTTAATGGACAAGTCCCTCTCAAGTTGTCTTACAAACCATAAAACTCACTTCTTCATTTTATCATTAACTAAAATCCATTTAATAAAGGCTTTGTTTTGCCATGAGGTTAATCCCTAATCATGGATTAAGTTGAGGAGCTTTCCTCAGCTTAAACATTCTCATCTATTATCCTTCTATTGGGATGGTGTAATGAGTCTGTTTAATCCCTGATTATGGCTTAATCTCATTACTCAACACTAAACAAAAACAACAAAAAACATCTAAATAATCACAAGTAGGTTAATGATCTTAATCCTACACCATGGTGATTAAGTGTGAGATGCTGACTTCACACTTAAGGTATGCTCATTACCCCTAATCAGAGGGAAGATGTGATGAGTTTACTAATCCATTGGTTTAGGCTTAAGCTCATTAATCTATGACAAACTTTCAAAAGGCAATAAAAGACTGAAAACTCAAAAACAAACAATAATCGTCTCCTCCGGGATTCTTTTCTCATCTCATTCACTCACAAACGAGAACTTGCTTCTTCCGTCTAATGCAAGACATTTTGCACCTGAGCCAGACAGGTCATACACTTGAGCATAGACAAGTAAGCAATTCACAAGTCAATTCACCTTTCAGTCTCTTTGGGTCGAACTACGGTGTTCTGACTTCCTCATTGCACGAGAGGATACATAGGCATAACGTAACAGTTATCGTACAAACGTATCTGTATATCCCCCCTCTTTCAGCTTTATTCTTTAAGCCTCATAGTCTTGAGCATTTCACTCTTGTTCTTACACTGACACTTCACTTGTACACTTCAATTTTCTTTACACTGACACTTGCATTCTTTTCCACCTCTGATACACAAATTGCACTGACACTACCCCTTTAAAACACAAACCTTTCAAGCGTGGATCCCGTCGAGTACGGCGGACAATCTGGGTGCTAATACCTTCCTAGGTTGTAACCAACCCCCTTTCTCAGTCTCTCTGGTTCGCAACCGTCTTATCCATATCTTTCTAGGTTTATGCAGCATTACCTTTCCTCCGGGATAAAAATGCCTAGCTGGCGACTCTTATCTTTCTGAGTTCACCCTTGTGTGTTCTCATTCCTCCTTCGCCAACCGTTCGCGTCTGTACCCCATCTGACCCTGGTTGTCATTTTGGTGGGAGCGACAGGTTAACACTGAAGCAGAATGACGTTTTGGGTTTGTTTTGAGCTTGTTTGATCCCCTTTCTTGTTTTAATTGCCATGGATCATTGTATGATCATTAAACATGTTATTTAAGGGTGATTTGCTTGCTGGTTGATGTATGCTTTCATGTTTTCGACGCGTAAGTCGTGTATTTGCAATGCTTGGCATGTTGTTTGATCCTTGTTTGCAAGAACCTTTGAGCATGTTAATTCCATGATTGTGTTGATCAATTTTCTGGATTTTTGCTAACATTTCAGGGGCTTATGGTAAGAGAAGTGTGGATGTTTATCCATATTTCAACTCTTCATCTTTCCTCTTTTGCTTTGCTTTTGCTTTGTGATGTTTGATGTGCTTTGTGCCATCATGTGGTTCCCTTTCTCCTTTCTATCTTCTTCCCTTCTTCATGCTCCTCTTCCACTTCTTATCTCTTCCTTCTTTAGGATAGTAAACCTCACTAACCTAGGATTTTCTATGCATGATAACAATTAGGTGTTAGTCCCCCATTAGACTTTTACCTTTAAGATCCTTTTGTTTCCTTCTCTTCTCATCTCAAAACAAAAAGCATAAAAAACATTTAATAAGGATTGAAGTGGTCTCTTGTGCAATATCCTTATTCCATGAAACACTTGTAGTTTTCCCATCTTGGGATAGTACAAGCTTGTCTAGCATGATGTACAAGTCTAATCATGAGACTACTTTCACAAAGAAAATCATAAAAAAGACTTCTTCACAAAAATTACAAAAACACTTAATAAATTCAACGAGTTAGTGAGCTTAGGACCTAATCTCTGGAACCAAGTTTTGGGGATCTTCTCCTTACTTTAGTGTGCTTGTTCTATTATTCCATCTTGGAATGTAGTAGCAAGTACACATTCCATGGAAAAGAGCTTGAGTTCACTTCCTTGTGCCACACTCATAAAAAATCATAAAAAACACTAGACAAACAATAAGTGTCTCTCCTTCGGGACTTCTTTTCTCATCACCTTCACTCTCATCGTACGAACTTGCTCCTACTTGTCATTTTGCAAGACGGTAACACACTCGTCGTCCGAGCCTGCAACACTTGAGCATTGACATAGGCAGTTCAAGCCTTAGGACACAAGCAATCTTTTCCACCCCTAGTTAGGGGAACTACGGTGACTCTGATCCTCATTGTCCAGATGAGGTACGTAGGCAGCGGGGTAGGGCCCGTTTGAGCATAATCTTTATTTTCCCTACATTTTTTCTCTTTGTTTTCTTTCTCTGTTCCTTTTCCAGTTCCAGTTCCTTTTATTTTGCAGCAACTTTCATTTCTTCACCCTTTGAAACATTTTCTTTGCAAGCGTGGATCCCGTCGGGTACGGCGGACGATCTGGGGTGCTAATACCTTCCCAGGTCGTAACCGACTCCCGAACTCAGCTTCTTTGGTTCGCAGGACCCGTGTCATTCCTCTTCTTTTCTTCTTGTTTGTGTAACATTACCATTCCTATTCCGTCGGGATAAAAATTCCTGGCTGGCGACTCTAACCTCTTTCCGCACCACTTTCGTATTTGTACCAGGATGGAAATCTAGGGAGTGACATGTATTATTTTTTGTGGGATTTATCTCTCTCTGCAACATCATCAGCATTTCCTCGAGGTCTGGAAAGGTCAAAACCAAAGAACCAAACCAGATACCCTTGGAAGACAAATAGGCATCCTGCATTGCATACTAACATTTTCTTTGTTTTGTAGGGTTTTGTTTTATTGCTGTTTCTCACTTTGTTGTGGTTTCAGGAAACATTGCTCACATAAGAGTGTTCCCTGTCAACAGAACACACCGGTATCCAACGAGAAACAACCTTTCGGGATTACAAATGGATCAAGTTCAGCAAGACATGACTGAAGTGAGGACCCAGATGGCCAATGAAAGGGTTGAGATGAGAAACCAAATGAATCAATTCATGACAGTGATGACTGGTTTAGCTCAGAGCCAGGAAAGACTGAGGGAGTTGGTTGAGCGAAAAACTCCCGAGGAACACCATCCAGGTACAGGAGGTACCAGTAACAACGATCACGTGCAGCCTCGCACTGATACGCCAGAGTTTGGACCTCATCTGAACCCAAACATCAATGCCATAAGAAATACCCAGGGTAACACTACTGAAGGAAGGAGACGAAGTCTATGATCGTCGGCTAGACGAGATAACAGAAAAGCTAAGGTCTCTAGAGTCTCAAAAATCTCTGGGTTTTGATGTCATGGATATGGGATTAGTGGAGGGGGTTAGAATTCCTCACAAGTTCAAACCTCCCTGTTTTGAAAGATACAATGGTACATTCTGCCCTCGTACCCACCTTCAGTCTTTCCTGGGAAGATTGAAAGCCTACACCATGGAAGAGAAGCTGTGGATGTTTTACTTCGAGGATAGCTTGACCGGGGCATCCCGATAATGGTACTCCCACTTAACCAGATCCATAGTAAGAAACTGGAAAGATTTGGCTTAAGCTTTCATCTATCAGTATCAATATAATTTGGACATGGCACTAAACAAGACCCTTCTAATGGGAATGTCTCAGTCTTCCCGTGAAAGCTTTAGAGAGTATGCCCAAAGGTGGAGGCAACTAGCTACTGTTGTTCAACCCCCGGTGTCAGAGAGGGAGATGGCAAATATGTTCATGAACACTCTCCAGGGTACTTATATTGACAGATTGGCTTCATTTTCTTCCACCAGCTTTGCAGATGTGGTGATAGCTGGGGAAAGAAGAGAGAGCCTACTAAAGGTGGGAAAGATATCCGACAACGGTGCCAGTTCAAGTAGTACAAGGAAGCCATTTGCTGGGCCCCGTAGATCTGGTGAAACAAACTTTGTGCACGTGGGAAGAGGGAGACCCCAATACCTGCCCAGAACAGTTGTTGTCGTTACTATCCCTGCTCCACCTCCTCAGTATACTCAACAGCCACAACACTTTCTGCAACAACCACAGTTTCCTCAACAGAGATCATACAACAACAATAACAACAATCAACAATAACACCCTTTTCAACAGCGGCCATCTCAGATCAACAGGGTGATTGACCTTATTCCAATGTCATATGCTACACTGCTGCCACAACTCCTAAAGCTCAATCTTGTTGAGTTGAGGACATTGGCTCCACCTGATCCTCAGAACCTTCCAAGAAATTACGATATCAATGCTAGGTGTGATTTTCATTCTAACGCACCTGGTCACTCCATAGAAAAATGCAGGGCTCTACATATGAAGGTCCAGGATCTGGTAGATTCAAAGGCCCTGAACTTCGCACCACCTCCCAATGTCATGAAAAATCCTATGCCAAGCCACAGTGGGCCAAGGATTAATGCTATAGAGGAAGGCTCACCCATGGCAGAGGTTAAAGCTCGGCTTTTGAAATGCCAAGTGTTTCCAGGTTGTGAGGCCTGTTGTGAATCTTGCAAGCTTTCCAAGAACATGTGTGCAAGCTTGAGGAATGGCATCAATAGCCTGATTAAAGAGGACATTCTGCAAATAACCACAACAGCTTCTACAACACCAGTAACTCCTTGTACAAGTGATTCTTCTACAACTGCAACAACAATTGTTCCTACTGATTCATCTTCAACTTCAGCAACCACTTCTTCCATCACTTCAACAAACAACAGTTCCATTTCACTTCCTTCTACAACTCCAGCAACCACCGACAATGATGTCTCCATAGTTACTATTTATTATGACCCTACAACGGTCCCAAACTCCAGCAACTTTCAACAACCTCAGCGACAGTTTCAGCAACAACCAAGCTTCAATTCATCACCTCCAACATCCACAAGAAGTCTTGTCACCATATTTTATGATCCACAGACAATTACAGTTCCAACTTCTGTTGCAGTGAGCCCAGTCACCATCACGGTGCCAGGGCCTATTCCATATGATAAAGACAATGTTGTACCATGGCATTATGGTGCTGACCTTTACTGCAATGGAGAAAAAGTCCTTCTTGACTCTTCAGTTCCTACTCCCCAAGTGGATAATGTCGGGGGAGGCGGAGGCTTCACTCGAAGCGGACGCCTCTTCGCATCACAAGCTCCAAGAACCAATACTGAGGCAGAGGCTACTGCCAAAGCCAAAGGGAAAAGTGTAATACCTGAAGAAGCTGCATCAAAAGAAACTCATAAATCATCCTTTGATCAGGATGTGGATGAATTTATGAGGATAATTAAAAGAAGTGACTATAAAGTTGTGGATCAGCTCCACCAAACTCCTTCTAAAATCTCTATATTATCCCTGTTGTTGTGGTCCGAAGCCCATCGGGATGCACTACTCAAAGTTCTGCACGCTGCCTACGTGCCAGAAGAGATCACGGTGAATCAGCTTGAAACAGTGGTGTCTAATGTCAATACTAGCCATGGGCTAGGTTTCACTGATGTTGATTTAACCACAGAAGGACGTCACCACAACAAAGCTTTGCACATAACCCTGGAGTGCAAAGGAGTTGTACTCTCTCATGTTCTTATAGACATTGGGTCCTCACTCAATGTCTTACCCAAGAAATCTCTTGTCAAGCTCTAATATGATGGAATAGCTCTTTGACCAAGCAACCTTATGGTCAGGGCTTTTGATGGATCCAAAAGATCTGTTCTTGGAGAGGTGGAGCTGCCAGTGATAATCGGTCCGCAAGTCTTCAAGACTACTTTCTATGTGATGGACATTCAGCCAGCCTACAGCTATCTGTTGGGTCGACCATGGATTCACGCCGCAGACGTAGTAACGTCGACCCTTCACCAGAAATTGAAATATGAGTGGGAAGGACACATTATCACCATCTGTGGTGAAGAGGACATATTTGTTAGCCATCTGGCTACATACAAATATATTGAGATGGATGGTGAAATCCATGAAACTATGAGCCAAGGGTTCGAGACCTTGAACGTCAATGAGGCGACGACTGAAGTATTTGCTGCATCCCAAGAAGATAGGATGGGTACTTCAATTGTCTCCTATCAGCAAGCCCGGAAGGTTGTTGAAGATGGTAATGCCCAAGGCTGGGGCAAGCTGCTGCCAGTAGAAAAGAAGGAAGATAGATTCGGTTTGGGTTACAGACCATTCCGACAAGATCAATCAGAGGCTGCTAAAGAGCCCAAGTTCATCAGTGGGGGGATGCACACCCCGGATGCTGTTAACAACCTGGAAGACGAGGCGGAAAGCGACCTCAACCTGGAGAGCTGGATACGTCCAAGGATCCCGGGGCACCAAGTCCTTAATTGGTCTTCCCAGGAAATTATAAGGGTTACTCCTGCAGAGTAATTATTATTTCTTGTCTTTTTTAGCATGCATCAAGTCCTGCATCTTGCCCAAGGTGTCAGGACTCATTTTTTAATAGGTTCATATTGTAATTTTGTGCAAATGGATTAATCAATGAATATCAGACATCTTTTGCAAACGAGTCTCTTTTTCGCTCACTGTATTTTCATTTTTTTTACTTTTGTACAAAACAATAAAATGGCAATGTTTTCAAAATAAATAACTTCATTTTCACTTTTTTCTAAACAAGATTAAAATTGATCACTAAAACGAACCAATCTCAACCCTTGCAGAGAGTATCCTCCAGATTGCACCAACAACAACACTGCTATGACCTTGTATGACTTCGACAATCCAATTAATCAAGCTGATGAAGGGGTTGAATAAGACTATGAGTTACCTGAAGAGTTAGCCAGGTTGTTGAGGCAAGAAGAGAAAGTGATTACTCCTCATCAGGAGGAGGTTGAAACAGTTAATCTTGGTACCGAAGAGGATTTGAAAGAAGTGAAGATTGGGGCCGGTCTGCAAGCTTCAGTAAAAGAAAAGCTCATTGATATGCTTCGAGAATACGTCGACATCTTTTCTTAGTCCTATCAAGACATGCCAGGTCTAGATACAGATATTGTTATGCACAAGTTGCCTTTGAAAGAAGATTTCCCTCCAGTGAAACAGAAGCTACGCCGTACTCGTCCGGATATGGCCATGAAGATAAAGGAAGAAGTACAAAAACAGTGGGATGTCGGATTCCTTGCTGTAACTAGTTACCCGCCATGGGTCGCTAACATTGTACCAGTGCCTAAGAAGGATGGCAAAGTACGGATATGTGTGGATTATCGAGATCTGAACAGAGCTAGCCCAAAGGATGACATCCCATTATCTCACATTGATGTATTGGTCGACAACACAGCTCAGTTCTCGGTGTTTTCTTTCATGGATGGCTTTTCCGGGTATAATCAGATCAGAATGTCACCCGAAGACATGGAGAAAACAACCTTCATCACGCCTTAGGGCACATTTTGTTATAAGGTAATGCCATTTGGATTGAATAATGCCGATGCTACTTATCAACAGGCTATGGTAACATTATTCCATGACATGATCCACAAAGAAATTGAGTGCTACGTGGATGACATGATTGCCAAGTCCCTCACTGAAGAAGATCATCTGGTAAATCTGCTGAAGTTGTTCAAGCGTCTGAGAAAGTATCAGCTAAAGCTAAACCCCAACAAATGCACATTCGAGGTACGTTCCGGTAAGTTGCTGGGATTTATCGTAAGTGAAAAGGGAATTGAAGTTGATCCTGACAAAGTCAAAGCCATTCAGGAGATGCCTGCACCTAGGACCGAAAAAGAGGTTCGGGGGTTCTTAGGTAGATTGAACTACATATCGAGGTTTATATCTCACCTCACTGCAACCTGTGAGCCCTTGTTCAAATTGTTAAGAAAGGAACTAACGGTCAGGTGGAACGAAGATTGTCAGAAGGCTTTTGACAAAATCAAGGAGTACTTACAAGAACCTCCAATTCTCATGCCTCTAGTTGAAGGAAGACCTCTAATAATGTACCTGACAATATTAGAAGGATCAATGGGGTGTGTGTTGGGCCAGCATGACGAGTCTGGTCGAAAAGAGTATGCGATATAATACCTAAGCAAAAAGTTTACCGACTGTGAACAACATTATTCACTGCTCGAGAAAACTTGCTATGCTTTAGCGTGGGCTACTCGCGGACTAAGACAGTATATGTTGACTCACACTACCTTGTTGATCTCAAAAATGGATCCAGTCAAGTACATATTTGAGAAGCCAGCACTTACCGGAAGGGTTGCAAGATGGCAAATGATTCTGACAGAGTATGACATTCAGTACACATCTCAAAAGGCCATCAAAGGCAGTGTACTGTCTGACTATCTAGCTGAGCAACCCATTGATGATTACCAGCCCATGAGATTTGACTTCCCTGATGAAGACATCATGTTCCTAAAAGCAAAAGATCATGAAGAACCTGTTCACATTGAAGGGCCTGACCCAGGAGAAGAATGGACAATGATGTTTGATGGGGCTGTCAATATGAATGGTCGTGGAGTTGGTGCAATGCTCATTACACCTAAAGGAGTTCATATGCCTTTCTCGGCAAAACTCACCTTTGCCTGCACTAACAACGAAGCTGAATACGAAGCCTGCATCATGGGTCTTGAGGAAGCCATTGACCTCAGGATCAAGACATTAACTGTATTCGGAGATTCAACTTTGGTAATCAATCAGACCAACGACAAATGGTATACTCACCAAGAGCATCTGATTCCATACCGTGACTACACGAGGAGATTATTGACTTTCTTCACAACAGTCAAACTTGAGTATATCCCTCGGGACGAAAATCAGTGTGCAGATTCTCTAGCTACCATTTCCTCCATGATCAGGGTTCAAACTGCAAATTATGTGCCTCGGATTTCGGTATCCAGACTAGACCGACCGGTAAACGTATTCTCCCTGGACATTGCTAAAGATGACAAGCCTTGGTTCCATGACATCAAATGCTTATTGGAGGATCAAACATACCCACCTGAGGCATCATCCAATGAGAAGAAGATATTAAGATGGCTGGCCGGTAGTTTCTTCCTTAATGTCGATGGTTCATTATACAAGCGAGACTTTGACATGGTTCTGCTCAGATGTGTAGATAAGAAAGAAGCATACTTGCTGATGCACGAGGTGCATGAAGGATCTTTCGGTACCCATGCTGGAGGACATGCAATGGCTAAGAAATTATTAGGATCAGGCTACTACTGGATCACAATGAATGCAGACTATTGTACCTATTCCAGAAAGTGCCACAAATGTCAGATCTATGCAGAAAAAGTGCATGTGCCTCCAAATCCTTTGAACGTGATGTCTTCACCTTAGCCCTTTGCCATGTGGGGCATTGACATGATTGGAAAGATCGAACTGACTGCTTCAAATGGGCATAGATTCATCCTGGTAGCCATTGATTACTTCACCAAATGGGTTGAAGCAGCTTCGTATGCAAACGTCACCAGACAAGTGGTAGCCAGATTTCTGAAAAGAGACATCATCTGTAGATATGGATTTCCTGAGCAAATCATTACTGACAATGGTTCCAATTTGAACAACAAAATGATGACAGAACTGTGTCGGGACTTCAAAATCCAACATCACAACTCTTCTCCTTACAGGCCAAAGATGAATGGCGCTGTTGAGGCTGCTAACAAAAATATCAAGAAGATTGTGCAAAAGATGGTGGTTACTTACAAAGACTGGCATGAAATGCTACCATTTGCCTTGCATGGGTATCGAACCTCAATCAGAACATCCACAGGGGTAACACCTTATTAACTGGTATATGGTATGGAAATTCTCCTACCTGTTGAAGTTGAATTACCCTCCTTACGAGTAATAATGGATGTAAAGTTGGACGAAGCAGAATGGGTCCGGTCTCGGTACAATCAACTGAATCTAATCGAAGAAAAGAGATTAGCCGCCATCTGTCATGGGCAGTTATATCAGAAAAGGATGAAGAAAGCCTTCGATCAGAAAGTTAGGCTTCGGGAATACCAAGTGGGAGATCTGGTGCTGAAAAAACTTCTTCCTCCTCATACAGACCACAGGGGCAAGTGGACTCCTAATTAGGATAGTCCATTCATAGTAAAGAAAGTTTTCTCCGGTGGAGCATTGATTCTCACTACTATGGATGGTGAAGATTTCTTATCCCCTGTGAATTCAGATGCAGTTAAAAAATACTTCGCATAAAATGACCCGCTGGACATAAAAACAGAATATAAGTCCAGGCAAAAATAGGGCATCCCGGCGAGTCAAAAACAAAATAAAAGACTCGGGCAAAAATAAGGGAAATTGAAAAAATGTACACCCGCTGAGTTGAAAAGCCACATTGGACAGCTCAGGAAAAAATGGGTATCCCGGTGGATGGAAAACCCGAAAGGGCGATCCAAGCAAAATCAGGGAATAAGCGAACAACTACATTCTGAATTCGTCTGTATCACTCACAACACGGCGAGCTTCGAAAGGATAAAGCATCGGTCAGAATCAACCTTCTTCAGAAAGCAAGATGAGAAGAACGTCAAGGTCATACAGGTCATAGCAAAGGAAGCTCACCAGAGCGTCGTCAACATTGCCAGCACTTGTACTTTTTTAATTTGTAACAATCTCCTCATTCTAGGGGATCTATTTCTTTGACTATATCTGCCAATTCAGGGCACCCAGATTAATAAAATCAGAGTTTTCAGTCACACCTCGTTTTGTACATTTTTGTTTCATTTGCAAAATGTCCAATATCCATGATATAATATTTGCATAAAAATAATGAGTCATTCTTAATAAATGCTTGCAGGAAATGTATTTATTCTCAGGAATATCTAACTCCTATGACGGAATCCGGTAAGGGATACCTCGGGATGCTTGTGCATTTCTTTGTCTTAACAGGTTGCAGGTATTTAATACGCAGCATGGGGCATGCCAAGCACACTTCCCCAACATACCTCCTCCCCAAGCAGTATCTGGAATTCTTTTCCCCAACGGAGTTGTCAAAGCTTCCTCATCCCTGGCACAGGTTTACTCAACAGAAACATCCCCAACCAATCTCCCCACAGAAGTTCCAGCCTCCCCCCCCAGAAGAGCAATGCCTGAAACTCTCATACAACAAAGTGACGGAAGTTTCCTTCTCCCCAGCTGGGTTTCTCCTTACAGGATAGGTCTATCAATGACCTGTTTCCCCAAGAAGAGTTACACCTCCTAACAGATCTACCAATGGTCTCTTCCCCAGCTGGGATATTCCTCTAAACAGATCAACCAGGGATCCAATCTTCAGTGGGATCCAAATCTCGGATCAGTTTATCTTTTGCATAATCATGGCATCCGCATCATTTTACCGCACAGAGCGTAGCATTCCGTCTAATACGGAGCATTGCGGCAAAAATCAAACATTTGCATGATCACAAGTCAGGTTCGAGCCAGTCGCCTGCAATTACCATTAGTATTTCATCAACAATATATATAAAGCTCACATCCCTTGCAAATAAAAGCCAAAGCGTCCCCTTTGCACTCTCCAACACAAATGCCTGTTATGTATACTCTTTCAACACTCGTCCGTGTCATATCATTCCCCTGCAGATATAAGCCAAAAAATCCTCTTTGCATTCAGAAACTTATACATGCCTTTTTGACACTCGTCCGTGTCACCTTTCCCCATCATGGTTTCCAAATCACTTGTTGCCAATCAAACACTTATTTATTACACACTCCTTTCGACACTCGTCAGTGTCATCCTATCCCCATCGGTCGCCAGAACACCTTTTACACTCTCACATACAAATATTTGTTCATAACTTATACACATTCTCTTTCGACACCCGTCTGTGTCATACTTTCCCCAACAAGTTGAACTGTGTCATACTTTCCCCAGCAAGTCAAACACTCATCCGTGTCTTGCTCATACTTCACAATACTCACTCATACTTATACAGAAGTCTCTAATACTCGTCTGTATCTTGTTTATATATTATTCCCCACATATTCGACACTCTTCCGTGTTCTTTGTTAACCAGTTGTTACTCGTCTGTATCATCATCTCTGAACATGCGTCAGCGTTTGTTTCTACCGATACTCGTCTGTATCATGGTCCTAAGGATGCTCGTCTGCATCTTTAATCTATACACAGCGTCAAACACTTATATCGTTTTATTCTTAAGCGTAAGCACTCGTCTATGTTTACCATTCCCCAGTAAGTCACCAATAAAGCAACTTCTCTCCTATCCGATATTCGTCCTATGTCGTGATACTTTCGGCAGCCGTACCCTGCCAGGTGATCGTCCTTCACCTTTGGATGACCGTCCCTCATCCCTTTCCCCAGCGGAGTCTCCATTATTGGAACCCTTCTCTATCTGGCATTCGTCCTATGTCATGATATTTAGCAGCCGTCCCCTGCTAGGTGATCGTCTTTCACCTTTTGATGACCGTCCCTCATCATTTATCTGATGGTCGTCCCCGTCGTTGATCTTGTTATCCGACATTCTTCATATGTCGTGATAAACCCCGAGAGCAGCCGTCCCTTGCTAGGTGATCGTCCTTCACCTCTTGATGATTGTCCTTCATCATGCTTATCCGATGGTCGTCCCCATCATCGACCTTTTCTATCCGGCATTCGTCCTATGTCGTGATAAAGAGCAGTTGTCCCCTGCTAGGTGATCGTCCTTCACCTTTTGATGACCGTGCCTCATCAATATTTCATTTATTCTTTAAACCGATGGCCGTCCCCATTGTTGTTTACTTTACTTTGCAAACCTGATGGCCGTCCCCATCATTGCTTTTACGTTAATCCCCAGAGAATCTTACCTGATGGTCGTCCCCATCACGATCTCTTTATCTCCCCAGCTTGTTGGTCGTCCCCGTCATTACTTTACTTACCCCTTTACCCCCAGCAGTCGTCCTCTGCTCGATGGTCGTCCCCCATCTCCTTTATTTAATAATCATAAAATCATACCTTTTTACAATTTATATCCCTTTTCTTCTTCTCCCCAGCGAGTGCAAATTATGGACTGTCTTCGGTATTCAACCACAAGTTATCTTGTTTGTATGATAAGCCAGGCGTTTACATCCTGCATAACTAACTCATGCTTGAATAGGGGCAGCTGTAAACACCCCAAATTTTCCCTCACTAATTCCACCATTGGCTTGTGATCTTTCATGATTGCATTATTTTAAGCATATCATCTCATACTGCATTTTTGTTTCACTGCATAGTTCAAATTCATCTGCATCTAGGGTTTGTTATCTGATTAATACAAGGATCCATCTGAGTCACCCCAAGGGCCTTAAAGCATTCCAAGAGGGTCCATGTGTGTTCCATCATCATATTATACCCCTCAAAGTTCAAAGAAGTCAAGAAATCACAAGAACTGGAAAGGCATGGAAGCAGAGCTAGGGTTTTCACTACACAGATGACCAAAATTAGGGTTTTTGTTTCAGAAGCCTTAACTCCAAATTTTTGGTCCATTCTTGTTTCTAATGTTCTTAAGATGTTATAGGTATCATGTGTACCAAGTTTTATGAAGAAATTCATTGTGGAAGTCATATGTTCATTAGGTAACTTCTTGAGGAAGTCAGAGCAAAATCAGGGCATCTGAGGCCCCCAACAATGGAACCAAAGGGGTATTTTTATCAAATTGAAGTTATATGATCTTTATTTGATCATTGAAGTACTTGGAAGTTCACAAAATTGAAGAAATTTGAGCTAAACCAAAAGTTGCCAAAAATGGAAATGACTTGTAATGGAAACTTTCCTTTTTGGGAAAGTTCTTCAACCTCCTCTTTCTCAACCAAAAATGCTTCAAATGAAAAATTATTGGTCATAAAAGTTGTAGATTAGGTCTTTCCCTTTTCAAAAAGTACAAGAACATGTTCTAATTCATTATGGAACTCAAGTTATGATCCTTCAAAGTTGGCAAAAATCCTATAATTTTCAAGAATACACCAAAGAGGATTTTTTCCAAAACCACTTGCCAAGCCATTTCATGACCTCTAATGCATCTCTAAACATCATACCATCATAGTACAACTCATTTTTATCAGAATTGGCCCAAGAATCATGCTTTTTCATGCCTTGAACTTCAAGAAATTCCAAAAGGGCCAAAACTTCTCAAATTTGCAAAATGGCATGAATCTTCCCATACACTTGGGCCAGCATGCCAAATTTGTTTCTATGGACCTCCTTGAACTCAGCTGAGGCCAGACACCCCTTGCAACCAGGCCTGCCATGACCCATACCTCAAGTACAACCAAACTTGACTTTTTGCAAAATCACCCATACCAATCAGCATAGCCCACACCAACTATTCTGACCTATCAAGACATGATATGTGGACTTTATGCAAGCCATAACATACAACACATTGCCCTGAATCATCCCACAACTCAAGAACACAAAAATCCTCAAGAAGCTTTCCCTCTTCGAAACTCAGAAACCAACCATCAAAACTTCAAACAAACTTCACCATTCAACTCAGCATCACTCATAGAACACTTCCCACCCTCCATTATAGCCTGAAACATCACAAAACCAAAACACGATTTCTCACATTTCAAAACTGAAACTTCAAAACAGCCCAAATAAATTCATTCTAAGCATCAAAGCATACTCAGGGGGTCCATTGGGGTTGGTTGACACCAAGGAAAAGCCCGGATAGCTCAAACTGAGAAAGCTCAAGCTCAGGTATCATCAAGAACCTTTTTTCCAGAAATGTATTTTTAAGTTCCTAAATGATTCTTCATGCTTCAGTGATCATGCTGATGTAATTTGTTTCGAAAATGGTTGAGTATTAAGCATGTATTGAGTTTCTGAAATTTCTGTTCAGTTTCACGTTTTGCTTCGAATCTCATGATTGATGAATGATAAAGGTGTTTTGAGGGTAGATTCTTGCTTAGGGATATTAGAGGAGTGATTCTGGAGCTTTAGAGCTCTTGATTTAACCTAGGGAAGAAGATAGGGTGAAGGTCTCGCCGGAGAAGATGACCGGAGCACTGTTCCGGTCATCTGAAAGTGATTAGGGCTTAATTAGGGTTTTATTTGTCAGACGCGTTCTGGGCCTTTGGATCAGGATTAGATTAGGAACGGGTGGTCAGGATTAGTTCACTTAGGGTTTAATTCTGATTAATTAAATTAATTAAATAATTAGGCCAGTTTGAATGTGAACCACTGGATCTGGCGTGCAATCAATTCCCTCCATTTTCCCTTTGAATCTCAGCCACCAGATGTGATTACTTCCCATTTATTTGATTTTTAATTCATTTTCTTGCATTTTCTTTCCACATTTATTTTAAAATAGCAAAAATCATTAAATAATCTGAAAATTTTTATCAAGTCTTTTATTAATTTTTCAGAAACCAAAAATATTTTTATTTTTATTTTTTGCATTAAAAAAGTTTTTTTTAAATCATTTAAATGTTTTATTTAATTAGTTAATTGATTTTAATTAATTAAAAATACATTTAAGTATTTAAAAATCACCAACCAAAACAGAGAGCATTCTTAGACATTTAGAAACATTTACAAACTCACCATACAAATTTCTTTTTGGTTTTGATCATGCTTTGACATTTTTCAATGAATTAGGGTTCTTAAAATTGTTCATTTTCTAACCCTAACTTCAAAAATTCATAACTTTTAAACCAAGTTGAGTTTGTGAATGGTTCTTTTTGCATTGTTCTATGCATGGCTTATAACATCTAAAAACATTTTTGTTTCATTTTTATCTTTCATTTTCAATTTGTTTTTCATTTTACATTGAATATCACCCAAAAAACCTTAGAAACTTAAGAAATTCATAACTCCTTCTAGGTTTAGCTTCTGACCTCCCCTTTTGGATGGTAACCTAGTATAGGTTTAGGGTTCCTTTGAGAGTATTTTCAATTTTTTATCATGTCATTTGCTTCTGTCTTTGCCATTTGCATCTCATCCTTTCATGTAACCCTAATTTTGCATCTTCATTTGCATTCATCTTGTATATGCATCCATACATGAACTTGCCATGACATTTCATGCATTCATATGTCATCTTAGACATCTTAGGACATGTTAGAATCAGGCTTGATCATTTCTTCATTCATTTTCCATGATTTTCATTCATTACCTTTCATTAACTTTCATGTGTTTTCAAACTTCAAAGCATGCCTCCTTTGCATCCCATCTTTGTATGATCACACATATGCATTTGGTATGACTTTTCATCATATTACATGACATTTGCATTGCATTTTCACTTCTGACTTTGATCATTGCATCTCATTTCATCTCATTTCACTTCATTTCATTATGCTTTATACTTTATGCATTCATGCTAACACTTTCAGGTTTGGTAAGTCATTTTGGGGGGTGAATTTGCCTTCACCTCTCACTTCTTCTTATCTATTTTATTTTCATTCTAGCATGTATTTGAAGTGAACTTGTTCACTTATGTTCCATCTCACTTTCTTTTTTTAAGTTACTTATCTTCTTCAATGAAGTAAGTAACTTATTCTTCTGCCTCCTCCTCCTTTCATCTGCTTCTTCCATTGGTGGTTTCTTTGAAGATTTTTTCTCAAGCCTTACAAACCATAGGAAAATCTAAGAATGATAATCTTAGGGTTGTAATTAGTCCCCCTTAGCTTTTACCTTTTGAGTCTCCTTGAGTCTCTCTTCTCATCTCCATAATCAGAGACTAAACTCTTAAAGTTTTAGGACTTTGGAATTAGGGTTATGCCTGCATCCTTCTCTTAGGATGGAGTGTATAACTTTAATCCTAAGTGTTAAACATTTAATTTGTTTAAACCTCTTAATCAAATCACATTAATAATCACTAAGACTTTATCTTGTAACTTGGGCCTTACATTAGGGTTCTAATTCTTCCTTATGGTTAAGAAGGACTAACCCTAGTGTTTAATGGACAAGTCCCTCTCAAGATGTCTTACAAACCATAACACTCACTTCTTAATCTCATCCTTTAATTAAAATCCACTTAATAAAGGCTTTGTTATATAATGAATTTAATCCCTAACCATGGATTAAGTTGAGGTATCTTCCTCAGCTTAAGTGTTCTCATCTATTATCCTTCTATTAGGATGGTGTAATGAGTTCACTAATCCTTGATTATGGCTTAAATTCACATCTTAACACTAAACAAAAAAACCAAAAAAACATCTAATTAATCACAAGTAGGTTAATGATCTTAATCCTACATCATTAAGGTAATTAAGTTGAGATGCTTATCTCATACTTAAGTAGGCTCATTATCCCTAATCAGGGAGGATACGATGAGTTTACAAGCCCTTGATTTAGGCTTAAGCTCATTAACTTATGCAAAAACACCAAAAATAATAACAAAAAAACTAAAAACACAAAAACAAACAATAATCGTCTCCTTCGGGATTCTTTTCTCATCACACTCATTCATAAACGAGAACTTTCTTCTTCCGTCTAATGCAAGATAGTTAGAACTCGAGCCAGACGAGTCATACACTTGAGCATAGACAAGCAAGCAGTTCACAGTCAATTCTTTCAGTCTCTTTGAGTCAAACTACGGTGTTCTAACTTCCTCATTTCACGAGAGGATACGTAGGCATAACTTAACAGTTATCAAACAAAAGTCTCCATATCTTCCCCCTCTTTCATCATTCTTTAAAAGCCTCAGTTCCTGAGCATTCACTCTTTTGCACTGACACCTGTACATTCATTCCTTAGCTTTTGCACACAGATAGCACATACACTACCCCTTTAAACACAATCTGTTAAGCGTGGATCCCGTGGGGTACGACGGACAATATGGGTGCTAATACCTTCCCAGGTTGTAACCAACCCCCTTTCTTAGTTTCTCTGGTTCGCGGCCGTCTTATCCATCTCTTTTTCTAGGTTTATGAAGCATTACCTTTCCTTCGGGATAAAAATGCCTAGCTGGCGACTCTATTCATTTCATCTTCATTTCTCCTTTCGCCGACCGTTCGCGTCTGTACCCTATCTGACCCGGTGTCTTTTCGGGGGAGCGACAATGATTACAAAGGACACCTTCATATTGGAATAGAACATGTTCACGTGGAAACTCCCATTCTTGAAGGTGTTTTAATCGATAACAATTTCTTTATTTCGATATTCTGAACTTGTCTCTCTTTTTTTTATTTTTTTATTTCTGACTTCATTTTGTGTTCTTCAGCTACCAAAGTCCAAACCAAAAAGGCTGCTATCAAAAGCACTACTAATGTGATGGAAGAAGATCCACCAGTTGTCACTAAGAAACCTTCGACTAAGGTAAGAATCCTCTTCTCTTAGATCAGCCTGCCTTTTCACTTTTCAAAACTGAATTGTCTTTTATTACCATGTCCAGGTAAGTCGAAAACCACCACCTACGCCCAAAAGAAAACAACCAGAAGAAAAGGTGCCTAATGAAGAGTCTGGTGATGAATCACCAGAACCAAGTCAACCCCAAAAAAGGAAGAAACCTACAAAAGCTCCTACTCCAAAGTCCAAAGCCAAAGTGGTGAAAGAAACTCCTCCGCCAAGCCCAATTGCAAATGTGCAAATAAGGGACACAGAGAGTGGGAATTCTGGTTTTCACACTGAGATTCCTTAGGTAAATCCTTGTTTCGACTGTTTAACCTTTATCTTCTTAATATAATTTCTCTTTTTTTGATTTTGGGCTATTTGCAGGTCAATTTTGACAACACTCCAGAAAAGAAGGGAACATAACAAGATGTTCCAACACATCAAAATTCCAGTCCAACACCATCTTCTCCTAAACATATGAAAAAGGAACTAGAGGCGGAAGAACTACCATCGCATGATTCTCCGTAATACTCTGACGATCACTCTCCTTCTCCTCCTCTAAATGCAAATTCTCATCAGCAGGACGAAGACCCAAAAGCTGACGCTGAGGTCGAAGGTGATAATATCAAAGAAGGAGTAACTGATGGTGATGATGACAAGTCGAAGGAAGAAAACATTGGGTCACACCAAGGGCAACCAAGCCAACCAAATCCTGACTCACAGAAAGGAGGGTCAACTGGTTCGACAACTCTCTCTCGTGAAGAGATTGAGAATCTTAAAGTGCAAAAACCCTTGGAGTACCTCAAAGCTGTACTCAGTGCCCGTTTCAACTTCCAAGACTCTTCTCAAAGTACTTCGACTACTTCAGGAGCCACTTCCAGCGCACATTCTCTTGAAGTTGTCCTGGCTAAGATCAAGGAAAAAATCCTTGATGTGGACTTGTTCAAGGTTTTAGATGCAAATTCAACTGCCTGCTTTGACTTGAAGAAGATCCTAAAACAAGTCAACGTCTTGGAGTCTCCTGTTGAAGTGAGCAGCCTCGTGATGGACCTTACCACCCTGGTCGACATGGTGAGTCCTGACCTGCATCGTCTTAAGTATTTTGAAAAACAAATCTCCAAAAAATATGAAACCCAACTTGCTAAATGGGATGCTACAACCATTTTAACCAACAAAATCACAGAGTTGTAGAAGATTTATGAGGCTTATGCCAAAGAGATTGTCGAATGTGATGCCAACATTCAGAAATGGGAGGAGGAGATGGCTGAACTTCAAAATCAAATATCTCAAGAGAAGAAGTGCAAAGAAACTCTTCAGAAGCCTAATCAGAAAGAGATTGATGAAGAGCTAAAGGTGGGGGTTCATCATGCTGAAAGGGATCAACTACTTACTCAAGAAATTGAGACCCTTTCGACCAACAAGAGCTTTTGTGAACGTCGACTCCAAATTCAGAAGAAGAAGTTTGATGAGTTGAAGAAATCTTTTGACAAAACTCAATTGTAATAGGGATAACTTTTTTATGTACTAGTTTATTTGCCAGTAAACTGTTTGAAATGAATCTAATGCCATTTGTTTGGAAAAGTACACTATCTTTTCCTTTGATGTAATTTTAATCTTTGGATATTTTTACTTCTTGCAATATTCGTTTGTACCTTTTTAAGTACTTTCCATTTATTTTGAATATTCTTTCGTCTTTCCCTATTTCTCCGATTTCATATGCGCCGTTCGAAAAACATTTCAAAATTTGGAAAGGTCCTTCCCACTTATGGGACCACTTTCCCAATGCTCTATCTTTTTTATCCATAGGAAGAATTACCTTCCAAACTAGATTCCCAACAAGAATAATTTTATGCTTCACCTTTTTATTATAAAACTTTTCAACTCTTTCTTTTTGCCTCTTTAACAAATCTAGCGCATGCAATCTTTCTTCATCTAAATCAACCAATTTATCCATCATCATTTTCCAAGATACATCTGACGGAATTTCATGATGCCTCTGGATTCGAATTGACTGTAAATAAATTTTGACTGGCAAGACTGCATCATGACCATAAGTTAGCCTAAATGGGGTTGAGTTCGTAGCATCTTTGGGATATGTTCGACAAGCCCATAAAGCTTGATCTAAGCTCTTATGTCAATTCTTAGGTTTTTTACCCACGTGCTTTTTAACCAAGTTGATTACCACTTTATTAGCTGCTTCAACTTGTCCATTCGCCTGAGCATAGTAAGGTTTCGAAGTAAGGAGTTTGAATCCTACTTCTTTTGCAAATGCTTGCATGTTCTTTCTAGTAAACACCGATCCCTGATCTATGATTATTGTTTTTGGAATTTCAAACCTATAGATTATATGTCGTCGAATAAATTCGATGACTATTTCCTGGTCTACATTTACCAAAGGTATAACTTCAATCCATTTAGTAAAATAATCTATTCCAACAAGAATGTATTTTTTTCCCTTTGAAGAAGTTGGTCGAATTTCACCAATTAGGTCTAAAGCTCAACCCCTAAATGGCCAAGGCTTCACAATCGAATGCAATTCACTTGCAGGAATGTGTGGTATGCCTGCGTGCAATTGGCATTCTTGACATCCTTTGGCAAAATCAATACAGTCTTTCAGCATTGTTGGCCAGTATATTCCCTGTCGAAATAGCAACCATTTTATTTTATGTCCTACTTGATGCGCACCATAGGTTCCATTATGTACGTTTGACAAAGCCATATAAGCCTCTTCTTCGCCTAAGCATTTTAATAAAATCCCTTCTGAGGTTTTCTTGAAGAGCTCATTTCCAAAAGGTAAATAGCTTAAAGCTTTGTACCTGACTTTCCTTTCGACCCTCGTATTTGGGTCTTGCAGATACTCCTTGATGGGTTTTCTCCAATCCCCAACTCTTAAGTCATCTATGTTGAAAATTTCAAAGTTTTCTTTGTCACCATATCTAACTTTATTGTTTCTAAATCTGATGGAGACAACTTAGTGGACACAACTCTTCCTCTAACTTCAATAGCCTTCTCTATGTTTTTTTTTCGAAACCTTATAACCATATGCTATTTGGGAAAGGTCATTCGCCTCTTGATTCTCCATCCTGGTGTCGCTCCCCGGATTTTCATCCCGGTGCAAACGCGAACTGTCGGTGAAGAGAAGGGTTGAATAGACTCGCCAGCTAGGCATTTTTATCCCGAAGGAAAGGTAATGCTGCATAAACCTGGAAAGAGATGGATGAGATGGTTGCGAACCAGAGAAACTGAGAAAGGGGTTGGTTACGACCTGGGAAGGTATTAGCACCCAGATCGTCCATCGTACTCGACGGGATCCACGCTTACAAGATTGTGTTTAAAAGGGGTAGATGTATGTGATATCTGTGTGCAAAAGCTAGGGAAGGAAAGTACAAGTGTCAGTGCAAAAGGTGTGAATTTCTTAGGAACTGAGGCTATAGAAAGAATGCTGAAAGAGGGGGATGACAAAGAGACTTTTGTTCGATAATTGTTAAGTTATGCCTACGTATCCTCTCGTGCAATGAGGAAGTCAGAACACCGTAGTTCGAATCAAAGAGATTGAAAATAAATTGACTGTGAACTGCTTGCTTGTCTATGCTCAAGTGTATGACTCGTATGGCTCGAGTGCTAATTGTCTTGCATTAGAAGAAAGAAGCAAGTTCTTGTTTGTGAATGATGGTGATGAGAAAAGAATCCCGAAGGAGACGATTATTGTTTGTTTTTGTGTTTTCAGTTTTTTATGGTTTTTGGTGTTTTGTATAGGATTATGAGCTTAAGCCTAAATCAAGGGTTGTAAACTCATTATATCCTCCCTGATTAGGGATAATGAGCCTACTTAAGTGTGAGATAAGCATCTCAACTTAATTACCATGATGATGTAGGATTAAGATCATTAACCTACTTGTGGTTATTAAGGTGTTTTTGGGTTTCTGTTTAGTGTTAAGTGATGAGTTTAATCTCTAATCACAGATTAGTGAACTCATTACACCATCCTAATAGAAAGATGATAGATGAGAACACTTAAGCTGAGGAAGATACCTCAATTTATCCATGATTAGGGATTAAATTCATTATATAACAAACCTTTATTAAATGGATTTTAATTAAAGGGTAAAATTAAGAAGTGGATTTTATGGTTTGTAAGACAACTTGAGGGGGACTTGTCCATTAAACACTAGGGTTAGTCCCTCTTAACCATAAGGAAGAGATAGAACCCTAATGTAAGGCCCAAGTTACAAGATAAAGTCTTAGTGATTATTAATGTGTTTTGATTAAGAGGTGTAAACAAATTAAAGTTTTAACACTAATGATTAAAGTTATACACTCCATCCTAAGATAAGGATGCAGGCATAACCCTAATTCAAAGTCCTGAAGCTTTAAGAGTTTAGCCTCTGATTATTGAGATGAGAAGAGAGACTCAAGGAGACTCAAAGGTAAAAACCTAAGGGAAACTATATACACCCTAAAAATTATCATTCTTGGATATCCTATGGTTTGTGAGGCTTAAGAGAAAAGATCTTCAAGAAGGCCACCATGGAAGAAGCAGATGAAAAGAGAAGGAGGATGAAGGATAAGTTAATTACTTCCTGAAGAAGATAAGTAACTTAGGAGAGGAGAAAGGAGCAAGAGAAACACAAGTGGAGAAAGTTCACTCCAAAGATAAATGAAGGATTCAAATGCAAAGGAAAGAAGAGGTGGGAGGTGAAGGCAAATCCACCTCCCAGATAACTTACCAAAGGTTCCTGAAATGTTAGTATGAATGCATAAGACATAAAGCAAAAGGAAATAAGATGAATAAGGATGAAAAGTCCAAAACCATAAGTGATTATGTAATTCAAATGTGTTATGAGATGATGCAAAGTCATACAAGATGCATATGAATGATCATACAAGGATGAGATGCAATGGAAAGAAGCATGGGAACACATGGATGCACATGGAATGTAATGGATGCAAAGCATACCAAAATGATGCAACAATGATCAAGAAATGTTTCAAACATATCCTAATATGTCTAAGATGACATACAAAAGAATGGAATGGCATGACAAGTTCACAAGTTCATGATATGCAAAGAAGAATGCAAATGAAGATGCAAAATTAGGGTTTTATGAACAAGCATGATGCATATGACCAAAACAGAAGAATACATCATGATAAAAATTTGAAATAGAACTCAAACAAACCCTAATCCCATATAAGATCACACCCCAAATGAGAAAGTCAGAAGCCAATCCTAGTGAAAGTTATGAAATTTCTAAGTTAACTAGGGTTTTTGGGTGCTTCTAAAGGGAAAATGCAAATCAAATTGAAAATGCAAGATAAAAATATTATATAAATAGCCTAGAAACTACATGCAATATGTGAAACAATGCAAAAAGAATCAAGTTCAAACTCATCATGGTTAGGCAGAAATGAATTTTTCAAGTTAGGGTTAAAAAAAGTGAAATTTAAGAACCTTAATTCAAAGAAAATTGTGAAAATGTAATCAAACCTAAAAAGAAATTTGTATGGTGAGTTTGAAAATATTTCTAAATGTTTAAGAATGCTTCATGATTTTTTTTGGTGATTTTTAGAAACTTAAATGCATATTTAATTAATTAAAATCAATTAATTAATTAAATAAATAATTTAAATATTTTAAAAATACATTTTTAATGCAAAAATAAAAATAAAAATTTTTTTAGGTTAAGAAAAATATTTGAAACAAAAATACAAGAAATGAGATTTTTTGAAAGTCTTTTGTATTTTAAATAATTATGGAAAGAAAATGGAATAAAAATGAAATTAAAAATGAATTAAATGGAAACCTAATTAAAACCTAATTAAAACTCAGGATGGCTTCAGATTAAATTATATTAATTAAACCTAATTAAAACTAAATAAAAATGGATTAAGGCAAATGACAAATCATGAGCGTCCATCCCACTAATTAATCAAGATCTAAAGGCTGGCATTCAAACTGGGAAACTCAACCCTAATCAAACTCAGGTGACCGGAGCAAGCTTCGGTCATCTTCTTCGGCCAACCATGCATCCTATCTCACTCCCTAGGCTACCCCAGACCCCCTAACTCTCCAGAATCATCCCCCAAACCATCCTAAACAAGAATCAAGCCATGAAAATCATTTATATTGCATCAAAGTGGAGAATCGAAGAAAAACGTTTTTAGGTCAAAAGTTTCAGAGCAAGCATACATCCTGGTTTCTCAACCATTTTCAAAACAAATCATATCACCATAATCAGGGGAACATACATAATCATATTATAACTTAAAATGGAGTTTCTGGAAAAATGTTTTGAGATGACTACATGAGATGGAGCTTTGTCAATCTGAGCTTTCTGGCATTTCCTTTGATGTTAATCCACTCCACTTGATCCCCTTGTGCTTCTGAAATGCTTGAATGAAGCTTGTATGGCTTGGTTTTGAAAGTTTAGTTCTGCTACACCATAAATCTTATTTCTGTTTGGGGAGCTTTTAGGGCAAAATGAAGGGTGGTTTCTGATCCTTAGACCATTTGGAGATGATTGGTGAAGTTTGTTTTGAGGTTTGTGGCTTGTGGGATCAGATTCGAAGAGATGAAGTTCTTGAGTGGTTTTCTGCAATCCTCAGTTGTGGGATGATTCAGGCCAATGTGTTCTATGAAATGAGGTCCTTAGGGCTTGCATAAAGATTGTTGATTGGTCCAAAGACTTGTTGTGGCTCAGCTTGATTGGTATGGTGTGCTTTGCAAAAAGTCAAGATTGTGTACTATGAGGTATGGGCACGGGTCAGAGCTGTTTCAAGGGATGTCTTGGCCTCAGCTTGCATCAAGGATGACCTTACGCTTGAAATATGTGAGCTGGATGGCTTTGATCAAGTGTTTGCAAGCTTTATGCATTTTTCCCTCTTTGAATATTTTGTGAAAATGAGGCATGATTTCTTATGATCCAAGGCATAATTCTGGTCAAAATGTATTGCATTATGTTGGTATGATGTTTAGAAGTTTATTAGAGGTCATGAAATGGCTTGGCAAGTGAATTTGCAAAATTCCCTCTTTGGTGCACACTTGAAAATTATAGGATTTTTGCCAACTTTGAAAGGCCAAATCTTAAGTTCTAGGATGAATCAAGACATGTTCTTGTACTTTTGGAAAATGGGAAGACACAATCTACAACTTTCATGTCCAAGTATTTTTCATTTGAAGCATTCTTGGTCATGAAAGAATAGGTTGAATATCTTTCCCAAAATGGAAAGTTTCCATTACAAGTCATTTCCAAAAATAGCAAGTTTGCATTTGGCTCAAAATTCTTCAACTTTGCGAACTTCTCACCACTTCAATGATCAAATAAAGATCATAAAGACTCAAAATGATGATGATGACCCTTGGGTACCCTTGATGGAGGCCTCAGATGCCCTGATTTTGACTTTACTTGCTCTAGAAGTTACCCAATGATCAGATGACTTCCATAGTGAATTTCTTCATCAAACTTGGTACACATGATCCTTATAACATATTAAGACCATTAGAAACAAGAATAACCAAAACATTTGGGATTAAGGCCTCTGAAACCAAAACCCTAATTTTAGGTCATCTGTGCAGGAAATCTCCAGTCTGCCTCTATGCCTTTTCCATGCTTTGTGATCCCTTGACTTTTATGAACTTTGGGGAGCATATTATGATCATGGAACACAGATGGACCCTCTTGGCAAGCCTCAAGACCATTGGGATGGTTCAGATCACTTCTTGGATTGCTCAGATCATGAACCCTAGATGCAGATGAAATGAACTATGCAGTGGGATATGATATGCTTATGCTAATGCAAAAATGAAAGATCACAAGCCATGGTGTGAGAAAAAAAAGTGAGGGCAAATTTGGGGTGTTTACAGCTTCCCCTATTCAAGAATGAGTTAGTTGTGCAGGATGTAAGCGCCTGGCTTAACAGACAAACAAGATAACTTGTGGTTGAATACTAAAGATAGTCTGAAATTTGCACTCACTGGGGAGAAGAAGAAAAAGGATATAAATTGTAAAAGGTAGTATAATATGTTTATCAAGTGAAAGTGATGGAGGACGACCCTCGAGCAGAGGATGGCTGCTGGGGTAAAACGGTAAGTAAGGAAATGACGGGGACGACCATCATGCTGGGAAATAAAGAAACCGCGACGGGGACGACCATCGGGTAAGGAAATAAAATTCTCTGGGGATCAAAGGAATGAGGGAAACACTGACGAGGACGGCCATCAGGCTGAATAGAAAAGATCAACGATGGGGACGGCCATCGGGTAAAACTGATGAAGGATGATCATCAGGAAAAGGAAAAGGGACCACGACGGGGACGACCATTGGGTTTAAAGAATAAATGAAATATTTGACGAGGGACGGTCATCAAAGGTGAAGGATGATCACCTAGCAGGGGACGACCTGCTTTTTATCACGACATAGGATGAATGCCGGATAGAAAAGATCGACGAAGGGGACGACCATCAGATAAGAATGATGAAGGGCGATCATTAATAGGTGAAGGACGATCACCTAGCAGAGTACGACTTCTCTTGGGGATTATCGCGACATAGGACAAATGTTGGATAACAAGATTAACGATGGGGATGGCCATCGGATAAATGATGAGGGACAGTCATCATAAGGTGAATGACGATCACCTAGCAGGGGACGGCTTCTAAAAATATCACGACATAGGACGAATGTCAGATAGAAAGTTCCAACAATGGGGATTCCACTGGGGCAAGGATGAGGGACGGTCATCCAAAGGTGAAGGACGATCACTTGGAAGCGGACTGCTGCCAAAACATATCACGACATAGGACGAATGTCGGATAGAAAAGTTGTTTTGTTTCTGTGGGGATGTAAACACGGACGAGTGTTTACGCTTAAAAATAAAAGGTATAAGTGTTTGACAGTGTGTATAGACCAAAGACGCGGACGAGCATCCTTAGAACCATGATATGGACGAGTATCGGTAGAAACAAACGTTGGCACGTGCTTGAAGGATGATGATACGGACGAGTATCAATCGGCTGAGCAAAGAACACGGACAAGTGTTGAATCTGCTGAGGGGTGATATATACAAGATACAGACGAGTATCAAAGACTTCTGTATAAGTATCTACATGTATTGATCTGCTGGTGAAGATATGTGCAAGACACAAACGAGTGCCAAAAGATTGAGCAAGGGACATGGACGAGTGTTTTAACTTGCTGGGGAAGTATGACACGGGCGAGTGTCAACAAAGAATATGTACAAGTATGACCAAATATCTGTATTGAGAATGCAGAAGGTATTCTGGCTTTGTCTGCAGGGGGTACGTTTTATATATGGCTGGCGAAGTGACGATGGTGTTTGCAGGGACTGGCTCGAACCCGGCTCATGATCATGCAATTGTTTGATTTTTGCCGTAATGCTCCATATTAGACGGAATGCTATGCTTAGTTTGGGGAAAAATGATGTGAATGCTATGATTATGCAAATGAGAAACCCGATCCGAGATCCGAATCCTGCAAGGATAAAGATCTCTGGTCTATCTGTCCGGAGGAAGAACTCCGCTGGAGATGAGGAAGTTTCAGCAACTCCGATGGGGAAGTATTTCAGGCATTGCTCTACTAGGGAGAAAATAGCAACTCTGATGGGGAATAGAAAGTTCCTGACTACTTTTCTGGGGAAAATCCGCCAGGCATCGCTCGAGAGATCCTGCTTGGGGAGGAGATAAATTCCGGGAAGTAATTCGTTGCCACTCCTTCGTCTCTGTGATATGTTGGGGATTGATGAATTCTTCAAGGATCCTTCTAGGGGATAAAAACATCGCGAGGAAATACTTCTTGTCAATGAGTCCTGCTGATGATGTGAATGCATGCTTGGCTGGGGAATAATACTTGATATGCCCCTTGCTGTGAAAAATTGTCTGCCTTGAGTACCTGCAACCTGTTAGGACAAAGGAAACGCACAAGTGTCCCAAGATATCCTCAACCGGATTCCGTCATAGGAGTTAGATTTGCTTAAGAATTCATATTTTCTGCAAGCATTTATAAAAAGAAATGGCCTATATGCTTTCATGCAAATGTTGTATTACGAACCCTAGACATTTTGCACATAAAAACAAAAGGTAAAAACAAAGTGTGACTGAAAAATCTGATTTTATTGATTTGTGTGCCCTGAATTGGCAAGTACAGTCAAAGAAGCGAATCGCCTGAAAGGAGGAGATTGCTGTAAATTAAGAAAATAAAAGTGTTGGCAATGCTGAAGATGACGCTCCAGTGCGCTTCCTTTGCTATGACCTGTATGACCTTGACGTTCTTCTTATCCTACTTTCTGAAGAAAGTTGATTCTGACCGATGCTTTATCCTTTCGAAGCTTGCCATGTTGTGAGTGATACAGATGAATTCAGAATGCAGTTGTTCGCTTTTTCCCTGATTTTGCGTGGATCGCCCTTTCGGGTTTTCAATCCACCGGGATACCCATTTTTGCCTGAGTTGTCCGATGTGGCTTTTCAACTCAACAGGTGTACACATTTTTTTAATTTTCCCCTTATTTTTGCCCGAGTCTTTTATTTTGTTTTTGACTCGCCGGGATGCCCTATTTTTGTCTGGACTCACATTCTATTTTTATGTCTAGCGGGTCATTTTATGCCAAGTATTTTTTAACTGAATCTGAATTCACAGGAGATATGAAGTCCTCGCCATCCAAAGTAGTGAGCATCAGCGCTCCACCAGAGAAAACTTTCTTTACTATGAATGGGCCTTCGTAGTTTGGAATCCATTTTCCCATGTGGTTTGTATGAGGAGGAAGAAGTCTTTTCAGAACAAGCTCTCCGACCTGGTATTCCCGAGGCCTGACTTTCTGATCGAAATCTTTCTTCATTCGCTTATGATATAACTGCCCATGATAGATGGCTGCTAATCTCTTTTCCTCAATCAGAATCAGTTGATTATATCGAGATCGGACCCATTCTGCTTCATCTAGTTTCACATTCATTATTATCCGTAAGGAGGGCAGTTCAACTTCAACAGGTAGGACAACTTCCATACCATACACAAGATGATAAGGTGTTTCCCCATTAGATGTTCTGGTAGAGGTTCGGTACCCATGCAAAGCAAATGGTAGCATTTCCTGCCAGTCTTTGTAGGTGACTACCATCCTTTGCACAATCTTCTTGATATTCTTGTTAGCTACCTCAACAACGCCATTCATCTTCGTCCTGTAAGGAGAAGAGTTGTGATGTTGAATTTTAAAGTCCCGGCAAAGTTCTGACATCATCTTGTTGTTCAAATTGGAACCATTATCAGTAATGATTCGCTCGGGAACTCCATATCGACAGATGATATCCCTTTTCAGAAATCTAGTTACAACTTGCCTGGTGACGTTTGCATATGAAGCTGCTTCAACCCATTTGGTGAAGTAATCAATGGCTACCAGGATGAATCTGTGACCATTTGAAGCAGTCGGTTCAATCTTTTCAATCATATCAATGCCCCACATGGCTAAGGGCCAAGGTGAAGACACTACATTCAAAGGATTCGGAGGCACATGCACTTTATCCGCGTAGATCTGGCATTTGTGGCATTTTCTGGCATAGGCACAACAGTCTGCATCCATTGTGATCCAATAGTAACCCGATCTTAATAACTTCTTTGCCATTGCATGTCCTCCGGCATGGGTACCGAAAGAACCTTCATGTACTTCATGCATCAGTAGGTCTGCTTCTTTCTTGTCAACACATCTGAGCAAGACCATGTCGAAGTTTCGCTTGTATAAAGAACCATCAATATTGAGGAAGAAACTGTCGGCTAGCCTTCTTAATGTCTTTTTATCATTCGATGATGCCCTGGGTGGGTATGTATGATCCTCCAAGAAGCATTTGATGTCATGGAACCAAGGATTGTTATCGACGACAGTGTCCACAGAGAATACATTTGTCGGTCTGTCCAGTCTGGATACCAAAATCCGAGGTACATAATTGGCAGCTTGTACTTTGATCATGGATGAAATGGTAGCCAAAGCGTCTGCAAACTGATTCTCATCTCGAGGGATGTATTCAAGCTTAACTGTTGTGAAGAAGGTCAACAATCTCCTTGTATAGTCGCGGTAGGGAATCAGATGCTCCTGACGAGTGTACCACTTGTCGTTGGTCTGATTGATTACCAAAGATGAATCTCCGAATACATTCAAGGTTTTGATCCTGAGGTCAATGGCTTCCTCAAGACCCATAATACAAGCTTCGCATTCTGCTTCATTGTTAGTGAAGGCAAATGTGAGTTTGAGAAAGGCATATGAACCCCTTTAGGTGTAATAAGCACTGCACCAACCCCACAACCGTTGCAATTAACTACCCCGTCAAACATCATAGTCCATGCTTCTTCTAGGTCAGGCCCTTCAGTGTGAATAGGCTCTTCACAATCGTTTGCTTTTAAAAACATGATGTCTTCATTAGGGAAGTCAAATCTTATAGGCTGGTAATCATCAATGGGTTGCTCAGCCAGATAATCAGACAATACACTGCCCTTGATGGCTTTCTGAGAGGTGTACTGAATGTCATATTATGTTAGAATCATTTGCCACCTGGAAACCCTTCCGGTAAGTGTTGGCTTCTCAAATATGTACTTGACTAGATCCATCTTTGAGATCAATAAGGTAGTATGAGTCAACATATATTGTCTTAGTCAGCGAGCAGCCCACGCTAAAGCCCAGTAAGTTTTCTCGAGCAGTGAATAACGTTGTTCAAAGTTGGTAAGCTTTTTGCTTAGGTAGTATATTGCGTACTCTTTTCGACCAGACTCGTCATGTTGGCACAACACACACCCCATCGACTCTTATAATACTGTCAGGTACATGATTAGAGGTCTTCCTTCGACTGGAGGCATGAGAATTGGAGGTTCTTGCAGATACTCCTTGATCTTGTCAAAAGCTCTCTGACAATTATCGTTCCACCTGACTGTCTGTTCCTTTCTTAACAGCTTGAACAAGGGTTCGCAGGTTGCAGTGAGATGAGATATGAACCTTGAGATGTAGTTCAATATACCTAAGAACCCTCGAACTTATTTCTCAATCTTAGGTGCGGGCATTTCCTGAATAGCTTTGACTTTGTCGCGATCAACCTCAATTCCCTTTTCACTTACAATAAAACCCAGCAGCTTACCAGAACGTACCCCGAATGTGCACTTGTTGGGGTTCAACTTCAACTGATACTTCTTCAGACGCTTGAAAAGTTTCAATAGACTCACCAAATGATCTTCTTCCGTAAGGGACTTGGCAATCATATCATCCACATAACACTCGATTTCCTTATGGATCATATCATGGAATAACGTTACCATAGCCCGTTGATAAGTTGCACCAGCGTTCTTCAGACAAAAAGACATTACTTTATAGAAAAACATGCCCCAAGGTGTGATGAAAGTTGTTTTCTCCATATCTTTCGGTGACATCTTAATCTGATTGTATCCAGAAAATCCGTCCATGAAAGAAAATACCGAGAACTGAGTTGTGTTATCCACCAATACATCAATGTGAGGTAATGGGAAATCATCCTTCAGGCTAGCTCTGTTTAGGTCCTGGTAATCCACACATATACGCACCTTGCCATCCTTCTTAGGTACAGGTACAATGTTAGCAACCCATGGCGGGTAACTAATTACAACAAGAAAACTGGCATCCTACTGCTTTTGTACTTCTCCTTTGATCTTCATGGCCATCTCTGGGCGAGTACGGTGAAACTTCTGTTTAACTGGCGGAAAATCTTCTTTCAATGGCAGTCTGTGCATGACAATATCCGTATCCAGACCTGGCATATCTTGATAGGACCAAGCAAAGACGTCGACATACTCTCGAAGCATACTGGTGAGTTGTTCTTTCACTGAAGCTTGCAGACTGGCCCCGATCTTCACTTCTTTCACATCTTCCTCGGTACCAAGATTGATAGTTTCAACCTTCTCCTGATGAGGAGCAATCACCTTTTCCTCTTGTCTCAACAACCTGCCAACTCTTCAGGAAAATAATATTCTTCATCAACCCCTTCATCTGCTTGATTAATCGGATTGTCAAAGTCATACGAGGTCATAGCAGTGTCGTTATTGGTGCAATCTGGAAGGCTATCTCTGTAAGGGTTGAGATTTGTTCATTTTAGTGATTGATTTTATCTTATTTAGAAATAGGTGAATGAAGTTTATTAATAAAAACATGGTCATTTATTTTTTTGTACGAAAATAACAAAAATGAAAAGACAGTGAGTGAAAAAGATTGTTAGCAAAAGATGTCCATTGTTCATTAATTTCCATTTGCACAAAATACACATATGGACCTATTACAAAATGAGTCCTGACACCTTGGGTAAGATGCAGGATTTGATGCATGCTTAAACAGGAAATAATAATTACTCTACAGAAGTAATCCTTATAATTTCCTGGGAGACCAGTTGAGGACTTGATGGCCTGGGACCCTTGGACGAATCCAGCTTTCCAGGTTGAAGTTGCTTTCAGCCTCGTCTTCCACATTGTTGATAGCATCCGGGGTCAGCATTCCCCCACTTATGAACTTAGGAGCTTCAACAGCCTCATCTTGGACCTGTCGGGATGGTTTGTAACCCAACCCGAACTTGTCTTCCTTGATCTGAACTTGCAGCAGCTTGCCCCAGCCCTTGGCATTCTAGTCTTCAACAACCTTCTGAGCTTGTTTGTAAGAAGCAATTGAAGTACCCGACACTTCAGTTGTTGCTTCATTGACATTAAGAGCTTCAAAACCCTGACTCATTGTTTCATGGATCTCCTCGTCCATCTCAATATACTTGTAAGTGGCCAAGTGAATGACAAAGATATGTCCTCCTCTCCACGGATGGTGATAATCTGGCCTTTCGACTCGTATTTTAACTTCTGAGAAGGGTCGATGTTACAGCGCCAGCGGCATGAATCCAGGGTCGACCCAACAAACAGCTATAGGCAGGCTGAATGTCCATCACATAGAAGGTAGTTTTGAAAATCTGTGGGCCAATTACCACAGGAAACTCAATTTCTCCAAAAACCGATCTCTTAGAACCATTGAAGGCTCTGACAACTAGGTTGCTCGAACGGAGTGCAAGACCATCATACTCTAGCTTGACTAAGGCTTTCTTTGGAAGAACATTGAGAGAGTGCCTAGTGTCAACCAAGACATGAGAAAGAACAGCACCTTTACACTCCAAGGTGATATGTAAAGCCTTATTATGGTTACGGCCCTCCGTAGTTAGATCAGCATCGGTGAACCCTGGTCCATGACTAGTATTGTCATTAGAAACCACTGTTTCTAGATGATTAACTGTAATCTCTTCTGGCACGTAAGCTGCGTGCAGGACTTTGAGAAGTGCATTCATGTGAGCTTCGGAACACATTAGCAGTGATAAAATAGAGATTTTGGAGGGTGTCTGATGGAGTTGGTCCACAACCTTATAGTCACTCTTCTAGATTATTCTCATGAACTCGTCTACATCCTAGTCAAAGGATGTCTTCTAAGTCTCCTTGGCAATAGCTTCTTCACACGCCACACTCTTGCCCTTAGCCTTCGCAGCAGCTTCTGCTTCAGCATTAGTTCTTGGGAATTGTGAGGCAAAGAGACGTCCGCTTCGAGTGAAGCCTCCGCCTCCCACCACATTATCAATTTGTGGTGTAGAAGTGTCAAGAGTGACTTTCTTTCTGTCGCAATATAAATCTGAGCCATAGTGCCAAGGCACGACACTGCTACAGTCATATGGAACTGGTCCTGGTACCGTGATTGTAACCGGACTGATTGTTACGGAAGAAAGAGTTGAGACAGTCCGAGGTTCATAATAAATTGTGACAGGAGGTCTGACTAGGGATGGTGCAGGTGGTGAAGGTTGTTGATGTTGATGGAGATGTTGATGTGAGTTGTTGAAAGAATCTGGAATATGGATTGTTGTCGGATCATAGTAAATGGTAACTGTGGAAATGTCTTCATTGATGGTTGTTGTTGTTGTAGAAGGATGTGTTGAACTGATATCTGTTGAAGTTGAAGAAGGGGTGGTTGTTGATGTTGTAGAAGAATTTGTTGGAATGATTGTTGCTGAAGTTGTAGGAGGAATGGTTGTTGATGTTGTAGGAGTTGGGACTGTTGAAGTGATCTGTAAAGTGCCTTCTTTGATAAGGTTGTTGACACCAGTCTTCAAATTTGCACAGCCGTTGATAGAAATCTTGCAAGCTTCACAATGGGCCTCACAACCCGGGAACACTTGGCATTTCAAAAGCTGGGCTTTAACCCCGGCCAAAGGTGTTTGAATACTTGCGACACTATCAATTTGGTTCACTGGTTGATCCTCCTCAATGGCATTTATCCTAGCCCACCACGGCTAGGCATATGATTCTTGGTAATGTAACACGGTGGGAGAACTGACTTTTAGTTATGTTGCGGATAGCAAGAGTCGCCACCGACTTTTATTTTATCCAAAAGGAAAGGACATAAAAGAACAGGAAAGACCTTAAAAAGATTTTGAGTTCGGGGGGTAGGTTATATAAAGGGAAGGTGTTAGCACCCTTTATATCCATGGTTATCCATGGGCTCTTAGTTACTTAGCTCACTTTGAATTGTTTTGAGAAAGGTGTAATGTGTGATTAGAAACTTTCTAAGTACTTTATAATGATCCTCGTATGGATGTATATAAAGACTTGTTTTTGAAAATCTGTTTGAAATGTGAAGTGTAAAATGTATTTTGAAATGTGTGAGCAAGTAATTAAGAGGAACCTACCCTATATTAAGTCTTTACTATTCTTATGTTCTTTCAATGGTAAGACTATCCCTATTATTAAGGAATAGGTAGTCATTACCTTGGATGTTATAAGGGACATGTATAGGGACATATGAATATAGGCAACTGCAAGGTGTCTTTAGCAATTCGTAGGGACTTATCATTTTTTATTCGAAGGGAAGAGATCATTTATCGTAGGCAACCTCGAAGGGACTTGATCTTATGAACTGAAGGGACTTGATTATATTTGTGAAGGGACTTTGCTTAAGACACCTTACTTGACCTTTTGAAATAGGCAACATGAGAGGTAACCTTAGAAAGTGCAAGATGGCGATCAAAGATCGACTTACGTGTGTGCGTGTTCATATTCAAATATTTATCTTTTAAAGTTAATTATTCTAAGTTAATTTTAAATACAAGTACGTTATTCACGCCCTAGAATTACTAACCATACAATAAATATATTCATAATAAAAATAAAGCAAAAATATAAACTAAACTATTACAAAGCTTCGGGACAATTACAATATAATCGAGAAATATGATAACGATAAATAATAATAAGCAATAATAATCAATAATAATAAGATTTAAAATAAATGGTTAGAAAAATAAAAATAAGAGAAAATAGGAAATTAGCAAAAATAAGTTAATATTAGAAAAGATTTTAAATATTTAATGAAGAAAATAGGTTTTAATAATAATAAATAAATACTAGATTATTCACATATTAAACAAATGATAAATAATTAATTATAATTTATGAAAATATTAGGTTAAATTTTAAAAGTTAAGAAAAATTAGGATTAGGGTTAGAATTAGGGTTTATGCCTTATTACAAAGAAATTAGGGTTTTTAATTATTAATTTAAACATAATTAATTTATTTACCAAATATATATAATAATAATATAAATATATAATGAAATAAATAATTTGATTTTTTAAGAAAATAAATTATGAATTTAAAAAAAATAAGTTTTTTATACAAGAAAATAATATATATATATATATTTGTTTTAGGAATTATTATTTAGAATTTAATTAAGTTAAATAAATATAATATAAAAGAAAATAACAAGAAAAATTGAAAAAAAAACATACCTGGGGCTGGGATTCGAACCCAGGCCCTAAGCTTCAATCACTCTGGACCAACAACATCACCACCAGGTCAAGTGCGCGCTGGTGTTAGCATCAGGGGTATCAATCCTTTTGTGGCAATCCTGTGAAAATCATAAAAAAAATACAACAAAGCAAAATGGCCTGGGGGGATTTGAACCCAGGACCATCAACCTCACACGCACACACACAAACCAACTGAGCCAATGCTGCTTTCGTGAAACATTATACAAACAATACATAATAAAATAAACTCAAATTTCAAATCAGATTTTCGCGCCAAGCTTCGTCTTCCTCATTTGAATTACCTGCGAAAATTCATGTAATATTTCCTGCGAAATTTCCTGCGGGCAACATTAACCAGAAAATCCTAGGTTTTTGAAACATCATTCAAACCATAATAATAACAAAAATTCACAACCCAGATCAGTTACCCAATGCTCATACATCATAGCCATGTTCTTAGAATTCATTTATATGCCCTAAATCTTAAGATCCCAAATTCGAGCTTCAAACCCTAATAATCGCATCTCCTTGATTCTGCAACAAAAACTCAATTCAAGCATACAAAAACATTCCAGAGACATTAATAAACAAGAATCAATGCACAAAAATCATTTATATTATTTGAATCAATGAAATCGAAAAATTCAAAAACTCAAGAACATGATGATTCGGTTTCAATGAATTATGAGGTTTTGAATGATGGTAATGATTGGGATAGTTTCAGTGATGTTCAAGGAACCTATTACAACCTTTAAAATGTCTTGATATAGCCTCTACTCCACAATCCTAATGTGACTTTTTCAACACTTTTTGAGAATTTGAATGAGGTGTTCTTGGCTGCCAATTTCGTCCCCTAGTATTGTATTATGTTCATGGTCTTATAGTGAATGAAATTAGGTCATAAAATTTGTCTCTCCTTTGGGCTTTTGGATATCTTGATGGTGAAGAAAGATATGATTCAAATATTGAAAAAAATCTCACCAAACCTTTCTAATTTAGGCTAGCACGAATTTGCTTGATTCCAATCAACTTTAAATGATTTTTAAGATATTCTAGAAGAAAAATCACATTCAAATATTGAGTTTTCATATTTTATTTTGATTTAAAATGATTTTAATGTATAAAATCAAAATAAATAAAAATAAACTAATAAAAATCTGAATAAATGATATTTTATTCGTTCATGATGTCATGGTAGTGACTGGGTCATAAAAATGCAAGCCCATGTGGAAAGAATTGGTTCTAAGATCCCATTTGCTTAATAAACCCCTCAAAAATTTCCCAACTTTGCAAAGACACAACTCCCTCAATTTTAAGGATATAGAGGTGTTCTTGGACATTTTGGAAAGCTTAAAGAGTCCTCTAACAAACCTCTTTGGTTTAATATCCATATCCTTTACCATTCTCAAGTTATGCTCTTTGGAAAATGTTGACTTTTTTGTTGACTTTTGAAGTGACCTATAATGTCTTAGCTCATACCTTCCAAAAGAAGCATTTTTGGGCTTGGCTTGTGAGACACAAAGTTGTAGAGAATTAAATTTCCTTCAAAATGAGCTTTGGATGGAAAATTCTTAATGAAGCATGTGAAAGTTATGGCTGGTCAAAGTTCAGTTGACATTTCCTGTGAAAACCCTAATTTAGAAACTCCTGATTCTTGATGATCTGAAATCTCCTTGATGAATCATGATCAACCCTTGATAAAATGATGAATTTTACTTCATAAACTTGATGTTGGCAAAAAAATCATGAAGTTTGACTTTGGTTTGACCACAGTTGACCTCAGTTTGACTTTTTAACTACTTTGACTGGTTTTTGCATATCTGATCATCTGACTGAGCAAACTTTTTGGGAAAGCCTTGAAACTTGACATAGGGATTCTTGAAGACATATAGGATGCTATGAAGCTCACTTGAAGCTTTGGAATTCCATTTAGCCTTATGAAATTCAAAAACCCTAGTTTATGGTGCATTGCTTAGGAGGATGCTTTGTCTGAGGGAATTGTCCAACTTTTTGGCTAATTGTGAATCTTGTGAACCTTGTGAACCTTGTGAAACTATTGGGATACCTTGGTACACAATTTCTTGACTAGGTGAGGGAAAATTTTGGGGTGCAACAGCTTCCCCTGTTCAATTTTCTGAAACCTGAGGAGTTAGATTGGCCTATGTGCCATTCGTGACTTGGAAGGTTGAAGGGGATTGAACACAAAAGCCCATAAATTTGCACTCGCCGGTGCGTAAAGTAACATTGCCGGTTGGTTTTATATGATGGAGTGGGCTTAAAGATGCCACTCAGAGGAACTGGAGATGGTCTTATAGATGCCATCCATAATATCAGAAGGTGATAGTATCTTTATGTTGTCACTGGATATCAGTACTAGGTCTTCGTATAGGCCATCCCTGAATCATTCCTATAACATGGTTTGAGTTGAATGTCAGCACTAGATCTTCGTATAGATCGTCTCTGCATTATCTCTGGGGGGGAAAGAATATCCTTTATTAGGTGTCAGTACTTAGATCTTCGTATAGATCGACTTTGAACCATTTTTAGGAACATAATTTAATTTAAGCATCAGAATCAAATCTTCGTGGCGATCTTTTCTGAATTGCTTTTGGCAATATCTTGGGCTAAGTACAAGATCTTCGTATCGATCATTTATGTACCATCACACAGATAAACTGTTGCATAGACCATTAGAAATAAATCTTCGTAGCGATTATCTCTATGGAAATTTTTCGGATTAGGTAATAGATCTTCGTATAGACCATTTACATACCTTCCCAAGGACAAAAGAATATCAGGATTAAATCTTCGTGGCGATTATCCCTGAACTTCTTCTGAAAAAATCTCTTGGATTAAGTGTTAGATCTTCGTATAGATCATTTACACAATATCCCAAAGATAGTTGACCATCCGAAATAAATCTTTGTAACGATTATCTCCTCTGAAAATATCCTGGATTAAGCACTAGATCTTCGTATAGATCATTTACGTACCCTTTCGAAGACAACTTGAGCATCGAGATTAAATCTTCGTGGCGATTACTCCTGAATTTCTTCTGGTAATATCCTGGACTGAACACTAGGTCTTCGTATAGACCATTTATGTGCCATCTTAAGGACAACTTGTATTGATCATCAGAAATAAATCTTCGTAGCAATTATCTCTGAATTGTTTGATAGTGTTTATCTGCCTGCAATTATCCTGAAAAGAAAAGGTTAGTTTATGCAAGATTATTTGATGTATTATGGATTTATGATGCTCTTAAGTAAAAATGTCATATGTATTATGGATGTGTATGCAATGATATGGTGTAAATGATGTATGTATGAATCATGTAGCTAGAAGCGTCTGGGTATCTCTGTATAACAACTTCTGGCTAGGGAAAATAAATCCCGATTCATTGTTGAAGAATATGAGGACTTCGTTCTCGTCTTGTTTAATAGTATAGTACTTATAACCTCCCATATTCGTTCGTCGTACTTCTTATTGAAGGAATAAATTCTTGAGTATCCTGATTGAGGATAAAAGAGATGGACATAAATCCAAGGGGAAATGTTACTTGAAGTATATATAAAGATAGATTTGCTTTGCTGGGGATTCGTGATTATTCTGTGGGGATGAACCGGCGAAGCTTCGTTGAATTCCTACCCTCGTCCGTCCTTAGTAAATACTATTACTGTATTTTATGCATTTCTGGTAAACATCAATCATATTCAAAAGCATACATACATTCAAACACAACCAATGGACGTTTTCGTTTAAGTAAACAAGGTAAAAGTAAATCTGGATTCAAATACGAGACTTTATTTATTTTAGAAAGTGGCATATACACAGGAAAATTTGTACAAGGAGACAGAAATCCTAGTAAGAGGAATTCGACGAAAAAAGTTTTTTACAAAAACAAATAAAAATAGCTATGTGGGAAGTAATCCTATTGAATTTCAATTCTACTATTGCCATTATCTTCAAGTATCTCATCCTTTGTTGTTGAGATGGAAACGATTGGATTGAGCTTTATCTGTTTGAACTTGATTTAGGTAGCACCAATAGTTGGAGTTACATGGGTGATCCAACGAGACATAGTCACACGCTTTAATCCCTAACTTTTGCCTGGATTGCCCTTTCAGGTTTTCAATCCACCGGGATACCCTTTTTTGCCCAAGTCGCCTTTTCAGGTTTTCGGCTTGCCGGGTGTACATTATATATATATATATATATATATATATACCTACATATGAGATTATTCTTAATGAACCGCGCCACAACATTCTTGGTAACAGATGCAAATGAGGCTGCCTCAACCCACTTTTTAAAGTAATCAATGGCAACCAAGATGAAACGATGCCCATTAGAAGCAGTAGGCTTGATCTCACCAATCATATCAATGTCCCACATGGCAAAAGGCCAAGGAGCAGTCAACACATTCAATGGAGCTGGAGGTATATGCACTTTATCCGCATAAATCTGACATTTGTGACATGTTTTAGAATGTTGATAGCAGTCAGCTTCCATGGTAGACCAATAGTAACCTGCTCTCAATATCTTCTTTGCCATGGTATGACCACTAGAATGAGTGCCAAAAATCCCATCATGCATGTCTTCCATAATCTTTGTTGCTTCCTTCTTATCCACACAACGAAGCAAAGTCGAATCATGATTGTGTTTGTACAAAATTCCATTACTCAAGAAGAACTTAGCAGAAAACCTCCTCAGAAACTTCTTATCTTTGACAGATGCCCCTTCAGGGAATTCCTGAGCTTCAAGATATCTTTTTACTTCATAAAACCAAGGTTTTCCCTCTCCTCCTTCAGTATCAATCTCATTGCAGTACGCAGGCTTCTCAAATCTGTCAATAGTGATCTTGGGAGCTTCATCATCCCAGCTAATCTCAAACATAGATGCCATGGTGGCTAGTGCATCTGCCAACTGATTCTCTCCTCGCGGAATATGTCCAAAGGTAATCTCTTCAAAGTATGGGATCAAGGACAACACATGCTCTCTGTAAGGAATGAGATTTTCATGTTTGGTATCCCAATCTCCTTTAATTTAACTAACTACCAGGGCTGAATCTCCATATACGTCCAGGAACTGAATCTTCATCTCAATGGCATCTTTGATGCCCATGATACATGCTTCATATTCAGCCATGTTATTGGTACAATAGAAACAAAGTCTTGCAGTAATTGGGGTATGACAACCTTCAGGGGAAATGATCACAACACCAACACCATTACCAAGCACATTAGAAGCTCTATCAAAAACCATAGTCCACCGGGATCCTTGTTCAGGTCCGTCATATTGTCCAGGTTCTTTGGTAATAATCATAATGTCTTCATCAGGGAACTCAAAACTCATTGACTGATAATCATCCACTGCTTGGTGAGCTAAATGATCAGCTACCACACTACCCTTAATGGCCTTCTGAGTAGTGTACTGTATATCATATTCTGTTAAAATCATTTGCCATCTCGCTATGCGTCCGGAGAGAGCACGTTTCTCGAATATGTACTTGATTGGATCCATCTTTGAAATCAACAAGGTAGTATGAGTCAACATATACTGTCTTAGTCAGTGAGCAACCCATGCCAAAGCGCAGCAAGTTTTCTCGAGCAGTGAGTATCTTGTTTCACAGTCGGTAAACTTTTTTCTAAGGTAGTATATTGCCTGCTCTTTTCGACGAGACTCGTCATGCTGCCCCAACACACATCCCATTGAATTGTCTAACACTGTTAAGTACATAATCAAAGGTCTTCCATCAACTGGTGGCATCAAAATTGGAGGTTCTAGGAGATATCTCTTGATTTCATCAAAGGCTATCTGGCACTCATCATTCCATTCCATTACCTGATCTTTCTTCAACAATTTGAATATTGGCTCACAGGTAGCAGTTAGCTGGGAAATAAACCTTGCAATGTAATTTATTCGTCCCAAGAAACCTCTAACCTCCTTTTCAGTACGGGGAGCTGGCATCTCTTGTATAGCTTTCACTTTTGCAGGGTCTACTTCAATACCTTTTCCACTGACAATAAAACCCAGGAGTTTACCAGACCTAACTCCAAAAGTACATTTGTTTTGATTCAATCTCAGCTTGTATTTCTTCAACCACTCAAACAGCTTATGCAGATGATCAAGGTGTTGCTCTTCATTCTGGGACCTGGCTATCATATCATCCACATATACCTCTATCTCATGATGAATCATATCGTGAAACAAAGCCACCATAGCACGCTGATAAGTTGCCCCGACATTCTTCAAACCAAATGGCATCACTTTATAACAAAAGGTGCCCCACTGTGTAACAAATGTAGTCTTCTCCATATCTTCAGGTGCCATCTTGATCTGATTGTAACCAGAGAAACCATCCATGAAAGAGAATACCTTATGCTGAGCAGTGTTGTCTACCAAAACATCAATATGTGGAAGTGGAAAGTCATCTTTAGGGCTGGCCTTATTCAAATCTCTATAATCCACACACATCCGTACCTTACCATCTTTCTTGGGTATCGGTACCACATTTGCAACCCATTGAGGATAGGAAGTCACAGCTAAGAACCTTGCATCAAATTGTTTCATCACCTCCGCTTTAATTTTTTCTGACATCTCAGGACGCATGCGACGAACCTTCTGTTTCTTCGGACACAAATCTTCTTTTACCGGTAAACGGTGAACAACAATGTCAGTATCCAATCCTGGCATATCTTCATAAGACCAAGCAAAGATCTCCACATAATCACGTAACATCTGGATCAGTCTGCTCTTAACATCATCTTCTAGTTCAGCCCCTATCTTGACTTCCTTCCTGTTTTCTTCAGTTCCCAGATTCACAACTTCGATTCACTCTTCATGTGGCTGTATAGCTTTCTCTTCTTGTTGTAACAACCTAGCAAGCTCTACATGTACTTCACAATCTTCCTCCTTTCCATCTTCAGCTTGATAGATTGGATTCTCGAAATTATAATTGGCATAGAACTGTTATCAACAGGATCCACAGTGGATGAGGATCTGCATTTTAGTGATGTGGGTGTGTGTAAGAACACATAGTTGATAAAACAAAATAAAAAATAAAAGAAAGACAAGGAGCACAATATTTACGAAAACGAAACGTCCATTGATTTTTATTGAATGAAGTATGCAAATGAAATGACATCCCGAAATAAGCATACCATTGTGCCCCGGGTAAGACACAAGGCTTAAGAGTTTAATTGTTCGAAATTACAAACTTAAAATACAAACACACTAATAGTATTTACTCCTAACTAAAGGAGATAGGAATAACATCTTCAGTCTTCCAATTGTTGAGCTCATCACCCATGGTAGGAAAGATCCAATCATCCATGTTGTAGTCTTCACTATAGTCACCCACAGGATTGATTTGATCTCTCATGACCCCTTGACTGGTGATACGAACAGCACGAGCACGACGAACAACCTTCTAAGATTCTGCAGTGAAACCCAACCCAAACTTGTCAGACTTGTAAGGGATGTTGGGAAGCTGACCCCAAATAGCTGAACCACCTTTTGCAACCACAGCCTTAGCATCCTTGAGGGAGGCCATTGCAGGAGGTATATTAGTAACCATAGGAACTCTTTCAGAAGCAGGAACAGACTGAGGAACATGGTCAGAGTAGGGAACAACTTCAAATGTTTGACACAGATTTTCAACTATTTCACCCTCCATTTCTACATACTTGAAAGTATTCACGTGGCTAACCATGTACTCTTCTTCACCATAGACAGTGACAATTTTGTTCTTCACCGGGTGTAACACCCCAAATTTGCCCTCTTCATTTTAAGCATCATATCACATTATCTTCATCATACTCATATCATTTCCTCAGCATCATATCATGGAACGATGAAACATAACATCCCTCATGTCCTAGCATCAAGCATATGGTCATCTGTGGAGGTCCTAGAAGCATCCTCAAGCCATGACAAGGGTCCCAATGAGTTCGTACAAGTTCTATGGTGATTCTACACTCCATTTACAAGATCAATTCCATTGACAAAAACTCAGAAGATTGCATGATCATCAGAGATCTTAGGACAAGGCAAAGCTCCTATACAAAGCACCCAAATTAGGGTTTGAGATTCAAGCACCAAGATCTCACAACTTTGGCCATTTCTTGTGGGTCAAATCTTCTATATGTTAAGAGGATCCTATGTGTCAAATTTCATGAGAAAATTCCATGTGGAGGTCAGTCAATGCCTCATTTGCTTGCAGATGAAGGAAAAAGTCAACAAAGCCCATAAAAAGTCAACTGTGCAATTTCAAGGGGTCTAACCCACATTTTTTGGCCAAGAAGGGTCCCTACAATTTTATAAGAGGTTTGGAATTCCTAAAATTCAAGAATCATGGATATTTGAGGGGTTTTGCAAAAATGGTCCAAAGTTGGTTTTTGAAGATTTCCAAATTTGGCAACTTTTGCCCTAATTTTCAAGTGGCCTTAACATGATCAAAAATTCTTCAAATGGACCAAAGTCAAACATGAAAGTTGTATAGTAAGGGCTCCCATTTTCAAAAAGTACAAGTACATTTTCACCGGATTCCTGGATCTCTCTGAAAGCCATTCGAAAATTTCCTCTCCCTAGGGCAAAATTTCACTTTTCCAAAATACACCAAGTGCAAAAAGGCTCCAACCTGATGTTTGTGACTTGGTACAGGCCCAATCTTGTTTCAAACTTAAAATACATTGCATAAGGACCAAGTTGCTCCAAAGAAATGGGCATTTTCGTGCACTTTGAAAAAATCACTCCAAAACATGCAAATTTGCAAAAATCATGAAACAAGTGTGACACTTGAATCTAAGGGCCAGGAATGACTGGATTTGAATGAAGGGTGGAAATTGAAACTCACACATGCTAAGAGGCCCAAGAGAGAATGAGCATAGCATGCTTATTCCACCAAGTGAAAATTATGCAACTTCACACTTTTCTCATTTCTAATTCGTGCACTTTCTCTCACACTTTCAGCATTCATTTGTGAGGTCATAACAAAGAGAATTAGGGTTGCATCAGATCTGAAATCTCTCTCATTCTCTCATTCTCAACTTTCATGCAACCTTGCATATTGCCTCATATCTCTTTATTCTCTTACATTCTCCACAAACTTCTTCCATATTCTTGATCAGTGAATCATATAGATCAAGAATCAACCACTCATTTGAGCTTAAAGCACTGAAATAGAAGCTTGCATTTCAAAGCCACTTGTTGAGAAATCTCAGATCCAGTCCATTTCAAGGCCTTAGATGCATTTATTTTGCATCTAAGGAGTAAGAGGAGTGATTTGCACGCATTGGTTGGAATTCTAGCTCACTATTTCAAGATCTCCATCTCAGGTATGGCTTGAAATCTCATGTTCTAAAAATGAAATTAGATTATTGCTTTGTGTTCCTTGATGTTTGCTGATCATGCTGCACTTTGTAGAATTGATTTTGGTGCATTATATCATGAGTTATGTGCATTTCAAGTTTGATGATCAATGTTGTTTTCCTTCGATCCGGCCAATTCTTTGAGACTCAGTTGTTTTTAAGGTCATATTTGGATTCAGTGATGTTTAATTAGTTGATCTGGAGTATTTGTTTTCATTATTTGGTGAATATTTGGTTCTGGTTTGGTCTCCGGTGCCGGAGCCCTAGCTCCGGTCACCAGAATTTGTATTGTATTCATCCTAGGGTTTTATGGAAGAAGACGAAGTCTAAGCCATTAGATCTCACATCCAAGCATCCACGGCACGCCATGTGGCCATAGCTCACCTTTCTGTCTCATTTCAATTCTGTTTTCCATTCAAATACTGTGTGTGATGCACCACACAACAATAATCGTGTGCCTACCAATCATTTTCCAGCTTTGGTCCACCTCATTTAATGAGGTTCTTAATCCTACGCGTTGGATGAATCACGCGTCCCAGCTTTTTTCTGGCTTTTCCTTATTATTTCGCATAAATTCCACAGCAATAGACATACACCAGCGAAGCGTGCTGGGCCTTAGGACGTGCTTTTCGCACCCTACCACTTCTTAACCCATTTCGAATTCAACATAAGATCCTGCTTCCTACACCTCCTTTCAACTATTCATTTTAATTTCTTTTTTCTTTAATTTCCTTTTATATTCAGTTTCATTTCCATTTACTAAAAATAGTTATTATCATCCAAAATATCCCAAAAAAATCATGAACCTTATTTTGTGTCTCTATTATTTTGTCATATTTTTATTTTATTTGTTTTCCATTATCCATGTGTCTGAATTAATTCACCATTTCACATAGCTTCTTTTGAATCCTTTCTTGACCAGTCTGCCTTATTCATTTTCCATAGGTTTCATTTCTTTGAGTTTTGATCCCATTCATTTTGCTTTGATTTACCAATACATTGTACTTTTCATGTGATTTTTCTCTGGATTTTTAGAAATTTATTTCTTGAGTCTTGGTCTTGTAACTTGTGATGTAAGTTTGCTATCCTAACTTGTGTTCTTTCCTCCATTAAACCTAGTTTTCTTATGAATCTTTTCAAATCCTTTTGGCTAATTGATATAACATGTTTGAAGATCATTTGGTTTCAATTGTGGAATTTTTAGATGGCTGGTTGATTTATTGTGGATTTTATCTTGAACCTTGTCCCATTTTGCTTCCTTTGAACCTTTTGGTCTCTTATAAGCCTAGAAAGGCACTTGTGACCTTTTCTTCTTCTCATTTGGGGTTCCTTTTGGGTGTGGGTACCTTCCTGGTCCTAGGATAGGGTTTTTGTCTTTTGAATTTTTGTGTTTGCTTCTTCTTTAAGTCATTTGTTTCTTTAAGTGCTTTCACTTCATCTTATTGTTTCTTTTTCTTCCATTTGGTAATTGTTTGGTCTTGTATCCTTCTTCTCTTCATCTTGGTTGCTTCCTAAGTCATTCTTCATCTTGTTTTGGTTCTAGTTGTAGGCATTGTGTGCATGTTTTGTGCATTTTGCTTTGCATATTTCATAAGTGTGCATTTGTTTTCATATGTGTTCATGTTGCATCATTTTGAGTTGCATACTACTTCTCCTCATTTCTTTGAGTTGCATTTGCATTGTGCATTTGTTCATACCATTTTAATTCTGATTTTGTGATGTTATCATGTTATCTTGCTCATTTTCTTTCACTTGTATGCATACTAACCTGGCAGGGGCTATGGTAAGTTTGAGATGTGGGAATTAAGTTCCACATCTCCAACTCTCATCTTCTCCTCTTATGTTTATGTGAACTAACTCTTTGTTGTCGGGCTTAGGCCTTTCTCATACCTTCTTCTATCTTCTTCTTCTTTTCTTCTTTTCTTCTTCATTAGGATAGAAACCTCACTAACCCTTAGGACATCCATGCATGTTAACACTTAGGGTTATTTTAGTCCCCCTTTAGAATTTTTCCTTTGAGATCCTTCGGTGCTCTCTCTTCTCATCTTCAAACTCATTTTTAATTCATTTAATAAAGGTTGAGTACTTTCATGTGACATGAGACTTTGCTATGAGATACTTGCACGCGTTCCGTTTCGGGGCGAGGTGTGAGTCATCACTCGTGGTGGATAGGTCTTAGCATGAGTACCTTACAAAGAAAAAGTTAAAAAACACTTCTTAACAAAAAACCACAAAAATACTTAATAATGGTAATAGGCCAGTGTGCTTAAGCCTTCACTTGTGGGACTAGCTTTGGGGATTTCCTCCATAGATAGATGTGCCTCTTGTGCATTCCATTTCGGGATGATGTGATATGTACACATCCCATTGAGTAAGACTTAGGTACACTTACCTATGCAAACTTCCACTCATAAAAGCTTCTAAAAAACACCAAACAAACAATAAGTGTCTTTCCTTCGGGAATTCTTTTCTCACCTCATTCGCTCCGTCCGCGAACTTGCTCCTACTTGTCACTTTGCAAGACGGTTACGCACTCGTCGTCCGAGGTTGCAACACCTGAGCGATGGCATAGGCAGTTCAAGCTTTAATTCACAAGCAATTTCCTTTTAGTCCCCCTAGTTAGGGGAACTACGACGTCTCTGATCCTCATTATCCTGATGAGGTACGTAGGCAGCGGGGTAGGGCCCGTTCGAGCACACTCTTTATTTTTCCTACATTTTTTCCCTTTGTTTTCTTATTCAGTTCTTTTCCAATTCCAGTTTTCTTTTAATTTTCATTTCTTTTGGTGCAGTTTACATACCCTCACCCTTTGAAACATTTTCTTTGCAAGCGTGGATCCTGTTGGGTACGGCGGACGATTTGGGTGCTAATACCTTCCCAGGTCGTAACCGACTCCCGAACTCAGTCTCTTTGGTTCGTAGGACCTGTGTCCTTCCTCTTCTTTCTTCTGGTTTGTGTAGCATTACCATTCCCTTTCTTCGGGATAAAAATGCCTGGCTGGCGACTCTATTCTTTTTCCGCACCACTTTCGCGTTTGTACCAGGATGGAAATCCGGGGAGCGACAGCTGGCGACTCTGCTGGGGACTGCACACCAGGGATCTCTAGTTCCCCTGTGAGTCTCTCCTAGCGCTTATGTGTTGTTGTTTCATTGGGTGACGTTTGTTTGTTGTGGCTTGTTGTATTTTATTGTTGTTTATTTACAGCTTTATTTACAGCTTTATTTACGGTTTTCAGTATTTATTTTCCGCATCATGTATATCATATTGGACTGTCTGGACTGGTTTTCTGTTTGGTGGGCTCGGGTGATACTGTTTCTGAGAGATAAGCCAAGTACCCGGCTTGAGTGCACCCTAGGACTAGAGTGGACATATTGTACTCGCATGTGACATGATGAGTGGCGATGTGTTTCACGCCCAGATTGCGACCGTCTTGGAAATATCTTGTGTGGGGATTTCCTCCACTTCGGGATAGGACCTTGATAGTTATGTGCATCTGGGGACCGATCATTGAGAACCTTTGTGGAAACAACCCTCTCCTGTGGTGGCAGTGGCAGACCACATTTTTTGGCAAACCCATTCGCACCCGAGGGTCCACTGGGGACTCGCATAGGATGGTCTGGTTCTCTTATAGGAACTCAGTCAAAGCATCTGGTCGTATGACATTAGTACTGTATCCTATGGGCTGAGTGTACTATTGTTTCTCGATTTCAGTGCTTGAAGTTGGGGACTTATAAGGGATGCTTGTTTTTCCCGGACTCGGCTGAGGCCTCCCTGCGTAGTACATAATGCCTAACCGGTTCCCTGATTTGGTCATGAGCCATTTCTCGGAAATGGTGAAAGTATTATTGCTATTCGGCTTTGAGAGTCCGTGATGTTTGACCCGGAGCACACATGTAAGAATGGGAGGGGTTTACAGGTTTGCAGGAACCCTTGACCTCAACATGCACTCATTTATTCAGTGGTCCTATGATTATGATCTTTGGTTCTATGGTACTATGGTTCTGGAGTTCTGGTTTTCTGGAGTCCTTGTTCTGGTATTCTTGATACTGTGGTCCTGAGATCTTCTATCAGAGAGTTGTGATTATCAGAGAGTATGACTCAGAGGACTCTTAGTTTGACAGTTATTCAGAGGGGCCCTTGTCAGTGTCTAGTTCCAGACGGTCCCAGATGACCATATGTCTTTGCATTTGCATCTGCATTGCATCATTTCATCATTAATCATGTTTTGTTTTCATTCACAGGTTCATATCTTTGCTTCCGGTTCTGGTATCCTCTTCAAAGATGGAAGATCCTCGCAAGCAGAATATTCATTTCAAGTTCTTTGACACCAAGGTTGGCTTGTTGCAGAAGATGGTAAAGCTTATTACACCCAATCATGTGGAGAGATTCAGGAAGGCTTACGGGAGTATTCTTGATGTGGTGGTAGAGCTAGATCCTTCCGAGAGGAGTGTTATTCATACCCTGCTTCAGTATTATGATCCTCAGCTCTGTTGCTTCACTTTTCCTGATTTTCAGTTGGGCCCTTTACTGGAGGAGTATGCTCTGATCTTGGGAGTGCCTGTCCGAGACCAGATTCCGTTCAATTCTGAGATGAGTAGACCTGCACCTGAGGCTATTGCTAAGGCTCTTTATTTGAGCACTTCTGCTGTGAATTCTTTGACCATCATTAAGGGAGGTGTACATGGATTTTCTTTGGAGGCTTTGGTAAAAAAGGTGGAAGAGTTGGCTGTTGAGGAAGAATGAGATGCTGTCTGTGCTATCTTGGCTCTTTCTATCTATGGCATTGTCTTGTTTGCTGATATGGAGAAGTTCATAGATATGAATGCCATACATCTCTTTTTGCTGAAGAATCCTGTGCCTACCTTGCTCGGAGATTTGTATTACTCAGTGCACTACAAGACTGAGAAGAAGAGGGGAGGTTTGGTTCATTGATGCGCTCCTTTATTTCATATGTGGTTCATGAGGCATCTGCCTAGTACTGGAGTATTTAGTGACCACACCTTGGTATGGGCTCAGAAGCTGGAAAAGTTGCTTGCCAAGGATGTCAAGTGGATTACTCAAAGGCTGCAAGGCGCACGTTTCATCACTAGTTGCGGGAGTTATCTTAGTGTACCTTTATTGGGAGTAACTGGAGGGATCAATTACAATCCAATCCTGTTAAGAAGACAATTGGGATATGCCTTGAGAGAGGTGCCAGAAGAATTGAAGCTGACCCCTATTTTCTACTTCCCAATGAAGGACAATATGCCCTTAGTGAGGAAGGTTGCTGGAGCTTGGAAGTGCATTAAGGGAGAAGGGATAGCTAGCTTTGGAAAGTGCAACAATCAGACATTCCCAGAGTATGAAGCTTGGTTGAAAGACAGAGCCAGGAGAGTTTTGCTGCCATTCTCACCACCAGTTCCTCCAGTTGCGGAGTCCATTGATACTGTGTCTTTGGAGGAGTTCAAGAAGTTGGAAGCCCAGCTGCATGCAGTTAGAGTTGAGAATACTGAGATGGTAAGCTTGTACCATCATGCCAACAGGGCCAAGATTGAAGCTGAAGAGAAGTTGCTGAAGATGCAGACTACCTTGGAGGCTAAAGAGAAAGACTTCGCGGGAAGGGAAGCTCACTTCCACAGATTGGGAATGATGGAGGCTAAGAGAGAAGCCGAACGCAAGAAGAATTCAAAGACTCTCAAAGATGCTCGTCAGTCTATTGTCTGGTTGCAGGGACAGAGAGAGTAGGAGTTGAAGAGCTATAAGGAAAAAGAGGAGTTCTTTGAAGTGCAGATGGCCTACAAAAAGGAAGAGGTGGAGCAAGTCCACAAGACCCGCAGAGAGAAGACTCAGCAGCTAGCAGATAGTCAACAAGCCCTCGAGGCAGCACTTAAAGAGATTGAAGATCTCAAGTTGACGGCTGGAGTCAAGAAGGTTAGGTCTGATGTGGGGCTTAGTGAGGGAGGTTCAGGGTCCTCAGGCAGTGGTTTTGCTTCTTAGTTTGCTTTCGTTGTATATGGATTACCTACAGACGTGTTGTAGGAGTCCTGGCTGTTGTTTTTTTCTTTTGTAAGAGCTTGTACCCTACGGGGAATTCTGTTTTATTTGCCTAATAGGCTGATTTATGTTATGTCTTTTTCACCACTTCTTGGTGTGCTTGCTGTTATGGTTTGAATGTGGTTTTCCGCAAAGGTTTCTGAAAGTCGAGGATCAGTACCCATCTGGTTTTCTGTGCTAAATACCGGAACCGGGGCCTGAATGACTTGGGATTGGAAACATAAACAACTGCATTGCATACATATAACTTGTTTATTGGTTTTGCAGGTATTGTCTCATTTGTTAACGTGTTTTGTGTTTCAGGCACTATAGCTCCCCAGAAAGTTCGGGAACAACCAGTAGCACATAGATATCCAACAAAGATCAACAGAGAGCGAGTCATGGACCAGATGCAAGCAGACTTGGCAGATCTGAGACTGAGAATGGATAACTTTATGACAGTGATGGCTGGCATGGGTCAGAACCAAAAGCGTCTGCGGGAGATGATTGAGAATAATCAATCTAGGAACAACATTGTTGCTGCTGCTGCTGATAATCGTACTGGTGCGGGCGCACGACTAGTGGAAATCCCTATTGCTCAACCAGGGGTGACAATAATCAATGATGGGTTGAATAATATTCAGATGGATAATCATGACGAACAGTTCACTCTCCTGGACGAAGTTGAAGGTCAAGGAGCTGAGATGAACAAGAGGTTCGAGGAAATGGCTGAGCAAATCAGAGCTATTCAGTCCCAGAGTTCTTTGGGATTTGACATAATAGATTTGGGCTTGGTTCCTGGGGTCAGGATCCCATACAAGTTCAAAGTTCCAACCTTTGAGAAGTATAATGGCACTGCATGCCCGAAGACCCATCTTCAATCTTTCGTTGGGAGAATTGCTGCTCATACAGATGATGAAAAACTCTGGATGTATTATTTTCAAGACAACTTGGTTGGAGCTTCGCTGGAATGGTACATGAAGCTTAGCAGAGTCAATATCAAGTTGGAAAGATCTAGCAGAAGCCTTTGTGAGACAATATCAATATAACATGGACATGGCTCTGAACCGCACGCAATTGCAACACATGGCTCAGACTGCTAAAGAAGGTTTCAAAGAGTATGCTCAGAGGTGGCGCCAGCTCGCTGCCAGAGTGCAACCACAGCTGCTAGAGAACGAAGTGGCTGGTATGTTTATGGGTACTCTGCAGGGTGTGTTTCTTGAGAGATTGGCGTCCAGTTCTGCCACTAAATTCAATGACATTGTTATTGCTGGAGAAAGGGTTGAGACCTTGCTAAAGATGGGGAAGATCCAAGATCCAAGTGCTAGCAGCTCGAATGGAGCGAGGAAAGCTTTCAATGGACCTCCTAGAAGAAGAGAGGGCGAGACAAATGCTGTATTTGGCCGAGGCCGGGGCCATGGTTATAGAAGACCCTATAAGCATGTGGAAGTCGTCACAATTCCATCAGCTCCTGTGCAACAGATGCAACCTCCTCCACAACAACATCAACAACAGCAAACCCGTAACAATTATCAGCAGAGACTGTATCAGCCAAGGAAAACTCACCCGGCTAACAGGGTGATTGAGGTTATCCCTATGACCTATGCTGCTTTGCTTCCAAGACTGTTAAATTTGAACCTGATTCAACTGAGAACTTTGGCACCACCACCTCCTGGAGAGCTTCCAATGGGTTATGATGTCAATGCACGATGCGCTTTCCACTTTGGAGCACCCGGGCACTCGACTGAGAAGTGCAGGGCTTTGCATCATAAGGTTCAAGATCTTATAGATTCTAAAGCAATCAACTTTGCACCACCGCCGAAAGTTAATTCGAACCCTATGCCGAATCATGGAGGGGCAAGAGTTAATGCTGTTGAGGGTGGTGACAAATTGAGTTTGGTGCTGAGTATTGATGAAGTGAAGACTCCTTTGAGGGTAGTGAAAAAGAGACTGCTGAATGGTCAAGTGTTTCCTGGTTGCTGTTTTGATTGTGAAGACTGTTCAAATGCTGAGAATGGGTGTGAAAAGCTGAAGATGGGTTTACAGGGTTTGATTGATGATGGATCCTTGCAGTTCAGTAGAGTTGGTAATGATGAAATCGATCATGTGTCAACCATTACTATTTTCTATGATGAATCTGACATGCCTGTCAGGAGAGAGCCTATTACAATCTATGCTCCTCAGATTAGTCCTGTGACTATCACCGTACCTGGGCCTGTCCCATACACAGACGATAAAGCCATTCCTTGGCATTATGGCTCAGATGTATATGTAGCTGGACAGAAGATTGAGAGCAAGGCTGTTGCTGCTGGCCCGACTGTAGAGAATGTCGGAGGAGTTGGGGGTTTCACCAGAAGTGGTCGTTTATTCGCTCCCCCTGTGCTGAGAGGGGATCCTGAGGCGGAGGCTTCGTCCAAAGCCAAAGGAAAGCATGTTGTGTCTGATGAATCAACTACTCCTGTTGTTGGGCAGGGTACATTTAAAAAAGAGGTCGAGGAATTCATGCGGATTATCAAAAAGAGTGACTATAAGGTGGTTGATCAACTGAACCAGACACCTTCCAAGATTTCCATCTTGTCACTGCTGATGTGTTCTCTCGCACACCGAGAGGCCTTACTGAAAGTTCTACAAATGACCTATGTTCCTCAGGAGATTACTGTCAACCAACTTGAAGATGTTGTAGGAAGTGTTAATGCTAGCCATGGCTTAGGATTCACAGACAGAGACCTCACGTCGGAGGGCAGAAACCACAACAAAGCACTACATATCACTATGGAGTGCAAGGGCGCTGTGTTATCGCATGTTCTTGTAGACACAAGCTCTTCCTTGAATGTGCTTCTGAAGAAGGCATTGATGAAGCTTAATGTTGATGGGATCGTCCTAAGACCAAGTGATCTGATTGTCAAGGCTTTTGATGGTTCGAGAAGATCAGTTTTTAGAGAGGTTGAGTTGCCCGTAAAGATAGGATCTCAAGTCTTCAAAAGTGTTTTCTATGTTATAGACATCCAGCCTGCATATAGCTGTTTGTTGGGAAGGCCGTGGATACACGCTGCTAGAGCTGTTACTTCAACCCTGCATCAGAAGCTTAAATACGTGGTTGACAGCCAGGTCATCACGGTCTGCGGAGAGGAGGACATATTCGTAAGCCACTTGTCGACGTTCAAGTATGTAGAGATGGATGGGGAGATCCATGAAACTTTATGCCAAGCCTTTGAAGCAGTCAACGCCAGCATATTGACTCCTGTGGAGAAGAGCATTGAGAAGGAGGGTACATCCATCCACTCCTACAGAGAAGCAAAAGAGGTTGTTCAATCAGGCAGTGCCCAAGGCTGGGGCAAGTTGTTGGAGCTAGAAAAGAAAGATGATAAGTTTGTCTTAGGGTATCAACCTGGTGGAGCTACTCCAAGTGGTAAGGCTATCACGTTTACAAGCGCTAGATTGCTCGACCGCAATCAGATCTGTACAGCAAGCCAAGATAGGGATAGTGATGGTGACTGGGAAAATTGGATCCACCCGTGTGCGCCCGGCGAGGAGCTAACAAACTGGTCTGCTGAAGACATTGTTCAAGTCACCTGGCTCTCAGAGTAATTATTTTGTTTCCTTTTATTAGCATACTGCATTGTCAAATCCAGCATTCTGCCCAAGATGCTTGGATCCATTGTATTGGGCCACCATGTTTTGTATTGCATCTTATTTTGCTATGAAATAAAAGGACATTTTCAGACAAATTGTGTTCTCTTTCTTTGCTTTTAAAACTTTTTCACAAAAATATAAAAATGGCAATGTGTTTTTTCCTTTTTGTTTTGTGTTAGCGTCTCTTTTTCAAAATAAGCAGATTCTGAATAAGCACATCATCTGTGCAGTGTTGATCATCCGAATTCCATTGATAACGTTCCTGCTATGACTATGCATGACTTTGACAATCCTGTCTACCAAGCTGATGAAGGGGTTGAGGAAGATTGTGACCTCCCTGAAGAATTGGTCAGATTGTTGAAACAAGAGGAACGGGTTATTCAGCCTCATCGAGAAGAGATTGAGATCATCAACATTGGCAGTGAAGATGTGAAGAAAGAGATCAAGATTGGGGCCAGTCTGCAGGCCGACGTTAAGAAAGAGCTGATCAGTATGCTGAGAGAGTATGTGGATATCTTTGCTTGGTCATATCAAGATATGCCAGGGTTGGATACCGACATCATTCTGCATAAGCTACCTCTGAGAGAGGACTGTCCTCCTGTGAAGCAGAAATTGAGAAGAACTCGTCCCGACATGGCGATGAAGATCAAAGAGGAGGTTCAGAAGCAATGGGATGCCGGTTTTCTTGCTGTGACTAGTTACCCACCTTGGGTAGCTAACATTGTACCTGTACCAAAGAAGGACGGCAAGGTCCGGATGTGCGTTGACTACCGGGATTTGAATAGAGCAAGCCCAAAAGATGACTTTTCGTTGCCACACATTGATGTGTTGGTGGACAATACTGCTCAATTCTCGGTATTTTCCTTCATGGGCGGCTTCTCCGGATATAACCAGATTAAGATGGCGCCGGAAGACATGGAGAAGACAACGTTCATTACCCCGTGGGGGTACATTCTGCTATAAGGTCATGCCCTTTGGTTTGAAGAACGCCGGGGCAACTTATCAGCGGGCGATGGTCACATTGTTCCATGACATGATACACAAGGAGATTGAGTGTTATGTGGATGATATGATTGCTAAGTCCCGAGACGAAGAAGAGCATCTGGTCAACCTGAAGAAGCTATTTGATAGACTGATCAAGTACAAGCTGAGGTTGAATCCAAACAAGTGCACTTTTGGAGTGCGTTCCGGGAAATTGCTGGGTTTCATTGTTAGTCAAAGAGGAATTGAGGTAGATCCTGCTAAAGTAAAAGCTATTCAAGATATGCCTGCACCGAAGACAGAAAAAGAAGTGCGCGGGTTTTTAGGGAGGTTGAACTACATTTCTCGGTTCATATCTCATCTAACTACCACGTGCGAACCAATATTCAAATTGCTAAGAAAAGAACAAACGGTCGGGTGGAATGATGACTGCCAAAGAGCTTTCGACAAAATAAAAGAATATTTGCAGGAGCCTCCAATTCTAATGCCTCCAGTGTGTAAACACCCCAAATTTGCCCTCACCCATTCACACCTTGGCTTGTGATCTTTTCATATGCATAAACACAATCATATCATCTCATATCACATTTTTGATCCACTGCATAGATTCTAAGTCATCTGCATCTAGGGTTTGTGATCTGAGCAATCCCAGAGCTTCTTGAGCCACTCCAAGGGTCACCAATCACTTCAAAGGGGTCCATGTGTGTTCAAGCATCATATTATATCCTCTCAAAGCCAAGAATTCCAAAGAATCACAAGAACTGGGATTGGTGTGGATACAGAGCCAAGTTTGACTGCACAGTTGACCTAAAATTAGGGTTTTGGTTTCAGAGGCCATAACTCCAAATTTTTTGGTCATTCTTGTTTCCATTGGTCTCTATATGGTATAGGGAGTATGCATATCAAGTTTCATGAAAAATTCCATGGGGAAGTCATCTGATCAAGGGTTGACTTTCTGGACAAGTCAGTGCAAAATCAGGGCATCTGAGGCCCCCAATGACCCAACCAAGGGGTGATCTTCATCATTTTGAGTGTATATGATCTTTATTTGATCATGGAAGAAGGTTGAAGTTCACAAAATTCAAGAATTTGAAGTTTTGCAAAGTTGACTTTTTTGGGCATAGTTGACTTTTCAAGAATATGTCATTTTAGGTCATTTTTCAAGCCTTAATTTTTGATCCAAAAAAGCTTCAAATGGAAAAACTTTGGTCATGAAAGTTGTAGAATACATTTTTCCCTTTTCAAAAAGTACAAGAACATGACCTAATTCATTTTGGATCAAAAGTTATGGTGTGACAAAGTTGGCAAAAATCACTAATTTTCAAGACATGCACCAATTGGAAAATTTGCAAAATCATGTAGCAAGGTCATTTGTAACTTCTAGTTCACTTCAAACCAATGTACAAACATCACATAAGTTCTAAAAATCGGAATTGAACCAAAGTTTCTCATGTACATGGTTTGTATAACAAGATATTTTCATGAAGTTTCAAAGACAAGCAACTTGCAAAACTCATGATAACACCTCACCAACTTGATGTCTTGGATGTTGAACCATGCTAGCCTCCCATACACACCATGCTGCGCCAGCCCTAGCCATTGTACCAAGCTAGAAATCAAGCCATACCTCTCTTACAACAAAGTTGACATTTTGCAAAAGTGAACTTACCAATCAATAAAGGCCAGGTCACATCATCTGACCTATGGGATTATTTTATACTATCCATTTGCAAGCTAAACACATCAAGAGGCCAAGCTGAAACACACCATAACATCACATACACAAAACTCACTCCATCAAGCAAAACTCTTCGAATCTCTCTGCCCAGCTCACAAACATTCAAACCAACTTCACCAATCATTTCACCATGTTCCATAGAGCCTAAACCAAGCAAAGCCTAAGCCTGAAACCAGCAAGAACTCCACTTCTCCATTTTCACCCTCACTTGCAAAACCTTTCGAATCTGCCTCTACAACTCACAAACATTCAAACAAGTTTCACCAATCAACTCACCTTGTATCATGGACCAGAAACCAACCCTTGTTTTGGCCTGAGACCCTCCATATCACAAACACGATTTTCACACTCCCTTTGTCAGAGCTCTTGCAAACTCACTCAAGAGGCTGTTTAAACTCCAACCAAGTGTCCAAAGCTTCAAAGGGGGATCATTGGGACCTGTTTGAGCCAAAGAACCATCCAGAAAGCTCCTGAATCAAAAGCTCAATCTCAGGTGACTCCATGAACTTTTTTTCCAGAACTTGCTTTTTAAGTTTCTAAATGGTAAAGCATGCTTCACTGATCACACTGAACTTGTTACTTTTGAAAAAGAGTGAGAAATGAGCCTGTATGATGTTTCTGAAATTTTTGCAGTTTTGAATGTTTGATTCGAATCTTGTTTGTGTGTTGAAATAAATGATGTTTGTTGCTGGAATCTTGTTTAGAATGAGCTAAGGTTTGATTCTGGAGAGTTTGGCATGATTTCATGGCGTATTGAGAGAGATAGGAAAATGGTATAGCCGGAGAAGACGACCGGAAAGTGTTCCGGTCGCCTGAGAATCATTAGGGTTTGATTAATTAGGGCTAAGTGTAATTAAGCCAGTTTGAATGTAGGCCGTCCGTTTCCGTGCGCAGTCAACTCCCGCGCGTGTGACTTTGAATTCAGGCCCTTGGATCAGCTGACTTCTCATTAATTCATTTATTTTCATTTTTATTTTCATATTTTTCTCATTTGTTTTGCATAATTTATTAAAAATAGTAAAAATTGTCTAAAAATTATGAAACTTTTTCTCAAGACTTTCATTAATTTTTATGACACAAAAATATTTTTATTTTCATTTTTAGCATTTAAAATGTATTTTTAAATATTTAAAAGTTTATTTTTAATTGATTAATGAGAATTAATTTATTAAAAATACTTTTAGGTATTTAAAAATCACCAAAAAATTCATGAAATGTTCTAAGACATTTAGAAACATTGTCCAACCTTCAAACCAAATTTCTTTTTTGATCTTGATGCATTTTGAGAATTTTTCATTGAATTAAAATCATTTTTATGCATTAATTTGATCCAAAGTTCAAAAAATCATTTCTGCCTATCCATGAAGAGTTGGACATTGATTCTTTTTGCATTGCATTGTGTTTAGCATGTAGTTTGTGAGATTAAATGGCCATGATTTGATCTTTCATTTTCAATTTGTTTGGCATTTCTTTTGTTTGGAAACCCTAAAAACCCTAGGAGCTTGTGAAAACCATAACTTGAATTTGGTTAAGAGTTGAGACCTCTCCTTTGGGCATTGGTTTAGTATAGGATTAGGGGTCCTTTGAGTGCATTTTCATTTTTTTATCTTAGGGTTTGCTTTTGATTTTGATTTTTGTTTGTTGCATTGATCATAAACCCTAATTTGGGCTTCCATATGCATCCATCTTGCATTCTTTTGCATAACATGACTTGCCATGACATTCCATGCTTCCATTTGATTCATTTGACATCACAAGACATATTGAAAGCATGTTTTATCATTGCATCATGTATTTGCCATGTTGTATGCCATGTGCACTTCATAACTTTTCATGTATGTTCATGCTTCCTAACTTGCTTCATTTGCATTCATGAACTTGTATGACCATTTCCATGTGTTGCCTCATGTTTGTAGCATCTCATAACATCATTAGCATCATGTATATGCTTCTGGTTTTGTTTCTCATCATGTCATCTCATCCCATCTTGCACTGCATTGCATTTCTTTCCTAACCTTTCAGGTGGTAAGTAACTTTGAGAAGTGAATTTGCCTTCACTTCTCACAACTTTCCTTTTCATCCCTCTTGCATCCATTGCTGCATTTTTGTTTGTGTTTGAGTTTGAGCTTGCTCATTCTTCTTCTTCCCACTTTCTTCCTTCAAGTGACTTGACTTCTTGAATGAAGCAAGTCACTTTGCTTCTCTTGATCCTTTCATCTGCTTCCTGGTGGTTCCATTGAAGATTGTTCTTGCAAACCTCACAAACCTTAGGAACAACCAAGCATGACAATGATTAGGGTTTTGATTAGTCTCCCCTCATAGTTTCACCTTTGTGTCTCTTTTGAGTCTTCTCTTCTCACCTCATAATCAGGGACTAAACCCTAAAGGCTTTAAGGCTTTGTGATTAAGCTTATGCCTGCATCCTTCTCTTGGGATGGAGTGTATAACTTTAATCCTAAGTGTTAAACCCTTAATGTGTTTAAATCTCTTAATCAATTCACTTAATAAGTATCAAGACATCACACTTGTAACTTGGGCCTTGCATTAGGGTTCTAATTCTTCCTTAAATGGTTAAGAAGGACTAACCCTAGTGTTAATGGACAAGTCCCCCTCAAGTTGTCTTACAAACCCTAAAAATCACTTCATTATCATACCATTAAATAAAATCCACTTAATCAAAGGCTTGTTTTGTCATGAGTTAAATCCCTAATCATGGATTAAGTTGAGGAGCTTTCCTCAGCTTAAACATTCTCATCTATTATCCTTCTATTAGGATGGTGTAATGAGTCTGTTTAAATCCCTGATTATGGCTTAATCTCATTACTCAACACTAAACAAAAACACCAAAAACATCTAAATTATCACAAGTAGGTTAATGATCTTAATCCTGCACCAAAGGTGATTAAGTGTGAGAATCTGACTTCACACTTAAGGTATTCTCATTACCCCTAATCAGAGGGAAGTTGTGATGAGTTTACTAAATCCATTGGTTTAGGCTTAAGCTCATTAACTTATGACAAATTCTCAAAAGCAATAAAAGACTGAAAACTCAAAAAACAAACAATAATCGTCTCCTACGGGATTCTTTTCTCATCTCATTCACTCATAAACAAGAACTCGCTTCTTCCGTCTAATGCAAGACAGTTAGAATCTGTGCCAGACAGATCATACACTTGAGCATAGGCAAGTAAGCAGTTCACAAGTCAATTCATCTTTCAGTCTCTTTGGGTCGAACTACGGTGTTCTGACTTCCTCATTGCACGAGAGGATACGTAGGCATAACTTAACAGTTATCGAACAAAAGTCTCTGTATATTCCCCCTCTTTCCAGCTTCATTCTTAAGCCTCATATTCCTGAGCATTTCACTCTTGTCCTTACACTGACACTATATATATTACACTTCACACTTCTTTTACACTGACACCTGTACATCCTTTTCCAGCTCATTTATACACAGATTGCACTGACACTACCCCTTTATAACACAAATCTTTTAAGCGTGGATCCCGTCGAGTACGACGGACAATCTGGGTGCTAATACCTTCCCAGGTTGTAACCAACCCCCTTTCTCAGTCTCTCTGGTTCGCAACCGTCTTATCCATATCTTTTCTAGGTCTATGCAGCATTGCCTTTCCTCCGGGATAAAAATGCCTAGCTGGCGACTCTATTCATCTCCAGTGAGTTCACGGCTGTGTGTTCTCATTGTTCCTCTCGCCGACCGTTCGCGTCTGTACCTTTATCTGGGCCTATTCCCATCTATCGGGAGCGACAGCTTGGCGACTCTGCTGGGGAACTTACTGCAACCAGGGCTTCTGGTTCTTTTTGTGGGTTCCTCCTAGCGCTTGTTTGATTTGTGTTTACTGGGGTGTTATGTGTTTATTTGTGCTTATATATGTTTATTTGTGCTTTGTACAGTTTTGTTTATTGCTTTCTTATAGCTTTGTGCATATATTATCATATTGTCATACTGTGCTGTCTGGCTGGATCTGTTTGTTTGCTTTGGTGGGTGGGGTTCTATTGAGAGTTAAGGTCCTATACCTGGGACCTGAGTGACACCTAGGCTAGAGTGAATCATATTCTTTCCCATTCCATCTCGGTCTGGTGCGGGAATATGAAACACGGTTCAGATATGGGTTTCTTCTTGAGAACTCTGTGTTGCAGATTTCCTGCAATGCTAGGGCTATCTGGGAAGCCTGCTAAGTCTGGATGACCTTTAGTTTTGACCTTCAGAAACTGAGGTGAATTAGAGGAGGAACTTTTATGGTTATTGTAAACACTGTACCTCCGGGTTAGAAGTGTTTAGACTTCTCATAACTGATCCAAGTCTGAGGATCCTTGTTTTAGAACACCACCTGTGAGGGGGATGGGCTGTTTACAGGTTTGCAGGTACCTTTGGCCTCAGAATACCCTGTTACTTTGATTTGATTAAGAATACTCCATGTTGGAACAGTTCTTGTGATTCTAAAACCCTGGACATGTGGCTCTTTATTTGAGTCCCCCACCTTGGTTACTGGATTTATAGACCTCCATCTGGAATTCTTGAACATACTTGGATCTATATCAGGGCTCTTGATCAGATCCAGCTCAGTCACAAACCCTTGCATATCATTTGCATACATACTCATTGCATCATATTGACATTTGCTTATTTGTGTTTCAGGGTATCCACTTTCATCTTTGGTTTTGGTTTTGACCCCATCTTCAGTATTGACCCATTTTCATCAGCACCTGCTTCAGCTATCTACCTCAGTCACTTGCACCAGCCAATCAGTGGCCCATTTCTTCAGTGTTATCATCAGCACCTGTCTCCACTCATCTTCAGCATCATGGCTCCTAAAAAGAGCAACATCACCTACCACTTCTTCCAGCCAGAGCTATCTGACATCAGGAGGATTCAGACCCTGATCACTCCAGATCACATACCATTGTTCAGGGAACACTATGGGGATATACTTGATATGGTTATGGATCTGGACCCTTCACAGAGAAGCCTGATCCACACTTGCATTCAGTTTTATGATCCCCCATTGAGGTGTTTCACTTTTCAAGACTTTCAGTTGGGCCCTTTGTTGGAAGAATACTCATCATTGGTTGGCATGCCTATCAGGGGTGGAATCCCTTTCAACCCTGAGATGGTCTTTCCTGGTAATGGAGAAGTAGCAAAGGCTTTGCACCTGGAACCTGTCCTGATTGAACAGCATATGACTTCTAAAGCTGGAATCCCTGGTTTTCATCTGGATTTCTTGATCTCTCAAGCTACCCTGAAAGCTTCTTTAGGAGAGTGGAAAGCTGTTTGTGCTTTATTGGCCTTGAGTGTATATGGAATTGTATTGTTTGCAGATGAGCCTCGATTCATTAGCAAGAATGCAATCCATCTTTTCATTCTGAAGAACCCAGTGCCCACTTTATTGGGGGATCTCTATTATTCAGTGCATCAGAGGAATGAAAAGCAGAGGGGAAGATTAGTGAGGTGTTGTGCTCCATTATTTCACACTTGGCTTCTCAGGCACCTACCCAGGACAAATGCATTTTTGAATCCTCATCAGCAGAGAAACTGGGCTAAGAGACTCACTGCTCTAACTTCAGCCGATATCAGGTGGTGCACTCAAAGCACCAAAGGCAGGGACATCATCACCAGCTGTGGGCATTTTCCCAATGTGCCCCTAGTAGGAGTTAAGGGTAGTATTAATTACAACCCTCTGCTGTTCAAAAGACAACTGGGCTATGCACTGGTCCATACTCCTAAGGCACAGGACTTGGTTGAGACTCTCTACTGCGAGAACAAGCTTAATCTGGCTGTTGTTAGGCAGGCTGCCTGGGCTTGGGATCATGTTCAAACCAAGGGAGTAACCATTTTGGGGAAGTGCAGCAATGTGGCATCAGCGTAATACTATGATTGGTCCCATGCCAGGGCTCAATTCTCTGGGATGCCCTTTACTATTGAAGATATGCCTGAATCATCTTCGGCACCACCCCCTGCCACTATCAGTTTGGAGGAGTTTGAGAGCTTGAAGGAACGAAATGAGAAGTTAACCCAGGCTTTGCAGAAGACCCTCCGGGAGAGGAGTGATGGTAGGTTGGAGATTGAGAGGCTAGAAAGGTTGAGAGTGGAGCATCTGGTTAAGATTGAGAAGTATGGGGATTATATCAAGAAGTCCAAAGCTGGAGAACAAATTCTGAAGAATGCTTGCAAAGAAGCCCAGTTCCAGAGAGCAAGGACAGACTTGTATCTGAAAGAGAGTCAAGCTCGGTGGGTCAGGATCACCGAGGCTCGTACTCTAGGAGACAAGAGAGTTCAAGACAAGATGGAGCAACTGGAAGCTAGTGCAAAAGAGCAGCAAGAAGCCCTGGCAGCAGCCCAGAAGGAGATATCAGAGCTGAAGATCAAAGCTGGAGTGAAGAGGTCAAAAGACCAAAGTCAGCACAAGAAGCTAACAGCAGCTGTTACGACCCGGAATCTCCTCATCAGGAACCTCACGGAGCGTCCAGCTGATCCTGTGACCGAAGCACTTCTCAAGGAAGTTCGTGAGGATGAGTTTGGTCTTGGTGTTTGACCATTTGTTTGTTGTTGTTTTCATTCCGTGTACTCTTATTTTCCTGTAATGTATTTTGACCCCTCAGAGGGCTTGTATTTGTAAACAAACTATGTACCATTTTGCTTTTGTAATATATGTATTAGTTTGTTCCATCCGAGTTTCACTTCAAAAGCAACATCAACAGCATCTTCAAGGGTCTGGAAGGGTCAAAACTGAATGCCAAACCGGATACCTTGAGAACAAATAAGCATATTGCATTGCATGCTAACCCTTTTGTTTGTTTTGTAGGTTTTTGTTTTATTGCCACTAACTCTGTTGTGATGTTCAGGAATTATTGCTCGACGCCGGGTATTTCCCCTCAATCGTCTGCACCGTTATCCGACCCGTAACAACCTTCCGGGCATCCAAATGGATCAGATGCAGCAGGACCTTACTGAGGTCAGAAACCAAATGGCCAACGAAAGATTGGAAATGAGAACGCAGATGACTCAGTTTATGGAAGTGATGAACAACATGGCCCAGAGCCAAGAAAGATTGAGGGCCATGGTGGAAAGGCAAAATCAAGAAGATCCACATATAGGGACTGCCGGCACCAGCAACAATGAAAGGGTCCAACCTCATGTTAACCCCCCTGTCTTTGGCCCCCATCTTCATCCAGAGATCAATATTCCTGCAAATGTTCAAGGGACTGCCACTGCAGCCAGGGTACTTCAAGAAGACCCCCAAGAGGACCAGTTTACAGTGATGGGTGCTGGGGAGGAAGCTTATGATAGAAGGTTGGATGAGATAGCTGAGAAGTTGAGGTCCTTAGAGTCTCAAAACTCTTTGGGTTTCGATGTCATGGACATGGGCTTGGTAGACGGGGTCAGGATTCCCCATAAGTTCAAGCCTCCTTGTTTTGAAAAATATAACGGGACCTCATGCCCCGGACTCATTTACAATCATTTCTGGGAAGGCTGAAGGCCTATACTATGGATGAGAAACTCTGGATGTTCTATTTCGAGGACAGCTTGACAGGAGCCTCTAGAGAATGGTACTCTCACTTGACAAGGGAAACTATTAGATGCTGGAAGGACCTGGCAGAGGCCTTCATCAGACAGTATAAGTACAACTTAGATATGGCACCCAACAGGACCCTCCTAATGGGAATGTCACAGTCGTCAAGGGAAAGTTTCCGAGAATATGCCCAGAGATGGAGGCAATTGGCTGCCGCTGTTCAGCCACCTATGTCTGAAAGGGAAATGGCAGACATGTTTATGAACACCCTTCAGGGAACATATATTGACAGGCTGGCTGCTTTCTCTTCCACTAGCTTTGCAGATGTTGTCATAGCTGGGGAGAGAATTGAGAGCCTGTTAAAAATAGGCAAGATCACAGACAACGGTGCCAGCTCGTCCAGTAGTACAAGAAAGCCTTTTGCAGGCCCGAGAAGAACTGGCGAGACCAATGCCATCCACACCAACAGGGGCAGACCCCAGTATGTTCACAGATCAGTGGCAGCAGTCACCATTCCCGCTCCAGCTCATCCTCAGCCAGTTTATCAACCTCCGCAACAAAACTATCAGCCACAACCTCAGTACCATCAACAAAATCAGTATCCTCCGAGAAATTACAACAACAGCAACACCAACAACAATAACCAGCAAAGGCCATTCCAACAGAGGCCTTCTCAAGCCAACAGGGTAATCGATCCGATCCCTATGCCATATGCTACATTGCTGCCACAACTCCTGAAACTCAACCTAGTTGAGCTAAGGACGTTGGCACCTCCAGATCCCAACAGTCTACCCAGGAATTATGATTCCAACGCCAGATGTGCCTTCCATTCAAATGCACCTGGCCACAGTACAGAAAAGTGCAGAGCTCTGCACATGAAGGTACAAGACCTGGTAGACTCAAAAGCTCTGAATTTCGCACCACCACCTAATGTCAATAAGAACCCCATGCCAAACCACGGTGGTCCCAGGATTAACGCTATTGAAGAAGACAAGCCGTCTTATTTAATAACCAGTGTGGGTCAGATCCGGACACCGTTGGTGGAAATTAAGGCTCAACTCCTAGAATGTCAAATGTTCCCGGGGTGTGAGTTGGGGTGTGCTTACTGCAATATTTCAGTCAATGGGTGCGATAACCTGAGGAATGGCATAGATGGTCTTATTCAGAGTGGCCAGCTTCAGATCACCACATCATTTCCTACAAATCCAACAATCTCATCAGCAACAACTCCAGAACCTCCTACAACTGCAACAACCATTGTTCCTGACAATTCTTCGGCTTCATCAACAAGTACTTCATCTATCATCTCAACTGATCAGGTATCAACAAATTTTTCTTCTACAACTCCAGCACCACTCCATTTTGAAACTCCTACAACAACAACATCCATCCTTCCACCAATATCTCCTACAACACCAGCAACAAATCATGAAGATGTCTCAACTGTCACAATATTTTATGATCCTGAAAACAACTCTGTCTACAACTCAGAAGGTGCTGCTCCCATCAGGGCACCAGTCACAATTTATTATGATCCACAGACTATCACAATTCCTTCCGCAGCCGCAGTCAGTCCAGTCACTATCACGGTGCCTGGACCAGTACCTTATGAAAACAGCAATGCCATCCCGTGGCATTACGGCTCTGACCTGTACTGTGAAGGACAAAGAATCACTTTTGAATCATCAACCCCTGCACCACAAATTGACAATGTGGGAAGAGGCGGAGGTTTCACTCGAAGCGGACGTCTTTTCGCTCCACAAATTCAGAGACCCACTGCCGAAGCAGAAGCTGCTGCTAAAGCAAAAGGAAAAAGCTTGGTGCAGGAAGAGCAGACTGTCAAAGAAGCTTTGAAAACACCCTTCGATCAAGAGGTTGATGAGTTCATGCGAATCATCAAGAAGAGTGATTATAAAATAGTGGATCAGCTTCATCAGACGCCTTCCAAGATCTCAATCCTGTCATTGCTTATGTGCTCCGAAGCCCATCGGAATGCACTACTCAAAGTCTTGCACGCAGCTTACGTGCCTGAAGAGATCACTGTCAATCAGCTGGAAACTGTAGTTGGAAATGTTAATGCTAGTCACGGACTAGGGTTCACCAATACTGATTTGACAACGGAAGGCCGCAACCATAACAAAGCCTTGCACATAACCATGGAATGCAAAGGTGCTGTCCTTTCTCATGTGCTGGTAGACACGGGGTCATCCCTTAATGTCTTACCTAAGAAGGCCTTGGTGAAGTTAGAATATGACGGATTGGCGTTGAGACCCAGCAACCTGGTGGTGAGAGCCTTTGATGGTTCAAAGAGATCGGTTCTGGGAGAAATTGAATTGCCCATAACGATTGGCCCGCAGACCTTCAAAACGACCTTCTACGTGATGGATATACAGCCTGCCTACAGCTGTCTATTGGGTAGGCCATGGATTCACGCCGCTGGCGCCGTGACCTCTACCCTTCACCAGAAGTTAAAATATGAGTGGGAGGGTCAAATCGTTACAATCTGTGGAGAGGAGGATATTTTTGTCAGCCACCTGGCTACCTATAAGTATATTGAGATGGATAGGGAGATCCATGAAACAATGAGCCAGGGGTTCGAAGCTTTGAATGTCAATGAAACATCTGCTGTGCCTGGTACTTCAATATCATCATACCAACAAGCCCGGAAGGTTGTTGAGGGAGGAAACGCCCAAGGCTGGGGCAAACTGCTATCGGTGGAGAAGAAAGAGGACAGATTTGGGTTGGGTTACAAACCAACTCAACAAGATCAAGCAGAGGCTGCAAAGGAGCCCAACTTTGTGAGTGGGGGGATGCTCACCCCTGATGCTGTCAACTGTCTGGAAGACGAGCTGGAAGAAGAACACAACCTGGAAAGATGGATTCGTCCAAAGATCCCGGGGAGCAGTATCTCGAACTGGTCTTCCCAGGAAATTATAAGAGTTACTCATGCAGAGTAATTATTATTTCCTGTATTTTTATAGCATGCATCAAAGTCTTGCATCTTGCCCAAGATGACAAGACTCATTTTGTAATCGGGCCATCTGTACTTTTTGTGCAACAAGATTAATCAATGAAATATCAGACATCTTTTTGCAAATGAGTCCTTTTCTTTTCCGCTCACTGTTTTTCCATTTTTCTTTTTGTACAAAAAAATAAATGGCAGTGTTTTCAAAATGACAACTTCATTTCACTTTTCTAAAACAAGATTAAAATCAAATCACTAAAATGAACAAACTGAACCCTTGCAGAGAGTGCCTTCCAGACCGCACCGACAACAGCACGGCTATGACTTCGTATGACTTTGACAATCCAATCAATCAAGCCGACGAAGGGGTTGATGAAGAATATGAGCTTCCTGAAGAGCTAGCCAGGTTGTTAAGACAAGAGGAAAAGGTTATTACTCCTCACCAGGAGGAGGTTGAAGTGATCAATCTTGGTACAGATGAAGACGTGAAAGAAGTTAAAATCGGGACCTGCTTACAAGACTCAGTGAAGAGACAACTGATTGATCTGCTTCGAGAATATGTGGACGTGTTTGCTTGGTCTTATCAAGATATGCCGGGATTGGATACCGACATCGTTGTGCACAAGCTGCCTTTGAGAGAAGAATGCCCACCGGTCAAACAGAAACTACGCCGTACTCGTCCAGACATGGCGATGAAAATCAAAGAAGAGGTACAAAAGCAATGGGACGCCGGTTTCCTTGCCGTAACTAGCTATCCACCGTGGGTTGCTAATATAGTACCTGTGCCTAAGAAAGACGGCAAAGTAAGGATGTGTGTTGACTACCGGGATCTGAACAGAGCCAGCCCGAAAGATGATTTTCCTTTACCTCACATTGATGTATTGGTGGATAATACGGCTCAGTTCTCGGTATTCTCCTTCATGGATGGATTTTCAGGATACAATCAAATCAAGATGTCACCTGAAGACATGGAGAAGACAACCTTCATCACACCCTGGGGCACGTTCTGCTACAAGGTAATGCCATTTGGGCTCAAGAATGCCGGTGCAACATATCAACGGGCTATGGTGACATTATTCCACGACATGATCCATAAAGAGATAGAATGTTATGTGGATGACATGATTGCCAAGTCCCTTACAGAGGAAGATCACCTGGTGAATCTGCTGAAGCTATTCAAGCGTCTGAGGAAGTACCAACTGAAGCTGAACCCCAACAAATGCACATTCGGGGTGCGATCCGGTAAGTTGTTGGGATTTATTGTGAGCGAGAAGGGGATTGAAGTTGACCCTGATAAAGTCAAAGCCATCCAAGAGATGCCTGCACCGAAGACAGAGAAAGAAGTTCGAGGGTTCTTAGGTCGATTGAACTACATCTCAAGGTTCATATCCCACCTTACAGCAACCTGTGAACCTTTGTTCAAATTGTTAAGAAAAGAACAAACGGTCAGGTGGAATGAAGACTGTCAGAAGGCTTTTGACAAGATCAAGGAGTACTTACAAGAACCTCCAATCCTTATGCCTCCAGTTGAAGGAAGACCTCTAATCATGTACTTGACAGTATTAGAAGAGTCAATGGGGTGTGTGTTGGGCCAGCATGACGAGTCTGGTCGAAAAGAGTATGCAATATACTACCTAAGCAAAAAGTTTACCGACTGTGAACAACGTTATTCATTGCTCGAGAAAACTTGCTGTGCTTTAGCGTGGGCTGCTCGCCGACTAAGGCAGTATATGTTGACCCACACTACTTTGTTGATCTCAAAGATGGATCCAGTTAAGTACATTTTTGAGAAGCCAGCTCTTACCGGACGGGTTGCAAGATGGCAGATGATCCTCACAGAATACGACATCCAGTACACATCTCAGAAAGCCATCAAAGGCAGTGTATTGTCTGAATATCTTGCTGAGCAACCTATTGATGATTACCATCCTATGAGATTTGACTTCCCTGATGAAGACATCATGTTCATAAAAGCGAAAGATCATGAAGAGCTTGTTCACACTGAAGGGCCTGACCCAGAAGAAGAATGGACTATGATGTTTGATGGGGCTGTTAATATGAATGGTCGTGGTGTTGGTGCAGTGCTCATTACACCTAAAGGAGTTCACATGCCTTTCTCGGCAAAACTCACTTTCAACTGCACTAACAACGAAGCTGAATACGAAGCTTGCATTATGGGTCTTGAGGAAGCCATTGACCTCAGGATCAAGACATTGACTGTATTCGGAGATTCAGCTTTGGTAATCAATCAAACCAATGGCAAATGGTACACCCACCAGGATCATCTGATACCTTACAGGGATTATACAAGGAGGTTGTTGACTTTCTTTACAACAGTCAAGCTTGAGTATATCCCTCGGGACGAGAATCAGTTTGCAGATGCCCTGGCTACCATTTCGTCCATGATCAAAGTTCAGGCTGCCAACTTTGTACCTCAGATTTCAGTGTCCAGACTTGACAGGCCAGCATATGTATTCGCAGCAGATGTTGTTAAAGATGATAAGCCTTGGTTCCATGACATTAAATGCTTCTTGGAGGATCAAACATACCCACCTGGGGCATCTTCCAATGATAAGAAGACTTTGAGAAGGCTTGCTGGTAGTTTCTTCCTGAACACTGATGGGTCTTTATACAAAAAGAACTTTGATATGGTACTCCTCAGATGTGTTGATAAGACGGAAGCGGAGTTGTTAATGCATGAAGTGCACGAGGGATCCTTTGGTACCCATGCTGGAGGGCATGCCATGGCTAAGAAATTGCTAAGATCGGGTTATTACTGGATCACGATGGATGCTGACTGTTGTGCCTATGCCAGGAAGTGCCACAAATGCCAGATTTATGCAGATAAGGTGCATGTGCCTCCCAATCCTTTGAACATAATGTCTTCACCCTGGCCCTTTGCTATGTGGGGCATTGACATGATTGGCAAGATTGAGCCAACTGCTTCAAATGGCCACAGATTCATCCTGGTCGCCATTGATTATTTCACCAAGTGGGTTGAAGCAGCCTCATATGCAAATGTTACAAGACAAGTGGTAGCCAGATTTCTAAAGAGAGATATCATCTGTCGGTACGGAGTTCCTGAGCGAATCATTACTGATAATGGTTCCAATCTAAACAACAAAATGATGGCAGAGCTGTGCCGGGACTTCAAGATCCAACACCACAATTCTTCTCCTTACAGGCCAAATATGAATGGCGCTGTTGAGGCAGCAAATAAGAATATCAAGAAGATTGTGCAGAAGATGGTAGTCACTTACAAAGATTGGCATGAAATGCTACCATTTGCCTTGCATGGGTACCGCACGTCAATCAGGACATCCACTGGGGCAACACCGTATCAGCTTGTTTATGGTATGGAAGCAGTCCTACCTGTTGAAGTTGAATTACCCTCTCTGCGGGTACTAATGGATGTTAAACTGAACGAAGCAGAATGGGTTAGGGCCCGATATGAACAGCTGAGTCTGATTGAAGAGAAAAGATTGGCTGCAATTTGTCATGGGCAGTTATATCAGAAATGAATGAAGAAGGCCTTCGATCAGAAAGTCAGGCATCGAGAGTACCAAGTAGGAGATCTTGTGCTGAAAAGAATCCTCCCTCCTCCTACAGACCACAGGGGCAAATGGACTCCAAATTATGAAGGACCATTCGTAGTAAAGAAAGTTTTCTCTGGTGGAGCACTGATGCTCAGCACCATGGATGGTGAAGATTTCCCGTCCCCTGTGAATTCAGATGCAGTTAAAAAATACTTCGCATAAAATGACCCGCTGGACACAAAAACAGAATGTAAGTCCAGGCAAAAATAGGGCATCCCGGCAAGTCAAAAACAGAATAAAAGACTCGGGCAAAAATAAGGGAAAAATGAAAAAAATGTACACCCGCTGAGTTGAAAAGCCGCATTGGACAGCTCAGGCAAAAATGGGTATCCCGATGGATTGAAAACCCGAAAGGGCGATCCATGCAAAATAAGGGAATAAGCGAACAACTGCATTCTGAATTCGTCTGTATCACCTACAACTTGGTAAGCTTCAAAAGGATCAAGCTTCAATCAGAATCAACATTCTTCAGAAAGCCAGATGAGAAGAACGTCAAAAGTCATACGAGTCATAGTAAAGAGGAAGCTCCTCAAAGCGTCGTCAACACTGCCAGCATTTCGTTTCTCAATTTGTAACAATCTCCTCATTTCAGGGGATATGTTCCTTTGACTGTATCTCGCCAATTCAGGGCATATAAATTAATAAAACCAGATTTTCAGTCATGTCTCGTTTTGTACATTTTACTTGCAAAAAATGTCTGATGTCTTAAAAGAAAAACTGATTGCATAAGAATACAGATGTTTATCTTCAAATAAAAAACATGCTTGCAGGAAATATGCTTACTCTCAGGAGTATCTAAACTCCTATGATGGAATCCAGTAAAGGGTACCTCGGGATTATCTTGTGCGTTTCTCTATCTTTTTCAGGATTGCAGGTATCCAGAATGCAACTTGGGGCATGTAAGCTTTATCCCAGCAAGCTGGCAAATCAACACTCAACTTCAGCACCCAAAGTGCTCTCTCCCCAGCTGAGTTGCCTTTCATGACTCCTCCCAGCTGAGTTGGCCACTTATTACTTATCCCCATCAGAATGGGCAGGTATCACAGAAGATGCCCATATCCCCGGCTGAGTCAAGAAGCTACCGTAACAGAATTTCTAGGGAGGTCTTTCAGTGATTCCTCTCTTTCTCCCCAGCCGAGTTACCATCTCGCCCTCAGCCGAGTATAAGAGTCAGAAAGCTATCTCCCCACAGAATCCTCAGCCTCCATTCAGAAGAGCAACGCACGAGGGAGTCACAACAGAGTGAAGAAAGCTTCTATAAAGCAGCTGGGTCTCTCATTTATTGGAATAGGTCTCTCAATGACCCGAATCCCCAAGCAGATACATCTCATCAGATCTACCAATGATCTCATCCCCAGCTGGGATGTATACTACAAACGGATTGATCAAAGATCTTCGCAGCAACGGGACCCGGATCCCGGTTTGGTATCTTTGCACAATCATAGCATTCGCATCATATTCACCCACAAAGCGTAGCATTCCGTTTTAACACGGAGCATTACGGCAAAAATCCAACACATAGCATATTCATAAGCCATGTTTTGAACCAACACTTGTGAATAATGACAGTTCATCAACGTACAGAAAAATCCCCACCAGAGTCCCCAGCAAAAGCAGCTGCCTCACAATCCACAAACACCAGTACATACTCATTTTGACACCCGTCCGTGGCATCACTTCCCCAGTAAAGTCACCTGAACGCTCTTTACAAACAAGGTCACCCGTATAACAGATACTCCTTGGCACCCGTCCATGTCATATCTCCCAGCAGAAAGCCAAAGACATCCTCTTTGCACTCACATATACCTATATACACTTTCTTGGCACCCGTCCGTGTCGTATCCCTAGCGCAGTCACCTACACTTTGTATATCAAACACTTGTTCATATTACACTCTTCTCCTTTTGACACTCGTCCGTGTCGCTCTCCCCAGCAGTTAACTACTCATACTACTCAGATACTCGTCCGTATCTTGTATATATCACTCTTATATCCCCACAGATTCGACACTAGTCCTTGTTCTTTGTTAACCCGTTGGTACTCGTCCGTACCATCATCTCAGAGCATTGCGTCAAGCGTTTGTTTCTACATGATACTCGTCCGTATCATAGTCTTAAGGATGCTCGTCCGCATCTTTAATCCATACACTGTGTCAAAAAACTTTTGTCTTCTTGAATATAGATGCTCGCCTGTGTCTACTATTCCCCAGAAGAATCCTCTCAGATTCAACACTCGTCCGTGTTCTCTGTTAACCAGTTGATACTCATCCGTATCATCATATTTGAACACGCGTCAGTATTTGTTTCTACCCGATACTCGTCCGTATCGTAGGGATGCTCGTCCGCATATTTAATCTATACACAATACCCAAACACTCATACCCTTTGTTTCTTGGATGTGAACACTCGTCCGTGTTTACCATTCCCCAGTAGATCACCAACAAATAAATTTCTTTTTATCTAAACCTTGAGAGCAGCCGTACCCTGTTAGGTGGTCGTCCTCCACCTCTTGATGGTCGTCCTCCATCATGCTCATCCGATGGCCGTCCCCATCGTTGATTTTTAGCAGCCGTCCCCTGCTAGGTGGTCGTCCTCCACCTCTTGATGATCGTCCTTCATCATTTTATCCAATGGTCGTCCCCATTGTTGATTTTTGGTTATCTGACATTCGTCCTATGTCAAGACAAACCTTGAGAGCAGCCGTCCCCTGCTAGGTGGTCGTCCTCCACCTCTTGATGGTCGTCCTCCATCATGCTCATCCGATGGCCGTCCCCATCGTTGACCTTTTATCCGGCATTCGTCCTATGTCGCGATATTTTCGGCAGCCGTACCCTGCCAGGTGGTCGTCCTCCACCTTTGATGGCCGTCCCCATCATGATCCCTTTATTCCCCAGCAGAGCAGCCGTCCCCTGCTAGGTGATCGTCCTTCACCTCTAATGGTCGTACCCCATCATCTGTTTATTTCATTTATTCTTTAACCCGATGGCCGTCCCCGTCGTGGTCCCTTTTCTTTTAGCCCGATGGCCGTCCCCATCGTTGGTTACTTTGCTTTATGAACTTGATGGCCGTCCCCGTCATGTTTCATTAATCCCCAGAGAATTTTACAGCTTTATCGTGATGGCCGTCCCCATCATAATTTCTTTTTTTTCCCAGCTAGTCGGCCGTCCCCGTCTTGGCTTTGCCTTTTATCCCCAGCATGTCGGTCGTCCCCGTCATTGCTTTATTTTCAGCACTTTTCTCAGCATGTCGGCCGTCCCCGTCATTGCCTTTTACCCAGCAGTCGTCCTCTGCTCGACGGTCGTCCTCCGTCGCCCACACTTTACAATATACTTTATTTTCTTTTACAATCTATATCCCTTTTCTTCTTCATTCTGTGAGTGCAAATTTTGGACTGTCTTTGGTATTCAACCACAAGTTATCTTGTTTGCCCGTAAGCCGTCGCTTACATCCTGCACAGCTAACTCATGTTTGAATAGGGGCAGCTGTAAACACCCCAAATTTGCCCTCACCCATTCACACCTTGGCTTGTGATCTTTTCATATGCATAAACACAATCATATCATCTCATATCACATTTTTGATCCACTGCATAGATTCTAAGTCATCTGCATCTAGGGTTTGTGATCTGAGCAATCCCAGAGCTTCTTGAGCCACTCCAAGGGTCACCAATCACTTCAAAGGGGTCCATGTGTGTTCAAGCATCATATTATATCCTCTTAAAGCCAAGAATTCCAAAGAATCACAAGAACTGGGATTGGTGTGGATACAGAGCCAAGTTTGACTGCACAGTTGACCTAAAATTAGGGTTTTGGTTTCAGAGGCCATAACTCCAAATTTTTTGGTCATTCTTGTTTCCATTGGTCTCTATATGGTATAGGGAGTATTCATATCAAGTTTCATGAAGAAATTCCATGGGGAAGTCATCTGATCAAGGGTTGACTTTCTGGACAAGTCAGTGCAAAATCAGGGCATCTGAGGCCCCCAATGACCCAACCAAGGGGTGATCTTCATCATTTTGAGTGTATATGATCTTTATTTGATCATGGAAGAAGGTTGAAGTTCACAAAATTCAAGAATTTGAAGTTTTGCAAAGTTGACTTTTTTGGGCATAGTTGACTTTTCAAGAATATGTCATTTTAGGTCATTTTTCAAGCCTTAATTTTTGATCCAAAAAAGCTTCAAATGGAAAAACTTTGGTCATGAAAGTTGTAGAATACATTTTTCCCTTTTCAAAAAGTACAAGAACATGACCTAATTCATTTTGGATCAAAAGTTATGGTGTGACAAAGTTGGCAAAAATCACTAATTTTCAAGACATGCACCAATTGGAAAATTTGCAAAATCATGTAGCAAGGTCATTTGTAACTTCTAGTTCACTTAAAACCAATGTACAAACATCACATAAGTTCTAAAAATCGGAATTGAACCAAAGTTTCTCATGTACATGGTTTGTATAACAAGATATTTTCATGAAGTTTCAAAGACAAGCAACTTGCAAAACTCATGATAACACCTCACCAACTTGATGTCTTGGATGTTGAACCATGCTAGCCTCCCATACACACCATGCTGCGCCAGCCCTAGCCATTGTACCAAGCTAGAAATCAAGCCATACCTCTCTTACAACAAAGTTGACATTTTGCAAAAGTGAACTTACCAATCAATAAAGGCCAGGTCACATCATCTGACCTATGGGATTATTTTATACTATCCATTTGCAAGCTAAACACATCAAGAGGCCAAGCTGAAACACACCATAACATCACATACACAAAACTCACTCCATCAAGCAAAACTCTTCGAATCTCTCTGCCCAGCTCACAAACATTCAAACCAACTTCACCAATCATTTCACCATGTTCCATAGAGCCTAAACCAAGCAAAGCCTAAGCCTGAAACCAGCAAGAACTCCACTTCTCCATTTTCACCCTCACTTGCAAAACCTTTCGAATCTGCCTCTACAACTCACAAACATTCAAACAAGTTTCACCAATCAACTCACCTTGTATCATGGACCAGAAACCAACCCTTGTTTTGGACTGAGACCCTCCATATCACAAACACGATTTTCACACTCCCTTGGTCAGAGCTCTTGCAAACTCACTCAAGAGGCTGTTTAAACTCCAACCAAGTGTCCAAAGCTTCAAAGGGGGATCATTGGGACCTGTTTGAGCCAAAGAACCATCCAGAAAGCTCCTGAATCAAAAGCTCAATCTCAGGTGACTCCATGAACTTTTTTTCCAGAACTTGCTTTTTAAGTTTCTAAATGGTAAAGCATGCTTCACTGATCACACTGAACTTGTTACTTTTGAAAAAGAGTGAGAAATGAGCCTGTATGATGTTTCTGAAATTTTTGCAGTTTTGAATGTTTGATTCGAATCTTGTTTGTGTGTTGAAATAAATGATGTTTGTTGCTAGAATCTTGTTTAGAATGAGCTAAGGTTTGATTCTGGAGAGTTTGGCATGATTTCATGGCGTATTGAGAGAGATAGGAAAATGGTATAGCCGGAGAAGACGACCGGAACAGTGTTCCGGTCGCCTGAGAATCATTAGGGTTTGATTAATTAGGGCTAAGTGTAATTAAGCCAGTTTGAATGTAGGCCGTCCGTTTCCGCGCGCAGTCAACTCCCGCGCGTGTGACTTTGAATTCAGGCCCTTGGATCAGCTGACTTCTCATTAATTCATTTATTTTCATTTTTATTTTCATATTTTTCTCATTTGTTTTGCATAATTTATTAAAAATAGTAAAAATTGTCTAAAAATTATGAAACTTTTTCTCAAGACTTTCATTAATTTTTATGACACAAAAATATTTTTATTTTCATTTTTAGCATTTAAAATGTATTTTTAAATATTTAAAAGTTTATTTTTAATTGATTAATGAGAATTAATTTATTAAAAATACTTTTAGGTATTTAAAAATCACCAAAAAATTCATGAAATGTTCTAAGACATTTAGAAACATTGTCCAACCTTCAAACCAAATTTCTTTTTTGATCTTGATGCATTTTGAGAATTTTTCATTGAATTAAAATCATTTTTATGCATTAATTTGATCCAAAGTTCAAAAAATCATTTCTGCCTATCCATGAAGAGTTGGACATTGATTCTTTTTGCATTGCATTGTGTTTAGCATGTAGTTTGTGAGATTAAATGGCCATGATTTGATCTTTCATTTTCAATTTGTTTGGCATTTCTTTTGTTTGGAAACCCTAAAAACCCTAGGAGCTTGTGAAAACCATAACTTGAATTTGGTTAAGAGTTGAGACCTCTCCTTTGGGCATTGGTTTAGTATAGGATTAGGGGTCCTTTGAGTGCATTTTCATTTTTTTATCTTAGGGTTTGCTTCTGATTTTGATTTTTGTTTGTTGCATTGATCATAAACCCTAATTTGGGCTTCCATATGCATCCATCTTGCATTCTTTTGCATAACATGACTTGCCATGACATTCCATGCTTCCATTTGATTCATTTGACATCACAAGACATATTGAAAGCATGTTTTATCATTGCATCATGTATTTGCCATGTTGTATGCCATGTGCACTTCATAACTTTTCATGTATGTTCATGCTTCCTAACTTGCTTCATTTGCATTCATGAACTTGTATGACCATTTCCATGTGTTGCCTCATGTTTGTAGCATCTCATAACATCATTAGCATCATGTATATGCTTCTGGTTTTGTTTCTCATCATGTCATCTCATCCCATCTTGCACTGCATTGCATTTCTTTCCTAACCTTTCAGGTGGTAAGTAACTTTGAGAAGTGAATTTGCCTTCACTTCTCACAACTTTCCTTTTCATCCCTCTTGCATCCATTGATGCATTTTTGTTTGTGTTTGAGTTTGAGCTTGCTCATTCTTCTTCTTCCCACTTTCTTCCTTCAAGTGACTTGACTTCTTGAATGAAGCAAGTCTCTTTGCTTCTCTTGATCCTTTCATCTGCTTCCTGGTGGTTCCATTGAAGATTGTTCTTGCAAACCTCACAAACCTTAGGAACAACCAAGCATGACAATGATTAGGGTTTTGATTAGTCTCCCCTCATAGTTTCACCTTTGTGTCTCTTTTGAGTCTTCTCTTCTCACCTCATAATCAGGGACTAAACCCTAAAGGCTTTAAGGCTTTGTGATTAAGCTTATGCCTGCATCCTTCTCTTGGGATGGAGTGTATAACTTTAATCCTAAGTGTTAAACCCTTAATGTGTTTAAATCTCTTAATCAATTCACTTAATAAGTATCAAGACATCACACTTGTAACTTGGGCCTTGCATTAGGGTTCTAATTCTTCCTTAAATGGTTAAGAAGGACTAACCCTAGTGTTAATGGACAAGTCCCCCTCAAGTTGTCTTACAAACCCTAAAAATCACTTCATTATCATACCATTAAATAAAATCCACTTAATCAAAGGCTTGTTTTGTCATGAGTTAAATCCCTAATCATGGATTAAGTTGAGGAGCTTTCCTCATCTTAAACATTCTCATCTATTATCCTTCTATTAGGATGGTGTAATGAGTCTGTTTAAATCCCTGATTATGGCTTAATCTCATTACTCAACACTAAACAAAAACACCAAAAACATCTAAATAATCACAAGTAGGTTAATGATCTTAATCCTGCACCAAAGGTGATTAAGTGTGAGAATCTGACTTCACACTTAAGGTATTCTCATTACCCCTAATCAGAGGGAAGTTGTGATGAGTTTACTAAATCCATTGGTTTAGGCTTAAGCTCATTAACTTATGACAAATTCTCAAAAGCAATAAAAGACTGAAAACTCAAAAAACAAACAATAATCGTCTCCTACGGGATTCTTTTCTCATCTCATTCACTCATAAACAAGAACTCGCTTCTTCCGTCTAATGCAAGACAGTTAGAATCTGTGCCAGACAGATCATACACTTGAGCATAGGCAAGTAAGCAGTTCACAAGTCAATTCATCTTTCAGTCTCTTTGGGTCGAACTACGGTGTTCTGACTTCCTCATTGCACGAGAGGATACGTAGGCATAACTTAACAGTTATCGAACAAAAGTCTCTGTATATTCCCCTTCTTTCCAGCTTCATTCTTAAGCCTCATATTCCTGAGCATTTCACTCTTGTCCTTACACTGACACTATATATATTACACTTCACACTTCTTTTACACTGACACCTGTACATCCTTTTCCAGCTCATTTATACACAGATTGCACTGACACTACCCCTTTATAACACAAATCTTTTAAGCGTGGATCCCGTCGAGTACGACGGACAATCTGGGTGCTAATACCTTCCCAGGTTGTAACCAACCCCCTTTCTCAGTCTCTCTGGTTCGCAACCGTCTTATCCATATCTTTTCTAGGTCTATGCAGCATTGCCTTTCCTCCGGGATAAAAATGCCTAGCTGGCGACTCTATTCATCTCCAGTGAGTTCACGGCTGTGTGTTCTCATTGTTCCTCTCGCCGACCGTTCGCGTCTGTACCTTTATCTGGGCCTATTCCCATCTATCGGGAGCGACACAATGGAAGGAAGACCATTAATTATGTACTTGACCGTGCTATAAGGGTCAATGGGGTGTGTGCTAGGCCAACATGACGAGTCTGGTCGAAAAGAGTACGCTATGTATTACCTTAGCAAAAAGTTTACCAACTGTGAATCCCGATATTCACTGCTCGAGAAAACTTGCTGCGCTTTGGTATGGGCTGCTCGCCGACTGAGGCATTACATGTTGACTCATACCACACTGCTCATTTCCAAAATGGATCCTGTCAAGTACATCTTTGAGAAACCAGTGTTGACCGGAAGGGTTGCTAGGTGGCAGATGATTTTAACTGAATATGACATCCAGTATACTTCTCAGAAAGCCATCAAGGGAAGTGTATTTTCGGATTACCTTGCACAGCAACCTCTTGAAGATGATTATCAGCCAATGAAGTTTGATTTCCCTGATGAGGACATCATGTACCTCAAAGCAAACGATTATGAGGAACCACTTCCGGAGGAGGGGCCAGACCCTGAATCCAAATGGAAGTTGATGTTTGATGGGGCAGTCAATATCAATGGTCGTGGAGTTGGTGCCATACTCATTACTCCTGAAGGTGTTCACTTACCCTTCGCTGCCAGAATTACTTTTGGCTGCACCAACAATGAAGCGGAATACGAGGCATGTATAATGGGAATAGAGGAGGAAATTAATCTTCGGATTAAGAACCTCGATATATTCAGGGATTCAGCCCTCGTCATCAACCAAGTTACCGGCAAGTGGTATACGCATCAAGAGCATCTAATTCCATACAAGGATTATGCTAGAAAACTGTTGACATTCTTCACGAAAGTTAAACTTCAATACATACCACGTGATGAAAATCAGTTTGCCGACACATTAGCTACTCTCTCTTCGTCAATTAAAGTCTTGTGTTGGAACTATGTGCCCAGAATTGACATATCCAGGCTTGACGCTCCAGCTCATGCCTTCTCTGTAGACGCCGTGTCTGATGAGAAACTTTGGTATTTTGATATCAATCTATTCCTGGAAAAGCAAGAATACCCAGTTGGGGCATCTTCCAATGACAAGAAGACCTTGAGGCGACTTGCTGCTAGTTTCTTCTTAAACACAAACGGGGTTTTGTACAAGAGAAACTTCGACATGGTCTTGCTCAGATGCGTGGATAGACACGAAGAAATCCTGTTGATGCAGGAAGTCCACGAAGGATCTTTTGGTACCCATGCAGGAGGGCATGCTATGGCTAAAAAATTGCTGAGATCAGGGTATTACTGGATGACAATGGATGCAGACTGTTGTTCATTCGCTCGTAAGTGCCACAAATGCCAAATATATGCAGACAAAGTGCATGTTCCTCCTAGCCCGCTCAACGTCATGTCATCTCCTTGGCCCTTTTCCATGTGGGGCATTGACATGATCGGGAAGATAGAGCCAACTGCTTCAAATGGTCATCGCTTCATCTTGGTCGCGATTGATTACTTCACCAAATGGGTGGAAGCAGCATATTATGCCAATGTCACTCATCAAGTGGTGGCAAGATTTCTGAAAAGGGATATCATATGTAGATACGGAGTGCCCGAAAGGATCATTACTGATAATGGTTCTAATCTCAACAACAAGATGATGGCAGACTTGTGTCAGGACTTCAAAATACAGCATCACAATTCTTCTCCTTACCGGCCAAGGATAAATGGTGCGGTAGAGGCAGCTAACAAGAATATCAAGAAGATTGTGCAGAAAATGGTTGTCACCTACAAAGATTGGCATGAGATGTTACCATTCGCTTTGCATGGGTACCGAACGTCAGTCAGGACGTCAACAATGGCAACTCCCTTCTCTCTGGTGTATGGCATGGAAGCAGTCCTGCCTGTTGAAGTAGAGATCCCTTCATTGCGTGTGATGATGGATGTCAAGCTAGATGAGGCTGAATGGGTGCGTGCTCGTTATAATCAGCTATGTCTAATTGAGGAGAAGAGATTAGCGGCTATCTGTCATGGTCAGCTTTATCAGAGGAGAATGAAGCGCGCATTCGACCAACGAGTACGTACTCGAGAGTATCAAGTGGGAGAGCTTGTGTTGAAGAGGATCGTTCCTCCAGGTTCAGATCACAGGCAAGTGGACCCCAAACTACGAAGGACCATTCATAGTGAAGAAAGTCTTTTTAGGAGGAGTGCTGATGCTCACCACTATGGATGGAGATGACTTCCAATCCCCTGTTAACTCGGACGCAGTTAAAAAATACTTCGCATAAAGAGACCCGCTGGACACAAAAATAGAATTATAGTCCAGGCAAAAAAAGGGCATCCCGGCGAGCTAAAAACAGAATAAAAAGCTCGGGCAAAAGTTAGGGAAAATAAATGGAAAAAATGTACACCCGCTGAGTTGAAAAGCCGCATTGGACAACTCAGGCAAAAAAGGGTATCCCGGTGGATTGAAAACCCGAAAGGGAGATCCACGCAAAACAAGGGAATAAGCGAACAACTGCAATCCGAGTTATCTGAACCACATCATCGTTTCGTACAACTTGACAATATCAAAAGGGTAGGAAACATTCCCCTCATCCTCTCAAAAAGCCAAAGCAGAAGGGAGAGTCTCGAAGACATGCTGGTCATAGCAGAAATGGAACTTCTTGGAATGCCGTCCATTGCCATTAGGATAGTTTCTTTTCTCAATTTTATAGTGGCTACCTCTTTCCAGGTGGTTGCTTCCTGATGTAAATCTTTGCCTATTCAGAGGCCATTCAATAAAAAGAATATTCAGTCAAAAAAAGCTGTGTGTGTTTATTTTGTTTGCAAAATGTCCTGAATTTTCAACAAAGATAGCATTGCATCTAAACATGGTGATAATTTTGAAAAGAAAACTGACATGCAGGGAAACTGTAACCCTCTTTGAGTGTCGGGTGACGATGGATGAACAGATCATACCATGCAAATCCCCGGGGCACACGTGTGTTCTCTGTTGTTGCAGGTTGCAGGATGGCGTCACATTCTCCCAGGAATTTACGCTTCCCCAGTAGAGTATCTCCCCAAGCAGAGATTTCTCCCCCAGCAGGTATCTGGAAGCCCGACATCTCCAGTATATATTTTTCTCCACGTAAGCCTTGGCAGCAGCCCAAGCAGTCTCTTCTTCCCCAGTGAAGCAGCAGCCCAAGCAGTTTCTTCTCCCCCAGTGGAGTATGCCCAGCAGGTATCTGAAAGCCTGACATCACCAGAATTGGAATTATCAGAATTCTATCCTCAGCAAGAGTCTTTCTCAGCTAGAGCTTTGAATCAGCAGATGCTCTCCCCGGCTAGATTTTTGTCCAAGTAGCTTCCCCAGCTGAGTTTGAAGATGATCCTGTCCCCACAGAGTTCATATTTGATTTGTTCACCTCCGTCTGTGAAATATTCCCCAGCAAAGTTGCCATAATTTCGGGTATTTTGATGATACAGTCAAGTATTCATCGCCTCAGTCAGAGTCAGGTATCCAGACCTCTTGACTTGTCTTCCCCTACAAAGTTGTAGCTCTTGTGGCCAATCAGGCATTTATCTACCGCTCGTCTGCGTTTTTCAACACTCGTATGTGTTATCCCTAAGCAGAGTTCTCACCAGCAGTGATGTATTACTGCTTTATTGATGCCCGTCTGCATCTTTCAACACTCGTCTGTGTTGGCCCTTTGGTATTGCTCGTTTGCTTTCCCTGGCAGTGGTTTATGATTACCTAGATTTTGCTCATCTGCAATTTCAGACACTCGTCTGTGTTTGGTTATATCAGTTGTTGTTTGCTCGTCTGCAATCTCCAACACTCGTCTGTGTTCTGATATGATCTTTGTTGTTGCTCGTCTGCAGCTCCTCAACACTCGTCTGTGCTGTGATATCTCATTTGCTGTTGTTCATCTGCAACTTTCCAACACTCGTCTGTGTTTGGTACTGGATCCTTTGCTACACTTGTCTGTGCCTTGATATGTAATTTCAGCTGTTGCTCGTCTGCAACTTTCCAACGCTCGTCTGTGTTGTTTACCATTTGAAGCTCGTCTGCTTTGCTTGGATACTCGTCTGTATCATCCCCAACACTCGTCTGTGTTGACTGCCTGTTTGAAGTTCGTCTGCTTTGTTTGGATACTCGTCTGTATCGACCCCAGCACTCGTCCGTGTTATGCCTTATATCTGTATGTGAGGATTTGTTGTCCATCCTGGTTATTCTTCTATTGCTACTTCAAATGCTTGTCTGTGTTTGAATTTCTGGTATTCGTCTATACCAGTGGCTGATACTCGTCTGTATCATTTCCTGAAGCGCTCCTTTGTGTTTCTCAGATCATCGTCTGATACTCGTCTGTATCATTGACTTTTGGCACTCGTCTGTGTTATCTTGATGATCATCCAATACTCGTCTGTATTGAAGAGGTTTCAAATCCTGATAGTGGGAATTAATGTCAAAATAGTTATCGGTCCTGGCGTAACAGGTAAATCCGAAGGAGGATCGTCTGTCTCAGGCATCAATTATAGTTGCTGCACCTGGCGTCACAGGTTTGCTCAGAAGACTCGTCTGTCTTATACCATATATCCGCGGATAATATATGAAGAAGGTTCTTCTACCTTGATTGCATGTCTATCCCACAGACTTAAGTGCATTACCGGTCCTGGCGTAACAGGTAAATCCGAAGGAGACTCGTCTGTCTCATGTTATGTGCAGTGTTTAAGGACTCGTATGTACAGTTCCTGGCATCACATGATTGTTTGGAGACTCGTCTGTCAACATGTTCTTATTCCAGATATCAGTTTCAGCTCGGAAGAAGCTCGTCTGCTTCTTTCTCCCCTGCAGTCCCCAGAGCGTCATCTGGTTGGGTTTATTTCCCAGTGCTGCATTCTTCGTCAGAGTGCAAATTTCTGGTCTTCTTGGTATTCAACCACAGTTTATCTTGAATGGTCGATAGCCCGTAGTATCGTCCTTTTCAGATTAACTGATGATTGAATAGGGGCAGCTGTAACACCCCAAATTTTCCCTCTTCATTTTAAGCATCATATCACATCATCTTCATCATACTCATATCATTTCCTCAGAATCATATCATGGAAGGATGAAGCATAACATCCCTCATGTCCTAGCATCAAGCATATGGTCATCTGTGGAGGTCCTAGAAGCATCCTCAAGCCATGACAAGGGTCCCAATGAGTTCGTACAAGTTCTATGGTGAGTCTACACTCCATTTACAAGATCAAGTCCATTTACAAAAGCTCGGAAGATTGGATGATCATCAAAGATCTCAGGACAAGGCAAAGCTCCTATACAAAGCACCCAAATTAGGGTTTGAGATTCAAGCACCAAGATCTCACAACTTTGGCCATTTCTTGTGGGCCAAATCTTCTATATGTTAAGAGGATCCTATGTGTCAAATTTCATGAGAAAATTCCATGTGGAGGTCAGTCAATGCCTCATTTGCTTGCAGATGAAGGAAAACGTCAACAGAGCCCATAAAAAGTCAACTGTGCAATTTCAAGGGGTCTAACCCAAATGTTTTGGCCAAGAAGGGTCCCTAAAATGTTATAAGAGGTTTGGAATGCCTAAAGTTCAAGAATCATGGAGATTTGAGGGGTTTTGCAAAAATGGTACAAAGTTGGTGTTTGAAGATTTCCAAATTTGGCAACTTTTGCCCTAATTTTCAAGTGGCCTTAACATGATCAAAAATTCTTCAAATGGACCAAAGTCAAACATGAAAGTTGTAGAGTAAGGGATCCCATTTTCAAAAAGTACAAGTACATTTTCACCGGATTCCTGGATCTCTCTGAAAGCCATTCAAAAATTTCCTCTCCCTAGGGCAAAATTTCACTTTTCCAAAATACACCAAGTGCAAAAAGGCTCCAACCTGATTTTTGTGACTTGGTACAGGCCCAATCTTGTTTCAAACTTAAAATACATTGCATAAGGACCAAGTTGCTCCAAAGAAATGGGCATTTTCGTGCACTTTGAAAAAATCACTCCAAAACATGCAAATTTGCAAAAATCATGAAACAAGTGTGACACTTGAATCTAAGGGCCAGGAATGACTGGATTTGAATCAAGGGTGGAAAATGAAACTCACACATGCTGAGAGGCCCAAGAGAGCATGAGCATAACATGCTTATTCCACCAAGTGCAAATTATGCAACTTCACACTTTTCTCATTTCTAATTCGTGCACTTTCTCCCACACTTTCAGCATTCATTTGTGAGGTCATAACAAAGAGAATTAGGGTTGCATCAGATCTGAAATCTCTCTCATTCTCTCCTTCTCAACTTTCTTGCAACCTTGCATTTTGCCTCATATCTCTTGATTCTCTTACATTCTCCACAAACTACTTCCATATTCTTGATCAGTGAATCATATAGATCAAGAATCAACCACTCATTTGAGCTTAAAACACTGAAATAGAAGCTTGCCATTTCAAAGCCACTTGTTGAGAAATCTCAGATCCAGTCCATTTCAAGGCCTTAGATGCATTTATTTTGCATCTAAAGAGTAAGAGGAGTGTTTTGCACACATTGGTTGGAATTCTAGCTCACTATTTTAAGATCTCCATCTCAGGTATGACTTGAAATCTCATGTTCTAAAAATGAAATTAGATTGTTGCTTTGTGTTCCTTGATGTTTGCTGATCATGATGCACTTTGTAGAATTGATTTTGGTGCATTATATCATGAGTTATGTGCATTTCAAGTTTGATGATCAATGTTTTTTTCCTTCGATCTGACCAATTCTTTGAGATTCAACTGTTTTTAAGGTCATATTTGGATTCAGTGATGTTTAATTAGTTGATCTGGAGTATTTGTTTTCATTATTTGGTGAATTTTTGGTTCTGGTTTAGTCTCCGGTGCCGGAGCCCTAGCTCCGGTCACCGGAATTTGTCTTGTATTCATCCTAGGGTTTTATGGAAGAAGACGAAGTCTAAGCCATTGGATCTCACATCCAAGCATCCACGGCGCGCCATGTGGCCATAGCTCACCTTTCCGTCTCATTTCAATTCTGTTTTCCATTCAAATACTGCGTGTGATGCACCACACAGCAATAACCATGCGCCTGCCAATCATTTTCCAGCTTTGGTCCACCTCATTTAATGAGGTTCTTAATCCTACGCGTTGGATGAATCAAGCGTCCCAGCTTTTTTCTGCCTTTTCCTTATTATTTCGCATAAATTCCACAACAATAGACATACACCAGCGCAGCGTGCTGGGCCTTAGGACGTGCTTTTCGCACCCTACCACTTCTCAGCCCATTTCGAATTCAACATAAGCGCCTGCTTCCTACACCTCCTTTCAACTATTCATTTTAATTTCTTTTTTCTTTAATTTCCTTTTATATTCAGTTTCATTTCCATTTACTAAAAATAGTTATAATCATCCAAAAAATCCCAAAAAAATCAAGAACCTTATTTTGTGTCTCTATTATTTTGTCATATTTTTATTTTATTATTTTTCCATTATCCATGTGTCTGAATTAATTCACCATTTCACATAGCTTATTTTGAATCCTTTCTTGACCAGTCTGCCTTGTTCATTTTCCATAGGTTTCATTTCTTTGAGTTTTGATCCCATTCCTTTTGCTTTTATTTCCTAATACATTGTAATTTTCATGTGATTTTTCTCTGTATTTTTAGAAATTTCTTTCTTGAGTCTTGGTCTTGTAACTTGTGATGTAAGTTTGCTATCCTATCTTGTGTTCTTGCCTCCATTAAACCTTGTTTGCTTCTTAATCTTTTCAAATCCTTTTGGATAGTTGATATAACATGTTTGAAGATCATTTGGTTTCAATTGTGGAATTTTTAGATGGCTGGTTGATTTATTGTGGATTTTATCTTGAACCTTGTCCCATTTTGCTTCCTTTGAACCTTTTGGTCTCTTATAAGCCTAGAAAGGAACTTTTGCCCTTTTCTTCTTCTCATTTGGGGTTCCTTTGGGGTGTGGGTACCTTCCTGGTCCTAGTATAGGGTTTGTGTCTTCTGAATTTTTGTGTTTGCTTCTTCTTTAAGTCATTTGTTTCTTTAAGTGCTTTCACTTCATCTTATTGTTTATTTTGCTTCCATTTGGTAATTGTTTGGTCTTGTATCCTTCTTCTCTTCATCTTGTTGGCTTCCTGAGCCATTCTTCATCTTGTTTTGGTTCTGGTTGTAGGCATTGTGTCCATGTTTTGTGCATTTTGCTTTGCATATTTCATAAGTGTGCATTTGTTTTCATATGTGTTCATGTTGCATCATTTTGAGTTGCATACTTCTTCTCCTCATTTCTTTGAGTTGCATTTGCATTGTGAATTTGTTCATACCATTTTAATTCTGATTGTGTGATGTTAGCATGTTATCTTGCTCATTTTGTTTCACTTGTATGCATACTAACCTGGCAGGGGCTATGGTAAGTGTGAGATGTGGGAATTAAGTTCCACATCTCCAACTCTCATATTCTCCTCTTATGTTTATGTTCACTAACTCTTTGTTGTAGGGCTTAGGCCTTTCTCATCCCTTCTTCTATCTTCTTCTTCTTTTCTTCTTTCCTTCTTCATTAGGATAGAAACCCCACTAACCCTTAGGACATCCATGCATGTTAACACTTAGGGTTATTTTAGTCCCCCTTTAGAATTTTTCCTTTGAGATCCTTTGGTGCTCTCTCTTATCATCTTCAAACTCATTTTTAATTCATTTAATAAAGGTTGAGTACTTTCATGTGACATGAGACTTTGCTATGAGATACTTGCACGCGTTCTGTTTCGGGGCGAGGTGTGAGTCATCACTCGTGGTGGATAGGTCTTAGCATGAGTACCTCACAAAGAAAAAGTTAAAAAACACTTCTTAACAAAAAACCACAAAAATACTTAATAATGGTAATAGGCCAGTGTGCTTAAGCCTTCACTTGTGGGACTAGCTTTGGGGATTTCCTCCATAGATAGGTGTCGCTCCCGCCAAATGACACCGGGTCAAAAGGGGTACAGACGCGAACGGTCGGCGAAAGGAGGATGTGAGAACACACAGGAGTGAACTCACTGGAGATGAATAGAGTCGCCAGCTAGGCATTTTTATCCCGGAGGAAAGGTAATGCTGCATAGACCTAGAAAGAGATGGATAAGACGGTTGCGAACCAGAGAGACTGAGAAAGGGGGTTGGTTACAACCTGGGAAGGTATTAGCACCCAGATTGTCCGCCGTACTCGACGGGATCCACGCTTAAAAGATTTGTGTTTTAAAGGGGTAGTGTCAGTGCAATTTGTGTACAAAAGAGCTGGAAAAAGATATACAAGTGTCAGTGTAAAAGAAGTGCAAAGTGTGATATGAAAGTGTCAGTGTAAGAATGAAAGTGAAATGCTCAAGATCATGAGGCTTAAAGAATAATGCTGGAAGGAGGGGGAATATACAGAGACTTTTGTTCGATAACTGTTAAGTTATGCCTACGTATCCTCTCGTGCAATGAGGAAGTCAGAACACCGTAGTTCGACCCAAAGAGACTGAAAGATGAATTGACTTGTGAACTGCTTGCTTGTCTATGATCAAGTGTATGACCTGTCTGGCACAGATGCTAACTGTCTTGCATTAGACGGAAGAAGCAAGTTCTCGTTTATGAGTGAAGGTGATGAGAAAAGAATCCCGGAGGAGACGATTATTGTTTGTTTTTTGGGTTTTCAGTCTTTTATTGCTTTTGAGAGTTTGTCATAAGTTAATGAGCTTAAGCCTAAACCAATGGATTTAGTAAACTCATCACATCTTCCCTCTGATCAGGGGTAATGAGAATACCTTAAGTGTGAAGTCAGATTCTCACACTTAATCACCTTTGATGTAGGATTAGGATCATTAACCTACTTGTGATTATTTAGATGTTTTTGGTGTTTTTGTTTAGTGTTGAGTAATGAGGTTAAGCCATAATCAAAGATTAAACAGACTCATTACACCATCCTAATAGAAGGATAATAGATGAGAATGTTTAAGTTGAGGAAAGCTCCTCAACTTAATCCATGATTAGGGATTAAACTCATGACAAAACAAGCCTTTGATTAAGTGGATTTTATTTAATGGTGAGATGATGAAGTGATTTTTATGATTTGTAAGACAACTTGAGGGGGACTTGTCCATTAACACTAGGGTTAGTCCTTCTTAACCAATTAAGGAAGAAATAGAACCCTAATGCAAGGCCCAAGTTACAAGTGTGATGTCTTGATGATTATTAAGTGGATTGATTAAGAGATTTAAACACATTAAGGGTTTAACACTTAGGATTAAAGTTATACACTCCATCCTAATAGAAGGATGCAGGCATAAGCTTAATCACAAAGCCTTAAAGCCTTTAGGGTTTAGTCCCTGATTATGAGATGGGAAGAGAAGACTCAAGAGAGACACAAAGGTAAAACTAAGAAGGGAGACTAATCAAAACCCTACTCATTGTCATGCTTGGTTGTTCCTAAGGTTTGTGAGGTTTACAATAACAATCTTCAATGGAACCACCAGGAAGCAGATGAAAGGATCAAGAGAAGCAAAGCAACTTGCTTCATTCAAGAAGTCAAGTCACTTGAAGAAAGAAAGTAAGGAGAAGAAGAATGAGCAAGCTCAATCTCAAGCACATACAAAAATGCAGCAAGGATGCATGAAAAGAGATGAAGAGAAGTTATGAGAAGTGAAAGCAAATTCACTTCTCAAAGTTACTTACCACCTGAAAAGTTAGAAAAGAAATGCAATGCAATGCAAAATGGGATGAGATGACATGATAAGAAACAAAACCAGAGGCACTTACATGATGCTAATGATGCTATGAGATGCTACAAACATGAGGCAGCACATGGATATGATCATACAAGCTTATGAATGCAAATGAAGCAAGTTAAGAAGCATGGACACACATGAAAAGTTATGAAGTGCACATGGCATACAACATGGCAAATGCAATATGCAATGACCAAACATGCTTTCAATATGTCTTATGATGTTAAATGAATCAAATGGAGGCATGGAATGTCATGGCAAGTCATGTTATACAAGAGAATGCAAGATGGATGCATATGGAAGCCCAAATTAGGGTTTATGATCAATGCAACAAACAAAAACCAAAACCAGAAGCAAACAACATTATAAAAAATTGAAAATGCACTCAAAGGACCCCTAATCCTATACTAAACCAATGCCCAAAGGAGAGGTTTCAACTCTTAACCAAATTCAAGTTATGGTTTTCCTAAGATTTCTAGGGTTTTAGGGTTCCTAAACAAGAAAATAATCAAACAAAAGGAAAATGAAAGATCAAATCATGGCCATTTAATCTCATAAACTACATGCTAAACACAATGTAATGCAAGAAGAATCAAGGTCTAACTCTTCATGGATAGGCAGAAATGATTTTTGGAACTTTGGATCAAAATAATGCATAAAAATGATTTTAATTCAATGGAAAATTCTCAAAATGCATCAAGATCAAAAAATAAATTTGGTTTGAGGGTTGGACAATGTTTCTAAATGTCTTAGAACATTTCATGAATTTTTTGGTGATTTTTAAATACTTGAAAGTATTTTTAATAAATTAATTTTCATTAATCAATTAAAAATAAACTTTTAAATATTTAAAAATACTTTTTTAATGCAAAAAATGAAAATAAAAATATTTTTGTGTTTTAAAAATTTATGAAACTCTTGACAAAAAGTTTCATAATTTTTAAAACATTTTTGCTATTTTTAATAAATTATGGAAAACAAATGAAATAAAATGAAAATTAAATGAATTTTTAAACTGAAAATGTAAAAGTAATCAGATCCAACGTGTGGGATTCAAACTGGCAAAGGCGGGAGCTGACCACGCGCGTAAATGAACGGTCTACATTCAAACTCAGCTAATTAATGATTAAACCCTAATCCCACCGTTAAACACCCTCAGGTGACCGGAACAGTGTTCCGGTCATCTTCCCCGTTCACCCCAAAAATCAATCTCTCTCTCCAGGCCATTTTAGGAGCTCTAACTCTCCAGAAATCATCTACTAACTATCCTAAACACGAATCCAGCACCAAATCATGTTTAAACTCAAACACAAACAAGAATCGAAGCAAAGAAATTTCTAGGTCAAACTTTCAGAACACCATAACATACTCATTTCTTGCTCATTTTCAAAAGTAAATAGATCCCAATGATCAGTGCAACATACAAAACAAGATTCTAACAAGAAAATGGAGTTCTGGAAAAAAAGTTCATGGAGTCACCTGAGATTGAGCTTTTGATTCAGGAGCTTTCTGGATGGTTCTTTGGCTCAAACAGGTCCCAATGATCCCCCTTTGAAGCTTTGGACACTTGGTTGGAGTTTAAACAGCCTCTTGAGTGAGTTTGCAGAAGCTCAGGCCAAGGGAGTGTGAAAATCGTGTTTGTGATATGGGGGGTTTCAGGCCAAAACAATGGTTGGTTTCTGGTCAGTGAAGTGAGTAGAGATTGTTTGTGGAGTTTCTTTTTGTGTTTGAGGCTTGTGAAGAGAGATTCGAGGGTTTTTGCTCAAGGGAGTGAGTTTTTTATTCTGAGTTGTGTTGAGCTTCAGCCTTGCTTGATATGTGAAATGGCTAGCATTTTGTCCACATAAACATCTCTCATTGGTCAGATGATGTGACCTGCCCTTTATTGATTGGTATGGCCACTTTTGCAAATTGTCAACTTTTGTGTAAGAGAAAGCATGGGCAACTTCTAGGCTAGTACATGGGCTGTGTGTTGCGCAGCAAGGTGAGGGGAGAGGGCTAGGGTGGTTCAGCATCCAAGGTATCAAGTGGATGGAAGTGTTATGATGATTTTGCCACTTGTTTACTTTTGCTTGTTCATGAAAATCTCTTGCTTTGCCAACCATGAACATGTGATCTTTTGGTTCAAATCTGATTTTTAGGTCACATGTGATGTTTGTGTAATGGTTAGACATGAACTAGAAGTCACAAATGCCTTGGTACAAAGTTTTTGCAAGTTTCTCATTTGGTGCATGTCTTGAAAATTAGTGATTTTTGCCAACTTTGACACACCATAACTTTTGATCCAAAATGAATTAGATCATGTTCTTGTACTTTTTGAAAAGGGAAAGATCTAATCTACAACTTTCATGACTAAAGTTTTTTCATTTGAAGCATTTTTGGATCAAAAAGCAAGGCTTGAAAAGTGGCATAAAATGACATATTCCTTAAAAGTCAACCATGCCCTAAAAAGTCAACTTTGTAAAAACTTGTAATTCTTGAATTTTGTGAACTTAAACCTTCTTCTATGATCAAATAAAGATCATATACACCCAAAATGATGAAGATCACCCCTTGGTTGGGTCATTGGGGGCCTCAGATGCCCTGATTTTGCACTGACTTGTCCAGAAAGTCAACTCTTGATCAGATGACTTCCCCATGGAATTTCTTCATGAAAATTGATATGAATACTCCCTATACCATATAGAGACCAATAGAAACAAGAATGACCAAAAAAATTGGAGTTATGGCCTCTGAAACCAAAACCCTAATTTTAGGTCAACTGTGCAGTCTAGCCTGGCCCTGCTTCCATACCAATCCTAGTTCTTGTGATTCTTTGGTATTCTTGACTTTGAGAGGATGTAATATGATATAAGAACACACATGGACCCCTTTGAAGTGATTGTTGACCTTTGGAGTGGCTCAAGAAGCTCTTGGATTGCTCAGATCACAAACCCTAGATGCAGATGATTCTGAATCTATGCAGTGAATCAAAAATGTAATATGAGATGGTATGATTGTGTTTATGCATATGAAATGATCACAAGCCATGGTGTGAATGGGTGAGGGAAAATTTGGGGTGTTTACAGCTGCCCCTATTCAAGCATGAGTTAGCTGTGCAGGATGTAAGCAACGGCTTAACAGGCAAACAAGATAACTTGTGGTTGAATACCAAAGACAGTCCAAAATTTGCACTCACAGAATGAAGAAGAAAAGGGATATAGATTGCAAAAGAAAAATAAAGTATATTGTAAAGTGTGGGCGACGGAGGACGACCGTCGAGCAGAGGACGACTGCTGGGGAAAAGCAATGACGGGGACGGCCGACATGCTGGGAAAAGTGCGGGAAATACAGCAATGACGGGGACGGCCGACATGCTGGGGATAAAAGGTAAAGCCAAGACGGGGACGGCCGACTAGCTGGGAAAAATAAGATTATGATGGGGACGGCCACCAAGATAAAGTTGTAAGATTCTCTGGGAATTAATGAAACATGACGGGGACGGCCATCAAGTTCATAAAGCAAAGTAACCGACGATGGGGACGGCCATCGGGCTAAAAAGAAAAGGGACCACGACGGGGACGGCCATCGGGTTAAAGAATAAATGAAATAAACATATGATGAGGTACGGTCATCAAAGGTGAAGGACGATCACCTAGCAGGGGACGGCTGCTCTGTTGGGGTTAAGATGAGGGACGGTCATCTAGGGTGGAGGACGACCACCAGGAAGGGTACGGCTGCCGAAAATATCGCGACATAGGACGAATGCCGGATAAAAGGTCAACGATGGGGACGGCCATCGGACGAGCATGATGGAGGACGACCATCAAGAGGTGGAGGACGACCACCTAGCAGGGGACGGCTGCTCTCAAGGTTTGTCATGACATAGGACGAATGTCAGATAACCAAAATCAACAATGGGGACGGCCATTGGATAAAATGATGAAGGACGATCATCAAGAGGTGGAGGACGACCACCTAGCAGGGGACGGCTGCTAAAAATCGACGATGGGGACGGCCATCGGATGAGCATGATGGAGGACGACCATCAAGAGGGGGAGGACGACCACCTAGCAGGGTACGGCTGCTCTCAGGGTTTATCATGACACAGGACGAATGTCAGATAAAAAGAAATTGCTTGCTTTACGGGCGATCTACTGGGGATATAGTAAACACAGACGAGTGTTTACAAAAAGAAAGGAAAGTATAAGTGTTTAGATGTTTGTGTATGGATTAAAGATGCGGACGAGCATCCTTAAGACTACGATACGGACGAGTATCGGGTAGAAACGAATACTGATGCGTGTTCAGAGATGATGATACGGACGAGTATCAACGGGTTAACAAAGAACACGGACAAGTGCTGAATCTGAGGGGACTTTTCTGGGGAATAGTAGACACAGACGAGTATCTATATTCAAAAAGACATAAGTGTTTGACACAGTGTATGGATTAAAGGTGCGGATGAGCATCCTTAAGACTATGATACGGACGAGTATCAAGTAGAAACAAACACTTGACGCATATTCTGAGATGATGATACGGACGAGTACCAACTGGTTAACAAAGAACATGGACCAATGCCGAATCTATGGGGATATAAATGGCATATACAAGATACGGACGAGCATCTGTATAAGTACGAGTGTGAATATTGTATAGATGAGTATTTATCTGTTGGGGAGAGTGACACAGACGAGTGTCAAAAAGGAGAAAAGTATAGTATCAACAAGTATATGGGTTGTGAAAGTGTAGGCGACTGCGCTGGGGATACGACACGGACGGGTGTCAAGAAAGTGTATATATAGGTATATGTGAGGGCAAAGATGATGTCTTTGGCTTTCTGCTGGGGTATGACACGGACGAGTGTCAGGACGTATCTGTAATACGGGTGATCTTGTTCGTAAAGATGTTCAGGCGACTTTTCTGGGGAGTGATGACACGGACGGGTGTCAAAAAGGGGTATATACTGGTGTTTGTGAATTGTGAGGCAACTGCTTTTGTTGGGGACTCTGGTGGGGATTTTGGGGAAAGTATTCTGCATTCTGATGAATGGTTATTATTCACAAGTGCTCGATTCAGACCATGGCTTATGATTATGCTATGTGTTTGATTTTTGCCGCAATGCTCCGTATTAGACGGAATGCTACGCTTTGTGGGTGAATATGATGCAAATGTCATGATTATGCAAAGATATCAAACCGGGATTCGGATCCCGTCACTGCGAAGATCTCTGGTCGATCCGTCTGAAGTGAATATCCCAGCTGGGGATGAGATCACTGGTGGATCCGAAGAGATGCATCTGCTTGGGGATATAGGTCACTGATTGACATATCCTTATAATATAGGACCCAGCTGGGGTTTGCAGAAGCTTTCTGTACTCTGTTGTGACTCCTTCATGCGCCGCTCTTCCGAATAGAGGCCGAAACTCTGTGAGGAGATGATTCCCTGACCTTGTATTCTGTTGAGGAAGAAAGCTTGACATCTCGACTGGGAGGAGTGACAAGTGGCAAACTAGCTGGGGAAAGTTGTTGGCAACTCAGCTGGGGAGAAAACACCTGGGTGCTAAGACTGAGCGAGTATTGATTTGTCAGCTTGCTGGGGTGTAGCTTGCATGCCCCAAGTTGCGTTCTGGATACCTGCAATCCTGCAAAGATAAGGAAACGCACAAATGATCCCGAGGTATCCCTTACCGGATTCCGTCATAGGAGTTAGACACTCTTGAGAGTAAGTATATTCCCTGTAAGCACGCATTTTTATTTTTTAGAGAAAAACATTTGTACTCATGCAATTAGTTTTTTAGAGACATCAGACATTCTTTGCAAATAAAAATGTATAAGACGAGACATGACTGAAAAATCTGATTTTATTAATTCATGTGCCCTGAATTGGCAAGATACAGTCAAGGAAACATATCTCCTGAAATGAGGAGATTGTTACAAATTGAGAAACAAAATGCTGGCGATGTTGACGACGCTTTCAAAGGAACTTCCCCTCTTGCTATGACTCGTATGACTTTTGACGTTCTTCTTGTCTTGCTTTCTGAAGAAGGCTGATTCTGACCGAAGCTTGATCCTTTCGAAGTTTTACCAAGTTGCAGGTGATACAGACGAATTCAGGATGCAGTCGTTCGCTTATTCCCTTATTTTCCATGGATCGCCCTTTCGGGTTTTCAATCCATCGGGGTACCCATTTTTTCCTGAGTTGTCCAATGCGGCTTTTCAACTCAGCGGGTGCACATTTTTGTTTATTTTCCCTTACTTTTGTCCGAGTCTTTTATTCTGTTTTTGACTCGCCGGGATGCCCAATTTTTGCCTGGACTTACATTCTGTTTTTGTGTCCAGCGGGTCATTTTTTATGCGAAGTATTTTTTAACTGCATCTGAATTCACAGGGGACGGGAAATCTTCACCATCCATGGTGTTGAGCATCAGTGCTCCACCAGAGAAAACTTTCTTCACCACGAATGGTCCTTCATAATTTGGAGTCCACTTGCCCCTGTGGTCTGTATGAGGAGGGAGGATTCTTTTCAGCACAAGATCTCCCACTTGGTACTCTCGGTGCCTGACTTTCTGATCGAAGGCTCTCTTCATTCTTTTTTGATACAACTGCCCATGACAAATTGCAGCCAATCTCTTCTCTTCAATCAGGCTCAGTTGTTCGTATCGGGACCTGACCCACTCTGCTTCGTTTAGCTTAACATCCATTAGTACCCGTAAGGAGGGCAATTCAACTTCAACAGGTAGGACTGCTTCCATACCATACACAAGCTGATACGGCATTGCCCCAGTGGATGTTCTGATTGATGTTCGGTACCCATGCAAGGCAAATGGCAGCATTTCATGCCAGTCTTTGTAGGTGACTACCATCTTCTGCACAATCTTCTTGATATTCTTGTTTGCCGCCTCGACAGCGCCATTCATCTTTGGCCTGTAAGGAGAAGAATTGTGGTGTTGGATCTTAAAGTCCCGGCACAGTTCTGCCATCATTTTATTGTTCAAGTTGGAACCATTATCAGTAATGATTCGCTCGGGAACTCCATATCGACAGATGATATCTCTCTTCAGAAATCTGGCTAGCGTGGCCCTGCTTCCATACCAATCCTAGTTCTTGTGATTCTTTGGTATTCTTGACTTTGAGAGGATGTAATATGATATAAGAACACACATGGACCCCTTTTAAGTGATTTTTGACCTTTGGAGTGGCTCAAGAAGCTCTTGGATTGCTCAGATCACAAACCCTAGATGCAGATGATTCTGAATCTATGCAGTGAATCAAAAATGTAATATGAGATGGTATGATTGTGTTTATGCATATGAAATGATCACAAGCCATGGTGTGAATGGGTGAGGGCAAATTTGGGGTGTTTACAATAGGTGTGCCTCTTGCGCATTCTATTTCGGGATGATGTGAGATGTACACATCCCATTGAGTAAGACTTAGGTACACTTGCCTATGCAAACTTCCACTCATAAAAGCTTATAAAAAACACCAAACAAACAATAAGCGTCTTTCCTTCGGGAATTCTTTTCTCACCTCATTCGCTCCGTCCGCGAACTTGCTCCTACTTGTCACTTTGCAAGACGGTTACGCACTCGTCGTCCGAGTCTGCAACACCTGAGCGATGGCATAGGCAGTTCAAGCTTTAATTCACAAGCAATTTCCTTTTAGTACCCCTAGTTAGGGGAACTACGGCGTCTCTGATCCTCATTATCCTGATGAGGTACGTAGGCAGCGGGGTAGGGCCTGTTCGAGCACACTCTTTATTTTCCCTACATTTTTTCCCTTTGTTTTCTTATTCAGTTCTTTTCCAATTCCAGTTTTCTTTTAATTTTCATTTCTTTTGCTGCAGTTTTCATACCCTCACCTTTTGAAACATTTTCTTTGCAAGCGTGGATCCCGTCGGGTACGGCGGATGATCTGGGTGCTAATACCTTCCCAGGTCGTAACCGACTCACGAACTCAGTCTCTTTGGTTCGTAGGACCTGTGTCCTTCCTCTTCTTTCTTCTGGTTTGTGCAGCATTACCATTCCCTTTCTTCGGGATAAAAATGCCTGGCTGGCGACTCTATTCTTTTTCCGCGCCACTTTTGCGTTTGTACCAAGATAGAAATCCGGGGAGTGACACCGGGTATTTCAACTTCTGATGCAAGGTGGAAGTCACAGCACCTGCCCCATGGATCCAGGGGCCCCCAAGCAAACAAGAATACGCAGGACGAATATCCATTACGTAGAAAGTAGAATTGAAAACTTTAGAGCCTACTTTGATCGGGAGGTCTGCTTCTCCATGAACCACTCTTCTTGAGCCATGAAAGGCCCTCACTACTACATCACTTGATCTTAACACAACATCTTCAGGACTAAGCTTTTCCAGAACCTCTTTACGAAGAACATTTAATGAAGAACCATTGTCCACCAGCACATGAGACAAGGTAGTGCCTTTACATTCAATGGAGATATGCAGAGCCCTGTTATGATTTCTCTTCGCAGGAGTCAGATCAACATCAGAAAAACCCAGTCCATTATCACAAGTCAGATGTGCCACACAATTCTCAAATTGATCTACAGAAATTTCATTTGGCAAATGAGCAGTTTTCAGGAACTTGATTAAGGCTTTAGCATGAGCCTCAGAACACAACAACAAAGATAACATGGAGATTTTGGAGGGAGTATGCCCGAACTGGTCAACAATATCATAATCACTTTTGCGAATGATCTTCAGTACTTCTTCCATCTGTTTAGAAAGACTTTCAGCAGCTGGCGCCTCAACTTGCACAAGTTCAATTACAGGACCTTTGCCCCAAGCATCAGTACTTGGCTCAGAGTTAGAGGTAGTAATTGGAGTAGCTTCACTTTTGGAGGTAGCCTGAGGAGAGAAGACTCTTCCACTTCTAGTGATCTTACTAGACCCAGCAATATTATTAACATCAAGATTAACATCAGTAACAGGTGCATCAGTCAGAGGTTCTTGTTTGACACCATGGATGTAAACATCGGAATCATAATTCCAGGGTATAGCTTTATTAGAAGTATAAGGAACAGGGCCAGGAGTGGTAATGATCATGGGAGCCACCCTAACTTCAGCAAAAGTCTTCACAAGGCCTTCAGCAGTAATCCTGACAGGACCTTTATGAGTGATCTTGACAGGACCTTTGGAGGTAATCTTCACTGGTACTCTATCAACCATGGCTACATCTTCAAGCTTTGTACTTCGAGTCAAATTCTCACACATGCTTTCAACAAAAGGAGTCTTCTCAAACAATATAGTGTAATTGTCCATGAGGCGTTGAATGCCATCCTTCAACTTCCAGTAACTATCGGGTTTATAGGCACAGTAAAAACAGTCTTCATTGCAACCTGGAAAGAACCCAGCCTGCACCAACTTCTTCTTGATAATGGATAATAGGGTAGTCACATCTTCTATTGAGGAAACATAGGAAACCTCATCAACAACATTAACAGTCTTCTCATGGTTGGGCATGGGAGCAGTGATCACGTTTGGGGTCCCAGGAGGGTAAAATTCAATCTCCCCAGCTTCAATCATGTCTTGAATCTGGTTTTTTAACACCCAGCAGTTGTTGGTGTCATGTCCCGAACTATTAGAATGATAGGCACATCTTGCATTAGGATTGTATCGAGGAGAGGATGTATTAGGATTCTGAGGAGGATCCCTCAAAGTAATGAGTTCCCCTTTCAACATGTGTTGCAAGGCTTGGGCCAGTGACATGTTGATCTTGGTGAACTGTCTTCTAGGCTTCTGTTGATTGTTTTGTTGTTTCTCTGGTGCTGCAGGAGTAGGATTAGAGATGTGAACTGCTCCCACATATTGATGACTCCTGTTACGACTATGTTGACCATACACAACATTAAACTCCTTCTTCCCACTAGGGGGCTTCTTAGCAGTGCTTGGTGAAGAGGCGCTTATTTGTATCTTACCATTTCTTATACCACTTTCCACGCGTTCTCCAGTCATTATCAGCTCAGTGAAACCAGATGATGAGCTTCCAATGAGGTAACTATAAAAAGGACCATTCAGCGTACTCATAAACATATCTACCAGCTCCCTGTCAGTCAGAGGAGGTTGAACTCTTCCAGCTAAGTATCTCCATTTCTGGGCATACTCCTTGAAACTCTCTTTAGCACCCATAGACATGCTTTGGAGTTGCATGCGAGTTGGTGCTAAATCAGCATTATATTGGTATTGCCTATAGAAGGCCTCAGCAAGATCATTCCAATCATGAATATTAACACTTTCCAGTTGATAGTACCATTCCAATTGAGCTCCAGACAAGATTTCTTGGAAGAAATGAATCCACAGTTTCTTATCAGCAGTATGTGGTTGAATCCTCTGGACATAGGACCTTAAATGCAGCTTGGGACATGAGAAACCATCATACACTACAAAAACAGGAACCTTGAAACCAATAGGTATAACCACTCCAGAAACTAAACTCAGATCTTCAAAATCAAGCCCAGAAGATTTTTGCAATTCCATGGCATTCATTCTGTCCACCAACATCTTGTACTTCTCCTCGCTAGCAGGATCATGATAATAATTTTCCTCAGAATCAAAATCTCCTACAGTATCATGGAGACCACCTCCCTCTTTCTCAGAATTTTTAGACTCAGAATCCTCAATCTGTTCCTTTGTCCTGATAGGACCTCTGAACCTTCTTTCCAGATTAATAAGGCCTCCTGATTTCCTGGTCTTCTTTTTCTTCTTAGCCAGCAGTGTCTTCAACTCATCTTGCCCTTTAGACAAGTTCAGAATCAACTCTTGGAATTGTGCATTCTGAGCCTGGAGAACTTTGACAGTCTGTTCAAGAGCCATTTCTGCTGAAATAAACAGCGAGAAGATAAGATACCTGTTCATAAGAAAATTGTGATGCAATGACATGGTATGCATATGCAATGTTTTCAAGGACCGCAGGATTTAAATTTGTTTAAACAATCAGAAAGTAAACTTTTATTAGTAATTAATAAACTTGTTTGCCCCTTGGGCTTACAACAAAAATGAAATGAATACAAAGATGGGGTTTTAAGTCTCCCATGGACGTTTCCTCTTTGTGTTGAGGTATGAGTTGAGATTCTGCTCCTCGTGAAGTTGTTTTGTTAGCTCCATGATTCTTTCTTGACTAGCTTTGAAATGAGTCTCAAACATATCCCTTTGCTCCTTCAACTGGATCCAAGACCTTTGTAACTCCTCCATGTCAGTGGGCATGTCTGGATGAAGAATGATATAAGAAGTATCTCCTTCAGCAACAGGCTCCATGGTAACTGGCAGGATAGTAGGATATGGCATCATAAGAGTCTGAGCACATGCTCGTACCCATCTGAGATAAGGTTCCATAGGGATAGTATACTTTGGTTCCAAGGTCTTGCTGTCAACCTTGCTCACTTTACCCCAAGCTCGTATAAACCTTTAACGATAACCTTGCAGATCGTTGTCGTAGTCGAACATAATACCCTGGATCAACATGTCATGGGGACCATCACTCTGAGCGTAACCAAACTGACGTCTAAGGAAGGATTGTAGGTAATGCCCCTCTTATGCCAAGGAGTGGCACATTAGGGAACTCCCCACAATGGTCAATGATAGTAACATTCTCCATAGATCGAGAGCACCAATGAATACCTGAATGAGAAAGTGACATAATCCTCTTGGACCACCTGAACCCTTGTTCATTCTTCATCACTGATCGAGGGAGGTGAGAAATAAACCACCTAGATAATAAAGGTATGTAACACATCAAAGTTCCTCGTGCCTTTGTAGTATGGGTATGGAGAGAATGTAAGATGTCTCCAAGTAATGTAGGTACTGGATTGCGAGTCAGAAATATGTTGATGGCGTGTATGTCTATGAACTGATCTGGATTAGGGAACAACACTAAACCATAGATCAATAGGGCTAAGATCTCCTCAAAAGCTTCATAACTCATAGCCTTCAGGAACGCTTGAGCTTTCTCTATCAATACCTTATCAAGGATACCCTTAACTCCACTTCTTGTTTCTAGGACAATGTCAGATTTCTTCAAATGTAGGGCTGCAACAATGATTTCAGGTTTAGGCTCTTTTTCCAAGCCTGTGAAGGGTCTCTGATCAAAGATAGGTATACCCCGTAGCTTGGAGAACTCTTCCATTGTAGGAACCACCTGATAGTCGGGGAATGTGAAGCAATGATGTTTAGGATCAAAGAACTGAAATAGGACACTCATCATATCTTCATTGAACCCTGAAGTGACTAGATCCAGTAGGTGACCATGCCTCTTGATGAATTGGGAGTTTTCAGAAACTTGAGAGACCAATTCCTTAAGCTTAAGAGGTATCCCTACAAAGTTGATCCGGATAGTATTCCTACGAGCATAAGCCATAACCTGAAACAAAGAACAAAGATAAATCCTTTGGTCCTTGAAATGGTTAGTGAAAATGCTATGCTTATGATGCATGATGATGTTATGATGCTATCCTCAATCACAAACATGTGGCACACACAAACAAGTCACACAATAGCCCTAGGTTTGAAGGCTTGCATGAGGTTTAAAGGTAAGTACCCTCCCCTGAAGTTTAGATGGTTCATCCTGTCCTATAAAGTAACCAGGTTCTAAGGGATCTCAATATTATTGATCCTTCCCAAGGGTGGTTGTTCAGTAGGCAAATTACTTGCCAACCAAAACCCTCCAAGTTTAGGATCTCAATGAGTGTAGCATCGAGTATCAACCAACTTCAGTCTTTACCAAAGTCGGTTATCTCACTACTTTCTAAAGGCCAAGATGGGATGACTAGGGTTCTAAAAGTCAGTTAGTGTATTGACAACATATGGCAGCCCCATATTATCCTTAACTTACTTAAGGAACATAAGCACCAACCAAGAAGTCACACTAACTATGGCCACCAGATCAACCATATCGGTATACGCCGTACAGTTTCCTTGGTCTATTGCCATTTACCTAGGGTACACTAGATCCGGGTTAGGATCTTTCACACAAAAGCCCAACAGAAAAGTAAAGAAAACAAGACAAACAATTTAAGTGATCTAATTCCTAAGGGTGCCCCTCTTTTACTTAGTAATTCCCCAGCAGAGTCGCCAGTTCTGTAACACGGTGGGAGAACTGACTTTTATTTTATCCAAAAGGAAAGGACATAAAAGAACAGGAAAAACCTTTAAAAGATTTTGAGTTCAGGGGGTAGGTTATATAAAGGAAAGGTGTTAGCACCCTTTATATCCATGGTTATCCATGGGCTCTTAGTTACTTAGCTCACTTTGAATTGTTTTGAGAAAGGTGTAGTGTGTGATTAGAAACTTTCTAAGTACTTTATAATGATCCTCGTATGGATGTTTATAAAGACTTGTTTTTGAAAATCTGTTTGAAATGTGAAGTGTAAAATGTATTTTGAAATGTGTGAGCAAGTAAGTAAGAGGAACCTACCCTATATTAAGTATTTACTGTTCTTATGTTCTTTCAATGGTAAGACTATCCCTATTATTAAGGAATAGGTAGTCATTACCTTGAATGTTATAAGGGACATGTATAGGGACATCTGAATATAGGCAACTGCAAGGTGTCTTTAGCAATTCATAGGGACTTATCATCTTTTATTCGAAGGGACAAGATCATTTATCGTAGGCAACCTCGAAGGGACTTGATCTTATGAACTGAAGGGACTTGATGATATTTGTGAAGGGACTTTGCTTAAGACACCTTACTTGACCTTTTGAAATAGGCAACATGAGAGGTAACCTTAGAAAGTGCAAGATGGCGATCAAAGATCGACTTACGTGTGTGCGTGTTCATATTCAAATATTTATCTTTTAAAGTTAATTATTCTAAGTTAATTTTAATTACAAGTACGTTATTCACGCCCTAGAATTACTAACCATACAATAAATATATTCATAATAAAAATAAAGCAAAAATATAAACTAAATTATTACAAAGCTTCGGGACAATTACAATATAATCGAGAAATATGATAACGATAAATAATAATAAGCAATAATAATCAATAATAATAAGATTTAAAATAAATGGTTAGAAAAATAAAAATAAGAGAAAATAGGAAATTAGCAAAAATAAGTTAATATTAAAAAAGATTTTAAATATTTAATGAAGAAAATAGGTTTTAATAATAATAAATAAATACTAGATTATTCACATATTAAACAAATGATAAATAATTAATTATAATTTATGAAAATATTGGATTAAATTTTAAAAGTTAAGAAAAATTAGGATTAGGGTTAGAATTAGGGTTTATGCCTTATTACAAAGAAATTAGGGTTTTTAATTATTAATTTAAACATAACTAATTTATTTACCAAATATATATAATAATAATATAAATATATAATGAAATAAATAATTTGATTTCTTAAGAAAATAAATTATGAATTTAAAAAAATAAGTTTTTTATACAAGAAAATAATATATATATTTGTTTTAGGAATTATTATTTAGAATTTAATTAAGCTAAATAAATATAATATAAAAGAAAATAACAAGAAAAATTGAAAAAAAACATACCTGGGGCTGGGATTCGAACCCAGGCCCTAGGCTTTAATCACTCTGGACCAACAACATCACCACCAGGTCAAGCGCGCACTGGTGTTAGTATCAGGGGTACCAATCCTTTTGTGGCAATCCTGTGAAAATCATAAAAAAATACAACAAAGCAAAATGGCCTAGGGGGATTCGAACCCAGGACCATCAACCTCACACGCACACACACAAACCAACTGAGCCAATGCTGCTTTCGTGAAACATTATACAAACAATACATAATAAAATAAACTCAAATTTCAAATCAGATTTCCGCGCCAAGCTTCGTCTTCCTCATTTGAATTACCTGCGAAAATTCATGTAATATTTCCTGCGAAATTTCATGCGGTTAACATTAACCAGAAAATCCTAGGTTTTTGAAACAGCATTCACACCATAATAATAAAAAAAATTCACAACCCATATCAGTTACCCAATGCTCATACATCATAGCAATGTTCTTAGAATTCATTTATATGCCCTAAATCTTAAGATCCCAAATTCGAGCTTCAAACCCTAATAATGGCATCTCCTTGATTCTGCAACAAAAACTCAATTCAAGCATACAAAAACATTCCAGAGACATTAATAAACAAGAATCAATGCACAAAAATCATTTATATTGTTTAAATCAATGAAATCGAAAAATTCAAAAACTCAAGAACATGATGATTCGGTTTTAATGAATTATGAGGTTTTGAATGATGGTAATGATTGGGATAGCTTCAGTGATGTTCAAGGAACCTATTACAACCTTTAAAATGTCTTGATATAGCCTCTAATCCACAATCCGAATGTGACTTTTTCAACACTTTTTGAGAATTTGAATGAGGTGTTCTTGGCTGCCAATTTCGTCCCCTAGTATTGTATTATGTTCATGGTCTTATAGTGAATGAAATTAGGTCATAAAACTTGTCTCTCCTTTGGGCTTTTGGATATCTTGATGGTGAAGAAAGATATGATTCAAATATTGAAAAAAATCTCACCAAACCTTTCTAATTTAGGCTAGCATGAATTTTCTTGATTCCAATCAACTTTAAATGAGTTTTAATATATTCTGGAAGAAGAATCACATTCAAATATTGAGTTTTCATATTTTATTGATTTAAAATGATTTTTAATGTATAAAATCAAAATAAATCAAAATAAACTAATAAAAATATGAATAAATGATATTTGATTCGTGCATGATGTCATGGTAGTGATTGGGTCATAAAAATGCAAGCCCATGTGGAAAGAATTGGTTCTAAGATCCCATTTGCTCAATAAACCCCTCAAAAATTTCCCAACTTTGCAAAGACACAACTCCCTCAATTTTAAGGCTATTGTAGATGTTTAGAATTGGCAGAATTTTTGACCAACAAGAAATATTGAATTCAGTTCAGAATGTCCTATCAGATGTTGGAACATTATCAAACAGAGGATAAGAACTTAATTCAGGATGTCACACCAGATGTTGGGACATTGTGTAAATGACTTAAGTTCAGTTTTTCAGGATGTCCCAACAGATGTTGATACATCTCAAACCTGCTACCAGAATTAATTAATGACTAACTGATCTGAGAAATTTAAGGAGAGTTATCTGGAATTAATTATGGATGGATAAAAACAGAACAAGGCGCATCTGTAGGGAGTTTTATTATGAGGCTTCAGCATAATCAGAAGAACTAAATCACCTAGAATCTAGGAAGTAACAAACCCTAATTCAAGGTGGAAGCTGCATGCGTTTTAGGACTGGATTAACCTACAGAAAGCCCAAATTACAAACACCTATTTAATCAACAGAAACTCACAGAATTGAGTACGAATTTCAGAAGACAAAATAGGGTGTTGAGTTTTAATAGCAGGTTGTTTTTAATTGTACCACTTTATGAGCTTTTAAGCATAAGTGCATTTGTGACTTGATTGAAACTGTGAAGTAAGATCAAGCTGTTTTGTTTGAAGTATGACTTCAATTTTATTAAACTTGTAAACAAGATCACTGTGTGATTGAGGGGGAGTGAGTTGGTACTCATATCTAAGTAGTGACTTAGGTAGAAATTGCATTGGGTAGATATTAAGTGAAAGATTAAACTGGGTTGTTTAAGTCTAGAATTAATATTACTTATAGTGGATTTCCTCCTGGCTTGGTAGCCTCTAGATGTAAGTGTGGTTATACACTGAACTGGGTTAACAAACTACTGTGTTGTTTAATTTTCTTGCACTTTAAGTTTTGGTTAAATCTGTCAAGTGTTGGAACATCTCATAGGACATCTCATACCTGATCACAGAATTTCAATTGGCATCAGAGCAGGCACCCTGCCTGTTTATACTGGGTGAGATCTAGGGAATACAAATTCTGGAAACATGGACAGAGATATAGGATCAGTAAATAGACCACCTATACTGGATGGATCTAATTATGACTACTGGAAACCAAGAATGATTGCATTCTTAAAATCACTTGACAACAGGGCCTGGAGAGCAGTCAACATTGGGTGGGAACATCCTATCCAAGACACCAAAGATGGATCAAAAGTGTTGAAACCTGAAGAAGAATGGAGTAAGGAGGAAGAAGATTCAGCACTAGGCAACTCCAAGGCCTTAAATGCTTTATTCAATGGCATTGATAGGAACATCTTTAGACTTGTGCATCACTGTGAGCTGGCCAAAGATGTGTGGGACACTCTCAAAACAACTCATGAAGGAACATCAAAGGTAAAGATGTCAAGACTTCGACTTTTCACCACCAAGTTTGAAAACTTGAGAATGAAGGAAGATGAGACAGTTCATGAATTCTACATGAACATCTTAGAAATAGCCAATACTTCTGGAGCCTTGGGAGAAAAGATGACTGATGAAAAGCTTGTAAGAAAGATCCTCAGATCTTTGCCAAAAAGATTTGACATGAAAGTCACAGCAATAGAAGAAGCTCAAGACATATGCACAATGAAAGTTGAAGAGCTCATTGGTTCCCTTCAAACATTTGAGATGAGAATGAATGACACAAATGTTAAGAAGAACAAAAGCATAGCCTTGGTGACAAATACTGATGAAGAAGAAGATGATGAATCAGAAACTGGTAAAAGCTTATCAGACAACATTGCTATGCTTGGAAGACAATTCAAAAAGATTCTCAGAGGGATGGAAGGCAAATCCAAACCCAGTGGAAGATACACAAACTCTTCTGAGAACAAAAGACCTTATGATGCTAACAGAAGGTCAAATTATGATGAAAAGACCAGTCAAGAAAAAGGAATCAAATGCCATGGATGTGAAGGATATGGACACATCAGGAATGAATGTCCTACCTACTTAAAAAGGCAAAAGAAAGGACTCTCTGTGACCTGGTCTGATGAAGACTCAGGAGGTGATTCAGAAGAAGAATCAGCTAAGCATATCACTGCTCTAGCTGGATTATGTGAATCTGAAAGTGAATCCAGTGATGGGGAGCTTACTTTTGAAGAACTTGAGCAAGCATACAAAGATCTATACAAAAGAAGCACTGAAATATGCAATGAGGTTATAAAGCTAAAGAAGCAGAATGAGGCACTAAAAGATGAAAAAGCAAGTGATCAAGAGATCATTGACACCTTGAAAAGTGAAGTAAGTCTTCTCAACTCCAAGTTAGAACACATGTCCAAATCTGTGAGAATGCTGAACAGTAGCTCAAGTACACTGGATGTTATTCTCAACAACAATAAGCATTCAGGGGATAAAAGTGGACTGGGATTTAACAGAGTTCATAAGGATGAAGCTAGATCTAGCAAAACTACTTCAAAGTCCATACAGTCAAACAAGATGTCTCAACAGATGCTTCAACATCAGGAAAAGAACACAAAGTCAAACATAATGTTCCAACAGATGTCTCAACATTCTGAAAAGAACAAAATGAAGAAGAAGTATCAAAGATGGAGATGTCATCATTGTGGAAGATTTGGACATATCAAACCTCATTGTTATAAGTTGCATGGATATCCAAATCAAATGTATCAGCAACCTCCTAAGCAAAAGACATAGGTCATCAAGAAGGTATGGAGACCAAAAGCTAGTCCTCATGCTGATCAAAGCTACATACCCAAGAACAAGATCAACAAACAACCTTGGAGCTCTACTGATGAACAATACACAGGGCAGAGGTATCAAAAGAAATCTCAACTCAAATGGTCAAAGAAAGGTGTTGCATATATAGCACATACATCACTAAGAGTATCAGCCAAAGAAGACTGGTACTTTGATAGTGGATGTTCAAGACACATGACTGGATTGAAGAATCTGCTAGTAGATTTAAAGTCACATTCATACAGATATGTAACCTTTGGAGATGGAGCTAAAGGAGAAATCAAGGGAGTTGGAACCTTGGATTGTCAAGATGTACCAAGACTAAATGATGTGCTACTGGTTAAAGGTTTAACTGCTAACCTAATCAGCATAAGTCAATTATGTGATCAAGGGTACAGTGTGAACTTTACCAAAACTGAATGCATAGTGTCTAACCAAGAACAAGAGATTGTCATGAGAGGAGCCAGATCTAAAGACAACTGTTACATGTGGGAACCTCAAGACTTCAGTCTCACTTCAACTTGCTCTTTAGCTAAAGAAGAAGAAGTGAAACTATGGCACCAAAGACTAGGTCATCTTCATTTCAGAGGCATAAAGAAGATCATATCTATGGATGTTGTGAGAGGTATTCCTAAACTGAAGATTGATGATGGCAAAATATGTGGTGAATGTCAAATAGGCAAGCAAACCAAGATGTCCCATCCAAAGCTCCAACATCTGACAACTTCCAAAGTTTTGGAACTATTACATATGGATCTTATGGGACCTATGCAGGTTGAGAGCCTTGGTGGTAAGAGGTATGCCTATATGGTGGTTGATGACTTTTCAAGGTATACATGGATAAATTTCATCAAAGAAAAGTCTGATGTATTTGATGTATTCAAAGACTTATGCCAAAGAATACAAAGGGAAAAAGCCAGCTGTGTGATCAGAATAAGAAGTGATCATGGAAAATAATTTGAGAACCAAAAATTCTTAGATTTCTGTTCTTCAGAAGGAATCAATCATGAATATTCTTCACCAATCACTCCTCAACAGAATGGGATTGTTGAGAGGAAGAATAGAACTATTCAAGAATCAGCAAGAGCTATGATCCATGCTAAAAAGTTACCTTTGTACTTCTGGGCTGAAGCTATGAACACAGCTTGTTACATCCATAACAGAGTTACTCTAAGAAAAGGAACTTTGTCCACAATCTATGAAGTCTGGAAGGGCAGAAAACCCACAGTTAAGTACTTCCATGTGTTTGGAAGTAACTGTTATATTCTGGCAGATAGGGAGCAAAGAAGAAAAATGGATCCTAAAAGTGATGAAGGGATCTTTCTTGGATATTCTATAAACAGCAGAGCATATAGAGTATTTAATTCTAGAACCAAGGTTATCATGGAATCCATAAATGTGATAATTGATGATGCTCCTACAGATGTCCCATAAGATGTTGGAACATCTGCTGATATCAAAATTGAAGCTGAAGAAAAGAGTGATCATTATGACTTCACTCAAACTGATGCAAGGACAGAACAATCCAGCAAACCTCCCTCCATCAGAATACAGAAGGATCATCCCAAAGATTTGATAATTGGTGATCCCAACAGAGGTGTAAGCACTAGATCAAGAGAAGTGATTTCAGGATCTTGTTTTGTGTCTAAAATAGTACCTAAAAACATCAAGGAAGCTCTTACTGATGAGTACTGGATTTGTGCTATGCAAGAGGAATTAGGTCAATTCACAAGGAATGAAGTGTGGAACCTTGTTCCTAGACCTGATGACATAAATGTGATTGGAACTAAATGGGTGTATAAGAACAAGTCAAATGAGCAAGGAGTTGTTACAAAGAACAAAGCTAGACTTGTAGCTCAAGGATACACTCAAATTGAAGGAGTAGACTTTGATGAAACCTTTGCACCAGTAGCAAGGCTTGAATCAATCAGACTACTTTTGGGAATTGCTTGTATCTTAAAGTTCAAGCTATTTCAAATGGATGTGAAAAGTGCCTTTTTAAATGGTTATCTCAATGAAGAGGTATATGTAGAACAGCCTAAAGGATTTGTTGATCCAAGCTGTCCAAATCATGTATACAAACTAAAGAAGGCTCTTTATGGTCTGAAGCAAGCTCCAAGAGCATGGTATGAAAGGCTGACTACTTTTCTTATAAAGAAAGGGTATAGGAAAGGTGGAATTGACAAAACCTTGTTTGTTAAAGATGAAGAAGGAAATGTCATGATTGCTCAAATATATGTAGATGACATTGTCTTTGGTGGGATGTCAAACAGGATGGTCAAACATTTTGTCAACCAGATGGAATCTGAATTTGAAATGAGTCTAGTAGGTGAATTAACCTACTTTCTTGGACTGCAAATAAAGCAAATGGAGGACTCCATGTTCATTTCTCAAAGCAAGTATGCTAAGAACATAGTCAAGAAATTTGGGATGGACGGTGCTACTCATAAGAGAACTCCTGCCCCCACACATTTAAAGCTAACTAAAGATGACAAGGGTGAGAATGTAGATCAAAGCCTATATAGAAGCATGATTGGAAGCTTGCTATATCTAACTGCTAGCAGACCAGACATAGCATTTGCAGTAGGTGTATGTGCAAGATATCAAGCTGATCCAAAAGTTAGTCATCTTAATCAAGTCAAGAGAATTCTGAAATATGTTAATGGTACTTGTGAATATGGCATAATGTACTTTCATGGATGCAAACCAATTCTCACTGGCTTCTGTGATGCTGATTGGGCTGGAAGTGCTGATGACAGAAAAAGCACTTCAGGAGGATGTTTCTTTCTAGGAAACAATTTGATTTCTTGGTTCAGTAAGAAACAAAATTGTGTATCCTTATCTACAGCTGAAGCTGAATATATAGCAGCTGGAAGCAGTTGTTCACAGTTGGTTTGGATGAAGCAAATGCTCACTGAGTACAATGTCCCACAAGATGTCATGACATTGTACTGTGACAACTTAAGTGCAATTAACATATCAAAGAATCCTATCCAACATAGCAGGACTAAGCATATTGATATAAGACATCATTTCATCAGAGATCTTGTAGAAGAAAAAGTGATTTCATTAGAACATGTAGCTACAAATCTGCAGTTAGCTGATATCTTTACCAAAGCATTGGATGCTACTCAATTTGAGAACTTAAGGGGCAAATTGGGAATCTGCTTATGTGAGATTTAGCAGTTATGGAGATGTGCCAACATGTGATATGACATTGTGTGGCATAAGCACCAGATGGCAACACCAGTCTGGTCAAGAACCTTGAGTATTCCTCTCCTAAAAAGTCTCAAAGTAACGGCTACTTATATTATAACAGCTTCTTTCAGCTATCCATATTCTCATCATACTCTCAAAAACGAATTGCATTCTCTAGCTGTTCTTCAGAAATCATCAACCCTAAAACTCTTCATCCTCTTCCTTCGAAAATGTCTCAAAACCCTAACAGTTCTGAAGAAATCCTCAACAAGGAAGATGTGGTGCATGCAACCCCCATTTCTGTGGTGCCCATGGAGTCAACCCCAATGGACGAAATCAGAGGAAGTGTTCCTCATGCTAAAAAGCCAAGAACTCCAAAAAGAACAAAAGATCAAGTTTGCAGCAAATCCAAAGGCATTCCTTCACCAACAAACATACCTCCAAAATCTTCTGAATATGTGGATGCTTCCATAAAGGAGTTGGTAACCAAGATCCTATCTGAGCAAAGAGTGGTAAGTGGCATATCTATCCCTCTGAACACCATGCCAGCCCCACAAGAAGATCAACAAACTCAGGCTGCAAAGGACACTCCTGCTCAACAGGATGTCCCAATAGATGTTGAAACATCTGAGGATCAGCAAAACTCATTTGATGATGCTGCTGAAACATCTGAGGATCAGAAAAAGGCCTCCACTGATAGTGATGAAGAAGCATCTGAAGACCAGCACAAAGCCTCAACTGAAGAGCACATCTATGTTGATCCAACAGCTGAAGAGGAGACTGCTCAATCTCCTCCTGTTGTGAACCTAGAGCATGATTCTGATACAGAAATCATTGCTTCTGTAAAACCTAGCATAGCCAAAAGGCTCAGGACTAGGAAAGAAAAGATGCAAGCAGGACATGCAATTCCTGAGAAGAAGCAAGCTACCCCAAAGAAGGACAAAGCTAAAACTGTCTTTGGTCCTACAAAACAATGGAGCAAAGTCCAAACACAAAAGAGGAAAGCTGTCACTCCCTCAGATTCAGATGTTGAAGCAGATGTCCCAACATCTCCTCCAAAGAAGAAACCAGCACCCTCAAGGGCTTCAACTGCTGTTCCAGAAGCTCCCTTGGACAATATCTCCTTTCATCATGTTTCAAGTGTGAATAGATGGAAGTTTGTCTATCAAAGAAGGGTAGCACTTGAAAGAGAGCTGAGCAGTAATGCACTTGAGTACACAGAGTTAATTGATCTCATATCTGCTGCTGGCCTCTTCAAAACAGTCTCCAATTTCTCTCCCTGTTATGAGCTGCTTGTCAAAGAGTTCATAGTCAACCTCCAAGAAGATTGTGCCAATGGTAAGTCTGCTGAATTCAGAAAAGTATTTGTAAGAGGCAGGTGTGTAGAATTCTCTCCTCAGGTCATCAACCAATACCTTGGAAGAGAATCCGATGGTCCAAATGAGTTAGGGAAGACTGATAACCAGGTCTGCAAGGTTATCACTGCTAACCAGGTCAAAGCTTGGCCAGTTAAAGGAAAGCTCTCAGTGAGCATGCTGACAAGGAAATATGCCATGCTGAACAGGATTGGTACAGCAAACTGGGTGCCTACCAATCATACATCTTCAATATCCACTGGCTTGGGCAGGTTTATTTATGTTGTTGGCACTCAAACTAAGCTGGATTATGGAGCCTACATCTTTGATCAGACATTGAAGCATGCTAGCTCATCTGCAACAAAGCTGCCAATTGCTTTCCCTTCCTTGCTATGTGGAATAGTGCTGAGTCAGTACCCTGGGATCCTCATTGAAAAGGACACAATGTGCAAAAGAGAAAGCCCTTTGGCCTTTCACGACAAGCTGTTCCTGAGTCATCATGCAGCAGATGTTGAAGCACCCTCTGGGACATCTGCAGGTCCTTCAAATGCAAAGTCTCCAATCTCCAAGGCTGCATTGATTGCTGAACTAAAGAGCACTTGCAAAGAACTTGAAGCAAGGAAGCAGAAGCTTGAGGAGATTATCCAAAGGCTGGAGAGTGAAAGTGATCAGAAAGCTGCTTCTTCTGATGAGGAGACTGAGGATGATGAAGAAACTGACTGTGAGGTATCTGAGTGAAAATTGTATGTGAGGATTTTGTAATGACAGCTTCTGCATTGTATTTTTGAATTAGTCTCTTTGGCCCCAAATTTATGTCTAACAAGGGGGAGAACAACAACAACAAACAACAACAACAACAATGTGTAATGCTGTTTGATTATGAATGAAAAATCTCTGTTTGTTTCTGAACTAAATCTGTAAAATATTTCTGTTGCAACCTGGATACATGTATGTTTGAGGGGGAGTAATCTCAAATATGATTCAACAGAAAAGTAATGTTATACTCTGATAAAAGAACTTCTGCTGCACTCTGAAAATCAGAAAAGAATGTTAGCCAAAAATTAGCCAAAGGGGGAGTTTGTAGATGTTTAGAATTGGCAGAATTTTTGACCAACAAGAAATATTGAATTCAGTTCAGAATGTCCTATCAGATGTTGGAACATTATCAAACAGAGGATAAGAACTTAATTCAGGATGTCACACCAGATGTTGGGACATTGTGTAAATGACTTAAGTTCAGTTTTTCAGGATGTCCCAACAGATGTTGAGACATCTCAAACCTGCTACCAGAATTAATTAATGACTAACTGATCTGAGAAATTTAAGGAGAGTTATCTGGAATTAATTATGGATGGATAAAAACAGAACAAGGCGCATCTGTAGGGAGTTTTATTATGAGGCTTCAGCATAATCAGAAGAACTAAATCACCTAGAATCTAGGAAGTAACAAACCCTAATTCAAGGTGGAAGCTGCATGCGTTTTAGTACTGGATTAACCTACAGAAAGCCCAAATTACAAACACCTATTTAATCAACAGAAACTCACAGAATTGAGTACGAATTTCAGAAGACAAAATAGGGTGTTGAGTTTTAATAGCAGGTTGTTTTTAATTGTACCACTTTATGAGCTTTTAAGCATAAGTGCATTTGTGACTTGATTGAAACTGTGAAGTAAGATCAAGCTGTTTTGTTTGAAGTATGACTTCAATTTTATTAAACTTGTAAACAAGATCACTGTGTGATTGAGGGGGAGTGAGTTGGTACTCATATCTAAGTAGTGACTTAGGTAGAAATTGCATTGGGTAGATATTAAGTGAAAGATTAAACTGGGTTGTTTAAGTCTAGAATTAATATTACTTATAGTGGATTTCCTCCTGTCTTGGTAGCCTCCAGATGTAAGTGTGGTTATACACTGAACTGGGTTAACAAACTACTGTGTTGTTTAATTTTCTTGCACTTTAAGTTTTGGTTAAATCTGTCAAATGTTGGAACATCTCATAGGACATCTCATACCTGATCACAGAATTTCAGCTATGGAGGTGTTCTTGGACATTTTGGAAAGCTTAAAGAGTCCTCTAACAAACCTCTTTGGTTTCATGTCTATATCATTTACCATTCTCAAGTTATGCTCTTTGGAAGATGTTGACTTTTGTGTTTACTTTTGAAGTGACCTATAATGTCTTAGCTCATACCTTCCAAATGAAGCATTTTTGGGCTTGGCTTATGAGACACAAAGTTGTAGAGAATTAAATTTCCTTCAAAATGAGCTTTGGATGGAAAATTCTTGATGAAGCATGTGAAAGTTATGGCTGGTTAAAGTTTAGTTGACTTTTCCTATGAAAACCCTAATTTAGAAACTCCTGATTCTTGATGATTAGAAATATCCTTGATGAATCATGATCAACCCTTGATCAAATGATGAATTTTACTTCATAAAATTGATGTTGGCAAAAAAATCATGAAGTTTGACTTTGGTTTGACCACTGTTGACCTCAGTTTGACTTCTTAACTACTTTAACTGATTTTTGCATATTTGATCATCTGACTGAGCAAACTTTTTGGGAAAGCCTTGAAACTTGACATAGGGATTCTTGAAGACATATAGGATGCTATTAAGCTCACTTGAAGCTTTGGAAGTCCATTTAGCCTGATGAAATTCAAAAACCCTAGTTTAGGGTGCATTGCTTAAGAGGATGCTTTGTCTGAGGGAATTGTCCTACTTTCTGACTAATTGTGAATCTTGTGAACCTTGTGAACCTCTTGGGATACCTTGGTACACAATTTATTGACTAGGAGAGGGAAAATTTTGGGGTGCAACAGGTAACACTTGGAGGGGGTGCAAAGTTGACTGCCTTAGAATCAATCAAATCTTGAACCTTCATGTGTAAGGCTCTGCACTTCTCTGTTGTATGGCCAGGTGCATTAGAGTGGAAGGCACATTTGGCATTAACGACATAGTTTCTTGGAAGATTCTGGGGATCTGATGGGGCCAGAGTCCTCAATTCGATCAGATTGAGCTTTAATAATTGTGGAAGTAAGGCAGCATAGGGCATCAGAATGGGATCGATAACCCTGTTGATTTGTTCCTCTGTTGAAACGAATGTTGTTGTTGGTTGTTATTATTGTAAGATCTCTGTTAAGGAAATTGTTGTTGCGGTGGGAAGTGTTGTCGTTGTGGAGGATACTATTGTTGAGGTGCTGGGGCTGGAATGGTGACAGCAGCCACTGATCTTGGCATGTATTGAGGCCTACCTCTATCCATATGTACTGAGTTGGTCTCACCTGTCCTACGAGGTCCTGCGAAAGGTTTTCTGGCATTTCTAGAACTAGCACCGTTGTCTGAAATTTTGCCCATCTTCAAAAGACTCTCAATTCTCTCACCAGCTATAACTACATCAGCAAAGCTAGTGGAAGAGAAAGTAGCAAGTCTGTCGATGTATGTTCCTTGCAATGTGTTCATAAACATGTCATCCATTTCTCTCTCAGACATCGGAGGCTAGACAACAGCAGCAAGCTGTCTCCATCTTTGGGCATATTCCCTGAAACTTTCTCTTGAAGACTGAGACATACCCATTAGGATAGTCCTGTTGGGAGCCATGTCCAAGTTATATTGATACTGGCGTATGAAAGCTTCGGCCAAATACTTCCAGTTTCTGACTGTTGCTCTGGACAGGTGAGAATACCATTCACGGGATGCCCCGGTCAAACTGTCTTCGAAGTAGAACATCCACAACTTTTTGTCCATGGTATGAGCTTTCAGTCTCCCCAGAAAGGACTGCAGGTGAGTATGTGGGCAAGAGGTACCATTATAATTCTCAAAGCATGGAGGCTTGAATTTGTGAGGAATCCTGACTCCCTCAACTAGACCCATGTCCATTACATCAAATCCCAAAGAGTTTTAGGACTCCAAGGATCTCAGCTTCTCCGCTAATTCGTCCAGACGATGATCATAGACTTCATCCCCAACACCAATTACTGTAAACTGTTCTTCTTGAGGGTCTTCTTGCAAGGCACGACCTCTAGTGTTTCCTTGGGTATCTCTGATAACATTGACTTCAGGATTGAGATGAGGCTCGAACTCTGGCGGATTTGTTCGTGGCTGCCCGTGATCATTGTTACTAGTACCCCCTGTACCTGGATGATTCTCTTCTGGAGTTTGTCGCTCGACTAACTCTCTTAATATTTCTTGGCTCTGAGCCAACCCAGTCATTACTGCCATGAACTGGTTTATCTTAGCCCTCATCTCAGTTCTCTCATTAGCCATCTGAGTTCTCACGTCAATTAAATATTGTTGAACTTGGTCCATCAGTAAGCTTGGAAGGTTGTTTCTGGTTGGATATCGATGAACTCTGTTGATGGGAAAAACCCTCCTACGAGCAATGTTTCCTGAAACAATAGTAAAGTGAGAAAACAATAACAAAAATACCTACAAAACAAAGAAAGAGGTTAGTATGAAATGCAATATGTCTATTTGTCTTCCAAGGGTATCCGGTTTGGTTCTTTGGTTTTGACCTTCTAGACCTCTGGGAATGAAGAAGATGTTGTAGAAATCAAAGCCCATCAGAAAATCCAAGTTATACATAAACCATATATTACAAATGCAAAAGGTACATAGTTTATGATTACAACAAGTTCCTATGGTGGGTCAAAATACAATTAAGTCGATAAATACAACAAAATCACCATGAGAAATAAAGTACAGCCAAAATAAAACACAAGTACAAAGAAATCAAACATCCAGCCCAAAGACATCCTCCTTGACTTCCTTCAGGAGAGCATCAATCACTGGTCCAACTAGATGCTCTGTGATGGTACTGATAAGAAGATTCCTGGTGGCAATGACACTTGTCAACTTCTGGTACTTGTCTTGGTCTTTTAATCTCTTCAACCCCGCCCGGAGTTTCAACTCGGAGATTTCCTTTTGTGTTGAGGCTTCCTGACTCTTCTTCTCATTAGCTTCCAATTTATATATCTTAGTCTGTGTCTTCTAATCTTCTTGCAAACGAGCCTCAGTGATTCTGATCCACCTAGCATGACTCTCTTCTAAGTAGTGCTCAGCTCTGGCTTTCTGAATCTTAGCTTTTTTGCAAGCATTCTTCAATACTAACTCCCCTGCTCGGGCTTTTCTGATGAAGTCCTCTGTCTTTTCTATCTTGGTCATATGCTTGATCCGGAGCTTCTCTAACCTCTCAATATCCAGACGATCATCATTCCTTTCCCAAAGGGTCTTCTTTAGAGCTTCAGAAAGTTGGGTATTCCTCTCTTTCAGCTTATCAAATTCCTCCAGACTCACTGAAGCTATGGGCTCTACTGTTGATGGCCCTGGCACATCTTTCAGGGTGAATGGAATGCGGGTGATCTGTCCTCTGATGTGAGACCAATCAATGTATTGAGCTGAAGCTATGTTGTTGCACTTGCCAAGAATAGCAGTCCCTTTTGTATGTATGTTATCCCGAGCCCAAGCTGCTTGTCGGATGATGGCATGATTATTCTGAACATCACAGTAAAGGTTCTCTGCTAAATCCTGCTCTCTTGGTGGATGTACTAAAGCATACCCTAATTTCCTTTTGAAAAGCAAAGGATTGTAGTTGATGCAACCCTTCACTCCAATAAGAGGTACATTGGGATACTGCCCACAGCTTGTAATTATGTCCCTGCCCTTGGTGTTCTGAGTACACCACCAGATGTCTTTTGAAGTGAGAGCAACCATTCTCTTAGCCCAATTTCTTCACTGGTGAGGATTCAGGAAAGCTTATGTCTTCGGCATGTTGATAAGTGCATATTAGTGTTAGTATTTAGTTGATTTTTGGCACTTTTCAAGAGTTATTTTGATCTCTTATGCTTTTTTCGCCTTTGTTTCTTTTACTTATTCACAGATTTAACTTTAGTCGTTCTTAGCATTATTCGTTTAACTTCAGTTTGTGTAATTTTAGGTTACAATGAAGAATTTTGAAGCAAATTCCATCTTGGCTGCCTTCGAGAACTTTTGGAAGAATTTGAAGGAATTTTTACTCGCTGCAAGCTCGCTCAGCGAGCTCCAAGCGAAACTTCCAGGGCCATTTTCGCTCAGCGAGCCCTTTGGTCGCTCAGCGAGAGGATGCTTTTAATGAAGAGTCGCTCAGCGAGGCCTGCAGATTTCAGCCCCTTTATAAACATTTGTTTCACTATTTCTTGGGATGTAACTTATACACTTGACGTAATATTCCTTAAAACACTTTTTCTCTTGGTTCTAAGAAGATTGGGTGCATTAAAAGTCAAGCCTTTTGTTCTTAATGCATCATCTTCTTCATTTTGATATTTTGTTGGAAGCATCCATGGAAATGGAAAGCTAAACTCATAGTATGTCAAGGTTAGAAGGTAGATAGGTTCTATTTTTGTGTGTATAGACCTTGATCCTCTTGTATAAACTCTTGATGATGAATATATGATGAAAGTTTTGATTTTTATGACAAACCCTTTTGTGTTGTTTCATGATTGAGAGATATGGCCAACATTTGACCTAGGTTTTCATCACCCAATTACCATAAACTAGAGATAGTCATGGGCTTTGGAGTTCACTTATATTGAACTTAAATGCTACCATGTTGATAGATTGAGTGAGAAATCATTAATGGATCAACATGGTAAATCTCACATTTTGTTTTAGAAATAAACTTTATGAGAGGATATTATGAATGTGTTCATTGTTGAAATGAGTTTATCATTTGGTCAAAACTATATATGCAAAATGAATCTATCAAACCCTAACTTTGACATATGCTTTTAAGACTCTTTTACAAATCAATACTTTTACTTCTTAGAATTTATTTGAATGCAAAAGTCATTTTAGATACAAACACTAAAACCTTTTTGTTACCTTTAAGTCTAAATTTTAGCAATTGTAGAACGGCATAAATATCATAAAACAATCTCTGTGGATCGACAAACAAAACCCTTACTCATTTGTGCTAACAACAAATTGGCGCCGTTGTCGGGGATTGTTATTTGATATTTAAAGCATAGCAATAGTTGCTAGTTTTGACTTGTTTTATTTCTTACTTTGTTACTATCAATCTTGTGTTTCACTTGGTTTGTTAATCTTGTAGATTCTAGTGTATGCGTGAAAAGGCTACCGAGGAGCAATTTCAATTCGACCCCAAAATTGAAAGAACACTTCGAAGGCTCAATAGCAAAACACGAAGAAGGAAGAAACTAGCCGAAGAGAGGAACCGGAGAGAAGAAGAAGCTACCTCTTCACTTGTTCCCATTGAAGAGGTGAGAGTAGAAACTTTTGAAGGAAACATGGCGGACGGAGCCCGTACGGAGATGTCCGCTAATAGTCCTAGACGGACTGCTCAATTTGCTCGTGGAGGAAGAAACACGGAGATGAAGACAGGAATCCTTCAACTCCTTTAGGCTAATCCATTCACCGGAATGGACCATGAAGATCCATATACCCATCTCACCAAATTCTATGAGATTGCGGGTTCTACTGGAATAGCGGAAGCGGATGAAGAAGGTTTATTCAAAAGAATGTTCCCACACTCCTTAGTTGGAAAAGCAAAAGAGTGGTACCTAGACCAAGCTCCGAGGGTTATGACGGATTGGAATTTATTGGAAGAGAAATTTCTTGAATGGTATTTTCCTTAATCTCGATTCATGGGAGCAAAGACGGCCATTGCAGTTTTCAATCAAGGAAGCAACGAGTCTTTGAATGAGGCTTGGGAGAGGTACAAATCAATGTTGAGAAAATGCAAAGGCCATGGGTTTGATGATCTTACTCAAATCCACATTTTTCTAAATGGACTTCAATCTCAACACAAGACACTTTTGGATGCTACCGCGGGTGGTTCTCTCATGTTAAAAACGGCGGATGAGGCTATAGTCATAATTGATCGTATGGCTCTCAATGATCTTCAAAGTCAACATGATCATAGTCATTCACAACGGAAGTCGGGAGTTCTTAAATTAAATACAAATGATGCTCTCCTTGCCCAAAACAAGGTGCTTTCTCAACAAGTAGAGTTGTTAACCCAACAAATGGCCAAGATTCCACAACAAATGAAAGAAATGCAAGGATCTCAATCAAGACATCAAGTGGCAAAGTGTGAATTGTGCCAAGTTGACCATCCCACCGGTTTTTGTCCTCCTTTTGAAGAAGTAAGTTATGTGAACAACAACAATCAAGGTTATCAAAGGCCACCTCAACAATATAACAATTATTATCCAAGGAACAACCAAGGGTACCAACAACAACAATCAAGATTCAACAATAACAACTTCCAACACCAAAATCCATATCAAAACCCCAATCCTCAAGTCCAACAACCACAAGGCGGAAGTTCAAAATTAGAAGACACCTTAAATCAATTCATGCAAGTTTCCATGGATAATCAAAAAAGTAATGAGGCCGCCATCAAAAACCTCGAAAACCAAGTTGGGCAACTTGCTGAGCAATTAGCTGAAAATCAAGCGGGATCATCTTTTTCCGCAAACACCCATGTTAATCCGAAGGAGCATTGTAAGGCCGTTGTTCTTAGAAGCGAGAAGGAGATGAGTCCACCAAAAGATAAGAAAGATGGTGTTGTAGAGGAGAGTGTGACGAAGAAAAAAATTGTGGAAGTAGTTGAAAAGGAGATTGATGATTGCAAAGTAGTCGAAAATACGAAAGTGGGTGATGAGAAAGGAAAAGACGGGAGTAAAAGAGTGAAGAAAGGGAAGGAAGTGATTACACAAATTCCTACCAACATGCCTTATCCTCATGTGCCATCAAAGAGGGATAATGAGAGGCAATATGCTTAGTTTATGGATATTTCAAACAACTTCAAATCAATTTTCCATTTTCCGAAGCACTTGAGCAAATGCCAAAATATGCCAAGTTTTTGAAGGATATTCTCTCAAAAAGACATAAGTACACGGAACCGGAAACGGTTGTTCTAGCGGCAAATTGTAGTGCAATTATCCAACGTACTCTTCCAAAGAAAGAAGCTGATCCGGGACGTGTAACTTTGTCGGTCACCATTGGCAATATGTTTGTCAGGAATGGTCTTATTGATTTGGGGTCAAGCATCAACCTCATTCCTCTTTCCATTGTTAAAAGACTTGGAAACATTGAAATAAAAGGAATAAGAATGACTCTTCAACTAGCCGACAAATCTACTACTCACCCCATTGGGGTAGCTAGAGATGTCTTGGTGAAAGTGGACAAATTTTTATTTCCGGTGGACTTTATTGTGATCGATATGGAAAAGGATGACGATGCTCCTTTGATACTTGGCCGACCCTTCATGAAAACAGCCTGTATGATGATTGATGTTGATGATGGTCTAATGAAGGTGAGGGTGTTGAATGAAGAAGTTACCTTCAACTTGTTTGAAGCGATGAAGCACTCCAAAGATAAACTTGATAGCTTCAGAATTGATGCTTTTGATATGGCTATTTTGGAGGTGGCAACACATATTCATGTAGACACTCCATTTGAGCTAGTCTTAAGATAAGGAGTTAACATTCTCACTAGTGAAGAGGAAAAGGAGCTTGAAGAGTGTGTGAAGGAGTTGGAAGTTCTTAAGGAGTTACAACCGTGGGAGGTGGCGATTGAAGAATTGACTAGGGAGAAGAATGATGATATAGTGGAAGTTGAATTGAAGGTGCTACCTTCAAACCTAAAATATGCATTCTTAGATGAGAATGGAAGAAAACCGATTATCATTAGCAATGAATTTTCTTCCAATGAAGAATCACGTTTGGTAGAGGTGCTAAAGAAAAATCATGGAGCTTTAGGGTGGGCTATTTCCGATTTAAAAGGAATAAGCCCATCTTATTGTATGCACAAGATTCTTATGGAGGATGATTTCAAAGTTGTGGCGCAACCTCAACGCTGGTTGAACCCAACAATGAAAGAAGTGGTTAGAAAGGAGGTAGTGAAACTACTTGATGTGGGGATGATTTACCCGATTTCAGATAGCCCTTGGGTTAGCCCCATTCATGTAGTACCTAAGAAAGGAGGAATAACCGTTGTTAGAAACGAAAAGAATGAGCTCATACCGACTAAAGTGGTGACAGGATGGCGAATGTGTATAGACTATAGGCGTTTAAACACGTCTACTAGAAAAGATCATTTCCCTCTACCGTTCATGGATCAAATGCTTGAGAGATTATCCGGACAAGAGTTTTATTGCTTTTTGGATGGGTATTCGGGATACAACCAAATTGCGATTGACCCGGCGGACCATGAGAAGACGACATTCACATAGCCGTTTGGAGTTTTTGTATATAGGAAAATGTTGTTTGGGTTGTGTAATGCACCGATAACTTTCCAACTATGTGTCCAAGCTATCTTATTTGATTTGATTGAAAAGACGATGGAGGTGTTTATGGATGATTTCTCGGTGTTTGGAGCATCATTCGATTTGTGCTAGAGGAATTTGGAGGAAGTTCTTGAAAGGTGTGTGAAGACAAACTTGGTGCTAAATTGGGAGAAATGCCATTTTATGGTAAAAGAAGGTATTGTGCTAGGACAGAAGGTGTCTTCGAAAGGATTAGAGGTAGATAAAGCGAAGGTGGAAGTTTTCTCAAAGTTTCCGCCTCCAACAAATGTTAAAGGGATACGGAGTTTTTTGGGACATGCGGGGTTCTATCGGAGATTTATCAAAGATTTTGCTAGAGTGGCCAAGCTACTTAGTAATTTGTTGAACAAAGACCAGGTATTTCTTTTTGATGAACCTTGCCTTTTATCTTTCCAAACTTTGAAAGAGAACCTAGTTACCACTCCAATAATCATAGCACCTAATTGGACTTGTGATTTTGAACGTGCGATGCTAGTGATTATGCTATTGGAGCGGTTCTAAGGCAAAGAAAGGATAACGTTTTTCATGCTATACACTATGCAAGCAAAGTGCTTAATGAAGCACAAGTGAATTATGCCACAACTGAAAAAGAATTGCTTGCGATAGTGTACGCGCTTGAAAAATTTCGTTCTTATTTGATCGATTCTAAGGTTGTTGTCTACACCGACCATGCCGCAATAAAATTTCTTCTCACCAAACCGGATTCTAAGCAAAGGCTTATCTGTTGGATCCTCCTTCTTCAAGAGTTTGACTTAGAAATTAAGGATAAGAAAGGATCGGAAAATTTGGTGGCGGACCATTTGTCGTGGCTAGTCAACATGGACATCACAAAGAAAGAAAATGAAATCCGAGAAGAATTTCCGGATGAAAAATTGTATATGGTACAAGTTAGGCCTTAGTTTGCCGATTTTGCAAATCATAAGGCAACGAGTTGGATACCCGAAGACCTAACTTGGAACCAAAAGCAGAAATTCTTGACGGATGCCCAATACTATGTATGGGATGAACCGTATTTGTTCAAAGTTTGTAGGGACAATTTGCTAAGGAGGTGTGTGACGAATGATGAAGCTAAGAGTATACTTTGGCATTGTCACAATTCTCCATATGGAGGGCACTTTAATGGACAAAGAACGGCCACCAAAATCCTCCAATCGGGATTTTATTGGCCGATAATTTTCAAAGATGCTAACCTCCATGCGAGGAATTGTGATGAATGCCAAAGGTCCGGTGGGATAAGCAAAAAAGATGAAATGCCCCTTCAAAATATGCAAGAGGTAGAAGTTTTCGATTATTGGGGCATTGGTTTTGTTGGCCCATTTCCACCATCCTTTACTAATGAGTACATTTTTGTTTGCGTGGATTACGTTTCAAAGTGGGTAGAAGTCATTGCTTCACTGAAGGCCGATGGCAAAACGGTGATCAAGTTTTTAAAGAAAAATATTTTCTCACGTTTTGGCACACCTCGTGTTTTGATCAGCGATGAAGGGTCGCACTTTTGTAATGCACCGTTGGAAAACGTTTTAAAACATTACGGTGTATTGCACAAAGTAGCAACTCCCTACCACCCGCAATCTAACGGTCAAGCCAAAGTCTCAAACCATGAAGTGAAAAGGATTCTTGAAAAAATTGTTTCGGGATCACGTAAGGATTGGTCTCAAAAGTTGGATGAAGCTTTGTGGGCGTATCGCACCGCATACAAGGATCCAATTGGCTTAACTCCGTTCCAAATGGTTTATGGCAAAACATGCCATTTATCGATTGAAATGGAGCACAAAGCTCTTTGGGCTTTGAAGTTTCTTAATTTTGACCCTACGGATGCCGGAACAAAAAGAAAGTTGGAATTGAGTGCCTTGGAAGAAATGAGGGAAGCGACCTACCACTCAAGTTGGCTCTATAAAGAAAGACAAAGAAATACCATGATAAAAAGATCAAGTTTAAAGAGTTTGAGGAGGGTCAAGTTGTGTTGCTTTTCAATTCCCGGTTGAAACTTTTTCCCAGAAAATTGAGAAGTAAGTGGTCGGGACCGTTCCGTGTGAAGGAGTTAAAAGAATACGGTGCAATAGTGATCGAGGATCTTGAAAAGAAGGATAGTTGGACCGTGAACGACCAACGCCTTAAAATCTACCTCGAAGGTAGTTGCGATCGGGAGAGTAAATCTGTCGCCTTCGATGATCGTTGATCGTCGTGGACAGTCGAGCTTATCCGACATTAAACAAGCGCTCGTTGGGAGGCACCGCAATTTTGTAAGTTTTTACTGCTTTTATTTGTTAAAGTGTGTTGTAGGAGTGTTTTTATACTTATTTGTGAAGTGCCATTGCTGCTGGAAGTGTGTTTAGTTTTCCTGCACTCGCTGAGCGAGGGAAATTTCGCTGAGCGACCCTGTGCAGGTGGACGCTCGCTGAGCGAGCTTCAGCTCGCTGAGAGAAGGTTGCGTTTTTTTTATTAAAAAATGGGACTGAACTGGGCCCATTAAGGGAACCCGATCCAATCATTGTTAAGTAAGAGTGGGACTGATTAGAGCTGCCTCTTTGCTCCCTTTTCACACAAAAAAAATCATAAAAGATTCATAGAAGATTCTCCTTTGTCTTCTCCCTCACTCTTGCTCCATTCCATTTGGTGCTTCCAAGTTCATATTAATTGCATTTTCCTTCACTAAGGTAACAATGTTCTTCACTTCTTTCTTTTAATTATTTTTGAATTTTTGAGTTAGTAACTTCAATTACTCTTAGAAATTGTTGGCCATAGGAAATTATTGCCCCAATATCACTTTGATAGGAATTTCTCAAGAACATTTATGGTTGAAATTGAAATTTAGGGTTTTGGTTCAAGAAATTTTGTTTAGGGCAAAAATTTTGAATTTTGAGAAATTGTTGTGAAATTAGTGTTTTAATGTAGTTTTTGTGGTTCTGAAACTTATGTTTTATTTGGTATTTGCTTGTTTGTGAATTGTGTATGAAGGAATGGACCCTGTTATTGTAGGGGAATTTTTGCATTTTCGCAGAGTTCGCTCAGTGAGCCTCCTCTCGCTGAGCGAGAGTTCCAGGCAGGTTTTCGCTCAACGAGCTCCCAGCTCGCTGAGCGACCACTTCTCTCCAGATTTTTTATCAAACTTTAAGGGTATGCCTGTTTTGAATTATCATTAATTTAGGTGAATTTTGTTTGTGTTTTTGTCGGCTGATTTGATCGGAATTCATTTGTTTCGATCTTTTGGTTTGTTTTTGTTTGTGCAGATGTCGAACCGTTCTAAGCGTGGACGTACCGGAAGCTCATCTGCTCAGCCACCCCCTGCTCAGGCTTTCGACCGTAATAGATTTCTGACACCCGCTCATCATGAGCGCTATCTGGTTCTTGAAAGAAGAAATGTGTGGCCAGATAGGCTTATTGAGTTGAATCCGGAGGGGGAATATAAGCATGTTCAGGGCCTTATGGATGAGGGGGATATGTGAGGCTCTGTCAGCCGCATCCTGAGTACCATTTGGAGATTGTTAGAGATTTTTTTGCTAATTCCCTTCAAACAGGACCTGAAGGCACTATACCTGAGTACAGAACCTGGGTTCGTGGCAAGGAGATTAATTTTTCTCAGGCTAGCCTTGATTTTCTGCATTTTGACAGGGAAGGTGGTAAATATTGCCTGGATTATTACGCAGGAGCTTCTGCGAATCACTACCAGTGGGACTGTGCATGGTTCCCGTGCTTCTTGTGCCATCTCTCACCCCGGCTTAGTCATGGCCTTGTGTAGAAGAGCTGGAGTGGTTCTTCCGTCTCATGGAAACGTGAGGTTGAAGAAGATTGACAATGAGTATTGTCGTACTTTCTGCGAGCCTCCGCTTCATCCACCTCCGATCGCTTTTGCACCCCCGCGTAACATGGGTTTTAATGCTACCGCCAACATGGCGATGCACGCTTCTCATCATCGCTCCTTAGACTTTATTTATGAGAGTATGCTTCAGCTTCAGCTGATGATTAGAGAGCCTCAGGCGAGGCATTCTTTGAGGAGCATGGATGACTACAGAGCTTATTCTGCATGGCCTGGGGACATGTCATCGTCTTCAGGGGGAGCAGGTGTTGGTGTTGATAGGGATACTGGTGGTGGTGCTGATATTGACGATGATGGTGACGATGATGATAGTTCGAGTTCATTCGAGTGACATCTTCTGGACGGTTTGATGGGCCAGTTTTATGTTGTTCTTAGTGTTTTCCTTTATTTATGTTATTTCCCTTTTTTTGTTGAGATATTGAAATATTATGTCTTTTCTTTTTAGTTTGAATATTTGACCATTCGGGGGGATGTGTCCTGTTTTATTGTTGTTTTGAATTGTTTCCCATCCGGGGGGATGGTGCTTTTTTTTTAATGTCTGATTTAATGAACATCCGGGCGGATGATGCTTTACTTTTTTTATATTATCACTACTTGGTGTACAAATTTTTGTGTTTGTCTTATCTTTAATGTGGAAATTTGATGGAAGCAAGTGCGATTTTTGTGATCTAAGCTTGTAACTTCACCTTCTTGGATGGTGATGATAAAATTCCGTAAGTCACGCGATAAAGGTACTCCGTTTCACACCTTTTAGAAAATAATATGTTTATGAACTGGTTGCTTTTCACAAATTTATAGTCTATTTCACTTTGCATAAATGTTCATTTGAGAATCAATTAGGACAAAACCACATAGTGAGCGACTTCCATTGTTCACAAATTCTAGTGTAATTGTAATTTTTACGAACTCGTTTGATTCATGCTCGTATTGTTATTCTTTGGTTAAAATTTTGGAATCTTAGAAATGATTTAGGCATTTCTTTAATTTGAGAAAAACCATCCTTTCCTTTAGGCTTTAGTCACCAGTGAGTAGTGCGAGAAATTGTTAGCCGACTTTGAGCCTTCGCACAAGTAGAATGAATCAATATTGTCGGTAAAATTATTGAAGTATCATCTTTTGGCAATCATTGGTATGATATTGAAAAGAGAAAAGAAAATTCATTGTGATTCATTCTAGCCTGTGTATTATTTTTGTTTACACTTTTTGACACCCTTACTTTAACACTTTTTGAGAAGAACATTGTCCAAATTCTATAGTGTTTTTTTTTTTAAGTTGGGGAGAATAAAAGGATGGATGATTTTGGGTTCCTCTTGTGAAAATTATATATATATATATATATATATATATATATATATATATATATATATATATATATATATATATATATATAATAATACAAGTTGTCGAATGAATGACTTAAGAATTGAATTGTACTCATTGTTTGAGTTGCGTGAAAAGGATGAAGTATTCATTCGTTTGTAGGGAGAACTCTTGAATAGGGGCACCGCAAAATGAAAAAAAAATATGTTATGGAATTATGTGGCGCTGTGGGGGGAACCAATAATTGTTGGTTGAAATGATTTTGGCGTGTTCTTCGTTTTTCTAAAACCTTTGAACCCATTTTTGAATCATTGGCCTTAGAAAATTTTCCCATTCTTTGTTACCCTTGCCTCATTATAACATTGAAAATCCCTTTTGATCTTGGTTTCCTTTATGTTGTCCTTTGAATTTGAAGATACTTGCATGAATTATTCTGGATGTTAGCATTATTACAAACGAGAGTGAATTGTCCCTTATGTTGTCTTTTTGATACTGGCGCTTGATGTAGTCAAATATTTAGGTGATTCTCTTATGAACATTCCATTGCATTTGTTGGTAGCTTGCCATTTGTGTTTAGAAATTGGTTCATGATTATGTTGTCGCTCTTTGAGAAGCCGGTTGTACTGGTAAGCAAGATCTTTGGTTTGAACCACTTAGTTTGGTGTGTTTCACTTGTTTAGTTTGTGCTCGTTTTTTTAAAAAGAAGAATTCACCTTTGTTTGAGGACAAACAAAGAAACAAGTCGGGAGAGTTGATAAGTGCATATTAGTGTTAGTACTTAGTTGATTTTTGGCACTTTTCAAGAGTTATTTTGATCTCTTATGTTTTTCCCCTTTGTTTCTTTTACTTATTCGCAGTTTAACTTTAGTCGTTCTTAGCATTATTCGTTTAACTTCAGTTTGTGTAGTTTTAGGTTACAACGAAGAATTTTGAAGCAAATTCCATCTTGGCTGCCTTCGAGAACTTTTGGAAGAATTTGAAGGAATTTTTACTCGTTGCAAGCACGCTCAGCGAGCTCCAAGCGAAACTTCCAGGGCCATTTTCGCTCTGCGAGCCCTTTGGTCGCTCAGCGAGAGGATGCTTTTAATGAAGAGTCGCTCAGCGAAAATACCTCGCTCAGCGAGGCCTGCGGATTTCAGCCCCTTTATAAATATTTGTTTCACTATTTCTTGGGATGTAACTTTTGACACTGATGCGTGTTTTTCGCTAGTGTACGAATCACGTCAAAGTAATATAAAAGATTATCGAATCCACAGAGACCAAGTGTCAATCTATCAAACCTGTTGTTATGGTGTGTATCTAAGGCAACTATTTTTAAGGGTTTTAATAAGGGTGCAATGGTAAATAAAATTATAATTTTAAATAATAAATAAAGACAGGCTCGAATGTAATTCACGTAATCAATGATAATCCAGTACTTGTTAGTGGAACTACTTATGGGCAGTGTTTTCTTCTTTGAAAAGAACTAATTTAACAGGAACTGTCGCTTTCGCGTATTCAGAACCGAGTTGTACTCTCTAATCAACCCCTCCTATTGTCACGGATAAAAAGGTGCGTACTGCGTTAGAGTAGTAAACCTATTTTTAAGAAATATAGTATCTTAACTAAGTTGAAAAGTATTTTAACCTGGACTTCTTAGCAAAAAGAGGTTCTTGCGAACCAGAGTTTAAACTTCCTAACGCGTCCGAAAATCGTTTTAAAATCTCTTTTCTTTTTAATCTAAAATCTCCTAATGAACTATACAAAGCGCTTTTGGCTGTTTTTGAAATAGTTAAAAACAATTATTTGAATTGAAAGATAAAATAGCCCTTAGGTGTTTCCACGAACAATTATACTGATTACTGGTTTGATTACGATCCTTACATTCTAACCTTTATGGAATTAGTTAGACATGATAAAGTAAATATTCTTTTTATAGTTTTTCATAAAAGTAATTTAAAGCGAGTGCGGAAAGTAAACAAAGTAAAGTGCGAGTGCAGGAAATAAACAACGTAAATGTGCGAGTGCAGGAAATAAACAACGTAAATGTGCGAGTGCAGGAAATAAACAACGTAAATGTGCGAGTGCGGGAAATAAACAAAATAAAAGCGAGGCAGAAATAAATAAAAGTAAAGTACGAACTTGAATTAAAATGGCGGCAGGATTAACTTCCTCCAGAGTGCTCCAAAACTCGAACCACAGACAGATTACAGACTCGATCACTCGATTGCAGAGGCACCCCGATGTGGAATGGCAACTGCTTTATAACTGATATATGCCTAGAGAATTCTAATTCTGGATGAAGAAAAACGAAAATCTAAGGTCCTATTTATAGTAAAAACTGAAAGCATGAAATGACCGGGACGCCCCTCCACTAAAAAGTGGAGGTTATTGATTTTGGCCTTGTGGCGCCCGCCACAGGCCTATGGCGCCCGCCATGGTCCCTACAGGGGATGATGGAGTGGGGAACGTGGGTCCTGGAGGTTGAGGAGTGGTCTTGAGACGTGGCCACGTCATGGCTAACCCCATGGCGCCCGCCACGGTGGGTGCCGTAAGTGCAAAATGCTGAATTTCTAGGTTTTCGTCCGTTTTCACTCCTTTTTCGCTCCTTTTCCCGATTCCAGCTCCGATTATTATAAAAACCTGAAAACATAAGAAAACAAAGCAATAACAAAGCAAAACGACAATAAAAGCTAAGAATGCATGCGAAATCGGAGTCAGAAATACGGTGAATTTTAGTGTGATCAAATTCTCCCACACTTAAACCTTTGCTTGTCCTCAAGCAAACATTAAAGCTTAAGAAAATATGGTGTCAACACTTGTCTTTGGGCTAAAGGGATTCTAAGTTCAAGTCAGGATGCAGTGACAGATACTAACTAAGTGAACCAAGGGTACCATAGTAACACAAGCACAAACTTCAATCCTATATTAACCACTCCATATCATCCCACAATACCTAGGCCTATCTTCTCATCTTTTTGTGTCCTTTTCATTCAGGCGCAATCACATTAAGCCCGTTATCCGTACATGCTTCATAGTAGAGTGACCGGTTAGTGATTCTGATCCATAACATAAGGTTTCTGGCACATAAGCATGTGTAAACCTGTTTTTATTTCGCCTAAATGTAGCTGCGGGGGATCGGATCGTAATCCGCCCTACCAAGTTCAGTGCCAGATACCTCTGAACCAACTAACAATAGGTGACTTGCAATTTTTTTCTTTTTGTGGCAAAATTTTTTTTTCTCTTTTTTCGGTTTAAATGACTTTGTGAGGGTCACCTATACCAGAGTTTGCCTTTTTTCTTTTTTTTTCTTTTTTTTTTTTTTTTTTTTTTTATTAGCACTGGATCATTCACTTATATTCATCGACCCCCTACGTAGAGCATGCTTAAGCCGGAGCTGACTGCTAAGATAAACTACTTAGGACAATTTTTAAAATGATAGTAAAGGCCAAGGTGGTGGGGTTTAGGAGTGATTCCTATATTCAAGAGGTCTATGGTGCTAAAATGGTTCTGATGTTTCAAAAAGTTGACCTAAGTCACCACATCCTAATCTAAACTTGTCTCAAAGCCCAAAAAACATGTGAAACAACATTATTTTCTTTTAAAATTTTTCTGGTAAGGCTAAGGAAATGGGAAAAAATGAAGATGAACTAAAAATACACTATACTAGTGACTCATCAGACTCATGCATTATCTAGGAAAATTAAATTACTGAAAAGGGAAATAACTGAAAGGAAATAATTAACTAAAAAAGGAAATAACGGAAAGCAATAAAATCCCCTCCCACACTTAAATCGAACATTGTCCCCAATGTTTCGAAATAAGATAAGGGGGGTAACCTGGAAAAAGACTACTGAGGAGGGGCACTGGTGCCTTCGCCGTCCTGATGTGATGGTCTAGAACGACGGGATCTACTGCGATGCTGGTCCCTCCGGTCGAGTCGTGCTGATAAAGCAGCCTGAGCACTCCGGACCTCTCGAAGGTTACCCAAGATGGAACCCTGAGTAGCCTCTACAAGCTGGTAGTGTCGGCTGTTGAACTCTCTCTGACGGTTCTGCTCTAATGAGATATCGTTCAAGGTACGGCAGACGTTGCTATAAGCACGATCCGAAACCAATCGCGATTGTTGCATGAAGCTCATGTTGTCCGTCAGCTGCTGTGAAATAGTAGAGAGAAGGCCATCACGCCTTTCTTCTCTAGCTGTCATATCACGCCACATCTCCTCGGTGACAAAGAATCCAGGAGCAGTACCTGCAACAGGGTTAGAGGAAGATGGTGCGGTGTGTGACTGTGAAGGACGATGGGGGGACATGTGAGGGATGGGAGACTGCTCTCTCCGATCATACTCATCATCAGTGTCATGTGCCTCCCCACCGGGAATATTAGGAGGAAGTGGACCCAAAACACGTGGAGCATTTAGATCATAGGTCCAGTTCCTTTCATCACGTACATCAGTACGTCTACTGCATGGTAAAGCAACAGATGGGATAGCTACCCCATGAACCATCAACTCATAACCACCTTCTCTCCTTGTTCGGCACAATTTCATGTCCTTCAGAAATTTTAAATTAATTGTGCGAGGAGGTAGTGGTTCAAGTGTAGCTATCTCATTGTTCAGGCCAAGAGCCCGAGCAATAGACGTAACAAGCCCGCCAAAAACAATCGGTCCTGTTTTATTAGTAAATAAAGTCATATGGGCAAGCATAAACGGGACCGGATTGATGTGGGTTCTAGTGAGGCATCCTTGCAAAAATAGGAGTTCACGAGCATTTACCTTGTTTGGACTTTCCCGGCCAAAAATAGTACATGCCAAAAGAAGTCTAAAAACTCTTATGGCCGGGTTGTGAATGGTCGACGCAAGTATCCCTTCAAAAGAATTAATTGAAGTACTTGAAAGCCTTTGCCAGAAGGTAAATACCTCGGCCGACCATTCAGCATCCAAAGGTGCCTCACAGATCGAACCTTCCCTATGAGGGATTCCTAACAAACCTGCTAGATCGTCGGTACTGAATTCATACTCAATTCCGAACAGTCTAAAAATAACAGTACCAACAGTGCTAGCAGTGTTAGGACTGACAGTGTATATCAAAGAACTCAAAAACTCAGTTGTCAGTCGCTCACAGGTAGGTTCCTGATTGATGAAGATATTATGCAAGCCTAGAAATTCTAATAAATTAAAAACACTATGATAAATACCCAAAGCATACAGACAGTTATCGTCGACGTACCTAGTCGAGAGAATTTCTCGACTTTGAAGCCTCTGAATAATTTTCCGTTGCCTTTCGCCCGGTCTTCCATTACGAAGAATAAATCCGTTGAACTCCATTGTTGAAAGCTCCTTAGGTAGTGAAATGGTAGAAAAAGTGGTTTATGAGGGAATGATAAAGTTTTGATTTTTTTGGTTTTTTGATGGATGAAAATGGAAATGGATGTTGGATATGTTTTATGGATGGAGGGTATTTTGGAAATGGGTGAGCTTTAATGGGGTTCAAGGAGGATTTGGAAGGTTGGAAAAATGGGTTTTTGGTGAAGAAAGGGATGAAAATGGTGGAAATGGGGATTGAATCCCGTATATGTTGATGGTACGGTGTGGCGCCCGCCACAGGGCCTATGGCGCCCGCCACAAGGCCAATTCCTGGGCTTTGTGGTTTTTGGATCCTCCTTTGGGCCTTCCTTGCACCTTTGTCTTCCGGGGGGTCTGAATAGCGTTTTCTTCTTCTTTTCAAGGCTTGAGGCTTGCATATATTTTTTTTGTGAAGACAAAAATGAAAATATTTTTGTCTTATATATTTTTTTTCTTTGCACGACAAAAATAAAATAATTAAAAACCAAAAAAGAAAAAGAAAAATTAGTGCATAATATGTATATATATAAGGAATTCAAAGTGCATGAAAATATAAAAGTTGCAATAAAGTAAAATATGTCTGGAAATGCGATAAATAAAATACTAGGGTAATGCTGTCAGGGTAGAATGAGTCATGTGGTAGGCGTCTTTTCCTGGCTTGATCCACGAATCTCAGCTATCTCCCTCTGAAGCTCTTCAATCGCCTGATGTAGAGCATCGGTCTCTGAGGCATGAGTGAGATCAGAAACCTGCATCTGTAACTCTAAGTCTGCCACTTCCTGCTTGAGCAGGGCAGTCTCCTTACGGAGCTCATAAATCTGTGTTTGTAGGTCAGGTGGCTGCAGAGACATATTGTTAGACATAACAGTGATTTGGGGAGTAAGAGGTGTAGGAGTGTACTCAGCGGCGGGAGGCGATTTCGGCTCTTCGACAGTCTCTCCATAACCCTCTAGAGCATAACTCCAATTTTCAGGATCATGGACACTGGTCATCAGCTGATCTGGTAATGTAAAGTAGTGTATCGCTTCGCCGTCGATCAGCAATCTAAACATGTTGGGCTCAAAAGAAGCCCTCCTCATCAGTCCTCTATCAAGACAAAAATCAATATCCAGGGTGGTGTAGCAGCAGAAGGTCTTGAGGTGCAATAACTTGCGAGACAAACCCAATGCAGTAGCTATCTGTGTAACAATCCCACCGACATGGATGATGCCTACGGATGATCTGGCAACACTAGCCAAGCCCTTTAACAGAAAGTTGCCACAAGCAACAGGGCGAGACTGAGTCGCACAAAACAGTAGGAAAATCTCCTCTTCACTTAGCAGTGTCTCTGTATCTGGAAAACCTAGGAAAGAATGTGCTAGAATCATCTGGAAGTACCTCAATGCAGGGTTGTGGATTACCTGAGAAAACTGGGTAGAAGGATCTTGGCTCCCTCCGCCTGATATTTTAGTCCAAAACTTTTCCACTTCTCTGCTCATAAAATACCCCATCGGTGTATCTGGAATAGCATCAGGAGTAGTCTGGAAACCTAGTAAATCACCAAACTCTTTGTGAGAGAATGAGTAGTCAATCCCGAACAACCTGAAAACAGCGAGTCCATCGGGTCCAGCCCAAGGGTCATAATGAAACGAGCTGAGGAACTCAAGAGTCAAGTTCCTATAAGTGTTGTTCCTGTAGTCAAACTGTTCCCACTGGAGTTGATGGCATAAAAATCTGACGCTTGGCTCTATCCCCAAGGCATCCATGCAGTCATGGTCAGGGTACCTGGTAGGAGCCATAGGGCGTCTCATGTGAACATAGTAACGCTCTCTCTGTGCATCATCTCTAAAGGCCACGTGCATGTCATCAGGGTTCTGCATTCTGTACAAGGTTAGCAAACAAGTCCTGAAAGCACATAAAACATTCAATCGTTAGTCCTGACATAATAATAATAATATAAACAAAATAAAGTAAAAGTAAAAAATAAAAAGTACAAAAATAAGAAAAACCATGGGTTGCCTCCCATGCAGCGCTTGTTTAACGTCATTAGCTCGACGACCGATAATTAAACATCATTGGAAGGATATGGTGGATCACTCAGAGTATGGCAGGTGTATGTTGTTGGAATGTCACCTCCTTCGTAGGGCTTCAACCTCTGTCCATTGACGATGAATGGTTTACATGTCGGGTTCTTGATTTCAATAGCACCGGATCTCAGGATCTTAGATACTTCGAAAGGGCCAGTCCATCTCGAACGGAGTTTACCTGGAAATAGTCGTAGCCTAGAATCGAACAGGAGAACAGGATCGCCTATCTTGAAGTCTCTTCTTATGATTCTTTTGTCATGCCAAGCTTTTGTTCTTTCTTTGTATATGATGGCATTTTCGTAGGCAGATTGTCTGAGCTCTTCTAATTTGTGGATGTCAAGGATACGTTTTTCACCAGCAGTCAAGTAATCCAAATTCAAAGTTTTGATGGCCCAATAGGCCTTATGCTCCAATTCAAAAGGTAAGTGACATGATTTTCCATAGACCAGTTGATAAGGGGTTGTTCCTATAGGAGTTTTGAAAGCGGTTCTATAGGCCCATAATGCTTCTTGAAGTTTCTGTGACCAATCCTTTCTAGATATAGAGACAGTCTTCTCGAGGATTTTTTTTATCTCCCTATTAGATACTTCCACTTGTCCATTGGTCTGTGGGTGGTATGGTGTTGCTACTCTATGCTTAACTCCATACTTGCTTAAAAGTTTATCAAATATTCTCGATATGAAGTGTGATCCTCCATCACTTATGACTAAACGGGGGGTTCCAAACCTGGGAAATATATAATTCTTGAATAATTTGATGACTACTCTGGTGTCATTTGTGGGTGCGGCGATAGCTTCAATCCATTTAGACACGTAGTCAACTGCTACTAAGATGTACTGATTTCCAAAAGATGGTGGGAACGGTCCCATAAAGTCTATACCCCATACGTCGAAGAGTTCTACTTCTTGGATATTTCTTAACGGCATTTCATTACGTCTTGAAATATTTCCTGTGCGTTGGCATCTATCACACTTGACAATGAAAGCATGGACATCACGCCACATAGTAGGCCAGAATAGGCCAGCTTGAAGAATCTTGGCGTAGGTCTTAGATGTGCTTGCATGTCCACCATAGGGTGCAGAGTGACAATGCTCAATTATATTATTTACCTCTTCTTCTGGAACACAACGGCGAAAAATGCCATCTTTACCTCTCTTGAAAAGAAATGGATCGTCCCAATAGAAGTTTCTCACATCACTATAGAACTTCTTCTTCCGGTGGTAGTTTAGATCAGGGGGTATGATGTCAGCGGCTAGGTAATTAACAAAGTCTGCATACCAAGGTACATCACTTATGGCTAAGGATTTTTGAAAATACTCATGAGGGTCTGGGTTATCTTCTTCAATGGTTTCTAGTTGGGCTATCAGTCTATCATAGGCAAAATCGTCATTTATGGGAACTGGATCAGGTTTCAGGTATTCTAGCCTAGATAGGTGATCAGCTACCACATTATCAGTGCCTTTCTTATCACGGATATCCAAATCAAACTCTTGCAGTAATAGAATCCATCGAAGTAACCTAGGCTTGGCATCCTTTTTGCTTAGTAAGTAACGAATGGCAGCATGGTCGGTGTAAACTATAATCTTGGCTCCTACTAGATAAGATCTAAATTTGTCTATTGCAAAAACTACAGCTAGGAGCTCTTTTTCGGTTGTTGCGTAGTTGAGCTGTGCAGCGTCTAGGGTTCTACTGGCATAATAAATCACATGTAACTTCTTATCTTTTCTTTGACCTAGAACGGCTCCAACAGCGTAATCACTGGCGTCACACATTATCTCAAACGGTTCTGACCAATCAGGGGGTTTCATTATAGGTGCTGAAATCAGAGCTTGCTTCAGGAGATTAAATGCTTCAGTACATTTTTCATCGAAGATAAATTCAGCATCTTTCATCAAAAGACCAGTCAAGGGTTTTGTTATTTTGGAGAAATCCTTGATAAAACGTCGGTAAAATCCGGCATGTCCAAGAAAACTTCTTATCTCCCTGATAGTCTTCGGCGGTTTTAGATTCTCTATGACTTCTATTTTTGCTTTATCTACCTCTATACCTTTTTCGGAAACTATATGTCCTAAAACAATCCCTTCGGTGACCATGAAATGACATTTTTCCCAATTTAGCACAAGGTTTACCTCCACACATCTCTCCAGGATTTTCTCAAGGTTGATAAGACAATTTTTGAAATCTGATCCACAAACTGAGAAATCGTCCATAAATACTTCCATAATTCCATCTAAATAATCAGCAAAGATAGACATCATGCAGCGTTGGAAAGTTGCAGGAGCATTACAAAGTCCAAAAGGCATTCTTCTATAGGCGAAGGTTCCAACTGGGCATGTAAAGGTAGTTTTTTCTTGATCTTCGGGGTGAATAGGTATTTGGAAGAATCCGGAATATCCATCTAAGTAACAAAAGTAAGAGTGTCTGGCTAGGCGCTCCAACATTTGGTCTATGAATGGTAATGGGAAATGGTCCTTCCTAGTTGCTTTATTTAATTTTCTATAATCTATGCACATACGCCAACCTCCATCGGTTCTTTTTGCTACAGGTTCGCCCTTCTCGTTTTGCACGACTGTGATGCCTCCCTTTTTAGGTACTACATGCACAGGACTCACCCATTTACTGTCCGAGATCTGATATATTATACCTGCCTCTAGTAACTTAAGAACTTCAGTCTTAACTACAGTACTCATTATAGGATTTATTCTACGTTGGTGTTCTCTGGAAGGTTTTGAATCTTCTTCAAGCAAAATCCGATGCATGCATACGGATGGGCTTATTCCTTTTAGATCAGAGATCTTATATCCTAAGGCTGAGGGGTACCTACGTAAAACTTCTAATAATTGATCGGTTTCTTCTTGGTTTAAGGTAGCACTGACTATAACTGGACGATTCATATCTTCATCGAGAAATTCATATCTCAGGTTTTTAGGCAGTTCCTTAAGTTTTACGGTCGGTTTCATAGGGCAAGGCATAGGATCTGGGGTAAGAGATAAACATTCGTGAAGGTTATCATCAATGTAGGGTGTTTTATAATTGTCATCTTCCAAAATAAGGGTTGATGGCAATTTTATAGATTCAGTTTCTTCTTCTTGTTCTAATTCCCTAATGCATTCTTCGATGACATCTAAGGCATAACAGGAATCTCCTATCACAGGTGCCATAAGAAATTTTGACAATATAAATTCTATCTTCTCTTCACCTACCTCAAAAGTTAGTTTTCCTTTTTTAACATCTATTACGGCTCCAGCAGTCGATAAGAACGGTCTACCTAGGAGTATCGGTATGTCGTCATCTTCTTTAATGTCCATGACAACAAAATCAGTAGGTATAAACAACTGACCTACCCTAACAGGGACGTCTTCAAGTATGCCTATAGGGTATTTAACGGATCTATCGGCTAATTGAAGTGACATCTTAGTAGGTTGTAATTCTCCTAAGTTTAATCTCTCACAAACTGCTAAAGGCATTAAGCTCACACTAGCTCCTAGGTCTAGAAAAGCTTTTTCGATGACATGATTCCCCAAAATACAAGGAATGGAAAAATTTCCGGGATCTTTATCTTTCTTTGCTAACCTACCTTCGGAAATAGAATTACATTCCACGGGTTTCGGATCTTCAAGTCTACGTTTATTTGTAAGTATGTCTTTGAGAAACTTAGCATAAGAAGGTATTTGGGTGATGGCTTCTGTAAAGGGGATTTCTACGTGAAGTTTTTCTATAACCTTAACGAATTTTTGATATTGATTATCGATTTGGGTTTTCTTTAATCTTTGAGGGTAAGGTATTGGTGGTTTGTATGGCGGTGGTGGTACATAGGTTTTATTTTTAGGTTCTTCTCCTTTTTCTTGACTTTCCGGGGTTTCAGGCTTCTCTGGTTCCTTTTCCTCATTCCTCTCAGAAGTTTCGGGCTCACTTAATCTAGGGTTTAAGGGTTCCTTATAAGCGGTTCCACTTCGTAGAGTAATGGCATTAGCTTGCCCTTTCGGGTTCTGTTGAGGTTGTCCAGGGAACTGTCCTCCAGGTGTAGTCTGTGGGGCTTGGTTTAACGCTACCTGAGAGATCTGGGTTTCAAGCATCTTATTATGAGTAATGATTTGATCAACCTTGGTTCCTAACTGGGTAATTAGTTCGTTAACATGGACGCTTTGGTTCATGAACTCTTTGTTCTTCTGTTTTTGAGCAACGATGAAATCTTTTACAATTTCCTCAAAGCTCGGGTTTGGTGGCACAGGTTGCATAGGTTGATTTGTTCTAGGGGCTTGGTAACCTTGTTGTCTCGGAGGTGCGGTATTTTGGATAGGGTTATTATTTTTGTAGGAGAAGTTTGGGTGATTCCTCCATCCAGGGTTATATGTGTTTGAAAATGGGTTCCCTTGGGTATAGTTCACTTGCTCGGTGTTGGTTTCATTCAACAGATTGCATTCGGCGGATTGGTGTCCTTGCGTTCCACATATCTCACAATTCGGCGAAACTGCGGCTACAGTATTCGGAGTTGTACACATATGTTCGACTCTTAGGGTCAACGCGTCCATTTTAGCCTGCATCATGTCTATAGAGCTTAGCTCATGTATTCCTCCTTGGGCTTCCTTCTTTTCCACTGTCGCTCGTTCTACTCCCCATGATTGATGGTTTTGGGCCATATCCTCGATAAGGGCACTAGCTTCAGGGTAAGATTTGTTCATCAGTGCGCCACCAGCGGCAGCGTCGATGGTCATTTTAGTGTTATAAAGAAGTCCATTATAGAAGGTTTGGATGATTAACCAATTCTCTAAGCCATGATGTGGGCATGCTCTTAATAGTTCTTTATATCTCTCCCAGGCTTCGAACAACGACTCTCCTTGGTGTTGGGTAAATCTAGTTATTAGGTTTCGAAGAAGAGCGGTCTTACTCGGGGGAAAATATCTAGCAAGGAAAACTTTCCTAAGGTCATCCCAGGTGGTTATTGAATTGGGTGGAAGGGAATCTAACCATGATAGAGCTTTATCTCTGAGGGAAAAGGGAAATAATCTTAAGCGTATTGCCTCAGGAGAAGCTCCATTGGTTTTAAAGGTGTCTGCTAACTGAAGAAAGTTTTTTTAAATGTTGGTTCGGGTTATCAGTAGCGAGACCTGAGAATTGTCTCTGTTGCACTAATTGCAGCAGGGATGGTTTAAGTTCAAAATTATTGGCTGGGATAGCGGGGTTTACTATACTGGAACTAGGTTCCTCGTTTGATGGTTGGGCGAAGTCCTTAAGAGGTCTTCGGTTTTGTTCTTCGGCCATAGCTATCCTATTCCTATGGAAAAATAAACGTGCGCGAGCGTAACGTTCAGGTTCAGCTAGAGGGTCTACTAAACTTCCGGCACTGCGAGTCTTTCGCATTGACCGGTGGGTAACAACCTTAGTCTAAACGGTATAACTACAGGGTAATGAAATTTGACGATATTGGTCCCCGGCAACGGCGCCAAAAACTTGATGCGTGTTTTTCGCAAGTGTACGAATCACGTCAAAGTAATATAAAAGATTATCGAATCCACAGAGACCAAGTGTCAATCTATCAAACCTGTTGTTATGGTGTGTATCTAAGGCAACTATTTTTAAGGGTTTTAATAAGGGTGCAATGGTAAATAAAATTATAATTTTAAATAATAAATAAAGACAGGCTCGAATGTAATTCACGTAATCAATGATAATCCAGTACTTGTTAGTGGAACTACTTATGGGCAGTGTTTTCTTCTTTGAAAAGAACTAATTTAACAGGAACTGTCGCTTTCGCGTATTCAGAACCGAGTTGTACTCTCTAATCAACCCCTCCTATTGTCACGGATAAAAAGGTGCGTACTGCGTTAGAGTAGTAAACCTATTTTTAAGAAATATAGTATCTTAACTAAGTTGAAAAGTATTTTAACCTGGACTTCTTAGCAAAAAGAGGTTCTTGCGAACCAGAGTTTAAACTTCCTAACGCGTCCGAAAATCGTTTTAAAATCTCTTTTCTTTTTAATCTAAAATCTCCTAATGAACTATACAAAGCGCTTTTGGCTGTTTTTGAAATAGTTAAAAACAATTATTTGAATTGAAAGATAAAATAGCCCTTAGGTGTTTCCACGAACAATTATACTGATTACTGGTTTGATTACGATCCTTACATTCTAACCTTTATGGAATTAGTTAGACATGATAAAGTAAATATTCTTTTTATAGTTTTTCATAAAAGTAATTTAAAGCGAGTGCGGAAAGTAAACAAAGTAAAGTGCGAGTGCAGGAAATAAACAACGTAAATGTGCGAGTGCAGGAAATAAACAACGTAAATGTGCGAGTGCAGGAAATAAACAACGTAAATGTGCGAGTGCGGGAAATAAACAAAATAAAAGCGAGGCAGAAATAAATAAAAGTAAAGTACGAACTTGAATTAAAATGGCGGCAGGATTAACTTCCTCCAGAGTGCTCCAAAACTCGAACCACAGACAGATTACAGACTCGATCACTCGATTGCAGAGGCACCCCGATGTGGAATGGCAACTGCTTTATAACTGATATATGCCTAGAGAATTCTAATTCTGGATGAAGAAAAACGAAAATCTAAGGTCCTATTTATAGTAAAAACTGAAAGCATGAAATGACCGGGACGCCCCTCCACTAAAAAGTGGAGGTTATTGATTTTGGCCTTGTGGCGCCCGCCACAGGCCTATGGCGCCCGCCATGGTCCCTACAGGGGATGATGGAGTGGGGAACGTGGGTCCTGGAGGTTGAGGAGTGGTCTTGAGACGTGGCCACGTCATGGCTAACCCCATGGCGCCCGCCACGGTGGGTGCCGTAAGTGCAAAATGCTGAATTTCTAGGTTTTCGTCCGTTTTCACTCCTTTTTCGCTCCTTTTCCCGATTCCAGCTCCGATTATTATAAAAACCTGAAAACATAAGAAAACAAAGCAATAACAAAGCAAAACGACAATAAAAGCTAAGAATGCATGCGAAATCGGAGTCAGAAATACGGTGAATTTTAGTGTGATCAGACACTTGACCTAATATTCCTTAAAACACTTTTTCTCTTGGTTCTAAGAAGATTGGATGCATTAAAAGTCAAGCCTTTTGTTCTTAATGCATCATCTTCTTCATTTTAATCTTTTGTTGGAAGCTTCCATGGAAATGGAAAGCTAAACTCATAGTATGTCAAGGTTAGAAGGTAGATAGGTTCTATTTTTGTTTTGTATAGACCTTGATCCTCTTGTATAAACTCTTGATGATGAATATATGATGAAAGCTTTGATTTTTATGACAAACCCTTTTGTGTTGTTTCATGATTGAGAGATATGGCTAACATTTGACCTAGGTTTTCATCACCCAAATACCATAAACTAGAGATAGTCATGGGCTTTGGAGTTCACTTATATTGAACTTAAATGCTACCATGTTGATAGATTGAGTGAGAAATCATTAATGGATCAACATGGTAAATCTCACATTTTGTGTTAGAAATAAACTTTATGAGAGGATATTGTGAATGTGTTCATTGTTGAAATGAGTTTATCATTTGGTCAAAAATATATATGCAAAATGAATCTATCAAACCCTAACTTTGAAATATGCTTTTAAGACTCTTTTACAAATCATTACTTTTACTTCTTAGAATTTATTTGAATGCAAAAGTCATTTTAGATACAAACACTAAAACCTTTTTGTTACCTTTAAGTCTAAATTTTAGCAATTGTAGAACGACATAAATATCATAAAATAATATATGTGGATCGACAAACAAAACCCTTACTCATTTGTGCTAACAACACATGTGTCTCAATGACCAACAGTAGAAGAGAGGTGCACAACATCTGACTAGTCTTCCCCTCTGCTTCTCATTCCTCTGATGCACTGAGTAGTAGAAATCTCCTAACAAGGTAGGAACTGGATTCTTCAGTAGGAAGATGTGGATAGCATTCTTGCTTACAAACTTAGGCTCATCTGCAAACAAGATGATTCCATATATACTAAGAGCCAGGAGAGCACAAACAGTTTCCCATTTCCATGTTGCAGCATGGTTGGTGGCCAGAGTGATTAAGAAATCCAAATGAAGGCCTGGAATTCCAGCCTTGGTAGTCATATGTTGACCAATGATGGTGACTTCTAAGTACAGAGCCTTAGCTATGTCTTCATTCCTAGGAGCAGTCATCTCAGAGTTGAAAGGGATTCCTCTTCTGATGGGGATACTCAACAACATGGAAAACTCTTCCAATAAAGGACCCATCTGAAAGTCTGGGAAAGTGAAACATCTGAGATAAAAGTCATAAAACTGAAGGCAAGTGTGATCATGCTCTTCTGTGATGCATCCAAATCCATGATCATGTCCATAATACTACCATAATGTTCCCTGAATAGAGGGACGTGATTAGGAGTGATAAGTGCCTGAATCCGTCGGATGCCTGCTAGGGAGGGCTCAAAGAAATGATAAGTGATCTTGCTCTTTCTAGATGAGTCCATACTAACAATGGATGCTGATGAAGATAACTGAGGAGAAATACTGATGAAAACAACTTGGAGAAGATATCAGCTGAAGAAGATCTCCGAGGAAGATAACTGGTGAAGATGGCTGAGCAGAAGAATAGTCAAAACCAAACCAAAGATGATGTGGATACCATGTAAAACAAATAGACAAATGTTAAATGATGCAAAATGATGTATGCAGAATGATATGCAAGAGTTTGTGATTAGGTGATGGAATTGTCATTTGCTTTGATAGGGTCCATGAGTGTTTAGAAATCCGGATGAAGGCTAGAAAACCAGTAACCAGGTGGGGGACTCAAATAAAGAGTCACAATTCCAGGGTTTCATAAGATCGGTCCAAAATAGTGTAACCTTAAAACAACATCAGTAATAGGGTATGTTGAGGCTAGGGTTCCTGCAAACCTGTAAACACCCCCACCCACTCACAGGTATTGTTCTAGAACAAGGATCCTCAGACTTGGATCTATTATGAGAAGTGTAAACACTTCTAACCCGGAGGTACAGTGTTTACATTAATCATAATGGACCCTCCTCTAATTCACCTCAGATGCTGAAGGTCATCTAAAAGGTCATCCAGACTTAGCAGGCTTCCCATGTCTGAACCGTGTTTCATATTCCCGCACCAGACCGAAATGGAATGGGAAAGAATATGAAGCCACTCTAATCCTATGTGTCACTCAGGCTCCCGGTGTGGAACCTTGCTCACTGAGATACCCCTCCCACCAAGGTAAACCAACAAATCCAGCACATGATATGATGACAATAATATGAAATGCATAAAACAGTAAATGAAAGCAATAAATAAAGCTGTATAGAAAGAAATAAATAAAGCAATGAACAAAAAGCACACATAATACCCCCATAAACACAGATCAAACAAGCGCTATGAGAAACCCACAAAAAGAACCAGAAGCCCTGGTTGCAAAGAATCCCCAGCAGATTCGCCAAGCTGACGCTCCCCAGATTTTCATCCCGGTGCAAACGCGAACTGTCGGCGAAGAGAAGGGTTGAATAGAGTCGCCAGCTAGGCATATTTATCCCGAAGGAAAGGTAATGCTGCATAAACCTAGAAAGAGATGGATAAGACAGTTGCGAACCAGAGAAACTGAGAAAGGGGGTTGGTTACGACCTGGGAAGGTATTAACACCCAGATAGTCCGTCGTACTCGACGGGATCCACGCTTACAAGATTGTGTTTAAAAGGGGTAAGTGTATGTGCTATCTGTGTGCAAAAGCTAGGGAAAGAAAGTACAGGTGTCAGTGCAAAAGGTGTGAATTGCTCAGGAACTGAGGCTTTAGAAAGAATGCTGAAAGAGGGGGATGACAAAGAGACTTTTGTTCGATAATTGTTAAGTTATGCCTATGTATCCTCTCGTGCAATGAGGAAGTCAGAACACCGTAGTTCGACTGAAAGAGACTGAAAATAAATTGACTGTGAATTGCTTGCTTGTCTATGCTCAAGTGTATGACTCGTATGGCTCGAGTGCTAATTGTCTTGCATTAGACGGAAGAAGCAAGTTCTCATTTGTGAATGAGGGTGATGAGAAACGAATCCTGAAGGAGACGATTATTGTTCGTTTTTGTGTTTTCAGTTTTTTATTGTTTTTGGTTTTTTGTATAGGATTATGAGCTTAAGCCTAAATCAAGGGTTGTAAACTCATTATATCCTCCCTGATTAGGGATAATGAGCCTACTTAAGTGTGAGATAAGCATCTCAACTTAATTACCATGATGATGTAGGATTAAGATCATTAACCTACTTGTGATTATTAAGGTGTTTTTGGGTTTCTGTTTAATGTTAAGTGATGAGTTTAATCTATAATCACAGATTAGTGAACTCATTAAACCATCCTAATAAAAGGATGGTAGATGAGAACACTTAAGCCAAGGAAGATACCTCAACTTAATCCATGATTAGGGATTAAATTCATTATATAAAAAACCTTTATTAAATGGATTTTAATTAAAGGATAAAATTAAGAAGTGGATTTTATGGTTTGTAAGACAACTTGAGGGGGACTTGTCCATTAAACACTAGGGTTAGTCCCTCTTAACCATAAGGAAAAGATAGAACCCTAATGTAAGGCCCAAGTTACAAGATAAAGTCTTAGTGATTATTAATGTGTTTTGATTAATAGGTGTAAACAAATTAAAGGTTTAACACTAAGGATTAAAGTTATACACTCCATCCTAAGATAAGGATGCAGGCATAACCCTAATTCAAAGTCCTAAAGGTTTAAGAGTTTAGCCTCTGATTATTTAGATGAGAAGAGAGAATCAAGGAGACTCAAAGATAAAAATCTAGGGGAAACTATACACTCCCTACAAATTATCATGCTTGGATATCTTATGGTTTGTGAGGCTTAAGAGAAAAGATCTTCAAGAAGGCCACCATGGAAGAAGCAGATGAAAAGAGAAGGAGGAAGAAGGATAAGTTACTTACTTCCTGAAGAAGATAAGTAACTTAGGAGAGGAGAAAGGAGCAAGAGAAACACAAGTGGAGCAAGTTCACTCCAAAGACAAATGAAAGATGCAAATGCAAAGGAAAGAAGAGGTGGGAGGTGAAGGCAAATTCACCTCCCAGATAACTTACCAAAGGTTCCTGAAATGTTAGTATGAATGCATAAGACATAAAGCAAAAGGAAATGAGATGAATAAGGATGCAAAGTCCAAAACCAGAAGTGATTATGCAATGCAAATGTGTTATGAGATGATGCAAAGTCATACAATATGCATATGAATGATCATACAAGGATGAGATGCAATGGAAACATGTTTAGAAGCATGGAAACACGTGGATGCACATGGAATGTAATGGATGCAAAGCATACCAAAATGATGCAACTGTCATACCCCAAATTTGTCCTACCTTTATTTTCTGTTTACCAATATATTCCAAAAATTCTAAAACATGTACTATTTCATTTCTGTCTCATAAATATTTCAAATTTTTAAATAAAAAAAAACGTGCAATATTTTATTTTACTGTCTAATCATTATTTCAAAAAAATCAAAAAAAACTTGTACCATTTTATTTCTCTGTCTAACAAATATTTCGAAAATAAAAAAAAGCATGTATTATTTTATTTTTGTATGATATTATAAAATTCAAAAAAATATAGGTCACGGTTCCTTTTATTTGAAAAATGCATTCTCTCCTTATTTCAAGTTTTTATTATTTACTATTCATTATCTAGTCATTCCAAAAATTCTATAAAAAAAATCAATTTATTTTTTCCTTATTTTATTTTAGTCCATATTCCATTTTTAAACAATTTCTTTTAATATCCAATTACCTTTTTTTTTATTATTAACAACTATTAGGTCCTTTGATTTTGACCAATTCCCAAAATTACAAAAAAACGTTATTCTTATTAATATTTGGATACTTCTATTTTTATCATTATTATCATTATCATTATTATTATTATTATTATACTTTTATTGTTTACCATTATTATTAATACTATTATTATTATTATTAATATACTTTTACTTTTTATCACTATTATTATTATTATTATTATTTTTATTATCTTATTTTTTATAATTTTTACCAATTTCATCACATTTATACTTAAAACTACATTTTTGTTTACTTCTTCCAGCCAATCTTTTCACGCGACCTCACTACACAATTATTCCACACAAATTTACAGCCTGTCCCATGTGATATCAGCTCCACAACAAGGCCTTTCTCCCACTCAGTAACAAGAATCCTTCACGGTACAAAGCAAAAAAGCGAATCTTCCGTACATACTACAATTACACAAGCCCAAACAATGAAAAGGGAATTTTATATAAAAACTCAATCCGCAATGCAACAAGGGAGAGATTTTTGACACAGACACAATTTTTCTGCACAATTTCCACAACCGAAAATCTTCATCACATTCTCCTTCTTTTTTGTTACTACCGACTGTCAAACCACATAGCTCACAAACAACACAAAAAAAGCCCAAACCTGTGACGAACCACCTTCACCACAACTTAATCTCACCAAGTTGAAACGGAAACGACCATGGTTAAGCTTGAAAACGGAAACCTGTACAAACCTTATCCTTGAAGCCTCCACAACCAAAAACCCAGATTCACGCCTCTCATACTCCACCACCCTTAAAACCGCACAAACCTTCGATCCAGACAAACCTTGAAAACCAGAAGATCGAATCCGCTTGAAAACACCAACCGAAAACTTTCACCAAACAAGCCATTAAAACCGGCGAACCTAGAACCGTCAAACAAACAGAAAAATCCGCAGATTTTCCATCATCTTCATACCTCAAGAGAACTCATACAAATCTCGCCGTGAGCAACCTCAAACACCATCCACCGCCGCCATCAAACCTCCATAGCCGCAAGCAACCCGCGAAGCTTCAATCAACAGATTTGCATACTGCCTGAACCGAGAACGACGAGCGTACAACCGAGCCACCGCGAGTGAAATCGTGAGAGGGCTTCCGCCGCTGTGAATCATCACTACCAAACCGACGCCAAAATACATAGAGGGATACCACGAATCTAATATAAACTCGCGGGTGAGATTTCGTGACCGAGAGAGAAACAACTGAGCAATTGTGAGATTTGAAGGAAGCCGTGTGAAAACGGAGAAGAGCACGTGGGTGGGTTCTCATTCTTTTTCGTGAATTTTTTTTTTAAGTTTGGTTTCCTTAATCTGAGTGTTTCTTATTTCTTATATCTATTTTAATGTTAAAAAAAAAACCTTATTTCCTCTTTGTTTTCAAATGGGTTGATGGGTCTTGGGCCCATGTTAATCTGTTAATTCACTGTTAAACATATACTGCTAACAACACCTTAACCAGCGCCTCCCCATCCATTTTATTCATTTATTTATTTATTTTTTACTGACTGTTTTGTTGTTGGATTGGGCTTTTAAGTCCATCCTTATTTTTCTACCAACACCAACCTGAGTATGCCTGCACCCCTGTTTATTTTATGTTTTAATTTTCATAATCTTGTTTCTATTTTAATTATTATGGTTTATTTTTATAATTCTTTTTTTTATTATTGGATAGTGTTTTCTTTGTTTTAGAAATGTTTTAAGAAAATGTGTATTAATAATTTTTATCTTTTTTCTTATCGTTTGGGCCAATGACTTGATAAAAGGCCGATATTCGCCCGATTTTGTTAAATCGATGATGTTCGGTCAATATGAGGCCCTCCTTGTAATTAGCTTTTTTTTCATTTTATTATTTTATTATATTGACCAATAAATATTCAATTTAATTAAATTTATTCTTTATTCTCAAATATTACCAATTTATTTATTAATTTGCATTTATTATTTTATTATAATTTTTACAATTCAATTCAATTTATTTATTTATTTTCGCATTTCAAATAATGTTCAACTCCTCATAGAATGATTCTAACCTTGAATCGATTCTAAGGAAGTAAACGAACTAAATTTCGACGCGTCCCAAAAAGGTCCAACGCCTTCGAATAGTTGTTCTCGATTAAAAAGGTACAACGCCTTCGAATAGTTGTTTCCGATTAAAAAGGTCGAACGCCTTCGAATAGTTCAAAAACACTGCACACACGCTTCCTCTTGGGCGAACTACAATGATACCATTTATTTCGCGCAATCCCCTGTATTTATTTTGTATCCCTCTCCCATTACTTTGTACGCACTTTATTTTCCGTATTTTATTTAATTCTGAATCCTTGGTCCAACGCCAAGCGATTTCACTTGCACACTCGCACTTTATTTTTCAGTTATCGTTTCGTTTAGGATCCACCTTACCTTGCGAGCCGAGCGCTTTGTGCCTCGCTAACAAATTACAAAATAAACCTCCATTTGCATTTACCCTTTAACCTCAAAAAACCAAAACGATTCTTTTAGGTCCAAACCCTTGATCGAACGTCAAGCGGTCTTAGGAAATAAAACATTCTAATAATGCGAGAAGATTTGTACGCCACGAGCCTTAAGCGGTAGAAAGGAGGATAACGAGCTCTCGTTACTCGCTCCAATTATTTCGACGCAGGACGCTCGTCTTGTTGGACGAGATAAACTATCCATAGTCTTTAGTACATTCCAACTCCTAAACCCTTTCATCGAAGAAAGGTAATAAAATCAAACAACCATTACCCTTAGTAGGCCGAACTACGAGGCTCTGACTTTCCCATTGCACACGGGAGTACGTAGGCACGAGGATCTCAATCCTTACCGAGCACCTAGGATCAATCTAACTTATAATTCAACTCATTTCCCTCTAGCAAGCAATTCGTTTAAGCATAGACATCCTTTCGCGCGTGATAACTTAGATTGTTCCCATCGAGTACGATGAATGTAGGGGTGCTAATACCTTCCCCCTGCATAACCGACTCCCGAACCCAGGCAATGGTTCCGTTGACCTTTGTCCTCATCCTTTTCTTCCCGGGTTGTATCTATATATCCCCTTTCCCTCTTCAGGAATAAATAGAATTAGGTGGCGACTCTTCAGTCTGTCCGGCGCGCGGCTCCCGTCCTTTCGGATTGCGTGAGGTCGTATTTTTCGGGGTACGACAGCTGGCGACTCTGCTGGGGACTGGTTCACCCCTATGCGAGTCAAGCCTAGTCTAGGTTCCCGCACTTGTTTGGATGTTTTCTTTTATGCCTTGCTTGTTTATTTTTATCGCTTTCTTTATCGCATTCCATTTTATATATCTTGTGGCTCCTTGGTACTATAACTTGGATCGATACTTTGCAAAAGAAACTTGAGGGAAAGGCTCTATACCTGGGCTTATGAGTATAAACATAAGTTAGCGAGGTTATGTAGTATGGGCTCTCGAGAGAACCACTCTCGTGGGTTGTCGATACAAAAACCTCACTTGGAGTAGATTTTAATGAGAATACTGACAACCGTCAAGTCCTTGACGTGTGTGCTCAGTTGCTTTCATTAGGGTCATTAACTCTGAGGACCTTTAGAACCTTTTGGTTAAAACATCGGTTGATGGTTGCGTAGTATGGGGCACCAGGGTTCGCCCTCGCGTGGCTCGATACGAAAACCTCACTTGGAATAAACTTACTCAATGAAGTTGATTGACTGTTAAGAATACATGAAATTGACACGTGCATCAAACAGTTGAGAAAGCTTCATAACTCCAGGACTTTGTTTTAAACCTTGTGTCGATGATCACGTAGTATGGACTCCCGAGAAAATTTGATCTCGTGGGTTGTCGATACGAAGATCTCACCCAAAATAGATTCATATGGCGGAGTCAATCAACCGTCATGCATATGGCGCGTGTGATGAACAGCCATATGAATTGATAACTTTGGGATCCCTAAAACTTTAGAGTCTGCCCAGTGAGTTCTTGATCAGAGTATCTTCCATCTGTGCCTTGGACTCGTGAGACTTTGATCTTGTGATCCTGGATTCTGACATTGCATGTCATTTCATTTGCATTATTATTCATCTTGCATTTCATTCCAATATCCAGAACTCATTCCCTGTTCCTCCATCTTCAGTAAATCAAGTTGGTTTCCCGACGCCCGTATCGAGCTAAACGACCGTATCTGACTAGAGCCAACACTAGAAAACTGATGGACGTGATTCAAGAAGAGCAAGCTGCTATGAGGGAAGAGATTGACTCGGTCAAGGGCAAGATTGACCAGATTTATGAGACTTTGCAAGCTTTGGCCAGAATGGAAGAACGTCGCGAAGCTGCTGCCGCAATGAACAATACTCAGGTGAAAGGATCTACCTCGCGCGCAATGCCTTCAGTTCCCGTTCCAAATCCTTTGGTCTACGGTTTGCCTCCAGGTTTCACTCCTGCTGTTGAAGAGGTCACTTCCCAACCAATACCTGCTTCTGGTGTTACTATTGGTGTTATTCCTCAAGCTCAACCTATTCCAACTCAAGTCCAGTTTCCTCAAACTGAAGAGAATCATCAAGTTGAGTATGAGATGCATATTGTCGTTCCAATCACCAATCCTCATGCTGTTCAAGAGTCTGAAGTTATGAAGATGTGTCGCGAGTTAGCTGAAAAACTCCGAATCATGGAAGGACACAACTCAACTTCTCTGAGTGCCTCAGACATGTGCTTAGTTCCAGATGTTGTGATCCCTGCTAAGTTCAAATTGCCAGAATTCAAAAAATACAAAGGCATCAGCTGTCCTGAGCTTCATTTGAGGATGTACTGCAGGAAAATGGCCGCTCATGCCAAAGATGATAAACTTATGATCCATTGCTTCCAAGACAGCCTGTCTGGAGCATCTCTAGAATGGTACATGCAGCTCGAACGCAACAATGTTCGTACTTGGCTTGATTTATCTGATGCATTCAAGAAGCAATACAAGTACAACACTGACTTAGCTCCTAACCGTACTCAACTTCAGAGTATGTCTCAAAAGGAGAGCGAATCCTTTAAGGAGTACGCCCAACGCTGGAGGGAGTTAGCTGCCAGAGTTCATCCACCATTGGTTGACCGTGAATTAATTGATATCTTCATGGGTACCCTACAGGGGCAATACTACGAGAAGCTGATCAGCAGCGTATCTTCTGGATTTTCGGACATGGTGATGGTCGGAGAAAGAATTGAAGAAGGTTTGAAAAGTGGGAAGATCCAAGGAGGCTCTAGCAGCCAGAACAATGCCAAGAAGCCTTTCAACGGATATAAAAAGGGCGAAACAAATGTCGTTTCTGCTGCAAATGGAAACTTTCAACAGAGTGCACGTGCTCCAGTTCCCTACTACCAGTATCCCTATGTTGCTGCTGCACAATATGCTCCTATGCCATATCAGCCAGTTCCTCCAATGCCTTATCAGTAGGCCTTTCAAGCTCTATTTCCGCCTCAGATGGCTCATCAACCACATCCACGTCCAATGGTTGCAGCTGCGCAATATGCACCTGGACCATACCAGCAACCAGCTTATCCACAACGGCCTGGTCAATAGCAACAACGCGCTCCTCAACAGCGTCCACCATATCAACAAAGAGGATACAATAGGCATATTGATCCTCTGCCTATGTCATACACTGAAATCTTTAAACAGCTGACGGCAAAAGGACCTCTTACTTTGAGAGATATGCCACCTCAGACTGGTAATGCCCGGAACTATGATGCCAATGCTCGTTGTGAGTATCACAAAGGCGCTCCAGGTCACACCATCGAGAATTGCCATGCCTTCAAACACTTGATTCAGGATATGATCAACTCTAAGGACCTAACTCTCACTCCGAGAAATGCAAATGTCCAGAACGATCCAATGCCACCACACTGTGCCAACAAGTGAAGACATCTGAAGGGGCTGTTGAAGACCAAGCTGAGTAGTCACCAACTTTGAAGCATTCAATCAAGAGAAGTTCAATTCCTCAAATCAAGGCAGCTAGTGCCATTTATGATTTCCGCATTCATGTTATTTTGTAATGTTTGTTTAAGTACTATTTGCTCTGAACATTGTTATTTGTATTTGGTTTTGTTAATGTTATGTTTATGCATGCTTTGAATCAGTTTATTCGCATTCGCTCATTATTTATCATTTATCACAAAATCACAAAAATATTCCCTCACTTCACTTTAGCAAATATTTGAGGGAGGATGATGAAAACAAAACACCCATAACTGTTGCGGTATGCTTTCGGATAAAACCTCGTCAATGATGTACAGGCATTTGTTCAAATCCCCAAACACTAGAGATATAAGGAGTTAATCCCTAGTCAACCACTTCGAGCCTAGAAGTAGGAGTTTCTTTCGGATACAAACCCTTACATTTAACCCGGGGCAGGGTAGTCGTTCAGTTAACCTAACTACACCTTCGAATCGCAAGATGAGACATCCCATCGGAGGACCATCAACAAATGACTTGGCAGTCACAGCATTCAAAAAAAAAAAGAACCACTAAGTTGAGCACCCGAAGGGAGACTTAGTCGAAAAAGAAGAAATCAAAAGAGGAACTCAAATCCTCAGCAAAAAACAAAACAAATATCAGTGACCACCAAATCAAAAAAATCAAAGGGTCACCAACAGTAAAATAAGATGACTGCCACTTCAAGCAAACTTTGAAGCTTCATTTTCACTCTTGCAAAGTCAATACAAATGCATGTGCAAAGTTAACTGAACGTAGGACTGGAGAACATAACGAAGAAGGGTTGGGTACAAATCATTTGAGCCTTATATTCTTTGTTTCTCAAACCATTAACCAGACCATGTTACAACCCTCGAAAGTCCTAATTGAGGCACGGTTTATTCTGAAAGCGTATTACCAACAAGGTTGCGTAAATTGACTCCTATATATTTGCTAAGTCTTCAAAATCGATTGCACATTATTCTTGCCGCATCTTCCACGCACTTTCTAAATCAGCACCTCGTTTGGACTAATGGTCCATTCGTCACACTATCACAATCATTCAAATAAATTGACTTTTTCAAAACTTACATGAACTTTACATTAACACTACCATTTGTGTATGAATAATTTAATTGCAAATCAGTGTTTGACATCAGTACAATCCCAATCAGGGGCAATTCATTTCAAAATCAGTCCAATCAGGGACAAAGCATCTTCAATAGCCCAATCAGGGGCAAGTTATCTTCAAACAGCTCAATCAGGGGCAGGCGCTTACCAAATCCAGACTCTGGGGCAGATCATGCCATAGTCACTGTCAAAGCTTCCCCACCAAATTTATTTCAAATACCCTGCAGATAGGGGCAAGCAAACAAGGAGCGAGTATTCCTCTCTCTTCTCCCCAGCTGGACAAGCATATCTTGCGAGACATTGGCAACCATTCAAAGCAAAATCAGTCTTCATGTGTCAATTAAGTCGCTTCGCTCATCAGCAGAGAACCAAGCTTGGATCTTTCAGATCCATCTTCTGACCATACATCGTCAAAGATCGAGTGTCGGGGAATCATACCCTCTACCCACCCAAAGTCCAATCATTATTGGCAACTACCAAACCAAAAGTCCACCAAGCTGGCACCTTTCAATCGCTCATATGCATCATTATGCATCATCAACGTCATAAGCATCATTTACATCAATCATTTGCATCATGTGCATACCTAAACAAAATCAGACTTTTTATATATCCCAACATTTTCAATTTACATCTCAGTACATAAACATTTGCATCGTATCTCCATCCTTATGGAATACCATCTCAAACAGTCAAGCATAGTTGCATAGTTCAGGATCCAGGATCAACGCAAGTTTCTAGTACTCTCCCCAGCGGAAGTCAGGATCATATCAATCGAAGATTCCGGGCATCCTCTTGGCAGATTCAATGGCCGTATTTAAATTTTCCTTCGCCTTATCATCCTCTGGTGATAAGTGATTTTATTTTCCGATTATTCGCCTTGTCATCCTCTGGTGATAAGTGATTTTATTTTCCGATTATTCGCCTTGTCATCCTCTGTTGATAAGTGAGTTTATTTCCAGTCATTCGCCTTATCATCCTCTGTTGATAAGTGATTTTATTTTCAGTCATTCGCCTTATCATCCTCTGTTGATAAGTGAGTTTATTTTTCTGTCTATTCGCCTTATCTTCCTCTGTTGATAAGGATTTTGTTTTCAGTCTATTCGCCTTATCTTCCTCTGTTGATAAGTGATTTTATTTTCTGTCTATTCGCCTTATCTTCCTTTGGGAATAAGTGATTTTATTTTCAGTTATTCGCCTTATCATTCCTGGGTGATAAGTGATTTTATTTTTCAGTTACTTGCCTTATCATCCTCTGGTGATAAGTGATTTATTTTGTCAACTTGTTTCTTGCTGTGTCACTCATTATTTCCAATTTATTTCATTTGCCATTTTCACAAATTTCTTTCTTTGTCGGGCAAATTTGGAGTCTGTTAATATCTAATTATCTTATACCTTGAAAGATTGAACGCGAGCCAGTTCATCTTACTCGGTCTAAGCCAATTCGATAGGGGCATCTGTCATACCCCAAATTTGTCCTACCTTTATTTTCTGTTTACCAATATATTCCAAAAATTCTAAAACATGCACTATTTCATTTCTGTCTCATAAATATTTCAATTTTTTTTTAAAAAAAAAACATGCAATATTTTATTTTACTGTCTAATCATTATTTCAAAAAAATCAAAAAAAACTTGTACCATTTTATTTCTCTGTCTAACAAATATTTCGAAAATAAAAAAAAGCATGTATTATTTTATTTTTGTCTGATATTATAAAATTCAAAAAAATATAGGTCACGGTTCCTTTTATTTGAAAAATGCATTCTCTCCTTATTTCAAGTTTTTATTATTTACTATTCATTATCTAGTCATTCCAAAAATTCTATAAAAAAAATCAATTTATTTTTTCCTTATTTTATTTTAGTCCATATTCCATTTTTAAACAATTTCTTTTAATATCCAATTACCTTTCTTTTTATTATTAACAACTATTAGGTCCTTTGATTTTGACCAATTCCCAAAATTACAAAAAAAACGTTATTCTTATTAATATTTGGATACTTCTATTTTTATCATTATTATCATTATCATTATTATTATTATTATACTTTTATTGTTTACCATTATTATTAATACTATTATTATTATTATTAATATACTTTTACTTTTTATCACTATTATTATTATTATTATTATTATTATTATTATTATTATTATTATTATTATTATTATTATTTTTATTATCTTATTTTTTATAATTTTTACCAATTTCATCACATTTATACTTAAAACTACATTTTTGTTTTCTTCTTCCAGCCAATCTTTTCACGTGACCTCACTACACAATTATTCCACACAAATTTACAGCCTGTCCTATGTGATATCAGCTCCACAACATGGCCTTTCTCCCACTCAGTAACAAGAATCCTTCACGGTACAAAGCAAAAAAGCGAATCTTCCGTACATACTACAATTACACAAGCCCAAACAATGAAAAGGGAATTTTATATAAAAATTCAATCCGCAATGCAACAAGGGAGAGATTTTTGACACAGACACAATTTTTCTGCACAATTTCCACAACCGAAAATCTCCATCACCTTCTCCTTCTTTTTTGTTACTACCGGCTGTCAAACCACATAGCTCACAAACAACACAAAAAAGCCCAAACCTGTGACGAACCACCTTCACCACAACTTAACCTCACCAAGTTGAAACGGAAACGGCCATGGTTAAGCTTGAAAATGGAAACTTATACAAACCTTATCCTTGAAGCCTCCGTAACCAAAAACCCAGATCCGCGCCTCTCATACTCCACCACCCTTAAAACCGCACAAACCTTCGATCCAGACAAACCTTGAAAACCAGAAGATCGAATCCGCTTGAAAACACCAACCGAAAACTTTCACCAAACAAGCCATTAAAACCGGCGAACCTAGAACCGTCAAACAAACAGAAGAATCCGCAGATTTTCCATCATCTTCAGAACTCAAGAGAACTCATACAAATCTCGCCATGAGCAACCTCAAACACCATCCACCGCCACCATCAAACCTCCATAGCCGCAAGCAACCCGCGAAGCTTCAATCAACAGATTTGCATACTGCCTGAACCGAGAACGACGAGCGTACAACCGAGCCACCGCGAGTGAAATCGTGAGAGGGCTTCCGCCGCTGTGAATCATCACTACCAAACCGACGCCAAAATACATAGAGGGATACCACGAATCTAATCGAAACTCGCAGGTGAGATTTCGTGACCGAGAGAGAAACAACTGAGCAATTGTGAGATTTGAAGGAAGCCGTGTGAAAACGGAGAAGAGCACGTGGGTGGGTTCTCATTCTTTTTCGTGAATTTTTTTTTTAAGTTTGGTTTCCTTAATCTGAGTTTTTCTTATTTCTTATATCTATTTTAATGTCAAAAAAAAAACCTTATTTCCTCTTTGTTTTCAAATGGGTGGATGGGTCTTGGGCCCATGTTAATCTGTTAATTCACTGTTAAACATATACTGCTAACAACACCTTAACCAGCGCCTCCCCATCCATTTTATTCATTTATTTATTTATTTTTTACTGACTGTTTTGTTGTTGGATTGGGCTTTTAAGTCCATCCTTATTTTTCTACCAACACCAACCTGAGTATGCCTGCACCCCTGTTTATTTTATGTTTTAATTTTCATAATCTTGTTTCTATTTTAATTATTATGGTTTATTTTTCTAATTCTTTTTTTTTATTATTGCATAGTGTTTTCTTTGTTTTAGAAATGTTTTAAAAAAATGTGTATTAATAATTTTTATCTTTTTTCTTATCGTTTGGGCCAATGACTTGATAAAAGGCCGATATTCGCCCGATTTTGTTAAATCGATGATGTTCAGTCAATATGAGGTCCTCCTTGTAATTAGCTTTTTTTTTTCATTTTATTATTTTATTATTTTGACCAATAAATATTCAATTTAATTAAATTTATTCTTTATTCTCAAATATTACCAATTTATTTATTAATTTGCATTTATTATTTTATTATAATTTTTACAATTCAATTCAATTTATTTATTTATTTTCGCATTTCAAATAATGTTCAACTCCTCATAGAATGATTCTAACCTTGAATCGATTCTAAGGAAGTAAACGAACTAAATTTCGACGCGTCCCAAAAAGGTCCAACGCCTTCGAATAGTTGTTCTCGATTAAAAAGGTCCAAAGCCTTCGAATAGTTGTTTCCGATTAAAAAGGTCGAACGCCTTCGAATAGTTCAAAAACACTGCACACACGCTTCCTCTTGGGCGAACTACAATGATACCATTTATTTCGCGCAATCCCCTGTATTTATTTTGTATCCCTCTCCCATTACTTTGTACGCACTTTATTTTCCGTATTTTATTTAATTCTGAATCCTTGGTCCAACGCCAAGCGATTTCACTTGCACACTCGCACTTTATTTTTCAGTTATCGTTTCGTTTAGGATCCACCTTACCTTGCGAGCCGAGCGCTTTGTGCCTCGTTAACAAACTACAAAATAAACCTCCATTTGCATTTACCCTTTAACCTCAAAAAACCAAAATGATTCTTTTAGGTCCAAACCCTTGATCGAACGTCAAGCGGTCTTAGGAAATAAAACATTCTAATAATGCGAGAAGATTTGTACGCCACGAGCCTTAAGCGGTAGAAAGGAGGATAACGAGCTCTCGTTACTCGCTCCGATTATTTCGACGCAGGACGTTCGTCTTGTTGGACGAGATAAACTATCCATAGTCTTTAGTACATTCCAACTCCTAAACCATTTCATCGAAGAAAGGTAATAAAATCAAACAACCATTACCCTTAGTAGGCCGAACTACGAGGCTCTGACTTTCCCATTGCACACGGGAGTACGTAGGCACGAGGATCTCAATCCTTGCCGAGCACCTAGGATCAATCTAACTTATAATTCAACTCATTTCCCTCTAGCAAGCAATTCGTTTAAGCATAGACATCCTTTCGCGTGTGATAACTTAGATGGTTCCCATCGAGTACGATGGATGTAGGGGGTGCTAATACCTTCCCCCTGCATAACCGACTCCCGAACCCAGGCAATGGTTCCGTTGACCTTTGTCCTCATCCTTTTCTTCCCGGGTTGTATCTATATCTCCCCTTTCCCTCTTCGGGAATAAATAGAATTAGGTGGCGACTCTTCAGTCCGTCCGGCGCGCGGCTCCCGTCCTTTCGGATCGCGTGAGGTCGTATTTTTCGGGGTACGACAGCAACAATGATAAATCAATGTTTCCAACATATCCTAAGATGTCTAAGATGACATAGAAAAGAATGGAATGGCATGACAAGTTCACAAGTTCATGATATGCAAAGAAGAACGCAAATGAAGATGCAAAATTAGGGTTTTATGAACAAGCATGATGCATATGACCAAAAATGAAGCATACATCATGATAAAAATTTGAAATTGAACTCAAACAAACCCTAATCCCATATAAGATCACACCCCAAAGGAAAAAGTCAGAAGCCAATCCTAGTGAAAGTTATGAAATTTCTAAGTTAACTAGGGTTTTTGGGTGCTTCTAAAGGGAAAATGCAAATCAAATTGAAAATTCAAGAAAAAATATGAGATAAATAGCCTAGAAACTATATGCAATATTTGAAACAATGCAAAAATAATCAAGTTCAAACTCATCATGGTTAGGCAGAAATGAATTTTTCAAGTTAGGGTTAAAAAATGTGAAATTTAAGAACCCTAATTCAAAGAAAATTGTGAAAATGTAATCAAACCTAAAAAGATATTTTGTATGGTGAGTTTGAAAATGTTTCTAAATGTTTAAGAGTGCTTCATGATTTTTTTTGGTGATTTTTAGAAACTTAAATAAATATTTAATAAATTAAAATCAATTAATTAATTAAATAAAACATTTAAATATTTTAAAAATACTTTTTTAATGCAAAAATAAAAATAAAAATTGTTTTTAGGTTAAGAAAAATATTTGAAACAGAAATGCAAGAAATGAGATTTTTTTAAAGTCTTTTGCTATTTTAAATAATTATGGAAAGAAAATGGAATAAAAATGAAATTAAAAATGAATTAAATGGAAAGAATGATGATCCAGTGGTCCAGATTCAAACATGGGGGAAGGGGTTGACTGCGCGCGCATTTTAAGGGTCAGGATGGCTTTAGATTAAATTATATTAATTAAACCTAATTAAAACTAAATAAAAATGGATTAGGGCATTGACAAATTTTGAGCGTCCATCTCACTAATTAATCAAGATCCAAAGGCTGACATTCAAACTGGGAAACTCAACCCTAATCAAACTCATGTGACCGGAGCAAGCTCCGGTCATCTTCTCTGACCAACCCTGCATCCTATCTCACTCCCTAGGCTACCCCAGACCCCCTAACTCTCCAGAATCATCCTCCAACCCATCCTAAACAAGAATCAGGCCATGAAAATCATTTATATTGCATCAAAGTGGAGAATCGAAGAAAAACGTTTTTAGGTCAAAAGTTTCAGAGCAAGCATACATCCTGGTTTCTCAACCATTTTCAAAACAAATCATATCACCATAATCAGGGGAACATACAGAACCATATTATAACTTAAAATGGAGTTTCTAGAAAAATGTTTTGAGATGACTACCTGAGATGGAGCTTTGTCAATCTGAGCTTTCTGGCCTTTCCTTTGATGCTAATCCATTCCACTTGATCCCCTTGTGCTTCTGAAATGCTTGAATGAAGCTTGTATGGCTTGGTTTTGAAAGTTCAGTTCTGCTGCACCAGAAATCGTATTTCTGTTTGGGGAGCTTTTAGGGCAAAATGAAGGGTGGTTTCTGATCCTTAGACCATTTGGAGATGATTGGTGAAGTTTGTTTTGAGGTTTGTGGCTTGTGGGATCAGATTCGAAGAGATGAAGTTCTTGAGTGGTTTTCTGCAATCCTCAGTTGTGGGATGATTCAGGCCAATGTGTGTTATGAAATGAGGTCCTTAGGGCTTGCATAAAGAGTGTTGATTGGTCCAGAGAGTTGTTGTGGCTCAGCTTGATTGGTATGGTGTATTTTGCAAAAAGTCAAGATTGTGTACTATGAGGTATGTGCACGAGTCAGAGTTGTTTCAAGGGGTGTCTTGGCCTTAGCTTGCATCAAGGATGGCCTTAGGATTGAAATATGTGAGCTGGATGGCTTTGATCAAGTATTTGCAAGCTTTATGCATTTTTCCCTCTTTGAATATTTTGTGAAAATGAGGCATGATTTCTTGTGATCCAAGGCACAATTTTGGTCAAAATGTATTGCATTATGTTGGTATGATGTTTATAAGTTGATTAGAGGTCATGAAATGGCTTGGCAAGTGAATTCGCAAAATTCCCTCTTTGGTGCACACTTGAAAATTATAGGATTTTTGCCAACTTTGAAAGGCCATATCTTGAGTTCTAGGATGAATCAAGACATGTTCTTGTACTTTTTGAAATTGGGAAGACACAGTCTACAACTTTCATGCCCAAGGATTTTTCATTTGAATCATTTTTGGTCATGAAAGAATAGGTTGAATATCTTTCCCAAAATGGAAAGTTTCCATTACAAGTCATTTCCAAAAATAGCAAGTTTGCATTTGGCTCAAAATTCTTCAACTTTGTGAACTTCTCGCCACTTCAATGATCAAATAAAGATCATGAGACTCAAAATGATGATGATGACCCTTGGGTACCCTCGATGGAGGCCTCAGATGCCCTGATTTTGACTTTACTTGCTCTAGAATTTACCCAATGATTAGATGACTTCAGTCTGCCTCTATGCCTTTTCCATGCTTTGTGATCCCTTGACCTTTATGAACTTTGGGGAGCATATTATGATCATGGAACACACATGGACCCTCTTGGCAATCTCAAGACCATTGGGATGGCTCAGATCACTTCTTGGATTGCTCAGACCACAAACCCTAGATGCAGATGAAATGAACTATGCAGTGGGATATGATATGCTTATGCTAATGTAAAAATGAAAGATCACAAGCCATGGTGTGAGAGAAAAAAAAGTGAGGGAAAATTTGGGGTGTTTACACCTGGGTATGTGTTTAATGTCCACATTGTCGAATCTTATAAGAAGTATGTTGGCTATGATGAAGTATATAATCAAATTCTCTTTTACACATTTATATTCTTTAGTCAATTGTTTTACTACTAATTCAGAATCGCCCATTATTTCGACTCTTATTGCCCCCACTTCCAACAAGATTTAAAGTCCCACAATCAGGGCTTCGTATTTTGCTTCATTATTTGAACATGAGCCTTCAACTTTGTACTTGAATTTTGTTGGAATTTTATTAGGAGAAATAATTAGCATTCCGACTCCAGTTCCATTTATGTGGCTGGAACCATCAAAATATAACTTCCAAGGTTCCATTTCGACATAGTCTAACCCATTTTCATTTATGGAATGGTTTGCTATGAAGTCAGCGACCACTTGTCCCTTAACAGCCTTTAAAGGCAAATATTTTAGGGAATATTCTGTTAATGCTAAAGCCCACTTTCCAATTCTACTATGCAAAATAGGTTTTGATAACATATATTTTATTACGTCGAAATGGGAAGATACATATACATCAACAGGTTTAATATAGTGTTTTAATTTCATACAATAAAAATATACACATAGACATAATTTTTCTCTAACACTATTGTCGCTCCCGGGATTTTCATACTAGAACAAACGCGAAAGTGGCGCGGAAAAGATAGAGTCGCCAGCCAGACATTTTTATCCCGAATGAATGGGAAAGTTAATGTTGAACAAACATGAGGAAGAAGGAAAGGACAAGGTCCTGCGAACCAAAGATCTGGGTTCGGGAGTCGGTTACGACCTGGGAAGGTATTAGCACCCCAGACCGTCCGCCGTACCCGACGAGATCCACACTTGTTTGTTTGTTTCAAAGGGTGAGAAATAACTGCTGCTGAACAAATGAACTACTAACTGGAATAGAATGAGAAAGGGACTGGAAAAGAGAAAATGAAACGAAGGGGGAAAATGTAGGGAAAATAAAGAATGTGCTCGAACGGGCCCTACCCTACTGCCTACGTACCTCATCAGGAAAATGAGAATCAGAGTCGACGTAGTTCGCCTAACTAAGGCGAGAACTATTTGTTTGTGTTTTTTATGGCTGGAACTGCGTATGTCTATGCTCATGTGTTGCAGGCTCGTCTGGTACGAGTGCGTTTACCGTCTTGCATGCGAGACAAGTCATCGCAAGTTCGCGTTATGAGTGAATGAGATGAGAAGAGAAGTTCCTGCAGGATAGTCGCTTATTGTTTGTTTTTGTCTTTTAATAGTTTTGTATGAATTTGGCACAAGGAAGTGAATTCAAACTCTTTTCCATGGAATGTGTACTTGCTACTACATTCCAAGATGGAATAATAGAACAAGCACACCAAGCAAGGAGAATTTATCCAATACTTGTTTCCAAGGATTAGGGTTTAAGTTCACTAGCTTGTTGAACTTTATTAAGTGTTTTTGTAGCTTTTATGAAGAAGTGTCTTATATGTTTTGTTTGTGAAACAACCCCTTGATGAGACTTGTACATCATGCTAGACAAGCTTACACTATTCCAAGATGGAATGAATGTAAGTGCCCCATGGAATAAGGCTATACACAAGGGATCTTTTCATGAATTTATTAAGTCTTTTTGGATTTTATTTGAAGATGAGAAGAGAAAGACTCAAATCGGAAAAGGACAAAAATTAAGGGGGACTAAGACACAACCCTAAGTTATTTATTAAAATGGTGGTCCTAATGGTGACTGAGGCTTTTCTAATCCTAAAGAGAAAAAGGAAAAGAGAAAAGAAAAAAGGATACAACTTACTTCCTAAGGAAGATAAGTTGGTCATAACAAAAGGGAATCCTACCAATCATAAATATGGAAGGAAAAAAGTGAGTTAAATGCATAAAGAAAATGCATAAAAATAAAATAAAAGGATAAGGTGTAAGGAAAAATACCTTTCCCTCCCTACAAAACAAAAATTAGTGTGCATTTTATTAAAAATAATAAAGCAAACATACACCAATTAAATCCTAATAACTCTAGGACTCAATCTAAACTCTATCTTAATTCTAGAGAACTAAAAAAATGCTAAAACAAAAATTCAGCACCTACTACAGCCCCTAAACTACAAACAACTATGAAATGCAGCACACAAAGCAAACAACATACTACAGCTATCAAACAACATAAAAAGTAGGTGTAAAAAGTCATATACAACATGCAAACATAACAAACAACATGTATTCTACAGCACCTATATGCAAAGTCAACTATAAAATGTAAAATGCAGATTTGATTATTTTCATTTTTTAATGCACAAACTTAATGAAAAATGTATCAATTAATCATGAATATGCATTTGAACATAGATCAACATACACAAATGAGTGACATAATTATTTTGGGAGAATTATGCAAGAATGCACCACATGATTGATTATGCAACAAGTATGCAAAATATGGCACATGAACATGGCATATGAACATAATGAGCATTGATCATGAATATGCAACATGATAGATCAACAAAAATGCCAAGATCAATGCAAAATTCAGAATTGAATTGATGTGAATGATAAGATCAAACATATAACCAAATGCAACCAAATGCACATACATACATGGTTATGTGAAATGCAACATATAAATAGATACAATGAAATGCAAATGATTTTACGCAATGTGCAAATGATGCAAAAACAAAATGCAACATGATTATTTACATGCCAAATGATGCATTAGCAACAAAATGCAATGAGTCAAATTATACACAAATGAACACATAAATGCATAATATGCAATATGAACGGAAACGCGTCGAAACGGCTCGAAATGGGGGAATGAGATATCGAAACCAACCTCGAAAATTCCCTAAAATTAGTACCTAAACATGTATGAACATTAGAGGCACAAAGAGGCAAGAAAAAGCAAGCAAATAAGCAAAAATTCCAAAATCCAATAGCGTTAACCGGTTAACCAAATGGTTAACCGGTTAACGGACCCCAGACAACACTGATTTGTGCCAAAAACGCATGCGTTAACCGGTTAACCAAACCGTTAACCGGTTAACGCTGAACAGAAAGTGAAAAATGCTTTTGAAATAAGTGCTTTTTGCCACAAACTTACTTCTAAACATCCCTAACACACATCTAATCATGCTAATACGAATTTCTACTCAATTAGGGCTTATTAACACATGTAAGAACCTATAACAAGCTACAGCCTAACTTCTAATCCATTAAAAATCACAAATCGCAAGCAACACATAACGAAAACGTAATCGATTACAAGCAATACGAAAAGCACTTAAAGAATGCCGAAATGGCGAGACGAAGAGAATAACTTAAAGGAGAAGTGATTTTAGACCACCAACCTACGAAGTGGAGAAGTGCTTCGGTAAATGTTGCAAGAATTAGAGCTTGATCGAAGAGAAAACCAAGAAAACCGCGAATCTGCAAAATAAATGCGTTCTTGATGCTTGAGCCATCTTACACTTCCGATAAGTCGAAATCCTCACAAAAATCAGTAGATTTTTCTTCTACAATCCACAATTCAATGGAGGTTGGAGGCCAAGCTTTAAGATCTTCAAGTTTCAATGTGAAACTTGAAGACCTTCTTCAAAAAAGCTTTGGTGAAAAGGGAAATGGAGGAAAAGTGAGAGAGAAAAAGTGATTTTAGAAATTGTGAGAGAGTGAAAAATTTGGAACAAAAACTTGGGAACCTTTTGTATTGAAGTGATTAATGATTATATAGGGGCTAGGCTTGGAGCTAGGTTTGGGAATGGAGTTAGGTTTAGGAATGGAGTTAGGTTAGTAGTTAGTTAGGGTTAGGGTTGGAGAGGGAATATTCCTTGGAATATTCCATGGAATACTCTAGAAGGTTGTGGAACATGGTAGAAGCATCCAAAGGAAATGGAGTGGAATTGAAGTGGAAAAACAAGAGGAAAAGAATGAAAGGAAAGGTGGAAGGAAAGTGGAAGGAAAAGTGGAAGGAAAGGTGAAATTAACCATTTTTCAAATGATTTTTTCCCTTGATTATTTTATGATTCCTCCATCATTCCTTGACCAAATTTGAACCATAGGATCATTGTAACCCTAATTTCATGGTTTTGATCTTAAAAGTCAGGAGTCGACCTTTTTTACCTAGCTCGGTTGCCTTTTCCCTGATTCCTCGATTTTCAGTCATCTGGCCAATTGAAGCTCTTCCAAAATGAATTTGTGGATGAAATTTGAACCCTAGGCACTTTACATCATATATAAGGCAATGGAATCCTCTTTGAATCATAACTTCATGCAGAAGCCCAGTAGATGTGAAACCCTAATTTGGCCTTTTTCATCAGGAAATGTTGCACTGCTTGCCTCCTTTGATCAAATCAAATCTTTCCATGGCTCGTGGCTTCAAGTGAAGACTTGTGGGATGTTGTGAACCCTTTGCACAAGGTTGAGAAGCTTTGTGGCCCTTTGATTTCCTTTGTAATGCTTTCGGTTGCTCCAATCATTGACCACATACCTATGCCTCAGCTATGCTACACATGATGCAATGTTTTTGGTTATTTTGTGCACTTATGTATGAAAAATGCTATGCAAAATGTTGAGGAAATGAGAGGGAAAATTTTGAGGTATTACAACTATATCCAGTTTCGGTGTCATTCAGGACTCTGTTGAGGTAGTAGATGGCTCTTTCGACGCCACTCTCATCTTCTTGACATAGCATGCTCCCCAGTGTTTTATCTGATGCCGAAATGTATAATCTCATGCTTCTTCTTCTACAAGGAGGGATCAAGATTGGAGGGCTAGAGAGGTATTCTTTGATCAGGTCGAAAGCAACTTGATGTTCCTTCCCCCAAGTGAAGTCTCCCTTATTTACTCGAAGTAATGGTGAAAAGGCATGTGTCTTTCCACTAAGGTTGGAGATGAACCTTCTTAGAAAGTTAGTTTTCCCCAGTAGAGACTCCAGCTCCTTTTTTGTTGATGGCGCTTTCGCTTCCATTATGGCTTTGGCTTTGTTTTCGTGGATTTCGATCCCCTTCTTGTGAACTACAAAACCTAAAAAGTCACCCTCCTGCACACCGAAAGCATATTTTACGGGATTCATTTTCAAACCAAACTTCCTCATCCTTTCAAATGATTGTCGAAGATGATCTATATGACTTTTTCCTAAAATGGACTTAACAACAATATCATCAATATAAATCTGCATGAAAATTTCAATGTAATCATGAAAAGTTGAATTCATAGCTGTAAACACCCCAAATTTTCCCTCACTCACTTCACCATGGCTTGTGGTCCCTTTCATTTGCATAAGTTCAATCATATCATCTCATAGTGCATTTTTGCTGCACTGCATTAGTTCTAAGTCATCTGCATCTAGGGTTTGTGATCTGAGCCATCCCTGAGCCATTTGAGCCACTCCAAAGGTCATCAATCATTTCAAGAGGGTCCATGTATGTTCAAGCATCATATTATATCCTCCCAAGGTCAAGGAAGTCAAAGAATCACAAGAACTGAGAAAGGCATGGAAGCAGACCAAGCTTAACTGCACAAATGACCTGAAATTAGGGTTTTGGTTTCAGAGGCCATAACTCCAAAAACTTTTTTGTCATTCTTGTTTCTATTGGTCTCTATATGATATGAGGATCATGCATACCAATTTTCATGAAGAAATTCACTGGGGAAGGCATCTGATCAAAAGATGACTTCTTGAGCAAGTCAGTGCAAAATCAGGGCATCTGAGGCCCCCAATCACACAACCAAAGGGTGTTTTCCATCATTTTTAATGTGTATGATCTTTATTTGATCTTAGAAGATGTTATAAGTTCACAAAGTTGAAGAATTTCAAGCCATTTGCAAAGTTGCCATTTTGGGAAAGTGACTTGTAATGTAAACTTGCCATTTTGGGAAAGTTTTTCAACCTCCTCTTTTTGATCCAAAAATGCCTCAAGTGAAAAATCTTTGGTCATGAAAGTTGTAGATTGGATCCTCCCATTTTCAAAAAGTACAAGAACTCATTCTAATTCATTCTAGAACAAAAGTTATGGCCTTGCAAAGTTGGGAAAAATCATGAAATTTCACTTATGCACCAAAGAAGGAAACTTGCAAATTCTCATGCCAAGCATTTACGTGACTTCAAATCAGCTTCTAACCATCACACAAACATCATGTATGACCTAAAATTCAGATTGGCCCAAAAATTTCTTAAGTTCCATGCCTTAAACTTCAAGAATCTCAAAAGGGGCCAAAGTTGGACAAAATTGCAAAATGCTCCATAACTCTTCATCCACTTGTGCCAGCTGCCAAATATGACTTCCATGGACCTCCTTAAAGCAACCTGATTCGAGCCATACCCTTGTACCATGATTGAACCAGCCCATGCTTTCACTTACACAAATGTTGACTTTATGCATTTTGCTCCATGCCAATCAAACTGTGCCACTACCAACTCTCTGCCCAATCAGAGCCTCAAGCATTCCAAAACATAACACAACACAGCCTAAAACTCCAAGAACTCAGCACACTCCAAAATCCTCAAGTTTGCAAAAGCCTTCGAATCTCTTGATTCAACCATCAAACCTTCAAGTTTCTTTCACCATTCAACTCACCATGACCCACTGATCATTTCCCACCTTTCATTTGGCCCTAAAACCTTCACAATCAAAAATACGATTTTCACATTTCACAAACTGAACCTCTGCCATTTTCATTTTGAAGCCATATAAACTCCAACTAAGCATCACAAACATTTGGGGAGGATCATTGGAGCTTGTTTGAAGCAAAGAACTGGCCAGAAAGCACCATTTTCGAAAGCTTCAGTTCAGGTATCATCAAGAACAAATTTTCCAGAAACGTGTTTTTAAGTTGCTAATTGGTTCTCCATGATTCACTGATGATTCTGATATGTTTAGTTTTGAAAATGGTCAAGTATTAAGCATGTATTGAACCTCTGAAATTTTCTGCGTTTTTTCCGTTTGGCTTTGATTCTTGTACTTGAGTGAAAATAAATGAGTTTTAGGGCTGGATTCATGTTTAGGGTTGTTAGATGTTTGATTCTGGAAAGTTAGAGAGCTTAAGATTGCGTTTTGAGTGAGATTGAAGGATTGGATGGCCGGAGAAGATGACCGGAACACTGTTCCGGTCACCTGAATGTAATTAGGGTTCAGATTAGGGTTAATGACATAATTAGTGAAGTTTGAATTTGGTCCGTCCATTAGCGCGCGAAGTCAATTCCCTCCCTTTTAAGTTTGAACCTGGGCCCTTAGATCAGCTGACTTTCTCATTTATTCATTTAATTCATTTTTATTTCATTTGTTTTGTATTTAATTTCCACGAATTTTTAAAAATAGTAAAATACATCAAAAAATTCTGAAAAGTTTTATCAAATCTTTTAATAATTTTCAGAATCCAAAAATATTTTTATTTTTATTTTTTGTATAAAAAATTATTTTTAAATCATTTAAATGTTTATTTTTAATTAGTTAATAGAAATTAATTAATTAAAAATGCATTTAAGTATTTAAAAATCACAAATAAATTCACATTGCATTTTAATACATTTAGAAACATTGTCAAACTCTTCAGACAAATTTCTTTTTGGTTCTTGACCTATTTTGACATTTTTCTTTGGAATTAAAGTTCTTTAAAGGCAATAATTTTGTTCTAACTTGGAAAAATTCATTCTGCCTAACCATGAAGAGTTTGATGTTGGTTCTTTTTGCATTGCATTCTTCATATCATGTAGTTTCTAGGGTAAAATTGGTTTGAATTTATCTTTCATTTTCAATTTAATGTGCATTTATCCTTTTGAGGTGCCTTAAAACCCTAGCAAGCTTGAGAAAATCATAACCCCCATTAGGTTAAGAGTTAGGTCCCCTCCTTTGGGTAGTGAACTTATGTAGGGTTAGGGTTCCTTTGATACCATTTTCAATTTTTTTGCTTTGTCATTTGTTTCTGATTTTGAATTTTGCATTGCATATTGTATGTGTAGATGTTTAAGAATTGGCAGAATTTTTGACCAAACAAGAAATGTTAAATTCAGTTCAGAATGTCCTATCAGATGTTGGGACATTAGCAAATAGAGTATATGAACTTATTTCAGGATGTCCTACCAGATGTTGGGACATTATGTAAATAACTTAAGTTCAGTTTTTCAGGATGTCCCAACAGATGGTGGGACATCTCAGACCTGCTTCCAGAATTAATTATTGATTAACAGATCAGAGATATTTAAGGAGAGTTATCTGGAATAAATTAATGATGGATAAAAACAGAACAAGGCGCATCTGTAGGGAGTTTTATATTGAAGATTCAGATTAAAACAGAAGACCTAATGCACCTAGAATCTAGGAAGTAACAAACCCTAAATTCAAGGTGGAAGCTGCTGCACATTAGGGCTGGACCATTCTACAGAAAGCCCAAAATTCAGATACCTATTTAAGCAACATAAACTCATAGAATTGAGTACGAATTTCAGAAGACCAAATAGGGTGTCTAGTGTTCTTAATAGCAGGTTGTTTTTTTTGTACCACTTTATGAGCTTTTAAGCAAAAGTGCATTTGTGACTTGATTGAAACTGTGAAGTAAGATCAAGCTATATTGTTTGAAGGATGTCTTCAATTTCTGTAAACTTGTAAACTTGATCACTGTGTGATTGAGGGGGAGTGAGTAGGGTACTCTTATCTAAGTGTGTCTTAGGTAGAAATTGCATTGGGTAAGTATTAAGTGATAGATTAAACAGGGTGGTTTAAGTCTAGAATTAATATTACTAATAGTGGATTTCCTCCTGGCTTTGTAGCCTCCAGATGTAGGTGTGGTTATACACTGAACTGGGTTAACAAACTTCTGTGTTGTTTACTTTTCTTGCTGTTTAAGTTTTGGTTAAATTTGTCAAATGTCCTATTAAGTGTTGGGACATCTCTTAGGACATCTCATACCTGATCACAGAATTTCAATTGGCATCAGAGCAGGCACCCTGCCTGTTTATACTGGGTGAGATCTAGGGAAAACAAATTCTGTAACATGGACAGAGATATAGGGTCAGTAAATAGACCACCTATACTGGATGGATCTAATTATGACTACTGGAAGCCAAGAATGATTGCATTCTTAAGATCTCTTGACAACAGGGCATGGAGAGCAGTAAATGTTGGATGGGATCATCCTGTCCAAGACACCAAAGATGGATCAAAAGTGCTGAAACCTGAAGAAGAATGGAGTAAGGAGGAAGAAGATTCAGCACTAGGCAACTCAAAAGCCTTAAATGCCTTATTCAATGGCATTGATAGGAATATTTTCAGACTTGTGCATCATTGTGAGCTGGCCAAAGATGTTTGGGACACTCTCAAAACAACTCATGAAGGAACATCAAAAGTAAAAATGTCAAGACTTCAACTTCTCACCACCAAGTTTGAAAACTTGAGGATGAAGGAAGATGAATCAATTCATGAGTTCTACATGAACATCTTGGATATAGCCAATACTTCTGGAGCTTTGGGAGAAAAGATGACTGATGAAAAGCTGGTAAGAAAGATTCTCAGATCTTTGCCAAAAAGATTTGACATGAAAGTCACAGCAATAGAAGAAGCTTAAGATATATGCTCCATGAAAGTTGAAGAACTCATTGGCTCCCTTCAAACTTTTGAGATTGGAATGAATGAGACAAATGTTAAAAAGAACAAAAGCATAGCATTGGTGTCAAATACTGATGAAGAAGAAGATGATGAATCAGAAAATGGTAAAAGCTTATCAGAAAACCTAGCTATGCTTGGAAGACAAGTCAAACAGATTCTCAGAGGAATGGATGGCAAATCCAAATCCAGTGGAAAATACACAAACTCTTCTGAGAACAGGAGACCTTATGATGCTAATAAAAAGTCAAATTATGCTGAAAAGACCAGTCAAGAAGGAATCAAGTGCCATGGATGTGAAGGATATGGACACATCAAGAAGGAATGTCCTACCTTCTTAAAAAGACAAAAGAAGGGACTATCTGTAACCTGGTCTGATGAAGACTCAGGAGGAGATTCAGAAGAAGAATCAGCTAAGCATTTTACTGCTTTAGCTGGACTGTGTGAATATGATAGTGATTCCAGTTGTGGAGAGCTTACTTATGCAGATCTTGAGCAAGCTTTCAAAGATCTATACAAAAGAAGCACTGAAATATGCAGTGAGGTTATAAAGCTAAAGAAGCAGAATGAGGTATTAGAAGATGAAAAAGCAAGTGATCAAGTAATCATTGATACCTTGAAAAGTGAAGTAACTCTTCTCAACTCTAAGTTGGAACATATGTCCAAATCTGTTAAAATGTTGAACAGCAGCTCAAATACACTGGATGTTATTCTCAGCAATAATAAACATTCAGGGGACAAAAGTGGACTGGGATATAACAGAGATGAAGCCAGCTCTAGCAAAGCTACTGCAAAAACTACACAGTCAAACAAGATGTCCCAACAGATGCTTCAACATCAGAACACAAAGACAAACATAATGTTCCAACAGATGTCTCAACATTCTGGAAAGAACAGAATGAAGAAGAAGTATCAAAGATGGAGATGCCATCACTGTGGAAGATTTGGACATATCAAACCTCATTGTTATAAGTTGCATGGATATCCAAATCAGATGTATCAGCAACCTTCCAAGAAGAAAATAGAAGTTACCAAGAAAGTGCTGCATAAACATCATAGAAATCAGCAACCTCCTAAGCAGAAGACTGAAAACTTCAAGAAGGTATGGAAACCAAAAGCTAGCACTGAAGCTGATCAAAGCTACAAGAACAAGATCAACAATCAAGCTTGGAGATCAGCTGATAAACAACACACAGGGCAGAGGCATCAAAAGAAATCTCAACTCATCTGGTCAAAGAAAAATACTGCATACATAGCACATACATCACTGAGAGTATCAGCTAAAGAAGACTGTTACTTTGACAGTGGATGTTCAAGACACATGACTGGATTGAAAAATTTGCTAGTAAACTTAAAATCACATTCATCCATGTATGTGACCTTTGGAGATGGAGCTAAAGGAGAAATAAAGGGAGTTGGAACCTTGAACTGTCAAGATGTTCCAAGACTAGATGATGTGCTGCTTGTTAAAGGTTTAACTGCTAACCTGATCAGTATAAGTCAGTTATGTGATCAAGGGTACAGTGTAAACTTTACCAAAACTGAATGCATAGTGACTAACAATGGACAAGAAGTTGTCATGAAAGGAGCCAGATCTAAAGACAACTGCTACATGTGGGAATCCCAAAATCTCAGTCTCACTTCAACTTGCTCTTTAGCTAAAGAAGAAGAAGTGAAACTATGGCACCAAAGACTAGGTCATCTTCATTTCAGAGGCATAAAGAAGATCATATCTATGGATGCTGTAAGAGGTATTCCTAAACTGAAGATTGATGATGGCAAAATATGTGGTGAATGTCAAATAGGCAAGCAAACCAAGATGTCCCATCCAAAGCTCCAACATCTGACAACTTCCAAAGTTTTGGAACTTTTACATATGGATCTCATGGGACCTATGCAAGTTGAAAGCCTTGGTGGTAAGAGGTATGCCTATGTGGTGGTTGATGACTTTTCAAGATATACATGGATAAATTTCATCAAAGAAAAGTCAGATGTATTTGAGGTATTCAAAGAATTATGTCAAAGATTGCAAAGGGAAAAATCCAGCTGTGTGATCAGAATTAGAAGTGATCATGGAAAGGAATTTGAGAATCAAAAGTTCTTAGATTTCTGCTCTTCAGAAGGAATCAATCATGAATATTCTTCTCCTATCACTCCTCAACAGAATGGGATTGTTGAAAGAAAGAATAGAACTATTCAAGAATCAGCAAGAGCTATGATCCATGCTAAAAAATTACCTCTGTATTTCTGGGCTGAAGCTATGAACACTGCCTGCTACATCCATAACAGAGTTACCTTGAGAAAAGGAACTTTGTCCACAATATATGAAGTCTGGAAGGGCAGAAAACCCACTGTGAAGTACTTTCATGTGTTTGGAAGTAACTGCTATATTCTGGCAGATAGAGAGCAAAGGAGAAAAATGGATCCTAAAAGTGATGAAGGGATTTTTCTTGGATACTCTATAAACAGCAGAGCATATAGAGTATTTAATTCTAGAACCAAGGTTATCATGGAGTCTATAAATGTGATAATTGATGATGCTCCTACAGATGTCCCAGAAGATGTTGGAACATCTGCTGATATCAAGATTGAAGCTGAAGAAAAGAATGATCAATATAACTTCAATCAAACTAATACAAGGACAGAAGAATCAAGCAAACCTCCCTCCATAAGAATACAGAAGGATCATCCCAAAGATTTAATAATTGGTGATCCCAACAGAGGTGTGAGCACTAGATCAAGAGATGTGATTTCAAGTTCTTGTTTTGTTTCCAAAATAGAACCTAAAAACATCAAGGAAGCTCTCACTGATGAATACTGGATTTGTGCTATGCAAGATGAATTAGGTCAATTCACAAGGAATGAAGTGTGGAATCTTGTTCCTAGACCTGATGACATAAATGTGATTGGAACAAAATGGGTGTATAAGAACAAGTCAAATGAACAAGGAGTTGTTACAAAGAACAAAGCCAGACTTGTAGCTCAAGGATACACTCAAATTGAAGGGATAGACTTTGATGAAACATTTGCACCAGTAGCAAGGCTTGAATCAATAAGACTACTATTGGGAATTGCTTGTATCTTAAAGTTCAAGCTATTTCAAATGGATGTGAAAAGTGCCTTTTTAAATGGCTATCTTAATGAAGAAGTATATGTAGAACAGCCTAAAGGATTTGTTGATCCAAGCTGTCCAAATCATGTATACAAACTAAAGAAGGCACTTTATGGGTTGAAGCAAGCTCCAAGGGCATGGTATGAAAGACTGACCACATTTCTTATCAAGCAAGGATACAGAAAAGGTGGGATTGATAAAACCCTGTTTGTTAAAGATGAAGAAGGAAATGTCATGATTGCTCAAATATATGTTGATGACATTGTCTTTGGTGGGATGTCTGACAGGATGGTCAAACATTTTGTCAAGCAGATGGAATCTGAATTTGAAATGAGCCTAGTAGGAGAATTAACCTACTTTCTTGGTCTGCAAATAAAGCAAATGGAAGACTCAATGTTCATCTCACAAAGCAAATATTCCAAGAACATAGTCAAGAAATTTGGAATGGAAAATGCTGCTCACAAGAGAACTCCTGCCCCCACACATTTAAAGCTGACTAAAGATGAAAAGGGTGAGAATGTAGATCAAAGCTTATACATAAGCATGATAGGAAGCTTGCTATACTTGACTGCTAGCAGACCAGACATTGCTTTTGCAGTAGGAGTTTGTGCAAAATATCAAGCTGATCCAAAAGTCAGTCATCTTAATCAAGTCAAGAGAATCCTTAAATATGTTAATGGTACTTGTGACTATGGCATAATGTACTTTCATGGTTGCAAACCAATTCTCACTGGCTTTTGTGATGCTGATTGGGCAGGAAGTGCTGATGACAGAAAAAGCACTTCAGGAGGATGCTTCTTTCTAGGAAACAATCTGATTTCTTGGTTCAGTAAGAAACAGAATTGTGTATCTTTATCCACAGCTGAAGTTGAGTATATAGCAGCAGGTAGTAGTTGTTCTCAGTTGGTTTGGATGAAGCAGATGCTCACTGAGTACAATGTCCCACAAGATGTCATGACATTGTACTGTGACAATTTAAGTGCAATCAACATATCAAAGAATCCTATTCAACATAGCAGGACAAAGCATATTGATATCAGACATCATTTCATCAGAGATCTTGTAGAAGAGAAGGTGATTTCATTGGAGCATGTTGCTACAGATCTGCAATTAGCTGATATCTTTACCAAAGCATTGGATGCTACACAATTTGAGAACTTAAGGGGCAAACTTGGAATCTGTTTATGTGATATTTAGCAGTTAATGAGATGTGCCAACATGTCATATGACATTGCATGGCATAAGTTCCAGATGGCAAACCTAGTCTGGACAAGATCCTTGGGAACTCCATTCCTAATCATTTGGACTGTAACGGCTACTTATTTAGTAACTACTTATAAGAAGCTATCAAGATTCTCATCATATCATCACAAGCGAATCACATTAACTCTCAATCCTTCAGAAATCATAAACCCTAAAGCTGTTCATCAATCTTCCTCTACAATGTCTCAAAACCCTAAAACTACTGAGGAAATTTATCAACAAGGAAGACGTGGTTCATGCCACTCCAATCTCTGTTGTGCCAATGCCATCAACACCATTGGACGAGCTCAGGGAAAGCGCCTCTCACACTAAAAAGGCAAGAACACCAAAGAGAGGTAAAGATCAAATCAGAAGCAAAGCTAAAGGCATTCCCTCTCCTACTAACATGTCCTCAAAATACTCCAAATATGTTGATGATTCCATCAAGGAGATTGTCAACCAAGTTTTTTCTGAACAAAGAGTGGTGAAAGGGATCTCTGTTCCTTTGAATACCATTCCTGCACCTCAAGAAGAACCAGCTCAAACTGCAGAAGACACTCCTGCAGAACAAGATGTCCCAATGAATGTTGGAACATCTGCAGATGAGAAAGCAAACTCATCTGATGCTGATACTGAACAGACTGAGGACCAGAAAGAGGCCTCAAGTGAAAGTGATAAAGAAGTTTCTGTGGAACAGGCTAAAGACTCAAATGAAGATCAAATTTCTGCTGATCAACAAGCTGATGAGGAGACTGCTCAATCTCCTCCAGTGGTCAATCTGGAGCAGGACTCTGATGCAGAAATTATAGCATCTGTTAAACCCAGCATAGCCAAAAGGCTAAGGTCCAGGAAAGGAAAGATGCAAGCTGAACCTGTCATCCTTGAGAAGAAGAAGGCTAGTCCAAAGAAAGGCAAGGCTAAAGCTAACTTTGGCCCAACAAAACCATGGAGCAAAGTTCAAACCCAGAAGAGAAAAGCTGCAACACCATCAGATTCAGATGTTGGATCAGATGTCCCAACATCTCCTCCCAAGAAGAAACCAGCACCAGCTAGAGCTTCAAATGTTGTTCCAGAAGCTCCATTGGACAACATATCCTTCCATCATGTCTCCAGTGTCAACAGATGGAAATATGTGTACCAAAGAAGGGTTGCCCTGGAAAGAGAACTAAGCAGCAATGCACTTGAGTGCACAGAACTGATAGACCTCATCTCTGCTGCAGGACTATTCAAAACAGTCTCAGACCTCTCTCCCTGCTATGAACTTCTTGTCAAAGAGTTCATTGTGAATCTTCAGGAGGATTGCTCAAATGGTAAGTCTTCTGAGTTTAGAAAAGTTTTTGTTAGAGGTAAATGTGTACAGTTTTCTCCTCAAATCATCAATGAGTATCTAGGAAGAGAAACAGATGGACCCAATGAACTAGGTAAGACAGATAATCAAGTCTGTAAAGTGATCACTGCAAACCAGGTCAAGGCATGGCCTGTGAAGGGTAAGCTTTCAGTGAGCATGCTTACCAGAAAGTATGCCATGCTGAACAGGATTGGAACTGCTAATTGGGTGCCTACCAATCACACTTCTTCCATCTCAACTAGTTTGGCCAGATTCATCTATGCTGTGGGAACTCAAACCAAGATGGATTATGGAGCTTATATTTTTTATCAGACTATGAAGCATGCCATCTCTTCTGCAACAAAGCTACCAATAGCTTTTCCATCATTGCTGTGTGGGATTGTTCTAAGTCAATACCCTGGAATTTTAACTGAGAAAGACACAATCTGCAAGAGAGAAAGCCCCCTGGCTTTTCACTACAAGTTATTCCTCAGTCATCATGCAGCAGATGTTGAAGCACCTTCTGGGACATCTGCAGGTCCTTCAACTGTTAAGAATCCAATCTCCAAGAAGGCTTTAATTGCTGAACTCAAAAGCACCTGCACAGAGCTTGAAGCTAGAAAGCAGAAGCTTGAGGAAATCATTCAAAGGTTGGAGAGTTAAGAAGACCAGAAAGCTGCCTCTGATAAAGAAAGTGAAGCTGATGAAGATAGTGGAGCTGATGAAGAAACAGAAGCTGAGGAAGAAACTGAGAGTGATGAATCTGAGTGATCAATGTATGTGAGGCAAATGTAATGACAGCAATGTATTTCTTTGGCCCCTAATTTTGTGTCTACCAAGGGGGAGAACAACATCAAATCAAATTGTAATTGCTGTTTAAGTATGAATGAAAAAATCTGTTGCAACAAGATTGGACACATATATGTTTGAGGGGGAGTAATCTCAAATAAGAACCAACAGAAAAGTAATGATATACTCTGATAAAAAGAACTTCTGCTGCACTCTGAAAACCATAAAAGATGTTAGCCAAAAATTAGCCAAAGGGGGAGTTTGTAGATGTTTAAGAATTGGCAGAATTTTTGACCAAACAAGAAATGTTAAATTCAGTTCAGAATGTCCTATCAGATGTTGGGACATTAGCAAACAGAGTATATGAACTTATTTCAGGATGTCCTACCAGATGTTGGGACATTATGTAAATAACTTAAGTTCAGTTTTTCAGGATGTCCCAACAGATGGTGGGACATCTCAGACCTGCTTCCAGAATTAATTATTGATTAACAGATCAGAGATATTTAAGGAGAGTTATCTGGAATAAATTAATGATGGATAAAAACAGAACAAGGCGCATATGTAGGGAGTTTTATATTGAAGATTCAGATTAAAACAGAAGACCTAATGCACCTAGAATCTAGGAAGTAACAAACCCTGAATTCAAGGTGGAAGCTGCTGCACATTAGGGCTGGACCATTCTACAGAAAGCCCAAAATTCAGATACCTATTTAAGCAACATAAACTCATAGAATTGAGTACGAATTTCAGAAGACCAAATAGGGTGTCTAGTGTTCTTAATAGCAGGTTGTTTTTTTTTGTACCACTTTATGAGCTTTTAAGCAAAAGTGCATTTGTGACTTGATTGAAACTGTGAAGTAAGATCAAGCTATATTGTTTGAAGGATGTCTTCAATTTCTGTAAACTTGTAAACTTGATCACTGTGTGATTGAGGGGGAGTGAGTAGGGTACTCTTATCTAAGTGTGTCTTAGGTAGAAATTGCATTGGGTAAGTATTAAGTGATAGATTAAACAGGGTGGTTTAAGTCTAGAATTAATATTACTAATAGTGGATTTCCTCCTGGCTTGGTAGCCTCCAGATGTAGGTGTGGTTATACACTGAACTGGGTTAACAAACTTCTGTGTTGTTTACTTTTCTTGCTGTTTAAGTTTTGGTTAAATTTGTCAAATGTCCTATTAAGTGTTGGGACATCTCTTAGGACATCTCATACCTGATCACAGAATTTCAGTATGTAAACCCTAATTTTTGCCTTCATCTGCATCCATCTTCCATATGCTTGCATTCATGAACTTACCATAAGATTTTGTGCATCCACATGACTTATGAGACCTCTTAGGATACATTAGAATCATGTTTGATCATTGCATCATTCATTTTCCATGTTATGCATTCATACCATTTCATAAACTTTCATGAACTTTCATGGTTCAAAACATGCTTCATTTACATCTTCATCCTTGTATGATCATCCACAACTCTTGACATGTGTTTGCATAATCTCTTAGCATCATTAACATCATGTTTATGCTTCTAACTTTGGTTTGCATCATTTCATTTCATCTCATTTTCATGTCATTTCATTTTCTTGTTGCTAACTTTTCAGGTGGTAAGTGTCTGAGAAGTGAATTTGCCTTCATTTTTCATAATCTCTTCTCATCTCTCTTATGCATTCATTGCTGCATTTTACTTGTGTATTAGAGTGAACTTGTTCATTCATGTTCCTTCCTCACTTTCTTTCTTCAAGCAACTTTTCTTCTTAAGTGAAGTAAGTTGTCTTGCTTCTTGCTGCTTCATTTCCTTCCATCCTGTTTCTTCCATGGTGGCTTTTTCCTGAAGATCTTTTGCAAGCCTCATAAACCCTAGGAATAACCAAGCATGATCACGATTAGGGTTTGATTAGTCCCCCATTTAGTTTTACCTTTGTGTCATCTCTGAGTCTTCCCTTCTCATCTCATAATCAAGGACTAAACCCTAAAGGTTTTAAGGCTTTGTGATTAAGCTTGTGCCTGCATCCTTCTATTAGGATGGAGTGTATAACTTTAATCCTAAGTGTTAAACCCTTAATGTGTTTAAATCCTTTAATCAATCCATCTAATAATCATCAAGACATCAAACTTGTAACTTGGGCCTTGCATTAGGGTTCTAATTCTTCCTTAATTGGTTAAGAAGGACTAACCCTAGTGTTAATGGACAAGTCCCCCTCAAGTTGTCTTACAAATCATAAAATTCATTTCTTAATCTCATCATTAACTAAAATCAACTTTAATAAAGGCTTTGTTTTTTCATGAGGTTAATCCCTAATCATGGATTAAGTTGAGGAGCCTTCCTCAGTTTAAATGTCCTCATCTATTATCCTTCTATTAGGATGGTGTAATGGGTCCATTAAATCCTTGATTATGGCTTAAACTCATTACTTAACACTAAACAAAAACTCCAAAAAAAACATCTAAATAATTACAAGTAGGTTAATGATCTTAATCCTACATCATGGTGATTAAGTGTGAGGTGTTTACTTCATACTTAAGGTATTCTCATTACCCCTAATCAGAGGGAGGATGTGATGAGTTTACTAACCTTTGGTTTAGACTTAAGCTCATTATCTTATGACAAACACAAAAAGCAATAAAAGATTGAAATCATCAAAAACAAACAATAATCGTCTCCTCCGGGATTCTTTTCTCACCTCATTCACTCACAAACGAGAACTCGCTTCTTCCGTCTAATGCAAGACAGTTTGCACCTAAGCCAGACAGGTCACACACTTGAGCATAGACAAGTAAGCAATTCACAAGTCAATTTATCTTTCAGTCTCTTTGAGTGGAACTACGACGTTCTGACTTCCTCATTGCACGAGAGGATACGTAGGCATAACTTAACAGTTATTGAACAAAAGTCTCTGTATATTCCCCCTCCTTCCAGCATGATTCTTTGAGCCTCATAGCCTTGAGCATTTCACATTTCTTTTACATTGACACTTGCATTCTTTTCCAGCTTTGATACACAGATAGCACTGACACTACCCCCTTTAAGCACATATCTTTTAAGCGTGGATCCCGTCGAGTACGACTGACAATCTGGGTGTTAATACCTTCCCAGGTTGTAACCAACCCCCTTTCTCAGTTTCTCTAGTTCGCAACCGTCTGTCGCTCCCACCAAATGAGGCCAGGTCAAATGGGGTACAGACGCGAACGGTCGGCGAAAAGAAAGAGAACACACAGGGGTGAACTCAAAAGACAAGAGTCGCCAGCTAGGCATTTTTATCCCGGAGGAAAGGTAATGCTGCATAAACCTAAGAAAAGATGGACAAGACGGTTGCGAACCAGAGAGACTGAGAAAGGGGGTTGGTTACAACCTGGGAAGGTATTAGCACCCAGATTGTCCGCCGTACTCGACGGGATCCACGCTTAAAAGTTTGTGTTTTAAAGGGGTAGTGTCAGTGCAATTTGTGTATCAAAGCTGGAAAGAATGCAAGTGTCAGTGTCAAAGAAAAGTGAAGTGAATAAAAGAAGTGTCAGTGCAAGGAAAGAGTGTGAAGCTCAAGACTATGAGGCTTAGAGAGTAATGCTGGAAAGAGGGGGAATATACAGAGACTTTTGTTCGATAACTGTTAAGTTATGCCTACGTATCCTCTCGTGCAATGAGGAAGTCAGAACACCGTAGTTCGACCCAAAGAGACTGAAAGATAAATTGACTTGTGAACTGCTTGCTTATCTATGCTCAAGTGTATGACCTGTCTGGCTCAGGTGCAAACTGTCTTGCATTAGACGGAAGAAGCGAGTTCTCGTTTATGAATGAATGAGATGAGAAAAGAATCCCGAAGAAGACGATTGTTGTTTGTTTTTGAGTTTTCAGTGTTTTATTGCTTTTTGAAGTTTGTCATAAGAAAATGAGCTTTTGTTAAGTGGATTTTAGTTAATGGTAAGATGAAGAAATGATTTTTATGGTTTGTAAGACAACTTGAGGAGGACTTGTCCATTAAGACTAGGGTTAGTCCTTCTTAACCAATTAAGGAAGAATTGGAACCCTAATGCAAGGCCCAAGTTACAAGCTTGATGTCTTGATGATTATTAAGTGAATTCATTAAAGGATTTAAACACATTAAGGGTTTAACACTTAGGATTAAAGTTATACACTCCATCCTAATAGAAGGATGCAGGCATAAGCTTAATCACAAAGCCTTAAAGCCTTTCAGGTTTAGTCCCTGATTATGGGATGAGAAGAGAAGACTCAAAGAGACACAAAGGTAAAAGCTAAATGGGGGACTGATCAAAACCCTAATTATTGTCATGCTTGGTTGTTCCTAGGGTTTGTGAGGTTTACAAGAAAGATCTTCAAAGAACCACCAGGAAGGAAGCAGATGAAAGGAGCAAAGAGAAGCAAAACAACTTGCTTCACTTAAGAAGTCAAGTTGCTTGAAGAAAGAAAGTAAGATGAACAAGAATGAGCAAGCTCAATCCAATACACAAGTTAAAATGCAGCAATGATGCATAAGAGAGATGAAAAGAGATTATGAGAAGTGAAGGCAAATTCACTTCTCAAACAACTTACCACCTGAAATGTTAGCACAAGAAATGAAATGCAATGCAAATGAGATGAAATGTGATGATGCAAACCAAAACCAGAAGCATGAGTATGATGTTAATGATGCTAAGAGATGATGCAAACATGAGACAAGGCATTAGAATGATCATACAACATTTGGATGCAAGAGAAACATGTTTTGAACCATGGATGCACATGAAAAGTTATGAAATGCAAATGACATACAACATGGCAAATGAAAGATGCAATGATCACACATGATTCTAATATGTCTTAAGATGTGTTATGAATCAAATTGGTGCACAAAATGGCATGGCAAGTCATGGTATGCAAGCAAATGGAAGATGGATGCAAAGGAAGGCATGAATTAGGGTTATATGCAACATACAAAGCAAAAATCCAAAACCAGAAGCAAATGACATGATAAAAATTTGAAAATGCAATCAAAGATACCCTAGACCTACACAAACTCACTGCCCAAAGGAGGGGATCTAACTCTTAACCTAGTGAGAGTTATGAATTTCCTAAGATTGCTAGGGTTTTAAGGTACCTCATCAAGAAAAATGCCAAACAAATTGAAAATGCAAGATCAAAACATGCCAATTTTATACTATAAACTACATGTTATGCAAGATGAAATGCAAGAAGAATCATGATCCAACTCTCAAAGGTTAGGCAGAAATGAATTTTTGAAGTTTGACACAAAATATTGCCTCAAAATGGAATTAAATCCAAAGAAAATTATCAAAAGGCATCAAGAACAAAAAAGAAATTTGGTTTGAGAGTTGGACAATGTTCCTAAATGTTTTTAAATGCTACATGATTTTTTTTGTGATTTTCAAATACCTAAAATTATTTTTAATTAATTAATTTTCATTAACTAATTAAAAATAAACTTTTAAATGATTTAAAAATAATTTTTAATGCAAAAAATAAAAATAAAAATATTTTTGTGTTCTGAAAAATAATGAAAATCTTGACAAAAATTTTCAGAATTTTTAAACATTTTTTGCTATTTTAAAATAAATGTACAAATAAATGCAATAAAAATGAAAATAAAAAGAAATTAAATGGAAAGTCAACAGGATCTAAGGCTGAGGTTTAAATAAGAAGCGCGCGAATTGACTTGGCGCGTGATCTGAGGGTCCTTATTCAAACTGAACAAATCTTATTTAAATAATTAATTAATCCAGATTAAATTAATTAATTGGAAATTAGGGTTAAGTGGGATGATCTGAGCCACACACGCGCGCGGGTAAACCAAATCCAAAGGCCAGTATTCAAACGGAACCCTAATCCTGATTAAAGCATTTAATGATTTTCAGGTGGCCGGAAATGACCTCCGGTCATCTTCTCCGGCCACCTCTCCCCTGAGAAAACCCTATCTCACTCCCCAGGCTACGAAAATGAAATCTCTCTGGCCAGAAATGAATCCCACACAACACTGAATCAAAATCCCCAAACAAAAATCATTTTTCATTCATCAACAATGCAAATCGAAGTAAAACAAATTTAGGTCAGAAACTTTCAGACAACTCATACATACTTAATATTCCACCATTTTGTAAATACATCAGCACATCATAAAGATTCGATTGGGAACTTAAAAACAAGGTTCTAAGAAAAAAGTTCTTGAGCTATACCTGAGATGGAATCTTCTGGTTCTGGGCTTTCTGGCCTTTCCTTTGCTGCAAATCCACTCCTTTGAATCCTCTGATGATGAAATGAAGCTTAGAAGGCTTCAAGAATGGCTGGTTTGAATGTTTTAGTTCTGGTATAGCAGAAATGGAGGTTTGTGTGTGTGGTGTTTTTGGCTGTTTTGAGGGTTGATTCCTGTTCTATGGATGACTTGTGATTTGTTGGTGAAAGAAAAATGGAAGTTTGATGGCTGGTTTGAGAGAATCGAAGAAGGGAAGAATTTTGCAAGTTTTGTGAATGCTGGTTGTGTGTGTGTTCTGAGCCTATGTCCTTCTTGTTTTATGATCTTGAGGCAATCCATAAGCAATCCCAACAATCTAGGAGGGCAGGTATGCACTGTGGGAATGGTATGGGGTGATTGGCCAAAAAGTCAAGTTTTGTGTACTTGCAGCATGGGCTATGGCAGAGGCAGTCTAAAGGCTTGTCCTGCCTCAGCTTGAGTCAAGGATGGCCCTTGGATGGTTCATGAGAGGCTGCTGCATTTAGATCATGAGCTGAGAGATTTTTTGCAACTTGCCCACTTGTTACATTTCATGACTTTTGGTTATGTACATGTGAGAAAACCTTGCTGAATTTTGGTGCGTGATGCCTCATGAAGTCATGGCAATGCTTTGAAACCAGCTAGAGGTCAACCAATCCCTTTGAGAATAATTTTGCAAAAAATCCCTCTTTGTACTTTCATGAAGAATGGCTTATGGTTATGTGAAAATCAAGGAAAATAAATGAGAAATCCCTTGGGCCAATTCTGATTTTAGGTCATGCATTGCATTGGTATGATGATTAGAGGTCATATTGAAGTCACATAAAGGCTTGCCATGAGAAATTGCAAGTTTTCCATTTTGTGCAAAAGTGAAATTTTAATGATTTTGTCCAACTTTGCAAGGCCATAACTTTTGATCCAAAATGAATTAGAACAAGTTCTTGTACTTTTTGAAAAGGGAATGATCCATTCTACAACTTTCATGACCAAAGTTTTCTCATTTGGAGCATTTTTGAATCAAAAAGCAAGGGTTGAAAAAGTTTACCAAAATAGCAATTTTCCATTACAAGTCATTTTCCCAAAAAGTCAACTTTGCAAATGGCTTGGAATTATTCAATTTTGTGAACTTCTAACATCCTCTATGATCAAATAAAGATCATACACCATCAAAATGATGAAGAACACCCTTTGGTTGGGTCATTGGGGGCCTAAGATACCCTGATTTTGCACTGACTTGCTCAAAAAGTCAACTCTTGATCAGATGACTTCCCCATGGAATTTCTTCATGAAACTTGACATGCATGATCCTTATAGCATATAGAGACCAATAGAAACAAGAATTACCAAAAAATTTGGAGTTATGGCCTTTGAAACCAAAACCCTAATTCTAGGTCATCTGTGCAGTTAAACCTGGCTCTGCTTCCATGCCTATCTCAGTTCTTGTGATTTTTTGGCATTCTTGACTTTGAGAAGATATAATATGATGCTTGAACATACATGGACCCCTTTTAAGTGATTTATGACCTTTGGAGTGGCTCAAATAGCTCTTGGATAGCTCAGATCACAAACCCTAGATGCAGATGACTTAGAATCAATGCAGTGAATCAAAAATGCAATATGAGATGCTATGATTGAACTTATGCATATGAAAAGATCACAAGCCATGGTGTGAAATGGGTGAGGGCAAATTTGGGGTGTTTACAGCTGCCCCTATTCAAACATGAGTTAGCTGTGTAGAATGTAAGCAACGACTTAACAGGAAAACAAGATAACTTGTGGTTGAATACCAAAGACAGTCCAAAATTTGCACTCATAGAATGAAGAAGGAAAGGGATATAGATTGTAAAAGAAAATAAAGTATGATTATAAAGATGCGGGTGACGGAGGACGACCGTCGGGCAGAGGACGACTGCTGGGGAAAGAGCAATGACAGGGACGACCGACATGCTGGGGATATAAGAGATTATGATGGGGACGGCCATCATGTAAAGCTATAAGATACTCTGGGGATTATAGGTAAAAATAAATGATGAGGTACGGTCATCAGGTTCATAAAGTAATGCAAACAATGATGGGGACGACCATCGGGCTAAACTAATGAAGGACGATCATCAGGAAAAGGAAAAGGGACCACGACGGGGACGGCCATCGGGTTAATGAATAAATGAAATAATGATGAGGGACGGTCATCAAAGGTGAAGGACGATCACCTAGCAGGGGACGGCTGCTCTGTTGGGGATAGGATGAGGGACGATCATCTAAGGTGAAGGACGATCACCTGGCAGGGTACGGCTGCCGAAAGTATCGCGACATAGGACGAATGCCGGATAAAAGGTCGACGATGGGGACGACCATCGGATGAGCATGATGAAGGACGATCATCAAGAGGTGAGGGACGAACACCTAGCAGGGGACGGCTGCTCTCAAGGTTTATCATGACATAGGACAAATGTCAGATAAAAAGATCACGATGGGGACGACCATCGGATAAAATGATGAAGGACGATCATCAAAAGGTGAAGGACGATCACCTAGCAGGGTACGGCTGCTAAAAATCACGACATAGGACGAATGCCAGATAGAAAAGGGGTTCTAATGAATAGAGACTCTGCTGGGGAAAGGATGAGGGACGGTCATCCAAAGGTGAAGGACGATCACCTGGCAGGGTACGGCTGCCGGAAGTATCATGACATAGGACGAATGTCAGATAGAAAAAGGTTGCTTTGCTGGCGACCTACTGGGGAATAGTAAACACGGACGAGTGTTTACATCCAAGAAATAAAAGGTATAAGTGTTTTGGCACTGTGTATAGATTAAAGATGCGGACGAGCATCCTTAAGACTATGATACGGACGAGTATCAGGTAGAAACAAACGCTGACGCATGTTTAGAGATGACGATACAGACGAGTACCAACTGGTTAACAAAGAACACGGACGAGTGTCGAATCTGAGGGGATTTGAGTGATATATACAAGATACGAACGAGTATCTGTATGAGTGAAGCAGGAATGATAAGTAGGAGTGGTGTATAGATGAGTGTTTAACTTGCTAGGGAGAGTGACACGGACGAGTGTCAGAAGAGAAAGGTGTAATATAAACAAGTGTATGCTTTACAAAGTATTCAGGTAGTTATGCTGGGGAAGGTGACACGGACGGGTGTCAGGGAATCTGTATGGATATATGTATCTGTATAGTGGGTGCAAAGGGGACGCTTTGGCTTTCTACTGGGGGTATGACACGGACGGGTGTCAAGAAGTATCTGTAATATAAGTGGTTTTGTTTGTAAGGAAAGCTCGGGCGACTTTACTGGGGAATGATGACACGGACGGGTGTCGAAAGGAGTGTGCATTCGCATTTATGAGTGTAAAGCCAATGCTTTAGCTTTAGCTCTCCGCTGGGGATATGACACGGACGGGTGTCAGGATGTATCTGTATCTTTAGGGAAAGTGCCTTGGCTCTCTGCCGGGGAATCTGGGGAGTTTTCTGTATATTGTTGATGGATTGTCAGCATCCACAAGTGTTTGATCCAGAACATGGCTTATGATTATGCAATATGTTTGATTTTTGCCGTAATGCTCCGTATTAGACGGAATGCTACGCTCTGTGGGGAGAATATGATGCTAATGCTATGATTATGCAAAGATAACGATCCGGGATTCGGATCCCGCTGCTATGGAGATCTCTGGCTGATCTGCTTGAATTGAACATCCCAGCTGGGGATGAGGTCATTGGTATATCTGACATATGGGACTCTTCTTGGGGATATAGGTCACTGATAGACCTATCTTTGGTAATGAGGGACCCAACTGGGGTTTGTAGAAGCTATCTTCATTCTGTTGTGAGATCTTCAGGCGTTGCTCTTCTGGATAGAGGTTGAGACCCTGTGGGGAGATAGTTCCCCGGCTTTTGCACTTGGCTGTGGAGGAATAGTAAATGGCAACTCGGCTGGGGAAGAAGAAAGACCATGGGAAGGTCTTCCTGGAGATTTCTGTAGGGGTCCTGCTGAGGATGATACTTGACAACTCAACTGGGGGAAAACCATCCCCGGTGCTAATTAGGAGATAGACTTAGTAGATAATGATTTGCCAGCTTGCTGGGGTGAAGCATTCATGCCCCATGTCGTGCTTTGAATACCTGCAATCCTGAAAAGATAGGCAAGCGCACAAGTAATCCCGAGGTATCCCTTACCGGATTCCATCATAGGAGTTTAGACACTCCCGGGAGTAAGTATATTTCCTGTAAGCACGTATTTTTTAGAAGAAAAGCATCTGTATTTATGCAATCAGTATCTTAAAGACATCGGACATTCTTGCAAATGAAAATAAAATGTACGAGACGAAACATGACTGAAAAATCTGATTTTATTAATTCATGTGCCCTGAATTGGCAAATACAGTCAAAGAAACAGATCCCCTAAAATGAGGAGATTTTTACAAATTGAGAAAAGGTGTTGGCAATGTTGATGACGCTTCAAGGAGCTTCCCCTTGCTATGACTCGTATGACATTTGACGTTCTTCTCAGTAATGATTCTGACCGGCGCTTGACCTTTCCGAAGCTTACCAAGTTATAAGTAATACAGATGAATTCAGAATGCAATTGTTCGCTTATTCCCTTATTTTGCGTGGATCGCCCTTTCAGGTTTTCAATCCACCGGGATACCCATTTTTGCCTGAGTTGTCCAATGCGGCTTTTCAACTCAGCGGGTGTACATTTTTATTTATTTTCCCTTATTTTTGCCCAAGTCTTTTATTCTGTTTTTGACTCGCCGGGATGCCCTATTTTTTCCTGGACTTACATTCTGTTTTTATGTCCAGCGGGTCATTTTTATGCGAAATATCTTTTAACTGCATCTGAATTCACAGGGGACGGGAAGTCTTCACCATCCATAGTACTGAGCATGAGTGCTCCGCCGGAGAAAACTTTCTTTACTACGAATGGCCCTTCATAATTCGGAGTCCACTTGCCCCTGTGGTCTGTATGAGGAGGGAGGAGTCTTTTCAGCACAAGATCTCCTACTTGGTACTCTCGGAGCCTGACTTTCTGATCGAAGGCCTTTTTCATTTTCTTCTGATATAACTGCCCATGACAGATTGCAGCTAATCTCTTTTCTTCAATCAGACTCAGTTGTTCGTATCGGGATTGGACCCACTCTGCTTCGTTCAGCTTAACATCCATTAATACCCGTAGGGAGGGTAACTCAACTTCAACAGGTAGGACTGCTTCCATACCATACACAAGTTGATACGGCGTTGCCCCAGTGGATGTTCTGATTGACGTACGGTACCCATGTAAGGCAAACGGTAGCATTTCATGCCAGTCCTTGTAAGTAATCACCATCTTTTGCACAATCTTCTTGATATTCTTATTAGCTGCCTCGACAGCGCCATTCATCTTTGGCCTGTAAGGAGAAGAATTGTGGTGTTGGATCTTGAAGTCCCGACACAGTTCTGCCATCATTTTGTTGTTTAAGTTGGAACCATTATCAGTAATGATTCGCTCGGGCACTCCATATCGACAGATGATATCTCTCTTCAGAAATCGGGCTACCACTTGCCTTGTAACATTTGTATAGGAAGCTGCTTCAACCCACTTGGTAAAATAGTCAATGGCTACCAGGATGAATCTGTGGCCGTTGGAAGCAGTCGGTTCAATATTGCCAATCATGTCAATGCCCCACATGGCAAAGGGCCAGGGTGAAGACATCACATTCAGAGGATTTGGAGGCACATGTACTTTATCTGCATAAATCTGGCATTTATGGCATTTTCTGGCATAGGCACAACAGTCGACATCCATTGTGATCCAGTAATAGCCTGATCTTAACAACTTCTTAGCCATTGCATGCCCTCCAGCATGGGTACCAAAGGATCCTTCGTGCACCTCGTGTATCAACAAGTCTTCTTTTGTTCTATCAACACATCTGAGGAGTACCATATCAAAGTTCCTCTTGTACAAGGAACCATCAGTATTTAGGAAGAAACTACCAGCTAGCCTTCTTAATGTCTTCTTCTCATTGGAAGATGCCCCAGGTGGGTATGTTTGATCTTCCAAGAAGCATTTGATATCATGGAACCAAGGCTTATCATCTTTAACAACATCTGCTGAGAACACATATGCTGGTCTATCAAGTCTGGATACTGAAATCCGAGGTACAAAGTTGGCAGCTTGAACTTTGATCATGGATGAAATGGTAGCCAGAGCATCTGCAAACTGATTCTCGTCTCGAGGGATATACTCAAGTTTGACCGTTGTAAAGAAAGTCAATAACCTCCTCGTATAATCCCTGTAAGGTATCAGATGATCCTGGTGGGTGTACCATTTGCCATTGGTTTGATTGATTACCAGAGCTGAATCTCCAAATACAGTCAAAGTTTTGATCCTGAGGTCAATGGCTTCCTCAAGACCCATAATACAAGCTTCGTATTCAGCTTCGTTGTTAGTGCAGTTAAAGGTGAGTTTTGCCGAGAAAGGCATGTGAACTCCCTTAGGTGTAATGAGTATTGCACCAACACCACGACCATTCATATTAATAGCCCCGTCAAACATCATAGTCCATTCTTCCTCCGGGTCAGGCCCTTCAGTGTGAACAGGCTCTTCATGATCTTTTGCTTTTATGAACATGATGTCTTCATCAGGGAAGTCAAATCTCATAGGCTGGTAATCATCAATGGGTTGCTCAGCAAGATAATCAGACAATACACTGCCCTTGATGGCTTTTTGAGACGTGTACTGAATGTCATACTCTGTGAGGATCATTTGCCATCTTGCAACCCGTCCGGTAAGTGCTGGCTTCTCAAAAATGTACTTGACTGGGTCCATCTTTGATATCAATAAAGTAGTGTGGGTCAACATATACTGCCTTAGTCGGCGAGCAGCCCACGCTAAAGCACAGCAAGTTTTCTCGAGCAGTGAATAACGTTGTTCACAGTCGGTAAACTTTTTGCTTAGGTAGTATATTGCATACTCTTTTCGACCAGACTCGTCATGCTGGCCCAACACACACCCCATTGACTCTTCTAATACTGTCAAGTACATGATTAGAGGTCTTCCTTCAACTGGAGGCATAAGGATTGGAGGCTCTTGTAAGTATTCCTTGATTTTGTCAAAAGCCCTCTGGCAGTCTTCGTTCCACCTGACCGTTTGTTCTTTTCTTAACAGCTTGAACAAAGGTTCACAGGTTGCAGTAAGGTGAGATATGAACCTTGAAATGTAGTTCAATCTACCTAAGAAATCCCGAACTTCTTTCTCAGTCTTCGGTGCAGGCATTTCTTGAATGGCTTTAACTTTATCAGGGTCAACTTCAATCCCTTTCTCACTTACAATAAATCCTAGCAACTTACCGGACCGCACCCCGAATGTGCACTTGTTGGGGTTCAACTTCAGTTGGTATTTCCTCAGACGCTTGAATAACTTCAACAGATTTACCAGGTGGTCTTCTTCTGTGAGGGACTTGGCAATCATGTCATCCACATAACATTCAATTTCTTTATGGATCATGTCTTGGAATAATGTCACCATAGCCCGTTGATATGTTGCACCAGCATTCTTCAGTCCGAATGGCATCACCTTGTAACAGAACATGCCCCAGGGTGTGATGAAAGTTGTCTTCTCCATGTCTTCAGGTGACATCTTGATCTGATTGTATCCTGAAAATCCATCCATGAAGGAGAATACCGATAACTGAGCCGTATTGTCGACCAATACATCAATGTGAGGTAAAGGGAAATCATCTTTCGGGCTGGCTCTGTTCAGATCCTGGTAATCCACACACATCCTCACCTTGCCATCCTTTTTAGGCACAGGTACAATATTAGCAACCCACGGCGGATAGCTAGTCACAGCAAGGAACCCGACATCCCACTGCTTTTGTACCTCTTCTTTGATCTTCATTGCCATATCTGGGCGAGTACGGCGCAATTTCTGTTTAACCGGTGGGAAATCTTCTCTTAAAGGCAGCTTGTGCATAACAATATCGGTGTCCAACCCTGGCATATCCTGATAAGACCAAGCAAACACATCCACATATTCACGAAGCAGGTCAATCAGTTGCTCTTTCACTGAGTCTTGTAAGCAGGCCCCGATCTTAACCTCTTTCACGTCTTCTTCCGTACCAAGATTAACCGTTTCGACCTCCTCCTGATGAGGAGTAATAACCTTCTCCTCTTTCCTTAACAACCTGGCTAGCTCTTCAGGAAGCTCATAATCTTCTTCAACCCCTTCATCAGCTTGATTGATCGGATTGTCAAAGTCATACAGAGCCATAGCTGTGCTGTTGTCGGTGCAGTCTGAAAGGCACTCTCTACAAGGGTTTAGATTGTTCATTTTAGTGATTGACTTTAATCTTGTTTAGAAAAAAGTGAAATGAAGTTATCATTTTGAAAACATTGCCATTTTATTTTTGTACAAAAAGAAAAAATGAAAAATAGTGAGCGGAAAAGAAAAAGACTCATTTGCAAAAGATGTCTGATATTCATTGATTGATCTGTTTGCACAAAATTACAAGATGGCCCGATTACAAAATGAGTCTTGTCATCTTGGGCAAGATGCAAGACTTGATGCATGCTTAAAATATACAGGAAATAATAATTACTCTGCAGGAGTAACCCTTATAATTTCCTGGGAAGACCAGTTCGAGACATGGCTCCCCGGGGTCCTTGGACGTATCCAGCTCTCCAGGTTGCGCTCATCTTCCGACTCATCTTCTAAGTTGTTCACTGCATCCGGGGTGAGCATCCCCCCGCTGACAAAATTGGGCTTCTCGGCAGCCTCTGATTGATCTTGTTGAGTTGGTTTGTAACCCAACACAAATCTATCCTCCTTCTTCTCCACGAGCAGCAGCTTGCCCCAGCCTTGGGCAGTCCCCTCTTCAACAACCTTCCTGGCTTGCTGATAAGACGTCATGGAGGTCCCCAGTACAACAGATGCTTCATTTATGTTCAGGGCCTCAAACCCCTGGCTCATGGTTTCATGGATTTCTCCATCCATCTCAATGTACTTGTACGTAGCCAGATGGCTAACAAAGATATCTTCTTCACCACAGATGGTGATGATATGGCCTTCCCACTCGAATTTCAGCTTCTGGTGAAGGGTAGACGTAACAGCGCCAGCGGCATGGATCCAGGGTCTACCCAACAAACAGCTATAGGCCGGCTGAATGTCCATCACATAGAAGGTAATTTTGAAGGTCTGCGGGCCAATCATCACAGGCAGATCAATCTCCCCAAGCACTGATCTTTTAGAGCCATCAAATGCTCTTACCACCAAATTACTCGGACGTAACGCTAAGCCATCATACTCCAGCTTCACCAAGGCTTTCTTTGGTAGAACATTGAGTGAAGACCCAGTGTCTACCAGTACATGGGATAGAACAGCACCCTTGCATTCTAGGGTGATGTGTAAAGCCTTGTTGTGGTTAAGCCCCTAAGTTGTTAAGTCAGCATTGGTGAAGCCCTGTCCATGACTGGTGTTGACATTTTCCACCACAGTTTCTAGCTGATTAACAGTGATCTCCTCTGGCACGTATGCGGCGTGCAGGACTTTCAGTAATGCATTCCTGTGTGCTTCAGAACACATCAACAGGGATAATATGGAGATCTTTGAGGGAGTTTGGTGAAGCTGATCCACCACCTTGTAATCACTTCTCTTTATAATCCTCATAAACTCGTCTACATCTTGTTCAAAAGATGTCTTCTGAGTTTCTTTGACAGTTGTCTCTTCAACTACCACACTCTTTCCTTTTGCTTTGGCAGCAGCTTCTGCTTCGGCGTTAGGTCTTTGTAACTATGAGGCAAAAAGGCGTCCGCTTCTGGTGAAGCCTCCGCCTCCCCCAACATTATCAATCTGTGGATAAGAAGTTGAAGAGTCCAAAGTGATTTTCTCCCCATTGCAGTAGAGGTCAGAGCCATAATGCCAAGGTATGGCATTACTGCTTTCATATGGAACTGGTCCAGGTACCGTGATGGTAACTGGACTGACTGCTGCAGAGGAAGGTACTGAAATGGTGTGCGGATTGTAGTAAATAGTGACTGGTGACCTGACAGGAGATGCCACTGCTTGTTGTTGAAAATTGTTGTTTGGAGGAACATATGATGGATCATAATAAATGGTGATTGCTGAGATATCTGTTGGCGTTGTAGAAGATTCTGTTGAATAATCGGTGCTGATGTTGTAGAAGAAATGGTTGTTGACATCTGATTTGTTGAAGTGATGGATGGAGCCATTGTTGATGATATTGATGAATTGGTCGGAGTGATTGTTGTTGCAGTTGTAGAAGAGTCAGGAATTGTTGTCAAAGGATTTGCTGGATTTGTAGGCATCGATGTTGTGATCTGAAGTACACTGCTTTTGATAAGACTATCTATGCCGCTTCTCAAATTATCACACCCGTTGACAGAAATGTTGCAATAACCGCAACCGAGCTCACACCCGGGGAACATCTGGCACTCTAGAAGCTGAGCTTTAATTTCTACCAGAGGTGTCCGAATCTGCCCAACACTGGTGATTAAGAAAGATGGCTTGTCTTCCTCAATGGCATTAATTCTTGGTCCTCCATGATTGGGCATGGGATTCTTGTTGACATTCAGAGGGGGTGCAAAGTTGAGGGCTTTAGAATCCACCAGATCCTGCACTTTCATTTGTAAAGCCCTGCATTTCTCTGTATTGTGGCCAGGTGCATTGGAGTGAAAAGCACATCTGGCTGACATCATAGTTTCTTGGAAGACTGGAGGGATCTAGTGGTGCCAATGTCCTTAACTCAACCAGGTTGAGCTTCAGGAGTTGTGGCAATAAAGCGGCATAAGGCATAGGGATTGGATCAATTACCCTATTTGCTTGTGACGGTCTTTGCTGAAAGGGTCTTTGCTGTTGATTGTTGTTGTTGTTGTTTTTGTTGTTGTAGTTTCTTTGTGGCGGATATTGAACTTGCTGTTGATAAAGTGGTTGTTGTTGTGGTTGATATGCTGGTTGCTGAGGAATCGGAGCTGGAATAGTGACAGCTGCCACTGACCTATGAACATACTGAGGTCTGCCCCTGTTGGCATGAATAGCATTAGTCTCACCGGTTCTTCTAGGTCCCACAAAAGGCTTCCTGGGATTACTCGACGAACTTGCGCCATTATCAGTAATTTTGCCCATCTTTAGAAGGCTTTCAATTCTTTCTCCAGCTATGACTACGTCAGCGAAGCTGGTGGAAGAAAAGGCAGCTAGCCTATCAATATATGTTCCTTGCAGAGTGTTCATAAACATGTCGGCCATTTCTCTTTCCGACATGGGTGGCTGGACAGCAGCAGCAAGCTGTCTCCACCTCTGGGCATATTCCCTGAAGCTTTCTCTGGAGGATTGAGACATTCCCATCAGAAGGGTTCTGTTAGGAGCCATGTCCAGATTGTATTGGTACTGCCTGATGAAGGCCTCAGCTAGGTCCTTCCAGCATCTGATAGTAGCTCTAGTCAAGTGAGAGTACCACTCCCTTGAAGCCCCAGTCAAACTATCTTCAAAGTAAAACATCCACAGTTTTTCATCCATGGTGTATGCCTTGAGTCTTCCCATAAAAGACTGTAGGTGAGTTCGTGGGCAGGAAGTTCCGTTGTACTTCTCGAAGCACGGGGGTTTAAACTTGTGGGGAATCCTTACCCCGTCCACTAACCCCATATCCATGACATCAAAGCCCAGGGAGTTTTGAGACTTCAGAGATCTCAATTTCTCAGCAATTTCATCAAGCCTCCTATCATAAACTTCATCCCCAGCTCCCATCACAGTGAACTGTTCTTCCTGGGGGTCTTCTTGTAAGATTCTGCCTGCAGTGGTATTCCCTTGCACATTAGTCGGGATGTTGACTTCCGGATGTAGATGAGGCCCATATACTGGTGGATTAATATGAGGCTGACCCCTCTCATTGTTACTTGTTCCTCCAGTTCCCAGAGGAGGTTCTTCTGGGGTCTATCTTTCTACCAATGCCCTCAATATTTCTTGGCTTTGAGCCAAGCCATTCATTACTTCCATGAACTGGGTCATTTGGTTTCTCATCTCCAGCCTTTCGTTAACCATCTGGGTTCTGACCTCTATCAGCTCTTGCTGTACTTGGTCCATCTGGATACCAGGAAGGTTGTTGCGAGTAAGATATCTGTGTGGACGGTTGAGAGGGAACACCCGACGACGAGCAATAGTTCCTGAGCCACAACAGAGTTAGTAACAAACAAAACAAAAACCTACAAAACAAAACAAAAGTTAGTATGCAATGCAGTATGCTTATTTGTTTCCAAGGTATCCGGCTTGGTACTTGGTTTTGACCTTTCCAGACCCTGGGGGAAGATGCTTTGATGTTGCTTGAGAAAAGAAACTCCAATGGAACAAACTGACAAATACATTACAAATGGTGCATAGCACATAGTCTGTTTTTACAACACATGCCCTCTGAGGGGTCAAAATACAACATAAAAGGAAAAGTACATGGAATGGAAATAACAACAAGCAAAGAAGTCAAACATCTAAGCCAAACTCATCCTTTTTAACCTCCTTCAGAAGTGCTTCAGTTACAGGACCAACCGGATGCTCTGTAATGTTTTTGATAAGAAGGTTTCTGGTGACAATAGCAGTAGTCAGCTTCTTGTGCCTGTCTTGGTCCTTGGACCTCTTCACACCAGCCCTAAGCTTCAATTCTGAGATTTCCTTCTGGGCTGCCAGCAAAGCCTCCTGTTGCTTCCTTTCACTAGCCTCTAGCTGCTCAATCCTGGCCTGAGTTCTCTTATCCTCCTGAGTGCGAGCTTCAGTGATCCTAACCCACCTAACTTGACTTTCTTTCAGATACAGATCAGTCATAGCCTTCTGAAACTGGGCCTCTTTACAGGCATTCTTCAAAATTTGCTCTCCTGCTCTTGATTTCTTGATGTAGTCCTCTGCTTTCTCAATCCTGGCTAGATGCTCCACCTTAAGCTTTTCCAACCTCTCAATGCCTAGACGACCATCACTCCTCTCCTAGAGAGTCCTCTTTAGAGCCTGAGACAGATTCTCATTCCTCTCCTTCAGCTTCTCAAATTCTTCCAGGCTGACAGTGGCTGGAGGTGGTGCTATGGATGGTCCAGGTGCATCCTCAATGGTGAAAGGCATCCCAGAAAGCTGAGCCCTTGCATGAGACCATTCATAGTACTGAGCTGAAGCCACATTATTGCATCTCCCAAGAATGGCCATCCCTTTGGTCTGGATGTTGTCCCAAGCCCAGGATGCTTGTCTGACAACAGCTAGATTAGGTTTTATCTCACAATACAGGGTTTCAGTCAAGTCTTGCACTCTAGGAGGGTGAACCAAAGCATAGCCCAATTGTCTCTTAAACAGCAAAGGATTGTAGTTGATGCAACCCTTCACTCCTATCAGAGGTACATTGGGGAATTGTCCACAGCTGGTAATTATGTCCATTCCTTTGGTGCTCTGGGTACACCACCTGATGTCATCTGAAGTCAAAGCAATAAGTCTTCTAGCCCAATTATTTTGTTGGTGAGGATTCAGGAAAACATCAGTCTTGGGTAAATGTTTTAGCAGCCAGGTATGAAACAGAGGAGCACAGCATCTCACCAACCTTCCTCTCTGCTTCTCATTCCTTTGGTGGACAGAATAATAAAAGTCTCCCAGCAAGGTGGGTACTGGGTTCCTCAAAAGGAAGAGATGAATAGCATTCTTGCTGATAAACTTGGGCTCATCTGCAAAAAGTATAACCCCATATATACTGAGGGCTAACAATGCACAAACTGCCTTCCATTCTCCCAAGGAGGCCTTCAGGATGGCCTGAGAAGTTAGAAAGTCTAAGTGTAGGCCAGGGATCCCAGCCTTTGTAGTCATGTTCTGCTCAATCAGAATAGGTTCTAAATACAGTGCCTTTGCCAATTCTTCATTGCTGGGAGAAGCCATCTCTGGGTTGAAGGGGATACCACCCCTGACAGGCACTCCAATCAAAGATGAGAACTCCTCCAACAAAGGTCCTAGCTGAAAATTCTGGAAAGTGAAGCATCTCAAAGGAGGATCATAGAATTGTAGACAGGTGTGGATCAAACTCCTCTAAGAAGGGTCCAAGTCCATAACCATATCTAGGATTCCTCCATAATGTTCTCTGAATAATGGGATATGGTCTGGAGTGATAAGTGCTTGGACCTGCCTGATGCCAGCTAGCACAGGCTCAAAGAAATGATATGAAACGTTGCTCTTCTTGGGTGCCATGACTGCTGATGAAGAGCTGAGACAGATGCTAATGATGAAGACTGATACTAGAAGTGAGCCACTGATAGGCTGAGGATGATGATGGAGGTAGCTGAAGCAGGCAACTGATAGCTGAAGCAGATAGCTGATGCAGATAACTGATGAGCAGGGGTCTATGCAGATGAAGGGGTCAAAACCAAGCCAAATGTAATATGGATACCCTGAAAAACAAATAAGCAAATGTTAAATGATGTAATGATGATGTATGCAAATGATATGCAAGGGTTTGTGATCAAGCTGGATCTGATTACTGCCTTGATATAAGTCCATGTATGTCTAAGAAGTCCAGATGGAGGCTCAAAAATCCAGTAACCAAGGTGGGGGACTCAAATAAAGAGTCACATGTCTAGGGTTTAAAATCACAAGAACTGTCCAAAGTGGAGTATTCTTAGTCAAAACAAAGTAACAGGGTATGTTGTGGTCAAGGGTACCTGCAAACCTGTAAACAGCCCAACCCCCTCACAGGTGGTGTTCTAAAATAAGGATCCTCAGATTTGGATCAGTTATGAGAAGTGTAAACACTTCTAACCCGGAGGTACAGTGTTTACAATAACCATAAAAGATCCTCCTCTAATTTACCTCAGTTTCTGAAGGTCATAGTAAAGGTCATCCAGACTTAGCAGGCTTCCCAGATAGCCCTAGCACTACAGGAGATCTGTAGCACAGAGTTCTCAAGAAGAAACCCACATCTGAACCGTGTTTCATATTCCCGCACCAGACCGAAATGGAATGGGAAAGAACATGAACCACTCTAGCCTAGGTGTCACTCAGGTCCCAGGTATAGGACCTTAAACTCTCAATAGAACCCCCACCCACCAAGACAAAAACCAGATCCAGCCAGATGACAATATGACAGTATGATATATAAAGCTGTAAAAAGCAGTAAATAACTGTACATAAAGCAGTAAATAAGGCAAATATACAAACACAAATAACACATAACACCCCAGTAAACACAAATCAAACAAGCGCTAGGAGGAACCCACAAAAAGAACCAGAAGCCTTAGTTACAGTATAAGGGTCCCCAGCAGAGTCGCCAAGCTGTTGCTCCCACCAAATGAGGCCAGGTCAAATGGGGTACAGACGCGAACGGTCGGCGAAAAGAAAGAGAACACACAGGGGTGAACTCAAAAGACAAGAGTCGCCAGCTAGTCATTTTTATCCCGGAGGAAAGGTAATGCTGCATAAACCTAAGAAAAGATGGACAAGACGGTTGCGAACCAGAGAGACTGAGAAAGGGGGTTGGTTACAACCTGGGAAGGTATTAGCACCCAGATTGTCCGCCGTACTCGACGGGATCCACGCTTAAAAGTTTGTGTTTTAAAGGGGTAGTGTCAGTGCAATTTGTGTATCAAAGCTGGAAAGAATGCAAGTGTCAGTGTCAAAGAAAAGTGAAGTGAATAAAAGAAGTGTCAGTGCAAGGAAAGAGTGTGAAGATCAAGACTATGAGGCTTAGAGAGTAATGCTGGAAAGAGGGGGAATATACAGAGACTTTTGTTCGATAACTGTTAAGTTATGCCTACGTATCCTCTCGTGCAATGAGGAAGTCAGAACACCGTAGTTCGACCCAAAGAGACTGAAAGATAAATTGACTTGTGAACTGCTTGCTTCTCTATGCTCAAGTGTATGACCTGTCTGGCTCAGGTGCAAACTGTCTTGCATTAGACGGAAGAAGCGAGTTCTCATTTATGAATGAATGAGATGAGAAAAGAATCCCGAAGGAGACGATTGTTGTTTGTTTTTGAGTTTTCAGTCTTTTATTGCTTTTTGAAGTTTGTCATAAGAAAATGAGCTTAAGCCTAAACCAATGGGTTAGTAAACTCATCACATCCTCCCTCTGATTAGGGGTAATGAGAATACCTTAAGTGTGAAGTCAGCATCTCACACTTAATCACCATGGTGTAGGATTAAGATCATTAACCTACTTGTGATTATTTAGATGTTTTTGTTGTTTTTGTTTAGTGTTATGAGGTTAAGCCATAATCAGGGATTAAACAGACTCATTACACCATCCTAATAGAAGGATAATAGATGAGAATGTTTAAGCTGAGGAAGACTCCTCAACTTAATCCATGATTAGGGATTAATCTCATGACAAAACAAAGCCTTTGTTAAGTGGATTTTAGTTAATGGTAAGATGAAGAAATGATTTTTATGGTTTGTAAGACAACTTGAGGAGGACTTGTCCATTAACACTAGGGTTAGTCCTTCTTAACCAATTAAGGAAGAATTGGAACCCTAATGCAAGGCCCAAGTTACAAGCTTGATGTCTTGATGATTATTAAGTGAATTGATTAAAGGATTTAAACACATTAAGGGCTTAACACTTAGGATTAAAGTTATACACTCCATCCTAATAGAAGGATGCAGGCATAAGCTTAATCACAAAGCCTTAAAGCCTTTAAGGTTTAGTCCCTGATTATGGGATGAGAAGAGAAGACTCAAAGAGACACAAAGGTAAAAGCTAAATGGGGGACTAATTAAAACCCTAATTATTGTCATGCTTGGTTGTTCCTAGGGTTTGTGAGGTTTACAAGAAAGATCTTCAAAGAACCACCAGGAAGGAAGCAGATGAAAGGAGCAAAGAGAAGCAAAACAACTTGCTTCACTTAAGAAGTCAAGTTGTTTGAAGAAAGAAAGTAAGATGAACAAGAATGAGCAAGCTCAATCCAATACACAAGTTAAAATGCAGCAATGATGCATAAGAGAGATGAAAAGAGATTATGAGAAGTGAAGGCAAATTCACTTCTCAAACAACTTACCACCTGAAATGTTAGCACAAGAAATGAAATGCAATGCAAATGAGATGAAATGTGATGATGCAAACCAAAACCAGAAGCATGATTATGATGTTAATGATGCTAAGAGATGATGCAAACATGAGACAAGGCATTAGAATGATCATACAACATATGGATGCAAGAGAAACATGTTTTGAACCATGGATGCACATGAAAAGTTATGAAATGCAAATGACATACAACATGGCAAATGAAAGATGCAATTATCAAACATGATTCTAATATGTCTTAAGATGTGTTATGAATCAAATGGGTGCACAAAATGTCATGGCAAGTCATGGTATGCAAGCAAATGGAAGATGGATGCAAAGGAAGGCATGAATTAGGGTTATATGCAACATACAAAGCAAAAATCCAAAACCAGAAGCAAATGACATGATAAAAATTTGAAAATGCAATCAAAGATACCCTAGACCTACACAAACTCACTGCCCAAAGGAGGGGATCTAACTCTTAACCTAGTGAGAGTTATGAATTTCCTAAGAATGTTAGGGTTTTAAGGTACCTCATCAAGAAAAATGCCAAACAAATTGAAAATGCAAGATCAAAATATGCCAATTTTATCCTATAAACTACATGTTATGCAAGATGCAATGCAAGAAGAATCATGATCCAACTCTCAAAGGTTAGGCAGAAATGAATTTTTGAAGTTTGACACAAAATATTGCCTCAAAATGGAATTAAATCCAAAGAAAATTATCAAAAGGCATCAAGAACAAAAAAGAAATTTGGTTTGAGAGTTGGACAATGTTCCTAAATGTTTTTAAATGCTACATGAATTTTTTTGTGATTTTAAAATACCTAAAAGTATTTTTAATTAATTAATTTTCATTAACTAATTAAAAATAAACTTTTAAATGATTTAAAAATAATTTTAATACAAAAAATAAAAATAAAAATATTTTTGTGTTCTGAAAAATAATGAAAATCTTGACAAAAATTTTCAGAATTTTTAAACATTTTTTGCTATTTTAAAATAAATGTACAAATAAATGCAATAAAAATGAAAATAAAAAGAAATTAAATGGAAAGTCAACAGGATCTAAGGCTGAGGTTTAAACAAGAAGCGCACGAATTGACTTGGCGCGTGATCTGAGGGTCCTTATTCAAACTGAACAAATCTTATTTAAATAATTAATTAATCCAGATTAAATTAATTAATTGGAAATTAGGGTTAAGTGGGATGATCTGAGCCACACACGCGCGCGGGTAAACCAAATCCAAAGGCCAGTATTCAAACGGAACCCTAATCCTGATTAAAGCATTTAATGATTTTCAAGTGGCCGGAAATGACCTCCGGTCATCTTCTCCGGCCACCTCTCCCCTGAGAAAACCCTATCTCACTCCCCAGGCTACGAAAATGAAATCTCTCTGGCCAGAAATGAATCCCACACAACACTGAATCAAAATCCCCAAACAAAAATCATTTTTCATTCATCAACAATGCAAATCGAAGCAAAACAAATTTAGGTCAGAAACTTTCAGACAACTCATACATACTCAATATTCCACCATTTTGAAAAGTAAATACATCAGAGTCATCAGCACATCATAAAGATTCGATTGGGAACTTAAAAACAAGGTTCTGAGAAAAAAGTTCTTGAGCTATACCTGAGATGGAATCTTCTAGTTCTGGGCTTTTTGGCCTTTCCTTTGCTGCAAATCCACTCCTTTGAATCCTCTGATGATGAAATGAAGCTTAGAAGGCTTCAAGAATGGCTGGTTTGAATGTTTCAGTTCTGGTATAGCAGAAATGGAGGTTTGTGTGTGTGGTGTTTTTGGCTGTTTTGAGGGTTGATTCTTGTTCTATGGATGACTTGTGATTTGTTGGTGAAAGAAAAATGGAAGTTTAATGGCTGGTTTGAGAGAATCGAAGAAGGGAAGAATTTTGCAAGTTTTGTGAATGCTGGTTGTGTGTGTGTTCTGAGCCTATGTCCTTCTTGTTTTATGATCTTGAGGCAATCCATAAGCAATCCCAACAATCTAGGAGGGCAGGTATGCACTGTGGGAATGGTATGGGGTGATTGGCCAAAAAGTCAAGTTTTGTGTACTTGCAGCATGGGCTATGGCAGAGGCAGTCTAGAGGCTTGTCCTGCCTCAGCTTGAGTCAAGGATGGCCCTTGGATGGTTCATGAGAGGCTGCTGCATTTGGATCATGAGCTGAGAGAGTTTTTGCAACTTGCCCACTTGTTACATTTCATGACTTTTGGTTATGTACATGTGAGAAAACCTTGCTGAATTTTGGTGCGTGATGCCTCATGAAGTCATGGCAATGCTTTGAAACCAGCTAGAGGTCAACCAATCCCTTTGAGAATAATTTTGCAAAAAATCCCTCTTTGTACTTTCATGAAGAATGGCTTATGGTTATGTGAAAATCAAGGCAAATAAATGAGAAATCCCTTGGGCCAATTCTGATTTTAGGTCATGCATTGCATTGGTATGATGATTAGAGGTCATATTGAAGTCACATAAAGGCTTTCCATGAGAAATTGCAAGTTTTCCATTTTGTGCAAAAGTGAAATTTTAATGATTTTGTCCAACTTTGTAAGGCCATAACTTTTGATCCAAAATGAATTAGAACAAGTTCTTGTACTTTTTGAAAAGGGAATGATCCATTCTACAACTTTCATGACCAAAGTTTTCTCATTTGGAGCATTTTTGAATCAAAAATCAAGGGTTTAAAAAGTTTACCAAAATAGCAATTTTCCATTACAAGTCATTTTCCCAAAAAGTCAACTTTGCAAATGGCTTGGAATTCTTCAATTTTGTGAACTTCTAACATCCTCTATGATCAAATAAAGATCATACACCATCAAAATGATGAAGAACACCCTTTGGTTGGGTCATTGGGGGCCTCAGATACCCTGATTTTGCACTGACTTGCTCAAAAAGTCAACTCTTGATCAGATGACTTCCCCATGGAATTTCTTCATGAAACTTGACATGCATGATCCTTATAGCATATAGAGACCAATAGAAACAATAATGACCAAAAAATTTGGAGTTATGGCCTTTGAAACCAAAACCCTAATTCTAGGTCATCTGTGTAGTTAAACCTGGCTCTGCTTCCATGCCTATCTCAGTTCTTGTGATTTTTTGACATTCTTGACTTTGAGAGGATATAATATGATGCTTGAACATACATGGACCCCTTTGAAGTGATTGATGACCTTTGGAGTGGCTCAAATAGCTCTTGGATAGCTCAGATCACAAACCCTAGATGCAGATGACTTAGAATCAATGCAGTGAATCAAAAATGCAATATGAGATGCTATGATTGAACTTATGCATATGAAGAGATCACAAGCCATGGTGTGAAATGGGTGAGGGCAAATTTGGTGTGTTTACACCGTCTTATCCATCTTTTCTAGGTCTATGCAGCATTACCTTTCCTTCGGGATAAAAATGCCTAGCTGGCGACTCTTTCCTTTTGAGTTCACCCTTGTTTGTACCCCTCTTGGCCCCTGTGTCATCAGGTGGGAGCGACTGCTTGGCGACTCTGCTGGGGACCCTTATACTGTAACCAGGGCTTCTGGTTCTTTTTGTGGGTTCCTCCTAGCGCTTGTTTGATTTATGTTTACTGGGGTGTTATGTGCTACTTGTGTTTATTTATTTGCTTTATTTACTGCTTTATGTACAACTTTATTTATTGCTTTCCTTTATATTCCATACTGTCATTATCATTGCTGGATCTGGTTTTCTATTTTGGTGGGTGGGGTTCCATTGAGAGTTTGAGGTCCTATACCTGGGACCTGAGTGACACCTAGGCTAGAGTGGTTCATGTTCTTTCCCATTCCATTTCGGTCTGGTGCAGGAATATGAAACACGGTTCAGATGTGGGTTTCTTTTTGAGAACTCTGTGCTACAGATTTCCTGTAGTGCTAGGGCTATCTGGGAAGCCTGCTAAGTCTGGATGACCTTTATTATGACCTTCAGAAGCTGAGGTGAATTAGAGGAGGATCTTTTATGATTATTGTAAACATTGTACCTCCAGGTTAGAAGTGTTTACACTTCTCATAACTGATCCAAGTCTGAAGATCCTTGTTCTAGAACATCACCTGTAAGGGGGTTGGGCTGTTTACAGGTTTGCAGGTACCCTTGGCCACATCATACCCTGTTACTATTTGGTTTAAGAGTACCTCATTTTGGACAGTTCTTGTGATTAACCCTGGACATGTGACTCTTTATTTGAGTCCCCTACCCTAGTTACTGGATTTTTGAGCCTTCATCTGGATCTTTGAACATACATAGGCCTATATACTGACAGATAATCAGATCCAGCTTGATCATAAACCCTTGCATATAATTTGCATATATCATCATTTGCATCATTTAACATTTGTTTATTTGTTTTTCAGGGTATCCACCCCATATCTGGTTTGGTTTTGACCCCTTCTTCTGCATAGACCTCTGTTTCATCAGTTATCTACTTCAGCTATTCTCGTCATCACTAGCATCAGCCTGTCAGTGGCCCATCTCCAGTATCAGTCTTTGATCTTCATCAGTACTAATCTCCAGTATCTTCAGCAGCATTCATGACTACTCCCAGGAAGAGCAACATATCCTACCATTTCTTTGAGCCTGTGTTGACTGGTATCAGGCAGGTCTTGTCACTTATCACACCTGACCACATCCCATTGTTTAGGGAACATCATGGAGGTATGCTGGATATGGTTATGGACCTTGACCCTTCTCAGAGGAGCATGATCCACACATGCTTGCAGTTTTATGACCCTCCTTTGAGATGTTTCACATTCCCAGACTTTCAGCTAGGGCCTCTGCTGGAAGAGTTTTCTTCATTGATTGGGGTACCTATTAGAGGTGGAATCCCCTTCAACCTAGAAATGCCAGCTCCCAGTAATGGAGAAGTAGCAAAAGCACTGTACTTGGAGCCTGCTTTGATTGAGAAAAATATGACAACAAAAGCTGGGATCCCTGGTTTGCACTTGGATTTCTTGATTTCTCAGGCCGTCCTGAAGGCCTCATTGGGAGAATGGAGGGCAGTTTGTGCATTGTTAGCCCTCAGCATATATGGGGCCATACTGTTTGCAGATGAGCCTAAATTTTTCAGCAATAATGCCATCCATCTGTTTCTTCTGAAGAACCCAGTACCTACATTGCTGGGAGATTTTTATTATTCCATCCATCAGAGGAATGAGAAACAAAGGGAGAAGTTGGTAAGATGTTGTGCTCCTTTGTTCTACACCTGGCTGCTCAGACACCTGCCTAAGTCAGATGTTGTCAGGCAAGCATCCTGGGCTTGGGACAACATCCAGACAAAAGGGATGGCTATTCTTGGAAGGTGTAATAATGTTGCTTCAGCTCAGTACTATGATTGGTCCTGTACAAGAGCTCAGATTACTGGAATGCCCTTCACCTTGGAGGACATACCTGGACCCTCTACAGTACAACCTGCAGCAACTGTCAGCCTAGAAGAATTTGAGAAGCTGAAGGAAAGGAATGAGAACCTATCTCAAGCCTTGAAGAAGACCCTTTGGGAAAGGAGTGATGGTCGTCTGGACATTGAGAGGTTGGAAAAGCTCAGGGTGGAGCATCTCACCAAAATTGAGAAGACAGAGGACTACATCAGGAAAGCAAGAGCTGGGGAACAAATATTGAAGAATGCCTGTAAGGAGGCCAAAATTCAGAAGGCTAGGACTGAGCTCTATCTGCAAGAGAGTCAGGCTAGGTGGGTCAGGATCACCGAAGCCCGCACACAAGAGGACCAAAGGACTCAAGCTAAGATTGAACAGCTAGAGGCCAATGGGAAGAAGCAGCAGGAAGCTTTGCTGGCAGCCCAGAAGGAGATTTCAGAGTTGAAGCTCAGAGCAGGATTGAAGAGGTCAAAGGACCAGGACAGGCATAAGAAGCTGACCACTACCATTGCTACCAGGAATCTCCTCATTAGGACCATTACAGAGCACCCAGCTGGTCCAGTGACTGAGGCACTTCTGAAGGAGGTCAAGGAGGATGAGTTTGGATTGGATGTTTGACTTCTTTGCTTGTTGTTCATTTCCATTTGATGTACTTTTCTCTTTTTGTATTTTGACCCTCCAGGGGCATGTGTTGTAAAACAAACTATGCATTGTTCACCATTTTGTAATATATTTTAGTTTGTTTCCATTTAGGCTTCTCTCTCAAACAACATCAAGCATCTTCCTCGAGGTCTGGAAAGGTCAAAACCAAGAACCAAACCGGATACCTTGGAAAACAAATAAGCATACTGCATTGCATACTAACTTTTGTTTTGTTTTGTAGGTTTTGTTATTTTTGTTTCTAACTTTGTTGTGAACCAGGAAATATTGCTCGCCGCCGAGTGTTCCCTGTCAACCGCGCGCACTGGTACCCTACTCGCAACAACCTTCCCGGTATTCAAATGGAACAAGTACAACAGGATCTGACTGAGGTCAGAAACCAGATGGATAATGAAAGAGTGGAGATGAGAAATCAAATGACTCAATTCATGGCTGTGATGACTGGCTTGGCCCAGAGTCAAGAAAGGTTAAGGGAATTGGTGGAAAGACAAACTCTTGAGGAACCTCACCTTGGAACAAGAGGGACTAGTAACAATGAACAAGGCCAGCCTCGTATTAATCCACCAGTATTTGGACCTCATCTGGATCCGGAAGCCAATATCCCGAGAAATGTACAAGGTAATACTGCTGGAGGGAGAATCTTGCAAGAGGATCCCCAGGAAGAGCAGTTTACTGTTATGGGAGCTGGAGATGAAGTCTATGACAGGAGATTGGACGAAATTGCTGAGAAGTTGAGATCTTTGGAGTCTCAAAATTCCTTGGGCTTCGATGTAATGGACATGGGGTTAGTGGATGGGGTGAGAATTCCCCACAAATTCAAACCCCCGTACTTTGAGAAATACAATGGAACCTCTTGTCCACGAACTCACCTGCAGTCTTTCCTGGGAAGACTTAAAGCGTATACTATGGATGAAAAGCTGTGGATGTTCTACTTTGAAGACAGTCTGACCGGGGCTTCAAGGGAGTGGTATTCACATTTGACCAGAGCTACCATTAGATGCTGGAAGGACTTAGCTGAAGCCTTCATCAGGCAATATCAATACAATCTGGACATGGCTCCTAACAGGACCCTTCTGATGGGAATGTCTCAATCTTCTAGAGAGAGCTTTAGGGAATATGCCCAAAGGTGGAGAAAGCTTGCTGCTGCTGTCCAACCACCCATGTCAGAAAGAGAAATGGCTGATATGTTCATGAATACTTTGCAAGGAACATATATTGATAGATTGGCTGCCTTTTCCTCTACCAGTTTTGCTGACGTAGTCATAGCTGGGGAAAGGATTGAAAGCCTTTTAAAATTGGGCAAAATTTCTGACAGTGGTGCAAATTCATCCAATAATCCCAGGAAGCCTTTTGTGGGACCCCGAAGAGCCGGTGAGACCAATTCCATTCATACAAGTAGGGGCAGAACTCAGTATGTTCACCGGTCAGTAGCAGCAGTCACCATTCCAGCTCCGATTCCTCAGCAATCAGCGTATCAACAACAACCACAACCACAGTATCAACAACAAGTTCAGTACCCGCAACAAAGAACCTACAACAACATCAACAACAACCAACAACAGCGTCCCTTCCAACAAAGACCATCACATGCAAACAGGGTGATTGACCCCATCCCAATGTCGTATGCTGCACTTTTTCCACAACTCCTGAAGCTCAACCTGGTTAAGTTAAGGACATTGGCACCTCCAGATCCCTCCAATATGCCAAAGAACTACGATGCCAATGCCAGGTGTGCATTCCACTCAAACGCACCGGGGCATAATACTGAGAAATGTAGGGCCTTACAGATGAAAGTCCAAGACATGGTGGACTCAAAAGCTCTCAACTTTGCACCTCCTGCGAACGTCAACAGAAATCCTATGCCTAATCATGGTGGGCCTAGGATTATTGCCATTGAGGAAGACAAACCATCCACCCTAATCACCAGTGTTGCACAAATCCGAACACCTTTGGTTGAAATTAAAGCTCAGCTTTTAGAATTCCAAGTGTTCCCCGGGTGTGAGCTCGACTGTGGGTATTGCAACATTGCAGTCAATGGGTGTGAAAAGTTGAGAAGCGGCATAGATGGTCTTATTAAGGATGGTATCCTTCATATTTCAACAACGGCGCCTACAAATCCAGCAATTCCTTTAACAATAATCCCAGATACTCCTACAACGTCAGCAACCATTGTTCCAACGAATTCCACTACAACTCCAACAACTTCTCAATCAATCACTTCAATGGACGCAAGTTCGGTCACCATTCCTGCTACAACTTCAATTTTCATCAGTCAATAGAATCTACTACAACGCCAGCAAAAATTAATGAAGATGTCTCAACATTTACAATCTACTATGACCCATCAAATGTTCCTCCCAGCAGCAATTTCCAACAACAAACCGTGGCACCTCCTGCCAGATCGCCAGTCACAATTTACTATGATCCGCACACTATTACAGTACCCTCCTCTGCAGCAATCAGTCCGGTCACTATTACGGTGCCTGGACCGGTTCCTTATGAAAGTAGTAGTGCCATACCATGGCATTATGGCTCTGATCTCTACTGCAACGGGGAGAAAATCACTCTGGATTCATCAACCTCTTCTCCACAAATTGATAATGTTGGGGGAGGCGGAGGCTTCACCAGAATCGGACGCCTTTTTGCCTCACAAACACAAAGACCTAATGTTGAAGCAGAAGCTGCTGCTAAAGAAAAAGGAAAGAGTGTGGTATCTGAAGAGTCGACTACCAAAGACACTCAGAAGACATCTTTTGAACAAGATGTAGACGAGTTCATGAGAATCATAAAAAGGAGTGATTACAAGGTGGTGGACCAGCTTCACCAAACACCCTCCAAAATCTCCATATTATCACTGTTGATGTGTTCCGAAGCTCACAGGAACGCATTGTTGAAAGTCCTGCACGCAGCATATGTGCCGGAAGAGATTACTGTTAATCAGCTGGAAACTGTGGTTGCGAATGTCAACACCAGTCATGGATTGGGCTTTACCAATGCTGACTTAACAACTGAGGGACGCAACCATAACAAGGCTTTGCATATCACCTTGGAATGCAAGGGTGCTGTTCTGTATCATGTACTAGTGGACACTGGGTCATCACTCAATGTTCTACCAAAGAAAGCCTTAGTTAAGCTGGAGTATGATGGCTTGGCGTTGCGTCCGAGTAATTTGGTGGTGAGAGAATTTGATGGCTCTAAAAGATCAGTGCTTGGGGAGATTGATCTGCCTGTGTTGATTGGCCTGCAGACCTTCAAAACTACCTTCTTTGTGATGGACATACAGCCGACCTACAGCTGTTTGTTGGGTAGACCCTGGATCCACGCCGTTGGCGCTGTTACGTCTACCCTTCACCAGAAGTTAAAATTCGAGTGGGAAGGCCAAATCATCACCATCTGTGGGGAGGAGGACATCTTTGTTAGCCAGCTGGCTACGTATAAGTACATTGAAATGGATGGGGAGATCCATGAAACCATGAGCCAAGGGTTTGAGGCCCTCAACATTAATGAAGCATCTGCTGTACTGGGAACTTCCATCACATCATATCAGCAAGCCCAGAAGGTTGTTGAGGAAGGTACCGCCCAAGGCTGGGGCAAGCTGTTGCCCATGGAAAAGAAAGAAGACCGATTTGGGTTGGGTTACAGACCAACTCAACGAGATCAACCAGATGCTGCAAAAGAGCCCAAGTTTGTCAGCGGGGGGATACTCACCCCGGATTCTGTGAACAATTTGGAAGATGAGTCAGAAGACGAGCGCAACCTGGAAAGCTGGATACGTCCAAGGATCCCGGGGAGCCATGTCTCAAACTGGTCTTCCCAGGAAATTATAAGAGTTACTCCTGCAGAGTAATTATTATTTCCTGTATTTTAAAGCATGCATCAAGTCTTGCATCTTGCCCAAGATGTCAAGACTCATTTTGTAATCGGGCCATCTTGTATTTTGTGCAAGGATCAATTAATGAATATCAGGACATCTTTTGCAAATGAGTCTTTTCTTTTCCGCTCACTGTTTTTCATTTTTCTTTTTGTACAAAAATAAAATGGCAATGTTTTTCAGAATAAATAACTCCATTTTCACTTTTTCTAAATAAGATAAAACTGATCACTAAAATAAACCAATCTAAACCCTTGCAGAAAGTGCCCTTCAGACTGCACCGACAACAACACTGTTATGACTTCGTATGACTTTGACAATCCAATCAATCAAGCTGATGAAGGGGTTGAAGAAGATTATGAGCTACCTGAAGAGCTAGCCAGGTTGTTAAGGCAAGAGGAGAAGGTTATCACTCCTCATCAGGAGGAGGTCGAAACGGTTAATCTTGGTACAGAAGAAGACTTGAAAGAAGTTAGGATCGGGGCCTGCCTGCAAGATTCAGTGAAAGGGAAACTGATTGACATGCTTCGGGAATACGTGGATGTTTTTGCTTGGTCTTATCAGGATATGCCAGGGTTGGACGCCGACATTGTCATGCACAAGCTACCTCTGAAAGAAGACTGCCCACCAGTAAAACAGAAGTTGCGCCGTACTCGCCCAAATATGGCAATGAAGATAACAGAAGAGGTACAAAAGCAGTGGGACGCAGGTTTCCTTGTTGTGACTAGCTATCCGCCGTGGGTTGCTAATATTGTACATGTGCCTAAGAAAGATGGCAAGGTGAGGATGTGTGTGGATTACCGGGATCTGAACAGAGCCAGCCCGAAAGATAACTTCCCTTTACCTCACATGGATGTATTGGTCGACAATACGGCTCAGTTCTCGGTATTCTCCTTCATGGATGGATTTTCAGGATATAATCAGATCAAGATGTCACCTGAAGACATGGAGAAGACAACTTTCATCACACCCTGGGGCACATTCTGTTATAAGGTGATGCCATTCGGACTGAAGAATGCTGGTGCCACTTATCAACGGGCTATGGTAACATTATTCCATGACATGATCCACAAAGAAATTGAATGTTATGTGGATGACATGATTGCCAAGTCCCTCACAGAAGAAGACCACCTGGTGAATCTATTGAAGTTATTCAAGCGTCTGAGGAAGTACCAACTGAAGCTAAACCCCAACAAATGCACATTCGGGGTGCGATCCGGTAAGCTGCTAGGATTTATCGTAAGTGAGAAAGGGATTGAAGTTGACCCCGATAAAGTCAAAGCCATTCAAGAAATGCCTGCACCGAAGACTGAGAAAGAAATTCGGGGGTTTCTAGGTAGATTGAACTACATTTCACGGTTCATATCTCACCTTACAACAACCTATGAGCCTTTGTTCAAGCTGCTAAGAAAAGAACAAACGGTCAGGTGGAACGAAGACTGCCATAGGGCTTTTGACAAAATCAAGGAATATTTACAAGAACCTCCGATCCTTATGCCTCCAGTTGAAGGAAGACCTCTAATCATGTACTTGACAGTATTAGAAGAATCAATGGGGTGTGTGCTGGGCCAGCATGACGAGTCTGGTCGAAAAGAGTATGCAATATACTACCTAAGCAAAAAAGTTTACCGACTGTGAACAACGTTATTCACTGCTCGAGAAAACTTGTTGTGCTTTAGCGTGGGCTGCTCGCCGACTAAGGCAGTATATGTTGACCCACACTACTTTATTGATCTCAAAGATGGATCCAGTTAAGTACATTTTTGAGAAGCCAGCACTTACCGGACGGGTTGCAAGATGACAAATGATCCTCACGGAATATAACATTCAATACACATCTCAAAAGGCCATCAAAGGCAGTGTATTGTCCGATTATCTTGCTGAGCAACCTATCGATGATTACCAGCCAATGAGATTAGACTTCCCTGATGAAGACATCATGTTCATAAAAGCAAAAGATCAAGAAGAGCCTGTTCACACTGAAGGGCCTAACCCAGAGGAAGAATGGACTATGATGTTTGACGGGGCTGTTAATATGAATGGTCGTGGTGTTGGTGCAGTACTCATTACACCTAAAGGAGTTCACATGCCTTTCTCGGCAAAACTCACCTTTAAATGCACTAACAACAAAGCTGAATATGAAGCTTGTATCATGGGTCTTGAGGAAGCCATTGACCTCAGGATCAAGACTTGTATTCGGAGATTCAGCTCTGGTAATCAATCAAACCAACGGCAAATGGTACATGCACCAGGATCATCTGATACCTTACCGGGATTATACAAGGAGGTTATTGACAATCTTCACAACAGTCAAGCTTAAGTATATCCCTCGAGATGAAAATCAGTTTGCAGATGCTCTGGCTACTATTTCATCCATGATCAAAGTTCAAGCTGCCAACTTTGTGCCTCGGATTTCAGTATCCAGACTTGACAGACCAGCATACGTATTCTCAGCAGATGTGGTTAAAGATGATAAACCTTGGTTCCACGATATTAAGTGCTTCTTGGAGGGCCAAACATACCCATCTAGGGCATCTCCCAATGACAAGAAGACACTAAGAAGACTAGCTAGTAGTTTCTTCCTGAATACTGATGGTTCCCTGTACAAGAGGAACTTTGATATGGTACTTCTCAGATGTGTTGATAAGGCCGAAGCAGACTTGCTGATGCACGAGGTGCACGAAGGATCCTTTGGTACCCATGCTGGAGGGCATGCAATGGCTAAAAAGTTGCTAAGATCAGGCTATTACTGGATCACAATGGATGCAGACTGTTGTGCATATGCCAGAAAATGCCATAAATGCCAAATTTATGCGGACAAAGTGCATGTGCCTCCCAATCCTTTGAATGTGATGTCTTCACCCTGGCCCTTTGCCATGTGGGGCATTGATATGATTGGCAAGATTGAACCGACTGCTTCAAACGGCCACAGATTCATCCTGGTAGCCATCGACTATTTTACCAAGTGGGTTGAAGCAGCTTCCTATGCAAATGTTACAAGGCAGGTGGTAGCCCGATTTCTGAAGAGAGATATCATCTGTCGGTATGGAGTTCCCGAGCGAATCATTACTGATAATGGTTCCAACTTGAACAAAAAAATGATGGCCGAACTGTGTCGGGACTTCAAGATCCAACACCACAATTCTTCTCCTTACAGGCCAAAGATGAATGGCGTTGTTGAGGCAGCTAACAAGAATATCAAGAAGATTGTGCAGAAGATGGTAGTTACTTATAAAGACTGGCATGAAATGCTACCATTTGCCTTGCATGGGTATCGTACGTCAATCAGAACATCCACTGGGACAACACCGTATCAGCTTGTGTACGGTATGGAAGCAGTCCTACCTGTTGAAGTTGAATTACCCTCCCTACGGGTACTGATGGATGTCAAATTAAACGAAGCAGAATGGGTCCGATCCTGATACGAACAACTGAATCTGATTGAAGAAAAGAGATTAGCTGCAATCTATCATGGGCAGTTATATCAGAAGAGAATGAAGAAAGCCTTCAATCAAAAAGTCAGGCTTCGAGAGTACCAAGTAGGAGATCTTGTGCTGAAAAGACTCCTCCCTCCTCATACAGACCACAGGGGCAAGTGGACTCCGAATTATGATGGTCCATTCATAGTAAAGAAAGTTTTCTCTGGTGGAGCACTGATGCTCAGTACTATGGATGGTGAAGACTTCCTATCCCCTGTGAATTCGGATGCAGTTAAAAGATACTTCGCATAAAATGACCCGCTGGACATAAAAACAGAATGTAAGTCCAGGAAAAAATAGGGCATCCTGGCGAGTCAAAAACAGAATAAAAGACTCGGGCAAAAGTAAGGGAAAATAAAAAAAAATGTACATCCGCTGAGTTGAAAAGCCGCATTGGACAACTCAGGCAAAAATGGGTATCCCTGTGGATTGAAAACCCGAAAGGGCGATCCACGCAAAATAAGGGAATAAGCGAACAACTGCATTCTGAATTCGTCTGTATCACTTACAACACGGCAAGCTTCGAAAGGTTCGAGCATCGGTCAGAATCAGCCTTCTTCAGAAAGCAGGATGAGAAGAACGTCAATGTCATACGAGTCGTAGCAAAAGGGAAGCTCCTTGAAGCGTCATCAACATTGCCAGCATTTTCTTTTGTTTCTCAATTTGTAACAATCTCCTCATTTCAGGGGATTTGTTCCTTTGACTGTACTTGCCAATTCAGGGCACCCAAATTAATGAAATCAGATTTTCAGTCATATTTCGTCTCGTACATTTTATTTTCATTTGCAAAATGTCCGATGTCCTTAAGATGTTGATTGCATAAGTACATATGCGTTTTTTTTCTAAACTACATGCTAACGGGAAATATATTTGCTCCCGGGAGTGTCTAAACTCCTATGATGGAATCCAGTAAGGGATACCTAGGGATACTTGTACGTTTCTTTGTCATGATAGGATTGTAGGTATTCAAAGCGCAACATGGGGTATGAAAGCTTCTCACCAGCAAGCTGCCAAATCATTACTTACTCGGCACGTCTTCCAAATAGCACCAGAGTTGCTTTATCCCCAGCTGAGTTTCCAGTCGTCATTCCTCCTCAATCGAGTGTTAGACAGGGAACTATCTCCCCACAGAATTTCAGCCTCTGTACAGAAGAGCAATGCCTGAAGATCTCACAACAGAGTGACGAAAGCTCCCACAGACCCCAGCTGGGTCCCTCTTTACCAAGATAGGTCTATTAGTGATCTATTTCCTTAAGCAGAGTCATATATGTCAGATCTACTAATGATCTCATCCCCAGCTGGGATATCCACTTCAAGCAGATTAGCCAGAGATCTCCACAGCAACGGGATCTGAATCCCGGATCGGTATCTTTGCATAATCATAGCATTCGCATCATATTTTTCCCCAGAGCGTAGCATTCCGTCTAATACGGAGCATTACGGCAAAAATCAAACATATTGCATAATCATAAGCCATGTGTCGAACTGAACACTTGTAAATACTGACATTCCATCAACAAAATACAAAATACCTCTCAAATTCCCCAGCAGAAAGCCGAAGCATCCTCTTTGCACTCATATATACAGATACATGCTCCTTTTGGCATTCGTCCGTGTCATCATTACCCAGTAAAGTCGCCCGAGCGTTTCTCTACAAATAGATGCTTATACATTACAGATGCTTCTTGACACTCGTCTGTGTCATATCCCCAACAGAAAGCCAAAGCGTCCCCTTTGCACTCACAAACACATGTTTACATATATCTATGCACTTCCCTGACACCCGTCTGTGTCACCTTCCCCAACATAGTTGTCTAAATACTTGTTCATAATACACTTCTTCCGACACCCGTCCGTGTCGTGCTCTCCACAGCAAGTTGAACACTTGTTTGTGTCTCACTCATGTTTACTTATTTTCAGATACTCGTCCGTATCTTGGTTACACCCCATATCCCCTCAGAGTCGACACTCGTCCATGTTCCTTGTTAACCAGTTGATACTCGTCCGTATCATCATCTCTGAGCATGCGTCAGCGTTTGTTTCTACTGATACTCGTCCGTATCAAAGTCTTAGGGATGCTCGTCCGCATCTTTAATCTATACACCATGTCAAACACTTATATCTTCTTGAAATTAGACACTCGTCTGTGTCTACTATTCCCCAGAAGAATTCCCGGCAAATCTTGATAAACTATTTCCTTTCTATCTGACATTCGTCCTATGTCATGATACCTTCCGGCAGCCGTACCCTGCTAGGTGATCGTCCTTCACCTTTTTGATGATCGTCCTTCTTCATCCACAACGGAGTCTCTATTCATTAGAACCCCTTCCTATCCGACATTCGTCCTATGTCGTGATATTTTTAACAGTCGTCCCCTGCTAGGTGATCGTTCTTCACCTCTTGATGATCGTCCTTCATCATTTTATCCGATGGCCGTCCCCATCGTTGATTCTGTTATCTGACGTTCGTCCCATGTCATGATAAAACCCCAGAGCAGCCGTCCCCTGCTAGGTGATCGTCCTTCACCTCTTGATGATCGTCCTTCATCATGCTTATCCGATGGCCGTCCCCATCGTTGACCTTTTCCTATCCGACATTCGTCTGATACTTTCGGCAATCGTACCTTGCCAGGTGATCGTCCTTCAACTTAGATGATCGTCCCTCATCTTACCCCCAACAGAGCAGCCGTCCCCTGCTAGGTGATCGTCCTTCACCTTTGATGACCGTCCCTCATCATCTATTTCTTCAACCCGATGGTCGTCCCCATCATTTACCTTTAATCCCCAGAGAGTCTTATTTCTTTATTTGATGGTCGTCCCCATCATGATCCCTCTATTTCCCCAGCATGTCGGTCGTCCCCGTCATTGCTTCATCCCCAGCAGTCGTCCTCTGCTCGACGGTCATCCTCCGTCGCCCGCACTTTATAAGCATACTTTACCTCCTTTTTACAATCTATATCCCTTTTCTTCTTCATTCAGTGAGTGCAAATTTTGGACTGTCTCTGGTATTCAACCACAAGTTATCTTGTTTGTCTGTTAAGCCGTCGCTTACATCCTGCACAGCTAACTCATGTTTGAATAGGGGCAGATGTAAACACCCCAAATTTGCCCTCACTCACTTCACCATGGCTTGTGATCCCTTTCATTTGCATAAGTTCAATCATATCATCTCATAGTGCATTTTTGCTTCACTGCATTAGTTCTAAGTCATCTGCATCTAGGGTTTGTGATCTGAGCCATCCCAGAGCCATTTGAGCCACTCCAAAGGTCATCAATCATTTCAAGAGGGTCCATGTATGTTAAAGCATCATATTATATCCTCCCAAGGTCAAGTAAGTCAAAGAATCACAAGAACTGAGAAAGACATGGAAGCAGAGCCAAGCTTAACTGCACAGATGACCTGAAATTAGGGTTTTGGTTTCAGAGGCCATAACTCCAAATTTTTTTGGTCATTCTTGTTTCTATTGGTCTCTATATTATATGAGGATCATGCATACCAATTTTCATGAAGAAATTCACTGGGGAAGGCATCTGATCAAAATATGACTTCTTGAGCAAGTCAGTGCAAAATCAGGGCATCTGAGGCCCCTAATCACACAACCAAAGGGTTTTCTCCATCATTTTGAATGTGTATGATCTTTATTTGATCTTAGAAGATGTTAGAAGTTCACAAAGTTGAAGAATTTTAAGCCATTTGCAAAGTTGCCATTTTGGGAAAGTGACTTGTAATGTAAACTTGCCATTTTGGGAAAGTTTTTCAACCTCCTCTTTTTGATCCAAAAATGCCTCAAGTGAAAAATCTTTGGTCATGAAAGTTGTAGATTGGATCCTCCCATTTTCAAAAAGTACAAGAACTCATTCTAATTCATTCTAGAACAAAAGTTATGGCCTTGCAAAGTTGGGAAAAATCATGAAATTTCACTTATGCACCAAAGAAGGAAACTTGCAAATTCTCATGCCAAGCATTTATGTGACTTCAAATAAGCTTCTAACCATCACACAAACATCATGTATGACCTAAAATTCAGATTGGCCCAAAAATTTCTTAAGTTCCATGCCTTAAACTTCAAGAATCTCAAAAGGGGCCAAAGTTGGACAAAATTGCAAAATGCTCAATAACTCTTCATCCACTTGTGCCAGCTGCCAAATATGACTTCCATGGACCTCCTTGAAGCAAGCTGATTCGAGCCATACCCTTGTACCATGACTGAACCAGCCCATGCCTTCACTTACACAAATGTTGACTTTATGCATTTTGCTCCATGCCAATCAAACTGTGCCATTACCAACTCTCTGCCCAATCAGAGCCTCATATGTAGACCTCAAGCATTCCAAAACATAACACAACACAGCCTAAAACTCCAAGAACTCAGCACACTCCAAAATCCTCAAGTTTGCAAAAGCCTTCGAATCTCTTGATTCAGCCATCAAACCTTCAAGTTTCTTTCACCATTCAACTCACCATGACCCACTGATCATTTCCCACCTTTCATTTGGCCCTAAAACCTTCACAATCAAAAATACGATTTTCACATTTCACAAACTGAACCTCTTCCATTTTCATTTTGAAGCCATATAAACTCCAGCTAAGCATCACAAACATTTGGGGAGGATCATTGGAGCTTGTTTGAAGCAAAGAACTAGCCAGAAAGCACCATTTTCGAAAGCTTCAGTTCAGGTATCATCAAGAACAAATTTTCCAGAAACGTGTTTTTAAGTTGTTAATTGGTTCTCCATGATTCACTGATGATTCTGATATGTTTAGTTTTGAAAATGGTCAAGTATTAAGCATGTATTGAACCTCTGAAATTTTCTGCGTTTTTTCCGTTTAGCTTTGATTCTTGTACTTGAGTGAAAATAAATGAGTTTTAGGGCTGGATTCATGTTTAGGGTTGTTAGATGTTTGATTCTGGAGAGTTAGAGAGCTTAAGATTGCGTTTTGAGTGAGATTGAAGGATTGGATGGCCGGAGAAGATGACCGGAACACTGTTCCGGTCACCTGAATGTAATTAGGGTTCAGATTAGGGTTAATGACATAATTAGTGAAGTTTGAATTTGATAACACATATTTTATTACGTCGAAATGGGAAGATACATATACATCAACAGGTTTAATATAGTGTTTTAATTTCATACAAGAAAAATATACACATAGACATAATTTTTCTATAACACTATTGTCGCTCCCGGGATTTTCATACTAGAACAAACGCGAAAGTGGCGCGAAAAAGATAGAGTCGCCAGCCAGACATTTTTATCCCGAATGAATGGGAAAGTTAATGTTGAACAAACATGAGGAAGAAGGAAAGGACAAGGTCCTGCGAACCAAAGATCTGGGTTCGGGAGTCGGTTACGACCTGGGAAGGTATTAGCACCCCAGACCGTCCGCCGTACCCGACGAGATCCACATTTGTTTGTTTGTTTCAAATGGTGAGAAATAACTGCTGCTGAACAAATGAACTACTAACTGGAATAGAATGAGAAAGGGACTGGAAAAGAGAAAATGAAACGAAGGGGGAAAATGTAGGGAAAATAAAGAATGTGCTCGAACGGGCCCTACCCTACTGCCTACGTACCTCATCAGGAAAATGAGAATCAGAGTCGACGTAGTTCGCCTAACTAAGGCGAGAACTATTTGTTTGTATTTTTTATGGCTGGAACTGCGTATGTCTATGCTCAGGTGTTGCAGGCTCGTCTGGTACGAGTGCGTTTACCGTCTTGCATGCGAGACAAGTCATCGCAAGTTCGCGTTATGAGTGAATGAGATGAGAAGAGAAGTTCCTGCAGGATAGTCGCTTATTGTTTGTTTTTGTCTTTTAAGAGTTTTGTATGAATTTGGCACAAGGAAGTGAATTCAAACTCTTTTCCATGGAATGTGTACTTGCTACTACATTCCAAGATGGAATAATAGAACAAGCACACCAAGCAAGGAGAATTTATCCAATACTTGTTTCCAAGGATTAGGGTTTAAGTTCACTAGCTTGTTGAACTTTATTAAGTGTTTTTGTAGCTTTTATGAAGAAGTGTCTTTTATGTTTTCTTTGTGAAACAACCCCTTGATGAGACTTGTACATCATGCTAGACAAGCTTACACTATTCCAAGATGGAATGAATGTAAGTGCCCCATGGAATAAGGCTATACATAAGGGATCTTTTCATGCATTTATTAAGTCTTTTTGGATTTTATTTGAAGATGAGAAGAGAAAGACTCAAATCGGAAAAGGACAAAAATTAAGGGGGACTAAGACACAACCCTAAGTTATTTATTAAAATGGTGGTCCTAATGGTGACTGAGGCTTTTCTAATCCTAAAGAGCAAAAGGAAAAGAGAAAAGAAAAAAGGATACAACTTACTTCCTAAGGAAGATAAGTTGGTCATAACAAAAGGGAATCCTACCAATCACAAATATGGAAGGAAAAAGTGAGTTAAATGCATAAAGAAAATGCATAAAAATAAAATAAAAGGATAAGGTGTAAGGAAAAATACCTTTCCCTCCCTACAAAACAAAGATTAGTGTGCATTTTATTAAAAATAATAAAGCAAACATACACCAATTAAATCCTAATAACTCTAGGACTCAATCTAAACTCTATCTTAATTCTAGAGAACTAAAAAAATGCTAAAACAAAAATTCAGCACCTACTACAGCCCCTAAACTACAAACAGCTATGAAATGCAGCACACAAAGCAAACAACATACTACAGCTATCAAACAACATAAAAAGTCGGTGTAAAAAGTCATATACAGCATGCAAACATAACAAACAACATGTATTCTACAACACCTATATGCAAAGTCAATTATAAAATGTAAAATGCAGATTTGATTATTTTCATTTTTTAATGCACAAACTTAATGAAAAATGTATCAATTAATCATGAATATGCATTTGAACATATATCAACATACACAAATGAGTGACATAATTATTTTGGGAGAATTATGCAAGAATGCACCACATGATTGATTATGCAACAAGTATGCAAAATATGGCACATGAACATGGCATATGAACATAATGAGCATTGATCATGAATATGCAACATGATAGATCAACAAAAATGCCAAGATCAATGCAAAATTCAGAATTGAATTGATGTGAATGATAAGATCAAACATGTAACCAAATGCAACCAAATGCACATACATACATGGTTATGTGAAATGCAACATATATATAGATACAATGAAATGCAAATGATTTTACGCAATGTGCAAATGATGCAAAAACAAAATGCAACATGATCATTTACATGCCAAATGATGCATAAACATAGCAACAAAATGCAATGAGTCAAATTATACACAAATGAACACATAAACGCATAATATGCAATATGAACGGAAACACGTCGAAACGGCTCGAAATGGGGGAATGAGATATCGAAACCAACCTCGAAAATTCCCTAAAATTAGTACCTAAACATGTATGAACAATAGAGGAACAAAGAGGCAAGAAAAAGCAAGCAAATAAGCAAAAATTCCAAAATCCAATAGCGTTAACCGGTTAACCAAATGGTTAACCGGTTAACGGACCCCAGACAGCACTGATTTGTGCCAAAAACGCATGCGTTAACTGGTTAACCAAACCGTTAACCGGTTAACGCTGAACAGAAAGTGAAAAATGCTTTTGAAATAAGTGCTTTTTGCCACAAACTTACTTCTAAACATCCCTAACACACATCTAATCATGCTAATACGAATTTCTACTCAATTAGGGATTATTAACACATGTTAGAACCTATAACAAGCTACAGCCTAACTTCTAATCCATTAAAAATCACAAATCGCAAGCAACACATAACGAAAACGTAATCGATTACAAGCAATACGAAAAGCACTTAAAGAATGCCGAAATGGCGAGACGAAGAGAATAACTTAAAGGAGAAGTGATTTTAGACCACCAACCTACGAAGTGGAGAAGTGCTTCGGTAAATGTTGCAAGAATTGGAGCTTGATCGAAGAGAAAACCAAGAAAACCGCGAATCTGCAAAATAAATGCGTTCTTGATGCTTGAGCCATATTACACTTCCGATAAGTCGAAATCCTCACAAAAATCAGTAGCTTTTTCTTCTACAATCCACAATTCAATGGAGGTTGGAGGCCAAGCTTTAAGATCTTCAAGTTTCAATGTGAAACTTGAAGAGCTTCTTCAAAAAAGCTTTGGTGAAAAGGGAAATGGAGGAAAAGTGAGAGAGAAAAAGTGATTTTAGAAATTATGAGAGAGTGAAAAATTTGGAACAAAAACTTGGGAACCTTTTGTATTGAAGTGATTAATGATTATATAGGGGCTAGGCTTGGAGATAGGTTTGGGAATGGAGTTAGGTTTAGGAATGGAGTTAGGTTAGTAGTTAGTTAGGGTTAGGGTTGGAGAGGGAATATTCCTTGGAATATTCCATGGAATACTCTAGAAGGTTGTGGAACATGGTAGAAGCATCCAAAGGAAATGGAGTGGAATTGAAGTGGAAAAAAAAGAGGAAAAGAATGAAAGGAAAGGTGGAAGGAAAGTGGAAGGAAAAGTGGAAGGAAAGGTGAAATTAACCATTTTTCAAATGATTTTTTCCCTTGATTATTTTATTATTCCTCCATCATTCCTTGACCAAATTTGAACCATAGGATCATTGTAACCCTAATTTCATGGTTTTGATCTTAAAAGTCAGGAGTCGACCTTTTTTACCTAGCTCGGTTGCCTTTTCCCCGATTCCTCGATTTTCAGTCATCTGGTCAATTGAAGCTCTTCCAAAATGAATTTATGGATGAAATTTGAACCCTAGGCACTTTACATCATATATAAGGCAATGGAATCCTCTTTGAATCATAACTTCATGCAGAAGCCCAGTAGACGTGAAACCCTAATTTGGCCTTTTTCATCAGGAAATGTTGCACTGCTTGCCTCCTTTGATCAAATCAAATCTTTCCATGGCTCGTGGCTTCAAGTGAAGACTTGTGGGATGTTGTGAACCCTTTGCACAAGGTTGAGAAGCTTTGTGGCCCTTTGATTTCCTTTGTAATGCTTTCAGTTGCTCCAATCATTGACCACATACCTATGCCTCAGCTATGCTACACATGCTGCAATGTTTTTGGTTATTTTGTGCACTTATGTATGAAAAATGCTATGCAAAATGTTGAGGAAATGAGAGGAAAAATTTTGAGGTATTACAACTATATCCAGTTTCGGTGTCATTCAGGACTCTGCTGAGGTAGTAGATGGCTCTTTCGACGCCACTCTCATCTTCTTGACATAGCATGCTCCCCAGTGTTTTATCTGATGCCGAAATGTATAATCTCACGCTTCTTCTTCTACAAGGAGGGATCAAGATTGGAGGGCTAGAGAGGTATTCTTTGATCAGGTCGAAAGCAAATTGATGTTCCTTCCCCCATGTGAAGTCTCCCTTATTTACTCGAAGTAATGGTGAAAAGGCATGTGTCTTTCCACTAAGGTTGGAGATGAACCTTCTTAGAAAGTTAGTTTTCCCCATTAGATACTCCAGCTCCTTTTTTGTTGATGGCGCTTTCGCTTCCATTATGGCTTTGGCTTTGTTTTTGTGGATTTCGATCCCCTTCTTGTGAACTACAAAACCTAAAAAGTCACCCTCCTGCACACCGAAAGCATATTTTAGGGGATTCATTTTCAAACCAAACTTCCTCATCCTTTCAAATGATTGTCGAAGATGATCTATATGACTTTTTCCTAAAATGGACTTAACAACAATATCATCAATATAAATCTGCATGAAAATTTCAATGTAATCATGAAAAGTTGAATTCATAGCTGTAAACACCCCAAATTTTCCCTCACTCACTTCACCATGGCTTGTGATCCCTTTCATTTGCATAAGTTCAATCATATCATCTCATAGTGCATTTTTGCTTCACTGCATTAGTTCTAAGTCATCTGCATCTAGGGTTTGTGATCTGAGCCATCCCTGAGCCATTTGAGCCACTTCAAAGGTCATCAATAATTTCAAGAGGGTCCATGTATGTTCAAGCATCATATTATATCCTCCCAAGGTCAAGGAAGTCAAAGAATCACAAGAACTGAGAAAGGCATGGAAGCAGAGCCAAGCTTAACTGCACAGATGACCTGAAATTAGAGTTTTGGTTTCAGAGGCCATAACTCCAATTTTTTTTGTCATTCTTGTTTCTATTGGTCTCTATATGATATGAGGATCATGCATACCAATTTTCATGAAGAAATTCACTGGGGAAGGCATCTGATCAAAAGATGACTTCTTGAGCAAGTCAGTGCAAAATCAGGGCATCTGAGGCCCCCAATCACACAACCAAAGGGTGTTCTCCATCATTTTGAATGTTTATGATCTTTATTTGATCTTAGAAGATGTTAGAAGTTCACAAAGTTGAAGAATTTCAAGCCATTTGCAAAGTTGCCATTTTGGGAAAGTGACTTGTAATGTAAACTTGCCATTTTGGGAAAGTTTTTCAACCTCCTCTTTTTGATCCAAAAATGCCTCAAGTAAAAAATCTTTGGTCATGAAAGTTGTAGATTGGATCCTCCCATTTTCAAAAAGTACAAGAACTCATTCTAATTCATTCTAGAACAAAAGTTATGGCCTTGCAAAGTTGGGAAAAATCATGAAATTTCACTTATGCACCAAAGAAGGAAACTTGAAAATTCTCATGCCAAGCATTTATGTGACTTCAAATCAGCTTCTAACCATCACACAAACATCATGTATGACCTAAAATTTAGATTAGCCTAAAAATTTCTTAAGTTCCATGCCTTAAACTTCAAGAATCTCAAAAGGGGCCAAAGTTGGACAAAATTGTAAAATGCTCCATAACTCTTCATCCACTTGTGCCAGCTGCCAAATATGACTTGCATGGACCTCCTTGAAGCAAGCTGATTCGAGCCATACCCCCTTACCATGACTGAACCAGCCCATGCCTTCACTTACACAAATGTTGACTTTATGCATTTTACTCCATGCCAATCAAACTGTGCCACTACCAACTCTCTGCCCAATCAGAGCCTCATATGTGGACCTCAAGCATTCCAAAACATAACACAACACAGCCTAAAACTCCAAAACTCAGCACACTCCAAAATCCTCAAGTTTGCAAAAGCCTTCGAATCTCTTGATACAACCATCAAACCTTCAAGTTTCTTTCACCATTCAACTCACCATGACCCACTGATCATTTCCCACCTTTCATTTGGCCCTAAAACCTTCACAATCAAAAATATGATTTTCACATTTCACAAACTGAACCTCTGCCATTTTCATTTTGAAGCCATATAAACTCCAGCTAAGCATCACAAACATTTGGGGAGGATCATTGGAGCTTGTTTGAAGCAAAGAACTGGCCAGAAAGCACCATTTTCGAAAGCTTCAGTTCAGGTATCATCAAGAACAAATTTTCCAGAAACATGTTTTTAAGTTGCTAATTGGTTCTCCATGATTCACTTATGATTCTGATATGTTTAGTTTTGAAAATGGTCAAGTATTAAGCATGTATTGAACCTCTGAAATTTTCTGCGTTTTTTCTGTTTGGCTTTGATTCTTGTACTTGAGTGAAAATAAATGAGTTTTAGGGCTGGATTCATGTTTAGGGTTGTTAGATGTTTGATTCTGGAGAGTTAGAGAGCTTAAGATTGCGTTTTGAGTGAGATTGAAGGATTGGATGGCCGGAGAAGATGACCGGAACACTGTTCCGGTCACCTGAATGTAATTAGGGTTCATATTAGGGTTAATGACATAATTAGTGAAGTTTGAATTTGGTCCGTCCATTAGCGCGCGAAGTCAATTCCCTCCCTTTTAAGTTTGAACCTAGGCCCTTAGATCAGCTGACTTTCTCATTTATTCATTTAATTCATTTTTATTTCATTTGTTTTGTATTTAATTTCCACGAATTTTTAAAAATAGTAAAATACATCAAAAACTTCTGAAATTTTTTATTAAATCTTTTAATAATTTTCAGAACCCAAAAATATTTTTATTTTTATTTTTTGCATAAAAAATTATTTTTAAATCATTTAAATGTTTATTTTTAATTAGTTAATAGAAATTAATTAATTAAAAATGCATTTAAGTATTTAAAAATCACAAAAAAATTCACATTGCATTTTAATACATTTAGAAACATTGTCAAACTCTTCAAACAAATTTTTTTTTGGTTCTTGACCTATTTTGACATTTTTCTTTGGAATTAAAGTTCTTTAAAGGCAATATTTTTGTTCTAACTTGGAAAAATTCATTCTGCCTAACCATGAAGAGTTTGATGTTGGTTCTTTTTGCATTGCATTCTTCATATCATGTAGTTTCTAGGGTAAAATTGGTTTGAATTTATCTTTCATTTTCAATTTAATGTGCATTTATCCTTTTGAGGTGCCTTAAAACCCTAGCAAGCTTGAGAAAATCATAACCCCCATTAGGTTAAGAGTTAGGTCCCCTCCTTTGGGTAGTGAACTTATGTAGGGTTAGGGTTCCTTTGATCCCATTTTCAATTTTTTTGCTTTGTCATTTGTTTTTGATTTTGAATTTTGCATTGCATATTGTATGTAAACCCTAATTTTTGCCTTCATCTGCATCCATCTTCCATATGCTTGCATTCATGAACTTACCATAAGATTTTGTGCATCCACATGACTTATGAGACCTCTTAGGATACATTAGAATCATGTTTGATCATTGCATCATTCATTTGCCATGTTATGCATTCATACCATTTCATAAACTTTCATGAACTTTCATGGTTCAAAACATGCTTCATTTACATCTTCATCCTTGTATGATCATCCACAACTCTTGACATGTGTTTGCATCATCTCTTAGCATCATTAACATCATGTTTATGCTTCTGACTTTGGTTTGCATCATTGCATTTCATCTCATTTTCATATCATTTCATTTTCTTGTTGCTAACTTTTCAGGTGGTAAGTGTCTGAGAAGTGAATTTGCCTTCATTTTTCATAATCTCTTCTCATCTCTCTTATGCATTCATTGCTGCATTTTACTTGTGTATTAGAGTGAACTTGTTCATTCATGTTCCTTCCTCACTTTCTATCTTCAAGCAACTTGTCTTCTTAAGTGAAGTAAGTTGTCTTGCTTCTTGCTGCTTCATTTCCTTCCATCCTGTTTCTTCCATGGTGGCTTTTTCCTAAAGATCTTTTGCAAGCCTCATAAACCCTAGGAATAACCAAGCATGATCACGATTAGGGTTTTATTAGTCCCCCATTTAGTTTTACCTTTGTGTCATCTCTGAGTCTTCCCTTCTCATCTCATAATCAAGGACTAAACCCTAAAGCTTTTAAGGCTTTGTGATTAAGCTTGTGCCTGCATCCTTCTATTAGGATGGAGTGTATAACTTTAATCCTAAGTGTTAAACCCTTAATGTGTTTAAATCCTTTAATCAATCCATCTAATAATCATCAAGACATCAAACTTGTAACTTGGGCCTTGCATTAGGGTTCTAATTCTTCCTTAATTGGTTAAGAAGGACTAACCCTAGTGTTAATGGACAAGTCCCCCTCAAGTTGTCTTACAAATCATAAAATTCATTTCTTAATGTCATCATTAACTAAAATCCACTTTAATAAAGGCTTTGTTTTGTCATGAGGTTAATCCCTAATCATGGATTAAGTTGAGGAACCTTCCTCAGTTTAAATGTTCTCATCTATTATCCTTCTATTAAGATGGTGTAATGGGTCCATTAAATCCTTGATTATGGCTTAAACTCATTACTTAACACTAAACAAAAACTCCAAAAAACATCTAAATAATTACAAGTAGGTTAATGATCTTAATCCTACATCATGGTGATTAAGTGTGAGGTGTTTACTTCATACTTAAGGTATTCTCATTACCCCTAATCAGAGGGAGGATGTGATGAGTTTACTAACCTTTGGTTTAGACTTAAGCTCATTATCTTATGACAAACACAAAAAGCAATAAAAGATTGAAATCATCAAAAACAAACAATAATCGTCTCCTCCGGGATTCTTTTCTCACCTCATTCACTCACAAACGAGAACTCGCTTCTTCCGTCTAATGCAAGACAGTTTGCACCTAAGCCAGACAGGTCACACACTTGAGCATAGACAAGTAAGCAGTTCACAAGTCAATTTATCTTTCAGTCTCTTTGAGTCGAACTACGGCGTTCTGACTTCCTCATTGCACAAGAGGATACGTAGGCATAACTTAACAGTTATCGAACAAAAGTCTCTGTATATTCCCCCTCCTTCCAGCATTATTCTTTGAGCCTCATAGCCTTGAGCATTTCACATTTCTTTTACACTGACACTTACATTATTTTCCAGCTTTGATACACAGATAGCACTGACACTACCCCCTTTAAGCACAAATCTTTTAAGTGTGGATCCCGTCGAGTACGACGGACAATCTGGGTGCTAATACCTTCCTAGGTTGTAACCAACATCCTTTCTCAGTTTCTCTGGTTCGCAACCGTCTTATCCATCTTTTCTAGGTCTATGCAGCATTACCTTTCCTTCGGGATAAAAATGCCTAGCTGGCGACTATTTCCTTTTGAGTTCACCCTTGTGTGTTCTCTCTCCCTTCGCCGACCGTTCGCGTCTGTACCCCTCTTGGCCCCTGTGTCATCAGGTGGGAGCGACAATAGCACGTTGGTAAGTTTCCCCATCATTTTTTATGCCGAAAGGCATCATTATCCATTCATAAGTCCCTATCGCTCCAGGATAATGAAAAGCTTTCTTAGGAACATCTTCTTCGGCAATAAAGATTTGGTTATACCCAGAGTATCCGTCTAGCTTGCTTAAATACTCATGGCCTGCTACCGAATCTACAAGCATTTCTGCTACTGGCATAGGGTATTCATCTTTAGGTGTAGCTGAATTTAAGTCTCAAAAATCAATACATACCCTAAGTTTGCCATTTTTCTTTATTACAGGAACTATGTTTGCAATCCAATCCACATACCTCGCTGTGCGAATGAATTTTCATTTCAGAAGTCTTTCAACCTCCTCTTTTATTTTCAACAGAACCTCAGGTGCAAAATGCCTTGCGGCTTGCTTCAATAGCTTCTATCCTTCTAGTATAGGCAACCTTAATTCGACCACGCTTATATCTAAGCCAGACATTTCATCATAGTCCCATGCAAAGCAGTCTTTGTAATTGCGCAGCAGCTGAACTATTTCGACTTTGAAATGAGGGTCCATCTTGGCGCTTATGTAAGTTGGCCTTTTTTATGCCCCGTGTCCCAAGTTTATTTCCTCCAATGGGTCTTGAGCCATCATCTTCATGTTGGTCATCATTGGATCTTGTTCGAACCCCAGAGGTTCGTCATCATAAATGGCATCGAGCTTCTGATTTTGCCATTCGCCATCTGGGATTTCCTTACTATTTTCTTCAATGTCTATTTCTAGACTTTGTTGGTTGGACTCGCTTTGACTGGCTTAGACAGCCATGAATTTCACTTCGGCTTCAAGTGCCACTTTGAATTTATTTTCGGCTATGTAAGTGTAACACGGTGGGAGAACTGACTTTAGTTATGTTGCGGATAGCAAGAGTCGCCACCGACTTTTATTTTATCCAAAGGAAAGGCATAAAAGAACAGGAAAGACCTTTTAAAAGATTTTTGGGTCCGGGGGGTAGGTTATGTAAAGGGAAGGTGTTAGCACCCTTTACATCCATGGTTATCCATGGGCTCTTAGTTACTTAGCTCACTTTAAAATGTTTTTGAAATGTGAAGTGTGTGAATAGAAATTTTCTTAAGAGTTTGATAATGATCCATGTACGGATGCGTAAAAAACCTTTGTTTTGAAAATTGTTTAAAATGTGTGAAGTGTTTGAAATGTTTTTGAAAAGTGAGCAAGTATCTAAGAGGAACCTACCCTAAGTTTAAGTCTTTTCTGTTCTTGAATCCTTTAAATGGTAATACTAGCCCTATTATTAAGGAATAGGTATTCATTACCTTGGATGTGAGGGACAAGTAAAGGGACATCTGTTATTTAGGCAACTGTGGGGTGTATAAGTAATTCGAAGGGACTTATCATCTTTATTCGCAAGGGACAAGATCATTACGAAGGCAACATTCGAAGGGACTTGATCTTTTTATCTGTTAAGGTACTAGATGATGTGATATGAGGGACTTTGCTTTATACACCCTACTTGACCTTTTGATTAGGCAACTTGAGAGGTATCCCTAAGGAAGTGAGATGGCGATCAAAGATCGACTTACGTGTGTGAGTGTACAATTTTAAATATTTATCTTTAAATTTAATGAGCTAAATTAATTTTAAACATACAAACATGTTGCACTCCCTATTTTACTAACCATAGCATAAAATAAATATTTAAACATTACTACTAAATATTACATCCAAGGAACAATTACATGATAATAATAATTAAAAAAAATTAAATAAATAAGCAAAATAAATAATAATAATGATTGAGTTAGTAGAAATAATAATAATAAATAATACAAAGATGAATGGGGTTAGTAATAAATAAATATCATAAGAAAATAAACATAATTGATAATATAAACAAAACATTAATATAATAATTAAAAGATCAAATTTTTATATAAACAATTATTTAAGATTAATAAGAAAATATAAACAATTATACTAATTATTATAAAGTTTTAAATTATTTACAAATTATAAAAATTAAGTTAATTATAAACCTATTATAAAAATAAAATTATAATTACAAAATTAAATTAGCAATTTTTTAACTATTTCTAAACATATATTAAAAATTATTTACATACAAAATTAAATTATGAACAAGTTATAAAATATATGTATATTATGAAAATAAGATTAATTATAATTATATTTACAAAATTTTAATTATTTTTAACAAGATTTAAATTATCAAAAAATATGTACATGATTAAATAAAATAGGATTAAGTTTAAAATAGAAAATTAGGGTTTATTAGAAAACATTAAGATTTATTTATTAAAATATAAACAAGAATTTAAATAAACAAATAAATAATATTTACAATTAGGGTTTTAGAAAAAATATTTTTAAGATTAATCTTGTTTTATGAAAATATTTTAGGATTAAATTAGGGTTATAGTTTAATTAAAATTAACAATAATAATAATAAACAAACTAAAAGAAATAATAGAGAAAAAGGAAAAATAACTTACCTGGGCTGGGATTCGAACCCAGCCCCTTTGCTTGACAAACTCCAGCCAACAAGATCAACCACTGGGCCAGCGCGCGCACAGGTGCTAAGGAAAGGAGTTCATTTGGTTTTGTTGCTTAATCCTGGAAAAATCATAAAAAGAAAACAATACAAAAGGCCTGGGGGGGATTCGAACCCAGGTCCTTTAAGCAGCACACAAACACTCTTACCATTCCAGCTGGGAGGGCGCTTCTGATATTAAGTTCATCACAATACATAATATATTACGTTTAACAATTAAAATAGAAAAAATATGAAAAATTTCCACAGCCAGGATTCGAACACAAGTCACCCAGCAATACACGCGCGTCTCTCACCACCAGGCCAAGGCTGCACTTGTGAAACAAAACAGAAACAAATACATAAAATATAATATCAAATATTTGAATTTCCAGACGCGCGAAAACTTCATCTTCTTCCTCAATATTCCTGCGAATTTAGCTATGAATTTAGCTATGAAGTTTCCTGCGAGTTTTCAAATACAAGAACCTACGAAAATGAAACATCATCAAAACTGTACAATTTCTCTAAATTAATTAGTGCATCACGATCCTTAAGCTTCATACGATTGTTCTATGTTCTTAGAATTTGTTTATGTTTGGTTTAAAGCAAAACCCTAAACTCATGGCCGAAACCCTAGCCATGGTGATTTCTCAAACCTGCAATGAAACTTCAATCAAACTATCCAGAATCAATCAGCAACTTAATACAAACACAAAACAATGATCAAAAGTTATTTAAATCCAGTCAATATGCAGAATCGAAAATCAAGAATATGATGAACATTATGAATTTGGGTTATGCAATATAAGGTGTTTTAAATGTTGTTTATGATCCAAAATCATTCTATGAACATCCAGAAACAAATTGCCACCTTCAAATTGTCTTGAAAAGGCTTGAGTGAAGGAATCCGAATGTGACTTTTGTGATGAATTTTGAAAGTTGCAACTTACTCTTTGAGGCCAGAATTTCGTGTCCAATGCATAGGGTTGTGTTGTATACTTATAGCACAATAGAATTAGGTCAAAAGAATGGATCATTGTGTGGATTGTTTGATTGAAAAAGATTGAAAAAGATTAAGTCTTAAACTTCAAATATTTGTGAATTCAACCTTTCTATTTCAAGCTAATCACCATAATTTTTATATCACTTTGATCCAAACAATCTTTATGACTTTCTAGAAGCACAATCTCATTTAAATATTTGATTTTTCTATTTTATTTTAATTTAAAATGATTTTAAATGAATAAAATCAAAATAAATAAAATAAAATAATAAAAAAATCTGAATACTTGAGGGTTGGGTCGTGCATGAAGTGTTTGTATGGATTGGATCATCATATGGCAAGCCCATTTAGAAAAAATTGGTTTTAAACCTCCATTTTCTTCATAAACCAACCAAACATTTCCCAACTTTGCAAGGGCACAAATCCTTCAATTTTAATGCTATGAGGGTGTTCTTGGACATTTTGGAAAGCTTGAAGAGTCCTCTAACCAACCCCACTGGTTTCATGTCCATATCATTTACCATTCTCAAGTTATGCCCTTTTGAAGTTGTTGACTTTTTGTTGACTTTCAAAAGGACCTATAATGTCTTAGCTCATACCTTCCAAATGAAGCATTTTTGGGCTTGGCTTGTGAGACAAAAAGTTGTAGAGAATTCAATTTCCTTCAAAATGAGATTTGGATGGAAAATTGGTGATGAAGCATGTGAAAGTTATGGCTGGTCAAAGTTCAGTTGACTTTTCCTGAGGAAACCCTAATTTAGAAACCTCTGATTCTTGATGATCTGAAATATCCTTGATGAATCATGATCAACCCTTGATCAAATGATGAATTTTACTTCATATACTTGATGTTGGAAAAAAATCATGAAGTTTGACTTTGGTTTGACCACAGTTGACCTCAGTTTGACTTTTTAACTACTTTGACTAGTTTTGACTTATCTGATCATCTGACTGAGCAAACCTTTGAGAAAAGTCTTGAAACTTGTCATGAGGATTCTTAGACACATATAAGATGTTATGAAGCTCACTTGAAGTCTTGGAAGTCCATTTAGCCTGATGAAAGTCAAAACCCTAGTTTTGAATGCACTGCTTAGGAGGATGCCTTGCCTGAGGGAATTGTCAAATCTTCTGACCAATGATGAACTTTGTGAACCTTGTGAACCTCATAAGATGTCTTGTGAACCTTGTGAACCTCATCAGATGTCTTGTGAACCTTATGAACCTCATAAAGTGTCTTGTAAACTTCAGGAACCTCATGAAAGGTCTTGTGAACCTTGTGAACCTCATAAAGTGTCTTGTAAACTTCATGAACCTCATGAAAGGTCTTGTGAACCTTGTGAACCTCATAAAGTGTCTTGTAAACTTCATGAACCTCATGAAAGGTCTTGTGAACCTTGTGAACCTCATAAAGTGTCTTGTAAACTTCATGAACCTCATGAAAGGTCTTGTGAACCTTGTGAACCTCATAAAGTGTCTTGTAAACTTCATGAACCTCATGAAAGGTCTTGTGAACCTTGTGAACCTCATAAAGTGTCTTGTAAACTTCATGAACCTCATGAAAGGTCTTGTGAACCTTGTGAACCTAATAAAGTGTCTTGTAAACTTCATGAACCTCATGAAAGGTCTTGTGAACCTTGTGAACCTTCTTAGCACACAAAGTCTTGTATTGTGAGGGCAAATTTTGGGGTGCAACAGTAAGTCGTAATTCTTTCTAACGCAGATGCTTCAGTCATCATCTACAAATTCGCTTCCCCACCCAGTGGGTTTTATGTTGGCGGTTCTCCATATATAGTTTGACTCGTCCACCATTTATTTATCCCACTAGAAGCCATACGTAAGGTGGCAGTACATGGAGCAATATGCATTGTCAGTCTTTTTTAGGTTAAAATTGACTGGACTACATGGGGGAATGTGAGCCAAATTTCTGTCGAACCTGAGGTGGTCGACGTGATTGACGTTGATCATGAAATAGCTTTGATCTGCCTCTATATTCTATATTATGCCATCTGGTCTCCAAATAGAAATCCTCTGGTGCATCGATGAAGGCACAACTCCCACGCCATGTATCCATTCCCTCCCTAGGAGGAGGTTATAGTCTGCTTTCGATGATATTACCATAAACATTGTTGGTCTTGTTATTGTACCAACTGTTAAATCCACCTGGATCACTCCCATGGTAGTCCCTATCTTTCCTTCGTAATTTAACAATACCATATTGTGTGGTTTGGAATCAGAGTCATTTTTGCCAATCTTTCTCAACATGAAATGGGGCATTAAGTTTACTATTGCCCCTCCGTCCACTAGTATTTTGCTTACTCCAACATTCTCAATTTTCCCCTTTATAAACAAGGGCTTAAAATGTCCTTTTAGTGAGTGATCTGGTCTTTCGAAGAATGCATTCTGCTCCTCCACACAGCCGTTGTTCATGATGTAGTAGCATACGGGCTTGTGAGCCATTTGTTCTTCCTCGACACCATCGTCTTCGTCTTCTAACTACATTACTCTATCATAATCCCTGGGAAACACTGAGACAATATTGCACACTACGTCGAAAGAGGCTTCAGAACCAGGCGCGAAGTCATCAATCATTTCTTCATCATCTTGAACTTCCAATTTTGGCTTTGTTCGCTCCATACTTGTACTTGGGGATTTGTTGTCTGAAATATCTTTCTTCTCTACCTCATGTGCGTTGTGAGTGGGTGCAGCATCACCTTTTTCGCCAGTATCTTTCTTTGTCATTCCTTTCTCCATAGCTTCCTTTTCGACCCTCTTTTGCCTCTGGAATCTTCTCCACTGAGACTTAGTCATAGGGTTTTTTCCTTTGTAGTTTTCTGAAGGGTAAACCCATGGTTTATGCTTCTCATCTTCCATTCCTTGTGCTAATGAAGAACCTCTCTGAATGTTGAAGCTGCTTCACTCCTTTCGCCCTTGAGCGTCCCTGATGGGTTGTACCCACCTATCATCGACGCCTTTGTTTATTGGTTTATATGAATGGTAGACTCGGCCTCCAATTCCTGACTGGTGATGCTCCCCTCTTCTTGGATCATATATTTATGCCTTTGGGGCTGGTCTTGCCCCCCATTTTCCTTTTCTTTTGGAATATTCTATCACCTCCAGATTATTTGCCGCTTTCTTGTCGAAAATGGCGTTGCAGCGTGGACACAACATTACCTCAGCTTTCTTCCTTTGACACCTTTTTATAAAATCAATCAGACTTTGTTCCTCCTTAGGATATGCCAGCCTTTGATATTCTTCTCGACGGAGTTCCTCAGGAGCTAATGTTGGGTTCTTTTGAGAAGTTTCGACCATGTTGATACTAGTTGATTTACCATTAGTGATCTTCAACTTGTCCATTTTTTCGATCAACTTCCTCTCAGCCTCACCCATTTCTTATGTTGAGTTATCCTCATTAGTTAGAAGTGCTCCTTCGCAGGCTTTTGGGCAGCAGTTTTCGACTTGACTTCCCTTGGGATCCTCCATTATTCTTCGCAGGATTCCATAGGTGGTTGATTTCTCAGGCATTTTGTCAACCTTTGCTTTCAGCATGACAATACTTTTGTCCACCCCATCATTGTTAATGAAGCTTTCATCAATATCCTTTTCAGCATCATTCAGGTTGCCAAAAATTTCTTGGTTTTTTGTCATATTAGGGTTGTCAATAATCCTCCAATATTTTTCGATGGAGTCCTCAGTGCCTTCGTCGTTGCTTGGCCTTCAGTGGCCTTCATTTTAACCATGTTGATGGGACCTTCAGTGGCCTCCACTTTTGCTGGGGCATAATCCTCAGTGACTTCGCCAGCCTTTGTTTTGTCAAGATCTTTTGTGCCTCCAATCGTGGCTAGGTCGTTAAGGCCTTCAGTGAGCTTCTTACTTTAACCAGTTGATTCGCCTTCAAACTTGTGCTCAACATTCTGCCATTCAGTAACTTCGTCCCTGTCTGCGAGATTTTCAGTAATCTCCACCATGTTGACATTGGTATCGAAGCCTTCAGTAGCTCCTCCCATTTCAAATCCATACTCAAAACTCTCTCCTACTTCCACCATGATAATGATTGATGGCTCAGCATAGTGGGCGTCGACAGTCTGCATGGGATTTGAGTCAATTTTCATTTGTTGATTTTGTTTGTCACTGAATTCCATTCTTCCGTCATGGATAGCATTCTGCACCAGGTCCCTGAAAAGGAAACATTGAGACGTTTTATGACCCAAAAAACCATGGTACTTACAAAAACCTCTCTTTTTCTATTGTTCCATAGGAGGCACTTTAGTGCCTGGTGGAACTATCATCTTACCATCTTTGACTAATTTGTCGAAAATTTTGTCACATTTGGTGACTTCGAACGTATAGGTTCTTTTAGGAAACGTATCATTCTTTTCAGGCTCAAATGGATTTTTTTTCCGTTCGACGGAACTAGCATCCTACAAGAATATGGTGGTCCCTGTTTTAATTCTGCTAAGTCAATTTCTTGTTCATTGAAACAAGATGGTTCGTCTATATTATCTACATCATTTTCGTCTTCTTGGTGTATCCCTACATAAGCCACTCTTTCTCTTTTGTTTCTATTTGCTCTTAATTTCTCAGCCTTTAGTTTTTCGACTTGTCTCACCCTATCTGCCAATTGTGACATATCTCTCAAATATTGGGTGTCTAGTTTCTTCCTTATAGAGTAGTCTAGACCACCTGCGGCCATTTCAACCAATTCACATTCAGGTACTTGGGTGAAATATCTAGCCTTTAGTAATATGAACCTATTAAAATAGTCATCTATTAGTTCATAGAGTTTTCTTTTCACACTGGCCAATTCCTTCAGGCTTATTTTGGTTTGCCCCATGTAGAACTGTTCATGGAACAATCTTTCTAATTGGGTCCATGTATATATGGAGTTTGCAGGCAAGGATGTAAACCAAGTAAAAGCGTTTTTTTTGTCAAAGAACATGGAAAATATTTCGTCCTTAGATTTTCATTATTTGTTATTTCTCCTGCTTCAATTAGATAACGTGCGACATGCTCTATGGTTGATTCACTAGTATCCCCTGAAAATTTGGTGAACTTGGGGACTTTCCACCTTGGGGGTAATTCTTGTTGTAGAATATACTCAGATAATGAGGAGACATAACTAGGCCTTTGTAATCCTATATTTACCCTATTTTGTGCCATTATTCTTTCGACAATGGCTGCTAGGTTGTTTTCGGCAGGCATATTATTATAGCGCATCTGCTGCACAACATGATTAGCGTCTTGATCCCTTTGGACTAGAATTCTCCTAAGCTCTGGCTGGGCAGAAATTTCTACTTAAGGTTGTTCGACTGCTTCCTCTTGGTTCCTAATGTTGACTTGGGGAATTTGTACTAGCCTCTGGTTTATGGTAGGTCCTCTTCGACCGGTGTCCTAGGATTTGGAACTATTTGCTCTCTGGGTTGTGTTTGGGTTACACCGAAGAAATTGGAAATACGCGTCATTTGTTCTGCCAACAATTGGTTGTTTGGGTCGTGTTTCGTATCAAAGGATTAAACACTTCTCCAATTTGTTGTGTTAACATATGGATCATTTCATGATTGCTCTCATCCATTTCTTGTCTAGTGGCGTTTGCCGAATTTGTGGTGATTGTTGGCGAATAATTTTGAAATCCTGGTGGGAGTTGATTTATTCTTCCCATGTTTCCACCAGATCCTGATCCTTGCAATGGTGATGACCTATTCAACAAGGAGACAGAATAGACTGAAGATACATTTTTCAAACTTTCCATAGTGGTAGTAGGCATCCCATAAGGTTGTTCCCTACCAAACAAGGGCATTGAAAAGTTTGTCGAAAAGGGCCTATGAATGTTCCCTATAGGGGGAGGCGTTCCCATGGACATTTGGGGTCCCATGGAAGAAAAACTAGGCGTACTTTGAGATACTGCAAATGCAGGTGTTGACCCTGACGAATAGGGTATGGCTTCTGATACAGAAATTGACCTTGTATTTCCTCCAGTCGAAGGAGTGGGGGTAAGCACCATAGTATTTTCATTTTGACTATGTGGCGGATTCGCCATTCTTCTTACTCTTGTTCGTTTAGGCCTTTCTACGTCGGTTACGGCTAACTTACCGCTTCTTAGAATCATGCAATGAATTAAAACCTTTTTGACTAAGAGTTGTTATGATATCTTTTACGCACTAATGTCCCACTGGGCGTGCCAATTTGTTCGCTGGTGTTTTCCGTCGAACAACCTCTGGTTTCTTATCCAACGTTAGATCAGTTTACTTGCTTGCATGATCAACCATACAAATCCTAGGACATAAGTGTGAATTGATTTGGTCGAAAGTGATGATTTTTAGCCATCTTGTGTTGTTTTACTCTTACTAAGGTTTTTGTTATATTTGTATGATTCTACGAGACGAAGAACAAAAGCAAGGTTTCTTGACGAAAACGTGAACTAAGTAAATTCTGGTAATGTAAAAGGATAAATGGAAAGGGAAAGTAAAGGTTGGAAAAAGTAAAGAACTTGTAAATTGTAGTAATCGTAAAAATGCAAGAATGTTAAATAACATAAAATTTTATTAAACTGAATAAAAATGGTGTTTCACACGTACATTTTTCCATAAATCAAACTCTTTTCTCTCACACGGGTACTTTGAGTAATTTTAAACAGGAATTTGTACATAATATCACACACACACACAAATCTGACAAGACTTGCTCTATTTATACACAACTAAATAACTGCCCCTAACAGATAAATCCTACGAATGTAACACTTAGCCTTTGGCATGTCTTTTCTATCAAATGCTTCCACGTGTCCCTTCTGCAAAACATCCTTTATCTTTGAATTTCAAATTGCAACGCCTGTGTCGAAACAACACGTCTCCTCAAAGCTGTCGAACCTGTCGAAGACCAGCCTTTGCCACCTTTAACTAACCTCATTGAAGTTGTCGAAACATCCTCACTTCCTATCTTTGTCGAAGACGTCAAAAATGTCCTTCACATTTCTTTAGTCGAACCAAAACCAATGAACACATTTTATTCCCTGATTAAAATGTTGCTTTGGCTTCTGATCTCATGGCGTCGAAAATCCCTGTCTACACATACGTGTATTGGCCTAGTCCATACACGTGTGGGCAGAAACAATGTGTTTTCTGGGTTTTTTCTTCATAATTTCATATTTATACCTCATTCCAATCGATTATGTGGTTCATACCTGTCCTAAAATCGTTTCTACACCAGTTTTACTCTCCAATCTTCATCTATCTTTCATCTATGTTACTATATTCCGATTAATTTTCGTTCTAGATCTAAACCTCGTTTTGTTCATCAATAACAACAATATTCGTACAGATTTCGTCATCTAGATCAACAACAGCAGAATCACAACAGAAATCATCACAAACACAATAAAATATTCATGGATTCATAACAATCATCGTATATTCAAAGATTCGCCATGCACATCATAATCAACAGAAGTTCATAAGAGGGAAGGATACCCCCAAACTACCCATCATGTTAAATCACCTGAAATTAAATCCATTCTCCCCCTTACCTCGAATTTCGGTGAAAAATCCTGCGAATTCTGGATGATTTGGGTGCCCTAGATGTGTTCTTCTTCCTAGCCTCCTTTGTTTTTCTTACCAAAATTTCACGATTAATCTAACACTGATTTTTTTTCTGTTTTGACTAATTCAATATTAACCCTCTACTAACCTTTTACTAAACCGCCCCTTAATCCAGTTAATAATAATAATAATAATAATTTTAATTCTATTATTTCAATTATTGGTTTTTATCAAAGGATTAATAATAATAATAATAGTAACTAAATGGTCTTATTACTATTCGCACCCAAATATACTCGTCCCACTAGGACATAATACCAAAAATAATAAGACACGCGCCTTAACTAAGGTCAACATAGCAACAAAATTACCCGACGATTAAATATATAAAAAATGGGGAGTTACAAACTCCACACCTTCTACGTGATTCACTGGTACCTTAAAGTACCCCTGATCAGCTTCAATGATTTCGACAATACCATTTAGCCTCTATATGGTGACCCTTTGGTGCATTGAAGATGGCACTGCTCATATGCCATGTAATTCTCTCCCTAACAGGAGGTTATAATTAGCCTTACTCTCTACCACCATAAAGAGAGTGGGCCTTGTGACTGTCCCCATAGTTCGACATGACCAAATTGTGGGCCTTTAGGTCTGTGTCGAATTTGCCAATTCTGGGTAGCAAGAAATGTGGCATTATGTTTACTGTAGCGTCACAATCAACCAGAATCTTGTTGATGGCCACATTCTCTACTTTTCCAGTAATATATAGGGGTTTCAGGTGCCCCCTCATGGCCTTAGTGGGTCTTTTGAAGAAAGTGTTCCGCTTTCGACGCAACCGTTGTTCATTACATAGTAGCATACTGGTTGATGTGCTGGCATTTCTACTTTAGTATTTGCATCCAGATTTTCAACCTCAGTGACGCGGTCATACTCTCAAGGCATTACTGAAACTACATTGACCAAAACGTCCAGAGAAGCCTCAAATTCACAATCAAAGTTATCTGTCATCTCTTCATCTTCGACGACCTCCAACTCAGCTTTTATTTCTGCCTTAATGTCAGCTTCTTTGTTCCTTAACGAAGGTTCTTTATGCCCCACAAACACTTTGTTATTCACTTTCAGGTTGTCCATAGCTTCACCAAGGATACTCGTGTTGGATTCAGCACAATCACTAATGGAGGCTTCCCTTTGAGCCTTCCTCCTATGTTGCTCCCTATGGCATTACGACTTGGACATAGGATTCTTACCCTTGTAATTCTCAGATATATAGGCAGCTTTGTTAGAGGTCCTAACCTCATTTGTGTATCCTATTGAGTTTCCTCTTTTGACCTCAAATTTTCTCCATTTATGTCCTCCCCTCTGGCCTGGCTCATCAGGCTTGAACCACTTGTCACTGGGAACTTCCCCACTTGGTTTAAATGTAGGTTGTTTATACTTGAGAGGCTGGGGCATGCCCCTTTGTTGATAGGGGTTAACACGTCTTGGGTCGAAACAAGCATATTCTTGGGCCGTTTTTGCCTTCTGCCCCCATGCACCTTATTTATTTGTTGAAGACTTTGAGCAACCTTCTTGTCGAAAATGGAACTACATCTTGGACAGAGCATCACTTATGACTTCTTGTTTTGACATCTCTATAAGAAATCAACAATTGTCTCATCCTCCTTGGGATAAGCCTTCTTATAGTGGTCTTTCTGGAATGCATAATGATCCACCTTCAGCACCTGGTCGTTTGTTACTTCTATCGTGTTAACATTAACTTCATCTTTGATTTCCATCTTGGAGAAGTTCAATTATAGGACATCAGTGGCCTAATCCATCTTTATGAAACTCTCAGCTATTTCTTTGGTAATTAGTGGGAGGTTTGACTCTTTGAACTCGTCATGGGGGATGATGGTAAACCCCATGTTAAACCTTTCGACATTTGATGATGTCTTGAAGAATCCTTCGGCAGCCTTACATATCAGTTGCTCCCATTGCTCACTGGTCAATTCCTCATTGGCCTTGAACATTATGGCCTCATTGTTGGGGTTCTCAGTAACCTTAACTACCACAGGATCAACTATAGCCTCAACTGAATCAGGACTTCCGTTGTCATCAGCAACTTGCTCAACGACTTTAACCCAGTTCACTGTAGAAGGTTCAGAGTAATTCGCCTCATCCATCTGAAGAGGATCAATATCATTCTCCATCTGCGCTTTTGGCTTTTCTCCGAACTTGAGTCTTCCTTCCTAGATTACATTTTGCACCAAATCCCTAAAAAGAAAACATTGAGAAGTTTTATGACCCAAATAATTATGGTATTTGCAAAAACCTCTTTTCTTTCTTTGATCTAAAGGTGGTGTTTTAGCACCAAGAGGTACAAGTATTTGTTCATCCTTAACTAGTAAATCAAAAATTTCGTCACACTTGGTGACATCGAAAGTCTATGTTTTCTTTGGAAATCTATCATTTTTTTTATTTCGACAGGATTCTTTCCATTTGAGGGAACTAATAGTTTACAGAAGTAAGGAGGGCCCTATTTAAGTTCAGCTAAGTCTATCTCGTAATCATCTAGAGGTAGAGTTTTGTCATAGACGTTTTTGACCTCATCTTGATATTCAACGTAAATTATCTTTTTATGTTTGTTCGCCCTAACTTTCTCGTCCTTCAGACGTTCAAGCTGTCGAACTCTGTCTACTAATTGGGCCATGTCTCTCAAGTACTGAGTATCCAGCTTCTTCCTGACAGAATGGTCAAGGCCATCGGCGGCCATTTCGACCAATTCACGCTCCGGTACTTGAGTAAAATATATGGCCTTAAGAAGTCGAAATCTGTTCAAGTAGTTGTCAATGGACTCATTGAACTTTCGTTTGACACTGGCTAATTCTTTCAAACTAATCTTAGTCTGACCCATATAGAATTGCTCATGAAATAAACGCTCTAATTAAGTCCAATTACATATTGAACCGGGTGGAAGAGTAGTAAACCAAGTGAAAGCATTCTTGGTAAGGGAGCTAGGGAAATATTTAATTATTAGACTTTCATCATTAGCAATCTCCCCAGCCTCTATCATGTACCGTGCCACATGTTCGACTGTAGATTCAGTTGTATCCCCTGAGAACTTAGTAAATTTGGGAACTTTCGTCCTAGGGGGCAATTCTGATTGGAGTTTATAGTCTACTATTGGCGAGGTGAATTTTGGCCTAGCAAAACCTGTGTTTATTCCACTTCACGCCATTATTCGTTTGACAAGGGCTGCCAAGTTATTCTCTGCTGCCAGATTATTCTGTCGAACTTGTTGGACTACATGGTTTGCATTTTGATGTCTATTTACCACTCTCACTCTTGGCTCTTCTTCTATTGGTATTTATCTGTCTTTGACCTCTAATGGGTTCGACGTCTACCGGTTCGACCATAGGTGGATTCTCTTGGTTCAATGGCTGCATAGTTTCTCTTACTTCTGGTAAGTACTGGGGTTGTCGAGCTGGTGTTGGGACTCCCATGAATTCTGTTATGCACACCATTTGAGACACCATCTATTGATTTGTCTGAGTCGTATTCTGAATCAAAGGCTAACAAATCTCTCCCATAGTTTGGGATAGAGTATGAACCATTTGCATGTTGCTTTCATCCATCTGTTGCCTTAAATAGGCCACAGATTCATTTGTCAAAGCATGACTCTGAGTTAAATGACCCAAGCCACTAGTCTGGTTATTCCTTCTCATATTTATTGCAAAACCAGATCCCTGCAAAGGTGAAGGAACCACGTTGTATTAATAAACTGGAAGGGCATTTCTCAATCCTTCCATGGTGGTTGATGTACCAAAGATTCTGGGAAAAGCCTGAGAAAGTGATGTGGGCAAATAGGGTCTAAATGAATACGAACTTGGTGGTGAAGTTTGAGCATTTGGCCCAATATACTCTAACACTGGCTGAGTATAATATCTATTAACTGTTTCTCCTGGTCATGTCGAAGGGGCTGGTTCTGACGTTACATTTGGTGTGGTTGAAGCTCCTGTCGAAGGATTAGAGGTTGGGATGACCTCATTCCTTGGTCCATCTTGTGTGTCTGTACTACGAACGTTCGAACTACCCACTTGAGGATTCGACCCACTTGTTACGGGTATTGAATCACTTAGGTTTCCTTGGCTAAACACCATCCTTCTTGTGTTTCTTCTTTTAGGGATATAATGGTCTGTACTGGCTACCTTACCACTTCTCAAATGCAAACAACAAAAGTAATCATTCTTTCTACCAGACCGTCCATATAAAGGAAGTTACGAAACACGGAATTTACAAAAAGGACGTTACGAAAAGGGAGAAGTTATGAACACTTCTAAAAATATGTTTTTATCTTAGCATTGTCCCACTGGGTGTGCCAATTTTTTTACCCCCAAAATTGGTAAACAACTGTTGGTCCTCTGAAGATACCAAAAATACCCTCAGTTACTCGCAAGATCTACCAGATTGATCCTAGGACATGTGCTAAGAAGGTTAGTTTGGTATATCACGTTTTTGGGAAAAAAGGTCTTGAATCTTTCAACAAGATAAAGAATTTGTTTTAAAAGGAAAATAAAGTAAAAGACAAAGGCTTTCAAAGTAAATTAAGTTAAAAGATAAGACTTGAAATTAAATGAAATTTAAAGGCAAGGCGAGGAATGTTAAATTGCTGGAAAGATAAAAAGGCTAAAATTGTAAAGGAAATGCAGTAAATTACTGAAACGATAAATGACTTTGAAACATAAATTACTTTAAAATAAAGACTGTGTAAAGGATAAATTGATTCTAAAGTAAATGACTTGAAGATAAATTTGACATTGAAGATAAATTGGTGGTGTTTCAATCACGTACATTCTCACTGCACTCGTTTCTCTACACGCGGATACTTTGAGTATACGGAATTACTAGTACATATGATTTCCACAGACTTATTCTAACACTAGACTAAGCTATTTATATACATTAAAAAGTAACCGCTCTCGACGGTTTCTCTTACAACTATCCTAAGATGACGGCACTTGTCCCACTATATGTTGAAGAAGCTTCATCTTGCGCCACTTGTCCCTGACTTTGAATTGAAAACTACACACTGTAACATGGTGGGAGAACTGACTTTAGTTATGTTGCGGATAGCAAGAGTCGCCACCGACTTTTATTTTATCCAAAGGAAAGGCATAAAAGAACAGGAAAGACCCTTTGAGAGATTTTTGGGTCCGGGGGGTAGGTTATGTAAAGGGAAGGTGTTAGCACCCTTTACATCCATGGTTATCCATGGGCTCTTAGTTACTTAGCTCACTTTAAAATGTTTTTGAAGTGTGAAGTGTGTGAATAGAAATTTTCTTAAGTGTTTTATAATGATCCATGTACGGATATATATAAAACCTTTGTTTTGAAAATTTGCTTGAAAAATGTGAAGTGTTTGAAATGTTTGGAAAAGTGAGCAAGTACATAAGAGAAACCTACCCTAAGTTAAGTCTTTTCTGTTCTTAAATATCCTTTAGGTGGTAAGACTATCCCTATTATTAAGGAATAGGTAGTCATTACCTTGGATGTGTGAGGGACAAGTGAAGAGACAACTGTTATTTAGGCAACTGTAAGGTGTATAAGCACTTCGAAGGGACTTATCATCTTTATTCGAAAGGGACAAGATCATTACGAAGGCAACCACGAAGGGACTTGATCTTTTTATCTATTAAGGGACTAGATGATATAAGATGAGGGACTTTGCTTTATACACCCTACTTGACCTTTTATTTAGGCAACATGAGAGGTAACCCTTAAGAAATGAGATGGCGATCCAGGATCGACTTACGTGTGTGAGTGTAACAATTTAAATATTTATCTTTAAGATTAAATGATCTAATTTCAATTTTTAAATACAAACATATCTTGCACTCCCTATTTTACTAACCATAGCATTTAAAATATAAATATTAAAATTACTACAACTATTACATATGGGATACAATTACATAATAATAATAATTAAAATAAATTAAATAAGCAAATAAATAATAATAAATAATTGGGTTAGTAACAATAAAATAAAATAAAAATCATATAATATATAAATAAATGGGGTTAGTAATAATAAAATAAATAAGAATAAAATAAAGAAATTAGCATAATAATGAATAATAAATTAAAAGTTCAAAATTAGATAAATAATATTTTTTTAAGAGAATTTAATAAAAGAAATAAATAATAAGTATTATATACTAAATTATTCTAATGATTTAAATTTATAAAATATTTACTAATCATAAATTAAATAAACATGTAACAAAAAAAATTAATTTAATAAAATAAAGTTAAGGCTTTTTTTAGTTGTTTTTTAGGAAAATAAATTATGGTTTACCAATTAATCTAATCCTAATTACATTATTTACATAAAGCTATATATAATACTAATATAAACAAATTATAAAAATAAATAAACATAATTAACATAAAATAATTAGGGTTTTAGAAAAATATTATTAGGGTTAATCATATTAAATTAGGGTTTATGAAAAATATTAGGGTTTATATGTTTAGAAAAATAAATTAGGGTTAATTATCTAATATAAATTAATTATACAAAATTATATAATATTAATAATATACAACAAGATAAATATTAAATAATTTTACTAATAAAGTTTAATTTTTGAAAAGATGAATTTTGAATTATAGAAAAGAAAATAATATAAACATTTTATTTTTATCATTTAAATTTATTTAACTATAATATAAACAAATTAAATAGAAAAACAAGAAAAAGTAAAAAAACTTACCTGGGCTGGGATTCGAACCCAGTCCCTGTGCTTCCACACTCTCCAGACCAACAAGCCAGCCACTGGGCTACGCGCGCGCAGGTGATATGGAATTGATGCCAAGGCGTTTTGTTTCTTTACTTGTAAAAATCATAACAAAAAGCAAAACAAAGCAAAAGGGCCTGGGGGGATTTGAACCCAGGGCCCTAAACCTCAAACGCGCACACACCAACCAACTGAGCTAGCAACCTGTTCTGATAAAAACACCAACAACATAACATAAAATATTATAATAAATTTTGAATATCAAATTTGGCGCGCTGACTTCATCTTCTTCCTTGGATTTTCGCAGGGTTTCCTGCGAAATTTGTTGGGAAGTTTCCTACGAATTTTCATGCGTTCTTGAACCTGCGAATTTCATACTTCACTAAACACGCACGATTTTATCAAATTAATTACATAAACATGATCCAAACAGTTCATTGAGTTGATTTATGATCTCAAAATTCTTTTATAGTCATTAAATTGTGAAACCCTAATTCAAGAGGTATGAACCCTAAAATGGTGTTTCACGAATTGGCCATCAAAACATCAATCTAATTGCCCAGAATCCATCACTGCACTCATCTAAACACAAATCAATGGACAAACTTGATTAATAACATGTAAAAATGCAAGAACGAAAAAAATCAAAAGTGAAAAAGAAACTATTCTGATTTCTCAATATGTCATGTTATGGAGCAATGTGATGAATGGTTTCGATTCAGGGATGTCCAGGGAAGCTTGTGATGTTCTTAAAATACCTTGAAACCTCCTCTAGGGTTGAAACCGAAAATTCACTTTTGAAGGATTTTTTGATGTTTGGAACTTACTCTTGAGGCCACAATTTCGTCCCCTCTGCATTGTGATGGTTTGTATACTTATAGTTGGATGAAACTAGGTCAAAAAATTGAATGGTTGTTTGGACTTTTTGATTTTTGAAGATTGAAAAAGATCATGACTTGAATTTCATATATCCTTGAATGAAACCTTTCTATCTTAAGACAATCACCATCAATTGCATATCAATCTGATTCAATTCATGTTTATGACTTTCTAAAATCAAACTATATTTTAAATCTTCATATTTTATATTTTATTTGAATTTAAAATGATTTTTAATATAAAAAATCATAATAAATAAAATAAATAAACTAAAATTATGAAAATATTAAATAAATTTCGTGCATGATGTCATGGAACACCTTGGGTCACAAAAAGTTTGGCCCATTTGAAGAATTATGGTTTTAAGACCCTATTTTCTTCATAAACCACCCAAAAATTTCCCAACTTTGCAAGGGCACAAATCCTTCAATTTTAATGCTATGAGAGTGTTCTTGGACATTTTGGAAAGCTTAAAGAGTCCTCTAACCAACCCCACTGGTTTCATGTCCATATCATTTACCATTCTCAAGTTATGCCCTTTTGAAGTTGTTGACTTTTTGTTGACTTTCAAAAGGACCTATAATGTCTTAGCTCATACCTTCCAAATGAAGCATTTTTGGGCTTGGCTTGTGAGACACAAAGTTGTAGAGAATTCAATTTCCTTCAAAATGAGCTTTGGATGGGAAAAATTTGATGAAGCATGTGAAAGTTATGGCTGGTCAAAATTCAGTTGACTTTTCCTGAGGAAACCCTAATTTAGAAACTCCTGATTCTTGATGATTTGAAATCTCCTTGATGAATCATGATCAACCTTTGATCAAATGATGAATTTTACTTCATATACTTGATGTTGGAAAAAAAATCATGAAGTTTGACTTTGGTTTGACCACAGTTGACCTCAATTTGACTTTTTAACTACTTTGACTGATTTTAACTTATCTGATCATTTGACTGAGCAAACTTTTGAGAAAAGCCTTGAAACTTGTCATGGGGATTCTTAAACACATATAAGATGTTATGAAGCTCACTTGAAGTCTTGGAAGTTCATTTAGCCTGATTAAAGTCAAAACCCTAGTTTTGGATGCACTGCTTAGGAGGATGCATTGTCTGAGGGAATTGTCAAATCTTCTGACTAATTGTAAACTTTGTGAACCTTGTGAACCTCATAAGATGTCTTGTGAACCTCATAAGATGTCTTGTGAATTTTGTGAACCTCATGGGAGGTCTTGTGAACCTTGTGAACCTCATAAGAGGTCTTGTGAACCTTGTGAACCTTGTGAATCTTTTAGCACACAAAGTCTTGTTTTGTGAGGGCAAATTTTGGGGTGCAACAGCTGCCCCTGTTCAATTTTCTGAAACCTGAGGGGTTAGATTGGTATATGTGCCAGTCGTGACCTGGAAGGTTGAAGGGGATTGAACACCAAAGCCCAAAAATTTGCACTCACTGGTGCGTAGAGTGATATTGATGACTAGCTGTAGATGCTTGAGTGGGCTTAAAGATGCCACCTGGAAAAAAGTTCTTCAAATATACCTCTTGGAGAATAAAGTAGTCCAAAGTATGAAGATATAACTTTTTGGGAAGATAAACAACGGCCCAAAGTAATGATAGCTTTCAGGAGGATAAACAACGTCCTGATGTATAAGTATAACTTTTGGGAAGATAAACAACGGCCCAAAAAAATGATAGCTTTCAAGAGGATAAGCAACGTCCTGAGGTATAAGTATAACTTTTGGGAAGATAAACAACGGCCCAAAGGAATGATAGCTTTCAGGAGGATAAGCAATGTCCTGAGGTATAATGATAGCTTTCAGGAGGATAAACAACGTCCTGAGGTATAAGTATAACTTTTGGGAGGATAAACAACGGCCCAAAGTCATGATATGGCTTTTGAGAAGATAAACGACGTCTCAAGATAGCCTTCGGGAAGGTAAACGAAGTCCCATGATAATGAGGTAACCTTATGGAAGATAAATAACGGCCCAAGGTCATGATAGCTTTCAGGAGGATAAACAACGTCCTGAGGTAATGAGATGACCTTTGGCGAGATAAACAACGGCCCAAGGTCATGATGGCTTTCAGAAGGATAAACAACGTCCCGAGGTAATGAGATAACCTTTGGGAAGATAAACAACGGCCCAAGGTCACAAGTAGTTGATGAAGTTTGTCTGCTGGAGAATTAATCTGAAAAACAAGATTATAACTTTCTGCACGATAATATTTGTTTATGCATTATGTATGCATGTATAATATGATGCACTTAAGTAATGTATTATGTATTTATGGATATGTATGATATGATGTAAATGATGTATGTATGTATCATGCAGCTTGAAGCGCTCGGATATCTTTGTATAACAACTGCTGGCCAGGGAAAATAAATCCTGATTCGTTGCTGAAGAATATGAGGAACTTGTTCCCGTCTTGTTTGATAATATAGTATTCATAACCTCCCTTCTTCGTTCGATAGTAAGGTATACATAACCTCCCGTCTTCGTTCGATAGTAAGGTATACATAACCTCCCGTCTTCGTTCGATAGTAAGGTATGCATAACCTCCCGTCTTCGTTCGTCGTACTCTTATTGGAAAAATAAATTCCTGACTATCCGTATGAGGATAAAAGAGATGGATATAAATTCCAGGGGAAATGTGACTCGAAGTACTTATGACGATGGATTTGCCCTACCGGGGGACTTGTAGCTGTCTAGTGGGGATGAACCGGCGAAGCTTCATTGAATTCCTTCCCTCGTTCGTCCTTAGTAAATACTATTACTGCATTTTCATGCATTTCTGGTAAACATCAATCATATTCAAAAGCATACATACATTCAAACACAACCAATGGACGTTTCGCTTATGTAAATAGGGTAAAAGTAAATCTGGATTCAAAGATGGTATTTTATTTATATCACAAAGTGACCTATACATAGGCAAGTTTGTACAAGGAGACAGAAATCCTAGTAAGAGGAATTCGTCGTAAAACAAAGAAAATCAGCTATGTGGGAAATAATCCTATTGGGTTTCAATTCTACTATTGCCATTATCTTCAAGTATCTCATCTTCTGCTGTCGAGACGGAGATGATTGGATTGAGCTTTATCTGTTCGAGCTTGAGTAAGTAGCACAAATGGTTGTAGTTTCATGGGTGATCCAAACGAGACATAGTCATACGCTTTAATCCCTAACTTTTGCCTGGATTGCCCTTTCAGGTTTTCAATCCACTGGGATACCCTTTTTTGCCCAAGCCGTCTTTTCAGGTTTTCGACTTGCCGGGTGTACATTTTTTTTATATATATCCCTAACTTTTTCCCGAACCCTTTTGGTTCGCCGGGATGCCCTTATTTTTGCCTAGGCCAGTCAACCTAGCGGATCTCTTTTTATGCGTAGTATTTTTTAACTATGTCTGCGTTTACAGGCTGCGGGAAGTCTTCACCATCCATAGTAGTTAGTATCATGGCACCTCCTGAGAATACTGTTTTGACCACAAATGGCCCTTCATATGTAGGAGTCCACTTGCCCCTAGGATCACCCTGTGGTAATATGATACGCTTGATTACCAAGTCACCAGCCTGATATACCTTTGGCTTAACCTTCTTATTAAAAGCTTTGATCATCCGTTTCTGGTACATCTGGCCATGATAAACTGCTGCTAACCTCTTCTCATCAATCAAATTTATCTGGTCAAGTCGAGTCTGAATCCACTCATCTTCATCCAAGCCTGCATCCTTCATAATTCTTAAGGAGGGAATCTGAACTTCAATGGGCAGAACTGCTTCCATACCATATACTAAGGAGAATGGGGTTGCCCCTGTTGAAGTACGTATTGTAGTACGATAACCATGAAGAGCAAATGGTAACATCTCATGCCAATCCTTATAAGTGACAGTCATCTTCTGTATAATCTTCTTAATGTTCTTATTAGCAGCTTCTACTGCCCCATTCATCTTCGGACGATACGGAGAAGAGTTGTGATGCTTAATCTTGAACTGCGTGTAGAGATCAGTAATCACAGTGTTGTTCAGATTAGAGCCATTGTCAGTAATAATCCTTTCAGGGATGCCATACCTACATATAAGATTATTCTTAATGAATCGATCCACAACATTCTTGGTAACAGATGCAAATGAAGCTGCCTCCACCCACTTCGTGAAGTAATCAATAGCAACTAGGATGAAACGATGCCCATTAGAAGCAGTAGGCTTGATCTCACCAATCATATCAATGCCCCACATGGCAAAAGGCCAAGGAGCAGTCAACACATTCAATGGTGATGGAGGTATATGTACTCTATCAGCATAGATTTGACACTTGTGACACGTTCTGGAATGTTGATAGCAGTCAGCTTCCATGGTAGACCAATAGTAACCTGCTCTCAATATCTTCTTTGCCATGGTATGACCACTAGAATGAGTGCAAAAGATCCCATCATTCATATCTTCCATAATCTTTGTTGCTTCCTTCTTATCCACACAACGAAGCAAAGTTGAATCATGATTGTGTTTGTACAAAATCCCATTACTCAAAAAGAACTTAGCAGAGAACCTCCTCAGAAACTTTCTATCTTTGACAGATGCCCCTTCAGGGAATTCCTGGGCTTCAAGATATCTTTTCACTTCATAGAACCAAGGCTTTTCTTCTGCTTCTTCAGTTCCAATCTCATTGCAGTATGCAGGCTTCTCAAATCTATCAATAGTAATCTTGGGAGCTTCATCATCCCAGCTGATCTCAAACATGGATGCCATTGTGGCTAATGCATCTGTCAACTGATTCTCTCTTCGTGGAATATGTCCAAAGGTAATCTCTTTGAAATTTGGAACCAAAGACAACACATACTCTCTATAAGGAATGAGATTATCATGCTTGGTATCCCAATCTCCTTTGATCTGACTCACTACCAGGGCTGAATCTCCATACACGTCAAGGAACTGAATCTTCATATCAATGGCAGCTTTGAATACCCAGGATACATGCTTCATACTCAGCCATGTTATTGGTACAATAGAAACAAAGTCTGGCAGTAATCGGGGTATGACAACCTTCAGGGGAACTGATCACAACACCAACACCATTACCATGTGCATTAGAAGCTCCATCAAAAACCATAGTCCATCGGGATCCTTGTTCAGGTCCGTCATATCGTCCAGGTTCTTTGGTAATAATCATAATGTCCTCATCGGGGAACTCAAAAATCATTGACTGGTAATCATCCACTGCTTGATGAGCCAGATGATCAGCCACAACACTTCCTTTAATGGCCTTCTGTGTAGTATACTGTATATCATATTCTGTCAAGATCATTTGCCATCTTGCTATTCTTCCGGAGAGAGCAGGTTTCTCGAATATGTACTTGATTGGATCCATCTTTGAGATCAATAAGGTAGTATGAGTCAACATATACTGTCTTAGTCGGCGAGCAGCCCATGCCAAAGCGCAAAAAGTTTTCTCGAGCAATGAGTATCTTGTTTCACAGTTGGTAAACTTTTTGCTAAGGTAATATATTGCCTGCTCTTTTCGACCAGACTCGTCATGTTTCCCCAATACACACCCCATTGAGTTGTCTAACACTGTTAAGTACATAATCAAGGGTCTTCCATCAACTGGTGGCATCAAAATTGGAGGTTCTAGCAGATATTTCTTGATTTCATCAAAGGCTGTCTGGCACTCATTATTCCACTCCATTACGTGATCTTTCTTCAACAACTTAAAGATTGGCTCACAGGTAGCAGTTAATTGGGAAATAAATCTTGCAATGTAATTCAGTCGTCCCAAGAAACCTCTAACTTCCTTCTCAGTACGGGGAGCTGGCATCTCTCGTATAGCTTTCACTTTTGCAGGATCTACTTCAATACTTTTTCCACTGACAATGAAACCCAGGAGCTTACCAGATCTAACTCCAAAAGTACACTTGTTTGGGTTCAATCTCAACTTGTATTTCTTCAACCTCTCAAACAATTTATGCAAATGATCAAGATGTTGTTCTTCATTCTGAGATCGGGCTATCATATCATCCACATACACTTCTATCTCATGATGAATCATATCATGAAACAAAGCCACCATAGCACGCTGATATGTTGCCCCTGCATTCTTCAAACCAAATGGCATCACTTTATAACAAAAAGTGCCCCACTGTGTAACAAATGTTGTCTTCTCCATATCTTCATGTGCCATCTTGATTTGATTGTAACCAGAGAAACCATCCATAAACGAGAATACTTTATGCTGAGCAGTGTTGTCTACCAGGACGTCAATATGAGGAAGTGGAAAGTCATCTTTGGGGCTGGCCTTGTTCAAATCCCTGTAATCTACACACATACGTACCTTACCATCTTTCTTAGGCACCAGTACCACATTTGCAACCCACTGAGGATAAGAAGTCACAGCTAAGAACCCTGCATCAAACTGTTTCATTACCTCTGCTTTAATCTTCTCTGACATTTCAGGACGCATACGACGAACCTTCTGCTTCTTTGGACGACAATCTTCTTTCACTGGTAAACGGTGAACCACAATGTCTGTATCCAACCCTGGCATATCTTCATAAGACCAAGCAAAGATCTCCACATAATCATGTAACATCTGAATTAATCTGCTCTTGACACTATCCTCTAAATCAGCCCCTATCTTGACTTCTTTCCTGTTTTCTTCAGTTCCCAAATTCACAACTTCGACTGGCTCTTCATGTGGCTGTATAGCTTTCTCTTCTTGTTGTAACAACCTAGCAAGCTCTACAGGTACTTCACAATCGTCCTCATTTCCGTCTTCAGCTTGATAGATTGGATTCTCGAAATTATAATTGGCAATAGTAGAACTGTTATCAACAGGATCCAGAGTGGATGAGGATCTGCATTTTAGTGATGTGGGTGTGTGTAAGAACACATAGCTGATAAATCAAAAATAAAAGAAAAGAAAGACAAGGAACACAATATTTACGAAAACGAAACGTCCACTGATTTTTATTGAATGAAGTATGCAAATGAAATGACATCCCGTAACAAGCACACCATTGTGCCCCGGGTAAGGCACAAGGCTTAAGAGTTTAATTGTTCAAGAAATTACAAACTTAAAAGTAACAACACAGTAATAGTATTTACTCCTGACTAAAGGAGATAGGAATAACATCTTCAGCTTTCCAATTATTGAGCCCAGCACCCACAGTAGGAAAAATCCAAGCATCCAAGTTGTAGTCTTCATCATAGTCACCCACGGCATTGATCTGATCTTTCATAATCCCCTGATTGGTGATACGAACAGCACGAGCACGACGAACAGCCTTCTGGGACTCTGCAGTGAAACCCAAACCAAACTTGTCAGACTTGTAAGGAATGTCAGGAAGCTGACCCCAAATAGTACAACCACCTTCATCCACCACAGCTCTAGCATCTTTGAGGGAGGCCATTGTAGGAGGTACTCTGGTGACCACAGGAACTTTCTTGACAACAGGAGGAGCTTCATAATTGTTAACAAACCAAGGAACCACTTCGAACGTCTGACATGGAATTTCAACATATTCACCTTCCATTTCAAGATATTTAAAGGTGTTCACATGGCTAACTATATATCCTTCCTCTCCATAAACAGTGACAACTTTTCCTTCTACCGTATATCTCAGTTTCTGGTGTAAAGTGGAGGTTACAGCACCTGCCCCATGGATCCAGGGACGTCCAAGCAAACAAGAATACGACAGACGAATATCCATTACATAAAAGGTGGCATTGAAGACCTGAGAACCTACTTTGATTGGGAGATCAATTTCTCCATGCACCACTCTTCTCGAGCCATCAAAAGCTTTCACCACTATATTACTGGGCTTCAACACAGCATCTTCAGGACTAAGCTTATTCAGAACTTCTTTGGGCAACACATTCAGCGAGGAACCATTGTCTATTAACACATGTGACAAGGTAGTGCCCCTGCATTCAACAGAGATATGTAGAGCCTTGTTATGATCCCTCTTGGCAGGAGTCAAATCAGCATCGGAGAAACCTAACCCATTATCATAGGTCAAGTGTGCAACACAATTTTCAAACTGGTCTACAGAGATCTCATTTGGTACATGAGCAATCTTCAAAAATTTAATCAAGGCCTTAGCATGAGTCTCAGAACACAACAATAAAGACAACATGGAAATCTTGGAGGGAGTATGCCCCAATTGGTCAACAATGTCATAATCACTCTTGCGAATGATCTTCAATACTTCTTCCATCTGCTTAGCAAGATCATCAGCAGCTGGCACATCAGTTGGTATAGGTTCAATGACAGGACCTTTGCCCCGAGCATCAGTAGTGGAGGTAGTAATTGGAGTAACTGTATTTTTTGAAGTAACTGGAGGAGAGAAAACTCTTCCGCTTCGTGTGATCTTACTAGATCCAGCAATATTATCAACATCAATGATTTCGTCAGCAACAGGCATATCAGCTAAGGGTTCTTGCTTGACACCATGGATATAAACATCAGACCCATAATGCCAAGGCACAGCTCTATCAGAAGTATACAGAATAGGACCAGGAGTGGTAATGATCATAGGAGCCACTCTAGCTTCAGCAACAATCTTCACAGGGCCTTCAGCAGTAATCTTAATTGGACCCTTACGAGTGATTTTGACAGGGCCCTTGGAAGTAATCCTTACCGGCACTTTATCAACCATATCCACCTCTTCAACCTTCGCACCTTTAGTTATATGATCAACCATGCTCTCCACAGAAGGTGGAGTCCTCTCAAACACTATGGTGTAATTATTCATGAGGCGTTGAATTCCATCCCTCAACCTCCAGTAGCTATTCGGCTTATAGGTACAATATAAACAATCTTCACGACAACCTGGAAAGAACCCAGCTTGTACCAACTTCTTCTTAATAACAGACAATGGTGTAGTCAACTCTACAACTGAGGAAATATGTGAATCTTCATCAATGGCATTGACAGTCTTCTCATGATTTGGCATGGGAGCAGTGATCACATTTGGAGTACCCGGAGGGTCAAACTCAATCTCCCCAGCATCAATCATATCTTGAATTTTATTCTTCAATACCCAGCAACTATTGGTATCATGTCCCTGACAAGTCGAATGATATGCACATCGTGCATTAGGATTATACCTGGGTGAGGTAACATTGGGATTCTGAGGAGGATCCCTCAAAGTGATAAGTTCACCCTTCAACAAGTGTTGCAAGGCTTGGGCCAGTGACATGTTGATCTTAGTGAACTGCCTTCTATTCCTCTGTTGATTTCCATGTGGCTGCTCTGGTGTTGCAGGAGTTGGATTGGAGATATGAACTGCACTCACAGACTGATGCCTCCTATTACGATCAGGTTGACCATAAACAGCATTTGACTCTTTCTTCCCACTGGGAGGCTTCTTTGCAGTACTTGATGAAGAAGCACCTACTTGGATCTTGCCACTCCTTATACCACTTTCTACGCGCTCTCTTGTCATTATCAACTCAGTGAAGCCAAATGACGAGCTTCCAATGAGATGACTGTAAAAGGGACCATTCAACGTACACATGAACATATCAACTAACTCCCTGTCAGTTAGAGGGGGTTGCACTCTTCCAGCTAAGTCTCTCCACTTCTGGGCATACTCCTTGAAATTTTCTTTAGCACCCATGGACATGCTCTGCAGTTGCATGCGAGTATGGGCTAGATCAGCATTGTATTGATATTGTTTATAGAAGGCTTCAGCAAGATCATTCCAATCACGGATGTTGACACTTTCCAACTGATAGTACCATTCCAATTGAGCTCCAGATAAGCTCTCTTGGAAGAAGTGGATCCACAACTTCTTATCAGCAGTATGGGGTTGTATTCTCCGGACATAGGACCTCAGATGCAGCTTGGGACAAGAGACACCATCATAAACAACAAAAGTAGGAACCTTGAAACCAATGGGTATAACCACTCCAGATATCAAACTCAGGTCTTCAAAATCCAGCCCAGAGGACTTTTGCAATTCCATAGCATCCATTCTATCCACCAACATCTTGAACTTATCTTCATTAGGCTCATGATAGTAGTTAGCTTCAGAATCAGAGTCCCCCATTGTATTATGGAGACTGCCTCCCTCTTTCTCAGACTCTTCAGACTCATAATCTTTAACTTGTTCTTTGGTCTTGACAGGACCTCTGAACCTTCTTCCCATGTTGATCAGGCCTCCTGACCTTCTAGTCTTCTTAGTCTTCTTGGCCAGCAGTGTCTTCAATTCATCTTGCCCCTTGGACAAGTTCAGGATCAGCTCTTGGAACTGTGTGTCGCTCCCACCAAATGAGGCTAAGTCAAATGGGGTACAGACGCGAATGGTCGGCGAAAGGAGAGAGAACACACAAGGGTGAACTCAGAAGAAAAGAGTCGCCAGCTAGGCATTTTTATCCCGAAGGAAAGGTAATGCTGCATAAACCTAGGAAAAAGATGGATAAGACGGTTGCGAACCAGAGAGACTGAGAAAGGGGGTTGGTTACAACCTGGGAAGGTATTAGCACCCAGATTGTCCGTCGTACTCGACGGGATCCACGCTTAAAAGATTTGTGTTCATAAGGGGTAGTGTCAGTGCAATCTGTGTATCAAAAACTGGAAAGAATGCAAGTATCAGTGTTACAAGAAAGTGAAGTGCAATATGTGAAGTGTCAGTGTAGGGACAGGAGTGCAAAGCTCAAGAACATGAGGCTAAAAGAATAATGCTGAAAGAGGGGGAATATACATAGACTTTTGTTCGATAACTGTTAAGTTATGCCTACGTATCCTCTCGTGCAATGAGGAAGTCAGAACACCGTAGTTCGACTCAAAGAGACTGAAAGATAAATTGACTTGTGAACTGCTTACTTGTCTATGCTCAAGTGTATGACCTGTCTGGCTCAGGTGCAAACTGTCTTGCCTTAGACGGAAGAAGCAAGTCCTCGTTTGTGAGTGAATGAGATAAGAAAAGAATCCCGGAGGAGACGATTATTGTTTGTTTTTGGTGTTTTCAATCTTTTATTGCTTTTGGATTTGTCATAAGTTAATGAGCTTAAGCCTGAACCAAAGGTTAGTAAACTCATCACATCCTCCCTCAGATTAGGGGTAATGAGAATACCTTAAGTGTGAAGTAAGCACCTCACACTTAATCACCATGATGTAGGATTAAGATCATTAACCTACTTGCATTTATTAGATGTTTTTGTTGTTTTTGTTTAGTGTTAAGTAATGAGTTTAAGCCATAATCAAGGATTTAATGGACCCATTACACCATCCTAATAGAAGGATGATAGATGAGAACATTTAAGCTGAGAAAGACTCCTCAACTTAATCCATGATTAGGGATTAACCTCATGACAAAACAAAGCCTTTATTAAAGTGGATTTTAATTAATGATAAGATGAAGAAGTGATTTTTATGGTTTGTAAGACAACTTGAGGGGGACTTGTCCATTAACACTAGGGTTAGTCCTTCTTTAACCAATCAAGGAAGAATTAGAACCCTAATGCAAGGCCCAAGTTACAAGCTATTTGTCTTAGTGATTATTAAATGGATTGATTAAAGGATTTAAACACATTAAGGGTTTAACACTTAGGATTAAAGTTATACACTCCATCCTAATAGAAGGATGCAGACATAAGCTTAATCACAAAGCCTTAAAACCTTTAAGGTTTAGTCCCTGATTATGAGGTGAGAGGAGAAGACTCAAAGATGACACAAAGGCAAAACTAAATGGGGGACTAATTGTAAACACCCCAAATTTGCCCTCACCCATTTCACTATGGCTTGTGATCATTCCATATGCATAAACACCATCATAACATCTCATACCACAATTTTGAGTCTTTGCATTGGTTCTAAGTCATCTGCACCTAGGGTTTGTGATCTGAGCAATCCAAAAGCTTCTTGAGCCACTCCAAAGGTCATAAATCACTTCAAAGGGGTCCATGTGGGTTCAAGTATCACATTGTATCTTCTCAAAGTCAAGAATGCCAAAGAATCACAAGAACTGGGATTGGTATGGAAGCAGAGCCAGGCTAGACTGCACAGTTGACCTAAAATTAGGGTTTTGGTTTCAGAGGCCATAACTTCAAATTTTTTGGTCATTCTTGTTTCTATTGGTCTCTATATGGTATAGGGAGTATGCATATCAATTTTTATGAAGAAATTCCATGGGGAAGTCATCTGATCAAGAGTTGACTTTCTGGACAAGTCAGTGCAAAATCAGGGCATCTGAGGCCCCCAATGACCCAACCAAGGGGTGATCTTCATCATTTTGAGTGTATTTGATCTTTATTTGATCATGGAAGAAGTTTGAAGTTCACAAAACTCAAGAATTACAAGTTTTTGCAAAGTTGACTTTTTTGGGCAAGGTTGACTTTTAATGAAATGTCATTTTATGCAACTTTTTCAACCCTTACTTTTTGATCCAAAAATGCTTCAAATGGAAAAACTTTGGTCATGAAAGTTGTAGATTAGATCTTTCCCTTTTCAAAAAGTACAAGAACATGACCTAATTCATTTTGGATCAAAAGTTATGGTTTGTCAAAGTTGGCAAAAATCACTAAATTTCAAGTTATGCACCAAATGAGAAATTTGCAAAATCTTGTACCAAGGAAATTTGTGACTTCTAATTGGTGTCAAACCATTACACAAGCATCATACAAGTCTTAAAGTTCAGATTGAACCAAAGAGATCACATGTTTCATGGTTTGTGAGGCAAGATTTTTCCATGGGAACTAAAAGGAACCAAGTTGCAAAAACCATCATAACACTTCATCCACTTGCTGCCTTGGTTGCTGAACCACCCTAACCCTTTCCCCTCACCATGCTGCGCAAGACAAGCCCTTGTACCAAGCTAGCCAAGTAGCCCATGCCCTTCTTACACAAAGTTGACATTTTGGCAAAAGCAACCATACCTATCACAAAAGGACATGTCATGTCATCTGACCAATAGGATTAGTTTATACAAACAAAATGCAAGCTGAACATCACAACACACAAGCCTGAAACCAGCAAGAACTCAACTCTCTCATTTTTCACTCTAAAAGCAAAAGCCTTCGAAACTCTTCATACAAGCCACAAACACTTGAACAAACTTCACAGACCTTCTCAACTCATCATCCTGATCACAAAGCACCCCTCACCCTTGCCTTAAACTGCCTGAATCCAAAACACGATTCTCACCTGAGCTTGAGCAGAACCTATTCTAACTCTCAAACCAGCCAACATAAACTCTTGCTAAGCATCCAGACATCATCAAGGGACCAAAGGGAGTGGTTTGCATCAAGGGAAGAGGTCAGAAAGCTGCAAAGTGAAAGCTTCAAAACTCAGGTAGCTCAAGAACTTTTTTTCCAGAAATGATTTTTAAAGTTCCTAAGTTGTTCTTTGTAGTTCACTGATCACTCTGATGTCTTTAGTTTCGAAAATGGTGGAGAGATGAGAGTTTAATCAGTTTCTGAAACTTTTTGCCCTAGGATTTGTTTGATTCGATTCAGCCAGTTTAGGAATGATAAATGTTGTTTGAATGGGGGTTTTAATTCGTTTGTGGGTGGGGATCATTTCTGTTTAATTAGAATTCGTTTTAGATGCGTGTAGAAGGAGTTTATGATTTTGGGTGATCGGAGAAGATGACCGGAACACTGTTCCGGTCACCTGAGAGTCATTAACGGCTGGATTAGGGCTAATTAATTAGGGTTAGTGAGTTTGAATGCTGGCCGTGGGATCTGGCGCCAAGTCAATGCGCGCGTGTTTGAGTTTGAATCTGGGCCTTCAGATTGGATTACTTTTCCTTTTTCAGTTTTAAAATTCATTTTATTTTCATATTAATTCATTTGTTTTCTATATTTTATTAAAAATAGCAAAACTTATTCAAAAATTCTGAAATTTTTTATACAAGTTATTGTTTAATTTCAGAACACAAAAATATTTATATTTATATTTTTAGCATTAAAAAAGTATTTTTAAATATTTAAAAGTTTCTTTTTAATTAATTAATGAGAATTAATTAATTAAAAATACTTTTAGGTATTTAAAAATCACCAAAAAATTCATGAAGCATTTAAAAACATTTAGAAACATTGTCCAACCCTCAAACCAAATTTCTTTTTGATCTTGATGCATTTTGAGAATTTTTCATGGAATTAAAATCATTTTTATGCATTATTTTGATCCAAACTTAAAAAAATCACTTCTGCCTAACCCTAAAGAGTTGGACCTTGATTCTTTTTGCATTGCATTGTGTTTAGCATGTAGTTTATGAGATTAAATGGCCATGATTTGATCTTTCATTTTCCATTTGTTTGGTAATTTTCTTGTTTAGGAACCCTAAAACCCTAGAAAACTTAGGAAAATCATATCTTGAATTTGGTTAAGAGTTGAAACTTCTCCTTTGGGCAGTGGGTTAGTATAGGATTAGGGATCCTTTGAGTGCATTTCCAATTTTTTATATTGATGTTTGCTTCTGATTTTGGGTTGTGTTTGATGATTGGATCATAAACCCTAATTTGGGCTTCCATATGCATCCATCTTGCATTTGCATTCATACCTTGACTTGCCATGACATTTTATGCATCCATGTAACTCATTTAACATCATAAGACATATTGGAAGCATGCTTGATCATTACATCTTGCATTTTCCATGTTGTATGCCATATGCATCTCATAACTTTTCATGAATGTTCATGCCTCTTAACTTGCTCCATTTGCATCCATAAGTTTGTATGATCATCCCCATGTGTTGTTTCATGTTTGTAGCATCTCATAGCATCATTAGCATCATGTATGTGCTTCTAGTTTTGTTTCTCATCATGCCATTCCATCCCATTTTGCTTTGCATTGCATTTCTTTTCTAACTTTTCAGGTGGTAAGTTGTTTGAGAAGTGAATTTGCCTTCACTTCTCATAATTTCTTTTCATCTCTTTCATGCACCCTTGCTGCATTCTATTATGTGTTTGAGATTGAGCTTGCTCATTCTTCTTCTTCTTACTTTCTTTCCTCAAGTGACTTGTCTTCTTAAATGAAGCAAGTTACTTTGCTTCTCCTGATCCTTTCATCTGCTTCCTGGTGGTTCCATTGAAGATTTTCTCTTGTAAACCTCACGAACCTTAGGAACAACCAAGCATGACAATAATTAGGGTTTTGATTAGTCCCCCATTTAGATTTTACCTTTGTGTCTCATTGAGTCTTCTCTTCTCATCTCCTAATCAGGGACTAAACCATAAAGGCTTTAAGGCTTTGTGATTAAGCTTATGCCTGCATCCTTCTATTAGGATGGAGTGTATAACTTTAATCCTAAGTGTTAAACCCTTAATGTGTTTAACTCCTTTAATCAATTTACTTAATAATCATCAAGACATCACACTTGTAACTTGGGCCTTGCATTAGGGTTCTAATTCTTCCTTAATTGGTTAAGAAAGACTAACCCTAGTGTTAATGGACAAGTCCCCCTCAAGTTGTCTTACAAACCATAAAAATCACTTCTTCATCATACCATTAAATAAAATCCACTTAATCAAAGGTTTGTTTTGTCATGAGTTTAATCCCTAATCATGGATTAAGTTGAGGAGCTTTCCTCAGCTTAAACATTCTCATCTATTATCCTTCTATTAGGATGGTGTAATGAGTCTGTTTAATCCCTGATTATGGCTTAATCTCATTACTCAACACTAAACAAAAACACCAAAAACATCTAAATAATCACAAGTAGGTTAATGATCTTAATCCTACATCAAAGGTGATTAAGTGTGAGAATCTGACTTCACACTTAAGGTATTCTCATTACCCCTAATCAGAGGGAAGATGTGATGAGTTTACTAAATCCATTGGTTTAGGCTTAAGCTCATTATCCTATGACAAACTTTCAAAGGCAATAAAAGACTGAAAACTCAAAAACAAACAATAATCGTCCCCTTCGGGATTCTTCTCTCATCTCATTCACTCATAAACGAGAACTTACTTCTTCCGTCTAATGCAAGACAGTTTGCATCTGTGCCAGACAGATCATACACTTGAGCATAGACAAGTAAGTAGTTCACAGGTCAATTCACCTTTCAGTCTCTTTGGGTCGAACTACGGTGTTCTGACTTCCTCATTGCACGAGAGGATACGTAGGCATAACTTAACGGTTATCGAACAAAAGTCTCTGTATATTCCCCCTCTTTCCAGCTTTATTCTTAAAGCCTCATAATCTTGAGCAATTCATTCTCATTCTTACACTGACACATCATTTATACATTTACACACTTCACTTCTTTTACACTGACACTTGCTTTCTTTCCAGCTTTGATACACATATTGCACTGACACTACCCCTTTAAAACATAAATCTTTTAAAGCGTGGATCCTGTCGAGTACGGCGGACAATCTGGGTGCTAATACCTTCCCAAGTTGTAACCAACCCCCTTTCTCAGTCTCTCTGGTTCGCAACCGTCTTATCCATATCTTTCTAGGTCTATGCAGCATTGCCTTTCCTCCGGGATAAAAATGCCTAGCTGGCGACTCTTTCTTTTCTTGAGTTCACTCCTGTGTGTTCTCATCCTCCTTTCGCCGACCGTTCGCGTCTGTACCCTATTTGACCCGGCTTCATTTAGTGGGAGCGACAGCTTGGCGACTCTGCTGGGGACCCTTATACTGCAACCAGGGCTTCTGGTTCTTTTTGTGGGTTCCTCCTAGCGCTTGTTTGATTTGTGTTTACTGGGGTGCTATCTGTGCTTGTATGTTTTGTTTTATTTACTGCTTTATGTACAGTTGTTTATTTGCTTTATTTATAGCTTTACATATATCATGCTGTCATGCTGTCTGGCTGGATCTGGTTTTGCTTTGGTGGGTGGGGTTCTACTGAGAGTTAAGGTCCTATACCTGGGACCTGAGTGACACCTAAGCTAAAGTGGTTCATATTCTTTCCCATTCCATCTCGGTCTGGTGCGGGAATATGAAACACGGTTCAGATATGGGTTTCTTCTTGAGAACTTTGTGTTGCAGATTTCCTGCAGTACTAGGGCTATCTGGTAAGCCTGCTAAGTCTGGATGACCTTTAGTATTGACCTTCAGAAACTGAGGTGAATTAGAGGAGGAACTTTTATGGTTATTGTAAACATTGTACCTCTGGGTTAGAAGTGTTTACACTCCTCATAACTGATCCAAGTCTGAGGATCTTTGTTTTAGAACACCACCTGTGAGGGGGTTGGGCAGTTTACAGGTTTGCAGGTACCCTTGACTTCAGCATACCCTGTTACTTTGTTTGTTTAAGAGTACTTCATTTTGGAACAGTTCTTGTGATTCTAAACCCTGGACATGTGACTCTTTATTTGAGTCCCCCACCTTGGTTACTGGACTTATGAACCTCCATCTGGATTTCTTGAATACACCTGGACTTATATCAGAGCACTTGATCAGATCCAGCTCAGTCACAAACCCTTGCATATCATTTGCATACATCATCATTGCATCATGTTAACATGTGTTTATTTGTTTTTCAGGGTATCCATACTTTACTTTGGCTTGGTTTTGACCCCATCATCAGCATAGGCCTATCTTCACCAGTATCTACTCCAGTTATCAGCTATCTGCATCATCAGTTTCAGCCTGTCAGAGGCTCATCATCAATTTTATTCTCCATCATCAGCATCTGTCTTGTTTCTTCTTCAGCAACATGGCACCTAAGAAAAGCAACATCTCCTATCACTTCTTTGAACCTGAGTTAGCTAGCATCAGGAGGATTCAGACCCTGATTACTCCAGACCATATACCACTTTTTAGAGAACATTATGGAGGAATCCTTGATGTGGTTATGGATTTGGACCCTTCACAGAGGAGCTTGATTCATACTTGCCTGCAGTTCTATGATCCCCCTTTGAGGTGCTTCACATTTCAGAATTTTCAGTTGGGACCCTTGTTGGAGGAATATTCATCATTGGTTGGTATACCCATCAGGGGTGGAATCCCCTTCAACCCTGAGATGGATTTCCCAAGTAATGTGGAGATAGCAAGAGCATTACATCTGGAACCAGTTCTGATTGGGCAGAATTTGACATCTAAAGCTGGAATCTCTGGTTTTCATATGGATTTCTTGACTTCTCAGGCTAGTCTGAAGGCCTCCCTGGAGGAGTGGAAGGCAGTCTGTGCTCTGTTGGCCCTCAGCATATATGGGGTCATTTTATTTGCAGATGAGCCTAAGTTTGTTAGCAAGAGTGCAATCCATCTTTTCATCCTGAGAAACCCAGTACCCACCTTACTGGGAGATCTTTACTACTCTGTTCATCAAAGGAATGAAAAGCAAAGGGGAAGATTAGTGAGATGCTGTGCTCCTTTGTTCCACACTTGGCTGCTCAAGCATTTTCCAAAGACTGATGCATTCCTGAACCCTCACCAGCAGAAGAACTGGGCTAGGAGGCTTGTTGCTCTAACCTCAGATGATATCAGGTGGTGCACTCAGAGCACCAAGGGCAGGGACATCATTACAAGTTGTGGGCAATTTCCCAATGTGCCTTTGATTGGAGTGAAAGGGTGCATCAATTATAACCCTCTGCTATTCAAAAGACAATTGGGCTATGCATTAGTCCATCCTCCTAGGGCACAAGATCTGACTGAGACCCTTTATGTTGAAATCAAGCCTAATCTGGCTGTTGTCAGGCAAGCAGCCTGGGCCTGGGACAATGTACAGACTAAGGGGGTAACCATTCTGGGGAAGTGTAACAATGTAGCATCAGCACAATACCATGAGTGGTCCCATGCCAGGGTTCAGTTTCCTGGGATGCCCTTTACTATTGAAGATATGCCTGGACCATCCTCAGCACCACCTCCTGTAACTGTCAGCTTAGAGGAGTTTGAGAGATTGAAAGAGAGAAACGAGAAGTTGACTCAGGCTCTACAGAAGACCCTCTGGGAGAGGAGTGATGGTAGGTTGGATATTGAAAGGTTGGAGAAGTTGAAGATAGAGCATTTGGCTAGAATTGAGAAGTCTGAGGATTACATCAAGAAGTCTAGGGCTGGAGAACAGATTCTGAAGAATGCCTGCAAGGAAGCTCAGTTCCAGAAGGCCAGGACTGATTTGTATCTGAAGGAGAGTCAAGCTAGGTGGGTCAGGATCACCGAAGCTCGTACTCAAGAGGACAAAAGGACTCAGGATAAGATTGAACAGCTGGAAGCTAGTGCAAAAGAGCAACAGGAAGCCCTGGCAGCAGCCCAGAGGGAGATCTCAGAGCTGAAGATTAAAGCTGGTGTGAAGAGGTCAAAGGACCAAAGTCAACACAAGAAGCTAACTACAACTGTTACAACCAGGAATCTCCTTATCAGGAACCTTACAGAGCATCCAGCTGATCCTGTGACTGAAGCACTTCTCAAGGAAGTTCAGGAGGACGAATTTGGTCTTGATGTTTGACTTTTTGCTTGTTGTTGCTTTCATCTTATGTACTTTTATTATGATGTATTTTGACCCCTCAAAGGGCTTGTATTGTAAAAAGAAACAAGTTATGTATTATTTTACTTTTTGTAATATATGTATCAGTTTGCTCTGTCTGAGTTTTCTTTCCAAGCAACCTCACAAGCATCTTCAAGGGTCTGGAAGGGTCAAAACCGAGTGCCAAGCCGGATACCTTGGAGACAAATAAGCATGACTGCATTGCATACTAACCTTTTACCTTGTTTTGTAGGTTTTGTTTATTTGTTACTAACTCTGTTGTGATCTCAGGAATTATTGCTCGACGACGTGTGTTTCCACTCAACCGTCCACATAGATATCCCACCCGCAACAATCTTCCGGGCATACAGATGGACCAAATGCAGCAGGACCTTACAGAGGTCAGGAATCAAATGACCAACGAGAGGTTGGAAATGAGGAATCAGATGACACAATTTATGGAAGTGATGAACAATATGGCTCAAAGCCAGGAGAGGTTGAGAGCACTAGTAGAAGGGAGGAATCAGGAAGACCATCATCCAGGGACTGCTGGGACAAGCAACAATGAGAGAGTCCAACCTCATGTCAATCCCCCAGTCTTTGGACCCCACCTCCATCCAGAGGTCAACATCCCTGCAAATGTTCAAGGGACTGCCACTGCAGGCAGAGTGCTGCAAGAAGACCCCCAGGAAGATCAGTTCACAGTAATGGGAGCTGGGGAGGAAGCCTATGACAGGAGGCTGGATGAGATAGCTGAGAAATTAAGATCCTTAGAGTCTCAAAATTCTTTGGGTTTTGATGTTATGGACATGGGCTTGGTAGACGGGGTCAGGATTCCCCATAAGTTTAAGCCTCCTTGTTTTGAAAAGTACAACGGGACTTCCTGCCCCAGAACCCATTTACAATCATTTCTGGGGAGACTAAAGGCCTATACCATGGACGAAAAGCTATGGATGTTTTATTTTGAGGATAGCTTAACTGGAGCATCGAGGGAATGGTACTCCCACTTGACAAGAGCAACCATTAGATGCTGGAAGGACCTGGCAGAGGCCTTTATCAGACAATATCAGTACAACTTAGATATGGCACCCAACAGGACCCTCCTAATGGGAATGTCACAGTCGTCTAGAGAAAGTTTCCGAGAGTATGCCCAGAGATGGAGGCAATTGGCTGCTGCTGTTCAGCCACCTATGTCAGAGAGGGAGATGGCAGATATGTTTATGAACACCCTCCAAGGAACGTACATTGACAGGCTAGCTGCCTTCTCATCTACCAGCTTTGCAGATGTAGTCATAGCCGGGGAGAGAATTGAGAGCTTGTTAAAAATGGGCAAAATTTCTGACAACGGTGCCAGCTCATCCAGCAATACAAGGAAACCTTTTGTAGGCCCGAGAAGAACTGGTGAGACCAATGCTATCCACACCAGCAGGGGCAGGCCCCAATATGTTCATAGGTCTGTGGCGGCAGTCACCATTCCCGCTCCAGCTCATCCACAACCAGCTTATCAACCACCGCAACAAAATTATCAGCAACAACCTCAGTACCAGCAACAAACTCAGTATCCTCCAAGAAACTACAACAACACCAACAACAACAACCAGCAAAGACCATTCCAACAGAGACCTTCTCAGGCCAATAGGGTGATCGATCCGATCCCTATGCCCTATGCAACATTGCTGCCACAACTCCTGAAACTCAATCTAGTTGAGCTAAGGACATTGGCCCCTCCAGATCCTAACAGTCTACCCAGAAATTATGACTCCAACGCCAGGTGTGCTTTTCATTCAAATGCACCTGGCCATAGTATAGAAAAGTGCAGAGCTTTGCACATGAAGGTACAAGACTTGGTAGATTCTAAGGCTCTAAATTTCGCACCACCACCAAATGTCAACAAAAACCCTATGCCACACCATGGTGGTCCCCGAATCAATGCTATTGAAGAAGACAAGTCGTCTTATTTAATAACCAGTGTGGGTCAGATTCGGACACCATTGGTGGAGATTAAAGCCCAACTCCTCGAATGTCAAATGTTCCCGGGATGTGAGCTAGGGTGTGCTTACTGCAACATTTTAGTGAATGGTTGTGATAACTTGAGGGATGTCATAGATGGTCTCATCCGGAGTGGCCTGCTTCAAATTGCAACATCATTTCCAACAAATCCAGCAATCTCATCAGCAACAATTCCAGTATCTCCTACAACTGCAACAACCATTGTTCCCGACAACTCTTCAGCTTCATCAACAAATGTTTCATCTGTCATTTCAACTGACCAGATATCAACGAACATTCCTTCTACAACTTCAGCACCACTTCATTTTGAATCTCCTACAACAACAACACCCGTCCTTCCAACAATGTCTCCTACAACATCAGCAACAAACCATGAAGATGTCTCAACAGTTACGATTTATTATGATCCTGAAAATGACTCCGCCTACAACTCACAAAGTGCTACTCCCATCAGAGCACCAGTCACAATATATTATGATCCACAGACTGTCACAGTCCCTTCTGCAGCTGCCATCAGTCCAGTCACTGTCACAGTGCCTGGGCCAGTACCTTATGAAAGCAGTAATGCCATTCCTTGGCATTACGGCTCTGACTTATACTGCGGAGGACAGAAAATCACTTTTGAATCATCAACCCCTGCACCACAAATAGACAATGTGGGAGGAGGCGGAGGCTTCACTCGAAGCGGACGTCTCTTTGCTCCACAAATTCAAAGACCCACTGCCGAAGCAGAAGCTGCTGCCAAGGCAAAAGGGAAGAGCCCGGTGCAGGAAGATCAAGCTATTAAGGAAACTTTGAAAACACCCTTTGATCAAGAAGTTGATGAGTTCATGAGAATCATCAAGAAGAGTGATTACAAAATAGTGGATCAGCTTCACCAGACGCCTTCCAAGATCTCCATTCTATCATTGCTTATATGCTCCGAAGCCCATCGGAATGCACTACTCAAAGTCTTGCACGCAGCTTACGTGCCTGAAGAGATCACCGTCAATCAGTTGGAAACTGTGGTTGGAAATGTTACTGCTAGCAATGGGCTAGGGTTCACCAATACTGATTTGACTACGGAAGGCCGCAACCATAACAAGGCCTTGCACATCACTATGGAATGTAAAGCTGCAGTCCTTTCCCATGTGCTGGTAGACACAGGATCATCCCTCAACGTCTTACCTAAAAAGGCCCTTGTGAAGCTAGAGTATGAAGGATTGGCATTGCGTCCCAGTAACCTGGTAGTAAGAGCCTTTGATGGTTCTAAGAGATCGGTTCTGGGAGAAATTGAGCTGCCTGTAACGATTGGCCCACAAACTTTTAAAACGACCTTCTACGTGATGGACATTCAGCCTGCCTACAGCTGTTTGTTGGGTAGACCATGGATTCATGCCGCTGGCGCAGTAACATCTACCCTTCACCAGAAGCTGAAATTTGAGTGGGAAGGCCAAGTCGTTACTATCTGTGGAGAGGAGGATATTTTTGTTAGTCATCTGGCTACCTACAAATATATTGAGATGGATGGGGAGATTCATGAAACGATGAGTCAAGGGTTTGAGGCCCTGAACGTAAATGAAACATCTGATGTACCTGGAATCTCCATGGCATCTTATCAACAAGCCCGGAAGGTTGTTGAAGAGGGAACTTCCCAAGGCTGGGGCAGGGTTTTATCTGTGGAGGAGAAGAAGGACAAATTTGGGTTGGGTTACAGACCAACTCAACAAAATCAAGCAGAGGCTGCTGAGAAGCCTGGTTTTGTCAGTGGGGGGATGCTCACCCCTGATGCCATCAACAATTTGGAAGACAAGTTGGAAGAAGAGCGCAATCTGGAGATTTGGATACGTCCAAAGGTCCCGGGGAGCAGTATCTCAAACTGGTCTTCCTAGGAAATTATAAGAGTTACTCATGCAGAGTAATTATTATTTCCTGTATTTTTATAGCATGCATCAAAGTCTTGCATCTTGCCCAAGATGACAAGACTCATTTTGTAATCGGGCCATCTGTACTTTTTGTGCAACAAGATTAATCAATGAAATATCAGACATCTTTTTGCAAATGAGTTTTTCTCTTTTCCGCTCACTGTTTTTCCATTTTTCTTTTTGTACAAAAAATAAATGGCGATGTTTTCAAAATGACAACTTTATTTCACTTTTTTTAAACAAGATTAAAATCAATCACTAAAATAAACAAACTGAACCCTTGCAGAGAGTGCCTTCCAGACAGCACCGACAACAGCACGGCTATGACTTCGTATGACTTTGACAATCCAATCAATCAAGCTGATGAAGGGGTTGAAGAAGAATATGAGCTTCCTGAAGAGCTAGCCAGGTTGTTGAGGCAAGAGGAGAAGGTTATCACTCCTCATCAGGAGGAAGTCGAAACGATTAATCTTGGTACAGATGAAGACGTGAAAGAGGTTAAAATCGGGGCCTGCCTGCAAGACTCAGTGAAGAGACAACTGATTGATCTGCTTCAAGAATATGTGGATGTGTTTGCTTGGTCGTATCAAGATATGCCAGGGTTGGACACAGACATTGTTGTACACAAGCTGCCTTTAAGAGAAGAATGTCCACCGGTTAAACAGAAACTGCGCCGTACTCGCCCAGACATGGCAATGAAGATCAAGGAAGAGGTACAAAAGCAGTGGGACGTCGGGTTCCTTGCTGTAACTAGCTATCCGCCGTGGGTTGCTAATATAGTACCTGTGCCTAAGAAAGACGGAAAAGTAAGGATGTGTGTTGACTACCGGGATCTGAACAGAGCCAGCCCGAAAGATGACTTCCCATTACCTCACATTGATGTATTGGTGGATAACACGGCTCAGTTCTCGGTATTCTCCTTCATGGACGGATTTTCAGGATACAATCAGATCAAGATGTCACCTGAAGACATGGAGAAGACAACATTCATCACACCCTGGGGCACGTTCTGTTACAAGGTAATGCCATTTGGACTGAAGAATGCTGGTGCAACGTATCAATGGGCTATGGTAACATTATTCCACGATATGATCCATAAAGAAATAGAATGTTATGTGGATGACATGATTGCCAAGTCCCTTACTGAAGAGGATCACCTGGTGAATCTGCTGAAGCTGTTCAAGCGTCTGAGGAAATACCAACTGAAGCTGAACCCCAACAAATGCACATTCGGGGTGCGATCTGGTAAGCTGCTGGGCTTTATTGTAAGCGAGAAGGGGATTGAAGTTGACCCTGATAAAGTCAAAGCTATTCAAGAGATGCCTGCACCGAGGACAGAGAAAGAAGTTCGAGGGTTCTTGGGACGATTGAATTACATTTCACGGTTCATATCTCACCTCACAGCAACCTGTGAACCCTTGTTCAAACTGTTAAGAAAGGAGCAAACGGTCAAGTGGAATGAAGACTGCCAGAGGGCTTTTGACAAGATCAAGGAGTACTTACAAGAGCCTCCAATCCTTATGCCTCCAGTTGAAGGAAGACCTCTGATAATGTACTTGACAGTATTAGAAGAGTCAATGGGGTGTGTGTTGGGCCAGCATGACGAGTCTGGTCGAAAAGAGTATGCAATATACTACCTGAGCAAAAAGTTTACCGACTGTGAACATCGTTATTCACTGCTCGAGAAAACTTGCTGTGCTTTAGCGTGGGCTGCTCGCCGACTGAGACAGTATATGTTGACCCACACTACCTTATTGATCTCGAAGATGGACCCAGTCAAGTATATTTTTGAGAAGCCAGCACTTACCGGACGGGTTTCAAGATGGCAAATGATTCTCACAGAATATGACATTCAGTACACATCTCAGAAAGCCATCAAGGGCAGTGTATTGTCTGAATACCTTGCTGAGCAACCTATTGATGACTACCAGCCTATGAGGTTTGACTTCCCTGATGAAGACATCATGTTCATAAAAACAAAAGATCATGAAGAGCCTGTTCACACTGAAGGGCCCGACCCAGAAGAAGAATGGACTATGATGTTTGATGGGGCTGTTAACATGAACGGTCGTGGTGTTGGTGCAGTACTCATTACACCTAAAGGAGTTCACATGCCTTTCTCGGCAAAACTCACTTTCAACTGCACTAACAACGAAGCTGAATACGAAGCTTGCATTATGGGTCTCGAGGAAGCCATTGACCTCAGGATCAAGACATTGACCGTGTTCGGAGATTCAGCTCTGGTAGTTAATCAAACCAACGGAAAATGGTACACACACCAGGATCATCTGATACCTTACAGGGATTATACGAGAAGGCTATTGACTTTCTTCACAACAGTCAAGCTTGAGTATATCCCTCGGGACGAGAATCAGTTTGCATATGCTCTGGCAACCATTTCATCCATGATCAAAGTTCAAGCTGCCAACTTTGTACCTCAAATTTCGGTGTCCAGACTTGACAGACCAGCATATGTGTTCGCAGCAGATGTTGTCAAAGATGATAAGCCTTGGTTCCATGACATTAAATGCTTCTTGGAGGATCAAACATACCCACCTGGGGCATCTTCCAATGATAAGAAGACTTTGAGAAGGCTCGCTGGCAGTTTCTTCCTGAACACTGATGGTTCTTTGTATAAGAGAAACTTTGATATGGTACTACTCAGATGCGTCGATAAGACGGAAGCAGATTTGTTGATGCATGAAGTGCATGAAGGATCTTTTGGTACCCATGCCGGAGGACATGCAATGGCCAAGAAGTTGCTAAGATCAGGGTATTATTGGATCACAATGGATACAGACTGTTGTGCCTACGCCAGAAAATGCCATAAATGCCAAATCTATGCAGATAAGGTGCATGTGCCTCCCAATCCTTTGAACATAATGTCTTCACCATGGCCCTTTGCCATGTGGGGCATTGATATGATTGGCAAGATTGAGCCAACTGCTTCAAATGGCCACAGATTCATCCTGGTCGCCATTGACTATTTCACCAAGTGGGTCGAAGCAGCTTCCTATGCAAATGTTACAAGACAAGTGGTAGCCAGATTTCTGAAGAGAGATATCATCTGTCGGTATGGAGTTCCCGAGCGAATCATTACTGATAATGGTTCTAACTTAAATAACAAAATGATGGTTGAGTTATGCCGGGACTTCAAGATCCAACACCACAATTCTTCTCCTTACAGGCCAAAGATGAATGGCGCTGTTGAGGCAGCCAACAAGAATATCAAGAAGATTGTGCAGAAGATGGTAGTCACTTACAAAGACTGGCATGAAATGCTACCGTTTGCCTTGCATGGGTACCGCACGTCAATCAGAACATCCACTGGGGCAACACCGTATCAGCTTGTGTATGGTATGGAAGCAGTCCTGCCTGTTGAAGTTGAATTACCCTCTCTACGGGTATTGATGGATGTTAAGCTGAACGAAGCAGAATGGGTTCGGTCCCGGTTCGAACAACTGAGTCTGATTGAAGAGAAAAGATTGGCTGCAATCTGTCATGGGCAGCTATATCAGAAAAGAATGAAGAGAGCCTTCGATCAGAAAGTCAGGCACCGAGAGTACCAAGTAGGAGATCTTGTGCTGAAGAGAATCCTCCCTCCGCATACAGACCACAGGGGCAAGTGGACTCTGAATTATGAAGGACCATTTGTGGTAAAGAAAGTTTTCTCTGGAGGAGCACTGATGCTCAGCACCATGGATGGTGAAGACTTCCCGTCCCCTGTGAATTCAGATGCAGTTAAAAAATACTTCGCATAAAAATGACCCGCTGGACATGAAAACAGAATGTAAGTCCAGGCAAAAATAGGGTATCCCGGCGAGTCAAAAACAGAATAAAAGACTCGGGCAAAAATAAGGGAAAATAAATAAAAAATGTACATCCGCTGAGTTGAAAAGCCGCATTGGACAACTCAGGCAAAAATGGGTATCCCGATGGATTGAAAACCCGAAAGGGCGATCCATGCAAAATAAGGGAATAAGCGAACAACTGCACTCTGAATTCGTCTGTATTACCTACAACTTGGTAAACCTCGAAAGGATTAAGCTTCAATCAGAATCAGCCTTCTTCAGAAAGCAAGACGAGAAGAACGTCAAAAGTCATGCGAGTCATAGCGAAAGAGGAAGCTCCTTAAAAGCGTCGTCAACATCGCCAGAACTTTGTTTCTCAATTTGTAACAATCTCCTCATTTTAGGAAATTTGTTTCTTTGACTGTATCTTGCCAATTCAGGGTACATAAATTAATAAAATCAGATTTTTCAGTCATGTTTCGTCTTGTACATTTTTATTTGCAAAGAATGTTTGATGTCTCTAAAAAACTGATTGCATAAGTACATATGTTTTTCTTCAAAAATAAAAACATGTGCTTGCAGGGAATATACTTACTCTCAAAAGTGTCTAACTCCTATGACGGAATCCAGTGAAGGATACCTCGGGATTACGTGTGCGTTTCTCTACCTTTACAGGATTGCAGGTATCCAAAGCGCAACATGGGGCATGTAGGCTTCATCCCAGCAAGCTGGCAAATCAACACTTAAGCCCCCAAGGTGTGTTCTCCCCAGCTGAGTTGCCACTTGTTGCTTCTCCCAACCGAGTTGCCAATTATTCTTCCTCAGCCAGAGTACAAAAGCCAGGGAACCATCTTCCCCACGCGATTTCAGCCTCTATTCAGAAGAGCAACGCATGAAGGAGTCACAACAGAGTACAGAAAGCTTCTACAAACCCCAGCTGGGTCCCTTATTATGAGGATATGTCAACCAGCAACCTATATCCCCAAGCAGATACATCTCGTCAGATCCACCAATGATCTCATCCCCAGCTGGGATGTCCGTTTCAAGCAGATCGGCCAGAGATCTTCGCAGCAACGGGATCCGAATCCCGGTTTGGTATCTTTGCATAATCATGGCATTCGCATCATATTCACCCACAAAGCGTAGCATTCCGTCTAATACGGAGCATTACGGCAAAAATACAACATATTGCATAATCACAAGCCATGTTTTGAATCAAACACTTACGAACAAAGACAACTCACCAACAATATACAGAATACTCCCCCAGAGTCCCCAGCAAAAGCAGTTGCCTCACGTTCACAAACACCAGTATATACTCCCTTTGACACCCGTCCGTGTCATATCCCCAGCAGAAAGCCAAAGATATTCCCTTTGCACTCACAGATACTTGTATATATACATTCCCTCGACATTCGTCCATGTCATTTTCCCAACACAGCAATATAAACACTTTGTATATCAGATACTTGTCTATACTACACTTTTCTTCTTTTGACACTCGTCCGTGTCACTCTCCCCAGCAGTTAAAATAATCATCTATACATCACTCGTACTCACTACTCATGTTACTCTTATACAGATACTCGTCCGTATCTTGTATACACCAGTTATATCCCCGCAGATTCAACAATAGTCCTTGTTCTTTGTTAACCGGTTGGTACTCGTCCGTACCATCATCTCAGAACATGTGTCAAGCGTTTGTTTCTACCTGATACTCGTCCGTATCATAGTCTTAAGGATACTCGTCCGTATCTTTAATCCATACACTGTGTCAAACACTTACGTCTCCTTGAATATAGATACTCGTCTGTGTCTACTATTCCCCAGAAGCGTCCCCTCAGATTCAACACTCATCCGTGTTCTCTGTTAACCCGTTGATACTCGTCCGTATCATCATCTCTGAACACATGTCAGTATTTGTTTCTACCCGATACTCGTCCGTATCGTAGTCTTAGGGATGCTCGTCCGCATCTTTAATCTATACACAACATCTAAACACTTATACCTTTTGTTTCTTGGATGTAAACACTCGTCCGTGTTTACTATTCCCCAGTAGATCACCAACACATCAATTTTTTCCTTTTATCTGACACTCGTCCTGTGTCATGATAAACCCTGAGAGCAGCCGTACCCTGCTAGGTGGTCGTCCTCCACCTCTTGATGGTCGTCCTCCATCATGCTCATCCGATGGCCGTCCCCATCGTTGATATTTAGCAGCCGTCCCCTGCTAGGTGGTCGTCTTCCACCTCTTGATGATCGTCCTTCATCATTTTATCCAATGGCCGTCCCCATTGTTGATTTTGGTTATCTGGCATTCGTCCTATGTCATGATAAGCCTCGAGAGCAGCCGTCCCCTGCTAGGTGGTCGTCCTCCACCTCTTGATGGTCGTCCTCCATCATGCTCGCCCGATGGCCGTCCCCATCGTTGACCTTTATCCGGCATTCGTCCTATGTCGCGATATTTTCGGCAGCCGTACCCTGCCAGGTGGTCGTCCTCCACCTTAGATGACCGTCCCTCATCTTAACCCCAACAGAGCAGCCGTCCCCTGCTAGGTGATCGTACTTCACCTTTGATGACCGTACCTCATCATCTGTTTATTTCATTTATTCTTTAACCCGATGGCCGTCCCCGTCGTGGTCCATTTTCTTTTTAGCTCGATGGCCGTCCCCATCGTTGGTTACTTTGCTTTATGAACTTGATGGTCGTCCCCATCATCATACCTTTTATCCCCAGCATGTCGGCCGTCCCCGTCATTGCTTTATTTCCCGCACTTTGCCCAGCATGTCGGCCGTCCCCGTCATTGCTCTTTACCCAGCAGTCGTCCTCTGCTCGACGGTCGTCCTCCGTCGCCCATACTGTACCATATACTTTATTTTATTTTACAATCTATATCCCTTTTCTTCTTCATTCTGTGAGTGCAAATTTTGGACTGTCTTTGGTATTCAACCACAAGTTATCTTGTTTGCCTGATAAGCCGTTGCTTACATCCTGCACAGCTAACTCATGTTTGAATAGGGGCAGCTGTAAACACCCCAAATTTGCTATCACCCATTTCACTATGGCTTGTGATTATTCCATATGCATAAACACCATCATAACATCTCATACCACAATTTTGAGTCTTTGCATTGGTTCTAAGTCATCTGCACCTAGGGTTTGTGATCTGAGCAATCCAAAAGATTCTTGAGCCACTCCAAAGGTCATCAATCACTTCAAAGGGGTCCATGTGGGTTCAAGTATCACATTGTATCTTCTCAAAGTCAAGAATGCCAAAGAATCACAAGAACTGGGATTGGTATGGAAGCAGAGCCAGGCTAGACTGCACAGTTGACCTAAAATTAGGGTTTTGGTTTCAGAGGCTATAACTTCAAATTTTTTGGTCATTCTTGTTTCTATTGGTCTCTATATGGTATAGGGAGTATGCATATCAATTTTCATGAAGAAATTCCATGGGGAAGTCATCTGATCAAGAGTTGACTTTCTGGACAAGTCAGTGCAAAATCAGGGCATCTGAGGCCACCAATGACCCAACCAAGGGGTGATCTTCATCATTTTGAGTGTATTTGATCTTTATTTTATGATGGAAGAAGTTTGAAGTTCACAAAATTCAAGAATTACAAGTTTTTGCAAAGTTGACTTTTTTGGGCAAGGTTGACTTTTAATGAAATGTCATTTTATGCAACTTTTTCAACCCTTACTTTTTGATCCAAAAATGCTTCAAATGGAAAAACTTTGGTCATGAAAGTTGTAGATTAGATCTTTCCCTTTTCAAAAAGTACAAGAACATGACCTAATTCATTTTGGATCAAAAGTTATGGTTTGTCAAAGTTGGCAAAAATCACTAAATTTCAAGTTATGCACCAAATGAGAAATTTGCAAAATCTTGTACCAAGGCAATTTGTGACTTCTAATTGGTGTCAAACCATTACACAAGCATCATACAAGTCTTAAAGTTCAGATTGAACCAAAGAGATCACATGTTTCATGGTTTGTGAGGCAAGATTTTTCCATGGGAACTAAAAGGAACCAAGTTGCAAAAACCATCATAACACTTCATCCACTTGCTGCCTTGGTTGCTGAACCACCCTAGCCCTTTCCCCTCACCATGCTGCGCAAGACAAGCCCTTGTACCAAGCTAGCCAAGTAGCCCATGCCCTTCTTACACAAAGTTGACATTTTGGCAAAAGCAACCATACCTATCACAAAAGGACATGTCATGTCATCTGACCAATAGGATTAGTTTATACAAACAAAATGCAAGCTGAACATCACAACACACAAGCCTGAAACCAGCAAGAACTCAACTCTCTCATTTTTCACTCTAAAAGCAAAAGCCTTCGAAACTCTTCATACAAGCCACAAACACTTGAACAAACTTCACAGACCTTCTCAACTCATCATCCTGATCACAAAGCACCCCTCACCCTTGCCTTAAACTGCCTGAATCCAAAACACGATTCTCACCTGAGCTTGAGCAGAACCTATTCTAACTCTCAAACCAGCCAACATAAACTCTTGCTAAGCATCCAGACATCATCAAGGGACCAAAGGGAGTGGTTTGCATCAAGGGAAGAGGTCAGAAAGCTGCAAAGTTGAAAGCTTCAAAACTCAGGTAGCTCAAGAACTTTTTTTCCAGAAATGATTTTTAAAGTTCCTAAGTTGTTCTTTGTAGTTCACTGATCACTTTGATGTCTTTAGTTTCGAAAATGGTGGAGAGATGAGAGTTTAATCAGTTTCTGAAACTTTTTGCCCTAGGATTTGTTTGATTCGATTCAGCCAGTTTAGGAATGATAAATGTTGTTTGAATGGGGGTTTTAATTCGTTTGTGGGTGGGGATCATTTCTGTTTAATTAGAATTCGTTTTAGATGCGTGTAGAAGGAGTTTATGATTTTGGGTGATCGGAGAAGATGACCGGAACACTGTTCCGGTCACCTGAGAGTCATTAACGGCTGGATTAGGGCTAATTAATTAGGGTTAGTGAGTTTGAATGCTGGCCGTGGGATCTGGCGCCAAGTCAATGCGCGCGTGTTTGAGTTTGAATCTGGGCCTTCAGATTGGATTACTTTTCCTTTTTCAGTTTTAAAATTCATTTTATTTTCATATTAATTCATTTGTTTTCTATATTTTATTAAAAATAGCAAAACTTATTCAAAAATTCTGAAATTTTTTATACAAGTTATTGTTTAATTTCAGAACACAAAAATATTTATATTTATATTTTTAGCATTAAAAAAGTATTTTTAAATATTTAAAAGTTTCTTTTTAATTAATTAATGAGAATTAATTAATTAAAAATACTTTTAGGTATTTAAAAATCACCAAAAAATTCATGAAGCATTTAAAAACATTTAGAAACATTGTCCAACCCTCAAACCAAATTTCTTTTTGATCTTGATGCATTTTGAGAATTTTTCATGGAATTAAAATCATTTTTATGCATTATTTTGATCCAAACTTAAAAAAATCACTTCTGCCTAACCCTAAAGAGTTGGACCTTGATTCTTTTTGCATTGCATTGTGTTTAGCATGTAGTTTATGAGATTAAATGGCCATGATTTGATCTTTCATTTTCCATTTGTTTGGTAATTTTCTTGTTTAGGAACCCTAAAACCCTAGAAAACTTAGGAAAATCATATCTTGAATTTGGTTAAGAGTTGAAACTTCTCCTTTGGGCAGTGGGTTAGTATAGGATTAGGGATCCTTTGAGTGCATTTCCAATTTTTTATATTGATGTTTGCTTCTGATTTTGGGTTGTGTTTGATGATTGGATCATAAACCCTAATTTGGGCTTCCATATGCATCCATCTTGCATTTGCATTCATACCTTGACTTGCCATGACATTTTATGCATCCATGTAACTCATTTAACATCATAAGACATATTGGAAGCATGCTTGATCATTACATCTTGCATTTGCCATGTTGTATGCCATATGCATCTCATAACTTTTCATGAATGTTCATGCCTCTTAACTTGCTCCATTTGCATCCATAAGTTTGTATGATCATCCCCATGTGTTGTTTCATGTTTGTAGCATCTCATAGCATCATTAGCATCATGTATGTGCTTCTGGTTTTGTTTCTCATCATGCCATTCCATCCCATTTTGCTTTGCATTGCATTTCTTTTCTAACTTTTCAGGTGGTAAGTTGTTTGAGAAGTGAATTTGCCTTCACTTCTCATAATTTCTTTTCATCTCTTTCATGCACCCTTGCTGCATTCTATTATGTGTTTGAGATTGAGCTTGCTCATTCTTCTTCTTCTTACTTTCTTTCCTCAAGTGACTTGTCTTCTTAAATGAAGCAAGTTACTTTGCTTTTCCTGATCCTTTCATCTGCTTCCTGGTGGTTCCATTGAAGATTTTCTCTTGTAAACCTCACGAACCTTAGGAACAACCAAGCATGACAATAATTAGGGTTTTGATTAGTCCCCCATTTAGATTTTACCTTTGTGTCTCATTGAGTCTTCTCTTCTCATCTCCTAATCAGGGACTAAACCATAAAGGCTTTAAGGCTTTGTGATTAAGCTTATGCCTGCATCCTTCTATTAGGATGGAGTGTATAACTTTAATCCTAAGTGTTAAACCCTTAATGTGTTTAACTCCTTTAATCAATTTACTTAATAATCATCAAGACATCACACTTGTAACTTGGGCCTTGCATTAGGGTTCTAATTCTTCCTTAATTGGTTAAGAAAGACTAACCCTAGTGTTAATGGACAAGTCCCCCTCAAGTTGTCTTACAAACCATAAAAATCACTTCTTCATCATACCATTAAATAAAATCCACTTAATCAAAGGTTTGTTTTGTCATGATTTTAATCCCTAATCATGGATTAAGTTGAGGAGCTTTCCTCAGCTTAAACATTCTCATCTATTATCCTTCTATTAGGATGGTGTAATGAGTCTGTTTAATCCCTGATTATGGCTTAATCTCATTACTCAACACTAAACAAAAACACCAAAAACATCTAAATAATCACAAGTAGGTTAATGATCTTAATCCTACATCAAAGGTGATTAAGTGTGAGAATCTGACTTCACACTTAAGGTATTCTCATTACCCCTAATCAGAGGGAAGATGTGATGAGTTTACTAAATCCATTGGTTTAGGCTTAAGCTCATTATCCTATGACAAACTTTCAAAGGCAATAAAAGACTGAAAACTCAAAAACAAACAATAATCGTCCCCTTCGGGATTCTTCTCTCATCTCATTCACTCATAAACGAGAACTTACTTCTTCCGTCTAATGCAAGACAGTTTGCATTTGTGCCAGACAGATCATACACTTGAGCATAGACAAGTAATTAGTTCACAGGTCAATTCACCTTTCAGTCTCTTTGGGTCGAACTACGGTGTTCTGACTTCCTCATTGCACGAGAGGATACGTAGGCATAACTTAACGGTTATCGAACAAAAGTCTCTGTATATTCCCCCTCTTTCCAGCTTTATTCTTAAAGCCTCATAATCTTGAGCAATTCATTCTCATTCTTACACTGACACATCATTTATACATTTACACACTTCACTTCTTTTACACTGACACTTGCTTTCTTTCCAGCTTTGATACACATATTGCACTGACACTACCCCTTTAAAACATAAATCTTTTAAAGCGTGGATCCCGTCGAGTACGGCGGACAATCTAGGTGCTAATACCTTCCCAGGTTGTAACCAACCCCCTTTCTCAGTCTCTCTGGTTCGCAACCGTCTTATCCATATCTTTCTAGGTCTATGCAGCATTGCCTTTCCTCCGGGATAAAAATGCCTAGCTGGCGACTCTTTCTTTTCTTGAGTTCACTCCTGTGTGTTCTCATCCTCCTTTCGTCGACCGTTCGCGTCTGTACCCTATTTGACCCGGCTTCATTTAGTGGGAGCGACACTAATCAAACCCTAATTATTATCATGCTTGGTTATTCCTAGGGTTAATGAGGTTTGCAAGAAGATCTTCAGAGAAACCACCAGGGAGGAAACAGATGAAAGGAGCAAGAAGCAGAGAGAAGCAAGAAAACTTGTTTCACTTAAGAAGACAAGTTGCTTGGTGAAAGAAGGTGGGAAAGAGCATGAATGAGCAAGCTCACTCTAATACACATACAAAATGCAGCAAAGAAGGTATGAAAGAGATGAAAAGAGATTGTGAGAAGTGAAGGCAAATTCACTTCTCAAACAACTTACCACCTGAAAAGTCAGCAAAAGAGAATGAAATGCAATGAGAATGGGATGAAATGCCATGGTGAAAATCAAAACCAGAAGCATGAACATGATGTTAATGATGCTAAGAGAAGAGGAAAACACAAGGCAAGACATGAGAATGATCATACAAGTATATGGATGCAGATGAAGCATGCTTGGAACCATGAAGGTTCATGAAAGCTTATGAAATGCAATGGACATATAACATGGCAAATGAAAGATGCAATGGTCAAACATGATTCTAATATGTCCTAAGATGTATTATGAATCATGTGGAGGCACAAAATGTCATGGCAAGTTATTGGATGCAAGCAAATGAAAGATGGATGCAAAGGAAGGCACAAATTAGGGTTTATGATCAACACACAAAGCAAAATGCAAAATCAGAAGCAAATGACATGACAAAAAATTGAAAATAGGATCTAAGGAAACCTAACCCTACACAAGTTCACTGCCCAAAGGAGGGGACCCAATTCTTAACCTAGTGAAAGCTATGAATTTCCTAAGTCAATTAGGGTTTTAAGGTACCTCATCATGAAAAATGCAAAACAAATTGAAAATGAAAGATCAATTCAAACCAAATTTATCCTATAAACTACATTCCATGAAGGATACAATGCAAGAAGAAACATCACCAAACTCTCAATGGTTAGGCAGAATGATTTTTTCAAAGTTTGCACAAAAATATTGCCTTAAAATGAATTTAATTCCAATGAAAATGATCAAAAGGCATCAAGAACCAAAAAGAAATTTGTTTTGAGAGTTTGATAATGTTTCTAAATGTTTCTAAATGCAATGTGAATTTTTTTGGAATTTTTAAATACCTAAATGTATTTTTAATTAATTAATTTTCATTAACTAATTAAAAATAAACATTTAAATGATTTAAAAATGATTTTTAATGTAAAAAATAAAAATAAAAATATTTTTGGGTTCTGAAAATTAATGAAATGTTTGACAAAAATTTTCAAAAATTTTAAATGTGTTTTACTATTTTAAATAATTCGTGCAAAATAAATACAAAATAAATGAAATTAAAATTAAAATTAAAATATGAGAAGTAATCTAAAGGAGAGGCCAGGATCCATTCTGGGTTTGTGGGTGTTGACTTGGCGCCACATCCAATGGCCCAAGTTCAAACCTGACTAATATTCATTTAATGATTAATTAAACCTATGTTAAGTTAATTAAACAATGATTAGGGCTTAATGAGCCATCTGGACCGTCCAGGCACGCGCGGGAAGCTTAATCCTAAGGCCATTATTCAAACCTGGCAATTAATCACAATTAGGGCAAATGACATTCAGGTGACCGGAACAGTGGTTCCGGTCATCTTCTCCGGTGAGCAGAAACCCTAGGATCTTCTACAGGTCACTAAACATGAAATTTCTTCCACCAAAATGATCCTCTCATCAATCTAAACCTAACCCCTCATCTCAAATTCATTTATTTTCACTCACAAGCTTGAATCGAAGCAAAACGCAAAACACGGGCAAATATTCAGAGATACCATACATGCTGGTTTCTTCACCATTTCAAAAAATAAACACATATTCATGATCAGGAGAACACATAGCATCATAAAAGAACTAAAAAATCAATTTCTGGGAAAAATGTTCTTCATGTTACCTGAGATGAAGCTCCCCTGATTTTGAGCTTTCTGGCCTCAAGCTTTGTGCAATCCTTCTCCATTGGACCTTCTGATGATGGAATGGAACTTAGAAAGCTTGGGGAGTGGCTGGTTTGAGTGGTTCAACTCTGGTGTAGCAGAAATGGAGGTCTCTGTGGGTGATGATTCAAGCAGTTTCAGGGGGTGGATTTTGTTCTGTGAGTGATTTGTGGTTTGTGTGTGAAGGAATTTTTGATGTTTGAGGGCTGTGTGGAGAGATTCGATGGAGGGAAGTTCTTGGCAGATTTTTGTGTATGCTGTAATGTGGGAGCTTCTGGCTTGTGTATGGTGTGTTTAGGGTTGCTTGATGTCCACATATTTGACTCTAATTGGGCAGAGAGTTGGTGGTGGCACTGTGGGATTGGTATGGGCAAAATGCAAGAAAGTCAAGATCTTGTGTACTCCAAGTATGGGCTGGGACAGAAGAGATCTAGAGGGGTGTCTTGCCTCAGCTGAGTTTGAGGATGGCCCTTGGATGATTCATGAAGGACTGCAGCACTTGGATCATAAGATAGCATGAGTTTTGCATCTTGGCAACTTGTCACATTTTGTGATTTTTGGTCATGAGCATGTGACATTTCTTGCTGCATTCTTGGTGTGAGTTATCTCATGAGATCATGGAAATGTTTTAAGACCAGCTAGAGATCATACAAGCCTTTGGGAAACAATTTGCAAGAATTCCCCTCTTTGCACTTTCATGGAAAATGGCTTATGGCTACTTGAAATTCAAGACATGGAATTGGGAAATTTCTTGGGCCAAACTGAATTTTAGGTCATGCATTGTGTTTGTATGATGATTAGAGGTCACATTGAAGTCACATAAAGGCTTGTCATGAGAATTTGCAAGTTTTCCATTTTGTGCAAAAGTGAAATTTCAATGATTTTATCCAACTTTGTAAGGCCATAACTTTTGATCCAAAATGAATTAGAATGAGTTCTTGTACTTTTTGAAAATGGGAGGATCCATTCTACAACTTTCATGACCAAAGTTTTCTCATTTGAAGCATTTTTGAATCAAAAAGAAAGGGTTGAAAAACTTTCCCAAAATGGCAAGTTTCCATTACAAGTCACTTTCCCAAAAAGGCAACTTTGCAAATGGCTTGAAATTCTTCAATTTTGTGAACTTATAACATCTTCTATGATCAAATAAAGATCATACACTTTCAAAATGATGGATAATGCCCTTTGGTTGGGTCATTGGGGGCCTCAGATGCCCTCATTTTGCACTGACTTGCTCAAGAAGTCAACTCTTGATCAGATGCCTTCCCCATGGAATTTCTTCATGAAAATTGATATGCATGATCCTTGTAACATATAGAGACCAATAGAAACAAGAATGACCAAAAAAATTGGAGTTATGGCCTCTGAAACCAAAACCCTAATTCTAGGTCATCTGTGCAGTTAAACCTGGCTCTGCTTCCATGCCTTTCTCAGTTCTTGTGATTCTTTAACTTCCTTGACTTTGTGAGGATATAATATGATGCTTGAACATACATGGACCCCTTTGAAGTGATTGTAGACCTTTGAAGTGGCTCAAATGGCACAGGGATGGCTCAGATCACAAACCCTAGATGCAGATGACTTTGAAACAATGCAGTGAATCAAAAATGTGATATGAGATGCTATGATTGAACTTATGCAAATGAAAAGATCACAAGCCATGGTGTGAAATGGGTGAGGGAAAATTTGGGGTGTTTACAGCTGCCCCTATTCAAACATGAGTTAGCTGTGCAGGATGTAAGCAACGGCTTAACAGGCAAACAAGATAACTTGTGGTTGAATACCAAAGACAGTCCAAAATTTGCACTCACAGAATGAAGAAGAAAAGGGATATAGATTGTAAAAGAAAATAAAGTATAATTATAAAGTGCGGGCGACGGAGGACGACTGTCGAGCAGAGGACGACTGCTGGGGATGAAGCAATGACGGGGATGACCGACATGCTGGGGAAAATGCAGGAAATAAAGCAATGACGGGGACGACCGACAAGCTGGGGATATGAGAGATAGTGACGGGGACGGCCATCAAGTAAATCTATAAGACTCTCTGGGGATTATAGGTAAATGAAATAAATGATGAGGTACGGTCATCAAAGGTGAAGGACGATCACCTAGCAGGGGACGGCTGCTCTGTTGGGGATAAGATGAGGGACGGTCATCTAAGGTGAAGGACGATCACCTGGCAGGGTACGGCTGCCGAAAGTATCACGGCATAGGACGAATGTCGGATAAAAAAGGTCGACGATGGGGACGGCCATCGGATAAGCATCATGAAGGACGGTCATCAAGAGGTGAAGGACGATCACCTAGCAGGGTACGGCTGCTCTCAGAGTTTATCATGACATAGGACGAATGTCAGATAACAAGATCAACGATGGGGACGGCCATCGGATAAAATAATGAAGGACGATCATCAGGAGGTGAAGGACGATCACCTAGAAGGGGACGGCTGCTGAAAATATCACAACATAGGACGAATGTCGGATTGGAAGGGGTTCTAATGAATAGAGACTCCACTGGGAATGATGAAGGACGATCATCAAAAAAAGGTGAAGGACGATCACCTGGCAGGGTACGACTGCCGAAAATACCGTGACATAAGACGAATGCCGGATAGAAAAGAAGTTTTGCTGGGGACTTCGCTGGGGAATAGTAAACACGGACGAGTGTTTACATCCAAGAAATGAAAAGTATAAGTGTTTGGCACTGTGTATAGATTAAAGATGCGGACGAGCATCCTTAAGACTATGATACGGACGAGTATCGGTAGAAACAAACGCTTGACGCATGTTCAGAGATGATGATACGGACGAGTACCAACTGGTTAACAGAGAACACGGACGAGTGTCGAATCTGAGGGGATATAAGTGGTGTATAAAAAATACGGACGAGTATCTGTATGAGTAAAAAGATGATGAGTAACACGGACGAGTGTCGGAAAAAGTGTATTATAAACAAGTGTATGGTTTCCAAAGTGTTTGGGTAACTATGCTGGGGAAGGTGACACGAACGGGCGTCAAAGAATTGTATACATGTGTATTTGTGAGTGCAAAGGGGACGTTTTGGCTTTCTACTGGGGATATGTGTCGCTCCCACCAAAATGACAACCGGGGCCAAGAGGGGTGCAGACGCGAACGGTCGGCGAAAAGGGGATGTGAGAACACACAGGAGTGAACTCACAAGAAAGAAAAGAGTCGCCAGCTGGGCATTTTTATCCCGAAGGAAAGGCAATGCTGCATAGACCTAGAAGGATATGGATAAGACGGTTGCGAACCAGAGAGACTGAGAAAGGGGGTTGGTTACAACCTGGGAAGGTATTAGCACCCAGATTGTCTGTCGTACTCGACGGTATCCACGCTTAAAAGATTTGTGTTTAAAGGGGGTAGTGTCAGTGCTATTTGTGTATCAAAGCTGGAAAGAATGCAAGTGTCAGTGTAAAAAGAAATGTAGTGTATGAGTGAAGTGTCAGTGTGAGAGTAAGAATGCAATGCTCAAGATTATGAGGCTTAAAGAATAAAGGCTAGGAAGAGGGGGAATATACAGAGACTTTTGTTCGATAACTGTTAAGTTATGCCTACGTATCCTCTCGTGCAAAATGAGGAAGTCAGAACACCGTAGTTCGACCCAAAGAGACTGAAAGGTGATTTGACTTGTGAACTGCTTGCTTGTCTATGCTCAAGTGTATGACCTGTCTGGCTCAGGTGCAAACTGTCTTGCATTAGACGGAAGAAGCAAGTTCTCGTTTGTGAGTGAATAAGATGAGAAAAAAATCCCGGAGGAGACGATTATTGTTTGTTTTTGATGTTTTCAATCTTTTATTGCTTTTGAAAGTTTGTCATAAATTAATGAGCTCAAGCCTAAACCAATGGGTTAGTAAACTCATCACATCTTCCCTCTGATTAGGGGTGATGAGAATACCTTAAGTGTGAAGTCAGTATCTCACACTTAATCACCATGATGTAGGATTAAGATCATTAACCTATTTGTGATTAGTTAGATGTTTTTGTTGTTTTGTCTAGTGTTGAGTAATGAGATTAAGCCATAACCAGGGATTAAACAGACTCATTACACCATCCTAATAGAAGGATAATAGATGAGAAAGTTTAAGCTGAGGAAAACTCCTCAACTTAATCCATGATTAGGGATTAACCTTATGACAAAACAAAGCCTTTATTAGATGGGTTTTAGTTAATGATAAGGTGAAGAAGTGATTTTTATGATTTGCAAGACAACTTGAGGAGGACTTGTCCATTAACACTAGGGTTAGTCCTTCTTAACCAATTAAGGAAGAATTAGAACCCTAATGCAAGGCCCAAGTTACAAGCTTGATGTCTTGATGATTATTAGATGGATTGATTAAAGGAGTTAAACACATTAAGGGTTTAACACTTAGGATTAAAGTTATACACTCCATCCTAATAGAAGGATGCAGGCATAAGCTTAATCACAAAGCCTTAAAGCCTTTAGGGTTTAGTCCCCTATTATGAGATGAGAAGAGAAGACTCAAAGATGACACAAAGGTAAAAGCTAAATGGGGGATTAATCAAACCCTAATTATTGTCATGCTTGGTTGTTCCTAAGGTTTGTGAGGCTTACAAGAAAGATCTTCAGAGAAACCACCAGGAAGCAGATGAAAGGAGCAAAGAGAAGCAAAGTAACTTGCTTCATTTAAGAAGACAAGTCACTTGAAGAAAGAAAGTAAGATGAAGAAGAATTAGCAAGCTCAATCTCAAGCACAAGACAAAATGCAGCAATGATGCATAAGAGAGATGAAAAGAGATTGTGAGAAGTGAAGGCAAATTCACTTCTCAAAGTAACTTACCACCTGAAAAGTTAGTGAAAGGAATGAAATGCAATGCAAATGAGATGAAATGGCATAATGCAAACCAAAACCAGAAGCATAAGTATGGTGCTAATGATGCTAAGAGATGATGCAAACATGAGGCAAAGCATGGGAATGATCATACAAACATATGGATGCAAGAGAAGCATGTTTAGAACCATGAACATTCATGAAAAGTTATAAGATGTAATGGACATATAACATGGCAAATGCAAGATGCAATGATCAAACATGATTCTAACATGTCCTAAGATGTAGTATGAATCAAATGAATGCACAAAATGTCATGGCAAGTCATGGTATGCAAGCAAATGGAAGATGGATGCAAAGAAAGGCATGAATTAGGGTTTATGATCAATACACAAAGCAAAAACCAAAACCAGAAGCAAACATCATGATAAAAATTTGAAAATACAATCAAAGATACCCTAGACCTATACAAACTTACTGCCCAAAGGAGGGGATCCAACTCTTAACCTAATGAGGGTTATGAATTTTCTAAGATTGCTAGGGTTTTAAGATACCTCATCAAGAAAAATGCCAAACAAATAGGAAATGCAAAATCAAATCATGCCAATTTTATCCTATAAACTAAATGCTATACAAGATGCAATGCAAAAAGAATCATTGTCCAACTCTCAATGGCTAGGCAGAAATGAATTTTTGAAGTTTGAATCAAAATAATGCCTTGAAATGAATTTAATTCAAAAGAAAATAATCAAAAGGCATCAAGAACAAAAAAAAAAATTGGTTTGAGAGTTGGACAATGTTTCTAAATGTCTTTAAATGTTTCATGAATTTTTTTTATGATTTTTAAATACCTAAAAGTAAAAAAATAAACTTTTAAATGAATTAAAAATAAACTTTTAAATGATTTAAAAATAATTTTTGATGCAAAAAATAAAAATAAAAATATTTTTGTGTTCTGAAAATTAATAAAAGCTTGAATAAAAATTTTCAGAATTTTTCAATGTATTTTGCTATTTTAAAATAAATGATCAAAACAAATGAAATAAAATGAAAATAAAAATGAATAAATGAAGAAGTAAACGCATCCAAGGGACAATATTGATTCTGGGGATATTCTGTTTGACTACGCGCGCAATCTGACGGCCACAATTCAAACTGAGCTAATTTCCATTTTAAATTAATTAAACTGAATTAAATTAAGTTAATGAGGATTAGGGTTTCTAATGATGCATCCTGTCCATTCAAACACGCGCGGGTCAACCCTGGTCAAGCCATCCAACGCTCCACATTCAAACTCACATTAATGACACTGATTAACCCTAATCAACTTCAGGTGGCCGGAGAAGACTTTCGGTCGTCTTCTCCGGCGAGACCTCTGACCTAACTCTCTCAAAACTCCATAAAAATGAAATCTATCTGCCCAGAATCAATCCCCACTCATCACTGAATCAAAACCCCCAAACAAAAACCATTTTTCATTCATTAATCATGCAAATCGAAGCAAAACAAATTTAGGGCAGAAAGTTTCAGGCAACTCATACATACTCAATACTCCACCATTTTCATTTTTAAACACATCATGATGATCAGGATAACATGTAGAATCAATTTATAACAAGTAAATGAAGTTCTGGAAAATTTGTTCTTGATGGATACCTGAACTAAAGTTCTTTGAACTGGAGCTTTCTGAGCCTTTCTCTTATGCAAATTGACTCCTCTGGTCCCCCTGAGCTCAATGGAATGCTTCAAAACTTTTGTTGATGGCTGATTTGGGAGATTGCAAAAGTTTTGTTCAAGGAGGGGTGATGATCGTGTTTGGATTTCAGTGACTTTCAGGCTGTTTCAATGGTTGGTTTGTGATCAGTGAGTCATGTTGAGATCAATGGTGAAGTTTGTTTGTGTGTTTGAAGCTTGTGTGATGAGTTTCGAATGGTTTTGCATATGAGGTGGAAAATGAGAAGGCTGTGTTCTTGGAGCATTCAGGCTTGTGTGTCTTATGCCTTTGCTTCCTTTTGATTTGTATAAACAAATGGGATTGGTTCAGAAAGTGGTTGTGGCATAGTGTGATTGGTATGGGCAAGTTGCCAAAATGTCAACTTGACTTGTACTTGAGGTATGGGCAATGGTATAGCTAGCCTTTTTGCTTGTCTTGGCTCAGCTAAGTTTAGGGAGAACCATGGAATTGTTTATGAGATGAATCAGCAAGTGGATCAAGACTTATGAGATGTTTTGCAATTTTCACAAAGTTTGGCCCCTTTGGAAATTCTTGAGATTCAAGGCATCAAAATGCAATATTCTTTGGCCCATTCTGATCTTTAGAGGTCATGTGATCATGTTGTGAAGAGTTTGTACACTTTTGAAGCCTTTAGAACACTTGATCATACCATTTTGCAAAATGCCTCTTTGGTAGAAAACTTCAAATTATGTGATTTTGGCCAACTTTGACAAGCCATAACTTTTGATCCAAAATGAATTAAAACAAGTTCTTGTACTTTTTGAAAAGGGAATGATCCATTCTACAACTTTCATGACCAAAGTTTTCCCATTTGAAGCATTTTTTAATCAAAAAGCAAGGGTTGAAAAAGTTTCCCAAAATGGCAATTTTCATTATAAGTCAACTTTCCCAAAAAGTCAACTTTGCAAATGGCTTGAAATTCTTCAATTTTGTAAACTTCTAACATATTCTATGATCAAATAAAGATCATACACAATCAAAATGATGAAGAACACCCTTTGGTTGGGTCATTGGGGGCCTCAGATGCCCTGATTTTGCACTGACTTGCTCAAAAAGTCAACTCTTGATCAGATGACTTCCCCATTGAGTTTCTTCATGAAAATTGATATGCATGGTCCCTATACCATATAGAGACCAATAGAAACAAGAATGACCAAAAAAATTGGAGTTATGGCCTCTGAAACCAAAACCCTAATTCTATGTCATCTATGTAGTTAAACCTGGCTCTGCTTCCATGCCATTCTCAGTTCTTGTGATTATTTTGACATTCTTGACTTTGAGAGGATATAATGTGATGCTTGAACATACATGGACCCCTTTGAAGTGATTGATGACCTTTGGAGTGGTTCAAGTGGCTCTTGGATTGCTCAGATCACAAACCCTAGATGCAGATGACTTAGAAACAATGCAGTGAATCACAAATGTGATATGGGATGCTTATGATTGAACTTATGTATATGAGGATATCACAAGCCATGGTGTGAAGGGGTGAGGGAAAATTTGGGGTGTTTACAGCTGCCCCTATTCAAACATGAGTTAGCTGTGCAGGATGTAAGCAACGGCTTATCAGGCAAACAAGGTAACTTGTGGTTGGATACTAAAGACAGTCCAAAATTTGCACTCACAGAATGAAGAAGAAAAGGGATATAGATTGTAAAAGAAAATAAAGTATATTGTAAAGTGTGGGAGACGGAGGACGACCGTCGAGCAGGGGACGACTGCTGGGGAAAGAGCAATGACGGGGACGGCCGACATGCTGGGGATAAAAGGGATTATGATGGGGACGGCCATCAGGTAAAGCTATAAGATCCTCTGGGGATTAGTAAAAATGATGGGGACGGCCATCAGGTCCATAAAGTAATGTAAACAACGATGGGGACGACCATCGGGCTAAACTGATGTAGGATGATCATCAGGGAAAGGAAAAGGGACCACGACAGGGACGGCCATCGGGTTAAAAAATAAATGAAATAATGATGAGGGACGGTCATCAAAGGTGAAGGACGATCACCTGGCAGGGTACGGCTGCCGAAAGTATCGCGACATAGGACGAATGCCGGATAAAAGGTCGACGATGGGGACGACCATCGGATGAGCATGATGAAGGACGATCATCAAGAGGTGAAGGACGATCACCTAGCAGGGGACGACTGCTCTCAAGGTTTATCATGACATAGGACGAATGTCAGATAACAAGATCAACGATGGGGACGGCCATCAGATAAAATGATGAAGGGTGATCATCAAAAGGTGAAGGACGATCACCTAGCAGGGTACGGCTGCTAAAAATCATGACATAGGACGAATGCCGGATAAAAGGTCGACGATGGGGACGGCCATCGGATAAGCATGATGAAGGACGATCATCAAGAGGTGAAGGACGATCACCTAGCAGGGGACGGCTGCTCTCAAGGATAAGATGAGGGACGGTCATCTAAGGTGAAGGACGATCACCTAGCAGGGGACGGCTGCTAAAAGTCACGACATAGGACGAATGCCGGATAGAAAAGGGGTTGCTTTGTTGACGACCTACTGGGGACAGTAAACACGGACGAGTGTTTACACCCAAGAAATAAAAGGTATAAGTGTTTTGAAGTTGTGTACAGATTAAAGATGCGGACGAGCATTCTTAAAACTACGATATGGACGAGTATCGGGTGGAAACAAATACTGACACGTGTTCAGAGATGATGATACGGACGAGTATCAACTGGTTAACAAGGAACACGGACGATTGTCGATTCTGAGGGGACTCTTCTGGGGAATAGTAGACACAGGCGAGAGTCTTAATTCAAGAAGACATAAGTGTTTGACACGTGTATGGATTAAAGATGCGGACGAGCATCCCTAAGACTGTGATACGGACGAGTATCAGGTAGAAACAAACGCTTGACGCATGTTCTAAGATGATGGTACGGATGGGTACCAACTGGTTAACAAAGAACACGGACGAGTGATGAATCTGAGGGGGTTTGAGTGATATACACAAGATACGGGCGAGTATCTGTATGAGTGAAACAGGAGTATTAAGTATGAGTGGTGTACAGGAGTGTTTAACTTGCTGAGGAGGGTGACACGGACGAGTGTCAAAAGAGAAAAGTGTAATATAAACAATTATATGGTTTGCCAAGATGTTTAGGCAACTGCGCTAGGGAAGATGACACGGACGGGTGTCAGGGAATCTGTATAAAGATGTATCTGTGAGTGCAAAGAGGAAGCTCTGGCTTTCCACTGGGGGCATGACACGGATGGGTGCCAAGAAGTATATGTAATATAAGTGTCTGCTTGTAAAGAAGGCTCGGGCGACTTTACTGGGGAATCATGACACGGACGGGTGCCAAAAGGAGTGTGTATTTGTATTTACAAGTGTAAGGCAAATGCCTTGGCTCTCTGGTGGGGAATTTGGGGAGTTTGCTGTATACTGTTGATGGGTTGTCAATATTCACAAGTGTTTGATTCAGAACATGGCTTAAATTTATGCAATATGTTTGATTTTTGCCGTAATGCTCCGTATTAGACGGAATGCTACGCTTTGTGGGGAGAATATGATGCTAATGCCATGATTATGCACAGATACCGATCTGGGATTTGGATCCCGTTGCTATGAAGATCTCTGGTCGATCTGCTTGAAGTGAATATCCCAGCTGGGGATGAGATCCTTGGTAGATCTGACATATGGAACTCTGCTTGGGAATATAGGTCACTGATAGACCTATCTTTGGTAGTGAGGGACCCAACTGGGGTTTGTAGAAGTTATCTTTACTCTGTTGTGAGATCTTCAGACGTTACTCTTCTGGATAGAGGCTGAGATTCTATGGGGAGATGGTTCCCTGGCTTTTTCACTTGGTTGAGAAGGAATCATGACAGACAACTCGGCTGGGGAAGAAGAAAGACCATGGGAAGGTCTTCCTGGAGATTTCTGTAGGGGTCTTGCTGAGGACGATACTGGACAACTCAGCTGGGGAGAATCCACCCCCGGTGTTAGGACTGAGTAGGTAATGATTTGTCGTTTTGCTGGGATGAAGCTTTCATGCCCCATGTTGTGCTTTGAATACCTGCAATCCTGAAAAGACAGAGAAATGCACAAGTAATCCTGAGGTATCCCTTACCGGATTACATCATAGGGGTTTAGACACCCCTGGGAGTAAGTATATTTCCTACAAGCACGTGTTTTAAGAGAAGCATCTGTATTTATGCAATCAGTATCTTAAGGACATCGGACATTTTGCAAATGAGAATAAAATGTGCGAGACGAAATGTGACTGAAAATCTGATTTTATTAATTCATGTGCCCTGAATTGGCAAGATACAGTCAAAGAAACAAATCCCCTGAAATGAGGAGATTGTTACAAATTGAGAAACAAAAGGTATTGGCAATGTTGATGACGCTTCAGGGAGCTTCCCCTTGTACGACTCGTATGACTTTTGACATTCTTCTCGTCTTGCTTTCTGAAGTAGGCTGATTCTGACCGGCGCTTGAACCTTCCGAAGCTTACCAAGTTGTGAGTGATACAGACGAATTCAGACTGCAGTTGTTCGCTTATTCCCTTGTTTTGCATGGATCGCCCTTTCGGGTTTTCAATCCATCGGGATACCCATTCTTGCCTGAGTTGTCCAATGTGGCTTTTCAACTCAGCGGGTGTACATTTTTTGTTTATTTCCCTTATTTTTGCCCGAGTCTTTTATTCTATTTTTGACTCGCCGGGATGCCCTATTTTTGCCTGGACTTACATTCTGTTTTTATGTCCAGCGGGTCATTTTATGCGAAGTATTTTTTAACTGCATCTGAATTCACAGGGGACAGGAAGTCTTCACCATCCATAGTACTGAGCATTAGTGCTCCACCGGAGAAAACTTTCTTTACTACGAATGGCCCTTCATAGTTCGGAGTCCATTTGCCCCTGTGGTCTGTATGAGGAGGGAGGAGTCTTTTCAGCACAAGATCTCCTACTTGGTATTCTCGGAGCCTGACTTTCTGATCGAAGGCTTTCTTCATCCTTTTCTGATACAGCTGCCCATGACAGATTGCAGCTAATCTCTTCTCTTCAGTCAGACTCAGTTGTTCGTATCGGGATCGGACCCATTCTGCTTCGTTCAGCTTAACATCCATTAACACCCGTAAGGAGGGCAATTCAACTTCAACAGGTAGGACTGCCTCCATACCATACACAAGTTGATATGGTGTTTCCCCAGTGGATGTTCTGATTGACGTACGGTACCCATGCAAGGCAAACGGTAGCATTTCATGCCAGTCTTTGTAGGTGACTACCATCTTTTGCACAATCTTCTTGATATTTTTGTTAGCTGCCTCAACAGCGCCATTCATCTTTGGCCTGTAAGGAGAAGAATTGTGGTGTTGGATCTTGAAGTCCCGGCATAGCTCTGCCATCATTTTGTTGTTTAAGTTAGAACCATTATCAGTAATGATTCGCTCGGGTACTCCATACCGACAGATGATGTCTCTCTTCAGAAACCGAGCTACCACTTGCCTTGTAACATTTGCATAGGAAGTTGCTTCAACCCACTTGGTAAAATAGTCAATAGCAACCAGGATGAATCTGTGGCCGTTTGAAGCAGTCGGTTCAATCTTGCCAATCATATCAATGCCCCACATGGCAAAGGGCCAGGGTGAAGACATCACATTCAGAGGATTGGGAGGCACATGCACCTTATCCGCATAAATCTGGCATTTATGACATTTTCTGGCATGAGCACAGCAGTCTGCATCCATCGTGATCCAGTAATAGCCTGATCTTAGCAACTTCTTGGCCATGGCATGCCCTCCTTCATGGGTACCAAAAGATCCTTCGTGCACCTCGTGCATCAACAAGTCAACTTCTGTTCTATCGACGCATCTGAGGAGTATCATATCAAAGTTTCTCTTGTATAGGGAACCATCAGTATTCAGGAAGAAACTACCAGCTAGCCTTCTTAATGTCTTCTTATCATTGGAAGATGCCCCAGGTGGGTATGTTTGATCCTCCAAGAAGCACTTAATGTCGTGGAACCAAGGCTTATCATCTTTAACAATATCTGCTGCGAATACATATGCTGGTCTGTCAAGTCTGGATACTGAGATTCGAGGCACAAAGTTGGCAGCTTGAACTTTGATCATGGATGAAATGGTAGCCAGAGCATCTGCAAATTGATTCTCGTCTCGAGGGATATACTCAAGCTTGACCGTTGTAAAGAAAGTCAATAACCTCCTTGTATAATCCCTGTAAGGTATCAGATGATCCTGGTGTGTGTACCATTTGCCATTGGTTTGATTAATTACCAGAGCTGAATCTCCGAATACAGTTAAAGTTTTGATCCTGAGGTCAATGGCTTCCTCAAGACCCATAATGCAAGCTTCGTATTCAGCTTCGTTGTTAGTGCAGTTAAAGATGAGTTTTGCCGAGAAAGGCATGTGAACTCCTTTAGGTGTAATGAGTACTGCACCAACACCACGACCATTCATATTAACAGCCCCATCAAACATCATAGTCCATTCTTCTTCTGGGTCAGGCCCTTCAGTGTGAACAGGCTCTTCATGATCTTTTGCTTTAATGAACATGATGTCTTCATCAGGGAAGTCAAATCTCATAGGCTGGTAATCCTCAATGGGTTGCTCAGCAAGATAATCAGACAATACACTGCCCTTGATGGCTTTCTGAGATGTGTACTGGATGTCATATTCCGTGAGGATCATTTGCCATCTTGCAACCCTCCCGGTAAGTGCTAGCTTCTCAAAAATGTACTTAACTGGATCCATTTTGGAGATCAATAAAGTAGTGTGGGTCAACATATACTGTCTCAGTCGGCGAGCATCCCACGCTAAAGCACAACAAGTTTTCTCGAGCAGTGAATAACGTTGTTCACAGTCGGTAAACTTTTTGCTCAGGTAGTATATTGCATACTCTTTTCGACCAGACTCGTCATGCTGGCCCAGCACACACCCCATTGACCCTTCTAATACTGTCAAGTACATGATTAGAGGTCTTCCTTCAACTGGAGGCATAAGGATTGGAGGTTCTTGCAAGTACTCCTTGATTTTGTCAAAAGCCTTCTGGCAGTCTTCGTTCCACCTGACCATTTGTTCTTTTCTTAACAATTTGAACAAGGTCTCACAGGTTGTTGTTAGATGAGATATGAACCTTGAAATGTAGTTCAATCTACCTAGAAACCCCCGAACTTCTTTTTCTGACTTTGGTGCAGGCATTTCTTGAATTGCTTTGACTTTATCAGGGTCAACTTCAATCCCTCTCTCACTTACAATAAATCCCAGCAGCTTACCAGACCGTACCCCGAATGTACACTTGTTGGGGTTCAGCTTCAGTTGGTACTTCCTCAGACGCTTGAATAACTTCAACAGATTTACCAGGTGGTCTTCCTCTGTAAGGGACTTGGCAATCATGTCATCCACATAACATTCAATTTCTTTATGGATCATGTCTTGGAATAATGTTACCATAGCCCGTTGATATGTTGCACCAGCATTCTTCAGTCCGAATGGCATCACCTTGTAACAGAACATGCCCCAGGGTGTGATGAAAGTTGTCTTCTCCATGTCTTCAGGCGACATTTTAATCTGATTGTATCCTGAAAATCCATCCATGAAGGAGAATACCGAGAACTGAGCCGTATTATCGACCAATACGTCAATGTGAGGTAAAGGGAAGTCATCTTTCGGGCTGGCTCTGTTCAAGTCCCGGTAGTCTACACACATCCTTACCTTGCCGTCTTTCTTAGGCACAGGTACAATATTAGCAACCCACGGCGGATAGCTAGTCACAGCAAGGAACCCGGCGTCCCACTGCTTTTGCACCTCTTCTTTGATCTTCATTGCCATGTCTGGGCGAGTACGGCGCAGTTTCTGTTTAACTGGTGGGCAGTCTTCTCTTAAAGGCAGCTTGTGCATAACGATATCGGTGTCCAACCCTGGCATATCCTGATAAGACCAAGCAAACACATCCACATATTCACGAAGCAGGTCAATCAGTTGTTTCTTCACCGAGTCTTGTAAGCAGGCCCCGATCTTAACCTCTTTCACATCTTCATCCGTACCAAGATTAATCGTTTCGACCTCCTCCTGATGAGGAGTGATAACCTTCTCCTCTTGCCTTAACAACCTGGCCAGTTCTTCAGGAAGTTCATAATCTTCTTCAACCCCTTCATCAGCTTGATTGATTGGATTGTCAAAGTCATACGAAGCCATAGCTGTGCTGTTGTCGGTGCAGTCTGAAAGGCACTCTCTGCAAGGGTTTAGATTGTTTATTTTAGTGATTGATTTTAATCTTGTTTAGAAAAGTGAAATAAAGTTATCATTTTGAAAACATTGCCATTTTATTTTTTGTACAAAAAGAAAAATGAAAAACAGTGAGCGGAAAAGAAAAAGACTCATTTGCAAAAGATGTCCGATATTCATTGATTGATCTGTTTTGCACAAAATTACAAAGATGGCCCGATTACAAAATGAGTCTTGTCATCTTGGGCAAGATGCAAGACTTGATGCATGCTTAAAATATACAGGAAATAATAATTACTCTGCAGGAGTAACCCTTATAATTTCCTGGGAAGACCAGTTTGAGATACGGCTCCCCGGGATCCTTGGACGTATCCAGCTCTCTAGGTTGCGTTCATCTTCCGACTCATCTTCTAAGTTGTTCACTGCATCCGGGGTGAGCATTCCCCCGCTGACAAAGTTGGGCTTCTTGGCAGCCTCCGATTGATCTTGTTGAGTTGGTTTGTAACCCAACCCAAATTTGTCCTCCTTCTTCTCCACGGGCAGCAGCTTGCCCCAGCCTTGGGCAGTCCCCTCTTCAACAACCTTCCTGGCTTGCTGATAAGACGTCATGGAGGTTCCTAGTACAGCAGATGCCTCATTAATGTTCAGAGCCTCAAATCCCTGGCTCATAGTTTCATGGATTTCTCCATCCATCTCAATGTATTTGTATGTAGCCAGATGGCTAACAAAGATATCTTCTTCACCACAGATGGTGATGATCTGGCCTTCCCACTTGAATTTCAGCTTCTGGTGAAGGGTAGACGTAACTGCGCCAGCGGCATGGATCCAAGGTCTACCCAACAAACAGCTGTAGGCCGGCTGAATGTCCATCACATAGAAGGTTATTTTGAAGGTCTGCGGGCCAATCATCACAGGCAGATCAATCTCCCCTAGCACTGATCTCTTGGAGCCATCAAACGCTCTCACCACCAAATTACTTGGACGCAGTGCCAAGCCATCATACTCTAGCTTCACTAAGGCTTTCTTTGGTAGAACATTGAGTGAAGACCCAGTATCTACTAGTACATGAGATAGAACAGCACCCTTGCATTCTAGAGTGATGTGCAAAGCCTTGTTGTGGTTGCGTCCCTCAGTTGTTAAATCAGCATCGGTAAAACCCAATCCATGACTGGTGTTGACATTTGCCACCACAGTTTCTAGCTAATTAACAGTGATCTCTTCTGGCACGTAAGCTGCGTGCAAGACTTTCAGTAATGCATTCCGGTGAGCTTCGGAACACATCAACAGGGATAATATGGAGATCTTTGAGGGAGTTTGGTGAAGCTGATCCACCACTTTGTAATCACTTCTCTTTATAATTCTCATGAACTCGTCTACATCTTGCTCAAAAGATGTCTTCTGAGTTTCTTTGAGAATGGGTTCTTCAGATATTACACTTTTTCCCTTTGCTTTGGCAGCAGCTTCTGCTTCAGCATTAGGTCTTTGTACTTGTGAGGAAAAAAGGCGTCCGCTTCTGGTGAAGCCTCCGCCTCCCCCAACATTATCAATTTGTGGAGAAGAAGTTGAAGAGTCCAAGGTGATTTTCTCCCCGTTGCAGTAGAGGTCAGAGCCATAATGCCAAGGTATGGCATTACTGCTTTCATATGGAACTGGTCCAGGTACCGTGATGGTAACTGGACTGACTGCTGCAGAGGAGGGTACTGAAATAGTGTGCGGGTCGTAGTAGATGGTGACTGGTGTCCTGGCAGGAGGTGCCACTGCTTGTTGTTGAAAATTGTTGTTTGGAGGAACATATGCCGGGTCATAATAAATGGTGACTGCTGATATATCTGTTGGCGTTGTAGAAGCTCTTGCTGGGTAAATGGATGTTGATGCTGTAGAAGATTCTACAGAATGGAGAGATGCTGATGTTGTAGAAGAGATGGTTGTTGATATCTGGTTTGTTGAAGTGATAGATGAAGCATTTGTTGATGAAATTGAGGAATTGTTCGGAATGATTGTCGTTGCAGTTGTAGAAGACTCAGGAATTGCTGTCAAAGAGATTGCTGGATTTGTAGGTGCTGATGTTGTGATCTGAAGTATGCCACTCTTGATAAGATCATCTATGCCGCTTCTCAAGTTATCACACCCGTTGATCGAAATGTTGCAATAACCACAACCGAGCTCACACCCGGGGAACATCTGGCATTCTAGGAGCTGAGCTTTAATTTCTACCAGAGGTGTCCGAATCTGCCCAACACTGGTGATTAAGAAAGATGGCTTATCTTCCTCAATAGCATTAATTCTTGGTCCTCCATGATTGGGCATAGGATTCTTGTTGACATTAGGCGGGGGTGCAAAGTTGAGGGCCTTGGAATCCACCAGATCTTGTACCTTCATTTGTAAAGCCCTGCATTTCTCTGTACTGTGGCCAGGTGCATTTGAATGAAAAGCACACCGGGCGTTGACATCATAATTTCTTGGAAGACTGGAAGGATCTGGAGGTGCCAATGTCCTTAGCTCAACTAGGTTGAGTTTCAGGAGTTGTGGCAATAAAGCGGCATAAGGCATAGGGATAGGGTCAATCACCTTATTTGCCTGTGATGGTCTTTGTTGGAAGGGTCTTTGTTGTTGATTGCTGTTGTTGTTGTTGTAGTTTCTCTGAGGCGGATATTGAACTTGTTGCTGGTAGTGGGGTTGTTGCTGTGGTTGATATGCTGGTTGCTGAGGAATCGGAGCTGGAATAGTGACAGCTGCCACTGACCTATGAACATACTGAGGTCTGGCCCTGTTGGCATGAATAGCATTAGTCTCACCGGTTCTTCTAGGTCCCACAAAAGGCTTCCTAGGATTGCTTGACGAACTCGCACCATTATCGGAGATCTTACCCATCTTTAATAGGCTTTCAATTCTTTCTCCAGCTATGACTACGTCAGCGAAGCTGGTGGAAGAAAAGGCAGCTAGCCTATCAATGTATGTCCCTTGCAGAGTGTTCATAAACATGTCGGCCATTTCTCTTTCCGACATGGGTGGCTGGACAGCAGCGGCAAGCTGTCTCCACCTCTGGGTGTATTCCCTGAAGCTCTCTCTGGAGGACTGAGACATTCCCATCAGAAGGGTTCTGTTAGGAGCCATGTCTAGATTGTATTGGTATTGTCTGATGAAGGCTTCAGCTAAATCCTTCCAGCATCTGATAGTGGCTCTGGTCAAGTGAGAGTACCATTCCCTTGAAGCCCCAGTCAAACTATCTTCAAAATAAAACATCCACAGTTTTTCATCCATGGTGTATGCCTTAAGCCTCCCCAGAAAGGATTGCAAGTGGGTTCGTGGACAGGAAGTTCCGTTGTACTTCTCGAAGCACGGGGGTTTAAACTTGTGGGGAATCCTTACCCCATCTACTAACCCCATATCCATGACATCAAAGCCTAGAGAATTTTGAGACTCCAGAGATCTCAATTTTTCAGCAATTTCATCAAGCCTTCTGTCATAGGCTTCATCCCCAGCTCCCATTACAGTGAATTGATCCTCTTGGGGGTCTTCTTGTAAGATTCCGCCCGCAGTTGTATTTCCTTGCACATTAACCGGGATATTGACTTCCGGGTGTAGATGAGGCCCATATATTGGTGGGTTAATATGGGGCTGACCCCTCTCATTGTTACTTGTTCCTCCAGTCCCTAGAGGGGGCTCTTCTGGGGTCTGCCTTTCTACCAATGCCCTCAATCTTTCTTGACTTTGAGCCAAGCCATTCATTACTTCCATGAACTGGGTCATTTGGTTTCTCATCTCTAGCCTTTCATTAGCCATTTGAGTCCTGACCTCTGTTAGATCTTGTTGTACTTGGTCCATCTGGATACCAGGAAGGTTGTTGCGAGTAGGATATCTGTGTGGACGGTTGAGAGGGAACACCCGACGGCGAGCAATAATTCCTGAATCACAACAGAGTCAGTAACAAACAAAACAAAAATCTACAAAACAAAACAAAAGTTAGTATGCAATGCAGTATGCTTATTTGTTTCCAAGGTATCCGGCTTGGCATTTGGTTTTGACCTTTCCAGACCCCTGAGGAAGATGCTTTGATGTTGCTTGGAGAAAGAAACTCAAATGAAACAAACTAATGAATATATTACAAATGGTGAATGATACATAGTTTGTTCTTACAACACATGCCCCTGAAGGGTCAAAATACAACGAAGAGAAAAGTACATCAAATGGAAATAGCAACAAACAAAGTAGTCAAACATCTAAGCCAAACGCATCCTCCTTAACCTCCTTCAGAAGTGCTTCAGTTACAGGATCAGCCGGATGCTCTGTAATGCTTCTGATAAGAAGGTTCCTGGTGGCAATAGCAGCAGTCAGCTTCTTGTGTCTGTTTTGGTCCTTTGACCTCTTTACACCAGCCCTAAGCTTCAACTCTGAAATTTCCTTCTGGGCTGCTAACAGAGCCTCCTGTTGTTCCTTTGCACTAGCCTCTAGCTGCTCAATTCTGTCTTGAGTTCTCTTATCTTCTTGAGTGCGAGCTTCAGTGATCCTGACCCACCTAGCTTGACTTTCTTTCAGATAAAGATCAGTCATAGCCTTCTGAAACTGGGCCTCTTTACAAGCATTCTTCAGAATTTGCTCCCCTGCTCTTGATTTCTTGATGTAGTCCTCTGATTTCTCAATCCTGGCTAGATGCTCCACCTTTAGCTTTTCTAACATCTCAATGTCTAGACGACCATCACTCCTCTCCCAGAGGGTCTTCTGCAGAGCTTGAGTCAGATTCTCGTTCCTCTCTTTCAGTTTCTCAAATTCTTCTAGGCTGACAGTAGCTGAAGGTGGTACTGTGGATGGTCCAAGTGCATCCTCAACGGTGAAAGGCATCCCGGAAATCTGAGCTCTAGCATGAGACCACTCATAATACTGTGTTGAAGCCACATTGTTGCATTTCCCAAGAATGGCCATCCCTTTGGTCTGGATGTTGTCCCAAGCCCAGGATGCTTGTCTGACAACAGCTAGATTAGGCTTTATCTCACAGTAAAGGGTTTCAGCCAAGTCTTGCACTCTAAGAGGGTGAACCAGAGCATAGCCCAACTGTCTTTTGAATAGCAAAGGGTTGTAGTTGATGCAACCCTTCACTCCTATCAGAGGTACATTGGGAAACTGCCCACAACTAGTTATTATGTCCCTGCCTTTGGTGCTCTGGGTGCACCACCTGATGTCATCTGAGGTCAAAGCAGTGAGTCTTCTAGCCTAATTTTTCTATTGGTGAGGGTTCAAGAAAGCATCACTCTTGGGTAAGTGTTTAAGCAGCCAGGTATGAAACAGAGGAGCACAGCACCTTACCAACCTCCCTCTCTGCTTCTCATTCCTTTGGTGAACAGAATAATAGAAATCCCCCAGCAAAGTGGGCACTGGGTTCCTTAGAATGAAAAGATGAATGGCATTCTTGTTGATAAACTTGGGCTCATCTGCAAAAAGTATAACCCCATATATACTGAGGGCTAACAATGCACAAACTGCCTTCCATTCTCCCATGGAGGCCTTCTGGATGGCCTGAGAAGTCAAGAAATCCAAGTGCAGACCAGGAATTCCAGCCTTTGTTGACATGTTCTGCTCAATCAGAATAGGTTCCAAATACAGTGCCTTTGCCACTTCTTCATTTCTAGGAGAAGCCATCTCTGGGTTGAAGGGGATACCACCCCTGATAGGCACTCCAATCAGTGATGAAAACTCCTCCAAAAGGGGTCCTAACTGAAAATTCTGGAAAGTGAAACATCTCAAAGGAGGATTATAGAACTGTAGGCAAGTGTGAATCAAACTCCTCTGAGAAGGGTCCAAGTCCATAACCATATCAAGGATGCCTCCATAATGTTCTCTGAATAATGGGATATGGTCTGGAGTGATAAGTGCCTGGACCTGCCTGATGCCAGCCAGCACAGGCTCAAAGAAATGATATGAAATGTTGCTCTTCTTGGGTGCCATGTCTGCTGATGAAGAGCTGAAAACAGATACTGATGATGAAGATTGGTACTGAAGATGATCTATTGATAAGCTGAGACTGGTGATAATATTAGCTGAAGCAGGTAACTGATGAAAATGGCTGAAGCAGATAGCTGATGAACAGGGGTCTAATCAGATAAAGGGGTCAAAACCAAGCCAAAATATAATGTGGATACCCTGAAAAACAAATAAGCAAATGTTAAATGATGCAATAATGATGTATGCAAATGATATGCAAGGGTTTGTGATCAAGTTGGATCTGATTAACTGTCTTGATATAAGTCCATGTATGTTCAAGAAGTCCAGATGGATGTTCAGAAATCCAGTAAACAGGGTGGGGGACTCAAATAAAGAGTCACATGTCCTGGGTTAAATCACAAGAACTGTCCAAAGTGAAGCATTCTTAAACACAATAAGAAACAGGGTATGATGTGGCCAAGGGTTCCTGCAAACCTGTAAACAGCCCAACCCCCTCACAGGTGATGTTCTAAAACAAGGATCCTCAGACTTGGATCAGTTATGAGAAGTGTAAACACTTCTAACCCGGAGGTATAGTGTTTACAATAACCATAAAAGATCCTCCTCTAATTCACCTCAGTTTCTGAAGGTCATAGTAAAGGTCATCCAGACTTAGCAGGCTTCCCAGATAGCCCTATCACTACAGGAAATCTGTAGCACAGAGTTCTCAAGAAGAAACCCATATCTGAACCGTGTTTCATATTCCCGCACCAGACCGAAATGGAATGGGAAAGAACATGAACCACTCTAGCCTAGGTGTCACTCAGGTCCCAGGTATAGGACCTTAAACTCTCAATGAAACCCCACCCACCAAAGCAACAAAACCAAATCCAGCCAGATAACAGTATGACAGTATGATGTATAAAGCTATAAAGAAAGCAATAAATAACTGTACATAAAGCAAAAAATAAAGCAACTATATAAACACAATCAGCACATAACACCCCAGTAAACACAAATCAAACAAGAGCTAGGAGGAACCCACAAAAAGAACCAGAAGCCCTGGTTGCAGTATAAGTATCCCCAGCAGAGTCGCCAAGCTGTCGCTCCCACCAAAATGACAACCGGGGCCAAGAGGGGTGCAGACACGAACGGTCGGCGAAAAGGGGATGTGAGAACACACAGGAGTGAACTCACAAGAAAGAAAAGAGTCGTCAACTGGGCATTTTTATCCCGAAGGAAAGGCAATGTTGCATAGACCTAGAAGGATATGGATAAGACGGTTGCGAACCAGAGAGACTGAGAAAGGGGGTTGGTTACAACCTGGGAAGGTATTAGCACCCAGATTGTCTGTCGTACTCGACGGGATCCACGCTTAAAAGATTTGTGTTTAAAGGGGGTAGTGTCAGTGCTATTTGTGTATCAAAGCTGGAAAGAATGCAAGTGTCAGTGTAAAAAGAAATGTAGTGTATGAGTGAAGTGTCAGTGTGAGAATAAGAATGCAATGCTCAAGATTATGAGGCTTAAAGAATAAAGGCTAGGAAGAGGGGGAATATACAGAGACTTTTGTTCGATAACTGTTAAGTTATGCCTACGTATCCTCTCGTGCAATGAGGAAGTCAGAACACCGTAGTTCGACCCAAAGAGACTGAAAGGTGATTTGACTTGTGAACTGCTTGCTTGTCTATGCTCAAGTGTATGACCTGTCTGGCTCAGGTGAAAACTGTCTTGCATTAGACGGAAGAAGCAAGTTCTCGTTTGTGAGTGAATGAGATGAGAAAAGAATCCCGGAGGAGACGATTATTGTTTGTTTTTGATGTTTTCAATCTTTTATTGCTTTTGAAAGTTTGTCATAAATTAATGAGCTCAAGCCTAAACCAATGGGTTAGTAAACTCATCACATCTTCCCTCTGATTAGGGGTGATGAGAATACCTTAAGTGTGAAGTCAGTATCTCACACTTAATCACCATGATGTAGGATTAAGATCATTAACCTACTTGTGATTAGTTAGATGTTTTTGTTGTTTTGTCTAGTGTTGAGTAATGAGATTAAGCCATAACCAGGGATTAAACAGACTCATTACACCATCCTAATAGAAGGATAATAGATGAGAAAGTTTAAGCTGAGGAAAACTCCTCAACTTAATCCATGATTAGGGATTAACCTTATGACAAAACAAAGCCTTTATTAGATGGGTTTTAGTTAATGATAAGGTGAAGAAGTGATTTTTATGATTTGCAAGACAACTTGAGGAGGACTTGTCCATTAACACTAGGGTTAGTCCTTCTTAACCAATTAAGGAAGAATTAGAACCCTAATGCAAGGCCCAAGTTACAAGCTTGATGTCTTGATGATTATTAGATGGATTGATTAAAGGAGTTAAACACATTAAGGGTTTAACACTTAGGATTAAAGTTATACACTCCATCATAATAGAAGGATGCAGGCATAAGCTTAATCACAAAGCCTTAAAGCCTTTAGGGTTTAGTCCCTGATTATGAGATGAGAAGAGAAGACTCAAAGATGACACAAAGGTAAAAGCTAAATGGGGGATTAATCAAACCCTAATTATTGTCATGCTTGGTTGTTCCTAAGGTTTGTGAGGTTTACAAGAAAGATCTTCAGAGAAACCACCAGGAAGCAGATGAAAGGAGCAAAGAGAAGCAAAGTAACTTGCTTCATTTAAGAAGACAAGTCACTTGAAGAAAGAAAGTAAGATGAAGAAGAATGAGCAAGCTCAATCTCAAGCACAAGACAAAATGCAGCAATGATGCATAAGAGAGATGAAAAGAGATTGTGAGAAGTGAAGGCAAATTCACTTCTCAAAGTAACTTACCACCTGAAAAGTTAGTGAAAGGAATGAAATGCAATGCAAATGAGATGAAATGGCATGATGCAAACCAAAACCAGAAGCATAAGTATGGTGCTGATGATGCTAAGAGATGGTGCAAACATGAGGCAAAGCATGGGAATGATCATACAAACATATGGATGCAAGAGAAGCATGTTTAGAACCATGAACATTCATGAAAGTCATAAGATGTAATGGACATATAACATGGCAAATGCAAGATGCAATGATCAAACATGATTCTAACATGTCCTAAGATGTAGTATGAATCAAATGAATGCACAAAATGTCATGGCAAGTCATGGTATTCAAGCAAATGGAAGATGGATGCAAAGAAAGGCATGAATTAGGGTTTATGATCAATACACAAAGCAAAAACCAAAACCAGAAGCAAACATCATGATAAAAATTTGAAAATACAATCAAAGATACCCTAGACCTATACAAACTTACTGCCCAAAGGAGGGGATCCAACTCTTAACCTAATGAGGGTTATGAATTTTCTAAGATTGCTAGGGTTTTAAGATACCTCATCAAGAAAAATGCCAAACAAATAGGAAATGCAAAATCAAATCATGCCAATTTTATCCTATAAACTATATGCTATACAAGATGCAATGCAAAAAGAATCATTGTCCAACTCTCAATGGCTAGGCAGAAATGAATTTTTGAAGTTTGAATCAAAATAATTCCTTGAAATGAATTTAATTCAAAAGAAAATAATCAAAAGGCATCAAGAACAAAAAAATAAATTTGGTTTGAGAGTTGGACAATGTTTCTAAATGTCTTTAAATGTTTCATGAATTTTTTTTGTGATTTTTAAATACCTAAAAGTATTTTTAATTAATTAATTCTCATTAATTAATTAAAAATAAACTTTTAAATGATTTAAAAATAATTTTTGATGCAAAAAATAAAAATAAAAATATTTTTGTGTTCTGAAAATTAATAAAAGCTTGAATAAAAATTTTCAGAATTTTTCAATGTATTTTGCTATTTTAAAATAAATGATCAAAACAAATGAAATAAAATAAAAATAAAAATGAATAAATGAAGAAGTAAACGCATCCAAGGGACAGTATTGATTCTGGGGATATTCTGTTTGACTACGCGCGCAATCTGACGGCCACAATTCAAACTGAGCTAATTTCCATTTTAAATTAATTAAACTGAATTAAATTAAGTTAATGAGGATTAGGGTTTCTAATGATGCATCCTGTCCATTCAAACACGCGCGGGTCAACCCTGGTCAAGCCATCCAACGCTCCACATTCAAACTCACATTAATGACACTGATTAACCCTAATCAACTTCAGGTAGCCGGAGAAGACTTCCGGTCGTCTTCTCCGGCGAGACCTCTGACCTAACTCTCTCAAAACTCCATAAAAATGAAATCTATCTGCCCAGAATCAATCCCCACTCATCACTGAATCAAAAACCCCAAACAAAAACCATTTTTCATTCATTAATCATGCAAATCGAAGCAAAACAAATTTAGGGCAGAAAGTTTCAGGCAACTCATACATACTCAATACTCCACCATTTTCATTTTTAAACACATCATGATGATCGGGATAACATGTAGAATCAATTTATAACAAGTAAATGAAGTTCTGGAAAAAATTTTCTTGATGGATACCTGAACTGAAGTTCTTTGAACTGGAGCTTTTTGAGCCTTTCTCTTATGCAAACTGACTCCTCTGGTCCCCCTGAGCTCAATGGAATGCTTCAAAACTGTTGTTGATGGCTGATTTGGGAGATTGCAAAAGTTCTGTTCAAGGAGGGGTGATGATCGTGTTTTGATTTCAGTGACTTTCAGGTTGTTTCAATGGTTGGTTTGTGATCAGTGAGTCATGTTGAGATCAATGGTGAAGTTTGTTTGTGTGTTTGAAGCTTGTGTGATGAGTTTCGAATGGTTTTGCATATGAGGTGGAAAATGAGAAGGCTGTGTTCTTGGAGCTTTCAGGCTTGTGTGTCTTATGCTTTTGCTTCCTTTTGATTTGTATAAACAAATGGGATTGGTTCAGAAAGTGGTTGTGGCATAGTGTGATTGGTATGGGCAAGTTGCCAAAATGTCAACTTGACTTGTACTTGAGGTATGGGCAATGGTATAGCTAGCCTTTTTGCTTGTCTTGGCTCAGCTGAGTTTAGGGAGAACCATGGAATTGTTTATGAGATGAATCAGCAAGTGGATCAAGACTTATGAGATGTTTTGCAATTTTCACAAAGTTTGGCCCCTTTGGAAATTCTTGAGATTCAAGGCATCAAAATGCAATATTCTTTGGCCCATTCTGATCTTTAGAGGTCATATGATCATGTTGTGAAGAGTTTGTACACTTTTGAAGCCTTTAGAACACTTGATCATACCATTTTGCAAAATGCCTCTTTGGTAGAAAACTTCAAATTATGTGATTTTGGCCAACTTTGACAAGCCATAACTTTTGATCCAAAATGAATTAAAACAAGTTCTTGTACTTTTTGAAAAGGGAATGATCCATTCTACAACTTTCATGACCAAAGTTTTCCGATTTGAAGCATTTTTGAATCAAAAAGCAAGGGTTGAAAAAGTTTCCCAAAATGGCAATTTTCATTATAAGTCAACTTTCCCAAAACGTCAACTTTGCAAATGGCTTGAAATTCTTCAATTTTGTAAACTTCTAACATCTTCTATGATCAAATAAATATCATACACAATCAAAATGATGAAGAACACCCTTTGGTTGGGTCATTGGGGGCCTCAGATGCCCTGATTTTGCACTGACTTGCTCAAAAAGTCAACTCTTGATCAGATGACTTCCCCATTGAGTTTCTTCATGAAAATTGATATGCATGGTCCCTATACCATATAGAGACCAATAGAAACAAGAATGACCAAAAAATTGGAGTTATGGCCTCTGAAACCAAAACCCTAATTCTAGGTCATCTGTGCAGTTAAACCTGGCTCTGCTTCCATGCCATTCTCAGTTCTTGTGATTCTTTTGACATTCTTGACTTTGAGAGGATATAATGTGATGCTTGAACATACATGGACCCCTTTAAAGTGATTGATGACCTTTGGAGTGGTTCAAGTGGCTCTTGGATTGCTCAGATCACAAACCCTAGATGCAGATGACTTAGAAACAATGCAGTGAATCAAAAATGTGATATGGGATGCTTATGATTGAACTTATGTATATGAGGATATCACAAGCCATGGTGTGAAGGGGTGAGGGCAAATTTGGGGTGTTTACAATATGACACGGACGGGTGTCAAGAAGCATCGGTGTTGGAGATTTAGGAAATGTTCTGTGTATCGTTGATGGATTGTTAGTACTTACAAGTGTTTGATTTTACACATGGCTTATGATTATGAAATATGTTTGATTTTTGACGTAATGCTCTGTGTTAGACGGAATGCTACGCTTTGTGGGGGAAATATGATGTGAATGCTATGATTATGCAAAGATAACGATCTGGGACTCGGATCCCGTTGCTGTGAAGATCTCTGACTGATCTGCTTGAAGTAGACATCCCAGCTGGGGATAAGATCAATGGTAGATCCGATAAGATGTATTTGCATGGGGAAATAGGTCACTGATAGACCTATCTCAGTAATGAGGGACCCAACTGGGGTTTGTAGAAGCTTTCTTCACTCTGTTGTGAGTTCTTCATGCATTGCTCTTCTAGATAGAGGTTAAAACTCTGTGGGGAGGTAGTTCCCTGGTTGGCACTTGGCTGGGGAAGAAGAAAGATCACTGGAAGATCTTTCTAGAGGTTTATGTGGGGATCCTGCGGAGGATGATACTCGACAACTCAGCTGGGGAGAGAACACCGCCGGTGCTAATCTGGAAGATGGACTGAGTAGATAATGATTTGACAGCTTGCTGGGGAGAAGCTTTCATGCCCCCATATCGCGCCTTGAACACCTGCAATCCTGCATGACAAAGAAACGCACAAGCATCCCTAGGTATCCTTTACTGGATTCCATCATAGGAGTTTAGACACTCCCGGGAGTAACTATATTTCCTGTAAGCACGTATTTTTAGAAGAGAAGCATCCATATTTATGCAATCAATATATTAATGACATCGGACAGTTTTGCAAATAAAAGAGTATGAGACGAATTATGACTGAAAAATCTGATTTTATTAATTCGAGTGCCCTGAATTGGCAAGTACAGTCAAAGAAACGGATCCCCTGAAAGGAGGAAATCGTTACAAATTGAGAAACAATAAGATGTTGGCAATGTTGATGACGCTTTCAAAGAGCTTCCCTTTGGTACGGCTCGTATGACGTTGACGTTCTTCTCGTCTTGCTTTCTGAAAAAGGCTGATTCCGACCGACGTTTGAACCTTTCGAAGCTTACCAAGTTGTAAGTGATACAGATGAATTCAGAATGCAGTTGTTCGCTTATTCCCTTATTTTTGCATGGATCGCCCTTTCGGGTTTTCAATCCACCGGGATACCCATTTTTGCCTGAGTTGTCCAATGTGGCTTTTCAACTCAGCGGGTGTACATTTTTTTATTTATTTTCCCTTATTTTTGCCCGAGTCTTTTATTCTATTTTTGACTCGCCGGGATGCCCTATTTTTGCCTGGACTTACATTCTGTTTTTATGTCCAGCGGGTCATTTTATGCGAAGTATTTTTTAACTGCATCTGAATTCACAGGGGACAGGAAGTCTTCACCATACATAGTGCTGAGCATCAGTGCTCCACCGGAGAAAACTTTCTTCACTACGAATGGCCCTTCATAGTTCGGCGTCCACTTGCCCATGTGGTCTGTATGAGGAGGGAGGAGTCTTTTCAGCACAAGATCTCCGACTTGGTACTCTCGGAGCCTGACTTTCTGATCGAAGGCTTTCTTCATCCTTTTCTGATACAGCTGCCTATGACAAATGGCAGCCAACCTCTTCTCTTCAATCAGATTCAGTTGTTCGTATCGGGATCGGACCCACTCTGCTTCATTTAGCTTAACATCCATTAGCACTCGCAAGGAGGGTAATTCAACTTCAACAGGTAGGACTGCCTCCATACCATACACAAGCTGATACGGTGTTGCCCCAGTGGATGTTCTGATTGACGTACGGTGCCCATGCAAGGCAAACGGTAGCATTTCATGCCAATCTTTATAGGTAACCACCATCTTTTGTACAATCTTCTTGATATTCTTGTTAGCTGCCTCAACAGCGCCATTCATCTTTGGCCTGTAAGGAGAAGAATTGTGATGTTGGATCTTGAAGTCCCGGCATAGCTCTGCCATCATTTTATTGTTCAAGTTGGAACCATTATCAGTAATGATTCGCTCGGGAACTCCATACCGACATATGATGTCTCTCTTTAAAAATAGGGCTACCACTTGCCTTGTAACATTTGCATATGAAGTTGCTTCAACCCATTTGGTAAAATAGTCAATGGCAGCCAGGATGAACCTGTGGCCATTTGAAGCAGTCAGTTCAATCTTGCCAATCATGTCAATGCCCCACATGGAAAAGGGCCAGGGTGAAGACATCACATTCAAAGGGTTGGGAGGCACATGCACTTTATCCGCATAAATCTGGCATTTATGGCACTTCCTGGCATAAGCACAACAGTCGGCGTCCATTGTGATCCAATAATATCCTGATCTTAGCAACTTTTTAGCCATAGCATGCCCTCCTGCATGGGTACCAAAGGATCCTTCGTGCACTTCGTGCATCAACAAGTTTGCTTCTGTCCTATCAACGCATCTGAGGAGTACCATATCAAAGTTTCTCTTATACAGGGAACCATCAGTATTCAGGAAGAAACTACCAGCTAGTCTTCTTAATGTCTTCTTGTCATTGGAAGATGCCCCAGGTGGGTATTATCCTCCAAGAAGCACTTAATGTCATGGAACCAAGGCTTATCATCTTTGACAACATCTGCTGCAAATACATATGTTGGTCTGTCAAGTCTGGATACTGAAATCCGAGGCACAAAGTTGGCAGCTTGAACTTTGATCATGGATGAAATGGTAGCCAGAGCATCTGCAAACTGATTTTCGTCCCGAGGGATATACTCAAGCTTGACCGTTGTAAATAAGGTCAATAACCTCCTTGTATAATCCTGATAAGGTATCAGATGATCTTGGTGAGTGTACCATTTTCCGTTGGTTTGATTAATTACCAGAGCTGAATCTCCGAACACAGTCAAAGTCTTGATCCTGAGGTCAATGGCTTCCTCAAGACCCATAATACAAGCTTCGTATTCAGCTTCGTTGTTAGTGTAGTTGAAGGTGAGTTTTGCCGAGAAAGGCATGTGAACCCCTTTAGGTGTAATGAGTACTGCACCAACACCACGACCATTCATATTAACAGCCCCATCAAACATCATAGTCCATTCTTCTTCTGGGTCAGGTCCTTCAGTGTGAACAGGCTCTTCATGATCTTTTGTTTTTATGAACATGATGTCTTCATCTGGGAAGTCAAATCTCATAGGCTGGTAATCATCAATGCGTTTCTCAGCGAGATATTCAGACAATACACTGCCTTTGATGGCTTTTTGAGATGTGTACTGAATGCCATATTCTGTGAGGATCATTTGCCATCTTGCAACCCGTCTGGTAAGTGTTGGCTTCTAAAAAATGTACTTAATTGGATCCATCTTGGAGATCAATAAAGTAGTGTGGGTCAACATATACTGTCTCATTCGGCGAGCAGCCCACGCTAAAGCACAACAAGTTTTCTAGAGCAGTGAATAACGTTGTTCACAGTCGGTAAACTTTTTGCTTAGGTAGTATATTGCATACTCTTTTCGACCAGACTCGTCATGCTGGCCATGCACACACCCCATTGACTCTTCTAATACTGTCAAGTACATTATTAGAGGTCTTCCTTCAACTGGAGGCATAAGGATTGGAGGCTCTTGCAAGTATTCCTTGATTTTGTCAAATGCCCTCTGACAGTCTTCGTTCCACCTGACTGTTTGTTCTTTTCTTAACAGCTTGAACAAAGGCTCACAGGTTGCTGTAAGGTGAGATATGAACCTTGAAATGTAGTTCAATCTACCTAGAAACCCCCGAACCTCTTTTCCTGACTTCGGTGCAGGCATTTCTTGAATGGCTTTAACTTTATCAGGGTCAACTTCAATCCCTTTTTCACTTACAATAAATCCTAGCAGCTTACCGGATCACACCCCAAATGTGCATTTGTAGGGGTTTAACTTCAATTGGTACTTCCTCAGACGCTTGAATAGCTTCAACAGATTCACCAGGTGGTCTTCTTCTATGAGGGACTTGGCAATCATGTCATCCACATAACATTCAATTTCTTTATGGATCATGTCGTGGAATAATGTTACCATAGCCCATTGATAAGTGGCACCAGCATTCTTCAGTCCGAATGGCATCACCTTATAACAGAATGTGCCCCAGGGTGTGATGAAAGTTGTCTTCTCCATGTCTTCAGGTGACATCTTGATCTGATTGTATCCTGAGAATCCGTCCATGAAGGAGAATACCGAGAACTGAGCCGTATTATCAACCAATACATCAATGTGAGGTAAAGGGAAATCATCTTTTGGGCTGGCTCTGTTCAGGTCCCGGTAGTCCACACACATTCTCACCTTGTCGTCTTTCTTAGGTACAGGTACAATATTAGCAACCCACGGCGGATAGCTAGTTACAGCAAGGAAACCGGCGTCCCACTGCTTCTGTACCTCTTCTTTAATCTTCATTGCCATATTTGGGCGAGTACGGCGCAGCTTCTGTTTTACTGGTGGGCAGGCTTCTTTCAAAGGCAGCTTGTGCATGACAATATCGGTGTCCAACCCTGGCATATCTTGATAAGACCAAGCAAAAACATCCACATACTCACGAAGCATATCAATCAGTCGCTCTTTCACTGAATCTTGTAGGCAGGCCCTGATCTTAACTTCCTTCACATCTTCTTCCATACCAAGATTAACCGTTTCAACCTCCTCCTGATGAGGAGTGATAACCTTCTCCTCTTGCCTTAACAACCTGGCTAGCTCTTCAGGAAGCTCATAATCTTCTTCAACCCCTTCATCAGCTTGATTGATTGGATTGTCAAAGTCATATGAAGCCATAGCAGTGTTGTTGTCGGTGCAATCTGAAAGGCACTCTCTGCAAGGGTTTAGATTGTTCATTTTAGTGATCAATTTTAATCTTGTTTAGAAAAAGTGAAATGAAGTTATCATTTTGGAAAACATTGCCATTTTATTTTTGTACAAAAAGAAAAATGAAAAACAGTGAGCGTAAAAGAAAAAGACTCATTTGCAAAAGATGTCCGATATTCATTGATTAATCCATTTGCACAAAATTACAAGATGGCCCGATTACAAAATGAGTCTTGTCATCTTGGGCAAGATGCAAGACTTGATGCATGCTTAAAAATACAGGAAATAATAATTACTCTGCAGGAGTAACCCTTATAATTTCCTGGGAAGACCAGTTAAGGACTTGGCTCCCCGGGATCCTTGGACGTATCCAGTCCTCCAGGTTGCGGTCGCTTTCCTCCTCGTCTTCCAAGTTGTTCACTGCATCCGGGGTGAGCATTCCCCCGCTGACAAAATTGGGCGCTTTGGCAGCCTCTGATTGATCTTGTTGAGTTGGTTTGTAACCCAACCCAAATATGTCTTCTTTCTTTTCCACGGGCAACAACTTGCCCCAGCCCTTGGCAGTACCCTCTTCAACAACCTTCCGGGCTTGCTGATAAGACGTTATGGAGGTTCCCAGTACAGCAGATGCTTCATTAATATTCAGGGCCTCGAACCCTAGGCTCATGGTTTCATGGATCTCTCCATCCATTTCTATGTACTTGTACGTAGCCAGATGGCTAACAAAGATGTCTTCCTCCCAACAGATAGTGATGATCTGGCCTTCCCACTCGAATTTCAGCTTTTGGTGAAGGGTAGACGTAACAGCGCCAGCGGCATGGATCCAGGGTCTACCCAACAAACAGCTGTAGGCCGGCTGAATGTCCATCACATAGAAGGTAGTTTTGAAGGTCTGCGGGCCAATCATTACAGGTAGATCAATCTCCCCAAGCACTGATCTTTTAGAGCCATCAAATGCTCTCACCACCAAATTACTCGGACGCAATGCCAAGCCATCATACTCCAGCTTCACTAAGGCTTTCTTTGGTAGAACATTGAGCGAAGACCCAGTGTCCACCAGTACATGAGATAGAACAGCACCTTTGCATTCCAAGGTGATATGTAAAGCCTTGTTGTGGTTACGTCCCTCAGTCGTTAAGTCAGCATTGGTAAAACCCAGTCCATGACTGGTGTTGACATTTGCTACCACAGTTTCTAGCTGATTAACGGTAATCTCCTCTGGCACGTATGTTGCATGCAGGACTTTCAATAATGCATTCCTGTGAGCTTCAGAACACATCAACAGGGATAATATGGAGATTTTTGAGGGAGTTTGGTGAAGCTGATCCACCACCTTGTAATCACTTCTTTTGATGATTCTCATAAACTCGTCTACATCTTGCTCAAAAGATGTCTTCTGAGTTTCTCTGACAATTGGTTCTTCAGGTACCACACTCTTTCCTTTTGCTTTGGTAGCAGCTTCTGCTTCAGCATTAGGTCTTTGCATTTGTGAGGCAAAAAGGCGTCCGCTTCTGGTGAAGCCTCCGCCTCCCCCAACATTATCAATCTGTGGAGAAGAAGTTGAAGAATCCAAAGTGATTTTCTCCCCGTTGCAGTAGAGATCAGAGCCATAATGCCAAGGTATGGCATTACTGCTTTCATAGGGAACTGGTCCAGGCACCGTGATGGTAACTGGACTTACTGCTACAGAGGAGGGTACCGTGATGGTGTGCGAATCGTAGTAAATTGTAACTGGTGATCTGGCAGGAAGTGCCACTGCTTGTTGTTGGAAATTGTTGTTTGGAGGAACATCTGATGGATCATAGTAGATGGTGACTGCTGAGACATCTTCATCAATTTCTGTTGGTGTTGTAGAAGATTCTGCTGATGAAACGGATACTGATGTTGTAGAAGAAATGGTTGTTTACATTTGATTTGTTGAAGTGATGGATGGAGCCATTGCTGATGATATTGATGAATCGGTAGGAATGATTGTTGCTGCTGTTGTAGAAGAATCAGGAATTGTTGTCAAAGGAATTGCTGGATTTGTAGGCGTCGTTGTTGAGATCTGAAGGATACCATCCTTGATAAGACTATCTATGCCACTTCTCAAATTATCACACCCGTTGACTGCAATGTTTCAATACTCACAACCGAGCTCACACCCGGAAAACACCTGGCACTCTAGAAGCTGAGCTTTAATTTCGACCAGAGGTGTTCGAATTTGTGCAACACTGGTGATCAAAGTAGATGGTTTATCTTCCTCGATGGCATTAATCCTCAGCCCACCATGGTTAGGCATAGGATTTCTGTTGACATTTGGAGGAGGTGCGAAGTTAAGGGCTTTAGAATCCACCAGATCTTGAACTTTCATTTGCAAAGCCCTGCACTTCTCCGTGTTGTGGCCAGGTGCATTAGAGTGAAAAGCACATCTGGCGTTGACATCGTAATTCTTCGGGAGATTGGAGGGATCTGGAGGTGCCAATGTCCTTAGCTCAACCAAGTTAAGTTTCAGGAGTTGTTGCAATAAGGCAGCATAAGGCATAGGGATGGGATCAATCACCCTATTCGCCTGTGATGGTCTTTGCTGGAAGGGTCTTTGTTGTTGATTGCTATTGTTGTTGTTGTAGGTTCTTTGTGGCGGATACTGAACTTGTTGTTGATAATGGGGTTGTTGTGGTTGTTGATATGTTGGTTGCTGAGGAATCGGAGCTGGAATAGTGACAGTTGCCACTGATCTGTGAACATACTGAGGTCTGCCCTTGGTGGCATGGATGGCATTTGTCTCACCGGTCCTTCGAGGTCCCACAAAAGGCTTCATGGGATTATTGGACGAACTTGCACCATTATCAGAAATCTTGCCCATTTTTAGCAGACTTTCAATTCTTTCACCGGCTATAACTACGTCGGCGAAACTGGTTGAAGAAAAGGCAGCCAGCCTATCAATGTATGTTCCTTGCAAAGTATTCATGAACATGTCGGCCATTTCTCTTTCCGACATGGGCGGTTGGACAGCAGCAGCAAGCTGTCTCCACCTTTGGGCATATTCCCTGAAGCTCTCCCTGGAGGATTGAGACATTCCCATCAAGAGGGTCCTGTTAGGAGCCATGTCCAGATTGTATTGGTACTGCCTGATGAAGGATTCAGCTAAGTCCTTCCAACATCTGATAGTAGCTCTGGTCAAGTGTGAATACCACTCCCTTGAAGCCCCAGTCAAACTGTCTTCAAAATAGAACATCCACAGCTTTTCATCCATGGTGTATGCTTTAAGTCTCCCCAGAAAGGACTGCAGGTGAGTTCGTGGACAGGAGGTTCCATTGTATTTCTCGAAGCACGGGGGTTTGAACTTGTGGGGAATTCTTACCCCGTCTACTAACCCCATATCCATTACATCAAAACCCAAGGAGTTTTGAGACTCCAAGGATCTCAACTTCTCAGCAATTTCATCAAACCTCCTATCATAGACTTCATCCCCAGCTCCCATAATAGTAAATTGCTCCTCTTGGGGGTCTTCCTGCAAGATCCTCCCCCCAGTAGTATTTCCTTGCACATTAGCCGGGATGTTGACTTCCGGATCTAGATGAGGTCCAAATACAGGTGGGTTAACATGAGGCTGTCCCCTCTCATTGTTACTTGTTCCTCCAGTCCCAGGATGAGGTTCCTCGGGGGTTTGTCTTTCTACCAATGCCCTCAACCTTTCTTGGGTCTGAGCCAAGCCAGTCATCACAGTCATGAATTGGGCCATTTGGTTCCTCATTTCCACTCTTTCGTTAGCCATCTGGGTTCTGACCTCGGTCAGATCTTGCTGTACTTGCTCCATTAGGATACCCGGAAGGTTGTTGCATGTAGGATACCGGTGTGCACGGTTGACGGGAAACACTCTTCTGCGAGCAATATTTCCTGAACCACAACAGAGTTAGAAACAAACAAAATAATAACAAAACCTACAAAACAAAACAAAAGTTAGTATGCAATGCAGTATGCTTATTTATTTTCCAAGGTATCCGGCTTGGTTCTTGGTTTTGACCTTTCCAGACCCCGAGGAAGATGCTTTGATGTTGCTTGAGAAAAGAAAACCCAAATGGGAACAAACTAAAATATATTACAAAAGATGAATAATACATAGTCTGTTTTTACAACATATGCCCTTGAAGGGTCAAAATACAACACAAAAGAAAAGTACATCAAATGAAAACAACAACAATCAAAGAGTCAAACATCTAGTCCAAACTCATCCTCCTTAACCTCCTTCAGAAGCGCCTCAGTCACTGGACCAGCTGGATGCTCTGTAATAGTCCTGATGAGGAGGTTTCTGGTGGCAATGACAGTGGTCAGCTTTTTGTGCCTATCTTGGTCCTTTGACCTCTTCAAACCAGCCCTAAGCTTCAACTCTGAAATCTCCTTCTGGGCTGCCAGCAAAGCTTCCTGTTGCTTCTTTTCATTTGCCTCTAACTGCTCAATCCTGGCTTGAGTTCTCTGATCTTCTTGAGTACGGGCTTCAGTGATCCTGACCCACCTAGCCTGACTTTCTTGCAGATAGAGATCAGTCCTAGCTTTCTGAAGCTTGGCCTCTTTACAGGCATTCTTCAATATTTGCTCCCCAGCTCTTGATTTCTTGATGTAGTCCTCTGTTTTCTCAATCTTGGCCAGACGCTCCACCCTAAGCTTCTCCAACCTCTCGATGTCCAGACGACCATCACACCTCTCCCAGAGGGTCTTCTTCAGGGCTTGAGACAGATTCTCATTCCTTTCCTTCAGCTTCTCAAATTCTCCCAGGCTGACAGTGGCTGCTGGCTGTACTGTTGATGGTCCAGATGTATCCTCAATGGTGAAGGGCATTCCAGTAATCTGAGCTCTAGCATGAGACCAATCATAGTACTGGGCTGAAGCAACATTATTACACTTTCCAAGAATAGCCACCCCCTTTGTCTGGATGTTGTCCCAAGCCCAGGATGCTTGCCTGACAACAGCTAGATTAGGCTTTATCTCACAATACAGGGTCTCAGCTAAATCTTGCACTCTAGGAGGGTGGACCAAAGCATAGCCCAATTGTCTCCTAAACAGCAAAGGATTGTAGTTGATGCAACCCTTTACTCCTATTAGAGGTACATTTGGGTACTGCCCACAGCTAGTGATTATGTCCTTGCCTTTGGTGCTCTGGGTGCACCATCTGATGTCATCTGAAGTCAAAGCAATAAGTCTCCTAGCCCAATTCTTCTGTTGGTGGGGATTCAGGAAGGCATCTGTCTTAGGTAGGTGTCTGAGCAGCCAAGTGTGAAACAAAGGAGCACAGCATCTCACCAACTTTCCTCTTTGCTTCTCATTCCTCTGATGAATGGAGTAATAGAAATCTCCCAGCAAGGTGGGTACTGGGTTCCTCAGAAGGAAAAGATTAATGGCATTCTTGCTGATAAACTTGGGCTCATCTGCAAACAGTATAACCCCATATATGATGAGGGATAACAATGCACAAACTGCCCTCCATTCTTCCAAAGAGGCCTTCAGGATGGCCTGAGAAATCAAGAAATCCAAGTGCAAACCAGGGATCCCAGCCTTTGTTGTCATATTCTGCTCAATCAAAATAGGCTCCAGGTACAATGCTTTTGCCACCTCTCCATTGCTGGGAGAAGTCATCTCTGGGTTGAAGGGGACACCACCCCTGACAGGTACTCCAATCAATGATGAAAACTCCTCCAACAGAGGTCCTAGCTGAAATTCTGGGAAAGTGAAGCATCTCAAAGGAGGGTCATAAAACTGTAGGCAGGTGTGGATCATACTCCTCTGAGAAGGGTCCAGGTCCATAACCATATCTAGGATACCTCCATAATGCTCTCTGAATACTGGGATGTGGTCTGGAGTGATAAGTGACTGGACCTGCCTGATACCAGTCAACACAGGCTCAAAGAAATGATATGAAATGTTGCTTTTCCTGGGAGGAGCCATGACTGCTGATGAAGAGCTGAAGACAAGTGCTGATGAAGATCAAGACTGGTACTGGAGATGAGCCACTGATAGGCTAGTGCTGATGATGAAGGCAGCCGAAGCAGGCAACTGATGAAGATAGCTGAAGCAGATAGCTGATGAAACAGAGGTCTATGCAGATGAAGGGGTCAAAACCAAGCCAGATATAATGTGGATACCCTGAAAAACAAATAAACAAATGTTAAATGATGCAATGATGATGTATGCAAATGATATGCAAGGGGTTTGTGATCAAGCTGGATCTGATTATCTGTCTTGATATAAAGTTCATGTATGTTCAAGAAGTCCAGATGGAGGTTCAGAAATCCAGTAACCAAGGTAGGGGACTCAAATAAAGAGTCACATGTCCAGGGTTAAATCACAAGAACTGTCCAAAGTGGAGTACTCTTAAACAAAATCAGTAACAGGGTATGATGTGGCCAAGGGTACCTGCAAACCTGCAAACAGCCCAACCCCCTCACAGGTAGTGTTCTAAAACAAGGATCCTCAGACTTGGATCAGTTATGAGAAGTGTAAACACTTCTAACCCGGAGGTACAGTGTTTACAATAACCATAAAAGATTCTCCTCTAATTCACCTCAGTTTCTGAAGGTCATAATAAAGGTCATCCAGACTTAGCAGGCTTCCCAGATGGCCCTAGCACTAGAGGAAATCTGTAGCACAGAGTTCTCAAGAAGAAACTCATATCTGAACCATGTTTCATATTCCCGCACCAGACCGAAATGGAATGGGAAAGAACATGAACCACTCTAGCCTAGGTGTCACTCAGGTCCCAGGTATAGGACCTTAAACTCTCAGTAGAACCCCACCCACCAAAACAATAAACCAGATCCAGCAAGATGACAGTATGATGTATAAAACTGTAAGGAAAGCAGTAAACAAGACTGTACATAAAGCAATAAATAAAGCAAAATAAATAAACACAATTAGCACATAACACCCCAGTAAACACAAATCAAACAAGCGCTAGGAGGAACCCACAAAAAGAACCAGAAGCCCTGGTTACAGTATAAGGGTCCCCAGCAGAGTCGCCAAGCTGTCGCTCCCACCAAATGAGGCTAAGTCAAATGGGGTACAGACGCGAACGGTCGGCGAAAGGAGAGAGAACACACAAGGGTGAACTCAGAAGAAAAGAGTCGCCAGCTAGGCATTTTTATCCCGAAGGAAAGGTAATGCTGCATAAACCTAGGAAAAAGATGGATAAGACGGTTGCGAACCAGAGAGACTGAGAAAGGGGGTTGGTTACAACCTGGGAAGGTATTAGCACCCAGATTGTCCGTCGTACTCGACGGGATCCACGCTTAAAAGATTTGTGTTCATAAGGGGTAGTGTCAGTGCAATCTGTGTATCAAAAACTGGAAAGAATGCAAGTGTCAGTGTTTGAAGAAAGTGAAGTGCAATATGTGAAGTGTCAGTGTAGGGACAGGAGTGCAAAGCTCAAGAACATGAGGCTAAAAGAATAATGCTGAAAGAGGGGGAATATACATAGACTTTTGTTCGATAACTGTTAAGTTATGCCTACGTATTCTCTCGTGCAATGAGGAAGTCAGAACACCGTAGTTCGACTCAAAGAGACTGAAAGATAAATTGACTTGTGAACTGCTTACTTGTCTATGCTCAAGTGTATGACCTGTCTGGCTCAGGTGCAAACTGTCTTGCCTTAGACGGAAGAAGCAAGTTCTCATTTGTGAGTGAATGAGATGAGAAAAGAATCCCGGAGGAGACGATTATTGTTTGTTTTTGGTGTTTTCAATCTTTTATTGCTTTTGGATTTGTCATAAGTTAATGAGCTTAAGCCTGAACCAAAGGTTAGTAAACTCATCACATCCTCCCTCAGATTAGGGGTAATGAGAATACCTTAAGTGTGAAGTAAACACCTCACACTTAATCACCATGATGTAGGATTAAGATCATTAACCTACTTGCATTTATTAGATGTTTTTGTTGTTTTTGTTTAGTGTTAAGTAATGAGTTTAAGCCATAATCAAGGATTTAATGGACCCATTACACCATCCTAATAGAAGGATGGTAGATGAGAACATTTAAGCTGAGAAAGACTCCTCAACTTAATCCATGATTAGGGATTAACCTCATGACAAAACAAAGCCTTTATTAAAGTGGATTTTAATTAATGATAAGATGAAGAAGTGATTTTTATGGTTTGTAAGACAACTTGAGGGGGACTTGTCCATTAACACTAGGGTTAGTCCTTCTTTAACCAATCAAGGAAGAATTAGAACCCTAATGCAAGGCCCAAGTTACAAGCTATTTGTCTTAGTGATTATTAAATGGATTGATTAAAGGATTTAAACACATTAAGGGTTTAACACTTAGGATTAAAGTTATACACTCCATCCTAATAGAAGGATGCAGGCATAAGCTTAATCACAAAGCCTTAAAACCTTTAAGGTTTAGTCCCTGATTATGAGGTGAGAGGAGAAGACTCAAAGATGACACAAAGGCAAAACTAAATGGGGGACTAATCAAACCCTAATTATTATCATGCTTGGTTATTCCTAGGGTTAATGAGGTTTGCAAGAAGATCTTCAGAGAAACCACCAGGGAGGAAACAAATGAAAGGAGCAAGAAGCAGAGAGAAGCAAGACAACTTGCTTCACTTAAGAAGACAAGTTGCTTGGAGAAAGAAGGTGGGAAAGAGCATGAATGAGCAAGCTCACTCTAATACACATACAAAATGCAGCAAAGAAGGTATGAAGAGATGAAAAGAGATTGTGAGAAGTGAAGGCAAATTCACTTCTCAAACAACTTACCACCTGAAAAGTCAGCAAAAGAGAATGAAATGCAATGAGAATGGGATGAAATGCCATGGTGAAAATAAAAACTAGAAGCATGAACATGATGTTAATGATGCTAAGAGAAGAGGCAAACACAAGGCAAGACATGATAATGATCATACAAGTATATGGATGCAGATGAAGCATGCTTGGAACCATGAAGGTTCATGAAAGCTTATGAAATGCAATGGACATATAACATGGCAAATGAAAGATGCAATGGTCAAACATGATTCTAATATGTCCTAAGATGTATTATGAATCATGTGGAGGCACAAAATGTCATGGCAAGTTATCGGATGCAAGCAAATGAAAGATGGATGCAAAGGAAGGCACAAATTAGGGTTTATGATCAACACACAAAGCAAAATGCAAAATCAAAAGCAAATGACATGACAAAAAATTGAAAATAGGATCTAAGGAAACCTAACCCTACACAAGTTCACTGCCCAAAGGAGGGGACCCAATTCTTAACCTAGTGAAAGCTATGAATTTCCTAAGTCAATTAGGGTTTTAAGGTACATCATCATGAAAAATGCAAAACAAATTGAAAATGAAAGATCAATTCAAACCAAATTTATCCTATAAACTACATTCCATGAAGGATACAATGCAAGAAGAAACATCACCAAACTCTCAATGGTTAGGCAAAATGATTTTTTCAAAGTTTGCACAAAAATATTGCCTTAAAATGAATTTAATTCCAATGAAAATGATCAAAAGGCATCAAGAACCAAAAAGAAATTTGTTTTGAGAGTTTGATAATGTTTCTAAATGTTTCTAAATGCAATGTGAATTTTTTTTGGAATTTTTAAATACCTAAATGTATTTTTAATTAATTAATTTTCATTAACTAATTAAAAATAAACATTTAAATGATTTAAAAATGATTTTTAATGTAAAAAAAAAAAAAAAAAAATTTGGGTTCTGAAAATTAATGAAATGTTTGAAAAAAAATTTTCAAAAAGTTTAAATGTGTTTTACTATTTTAAATAATTCGTGCAAAATAAATACAAAATAAATGAAATTAAAATTAAATTATTAGAAGTAATCTAAAGGAGAGGCCATGATCCATTCTGGGTTTGTGGGTGTTGACTTGGCGCCACATCCAATGGCCCAAGTTCAAACCTGACTAATATTCATTTAATGATTAATTAAACCTAGGTTAAGTTAATTAAACAATGACTAGGGCTTAATGAGCCATCTGGACCGTCCAGGCACGCGCGGGAAGCTTAATCCTAAGGCCATTATTCAAACCTGGCAATTAATCACAATTAGGGCAAATGACATTCAGGTGACCGGAACAGTGGTTCCGGTCATCTTCTCCGGTGAGCAGAAACCCTAGGATCTTCTACAGGTCACTAAACATGAAATTTCTTCCACCAAAATGATCCTCTCATCAATCTAAACCTAACCCCTCATCTCAAATTCATTTATTTTCACTCACAAGCTTGAATCGAAGCAAAACGCAAAACACAGGCAAATATTCAGAGATACCATACATGCTGGTTTCTTCACCATTTCAAAAAATAAACACATATTCATGATCAGGAGAACACATAGCATCATAAAAGAACTAAAAAATCAATTTCTGGGAAAAATGTTCATCATGTTACCTGAGATGAAGCTCCCCTGATTTTGAGCTTTTTGGCCTCAAGCTTTGTGTAATCCTTCTCCCTTGGACCTTCTGATGATGGAATGGAACTTAGAAAGCTTGGGGAGTGGCTGGTTTGAGTGGTTCAACTCTGGTGTAGCAGAAATGGAGGTCTCTGTGGGTGATGATTCAAGCAGTTTCAGGGGGTGGATTTTGTTCTGTGAGTGATTTGTGGTTTGTGTGTGAAGGAATTTTTGATGTTTGAGGACTGTGTGGAGAGATTCGATGGAGGGAAGTTCTTGGCAGATTTTTGTGTATGCTGTAATGTGGGAGCTTCTGGCTTGTGTATGGTGTGTTTAGGGTTGCTTGATGTCCACATATTTGACTCTGATTGGGCAGAGAGTTGGTGGTGGCACTGTGTGATTGGTATGGGCAAAATGCAAGAAAGTCAAGATCTTGTGTACTCCAAGTATGGGCTGGGATAGAAGAGATCTAGAGGGGTTTCTTTCCTCAGCTGAGTTTGAGGATGGCCCTTGGATGATTCATGAAGGACTGCAGCACTTGGATCATAAGATAGCATGAGTTTTGCATCTTGGCAACTTGTCACATTTTGTGATTTTTGGTCATGAGCATGTGACATTTCTTGCTGCATTCTTGGTGTGAGATATCTCATGAGATCATGGAAATGTTTTAAGACTAGCTAGAGATCATACAAGCCTTTGGGAACCAATTTGCAAGAATTCCCCTCTTTGCACTTTCATGGAAAATGGCTTATGGCTACTTGAAATTCAAGACATGGAATTGGGAAATTTCTTGGGCCAAACTGAATTTTAGGTCATGCATTGTGTTTGTATGATGATTAGAGGTCACATTGAAGTCACATAAAGGCTTGTCATGAGAATTTGCAAGTTTTCCATTTTGTGCAAAAGTGAAATTTCAATGATTTTATCCAACTTTGTAAGGCCATAACTTTTGATCCAAAATGAATTAGAATGAGTTCTTGTACTTTTTGAAAATGGGAGGATCCATTCTACAACTTTCATGACCAAAGTTTTCTCATTTGAAGCATTTTTGAATCAAAAAGAAAGGGTTGAAAAACTTTCCCAAAATGGCAAGTTTCCATTACAAGTCACTTTCCCAAAAAGGCAACTTTGCAAATGGCTTGAAATTCTTCAATTTTGTGAACTTCTAACATCTTATATGATAAAATAAAGATCATACACATTCAAAATGATGGAGAATGCCCTTTGGTTGGGTCATTGGGGGCCTCAGATGCCCTGATTTTGCACTGACTTGCTCAAGAAGTCAACTCTTGATCAGATGCCTTCCCCATGGAATTTCTTCATGAAAATTGATATGCATGATCCTTGTAACATATAGAGACCAATAGAAACAATAATGACCAAAAAAATTGGAGTTATGGCCTCTGAAACCAAAACCTTAATTCTAGGTCATCTGTGTAGTTAAACCTGGCTCTACTTCCATGCCTTTCTTAGTTCTTGTGATTCTTTGACTTCCTTGACTTTGTGAGGATATAATATGATGCTTGAACATACATGGACCCCTTTGAAGTGATTGTAGACCTTTGAAGTGGCTCAAATGGCACAGGGATGGCTCAGATCACAAACCCTAGATGTAGATGACTTTGAAACAATGCAGTGAATCAAAAATGTGATATGAGATGCTATGATTGAACTTATGCAAATGAAAAGATCACAAGCCATGGTGTGAACTGGGTGAGGGAAAATTTGGGGTGTTTACACTGTGCATTTTGTGCCTGGAGATCTTTAACTGTTTGCTCAAGAGCCATTGCTGAAATAAACAGCGAGAAGATGAGAAACCTGTGCACAATAAACCTGTGATGCAATGATATGGTATGTAAATGCGTATGCAATGTTTTCAAGGACCGCAAGATTTAAATTTGCTTAAACAAACAAGAAAGTGAACTTTTATTAGAAATAAATTTGTTTTCCCTTTGGGCTGAAATAAATACAAAAGATGGGGTTTTAAGTCTCCCATGGACGTTTCCTCTTTGTGTTGAGGTATGAGTTGAGATTCCGTTCCTCGTGAAGTTGCTTTGTTAGCTCCAGGATTCTTTCTTGACTTGCTTTGTAATGAGCCTCGAAAGTATCCCTTTGTTCCTTCAACTGGATCCAGGATCTCTGTAAGTCTTCCATGTCAGTGGGCATGTTTGGGTGCAGGATGGTATAAGAGGTATCTCCTTCAGCAACATGCTCCATAGTAACTGGCAGGATGGCAGGATATGGCATCATGAGAGTCTGAGCACGAGATCGCACCCATCTGAGGTAAGCTTCCATAGGAATAGTGTACTTGGGCTCCAGAGTCTTGCTGTCAACCTTGTTCACTTTTCCCCATGCTCGTATGAACCTTTGACGGTAACCTTGCAGATTGTTGTCGTAATCAAACACAATGCCCTGAATCAACATGTCATGAGGACCATCACTCCGAGCGTAACCAAACTGTCGTAAAGCTAAAGAAGGGTTGTAAGTAATGCCTCCTCTTATGCCTAGAAGTGGTACATTAGGAAACTCCCCACAACGGTCAATGATAGTAACATTCTCCATAGATCTGGAGCACCAATGGATATCTGAATGAGAGAGTGACATGATCCTTTTAGACCACCTGAACCCCTGTTCATTCTTCATCACTGAGCGAGGAAGGTGAGAAATAAACCACCTAGATAGCAAAGGTATGCAACACATCAAAGTTCCTCGTGCCTTTGTAGTACGAGTGTGAAGAGAATGCAGAATGTCTCCAAGCAATGTAGGCACTGGATTACGACTCAGAAATATGTTGATGGCATGAACGTCTATGAACTGATCAGGATTGGGGAACAACACTAAGCCATAAATCAACAAGGCTAAGATCTCCTCAAAAGCATCATAGCTCATAGCTTTCAAGAACACTTGAGCTTTCTCTATCAACACCTTAGCAAGAATACCCTTGACTCCGCTTCTCGTTTCTAGAACAATGTCAGACTTCTTCAGATGTAGAGCTGCAGCAATAACCTCAGGTTTAGGCTCTTTTTCCAAGCCTGTGAATGGTTTCTGATCAAGTACAGGTATACCCAGAAGTTTAGAGAACTCTTCCATTGTAGGAACCAGCTGGTAGTCGGGGAATGTGAAGCAATGGTGCTTAGGATCAAAGAACTGAAACAGAACACTCATCATGTCTTCATTGCACCCTGAAGTGACTAGATCCAGTAGGTGACCATGTCTCTTGATGAACTGGGAGTTTTCAGACACTTGAGAAACCAATTCCTTAAGCTTAGGAGGTATCCCTACAAAGTTGATCCTGATAGTGTTTCTACGAGCAGAAGCCATGACCTGCAACAAAGAACAAAGATAAATCCTTTGGTCCTTGAAATGGTTAGTGAAAATGCTATGCTTATGATGCATGATGATGTCATGATGTTATGCTCAATCACAAACATGTGGCACACACAAACAAGTCACACAATAGCCCTAGGTTTAAAGGCTTGCATGAGGTTCAAAGGTAGGTACCCTCCCCTGAAGTTAGTTGGTTCATCCTGTCCTATAAAAGTAACCAGGTTCTAAGGGATCTCAATATCATTGATCCTTCACAAGGGTGGTTGTTCAGTAGGCAACTTACTTGCCAACCAAAACCCTCCAAGTTTAAAATCTCAATGAGCGTAGTATCGAGTATCAACCAACTTCAGTCTTCACTAAAGTCGGTTATCTCACTACTTTCTAAAGGCCAAGATGGGATAACTAGGGTTCTAAAAGTTAGTTAGTGTATTGACAACATATGGCAGCCTCATATTATCCTCAACTTGACTTAAGGAACATAAGCACCAACCAAGAAGTCACACTAACTATGGCCACCAGATCAACCATATCGGTATACGCCGTACAGTTTCCTTGGTCTATTGCCATTTACCTAAGGTACACTAGATCCGGGTTAGGATCTTTCACACATAAGAGCACCCAACAGATAAGTATAAAGCAAACAAGGCAAACAATTTTAAAGTGATCTAATTCCTAAGGGTACCCCTCTTTAATATTAAATCCCTAGCAGAGTCGTCAGTTCTGTAATACGGTGGGAGAACTGACTTTAGTTATGTTGTGGATAGCAAGAGTCGCCACCGACTTTTATTTTATCCAAAGGAAAGGCATAAAAGAACAGGAAAGACCTTTTAAAAGATTTTTGGGTCTGGGGGGTAGGTTATGTAAAGGGAAGGTGTTAGCACCCTTTACATCCATGGTTATCCATGGGCTCTTAGTTACTTAGCTCACTTTAAAATGTTTTTGAAGTGTGAAGTGTGTGAATAGAAATTTTCTTAAGTGTTTTATAATGATCCATGTACGGATATATATAAAACCTTTGTTTTGAAAATTTGCTTGAAAAATGTGAAGTGTTTGAAATGTTTGGAAAAGTGAGCAAGTACATAAGAGGAACCTACCCTAAGTTAAGTCTTTTCTGTTCTTAAATATCCTTTAGGTGGTAAGACTATCCCTATTATTAAGGAATAGGTAGTCATTACCTTGGATGTGTGAGGGACAAGTGAAGGGACAACTGTTATTTAGGCAACTGTAAGGTGTATAAGCACTTCGAAGGGACTTATCATCTTTATTCGAAAGGGACAAGATCATTACGAAGGCAACCACGAAGGGACTTGATCTTTTTATCTATTAAGGGACTAGATGATATAAGATGAGGGACTTTGCTTTATACACCCTACTTGACCTTTTATTTAGGAAACATGAGAGGTAACCCTTAAGAAGTGAGATGGCGATCCAGGATCGACTTACGTGTGTGAGTGTATCAATTTAAATATTGATCTTTAAGATTAAATGATTTAATTTCAATTTTTAAATACAAACATATCTTGCACTCCCTATTTTACTAACCATAGCATTTAAAATATAAATATTAAAATTACTACAACTATTACATATGGGATACAATTACATAATAATAATAATTAAAATAAATTAAATAAGCAAATAAATAATAATAAATAATTGGGTTAGTAACAATAAAATAAAATAAAAATCATATAATATATAAATAAATGGGGTTAGTAATAATAAAATAAATAAGAATAAAATAAAGAAATTAGCATAATAATGAATAATAAATTAAAAGTTCAAAATTAGATAAATAATATTTTTTTAAGAGAATTTAATAAAAGAAATAAATAATAAGTATTATATACTAAATTATTCTAATGATTTAAATTTATAAAATATTTACTAATCATAAATTAAATAAACATGTAACAAAAAAAATTAATTTAATAAAATAAAGTTAAGGCTTTTTTTAGTTGTTTTTTAGGAAAATAAATTATGGTTTACCAATTAATCTAATCCTAATTACATTATTTACATAAAGCTATATATAATACTAATATAAACAAATTTTAAAAATAAATAAACATAATTAACATAAAATAATTAGGGTTTTAGAAAAATATTATTAGGGTTAATCATATTAAATTAGGGTTTATGAAAAATATTAGGGTTTATATGTTTAGAAAAATAAATTAGGGTTAATTATCTAATATAAATTAATTATACAAAATTATATAATATTAATAATATACAACAAGATAAATATTAAATAATTTTACTAATAAAGTTTAATTTTTGAAAAGATGAATTTTGAATTATAGAAAAGAAAATAACATAAACATTTTATTTTTATCATTTAAATTTATTTAACTATAATATAAACAAATTAAATAGAAAAACAAGAAAAAGTAAAAAAACTTACCTGGGTTGGGATTCGAACCCAGTCCCTATGCTTCCACACTCTTCAGACCAAGAAGCCAGCCACTGGGCTACGCGCGCGCAGGTGATATGGAATTGATGCCAAGGCGTTTTGTTTCTTTACTTGTAAAAATCATAACAAAAAGCAAAACAAAGCAAAAGGGCCTGGGGGGATTTGAACCCAGGGCCCTAAACCTCAAACGCGCACACACCAACCAACTGAGCTAGCAACCTGTTCTGATAAAAACACCAACAACATAACATAAAATATTATAATAAATTTTGAATATCAAATTTGGCGCGCTGACTTCATCTTCTTCCTTGGATTTTCGCAGGTTTTCCTGCGAAATTTGTTGGGAAGTTTCCTACGAATTTTCATGCGTTCTTGAACCTGCGAATTTCATACTTCACTAAACACACACGATTTTATCAAATTAATTACATAAACATGATTCAAACAGTTCATTGAGTTGATTTATGATCTCAAAATTCTTTTATAGTCATTAAATTGTGAAACCCTAATTCAAGAGGTATGAACCCTAAAATGGTGTTTCACGAATTGGCCATCAAAACATCAATCTAATTGCCCAGAATCCATCACTGCACTCATCTAAACACAAATAAATGGACAAACTTGATTAATAACATGTAAAAATGCAAGAACGAAAAAAATCAAAAGTGAAAAAGAAACGATTCGGATTTCTCAATATGTCATGTTATGGAGCAATGTGATGAATGGTTTCGATTCAGGGATGTCCAGGGAAGCTTGTGATGTTCTTAAAATACCTTGAAACCTCCTCTAGGGTTGAAACCGAAAATTCACTTTTGAAGGATTTTTTGAAGTTTGGAACTTACTCTTGAGGCCACAATTTCGTCCCCTCTGCATTGTGATGGTTTGTATACTTATAGTTGGATGAAACTAGGTCAAAAAATTGAATGGTTGTTTGGACTTTTTGATTTTTGAAGATTGAAAAAGATCATGACTTGAATTTCATATATCCTTGAATGAAACCTTTCTATCTTAAGACAATCACCATCAATTGCATATCAATCTGATCCAATTCATGTTTATGACTTTCTAAAATCAAAATATATTTTAAATCTTCATATTTTATATTTTATTTGAATTTAAAATGATTTTTAATATAAAAAATCATAATAAATAAAATTAATAAAATAAAATTATGAAAATATTAAATAAATTTCGTGCATGATGTCATGGAACACCTTGGGTCACAAAAAGTTTGGCCCATTTGAAGAATTATGGTTTTAAGACCCTATTTTCTTCATAAACCACCCAAAAATTTCCCAACTTTGCATGGGCACAAACCCTTCAATTTTAATGCTATGAGAGTGTTCTTGGACATTTTGGAAAGCTTAAAGAGCCCTCTAACCAACCCCACTGGTTTCATGTCCATATCATTTACCATTCTCAAGTTATGCCCTTTTGAAGTTGTTGACTTTTTGTTGACTTTCAAAAGGACCTATAATGTCTTAGCTCATACCTTCCAAATGAAGCATTTTTGGGCTTGGCTTGTGAGACACAAAGTTGTATAGAATTCAATTTCCTTCAAAATGAGCTTTGGATGGGAAAAATTTGATGAAGCATGTGAAAGTTATGGCTGGTCAAAGTTCAGTTGACTTTTCCTGAGGAAACCCTAATTTAGAAACTCCTGATTCTTGATGATCTGAAATCTCCTTGATGAATCATGATCAACCTTTGATCAAATGATGAATTTTACTTCATATAATTGATGTTGGCAAAAAAAATCATGAAGTTTGACTTTGGTTTGACCACAGTTGACCTCAGTTTGACTTTTTAACTACTTTGACTGATTTTAACTTATCTGATCATTTGACTGAGCAAACTTTTGAGAAAAGCCTTGAAACTTGTCATGGGGATTCTTAAACACATATAAGATGTTATGAAGCTCACTTGAAGTCTTGGAAGTTCATTTAGCCTGATTAAAGTCAAAACCCTAGTTTTGGATGCACTGCTTAGGAGGATGCATTGTCTGAGGGAATTGTCAAATCTTCTGACTAATTATGAACTTTGTGAACCTTGTGAACCTCATAAGATGTCTTGTGAACCTTGTGAACCTTGTGAACCTCATAAGATGTCTTGTGAATCTTGTGAACCTCATGGGAGGTCTTGTGAACCTCATAAGAGGTCTTGTGAACCTTGTGAATCTCTTAGCACACAAAGTCTTGTTTTGTGAGGGAAAATTTTGGGGTGCAACACACACGTTCCCTCCAAAATTGAATGTGCAAGAACCTTGGTAACTTCCATCTTCGTCGAACATGCACTTGGTCGAATCCCTCCAACACTTAGAGAATATTTCAAACTTAGAATTTCACTAAGTATGAAACTTATAGGCAAGTTCCTTTGACTTTCATCCTTTAGTTAGTTTGGTCGAAACCTTACTTTTAGCTTATCACAAGAAAACTCTTTTATTAAACCAAAATAACCTCATTAATTGCTAGCGTCGAAATTTAGGGATAATAATTATCTTTACTTAAATTGTATTGCTTCTAAAGCAATAAAGCGAAAGACAAACTCTCATTGAAGTGGTGATTTTTCATTAAGATTATTAAGCAAAGAAAATATCAGAAGCATATTATGAAACTTTTTAATCTTGCTAAAGCGCTATAGTTTCTTCAATTAGGTGACTTTGTCGAAAATTTAGTATATGAATTCTCTTTGCACAATTAAGTTTATAACTATTAATGTTAGAAATTATTCTTTAATAGAATAATTTCATAAAGTGTGCAATAACGAAAAAATGAAGCAAGAGAAAATAAAATAATGCACATTTTGTAAATACCTCAAAGGATAAGGGAAAATAAAGAATAATAAGAAAACATGATTTGAACTGACAAATGTTAAATGGTATTGAAAGATACATCAATTTAAAGGGGAAAATTTTGATGAATATATATATATATATATATATATATATATATATATATATATATATATATATTTATTTATATTTATTTAACTATTTAAGATTGTCATTATTGTTAGGGCGAATCTGAAGGGATCTACGAGGGAGCATTTATACTTTGGGACACACCTTTGTGAGAGACACACCACAAATCCACCTAAAACCTTAAGGTGATAGGTGTGTGGGTTCTCTCACTTATAAATGCTCAAATCTTCCCTTTTCTAATCAATGTGGGACTTCTTCCTCACAATTGATTCTAAACATTCCCCCTCAAGTGTGAGTCTATACACAATGCTCCTCATCAAGTGGAAGCTTTCTCTTCCAAATATACTTGTATCACCCACACCTGCGGGAAGTGTTTTGATACAAGTAAGTTGATCCCCTTAGTCGAAACCAAAGACTCTGATACCATTGTTAGGGCGAATCTGAGGGGGTCAACGAGGGAGAATTTATACTTTGGGACACACCTTTGTGAGAGACACACCACAAATCCACCTAAAACCTGAAGGTGATAGGTGTGTGGGTTCTCTCACTTATAAATGCTCAAATCTTCCTTTTTCTAATCAATGTGGGACTTCTTCCTCACACTTGATTCTCAACAACTATAAGTTTAAATTTGTATTTAAAAGACAATTTGGTGAATGAATAAATTTTTGCTTTGATATGATTTTTTTTTAAATGATGGATTCAATTTCTTTTTTAAAATGATGGATTCAATATTTTTAAATGATGGGTTCAATTTGTCTTTTAAATTCAAATATTAATATAGTTAATTCAGTCATAACTTGTGACGATTTATAATTGTTGAAAAGTTTGAGAAATATAAACTTTAGTCTCAATTTAAAGAATATTTTGAGACATATATTAGAATGTTTCTTTAGAATATTGAGTTTGTGGGTGATATGGTCAAAGAACAAAATTGAGTGGGAAAGAATTGGTTTTTAACTCAATTCATATAGTTGTTATTTATATAACAAATTTGGACCCACATACAAATATTATTGTTCTTTCTCTCAATTAAATTAAGAAAGTTATTCGTGAAGATCAAACTCAACATCCTCATGAACGAGAGCATCAAGTGTCATAAAGAATTGACAAAAAAGAGAAATTTTATTCGGTAAGATTAAAAGACTCTATTATGATAGGTGTGACACTTGTTACTTGTTATTATTTTGGAGTTTCGTAAGATGAATATCAAGATAGTGTTTCTTAATGGCGACATTAAGAAATACAATATGGTGCTACGAGAGAAAATTATGTGTCAATAGATGCAAAGTTTATGGTTTGTAGTCAAATAAAATCTATTTATGAGTTAATGAAATTGTCTCATTAGTGTTACCACAATATTTCATAATGTAATTGTCTCGTTTGGTTTTGAGATGTCTATTATGAAAAATTATTGGGTTTTACAAGTTCAGTGGGAGTAAGTTTATGTTCCTTGTTTAATGTGTCAAAATTTTTTTTATTTAGTAAGCAATGATATATGATTGTTGCGTGAAACCAAGAAATCTCTAACAAAAGTTTAGAGATGAAAGATCTTGGGCACATCTCTTTTGTAATAGGTATTTAGATACTTAGATATTATTCTCAAGGTATTATCCAGTTTTCACAAAAGATTTATGTATATATCAATAAAGTTGAAAATAAAATCGACATGAAAGACAATAAACTAGGGCATGTCTCGGTTATCTAGGGAGACTATTAAGTCTCAATTATTGTCCAAAATAAAAGAATCTGAAAATTTAGAAAATAAAGTTTTTTTTAATATACTTTTTTTTATTTTTTGGGAATCTTATGTATATACATATGGAATAAGCGTATATATAATGAGATCATTTGGTAGATACGAAAATTCAAAATTTGAATTGTTGAAATGAGACAACCATAAGGATTGTTATAGAGAACAAAAGAACTTGTGCTCACATATTAGAGATTGAATGATTTGGAGATCATCATTATGTTCGACTCTGATTCTTTTGGATGTCTATATATAATGGATATCCTAATTCAAGAAATAACTATAAGTGTTTATGTCACTTGGTTGCATATAGTAGAAGGTTTTGAAAGACAACTCCGACTATATTGTGACATAAGTTTGTCGGATAATGTTTCAACAATTGTTTTATAAAGTTCATTGAGTTATAAGTTGTTGTTGAAGGATATAACATATAGATATTAATTGTATATTAGATGACTTACTAATCAAAGACTTGACATATAAGGTATTTGATATGATTGTTGTCACTAAAGATGTCCTAGATTAGTGAGAGTCACTCATTCTTTATGTTTTATAATATTGTTTTAATATCGATACAGACTTTATGTTAAAATTATCTGCAGAAATAAAGTTTATGAAGTTATTATTGTTATAACCATTTATGTATCGTTTGTGCAAATATTGAATTTGCAAACTTCAGTTTGATCTCAATAAAGAATTCAGTTTGATCTCAATAAAGAATTCAGTTGGACCAATTGGAAATAAGCATGATTCAGAGATCACATTACATGAAACTTCCATGTCACTCATCCATATCGATCTATGTTATCTAGTACGTTGATATGGTGGTCATCGGGGTTCTGTCATGTTATACGTTAGTGACGATAGCCGCGATGGTCCCATTGTTGATGTATGAGGTATACCAGATTGTAAAGTTGAAATCTAAAGATAAATGGAATTCAGATGCGCGCCTAAAGAATTAAGATATATTGGCCAAGTGGGAGATTGTTGGAACATTTTACGGATTTAATATTATTCCAATAAATATGTGGCCAAATATATATTTAATTATATTAGTTATTTATTAAAATAAGAGCCTTAATTGATTAAGTGGTCAAATAAATTTAAAATGTTAATTAGATTTCTATTTAGTAATTAATTAATTAATTAGTTAATTGGATATGGACTCAAATATGAGTGGATGTCAGGATGACCCATTTGGGAATAATGGGAACCCTAATTGGCCATCACACGCTATAGGCTATGATCCTCAATATACCACACACAAGCAGTTTACCTCTTCTCCCCCATCTGAAGAGTGTTCAAGGCATTAGGAGTATCGGTTGAGGATGATCCACAAGCCAACAAGTGTTAGTCACCTGTCTATACAATTTCTAACTTTCAGGATTACCATCAACAAAACCTTTCTCAATAGATTCAGGTATTCCTGCAATCTCCTCTCTCATATACTAACATGTCGTAGATCTTATAATTATATACATGTTTGTATTATCTATTCTATTCTGCATTAAAGTATATAACATAATACGTAGAACATGTATATATGACTAGCTAATAATTATTGATTTAATTCCAACAAACTTAATTCAAAAAATAATGGATGATGTAAGAGGATGAAGATGAAGAGATTTCAGCTACAAAACTCAAAATAAGATTCAAAATTCGTTTTGACAGTTGAGAGAAAATGTGTATTGTGTAGAGGTGTTCAAAATCGAATCAGTGCAATAGAAAATCGCTAACTGAATCGAACAAAAAAATGCAAAAAAAAAATGCATTTAATTTGGATGTGTTTGGGTCATTTTCTAACAAAATTGTGTGGTTCAGTTTGGTTTATATTTTTCAAACTGAATCAAACCAAACCAAACTCTAGTCTGTTATAAAATGTTACACACACAATATATATATATATATATATATATATATATATATATATATATATATATATATATATATATATATATATATATATATATATATATATATATATATATATATATATATATATATATATATATATATATATATATAAATTAAAAATAAAATATTATTTATCTATGAATACAATTGTTTCTATTTGAAATGAAATTACTATATATTAATTTTTTATTTTCATTTTAATTTGTTGACGTTAATAAGGATAAAATTAAAATTATTAAATATTGATGATACAAAAAATTATAGTGTTATCAGGATACTACACTCACATGCATACACTTATAGCTCCATAATATAGTATTTCAAATTTATTTATAAATGCTATTTCATGTATATTTTCTGTCCTTTAGACATAAGATGAAACCGTAAGATATAATACATATTTATCTATCAAATGATAAAGCTATATAGACAATTATAAACTTATTTTATAGTAAAATATAAATGTCTAAACATTAAATCATGTTGTCATTAAATCATGTTGTCATTAAATCATTATCTATGCCTCAATAAAAATCTTATGAAAAAATCAAACTAACCAAACCAATTCAAACCGTATTACTTAAGTTTGGTTTAGTTCAGTTTTACTTCTAAAAATCAATCGAATCAAACTGAACCACATGTTTTTTTCTTTTATGGTTTGAATGATTTTTAGCATTAAAGTCTCCCAAACGCACCACGAGCACCCCTAATATTGTGTGTTCTAAATTATAAAGTGGGCAATTCAAGAAAATGATTTTTATATGTGTGGAGATTTAGCACAAAAATAAGAGAAAAATGTCATTTGATTTGAGTCACAAGCAAGAAGTATGAGACGAGTCAAGAGAGTGAATGATTTGAATTAAGATCCAAGAACTAAGAAAATTTTCTTATATGATTCAAATCAAGTTATTCGAGTAAAAACGATCTCTGATTTGAATCAAATTCACATAGTCAAAATCTAAAATTGTTGTTTGTAATTAATTCAAGTCAAGAAAGTTTGTGATTCAAATCAAACATATGTGATTTGAGTCATGCACTACTATGATTCGAATCGGATTGATAGAAGTAAAATCTTAATTTTCAGAAATATGTTTGATTCGAGTCAGGAAGTTATTGTGATTCGACTCAAGTTGACATAAGCAAAACCTTGATTTTTTCACAAATATTGATTTGAGTTATGACATCTTGTAATTCAAATCACGCTTCAAAAACTTTATTTTTTCATTAAAATGAATTGTAGAACTTGGCATGACTTGAATCATTCTCAAATGTGGTTCTTGATTCAAAATTCGACTATTTGAATTAAAGCTTGTTAAGACTATAATAAAACAACTAGTAACAAACATGTGTGTTCGTACAGACACGTTTGTTCGATTAATTGATGTATATGACGTATATATGATTCTCAAATAGGAAAAAGTGATGTTAAAATTATTAAATAACATGTAAAAGAAAGTTTGGTAGAATATATCGAGGTTTTAAAACTTACGAAACTGTGAATTACGAATATAAAATTAACTTTATATCACACATTGAATTTATTTTAATTTTATATTCACAATTCCCAACTTCAAAAGTTTTCCATTTTCCAAAAAAATGTATTTCACTCATTTAGAGAAAAGGAATTCCAACACTATTAGTTGAAGTTACACTTTTAAACTCTTACTAATGAAATAACATCTATAAAGAATTTATTCATTCGCTATTTGTAGTAAATTTAAAAAATTTCATACAAAAAAAAATCATTCTTCTCTATTATTACTTCTAAAATTTTATATCATCGACAAAAAATTTATTCATTCATTATTTCAATAAGTAGGGTATATTTTCTCAAATCAATAAATTTTGTTTTTCTCGTAATTGCTCGAGACAGATTTTTCAAATATTATATTAGCGGCATAAATTTTAAAATGATATATTTTTTTCCATTGTTTTAGTTTTATATTAATTTTTTTTTTGGTGTAATGTTATATATTTGTAATTACACAAAAATAATTTAGTAAAATATTATTTATAAAAAATAGTAAGATACTACAACTAATCTATTTTGATTTTATAATGTGTTCGTTTTGAAAATTTGATAAAAAGAGTAGTAAGATATTATTTTGAATAAAAAATCAAATCTGATTTGCCAATAATAAATACTATTTTAAAAGACTTTTATACTTCTAATTCATTAAACAGACAAAATAATATTAAATCCTATTTTAAATGCTAATTAACTATAATTTATAGTAATCATAAAAAAACTTTACTTTTCATTAAAAATAAAATATTATAATGATAATAAAATGTAAACTATTATTTATAGTTCATTTATTTAAGAATTTATAATTGAGATGTAAACTATTATAATAAAATGTAATAAAAAAGTTATTATAAATTAAAATTATCATCTATAAAATATTTATTCGAATTAATGACATATTTAACTTAATCATTTTATTTAAAATCTTATAAATGAGATAATAATTTGATTTAAAGTATAATAAAATTGTGATACAGTTTCTCAAATAGTAAGAGATACAGTTTATCAAATATTAAGATATACAATTTTTCAAATGAATTAATTAATACAATTGTAATTTTATACATAGTAAGAGATGCAATTTCTCTAATAAACTAACTAATACAATTGTGATTTTGATAGTACGTCGAAATCGAAAGATACCTGCTCAATAAAAAGTAGTAGTAGATAATGAAAAGTAGTAGTAGATACTGTACATATTTCTAATAATATACATGTTTCTAATATTTCTAATAGTATACATATTTCTAATATTTCTAATAGTATACATATTTCTAAAAGTTGAATTATTATCTTGACATATCATTTAATGTTATTCCGTAAATATGAGCCAAAATAATTCAATCATTAAAAATCTCACATGATAAATACAATGGAACAAAGATACAACATTTTAATTTTAATATATTGGTAGATAAAGTCCTTAAACAAATCATTAATTCAACGAATAATCTTGAATTCAAAATTAATTATTTAAAATGTATTTATTAATATTTTTAAAAGAAAACAATACACTATATCTACTTAATCTAAATAAAGGTTATTATGATGACAATTTGATAATAACCCTAACCCTAAATATCTACATGGCATCTTTTCTGACTATATTAAAAAATTTGGATAAACATTCTAACATTTTGAGGTCAATTATATTCTAGCGTAATATAGACCAACTATATTTTAACATATATATTTGGAACAATTTGAGGCCAATTAATAATAATATAAAAAATATATATAAATATAAAAAATAATGATAATATTAAAATAATAATAATAATAACAAAAAATAATATAATAACCCACTACTACAATTATATATAATAATATTTATTATTAATATTATTATTATTATTATTATAATATATTCAATTAACACTATTATATCTTATTATCCTAATTCTTATTTTTTATAAAAAAAAATCTTTAATTATCAAATAATAATAATAATAATAATAATAATAATAATAATAATAATACATTTTTTAATTAACACTATTATATTTAATTAACACTATTATATCTTATAATCATAATTCTCCTTTAACTATTTTTTAAATTATTATCTTTTAGTTTTTCAATTTAATATTAATTAACACTATTATATTCAATTAACATTATTATATCTTATAATCCTAATTCTCCTTTAACTATTTTTTAAATTATTATCTTTTAATTATTCTGCTTAATATTAAAATTATGATTTTTTATATAAATTTTGAATTACTTTGTTTTTCTAAATAATAAATACAAATCAGAAATATAATTATGTTTATTAAATTTTATTTTAATAATTAATAAAATTATAATTAATACACTATAATTATATATTTATGATAATATAATTTTTTTAAAGTAAATAAATAAATAAATAAGTAATTCAAATGTTTATGATTATGGATAGAACAATAATAAATAAAAAATAATAATAATTTAAATTTTTAATTAAAATATATATTAATATATAAATGAGTGAATGAATATAATTAAAGAATAGTAGTTATAAAAAAAATTAATTCAAAGGTTTATGATATTTTGTAACTCCTTTTATTTTAAGTAATTCAAAGGTTTATTAGTTACATAATCACATATTTTGTAACTTCTTTTAATTATAAGTAGTTCAAAGGTTTATGATATTTTGTAACTCTTTTTCTTTAATTATATTCATAACCATATATTTTATTTTATGCATAATCACTCTACGATACATATAAATATGTGATATTGAAGTATCATCATTGTCTCCAAATAATTTTTTGGTGGTATGGTTCTATTTTATATAAAAGTTTTTATTTCTATTCATGCTTTTTTTTTATGGAAGAATACAAACTCAAATTATTTTATTTAAATATTTATACTCACTTTTTTAATGATTTAACTTTTTTTAATTTAATATTTTAACTTTTTAATTTTCTTTTATTTCTTGATATGAACATGATTTCTTTTCATGTGAATTAGGTGAAGAGGATAGATTTATGTTGTATCATTTTTGTTTGAGAAGTCTATGAAATGGTTGTTCATGTAAGTATATATTTTTATATAATCAATTATTTTTCTATTGATATATTTTGTGTTAGTTTGTTTTTCTATATTTCTTTCTTATTTTCTTTTATTTATTAATGTGTGGTTATTTTTCATGTGAACCAGGAAAAAATAGATAAATCTAAATATGAATGTGTTGACAAAATGACAAACCAATAAAATATATTACAAAATTTTATCATTGAACATATTGTGACATTTTCTTCAGAAAGATTTTTCAAGAATCATTTGATCTCCCTAATTTAGTTTCTATTTATAATTGACCTTTTCAGCTTTTATTTGTTTTCTTTGATTTTTGCTTTCATTTTTTAATATAGTGGGATATGAGTCGCTCTTCCCCTAATGTAATTTTTTTCTTTTTTTTGTTAACTAAATTGTATTTATTATAACAGATATTATATTTTTTGTTAATAAGATATGATTGAGTTTATTATTAATTTAAATATAATTAATATTAATATATTATAAATTTATAACTAAGTTGATTGTTTTGAAGAGAATTATATTAACATTATGTACCAATATATTATCAGAGATTTAGATGTTTGTCAAGTAAAAAATAAGTGGTATAAGAAGAAGGATATATTTTTCATAATGTTTAGTATTATTATAATAAATATATGGTATTAAATATATTTATATTAAATTATATTATACTTTATTTAAGATTTTTATTCACTTTTTAAATTTGACTGTATTGAACATAATTATATTTTTGGATTAAAATACCTTTTACTCTAAAATATTTTATTGTATAGAATGAAAAATATTATTTAAAAAAGATATTTGATACTTATTTTAAAATAAATACTTGAGCTCTTTAAATATTTTTTTATTTCATTAAATAAAATATATAAGATATGTTTTTGAAGATATTGGCTAATTATTACATTATTTGAAAATATAATTAACTAAAAAATCTCATTTTTTCTTTATAATTGACAAACCACTATTTATTATCATACTTATGATTTCTTTAATTTTTTGTTTTCTGAATTAAAAAATTATTCTATTAAAATTGATAAGTTTTAATTTTTTATTATTCATATTCTAAATTGATAATTAAATATGAAATAATATACTTTATGTATTAGACAAATTTTTTATTTTCTATTCTATAGTAATTAATAAATAAGTTCTTTGATGATAATTATTTAATGTTTAAAAGTGAGCTGATTATATATATATATATATATATATATATATATATATATATATATATATATATATATATATATATATATATATATATATATATATATATATATATATATATATATATATATATATATATATATGAATTTTGAATGATATTGATTTTCATGTTGTAATTTCTTTGATTTAAATACTATAGTATAAATTCATTATTATTATTATTATTATTATTATTATTATTATTCATTATATGTAACTATATTAAATTATGAGTATACATTATATGTAACTATATGATATTGAATATATTTGATTATACATTATTATTCTTAGATTTTTTTATTATTCGTATTCTAAATTGATAATTAAATTAAAATAATATACTTTTATGTAAGTAATTTAGACAAAAATTTGAATGATATTTGTTCTGAACTGGTCTAATTTCTAGACTTGGGTCCAATCCATCTTCTAACCCATAACGGCCCAACAACTCTTTGGCACCTGATTCTTCCTCAGTCTGCTCGGAAGTTCCTTCCGACCGGCCACCAGCGCCGTCGACCACGGTTCGCTCCCAGCAAGGGTTGAATCCCCCAGGATCAGCCGAGGAATGCTTACCCGACAAGCCCTTTGCTTAGAAATAATATCATTCAACCGGGGTCTCATCCGAGCAATCCAAACGTCACTCCAACGATTAGTTTCTGGAAGTTACCTGTTATTGGGGGATCCACGATCCAGGCTCAATGAAAGGGACCAATAGCCATGTGTTGGGGATATTATATAAACTCTCTCATTTGAGAGGGTCAGGTATTCAATTTCTCACTCTAAACCTCGTACTTGCTCACTCGTTGCTCTCTTTTTGACTTTAGCATCGGAGTGCCTTGCAGGTACACCCCCCTCCTCTCTCCATCAACCGTGCTTCAACCACGTTCGACGTTAGCCACATTGGATCCTGATCTCCAGGTACGATCAGGTGGCGATGTCTGTGGGAACTCTTGATTTCCCCGTTCTTCTTCTTCAAAGACTCTCAAGAACTAAAGTTTTCTTTCTAAAGATTCATGGCTACTTGTGACAATCCGTTTGAAGCCCAGACTACTGATGATGTTCTACTTACCCAACGCGAAAGTAAGGTGATCACTCCCTCGCATGAAGAAACCGTCCAAGATCACCAGGACGGAAGAACTGCTTCCCCCTCTCCTGAGCGTGATCAACCGCTCGAGTGTCGTCCGGAAGTCATCCCCTCCCTGACTGCACCAGCGGGATCAGACTTTGCTCTGTTAGCTGAGACGCTCAACTAAACCAACCTACCGCTCCTCGCGCACGGCGAGAAGATAGCCCGCCTCGAAGAAACCGACCGCCGACCATCTCGCTCTCCGAAAAGGCACCGGGGATGATGCAACCCATCTCCCCACAAAAGAAAGGGCAAAGGCCACCATGGAGAATCTTCCATCAAGAGACGGGCTCGGTCTCCTCCACGAAGACGTCGCTCGCCTATACCGACCAAGACTCGCCAGAGCTTGCAGAATGAAGATCAACGCTCTCCTCCCCAAAAGAGGAGACGATCCCAATCACTGTCTCCAAGATGGTCAAGAAAGAGTAGATCAAAGTCTCTGTCTCTGCGACGAAACAAAAGACTCCATTCACGATCTCCCTCGTTCACATCTAGTGACAAGGATGATATCAGAGGCCCACTCTCCTCGGAGATCATGGCTACCAAACTACCGTGAGGGCTTGAGAAGCCTTCACCCCTTGGTTCATATGATGGGACGACGGATCCAGACGAACACATCGAAAACATTGACACCTTGATCGATTATAGAGATGTCCGGGGAGCAATCAAGTGCCATCTCTTTCCGACCACTTTGAGAAAAGGGGAAATGACTTGGTATAAAAGTTTCGAACCCGAATCCATCACCTCGTGGAGGAAAATCAGTCGAACTTTCTCCATGCATTTCACCGCATCCCGACGCCATCCCAAGAAAAAAGCGTTGCTCGAGGCTATTATTCAGGGCAAGGATGAACCCCTCAGAACCTACATCGAAAGGTTCAACAAAGAAGTCGTCCAGGTCTCTACCACTAACGATATGAAAAAATATTTGCTGGAGCGCGGGTTACGCCCGTCCATTGATTTCCACCAGGCGGTAGGCATCGAAACACCCGCCACGCTGGACGCTTTCCTCCTGAAGACTCAGGCATACATACCGTACGAGGAGAAACAGGAAGCCAGTTCGGCTCGTGATGTCAGGCGTCAGGAGGACGTAAATCCTTCCAAAACTGATGAGCCATCGACATCTCGTCGGGGGGAGACAAAAGAAAGGAAGATCGCTCCAGTGAATCGTGGGAGCAGAGGGGGCCGATAGGTCGCTTTCGTGAGTACACACCTCTCTCGGTATCGAGAGAGAAAATATTGTCGGAGTGCGCTAATTCTAAGTTCCGACAGGCAGGAGTTCGCTTCCCCAAGCAACTGCCTAACAAGTCGGGCACCGACAAAACCAAGAATTGCAGGTTCCACAAGAGCCACGGGCACAATACTGAAGATTGCATCCATCTGAAGGACGCGATCGAGATACTCATAAAGGAAGGCCACCTCAAACAGTTCACAAAATCCAAAGAAACTTCCAGACTGGAGGCGCAAGAAACCAAGAAGGTCGAAGAAGCGGTAGTGGTGCCTGCAAACACCAACATGCAGGTCGCCCTCAGCATCTACCGACCTGAGGATTTCTTTCTACCCGATCATCTGGGAAGTCCAGGATATATGTCTTCCCATAGCCCTTGGGAAGCCTTCCCCTCTGCAATGGTGATTTCAGGGGGAGGATTCAACAAGATTACTGTCGGTTCCGTGAAGAGGAAGTTCGACCAGCTGATTGCAAAGGGACCAGCCCAGAATGCCACTTTGGATCCATCCAGAAGCAACTAAATGCCTATTTCCTTCTACAAAGAGGAACTGTTAGGAGGGGCACCCAACGCCAGTATCCCTTTGCTCGTTCGGGCTCAGATGGCCAATTTCGACGTTCGTCGGATTCTGGTCGACCAAGGCAGCTCGTGTGACATCATGTATTCATAATTGTATTTGACGCTTCAGCTGAACGAGACTCACCTAACACCTTACGTAGGATCTGACCTACAAGGTTTCAACGGGGCCGTATCTCAACCATGGGGTTACGTCGACCTCATCGTCACTTTTGGAGTAGCGGAGACCACTCGATCCGTCCGAGTCCAATTTCTAGTGGTCGACTGTCCATCCCTTTACCAATGCATTCTCGGTCGGCCAACGTTGGCCGGACTCATCGTTGTCCCGTCGACTACTCATCTGAAGATGAAATACTATACAATTTCAGGAAGAGTGGCCACCTTGCACAGCGACGTCGAAGCTGCCCGTTGTTGCTTTGAAGCAGCCTCTAAAGGCCTCAGTTTGATATCATACTAGCCCAAATCCTCCACCGCGACATCTTCCGAATGTTCGGAGGTACCCAAGCCTTTCCCTCAGGTCGACTTCATCGACTTAGACTGCAGGTTCCAAGACGAAGGCGAACGCTCCTAGCAACCCCCCACTTCATTAGCCCGACCAATCCCGGATGGAGAGTTTGAGCTAATTCCTCTGGGGGAAGATTCAAATCGATGCGTAAAGATCGGAGCTCACCTTCCTGACTTGGCGAGGAGACAGCTGGAAACGTTCCTAAAAGGAAATGTCGATCTATTCGCCTGGAGCGCAACAAAGATGCCCGGACTCGATCCGAATGTAGCCTGCCACCACCTCTCCATTGATCCAGCTTACAAAGTTGTTGCCCAGCGCAAGAGGAAACAATCGACCAAGAAAACTTAAGCGGCCGAAAAAGCTGTAAAAGACCTCCTAGAGGCAAACTTTGTAACAAAGGCCAGGTACACAACCTGGCTCTCTCTCAAACGTTGTACTCGTTAAAAAATCAAATGGAAAATGGAGAATGTGTGTTGACTATACCGATCTTAATCGGGCTTGCCCGAAAGATGCCTATCCTTTTCCAAATATTGACAAACTGGTCGACAACTCGGCCGGTTTCAAACTACTATCATTTATAGATGCCTACTCAGGATACAATCAAATCCCCATGGCCGTGGCCGAAAAAAAGCACACGACCTTCATGACCGAATCGAGAAATTATTACTATAACGTTATGCCCTTCGGCCTGAAAAACGCGGGCGCTACTTACCAGGGCATGATGAACAAAGTTTTCCGAGCAGAAATTGGAGATATGCTCGAAGTATACATGGACGACATGATCGTTAAATCTCAACAAGAGACAGATCACGCTTCCCACCTGCGAAAAGTATTCGACCAAGCTCAAAAATTCAAAATGCGTTTCAATCTGTAACACGGTGGGAGAACTGACTTTCTATAAATGTTGCGGATAGCAAGAGTCGCCACCGACTTTTATTTTATCCATAAGGAAAGGACATAAAAGAACAGGAAAGACCTATTTTAAAAGACTTAGGTTTGGGGGGTAGGTTATATAAAGGGAAGGTGTTAGCACCCTTTATATTCATGGTTATCCATGGGCTCTTAATTACTTAGCTCACTTAAATTGTTTTTGAAGAGTGTAGTGTGTGATTAGAAATTTTTCTAAGTACTTTGTAATGATCCTCATATGGATGTATACAAAGCCTTGTTTTGAAAAATTGTTTAAGAAAGTAAGGTGTAAAAAGTATTTTGAAATGTGAGCAAGCATCTAAGAGGTACCTACCCTAGATTAAGTCTTTCATGTTCTCGTATGTTCTTTCAATGGTAAGACTATCCCTATTATTAAGGAATAGGTAGTCATTACCTTGGATGTTTATTAAGGGACAAGCGTAGGGTCATGTCACACCCCAAATTTTACCCCTAACTTTTCGCATCATACATTCACTTTGTTTGATCAGTTACTTTCAACTCATTTTCTAGTTATTTTCTTTTCACTTCCAAGCTTCTATTTTAATTTAATTTCTATTTATTATTTCTATACTTTTTAATTCATTTTTGTGTTTTAATTTTAATTTTTATTTCTATTTCTATTTTTTTTAATTCTATTTTCAAGTTTTTAAATTTTTATCTCAATTTCTAAATTCTAATTTTTAATTCATTTTCAAAACTATTTCTAGTTTTAATTACAACTGCCAATTTCAATTTCAAGTTTCAAAGTTCCAATTTTAAATCCATACTTCATTTTTCAACTTCTTTCGAATCCAAGTTCTTTTCAATTTTATTTTGCATTCATGTTATGTCCATTCTCAAGACTTATTCACAATGTTCAACTTTGTCCCAAGTTTTTTCAAGCATTCATATTTCACTTTAAATTAAAACATATTCATGAACATTCATTTTTTATAACCATTCACTCATGTCACATTTAAGTTGAATAATTCATCATAATAACCTTCATTCATACCATTCATATCCAAAGAATACATTCATTCATGTTTGATGTCAACTACTTTGTTTCACTCTCGTTTATAAACAAGAAAAGTTCAATATATAAATCCTAGTTTGTGTCTTTACAAGTTCACAAGGACTTAAACTACAAGTGTTAGTGTGTAAGTGTTAGATTTTTATTTCTCTTCAAGCATCTTCAAGCTTTTCCTTGCATAGTCCATGTTGCATCAACCTACAAAAGAAGCAAAACCACCAAGTCAAAGCATGTTCATACATTAAATTCAAACATTTTTAAGTTCACATTCATTCCAATTTAATTTATCAAACTCATACATAATCATATTCATCATATTTATTCAATCAAATTCATTCAACACATTGCATCATTTAACACCATTCATCATATTTCAAAACATTTTCATTTTCAAGTATTATCTTTCCAACTTCATGTTAATTCAAAACAGCCCCATATATGTTACATAAGCATTCAAGTTCTATTTCATTCAAGCATACCATTATTAAAATTCAGCATTCATGATAATTCATTTTTACATATTGAAAGCTTCTTTTTCTCATAACAAAGTGTCAAAATTAGTACAAAAATCAGCAAGATCACATGGCTCACTAGCAGACAAAAAAAAAACAGCAACAAAAAAGCAGGACAGCAGTTTAACAACACACAAAACAGGCTGCTCCACCTCCCCACTACTACACACAAATTCAGAATTGGTTCCCCCTAATCCTACACCCTTCCTTAGCAAGTTTCTCAGTACAGAATTCAAACCAAAAACCCTAGAAAAGTCCTATAAAATCACTGTTACATTGCAAAGAAAAGGATCAGAAAAACACCAGCCACATCCTCACCACAAAAAAAAAACCACAAGAGAAGAGAGATTGACACAAGAAAAACCGAAAATTCAGCAACATCAAAAAAATCAAAAACCACTACCAACCATCAATCACACCAGCAATAACAAGGAATAGGGAAGAAGCTGCATAGAAAAGGAATAATAGAAGAAGGAAGCTTACCATTGCGGATTCTTCACCCCGATAACTTTCGGGTCGGTAATGTTTTCCTTTTCCTTCACCTCTTTTCAGCATGTTTGTTCATCTTGTTTGATTCCTCTTATGGCCATGTTTGTGTTTACGGTTGATTTTTGACTTAGACTAGCTAGTTTCCTTCTTTCTTTCAATTTCACTTCATTCTTCCCCATGTTGCATAACATACTGCATTCACAAAGCCATAAAAAGAACTTAAAAAAAAACAGTAACAACCACAACTTCATATCCAAAAAACCATCAACAACTAAAACCGTATACCAAAAATTTGAAACTAAACAACCCTTAGAACCTATCCACAAGTTCAATAAAAAACCTTACGCAACCCTAAAAGCTGCAGCCATACATACTGCATACAACCAACCAACCATGGCAGCCCCACATACACCACAAAACCAGCAACCACTTACCCAAAACAAAAAAAAACCAACACAAAGCTAAAACCATCACAAAAAACCAGTAGTCACAACAACTTCAAACAAAAAACCAGGAGCCATCACAAACATAAACCAGCCGCAGCAGCACATAAAAATACCTATCAACAAAAATCTAGCCATGAGAGAACTATACAGAAGAACTCGGTTGCATCACAAAAAAAAACAAAGCCTTAAATGTTACCATATTCACCACACAAAAATCAGCAGGACAACAAAGAGAAACCTATCCACCACATTACACCAAGCCATAGCAACAAAAGACCAGAAAATAGTGTCAAAACCTTAACAACAGAACCATTACAACATAACAAAAACAGAAAGAATACCTTTACGATTATCCTTTTTTTGTGCGACGTAACACCATCTTCATACCAACCCTTACCGCAAACCAAGTGGCCACCACGAACTGTGCCTCAATCCATTGAACCGCCCTCTTCTATTCTTCGACAACACCATCACCGTTTTCACCCACAACAACCAAACAACAAATCAAAACCTTCAGTGATAACCTTCCTTCATCAACAGCAACAAAAAAACTTTCAGCACAAATGAAATCTCAACGCGAAACTGAATCACCTTCATCTTCTTCCACTCACACCCAATAACAACATTCTCGGTCCTCTCCCTTGTTCACCCTTCAAAACCAAACTCCATACTCAATCTTCTGCTAAACTCTTCAACTCTTGCACAACATTGACTCGCACAACATTCCACCACCTTTATATCGTATCAACACAACAATAAACCTAACAAACCTCCTCACCACTGAAACCAACATCAACAGAGAAGAGGCGAATCTGAAAAAACCTCCTTTCACACAAACAGCAACCTTAATCCATAACGCCTGTGAAAACAAAAATCAAAACAAACTGTTATACACCATATCTTCGTAAAAGCAAAATCAACAACCAAAAAACACAGCAAGGAAAACTTCGAAGAGAAAATTTCTTTCCTCACTCAACTCACCATTTATCAATTTCAATTTCGTTTTCGTCCCTCACACAATCCTGGATCTGGCACAATTCTGTTTATGTAGCTTCTGTGAGATATGAGTAGGTCTCCGTCGTTAAAAGTGAAATGGAATTGAGTCCGAGGGTGGACTCAGAATCGCTGAAACAATGGGTGGTTGCAGTTTGTGCTATTTCGGTTTGATCTTGAACCAAGTCAGCTTGTAGAAGAGTGTTATCCACATGGTGTTCTTTCCCATGACGAGGAGCTTGAAATTGCTCTAGCTCCTTCCCTGATTCCGTTTCGCAGCATCAAAATCAGTCCAGTATTCATGCTTAGAGCTTGACCGAGAGACCTCCGCGAGTGAAAATTGAAAACCGAAACTGAGTGAACACTTCCGGCGAACCACCGCTCTCGCCCATCTCACCACTTCGAACCGCCACCACTTTGACCTCATTTTTTCACCAACTCGACTCAACCGCTTCAAACCCCTAATCCACTCGCCGCAACCGCCTCACAAAGCACCCATCTCACCCCTTTTTCGAAACCGGCCAACCATCCGAAACACAAACCTTTAGGCCATCACAAACGCGACCCAAGCCGCAGCCCTTCCACCATTTGCCTCACCCTCCACCGCTGTTTCTGAACCACGTAAACCTCACACCATCCACCAAATCCGGCCAATCGCATCACTACCTCTTCCATCTCAATCACTCCGCCATAGCCGCCGAAGCTCACTGTAAAACCCAGAGCATGGTAATAATCAGCAAATCACAGAGAGCTTAAGAGTCGTCGCCGTTACTTTTGTTGATGCAAGTGTGAAAGGTTTTTCTGTTCTTTCTGAGTTTTCGATTGTGTCTGAGTGTGAGTCCTTGCATTTCGTTCTCTGTGTTTACGGCTTTGCGAAGAAGAGCATTGCCTGATTTTTTGTTGGTCGCAAACCCTATTTTTTCTTCTCCCCCTTGTAATAACCGAACCGGATCCGGGTCGACCCGTGACCCGGCCGGTCCATTTCCTGATCCTTATGCCTACCGGGTCTGATGCTTTCAGCACCCCTCTTTTCTTTCCTAACCCAGCCCATTTAGTTTTCCTCATTTACATCATTTAGATAGTTTTGCTTTTTTTAAAAAAATGGTTTTCAAAAAAAAATCATAAGAATATTTCATATTAAATGATTTATTTTAAATTGTTATATTTAATTATTTCTTTAGTTAATTTATTTGCTTAATTTAATTAGAAATTGGTTTAATTTAACTATATTTGTTGTTCAATTTTTGTTTACCTATGTGGGGACTGTCGGTACTTGCGTGACCATCATCGTCTATTTCTATTTTGTTCGATTGTTTTGCTTACATGTATGGTTTATTTCGAATTATGATATTAAAATGTCCGATTAATAATAATAAGTATGTTTACCTTAATTCTAACAAAGTAAAATATCTTGGTCCAACGCCAAGTGAACTTTACACACTTTACTCACACACGTAAGTCGGTCATTTTATGATCGCCATCTGCACAATTTTTACACTTCACAGCTTTTCAACTTAAGTAAATTGACGCACCACGCTTGTCTTCCACCCCCGCATTCTCGATCCATATATCGAGTCATAGCCCGATTACTAAGCCTCTTACCTTGCATTTCCTTTTACTTTATTCAGTCTATTTTTTGCAAGTAGCAACCTATGCCTTGGACTTAGGAGCTTGCACCCTCATTTGTTTACTTTATTTTTTTCGCATTTCAATCCAAAAGGGAAATAACTCCTGCAGTTGACTCAATGTCATAGGAAGTTTAGCCATCCCTAGTTCCTTTTCGACCTTAGCCATTAGGACCTTTTTATTTTACAACTTTTTGTGACTTTGCTAAAGTCACGTGAGTGTTTGCCATAACACTTACCTTCCCCCGCGAACCTTGAGCGTAACCAAGTGTTCGTTAATCCTTAGGAGAACTACGAGTGCTCTGATTCTATACCCGATACGTAGGCATCGATGCGATGTTGTGCGAGCACCATTAGAAATAAAAACATTAGGCTCCCTTAGTTTTGGCAAGCAATAAATAACAATAACACAAATATTAACAAGAGGTTCCCGTAGGATACTGCGGATGCTTAGGATGCTAACACCTTCCCTAGGTATAATCAACCCCCGAACCTAGTTTCTCCTTATTTAGGGTTTTTACGATCTTTTTCCCTTTTCCCTTTGGATTAAATTAAAGTCGGTGGTGAACATAAAAGTTTTGCGATACAAGTTAACTTAATAGCTTGTTATCCGATTCTCACCGCAACAGGTCATCTGGATATTGGCAACTGTAGGGTGTCTTTAGCCATATGGAGGGACAATCATCTTTTAACTGGGAGGGACAAGATCATTTATCGTAGGCAACCTCGTAGGGACTTGATCTTTTAGAATCTGGAGAGGGACTAGATGATTTGTTTTATGGAGGGACTTTTGCTTAAGACACCCTACTTGACCTTTTGTATAAGGCAATTGAGAGGCAACCCTAGGAAGTGCAAGGTGGCGATCTTAGATCGACTTACGTGTGTGCGTGTTTCTTTTAAAATATGTATCTTGTTAAATTAATTTTCTAAGTTAATTTTAATTACAAATATGTTATACACGCCCTAGAATTACTAACCACACAATAAAGATATTTACAATAAAAATAAATACGAGAAAATAAACCTACAAATATTACATGGCTTTAGCAGATACATAATAACCAAATAAAAATAATAATAATAAATACAATAAGAATAATGAATAAACCACAAAAAAATAAAATAAACAAAAAATAATGATTAGAATAATAAATAAAGAGAATAAAAATTCAAAAAGAAAAATTATTTATAGGTTAAACAAATATTAGAAAATATTTGGAGGTTAATTATCAAATTTAAGTTATTTATATAATAATAAAGATAAAGGTTAAATAATTTAATTTGGGTAAATAAAGAAAAAATTATGAAATTAATAAAAGTATTAAAGTATAAAGGTTAATTATTTTAGGAAAATATTATTACTTGTTTTTAAATTAAAGAAATTAATTAAGAAAAATAGTTAAAATTGGAAAAGATAAGAAAATATGGAAAAAGGGTGGACCTGGGATTTGAACCCAGGTCCCTAACCTGGATGAAGAGGAGCATAACCAACTGAGTTGTGCGCTGGTTGTGTTATTGGAGGGTCATCATGTGATAATATACCAACCCTTCTTAAATGCTTGAAAAACAAAAAAAAATTGTCATCACCAAGGTTCGAACCCACAACCTTACGCTCACCAAACCATCACCTTTACCACTAAGCCACATGTAGCGCGTCTAATTAATAACAACTTCTACTAATAATATATTGAATATGCAAAAATGAAAAATTAATTGAAAAACAATATGAAAGTCTGGGATCGTACCTAGGACCAAGCCTTATACGCGCGCGCCCTCCACCACTGGGCTATCCTTCAACTTGTGAAACAAAACAGAAACGCAACAATAAATATTAAACCCAGTTTTTAAAAATATAAAACGCGTGCTGGCTTCATCTTCAACCTTGGAATTGCAGGTTTTCCTGCGAATTTATTTGCAAGTTTTCCTGCGAACTTTCTTGCCTATGAAACCTGCAAATATCAAACACCATGCAACAAGTACAATTTCTTCAAATTAATTACACCAATGAGTTCCCTATGACTCATACAATTCACATATGTCATTAGAATTTATTTATGTGGGTTTAATTAAGAAACCCTAAACGGCAAACATAAACCCTAGCAATGGTGGAATGCGATTGAGGTCACGAAACTTCAATGTTGCTGCCTAGAAACAATCTATGGTTCATCACAAACATCATCAAATAATCAAAAACAGATTAAAACAAGAAAATCAATGAAATCGAAAAATAAGAATAAGCTTGAAGAACACGATTCGGTTAAGATGATTGGGAATGCTTTGAATGATGTAAATGACTCAGACATGTTCAATGATCACTGGAGAATGCATTGCAACCTTTAGAATGAGTTGGAGTGGCTGCACTTTTTGAGGTAGCTTGAGGGGAGAAAACTCTTCCACTTCTAGTAATCTTACTAGATCCAGCAATGTTGTCCACATCAAGACTAACATCAGTAACAGGTGTATCAGTCAAAGGTTCTTGTTTGACACCATGGATATAAACATCAGAACCATAATTCCAGGATATAGCTTTATCAGAAGTATAAGGAACAGGACCAAGAGTGTGATGATCATATAAGCCACTTTAACTTCAGCAACAATATTCATAGGGCCTTTAGCAGTAATCTTCACTGGTCCTCTGGATGTAATCCTGACAGGACCTTTAGATGTGATCCTGACAGGACCTTTGGAGGTAATCTTCACTGGAACTTTATCAATCATAGTTACATCTTCAAGCTTCATGTTTCTAGTCAGATCTTCACACATACTTTCCACAGAAGGAGTTCTCTCAAACAATATAATGTAATTCTCCATGAGGCGCTGAATTCCATCCTTCAACTTCCAGCAGCTATCAGGTTTGTAGGCACAATAGAAACAATCTTCATTGCAACCTGGAAAGAAACTAGCCTGCATCAGGTTCTTCTTGATAATGGATAATGGTGTAGTCAGGTCAGCTACTGAGGAAACATAGGAAGCTTCATCAACAACATTAACAGTCTTCTCATGATTAGGCATAGGAGCAGTGATCACATTTGAGGTCCCAGGAGGGTCAAATTCAATTTCTACAGCTTCAATCATGTCTTGAATTTTGTTTTTCAATACCCAGCAGTTGTTGGTGTTATGTCCCAGACTATTAGAATGATATGCACATCTTGCATTAGGATTGTATCGAGGAGAGGATGTATTAGGATTCTGAGGAGGATCCCTCAAAGTAATTAGTTCCCCTTTCAACATGTGTTGCAAGGCTTGGGCCAGTGACATGTTGATCTTGGTGAACTGCCTTCTAGGCTTTTGTTGATTGTTTTGTTATTGCTCTGGTGCTGCAGGGGCAGGGTTGGAGATGTGAACTGCTCCCACAGATTGGTGACTCCTGTTACAACTATGTTGATCATACACTGCATTAAACTCCTTCTTTCCATTAGGGGGCTTCTTAGCAGTGCTCGATGAAGAGGCACTCACCTGTATCTTACCACTTCTTATACCACTTTCCACACGTCTTCCAGTCATTATCAGCTCGGTGAAACCAGATGATGAGCTTCCAATGAGGTGACTATAGAAATGACCATTAAACGTACTCATAAACATATCCACCAGTTCCCTGTCAGTCAGAGGAGGTTGAACTCTGCCATCCAGGTCTCTCCATTTATGGGCATACTCTTTGAAACTCTCCTTAGCACCCATAGACATGCCATAACGTTCATTCTGTCTACCAGCATATTGTATTTCTCCTCACTAGCAGGATCATGATAATAGTTTGCCTCAGAATCAGAATCTTCCACAGTATCATGAAGACTTCCTCCCTCTTTCTCAAAATTCTCAGACTCAGAATCCTCAACCTCTTCCTTTGTCTTGATAGGACCTCTGAATCTTCTACCCAGGTTGATAAGGCCTCCTGATTTTCTAGTCTTCTTCTTCTTCTTTTTCTTAGCCAGCAATGCCTTCAGCTCATCTTATCCCTTGGACAAGTTCAGGATCAGGTCTTGAAATTGTGCATTCTGAGCCTGGAGATCCTTGACAGTTTGTTCGAGAGCCATTTCTGCTGAAATAAACAGCGAGAAGATAAGATGCCTTTTCATAAGAAACCTGTGATGCAATGATATGGTATGTAAATGCATATGTAATGTTTTCAAGGACCGCGGGATTTAAATTTGTTTAAAAAACCAGAAAGTAAACTTTTATTAGTAAGCAAAAAACTTGTTTTCCTCTTGGGCTTACAACAAAATAAAATAAATACAAAGATGGGGTTTTAAGTCTCCCATGGACGTTTCCTCTTTGTGTTGAGGTATGAGTTGAGATTATGCTCCTCGTGAAGTTGTCTTGTCAGCTCCAGGATTCTTTCTTGACTAGCTTTGAAATGAGTCTCAAAAGTATCCCTTTGTTCCTTCAACTGGATCCAGGATCTCTACAACTCTTCCATGTTAGTAGGCATGTCTGGATGAAGAATGATATAAGGAGTATCTCCTTCAGCAACAGGCTCCATGGTAACTGGCAGGATAGCAGGATATGGCATCATAAGAGTCTGAGCATGTGCTCGTACCCATCTGAGATAAGGTTCCATAGGAATGAAGTACTTTGGTTCCAGAGTCTTGCTGTCAACCTTGTTCACCTTGCCCCCACGCTCGTATGAACCTTTGACGGTAACCTTGCAGATCGTTGTCGTAGTCGAACACAATAACCTGAATAAGCATGTCATGAGGACCATCACTCCGAGCATAACCAAATTGACGTAGAGCTAAAGAAGGATTGTAAGTAATGCCCCCTCTTATGCCAAGGAGTGGCACATTAGGGAACTCTCCACAACGGTCAATGATAGTAACATTCTCCATAGATCAAGAGCACCAATGAATATCTGAATGGGAAAGTGACATGATCCTCTTGGACCACCTGAACCCTTGTGCATTCTTCATCACTGATCGAGGAAAGTGAGAAATAAACCACCTGGACAACAAAGGTATACAACACATCAGAGTTCCTCGTGCCTTCGTAGTACGGGTATGAAGAGAGTGTAAGATGTCTCCAAGTAATTTAGGCACTGGATTATGAGTCAGAAATATGTTGATGGCGTGTACGTCTATGAACTGGTCTGGATTAGGGAACAAAACTAAGCCATAGATTAATAAGGCTAAGATCTCCTCAAAAGCATTATAGCTCATAGCCTTTAAGAACACTTGAGCTTTTTCCATCAATACCTTAGCAAGAATACCCTTAATTCCGTTTCTCGTTTCTAGAACAATGTTTGATTTCTTCAAATGTAAGGCTGCAGCAATGACTTCAGGTTTAGGCTCTTTCTCTAAGCCTGGAAGGTTCTCTGATCAAGGATAGGTATACCCAATAGTTTGGAGAACTCCTCCATTGTAGGAACCAGCTGATAGTCGGGGAATGTGAAGCAATGATGTTTAGGATCAAAGAACTGAAATAGGACACTCATCATGTCTTCATTGAACCCTGAAGTGACTAGATCCAGTAAGTGACCATGCCTTTTGATGAATTGGGAGTTTTCAGAAACTTGAGAGACCAATTCCTTAAGCTTAGGAGGTATCCCTACAAAGTTGATCCAGATAGTATTCCTACGAGCAGAAGCCATGACCTGCAACAAAGAACAAAGATAAATCCTTTGGTCCTTGAAATAGTTAGTGAAAATGCTATGTTTATGATGCATGATGTAATGATGTTATGCTCAATCACAAACATGTGGCACACACAAACAAGTCACACAATAGCCCTAGGTTTGAAGGCTTGCATGAGGTTTAAAGGTAAGTACCCTCCCTTGAAGTTTAGTTGGTTCATCGTGTCCTATAAAAGTAACCGGATTCTAAGGGATCTCAATATCATTGATCCTTCACAAGGGTGGTTGTTCAGTAGGCAACTTACTTGCCAACCAAAACCCTCCAAGTTTAGGATCTCAATGAGTGTAGCATCGAGTATCAACCAACTTCAGTTTTCACTAAAGCCGGTTATCTCACTACTTTCTAAAGGCCAAGATGGGATAACTAGGGTTCTAAAAGTCAGTTAGTGTATTGACAACATATGGCAACCTCATATTATCCTCAACTTACTTAAGGAACATAAGCACCAACCAAGAAGTCACACTAACTATGGCCACCAGATCAACCATATCGGTATACGCCGTACAGTTTCCTTGGTCTATTGCCATTTACCTAAGGTACACTAGATTCGGGTTAGGATCTTTCACACATAAGAGCCCCAACAAGTAAAGTAAAGCAAACAAAGCAAACAAATTTAAAGTGATCTAATTCCTAAGGGTACCCCTCTTTTATTAGTCCCCAGCAGAGTCGCCAGTTCTGTAACACGGTGGGAGAACTGACTTTCTATAAATGTTACGGATAGCAAGAGTCGCCACCGAATTTTATTTTATCCATAAGGAAAGGACATAAAAGAAAAGGAAAGACCTATTTTAAAAGACTTAGGTTCGGGAGGTAGGTTATATAAAGGGAAGGTGTTAGCACACTTTATATTCATGGTTATCCATGGGCTCTTAATTACTTAGCTCACTTAAATTATTTTTGAAGAGTGTAGTGTGTGATTAGAAATTTTTCTAAGTACTTTGTAATGATCCTCGTATGGATGTATACAAAGCCTTGTTTTGAAAAATTGTTTAAGAAAGTGAGTTGTAAAAAGTATTTTGAAATGTGAGCAAGCAACTAAGAGATACCTACCCTAGATTAAGTCTTTCAAGTTCTCGTATATTCTTTCAATAGTAAGACTATCCCTATTATTAAGGAATAAGTAGTCATTACCTTGGATGTTTATTAAGGGACAAGCGTAGGGTCATCTGGATATAGGAAACTGTATGGTGTCTTTAGCCATATGGAGGGACAATCATCTTTTAACTGGGAGGGACAAGATCATTTATCGTAGGCAACCTCGTATGGACTTGATCTTTTAGAATCTGGAGAGGGACTAGATGATTTGTTTTATGGAGGGACTTTTGCTTAAGACACCCTACTTGACCTTTTGTATAAGGCAAGTGAGAGGCAACCCTAGGAAGTGCAAGGTGGCAATCTTAGATCGACTTACGTGTGTGCGTGTTTCTTTTCAAATATTTATCTTGTTAAATTAATTTTCTAAGTTAATTTTAATCACAAATATGTTATACACGCCCTAGAATTACTAACCACACAATAAAGATATTTACAATAAAAATAAATACGAGAAAATAAACCTACAAATATTACATGGCTTTAGCAGATACATAATAACCAAATAAAAATAATAATAATAAATACAATAAGAATAATGAATAAACCACAAAATAATAAAATAAACTAAAAATAATGATTAGAATAATAAATAAAGAGAATAAAAATTCAAAAAGAAAAATTATTTTTAGGTTAAACAAATATTAGAAAATTTTTGGAGGTTAATTATCAAATTTAAGTTATTTATATAATAATAAAGATAAAGGTTAAATAATTTAATTTGGGTAAATAAAGAAAAAATTATGAAATTAATAAAAGTATTAAAGTATAAAGGTTAATTATTTTAAGAAAATATTATTACTTGTTTTTAAATTAAAGAAAGTAATTAAGAAAAATAGTTAAAATTGGAAAAGATAAGAAAATATGGAAAAATGGTGGACCTGAGATTTGAACCCAGGTCCCTAACCTGGATGAAGAGGAGCATAACCAACTGAGCTGTGCGCTGGTTGTGTTATTGGAGGGTAATCATGTGATAATATACCAACCCTTCTTAAATGCTTGAAAAACCAAAAAAAATTGTCATCACCAAGGTTCGAACCCACAACCTTACGCTCACAAAACCATCACCTTTACCACTAAGCCACATGGGGTGCATCTGATTAATAACAGCTTCTACTAATAAGATATTGAATCTACAAAAATGACAAATTAATTGAAAAACAATATGAAAGCTTGGGATCGAACCCATGACCAAGCCTTATACGCACGCGCCCTCCACCATTGGGTTATCCTTCAACTTGTGAAACAAAACAGAAACGCAACAATAAATATTAAACCCAATTTTTAACAATATATAACGCGCGCTGGCTTCATCTTCAAACTTGGAATCGCAGGTTTTCCTGCGAATTTATTTGCAACTTTTCCTACGAACTTTCTTGCCTATGAAACCTGCAAATATCAAACACCATGTAACAGGTACAATTTCTTCAAATTAATTACACCAATGAGTTCCCTAAGACTCATACAATTCACCTATGTCATTAGAATTTATTTATGTGGGTTTAATTAAGAAACCCTAAACGGCCAACATAAACCCTAGCAATGGTGGAATGCGATTGAGGTCATGAAACTTCAATGTTGCTGCCCAGAAACAATCTATGGTTCATCACAAACATCATCAAATAATCAAAACAGATTAAAACAAACAAATCAATGAAATCGAAAAACAAGAATAAGCTTGAAGAACACGATTCGGTTAAGATGATTGGGAATGCTTTGAATGATGTAAATGACTCAGACATGTTCAATGATCACTGGAGAACGCATTGCAACCTTTAGAATGCCTTGAAATTCTCTCTAACTTCAAAACCGAATCTCTCTTTTGGTTGAAATTTTTTACTTTTGATTTTGTTCTTGGAGGCAGAATTTTCGTGTCCTTATGCTTGTAGTGAGTTTGTGTATATGTATGGAATGTAATTAGGTCAAAATATGATGGATTTTTGGGCTTTGTCTTGATTGCTTGATCATGAAGTTTCACACTTTCAAATATTGAAAAAAATCTCATCAAACCTTTCCAAATTAGGCTAGCACGAATTTGTATGATTTCAATCAGCTTTGAATGATTTTTAAGACTTTCTAGAAGAAGAATCACATTCAAATATTGAGTTTTCATATTTTATTTAGATTTAATTTGATTTTTAATGAATAAAATTCAAATAAATACTAAATAAAAAATAAAAAATCAGATAATTCTTGGATTGGGTCGTGCTTGATGATATCATGAAGATTGGGTGGCAATATTGCAAGCCCATTTGGAGAAATTTGGTTTTAAGGCCCCATTTGCTCAATATACCCCTAAAAAATTTCCTAACATTACAAAGGCACAAATCCCTCAATTTTAAGTCTATGAAGGTGTTCTTCGACATTTTGGAAATATTAGAGATTCCTCTAACCAACCTCATTGGCCTCATGTTAATATCTTTTACCATTTTCAAGTTATGCCCTTTGGAAGATGTTGACTTTTTGTTGACTTTTGAAATGACCTGTAATGTTTTGGCTCATACCTTTCAAATGAAGCATTTTTAGGCTTGGCTTGTGAGACACAAAGTTGTAGAGAATTCAATTTCCTTAAAAATGAGCTTTGTATGGGAAATGTTTAATGAAGCATGTGAAAGTTATGGTTGGTCAAAGTTCAGTTGACTTTTTCTGTGAAAACCCTAATTTAGTAACTCCTGATTCTTGCTGATCTGAAACTTCCTTGATAAATCATGATCAAAACTTGATCAAATGATGAATTTTACCTCATAAACTTGATGTTGGCAAAAAATCATGAAGTTTGACTTTGGTTTGACCACAGTTGACCTCAGTTTGACTTTTTAACCACTTTGACTGATTTTTGCATATCTGATCATCTGATTGAGCAAACTTTTTAGGAAAGCCTTGAAACCTGACATAGGGATTCTTGATTACATGTGGGATATTGTGAAGCTCACTCGAGGCCTTGAAAGTCCATTTAGCCTGATGAAACCCAAAACCCTAGTTTAGGATGCATTGCTTAATAAGATGCTTTGCCTGAGGGGATTGTCAAACTTTCTGACTAATTGTGAACCTTGTGAACCTCTTGAGATACCTTGTGAACCTCTTGAGATACCTTGTGAACCTTGTGAATCTCTTGGTACACCTCAGTACACAATGTCTGGTCTAGGTGAAAGCAAATTTTGGGGTGCAACAGTTGCCCCTGTTCAATTTTCTGAAACCTGAGGAGTTAGATTGATCTGTATACCATTCGTGACTTGGAAGGTTGAAGGGGATTGAACATAAAAGCCCAAAAATTTGCACTCGCCGGTGCGTAAAGTAACATTGTTGATTGATTGTATATACTGGAGTGGGCTTAAAGATGCCACTCAAAGGAACTGGAGATGGGCTTATAGATGTCATCCATAATATCAGAAGATGGTGTCGCTCCCGATAAATGGGAATGGCCCAAATAAAGGTACAAAAGCGAACGGTCGGCGAGAGGAGGATGTGAGAACACACAGGAGTGAACTCACAGGAAATGAAAAGAGTCGCCAGCTAGGCATTTTTATCCCGGAGGAAAGGCAATGCTGCATAGACCTAGAAAGATATGGATAAGACGGTTGCGAACCAGAGAGACTGAGAAAGGGGGTTGGTTACAACCTGGGAAGGTATTAGCACCCAGATTGCCCGTCGTACTCGACGGGATCCACGCTTAAAAGATTTGTGTTTTAAAGGGGTAGTGTCAGTGCAATTTGTGTATAAAAGAGCTGGAAAGGGATATACAGGTGTCAGTGTAAGAGAAATGAAGTGTATAAGTGAAGTGTCAGTGTAAGAACAAGAATAAGATGCTCAAGATCATGAGGCTTAAAGAATAATGCTGGAAGGAGGGGGAATATACAGAGACTTTTGTTCGATAACTGTTAAGTTATGCCTACGTATCCTCTCGTGCAATGAGGAAATCAGAACACCGTAGTTCGACCCAAAGAGACTGAAAGATGAATTGACTTGTGAACTGCTTGCTTGCCTATGCTCAAGTGTATGACCTGTCTGGCTCAGGTGCAAACTGTCTTGCATTAGACGGAAGAAGCAAGTTCTCGTTTGTGAGTGAAGATGATGAGAAAAGAATCCCGGAGGAGACGATTATTGTTTGTTTTTGTGTTTTCAGTCTTTTATTGCTTTTGAAAGCTTGTCATAAGTTAATGAGCTTAAGCCTAAACCAATGGATTTAGTAAACTCATCACATCTTCCCTCTGATTAGGGGTAATGAGAATACCTTAAGTGTGAAGTCAGTATCTCACACTTAATCACCATGATGTAGGATTAAGATCATTAACCTACTTGTGATTATTTAGATGTTTTTGGTGTTTTTGTTTAGTGTTGAGTAATGAGATTAAGCCATAATCAAGGATTAAACAGACTCATTACACCATCCTAATAGAAGGATAATAGATGAGAATGTTTAAGCTGAGGAATGCTCCTCAACTTAATCCATGATTAGGGATTAAACCCATGACAAAACAAAGCCTTTATTAAGTGGATTTTATTTAATGATATGATGATGAAGTGATTTTTAGGGTTTGTAAGACAACTTGAGGGGGACTTGTCCATTAACACTAGGGTTAGTCCTTCTTAACCAATTAAGGAAGAATTAGAACCCTAATGCAAGGCCCAAGTTACAAGTGTGATGTCTTGATGATTATTAAGTGGATTGATTAAAGGATTTAAACACATTAAGGGTTTAACACTTAGGATTAAAGTTATACACTCCATCCTAATAGAAGGATGCAGGCATAAGCTTAATCACAAAGCCTTAAAGCCTTTAGGGTTTAATCCCTGATTATGAGATGAGAAGAGAAGACTCAAAGAGACACAAAGGTAAAATCTAAGTGGGGGACTAATCAATATCCTAATCATTGTCATGCTTGGTTGTTCCTAAGGTTTGTGAGGTTTAAGAAAGAAATCTTCAGAGGAACCACCAGGAAGCAGATGAATGGAGCAAAGAGAAGCAAAGCAACTTGCTTCATTTAAGAAGACAAGTCACTTGAAGAAAGAAAGTAAGATGAAGAAGAAAGAGCAAGCTCAATCTCAAACACATGACAAAATGCAGCAAGGATGCATAAAAGAGATGAAAAGAAATTGTGAGAAGTGAAGGCAAATTCACTTCTCAAAGTTACTTACCACCTGAAAAGTTAGTGAAAGAAAATGCAATGCAATGCAAAATGAAATGAAATGGCATGATGCAAATCAAAACCAGAAGCACAAACATGATGTTAATGATGCTATGAGATGATACAAACATGAAACAAGGCATGGGGATGATCATACAAACATATGGATGCAAATGAAGCATGCTTAGAACCATGAACATACATGAAAAGTTATGGAATGCAAATGACATACAACATGGTAAATGAAAGATGCAATGATCAAACATGCTTCTAATATGTCTTAAGATGTCTAATGTATCAAATGGATGCACAAAATGCTATGGCAAGTCATGGTATGCAAGCAAATGCAAGATGAATGCAAAAGGAAGCCCAAATTAGGGTTTATGATCAATGCAACAAACAAAAACCAAAATCAGAAGCAAACATCAAGATAAAAAATTGAAAATGCAATCAAAGGAACCCTAACCCTACATAAACTCACTGCCCAAAGGAGGGGTTCTAACTCTTAACCTAATTAGGGTTATGAATTTCCTAAAATCTCTAAGGTTTTAGGGTACCTTAACAAGAAAAATGCCAAACAAATTGAAAATGAAAGATCAAATCATGCCAATTTAATCTTACAAACTACATGATATGCAAAACACAATGCAAAAAGAATCAAAGTCCAACTCTCAATGGTTAGGCAGAAATGATTTTTTGAAGTTTGGATCAAAATAATGCTTTGAAAATGAATTAATTCCATGGAAAATTGTCAAAATGCATTAAGATCAAAAAAGAAATTGGGTTTGAGGGTTGGACAATGTTTCTAAATGATTTTAAAGGTTTCATGAATTTTTTGGTGATTTTTAAATACCTAAAAGGATTTTTAATTAATTAATTCTCATTAATTAATTAAAAATAAACTTTTAAATGATTTAAAAATCTTTTTCAATGCAAAAAATAAAAATGAAAATGTTTTTGGTTTCTGAAAATTAATAAAAGTTTATACAAAAATTTTCAGAATTTTTAAAATTGTTTTGCTATTTTTAAATAAATGTACAAAATAAAACAAAAGAAATGAATTAAAAATGAAATAAAAGGAAAGTATGCGCAATGGAGAGCCAGGATTGAATCCGGGAAATGGTTTGTTGACTGCGCGCGCAATCCAAAGGCTGAAATTCAAACTGGCCAGATTAATTATAAACTTAATTAATTAAGATAATGACGTGGATTAGGGTTAAGTGAGTAGATCCAGGCCATTGAACGCACGCGGGAATTGACCAAGTCAGCTCATCCAACACTCAGAATTCAAACTCTCATTAATTACAGGGATTAGCCCTAATTATTTTCAGGTGGCCGGAGAAGACTTCCGGTCGTCTTCTCCGGTGGGACTCCCACCTGAAAATCTCTAAAATCCTCAAAACTTCACAAAAATGAAAACTAAAAGCCCAGAAATCATCCCCATGCCAAACTAAATCAAAACCCCCACTCAAATCTCATTTTTCACTCATCAATCAGCTGAATCGAAACAAAACATTTTTAGGGCAAAAAATTTCAGACAGTTCATACATGCTGGTTTCTCAACCATTTTCAAAAGTGAACACATATTCATGATCAGGGAAGTGCATAGAAGCTTTTAAGAACTTAAAAACATGCTTCTGGAAAAAAGTTTTGAGATGACTACCTGAACTGAAGCTTTCGATTCAGGAGCTTTCTGGCTGTTTCCTTGGCTTAAATCCACTCCAATGATCCTCCTAAGAAGCTTGCAATGTTTGTTTGAAGTTTACAATGGCTGGTTTGAGAGATGGCAGGAGTTCTGTTCAATGGCAGGTGGTGATCTTGTTTTTGATTCTTTGAGTTTCAGGCTATGGTGAAGGGTGCTTTGTGATCAGGAAGGTGTGTGGAGTTGATTTGTGAAGTTAGTTTGTATGTTTGTGGCCTGTGTGATGAATTTCGAATGCTTTTGCAAATGGGGTGAAAATGAGAATGCTGAGTTATGGATGGTTTCAGGCTTGTGTTCTTGTTGCTTTGGCTTGCTTTTGGCTTGTATAAACAATTGTGATTGGTCAGATGAAGTGATGTATGCTTTATTGATTGGTATGGCTCAAGTTGCCAAAATGTCAAAGTTGTGTAAGAGAGGTATGAGCTACTTTCTAGCCAAGGACAAAGGATGTGTCCTGCGTAGCATGATGTGGGGAGAACCCTAGGATGGTTCAGCAAGTCAGCAAGCAAGTGGATGGTAGCTTATGATGAGTTTTGCAACTTGTCTTGCTTTTGCTTCTTATGAAAAATCTTGATCCATAGGCCACAAAAATGAATGATCCCTTGGCCCATTCTGATTTTTAGGTCTTGTATGATCATGTTGTGAAGTTTAGAAATGCATTTGATAACTTAATTTGCCTTGAGAAGTGAATTTTCAACTTTGCCTCTTTGGTGGAAACTTTGAAATTTTGTGATTTTAGCCAACTTTGACAAGCCATAACTTTTGATCCAAGATGAATTAGGTCATGTTCTTGTACTTTTTGAAAAGGGAATGATCCATTCTACAAATTTCATGACCAAAGTTTTTTCATTTGAAGCTTTTTTGAATCAAAAAGTAAAGGTTGAAAAAGTTGCCTAAAATGGCAATTTCATTAAAAGTCAAACTTTCCCAAAAAGTCAACTTTGCAAAAGACTTGAAATTCTTCAATTTTGTGAACTTATAACATCTTCCATGATCAAATAAAGATCATATACAATCAAAATGATGAAGAACACCCCTTGGTTGAGTCATTGAGGGCCTCAGATGCCCTGATTTTGCACTGACTTGCTTGAAAAGTCAACTCTTGATCAGATGACTTCCCCATGGAATTTCTTCATGAAAATTGATATGCATACTCCCTATACCATATAGAGACCAATAGAAACAAGAATGACCAAAAAATTTGGAGTTATGGCCTTTGAAACCAAAACCCTAATTCTAGGTCATCTGTGCAGTCAAACCTGGCTCTGCTTCCATGCCATTCTCAGTTCTTGTGATTCTTTGACATTCTTGACTTTGAGAGGATATAATATGATGCTTGGACATACATGGACCTCTTTGAAGTGATTGATGACCTTTGGAGTGGCTCAAGAAGCTCTTGGATTGCTCAGATCACAAACCCTAGATGCAGATGACTTAGAACCAATGCAGTGAATCAAAAATGTGGTATGGGATGCTATGATTGAGTTTATGCATATGAAATGATCACAAGCCATGGTGTGAATGGGTGAGGGCAAATTTGGGGTGTTTACAGATGGTAGTATCTTTATGTTGTCACTGGATATCATTATTAGGTCTTCGTATAGGCCGTCTCTGAATCATTCCTGTAACATGGTTTGAGTTGACCATCAACACTAGATCTTCGTATAGATCGTCTCTGCATTATCTCTGGGGGAAAAGAATATCCTTCATTAGGTGTCAGTACTTAGATATTCGTATCGATCGGCTCTGAATCATCTTTAGGAACATACTTTAATTTAAGCATCAGAATCACATCTTCGTGGCGATCTTTTCTGAATTGCTTTTGGTAATATCTTGGGCTAAGTACAAGATCTTCGTATCGATCATTTATGTACTATCCCACAGACAAACTGTTGCATAGACCATTAGAAATAAATCTTCGTAGCGATTATCTCTTCTGGAAATATCCCGGATTAGGTAATAGATCTTCGCATAGACCATTTACATACTGAAATTCTGTGATCAGGTATGAGATGTCCTATGAGATGTTCCAACACTTGACAGATTTAACCAAAACTTAAAGTGCAAGAAAATTAAACAACACAGTAGTTTGTTAACCCAGTTCAGTGTATAACCACACTTACATCTGGAGGCTACCAAGCTAGGAGGAAATCCACTATAAGTAATATTAATTCTAGACTTAAACCACCCAGTTTAATCTTTCACTTAATATCTACCCAATGCAATTTCTACCTAAGACACAACTTAGATATGAGTACCAACTCACTCCCCCTCAATCACATAGTGATCTTGTTTACAAGTTTAATAAAATTGAAGTCATCCTTCAAATAAAACAGCTTGATCTTACTTCACAGTTTCAATCAAGACACAAATACACTTTTGCTTAAAAGCTCATAAAGTGGTACAATAAAACAACCTGCTATTAAAACTCAAAACACCCTATTTTGTCTTCTGAAATTCGTACTCAATTCTGAGATATTCTGTTGCTTAAATAGGTGTTTGTATTTTGGGCTTTCTGTAGGTTAATCCAGTCCTAAAACACATGCAGCTTCCACCTTGAATTAGGGTTTGTTACTTCCTAGATTCTAGGTGATTTAGTTCTTCTGATTATGCTGAAGTCTCATAACAACACTCCCTACAGATGCGCCTTGTTCTGTTTTTGTCCATCCATAATTAATTCCAGATAACTTTCCTTAAATTACTCAGATCAGTTAGTCATTAATTAATTCTGGTAGCAGGTTTGAGATGTCACAACATCTGTTGGGACATCCTGAAAAACTGAACTTAAATCATTTACACAATGTCCCAACATCTGGTGTAACATCCTGAATTAAGTTCTTATACTCTGTTTGATAATGTCCCAACATCTGATAGGACATTCTGAACTGAATTCAACACTTCTTGTTGGTCAAAAATTCTGCCAATTCTAAACATCTACAAACTCCCCCTTTGGCTAATTTTTGGCTAACATTCTTTTCTGATTTTCAGAGTGCAGCAGAAGTTCTTTTATCAGAGTATAGCAGATCTTTTCTGTTGAGTCATGTGTGAGTTTACTCCCCCTCAAACATACATGTATTTAGATTTGTTGCAACAGAAATTTTCATTAAAACACACTAATTCAGTTCAGAGCCAAACAGAAGTTTTTCATTAATAGCTAAACAGCATCATACATTGTTGTTGTTGTTCTCCCCCTTGTTAGACATAAATTTGGGGCCAAAGTTACTAATTCAAAATTACAATGCAGCTGTCATTACATTTTTCCTCACATACAATTTTTCACTCAGACTCCTCATAGTCAGTTTCTTCATCTTCCTCAGTCTCCTCATCAGAAGTAGCAGCTTTCTGAGCACTTTCTTCAATCTCCAGCCTTTGGATAATCTCCTCAAGCTTCTGCTTCCTTGCATCCAGTTCTTTGCAAGTGCTCTTCAGTTCAGCAATCAATGCAGCTTTGGAGATTGGAGACTTTGCCTTTGAAGGACCAGCAGATGTCCCAGAGGGTGCTTCAACATCAGCTGCATGATGACTCAGGAACAACTTGTAGTGGAAGGCCAGAGGGCTTTCTCTTTTGCAAATTGTGTCCTTCTCAGTGAGGATCCCAGGGTACTGACTCAGCATTATTCCACACAGCAAGGAAGGGAAGGCAATTGGCAGCTTTGTTGCAGATGTTCCAGCATGCTTCAATGTCTGATCAAATATATAAGCTCCATAATCCAGCTTTGTTTGGGTGCCCACAACAAATATGAACCTGCCCAATCCAGTAGATATTGAGGATGTATGGTTGGTAGGGACCCAGTTTGATGTACCAATCCTGTTCAGCATGGCATATTTCCTTGTTAGCATGCTAACTGAGAGCTTCCCTTTAACTGGCCAAGCCTTGACCTGGTTAGCAGTGATAACCTTGCAGACCTGGTTATCAGTCTTCCCTAACTCATTTGGACCATCAGATTCTCTTCCAAGGTATTGGTTGATAACCTTAGGAGAGAATTCTACACACCTGCCTCTTACAAATACTTTTCTAAAGTCAGCAGACTTACCATTGGCACAATCTTCTTGGAGGTTGACTATGAATTCCTTGACAAGCAGCTCATAGCAGGGAGAGAAGTTGGAGACAGTTTTGAAGAGGCCAGCAGAAGAGATGAGATCAATTAACTCTGTGCACTCAAGTGCATTACTGCTCAGCTCTCTTTCAAGTGCTACCCTTCTTTGATAAACAAACTTCCATCTATTTACACTTGAAACATGATGAAAGGAGATGTTGTCCAAGGGAGCTTCTGGAACAGCAGTTGATGACCTTGAGGGTGCTGATTTCTTCTTTGGAGGAGATGTTGGGACATCTTCTTCAACATCTGAATCTGGAGGAGTGACAGCTTTCCTCTTTTGTGTTTGCACCTTGCTCCATTGTTTTGTAGGACCAAAGACAACTTTAGCTTTGTCCTTCTTTGGTGTAGCTTGCTTCTTCTCAGGAATTGCATGTCCTGCATTCATCTTTTCTTTCCTAGTCCTAAGCCTTTTGGCTATGCTAGGTTTTACAGAAGCAATGATTTCTGTATCAGAATCATGCTCTAGGTTCACAACAGGAGGAGGTTGAGCAGTCTCCTCTTCAGCTGGTTGATCAACAGAGATGTGCTCTTCAGTGGAGGCCTTGTGCTGGTCCTCAGATGCTTCTTCATCACTATCTGTGGAGGCCTTTTTCTGGTCCTCAGATATATCATCAGCAGTATCAGATGAGACCTTTTGCTGATCTTCAGATGCTTCAACATCTATTGGGACATCCTGTTGAGCAGGAGTGTCCTTTTCAGCCTGAGTTTGTTGATCTTCTTGTGGAGCTGGCATGGTGTTCAGAGGGATAGATATGCCACTTACCACTCTTTGCTTAGATAGGATCTTGGTTACTAACTCCTTTATGGAATCATCCACGTATTCAGAAGCTTTTGGAGTGTTGTATAATGGTGAAGGTATGCCTTTGGTCTTGCTGAAAACTTGATCTTTTGTTCTTTTTGGAGTTCTTGGTTTTTTAGCAAGAGGAACACTTCCTCTGATTTTGTCCATTGGAGTTGAATCCATGGGTACCACAGAAATGGGGGTTGCATGCACCACATCTTCCTTGTTGAGGATTTCTTCAGAAATGTTAGGGTTTTGAGACATTTTCGAAGGAGGTGGATGAAGAGTTTTAGGGTTGATGAGTTCTGAAAAACAGTTAGAGAATGCAATTCGTTTTTGAGAGAATGATGAGAAGATGGATAGCTGATCATAAGCTGATATTTTATAAGTAGTCGTTACTTTGAGAATTTTTAGGAGTGGAATACCCAAGGTGCTTGACCAGACTGGTGTTGCCATCTGGTGCTTATGCCACACAATGTCATATGACATGTTGGCACATCTCCATAATTGCTAAATTTCACATAAGCATATTCCCAATTTACCCCTTAAGTTTTCAAATTGAGTAGCATCCAAGGCTTTGGTAAATATACCAGCCAACTGCAGATTTGTAGTTACATGTTCCAATGAAATCACTTTGTCTTCTACAAGATCTCTGATGAAATGATGTATGATATCAATATGCTTGGTCCTGCTATGTTGGATAGGATTCTTTGATATGTTAATTGCACTTAAGTTGTCACAGTACAATGTCATGACATCTTGTGGGACATTGTACTCAGTGAGCATTTGCTTCATCCAAACCAACTGTGAACAACTGCTTCCAGCTGCTATATATTCAGCTTCAGCTGTAGATAAGGATACACAATTTTGTTTCTTACTGAACCAAGAAATCAAATTGTTTCCTAGAAAGAAGCATCCTCCTGAAGTGATTTTTCTGTCATCAGCACTTCCAGCCCAATCAGCATCACAGAAGCCAATGAGAATTGGTTTGCATCCATGAAAGTACATTATGCCATAGTCACAAGTACCATTAACATATTTCAGAATTCTCTTGACTTGATTAAGATGACTAACTTTTGGATCAGCTTGATATCTTGCACATACACCTACTGCAAATGCTATGTCTGGTCTGCTAGCAGTCAGATATAACAAGCTTCCAATCATACTTCTGTATAGGCTTTGATCTACATTCTCACCCTTGTCATCTTTAGTTAGCTTTAAATGTGTGGGGGCAGGAGTTCTCTTATGAGTAGCACTGTCCATCCCAAATTTCTTGACTATGTTCTTAGCATACTTGCTTTGGGAAATGAACATGGAGTCCTCCATTTGCTTTATTTGCAGTCCAAGAAAGTAGGTTAATTCTCCTACTAGACTCATTTCAAATTCAGATTCCATCTGGTTGACAAAATGTTTAACCATCCTGTCTGACATCCCACCAAAGACAATGTCATCTACATATATTTGAGCAATCATGACATTTCCTTCTTCATCTTTAACAAACAAGGTTTTGTCAATTCCACCTTTCCTGTATCCTTGCTTGATAAGAAAAGTAGTCAACCTTTCATACCATGCTCTTGGAGCTTGCTTCAGACCATAAAGAGCCTTCTTTAGTTTGTATACATGATTTGGACAGCTTGGATCAACAAATCCTTTAGGCTGTTCTACATATACCTCTTCATTAAGATATCCATTTAAAAAGGCACTTTTCACATCCATTTGAAATAGCTTGAACTTTAAGATACAAGCAATTCCCAAAAGTAATCTGATTGATTCAAGCCTTGCTACTGGTGCAAAGGTTTCATCAAAGTCTACTCCTTCAATTTGTGTGTATCCTTGAGCTACAAGTCTAGCTTTGTTCTTTGTAACAACTCCTTGCTCATTTGACTTGTTCTTATACACCCATTTAGTTCCAATCACATTTATGTCATCAGGTCTAGGAACAAGGTTCCACACTTCATTCCTTGTGAATTGAGCTAATTCCTCTTGCATAGCACAAATCCAGTATTCATCAGTAAGAGCTTCCTTGATGTTTTTAGGTTCTATTTTAGAAACAAAACAGGAACCTGAAATTACTTCTCTTGATCTAGTGCTTACACCTCTGTTGGGATCACCAATTATCAAATCTTTGGGATGATCCTTCTGGATTCTGATGGAGGGAGGTTTGCTGGATTGTTCTGTCCTTGTATCAGTTTGAGTGAAGTCAGAATGATCACTCTTTTCTTCAGCTTCAGTTTTGATATCCGCAGATGTTCCAACATCTTCTGGAACATCTGTAGGAGCATCATCAATTATCACATTTATGGATTCCATGATAACCTTGGTTCTAGAATTAAATACTCTATATGCTCTGCTGTTTATAGAGTATCCAAGAAAGATCCCTTCATCACTTTTAGGATCCATTTTTCTTCTTTGCTCCCTATCTGCCAGAATATAACAGTTACTTCCAAACACATGGAAGTACTTAACTGTAGGTTTTCCGCCCTTCCAGACTTCATAGATTGTGGACAAAGTTCCTTTCCTTAGAGTAACTCTGTTATGGATGTAACAAGTTGTGTTCATAGCTTCAGCCCAGAAGTACAAAGGTAACTTTTTAGCATGGATCATAGCTCTTGCTGATTCTTGAATAGTTCTATTCTTCCTCTCAACAATCCCATTCTGTTGAGGAGTGATTGGTGAAGAGTATTCATGATTGATTCCTTCTGAAGAACAGAAATCTAAGAATTTTTTATTCTCAAATTCTTTTCCATGATCACTTCTTATTCTGATCACACAGCTGGCTTTTTCCCTTTGTATTCTTTGGCATAAGTCTTTGAATACATCAAATACATCAGACTTTTCTTTGATGAAATTTATCCATGTATACCTTGAAAAATCATCAACCACCACATAGGCATACCTCTTACCACCAAGGCTCTCAACCTGCATAGGTCCCATAAGATCCATATGCAATAGTTCCAAAACTTTGGAAGTTGTCAGATGTTGGAGCTTTGGATGGGACATCTTGGTTTGCTTGCCTATTTGACATTCACCACATATTTTGCCATCATCAATCTTCAGTTTAGGAATACCTCTCACAGCATCCATAGATATGATTTTCTTTATGCCTCTGAAATGAAGATGACCTAGTCTTTGGTGCCATAGTTTCACTTCTTCTTCTTTAGCTAAAGAGCAAGTTGAAGTGAGACTGAAGTCTTGAGGTTCCCACATGTAACAGTTGTCTTTAGATCTGGCTCCTTTCATGACAACCTTTTGTTCTTTGTTAGACACTATGCATTCAGTTTTGGTAAAGTTTACACTGTACCCTTGATCACATAATTGACTTATGCTGATCAGGTTAGCAGTTAACCCTTTAACCAGCAGCACATCATCTAGTCTTGGTACATCTGGACAGTCCAAGGTCCCAACTCCCTTGATTTCTCCTTTAGCTCCTTCTCCAAAGGTTACATATCTGGATGAATATGATTTTAAGTCTACTAGCAGATTCTTCAATCCAGTCATGTGTCTTGAACATCCACTGTCAAAGTACCAGTCTTCTTTAGCTGATACTCTTAGTGATGTATGAGCTATATATGCAACACCTTTCTTTGACCATTTGAGTTGATATTTCTTTAGATACCTCTGCCCTGTGTATTGTTCATCAGTAGAGCTCCAAGGTTGTTCGTTGATCTTGTTCTTGGGCATGTAGCTTTGATCAGCATGAAGACTAGCTTTTGGTCTCCATACCTTCTTGATGACCTCTGTCTTCTGCTTAGGGGGTTGCTGATCTCTTTGATGTCTATGAAGCACTTTCTTGATGACTTCTATCTTCTGCTTAGGAGGTTGCTGATACATCTGATTTGGATATCCATGCAACTTGTAGCAATGAGGTTTGATATGTCCAAATCTTCCACAATGATGACATCTCCATCTTTGATACTTCTTCTTCATTATGTTCTTTTCAGAATGTTGAGACATCTGTTGGAACATTATGTTTGACTTTGTGTTCTTATGATGTTGAGGCATCTGTTGGGACATTTTGTTTGACTATATGGACTTTGGAGTAGTTTTGCTAGAGCTAGCTTCATCCTTATGAACTCTGTTAAATCCCAGTCCACTTTTATCCCCTGAATGCTTATTGTTGTTGAGAATAACATCCAGTGTACTTGAGCTACTGTTCAGCATTCTAACAGATTTGGACATGTGTTCCAACTTGGAGTTGCGAAGACTTACTTCACTTTTCAAGGTGTCAATGATCTCTAGATCACTTGCTTTTTCATCCTTTAGTGCCTTAATCTGCTTCTTTAGCTTTATACTCTCACTGCATATTTCAGTGCTTCTTTTGAATAGTTCTCTGTATGATTGCTCAAGTTCTTCAAAAGTAAGCTCCCCATCACTGGATTCACTTTCAGATTCACATAATCCAGCTAGAGCAGTGATATGCTTAGCTGATTCTTCTTCAGAATCACCTCCTGAGTCTTCATCAGACCAGGTTACAGAGAGTCCTTTCTTTTGCCTTTTTAAGTAGGTAGGACATTCATTCCTGATGTGTCCATATCCTTCACATCCATGGCATTTAATTCCTTTTTCTTGACTGGTCTTTTCATCATAATTTGACCTTCTATTAGCATCATAAGGTCTTTTGTTCTCAGAAGAGTTTGTGTATCTTCCACTTGGTTTGGATTTGTCTTCCATCCTTCTGAGAATCTTTTTGAATTGTCTTCCAGCATAGAAATGTTGTCTGATAAGCTTTCACCAGTTTCTGATTCATCATCTTCTTCTTCATCAGTATTTGTCACCAAGGCTATGCTTTTGTTCTTCTTAACATTTGTGTCATTCATTCCCATCTCAAATGTTTGAAGGGAACTAATGAGCTCTTCAACTTTCATTGTGCATATGTCTTGAGCTTCTTCTATTGCTGTGACTTTCATGTCAAATCTTTTTGGCAAAGATCTGAGAATCTTTCTTACAAGCTTTTCATCAGTCATCTTTTCTCCCAAGGCTCCAGAAGTATTGGCTATTTCTAAGATGTTCATGTAGAATTCATGAATTGTCTCATCTTCCTTCATTCTCAAGTTTTCAAACTTGGTGGTGAGAAGTTGAAGTCTTGACATCTTTACCTTTGATGTTCCTTCATGAGTTGTTTTGAGAGTGTCCCAAACATCTTTGGCCAGCTCACAGTGATGCACAAGTCTAAAGATGTTCCTATCAATGCCATTGAATAAAGCATTTAAGGCCTTGGAGTTGCCTAGTGCTGAATCTTCTTCCTCCTTACTCCATTCTTCTTCAGGTTTCAACACTTTTGATCCATCTTTGGTGTCTTGGACAGGATGTTCCCATCCAATGTTGACTGCTCTCCAGGCCCTGTTGTCAAGTGATCTTAAGAATGCAATCATTCTTGGTTTCCAGTAGTCATAATTAGATCCATCCAGTATAGGTGGTCTATTTACTGATCCTATATCTCTGTCCATGTTTCCAGAATTTGTATTCCCTAGATCTCACCCAGTATAAACAGGCAGGGTGCTTGCTCTGATGCCAATTGAAATTCTGTGATCAGGTATGAGATGTCCTATGAGATGTTCCAACACTTGACAGATTTAACCAAAACTTAAAGTGCAAGAAAATTAAACAACACAGTAGTTTGTTAACCCAGTTCAGTGTATAACCACACTTACATCTGGAGGCTACCAAGCCAGGAGGAAATCCACTATAAGTAATATTAATTCTAGACTTAAACCACCCAATTTAATCTTTCACTTAATATCTACCCAATGCAATTTCTACCTAAGACACAACTTAGATATGAGTACCAACTCACTCCCCCTCAATCACACAGTGATCTTGTTTACAAGTTTAATAAAATTGAAGTCATCCTTCAAATAAAACAGCTTGATCTTACTTCACAGTTTCAATCAAGACACAAATACACTTTTGCTTAAAAGCTCATAAAGTGGTACAATAAAACAACCTGCTATTAAAACTCAAAACACCCTATTTTGTCTTCTGAAATTCGTACTCAATTCTGAGATATTCTGTTGCTTAAATAGGTGTTTGTATTTTGGGCTTTCTGTAGGTTAATCCAGTCCTAAAACGCATGCAGCTTCCACCTTGAATTAGGGTTTGTTACTTCCTAGATTCTAGGTGATTTAGTTCTTCTGATTATGCTGAAGTCTCATAACAACACTCCCTACAGATGCGCCTTGTTCTGTTTTTGTCCATCCATAATTAATTCCAGATAACTTTCCTTAAATTACTCAGATCAGTTAGTCATTAATTAATTCTGGTAGCAGGTTTGAGATGTCACAACATCTGTTGGGACATCCTGAAAAACTGAACTTAAATCATTTACACAATGTCCCAACATCTGGTGTAACATCCTGAATTAAGTTCTTATACTCTATTTGATAATGTCCCAACATCTGATAGGACATTCTGAACTGAATTCAACATTTCTTGTTGGTCAAAAATTCTGCCAATTCTAAACATCTACACATACCTTCCCAAGGACAAAAAGAATATCAAGATTAAATCTTCGTGGCGATTATCTCTGAACTTCTTCTGAAAGAATCTCTTGGGTTAAGTGATAGATCTTCGTATAGATCATTTACACATTATCCCAAATATAGTTGACCATCAGAAATAAATCTTCGTAACGATTATCTCCTCTGGAAATATCCTGGATTAAGCACTAGATCTTCGTATAGATCACTTACATACCCTTCCAAGGACAACTTGAGCATTGATCATCAGAAATGAATCTTCGTAACGATTATCTCTGAATTAAGTATCAGTACTAGATCTTCGTATAGATTGTCTTTGAACCGACCAACCCATTAGGTAGCTGCTCGGAAGGCCAGACATGTCTGGAAAAATGCTAAAATAGTCATTGGAATTATCTGAGTTCGACATTAGGTACGGGGGTAGACACGATTTGAAGGCCCAAGCCTTGGCCGATTTCATAAGGGAACTCACCTTTCCGAGCAGACACCAGTGTCCACATCCAAGTGGACCATTTTCGTGGATGGAGCTTTTAGCTTGGCAGGCAGCGAGGCAGGGGTTATGTTGGGAAACGAAGAGGGAACAATCATCGAGGTTTCCTTGACTCTATCCTTCCCCACTTCCAACAAGCAAGCGGAATACGAGGCCTTCATGGACAAGCTACGCCTAGCAGACGAACTTGGTGCAGATGATATCATTATATGCACAGACTCCCAGTTGGTTGCTAACCAAGTGCGAGGAAATTTCCAAGCTAAAAATGACAACATGTCCAAATACTTGTCCTTGGTCAAAGAGAAACTAAAACGATTTGCGTCCGTAGAAGTTAGGCACGTTCCACGCGAAAACAATACCTGAGCGGATATCTTTTCCAAATTAGCCAGTACCAAGAGGAAGGGAGGCAATAAGTCTATCATACAGGAGATACTCCCCCGACCTAGCATCAGACAATCTTCGGCCCCGGTAGATGTCAATATCGTAGGCGACGCTAATTGTTGGATGACTTCAGTGTTCAATTATTTGACTAAAGAGGAGCTACCGGAGGACCCAAAGGCAGCCAATACCGTGCGACGCAGGGCTTGCTCGTACGTCATGGTCGAAAGTAAGATGTGCCGTAGAGGTTTCTCTACGCCCCTCCCAGATGCATTGAAGAAGAAAATGTACCACACCTATTGAGAGAAGTCCACGAAGGAATCAACGCACAACATCCGAGCGGGAGATCGTTAACATGCAAAGTCCTATGAGCAGGATATTATTGGCCAACAATGCAGAGCGACGCAAAAGAACATGTCAAGAGATGCGATAAATGTCAACGGCACGGTGACATACACGTAGCACCTCCTACCGAGCTGAAGTCGCTTTCCTCCCTATGGTCGTTCGCCTAGTGGGGGCTGGACATCCTAGACCCTTTTGTTGTTGGCTCAGGTCAGAACAAATACCTCATCATAGGTGTTGACTACTTCACTAAGTGGATAATGGCAGAGGCTTTGGCCAAAATCACTGCACTTAACATCCTACGCTTCTTCAAGTGAAACATCCTTGCTCGGTTCGGGGTCCCGCTCACCATCGTAATAGACAATGGAACCCAATTCACTGATAAACATTTACAGAAGTTCATGGTCTCTGTAGGAACCAAACAACACTTCGCCTTAGTCGAGCATCCCCAAACTAACGGGCAGGAAGAAGCTACGAACTGGGTGATCCTAAGAGGACTAAAACGGAGATTGGACGAACATAAAAAGCGTTGGGTCGAAGAATTGCATAGCGTACTTTGGGCGTACAGAACCACACCTCAGTCGACGACCGGGGAGTCCCCATTTCGAATGGCCTATGGGACCGAAGCGATCATCCCCATAGAGATGCACGTCCAGTCCAGACGGACAGAATCACCTATGGACCAGGACACTAACTCCGGGGCACTTCGAGAGGAGCTCAACCTGGTAGAGGAAATCCGGTCGGGAGCTTCTCTTTGAGAGGCTACCCTCAAACAAAAGATAGAAACTCGACATGATGCCAAGGTCATCAAGCGAGTGTTCGAGGTCGGCATCCTCGTCTTAAGGAGGAACCACAAGGACTCCAAGGAGGGGAAGCTGGCCCCAAATTGGGAAGGCCCATATCGAGTCTGAGCGAAGACCGAAAATGGAGCCTATTACTTAGAAAATCTACAAGGGGAAGAGCTCGCTCGGCCGTGGAACTATGAGAAACTCAAACAGTACTATAGCTAATACAAACGTTGTAACGCCCCGATTCGATATTCCCAATTTTGTTGAGTCTTTTATTTTATTGTGTGATAATTATCTTATTTGTGGAATTAACATGATAATATGATATGTTGATGTGTTAATGTGGTATGATATGTGATTTTACCATTTTGTGAATTTTCGGATAAAATTAGATTGGAGAGTATTTTAGATATTTGCTAATTAAGGATAAGTTAGAATTTGTGTAGAATTATATTTTTGTGAGAAAATGATATTTAGTGGAAAAGAGAAGAAAATGAGTTAAGTGTAGAAATAGTTAGTAAGAGAGAAAGAATAGAAAGAAAATATATAAGTGTGAGAAATAGAAAGAAGGATATAAAGAAAAATAGGAGAAAGAAAAGGAAGAGAAGAGAAAAGAAGAGAAAGAAGGAAAAGTTGGAAATTCATCAAGATTGCTCCTAGGAATCGGAATAATCGGGTAAGGGTGATAAACATTGTTATCTTAATCTTGTATATGATTATGTATGTATGTGAATGATTGGGTTTTGATTTTGATGAAGTTTAGAGAAGATGAATAGTTAGGGTTTTGATGAAAAATGTAAGAGAATGGTAGATTAATCGGTTAGAAGTTGTTATAATCGAAGTAAGATGTTAGATATATGATTGATTCTGATTATTGGAGTTTTTGTGGGGTTTTGAGTGTTTGGGATTGGCTGTCACACAGTTGAGAATTCTGTAATTCGCCGTTGTCGCTCAGCGAGCTATCCTCGCTCAACGAGAGTTCCAAGGATTTTCTCGCTCAGCGAGAAAAGGGGCACTCAGCGAGCCTGTAGGTTGTTGAGAGGTTTTGTGTTTTAATTCGTAACTTTAGTTTCGATTAACCGTTTTAGGCGTTCTTTATATAGATTCGAAGCTAGAAACGTGTAGAAACTAATGATGCTAAGAAATGTAATTTTTAGCTGACTTTCACCCGACTTTTCTGATAAAATGTAAATGGGTTAATTACGGAAATGTGGGTTGGATGTGATGATGTGGCCGTTTGGCAAATGAATACATTGCTTGAATTGAATGTCAATGTATGCTAATTGAATGAGTTGAGTGCATAATTATGTTGTGAATAATGTATGCATTTCCAAGAATGTTGTGTGTCATTTTGCATGTGAAGCATAAAGTATGCATTCTTGTGTGATGAGATTCTTTGTGAATCCGTTGTAGCATCATGTGCTCATGTGGAGTGTGAGCGATGACTACAATACGATCGTGTGCCCATGTGGGGTGTGAGCGATCAGATTGTGTGCCCGTGTGGGGTGTGAGCAATCCATAAACAGTGTGTGCTCATGTGGGGTGTGAGCAATGGGTGATTTATTCACATTGATTGTGTGCCTGTGTAGGGTGTGAGCAATCGGGTTGTGTGCCTGTGTGGGGTGTGAGCAATCCATAAACATTGTGTGCCCATGTGGGGTGTGAGCAATGGGTGATTTATTCACATTGATTGTGTGCCCGTGTGGGTTGTGAGCAATCGGGTTGTGTGCCCGTGTGGGGTGTGAGCAATCCATAAACATTGTGTGCCCATGTGGGGTGTGAGAAATGGGTGAACATCGTATGCCCGACGGGGAGTTACTTAGGTAACGAGCGATGGTTCCAATTAGTTCCTGAGTGAACTTGATGATGATTGAGTTGGTGCCGCATTTGCATCTGCATAGAGTCGTGTGTCGGTCTCTATGATTTGCATTTATCATCTAAATTGTGAAATGATGAGATAAACATGAATACATATGTTTATATGGAAATGAAAGTATGTATTGATGAAAACATGCTTATTTAAATATATGTATATGGATATATATATATATATATATATATATATATATATATATATATATACATTGTGATGTATATAGGTGATGAGAAGTGATTATGGTGAGAACATGTTTTATGTGTATTTTATATGTTGAGATATATAATTATATGTAATGTTATTATGATAATATTTCTCACCCTTCTGTTGTTTTATGATGCTCTATGAGGCATTGCAGAGTAGGTTGCTGGAGGTCTTTTTGTGAAGCTTGTCTTTATTCTTTTGGTCAGTCGGCTCTGATATGTAACACTGGGTAGCTAGGGTCGGCTTGATGCCTTTTGTGATACATTTTGTATATGTATTTTGGTGATGAATTTTTTTATGTAAACATAAAACATTTGTTGAATCAAACTTGTGGATACATTTACGATAAGTATATAAGTTTGCAATTGTTATGTTTGTTTCCGCTGTTATTTGAATTTAATGAATATAGGTGTAAGGATGAAATCCTTCTGTTGCAAGTTACGCTGTTTTGTTGCATATCTTTAATGAGCAGGTGTTGTTTGTTTTATTTTCAAGTATAATGTGGCATGCTCCTTTTATACCATGTTTCAAATATACTCTGATAAAATGTTTAATATGTGCCTAAATGAATTAATTGATTATTTTGGGGTATAGAAATGGGGTGTTACATTAAGTGGTATCAGAGCCAGTGTTCGAGTCAGTTGTGTCTGTCTTGTTGTTGTGATGATTAAACTTTTGTTTAATCTTGTTGTTATCTTTGGGAATTATCAGAATATGGCTGGTAGAAATGACAATGTGATGGATGCTGCTTTGGAAGCAATGGCTAGGGCGGTGCAGGGAGCGCCGAATGTGAATGCTAATGATGAGTTCAGGAAGAATCAACCACCGGTCTTCAAAGGAAGATTTAATCTCGATGGTGCTAAGAATTGGTTGAAGGAGATTGATAGAATCTTCAGAGTCATGGACTATGCCAAAGAGATTAATGTGAGGCTTGGTTCTCACATGTTAAAGGAAGAAACCTATTATTGGTGGATCATTAGAAGTCCAGCTCTTGAGGAGGAGGATGAAGAGATAACTTGGGAAGTTTTTCGTACTGAGTTCTTGGGGAAGTACTACCCTGAGAGTGTGAAGGGAAAGAAGGAGATGGAATTCCTTGAGCTGATGCAAGGTAGTACGTCAGTGGTTGACTATACTTCTAAGTTTGTGGAGTTGGTTCAGTTTCATCCTCATTATGCTGCTGCTACTGCTGAGTTTTCGAAGTGTATTAAGTATGAGAATGGTTTGCGTCCTGAGATTAAGCAAGCCATGGGATATCAAATAATTAGAAGGTTTTCGGATTTAACGGAATGTTGTAGAATTTTTTAGGAAGATAGCAAAGCTCGTTCTACACATTACAAGAGTTTGAATGAGAGGAAAGAGAAGCAACAAGCTAGAAGTGGACCTTATGTGACACCCACTGATAAGGGCAAGCATAGGGGAAACTTTGATAAGAGATCTGGTAGAGGGAGTTCTGGTCCCGTTAAGTGTTACAAGTGTGGTGATTTGGGCCATAAGTCTTTTGAGTATGGGAAGAATATTGTGAAATGTTCAAACTGTGGAGGCCTTGGACATGCTACTACCGAGTGTAGAAGGAATGTTGTGAAGTGTTTCAATTGTGGAGAAGTGGGTCACATTAGTACTAAGTGTACTAAGCCGAAGCAAGCTCAGGCGGGCGGAAAGGTGTTTGCATTAGCAGGGAAGGACACTACTAGTGCAGACAGTTTGATTAAAGGTACATGCTTTATTAATAGTACGCCTTTAGTTACTATTATTGATACGGGAGCGACTCATTCGTTCATTTCTCTTGAGTGCGCTAAGCATTTGAATTTGTTTGTGTCTTCTTGGGGTGGTGAGATGGTTATTAAGACTCCTGCTTCAGGGTCGGTAACTACTTCTTTGGTGTGTGTAAGTTGTTCTTTGACCACGTATGGTAAAGATTTTGTCACGGATTTAGTTTGTTTACCGTTGGAGGGTTTGGACGTAATCTTGGGTATGAACTGGTTGCAATTTAATCGGGTTCATATAGATTAATATCATAAGTTAGTAAGGTTTCCTTCTTTGGATGATGAGGAAGATGCGAGTTTCCTATCCACGAAAGAGTTGAAGAAACCTTTAGTGGATGAAGCTCAATTGTTTGGTTTGTTTGCATCGTTGTCGGTGGAGAGCGAAGTGGAACTCAGTAGATTTCCAGTGGTGTGTGATTTTCCAGAAGTGTTTCCGGACGATATTGAGGATGTATCGCCGGAAAGAGAAGTTGAGTTTTCTATTGATCTAGTTCCGGGTACTAGACCAATTTCGATGGCACCGTATCGTATGTCAGCTTCAGAGTTGGTAGAATTGAAGAAGCAATTGAATGACTTATTGGACAAGAGGTTTGTTAGGCCGAGTGTTTCTCCTTGGGGTGCGTCGGTATTGGTGGTAAAGAAGAAGGATGGAAGTATGCAATTATGTATCGATTATCGACAATTGAATAAGGTGACAATTAAGAACAAGTATCCGCTTCTGAGGATCGATGATTTGATGGACCAATTGGTTGGTGCGCATGTTTTTAGTAAGATTGATTTGAGATCAGGATATCACCAAATTCGTGTGAAAGAAGAGGACATTCAAAAGACGGCTTTTAGAACACGATATGGTCATTATGAATATTTTGTGATGCCATTCGGAGTTTCTAATGCGCCAAGTGTGTTTATGGAATACATGAATTGTATTTTTCATGAACAGTTGGATCGTTTTGTTGTTGTGTTTATCGACGACATTTTGATTTATTCTAAGTCTCAAGAGGAGCATGAAGAGCATTTAAGAATTGTGTTACAGATTTTGAAAGAGAAGCAATTGTATGCTAAGTTGTCAAAGTGCGAGTTTTGGTTGTCGAAGGTAAGTTTTCTTGGACATGTTATTTCCGATGGTGGTATTAGTGTGGATCCATCCAAGATTGATGCGGTGATGCAATAGGAAGTTCCTAGATCGGTTATGGAGATTCAAAGCTTTTTAGGCTTGGTGGGTTATTATCGGAGGTTTATCGAAGGATTTTCAAAGTTGGCACTTCCGTTAACGCAGTTGACTTGTAAGGGAAAGGCTTTCATTTTGGATATTCATTGTGAAGAAAGTTTCATGGAACTTAAGAGAAGGTTAATAACGGCCCCGATCTTGATTTTGCTGAATCCGACGGAACCATTTGTGGTGTTTTGTGATGCTTCATTGTTTGGGTTAGGTGGTGTTTTGATGCAAGATGGAAAAGTTGTAGCTTATGCTTCAAGAAAATTGAGGGTGCATGAAAAGAATTATCCTATGCATGATTTGGAATTAGAGGTTGTGGTGTTTGTTTTGAAAATTTGGAGGCATTATCTTTATGGTGCGAGATTTGAAGTTTTTAGTGATCACAAGAGTTTGAAGTATTTATTTTATCAAACGAAATTGAACATGAGACAAAGGAGATGGTTAGAGCTTTTGAAGGATTATAATTTTGGTTTGAATTACCATCCGGGTAAGGCGAATGTTGTAGCCGATGCTTTAAGTCGTAAGTTGTTACATATATCCACATTGATGATAAGAGAATGGGAACTTTTGGAGGATTTTATAGACTTGAGTTTGGTTTGCGAGATGACGCCGAGAAGTGTGAGACTTGGTATGCTACATGTTACGAATGATTTTCTAGCAACCGTTTGTGAAAAGCAAAAGTTGGATTTGAAATTTGTCGATTTGATGATGAATGAGAATGAGAATTTCAAGTTTGATAATTTCTAAGTTTTGAGATTTTGTGGTTTTATTTGTATTCCCGATGATGTGGAGTTGAAAAAGATGATATTGGAAGAGGGACACCGAAGTAATTTAAGTATTCATCCGGGAGTGAATAACATGTACCAAGATTTGAAGAAGATCTTTTGGTGGTCCAGATTGAAGAGAGATGTAGCTCATTTTGTGTATGAGTGTTTGACTTGTCAGAAGTCTAAGGTGGAACATCAGAAGCCTAGTGGTTTGATGCAACCGTTGGATATCCCAGAATGGAAATGGGATAGTATATCGATGGATTTTGTTACGGGATTGCCGAATACGCAAAGAGGTCATAATGTTATTTGGGTGATTGTGGATAGGCTTACTAAATCTGCTCATTTTATTCCAATTGATATTGGTTATTCTCTGGAGAAGCTAGCCGAGATTTATGTTTCTGTGATTGTGAAGTTACATGGAGTTCCTAAGAGTATTGTATCAGATAGAGATCCTAGATTTACATCGAGGTTTTGGGAAAGTTTGCAAAAGGATTTGGGTTCTAAGCTAAGATTGAGTTCGGATTACCATCCGCAAACGGACGGTCAAACCGAGAGGAGAATTCAATCGTTGGAGGATTTGTTGCGTGCTTGCGTACTAGAACAAGGTGGTGTTTGGGATAGTTATTTAGCGTTGATTAAGTTCACATACAATGACAATTTTCATTCGAGTATTGGTATGGCACCATTTGAGGCGTTATATGGTCGGAGATGTCGAACACCTTTGTGTTGGCATGAAACCGGAGAGAGAACGGTAGTTGGACCGGAGATGGTACAACAAACGACGAAAAAAATGAATTTTATTCAGGAGAAGATAAGAGCTTCTCAAAGTATGCAAAAGAGTTATCATGACAAGAGGAGGAAAAATCTTGAGTTTCAGGAAGGCGACCATGTGTTTTTGAGAGTTACACCGGTTACGGGTGTGGGTCGTGCTTTGAAGTTGAAGAAGTTGACTTCTAGTTTTATTGGGTCGTATCAAATTACTGCACGAGTTGGTGTTATGGCTTATCGTGTGGCGTTGCCTCCGAATCTTTCGAATTTGCATGATGTGTTTCACGTTTCGTAGCTTTGGAAATATGTTCTGGATCCGTCACATGTTATTCCTATGGACAAGGTTGAAGTAAGAGATAACCTTACGGTGGAAGCTTTGCTGGTTAGGATTTTGGATCGTGAAATCAAGAAGCTTAGGGGCAAGGATATTGCACTTGTGAAAGTGGCATGGGAAGGTGTTGAGGAAGGAAATATGACTTGGGAATTAGAGAGTGGGATGCGCGAGTGTAACACGGTGGGAGAACTGACTTTAGTTATGTTGCGGATAGCAAGAGTCGCCACCGACTTTTATTTTATCCAAAGGAAAGGCATAAAAGAACAGGAAAGACCTTTTAAAAGATTTTTGGGTCCGGGGGCTCTTAGTTACTTAGCTCACTTTAAAATGTTTTTGAAATGTGAAGTGTGTGAATAAAAATTTTCTTAAGAGTTTCATAATGATCCATGTACGGATGCGTAAAAAACCTTTGTTTTGAAAATTGTTTGAAATGTATGAAGTGTTTGAATTGTTTTGAAGAGTGAGCAAGCATCTAAGAGGAACCTACCCTAAGTTTAAGTCTTTTCTGTTCTTGAATCCTTTAAATGGTAAGACTATCCCTATTATTAAGGAATAGGTAGTCATTATCTTGGATGTGATGGGACAAGTAAAGGGACATTGTTATTTAGGCAACTGTGGGGTGTATAAGCAATTCGAAGGGACTTATCATCTTTATTCGAAAGGGACAAGATCATTACGAAGGCAACATTCGAAAGGGACTTGATCTTTTATTTGTTAAGGGACTAGATGATGTGAAATTGAGGGACTTTGCTTTATACACCCTACTTGACCTTTTTGTAAGAGGCAACATGAGAGGTATCCTTATGGAAGTGAGATGGCGATCAAAGATCGACTTACGTGTGTGAGTGTACAATTTTAATATTTATCTTTGAATTAGTGAGCTAAATTGATTTTAACATACAAACATGTTACACTCCCTATTTACTAACCATAGCATAAAATAAATATTAAATCCTATTGTTAAAATATTACATCCAGGAACAATTACATAATAATAATAATTAAAGCAAATTAAATAAATAAGCAAAAATAATAAATAGTAATAATAATTGGGTTAGTAGAAAATAATAATAAAAATAATACAAAATTAAATGGGGTTAGTAATAATAAAATATCATATAAACATAATTAATAATAATAATAATGAAATAAGCAAGAATATTATAATAATTAAAAGATCAAATTTTTATATAAACAATTATTTAAGATTAATAAGAAAATATGAACAATTATATTAATTATTATAAAATTTTAAGTTATATGCAAATTATAAAAATTAAGTTAATTATAAACATATTATGAAAAGAAAATTATAATTACAAAATTAAATTAGCAATTATTTGTAAACATATAATAAAAATTATTTACATACAAAATTAAATTATAAACAATTTATATCATATTATCATATTAACAAAATTAAATTAAGAATTTTAATTTTAAACATATTTATATACAAGATTTAAATTAAAAAACATATGTACATTATTAGATAAAATAGAATTAATTATAATCATACTATTATATTTACAAAATTAAGAATCATAATAAAATTACATTTTTAATAGAAGCAAATTAGGGTTTGATTTAAAAATATTAAAATTTATTTATTAATTAAAATATAAGCAAGAAATAAACAAATAAATAATATTTACCATTAGGATTTTAGAAAAATATTGTTAGGGTTAATCTTGGTTTATAGAAATATATTAGGATTTATTAAATTAGGATTATAGTTTTAATTAATATTAATAATAAACAAACAAAACAAATAATAGAGAAAAAGAGAAAAAAGAACTTACCTTGGCTGGGAATTGAACCCAGCCCCTCTGCTTTCATAACTCTAGCCAGCAAGACCAACCACTGGGCCAGCGCGCGCTTGGTGATAAGGAAAAGGGTCCAATTGGTTTTGTTGTTTAATCCTGAAAATCATGAAAAAAGAAACAAAACAAAAAGGCCTGGGGGGATCGAACCCAGGACCTTTGCATAGCACACAAACACACTTACCATTCCAGCCGGGAGGGCGCTTCTGTTAATATAATGGCCTTAATTAATTATATATTAAACCTGATGAATATTATGAAAAATAATAAAAAGATGGTGCTTCCAGGATTCGAACTCAAAACCCTCAAGCATTATACACGCCTCACTCACCACTGGGCTACACACGCACCTGTGATACAAAACAGGAACAAATACATAAAATATAATTTCAAATATTTGAATTTCCAGGCGCGCGAAACTTCTTCTTCTTCCTCCAGACCTGCAAAATTTGTTGCGAATTCACCTATAGAATTTCCTGCGAATTTTAAAACACAAGAAACCTGCGAATTTGAAACACCCTTAAAACAGTTCAATTTTATTAAATTAAGAATGCAAGCAAAGTCTATAAGTTATTTGGAATTGATTCACGGTTCCAGAATTTATTTATACTTGATGAATCACAAAGCCCTAAAGCTCAACCGAAACCCTAAAAATGGTGGATTTCGTTCTAGGTGATAGAACTTCACAAAACCTGCCCAGAAACAATCTATGACACACCACAAACAAAAAGCATTAATCAAAATTCATTAAGAACCAGTCAATATTTAGAATCGAAAATCAAAAAATTCATGAATATGATGAATCGGATTATGCATATGAGGGTGATTTTGATGCTTTTGATGGCTGGGATTGGTTTAAGGATGTCCAAGGAACCCTTCCATGTCTTTAAAATACCTTAGAATTTCTTGCAATGATGAAACCGAATTGCTGTTTTTGGTGAAATTTTTGAAAACTTGAACTTACTCTTGGAGGCAGAATTTTGTGTCCAATGAATAGGGTTATGTTGTATACTTATAGTGGAGTGGATTTAGGTCAAAAGAATTGATGGTTGTGTGGAAGATTTGGATCCATGAGATTGAAAAAGATTCAAGCTTAAATTTCAAATATTCTTGAATAAACCCTTTCTATTTCAAGCCAATCACCATAATTTTTGTATCAATCTGATCCAAGTTGCATTCATGACCTTCTAGAACAAAAAAATATTTTAAATCTTCACACTTGATATTTTATTTAAATTTAAAATGATTTTTAATATAAAAAATCATAATAAATAAATTAAATAAAATAAAATTATGAAAATATCAAATAATTTTCGTGCATGATGTCATGGATCACTTTGGGTCATCAAAAGTTCACCCCATTTAGCAAAATTTGGTTTTAAACCTCCATTTGCTTCATAAACTTCCCTAAAATTTCCCAACTTTGCAAGGGCACACATCCTTCAATTTTAATGCTATGAGGGTGTTCTTGGACATTTTGGAAATCTTGAAGAGTCCTCTAACCAACCCCACTGGTTTCATGTTCATATCATTTACCATTCTCAAGTTATGCCCTTTTGAAGTTGTTGACTTTTTGTTGACTTTCAAAAGGACCTATAATGTCTTAGCTCATACCTTCCAAATGAAGCATTTTTGGGATTGGCTTGTGAGACACAAAGTTGTAGAGAATTCAATTTCCTTCAAAATGAGCTTTGGATGGAAAATTGGTGATGAAGCATGTGAAAGTTATGACTGGTCAAAGTTCAGTTGACTTTTCCTAAGGAAACCCTAATTTAGAAACCTTTGATTCTTGATGATCTGAGCTATCCTTGATGAATCATGATCAACCCTTGATCAAATGATGAATTTTACTTCATATACTTGATGTTGGCAAAAAATCATGAAGTTTGACTTTGATTTGACCACAGTTGACCTCAGTTTGACTTTTTAACTGCTTTGACTGATTTTGACTTATCTGATCATCTGACTGAGCAAACCTTTGAGAAAAGCCTTGAAACTTGTCATGGGGATTCTTAGACACATATAAGATGTTATGAAGCTCACTTGAAGTCTTGGAAGTCCATTTAGACTGATTAAAGTTAAAACCCTAGTTTTGAATGCACTGCTTAGGAGGTGCATTGTCTGAGGGAATTGTCAAATCTTCTGACTATTTGTGAACTTTGTGAACCTTGTGAACCATCATAAAATGTCTTGTGAACCTTGTGAACCTCATAAAGTGTTTTGTAAACTTTATGAACCTCATGGGAGGTCTTGTGAACCTTGTGAACCTCATAAAGTGTCTTGTAAACTTCATGAACCTCATGAAAGGTCTTGTGAACCTTGTGAACCTTCTTAGCACAAAAAGTCTTGTATTGTGAGGGAAAATTTTGGGGTGCAACAGCTGCCCCTGTTCAATTTTCTGAAACCTGAGGGGTTAGATTGGTATATGTGCCATTCGTGACCTGGAAGGTTGAAGGGGATTGAACACAAAAGCCCAAAAATTTGCACTCACCGGTGCGTAGAGTGATACTGATGGCTAGTTGAACATGCTTGAGTGGGCTTAAAGATGCCACTTGATGACACATTCTTCAGATACATTTCTTGGAGGATAAAGCAGTCCAAAATATGAAGATATAATGATAGCTTTCAGGAAGATAAACAACGTCCTGAGGTAATGATATGCTTTCAAGAAGATAAACAACGTCCCGAGGTAGTGGTATGCTTTCAGAAGGATAAACAACATTCTGAGGAAATGATGATAGCTTTCAGGAAGATAAACAACGTCCCGAGGAGATAATATGCTTTCAGGAGGATAAACAACGTCCTGAGGGATTGATAGCTTTCAGGAGGATAACAACGTCCTGAGGAAATGGTAACCTTTGGGAAGATAAACAACGGCCCAAAGTAATAATATGCTTTCAGGAGGATAACAACGTCCTGAGGTGATGATATGCTTTCAGAAGGATGAACAACGTTCTGAAGTATAAGAAGCTTTCAGGAGGATAAACATCGTCCTGAGGTATAATGATGTAACCTTTGGGAAGATAAACAACGGCCCAAGGTCATGATATGCTTTCAGGAAGATAAACAACGTCCCGAGGTATAAGAAGCTTTCAGGAGGATAAACAACGTCCTGAGGAAATGATAACTTTTGGGAAGATAAACAACGGCCCAATAGTCACAATTTGTTAATGAAATTTGTCTGCTGGAGAATTAATCTGAAAAACAAGATTATAACATTCTGTATAATAATATTAGTTTATGCATTATGTATGCATGTATAATATGATGCACCTAAGTAATGTATTACATATCTATGTATATGTATGTTATGATGTAAATGATGTATGTATGCATCATGTAACTTGAAGCGTCTGGATATCTTCGTATAACAACTGCTGGCCAGGGAAAATAAATCCCGATTTGTTGCTGAAGAATATTTTGATAACATAGTATTTACAACCTCCCGTCTTCGTTTGATAGTAGGGTATACATAACCTCCCGTCTTCGTTCGTCGTACTCCTATTGGAAGAGTAAATTCCCGATTATCCGTATGAGGATAAAAGAGATGGATATAAATTCCAGGGGAGATGTGACTTTATGAAGATGGATTTGTCCTACTGGGGATTTGTCCTACTGGGGATTTGTAGCTGTCTTGTAGGGATAAACTGGTGAAGCTTCGTTGAAATACTTCCCTCGTTCGTCTTTAGTAAATACTATTACTGCATTTTCATGCATTTCTGGTAAACATCAATCATATTAAGCATACATGCATTTCTGGTAAACATCAATCATATTCAAAAGCATACATACATTCAAACACAACCAATGAACGTTTCGCTTATGTAAAATAGGGTAAAAGTAAATCTGGATTCAAAGATGGAATTTTATTCATATAAAAAAAATGACCCATACATGGGTAAGTTTGTACAAGGAAACATAAATCCTAGTAAGAGGACTTTGTCATAAAGTTTTACAAAACAAAGAGAATCAGCTATGTGGGAAATAATCCTATTGAGTTCCAATTCTACTATTGCCATTATCTTCAAGTATCTCATCTTCTGTTGTTGAGATGGAAATGATTGGATTGAGCTTCATCTGTTTGAGCTTGAGTAAGTAGTACAACTGATTGCAGTTTCATGGGTGATCCAAACGAGACATAGTCATACGCTTTAATCCCCAACTTTTGCCTGGATTTCCCTTTCAGGTTTTCAATCCACCGGGATACCCTTTTTTTCCCAAGCCGCCTTTTAAGGTTTTCGATTTTCCGGGTGTACATTTTTTATATATATCCCTAATTTTTGCCCGAACCCTTTTGGTTCGCCGGGATGCCCTTATTTTTGCCTAGGCCAGTCAACCTAGCGGGTCTCTTTCTATGCGTAGTATGTTTTAACTATGTCTGCGTTTACAGGCTGTGGGAAGTCTTCACCATCCATAGTAGTAAGTATCATGGCACCTCCCGAAAACACCGTTTTGACTACAAATGGTCCTTCATATGTAGGAGTCCATTTGCCTCTAGGATCACCCTGTGGTAATATGATACTCTTGATTACCAAATCACCAGCCTGATATACCTTTGGCTTAACCTTCTTGTTAAAAGCTTTGATCATTCGTTTCTGGTACATCTGGCTATGACAAACTGCTGCTAACCTCTTCTCATCAATCAAATTTATCTGGTCAAGTCGAGTCTGAATCCACTCATCTTCATCCAAGCCTGCATCCTTCATAATTCTTAAAGATGGAATCTGAACTTCAATGGGCAGAACTGCTTCCATACCATAGACTAAGGAGAATGGAGTTGCCCCTGTTGAAGTACGTATTGTAGTACGATAACCATGAAGAGAAAATGGTAACATCTCATGCCAATCCTTGTAAGTAACAGTCATCTTTTGTATAATTTTCTTAATGTTCTTATTAGCAGCTTCAACTGCCCCATTCATTTTTGGACGATACGGAGAAGAGTTATGATGCTTAATCTTGAACTGCGTGCAGATATCAGTAATCATAGTGTTGTTTAGATTAGAGCCATTGTCAGTAATAATCCTTTCAGGGATGCCATACCTACATATAAGATTATTCTTAATGAATCGAGCCACAACATTCTTGGTCACAGATGCAAATGAAGCTGCCTCTACCCACTTCGTAAAGTAATCAATAGCAACCAGGATGAAACGATGCCCATTAGAAGCAGTAGGTTTGATCTCACCAATCATATCAATGCCCCACATGGAAAAAGGCCAAGGAGCAGTCAACACATTCAATGGTGATGGAGGTATATGCACTTTATCAGCATAAATTTGACACTTGTGACATGTTCTGGAGTGTTGATAGCAATCAGCTTCCATGGTAGACCAATAGTAACCTGCTCTCAATATCTTCTTTGCCATAGTATGACCACTAGAATGAGTGCCAAAGACCCCATCATGCATATCTTCCATAATCTCTGTTGCTTCCTTCTTATCCACACAACGAAGCATAGTTGAATCATGATTGCGCTTGTACAAAATCCCATTACTCAAAAAGAACTTAGCAGAGAACCTCCTCAGAAACTTCCTATCTTTGACAGATGCCCCTTCAGGGAATTCCTGGGCTTCAAGATATCTTTTCACTTCATAGAACCAAGGCTTCTCCTCTGTTCCTTCAGTGTCAATCTCATTGCAATATGCAGGCTTCTCAAATCTATCAATGGTAATCTTGGGAGCTTCATCATCCCAGCTGATCTCAAACATGGATGCCATGGTGGCTAAAGCATCTGCCAACTGATTCTCTCTTCGTGGAATATGTCCAAAGGTAATCTCTTTAAAATGTGGGATTAAAGACAACACATGCTCTCTGTAAGGAATGAGATTATCATGTTTGGTATCCCAATCTCCTTTAATCTGACTTATTACCAGGGCTGAATCTCCATACACGTCAAGGAACTGAATCTTCATATCAATGGCAGTTTTAATGCCCAGGATACATGCCTCATACTCAGCCATATTATTAGTGCAATAGAAACAAAGTCTGGCAGTAATCGGGGTATGACAACCTTCAGGGGAACTGATCATAACACCAACACCATTACCAAGTGCATTAGAGGCACCATCAAAAACCATAGTCCATCGGGATCCTTGTTCAGGTCCGTCATATTGTCCAGGTTCTTTGGTAATAATCATAATGTCTTCATCAGGGAACTCAAAACTCATTGACTGATAATCATCCACTGCTTGATGAGCCAAATGATCAGCCACAACACTTCCTTTAATGGCCTTCTGAGTAGTATACTGTATGTCATATTCTGTCAAGATCATTTGCCATCTTGCAATTCTTCCGGAGAGAGCAGGTTTCTCAAATATGTACTTGATTGGATCCATCTTTGAGATCAACAAGGTAGTATGGGTCAAAATATACTGTCTTAGTCGGCGAGCAGCCCATGCCAAAGCGCAGCAAGTTTTCTCGAGCAGTGAGTATCTTGTTTCACAGTCGGTAAACTTTTTGCTAAGGTAGTATATTGCCTGCTCTTTACGACCAGACTCGTCATGTTGCCCCAATACACATCCCATTGAGTTGTCTAACATTGTAAAGTACATAATCAAAGGTCTTCCATTAACTGGTGGCATCAAAATTGGGGGTTCCAGCAGATATCTCTTGATTTCATTAAAGGCAGTCTGGCATTCATCATTCCATTCCATCACCTGGTCTTTCTTCAGCAACTTAAAGATTGGCTCACAGATGGCAGTTAATTGGGAAATAAATTTTGCAATGTAATTCAATTGTCCCAAGAAACCTCTAACCTCCTTCTCAGTACGGGGAGCTGGCATCTCTCGTATAGCTTTCACTTTTGCAGGATCCACTTCAATACCTTTTCCACTGACTATGAAACCCAGGAGTTTACCAGACCTAACTCCAAAAGTACACTTGTTTGGGTTCAATCTCAACTTGTATTTCTTCAACCTCTCAAACAATTTATGCAAATGATCAAGATGTTGCTCTTCATTCTGGGACCTGGCTATCATATCATCCACATATACCTCTATCTCATGATGAATCATATCATGAAACAAAGCCACTATAGCACGCTGATATGTTGCCCCTGCATTCTTCAAACCAAATGGCATCACCTTATAACAAAAAGTGCCCCACTGTGTAACAAATGTTGTCTTCTCCATATCTTCAGGAGCCATCTTGATTTGATTGTAACCAGAGAAACCATCCATAAAAGAGAATACCTTATGCTGAGCAGTGTTGTCTACTAGGACATCAATATGAGGACGTGGAAAGTCATCTTTGGGGATGGCCTTGTTCAAATATCTGTAGTCTACACACATACGTACCTTACCATCTTTCTTAGGTACCGGCACAACATTTGCAACCCATTGAGGATAAGAAGTCACAGCTAAGAACCCTGCATCAAACTGTTTCATTACCTCTGCTTTAATCTTCTCTGACATTTCAGGACGCATGCGACGAACCTTCTGCTTCTTTGGATGACAATCTTCTTTCACTGGTAAACGGTGAACCACAATGTCTGTATCCAACCCTGGCATATCTTCATAGGACCAGGAAAAGATCTCTACATAGTCACGTAACATCTGAATCAGTCTGCTCTTGACACTATCCTCTAATTCACACCCTATCTTGACCTCTTTCCTGTTTTCTTCAGTTCCCAGATTCACAACTTCGACTGGCTCTTCATGTGGCTGTATAGCTTTCTCTTCTTGTTGTAACAACCTAGCAAGCTCTACAGGGACTTCACAATCGTCCTCATTTCCGTCTTCAGTTTGATAGATCGGATTCTCGAAATTATAATTGGCAATAGTAGAACTGTTATCAACAGGATCCAGAGTGGATGAGGATCTGCATTTTAGTGATGTGGGTGTGTGTAAGAACACATAGCTGATAAAACAAAAATAAAAGAAAAGAAAGACAAGGAACACAATATTTACGAAAACGAAATGTCCACTGATTTTTATTGAATGAAGTATGCAAATGAGATGACAGCCCGTAACAAGCACACCATTGTGCCCCGGGTAAGGCACAAGGCTTGAGAGTTTTAATTGTTCAAGAAATTACAAACTTAAAAAGCAACAACACAGTAATAGTATTTACTCCTGACTAAAGGAGATAGGAATAACATCTTCATCTTTCCAGTTGTTGAGCCCAACACCCACAGTAGGAAAAATCCAAGCATCCAGGTTGTAGTCTTCATCATAGTCATCCACAACATTGATCTGATTCTTCATAATCCCCTGGTTGGTGATACGAACAGTACGAGCACGACGAACAGCCTTCTGGGACTCTGCAGTAAAATCCAAACCAAACTTGTCAGACTTGTATGGGATATCAGGAAGCTGACCCCAAATAGTACAACCACCTTCATCCACCACAGCTCTAGCATCTTTGAGAGAGGCCATTGTTGGAGGTACTCTGGTGACCACAGGAACTTTCTTGACAACAGGAGGAGCTTCATAATCATTAACAATCCAAGGAACCACTTCAAATGTCTGACACGGAGTTTCAACATATTCACCTTCCACCTCAAGATACTTAAAGGTGTTCACATGGCTAACAATATATCCTTCCTCCCCGTAGACAGTAACAACCTTTCCTTCTATCGGATATCTCAGCTTCTGATGTAATGTAGAGGTTACAGCACCTGCCCCATGGATCCAGGGACGCCCAAGCAGACAAGAATATGACGGACGAATATCCATAACATAAAAGGTAGCATTGAAAACCTGAGAACCAACTTTGATTGGGAGATCAATTTCTCCATGCACCACTCTTCTCGAACCATCAAAAGCCTTCACCACTATGTTACTGGGTTTCAACACAGCATCTTCTGGACTAAGCTTATTCAGGACTTCTTTGGGCAACACATTCAGAGAGGAACCATTGTCTATCAATACATGTGACAGGGTAGTGCCCCTGCATTCAATGGAGATATGCAGAGCCCTGTTATGATCCCTCTTGGCAGGAGTCAAATCAGCATCAGAGAAACCTAACCCATTATCATAGGTCAAGTGTGCAACACAATTTTCAAACTGGTCAACAGAAATTTCATTGGGTACATGAGCAGTCTTCAGAAACCTAATCAGAGCCTTGGCATGAGCCTCAGAACATAACAACAAAGACAACATAGAAATCTTGGAGGGAGTATTCCCCAACTGATCAACAATGTCATAATCACTCTTACGAATGATCTTCAATACTTCTTCCATCTGCTTAGCCAGATCATCAGCAGCTGGCACATCAGTAGGTATAGGTTCAATAACAGGACCTTTGCCCCGAGCATCAGTGGTGGAGGTAGCAGCTGGAGTAACTGCATTCTTGGAAGTAACTGGAGGAGAGAAGACTCTTCCACTTCGTGTAATCTTACTAGACCCAGGAATATTATCAACATCAACAGGCACATCAGCTAAGGGTTCCTGCTTAACACCATGGATATAAACATCAGACCCATAATGCCAAGGCACAGCTTTATCAGACATATACGGAATAGGACCAGGAGTGGTAATGACTATAGGAGCCACTCTAGCTTCAGCAACAATCTTCACAGGGCCTTCAGCAGTAATCTTAATTGGACCCTTATGAGTGATTTTAACAGGTCCATTGGAAGTGATCCTTACTGGTACTCTATCAACCATATCAACCTCTTCAGTCTTCCTACCTTTAGTAATATGATCCACCATACTCTCTACAGAAGATGGAGTCCTCTCAAACACTATGGTGTATTTATCCATGAGACGTTGAATCCCATCTCTCAATCTCCAGCAACTATCCGGCTTATAGGTACAATACAAACAATCTTCACGACATCCTGGAAAGAACCCAACTTGTAATAGCTTCTTCTTAATGACAGACAATGGTGTGGTCAACTCTGCAACTGAATAAATATGTGAATCTTCATCAATTGCATTGACAGTCTTCTCATGATTTGGCATGGGAGCAGTGATCACATTTGGAGTACCCGGAGGGTCAAACTCAATCTCTCCCGCCTCAATCATATCTTGAATTTTGTTCTTCAGTACCCAGCAACTATTAGTATCATGTCCCTGACAATTCGAATGATATGCACATCGTGCATTGGGATTGTACCTGGGAGAGGTAACATTAGGATTCTGAGGAGCCTCTTTCAGAGTGATAAGTTCAGCCTTCAACAAGTGTTGCAATGCCTGAGCCATTGACATGTTGATCTTAGTGAACTGCCTTCTAGCCCTCTGTTGATTGCCCTGTGGCTGCTCTGGTGTTGTAGGAGTTGGATTTGAGATATGAACTGCACTCACAGACTGATGCCTTCTATTACGATCAGGTTGACCATAAACAACATTTGACTCTTTCTTCCCACTGGGAGGCTTCTTTGCAGCACCTGATGAAGAAGCACCCACTTGGATCTTGCCACTCCTGATACCACTTTCTACACGCTCTCCTGTCATTATCAACTCAGTGAAGCCGGATGATGAGCTTCCAATGAGATGACTGTAAAAAGGACCATTCAACGTACACATGAACATATCAACTAACTCCCTGTCAGTTAGAGGTGGTTGCACTCTTCCAGCCAAGTCTCTCCACTTCTGAGCATACTCCTTGAAACTTTCTTTAGCACCCATAGACATTCTCTGAAGTTGCATGCGAGTAGGAGCTAAGTCAGCATTGTATTGATACTGCTTATAGAAGGCTTCAGCAAGATCATTCCAATCCCGGATGTTGACACTCTCCAACTGATAGTACCATTCCAATTGAGCTCCAGATAAGCTCTCTTGGAAGAAATGGATCCACAACTTCTTATCAGCAGTATGGGGTTGGATTCTTCTGACATAAGACCTCAGATGCAGCTTGGGACAAGAGACACCATCACAAACAACAAAAGTAGGAACCTTGAAACCAATGGGTATAACCACCCCAGATATCAAACTCAGGTCTTCAAAATCCAGCCCAGAAGATTTCTGTAATTCCATAGCATCCATTCTATCCACCAGCATCTTGAATTTATCTTCATTAGGCTCATGATAGTAGTTAGCCTCAGAATCAGAGTCCCCCATAGTGTTGTGGAGACTGCCTCCCTCTTTTTCAGACTCTTCAGACTCATAGTCTTCAACCTGTTCTTTGGTCTTGACAGGACCTCTGAACCTTCTTCCCATGTTGATCAGGCCACCTGACCTTCTAGTCTTCTTAGTCTTCTTGGCCAGCAGTGTCTTCAATTCATCCTGGCCCTTGGACAGGTTTAGGATCAGCTCTTGGAACTGTGCATTTTGTGCCTGGAGATCCTTAACTGTTTGTTCAAGAGCCATTGCTGAAATAAACAGCGAGAAGATGAGAAACCTGTGCATAATAAACCTGTGATGCAATGACATGGAATGTAAATGTATATGCAATGTTTTCAAGGACCGCAGGATTTAAATTTGCTTAAACAAACAAGAAGGTAAACTTTTATTAGTAATAAATTTGTTTTGCCTCTTGGGCTTACAAAAGATGAAATGCAATAAATACAAGAGATGGGGTTTTAAGTCTCCCATGGACATTTCCTCTTTGTGTTGAGGTATGAGTTGAGATTTCGTTCCTCGTGAAGTTGCTTTGTTAGTTCCAGGATTCTTTCTTGGCTTGCTTTGTAATGAGCCTCAAAAGTATCCCTTTGCTCCTTCAATTGGATCCAGGATCTCTGTAAGTCTTCCATGTCAGTAGGCATGTCTGGTTGAAGGATGGTATAAGCAGTATCTCCTTCAGCAACAGGTTCCATGGTAACTGGCAGGATAGCAGGATATGGCATCATGAGAGTCTGAGCACGAGATCGCACCCATCTGAGATAAGCCTCCATAGGAATAGTGTACTTAGGCTCCAGAGTCTTGCTGTCAACCTTGTTCACTTTCCCCCAGGCTCGTATGAATCTCTGACGGTAACCTTGAAGATCGTTGTCGTAGTCGAACACAATGCCCTGAATTAACATGTCATGTGGGCCATCACTCCGAGCGTAACCAAACTGTCGTAAAGCTAGAGAAGGGTTGTAAGTAATGCCTCCTCTTATGCCTAGAAGTGGCACATTAGGAAACTCCCCACAACGGTCAATGATGGTGACATTCTCCATAGATCTGAAGCACCAATGAATATCTGAATGCGAGAGTGACATGATCCTTTTGGACCACCTGAACCCTTGCTCATTTTTCATTACTGAGCGAGGAAGGTGAGAAATAAACCACCTAGAAAGCAAAGGTATGCAACACATCAAAGTTCCTCTTGCCTTTGTAGTACGAGTATGAAGAGAGTGCAGGATGTCTCCAAGCAATGTAGGCACTGGATTGTGACTCAGGAATATGTTGATGGCATGAATGTCTATGAACTGATCTGGATTGGGGAACAACACTAAGCCATAAATCAGCAAGGCTAAGATCTCCTCAAAAGCATCATAGCTCATAGCCTTCAAGAACACTTGAGCCTTTTCTATCAACACCTTAGCAAGAATACCCTTAACTCCGCTTCTCGTTTCTAGAACAATGTCAGACTTCTTCAGATGTAGAGCTGCAGCAATAACCTCAGGTTTAAGCTCTTTTTCCAAGCCTGTGAATGGTTTCTGATCAAGAACAGGTATGCCCAGAAGTTTGGAGAATTCCTCCATGGTAGGAACCAGCTGGTAGTCGGGGAATGTGAAGCAATGGTGCTTAGGATCAAAGAACTGAAACAGAACACTCATCATGTCTTCATTGAACCCTGAAGTGACTAGATCCAATAGGTGACCATGTCTCTTGATGAACTGGGAGTGATCAGACACTTGAGAAACCAACTCTTTAAGCTTAGCAGGTATGCCTACAAAGTTGACCCTGATAGTGTTTCTACGAACAGAAGCCATGACCTGCAACAAAGAACAAAGATAAATCCCTTGGTCCTTGAAATGGTTAGTGAAAATGATATGCTTATGATGCATGATGATGTCATGATGTTATGCTCAATCACAAACATGTGGCACACACAAACAAGTCACACAATAACCCTAGGTTTAAAGGCTTGCATGAAGTTCAAAGGTAAGTACCCTCCCCTGAAGTTAGTTGGTTCATCCTGTCCTATAAGAGTAACCATGTTCTAGGGGATCTCAATATCATTGGTCCTTCACAGGGGTGGTTGTTCAGTAGGCAACTTACTTGCCAACCAAAACCCTCCAAGTTTAGAACCTCAATGAGTGTAGCATCGAGTATCAACCAACTTCAGTCTACACCAAAGCCGGTTATCTCACTACTTTTCTAAAGGCCAAGATGGGATAACTAGGGTTCTAAAAGTTAGTTAGTGCATTGACAACATATGGCAGCCTCATATTATCCTCAACTTGACTTAAGGAACATAAGCACCAACCAAGAAGTCACACCAACTATGGCCACCAGATCAACCATATCGGTATACGCCGTACAGTTTCCTTGGTCTATTGCCATTTACCTAAGGTACACTAGATCCGGGTTAGGATCTTTCACACATAAGAGCCCAACAAATAAGTATAAAGCAAACAAGGCAAACAATTTTAAAGTGATCTAATTCCTAAGGGTACCCCTCTTTTATTAATTCCCCAGCAGAGTCGCCAGTTCTGTAACACGGTGGGAGAACTGACTTTAGTTATGTTGCGGATAGCAAGAGTCGCCACCGACTTTTATTTTATCCAAAGGAAAGGCATAAAAGAACAGGAAAGACCTTTTAAAAGATTTTTGGGTCCGGGGGGTAGGTTATGTAAAGGGAAGGTGTTAGCACCCTTTACATCCATGGTTATCCATGGGCTCTTAGTTACTTAGCTCACTTTAAAATGTTTTTGAAATGTGAAGTGTGTGAATAAAAATTTTCTTAAGAGTTTCATAATGATCCATGTACGGATGCGTAAAAAACCTTTGTTTTGAAAATTGTTTTGAAGAGTGAGCAAGCATCTAAGAGGAACCTACCCTAAGTTTAAGTCTTTTCTGTTCTTGAATCCTTTAAATGGTAAGACTATCCCTATTATTAAGGAATAGGTAGTCATTATCTTGGATGTGATGGGACAAGTAAAGGGACATTGTTATTTAGGCAACTGTGGGGTGTATAAGCAATTCGAAGGGACTTATCATCTTTATTCGAAAGGGACAAGATCATTACGAAGGCAACATTCGAAAGGGACTTGATCTTTTATTTGTTAAGGGACTAGATGATGTGAAATTGAGGGACTTTGCTTTATACACCCTACTTGACCTTTTTGTAAGAGGCAACATGAGAGGTATCCTTATGGAAGTGAGATGGCGATCAAAGATCGACTTACGTGTGTGAGTGTACAATTTTAATATTTATCTTTGAATTAGTGAGCTAAATTGATTTTAACATACAAACATGTTACACTCCCTATTTACTAACCATAGCATAAAATAAACATTAAATACTATTATTAAAATATTACATCCAGGAACAATTACATAATAATAATAATTAAAGCAAATTAAATAAATAAGCAAAAATAATAAATAGTAATAATAATTGGGTTAGTAGAAAATAATAATAAAAATAATACAAAATTAAATGGGGTTAGTAATAATAAAATATCACATAAACATAATTAATAATAATAATAATAATGAAATAAGCAAGAATATTATAATTATTAAAAGATCAAATTTTTATATAAACAATTATTTAAGATTAATAAGAAAATATGAACAATTATATTAATTATTATAAAATTTTAAGTTATATGCAAATTATAAAAATTAATTAATTATAAACATATTATGAAAATAAAATTATAATTACAAAATTAAATTAACAATTATTTGTAAACATATAATAAAAATTATTTACATACAAAATTAAATTATAAACAATTTATGTCATATTATCATATTAACAAAATTAAATTAAGAATTTTAATTTTAAACATATTTATATACAAGATTTAAATTAAAAAACATATGTACATTATTAGATAAAATAGAATTAATTATAATCATACTATTATATTTACAAAATTAAGAATCATAATAAAATTACATTTTTAATAGAAGCAAATTAGGGTTTGATTTAAAAATATTAAAATTTATTTATTAATTAAAATATAAGCAAGAAATAAACAAATAAATAATATTTACCATTAGGATTTTAGAAAAATATTGTTAGGGTTAATCTTGGTTTATAGAAATATATTAGGATTTATTAAATTAGGATTATAGTTTTAATTAATATTAATAATAAACAAACAAAACAAATAATAGAGAAAAAGAGAAAAAAGAACTTACCTTGGCTGGGAATTGAACCCAGCCCCTCTGCTTTCATAACTCTAGCCAGCAAGACCAACCACTGGGCCAGCGCGCGCTTGGTGATAAGGAAAAGGGTCCAATTGGTTTTGTTGTTTAATCCTGAAAATCATGAAAAAAGAAACAAAACAAAAAGGCCTGGGGGGATCGAACCCAGGACCTTTGCATAGCACACAAACACACTTACCATTCCAGCCGGGAGGGCGCTTCTGTTAATATAATGGCCTTAATTAATTATATATTAAACCTGATGAATATTATGAAAAATAATAAAAAGATGGTGCTTCCAGGATTCGAACTCAAAACCCTCAAGCATTATACACGCCTCACTCACCACTGGGCTACACACGCACCTGTGATACAAAACAGGAACAAATACATAAAATATAATTTCAAATATTTGAATTTCCAGGCGCGCGAAACTTCTTCTTCTTCCTCCAGACCTGCAAAATTTGTTGCGAATTCACCTATAGAATTTCCTGCGAATTTTAAAACACAAGAAACCTGCGAATTTGAAACACCCTTAAAACAGTTCAATTTTATTAAATTAAGAATGCAAGCAAAGTCTATAAGTTATTTGGAATTGATTCACGGTTCCAGAATTTATTTATACTTGATGAATCACAAAGCCCTAAAGCTCAACCGAAACCCTAAAAATGGTGGATTTCGTTCTAGGTGATAGAACTTCACAAAACCTGCCCAGAAACAATCTATGACACACCACAAACAAAAAGCATTAATCAAAATTCATTAAGAACCAGTCAATATTTAGAATCGAAAATCAAAAAATTCATGAATATGATGAATCGGATTATGCATATTAGGGTGATTTTGATGCTTTTGATGGCTGGGATTGGTTTAAGGATGTCCAAGGAACCCTTCCATGTCTTTAAAATACCTTAGAATTTCTTGCAATGATGAAACCGAATTGCTTTTTTTGGTGAAATTTTTGAAAACTTGAACTTACTCTTGGAGGCAGAATTTTGTGTCCAATGAATAGGGTTATGTTGTATACTTATAGTGGAGTGGATTTAGGTCAAAAGAATTGATGGTTGTGTGGAAGATTTGGATCCATGAGATTGAAAAAGATTCAAGCTTAAATTTCAAATATTCTTGAATAAACCCTTTCTATTTCAAGCCAATCACCATAATTTTTGTATCAATCTGATCCAAGTTGCATTCATGACCTTCTAGAACAAAAAAATATTTTAAATCTTCACACTTGATATTTTATTTAAATTTAAAATAATTTTTAATATAAAAAATCATAATAAATAAATTAAATAAAATAAAATTATGAAAATATCAAATAATTTTCGTGCATGATGTCATGGATCACTTTGGGTCATCAAAAGTTCAGCCCATTTAGCAAAATTTGGTTTTAAACCTCCATTTGCTTCATAAACTTCCCTAAAATTTCCCAACTTTGCAAGGGCACACATCCTTCAATTTTAATGCTATGAGGGTGTTCTTGGACATTTTGGAAAGCTTGAAGAGTCCTCTAACCAACCCCACTGGTTTCATGTTCATATCATTTACCATTATCAAGTTATGCCCTTTTGAAGTTGTTGACTTTTTGTTGACTTTCAAAAGGACCTATAATGTCTTAGCTCATACCTTTCAAATGAAGCATTTTTGGGCTTGGCTTGTGAGACACAAAGTTGTAGAGAATTCAATTTCCTTCAAAATGAGCTTTGGATGGAAAATTGGTGATGAAGCATGTGAAAGTTATGGCTGGTCAAAGTTCAGTTGACTTTTCCTAAGGAAACCCTAATTTAGAAACCTTTGATTCTTGATGATCTGAGCTATCCTTGATGAATCATGATCAACCCTTGATCAAATGATGAATTTTACTTCATATACTTGATGTTGGCAAAAAATCATGAAGTTTGACTTTGATTTGACCACAGTTGACCTCAGTTTGACTTTTTAACTGCTTTGACTGATTTTGACTTATCTGATCATCTGACTGAGCAAACCTTTGAGAAAAGCCTTGAAACTTGTCATGGGGATTCTTAGACACATATAAGATGTTATGAAGCTCACTTGAAGTCTTGGAAGTCCATTTAGCCTGATTAAAGTTAAAACCCTAGTTTTGAATGCACTGCTTAGGAGGTGCATTGTCTGAGGGAATTGTCAAATCTTCTGACTATTTGTGAACTTTGTGAACCTTGTGAACCATCATAAAATGTCTTGTGAACCTTGTGAACCTCATAAAGTGTTTTGTAAACTTTATGAACCTCATGGGAGGTCTTGTGAACCTTGTGAACCTCATAAAGTGTCTTGTAAACTTCATGAACCTCATGAAAGGTCTTGTGAACCTTGTGAACCTTCTTAGCACACAAAGTCTTGTATTGTGAGGGCAAATTTTGGGGTGCAACAGCAAGTCGTATCCGGAGTTGTTTGAATCAGGTAATATTTTCGAGGACGAAAATTTCTAAAGTGGGGGAGAGTTGTAACGCCCCGATTCGATATTTCCCAATTTTGTTGAGACTTTTATTTTATTGTGTGATAATTATCTTATTTGTGAAATTAACATGATAATATGATATGTTGATGTGTTAATGTGGTATGATATGTGATTTTACCGTTTTGAGAATTTTCGGGTAAAATTAGATTGGATGGTATTTTAGATATTTGCTAATTAAGGATAAGTTAGAATTTGTGTAGAATTAAATTTTTGTGAGAAAAAGATATTTAGTGGAAAAGAGAAGAAAACGAGTTAAGTGTAGAAATAGTTAGTAAGAGAGAAAGAATAGAAAGAAAAGATATAAGTGTGAGAAATAAAAAGAAGGATAGAAAGAAAAAGAGGAGAAAAAAAAGGAAGAGAAGAGAAAAGAAGAGAAAGAAGGAAAAGTTGGAAATTTATCAAGATTGCTCCTAGGAATCAGAATAATCGGGTAGGGGTGATAAACATTGTTATCTTAATCTTGTATATGATTATGTATGTATGTGAATGATTAGGTTTTGATTTTGATGAAGTTTAGAGAAGATGAATACTTAGGGTTTTGATGAAAAATGTGAGAGAATGGTAGATTAATCGGTTAGAAGTTATTATAATCGAAGTAAGATGTTAGATATATGTTATTGATTCTGATTATTGGAGTTTTGGTGGGGTTTTAAGTGTTTGGGATTGGCTGTCACATAGCTGAGAATTATGGAATTCGCTGTTATCGCTCAGCGAGCTGTCCTCGCTCAGCGAGAGTTCCAGGGATTTTCTCGCTCAGCGAGAAAAGGGGCGCTTAGCGTGCCTGTAGGTTTTTGAGAGGTTTTGTGTTTTAATTCGTAACTTTAGTTTCGGTTATCCATTTTAGGCGTTCTTTATATTGATTCGAAGCTAGAAATGTGTAGAAACTAATGATGCTAAGAAATGTAATTTTTAGCTGACTTTCACCCGACTTTTCCGATAAAATGTAAATGGGTTAATTACGGAAATGTGGGTTGGATGTGATGATGTGGCCGTTTGGAAAATGAATGCATTGCTTGAATTGAATGTCAATGTATGATAATTGAATGAGTTGAGTGCATAATTATGTTGTGAATAATGTATGCATTTTCAAGAATGTTGTGTGTCATTTTGAATGTGAAGCATAATGTATGCATTCTTGTGTGGTGAGATTCTTTGTGAATCCGTTGTAGCATCGTGTGCTCATGTGGAGTGTGAGCGATGACTACCACACGATCGTGTGCCTATGTGGGGTGTGAGCAATCAGATTGTATGCCCGTGTAGGGTGTGAGCAATCCATAAACATTGTGTGCCCATGTGGGGTGTGAGCAATGGGTGATTTATTCACATTGATTGTGTGCCCGTGTGGGGTGTGAGCAATCGGGTTGTGTGCCCGTTTGGGGTGTGAGCAATCTATAAACATTGTGTGCCCATGTGGGGTATGAGCAATGGGTGATTTATTCACATTGATTGTGTGCCCGTGTGGGGGTGTGAGCAATCTGGTTGTGTGCCCGTAGGGGGTGTGAGCAATCCATAAACATTGTGTGCCCATGTGGGGTGTGAGAAATGGGTGAGCATCGTATGCCCGACGGGGAGTTACTTTGGTAACGAGCGATGGTTCCAATTAGTTCCTGAGTGAACTTGATGATGATTGAGTCGGTACCACATTTGCATCTGCATAGAGTCGTGTGTCGGTCTCTATGATTTTCATTTATCATCTAAATTGTGAAATGATGAGATAAACATGAATATATATGTTTATATGGAGATGAAAGTATGTATTGATGAAAACATGCTTGTTTAAATATATGTATATGGATGTGTGGATATATATATATATATATATATATATATATATATATATATGTGTGTGTGTGTGTGTGTGTGTGTGTATACATTGTGATGTATATAGGTGATGAGAAGTGATTGTGGTGAGAACATGTTTTATGTGTATTTTATATGTTGAGATATATAATTATATGTAATGTCATTATGATAATGTTTCTCACCCTTCTGTTGTTTTATGATGCTCTATGAGGTATTGCAGAGTAGGTTGCTGGAGGTCTTTTTGTGAAGCTTGCCTTCATTCTTTTGGTCAGCCGGCTCTAATATGTAGCACCGGGTAGCTAGTGTCGGCTTGATGCCTTTTGTGATACATTTTGCATATGTATTTTGGTGATGAATGTTTTTATGTAAACATGAAACATTTGGTGAATCAAACTTGTGGATATATTTACGATAAATATATAAGTTTGCAATTGTTATGTTTGTTTCCACTGTTATTTGAATTTAATGAATATGGGTGTAAGGAAGAAATCCTTTTGTTGCAAGTTACCTCGTTTTGTTGCATATCTTTAATGAGCCGGTGTTGTATGTTTTATTTTCAAGTATAATGTGGCATGCTACTCTTATACCTGTTGTACCCCAAAATTGTCCCTCCCACAATCAAGACAATATTCCTCAATACTTCTAAATGATCATAAGATTCTCAAGACTCCCAATTGATCAAGAAGTGTGGAATTTTCCCCAGACAATGCCTTCTCCTAAGCAAAGTGTCCAAAACTAGGATTTTTGGTTTACTCAGATTAAAATGACTTTTAAGGCTTCAATTGAGCTTCATGGCATCCAATATGACTTTAAGAATCCCTATGTCAAGTTTCAAAGCTTTCCCAAAGAGCCTGCCCAGTCAGATGATCAGATATGCAAAGATCAATCAAAGTAGTTAAAAAGTCAAACTGAGGTCAACTGTGGTCAAATCAAAGTCAAACTTCAAGATTTTTTGCCAACATCAAGATTATGAATTAAAATTCATCATTTGATCAAGGGTTGATCATGATTCATCAAGAAAGTTTCAGATCATCAAGAATCAGGAGTTTCTAAATTAGGGGTTTCTTAGGAAAAGTCAACTGAACTTTGACCAGCCATAACTTTCACATACTTCATCAAAAATTTCCCATCCAAAGCTCATTTTTAAGTAAATTGAATTCTATACAACTTTGTGTTTCACAAGCCAAACCTAAAAATGCTTCATTTGGAAGGTATGAGCTAAAACATTACAGGTCATTTCAAAAGTCAACAAAAAGTCAACTTTTTCCAAAGAGCATAATTTGAAAATGGTAAAAGGTATGGACATGAGACAAAAGAGGTTTGTTAGAGGACTCTTTAATATTTCTAAAATGTCCAAGAACACTTTCATAGCCTTAAAATTGAGGTATTTATGTCTTGTCAAAGTTTGGAGATTTTCAAGGGGTGTATGAAGAAAATAAGGGCTTAAATCTAATTTTTTCCAAATGGGCCTATCATTTTGCAACCCAATATTCATGATAACATCAAGCACGACCCAATTCAAATATTTTTTATTTTTATAATTTATTTATTATTTATTTGGATTTTATTCATTAAAATTCATTTTAAATCAAAATAAAATATGAAAATACAAATATTTGATTTGATTCTTCTTCTAGAAGCTCTTAAATGACATTCAAGGTGATTTGATCTCATTCAATTTCGTGCACCACCAATTAGGAAGGGTATCATTTGATTTTTGGACAAAATTATGAGAGGTATTTCTTCACACTCAAGGTATCCACAAGCCCACAAAAACATCTGATTTTTTTACCTAAATTAACTCTTCTATAAAAATACAAGTTGACACAAACACAAGGACACGTTTTGCAGCAGCCAAGAACATCAAACAAGTTTCAAAATTTTCAATAAAAACACATATTTGGATTCTTGGTTAGAGGCAATCTCAAGACGTTTTGAAGGTTTAATAATGATACTTGAACATCCTTGATGCTATCTCAACCCTCATTTGCATCCAAAGCATGCTAAAATCCATGAACTGATTCTCTCTTATGCTTGCTTTTAAAATTTTCGATTCTCATGTTTTATGTATCATATGCTAATTTTGATGATTGTTTTGTGTTTAGGATGAGTTAAGCAAACTTTCTGGACAGTTTTGACAAGATGTCGTAGCTTAGAACCCGATCGGCCATTGTTAGGGTTTTATGACCTAAATTGGGGATTCACGATTTGGCAAATATAAATGAATTTTAATAACGTAAATGAACTGTAAATCGTATGGGGATTCTGTTAGTGTGTTCGATTTTGGGAAATTTTACAGGTTTCGTGGTGTTTGAGAAAACACAGGTTTTCCTATGAACCTTAATTCGCAGGTAAAGCAAAAATCGTAGGTAATTTCGCAGGTAAAAGGTGGAAGATGAAGACGTTTGGCGTGCAGAAGGAAATTCAAATATTCAGTATAATATTTTTTTATTTTGTTTCTATTTTGTTTCAGAAACGCTGCTTAGCTCAGTTGGCCATGTGTACGCGCATTAAGGCATATGACCTGGGATCGAACCTGGGTGAAACCATTCTTTTTCTCAATTTTTTAGATATTCAGCATATTTAATATATAATTATATGTTGTTGTTTTGTTATCAGACGCGCCCCATGTGGCTTATTGGCAAAAAGGCTGGCTTGGTATACATGAGGACGAGGGATCAAATCCAGGTTGAAGCAAATCTTTTTTTTCATTTTATTTGTTTTAACAAACTTAAAATATAATGAACTAAGGCTGGTTATATATCACAATGTGTGTATAGCTCAGTTGGTTTGAGGGCGTGTGTTGGGAGTATGGAGACCTGCTCCCGCAGGTAAATATTTTTTGACATTTTCTCAAGTTTAATTATTTTAAATCTTTTTCTCTTATTATAATAATAATTATTAATATATATAAATTAGTTTACTAACTTAACTCTTTTTCTAAATCAAAATCAAAACCAAATAAATATATTTTTCTATGTTGTATATAATTTCTATTATATTTCTATTTTTGTAAAATATGCTAACTATTTTTATAAAATTATTTTATTATCTATGTATAACAACAAACATTTATTTTGTAAATATTCACTTAATACTTTATTTTTAATAACTCTTTTATTTTATATTTTGTATATTGATAATATGGTTCTCTTAATTATAGTATAATAAGTAATTACTTTATTTTTATATTATTTTTACTAAATTATTTAAACTTATATTTTTCTTAATAACTTCTAAAAAAAATCTAATTTGCCTAACCTAAAATAATTTCTTTTTAAATTCTAAATTTCTTTTTATTATTACTTTATTGTTATTATTTTTTTATTACTATTGTTTATTTATTTTATTATATCTATTATTATTGCTTTATAATTCGTTTTTATCCGATTATTATGTATCTGCCAAAGCCTTGTAATAATTTGTAGATTTATTTTTCCGTCTTTATTTTCTTCATAAATACTTAATTGCGTGGTTAGTAAAATAGGGAGTGAAAACTAATTGAAAATTAATACGGACTTAGATAATTAATTAAATAAGATAAATATTTGAAATAAATCATTCACACACGTAAGTCGATCTAAGATCGTTGTCCATACTTCCTAGGGTATCCCTCTTGGTTGCCTTATCTAAATGGTCAAGTCCCTCGAATATAGGGGTGTTTAAGCAAATCCCTTTAAAAATAAATCATCATTGTCCCTTTAAAGAATTTAAAAGATCAAGTCCCTTCGAGGTTGCCTACGATAATGATCTTGTCCCTTCGATAAATATGATGATAGTCCCTACGAATTGCTAAAAACACCCTTACATGTTGCCTTCATTGACCATACGATGGCCCTGCGCTTGTCCCTTAATAAAATCCAAAGTAATGACTACCTATTCCTTAATAATAGGGATAGTCTTACTCTTGAAGAAACATAAAAGAACTTGAATGACTTAGCTTGAATGACTTAGCTTAGGGTAGGTACCTCATAGTTACTTGCTCACACTTTTAAACTACTTTTCACACCTCACAATATTTTCAAACATTTTCAAATGAGGCTTTGTATACATCCATACGAGGATCATTAAAAAGTACTTAGAAAATTTCTAATCATGCACTACACTTTTCAAAAACATTTAAGTGAGCTAAGTAACATAGAGCCCATGGATAACCATGGATATAAAGGGTGCTAACACCTTCCCTTTATATAACCTACCCCCCGAACCCAAGTCTTTTCAAAACGGTCTTTCCTGTTCTTTTATGTCCCTTTCTTATGGATAAAATAAAAGTCGGTGGCGACTCTTGCTATCCGCAACATGACTAAAAGTCAGTTCTCCCACCGTGTTACAATATCATGTTTCAAATATACTCTGATGAAATGTTTAATATGTGCCTAAATGAATGAATTGATTATTTGGGGTATAGAAAGGAGGTTTTACATTAAGTGGTATCAGAGCCAGTGTTCGAGTCAGTTGTGTCTGTCTTGTTGTTGTGATGATTGAACTTTTGTTTAATCCTGTTGTTGTCTTTGGGAATGATCAGAATATGGCTGGTAGAAATGACAATGCGATGCAGGGAGCACCGAATGTGAATGCTAATGATGAGTTCAGGAAGAATCAACCACCGGTCTTCAAAGAAAGATTTGATCCCGATGGTGCTCAGAATTGGTTGAAGGAGATTGAAAGAATCTTTAGAGTCATGGACTGTGCCAAAGAGAGTAAGGTGAGGCTTGGTTCTCACATGCTAAAGGAAGAAGCTAATGATTGGTGGGTCGGTAGAAGTCAAGCTCTTGAGGAGGATGATGAAGAGATAACTTGGGAAGTTTTTCGTACTGAGTTCTTGGGGAAGTACTACCCTGAGAGTGTGAAGGTAAATAAGGAGATGGAATTCCTTGAGCTGAAGCAAGGTAGTATGTCAGTGGTTGACTATAATGCTAAGTTTGTGGATTTGGTTCAGTTTCATCCTCAATATGCTGCTGCTACTATTGAGTTTTTGAAGTGTATTAAGTATGAGAATGGTTTGCGTCCTGAGATTAAGCAAGTTGTGGGATATCAAAGAATTAGAAGGTTTTCATATTTAACGGAATGTTGTAGAATTTTTTTAGGAAGATAGCAAAGCTCGTTATACATATTACAAGAGTTTGAATGAGAGGAAAGGGAAGCAACAAGCTAGAAGTGGACTTTATGTGACACCCGCTGATAAGTGCAAGCATAGGGGAAACTTTGATAAGAGATCTGGTGGAGGGAGTTCTAGTCCCGTTAAGTGTTACAAGTGTGGTGATTTGGGCCATAAGTCTTTTGAGTGTGGGAAAAATATTCTGAAATGTTCAAATTGTGGAGGCCTTGGACATGCTACTACCGAGTGTAGAAGGAATGTTGTGAAGTGCTTCAATTGTGGAGAAGTGGGTCACATTAGTACTAAGTGTACTAAGTCGAAGGAAGCTCAGGCGGGCGGAAAGGTGTTTGCATTAGCAGGGAAGGACACTACTAGTGCAGACCATTTGATTAAAGGTACATGCTTTATTAATAGTACGCCTTTAGTTACTATTATTGATACGAGAGCGACTCATTCGTTCATTTCTCTTGAGTGCGCTAAGCATTTGAATTTGTTTGTGTCTTCTTGGGGTGGTGAGATGGTTATTGAGACTCCTGCTTCAGGGTCGGTAACTACTTCTTTGGTGTGTGTAAGTTGTTCTTTGACCAATATGGTAAAGATTTTGTCATGGATTTAGTTTGTTTGTCATTGGAGGGTTTGGACGTAATCTTGGGTATAAATTGGTTGCAATTTAATCGGGTTCATATAAATTGCTTTCATAAGTTAGTAAGGTTACTTCTTTGGATGATGAGGAAGATGAGAGTTTCCTATCCACAAAAGAGTTGAAGATACTTTTAGTGGATGAATCTCAATTGTTTGGTTTGTTTGCATCGTTGTCGGTGGAGAGCGAAGTGGAACTCAGTAGATTTCCAGTGGTGTGTGATTTTCCAGAAGTGTTTCCGGACGATATTGAGGATGTACCGCCGGAAAGAGAAGTTGAGTTTTCTATTGATCTAGTTTCGAGTACAAGACCGATTTCGATAACACCGTATCGTATGTCAGCTTCAGAGTTGGTAGAATTGAAGAAGCAATTGAATGACTTGTTGGACAAGAGTTTTGTTAGGCCGAGTGTTTCTCCTTGGTGTGCGCCAGTATTGTTGGTAAAGAAGAAGGATGGAAGTATGCGGTTATGTATCGATTATCGACAATTGAACAAGGTGACAATTAAGAACAAGTATCCACTTCCGAGGATCGATGATTTGATGGACCAATTGGTTAGTGCGCGTGTTTTTAGTAAGATTGATTTGAGATCAGGATATCACCAGATTCGTGTGAAAGAAGAACACATCCAAAAGACGGCTTTTAGAACATGGTATGGTCATTACGAATATTTTGTGATGCCATTCGAAGTTTCTAATGCGTCTGGTGTGTTTATGGAATACATGAATAGTATTTTTCATGAACAGTTGGATCGTTTTGTGGTTGTGTTTATTGACGACATTTTGATTTATTCTAAGTCTCAAGAGGAGCATGAAGAGCATTTAAGAATTGTGTTACAGATTTTGAAAGAGAAGCAATTGTATGCTAAGTTGTTAAAGTGCGAGTTTTGGTTGTCGAAGGTAAGTTTTCTTGGACATGTTATATTCGATAGTGGTATTAGTGTGGATCCATCCAAGATTGATGCGGTGATGTAATGAGAAGTTCCTAGATCGGTTACGAAGATTCGAAGCTTTTTAGGCTTGGCAGGTTATTATCGGAGGTTTATCGAAGGATTTTCAAAGTTGGCACTTCCGTTAACGCAGTTGACTTGTAAGGGAAATGCTTTCATTTGGGATATTCATTGTGAAGAAAGTTTCATGGAACTTAAGAGAAGTTTAACAACGACTTCGATCTTGATTTTGTCGAATCCGACGGAACCATTCAGTATAATATTTTTTATTTTGTTTCTATTTTGTTTCAGAAACGCTGCTTAGCTCAGTTGGCCATGTGTATGCGCGTTAAGGCATATGACCTGGGATCGAACCTTGGTGAAACCATTCTTTTTCTAAATTTTTTAGATATTCAGCATGTTGAATATATAATTATATGTTGTTGTTTTATTATCAGACGCGCCCCATGTGGCTTATTGGCAAAGAGGCTGGCTTGGTATGCATTGGTATACATGACGACGAGGGATCAAATCCAGGCTAAAGCAAATCTTTTTTTCATTTTATTTGTTTTAACTAACTTAAAATATAATGAACTAAGGTTGATTATATATCACAACACGTGTATAGCTCAGTTGGTTTGAGGGAGTGTGTTGGGAGTATGGAGACCTGGGTTCGACCCCAGGCTCATGTAAGTATTTTTTGACATTTTCTCAATTTTAATTATTTTAAATCTTTTTCTCTTATTATAATAATAATTATTGATATATATAAATTAGTTTACTAACTTAACTCTTTTTCTAAATAAAAATCAAAACCAAATAAATATATTTTTCTATGTTGTATATAATTTCTATTATATTTATATTTTTGTAAAAAATGCTAATTATTTTTATAAAATTATATTATTATCTATTTATAACAACAAACATTTATTTGTAAATATTCACTTAATACTTTTTTTAACTCTTTGTCGCTCCCGAAGATTTGCATCCCGGTACAAACGCGAACGGTCGGCGAAAGGAGAAATGAGATGAAGATGAATAGAGTCGCCAGCTAGGCATTTTTATCACGAAGGAAAGGTAATGCTGCATAAACCTAGAAAGATATGGATAAGACGGTTGCGAACCAGAGAAACTGAGAAAGGGAGTTGGTTACAACCTGGGAAGGTATTAACACTCAGATTGTCCGTCGTACTCGACGGGATCCACGCTTAAAAAATTATGTTTAAAGGGGTAGTGTATGTTCTATCTGTGTGCAAAAGCTGGAAAAGAAATGTACAAGTGTCAGTGCAAAAAGGGTGAAATGCTCAGGGCTGAGGCTTAAAAGAGAATACTGAAAGAGGGGGAATACATAAAGACTTTTGTTCGATAACTGTTAAGTTATGCCTATGTATTCTCTTGTGCAATGAGGAAGTCAGAACACCGTAGTTCGACTCAAAGAGACTGGGAGATAAATTGACTGTGAACTGCTTGCTTGCCTATGCTCAAGTGTATAACTCGTCTGGCTCGAGTGCTAACTGTCTTGCATTAGACGGAAGAAGCGAGTTCTCGTTTGTGAATGAGTGTGATGAGAAAAGAATCCCGAAGGAGACGATTATTTTTTGTTTTTGTGTTTTCAGTCTTTTTATTGATTTTTGTGTTTGTCATAAGTTAATGAGCTTAAGCCTAAACCAAGGGTTAGTAAACTCATCATATCCTCCCTTTGATTAGGGATAATGGGAATACCTTAAGTATGAGATAAACATATCAACTTAATTACAATGATGACGTAGGATTAAGATCATTAACCTACTTGTGATTATTTAGATGTTTTTGAGTTTTTTTGTTTAGTGTTAAGTAATGAGTTTAAGCCCTAATCAAGGATTAGTGAAATCATTACACCATCCTAATAGAAGGATAATAGATGAGCACACTTAAGCTGAGGAAGATGCCTTAACTCAATCCATGATTAGGGATTAACCTCATGACAAAACAAACCTTTATTAAAGTGGATTTTAATTAAGGGTGAGATTAAGCAGTGGATTTTATCGTTTGTAAGACAACTTGAGAGGGACTTGTCCATTAACACTAGGGTTAGTCCTTCTTAACCAATAAAGGAAGAATTAGAACCCTAATGCAAGACCCAAGTTACAAGTTAATGTCTTAGTGATTATTAAGATGGATTAATTAAGAGGTTTAAACAAATTAAGGGTTTAATACTTAGGATTAAAGTTATACACTCCATCCTAAGAGAAGGATGCAGGCATAACCCTAATTCCAAAGTCTTAAAACCTTAAAGGTTTAGTCTCTAATGATGAGGTGAGAAGAGAGACACAAAGAAGACACAAAGGTAAAAGCTAAAGGGGGACTAATCACAGCCCTAATTATTGTCATGCTTGGATGTTCCTATGGTTTGTAAGGCTTGAGAAAGATCTTCAGAGAAACCACCAATGGAAGAAGCAGATGAAAGGAGGAGAAGCAGAAGAAACAAGTTACTTGGTTCACTGAAGAAGATAAGTAACTTGGAGAAAGAAAGTCATAGATGAACATGAATGAGCAAGCTCACTCTAAGACAAAGAAAAATGCAGCAAGGATGCATAATAAAAAGATGAAGAGAAATGAGAAGTGAAGGCAAATTCACTTCTCAAGTTACTTACCACCTGAAAAGGTTAGCATAAGGAAAGAAATGAAATGAAATGAAGCATATGCTAAGGTAAAAACCAAAACCAGAAGTAAACACATGATGCAAATGATGCTATGAGATGATTCAAAGGCATACCAAGTGCTATGAATGTTCATACAAGAGATTGGATGCAAATGAGGCATGCTTTGAAGTATGAAAACACATGTATGTTTATGAAATGAAATGGATGCAAAGCATAGCAAATGTATAAATAAATGACCAAGAAATGCTCAAGCAATGTCCTAAGATGGCATACAAGTGCTTAGAATGTCATGGCACGTTCACATATTCATGCAATGCAATGTAAGATGCAAGTATGGATGCAAAATTAGGGTTACATGAAAGGATGAGATGCAAATGACCAAAACAGAAACAATTCTCATGATAAAAATTTGCAAATGAGCTCAAACAAAACCTAACCCCATATGATATCACACCCCAAAGGAGAAGGTCTAACTCTTAACCTAAAGAAAGTTGTGATTTTTCTAAGTTAACTAGGGTTTTTGGGTACCTTAAGAGGGAAAATGCAAATCAAATGGAAAATGCAAGATAAATTTATGAAAATAATGTCCTAGAAACTACATGTTATATGGAAAACAACACAAAAAGAATCATTGTCAAACCCTTCATGGTTAGGTAGAAAAGAATTTTTAAAGTTAGGGTTCCAAAAAGGGATTTTTATGAACCCTAAATTCAAGAAAATTGTCAAAATAGAATCAAAACTAAAAAGAAATTTGTATGGATGGTTTGACAATGTTTCTAAATGTCCTAAGATGCAATGTGAATTGTTTTGGAATTTTTAGAAACCTAAATGGTATTTTAATTAATTAATTTCCATTAATTAATTAAAATAAACATTTAAATATTTTTAAAATGATTTTCTAATGCAAAAAATAAAAATAAAAATGTTTTTGGGTGAAGAAAAATATTTGAAATTAAAATACAGAAGGAAATATTTTTATAATTTTTCTAGGTATTTTAAATAAAATGGTAAAGAAAATAGGATTTAAATGAAATAAAAATGAAAATAAGTGAAGTCAACTGATCCAATGGTCTGGGTTTGAACTGGCATTGACTGCGCGTGCAGATGTGGGGCTGGGATTGAATCTGACTTAATTAACTAATTAACCTAATTAATTAATAATTAAACTTAAGTGAAGTGATCTGAACCATACACACGCGCGCGAAACTTAATTCATGGGATGACATTCAAACTGAGCCAATAAACCCTAATTAGGGTTCTAAACATTTTCAGGTGACCGGAGCTAGCTCCGATCATCTTCTTCGGCTAGCCAAATGTGCTATCTCACTCAAAACGTAATATGAACGCATCAAACTTTCCAGAAATGATCCTCACATCACTCAAAACAAGAATCAACCAACAAATTTCATTTATTTCACATGAACAGCATGAATCGAAGCAAAACGGAAAATCAAACAGAAATTTCAGAAGCTTGTGAAATGCTTAAGACTCAACCATTTTTGAAACAAATCATATCATGGAAATCAGGGGAACACATAGAATCATTCTATAACATAAAAGAGAAGTTTTGGAAAAAATTTGAAGGTGGCTACCTGAACTGAAGCTTTCACTTCTGGAGCTTTTGGACCTCTTCTTTTGTGCAAATCCTCTTTATTTGGCCCCCTGATGATGTTGTAGTGCTTTGATGGAGTTTAGAATGGCTGGAATGAGAGGTTACACTCCAACTGGTCTGAAATCGTGTTTGTGTTTGGCTGGCTTTTAGGGCTTTGTAATGGTTGGGAAATGTTCTAATGATGATGGTGAGTTGAATGGTGAAGTTTGTTTGAAGTTTGAGTGGCTGGACAGAGAGTTTCGAACGTTTTTGCTTGAAGGTGATTTTTGTGAAACTTGGTGTATGAACTGATTCAGGCTTGTGTGTGTTATGGATTGGCTTGCTTTTGGTCCACATAACATAACCCTATTGGCCAGAGAGTGGTTGTGGCTGCAGTTGATTGGTATGGGCTCTCTTGCAAAAAGTCAAAAAATTATGTACTTGAGGTATGGGCTCATATTGCAGATGTTCTATGGCATGTCCTGGCTCAACATTGATCAAGGAGAGCCATGGAAAATGAGTTAGCTGTGCAGGATGTAAGCGACGGGCTTAACAGACAAACAAGATAACTTGTGGTTGAATACCAAAGACAGTCCAAAATTTGCACTCGCTGGGGAGAAGAAGAAAAGGGATATAAATTGTAAAAGAAAGTATAGTGTGATTATCAAAATGAAAGCGATGGAGGACGACCATCGAGCAGAGGACGACTGTTGGGGATAAAGCAATGACGGGGACAACTGACATGCTGGGGAAGTAAAGATTTCGTGATGGGGACAACCATCAAGTAAAGAAACAAGATTCTCTGGGGATTAATGATAAAGTTAATGATGGGGACGGCCATTAGGTTTGCAAAGTAAGGTAAACAACGATGGGGACGACCATCGGTTCAAAGAATAAATGAAATAATGATGAGGGACGGTCATCAAAGGTAAAGGACGATCACCTAGCAGGGGACGACTGCTCTTTATCACGACATAGGACGAATGTTGGATAGAAAAAAATCGACGATGGGGACGGCCATCGGATAAGCATGATGAAGGACGATCATCAAGAGGTGAAGGACGATCACCTAGCAGGGTATGGCTGCTCTCGGGGTTTATCATGACATAGGACGAACGCCAGATAACAAGATCAACGATGGGGACGGCCATCGGATAAAATGATGAGGGACGATCATCAAAAGGTGAAGGACGATCACCTAGCAGTGGATGGCTGCTAAATATCACGACATAGAACGAATGCCGGATAGGAAAGAGTTCCAATAATGGAGACTCCGCTGGGGGGAAAGGATGAGGGACGGTCATCCAAAGGTGAAGGATGATCACCTGGCAGGGTACGGCTTCCGGAAGTATCACGACATAGGACGAATGTCGGATATAAGAAATTCTTTTTGTTGGCGACTTGCTGAGGATTGGTAAACACGGACGAGTGCTTACGCTTAAGAAACAAAAGGTATAAGTGTTTTGACGTTGTGTATAGATTAAAGATGCGGACGAGCATCCTTAAGACCATGATACAGACTAGTATCGATAGAAACAAACGCTGACGCGTGTTCAGAGATGGTGATACGGGCATGTACCAACTGGTTAACAAAGAACACGGACGAGTGTCAAATCTGTGGGGAATGAATATATATACAAGATACGGACGAGTATCTGTATAAGTGAGTATTGTGAAGTATGAGCAAGACACGGACGAGTGTTCAACTTGCTGGGGAAGGTTTGACACAGACAGGTGTCAGAAGAGAAAGTGTATTTGTATGTGAGAGTACAAAAGGTGTTCCGGTGACCTGTGGGGATGGGATGACACGGACGGGTGTCGACAGAGTATATAGGCATCTGTAATCGAAGAGGATGTTTGTGGCTTATATCGGCAGGGGAATAAAATGACACGGACGAGTGTCGAAAGAGTACATATTGAAATTCTATGACCAGGTACGTGATGTCGAATGAGATGTTTAAACACTTGAAGACTTGACTAAAACTTAAAGTGCAGGAAAATTAAACAACACAGGAATTTGTTAACCCAGTTCAGTGTATAACCACACTTACATCTGGGGGCTACCAAGCCAGGAAGGAAATCCAATATAAGTAATATTAATTCTAGACTTAAACCACTCAGTTTAATCTTTCACTTAATATCTACCCAATGCAATTTCTACCTAAGACACAACTTAGATATGAGTACCAACTCACTCCCCCTCAATCACACAGTGATATGTTTACAAGTTTAATAAAATTGAAGTCATACTTCAAACAAAACAGCTTGATCTTACTTCACAGTTTCAATCAAGACACAAATACACTTTTGCTTAAAAGCTCATAAAGTGGTACACATAAAACAACCTGCTATTAAAACACAAAACACCCTATTTGGTCTTCTTATTTTTTGTACTCTATTCTGAGAGTTTCTGTTGCTTAAATAGGTGTTTGGATTTTGGGCTTTCTTTAGGTTTATCCAATCCTGATACGCATGCTGCCATCACTTTGAATTCGGGTTTGTTACTTCCTAGATTCTAGGTGATTCAGTTCTTCTGATTATGCTGAAGTCACATAACAAATCTCCCTACAGATGCGCCTTCTTCTGTTTTATCCATCCATAATTAATTCCAGATAACTTCCCTTAATTTACTCAGTTCTGTTAATCATTAATTAATTCTGGTAGCAGGTTTGAGATGTCACAACATCTGGTGTGACATCCTGAAAACTGAACTTAATTCATTAACTGATACAATGTCACAACATCTGGTGTAACATCCTGTAAACTGAACTTACTTCATTAACTGATACAATGTCACAACATCTGGTATGACATTCTGAATTAAGTTCATTTACATATACTCTGTTTGATAATGTCACAACATCTGATGTGACATCCTGAACTAAATTCAACACTTCTTGTTGGTCAAAAATTCTGCCAATTCTAAACATCTACACATATGAACATGTATCTGTGTTGGGGAGTGCAAAGGGGATGCTTTGGCTTTTATTTGCAAGGGATGTGAGTCTTTATATATATTGCTGATGAGGTACTGTTGGTATTTACAGGTAACTGGTTCGAACCTGACTTGTGATCATGCAAATGTTTGATTTTTGCCGTAATGCTCCGTATTGGATGGAATGCTACGCTCTTGTGGGGAAAAAATGATGCCAATGCTATGATTATGCAAAAGAAACCGATCCGGGATTCATATCCAGCTGTTGGAAATCTCTGGCTGATTTTCTTGAAGGAGAATCCCAGCTGGGGATGAGATCATTGGTAGATCTTGATAAGATATGTAACTCCGTTTGGGGAACTAGATCGTTTGATAGTCCTATCCTATAAGGAGAAGCCCAGCCGGGGATAAAGAAGCTTCCGTCACTTTGTTGTATAAGGGTTTCAGGTATTGCTCTTCTGGGGAGAGGTTGGAACTCAGTGAGGAGATAATTCTTTTATCTTTGAGAGATCTGGCACTCTGCTTGGGGAAGAAAAGATCACTAAATGATCTTCCTAGAGATATCTGTGGGGATCCCGGCCGGGGATGCTCTTGTAGAATAAACTTATGCTGGGGACGAGGAGGCTTTGACAACTCCACTGAGGGAAAGCACTCCAGATACTGCTTGGAGGAAGCATGTTGGGGAAGTGATGCTTGGCATGCCCAGTGCTGCGTATTGAATACCTGCAACCTGTTAAGACAAAGAAATGCACAAGCATTCTGAGGTATCCCTTACCGGATTCCGTCATAGGAGTTAGATATTCTCGAGTAAATATATTTCCTGCAAGCATTTATTAAGAATGGCTCATTTGTTTTGTGCAAATATTATATCATGGGTATTGGACATTTTGCAACGAAACAAAAATGTACGAAATGAGGTATGACTGAAGTCTGATTTTATTAATCTGGGTGCCCTGAACTGGCAAATACAATCAAAGAAACAAATCCCCTGGAATGAGGAGATTGTTACAAACTGAAAAAGTAAAAGTGCTGGCAATGTTGACGACGCTCCGGTGAACTTCCTTTGCTATGACCTTGACGCTCTTCTCATCTTGCTTTCTGAAGAAGGTTGATTCTGACCGATGCTTTATCCTTTCGAAGCTTGCCGTGTTGTAAATGATACAGATGAATTCATAATGCAGTTGTTCGCTTATTTCCTGATTTTGCGTGGATCACCCTTTCGGGTTTTCAATCTGTTGGGATACCCATTTTTGCCTGAGCTGTCCAATGCGGCTTTTCAACTCAACGGGTGTACACACATTTTTTTTTATTTTTCCCTTATTTTTGCCCGAGTCTTTTATTCTGTTTTTGACTCGCCGTGATGCCCTATTTTTGCCTGCACATACATTCTGTTTTTATGTCCAGCGGGTCATTTTATGCGAAGTATTTTTTAACTGCATCTGAATTCACAGGGGATAAGAAATCTTCACCATCCATAGTAGTGAGCATCAGTTCTCCACCAGAGAAAACCTTCTTTACTATGAACGGGCCATCGTAATTTGGAGTCCACTTGCCCCTGTGGTCTGTTTGAGGAGGAAGAAGTCTTTTCAGCACAAGATCTCCCACTTAGTATTCCCGAAGCCTGACTTTCTGATCGAAGGCTTTCTTCGTCCTTTTCTGATATAACTGCCCATGAAAGATAGCGGCTAATCTCTTCTCTTTGATCAAATTCAGCTGATTGTACCGAGATCGGACCCATTCTGCTTCATTCAGCTTTACATCCATTAGTACCCTTAAGGAAGGTAACTCAACTTCAACAGGTAGGACTGCTTCCATACCATACACAAGCTGATAAGGTGTTGCCCCAGTAGATGTTCTCATTGAGGTTCAGTATCCATGCAAGGCAAATGGTAGCATTTCATGCCAGTCTTTGTAAGTAACCACCATCTTTTGCACAATCTTCTTGATATTTTTGTTAGCTGCCTCAACAACACCATTCATCTTTGGCCTGTAAGGAGAAGAGTTGTGATGTTGGATTTTGAAGTCCCGGCACAGTTCTGCCATCATTTTGTTGTTCAAATTGGAACCATTATCAGTAATGATTCGCTCGGGTACTCCATATCGATAGATGATATCTCTTTTCAGAAATTTGGCTACCACTTGTCTGGTGGCGTTTGCATACGAAGCTGCTTTGACCCATTTGGTGAAGTAATCAATGGCTACCAGGATGAATCTGTGGCCATTTGAAACAGTTGGTTCGATCTTTCCAATCATGTCAATGCCCCACATAGCAAAGGGCCAAGGTGAAGACATCACGTTCAACGGATTCGGAGGCACATGCACTTTGTCTGCATAAATCTGGCATTTGTGGAACTTTCTGGGATATGCACAACAGTATGCATCCATTGTGATCCAGTAGTAACCTGATCTTAACAATTTCTTAGACATTACATGTCCTCCAACATGGGTACCGAAGAATCCTTCATGCACCTCGTGCATCAGCAAGTCTTCTTCTTTCTTGTCCACACATTTGAGCAGAACCATATCAAAGTTTTGCTTGTACAATGAACCATCAGCATTAAGGAAGAAACTACCAGCCAGTCTTCTCAACGTCTTCTTATCATTGGATGATACCCCAGGTGGGTATGTCTGATCCTCTAAGAAGCATTTGATGTCATGGAACCAAGGCTTGTCATCTTTAGCAATGTCCACAGAGAACACGTATGTTGGTCGATCTAGTCTGGATACTGAGATCCGAGGCACAAAATTGGCAGTCTGAACCTTGATCATGGAGGAAATGGTAGCTAAAGCATCTGCGAACTGATTTTCGTCTCGAGGGATATACTCAAGTTTGACTGTTGTGAAGAAGGTCAATAATCTCCTCGTATAGTCACGGTATGGGATCAAATGCTCTTGGTGAGTGTACCATTTGTCGTTGGACTGATTGATTACCAGAGCTGAATCTTCGAATACAGTTAAAGTCTTGATCCTGAGGCCAATGGTTTCCTCAAGACCCATGATACAGGCTTCTTATTCAGCTTCATTGTTAGTGCAGGCAAATGTGAGTTTTGCCGAGAAAGGCATATGAACTCCTTTAGGTGTGATGAGCACTGCACCAACTCCACGACCATTCATATTGACAGCCCCATCAAACATCATAGTTCATTCTTCTTCTGGGTCAGGCCCTTTAGTGTGAACAAGCTCTTCATGGTCTTTTGCTTTCAGAAACATGATGTCTTCATCAGGGAAATCAAATCTCATTGGTTGGTAATCATCAATGGGTTGCTCAGCCAGATAATCAGACAGTACACTGCCCTTGATGGCTTCTTGAGATGTGTATTGAATGTCATACTCTGTCAGAACCATTTGCCATCTTGCAACCCTTCCGGTAAGTGCTGGCTTCTCAAATATGTACTTGACTGGATCCATTTTTGAGATCAACAAAGTAGTGTGAGTCAACATATACTGTCTTAGTCGGCGAGCAGCCCACGCTAAAGCACAACAAGTTTTCTCGAGCAGTGAATAACGTTGTTCACAGTCGGTAAACGTTTTGCTTAGGTAGTATATTGCATACTCTTTTCGACCAGACTCGTCATGCTGGCCCAACACACACCCCATTGATCCTTCTAATACTGTCAGGTACATTATTAGAGGTCTTCCGTCAACTGGAGGCATAAGAATCGGAGGTTCTTGCAGGTACTCCTTGATTTTGTCAAAAGCCTTCTGACAATCTTCGTTCCACCTGACTGTTTGTTCCTTTCTTAATAATTTGAACAGGGGTTCACAGGTTGCAGTAAGATGAGATATGAACCTTGATATGTAGTTCAATCTACCTAGGAACCCCCGAACTTCCTTTTCAGTCCTAGGTGCAGGCATCTCTTGAATGGCTTTGACTTTGTCAGGATCAACTTCAATTCCCTTTTCGCTTACGATAAATCCCAGCAACTTACCGGAACGTACCCCAAATGTGCATTTGTTGGGATTTAGCTTCAACTGATACTTCCTCAGACGCTTGAATAACTTCAGTAGATTTACCAGATGGTCTTCTTCTGTGAGGGACTTGGCAATCATATCATCCACATAGTATTCAATTTCTTTGTGGATCATATCGTGGAATAATGTTACCATAGCCCGTTGATAAGTAGCACCGGCATTCTTTAGTCCAAAAGGCATTACCTTATAACAAAATGTGCCCCAGGGTGTGATAAAGGTAGTTTTCTCCATGTCTTCAGCTGACATTCTGATCTGATTATACCCTAAAAATCCATCCATGAAAGAGAACACCGAGAACTGAGCCGTGTTGTCAACCAATACATCAATGGGAGGTAATGGGAAGACATCTTTTGGGCTAGCTCTGTTCAGATCCTGGTAACCACACACATCCGTACTTTGCCATCCTTCTTAGGCACTGGTACAATGTTAGCAACCCACGGCGGGTAACTAGTCACAGCAAGGAAATCGGCGTCCCACTCTTTTTGTACCTCTTCTTTAATCTTCATAGCCATATCTGGACGAGTACGGCGTAGCTTCTGCTTTACTGGAGGACAATCTTCTTTCAAAGGCAGCTTGTGCATAACAATATCAATATCCAAACCCGGCATGTCTTGGTAGGACCAAGCAAAGACGTCAACGTATTCTCGAAGCATATCAATGAGCTGTTCTTTTACTGATGCCTGCAGACTGGCCCTAATCTTTACTTCTTTCAAGTCTTCTTCGGTACCAAGATTAACTGTTTCAACCTCCTCCTGATGAGGAGTGATCACTTTCTCTTCCTGCCTCAACAACCTGGATAACTCTTTAGGTAACTCATAGTCTTCTTCAACCTCTTCATCGGCTTGATTAATCGGATTGTCGAAGTCATACAAGGTCATAGCAGTGTCGTTGTTAGTGCGATCTGGAGGATAGTCTCTGCAAGGGTCGAGATTGGTTCGTTTTAGTGATCAGTTTTAATCTTGTTTAGAAAAAAGTGAAAATGAAGTTGTTTATTTTGAAAACATTGCCATTTTATTGTTTTGTACAAAAGTGAAAAATGAAAAGACAGTGAGCGAAAAAAGAGACTCGTTTGCAAAAGATGTTTGATATTCATTGATTAATCATTTGCACAAAATTAAAATATGGCCCTATTACAAAATGAGTCCTGACACCTTGGGCAAGATGCAGGACTTGATGCATGCCAAAAAGACAGGAAATAATAATTACTCTGTAGGAGTAACCCTTATAATTTCCTGGGAAGACCAGTTAAGGACTTGGTTCCCCGGGATCCTTGGACGTATCCAGTTTTCCAGGTTGCGTTCGCTTTCCGCCTCGTCTTCCAGATTGTTAACAGCATCTAGGGTGAGCATCCCCCCACTGATGTACTTGGACTCCTTGGCAGCCTCTGATTGATCTTGTCGGAATGGTCTGTAACCCAAACCGAATCTATCTTCCTTCTTTTCTACTGGCAGCAGCTTGCCCCAGCCTTGAGCATTACCTTCTTCAACAACCCTCCGGGCTTGTTGATAGGAGACAATTGAAGTACCCATCCTATCCTCCTGGGATGCAGCAAATACTTCAGTCGCCTCATTGACATTTAGGGCCTCGAACCCTTGGCTCATTGTCTCAAGGATTTCACCGTCCATCTCAATATACTTGTAAGTAGCCAGATGGCTAACAAATATGACTTCCTCACCACAGATGGTGATAATCTGCCCTTCCCATTCATACTTCAGTTTCTGGTGAAGGGTCGACGTTACTGCGCCTGCAGCGTGAATCCAGAGTTGACCTAACAAACAGCTGTAAGCAGGCTGTATGTCCATCACATAAAAAATGGTCTTAAATACTTGTGGACCAATTATCACTGGGAGCTCCACCTCTCCAAGAACATATCTTTTGGAGCCATCAAAAGCCCTGACCACAAGATTACTTGGCCGGAGAGCTATCCCATCATACTCAAGCTTGACAAGAGCCTTCTTGGGTAAGACATTGAGTGAGGACCCAGTGTCTACAAGAACATGAGATAGTACAGCTCCTTTGCACTCCAGGGTTATGTGCAAGGCTTTGTTGTGGAGACGTCCTTCTGTTGTTAAATCAGCATCAGTGAAACCTAGACCATGGCTAGTATTGACATTTGACACTACTATTTCTAGCTGATTCACAGTGATCTCTTCTGGCACGTAGGCAGCGTGCAGAACCTTGAGTAGTGCATCCCGATGGGCTTCGGAACACAACAATAGAGATAGTATTGAGATCTTTGAAGGAGTCTGATGGAGCTGGTCCACAACTTTATAGTCGCTTCTTTTAATAATTCTCATAAACGCATCCACATCTTGATCGAAGGATGAGTTATGAGTTTCTTTTGGTGCAGATTCTTCTGGTATCACACTTTTCCCTTTGGCATTGGCAGCAGCCTCTGCCTCAGTGTTGGTTCTAGGGACTTGTGATGTAAAGAGACGTCCGCTTCGGGTGAAGCCTCCGCCTCCCCCAACAATATCCACTTGGGGAATGAGAACTGGAGAATCAAGAAGGACTTTCTCTCTGTTGCAGTACAGATAAGCACCATAATGCCATGGTATATCACTGTCTTTATCATATGGGATTGGTCCCGGCACTGTGATAGTGATTGGACTCACTGCAGCAGACGTTGGGACTGTAATAGTATGTGGATCATAGAAAATAGTAACAGGACCTCTGGTGGATGTTGGTGGAGGTGAATTGAAGCTTGGTTGAAACTGTTGAGATTGTTGAAAGTTGTTGGAATTCAGGACCGTTGTCGGGTCATAATAAACTGTGATAGTGGAAACATCATTACTGGTGGTTGCTGAAGTTGTAGTAGCTGGTGCAAATGAATTATTGTGTGTTGAAGTGACAGATGGAATGACTGTTGAAGTTGTAGCTGAATCAGTTGGAACAATGGTCGTTGCATTTGTAGAAGAATCAATAGAAAATATGGTTGTTGTATTTGTAGAAGATTCACTTGTTGTTGACAAAAGAGTTGTTGGTGTTGTAGAAGTTGTGGTTGTAATTTGCAGAATGCCTTCTTTGATCAAGCCATTAATTCCACTCCTCAAGCTAGCACACCCATTCTCAGAAAGTTTGCATAATTCACAACAGGCCTCACAACCCGGGAACACTTAGCACTTTAAAAGCTGGACTTTAACCTCTGCTAGAGGTGTCTAAATACCTACAATGTCTTCTATTAAACTCATGGGTGAGCCATCCTCTATAGCATTAATCCTTGGCCCACTATGGCTTGGCATAGGATTTTTCATTACATTGGGAGGAGGTGCAAAGTTCAGGGCTTTTGAATCTACCAGATCCTTAACCTTCATATGCAGAGCTCTGCATTTTTCCGTAGAGTGGCCAGGTGCATTGGAATGAAAAGCACACCTAGCGTTGACATCGTAGTTTCTTGGAAGGTTTTGAGGATCAGGTGGAGCCAATGTCCTTAACTCAACAAGATTGAGCTTTAGGAGTTGTGGCAGCAGTGTAGCATATGGTATTGGAATGGGGTCAATTACCCGGTTGACCTGAGATGGCCGTTGTTGAAACGGGCGTTGTTGTTGATTGTTGTTATTATATTGTATGATCTCTGTTGCGGAAACTGTTATTGTTGCGGAAAGTGTTGCGGTTTTTGATTATATTGAGGAGGTGGAGCAGGGATAGTAACAGCAGCAACTGTTCTGGGAAATTATTGGGGTCTCCCTCTTCCCATGTGCACAAAGAGTGGTTGTGGCTGCAGCTGATTGGTATGGGCTCTCTTGCAAAAAGTCAACAAATTATGTACTTGAGGTATTGGCTCATATTGCAGTTGTTCTATGGCATGTCCTGGGTCAGCATTGATCAAGGAGAGCCATGGAAAATGATTTGGGGTGATGCAGCAAGTGTATGAGAAGATTCATCCCCTTTTGCAAATTTGAAGAACTTTGGCCCTTTTTGAATTTCTTGAAGTTCAAGGCATGAAATAAAATGATTCTTTGGGAAATTTTGTTCACAATGCATTGTGTTATGTGTGTATGATGTTTATAAAGTGATTAGAGGTCACAAAATGACTTAGTATGTGAAATTGCACAAAATCCTCTTTGGTATGAAAGTGAAAATTATAGGATTTTTGCCAACTTTGCAAAGTCGTAACTTGAGTTCCATAATGAATTAGAACTTGTTCTTGTACTTTTTGAAAAAGGAATGATCCAATATACAACTTTCATGACCAAAATTTTTTCATTTGAAGCATTTTTGGTTGAGAAAGAGGAGGTTGAAAAACTTTCCCAAAATGGAAAGTTTCCATTACAAGTCATTTCCATTTTTGGCAACTTTTGGTTTAGCTCAAATTTATTCAATTTTGTGAACTTCCAAGCACTTCAATGATCAAATAAAGATCATATAACTTCAATTTGATGAAAAATCCACTTTGGTTTCAATGTTGGGGGCCTCAGATGCCCTGATTTTGCTCTGACTTGCTCAAGAAGTTACCCAGTGAACAGATGACTTCCACCATGAATTTCTTCATCAAACTTGGTACATATGATCCTTATAACATACTGAGACTATTAGAAACAAAAGTGACCAAAAAATTTGGAGTTATGGCCTCTAAAACCCAAACCCTAATTTCAGGTCATCTGTGCAGTGAAACCCTAGCTCTGCTTCCATGCTTTCCAAGTTCTTGTGATTTCTTGACTTCCTTGATCTTTGAGGGATATAATATGATGATAGAAAACTCATGGACCCTCTTGGAATGATTGGAGACCTTTGGGGTGGCTCAGATGGATCCTTGGATTGCTCAGATCACAAACCCTAGATGCAGATGAACTTGAACTAATGCAGTGAAACAAAAATGCAATGTGAGATGATATGCTTAAACTTATGCAAAGATGAAAGATTACAAGCCATGGTGTAAAGTTAGTGAGGGAAAATTTGGGGTGTTTACACTCTTTTATTTTATATTTTGTATATTGATAATATGGTTCTCTTAATTATAGTATAATAAGTAATTACTTTATTTTTCTATTATTATTACTAAATTATTTAAACTTATAATTTTCTTAATAACTTCTAAAAAAAATCTAATTTGCCTAACCTAAAATAATTTCTTTTTAAATTCTAAATTTCTTTTTATTATTACTTTATTGTTATTATTGCTTTATTATTATTGCTTTATTACTATTGTTTATTTATTTTATTATATATATTATTATTGCTTTAAAATTCGTTTTTATCCGATTATTATGTATCTGTCAAAGCTTTGTAATAATTTGTAGATTTATTTTTCCGTCTTTATTTTCTTCATAAATACTTAATTGCGTGGTTAGTAAAATAGGGAGTGAAAACTAATTGAAAATTAATACGGACTTAGATAATTAATTAAATAAGATAAATATTTGAAATAAATCATTCACACACGTAAGTCGATCTAAGATCACCGTCCATACTTCCTAGGGTATCCCTCTTGGTTGCCTTATCTAAATGATCATGTCCCTCGAATATAGGGGTGTTTAAGAAAAGTCCCTTTAAAAATAAATCATCATTGTCCCTTTAAAGAATTTAAAAGATCAAGTCCCTTCGAGGTTGCCTACGATAATGATCTTGTCCCTTCGATAAATATGATGATAGTCTCTATGAATTATTAAAAACACCTTTACATGTTGCCTTCATTGACCATACGATGACCCTGCGCTTGTCCCTTAATAAAATCCAAAGTAATGACTACCTATTCCTTAATAATAGGGATAGTCTTACCCTTGAAGAAACATAAAAGAACTTGAATGACTTAGCTTAGGGTAGGTACCTCATAGTTACTTGTTCACACTTTTAAACTACTTTTCACACCTCATAATATTTTCAAACATTTTCAAATGAGGCTTTGTATACATTCATACGAGGATCATTACAAAGTACTTAGAAAATTTCTAATCACACACTACACTTTTCAAAAACATTTAAGTGAGCTAAGTAACTAAGAGCCCATGGATAACCATGGATATAAAGGGTGTTAACACCTTCCCTTTATATAACCTACCCCCCGAACCCAAGTCTTTTCAAAACGGTATTTCCTGTTCTTTTATGTCCCTTCCTTATGGATAAAATAAAAGTTGGTGGTGACTCTTGCTATCCGCAACATGACTAAAAGTCAGTTCTCCCACCGTGTTACAGAACTGGCGACTCTGCTAGGGACTTAATAAGTAAAAGAGGGGTACCCTTAGGAATTATATCACTTAAATTGTTTGCTTTGTTTGCTTTATATCACTTGTTGGGCTTTTTGTTTGAAAGATCCTAACCCGAATCTAGTGTACCCTAGGTAAATGGCAATAGACAAAGGAAAATGTACGGCGTATACCGATATGGTTAATCTGGTGGCCATAGTTAATATGACTTCTTGGTTGGTGCTTATGTTCCTTAAGTAAGTTAGGATAATATGGGGCTGCCATATGTTGTCAATACACTAACTGACCTTTCGAACCCTAGTTATCCCATATTGGCCTTTAGAAAGTAGTGATATAGCCGGCTTTGGAGAAGTCTAAAGTTGGTTGATACTCGATGCTACACTCATTGAGATCCTAAACTTGGAGGGTTTTGGTTGGCAAGTAAGTTGCCTACTGAACAACCACCCTTGGGAAGGATTAGAGATATTGAGATCCCTTAGAACCTGGTTACTTTTGTAGGACAGGATAAACCATCTAAACTTCAGGGGAGGGTATTTACCTTTAAACCTCATGCAAGCCTTCAAACCTAGGGCTATTGTGTGACTTGTTTGTGTGTGCCACATGTTTGTGATTTAGCATAACATCATGACATCATGACATCATAAGCATATCATTTTCACTAACCATTTCAAGGACCAAAGGATTTATCTTTGTTCTTTGTTGCAGGTCATGGCTTCTGCTCGTAGGAATACAATTCGGATCAACTTTGTAGGGATACCTTCTAAGCTTAAGGAATTGGTCTCTCAAGTTTCTGAAAACTCCCAATTCATCAAGAAGCATGGTCACCTACTGGATCTAGTTACTTCAGGGTTCAATGAAGACATGATAAGTGTCCTATTTCAGTTCTTTGATCCTAAACATCATTGCTTCACATTTCCCGACTATCAGCTGGTTCCTACAATGGAAGAGCCCTCCAAACTACTGGGTATACATATCCTTGATTAGAGACCCTTCACAGGCTTAAGGAAGGAGCCTAAACCTGAGTCAATATTGCAGCCCTACATTTGAAGAAATCAGACATTGTCCTAGAAACGAGAAGCGGAGTTAAGGTTATTCTTGCTAAGGTATTGATAGAGAAAGCTCAAGTGTTCTTGAAGGCTATGAGCTATGATGCTTTTGAGGAAATCCTAGCCCTATTGATTTATCGCTTAGTGTTGTTCCCTAATCCAGACCAGTTCATAGAAGTACATGTCATTAACATATGTCTGACTCGCAATCCAGTGCCTACATTACTCGGAGATATCTTACATTCTTTTCACACTCGTACTACGAAAGCGAGAGTAACTCGGATGTGTTGCATACCTCTACTATCTAGGTGGTTTATTTCTCATCTTCCTCGATCTGTGATGAAGAATGAACAAGGGTTGAGGTGGTCTAAGAGGATCATGTCACTTTCTCATTCAGACATTCATTGGTGCTCTCGATCTATGGAGAATGTTACTATCATCGACCATTGTGGGGAGGTCCCTAATGTGCCACTCCTTGGTGTAGACACCCTAAATTTGCCCTCTGGCTATTCTATCTTCGTCACCTTTTCGTTTAGCATTCATACGCATTTTGCATATCGTTTGTATAGGATCTTAAGACATGGGATCGAGATTTTCTAAGGATTAGGGTTTCACATCCTTGTTTGCAGATTATCAGAGGATTTAAGGATTTCACTATGCAAAAATCAATGACATCATATTTTGGTGCTCCTGTCACTAGATTAAGGTTTATTTCCCTTATTTAGTGGTCTTCAAGGATTTCACGTTTGTAAGGACTCTTCGTCGATTCATCTGGCCCGTCATCACCATTTAAGCATGAATTAACGGTTTCTTCTTCATCAAGTCACAAGTTTATCCCTTTCTTTATTCTCAGCATCTCAGGCTATCTTCATCCTCAAAGAGATTTGGTTTCAATTCAAGTGTGATCGTTCATTCACAATCCAATTCAGATGGATGTTTGACCTAATCATGGTCAAACTATCAGAAGTTGGTCTCAATTGCAAGATGTCTGTTTCGGTGGTTTGTTTGTGGGTTTATTTTCCTCAGTTAGGGTCCAATAACGGGACAAATTGATTTAGAAGGCAGTTGTTTCACTCACAAGTTATTCAGAAGTGGTTGCGCTCAAGTGTTCGGGATTGGTGTGATTTATTTGTCCCAAATTAAATCATGTTATTGTCCAACTTCAAATCATTGATTCATTTCATTTCGTTTTTCTTACCCATTTTTATTCATTCCATTCATACCTATTTCATCATCCAAAATCAATTATCCATTCTATTTCTATTTTCCGATTATTCAACTATCCATAAAGGGCCATATACACGTGTCATAAACTTCTAAGGTCTATATCACAAACTACTTCCGATTGTTAAATCCATTTTTATTAATTTATTTTTCTTTACCATTTTTTCCCATTATTCACTTTCCACAAATTTTCAATTTCTATAGAAATTCCTTTTTATTATTTTTATTATTATCATTCACCTTCTTTTAAAGATTTCATTAAGGCCCATTGGATAAGTTTAGAAACAAACGTTGTTGTTGTTGTTGTTGTTTCTAAAGGGTGCAATGCTGATGAAATTGGAAGAAATAATTCACGCCACGCTTTCCGCAAGAAAATGAAAATAAAGCAAAACCAAATTCATGACCCCACTTCTTGCACACATCCCACGCATCACACACAGAAAACCTTTTAGGCAGCACCAACAAATTTTATTTCCTTGTTTTTTTCGGTACACACAAGAGGCAACACCAAATAATACTTTTCCTCACAGCAAAAGCAATAGACGCAATTCACACAATTCTTGGCACTCACAACAAACCTCACAATAACAATTCCACTACCTCACTTGGACCCCACCACCCAACGACTTCGGATGCTTCCCTTACGTTTTCCACACTTCACACAAACGCACACAGCAACACAAAAATACAAGCCATCACGAAAAACGGGAATCCCCACAAAAGACACCATCACACGCCAACCTCACTCTCTTCAATTTCTGCAGAATACCACATCAGCAATCTCCAACCATCTCACGACTCAACCTCATAAACCAAATCTTTCTTCTTCAGCAACAAAATCAACAACCCACACACCATTCCACTCTTCACGCACTCCCCACAATTCCTTCACGCATTCACACACACGCCAGCCACAACCCTGTATTCTTCATTTGGAAAACCGCAACCTTACATAAAACCAATTCTCTTCAACAATAAGATCACCACACCCGCATAACTTTTGATACCCTTCACTTGTTTTAAACCAACCTCACCTCAACGTTGTTTCTCTCTACAAACACACAACTTCAACCCTCATTTTATTGGCCTTTAACGCAAAGCCAACTCCCTCCTCCACCATAACCTTCATCCTAAACCACCATTCGACCATCCTTTCCCTCATAGAACAAGGCACCGACCTCACTTATCATCACCAAACCAAACCTCTTCTTCATCAAATCAACCACCATCGTTTTCACCACCCCTTCACTCACACCCAAACCGCAACAACAACAACCGCAACAACCTAATCCCGCACAACTCCCTCTCTCAATTTCATCATTCCTCAACAATAAATCTGAGAATCGCCACTAGCAGAAAACAACAACAACAGAACAGAGAAGAATAAGAGATGAGGGGAAAGCAAATCGGAAACTGAGAACAGAAGAAGAGCAAGGCCAGCGACGAGATAACGCCATCGTGTTTCCGGCGAGTTCCGCGGGTGACGAAGGAAGTCATGACGCTTGCGGCAGCGCGATTTGTCGCCTTGACGTTTTGAAGAAGAAAAGGAAGTCGAGCGATGGCGACGTGACAAATGCCGACAGCGGAAGCTCTGAAAGGAGGCAACGGCAGGATAATGAATGGCGACGGAAAGAGGTTTTTGCTCGGTGACTTGGTTTTTATTAGTTTCCTTTGAAGATTGATGTTATTTGAAGAAGATACACTTCTTGTGTTTCAATTTATCGTGAGCCTCAAAGAGAAGAAGAAGTGTGTAGATGTTGTATTATTTGCTCTCTTTAGGTCAAAACAAGCAAGGACTCAATCGGATTGGGCTTTGGGACCTCCCAATGGACCGATGGTTGCACCCCAAGATTACTTCCTGGGCCTCTTTTTTTTGTTTAATTATTTGATTACCTACTTGGTTTTGTTTATTAATCCCATGTTATTTTATGTTTTTTTTATCCTTAACATTGTGAGATGTTATTTTAATTATTAGGTTAGGAATATTAATTAGGTTGATTAGTTCATATTATTAATTTTTGGTTTTGTTGATTAGATGTTGGTTTATTTTTGCTTGGAATGTTTGGGTTAGAATTTTATTAATAGCCGTTTTGTTAGAATTTTAGTTAGAATTTTATTAATAGATAATTAGTTCTTAATTAATATTAAATTTTTTTTAGTTAAGGATTTGATTATAATTGGATCTTTCATTTCAATTTTGTTTAATTAAGTTTGATTTCGTTTAATCTTGGTTGTAGTTTTTTTTGATGTTTTGTAGGCTCATTGCTCGATTTTGATGATGGTGGATGCTGCTTGACGATGGCCTTGTGATTTATCATGTTCATAATCTTTCTCGGGACTGATGAGATCTTGGGACACAAATTTGAACTTAGATTTCGCACAGACTAATTCGTGGTCTTAATTCTGGATACTTGAAGCTCATATTTGACTTTTGTTTGACATCACGATATTGACAATTGCGCTTGATTGTTGAAATCTGTTCTGGAATTAATTGTGTGAATCTACTCGATACTTCTTCTTGATATTTCTTCTTACGCTTATTGAAGAGGCAACGGACCTTCTCCGTTAGGTATTACTGAGGCCCGATTTTATCTTATTGCATGCTGCTGCATCTGGAAGTCCTACTGGTGTAGGCTCTGTTTGTGCATTGTTCGATTACTCCATTTCGCATTCTCATCCTATTTCTTATGCATCTTATTTCTTATTCATCTTTCTTCTTCCTCATCTTTTATTCTTGTCTTGCTGGAGGTGTACTCAGGCCACCATGGTTCTTCTCTCTTCTTCTTCTTCTCTTCTTCCTTCTTCATTAGGATAGAGATCACACTAACCTTAGGATATCCATGCATGTTAATACTTAGGATTTCTTTAGTTCCTCTTAGAATTTTGCCTTTGTGATCTTTTTGGTTCTTCTTCTCTTCTCATCTCATAACTCTTAAAAAGCATCTTAATAATGTTTGAAGTGATGTCTTGATCCATAGCCTTATCCCATGAGGTATGCTTGCAGTCTTCCCATCTTGGGATAGTACAAGTTTACCTTGTGATGCACAAGTCTGATCAACGTATCTTCTTCATAAAGAAAAGCATAAAAAACACTTCTTCATCTATAAATACCAAAAACAGTTTATTTATTCAACAAGTTAGTGAGCTTAGGCCTTAATCTTTGGGTTCAAGTTTCGGGGATCTTCTCCTTACTTGAGTGTGCTTGTTCTATTATTCCATCTTGAAATGTAGTGACAAGTGCACATTCCATGGAAAAGAGCTTGAGTTCACTTCCTTGTGACACACTCATAACAGCTTCATAAAAAACACAAACAAACAATAAGCGTCTTTCCTTCGGGAATTCTTTTCTCATCTCCTTCGCTCTGTACGCGAACTTGCTCCTACTTGTCACTTTGCAAGACGGTTACGCACTCGTCGTCCGAGTCTGCAACACCTGAGCAATGGCATAGGCAGTTCATGCTTTAATTCACAAGCAATTTCTTTTCTACCCCTAGTTAGGGGAACTACGGCGTCTCTGATCCTCATTATCCTGATGAGGTACGTAGGCAGCGGGGTAGGGCCCGTTCGAGCACAATCTTTATTTTCCCTACATTTTTCCTTTTCTTTTCCTATTCTTTTCTTTCTCTCATTTTCTTCTTTCCAGTTCATTTCTTTTCTTTGCTTCAGTTTTCATACCCTCACCCTTTGAAACAGTTATCTTTGCAAGCGTGGCCCGTCGGGTACGGCGGATGATCTGGGTGCTAATACCTTCCCAGGTCGTAACCGACTCCAGAACTCAGTCTCTTTGGTTTGCAGGATCCGTGTCCTTCCTCTTCTTTCTTCTGGTTTGTGCAGCATTACCATTCCCTTTCTTTTGGGATAAAAATGCCTGGCTGGCGACTCTATTCTTTTCCGCACCACTTTCGCGTTTGTACCAGGATGGAAATCCAGGGAGCGACAGCTTGGCGACTCTGCTGGGGAACGAACCCGGAATGCCTGGTTCCCCTATGAGTCTCTCTTAGCGCTTGCATGTTTTTGTTTCTTTGGGGTGTTGATTGTTTGCTGTTGTGTGTTGAATTTTACTGTTGTTTATTTACAGCTTTATTTACAGCTTTACTTACAGTTTCAGTATTTATTTTCTGCTTCATATTATACTGGACTGTCTGGACTGGATCTTCTGTTTGGTGGGTTTGGGTGATACTGTTTCTGTGAGATGAGCTCATTACCACGGCTCGAGTTCACTTTAGGACTTAGAGTGGTTCCATTTTGGCCTCATGAGATCTTGTCATGGGGGTAGTAGTGAGTTCCACACCCAGATTTGCGACCGTCTTGGAAATGTCTTGATTTGGGGATCTTCATCTCTCATTTCACAACCTTGACAGTTATGTGCAGCTGGGGACCGATCATTGAGAACCTTGTGGAAACATCCCTCTCTAGTGATGACAGTGGCAGACCACATTGTGTGGCAAACCCATTCGCATCCGAGGGCCCACCTGGAACTTGCATAGGATGGCCTTGTTTTCCCGAACTCAGCTGAGGCCTCCCTGTGTAGTGTATAATGCCAAACCGATTCCCTAATTTAGTCATGAGCCATTTCTCGAAAATGGTGAAATCATTATTGCTATTCGGCTTTGAGAGTCCATGATGTCTGACCCGGAGCCTACCTGTGATATTGGGAGGGGTTTACAGGTTTGCAGGAACCCATGACCTCAACATACCCTCATTGCCAGTGCAGTCTCTTGTTTTGATCCGGTCACTATGATCCTGAAGTTCTTGGACCTTTGGTTTTCGGTTACTATTTTGGGTTATTATACGGAGATCTTGTGGTTACAGACACTTGATTCTTTACAGTATTCCAGATTCCAGGCAGTTTCCAGCATTGATCCCATGTCTTTTCATCTTGTGCATCATCATACTGCATTTTGCATTTGCATCAGCATTTCATATCCTTTTTCCAGAAAGCTCATCCTTCCTCTTTTGTCCATGACCAGCCAGCTGATTTCCCGGTACTCAGTTTGAACAAGTGATAATTGTTAGAAGACGATAGAGTGTTTGAAGCTAGACTGAGCAGTGTCAAGAGGTAGAAGATCTGATTGGAAGTTGTCAGTAGCTATGTCAGAGAGCAACCGTCAGAATGTTGAGTTTCCACCTGGTTTCACTTTGATGACCAATCCTTTGTATGGTATTTCTCCTGATGAGGATCTTCCACAGGTGAATAACCTTACTCAAGCTCAGCCTGCACATACCCCGATCATGAATCAGGGTGTACCTGAACCATCTATTGTCCGAGGTGGACCTTCATCTTCTTCTGATGCTACAGATTATCAGAGTTTTGCTTTCCCTATGCCGAACTTCCAAGGGGAAATCCCTCTTGTGAAAACCAAGGACCCACAAGCTATTGATCCTGCTGAAAGGTTTCGTGTGTTGGATGAGAAACTCAAAGCCTTAGCGGATCCTGATGCCTTTGGTTTTGATGCTCTAAACCTGTGTTTGGTGTCTGGTCTTGTCTTTCTTCCAGATTTCAAAACTCCGAAGTTTGAGAAGTATACTGGTGTCAGTTTCCCGAAGCGTCATTTGGTGATGTTCTGCAGAAAAATGACTTCTTATGCCCGCAAAGACAAGCTGATGATTCACTGTTTTCAGGACAGTTTAAGCGGTGCATCCTTAAGTTGGTATATGTATTTGGAAAGCAGTCGTATCCGATCTTGGAATGATTTATCCAGAGCTTTCGTAAAGCAATACCAGTACAATGTGGACATGGCACCCAGTCGCACGCACTTGCAAAGCCTATCTCAGAGAACTGGTGAATCTTTCAGAGAATATGCACAACGGTGGAGAGAGTTGGCAGCCCAAGTGCAACCACCATCTTCAGACAGAGAATTAGTTGACCTGTTCCTGGGCACCTTGCAAGGTCCGTACTTGGAAAGAATGAGTAGCTTTGGGACTTTAAATTTCTATGATTTGATAAAAGTTGGAGTACGCATCGAGAGCCTGCTCAAAAGCGGAAAGATCCAAGGCTCTTCGAACATCCCAGCTAGTGAAGATGAATCTGTTGTTAGCTCCCAAGGGGAAGAAGGGTATGACATCAGTGCAGTCATGTCCAATATCGAATATTCTAGACCATCATCTTCTCAGAGATCATATGTTCCTAAGTCTGATTACTCTTATGGGCATTCGGCAATGCTCAGAGCACCGTATCAGAAACCCTGGACTCCTCCTCGTCCACATCTGCAAGCTCATGGTCGAAGACCTCATAATCAACTTCAGGGCCAGCCTAGGCCTCGCAACAATCTGGAAAGAAGGAATGCTCCTCTTCATCCAGTTCCCATGGCATACAGTGAACTTTTGCCACATCTAATTCAGAGCTCATTGGTGGTTCCTAAGTCTCTCAAGTCGTTGCCAGAGTCGTACCCTCCAGAGTACAATCCTCATGAGCAGTGCGGGTATCATGGTAGATCAATGGGGCATTCCACTGATGATTGCAAAGCTTTTCAAGCCAGAGTACAACAGTTGATCGACAAGGGCTACATTTCCTTTCCAGAAGGAAGCTTGGTTGTGCACGTCAACCTCTCGCCTATTTGAGTTCAAAGACTTCGAATAAGTGTCTCCTGATTTCAGTAGTCCATACAAGAAGATATCATCAGAGCTGGTGATCATTGTATCCTTTTTATCATGTGCATTTGTAGTTTCTTTCCTGTTAGCAGCTACTTGTCTTTTAAGCATTGTTATTTTGAATGGTAATGTTAATGTAGTGATCTTGCATTTTTGAATCAATTATGTCGCATTCGCTCATTTTTCTTTACTTGCATTGAAAAAAAACAAAAAAAATTTGCATCCATGTACCTCCCATTTATTTCACTGTTGTTTAGCAGGTTTGAGGGAGGATGATGACAACTGAATACCCATAATTATTGAAGGTATGCTTTCAGGATAGAACCTGCTGACGATGTATAAGCATTGTTTCGATTCCCAAACACCGGAGATATAAGGGAGATAGACCCTCGCCAACCCCTTTGAGCCTTGAAGTAGGAGTTTCTTTTCTAAACAGAAAAACCCTCACATTCAACCCGGGGCAGGGTAGTCATCATTTAATTTGACCGAGTGTTCAAATTTCCAAAGGAGTGAGCATCTGAGGATCCATTACCTTTTCTTTAGTACACCTCAAGAGGTCAAGGGACGTAAAACCACAATGGTTACCCCTCAACAACAAGGGAATGAGGCAGTTACAACCTCTTTTCATTCAAGTCAGACAAACCAGTGTCACACGATTTGTTCAAAAGAAATCATCAGAAAAAAGAGAAATAAAAGCCCGCTAAGTCAAAAAAAAAAGAGAAAACAAATGACTTAGGCAATAGTTAGGGCATCCCGCTGGATTTTAAAATCGAAAAAAATTCAAAAAAAATTCAGTCCAGGCAAAAATTAGGGAGTAAAAATATCAAAAAGAAAAAAGTTTCATAAGAACAAAGTCGTGTGACCAGACATAAAGACAAAGGGGTTACTGTTACTCCAAGAAACCTCATTGGTGCGTAAACCGTCAACGTCATTGGTTCCTCAACCATTACAAAGCCCTTCCGAGAGGCGAGCGCTCAGGCCAAATTAGTTGAATGTAGGACTGGAGAACATCAAGGAGAATGGGTGGGCACAGATAAATTTTGAGCCATAAATCTTTCTTTCTAAAACCGTGAACCAGGCCACGTTTTAACCCTTGAAAAGTCCTAATTGAATCAGGTTCAATTCTGAAAGCATACTACGACAAGGTTGCGTAAACTGACTCCTAACGATTTGCTAACTCAACACTACGTTTGGACTAATCGTCCATTCGTCACACACCGTCACAACATTCAAATAAATAAATTTTCAAAACTTGCATGTGCTGCATTAAAATTACCATTTATAAATGAACAGTTTTAATTGCAAGCCAATCTGTGACACCAGGGAAGTTCCTACAAAGAGCAATCAGAGGGAACTTAATCATTCAACAATGATGACCAAAATCAAGAGCATCGTGTTAGCCTATGAATCAGGGGCATATTATCTAGTGGTTTTTTCGACCAAGAAATCTGTCAGGGTAAAGCAAGCTTCCCATGCATCAGTTGATATCATTCAAAGTCAGTTGATCAGAGCTGAGTCTACCAACAGGGGCAGGACACCCGGATTTTCTATTGACCAATGATGAATTCTTCTAATGTACAGTCAGAGTTAGTTAAGTCGCTTCCATGCTCATGCCAGGGCAGGACACTTTGAGAATTCACTAAGTGCGACTCGCCTTGAGAGCACATCCAAGTCTGCCATTCCAGAAATAGGATAATCAGTGACAGTCTGTTCAGAGACTCACCCAACTGGGGCAAATCTAGCTACACAGAGCAAGTTATATCAGTGATTTTCAAGTTCAAGACGAGTATTGGGAAATCATGCTACCCACCCTCGCCTTTGTCACCCTTCTCAACCAAAGGCCTTATCATAAGACCTTTCTTCCCATCCTTGGGAGTTTTTTCTAGCTTTACATAAGCAATGCATAAATCATTTTCATACACTAATCATGTCGCTTCGCTCGAGCATATAGAGCATACACATCATAAGTGCATTGGGTATACCCCTGTAACTTCAGATCTCACACCGTAGGGCCTCGTAACCCCAACTTCTTGACATTTCAAAGTCCAGTTCTCGTCTGGCAAACCTTTTCAAAGTCCAGTTATCGTCTGGCAAACCGTTCAAAGTCCAGTTCTTGTCTGGCAAACCAACTTCAAATACCAGTTCTCGTCTGGTAGGCAAATATTTTAACCAGTTCTCGTCTGGTCACCTTCTCATTTAACCTGTTGAACGCCAGTTCTCGTCTGGTAGTCATTCTTTTTCAGAGTCAATTCTCGTTTGACAATGAACACCCAAGGAGTCAGTTCCCGTCTGACGACTTATTCTTTGCCCATAAGTTCTCGTCTGTCGGCCTACCTTCAATAAACCGGTTCTCGTCTGGTAATCCATCTTCAAAGTCCAATTTCTTGGCAACCAAAAAAATAAAATTATACCAAAAATATCTATTAACCTGGCCTTGCGCCCAACCATCTGTGTTTCATTTCCTTAGCATCATGAGCATATGTCTACATCTTGCATCATTTGCATTGCATCTTCATACCGCATGGTTTTTGTTTTATCTCTGGTATGGAGCAAGAGTCGTTACAAAGCGCAATCTGGGGCAATTCTGGATGCCAAGTCTTCTGTAAAATCCTCTAGAGGCAATCTTTTTCATAGACGATGCAATCTGAGGAAATTTGAAGAGTAAAGGGATGCTTGTGCACTCTTGATAATCAGTATGCAACTGTTGAGCTCAGAAGCTTGAAGCACTGTTTTAATTCTCAGGGAATGTCTGGTATTTATTTTCCCAGTAGGGCTTTGGAAGTTTATTTCTTCCCCGAGCATAATTTTCCTTCAGCCAACAAAGTTTCTTCATGAGGAGTTGGTTATTCTCTACAGTCAAAGTCCAATTTTTATTGGCATATCTTCCCAACACAGTCGTCGTGCTATACTTGGGGCATATTTTGGCTTATTTTGATTCTCCAGCAAAGTCTCTCCTCAGCAGAGCATTACCAAATATTTTTCTCAACCATGCCAGAAGGTTAACGTTTCCCCAACTGAGTCAGAACAGATGATAACACCAGCAAAACTTCAAGGCTAATTGAATCATTTTCATCCCCAAGCAGATTTATCTTTCCACGGTGAAGTATTCCCAGCAGGCAGCTGAAGGCCTTGCACTTCCCCACAGAGCTTAGAATATCAGAATTCGTTCCCAGCAAGGATTATTTAACCAAGCATCTTCCCCAGCCAAATCTGAAGATGATATTTCCCCACAGAGTTTCATGATTGGGATTCACTCCCACCATTGGAATATTCCCCAGAGAATTCGCCAATTTATTTTTGGCCAATGTGATGACACAGACGGTTATTCATCTTCCCAGCCAGAGTTAAGTGCCAAAACTCTTGACCTAGTTCTCCCCTGCACAGCTGTGAATCTTAATTCCAATCAGTGCATGTTGTGGGTGCTCGTCTGCATTTCCTGGAATTCGTTTGTGTTGGGTATTCGCTTTGTGCTCGTATGCATCTCCCTAGCACTCGTATGTGTTCGCGCTTTGTTATTGCTCGTCTGCAATTTCTAACACTCGTCTGTGTTTGATATGAAATATTTGTGGTTGCTCGTCTGCAATCCCCAGCACTCGTCTGTGTTTTGATGTGTTGATTATCTGTTTGAAGCTCGTCTGCTTTGTTTGGATACTCGTTTGTGTCATCCATAACACTCGTCTATGTTAGCTTATATCTGTATGTGAGGATTTGCTTATTATCCTGTTATTTCTTCTGTGTTGCTACTTCAAATGCTCGTCGGTGTTTGAATTCCTAATATTCGTCTGTACCAGTGGCTGATACTCGTCTGTATCATTGACTTTTGGTACTCGTCTGTGTTATCTTGATGATCATCCAATACTCGTCTGTATTGAAGAGGTTTAAAATCCTGACTGTGGGAATAAATGTCAAAATGGTTACCGGTCCTGGCGTAACAGGTAAATCCGAAGGAGGCTCGTCTGTCTCAGGCACCATTATTATTGTTGCACCTGGCGTCACAGGATTGTTCGAAGAAGACTCGTCTGTCTTGTACCATATATTCACGGATAATATATGAAGAAGGTTCGTATACCTTGATTATGCATGTCTATCCTACAGACTTTAATGCATCCCGGTCCTGGCGTAACAGGTATATCCGAAGGAGATTCGTCTATCTCAAGTCATATGTTTGCAGTGTGAGGACTCGTATGTCCAGCTCCTGGCGTAACAGGATTGTTCGAAGAAGACACGTCTGTCAAAGTATTCTTATTCCAAATAACGGTTTCAACTTGGAAGAAGCTCGTCTCCTTTTTCTCCCTTGCAGTCACCGAAGTGTCATTTGGTTGGGTTTATTTCCCAGTGGCGCATTCTTCGTCAGAGTGCAAATTCTCAGGGTCTTCTTGGTATTCAATAACTGTTTATCTCGAACGTCTGATAGTTGTGCTTCCATCCTTTTCAGATTAACAGTTGATTGAATAGGGGCAGTTGTAGACACCCTAAATTTGCCCTCTGGCTATTCGATCTTTGTCACCTTTTCGTTTAGCATTCATACGCATTTTGCATATCGTTTGTATAGGATCTTAAGACATGGGATCGAGATTTTCTAAGGATTAGGGTTTCACATCCTTGTTTGCAGATTATCAGAGGATTTAAGGATTTCACTATGCAACAACCAATGACATCATATTTTGGTGCTCCTGTCACTAGATTAGGGTTAATTTCCTTTATTAAGTGGTTTTCAAGGATTTCACGTTTGTAAGGACTCTTCGTCGATTCATCTGGCCCGTCATCACCATTTAAGCATGAATTAAGGGTTTCTTCTTCATCAAGTCACAAGTTTATCCCTTTCTTTATTCTCAGCATCTCAGGCTATCTTCATCCTCAAAGAGATTTGGTTTCAATTCAAGTGTGATCGTTCATTCACAATCCAATTCAGATGGATGTTTGACCTAATCATGGTCAAACTATCAGAAGTTGGTCTCAATTGCAAGATGTCTATTTCGGTGGTTTGTTTGTGGGTTTATTTTCCTCAGTGAGGGTCCAATAACGGGACAAAAATGATTTAGAAGGCAGTTGTTTCAGTCACAAGTTATTCAGGAGTGGTTGCGCTCAATTGTTCGGGATTGGTGTGATTTATTTGTCCCAAATTAAATCATGTTATTGTCCAACTTCAAATCATTGATTCATTTCATTTCGTTTTTCTTACCCATTTTTATTCATTCCATCCATACCTATTTCATCATCCAAAATCAATTATCCATTCTATTTCTATTTTCTGATTATTCAACTATCCATAAAGGGCCATATACACGTGTCATAAACTTCTAAGGTCTATATCACAAACTACTTCCAATTGTTAAATCCATTTTTATTAATTTATTTTTCTTTACCATTTTTTCCCATTATTCACTTTCCACAAATTTTCAATTTCTATAGAAATTCCTTTTTATTATTTTTATTATTATCATTCACCTTCTTTTAAAGATTTCATTAAGGCCCATTAGATAAGTTTACAAACAAACGTTGTTGTTGTTGTTGTTTCTAAAGGGTGCAATGCTAATGAAATTGGAAGAAATAATTCACGCCACGCTTTCCGCAAGAAAATGAAAATAAACCAAAACCAAATTCATGACCCCACTTCTTGCACACATCCCACGCATCACACACATAAAACCTTTTTGGCAGCACCAACAAATTTTATTTCCTTGTTTTTTTCGGTACACACAAGAGGCAACACCAAATAATACTTTTCCTCACAGCAAAAGCAATATACGCAATTCACACAATTCTTGGCACTCACAACAAACCTCACAATAACAATTCCACTACCTCACTTGGACCCCACCCCCCAACGACTTCAGATGCTTCCCTTACGTTTTCCACATTTCCCACAAACGCACACAGCAACACAAAAATACAAGCCATCACGAAAAACGGGAATCCCCACAAAAGACAGCATCACACGCCAACCTCACTCTCTTAAATTTTTGCAGAATACCACAGCAACAATCTCCAACCATGTCACGACTCAACCTCATAAACCATATCTTTCTTCTTCAGCAACAAAATCAACAACCCACACACCATTCCACTCTTCACGCACTCCCCACAATTCCTTCACGCATTCACGCACATGCCAACCACCACCCTGCATTCTTCATTTGGCAAACCGCAACCTTACACAAAACCAATTCTCTTCAACAATAAGATCACCACACCCGCATAACTTTTGATACCCTTCACTTGTTTCAAACCAACCTCACCTCAACGTTGTTTCTCTCTACAAACACACAACTTCAACCCTCGTTTTATTGGCCTTTAACGCAAAGCCAACTCCCTCCTCCACCATAACCTTCATCCTAAACCACCATTCGACCATCCTTTCCCTCACAGAACAAGGCACCGACCTCACTTATCATCACCAAACCAAACCTCTTCTTCATAAAATCAACCACCACCGTTTTCACCACCCCTTCACTCACACCCAAACCGCAACAACAACAACCGCAACAACCTAATCCCGCACAACTCCCTCTCTTAATTTCATCATTCCTCAGCAACAAATCTGAGAATTGCCACCAGCAGAAAACAACAACAACAGAACAGAGAATAATAAGAGATGAGGGGAAAGCAAATCGGAAACTGAGAACAGAAGAAGAGCAAGGCCAACGACGAGATGACGCCGTCGTGTTTCCGGCGAGTTCCTCAGGTGACGAAGGAGGTCATGACGCTTGCGGCGGCGCGATTTGTCGCCTTGACGTTTTGAAGAAGAAAAGGAAGTCGAGCGATGGCGACGTGAGAAATGCCGACAGTGGAAGCTCTGAAAGGAGGCAACGGCAGGATAATGAATGGCGACGAAAAGAGGTTTTTGCTCGGTGACTTGGTTTTTATTAGTTTCCACTGGAGATTGATGTTATTTGAAGAAGATACACTTCTTGTGTTTCAATTTACCGTGAGCCTCAAAGAGAAGAAGAAGTGTGTTGATGTTTTATTATTTGCTCTCTTTAGGTCAAAATAAGCAAGGAGTCAATCGGATTGGGCTTTAGGACCTCCCAATGGACCGATGGTTGCACCCCAAGATTACTTCCTGGGCCTCTTTTTTTTGTTTAATTATTTGATTACCTACTTGGTTTTATTTATTAATCCCATGTTATTTTATGTTTTTTTTTATCCTTAACATTGTGAGATGTTATTTTAATTATTAGGTTAGGAATATTAATTAGGATGATTAGTTCATATTATTAATTTTTGGTTTTGTTGATTAGATGATGGTTTATTTTTGCTTGGAAATTTTGGGTTTGAATTTTATTAATAGCCGTTTTGTTAGAATTTTAGTTAAAATTTTATTAATAGCTAATTAGTTCTTAATTAATATTAAGTTTTTTTTAGTTAAGGATTTGATTAGAATTGGATCTTTCATTTCAATTTTGTTTAATTAAGTTTGATTATTGCATGCTGCTGCATCTGGAAGTCCTACTGGTGTAGGCTCTGTTTGTGCATTGTTCGATTACTCCATTTTCATTCTCATCCTATTTCTTATGCATCTTATTTATTATTCATCTTTCTTCTTCCTCATCTTTTATTCTTGTCTTTTTGGAGGTGTGCTCAGGCCACCATGGTTCTTCTCTCTTCTTCTTCTTCTCTTCTTCCTTCTTCATTAGGATAGAGACCACACTAACCTTAGGACATCCATGCATGTTAATACTTAGGATTTCTTTAGTTCCCCTTAGAATTTTGCCTTTGTGATCTTTTTGGTTCTTCTTCTCTTCTCATCTCATAACTCTTAAAAAGCATCTTAATAATGTTTGAAGTGATGTCTTGATCCATAGCCTTATCCCATGAGGTATGCTTGTAGTTTTCCCATCTTGGGATAGTACAAGTTTACCTTGTGATGCACAAGTCTGATCAAGGTATCTTCTTCATAAAGAAAAGCATAAAAAACACTTCTTCATCTGTAAATACCAAAAACACTTAATAATTCAACAAGTTAGTGAGCTTAGGCCTTAATCTTTGGGTTCAAGTTTCGGGGATCTTCTCCTTACTTGAGGGTGCTTGTTCTATTATTCCATCTTGGAATGTAGTGACAAGTGCACATTCCATGGAAAAGAGCTTGAGTTCACTTCCTTGTGAAACACTCAAAAAAGCTTCATAAAAAACACAAACAAACAATAAGCATCTTTCCTTCGGGAATTCTTTTCTCATCTCCTTTGCTCCGTACGCAAACTTGCTCCTACTTGTCACTTTGCAAGACGGTTACGCACTCGTCGTCTGAGTCTGCAACACCTGAGCAATGGCATAGGCAGTTCAAGCTTTAATTCACAAGCAATTTCTTTTCTATCCCTAGTTAGGGGAACTACGGCGTCTCTGATACTCATTATCCTGATGAGGTACGTAGGCAGCGGGGTAGGGCCCGTTCGAGCACAATCTTTATTTTCCCTACATTTTTCCTTTTCTTTTCCTATTCTTTTCTTTCTCTCATTTTCTTCTTTCCAGTTCATTTCTTTTCTTTACTTCAGCTTTCATACCCTCACCCTTTGAAACAGTTATCTTTGCAAGCGTGTATCCCGTCGGGTACGGCGGATGATCTGGGTGCTAATACCTTCCCAGGTCGTAATTGACTCTCGAACTCAGTCTCTTTGGTTCGCAGGACCCGTGTCCTTCCTCTTCTTTCTTCTGGTTTGTGCAGCATTACCATTCCCTTTCTTTTGGGATAAAAATGCCTGGCGACTCTATTCTTTTCCGTGCCACTTTCGCGTTTGTACCAGGATGGAAATCCGGGGAGCGACACTTGGCATAAGAGGGGCATTACCTACAACTTCAGTTTGGTTATGCTCGGAGTAATGGTCCTCACGACATGCTTATTCAAGGTATTGTGTTTAACTACGACAACGATCTTCAGGGTTACCATCAAAGGTTTATACGAGCTTAGAACAAGGTGAATATGATTGATAGCAAGACTTTGGAGCCAAAGTATTCTATTCCCATGGAGACTTATCTCAAATGGGTGCGATCTCGTGCTCAGACTCTTATGATGCCATATCCTGCTATGCTACCAGTCACTATGGGGGCCTGTTGCTGAGGGAGATGTTCCTTATACCATTCCTCATCCAGACATTCCCACTGATCTAGAAGAGTTGCAGAAGTCCTGGGTTCAGTTGCGGGAGCAAAGGGATACTTTTGAGACTCATTTCAGAGCTAGGCAAGAAAGAATTCTGGAGCTGACAAGGCAACTTCACGAGGAGCGGAACCTCAACAAATATCTCCAGACCAAGAGGAAACGTCCATGGGAGAATTAAAAGCCCATATTTATTTTTGTATTTTATTGTCATTTCCTTTCATTGTAAGCCCTGTAACACCCTTCTACCCTAAAACATAATATTTAAATAACATCAGAGTAATCATCTAAAAGGGTATTACATATCATCATAAATCAACACAACAGTTTCATGTCCCGTAACACAGGTTAATCAACATCAAAATATCATAAATCATTTCACAGCGGAATTTAACTTCATAATTCAAAACTTCATAAAAATCATTTTTCACCATCCTGAATTTAACATCATAAAATGGAAAACATTATCCAGATAACAACATACTGAAAACAGTTTAACAAAAGAAACCCATCCCAGTGTTACATGACATAGAGCAGGACACATAAACCAGAACCACTCCTAAGGAACACTAAAGCATGCTCCGAGACTCATAAATTACTCCTATTGCACTGCAGGACTATTCTTCGACATCTGCAAGTTACCCACGAAAGAGGCAACATTTCCAAGAAGGCAGGGTGAGTAATCATAATATATCATAAACTTACAAGAATATAGAATCATAAATAAATTAGTACACATATCATGACATCGTCAACTACAAAATTCAGCATCAACCACAACACTATCATGAAATCAATCAACACCAACACAGTCATGAAATTCATCCAATATATGCAATTCTAACATCCTAATATGCAATATGCATGTGGTACCATTTTCATCGTGAGATGGATACATGACCATCAACCCTCCACAAAGGAGCACATCGTAAATCATCGAGACACTTCAATCCACACAATGGTATTGAAGCAAATAAATAGGCCGAAGCCCCATCGTGAATGTTATGAAATGCAATGATGCGCTACATCGAAAAATTCATCAAAACAATTCGCATCATTCATTTCAATCAGCAGAATAACCATCAAATAATCATACATATCATCATGACATTACACCCTGAACACTGGTTCTCTAACCACTCTGACACATCCAAGATTAACCCGTACCCGGTAATTTATAAGGGAATTATAAGGTTATTTCACAAATTCATTTATCAAAAACTATTGCATTTTTCTCGTTTCTATTCATCAAAATAAAGTTCAGTTTGTTCTCTTTCCGACGCTTCAAACAGAATGCGAATCGGACTTACGGTTTGAAAGATATGAATTTTTTAAAGAAATAAAATTTACTATCCCAACAGTGTTAACCGGTTAACCAAAGCGTTAACCGGTTAACGCCTGCGTAATTTCAGAAAAATATTCAAAATTTTCAATGGTTAACCGGTTAACGCCTGTTTTCCAGCAGTCCTCTGCTACACAATTGCAGACTGTTCCTATTCCAAAAATCCCCAAACCCCATTACGGGTTTCACATCATGACACTCAAAAACCATTCAAAAACATCAATTAAACATCAACAACATCCAGACAACAATTATACAAACAAATATACAATTATAACTCATTCTAAACACTCTAATTCATCAAGATTTCTCATAAAACTCAACCTAACTCAAAACCCCAAAAACCCCTAAAACTCATACCATCCTAATCCATTCATATTCCAATTCCTATACATTTATCATAGATTATGAAAACTCCCCATACCTTAGAGAATTTCCCCGCTTTACACTCTTCTCTGGGGTTCTCCACAGCCTCCTGACTCTGAGCTTCCTTTTTCTTCAGAGCACTTCTCCAAACACGATAGAAAACCCAAAAATAAGAAAACTGGTCGTATTCTCTTCTTTGGACATATTATCTCAGTTTAGCCTTTTCCCATCTTACCCTCATAATTTCACAAAAGGACCATCTTACCCTTTTCTTTAATATATTTTTAATAATAAAAATAAAATAGTATAATAAAACACTATTTATCCTTATTATATAAAAATATTCATTTTCTCCAAAATTCTCTAATTAACCCAAACTCTCCAAATTTTCTAAATTAATTAAATAAATGATTAAATAATTAAATTTAGATTTTCGGGGCGTTACAACTCTCCCCTACTTAAAGAATTTTCGTCCTCGAAAATTACCTGAAGTAAATAGAGTCGGATACGACTCCCTCATCTGATCTTCCCGCTCCCAAATCCAACTTTCTCCAGCTGGTCCTCCCCACAATACCTTCACCAAAGCAATTTCCTTACCTCGAAGTTGCTTCAATTCTCTACCATCAATCCTCACTGGTAAAGCTTCAATCGTCAGATTATCTCTCACCTGAACATCATCTATCTGAATTACATGCGACGGGTCCGGAATGTACTTCCTCAACTGTGATACATGGAATAAATCATGTAAATTCGCAAGAGAGGGAGGTAAAGCCACCCGATAGGCCACTTCCCCTATCTATCCTCTGCATAATCTGATACGGACCAACGAAACGTGGAGTGAGCTTTCTAGACTTCAAAACTCTTCCCACACCAGTCATAGGAGTAACTCTTAAGAACACGTGATCTCCCTCTTGGAACTCAAGTGCTTTCCTTCTCTTATCGTGATAACTCTTTTGACGACTCTGCGACATTTTCATTCTTTCTTGAATCATTTTTATCTTTTCAGTTGTTTCTTGGACAATCTCTGGCCCAAGCACCAAACTCTCTCCTGACTCATACCAACATAAGGGAGTACGACAACGTCTACCATACAACGCCTCATATGGAGCCATCCCGATACTAGCATGAAAACTGTTATTGTACGTAAACTCAACCAACGGCAAATGGCTATCCCAACATCCTCTTTGATCTAATACACAAGCTCTCAGCAAATCTTCTAAAGATTGGATTGTTCTTTCCGTCTGACCATCCGTTTGCGGGTGATAAGCAGAACTCATCCTCAACTTAGTACCCAAGGCATCCTGCAAACTCTTCCAAAACCTCGACGTAAACCGCGGATCTCTATCCGATACAATACTTGAAGGTACACCATGCAACTTCACAATTTCCTCAATATAAATCTCAGCTAACCTTTGCATGGAATGGTTAATCCTCATCGGCAAGAAATGTGCCGACTTAGTTAACCGGTCAACAATTACCCAAATCGAATCATTACCTCTAGCAGTCTTAGGTAACCCAGTCACGAAATCCATGGAAATACTATCCCATTTCCACTCAGGAACATTCAATGGTTGCATCATACCTGAAGGTCTCTGATGTTCTATCTTTGACTTCTGACATGTCAAACAAGCATATACAAATTCAGCAATGTCTCTTTTCATACCCGGCCACCAAAACAACCTGCGTAAATCCTGATACATCTTCGTAGCACCAGGATGAATACTCAGTCGACTCTTGTGCCCCTCTTCTAAAATAATCTTTTTAATTCCTGCAATATCCGTAACACATACTCTATCTCGGAACCTTAAAACTCCATCTTCATCAACTCGAAAGTCACCTGCATTACCTTGATCAACCAACATCAATTGATCAACTAATTTCAAATCAGATTTCTGACCCTTACAAATCTCTTCCAAAATCTCACTGGTTAGCTTTAACATTCCCAATTTCACACTATCAGTAGTAGTTTCACACAACAAGCTCATGTCTCTGAATTGCTCGATCATTTCCAATTCTTTCACCATAAGCATTGAAATATGCAACGACTTCCTACTCAAAGCATCAGCCACAACATTTGCCTTACCCGGATGGTAATTCAAATCAAAATCAAAATCTTTCAATAATTCAAGCCACCGCCCCTGTCTCATATTTAACTCTTTCTGATCAAACAAGTACCTTAAACTTTTGTGATCACTAAATACTTCAAATTTCAAACCAAACAAGTAGTGCCTCCAAATCTTAAACACAAACACCACAGCTGCTAACTCTAAGTCGTGAGTAGGATAGTTCCTCTCATGAACTCTTAACTGTCTAGAAGCATAAGTAACTACCTTATTATCCTGCATCAAAAATCCACCAAGACCCATCTTGGAAGCATCACAATAAACTACAAAGGACTCATCTGGATTTGGTAAGACCAACACTGGCGCAGTCGTTAATCTTTTCTTTAATTCTATGAAACTCTCTTCACAAGCAACATCCCACACATACGCTTGACCCTTCCTAGTCAATTGCGTCAACGGTAAAGCTATCTTAGAAAAACCTTCAATGAACTTACAATAGTAACCAGTCAACCCAAGAAAACTACGAATTTCTGTAGCTGACTTCGGAGTATCCCACTGCAATACCGCATCAATCTTTGAAGGATCCACCGAAATTCCACCACTTGAAATTACATGGCCGAGGAAACTCACTTACCTTAGCCAAAATTCACACTTAGATAATTTAGCAAACAATTTCTTTTCTCTCAACACTTGCAACACAACTCTCAAATGCTCGGCATGTTCCTCTTCTGATTTAGAATATACCAAGATATCATCTATGAAAACCACCACGAACTTATCCAGATACTCATGAAAGATTCTATTCATATATTCCATAAACACACCAGGCGCATTAGAAACCCCAAACGGCATTACCGTATACTCATAGTGCCCATATCTCGTCCTGAAAGCTGTCTTCGGAATATCATCAGCTTTAACTCGAATCTGATGATAACCAGACCTCAGATCAATTTTACTAAAGACACAAGCACCTACTAGCTGATCCATCAAATCATCGATCCTCGGAAGTGGGTACTTATTCTTGATAGTCACTTTATTCAACTGTCGATAATCGACACACAATCTCATACTACCATCCTTCTTCTTAACAAGCAACACCGGAGCACCCCAAGGAGAAACACTAGGTCTAATGAACCTCTTCTCTAACAATTCTTCTAATTGTTTCTCCAACTCATTCAACTCTGAAGCTGACATTCTATAAGGAGCCATCGAGACAGGACTCGTACCCGGTACTAAGTCCACAGAAAAATCAATCTCACGTTCCGGTGGTAAATCACTTATATCACCAGCAAAACACATCTTGAAATTCACAAACCACAAGCAACTCTGCACTAACAGTCTTATCATCAACTTGCAATGAGGTAGACACTGCAAACATCAAAGCTTCATCTAAAACAAGTTCATCCACTTGCTTAGCAGATAAAAACATCAACTCACCATTCCCGCTCAAATCAGGGAACTGCACCATCTTACTATAATAGTTAATATGAACATAATTGAATTCCAACCAGTTCATACCAAGGATAACATCGATTTGGTGTAATGGTAGGCACACCAAATCCATCACAAAATTCTTCTCGAAAATTGTCAAAGGACATTTCAAACAGACAAGCATGGTAGTCACAGAACCATTAGCAGGAGTCTCTATTATCATATTACTGTTCATATTAGACAACTTTAAACCCAATCTATTAGCACACTCAAGAGAAATAAATGAATGTGTAGCTCCAGTGTCAATAATAACAATCAACTCAATATTATTAATAAAACAGGTACCTCTGATCAAGTTGTCCTTCTTTGGAGCTTCCGAACCAGCTAATGCAAAAACTCTTCCAGCATTCTAAGTAGTAGTAGCATTCTTCTTTGGTTTCTGGCATTGGGCGCTGATATGCCCATGTTCACCACAATTGTAACAGGTTGGGCCTTCATTAGGACAATCACTCATCTTATGCCCAAGCTTGCCACAACGGTAACATTTCATAACTCTGGTGGTACACACATCGGCCTTATGACCTGCCTCTCCACACTTGTAACACTTAACAAGTACATTGGCAGCTCCCCTACTTTGCTTCTTCTCATTGGATGCCTTCTGCTTCCCTCTATCACCAGTAGCTACATAAGGTTTCCCTCTATACTGACTCTTGCCTTTCTTCTCGCTCAGCTATTTATAGTGAGCTGACCGAGCTCGGTTGTTCTCATCATAAATACGACTCTTATCCACCAACTCTGCATACTTGCGAATTTGTTGGCATCCAATTCCCTGCTTAATTTCAGGTCTCAGCCCATTCTCAAACTTAAGGCACTTGGAAAGTTCAGCATCTTCCCTGTTGTAGTGAGGACAAAACTTCACCAGCCTTTCAAATTTGGCAGCATACTCTGCCACTGTCATGTTTCCCTACTTCAGCTCGAGGAATTCTTTCTCCAACTTACCACGAGCATCTTCCGGAAAATACTTCTTAAGGAACTCCGCCTTAAATACAGTCCAAGTCACCACAACAGCCTCATCCTCGAGACGCTGACGAGTATTATCCCACCAGTCTTCAACTTCCTCAGACAACATATGAGTTCCGAATTGAACTTTCTGCGTGTCAGCACACGCCATCACTCTGAAAATCTTCTCAACAAGACTTGGTCGGACAAACCGACCTGCTCTGATACCACTAATGTAACACCCTTCTACCCCCAAAACATAATATTTAAATAACATCAGAGTAATCATCTAAAAGGGTATTACATATCATCATAAATCAACACAACAGTGTCTTGTCCCGTAACACGGGTTAATCAACATCAAAATATCATAAATCATTTCACAGCGGAATTTAACTTCATAAAAATCATTTTTCACCATCCTGAATTTAACATCATAAAATGGAAAACATTATCCAGATAACAACATACTGAAAACAGTTTAACAAAAGAAACCCATCCCAGTGTTACATGACACAGAACAGGACACATAAACCAGAACCACTCCTAAGGAACACTAAAGCATGCTCCGAGACTCATAAATTACTCCTATTGCACTGCAGGACTATTCTTCGACATCTGCAAGTTACCCACGAAAGAGGCAACATTTCCAAGCAGGCAGGGTGAGTAATCATAATATATCATAAACTTACAAGAATATAGAATCATAAATAAATTAGTACACATATCATGACATCGTCAACTACAAAATTCAGCATCAACCACAACACTATCATGAAATCAATCAATACCAACACAGTCATGAAATTCATCCAGAATATGCAATTATAACATCCTGATATGCAATAGGCATGTGGTACCATTTTCATCGTGAGATGGATACATGACCATCAACCCTCCACAAAGGAGCACATCGTAAATCATCGAGACACTTCAATCCACACAATGGGATTGAAGCAAATAAATAGGCCGAAGCCCCATCGTGAATGTTATGAAATGCAATGATGCGCTACATCGAAAAATTCATCAAAACAATTCGCATCATTCATTTCAATCAGCAGAATAACCATCAAATAATCATACATATCATCATGACATTACACCCTGAACACTGGTTCTCTAACCACTCTGACACATCCAGGATTAACCCATACCCGGAAATTTATAAGGGAATTATAAGGTTATTTCACAAATTCATTTATCAAAAACTATTGCATTTTTCTCGTTTCTATTCATCAAAATAAAGTTCAGTTTGTTCTCTTTCCGACGCTTCAAATGGAATGCGAATCGGACTTACGGTTTGAAAGATATGAATTTTTTAAAGAAATAAAATTTACTATCCTAACAGTCTCCTGACTCTGTGCTTCCTCTTTCTTCAGAGCACTTCTCCAAACACGATAGAAAACCCAAAAATAAGAAAACTGATCGTATTCTCTTCTTTGGACATATTATCCCAGTTTAGCCTTTTCCCATCTTACCCTCATAATTTCACAAAAGGACCATCTTACCCTTTTCTTTAATATATTTTTAATAATAAAAATAAAATAGTATAATAAAACACTATTTATCCTTATTATATAAAAATACTCATTTTCTCCAAAATTCTCTAATTAATCCAAACTCTCCAAATTTTCTAAATTAATTAAATAAATGATTAAATAATTAAATTTAGATTTTCGGGGCGTTACAACTTAGCTCAATTGGTAGTGGGAATGGATTGAACTATTACTTGAACCCCAAGGTACAGGGTTCGATTCCCACGGAAGGAAAAAACTCTACTAGTGAGGGGAGTAGAGAAGATCGTGAGGTGGCAGTGTCGGGATTGTCTTGCGAGGGACCCAGGCTGTTACAAAAAAGGCGCCTTTTTTTGTAACAGTTCGGGCCCCTGGAAAGGAAATCCCGGCACTGTCACCTCACGATCTTCTCTACCCCCCTCTCTAGTAGAGTTTTTGCCTTCCGTGGGAATCGAACCCTGTACCCTGGGGTTCAAGTACATGTTCAATCCATTCCCACTACCACTTGAGCTAGTAGCTCAAATGGTAGTGGGAATGGATTGAACATGTACTTGAACCCCAGGGTACAGGGTTCGATTCCCACGGAAGGCAAAAACTCTACTAGAGAGGGGGGTAGAGAAGATCGTGAGGTGGCAGTGCTGGGATTGCCTTACGAGGGGCCCGGACTGTTACAAGCCCAAGGGGCAAAATTATATTAAAAATTTACTAATAAATTTTTTTTGTTGTTTTTCTTTAAACAAATTTAAATCATGCGGTCCTTGAAAACATTGCATATAAATCTACATACCATATCATTGCATGACAGGTTTCTATAACAGGTTTCTCAATCTTCTCGTTGTTTATTTAAGCAGAAATGGCTCTCGAACAAACTGTCAAGGATCTCCAAGCTCAGAATGCTCAGTTCCAAGAAGTGATCCTGAATTTGTCCAAGGGGAAAGAAGAGTTGAAAGCATCCCTCTCTGAAAATCCTGAAGATAACAAGAATGGTCAGTTGAAACAATTGCAAACTTAGATGGCAGAAATGAGGATCCAGATGAATGGCCAGGTGGCTCTTATCCAAAGTTTAGCTCAAGGGCAAGAAGAGCTGAGAACCTTTGTCCACAAACTTCAAAGTAATGGTGTCGGGAATCTAATCGTCAGTCAACCTCCGATAAAACAAGCTGACTTGGTTGGAAAAAAGATAAGAATAAGAGAAGGAAAGGACAGGCTACCTGTCGCTCCCACCAAATGACACCCGGTCAAATGGGGTACAGACGCGAACGGTCGGCGAAAAAGGAAAGAATGAAAAGAGTCACCAGCTAGGCATTTTTATCCCGAAGGAAGGGTAATGCTGCATAAACCTAAGAAAAGATGGATAAGACAGTTGTGAACCATAGAAACTGAGAAAGGGGGTTGGTTACAACCTGGGAAGGTATTAGCACCCAGATTGTCCGTCGTACTCGACGGGATCCACACTTAAAAGATTTGTGTTTTAAAGGGGTAGTGTCAGTGCAATCTGTGTATCAAAGCTGGAAAGAATGCAAGTGTCAGTGTAAAAGAAATGTGAAGTGAATAAAAGAAGTGTCAGTGTAAGAAAAGAGTACGAAGCTCAAGGCTATGAGGCTTAAAGAATAATGCTGGAAGAAGGGGGAATATACAGAGACTTTTGTTCGATAATTGTTAAGTTATGCCTATGTATCCTCTCGTGCAATGAGGAAGTCAGAACACCGTAGTTTGACTCAAAGAGACTAAAAGATAAGTTGACTTGTGAACTGCTTACTTGTATATGCTCAAGTGTATGACCTGTCTGGTTCAGGTGCAAACTGTCTTGCATTAGACGGAAGAAGCGAGTTCTAATTTGTGAGTGAATGAGGTGAGAAAAGAATCCCGGAGGAGACGATTATTGTTTGTTTTTGTGTTTTCAATCTTTTATTGCTTTTTGGTGTTTTTCATAAGTTGATGAGCTTAAGCCTAAACCAAGGGTTAGTAAACTCATCACATCCTCCCTCTCATCAGGGGTAATGAGGATACCTTAAGTATGAAGTAAGCACCTCACACTTCATCACCATGATGTAGGATTAAGATCATTAACCTACTCGCAATTATTTAGATGTTTTTGGAGTTTTTGTTTAGTGTTAAGTAATGAGTTTAAGCCATAATCAAGGATTTAATGGACCCATTACACCATCCTAATAGAAGGATAATAGATGAGAACATTTAAGCTGAGAAAGGCTCCTCAACTTAATCCATGATTAGGGATTAACCTCATGACAAAACAAAACCTTTATTAAAGTGGATTTTAGTTAATGGTAAGATTAAGAAGTGAGTTTTATGGTTTGTAAGACAACTTGAGAGGGACTTGTCCATTAACACTATGGTTAGTCCTTCTTAACCAATTAAGGAAGAATTAGAACCCTAATGCAAGGCCCAAGTTACAAGCTTGATGTCTTAGTGATTATTAGATGAATTGATTAAAGGATTTAAACACATTAAGGGTTTAACACTTAGGATTAAAGTTATACACTCCATCCTAATAGAAGGATGCAGGCATAAGCTTAATCACAAAGCCTTAAAACCTTCAAGGTTTAATCCTTGATTAAGAGGTGAGAAGAGAAGACACAAAGATGACACAAAGGTAAAACTAATGGGGGGACTAATCAAAACCCTAATTGTGATCATGCTTGGTTTTCCTAGGTTTTATGAGGCTTGCAAAAGATCTTCAAGAGAAGAGCCACCAAGGAAGAAGCAGATGGAAGGAGGATAAGCAGAAAGAAGCAAGACAACTTGCTTCACTTAAGAAGACAAGTTGCTTGGAGAAAGAAAGTGAGGGAGGAACATGAATGAGCAAGCTCACTCTAATACAAATACAAAATTCAGCAATGAAATGCATAAGAGAGATGAGAAGAGATTGTGAGAAGTGAAGGCAAATTCACCTCTCAAATACTTACCACCTGAAAAGTTAGCAAAAAGAAATAAAATGAAGTAAACATGAAACTAATGCAATGATGCAAACCAAAACCAGAAGCATAAACATGATGTCAATGATGCTAAGAGATAATGCAAACACATGTCAAGAGTTGTGGATGATCATACAAGGATGAGGATGCAAATGAAGCATGTTTTGTACCTTAAAAGTTCATGAAAACTTATGAAATGAAATGAATGCACAACATGGAAAATGAATGATGCAATGATCAAACATGATTCTAATATGTCCTAATATGTCTTAGAAGTCATAAGAATGCATAAAATGTCATGGAAAGTTCATGTATGCAAGCATATGAGAGATGAATGCAAATGAAAGCACAAATTAGGGTTTATGCACAAGGTACAAAGCAAAATTCAAAATCAGATGCAAATGACAAGATAAAAAATTGAAAATGGTATCAAAGGAACCCTAACCCTCCACAAGTTCACTTCCCAAAGGAGGAGACCTAAATCTTAACCTAATGGAAGTTATGATTTTCTCAAGTTTGCTAGGGTTTTAAGGCACTTCAAAAAGGAAAATGCACAAAAATTGAAAATGAGAGATAAATTCAAACCAATTTTATCCTAGAAACTACATGATATGAAGAATGCAATTAAAAAAGAACCATCATCAAACTCCTCATGGTTAGACAAAAGGGATTTTTCTAAGTTAGGGCAAAACTATTGACTTTTAAGAACCCTAATTCCAAAGAAAAATGTCAAAATAGGTCAAGAACCAAAAAGAAATTTGTGTGAAGAGTTTGATAATGTTTCTAAATGTATCAAGATGCAATGTGATTTTTTTGGTGATTTTTAGAAACTTAAATGGTATTTTAATTAATTAATTCTCATTAACTAATTAAATACACATTTAAATATTTTAAAAATACGAAAATTATGCAAAAAATAAAATAAAAATTATTTTCATAATGAGAAAAATATTTTAAGACATGATGCAAAAAATGAAATTTTTTAGAAATGTTTTACTATTTTAAATAAAATGTAGGAAGAAATGCAATTAAAATGAAAATAAAATGAATTAAAATGAAAGTGAGCAGATCCAAAGGCCCAGATTCAAATAAAAAGGGGAGGGAATTTACCAGCGCGCGCAAATGGACGGCCCAAATTCAAACTACGCTAATTATGTCATTAACCATAATCTGAGCCCTAATTACTTTCAAGTGACCGAAACAGTGTTCCGGTCATCTTCTCCGGCTAGCCCCTCACTCAATCTCCCTCAATACGCAACCCCAAGACCCCTAAAGCTCCAGAAATGATCCTCTCCTCAACCCCAACAAGAATCAACCACCAAAAATCATTTGTTCATCATCAAAAGCACGAATCAAAGCAAAACGGAAAATATGGCAAACATTTCAGAAGCTTATGAAATGCTTAATTCTCAACTATTCTCAAAAGTAAAGACATCATGGTGATCAGTGAAACATGTAGAATCATTCTATAACATAAAATGAGAGTTCTATAAAATAAATGCCATGGCTACCTGAAGTTGAGCTTTCGAAACAGGAGCTTTCTGGCCAGTTCTTTGCCTCAAATCCACTCCAATGATTCCCCCCAAGAGTTTGTGATGCTATGTTGGAGTTTAAATGGCCTCAAGAAGAAGTTGGCAGAAGTTCAGTTCATGAAATTTCAAAATCGTGTTTTTGATTCTGAGTGTTTTAGGGCAAAATGAAGGGTGGGAAATGATCAGTGATGTTTATGGAGTTGAATGGTGGGAAAAGTTTGAAGGTTTGATGGTTGAGTTAAGAGATTCGAAGGCTTTTGCAAATTTTGGGATTTTTGAGTGTGCTGTGTATTCTCAAGTGTTAGGCTGCAATGTTTTTGGCTTTTGCTTGGTTTTGATCCACATAATGAAATGTGATAGGTCAGAGAGTGGGTGTTGTCCTATGTTGATTGGTATGGGCAAGTTGCCAAAATGTCAAAAGTTGGTGTACTTGGGGTATGGGCTCATGGCAGGCTGGTTTAGGGGCATGGCTCGAGTCAGCCAACTTCAAGGAGGTCCATGGAAAATGATTTAGTAAGCTGGCTCAAGTGGATGAAGAGATTTGGATCATTTTGCAATTTTGTACAACTTTGGCCCCTTTTGAATTTCTTGAAGTTTAAGGCATGAAATAGAATGATTCAAAGCACCAATTTGATCCTTAGAGGTCCATTTGACATGTTGTGAAGTGTTTATGCACATTAGAAACCTTTAGAATGCTTCATCATGCCATTTTTCAAAATACCTCTTTGGTGCAAAAGTGAATTTTAAGTGATTTTTCCCAACTTTGACAAACCATAACTTGAGTTCTATGATGAATTAGATCAAGTTCTTGTACTTTTTGAAAATGGTAGGATCCAATCTACAACTTTCATGACAAATAATTTTTCATTTGAAGCATTTTTGAATCAAAAAGAGGAGGTTGAAAAACTTTCCCAAAATGGCAAGTTTTCATTACAAGTCACTTTCCCAAAATGGCAACTTTGCAAATGGCTTGAAATTCTTTAATTTTGTGAACTTATAACTTCTTCTAAGATCAAATAAAGATCATACACATTCAAAATGATGGAGAAGACCCTTTGGTTGGATGATTGGGGGCCTCAGATGCCCTGATTTTGCACTGACTTGTTCAAGAAGTCATTTATTGATCAGATGCTTTCCCCATTGAATTTCTTCATGAAAATTGGTATGTATGATCCTTATAACATATAGAGACCAATAGAAACAAGAATGACCAAACAATTTGGAGTTATGGCCTCTGAAACCAAAACCCTAATTTTAGGTCATCTGTGAAGTTAAGCATGGTATGTCTTTCCCAGTTCCTGTGATTCTTTGACTTCCTTGACCTTGGGAGGATATAATATGATGCTTGAACATACATGGACCCTCTTGAGATGATTGAAGACCTTTGAAGTTGCTCAGATAGCTCAGGGATTACTCAGATCACAAACCCTAGATGCAGATGACTTTGAACCAATGCAGTGAAGCAAAAATGTAATATGAGATGATATGATTGAATTGATGCAACCATGAAAGATCACAAGCCATGGTGAATTGAATGAGGGAAAATTTGGGGTGTTTACAGCTGCCCCTATTCAAACATGAGTTAGCTGTGTAGGATGTAAGCGCCTGGCTTAACAGACAAACAAGATAACTTGTGGTTGAATACCAAAGACAGTCCAATATTTGCACTCACTGATTATGAAGAAGAAAAGGGATATAGATTGTAAAAGGAAGTAAAGTATGATTCATAAAGTGCGGGCGACGGAGGACGACCGTCGTGCAGAGGACGACTGCCGCGGATGAAGCAATGGCGGGGACGGCCGACATGCTGGGGAAATGAAGAGATTATGATGGGGACGGCCATCAGGAAAAGAAATAAGACTCTCTGGGGGTGATGAAGGACGATCATCTAGCAGGGGACGGCTGCTCTGTTGGGGATAAGATGAGGGACGGTCATCTAAGGTGAAGGACGATCACCTGGCAAGGTACGGTTGCCGAAAGCATCACGACATAAGACGAATGTCGGATAGAAAGAGTCGACGATGGGGGCGGCCATCGGAATATCATGATGAAGGACGATCATCAAGAGGTGAAGGACGATCACCTAGCAGGGTACGGCTGCTCTTGGGGTTTATCATGACATAGGACGAATGTCAGATAACAAGATCGACGATGGGGGCGGCCATCGGATAAAATGATGAAGGACGATCATCAAAAAGGTGAAGGACGATCACCTGGCAGGGTACGGCTGCCGGAAGTATCATGACATAGGACGAATGTCAGATAGAAGAAAAGCAATTCTACTGGGGAATGGTAAACACGAACGAGTGTCTACTTTCAAGGAATGAAAGGTATAAGTGTTTGACACCGTGTATAGATTAAAGATGAGGACGAGCATCCTTAAGACCATGATACGGACGAGTATCAGTAGAAACAAACGCTGACGCATGTTCAGAGATGATGGTACGGACGAGTACCAACTGGTTAACAAAGAACACGGACGAGTGTTGAATCTGGGAAAGAGAAAGTATATACAAGATACAGACAAGTATCTATATAAGTAAAAAGGTATGAGTAAGACACAGACGAGTGTTCAACTTGCTGGGGAGAGCATGATACAGACGAGTATCATAAGAGGAAGTGTACAAGTTATGAATTTATAAACATAACAGGTGTTTGACAATCTGTGGGGATAGGATGACATGGACGAGTGTCAGGAGAGTGTAATAAGCAAAGGGTTTAGGCAACTGTGTTGGGGATAGGTGACACGGACGGGTGTCAGGAGAGTGTATTAATATGTTTTTGCGAGTGCAAAAGGGACGCTTTGGCTTTCTGCTGGGGAATTTGAGTGGTATCCCGTATGTTGTTGATGGTATGTCAGTATTCACAGGGGTTTGATTCAGTCGTGGCTTGTGACTATGAAATATGTTTGATTTTTGCTGTAATGCTCCGTATTAGACGGAATGCTACGCTCTGGGGGGAGATATGATGTGAATGCTATGATTGTGCAAAGATACCGATCCGGGATTCGGATCCCGCTGCCGTGAAGATCTCTGACTGATCTAACTTGAAAGAATATCCCAGCTGGGGATGAGGTCATTGGTAGATCTAATAAGATGTATGACTTCTTGGGGAAACAAGTCACTAATAGACCTATCTTATTGATGAGGGGCCCAGCTGGGGGTCTGTGGAAGCTTTCGTCACTTTGTTGTGAGATCTTCAGACATTGTTCTTCTGGATAGAGGCTGGAGCTCTGTGGGGAGACGGTTCCCTGTCCTTGCACTTGGCTGGGGAGGAATAATCACCGAATGATCTTCCTAAAGACATCTGTGGGGATCCTGCTAGGATGATGAGCTCAATTGGGGAAATGAACTCCTCCTGATGTTGTCCTGGATAAGGTGCTGAGGAAGTAATGATTTGGCATCCTGCTGGGGAGAAGTTTTCATGCCCCATGTTGCACTTTGAGCACCTGCAATCCTGTTATGACAAAGAAACGTACAAGTATCCTGAGGTATCCCTTACTGGATTCCATCATAGGAGTTTAGACACCCCCGGGAGCAAATATATTTCCTGTAAGCATGTAATTTAGAAAAGACGCATATGTATTTATGCAATCAATATCTTAAGGACATCGGACATTTTTGCAAATGAAAATTAAATGTACGAGACAAAATGTGACTGAACATCTGATTTTATTAATTTGCGCGCCCTGAATTGGCAAATACAGTCAAAGAAACAAATCCCCTGAAATGAGGATATTGTTACAAATTGAGAAACAAAAAGATGCTGGCAATGTTGATGACGCTTCAGTGTGCTTCCCTTTGCTATGACCCGTATGACACTTGACGCTCTTCTCGTCTTGCTTTCTGAAGAAGGTTGATTCTGACCGATGCTTTAACCTTTCGAAGTTTGCCATGTTGTGATTGATACAGACGAATTCAGAATGCAGTTGTTCGCTTATTCCCTTATTTTGCGTGGATCGCCCTTTCGGGTTTTCAATCCACCGGGATACCCATTTTTGCCTGAGTTGTCCAATGTGGCTTTTCAACTCAGCGGGTGTACATTTTTTATTTATTTCCCATATTTTTTCCCGAGTCTTTTATTCTGTTTTTGACTCGCCGGGATGCCCTATTTTTGCCTGGACTTACATTTTGTTTTTATGTCCAGCGGGTCATTTTTATGCGAAGTATTTTTTAACTGCATCTGAATTCACAGGGGACAGGAAGTTTTCACCATCCATAGTACTGAGCATCAGTGCTCCACCAGAGAAAACTTTCTTTATTATGAATGGACCATCATAATTCGGAGTCCACTTGCCCATGTGGTCTGTATGAGGAGGGAGGAGTCTTTTCAGCACAAGATCTCCTACTTGGTATTCCCGAAGCCTGACTTTCTGATCGAAGGCTTTCTTCATTCTTCTCTGATACAACTGCCCATGACAAATTGCAGCCAATCTCTTCTCTTCAATCAGACTTAGTTGTTCGTACCGGGACCGGATCCATTCTGCTTCGTTTAGCTTAACATCCATTAGTACCCGTAAAGAGGGCAATTCAACTTCTAAAGGTAGGACTGCCTCCATACCATAAACAAGCTGATACGATGTTGCCCCAGTGGATGTTCTGATTGACGTACGGTACCCATGCAAGGCAAATGGTAGCATTTCATGCCAGTGTTTATAGGTGACCACCATCTTCTGCACAATCTTCTTGATATTTTTGTTAGCTGCCTCTACAGCGCCATTCATCTTTGGCCTGTACGAAGAAGAATTGTGGTGTTGGATCTTGAAGTCCCGGCATAGTTCTGCCATCATTTTGTTGTGGAACCATTATCAGTAATGATTCGCTCGGGCACTCCATATCGACAGATGATGTCTCTCTTCAGGAATCTGGCTACGACTTGCCTTGTGACATTTGCATACGAAGCTGCTCCAACCCACTTGGTGAAATAGTCAATGGCTACCAGGATGAATCTGTGGCCATTTGAAGTAGTCGGTTCAATCTTGCCAATCATATCAATGCCCCACATGGAAAAGGGCCAGGGTGAAGACATCACATTCAAAGGATTTGGAGGCACATGCACTTTATCTGCATAAATCTGGCATTTATGACACTTTCTAGCATAAGCACAATAGTCTGCATCCATTGTGATCCAGTAATAACCTGATCTTAGCAACTTTTTAGCCATAGCATGCCCTCCAGCATGGGTACCAAAAGATCCTTCGTGCACTTCGTGCATCAACAAGTCTACCTCTGTCTTATCAACACATCTGAGAAGTACCATGTCAAAGTTTCTCTTGTACAAGGAACCATCAGCATTCAGGAAGAAACTACCAGCAAACCTTCTTAATGTCTTCTTATCGTTTGAAGATGCCCCAGGTGGGTATGTTTGATCCTCCAAGAAGAATTTGATGTCGTGAAACCAAGGCTTATCATCTTTTGCAAGATCTGCTGAAAACACGTATGCTGGTCTGTCAAGTCTGGATACTGAAATCCGAGGTACAAAGTTGGCAGCTTGAACTTTGATCATAGATGAAATGGTAGCCAGAGCATCTGCAAACTGATTTTCATCTCTTGGAATATACTCAAGCTTGACTGTAGTAAAGAAAGTCAGTAACCTCCTTGTATAATCCCGGTAAGGTATCAGATGATCCTGGTGAGTATACCATTTGCCGTTGGTTTGATTAATTACCAGAGCTGAATCTCTGAATATAGTCAAAGTCTTGATCCTGAGGTCAATGGCTTCCTCAAGACCCATAATGCAAGCTTCGTATTCAGCTTCGTTGTTAGTGCAGTTAAAAGTGAGTTTTACCGAGAAAGGCATGTGAACTCCTTTAGGTGTAATGAGTACTGCACCAACACCACGACCATTCATATTAACAGCCCCATCAAACATCATAGTCCATTCTTCTTCTGGGTCGGGCCCTTCAGTGTGAACAGGCTCTTCATGATCTTTTGCTTTTATGAACATGATGTCTTCATCAGGGAAGTCAAATCTCATAGACTGGTAATCGTCAATGGGTTGCTCAGCCAGATAGTCAGACAATACACTGCCTTTGATGGCTTTCTGAGATGTGTACTGAATGTCATATTCTGTGAGAATCATTTTCCATCTTGCAACCCGTCCGGTAAGTGCTGGCTTCTCAAAAATATACTTGACTGGGTCCATCTTTGAGATCAATAAGGTAGTGTGGGTCAACATATACTGCCTTAGTCGGCAAGCAGCCCACGCTAAAAGCACAGCAAGTTTTCTCGAGCAGTGAATAGCGTTGTTCACAGTCGGTAAACTTTTTGCTCAGGTAGTATATTGCATACTCTTTTCGACCAGACTCGTCATGTTGGCCCAGTACACACCCCATTGACTCTTCTAATACTGTTAAATACATGATTATAGGTCTTTCTTCAACTGGAGGCATAAGGATTGGAGGCTCTTGTAAGTATCCCTTGATTTTGTCAAAAGCCTTCTGGCAGTCTTCGTTCCTCCTGACCGTTTGTTCTTTTCTTAACAGCTTGAATAAGGGTTCACAGGTTGCTGTAAGGTGAGATATGAACCTTGAAATGTAGTTCAATCTACCCAGGAACCCTCGAACTTCTTTCTCAGTCTTCGGTGCAGGCATTTCTTGAATGGCTTTAACTTTATCAGGGTCAACTTCAATTCCTTTCTCACTTACAATAAATCCCAGCAGCTTACCGGATCGCACCCCGAATGTGCATTTGTTGGGGTTTAACTTCAATTGGCACTTCCTCAGACGCTTGAACAACTTCAATAGATTCACCAGGTGGTCTTCTTCTGTAAGGGACTTGGCAATCATGTCCTCCACATAACATTCAATTTATTTATGGATCATGTCATGGAATAATGTTACCATAGCCCGTTGATAAGTGGCACCATCATTCTTCAGCCTGAATGGCATCACCTTATAACAGAATGTGCCCCAGGGTGTGATGAAAGTTGTCTTCTCCATGTCTTCAGGTGATATCTTGATCTGATTATATCCTGAAAAACCGTCCATGAAGGAGAACACTGAGAACTGAGTCGTATTATCAACCAATACATCAATATGAGGTAATGGGAAGTCATCTTTCGGGCTAGCTATGTTCAGATCCCAGTAATCCACACACATCCTCACCTTGCCATCCTTCTTAGGCACAGGTACAATGTTAGCAACCCACGGCGGGTAACTATTCACAACAAGGAAACCAGCGTCCCACTGTTTTTGTACCTCTTCTTTTATTTTCATTGCCATATCTGGGCGAGTACGGCGTAACTTCTGTTTTACCGGCGGACAGTCTTCTTTCAGCGGCAGCTTGTGCATAACAATGTCGGTATCCAACCCTGGCATATCCTGATAAGACCAAGCAAAAACATCCACATATTCCCGAAGCATGTCAATCAGTTGCTCTTTTACTGAATCTTGTAGGCAGGCCCCAATCTTAACTTCCTTCAAGTCTTCTTCCGTACCAAGATTGACCGTTTCAACTTCCTCCTGATGAGGAGTGATAACCTTTTCCTCTTGTCTCAACAACCTGGCTAGCTCTTCAGGTAGCTCATAATCTTCTTTTACCCCTTCATCGGCTTGATTAATCGGATTGTCAAAGTCATACGAAGTCATAGCAGTGTTGTTGTCGGTGCAGTCTGGAGGGCACTCTCTGCAAGGGTTTAGATTTGTTCATTTTAGTGATCAATTTTATCTTGCTTAGAAAGAGTGAAAATGAAGTTATTATTTTGGAAAACAATGCCATTTTATCTTTGTACAAAAAATGAAAAATGAAAAACAGTGAGCGGAGAAAGAAAAAGACTCATTTGCAAAAGATGTCCTGATATTCATTAATTGATCTTTGCACAAAATACAAGATGGCCCAATTACAAAATGAGTCCTGACATCTTGGGCAAGATGTAGGACTTGATGCATGCTTTAAAACACATGAAATAATAATTACTCTGCGGGAGTAACCCTTATAATTTCCTGGGAAGACCAGTTTGGGACATGGCTCCCCGGGATCCTTGGACGTATCCAGCTTTCCAGGTTGCGCTCGCCTTCTGACTCATCTTCCAAACTATTCACAGCATTCGGGGTGAGCATCTCCCCGCAGACAAACTTGGGCTCCTTTGCAGCCTCTGGTTGATCTTGTCGAGTTGGTCTGTAACCCAACCCGAATTGGTCCTCTTTCTTCTCCACAGGCAGCAACTTGCCCCAGCCTTGGGCGGTACCTTCCTCGACAACCCTCCGGGCTTGCTGATATGATGTGATGGAGGTCCCAAGCACAGCAGATGCTTCATTAATATTCAGGGCCTCAAACCCCTGACTCATGGTTTCATGGATCTCCCCATCCATTTCAATGTATTTGAAAGTAGCCAGCTGGCTAACGAAGATATCCTCTTCCCCACAAATGGTAATGACTTGGCCCTCCCACTCGAATTTTAACTTCTGGTGAAGGGTTGACGTCACGGCGCCAGCGGCGTGTATCCATGGTCTACCCAATAGACAGCTGTAGGCAGGCTGTATATCCATCACAAAGAAGGTCGTTTTGAAAACTTATGGGCCAATCATTATTGGTAATTCTATCTCTCCCAGAACTGATCTCTTAGAACCGTCAAAGGCTCTCACCACCAAGTTACTTGGGCGTAGTGCCAATCCGTCGTATTCCAGCTTCACAAGGGCTTTCTTGGGCAGGACATTGAGGGATTACCCTGTGTCTACCAGTACGTGAGAAAGAACTGCACCCTTACACTCCAAGGTAATGTGCAAAGCCTTGTTGTGATTGCGACCTTCCGTTGTTAGATCAGTGTTGGTAAATCCTAGTCCATTACTAGCGTTGACATTTCCAACCACAACCTCTAACTGATTGACGGTAATCTCCTCCGGCACATAAGCTACGTGCAGGACCTTTAATAGTTTGTTCCGATGAGCCTCGGAGCACATTAGCAACGATAGTATGGAGATTTTGGAAGGTGTTTGGTGAAGCTGGTCTACCACCTTGTAATCACTTTTCTTTATGATCCTCATGAATTCATCAACCTCTTGATCGAAAGGAGTCTTCAAAGCTTCTTTGACAACTTGTTCTTCTTGCACCATGCTCTTTCCTTTTGCCTTGGCAGCAGCTTCTGCTTCGGCAATGGGTCTTGGAATTTGCGAGGCAAAGAGACGTCCGCTTCTAGTGAAGCCTCCGCCTCCCCCCACATTGTCTATCTGAGGTGAAGAAGTTGATGATTCTAAAGTGATTTTCTACCCCTCACAGTATAGATCTGAGCCATAATGCCAAGGGATGGCATTATTGCTTTCGTAAGGAACTGGCCCAGGCACTGTGATAGTGATCGGAATGATAGCAGCTGCAGAGGGGACCACAATGGTGTGTGGATCATAGTATATGGTAATTGGTGCTCTGACAGGAGTAACATTTTGTTGTGAATTGTTGGTAGGAACATTTGCGGGATCGTAGTATATTGTAACCGTTGAGATGCTTTCATCAATTGTTGCTGATGTTGTAGAAGGTACTGTTGACTGGACGGGGATTAAAGTTGTAGCAGGAATGGTGACTGAACTTGTATCCATTGAAATGATTGATTGAGCAGTTGTTGGAGTTGTAGTAGAATCAGTAGGAACAATGGTTGCTGACGTTGTAGGAGTATCTGTGATTGTTGATGAAGGAATTGTTGGAGTTGTAGTTGTTGTTGTCGTAATCTGAAGGATACCATCCTTAATAAGACCATTTATGCCGTTTCTCAATCTTTCACACCCATTGACTTCAATATTGCAATACCCACAGCCGAGCTCACACCCGGGGAACACTTGGCATTCTAAAAGCTGAGCTTTGATTTCAACCAAAGGTGTTCGAATTTGTGCAACACTGGTGATTAAGGTGGATGGTTTGCCTTCCTCAATAGTGTTAATCCTAGGCCCGTTGTGACTAGGCATTGGATTCCTTGTAACATTCGGAGGAGGTGCGAAGTTGAGAGCTTTTGAGTCCACCAGATCTTGGACTTTCATCTGTAGGGCCCTGCATTTTTCAGTGTTATGCCCCGGTGCGTTTGAGTGGAATGCACACCTGGCATTGGCATCATAATTTTTCGGCATATTGGTGGGATCCAGAGGTGCCAATGTCCTTAACTCAACCAGGTTGAGCTTCAGGAGTTGTGGCAAGAGTGTGGCGTACGGCATTGGGATTGGGTCAATTACCCTGTTTGCCTGTGATGGTCTTTGTTGGAAAGGACGTTGTTGTTGGTTGTTGCTGTTGTTGTAGGTTCTTTGTTGCGGATAATGAACTTGTTGTTGATACTGTGGTTGCTGTTGTTGAGGATATGATGATTGTTGTGGTATTGGAGCTGGAATAGTAACTGCTGCTACTGACCGGTGCACATACTGAGGCCTGCCCCTGCTTGCATGAATGGAATTTGTTTCACCGGCCCTTCGGGGTCCCACAAAAGGCTTTCTGGTATTATTGGATGAACTTGCACCACTGTCGGAAATTTTGCCCATCTTTAATAGACTTTCAATCCTTTCACCAGCTATGACGACATCAGCAAAACTGGTGGAGGAGAAGGCAGCCAATCTATCAAGATAGGTCCCTTGAAATGTATTCATGAACATGTCAGCCATTTCCCTCTCTGACATGGGTGGTTGGATAGCAGCAGCAAGCTGTCTCCACCTTTGGGCATATTCTCTAAAGCTCTCTCTAGAAGATTGTGACATTCCCATCAGAAGGGTCCTGTTGGGAGCCATGTCCAGGTTGTATTGATATTGACGGATGAAAGCCTCAGCCAAATCCTTCCAGCACCTTATGGTGGCCCTAGACAAGTGTGAATACCACTCTCTTGAAGCCCTAGTCAGACTGTCTTCAAAGTAGAACATCCACAACTTTTCATCCATGGTATACGCTTTGAGTCTTCCCAGGAAAGATTGTAGGTGAGTTCGTGGACAAGAGGTACCATTGTACTTTTCAAAGCATGGGGGTTTGAATTTGTGGGAAATTCTCACCCCATCCACTAGTCCCATATCCATCACATCGAAGCCCAAGGAATTTTGAGACTCTAAAGATCTTAACTTTTTAGCAATTTCGTCCAATCTCCTGTCATATACTTCATCTCCAGCCCCCATAACAGTAAACTGTTCTTCTTGGGGATCCTCTTGTAAGATTCTCCCGCCAGCAGTATTGCCTTGCACATTTCTCGGGATGTTGACTTCAGGATCCAGATGAGGTCCAAATACTGGTGGGTCAATACGAGGCTGGCCCCATTCATTGTTACTAGTTCCTCCTGTTCCAAGATAAGGATCCTCAGGAGTTTGTCTTTCCACCAGCTCTCTTAACCTTTCTTGACTCTGGGCTAAGCCAGTCATCACTGCCATGAACTGAGACATCTGATTCCTCATCTCCAATCTTTCATTGGTCATCTGATTTCTGACCTCAGTCAGATCCTGCTGTACTTGTTCCATTTGAATACCGGGAAGGTTGTTGCGATTCGGGTACCGGTGCGTGCGGTTGACAGGGAACACTCGGCGACGAGCAATGTTTCCTGAATTTACAACAAAGTTAAAAACAAAGATAATAAAGCACCTACAAAACAAAACAAAGTTAGTATGCAATGCAGTATGCTTATTTGTTTTCCAAGGTATCCGGTTTGGTTCTTGGCTTTGACCTTTCCAGACCTCGAGGAAGATGCTTGATATTGTTGAGAGAAAAGCCCAAATGGAAACAAACTAAAATATATTACAAATGGGGAATAATACATAGTTTGTTTTACAACACATGCCCATGGAGGGTCAAAATACAATAAAAGGAAAAGTACATCAAATGGAAACAACAAAAAACAAAGAATCAGACACCCAACCCAAACTCATCCTCTCTGACCTCCTTCAGGAGTGCCTCAGTCACTGGACCAGCTGGGTGCTCTGTAATGGTCCTAATGAGGAGGTTCCTGGTAGCAATGGCAGTGGTCATCTTCTTATGCCTGTCTTGGTCTTTTGATCTCTTCAATCCTGCTCTAAGCTTCAACTCTGAAATCTCCTTCTGGGCTGCCAACAAAGCTTCTTGCTGCTTCTTCTCATTGGCCTCTAGCTGTTCAATCTTAGCTTGAGTCTTTTGGTCTTCTTGTGTATGGGCCTCGGTGATTTTGACCCACCTAGCCTGACTCTCTTGCAGATAGAGCTCAGTCCTAGCCTTCTGAATTTTGGCCTCCTTACAGGCATTCTTCAATATTTGTTCCCCAGCTCTTGCTTTCCTGATATAGTCCTCTGTCTTCTCAATTTTGGTGAGATGCTCCACTCTAAGCTTCTCCAACCTCTCAATATCCAGACAACCATCACTTCTTTCCCAAAGAGTCTTATTTAAGGCTTGAGATAGGTTCTCATTCCTTTCCTTCAGCTTCTCAAATTCCTCTAGGCTGATAGTTGCTGCTGGCTATACTGTGGATGGCCCAGGTATGTCTTCCAAGATAAAAGGCATTCCGGTAATTTGAGCTCTAGTACGGGACCAGTCATAGTACTGAGTTGAAGCAACATTATTACACCTCCCAAGAATGGCCATCCCTTTTGCCTGGATGTTGTCCCAAGCCCAGGATGCTTGCCTGACAACAACTGAATTAGGTTTCACTTCACAATACAGGGTCTCAGCTAAATCTTGCCCTCTGGGAGGGTGGACCAAAGCATAGCCCAATTGTCTCTTGAACAGCAAAGGATTGTAGTTGATGCAACCCTTTACTCCTATCAGAGGCACATTTGGGAATTGTCCACAGCTGGTGATGATGTCCTTGCCTTTGGTGCTCTGGGTGCACCATCTAATATCATCTGAAGTCAAGGCAATGAGCCTCTTGGCCCAATTCTTCTGTTGGTGGGGATTCAGGAAGGCATCTGACTTAGGCAGGTGTCTGAGCAGCCAGGTGTAAAACAAAGGAGCACAACATCTTACCAACTTCCCCCTTTGTTTCTCATTCCTCTGATGAATGGAGTAGTAAAAATCTCCTAGCAATGTGGGCACTGGGTTCTTCAGAAGAAACAAATGGATGGCATTCTTGCTGACAAATTTGGGCTCACCTGCAAACAGTATAGCCCCATATATGTTGAGGGCTAACAGTGCACAGACTGCCCTCCATTCTCCTAATGAAGCTTTCAGGATGGCCTGAGAAACCAAGAAGTCCAAATGCAAGCCAGGGATCCCAGCTTTTGTTGTCATACTTTGCTCAATCAAGGCAGGCTCCAGGTATAATGCCTTTGTTATTTCTTCATTTCTGGGAGCTGGCATCTCTGGGTTGAAAGGGATTCCTCCCCTGATAGGTACTCCAATCAATGAAGAAAACTCTTCCAGCAGAGGCCCTAACTGAAAGTCTGGGAATGTGAAACATCTCAAAGGAGGGTCATAAAACTGCAAGCATGTGTGGATCATGCTTCTCTGAGAAGGGTCAATGTCCATAACCATATCCAGGATACCTCTATAATGCTCTCTAAACAAAGGGATGTGGTCAGGTGTGATGAGTGACTGGACCTGCCTGATACCAGTCAACACAGGCTCAAAGAAATGGTAGGATATGTTGCTCTTCCTGGGAGTAGCTGTAGACACCCTAAATTTGCCCTCTGGCCTTTCTGTCTTTGTCAGCTTTTCGTTTTGCATTCATATACATTTTGCACATCATTTGCATAGGCTCCTGAGACATGGGATCATGGTCATCTGAGGAATTAGGGTCCCGCGTTTTATTTGCGAATTATCAGAAGAAATCAAGGCTTTGGCTTGCAGCCACCAGTGGTATTGTTCTCTTATGCTTATGATTGCTAATTTAGGGTTTATTTCCCTGATTTAGCGGTCTTCAAGGAGTTCACGTCCGAAAACTATTCATCCGATTTTTCTGGTTCTTCAAGCAGTGAAGTGTGAATTATAGTTTCTTCTCCATCAAGTTACAGGGTTATTCTCATCTTTAAGACATTTCAGGGTGTATCCAAGGTTCAGTTGTGTTCATCTGTGGATTTATTTTGCCAAAGTTTCTTTTAGACAGATTCATAGTAATTCAGAGATTAATTGGTCAGAACTTCAAATGGTGATTCGTTCAGAGGGTTGTCGTTTCAATTGTGAGTTATTCAGCGACATTTGTGCTCATCTTATTTGAGGCGGGTGAAAAATAGTGCAAGTTAATCTCGAATTAAAGATTGAGAGTTCATGGTTGTTTGTACTAGGGGGAGTTGTAAATTCATTTCTGATAAATTCATTCACTATCCAATTTCCATTATTCAAACATATCCGTTTTCCGATTATCCAATTTTATTTTTAATTTTTTCTTTTTTTTAGATCCACGTGTCTATATCATAAACAATTTCTTTTTTTTCTAAATTCCACTCTCAAACACATTTCTAATAACAACCATTTTTTTTATTATTCCACCTTATTCATATAATATCCATATACCTTTTTTCTTAAGTCCATTTTTCTTCCATTTTTTTACAAGCCCATATCATTTTGCTAGCCCATATGACATGAAGTATGACTTTGTTTGACCTACATATAAATAGAAACAATGTTGATCCCTAGGTCATAAAGTAAAAAAGAAGTAAAAAAGTTTGAGGCAATGAGTCAAAAACGGCGCCTCTACCACTCGCAAAACTCTCCTCAACTTTCCTGCATCATTAATACTCACAAACCACTCATCTCATGAACACCAGAAGATCCTTTCATTTTTCCTGCAAAATAACAAAAACACTGAAAACCATCTTCAAGCCTCTCTTTTCGACCTTCAACAATCCGAACCACCACTTCCTCAAACCTTCATCCATCACAAATTTGACCTGCAAAAAACAACAGGAATACGAAACCAGCAGCAACCACAACACACTCACTGCCGCCCCTCTCATAGAAGCCAGAAAACGTAACAACCGAAAAACTGATACGAAACCTTCGCCCGATATCCAGCATAAATCTGAACCACAAACCTCACTTTTTTCGGCCACCCTGCATCTCACAATCAACACTCCTTCATTCAAATCTCTCACAACACAAACACATCACTCTTCATCACCTTTCAACCTGAGCTTCAACCATCCACAAAATCATAACCTCTCAAACCACAGCACTTCGTTCTCTTCGCAAACAAAAAAAAAACTACGCCACCTCCATACCACCCTTAAACCATTTTCCTTGCATAATCACAACAAACACAGCCACTGCTCCTCAATCAAACCTCCCCTGTTTCAACCTTCATCACCTCACCGCCCACAACGCATCAGCACAACAACAGCAACAACCGAACAAATTAACCTCTTCTTCATCAACCTTCACCGCACCCTCAACTTCTTAACAAACTAGAAACCACCACCCCTGTTTCGGCAAAACCGCAAACTACCACAAACAACAACAACCACCACCATTTTCACCACTCCTTCACTCACACCGAAACCTTCGACAACAACACCAATACAGAACACAACCGCGAGAAAAGAAGAAGAAGATCCGAGGTTTTGTTCATAAGCGAGAGAAAACAAACCGAGATGAAGCGGCTCTGAGGTGACGGTGGACGAGATTGATGAAGGAGCCATCGTGGACGCCGTCGCGAGCTTGAGAGAGAGAGAGAGACCTAGGCTGAGGGTTTCAGATTCGTCGAGAAAGGTTGATGGCGATGATTTGAGGAGGAGCCGTCGCGGATTAATTTCGGAGAAGTTGACGAGGAGATGGTGTGATTCGCAGGAGAGAGAGACAGCGGTGTGATGTTTTGGTTTGGCCAAGTGACGTCGTTTCGGGGAGAAGGCGGAGAAATGCGAAGAGAGCAGGGACACCGTTTGCTTGCTTCATGTATTTTGACCCTGATTTTTCTTTTTCATTGTTTGCTGTTGTTGGTGGGCTTAACAGGCCCACCGAATTTGCTATAAGCACCGCCCTATTTCCCTGCGCATGACCCCCTTTTTCTTTGCTTATGTTTGCTTTTTCTTTCTCTTTTTTTTAATTTGATTTCTAACCTTTTATTTCTTTTCTTAATTTTGTTTACATAATTGTTAATTGATTTTAACCCTTGATTAATATTGTTCAAATGTGTAATATAGATTAATCTTTAATTAAGATTTTTGTTAATTCTATTCTAACCTATATTTTAATTGTGGTTAATTATTAATGTTAGTTTTTTTTATTATTATTAACTTTTTGTTATGTAGATTTTGATTTAAACTTTGTTTAATGAGATTGGAATTTTTTGTTTCAATTCAAGTTTTCATCTCGATTTGTAATTATTTGATTTAGAATGTACGACTAATCTTTTCTTGTGACTTATTCTTGGAGCTTTATCATTGGTGTGAGAATTGTTTTGGTTTATTGGTTTAATATTGATGGATGCCTTGATGATATTCCGACAAGTTTTTCTTGACTTATTTGTGCATATTGAAGAGGCAACGGACCTTCTCCGTTAGGTAACATTGGGGCCCGATTATACTTATTGCATGTCGTTGCATCTGGAAGTCCTACTGGTGTAGGCTCTGTTTGTGCATTACTCCATATCGCACTTTCATCTCTTTATCTTATCTCCATTTTTTGCATCCTCATCTTCTTATCTTATGTCTTCTTCATCCTAATTTTTCTTCCTCATCTTCTTTATCTCTTGCCTTACTTGAGGTGTGCCTAGGCCACCAGGGAGCTTCTCCTTTCATCTTTCTCTTCTTCTTTCTTTTTTTCTTTAGGATAGTGAGCCTCACTAACCTAGGACCATCCGAGCATGTGAATATTGATTAGTCCCCCACTGAGCTTCCACCTTTGTGTCATCTTTTGAGTCTTCTCTTCTCACCTCACAATCAGGGACTAAACCCTAAAGGCTTTAAGGCTTTGTGATTAAGTTTATGCCTGCATCCTTCTATTAGGATGGAGTGTATAACTTTAATCCTAAGTGTTAAACCCTTAATGTGTTTAAATCCTCTAATCAATTCACATAATAATCACCAAGACATCAAGCTTGTAACTTGGGCCTTGCATTAGGGTTCTAATTCTTCCTTAATTGGTTAAGAAGGACTAACCCTAGTGTTAATGGACAAGTCCCCCTCAAGTTGTCTTACAAACCCTAAAACTCACTTCATCATCTTATTATTAACTAAAATCCACTTAATAAAGGCTTTGTTTTGTCATGAAGTTAATCCCTAATCATGGATTAAGTTGAGGAGCTTTCCTCAGCTTAAACATTCTCATCTATTATCCTTCTATTAGGATGGTGTAATGAGCCTGTTTAATCCCTGATTATGGCTTAATCTCATTACTCAACACTAAACAAAAACACCAAAAACATCTAAATAATCACAAGTAGGTTAATGATCTTAATCCTTCACCATGGTGATTAAGTGTGAGAAGCTGACTTCACACTTAAGGTATTCTCATTACCCCTAATCAGAGGGAAGATGTGATGAGTTTACTAACCCATTGGTTTAGGCTTAAGCTCATTAATCTATGACAAACTTTCAGAAGCAATAAAAGACTGAAAACACAAAAAACAAACAATAATCGTCTCCTCCGGGATTCTTTTCTCATCACCTTCATTCACAAGCGAGAACTAGCTTCTTCCGTCTAATGCAAGACAGTTTGCACCTGAGCCAGACAGGTCATACACTTGAGCATAGACAAGCAAGCAGTTCACAAGTCAGTTTATCTTCAGTCTCTTTGAGTCGAACTACGGTGTTCTGACTTCCTCATTGCACGAGAGGATACGTAGGCATAACTTAACAGTTATCGAACAAAAGTCTCTGTATATTCCCCCTCTTTCCAGCTTTATTCTTTAAGCCTCATACTCCTGAGCATTTCACTCTTGTTCTTACACTGACACTTCTTTATACACCTCACATTTCTTTTACACTGACACTTGCATTCTTTTCAACTTTGATACACAAATTGCACTGACACTACCCCTTTAAAACACAAATCTCTTAAGCGTGGATCCCGTCGAGTACGGCGGACAATCTGGGTGCTAATACCTTCCCAGGTTGTAACCAACCCCCTTTCTCAGTCTCTCTGGTTCGCAACCGTCTTATCCATCTTTTCTAGGTCTATGCAGCATTGCCTTTCCTCCGGGATAAAAATGCCTAGCTGGCGACTCTTTTCATTTCATCCTTTCGCCGACCGTTCGCGTCTGTACCTCATTTGAGCCCAGTCTCATCTTTTGGGAGCGACAGCTTGGCGACTCTGCTGGGGACCCTTATACTGTAACCAGGGCTTCTGGTTCTTTTTGTGGGTTCCTCCTAGCGCTTGTTTGATTTGTGTTTACTGGGGTGTTATGTGCTAATTGTGTTTATATAGTTGCTTTTATTTATTGCTTTATGTACAGTTTTGTTTATTGCTTTCTTTATAGCTTTACATATATCATACTGTCATACTGTTCTGGCTGGATCTGGTTTTTGCTTTGGTGGGTGGGGTTCTATTGAGAGTTTAAGGTCCTATACCTGGGACCTGAGTGACACCTAGGCTAGAGTGGTTCATTTTCTTTCCCATTCCATTTCGGTCTGGTGCGGGAATATGAAACACGATTCAGATATGGGTTTCTTCTTGAGAACTCTGTGCTACAGATTTCCTGTAGTGCTAGGGCTATCTGGGAAGCCTGCTAAGTCTGGATGACCTTTAGTTATGACCTTCAGAAACTGAGGAGAATTAGAGGAGGATTTTTATGGTTATTGTAAACACTGTACCTCCGGGTTAGAAGTGTTTACACTTCTCATAACTGATCCAAGTATGAGGATCCTTGTTTTAGAACACTACCTGTGAGGGGGTTGGGTTGTTTACAGGTTTGCAGGAACCCATGACCTCAACATAACCTCATTACCAGTGTAGTCTTATGTTTTGATCTGGTCTCTATGATCCTGGAGTTCTTCAACCTTTGGTTCTCGGTTACTATTTTGGGTTATTATGCAGATCTTGTGGTTACAGACACTCGATTCTTGGTCCGGCATTCCAGATTCCAGGCAGTTTCCAGCTGTGATCCCATGTCTTTGCATCTTTTGCATTATCATTTTGCATTTCGCATTTGCATCAGCATTGCATTTCCTTCTTCCAGAGAGCTCATCCTTCCTCTTTTGTCCATGACCAGCCAGTTGATTTCCCGGTACTCAGTTTGAACAAGTGTTAACTGTTGGAAGACGACAGTGTTTGAAGGAAGATTGAGCAGTGTCAAGAGGTAAAGGGTCAGATTGGAAGCCGTCAGTAGCTATGTCAGAGAACAACCGTCAGAATGTTGAGTTTCCACCTGGTTTCACTTCAATGACCAATCCGTTGTATGGTCTTTCTCCTGATGAGGATCTTCCACAAGTGAACAATCTTGCTCAAGCTCAGCCTGCACAGACCCCGATCGTGAATCAGAATGTACCTGAACCATCTGATGTCCGAGGTGGACCTTCATCTTCTTCTGATTCTACAGATTATCAGAGTTTTGCCTTCCCTATGCCAGATTTCCAAGGGGCAATCCCTCGTGCGAAAACCAAGGATCCACGAGCTATTGATCCTGCTGAAAGGTTTCGTGTGTTGGAGGAGCAACTCAAAGCCTTATCGGATCCTGATGCCTTTGGTTTTGATGCTTTAAACATGTGTTTGGTGCCTGGTCTTGTCATTCCTCCAGATTTCAAGACTCCGAAGTTTGAGAAATACACTGGTGTCAGTTGCCCGAAGCGTCATTTGGTGATGTTCTGTAGAAAAATGACTTCTTATGCCTGCAATGATAAGTTGATGATTCACTGTTTTCAGGACAGTTTAAGTGGGGCATCTTTAAGTTGGTACATGGATTTGGAAAGCAGTCATATCCGATCTTGGAATGATTTATCCAGAGCTTTCGTAAAGCAATACCAGTACAATATGGACGTGGCGCCCAATCGCACGCACTTGCAGAGCCTATCCCAGAGGAGTGGTGAATCTTTCAGAGAATATGCACAGCGGTGGAGAGAATTGGCAGCCCAAGTGCAACCACCACTTTCAGACAGAGAATTAATTGACCTGTTCGTGGGCACCTTGCAGGGTCCATACTTGGAAATAATGAGTAGCATTGGGATGACAAGCTTCTCTGATTTGATGATAGTTGGAGTACGCATTGAGAGCCTGCTCAAAAGTGGAAAGATCCAGGACTTTTCGAATATCCCAGCTAGTGAAGGTGAGTCTGTTGTTAGCTCCCATGAGGAAGAATGGGATGACGTCAGTGCCGTCATGGCAAATATCGAATATTCTAGAACAACATCTTCTAAGAGATCATCTTTTCCTGAATTTGATTACTCTTACGGGCATTCGGCAATGCTCAGAGCACCGTGTCAGAAACCCTGGGCTCCTCCTCGTCCAAATCTGCAATCTCGTGGTCGAAGACCTCAGAATCAACTTCAGAGCCAGCCTAGGCCTCGTAACAATCTGGAAAGAAGGATTGCTTCTCTTCATCCAGTCCCCATGGCATACAGTGAACTCTTGCCACATCTAGTTCAAAGCTCTTTGGTGGTTCCTAAGCCTCTCAAGCCGTTACCAGGGCCGTACCCTCCAGGGTACAATCCTCATGAGCAGTGCGGGTATCATGGTGGATCAATGGGGCATTCAACTGAAGATTGCAAAGCTTTTCAAGCCAAAGTACAACAGGTAATCGACAAGGGGTACATATCCTTTCCAGAAGGAAGCTTGGTTGTGCACGTCAACCTCTCGCCTGATTGAGTTCAAAGACTTCGAAGGAGCGTATCCTGATTTCGGTGGTCCAGACAAGAAGATGTCATCAGAGCTGATGATTACTGTATCCTTTTATCATTTGCATTGTAGTTTCTTTCCTGTTAGCAGCTACTTGTCTTTTAAGCAATGTTATTTTTGAATGGTAATGTTAATGTAGTGATCTTGCATTTTTGAATCAATTATGTCGCATTCGCTCATTTTTTCTTTCCTTGCATCAAAAACGAAAAATAAAAAAAAAATTGCATCCATATACCTCCCATTTATTTCACTGTTGTTTAGCAGGTTTGAGGGAGGATGATGACAACTGAATACTCATAATTGTTGAAGGTATGCTTTCAGAGTAGAACCTGCTGACGATGTACAGGCATTGTTTCAATTCCCAAACACCGGAGATATAAGGGAGATAGACCTTCGTCAACCCCCTTTGAGCCTTGAAGTAGGAGTTTCTTTTCTAAACGAAAAAACCCTCACATTCAACCCGGGGCAGGGTAGTTATCAGTTAGTTTGACCGAGCGTTCAAATTTCTAAAGGAGTGAACATCCGAGGATTCATTACCTTTTATTCATACACCTAAAGAGGTCAAGGGACGCGAAACCACAATGATTATCCTTCACCAACAAGGGAATGAGGCAGTCAAAACCCTTTCAGCAAGTCAGACAAACCAGTGTCACACGATTTGTTCAACAAAAATATAAAAAAAAAAAAGAAGAAGAAGAAATAAAGCCCGCTAAGTCAAAAAAATGTGTGAAAAACATATGACTTAGGCAAAAGTTAGGGCATCCCGCTGGACTTCGAAATCGAAAAATTCAAAAAGAATCAGTCCAGGCAAAAATTAGGGAGTAAAAAAAATATCAAAAAGAAAAAAGTTCCATGAGAACAAAGTCGTGTGACCAGACACAAAGTCAGAATGGGTGACTGTTACTCCAAGAAACCTCATTGGTGCGTAAACCATCAACGTCATTGGTTCCTCAATCATTACAAAACCCTTGTGAGAAGCGAGCGCTTAAGTCGAATTAGCTGAACATAGGACTGGAGAACATCAAGGAGAATGGGTGGGCACAAATAAACTTTGAGCCATAAATCCTTCTTTCTAAAACCGTGAACCAGACCACGTTACAACCCTTGAAGGTCCTAATTGAATCAGGTTCAATTCTGAAAGCATAATACGACAAGGTTGCGTAAACTGACTCCTAACGATTTGCTAACTCAACACTACGTTTGGACTAATCGTCCATTCGTCACACACTGTCACAGCATCAAAATAAATAAATTTTCAAAAACTTGCATGTTAACTGCATTAAAACTACCATTTGTAAATGAACAGTTTTAATTGCAAGTCAGCCTGTGTCATCAGGAAAGTTCCTACAAAGAGCAATCGCGAGGGAACTTGATCATTCAACAATGATGACCAGAATCATGAGCATCTTGTCAGCCTATGAATCAGGGGAATGTTATCCAGTGGCTTTGTCGACCAAGGTATCCGTCAGGGTAAAGCAAGTTCCTAAGCATCAGTTGACGGAGGGACGTCATTCAAGAATTAGTTGATCAAAGTTGAATCTCCCAAGCAGGGGCAGGACACCCGGAGTTTCTGTTGACTAAGGGTCAATTCTTCCAATGCTCAGTCAGAATGAATCAAGTCGCTTACACGCTCATACCGGGGAAGGACACTTCCAGAGATCACTAAGTGCAACTCTCCTCGAGAGAACATCCAAGTTTGCTATTCCAGAAATTGGATAATCAGCAACAGTCTGTTCAGAGACTCACCCAACAGGGGCAAACTTTAGCTATGCAGAGCAAGTATATCAGTAATCTCAGAGTTCATGACGGGTATTGGGAAATCGTATTACCCATCCTCGCCTTTGTCACCCTTCTCATTAGAAGCCTTGTCACATAAGACCTTTCTTCCCATCCTTGGGAGTTTTTCTAGCTTTTCATAATCATTGCATAAATCATTTGCATACGTTATTCATGTCGCTTCGCTCGAGCATATAGAGCATATGCATCATATTTGCATTGGTCACAACCCCTCAATCATCAATCTCAGTTCAGAGGGCCTCGTAACCCAACCTCTCGACCTTTCAAGGAGCCAGTTCTCGTCTGGCAAACCGTTCTAAGTCCAGTTCTCGTCTGGCAAAACTTTTCAAAGTCTAGTCCTCGTCTGGCAGACAAACCCAAAGTCCAGTTCTCGTCTGGCGAACCAATTTCAAATACCAGTTCTCGTCTGGTAGGCGAACCTTTTACCAGTTCTCGTCTGGTCACCTTTTCATTCAACCCATTGAACGCCAGTTCTCGTCTGGTAGTCATTCTTTTTTAGAGTCAATTCTCGTTTGACAATGAACCCAAGGAGTCAGTTCTCGTCTGACGACCTATTCTTTGCCCATCAGTTCTTGTCTGTTGGCCTACCTTTAATAAACCAGTTCTCGTCTGGTAATTCACCTTCAAAAGTCCAATTGCTTGGCAACCAAAAAATATATATATCTATCAACCTGGCCCTAGCGCCTAACCATCCTTGTTTCATATCTTTGGTTATGAGCATACGTCTGCATTGTACATCATTTGCATTGCATCTTCATACCGCATGGTTTCTGTTTTAGCTCTGATGTGGGGCAAGAATCGTTTCAAGACGTAATCTGGGGTAGTTATCTCAAGACTTGTTGAATTTCTGCGAGAGTTTGAAGATACTGGGGCAATTCTGGATGCCAAGTCTTCTGTAAAATCCTCTGAAGACGATCTTTTTATGGATGATGCAGTATGGTATAATTGAGGAGTTAAGGGATGCTTGGTCACTCTGGATGATCAGTATGCAGTTGTTGAGCTCAGAAGTTTGAAGCACTGTGTTAATTCTCAGGGAATGTCTGGTATTTATTTTACCAGCAGGGCATTGGAAGTTTATTTCTTCCCCGACCATAAAGATCTTCTTTCAGCCGACAAGATTCCCTCATGAGGAGTTGGTTATTCGCATTCAGTCAAAGCCAATTTTCATTGGCATATCTTCCCAGCACAATCGTCATGCTATACATGGGGCTTAATTTGGCTTATTTCGATCTCTAATTCTCCAACAAAGTCTCTCCTCAGCAGAGCATTGCCAAATCTTTTTCTCAACCATGAAGGTTGACATCCCCAGCTGAGTTAGAGCAGACGATATCCCCAGCAGAACTTCAAGGCTAATTGAATCGTTCTCATCCCCAAGCGGACTTATCTTTCCACAGTGAAGTTTTCCCAACAGGCAGCTGAAGGCCTTGTTTCCCCACAAAGTTAGAATTGTCAGAGCTCTCTCTCCCCAGCAAGGGTCCCAGCAAGAGTTATTTGACGAAGCGTCTTCCCTAGCCAAGTCTGAAGATGATCTTTCCCCACAGAGTTCATGTCTGATCTCCACTTCCGGCAGTGAAATATTTCCCAGCAAAGTTGCCATACTGGTGGTCATTTGATGATACAGTCAGGTATATATCACCTCAGTCAGAGATGGGTAGTCAGACCTCTAGACTTATCTTCCCCACAGAGTTTTAGCCTCTATCCAGAAGAGCAACGCATGAAGGAATCACAATAGAGTGTCGAAAGCTTCTGCAAACCCCAGCTGGGTCCTTCATTTACTGGAATAGGTCTATCATTGACCCATTTCCCCAAGCAAAATCATATACGTTAGATCTACCAATGATCTCATCCCCAGCTGGGATGCCCATTTCAAACAGATCAACCAGAAATCTTCACTGCAACGGGATCCGAGTCCCGGATTGGTATCCTTGCATAATCATAGCACTCGCATCATATTCACCCCCACAAAGTGTAGCATTCCGTCCAACACGGGGCATTACGGCAAAAATCAAACATATTACATAATCATAAGCCATGTTCTGAATCAAACACCTCCTTGTGGCACCCGTCCGTGTCATATCCCCAGCGGAAAGCCAAAGCATCCTCTTTGCACTCACAGATACTTATATATAGAATTTTCTTGACATCCGTCCGTGTCGCCTTCCCCAGCACAGTAACCTAAACACTTTGTATATCAGATACTTGTGTATATTACTTTTCTCCTTTCGACACTCATCTGTGTCATTCTCCCTAGCAGGTTAAATACCCGTCTATACACTACTCATACTTATTACTCATATTTCACTTATACGGATACTCGTCCGTATCTTGTATGCACCACTTATATCATCTCAGATTCGACACTAGTCCATGTTCTTTGTTAACCAGTTGGTACTCGTCCGTACCATCATCTCAGAACATGTGTCAAGCGTTTGTTTCTACCTGATACTCGTCCGTATCATAGTCTTAAGGATGCTCGTCCGCATCTTTAATCCATACACGTGTCAAAAAAACTCTTGTCTTCTTGAATTTAGACACTCGTCTGTGTCTACTATCCCCCAGAAGAGTCCCCTCAGATTCGACACTCGTCCGTGTTCTCTGTTAACCAGCTGATACTCGTCCGTATCATCATCTCTGAACATGTGTCAGTATTTGTTTCTACCCGATACTCGTCCGTATCATAGTCTTAGGGATGCTCGTCCGCATCTTTAATCTATACACAACGTCAAAACACTCTTACCTTTATTTCTTGGATATAAACACCCGTCCGTGTTTACTATTCCCCAGTAGATCGCCCGCAAAGCAAAATTTCTTTCCTATCTGACATTCGTCCTGTGTCATGATAAACCCTGAGAGCAGCCGTACCCTGCTAGGTGATCGTCCTTCACCTCTTGATGATCGTCCTTCATCATGCTCATCCGATGGCCATCCCCATCGTTGACCTTTTATCCGGCATTCGTCCTATGTCGCGATATTTTCGGCAGCCGTACCCTGCCTGGTGATCGTCCTTCACCTTAGATGACCGTCCCTCATCTTACCCCTTTCAGAGCAGCCGTCCCCTGCTAGGTGATCGTCCTTCACCTTTGATGACCGTCCCTCATCATTATTTCATTTATTCTTTAACCTGATGGCCGTCCCCGTCGTGGTCCCTTTTCCTTTTCATGATGATCGTCCTTCATCAGTTTAGCCCGATGGCCGTCCCCATCGTTGTTTTCATTACTTTATGAACCTGATGGCCGTCCCCATCATTTTTCATTAATCCCCAGAGAGTCGTATAGCTTTACTTGATGGCCGTCCCCATCATAATCCTTTTTATCCCCAGCTTGTCGGCCGTCCCCGTCATTGCTTTATTTCCCGCACTTTTCCCAGCGTGTCGGCCGTCCCCGTCATTGCTCTTTCCCCAGTAGTCGTCCTCTGCTCGACGGTCGTCCCCCGTCGCCCGCACTTTATAATATACTTTATTTTCTTTTACAATCTATATCCCTTTTCTTCTTCATTCTGTGAGTGCAAATTTTGGACTGTCTTTGGTATTCAACCACAAGTTATCTTGTTTGCCTGTTAAGCCGTCGCTTACATCCTGCACAGCTAACTCATGTTTGAATAGGGGCAGCTGTAGACACCCTAAATTTGCCCTCTGGCCTTTCTGTCTTTGTCAGCTTTTCGTTTTGCATTCATATACATTTTGCACATCATTTGCATAGGCTCCTGAGACATGGGATCATGGTCATCTGAGGAATTAGGGTCCCGCGTTTTATTTGCGAATTATCAGAAGAAATCAAGGCTTTGGCTTGCAGCCACCAGTGGTATTGTTCTCTTATGCTTATGATTGCTAATTTAGGGTTTATTTCCCTGATTTAGCGGTCTTCAAGGAGTTCACGTCCGAAAACTATTCATCCGATTTTTCTGGTTCTTCAAGCAGTGAAGTGTGAATTATAGTTTCTTCTCCATCAAGTTACAGGGCTATTCTCATCTTTAAGACATTTCAGGGTGTATCCAAGGTTCAGTTGTGTTCATCTGTGGATTTATTTTGCCAAAGTTTCTTTTAGACAGATTCATAGTAATTCAGAGATTAATTGGTCATAACTTCAAATGGTGATTCATTCAGAGGGTTGTCGTTTCAATTGTGAGTTATTCAGCGACATTTGTGCTCATCTTATTTGAGGCGGGTGAAAAATAGTGCAAGTTAATCTTGAATTAAAGATTGAAAGTTCATGGTTGTTTGTACTAGGGGGAGTTGTAAATTCATTTCTGATAAATTCATTCACTATCCAATTTCCATTATTCAAACATATCCGTTTTCCGATTATCCAATTTTATTTTTAATTTTTTCTTTTTTTTAGATCCACATGTCTATATCATAAACAATTTCTTTTTTTTCTAAATTCCACTCTCAAACACATTTCTAATAACAACCATTTTTTTTATTATTCCACCTTATTCATATAATATCCATATACCTTTTTTCTTAAGTCCATTTTTCTTCCATTTTTTTACAAGCCCATATCATTTTGCTAGCCCATATGACATGAAGTATGACTTTGTTTGACCTACATATAAATAGAAACAATGTTGATCCCTAGGTCATAAAGTAAAAAAGAAGTAAAAAAGTTTGAGGCAATGAGTCAAAAACGGCGCCTCTACCACTCGCAAAACTCTCCTCAACTTTCCTGCATCATTAATACTCACAAACCACTCATCTCATGAACACCAGAAGATCCTTTCATTTTTCCTGCAAAATAACAAAAACACTGAAAACCATCTTCAAGCCTCTCTTTTCGACCTTCAACAATCCGAACCACCACTTCCTCAAACCTTCATCCATCACAAATTCGACCTGCAAAAAACAACAGCAATACGAAACCAGCAGCAACCACAACACACTCACTGCCGCCCCTCTCATAGAAGCCAGAAAACGTAACAACCGAAAAACTGATACGAAACCTTCGCCCGATATCCAGCATAAATCTGAACCACAAACCTCACTTTTTTCGGCCACCCTGCATCTCACAATCAACACTCCTTCATTCAAATCTCTCACAACACAAACACATCACTCTTCATCACCTTTCAACCTGAGCTTCAACCATCCACAAAATCATAACCTCTCAAACCACAGCACTTCGTTCTCTTCGCAAACAAAAAAAAACTACGCCACCTCCATACCACCCTTAAACCATTTTCCTTGCATAATCACAACAAACACAGCCACTGCTCCTCAATCAAACCTCCCCTGTTTCAACCTTCATCACCTCACCGCCCACAACGCATCAGCACAACAACAGCAACAACCGAACAAATTAACCTCTTCTTCATCAACCTTCACCGCACCCTCAACTTCTTAACAAACTAGAAACCACCACCCCTGTTTCGGCAAAACCGCAAACTACCACAAACAACAACAACCACCACCATCTTCACCACTCCTTCACTCACACCGAAACCTTCGACAACAACACCAATACAGAACACAACCGCGAGAAAAGAAGAAGAAGATCCGAGGTTTTGTTCATAAGCGAGAGAAAACAAACCGAGATGAAGCGGCTCTGAGGTGACGGTGGACGAGATTGATGAAGGAGCCATCGTGGACGCCGTCGCGAACTTGAGAGAGAGAGAGAGAGAGAGACCTAGGCTGAGGGTTTCAGATTCGTCGAGAAAGGTTGATGGCGATGATTTGAGGAGGAGCCGTCGCGGATTAATTTCGGAGAAGTTGACGAGGAGATGGTGTGATTCGCAGGAGAGAGAGACAGCGGTGTGATGTTTTGGTTTGGCCAAGTGACGCCGTTTCGGGGAGAAGGCGGAGAAATGCGAAGAGAGCAGGGACACTGTTTGCTTGCTTCATGTATTTTGACCCTGATTTTTCTTTTTCATTGTTTGCTGTTGTTGGTGGGCTTAACAGGCCCACCGAATTTGCTATAAGCACCGCCCTATTTCCCTGCGCATGACCCCCTTTTTCTTTGCTTATGTTTGCTTTTTCTTTCTCTTTTTTTTAATTTGATTTCTAACCTTTTATTTCTTTTCTTAATTTTGTTTACATAATTGTTAATTGATTTTAACCCTTGATTAATATTGTTCAAATGTGTAATATAGATTAATCTTTAATTAAGATTTTTGTTAATTCTATTCTAACCTATATTTTAATTGTGGTTAATTATTAATGTTAGTTTTTTTTTATTATTATTAACTTTTTGTTATGTAGATTTTGATTTAAACTTTGTTTAATGAGATTGGAATTTTTTGTTTCAATTCAAGTTTTCATCTCGATTTGTAATTATTTGATTTAGAATGTACGACTAATCTTTTCTTGTGACTTATTCTTGGAGCTTTATCATTGGTGTGAGAATTGTTTTGGTTTATTGGTTTAATCTTGATGGATGCCTTGATGATATTCTGACAAGTTTTTCTTGACTTATTTGTGCATATTGAAGAGGCAACGGACCTTCTCCGTTAGGTAACACTGGGGCCCGATTATACTTATTGCATGTCGTTGCATCTGGAAGTCCTACTGGTGTAGGCTCTGTTTGTGCATTACTCCATATCGCACTTTCATCTCTTTATCTTATCTCCATTTTTTGCATCCTCATCTTCTTATCTTATGTCTTCTTCATCCTAATTTTTCTTCCTCATCTTCTTTATCTCTTGCCTTACTTGAGGTGTGCCTAGGCCACCAAGGAGCTTCTCCTTTCATCTTTCTCTTCTTCTTTCTTTTTTTCTTTAGGATAGTGAGCCTCACTAACCTAGGACCATCCGAGCATGTGAATATTGATTAGTCCCCCACTGAGCTTCCACCTTTGTGTCATCTTTTGAGTCTTCTCTTCTCACCTCACAATCAGGGACTAAACCCTAAAGGCTTTAAGGCTTTGTGATTAAGTTTATGCCTGCATCCTTCTATTAGGATGGAGTGTATAAATTTAATCCTAAGTGTTAAACCCTTAATGTGTTTAAATCCTCTAATCAATTCACATAATAATCACCAAGACATCAAGCTTGTAACTTGGGCCTTGCATTAGGGTTCTAATTCTTCCTTAATTGGTTAAGAAGGACTAACCCTAGTGTTAATGGACAAGTCCCCCTCAAGTTGTCTTACAAACCCTAAAACTCACTTCATCATCTTATCATTAACTAAAATCCACTTAATAAAGGCTTTGTTTTGTCATGAAGTTAATCCCTAATCATGGATTAAGTTGAGGAGCTTTCCTCAGCTTAAACATTCTCATCTATTATCCTTCTATTAGGATGGTGTAATGAGCCTGTTTAATCCCTGATTATGGCTTAATCTCATTACTCAACACTAAACAAAAACACCAAAAACATCTAAATAATCACAAGTAGGTTAATGATCTTAATCCTTCACCATGGTGATTAAGTGTGAGAAGCTGACTTCACACTTAAGGTATTCTCATTACCCCTAATCAGAGGGAAGATGTGATGAGTTTACTAACCCATTGGTTTAGGCTTAAGCTCATTAATTTATGACAAACTTTTAGAAGCAATAAAAGACTGAAAACACAAAAAACAAACAATAATTGTCTCCTCCGGGATTCTTTTCTCATCACCTTCATTCACAAGCGAGAACTAGCTTCTTCCGTCTAATGCAAGACAGTTTGCACCTGAGCCAGACAGGTCATACACTTGAGCATAGACAAGCAAGCAGTTCACAAGTCAGTTTATCTTCAGTCTCTTTGAGTCGAACTACGGTGTTCTGACTTCCTCATTGCACGAGAGGATACGTAGGCATAACTTAACAGTTATCGAACAAAAGTCTATGTATATTCCCCCTCTTTCCAGCTTTATTCTTTAAGCCTCATACTCCTGAGCATTTCACTCTTGTTCTTACACTGACACTTCTTTATACACCTCACATTTCTTTTACACTGACACTTGCATTCTTTTCAGCTTTGATACACAAATTGCACTGACACTACCCCTTTAAAACACAAATCTTTTAAGCGTGGATCCCGTCGAGTACGGCGGACAATCTGGGTGCTAATACCTTCCCAGGTTGTAACCAACCCCCTTTCTCAGTCTCTCTGGTTCGCAACCGTCTTATCCATCTTTTCTAGGTCTATGCAGCATTGCCTTTCCTCCGGGATAAAAATGCCTAGCTGGCGACTCTTTTCATTTCATCCTTTCGCCGACCGTTCGCGTCTGTACCTCATTTGAGCCCAGTCTCATCTTTTGGGAGCGACAGTAGCCATGAGTGCTACTGAAGAAACTGAAGATAAGTGTTGATGAGGATCACAGACTGATGCTAGAGATGAGCCACTGACAGGCTGATGCTGGTGATGATGAAGGTAGCTGAAGCAGATACTGATGAAGACAGCTGAAGCAGAGGTCTATGCAGAAGAAGGGGTCAAAACCAAAACCAAGATACAATGAGATGGATACCCTGAAAAGCAAATAAACAAATGTTAAATGATGCACTGATGATATATGCAAATGATATGCAAGGGTTTGTGATCAAGCTGGATCTGATTATCTGTCTTGATATAAGTCCATGTATGTTCAAAGGTCCAGATGAAGGATTAGAAATCTAGTAACCAAGGTGGGGGACTCAAATAAAGAGTCATATATCAAAGGTTTAATCACAATAACTGTCCAAAATGAGGTATTCTTAAACAAGATAGTAACAGGGTATGATGTGGCCAAGGGTTCCTGCAAACCTGTAAACAACCCAACCCCCTCACAGGTAGTGTTCTAGAACAAGGATCCTCGGACTTGGATCAGTTATGAGAAGTGTAAACACTTCTAACCCGGAGGTACAGTGTTTACAATAACCATAAAAGATCCTCCTCTAATTCACCTCAGATTCTGAAGGTCAAAATAAAGGTCATCCAGACTTAGCAGGCTTCCAAGATAGCCCTAGCACTACAGGAAATCTATAGCACAGAGTTCTCAAAAAGAAACCCACATCTGAACCGTGTTTCATATTCCCGCACCAGACCGAAATGGAATGGGAAAGAACATGAACCACTCTAGCCTAGGTGTCACTCAGGTCCCAGGTATAGGACATTAAACTCTCAATGGAACCCCACCCACCAAAACAGAAACCAGATCCAGCAATGATAATGACAGTATGAAATATGAAAACTGTAAAGGAAGGCAATAAATAAAGTTGTACATAAAGCAATAAATAAAGAAAATAAATAAACTCAAATGGCACATAACACACCAGTAAACACAAATCAAACAAGCGCAAGGAGGAACCCACAAAAAGAACCAGAAGCCCTGGTAACAATATTACCATTCCCCAGCAGAGTCGTCAAGTTGTCGCTCCCACCAAATGACACCCGGTCAAATGGGGTACAGACGCGAACGGTCGGCGAAAGAGGAAAGAATGAAAAGAGTCGCCAGCTAGGCATTTTTATCCCGAAGGAAGGGTAATGCTGCATAAACCTAAGAAAAGATTGCGAACCAGAGAAACTGAGAAAGGGGGTTGGTTACAACCTGGGAAGGCATTAGCACCCAGATTTTCCGTCGTACTCGACGGGATCCACGCTTAAAATATTTGTGTTTTAAAGGGGTAGTGTCAGTGCAATATGTGTATCAAAGCTGGAAAGAATGCAAGTGTCAGTGTAAAAGAAATGTGAAGTGAATAAAAGAAGTGTTAGTGTAAGAAAAGAGTATGAAGCTCAAGACTATGAGGCTTAAAGAATAATGCTGGAAGAAGGGGGAATATACAGATACTTTTGTTCGATAACTGTTAAGTTATGCCTACGTATCCTCTCGTGCAATGAGGAAGTCAGAACACCGTAGTTCGACTCAAAGAGACTAAAATATAAGTTGACTTGTGAACTGCTTACTTGTCTATGCTCAAGTGTATGACATGTCTAGTTCAGGTGCAAACTGTCTTGCATTAGACGGAAGAAGCGAGTTCTCGTTTGTGAGTGAATGAGGTGAGAAAAGAATCCCGGAGGAGACAATTATTGTTTGTTTTTGTGTTTTCAATCTTTTATTGCTTTTTGGTGTTTTTCATAAGGTGATGAGCTTAAGCCTAAACCAAGGGTTAGTAAACTCATCACATCCTCCCTCTCATCAGGGGTAATGAGGATACCTTAAGTATGAAGTAAGCACCTCACACTTCATCACCATGATGTCGGATTAAGATCATTAACCTACTCGCAATTATTTAGATGTTTTTGGAGTTTTTGTTTAGTGTTAAGTAATGAGTTTAAGCCATAATCAAGGATTTAATGGACCCATTACACCATCCTAATAGAAGGATAATAGATGAGAACATTTAACCTGAGAAAGGCTCCTCAACTTAATCCATGATTAGGGATTAACCTCATGACAAAACAAAACCTTTATTAAAGTGGATTTTAGTTAATGGTAAGATTAAGAAGTGAGTTTTATGGTTTGTAAGACAACTTGAGAGGGACTTGTCCATTAACACTAGGGTTAGTCCTTCTTAACCAATTAAGGAAGAATTAGAACCCTAATGCAAGGACCAAGTTACAAGCTTGATGTCTTATTGATTATTAGATGAATTGATTAAAGGATTTAAACACATTAAGGGTTTAACACTTAGGATTAAAGTTATACACTCCATCCTAATAGAAGGATGCAGGCATAAGCTTAATCACAAAGCCTTAAAACCTTCAAGGTTTAATCCTTGATTAAGAGGTGAGAAGAGAAGACACAAAGATGACACAAAGGTAAAACTAATGGGGGGACTAATCAAAACCCTAATTGTGATCATGCTTGGTGTTCCTAGGGTTTATGAGGCTTGCAAAAGATCTTCAAGAGAAGAGTCACCAAGGAAGAAGCAGATGGATGGAGGATAAGCAGAAAGAAGCAAGACAACTTGCTTCACTTAAGAAGACAAGTTGCTTGGAGAAATAAAGTGAGGGAGGAACATGAATGATCAAGCTCACTCTAATACAAATACAAAATGCAGCAATGAAATGCATAAGAGAGATGAGAAGAGATTGTGAGAAGTGAAGGCAAATTCACCTCTCAAATACTTACCACCTGAAAAGTTAGCAAAAAGAAATAAAATGAAGTAAACATGAAATGAATGCAATGATGCAAACCAAAACCAGAAGCATAAACATGATGTCAATGATGCTAAGAGATAATGCAAACACATGTCAAGAGTTGTGGATGATCATACAAGGATGAGGATGCAAATGAAGCATGTTTTGTACCTTAAAAGTTCATGAAAACTTATGAAATGAAATGAATGCACAACATGGCAAATGAATGATTCAATGATCAAACATGATTCTAATATGTCCTAAGATGTCTTAGAAGTCATGTGAATGCATAAAATGTCATGGCAAGTTCATGTATGCAAGCATATGAGATATGAATGCAAATGAAAGCACAAATTAGGGTTTATGCACAACGTATAAAGCAAAATTCAAAATCAGAAGCAAAGAAAATGGGATCAAAGGAACCCTAACCCTACACAAGTTCACTGCCCAAAGGAGGAGACCTAAATCTTAACCTAATGGAAGTTATGATTTTCTCAAGTTTGTTAGGGTTTTAAGGCACTTCAAAAAGGAAAATGCACAACAAATTGAAAATGAGAGATAAATTCAAACCAATTTTATCCTAGAAACTACATGATATGAAGAATGCAATTCAAAAAGAACCATCATCAAACTCCTCATGGTTAGGCAGAAGGCATTTTTCTAAGTTAGGGCAAAACTATTGACTTTTAAGAACCCTAATTCCAAAGAAAAGTGTCAAAATAGGTCAAGAACCAAAAAGAAATTTGTGTGAAGAGTTTGATAATGTTTCTAAATGTATCAAGATGCAATGTGATTTTTTTGGTGATTTTTAGAAACTTAAATGGTATTTTAATTAATTAATTATCATTAACTAATTAAAATACACATTTAAATATTTTAAAAATACAAAAATTATGCAAAAAATAAAATAAAAATTATTTTCAGAATGAGAAAAATATTTTAAGACATGATGCAAAAAATGAAAGTTTTTAGAAATGTTTTACTATTTTAAATAAAATGTAGGAAGAAATGCAATTAAAATGAAAATAAAATGAATTAAAATGAAAGTCAGCAGATCCAAAGGCCTAGATTCAAATAAAAAGGGGAGGGAATTGACCAGCGCGCGCAAATGGACGGCCCAAATTCAAACTACGCTAATTATGTCATTAACCCTAATCTGAACCCTAATTACTTTCAGGTGACCGAAACAGTGTTCCGGTCATCTTCTCCGGCTAGCCCCTCACTCAATCTCCCTCAATACGCAACCCCAAGACCCCTAAAGCTCCAGAAATGATCCTCTCCTCAACCCCAACAAGAATCAAGCACCAAAAATCATTTGTTCATCATCAAAAGCACGAATCAAAGCAAAACGGAAAATATGGCAAACATTTCAGAAGCTTATGAAATGCTTAATTCTCAACTATTCTCAAAAGTAAAGACATCATGGTGATCAGTGAAACATGTAGAATCATTCTATAACATAAAATGAGAGTTCTGGAAAAATAAATGCCATGGCTACTTGAAGTTGAGCTTTCGAAACAGGAGCTTTTTGGCCAGTTCTTTGCCTCAAATCCACTCCAATGATTCCCCCCAAGAGTTTGTGATGCTTGGTTGGAGTTTAAATGGCCTCAAGAGGAAGTTGGCAGAAGTTCAGTTCATGAAATGTCAAAATCGTGTTTTTGATTCTGTGTTTTAGGGCAAAATGAAGGGTGGGAAATGATCAGTGATGTTTATGGAGTTGAATGGTGGGAAAAGTTTGAAGGTTTGATGGTTGAGTTAAGAGATTCGAAGGCTTTTGCAAATTTTGGGATTTTTGAGTGTGTTGTGTATTCTCAAGTGTTAGGCTGCAATGTTGTATGCTTTTGCTTGGTTTTGATCCACATAATGAAATGTGATAGGTCAGAGAGTGGGTGATGTCCTATGTTGATTGGTATGGGCAAGTTGCCAAAATGTCAAAAGTTGGTGTACTTGGGGTATGGGCCCATGGCAGGCTGGTTTAGGGGCATGGCTCGAGTCATCCAACTTCAAGGAGGTCCATGGAAAATGATTTAGTGAGCTGGCTCAAGTGGATGAAGAGATTTGGATCATTTTGCAATTTTGTACAACTTTGGCCCCTTTTGAATTTCTTGAAGTTTAAGGCATGAAATAGAATGATTCAAAGCACCAATCTGATCCTTAGAGGTCCATTTGACATGTTGTGAAGTGTTTATGCACATTAGAAACCTTTAAAATGCTTCATCATGCCATTTTGCAAAATACCTCTTTGGTGCAAAAGTGAATTTTAAGTGATTTTTCCCAACTTTGACAAACCATAACTTGAGTTCTATGATGAATTAGATCAAGTTCTTGTACTTTTTGAAAATGGTAGGATCCAATCTACAACTTTCATGACAAATAATTTTTCATTTGAAGCATTTTTGAATCAAAAAGAGGAGGTTGAAAAACTTTCCCAAAATGGCAAGTTTTCATTACAAGTCACTTTCCCAAAATGGCAACTTTGCAAATGGCTTGAAATTCTTTAATTTTGTGAACTTATAACTTCTTCTAAGATCAAATAAAGATCATACACATTCAAAATGATGGAGAAGACCCTTTGGTTGGATGATTGGGGGCCTCAGATGCCCTGATTTTGCACTGACTTGTTCAAGAAGTCATCTATTGATCAGATGCTTTCCCCATTGAATTTCTTCATGAAAATTGGTATGTATGATCCTTATAACATATAGAGACCAATAGAAACAAGAATGACCAAACAATTTGGAGTTATGGCCTCTGAAACCAAAACCCTAATTTTAGGTCATCTGTGAAGTTAAGCATGGTATGTCTTTCCCAGTTCCTGTGATTCTTTGACTTCCTTGACCTTGGGAGGATATAATATGATGCTTGAACATACATGGACCCTCTTGAGATGATTGAAGACCTTTGAAGTTGCTCAGATAGCTCAGGGATTACTCAGATCACAAACCCTAGATGCAGATGACTTTGAACCAATGCAGTGAAGCAAAAATGTAATATGAGATGATATGATTGAATTGATGCAACCATGAAAGATCACAAGCCATGGTGAATTGAATGAGGGAAAATTTGGGGTGTTTACAGCTGCCCCTATTCAAACATGAGTTAGCTGTGTAGGATGTAAGCGCCTGGCTTAACAGACAAACAAGATAACTTGTGGTTGAATACCAAAGACAGTCCAATATTTGCACTCACTGATTATGAAGAAGAAAAGGGATATAGATTGTAAAAGGAAGTAAAGTATGATTCATAAAGTGCGGGCGACGGAGGACGACCGTCGTGCAGAGGACGAATGCCGCGGATGAAGCAATGGCGGGGACGGCCGACATGCTGGGGAAATGAAGAGATTATGATGGGGACGGCCATCAGGAAAAGAAATAAGACTCTCTGGGGGTGATGAAGGACGATCATCTAGCAGGGGACGGCTGCTCTGTTGGGGATAAGATGAGGGACGGTCATCTAAGGTGAAGGACGATCACCTGGCAAGGTACGGTTGCCGAAAGCATCACGACATAAGACGAATGTCGGATAGAAAGAGTCGACGATGGGGGCGGCCATCGGAATATCATGATGAAGGACGATCATCAAGAGGTGAAGGACGATCACCTAGCAGGGTACGGCTGCTCTTGGGGTTTATCATGACATAGGACGAATGTCAGATAACAAGATCGACGATGGGGGCGGCCATCGGATAAAATGATGAAGGACGATCATCAAAAAGATGAAGGACAATCACCTGGCAGGGTACGGCTGCCGGAAGTATCATGACATAGGACGAATGTCAGATAGAAGAAAAGCAATTCTACTGGGGAATGGTAAACACGAACGAGTGTCTACTTTCAAGGAATGAAAGGTATAAGTGTTTGACACCGTGTATAGATTAAAGATGAGGACGAGCATCCTTAAGACCATGATACGGACGAGTATCAGTAGAAACAAACGCTGACGCATGTTCAGAGATGATGGTACGGACGAGTACCAACTGGTTAACAAAGAACACGGACGAGTGTTGAATCTGGGAAAGAGAAAGTATATACAAGATACAGACAAGTATCTATATAATTAAAAAGGTATGAGTAAGACACAGACGAGTGTTCAACTTGCTGGGGAGAGCATGATACAGACGAGTATCATAAGAGGAAGTGTACAAGTTATGAATTTATAAACATAACAGGTGTTTGACAATCTGTGGGGATAGGATGACATGGACGAGTGTCAGGAGAGTGTAATAAGCAAAGGGTTTAGGCAACTGTGTTGGGGATAGGTGACACGGACGGGTGTCAGGAGAGTGTATTAATATGTTTTTGCGAGTGCAAAAGGGACGCTTTGGCTTTCTGCTGGGGAATTTGAGTGGTATCCCGTATGTTGTTGATGGTATGTCAGTATTCACAGGGGTTTGATTCAGTCGTGGCTTGTGACTATGAAATATGTTTGATTTTTGCTGTAATGCTCCGTATTAGACGGAATGCTACGCTCTGGGGGGAGATATGATGTGAATGCTATGATTGTGCAAAGATACCGATCCGGGATTCGGATCCCGCTGCCGTGAAGATCTCTGACTGATCTAACTTGAAAGAATATCCCAGCTGGGGATGAGGTCATTGGTAGATCTAATAAGATGTATGACTTCTTGGGGAAACAAGTCACTAATAGACCTATCTTATTGATGAGGGGCCCAGCTGGGGGTCTGTGGAAGCTTTCGTCACTTTGTTGTGAGATCTTCAGACATTGTTCTTCTGGATAGAGGCTGGAGCTCTGTGGGGAGACGGTTCCCTGTCCTTGCACTTGGCTGGGGAGGAATAATCACCGAATGATCTTCCTAAAGACATCTGTGGGGATCCTGCTAGGATGATGAGCTCAATTGGGGAAATGAACTCCTCCTGATGTTGTCCTGGATAAGGTGCTGAGGAAGTAATGATTTGGCATCCTGCTGGGGAGAAGTTTTCATGCCCCATGTTGAACTTTGAGCACCTGCAATCCTGTTATGACAAAGAAACGTACAAGTATCCTGAGGTATCCCTTACTGGATTCCATCATAGGAGTTTAGACACCCCCGGGAGCAAATATATTTCCTGTAAGCATGTAATTTAGAAAAGACGCATATGTATTTATGCAATCAATATCTTAAGGACATCGGACATTTTTGCAAATGAAAATTAAATGTACGAGACAAAATGTGACTGAACATCTGATTTTATTAATTTGCGCGCCCTGAATTGGCAAATACAGTCAAAGAAACAAATCCCCTAAAATGAGGATATTGTTACAAATTGAGAAACAAAAAGATGCTGGCAATGTTGATGACGCTTCAGTGTGCTTCCCTTTGCTATGACCCGTATGACACTTGACGCTCTTCTCGTCTTGCTTTCTGAAGAAGGTTGATTCTGACTGATGCTTTAACCTTTCGAAGTTTGCCATGTTGTGATTGATACAGACGAATTCAGAATGCAGTTGTTTGCTTATTCCCTTATTTTGCGTGGATCGCCCTTTCGGGTTTTCAATCCACCGGGATACCCATTTTTGCCTGAGTTGTCCAATGTGGCTTTTCAACTCAGCGGGTGTACATTTTTTATTTATTTCCCATATTTTTTCCCGAGTCTTTTATTCTGTTTTTGACTCGCCGGGATGCCCTATTTTTGCCTGGACTTACATTTTGTTTTTATGTCCAGCGGGTCATTTTTATGCGAAGTATTTTTTAACTGCATCTGAATTCACAGGGGACAGGAAGTTTTCACCATCCATAGTACTGAGCATCAGTGCTCCACCAGAGAAAAATTTATTTATTATGAATGGACCATCATAATTCGGAGTCCACTTGCCCATGTGGTCTGTATGAGGAGGGAGGAGTCTTTTCAGCACAAGATCTCCTACTTGGTATTCCCGAAGCCTGACTTTCTGATCGAAGGCTTTCTTCATTCTTCTCTGATACAACTGCCCATGACAAATTGCAGCCAATCTCTTCTCTTCAATCAGACTTAGTTGTTCGTACCGGGACCGGACCCATTCTGCTTCGTTTAGCTTAACATCCATTAGTACCCGTAAAGAGGGCAATTCAACTTCAACAGGTAGGACTGCCTCCATACCATAAACAAGCTGATACGATGTTGCCCCAGTGGATGTTCTGATTGACGTACGGTACCCATGCAAGGCAAATGGTAGCATTTCATGCCAGTGTTTATAGGTGACCACCATCTTCTGCACAATCTTCTTGATATTTTTGTTAGCTGCCTCTACAGCGCCATTCATCTTTGGCCTGTACGAAGAAGAATTGTGGTGTTGGATCTTGAAGTCCCGGCATAGTTCCGCCATCATTTTGTTGTGGAACCATTATCAGTAATGATTCGCTCGGGCACTCCATATCGACAGATGATGTCTCTCTTCAGGAATCTGGCTACGACTTGCCTTGTGACATTTGCATACGAAGCTGCTCCAACCCACTTGGTGAAATAGTCAATGGCTACCAGGATGAATCTGTGGCCATTTGAAGTAGTCGGTTCAATCTTGCCAATCATATCAATGCCCCACATGGCAAAGGGTCAGGGTGAAGACATCACATTCAAAGGATTTGGAGGCACATGCACTTTATCTGCATAAATCTGGCATTTATGACACTTTCTAGCATAAGCAGAATAGTCTGCATCCATTGTGATCCAGTAATAACCTGATCTTAGCAACTTTTTAGCCATAGCATGCCCTCCAGCATGGGTACCAAAAGATCCTTCGTGCACTTCGTGCATCAACAAGTCTGCCTCTGTCTTATCAACACATCTGAGAAGTACCATGTCAAAGTTTCTCTTGTACAAGGAACCATCAGCATTCAGGAAGAAACTACCAGCAAACCTTCTTAATGTCTTCTTATCGTTTGAAGATGCCCCAGGTGGGTATGTTTGATCCTCCAAGAAGCATTTGATGTCGTGAAACCAAGGCTTATCATCTTTTGCAAGATCTGCTGAAAACACGTATGCTGGTCTGTCAAGTCTGGATACTGAAATCCGAGGTACAAAGTTGGCAGCTTGAACTTTGATCATGGATGAAATGGTAGCCAGAGCATCTGCAAACTGATTTTCATCTCTTGGAATATACTCAAGCTTGACTGTAGTAAAGAAAGTCAGTAACCTCCTTGTATAATCCCGGTAAGGTATCAGATGATCCTGGTGAGTATACCATTTGCCGTTGGTTTGATTAATTACCAGAGCTGAATCTCCGAATATAGTCAAAGTCTTGATCCTGAGGTCAATGGCTTCCTCAAGACCCATAATGCAAGCTTCGTATTCAGCTTCGTTGTTAGTGCAGTTAAAAGTGAGTTTTACCGAGAAAGGCATGTGAACTCCTTTAGGTGTAATGAGTACTGCACCAACACCACGACCATTCATATTAACAGCCCCATCAAACATCATAGTCCATTCTTCTTCTGGGTCGGGCCCTTCAGTGTGAACAGGCTCTTCATGATCTTTTGCTTTTATGAACATGATGTCTTCATCAGGGAAGTCAAATCTCATAGACTGGTAATCGTCAATGGGTTGCTCAGCCAGATAGTCAGACAATACACTGCCTTTGATGGCTTTCTGAGATGTGTACTGAATATCATATTCTGTGAGAATCATTTTCCATCTTGCAACCCGTCCGGTAAGTGCTGGCTTCTCAAAAATATACTTGACTGGGTCCATCTTTGAGATCAATAAGGTAGTGTGGGTCAACATATACTGCCTTAGTCGGCGAGCAGCCCACGCTAAAAGCACAGCCGGTTTTCTCGAGCAGTGAATAGCGTTGTTCACAGTCGGTAAACTTTTTGCTCAGGTAGTATATTGCATACTCTTTTCGACCAGACTCGTCATGTTGGCCCAGTACACACCCCATTGACTCTTCTAATACTGTTAAATACATGATTATAGGTCTTTCTTCAACTGGAGGCATAAGGATTGGAGGCTCTTGTAAGTATCCCTTGATTTTGTCAAAAGCCTTCTGGCAGTCTTCGTTCCTCCTGACCGTTTGTTCTTTTCTTAACAGCTTGAATAAGGGTTCACAGGTTGCTGTAAGGTGAGATATGAACCTTGAAATGTAGTTCAATCTACCCAGGAACCCTCGAACTTCTTTCTCAGTCTTCGGTGCAGGCATTTCTTGAATGGCTTTAACTTTATCAGGGTCAACTTCAATTCCTTTCTCACTTACAATAAATCCCAGCAGCTTACCGGATCGCACCCCGAATGTGCATTTGTTGGGGTTTAACTTCAATTGGTACTTCCTCAGACGCTTGAACAACTTCAATAGATTCACCAGGTGGTCTTCTTCTGTAAGGGACTTGGCAATCATGTCCTCCACATAACATTCAATTTATTTATGGATCATGTCATGGAATAATGTTACCATAGCCCGTTGATAAGTGGCACCATCATTCTTCAGCCTGAATGGCATCACCTTATAACAGAATGTGCCCCAGGGTGTGATGAAAGTTGTCTTCTCCATGTCTTCAGGTGATATCTTGATCTGATTATATCCTGAAAAACCGTCCATGAAGGAGAACACTGAGAACTGAGTCGTATTATCAACCAATACATCAATATGAGGTAATAGGAAGTCATCTTTCGGGCTAGCTATGTTCAGATCCCAGTAATCCACACACATCCTCACCTTGCCATCCTTCTTAGGCACAGGTACAATGTTAGCAACCCACGGCGGGTAACTATTCACAACAAGGAAACCAGCGTCCCACTGTTTTTGTACCTCTTCTTTTATTTTCATTGCCATATCTGGGCGAGTACGGCGTAACTTCTGTTTTACCGGCGGACAGTCTTCTTTCAGCGGCAGCTTGTGCATAACAATGTCGGTATCCAACCCTGGCATTTCCTGATAAGACCAAGCAAAAACATCCACATATTCCCGAAGCATGTCAATCAGTTGCTCTTTTACTGAATCTTGTAGGCAGGCCCCAATCTTAACTTCCTTCAAGTCTTCTTCCGTACCAAGATTGACCGTTTCAACTTCCTCCTGATGAGGAGTGATAACCTTTTCCTCTTGTCTCAACAACCTGGATAGCTCTTCAGGTAGCTCATAATCTTCTTTTACCCCTTCATCGGCTTGATTAATCGGATTGTCAAAGTCATACGAAGTCATAGCAGTGTTGTTGTCGGTGCAGTCTGGAGGGCACTCTCTGCAAGGGTTTAGATTTGTTCATTTTAGTGATCAATTTTATCTTGCTTAGAAAGAGTGAAAATGAAGTTATTATTTTGGAAAACAATGCCATTTTATCTTTGTACAAAAAATGAAAAATGAAAAACAGTGAGCGGAGAAAGAAAAAGACTCATTTGCAAAAGATGTCCTGATATTCATTAATTGATCTTTGCACAAAATACAAGATGGCCCGATTACAAAATGAGTCCTGACATCTTGGGCAAGATGTAGGACTTGATGCATGCTTTAAAACACATGAAATAATAATTACTCTGCGGGAGTAACCCTTATAATTTCCTGGGAAGACCAGTTTGGGACATGGCTCCCCGGGATCCTTGGACGTATCCAGCTTTCCAGGTTGCGCTCGCCTTCTGACTCATCTTCCAAACTATTCAAAGCATTCGGGGTGAGCATCTCCCCGCAGACAAACTTGGGCTCCTTTGCAGCCTCTGGTTGATCTTGTCGAGTTGGTCTGTAACCCAACCCGAATTGGTCCTCTTTCTTCTCCACAGGCAGCAACTTGCCCCAGCCTTGGGCGGTACCTTCCTCGACAACCCTCCGGGCTTGCTGATATGATGTGATGGAGGTCCCAAGCACAGCAGATGCTTCATTAATATTCAGGGCCTCAAACCCCTGACTCATGGTTTCATGGATCTCCCCATCCATTTCAATGTATTTGAAAGTAGCCAGCTGGCTAACGAAGATATCCTCTTCCCCACAAATGGTAATGACTTGGCCCTCCCACTCGAATTTTAACTTCTGGTGAAGGGTTGACGTCACGGCGCCAGCGGCGTGTATCCATGGTCTACCCAATAGACAGCTGTAGGCAGGCTGTATATCCATCACAAAGAAGGTCGTTTTGAAAACTTATGGGCCAATCATTATTGGTAATTCTATCTCTCCCAGAACTGATCTCTTAGAACCGTCAAAGGCTCTCACCACCAAGTTACTTGGGCGTAGTGCCAATCCGTCGTATTCCAGCTTCACAAGGGCTTTCTTGGGCAGGACATTGAGGGATTACCCTGTGTCTACCAGTACGTGAGAAAGAACTGCACCCTTACACTCCAAGGTAATGTGCAAAGCCTTGTTGTGATTGCGACCTTCCGTTGTTAGATCAGTGTTGGTAAATCCTAGTCCATTACTAGCGTTGACATTTCCAACCACAACCTCTAACTGATTGACGGTAATCTCCTCCGGCACATAAGCTACGTGCAGGACCTTTAATAGTTTGTTCCGATGAGCCTCGGAGCACATTAGCAACGATAGTATGGAGATTTTGGAAGGTGTTTGGTGAAGCTGGTCTACCACCTTGTAATCACTTTTCTTTATGATCCTCATGAATTCATCAACCTCTTGATCGAAAGGAGTCTTCAAAGCTTCTTTGACAACTTGTTCTTCTTGCACCATGCTCTTTCCTTTTGCCTTGGCAGCAGCTTCTGCTTCGGCAATGGGTCTTGGAATTTGCGAGGCAAAGAGACGTCCGCTTCTAGTGAAGCCTCCGCCTCCCCCCACATTGTCTATCTGAGGTGAAGAAGTTGATGATTCTAAAGTGATTTTCTGCCCCTCACAGTATAGATCTGAGCCATAATGCCAAGGGATGGCATTATTGCTTTCGTAAGGAACTGGCCCAGGCACTGTGATAGTGATCGGAATGATAGCAGCTGCAGAGGGGACCACAATGGTGTGTGGATCATAGTATATGGTAACTGGTGCTCTGACAGGAGTAACATTTTGTTGTGAATTGTTGGTAGGAACATTTGCGGGATCGTAGTATATTGTAACCGTTGAGATGCTTTCATCAATTGTTGCTGATGTTGTAGAAGGTACTGTTGACTGGACGGGGATTAAAGTTGTAGCAGGAATGGTGACTGAACTTGTATCCATTGAAATGATTGATTGAGCAGTTGTTGGAGTTGTAGTAGAATCAGTAGGAACAATGGTTGCTGACGTTGTAGGAGTATCTGTGATTGTTGATGAAGGAATTGTTGGAGTTGGAGTTGTTGTTGTCGTAATCTGAAGGATACCATCCTTAATAAGACCATTTATGCCGTTTCTCAATCTTTCACACCCATTGACTTCAATATTGCAATACCCACAGCCGAGCTCACACCCGGGGAACACTTGGCATTCTAAAAGCTGAGCTTTGATTTCAACCAAAGGTGTTCGAATTTGTGCAACACTGGTGATTAAGGTGGATGGTTTGCCTTCCTCAATAGCGTTAATCCTAGGCCCGTTGTGACTAGGCATTGGATTCCTTGTAACATTCGGAGGAGGTGCGAAGTTGAGAGCTTTTGAGTCCACCAGATCTTGGACTTTCATCTGTAGGGCCCTGCATTTTTCAGTGTTATGCCCCGGTGCGTTTGAGTGGAATGCACACCTGGCATTGGCATCATAATTTTTCGGCATATTGGTGGGATCCAGAGGTGCCAATGTCCTTAACTCAACCAGGTTGAGCTTCAGGAGTTGTGGCAAGAGTGTGGCGTACGGCATTGGGATTGGGTCAATTACCCTGTTTGCCTGTGATGGTCTTTGTTGGAAAGGACGTTGTTGTTGGTTGTTGCTGTTGTTGTAGGTTCTCTGTTGCGGATAATGAACTTGTTGTTGATACTGTGGTTGCTGTTGTTGAGGATATGATGATTGTTGTGGTATTGGAGCTGGAATAGTAACTGATGCTACTGACCGGTGCACATACTGAGGCCTGCCCCTGCTTGCATGAATGGAATTTGTTTCACCGGCCCTTCGGGGTCCCACAAAAGGCTTTCTGGTATTATTGGATGAACTTGCACCACTGTCGGAAATTTTGCCCATCTTTAATAGACTTTCAATCCTTTCACCAGCTATGACGACATCAGCAAAACTGGTGGAGGAGAAGGCAGCCAATCTATCAAGATAGGTCCCTTGAAATGTATTCATGAACATGTCAGCCATTTCCCTCTCTGACATGGGTGGTTGGATAGCAGCAGCAAGCTGTCTCCACCTTTGGGCATATTCTCTAAAGCTCTCTCTAGAAGATTGTGACATTCCCATCAGAAGGGTCCTGTTGGGAGCCATGTCCAGGTTGTATTGATATTGACGGATGAAAGCCTCAGCCAAATCCTTCCAGCACCTTATGGTGGCCCTAGACAAGTGTGAATACCACTCTCTTGAAGCCCTAGTCAGACTGTCTTCAAAGTAGAACATCCACAACTTTTCATCCATGGTATACGCTTTGAGTCTTCCCAGGAAAGATTGTAGGTGAGTTCGTGGACAAGAGGTACCATTGTACTTTTCAAAGCATGGGGGTTTGAATTTGTGGGAAATTCTCACCCCATCCACTAGTCCCATATCCATCACATTGAAGCCCAAGGAATTTTGAGACTCTAAAGATCTTAACTTTTTAGCAATTTCGTCCAATCTCCTGTCATATACTTCATCTCCAGCCCCCATAACAGTAAATTGTTCTTCTTGGGGATCCTCTTGTAAGATTCTCCCGCCAGCAGTATTGCCTTGCACATTTCTCGGGATGTTGACTTCAGGATCCAGATGAGGTCCAAATACTGGTGGGTCAATACGAGGCTGGCCCCGTTCATTGTTACTAGTTCCTCCTGTTCCAAGATAAGGATCCTCAGGAGTTTGTCTTTCCACCAGCTCTCTTAACCTTTCTTGACTCTAGGCTAAGCCAGTCATCACTGCCATGAACTGAGACATCTGATTCCTCATCTCCAATCTTTCATTGGTCATCTGATTTCTGACCTCAGTCAGATCCTGCTGTACTTGTTCCATTTGAATACCGGGAAGGTTGTTGCGATTCGGGTACCGGTGCGTGCGGTTGACAGGGAACACTCGGCGACGAGCAATGTTTCCTGAATTTACAACAAAGTTAAAAACAAAGATAATAAAGCACCTACAAAACAAAACAAAGTTAGTATGCAATGCAGTATGCTTATTTGTTTTCCAAGGTATCCGGTTTGGTTCTTGGCTTTGACCTTTCCAGACCTCGAGGAAGATGCTTGATATTGTTGAGAGAAAAGCCCAAATGGAAACAAACTAAAATATATTACAAATGGGGAATAATACATAGTTTGTTTTACAACACATGCCCATGGAGGGTCAAAATACAATAAAAGGAAAAGTACATCAAATGGAAACAACAAAAAACAAAGAATCAGACACCCAACCCAAACTCATCCTCTCTGACCTCCTTCAGGAGTGCCTCAGTCACTGGACCAGCTGGGTGCTCTGTAATGGTCCTAATGAGGAGGTTCCTGGTAGCAATGGCAGTGGTCATCTTCTTATGCCTGTCTTGGTCTTTTGATCTCTTCAATCCTGCTCTAAGCTTCAACTCTGAAATCTCCTTCTGGGCTGCCAACAAAGCTTCCTGCTGCTTCTTCTCATTGGCCTCTAGCTGTTCAATCTTAGCTTGAGTCTTTTGGTCTTCTTGTGTATGGGCCTCGGTGATTTTGACCCACCTAGCCTGACTCTCTTGCAGATAGAGCTCAGTCCTAGCCTTCTGAATTTTGGCCTCCTTACAGGCATTCTTCAATATTTGTTCCCCAGCTCTTGCTTTCCTGATATAGTCCTCTGTCTTCTCAATTTTGGTGAGATGCTCCACTCTAAGCTTCTCCAACCTCTCAATATCCAGACAACCATCACTTCTTTCCCAAAGAGTCTTCTTTAAGGCTTGAGATAGGTTCTCATTCCTTTCCTTCAGCTTCTCAAATTCCTCTAGGCTGATAGTTGATGCTGGCTGTACTGTGGATGGCCCAGGTATGTCTTCCAAGATAAAAGGCATTCCGGTAATTTGAGCTCTAGTACGGGACCAGTCATAGTACTGAGCTGAAGCAACATTATTACACCTCCCAAGAATGGCCATCCCTTTTGCCTGGATGTTGTCCCAAGCCCAGGATGCTTGCCTGACAACAACTGAATTAGGTTTCACTTCACAATACAGGGTCTCAGCTAAATCTTGCCCTCTGGGAGGGTGGACCAAAGCATAGCCCAATTGTCTCTTGAACAGCAAAGGATTGTAGTTGATGCAACCCTTTACTCCTATCAGAGGCACATTTGGGAATTGTCCACAGCTGGTGATGATGTCCTTGCCTTTGGTGCTCTGGGTGCACCATCTAATATCATCTGAAGTCAAGGCAATGAGCCTCTTGGCCCAATTCTTCTGTTGGTGGGGATTCAGGAAGGCATCTGACTTAGGCAGGTGTCTGAGCAGCCAGGTGTAAAACAAAGGAGCACAACATCTTACCAACTTCCCCCTTTGTTTCTCATTCCTCTGATGAATGGAGTAGTAAAAATCTCCTAGCAATGTGGGCACTGGGTTCTTCAGAAGAAACAAATGGATGGCATTCTTGCTGACAAATTTGGGCTCACCTGCAAACAGTATAGCCCCATATATGCTGAGGGCTAACAGTGCACAGACTGCCCTCCATTCTCCTAATGAAGCTTTCAGGATGGCCTGAGAAACCAAGAAGTCCAAATGCAAGCCAGGGATCCCAGCTTTTGTTGTCATACTTTGCTCAATCAAGGCAGGCTCCAGGTATAATGCCTTTGTTATTTCTTCATTTCTGGGAGCTGGCATCTCTGGGTTGAAAGGGATTCCTCCCCTGATAGGTACTCCAATCAATGAAGAAAACTCTTCCAGCAGAGGCCCTAACTGAAAGTCTGGGAATGTGAAACATCTCAAAGGAGGGTCATAAAACTGCAAGCATGTGTGGATCATGCTTCTCTGAGAAGGGTCAATGTCCATAACCATATCCAGGATACCTCTATAATGCTCTCTAAACAAAGGGATGTGGTCAGGTGTGATGAGTGACTGGACCTGCCTGATACCAGTCAACACAGGCTCAAAGAAATGGTAGGATATGTTGCTCTTCCTGGGAGTAGCTGTAGACACCCTAAATTTGCCCTCTGGCCTTTCTGTCTTTGTCAGCTTTTCGTTTTGCATTCATATACATTTTGCACATCATTTGCATAGGCTCCTGAGACATGGGATCATGGTCATCTGAGGAATTAGGGTCCCGCGTTTTATTTGCGAATTATCAGAAGAAATCAAGGCTTTGGCTTGCAGCCACCAGTGGTATTGTTCTCTTATGCTTATGATTGCTAATTTAGGGTTTATTTCCCTGATTTAGCGGTCTTCAAGGAGTTCACGTCCGAAAACTATTCATCCGATTTTTCTGGTTCTTCAAGCAGTGAAGTGTGAATTATAGTTTCTTCTCCATCAAGTTACAGGGTTATTCTCATCTTTAAGACATTTCAGGGTGTATCCAAGGTTCAGTTGTGTTCATCTGTGGATTTATTTTGCCAAAGTTTCTTTTAGACAGATTCATAGTAATTCAGAGATTAATTGGTCAGAACTTCAAATGGTGATTCGTTCAGAGGGTTGTCGTTTCAATTGTGAGTTATTCAGCGACATTTGTGCTCATCTTATTTGAGGCGGGTGAAAAATAGTGCAAGTTAATCTCGAATTAAAGATTGAGAGTTCATGGTTGTTTGTACTAGGGGGAGTTGTAAATTCATTTCTGATAAATTCATTCACTATCCAATTTCCATTATTCAAACATATCCGTTTTCCGATTATCCAATTTTATTTTTAATTTTTTCTTTTTTTTAGATCCACGTGTCTATATCATAAACAATTTCTTTTTTTTCTAAATTCCACTCTCAAACACATTTCTAATAACAACCATTTTTTTTATTATTCCACCTTATTCATATAATATCCATATACCTTTTTTCTTAAGTCCATTTTTCTTCCATTTTTTTACAAGCCCATATCATTTTGCTAGCCCATATGACATGAAGTATGACTTTGTTTGACCTACATATAAATAGAAACAATGTTGATCCCTAGGTCATAAAGTAAAAAAGAAGTAAAAAAGTTTGAGGCAATGAGTCAAAAACGGCGCCTCTACCACTCGCAAAACTCTCCTCAACTTTCCTGCATCATTAATACTCACAAACCACTCATCTCATGAACACCAGAAGATCCTTTCATTTTTCCTGCAAAATAACAAAAACACTGAAAACCATCTTCAAGCCTCTCTTTTCGACCTTCAACAATCCGAACCACCACTTCCTCAAACCTTCATCCATCACAAATTTGACCTGCAAAAAACAACAGCAATACGAAACCAGCAGCAACCACAACACACTCACTGCCGCCCCTCTCATAGAAGCCAGAAAACGTAACAACCGAAAAACTGATACGAAACCTTCGCCCGATATCCAGCATAAATCTGAACCACAAACCTCACTTTTTTCGGCCACCCTGCATCTCACAATCAACACTCCTTCATTCAAATCTCTCACAACACAAACACATCACTCTTCATCACCTTTCAACCTGAGCTTCAACCATCCACAAAATCATAACCTCTCAAACCACAGCACTTCGTTCTCTTCGCAAACAAAAAAAAACTACGCCACCTCCATACCACCCTTAAACCATTTTCCTTGCATAATCACAACAAACACAGCCACTGCTCCTCAATCAAACCTCCCCTGTTTCAACCTTCATCACCTCACCGCCCACAACGCATCAGCACAACAACAGCAACAACCGAACAAATTAACCTCTTCTTCATCAACCTTCACCGCACCCTCAACTTCTTAACAAACTAGAAACCACCACCCCTGTTTCGGCAAAACCGCAAACTACCACAAACAACAACAACCACCACCATCTTCACCACTCCTTCACTCACACCGAAACCTTCGACAACAACACCAATACAGAACACAACCGCGAGAAAAGAAGAAGAAGATCCGAGGTTTTGTTCATAAGCGAGAGAAAACAAACCGAGATGAAGCGGCTCTGAGGTGACGGTGGACGAGATTGATGAAGGAGCCATCGTGGACGCCGTCGCGAGCTTGAGAGAGAGAGAGAGACCTAGGCTGAGGGTTTCAGATTCGTCGAGAAAGGTTGATGGCGATGATTTGAGGAGGAGCCGTCGCGGATTAATTTCGGAGAAGTTGACGAGGAGATGGTGTGATTCGCAGGAGAGAGAGACAGCGGTGTGATGTTTTGGTTTGGCCAAGTGACGCCGTTTCGGGGAGAAGGCGGAGAAATGCGAAGAGAGCAGGGACACTGTTTGCTTGCTTCATGTATTTTGACCCTGATTTTTCTTTTTCATTGTTTGCTGTTGTTGGTGGGCTTAACAGGCCCACCGAATTTGCTATAAGCACCGCCCTATTTCCCTGCGCATGACCCCCTTTTTCTTTGCTTATGTTTGCTTTTTCTTTCTCTTTTTTTTTATTTGATTTCTAACCTTTTATTTCTTTTCTTAATTTTGTTTACATAATTGTTAATTGATTTTAACCCTTGATTAATATTGTTCAAATGTGTAATATAGATTAATCTTTAATTAAGATTTTTGTTAATTCTATTCTAACCTATATTTTAATTGTGGTTAATTATTAATGTTAGTTTTTTTTTATTATTATTAACTTTTTGTTATGTAGATTTTGATTTAAACTTTGTTTAATGAGATTGGAATTTTTTGTTTCAATTCAAGTTTTCATCTCGATTTGTAATTATTTGATTTAGAATGTACGACTAATCTTTTCTTGTGACTTATTCTTGGAGCTTTATCATTGGTGTGAGAATTGTTTTGGTTTATTGGTTTAATCTTGATGGATGCCTTGATGATATTCTGACAAGTTTTTCTTGACTTATTTGTGCATATTGAAGAGGCAACGGACCTTCTCCGTTAGGTAACACTGGGGCCCGATTATACTTATTGCATGTCGTTGCATCTGGAAGTCCTACTGGTGTAGGCTCTGTTTGTGCATTACTCCATATCGCACTTTCATCTCTTTATCTTATCTCCATTTTTTGCATCCTCATCTTCTTATCTTATGTCTTCTTCATCCTAATTTTTCTTCCTCATCTTCTTTATCTCTTGCCTTACTTGAGGTGTGCCTAGGCCACCAGGGAGCTTCTCCTTTCATCTTTCTCTTCTTCTTTCTTTTTTTCTTTAGGATAGTGAGCCTCACTAACCTAGGACCATCCGAGCATGTGAATATTGATTAGTCCCCCACTGAGCTTCCACCTTTGTGTCATCTTTTGAGTCTTCTCTTCTCACCTCACAATCAGGGACTAAACCCTAAAGGCTTTAAGGCTTTGTGATTAAGTTTATGCCTGCATCCTTCTATTAGGATGGAGTGTATAACTTTAATCCTAAGTGTTAAACCCTTAATGTGTTTAAATCCTCTAATCAATTCACATAATAATCACCAAGACATCAAGCTTGTAACTTGGGCCTTGCATTAGGGTTCTAATTCTTCCTTAATTGGTTAAGAAGGACTAACCCTAGTGTTAATGGACAAGTCCCCCTCAAGTTGTCTTACAAACCCTAAAACTCACTTCATCATCTTATTATTAACTAAAATCCACTTAATAAAGGCTTTGTTTTGTCATGAAGTTAATCCCTAATCATGGATTAAGTTGAGGAGCTTTCCTCAGCTTAAACATTCTCATCTATTATCCTTCTATTAGGATGGTGTAATGAGCCTGTTTAATCCCTGATTATGGCTTAATCTCATTACTCAACACTAAACAAAAACACCAAAAACATCTAAATAATCACAAGTAGGTTAATGATCTTAATCCTTCACCATGGTGATTAAGTGTGAGAAGCTGACTTCACACTTAAGGTATTCTCATTACCCCTAATCAGAGGGAAGATGTGATGAGTTTACTAACCCATTGGTTTAGGCTTAAGCTCATTAATCTATGACAAACTTTCAGAAGCAATAAAAGACTGAAAACACAAAAAACAAACAATAATCGTCTCCTCCGGGATTCTTTTCTCATCACCTTCATTCACAAGCGAGAACTAGCTTCTTCCGTCTAATGCAAGACAGTTTGCACCTGAGCCAGACAGGTCATACACTTGAGCATAGACAAGCAAGCAGTTCACAAGTCAGTTTATCTTCAGTCTCTTTGAGTCGAACTACGGTGTTCTGACTTCCTCATTGCACGAGAGGATACGTAGGCATAACTTAACAGTTATCGAACAAAAGTCTATGTATATTCCCCCTCTTTCCAGCTTTATTCTTTAAGCCTCATACTCCTGAGCATTTCACTCTTGTTCTTACACTGACACTTCTTTATACACCTCACATTTCTTTTACACTGACACTTGCATTCTTTTCAGCTTTGATACACAAATTGCACTGACACTACCCCTTTAAAACACAAATCTCTTAAGCATGGATCCCGTCGAGTACGGCGGACAATCTGGGTGCTAATACCTTCCCAGGTTGTAACCAACCCCCTTTCTCAGTCTCTCTGGTTCGCAACCGTCTTATCCATCTTTTCTAGGTCTATGCAGCATTGCCTTTCCTCCGGGATAAAAATGCCTAGCTGGCGACTCTTTTCATTTCATCCTTTCGCCGACCGTTCGCGTCTGTACCTCATTTGAGCCCAGTCTCATCTTTTGGGAGCGACAGCTTGGCGACTCTGCTGGGGACCCTTATACTGTAACCAGGGCTTCTGGTTCTTTTTGTGGGTTCCTCCTAGCGCTTGTTTGATTTGTGTTTACTGGGGTGTTATGTGCTAATTGTGTTTATATAGTTGCTTTTATTTATTGCTTTATGTACAGTTTTGTTTATTGCTTTCTTTATAGCTTTACATATATCATACTGTCATACTGTTCTGGCTGGATCTGGTTTTTGCTTTGGTGGGTGGGGTTCTATTGAGAGTTTAAGGTCCTATACCTGGGACCTGAGTGACACCTAGGCTAGAGTGGTTCATTTTCTTTCCCATTCCATTTCGGTCTGGTGCGGGAATATGAAACACGATTCAGATATGGGTTTCTTCTTGAGAACTCTGTGCTACAGATTTCCTGTAGTGCTAGGGCTATCTGGGAAGCCTGCTAAGTCTGGATGACCTTTAGTTATGACCTTCAGAAACTAAGGAGAATTAGAGGAGGATTTTTATGGTTATTGTAAACACTGTACCTCCAGGTTAGAAGTGTTTACACTTCTCATAACTGATCCAAGTCTGAGGATCCTTGTTTTAGAACACTACCTGTGAGGGGGTTGGGTTGTTTACAGGTTTGCAGGAACCCATGACCTCAACATAACCTCATTACCAGTGTAGTCTTATGTTTTGATCTGGTCTCTATGATCCTGGAGTTCTTCAACCTTTGGTTCTCGGTTACTATTTTGGGTTATTATGCAGATCTTGTGGTTACAGACACTCGATTCTTGGTCCGGCATTCCAGATTCCAGGCAGTTTCCAGCTGTGATCCCATGTCTTTGCATCTTTTGCATTATCATTTTGCATTTCACATTTGCATCAGCATTGCATTTCCTTCTTCCAGAGAGCTCATCCTTCCTCTTTTGTCCATGACCAGCCAGTTGATTTCCCGGTACTCAGTTTGAACAAGTGTTAACTGTTGGAAGACGACAGTGTTTGAAGGAAGATTGAGCAGTGTCAAGAGGTAAAGGGTCAGATTGGAAGCCGTCAGTAGCTATGTCAGAGAACAACCGTCAGAATGTTGAGTTTCCACCTGGTTTCACTTCAATGACCAATCCGTTGTATGGTCTTTCTCCTGATGAGGATCTTCCACAAGTGAACAATCTTGCTCAAGCTCAGCCTGCACAGACCCCGATCGTGAATCAGAATGTACCTGAACCATATGATGTCCGAGGTGGACCTTCATCTTCTTCTGATTCTACAGATTATTAGAGTTTTGCCTTCCCTATGCCAGATTTCCAAGGGGCAATCCCTCGTGCGAAAACCAAGGATCCACGAGCTATTGATCATGCTGAAAGGTTTCGTGTGTTGGAGGAGCAACTCAAAGCCTTATCGGATCCTGATGCCTTTGGTTTTGATGCTCTAAACATGTGTTTGGTGCCTGGTCTTGTCATTCCTCCAGATTTCAAGACTCCGAAGTTTGAGAAATACACTGGTGTCAGTTGCCCGAAGCGTCATTTGGTGATGTTCTGTAGAAAAATGACTTCTTATGCCTGCAATGATAAGTTGATGATTCACTGTTTTCAGGACAGTTTAAGTGGGGCATCTTTAAGTTGGTACATGGATTTGGAAAGCAGTCATATCCGATCTTGGAATGATTTATCCAGAGCTTTCGTAAAGCAATACCAGTACAATATGGACGTGGCGCCCAATCGCACGCACTTGCAGAGCCTATCCCAGAGGAGTGGTGAATCTTTCAGAGAATATGCACAGCGGTGGAGAGAATTGGCAGCCCAAGTGCAACCACCACTTTCAGACAGAGAATTAATTGACCTGTTCGTGGGCACCTTGTAGGGTCCATACTTGGAAATAATGAGTAGCATTGGGATGACAAGCTTCTCTGATTTGATGATAGTTGGAGTACGCATTGAGAGCCTGCTCAAAAGTGGAAAGATCCAGGACTTTTCGAATATCCCAGCTAGTGAAGGTGAGTCTGTTGTTAGCTCCCATGAGGAAGAATGGGATGACGTCAGTGTCGTCATGGCAAATATCGAATATTCTAGAACAACATCTTCTAAGAGATCATCTTTTCCTGAATTTGATTACTCTTACGGGCATTCGGCAATGCTCAGAGCACCGTGTCAGAAACCCTGGGCTCCTCCTCGTCCAAATCTGCAATCTCGTGGTCGAAGACCTCAGAATCAACTTCAGAGCCAGCCTAGGCCTCGTAACAATCTGGAAAGAAGGATTGCTTCTCTTCATCCAGTCCCCATGGCATACAGTGAACTCTTGCCACATCTAGTTCAAAGCTCTTTGGTGGTTCCTAAGCCTCTCAAGCCGTTACCAGGGCCGTACCCTCCAGGGTACAATCCTCATGAGCAGTGCGGGTATCATGGTGGATCAATGGGGCATTCAACTGAAGATTGCAAAGCTTTTCAAGCCAAAGTACAACAGGTAATCGACAAGGGGTACATATCCTTTCCAGAAGGAAGCTTGGTTGTGCACGTCAACCTCTCGCCTGATTGAGTTCAAAGACTTCGAAGGAGCGTATCCTGATTTCGGTGGTCCAGACAAGAAGATGTCATCAGAGCTGATGATTACTGTATCCTTTTATCATTTGCATTGTAGTTTCTTTCCTGTTAGCAGCTACTTGTCTTTTAAGCAATGTTATTTTTGAATGGTAATGTTAATGTAGTGATCTTGCATTTTTGAATCAATTATGTCGCATTCGCTCATTTTTTCTTTCCTTGCATCAAAAACGAAAAATAAAAAAAAAATTGCATCCATATACCTCCCATTTATTTCACTGTTGTTTAGCAGGTTTGAGGGAGGATGATGACAACTGAATACTCATAATTGTTGAAGGTATGCTTTCAGAGTAGAACCTGCTGACGATGTACAGGCATTGTTTCAATTCCCAAACACCGGAGATATAAGGGAGATAGACCTTCGTCAACCCCCTTTGAGCCTTGAAGTAGGAGTTTCTTTTCTAAACGAAAAAACCCTCACATTCAACCCGGGGCAGGGTAGTTATCAGTTAGTTTGACCGAGCGTTCAAATTTCTAAAGGAGTGAACATCCGAGGATTCATTACCTTTTATTCATACACCTAAAGAGGTCAAGGGACGCGAAACCACAATGATTATCCTTCACCAACAAGGGAATGAGGCAGTCAAAACCCTTTCAGCAAGTCAGACAAACCAGTGTCACACGATTTGTTCAACAAAAATATAAAAAAAAAAAAGAAGAAGAAGAAATAAAGCCCGCTAAGTCAAAAAAATGTGTGAAAAACATATGACTTAGGCAAAAGTTAGGGCATCCCGCTGGACTTCGAAATCGAAAAATTCAAAAAGAATCAGTCCAGGCAAAAATTAGGGAGTAAAAAAAATATCAAAAAGAAAAAAGTTCCATGAGAACAAAGTCGTGTGACCAGACACAAAGTCAGAATGGGTGACTGTTACTCCAAGAAACCTCATTGGTGCGTAAACCATCAACGTCATTGGTTCCTCAATCATTACAAAACCCTTGTGAGAAGCGAGCGCTTAAGTCGAATTAGCTGAACATAGGACTGGAGAACATCAAGGAGAATGGGTGGGCACAAATAAACTTTGAGCCATAAATCCTTCTTTCTAAAACCGTGAACCAGACCACGTTACAACCCTTGAAGGTCCTAATTGAATCAGGTTCAATTCTGAAAGCATAATACGACAAGGTTGCGTAAACTGACTCCTAACGATTTGCTAACTCAACACTACGTTTGGACTAATCGTCCATTCGTCACACACTGTCACAACATCAAAATAAATAAATTTTCAAAAACTTGCATGTTAACTGCATTAAAACTACCATTTGTAAATGAACAGTTTTAATTGCAAGTCAGCCTGTGTCATCAGGAAAGTTCCTACAAAGAGCAATCGCGAGGGAACTTGATCATTCAACAATGATGACCAGAATCAAGAGCATCTTGTCAGCCTATGAATCAGGGGCATGTTATCCAGTGGCTTTGTCGACCAAGGTATCCGTCAGGGTAAAGCAAGTTCCTAAGCATCAGTTGACGGAGGGACGTCATTCAAGAATTAGTTGATCAAAGTTGAATCTCCCAAGCAGGGGCAGGACACCCGGAGTTTCTGTTGACTAAGGGTCAATTCTTCCAATGCTCAGTCAGAATGAATCAAGTCGCTTACACGCTCATACCGGGGAAGGACACTTCCAGAGATCACTAAGTGCAACTCTCCTCGAGAGAACATCCAAGTTTGCTATTCCAGAAATTGGATAATCAGCAACAGTCTGTTCAGAGACTCACCCAACAGGGGCAAACTTTAGCTATGCAGAGCAAGTATATCAGTAATCTCAGAGTTCATGACGGGTATCGGGAAATCGTATTACCCATCCTCGCCTTTGTCACCCTTCTCATTAGAAGCCTTGTCACATAAGACCTTTCTTCCCATCCTTGGGAGTTTTTCTAGCTTTTCATAATCATTGCATAAATCATTTGCATACGTTATTCATGTCGCTTCGCTCGAGCATATAGAGCATATGCATCATATTTGCATTGGTCACAACCCCTCAATCATCAATCTCAGTTCAGAGGGCCTCGTAACCCAACCTCTCGACCTTTCAAGGAGCCAGTTCTCGTCTGGCAAACCGTTCTAAGTCCAGTTCTCGTCTGGCAAAACTTTTCAAAGTCTAGTCCTCGTCTGGCAGACAAACCCAAAGTCCAGTTCTCGTCTGGCGAACCAATTTCAAATACCAGTTCTCGTCTGGTAGGCGAACCTTTTACCAGTTCTCGTCTGGTCACCTTTTCATTCAACCCATTGAACGCCAGTTCTCGTCTGGTAGTCATTCTTTTTTAGAGTCAATTCTCGTTTGACAATGAACCCAAGGAGTCAGTTCTCGTCTGACGACCTATTCTTTGCCCATCAGTTCTTGTCTGTTGGCCTACCTTTAATAAACCAGTTCTCATCTGGTAATTCACCTTCAAAAGTCCAATTGCTTGGCAACCAAAAATAATATATATCTATCAACCTGGCCCTAGCGCCTAACCATCCTTGTTTCATATCTTTGGTTATGAGCATACGTCTGCATTGTACATCATTTGCATTGCATCTTCATACCGCATGGTTTCTGTTTTAGCTCTGATGTGGGGCAAGAATCGTTTCAAGACGTAATCTGGGGTAGTTATCTCAAGACTTGTTGAATTTCTGCGAGAGTTTGAAGATACTGGGGCAATTCTGGATGCCAAGTCTTCTGTAAAATCCTCTGAAGACGATCTTTTTATGGATGATGCAGTATGGTATAATTGAGGAGTTAAGGGATGCTTGGTCACTCTGGATGATCAGTATGCAGTTGTTGAGCTCAGAAGTTTGAAGCACTGTGTTAATTCTCAGGGAATGTCTGGTATTTATTTTACCAGCAGGGCATTGGAAGTTTATTTCTTCCCCGACCATAAAGATCTTCTTTCAGCCGACAAGATTCCCTCATGAGGAGTTGGTTATTCGCATTCAGTCAAAGCCAATTTTCATTGGCATATCTTCCCAGCACAATCGTCATGCTATACATGGGGCTTAATTTGGCTTATTTCGATCTCTAATTCTCCAACAAAGTCTCTCCTCAGCAGAGCATTGCCAAATCTTTTTCTCAACCATGAAGGTTGACATCCCCAGCTGAGTTAGAGCAGACGATATCCCCAGCAGAACTTCAAGGCTAATTGAATCGTTCTCATCCCCAAGCGGACTTATCTTTCCACAGTGAAGTTTTCCCAACAGGCAGCTGAAGGCCTTGTTTCCCCACAAAGTTAGAATTGTCAGAGCTCTCTCTCCCCAGCAAGGGTCCCAGCAAGAGTTATTTGACGAAGCGTCTTCCCTAGCCAAGTCTGAAGATGATCTTTCCCCACAGAGTTCATGTCTGATCTCCACTTCCGGCAGTGAAATATTTCCCAGCAAAGTTGCCATACTGGTGGTCATTTGATGATAGAGTCAGGTATATATCACCTCAGTCAGAGATGGGTAGTCAAACCTCTAGACTTATCTTCCCCACAGAGTTTCAGCCTCTATCCAGAAGAGCAACGCATGAAGGAATCACAATAGAGTGTCGAAAGCTTCTGCAAACCCCAGCTGGGTCCTTCATTTACTGGAATAGGTCTATCATTGACCCATTTCCCCAAGCAAAATCATATACGTTAGATCTACCAATGATCTCATCCCCAGCTGGGATGCCCATTTCAAACAGATCAACCAGAAATCTTCACTGCAACGGGATCCGAGTCCCGGATTGGTATCCTTGCATAATCATAGCACTCGCATCATATTCACCCCCACAAAGTGTAGCATTCCGTCCAACACGGGGCATTACGGCAAAAATCAAACATATTACATAATCATAAGCCATGTTCTGAATCAAACACCTCCTTGTGGCACCCGTCCGTGTCATATCCCCAGCGGAAAGCCAAAGCATCCTCTTTGCACTCACAGATACTTATATATAGAATTTTCTTGACATCCGTCCGTGTCGCCTTCCCCAGCACAGTAACCTAAACACTTTGTATATCAGATACTTGTGTATATTACTTTTCTCCTTTCGACACTCGTCTGTGTCATTCTCCCCAGCAGGTTAAATACCCGTCTATACACTACTCATACTTATTACTCATATTTCACTTATACGGATACTCGTCCGTATCTTGTATGCACCACTTATATCATCTCAGATTCGACACTAGTCCATGTTCTTTGTTAACCAGTTGGTACTCGTCCGTACCATCATCTCAGAACATGTGTCAAGCGTTTGTTTCTACCTGATACTCGTCCGTATCATAGTCTTAAGGATGCTCGTCCGCATCTTTAATCCATACACGTGTCAAAAAAACTCTTGTCTTCTTGAATTTAGACACTCGTCTGTGTCTACTATCCCCCAGAAGAGTCCCCTCAGATTCGACACTCGTCCGTGTTCTCTGTTAACCAGCTGATACTCGTCTGTATCATCATCTCTGAACATGTGTCAGTATTTGTTTCTACCCGATACTCGTCCGTATCATAGTCTTAGGGATGCTCGTCCGCATCTTTAATCTATACACAACGTCAAAACACTATTACCTTTATTTCTTGGATATAAACACCCGTCCGTGTTTACTATTCCCCAGTAGATCGCCCGCAAAGCAAAATTTCTTTCCTATCTGACATTCGTCCTGTGTCATGATAAACCCTGAGAGCAGCCGTACCCTGCTAGGTGATCGTCCTTCACCTCTTGATGATCGTCCTTCATCATGCTCATCCGATGGCCATCCCCATCGTTGACCTTTTATCCGGCATTCGTCCTATGTCGCGATATTTTCGGCAGCCGTACCCTGCCTGGTGATCGTCCTTCACCTTAGATGACCGTCCCTCATCTTACCCCTTTCAGAGCAGCCGTCCCCTGCTAGGTGATCGTCCTTCACCTTTGATGACCGTCCCTCATCATTATTTCATTTATTCTTTAACCCGATGGTCGTCCCCGTCGTGGTCCCTTTTCCTTTTCATGATGATCGTCCTTCATCAGTTTAGCCCGATGGCCGTCCCCATCGTTGTTTTCATTACTTTATGAACTTGATGGCCGTCCCCATCATTTTTCATTAATCCCCAGAGAGTCGTATAGCTTTACTTGATGGTCGTCCCCATCATAATCCTTTTTATCCCCAGCTTGTCGGCCGTCCCCGTCATTGCTTTATTTCCCGCACTTTTCCCAGCGTGTCGGCCGTCCCCGTCATTGCTCTTTCCCCAGCAGTCGTCCTCTGCTCGACGGTCGTCCCCCGTCGCCCGCACTTTATAATATACTTTATTTTCTTTTACAATCTATATCCCTTTTCTTCTTCATTCTGTGAGTGCAAATTTTGGACTGTCTTTGGTATTCAACCACAAGTTATCTTGTTTGCCTGTTAAGCCGTCGCTTACATCCTGCACAGCTAACTCATGTTTGAATAGGGGCAGCTGTAGACACCCTAAATTTGCCCTCTGGCCTTTCTGTCTTTGTCAGCTTTTCGTTTTGCATTCATATACATTTTGCACATCATTTGCATAGGCTCCTGAGACATGGGATCATGGTCATCTGAGGAATTAGGGTCCCGCGTTTTATTTGCGAATTATCAGAAGAAATCAAGGCTTTGGCTTGCAGCCACCAGTGGTATTGTTCTCTTATGCTTATGATTGCTAATTTAGGGTTTATTTCCCTGATTTAGCGGTCTTCAAGGAGTTCACGTCCGAAAACTATTCATCCGATTTTTCTGGTTCTTCAAGCAGTGAAGTGTGAATTATAGTTTCTTCTCCATCAAGTTACAGGGCTATTCTCATCTTTAAGACATTTCAGGGTGTATCCAAGGTTCAGTTGTGTTCATCTGTGGATTTATTTTGCCAAAGTTTCTTTTAGACAGATTCATAGTAATTCAGAGATTAATTGGTCATAACTTCAAATGGTGATTCATTCAGAGGGTTGTCGTTTCAATTGTGAGTTATTCAGCGACATTTGTGCTCATCTTATTTGAGGCGGGTGAAAAATAGTGCAAGTTAATCTTGAATTAAAGATTGAGAGTTCATGGTTGTTTGTACTAGGGGGAGTTGTAAATTCATTTCTGATAAATTCATTCACTATCCAATTTCCATTATTCAAACATATCCGTTTTCCGATTATCCAATTTTATTTTTAATTTTTTCTTTTTTTTAGATCCACGTGTCTATATCATAAACAATTTCTTTTTTTTCTAAATTCCACTCTCAAACACATTTCTAATAACAACCATTTTTTTTATTATTCCACCTTATTCATATAATATCCATATACCTTTTTTCTTAAGTCCATTTTTCTTCCATTTTTTTACAAGCCCATATCATTTTGCTAGCCCATATGACATGAAGTATGACTTTGTTTGACCTACATATAAATAGAAACAATGTTGATCCCTAGGTCATAAAGTAAAAAAGAAGTAAAAAAGTTTGAGGCAATGAGTCAAAAACGGCGCCTCTACCACTCGCAAAACTCTCCTCAACTTTCCTGCATCATTAATACTCACAAACCACTCATCTCATGAACACCAGAAGATCCTTTCATTTTTCCTGCAAAATAACAAAAACACTGAAAACCATCTTCAAGCCTCTCTTTTCGACCTTCAACAATCCGAACCACCACTTCCTCAAACCTTCATCCATCACAAATTCGACCTGCAAAAAACAACAGCAATACGAAACCAGCAGCAACCACAACACACTCACTGCCGCCCCTCTCATAGAAGCCAGAAAACGTAACAACCGAAAAACTGATACGAAACCTTCGCCCGATATCCAGCATAAATCTGAACCACAAACTTCACTTTTTTCGGCCACCCTGCATCTCACAATCAACACTCCTTCATTCAAATCTCTCACAACACAAACACATCACTCTTCATCACCTTTCAACCTGAGCTTCAACCATCCACAAAATCATAACCTCTCAAACCACAGCACTTCGTTCTCTTCGCAAACAAAAAAAACTACGCCACCTCCATACCACCCTTAAACCATTTTCCTTGCATAATCACAACAAACACAGCCACTGCTCCTCAATCAAACCTCCCCTGTTTCAACCTTCATCACCTCACCGCCCACAATGCATCAGCACAACAACAGCAACAACCGAACAAATTAACCTCTTCTTCATCAACCTTCACCGCACCCTCAACTTCTTAACAAACCAGAAACCACCACCCCTGTTTCGGCAAAACCGCAAACTACCACAAACAACAACAACCACCACCATCTTCACCACTCCTTCACTCACACCGAAACCTTCGACAATAACACCAATACAGAATACAACCGCGAGAAAAGAAGAAGAAGATCCGAGGTTTTGTTCATAAGCGAGAGAAAACAAACCGAGATGAAGCGGCTCTGAGGTGACGGTGGACGAGATTGATGAAGGAGCCATCGTGGACGCCGTCGCGAGCTTGAGAGAGAGAGAGACCTAGGCTGAGGGTTTCAGATTCGTCGAGAAAGGTTGATGGCGATGATTTGAGGAGGAGCCGTCGCGGATTAATTTCGGAGAAGTTGACGAGGAGATGGTGTGATTCGCAGGAGAGAGAGACAGCGGTGTGATGTTTTGGTTTGGCCAAGTGACGCCGTTTCGGGGAGAAGGCGGAGAAATGCGAAGAGAGCAGGGACACTGTTTGCTTGCTTCATGTATTTTGACCCTGATTTTTCTTTTTCATTGTTTGCTGTTGTTGGTGGGCTTAACAGGCCCACCGAATTTGCTATAAGCACCGCCCTATTTCCCTGCGCATGACCCCCTTTTTCTTTGCTTATGTTTGCTTTTTCTTTCTCTTTTTTTTAATTTGATTTCTAACCTTTTATTTCTTTTCTTAATTTTGTTTACATAATTGTTAATTGATTTTAACCCTTGATTAATATTGTTCAAATGTGTAATATAGATTAATCTTTAATTAAGATTTTTGTTAATTCTATTCTAACCTATATTTTAATTGTGGTTAATTATTAATGTTAGTTTTTTTTTATTATTATTAACTTTTTGTTATGTAGATTTTGATTTAAACTTTGTTTAATGAGATTGGAATTTTTTGTTTCAATTCAAGTTTTCATCTCGATTTGTAATTATTTGATTTAGAATGTACGACTAATCTTTTCTTGTGACTTATTCTTGGAGCTTTATCATTGGTGTGAGAATTGTTTTGGTTTATTGGTTTAATCTTGATGGATGCCTAAATGATATTCTGACAAGTTTTTCTTGACTTATTTGTGCATATTGAAGAGGCAACGGACCTTCTCCGTTAGGTAACACTGGGGCCCGATTATACTTATTGCATGTCGTTGCATCTGGAAGTCCTACTGGTGTAGGCTCTGTTTGTGCATTACTCCATATCGCACTTTCATCTCTTTATCTTATCTCCATTTTTTGCATCCTCATCTTCTTATCTTATGTCTTCTTCATCCTAATTTTTCTTCCTCATCTTCTTTATCTCTTGCCTTACTTGAGGTGTGCCTAGGCCACCAGGGAGCTTCTCCTTTCATCTTTCTCTTCTTCTTTCTTTTTTTCTTTAGGATAGTGAGCCTCACTAACCTAGGACCATCCGAGCATGTGAATATTGATTAGTCCCCCACTGAGCTTCCACCTTTGTGTCATCTTTTGAGTCTTCTCTTCTCACCTCACAATCAGGGACTAAACCCTAAAGGCTTTAAGGCTTTGTGATTAAGTTTATGCCTGCATCCTTCTATTAGGATGGAGTGTATAAATTTAATCCTAAGTGTTAAACCCTTAATGTGTTTAAATCCTCTAATCAATTCACATAATAATCACCAAGACATCAAGCTTGTAACTTGGGCCTTGCATTAGGGTTCTAATTCTTCCTTAATTGGTTAAGAAGGACTAACCCTAGTGTTAATGGACAAGTCCCCCTCAAGTTGTCTTACAAACCCTAAAACTCACTTCATCATCTTATCATTAACTAAAATCCACTTAATAAAGGCTTTGTTTTGTCATGAAGTTAATCCCTAATCATGGATTAAGTTGAGGAGCTTTCCTCAGCTTAAACATTCTCATCTATTATCCTTCTATTAGGATGGTGTAATGAGCCTGTTTAATCCCTGATTATGGCTTAATCTCATTACTCAACACTAAACAAAAACACCAAAAACATCTAAATAATCACAAGTAGGTTAATGATCTTAATCCTTCACCATGGTGATTAAGTGTGAGAAGCTGACTTCACACTTAAGGTATTCTCATTACCCCTAATCAGAGGGAAGATGTGATGAGTTTACTAACCCATTGGTTTAGGCTTAAGCTCATTAATCTATGACAAACTTTCAGAAGCAATAAAAGACTGAAAACACAAAAAACAAACAATAATCGTCTCCTCCGGGATTCTTTTCTCATCACCTTCATTCACAAGCGAGAACTAGCTTCTTCCGTCTAATGCAAGACAGTTTGCACCTGAGCCAGATAGGTCATACACTTGAGCATAGACAAGCAAGCAGTTCACAAGTCAGTTTATCTTCAGTCTCTTTGAGTCGAACTACGGTGTTCTGACTTCCTCATTGCACGAGAGGATACGTAGGCATAACTTAACAGTTATCGAACAAAAGTCTATGTATATTCCCCCTCTTTCCAGCTTTATTCTTTAAGCCTCATACTCCTGAGCATTTCACTCTTGTTCTTACACTGACACTTCTTTATACACCTCACATTTCTTTTACACTGACACTTGCATTCTTTTCAGCTTTGATACACAAATTGCACTGACACTACCCCTTTAAAACACAAATCTTTTAAGCGTGGATCCCGTCGAGTACGGCGGACAATCTGGGTGCTAATACCTTCCCAGGTTGTAACCAACCCCCTTTCTCAGTCTCTCTGGTTCGCAACCGTCTTATCCATCATTTCTAGGTCTATGCAGCATTGCCTTTCCTCCGGGATAAAAATGCCTAGCTGGCGACTCTTTTCATTTCATCCTTTCGCCGACCGTTCGCGTCTGTACCTCATTTGAGCCCAGTCTCATCTTTTGGGAGCGACAGTAGCCATGAGTGCTACTGAAGAAACTGAAGATAAGTGTTGATGAGGATCACAGACTGATGCTAGAGATGAGCCACTGACAGGCTGATGCTGGTGATGATGAAGGTAGCTGAAGCAGATACTGATGAAGACAGCTGAAGCAGAGGTCTATGCAGAAGAAGGGGTCAAAACCAAAACCAAGATACAATGAGATGGATACCCTGAAAAGAAAATAAACAAATGTTAAATGATGCACTGATGATATATGCAAATGATATGCAAGGGTTTGTGATCAAGCTGGATCTGATTATCTGTCTTGATATAAGTCCATGTATGTTCAAAGGTCCAGATGAAGGCTTAGAAATCCAGTAACCAAGGTGGGGGACTCAAATAAAGAGTCATATATCAAAGGTTTAATCACAAGAACTGTCCAAAATGAGGTATTCTTAAACAAGATAGTAACAGGGTATGATGTGGCCAAGGGTTCCTGCAAACCTGTAAACAACCCAACCCCCTCACAGGTAGTGTTCTAGAACAAGGATCCTCGGACTTGGATCAGTTATGAGAAGTGTAAACACTTCTAACCCGGAGGTACAGTGTTTACAATAACCATAAAAGATCCTCCTCTAATTCACCTCAGATTCTGAAGGTCAAAATAAAGGTCATCCAGACTTAGCAGGCTTCCAAGATAGCCCTAGCACTACAGGAAATCTGTAGCACAGAGTTCTCAAGAAGAAACCCACATCTGAACCGTGTTTCATATTCCCGCACCAGACCGAAATGGAATGGGAAAGAACATGAACCACTCTAGCCTAGGTGTCACTCAGGTCCCAGGTATAGGACATTAAACTCTCAATGGAACCCCACCCACCAAAACAGAAACCAGATCCAGCAATGATAATGACAGTATGAAATATGAAAACTGTAAAGGAAGGCAATAAATAAAGCTGTACATAAAGCAATAAATAAAGAAAATAAATAAACTCAAATGGCACATAACACCCCAGTAAACACAAATCAAACAAGCGCTAGGAGGAACCCACAAAAAGAACCAGAAGCCCTGGTAACAATATTACCATTCCCCAGCAGAGTCGTCAAGCTGTCGCTCCCACCAAATGACACCCGGTCAAATGGGGTACAGACGCGAACGGTCGGCGAAAGAGGAAAGAATGAAAAGAGTCGCCAGCTAGGCATTTTTATCCCGAAGGAAGGGTAATGCTGCATAAACCTAAGAAAAGATTGCGAACCAGAGAAACTGAGAAAGGGGGTTGGTTACAACCTGGGAAGGCATTAGCACCCAGATTTTCCGTCGTACTCGACGGGATCCACGCTTAAAATATTTGTGTTTTAAAGGGGTAGTGTCAGTGCAATATGTGTATCAAAGCTGGAAAGAATGCAAGTGTCAGTGTAAAAGAAATGTGAAGTGAATAAAAGAAGTGTTAGTGTAAGAAAAGAGTATGAAGCTCAAGACTATGAGGCTTAAAGAATAATGCTGGAAGAAGGGGGAATATACAGATACTTTTGTTCGATAACTGTTAAGTTATGCCTACGTATCCTCCTGTGCAATGAGGAAGTCAGAACACCGTAGTTCGACTCAAAGAGACTAAAATATAAGTTGACTTGTGAACTGCTTACTTGTCTATGCTCAAGTGTATGACATGTCTAGTTCAGGTGCAAACTGTCTTGCATTAGACGGAAGAAGCGAGTTCTCGTTTGTGAGTGAATGAGGTGAGAAAAGAATCCCGGAGGAGACAATTATTGTTTGTTTTTGTGTTTTCAATCTTTTATTGCTTTTTGGTGTTTTTCATAAGTTGATGAGCTTAAGCCTAAACCAAGGGTTAGTAAACTCATCACATCCTCCCTCTCATCAGGGGTAATGAGGATACCTTAAGTATGAAGTAAGCACCTCACACTTCATCACCATGATGTAGGATTAAGATCATTAACCTACTCGCAATTATTTAGATGTTTTTGGAGTTTTTGTTTAGTGTTAAGTAATGAGTTTAAGCCATAATCAAGGATTTAATGGACCCATTACACCATCCTAATAGAAGGATAATAGATGAGAACATTTAACCTGAGAAAGGCTCCTCAACTTAATCCATGATTAGGGATTAACCTCATGACAAAACAAAACCTTTATTAAAGTGGATTTTAGTTAATGGTAAGATTAAGAAGTGAGTTTTATGGTTTGTAAGACAACTTGAGAGGGACTTGTCCATTAACACTAGGGTTAGTCCTTCTTAACCAATTAAGGAAGAATTAGAACCCTAATGCAAGGACCAAGTTACAAGCTTGATGTCTTATTGATTATTAGATGAATTGATTAAAGGATTTAAACACATTAAGGGTTTAACACTTAGGATTAAAGTTATACACTCCATCCTAATAGAAGGATGCAGGCATAAGCTTAATCACAAAGCCTTAAAACCTTCAAGGTTTAATCCTTGATTAAGAGGTGAGAAGAGAAGACACAAAGATGACACAAAGGTAAAACTAATGGGGGGACTAATCAAAACCCTAATTGTGATCATGCTTGGTGTTCCTAGGGTTTATGAGGCTTGCAAAAGATCTTCAAGAGAAGAGTCACCAAGGAAGAAGCAGATGGAAGGAGGATAAGCAGAAAGAAGCAAGACAACTTGCTTCACTTAAGAAGACAAGTTGCTTGGAGAAATAAAGTGAGGGAGGAACATGAATGATCAAGCTCACTCTAATACAAATACAAAATGCAGCAATGAAATGCATAAGAGAGATGAGAAGAGATTGTGAGAAGTGAAGGCAAATTCACCTCTCAAATACTTACCACCTGAAAAGTTAGCAAAAAGAAATAAAATGAAGTAAACATGAAATGAATGCAATGATGCAAACCAAAACCAGAAGCATAAACATGATGTCAATGATGCTAAGAGATAATGCAAACACATGTCAAGAGTTGTGGATGATCATACAAGGATGAGGATGCAAATGAAGCATGTTTTGTACCTTAAAAGTTCATGAAAACTTATGAAATGAAATGAATGCACAACATGGCAAATGAATGATGCAATGATCAAACATGATTCTAATATGTCCTAAGATGTCTTAGAAGTCATGTGAATGCATAAAATGTCATGGCAAGTTCATGTATGCAAGCATATGAGATATGAATGCAAATGAAAGCACAAATTAGGGTTTATGCACAACGTATAAAGCAAAATTCAAAATCAGAAGCAAATGACAAGATACAAAATTGAAAATGGGATCAAAGGAACCCTAACCCTACACAAGTTCACTGCCCAAAGGAGGAGACCTAAATCTTAACCTAATGGAAGTTATGATTTTCTCAAGTTTGTTAGGGTTTTAAGGCACTTCAAAAAGGAAAATGCACAACAAATTGAAAATGAGAGATAAATTCAAACCAATTTTATCCTAGAAACTACATGATATGAAGAATGCAATTCAAAAAGAACCATCATCAAACTCCTCATGGTTAGGCAGAAGGCATTTTTCTAAGTTAGGGCAAAACTATTGACTTTTAAGAACCCTAATTCCAAAGAAAAGTGTCAAAATAGGTCAAGAACCAAAAAGAAATTTGTGTGAAGAGTTTGATAATGTTTCTAAATGTATCAAGATGCAATGTGATTTTTTTGGTGATTTTTAGAAACTTAAATGGTATTTTAATTAATTAATTATCATTAACTAATTAAAATACACATTTAAATATTTTAAAAATACAAAAATTATGCAAAAAATAAAATAAAAATTATTTTCAGAATGAGAAAAATATTTTAAGACATGATGCAAAAAATGAAAGTTTTTAGAAATGTTTTACTATTTTAAATAAAATGTAGGAAGAAATGCAATTAAAATGAAAATAAAATGAATTAAAATGAAAGTCAGCAGATCCAAAGGCCTAGATTCAAATAAAAAGGGGAGGGAATTGACCAGCGCGCGCAAATGGACGGCCCAAATTCAAACTACGCTAATTATGTCATTAACCCTAATCTGAACCCTAATTACTTTCAGGTGACCGAAACAGTGTTCCGGTCATCTTCTCCGGCTAGCCCCTCACTCAATCTCCCTCAATACGCAACCCCAAGACCCCTAAAGCTCCAGAAATGATCCTCTCCTCAACCCCAACAAGAATCAAGCACCAAAAATCATTTGTTCATCATCAAAAGCACGAATCAAAGCAAAACGGAAAATATGGCAAACATTTCAGAAGCTTATGAAATGCTTAATTCTCAACTATTCTCAAAAGTAAAGACATCATGGTGATCAGTGAAACATGTAGAATCATTCTATAACATAAAATGAGAGTTCTGGAAAAATAAATGCCATGGCTACCTGAAGTTGAGCTTTCGAAACAGGAGCTTTTTGGCCAGTTCTTTGCCTCAAATCCACTCCAATGATTCCCCCCAAGAGTTTGTGATGCTTGGTTGGAGTTTAAATGGCCTCAAGAGGAAGTTGGCAGAAGTTCAGTTCATGAAATGTCAAAATCGTGTTTTTGATTCTGTGTTTTAGGGCAAAATGAAGGGTGGGAAATGATCAGTGATGTTTATGGAGTTGAATGGTGGGAAAAGTTTGAAGGTTTGATGGTTGAGTTAAGAGATTCGAAGGCTTTTGCAAATTTTGGGATTTTTGAGTGTGTTGTGTATTCTCAAGTGTTAGGCTGCAATGTTGTATGCTTTTGCTTGGTTTTGATCCACATAATGAAATGTGATAGGTCAGAGAGTGGGTGATGTCCTATGTTGATTGGTATGGGCAAGTTGCCAAAATGTCAAAAGTTGGTGTACTTGGGGTATGGGCCCATGGCAGGCTGGTTTAGGGGCATGGCTCGAGTCATCCAACTTCAAGGAGGTCCATGGAAAATGATTTAGTGAGCTGGCTCAAGTGGATGAAGAGATTTGGATCATTTTGCAATTTTGTACAACTTTGGCCCCTTTTGAATGTCTTGAAGTTTAAGGCATGAAATAGAATGATTCAAAGCACCAATCTGATCCTTAGAGGTCCATTTGACATGTTGTGAAGTGTTTATGCACATTAGAAACCTTTAAAATGCTTCATCATGCCATTTTGCAAAATACCTCTTTGGTGCAAAAGTGAATTTTAAGTGATTTTTCCCAACTTTGACAAACCATAACTTGAGTTCTATGATGAATTAGATCAAGTTCTTGTACTTTTTGAAAATGGGAGGATCCAATCTACAACTTTCATGACAAATAATTTTTCATTTGAAGCATTTTTGAATCAAAAAGAGGAGGTTGAAAAACTTTCCCAAAATGGCAAGTTTTCATTACAAGTCACTTTCCCAAAATGGCAACTTTGCAAATGGCTTTAAATTATTTAATTTTGTGAACTTATAACTTCTTATAAGATCAAATAAAGATCATACACATTCAAAATGATGGATAAGACCCTTTGGTTGGATGATTGGGGGCCTCAGATGCCCTGATTTTGCACTGACTTGTTCAAGAAATCATCTATTGATCAGATGCCTTCCCCATTGAATTTCTTCATGAAAATTGGTATTTATGATCCTTATAACATATAGAGACCAATAGAAACAAGAATGACCAAAAAAATTGGAGTTATGGCCTCTGAAACCAAAACCCTAATTTTAGGTCATTTGTGAAGTTAAGTCTGGCTCTGCTTCTATGTCTTTCCCAATTCCTGTGATTCTTTGACTTACTTTACCTTGGGAGGATATAATATGATGCTTGAACATACATGGACCCTCTTGAGATGATTGAAGACCTTTGAAGTTGCTCAGATAGCTCAGGGATTTCTCAGATCACAAACCCTAGATGCAGATGACTTTGAACCAATGCAGTGAAGCAAAAATGTAATATGAGATGATATGATTGAATTGATGCAACCATGAAAGATCACAAGCCATGGTGAATTGAATGAGGGAAAATTTGGGGTGTTTACACTACCACTGATTGTTCTTTAGTTGAAGAAAAAAGACCTTGTAAGCTTAATCCACCTCAACACAAGGAATATAAAAGACAGTTTATCAAATCCAGCACTCCAATTTCGCAAGTTTTGCAATGCTTGTTGGATATGAAGCTAATTTTCTTGGAAAATCCTCCTCAAAATCCTAATACTTCCTCTTCTCGCTATCATCCCAAGGCAAGGTGTATGTATCACTCCAACTGTCCCAGAAACGATACTAATAGTTGTTGGGCATTGAAGAAAAAGATTCAAGACCTGATTGATGAAGGAATCCTCGAGGTTACGCCAGAAGGCCAGATTGAGTTCTTCTATCGCCCATCAAAAATTAAAGCGCCCAGATATCCGAAGTAACCAGTTTAGAGGAAGAGGCTTTGAAAACATTTGATTTTTCATTTGTAATTTCTTTTATTTGTTTAAACACTTACTATTATGTCAAACTTTTGTTTTCATTAATGCATTGCATATGTTTGTCTTGAACTAATCCATTCGTTTCACTATATTTTGAACTATACTTCATATTTCTATTTTGTGATATTTAACTCCTGATAAAGCTATAAGCCTGTAGAGGGAGGATGACAAAAACAATACCATAATCTTATCCAGTATGCTTTTGAACAGACTATGCTGACGATGTACGTTTCAATTCCTAAAGCAGTGGAGATATAAGGAAGTTAATCCCTAGTCAACCCTTTTAAGCCTATGAAGTAGGAGTTTTCATTCTCACGCAAATTAAAACCCTTATTCATAACCTGGGGCAGGGTAGTTACTCGGTTAACTCAATTATGCCAATTGTCTGTGTTGTACATAAATAATGATGGTTCCCTGTAATCACTAAAGTCTGCAAGTCAATATCTAGCAAAAGAAAAGCTCACTAAGTCAAAACCTATGAAGGAGACTTAGTAAAAATTGAGATGTCCCGCTGACTGTAATCTTGAAACAAACAGTTCAGGCAAAAGGAAGGGATAATAAAGTCAAAAGAAAAAAAGAGGTCACTATGAATCCTCAACAAAGAAAGATGACTGAATGTTCAAATAAATTTTTGGTTTTTGAACCATCACAAATGACTGTTGTCATACCCTAAATTTTGACCATTGTTTTTTTGATCATTTTTCTCTTTTGACGCATTTTATCATATATCATTAATCAGTCATTTTTGCATCTGTTAGTTTAACATCTCATTAATCATTAATCATGCATCTTTTCATTTTATTTTGTCTTAATATAATGTTTTTACCTTTAATTTTGTTTCAATTTTTAAATAGGATTTTTATTTTGTAATTTAATTATTGTTATTTGAATTTCTTTGATAAACGTTTTTTTAGATTATATAGAATTAGTTTTAGTTTAACTTTTAATTTAGTGTAATTTAATTTAGTTCAGTTTTGATTATAGTTTAGTTTATATTTTGTAATTCTAATTTAATCATTTTACTTATAATTCTTATACTTCTATGTACCTAATTTTGTTTTATTTAGTGTTAATTTTAGTTCCAATTTAATTAGTTAATTTTTTAGTATTTATCTTAATTTTAGTTTAGTTAGTTTATATTATGTTTTTAATTGGTTTAATATTTTAGTTTATGCTAAGTAAGTTTTAATCCCAACTTGATCTACTCTTATTTAAAGTTAGTTTAAAAACCTGTTACCCAAACCCCATAAAAACACACAGTCCAAATATTTCACAAAAGTAGCATTTGGCCTCATGCCTTTGACCAGACCTGCTGCATTTTTTTCACGAAAATATCTTCAAAGCAATTGCTACTGCTACACACAAAGAAAAAACTCTGCATTTTGTACCATAAAAAAACACACAGCCTATTGAAAGGGACTGAAGAGGGAAAACGGGTTGAGGCCTTCACTGAGAAGAGTTTTTAAAGAAAATGATAAAGAAAAATCCAAAAAAGGACTGATAACACGTTTCTAACCTCCCTTCATAAGACAAAAAAAAACGCTTCAACAAGGGGGGGAACCGGCTGCCTTCAGAAAAAACTTCAACCTCATCTTCCCTCTGCATCTCAAACCAAACCATAAAAACAAACTCTTATCATCACCTTCATTCTCGGTTCTCAAAACACAAACTTTCTACTCAAATTAACATAAACATGTTAACAACCCCAAATTGTCCACCGCTGGCCACAACGGAACAAACTACCGGCCGAAACCTTCCACAACCAATACCTTTGTTACAAAACCAAATCAAAGCGAATACGAGTCAGAGCCGTTACCAACAAAACATCGCCAACCATCACACACCGGGCGAATGAGAAAGAGAAGAAGCAGACGGAGTCGAAATCACGCGGAAGCACAAAAGAAGAGATAACGGGGCCGAAGATCCGCCGTAAGCCACGGAAATGAAAATCGAGAGTGAGGCAGAAAAGAAGATCTATCTGATATTCACCGTCATAGCTTCTGATTGGGTAGACTTCTTGATTCCATTCTTATTGTGTTCTCACTTTGATTGAATATGTACTTACTCAAAAAATAATGAAAATGAGGGTTTGGGATTGTTTGGGAATAGGAATATTTGTCTGATTCATGATTTTCATTGATCTTTGATGATGCCATATGCTTTTCCATTGATGATATTCGATGTTTGATGTTCATCGTTGTAAACTTATTTGTACCCTCCATATATGTTCGGCCTAAATACTCCAAGTTGTGATGTCACGTTCGTAACAGTGCATTTGAATGACAATTTTTGGTTAGGAACTTGAGTTCGATTTTCGATTTCATGGTTGTCGCTGGTTTTCGTTCATATTGGTTTATTTGGTAAATAAGGGATTAGAGATTAAAGCTTGTTGAGGGAGAGGGAGATAATTTGAGGGAGGCAGTTTTGGTCAAACTTCACTTGGAGTTTATTTTCTCTGTTTTTCCAGGGTCTGACGCATTTCAGAGAGTGAGGATGGAGATCGTGTTTCTCTTTAGGGTTGTGCTGGCTTGTTAAACCAATTCGGATCGGTGGAGATCCATTTGGATCTCCCGACCTATTTCCTTGTCCAAGCGCCCCCATGGGCCTTCAACCCTGTTTAATTATTTCCAAGCCCATTTTTTTTCTTCTCACTTTATAATTATCAGTTTTTTACTTTATATTTTCTTTTATGTTCTTGTAAATGATAAGTTGATTTCGACTTAAGTTACATTTGTGGAATTTTTTTATTTTTTTTATTTTTAAAGTAATAAGTTGATTTTGATTTAATTAGGATAAATACTTTTATTTGACTTAATTTATCTTTTAATTAATTTGTTAAATATTTTTACTAAACAAAGTCAATTAACTATTTTGTGTGTACCTTGTGGAGTTTATATGTTTGTGATTGGTCATTATTTTGATTTGTGCATTTCCGAATATTATTATATGATGATCGTTGATTAATCTCAATACATACTCATCCAAATCCTTTTCCTGTGTAATTTATTTTGTACCCCTTTCTCAATTACTTTGTACGTAATTTATTTCTTCCACCTTTATTTTATTGGTTTCGTTTTCACTAGAAATACCTTTAGGAATTAGGAATCGAATCAACTTCATTTAATTAATTCATACACCTACATTTTTGCACACACGTAAGTCGGTCACTATGTGATTACCGTCTGCACGACTTATTGCGTATCTTAATTAACTTAACAAGGAATAGAGCTCCGGAGTCTAGCATTTCGCACGTTCTGAAACGAACCACACCTGGGCTAGCCCCACGTGTAATGTTTCGTTTACTCCTTCGTTATTAAAATATTAAATCCTAAAAAACGTCTAAAAAAACAAAGTATCCAACTTATTTTATCAATTTAATTACGAAAACAGAGCTCCGGAGTCTAGCACTCCGCACGTTCTGGATTGGATCGCTCCTGGGCTAGCCCTACGTGACGTGGTTCAATCACCGTTCGTATTTCAAAATATCTTACTCTTTTTATAAATTTAAATACGAAAGAACGGAGCTCCGGAGTCTAGCATTCCACACGTTCTAGAATGAATCGCTCCTGGGCTAGCCCCACGCGACGTGATTCATTCGCTCTTTCATATCTTAAAAACAATCTAAAACTTACCAACCAATTCAAATCATTTTCATAATTAATCAGCGAAAGAACAGAACTCCAGAGTCCAGCACTCCGCACGTTTTGGAATGCAATCACTTATGGGCTAGCCCCACGCGATGTGGTTCATTCGCCCTCTCGTTTAAAACACCTTAACAAAAGTCAAACACTTTTCTCTAAAAATGAACATTGTTTAAATCATTCTATCTCGCCAACAAGCTAGCGCTTCATCCTCCACCGCGAGTATAAGCCAACGCTTAGCAGTAGAATGCGTTTTAAACAACCGTTCAATAAAAATCACAAACCGTAGTCGCACGAACTACGAAACTCTAACTTTCCCATTGCACAGGGGAATACGTAGGCACGAGGATTTTAATCCTTCGCGGGCACAATAAATAAAAATTAACCATTTTCTCCATAATAATAATTATAATTCTTTTCCTTTAACAAACATAATAACAATCATTTAGAAGACAAAGACTTAAGATCAAACATTTAATCGCATAGTTTAGCTAAGAGGTTCCCGTTGAGTACAATGGACGTGAGGGGTGCTAATACCTTCCCCTTGCGTAACCGACTCCCAAACTTAGAATTTGGTTTCGTAAACCATTTCTTATCCTTTATTAGGTTGTATCTATATCTCCCTTTTCTTTAAGTAGAATAAATAGAATTAGGTGGCGACTCTATTGTTTGTTTTAGAATCGTATTTTTTCGAGGTACGACAACAGTGTTACAATTCTAAATTCCTCTGAAGCTTCAATGCGTAAGTTAACCGAACATAGGACTGAAGAACATCATGGAGATTGGGTTGGGTACAAATAAAATTTGAGCCTTTATCCTTTGTTTCTTAAACTGTGAACCAGGCCACGTTATAACCCTTTAAAAGTCCTAACTGAAGCATGGTTAGTTTGAAAACGTATTGCCACAAAAAGGTATCCTGACTCCTTTAGGGCTTATTATAAATCATGAGTTAATATCACAGTTTTTACAAACATTGTTTTACTAAAATAACTCTTTTTCAAAACATCAAGACAAACATAAGTATTACATTTTGAATATCATTGTTTACATATAACTAAGTGTTTGACACACAGAGGAGCTTACAAGATGAACGTTCAATAAACCAAAGTGCTTCTGATAGACAAAGTTGCTTCCTCGATTAAAGCCAATGTATACAAGGGGCATAGTCATTGTTTCCCAATCAAGGGGGCATACCAAGTTACTGTTTAATTCATTTGGGGAAATCAAGTCCAGATTCAATAATGCTTAATAGCCAGGGGCAGGTCTCCTCATCTATCTGAACTACCGAAAGTAACATTACAGAGTTCATGATGCCAGGGGCATATTATTGTGGGGCATTTTGCTTATTTCTCTTGGGGTAGCTCCTTTCAGATACTTCCATTATGGGACAATTCATCCTTAACCAAGGGGCAACGCTTTCTTTCCAAATCTAATACCCGGAGTGTATATGGTCCAACACAAATAGTATTACCTTGATATTGGACTCTCAGCATAAGCCATTGTGGAAATTAATTGTCTACGCCAGTAGTATCAGATGGTGTCAGTATCATGTCTTCGGATCCAGTCATGAGAATTTCTGGGAAATTATTCAGGAAAGTTAAGAACCTTAGAAGCTCTAAATCCAATTGGTTATACACTCTCAAAGTTGAAACGTTTCTGTTTTCAAGTTCAGATTTACTTTTCCCTCTTTATTCAAGGAAGAATTGTTTTCCGAATCCAGATTTATTTTCCCCCTTTTACTAAAGTGAGAAACGTCTGTTGGTTATGTTTGAATGTATATATGCCTTTGAAAATGATTGATGTTTACCAAAAATGCATAAATCACAATAATAGCATTTACTAAGAACGAACGAAGGTAGGGGTTCAACAAATCTTCGTTGGTTCATCCCCCACAGATTAATCTTTACGGATATTCTTACGGAGTACTTCTAGTAATATCTTATACTTCCAACTCGACGAAGTCTTCAAGCAGTTTCATATCCTCTGAAGAATTTATACTTAACCGAATAAGTCTCCCGGATCGATGTCCATCTCTTTTATCCTCATTCAGGATATCCAGGAACTAAATCCTTCAATAAGAAGTACGAAGAACGAAAAACGGGAGGTTCTAAGTATGATGTTCTTAAACAAGACGGGAACAAAGTATTCATACTCCTCAGCACCGAATCAGGATTTATTTTCCCCAGTCAGCAGTTGTTCTACGAAGCTACTTATACGCTTCAGCTACATAATTCATACATACATCATATCATATCATATCATATCATATCATATCATATCATATCATATCATATCATATCATATCATATCATATCATATCATATCATATCATATCATATCATATCATATCATATCATATCATATCATATCATATCATATCATATCATATCATATCATATCATATCATATCATATCATATCATATCATACGCATTCTCATAAAATATTATCTTGCAGAATGTTATATACATCATGATATTGGCACCAAACTAACTTTGTTTTTCAGGTTGACTCTCCATCAGACAAACTTCATCAGTAACTTATATTTTGGGACGTTGTTTATTCTTCCCAAAGGCTATTTTGAGACGTTGATTATCTTCTCAAAAGTCATTTTGTTACCTTGGGTCGTCGTTTATTCTTCCCGAAGGTTATCTCATTTTGGGACGTCGTTTATTCTTCCTAAAAGCTATTTTGAGACGTCGATAATCTTCTCAAAAGCCATTTTGTTACCTCGGGCTGTCGTTTATTCTTCCTGAAGGTTATCTCATTATTTTGGGACGTCGTTTATTCTTCCCAAAGGCTATTTTGAGATGTCATTTTTTCTTCTCAAAAACCATTTTGTTACCTTGGGCTGTCGTTTATTCTTCCCGAAGGTTATCTCATTATTTTGGGACGTCGTTTATTCTTCCCAAAGGATATTTTGAGACGTCGTTTATCCTTCTCAAAAACCATTTTGTTACCTTGGGCCGTCGTTTATTCTTCCCGAAGGTTATCTCATTTTGGAACGTCGTTTATTCTTCCCAAAGGTTATTTTGAGACGTCGTTTATTCTTCTCAAAAGCAATTTTTGTTACCTTGGGCCGTCGTTTATTCTTCCCAAAGGTTATCTCATTATTTTGGGACGTCGTCTATTCTTCCCAAAGGCTATTTTGAGACGTCGTTTATTCTTCTCAAAAGCCATATTATTACCTTGGGTCGTTGTTTATCCACCCAAAAGCTAGATCTTCATATTGGGGATTGCTTTCCTCTCAAAGAAATATATCTGAAGAATTTTTCTCCGAATGGCATCTTTAAGCCCATTCAAGCATCACAACTAACCAACAGTCTCATTCTACGCACCGGCGAGTGCAAATTTTTGGGCTTTAGTGTTCAATCCTCTTCAACCTTCAAGTCACGAATGGCGTACATGCCAATCTAACTCCTCAGATTTCAGAAAATTGAACAGGGGAAGCTGTTGTACCCCAAAATTTGCCCTCCCACAATCAATACAATATTCCTTAAGACTTCTAAATGATCATAAGGTTCTCAAGACTCCCAATTGATCAAGAAGTGTGGAATTTTCCCCAGACAATGCCTCCTCCTAAGCAAAGTGTCCAAAACTAGGGTTTTTGGTTTCCTCATATTAAAATGACTTTCAAGGCTTCAAGTGAGCTTCATGGCATCCTATATGACTTCAAGAATCCCTATGTAAAGTTTCAATGTTTTCCCAAAGAGCCTGCCCAGTCAGATGATCAGATATATAAAGATCAGTCAAAGTAGTTAAAAAGTCAAATTGAGGTCAACTATGGTCAAATCAAAGTCAAACTTCAATATTTTTTGCCAACATCAATATTATGAAGTAAAATTCATCATTTTATCAAGGTTTGATCATGATTCATCAAGAAAGTTTCAGATCATCAAGAATCAGGAGTTTCTAAATTAGGGTTTTCTTAGGAAAAGTCACTTGAACTTTGACAAGCAATAACTTTCACATGCTTCATCAAAAATATCCAATCCAAAGCTCATTTGTAAGTAAATTTATTTCTCTACAATTTTGTGTCTCACAAGCCAAGCCTAAAAATGCTTCATTTGGAAGATATGAGTTAAAACATTACAGGTCATTTCAAAAGTCAACAAAAAGTCAACTTTTTCCAAAGAGCATAATTTGAAAATGGTAAAAGATATGGACATGAGACCAAAGAGGTTTGTTAGAGGACTCTTTAAGCTTTCTAAAATTTCCAAGAACACTTTCATAGCCTTAAAATTGAGGGATTTATGCCTTGTCAAAGTTGGGAGATTTTCAAGGGGTGTATGAAGAAAATAAGGGCTTAAATCTAATTTTTTCCAAATGGGCCTATCATTTAGCAACCCAATATTCATGATAACATCAAGCACGACCCAATTCAAATACTTTCTGATTTTTATAATTTAGTTATTATTTATTTGGATTTTATTCATTAAAATTCATTTTAAATCAAAATAAAATATGAAAATACAAATATTTGATTTGATTCTTCTTCTAGAAGCTCTTAAATAATATTCAAGGTGATTTGATCTCATTCAATTTCGTGCACCACCAATTAGGAAGGGTATCATTTGATTTTTGGACAAAATTATGAGAGGGATTTCTTCACACTCAAGGTATCCACAAGCCCACAAAACCATCTGATTTTTTGACCTAAATTGATTATTCTATAAGAATACAAGTTGACACAAACACAAGGACACGTTTTGCAGCAGCCAAGAACATCAAACAAGTTTCAAAATTTTCAATAAAAACACATATTCAGATTCTTGGTTAGAGGCAATCTCAAGACGTTTTGAAGGTTTAAACATGATACTTGAACATCCTTGATGCTATCCCAACCCTCATTTGCATCTAAAGCATGCTAAAATCCATGAACCGATTCTCTCTTATGCTTACTTTTAAAATTTTTGATTCTCATGTTTTATGTATCATATGTTAATTTTGATGATTATTTAGTGTTTAGGATGAGTTAAACAAACTTTCTGGACAGTTTTGACAAGATGACATAGCTTAGAACCCTATCAGCCATTGTTAGGGCTTTATGACCTAAATTGGGGATTCACGATTTGGCAAATATAAATGAATTTTAATAACGTAAATGAACTATAAATTGTATGGGGATTCTGTTAGTGTGTTCAATTTTGGGAAATTTTACAGGTTTCATGGTGATTGAGAAAACACAGGTTTTCCTATGAACCTTAATTCGCAGGTAATCTTGTAGCAAAAATCGTAGGTAATTTCGCAGGTAAAAGGTTGAAGATGAAGACGTTTAGCGTGCAGAAGGAAATTCAAATATTCAGTATAATATTTTTTGATTTTGTTTCGGAAACACTGCTTAGCTCAGTTGGCCATGTGTACGCGCGTTAAGGCATAAGACCTGGGATCGAACCTGGGTGAAACAATTATTTTCTCAATTTTTTAGATATTCAGCATGTTTAATATATAATTATATGTTGTTGTTTTGTTATCAGACGCGCCCCATGTGGCTTATTGGCAAAGAGGCTGGCTTGGTATACATGAGGACGAGGGATCAAATCCAGGCTGAAGCAAAACTTTTTTTCATTTTATTTGTTTTAACAAACTTAAAATATAATGAACTGAGGCTGGTTATATATCACAATGTGTGTATAGCTCAGTTGGTTTGAGGGCGTGTATTGGGAGTATGGAGACCTGAGTTCGACCCCATGCTCCTGCATGTAAGTATTTTTTGACATTTTCTCAATTTTAATTATTTTAAATCTTTTTCTCCTATTATAATTATTATTAATATATATAAATTAGTATACTAACTTAACTCTTTTTCTAAATAAAAATCAAAACCAAATAAAAATATTTTTCTATGTTGTATATAATTTCTATTATATTTATATTTTTGGAAAAATGCTAATTATTTTTATAAAATTATTTTATTATCTATTTATAACAACAAACATTTATTTTGTAAATATTCACTTAATACTTTTTTTTAATAACTCTTTTATTTTATATTTTGTATATTGATAATATGGTTCTCTTAATTATAGCATAATAAGTAATTACTTTATTTTTCTATTATTATTACTAAATTATTTAAACTTGTATTTTTCTTAATAACTTCTAAAAAAAATCTAATTTGCCTAACCTAAAATAATTTCTTTTTAAATTCTAAATTTCTTTTTATTATTACTTTATTGTTATTATTGCTTTATTATTATTTCTTTATTACTATTGTTTATTTATTTTATTAAATCTATTATTATTGCTTTATAATTCGTTTTTATCCGATTATCATGTATATGCCAAAGCCTTGTAATAATTTGTAGATTTATTTTTCCGTCTTTATTTTCTTCATAAATACTTAATTACGTGGTTAGTAAACTAGGAAGTGAAAACTAATTGAAAATTAATACGGACTTAGATAATTAATTAAATAAGATAAATATTTGAAATAAATCATTCACACACGTAAGTCGATATAAGATCGCCTTCCATACTTCCTAGGGTATCCCTCTTGGTTGCCTTATCTAAATGGCCAAGTCCCTCGAATATTGGGTGTTTAAGCAAAGTCCCTTTAAAAATAAATCATCATTGTCCCTTTAAAGAATTTAAAAGATCAAGTTCCTTCGAGGTTTCCTACGATAATGATCTTGTCCCTTCGATAAATATGATGATAGTCCCTACGAATTGCTAAAAACACCCTTACATGTTGCCTTCATTGACCATACGATGACCCTGCGCTTGTCCCTTAATAAAATCCAAAGTAATGACTACATATTCCTTAATAATAGGGATAATTTTACTCTTGAAGAAACATAAAAGAACTTGAATGACTTAGCTTAGGGTAGGTACCTCATAGTTACTTGCTCACACTTTTAAACTACTTTTCACACCTCACAATATTTTCAAACATTTTCAAATTAGGCTTTGGATACATCCATACAAGGATCATTACAAAGTACTTAGAAAATTTCTAATCAAACACTACACTTTTCAAAAACATTTAAGTGAGCTAAGTAACTAAGAGCCCATGGATAACCATGGATATAAAGGGTGCTAACACCTTAACTTTATATAACCTACCCCCCGAACCCAAGTCTTTTCAAAACGGTCTTTCATGTTCTTTTATGTCCCTTCCTTATGGATAAAATAAAAGTCGGTGGCGACTCTTGCTATCCTCAACATGACTAAAAGTCAGTTCTCCCACCGTGTTACAATACCATGTTTCAAATATACTCTGATGAAATGTTTAATATGTGCCTAAATGAATTATTTGATTATTTGGGGGTATAGAAAGGGGGTGTTACATTAAGTGGTATCAGAGCCAGTGTTCGAGTCAGTTGTGTCTGTCTTGTTGTTGTGATGATTGAACTTTTGTTTAATCTTGTTGTTGTCTTTGGGAATGATCAGAATATGGCTGGTAGAAATGACAATGCGATGTTGCTGCTTTGGAAGCAATGGCTAGGGTGGTGCAGGGAGCGCCAAATGTGAATGCTAATGATGAGTTCAGGAAGAATCAACCACCGGTCTTCAAAGGAAGATTTGATCTCGATGGTGCTTAGAATTGGTTGAAGGAGATTGAAAGAATCTTTAGAGTCATGGATTGTGCCGAAGAGAGTAAGGTGAGGCTTGGTTCTCACATGTTGAAGGAAGAAGTCGATGATTTGTGGGTCGGTAGAAGTCAAGCTCTTGAGGAGGATGATGAAGAGATAACTTGGGAAGTTTTTCGTACTGAGTTCTTGGGGAAGTACTACCCTGAGAGTGTGAAGGGAAAGAAGGAGATGGAATTCCTTGAGCTGAAGCAAGGTAGTATGTCAGTGGTTGACTATACTGCTAAGTTTGTGGAGTTGGTTCAGTTTCATCCTCATTATGTTGCTGCTACTGCTGAGTTTTCGAAGTGTATTAAGTATGAGAATGGTTTGCATCCTGAGATTAAGCAAGTTGTGGGATATCAAAGAATTAGAAGGTTTTCGTATTTAACGGAATGTTGTAGAATTTTTTTAGGAAGATAGCAAAGCTCGTTCTACATATTACAAGAGTTTGAATGAGAGGAAAGGGAAGCAACAAGCTAGAAGTGGACCTTATGTGACACACGCTGATAAGGGCAAGCATAGGGGAAACTTTGATAAGAGATCTGGTGGAGGGAGTTCTGGTCCCGTTAAGTGTTACAAGTGTGGTGATTTGGGCTATAAGTATTTTGAGTGTGGGAAGAATATTGTGAAATGTTCAAACTGTGGAGGCCTTGGACATGCTACTACCGAGTGTAGAAGGAATATTTTAAAGTGTTTCAATTATGGAGAAGTGGGTCACATTAGTACTAAGTGTACTTAGCCGAATCAAGCTCAGGCGGGCGGAAATGTGTTTGCATTAGCAGGGAAAGACACTACTAGTGCAAACTGTTTGATTAAAGGTACATGCTTTATTAATAGTACGCCTTTAGTTACTATTATTGATACGGGAGTGACTCATTCGTTCATTTCTCTTGAGTGAGCTAAGTGTTTGAATTTGTTTGTGTCTTCTTGGGGTGGTGATATGGTTATTGAGACTCCTGCTTCAGGGTCGGTAACTACTTCTTTGGTGTGTGTAAGTTGTTCTTTGACCATGTATGGTAAAGATTTTGTCATGGATTTAGTTTTTTTGGCAGCTGGAGGGTTTGGACGTAATCTTGGGTATGATCTGGTTGCAATTTAATCGGGTTCATATAGATTGCTATAATAAGTTAGTAAGGTTTCCTTCTTTGGATGATGGAGAAGATGAGAGTTTCCTATCCACAAAAGAGTTGAAGAAACTTTTAGTGGATGAAGCTCAATTGTTTGGTTTGTTTGCATCATTGTCGGTGGAGAGCGAAGTGGAACTCAGTAGATTTCCAGTGGTGTGTGATTTTCCAGAAGTGTTTCCGGTCAATATTGAGGATGTACCGCCGAAAAGAGAAGTTGAGTTTTCTATTGATCTAGTTTCGGGTACTATACCGATTTCGATGGCACTATATCGTATGTCAGCTTCAGAGTTAGTAGAATTGAAGAAGGAATTGAATGACTTGTTGGACAAGAGGTTTGTTAAGCCGAGTGTTTCTCCTTGGGGTGCGCCGATATTGTTGGTAAAGAAGAAGGATGGAAGTATGAGGTTATGTATCGATTATCGACAATTGAACAAGGTGACAATTAAGAACAAGCATCTGCTTCCGAGGATCGATGATTTGATGGACCAATTGGTTGGTGCGTATGTTTTTATTAAGATTGATTTGAGATCAGGATATCACCAGATTCGTGTGAAAGAAGAGGACATTCAAAAGACGGCTTTTAGAACACGGTATGGTCATTACGAATATTCCGTGATGCCATTCGGAGTTTCTAATGCGCCAGGTGTGTTTATGGAATACATGAATCGTATTTTTCATGAACAGTTGGATCGTTTTGTGGTTGTGTTTATCGACGACATTTTTATTTATTCTAAGTCTCAAGAGGAGCATGAAGAGCATTTAAGAATTGTGTTACAGATTTTGAAAGAGAAGCAATTGTATGTTAAGTTGTCAAAGTGCGAGTTTTGGTTGTCGAAGGTAAGTTTTCTTGGACATGTTATTTCCGATGGTGGTATTAGTATGGATCCATCCAAGATTGATGCGGTGATGTAATGGGAAGTTCCTATATCGGTTACGAAGATTCGAAGCTTTTTAGGCTTGGCAGGTTATTATCGAAGGTTTATCGAAGGATTTTCAAAGTTGGCACTTCCGTTAACGCAATTGACTTGTAAGGGAAAGGATTTCATTTGGGATATTCATTGTGAAGAAAGTTTCATGGAACTTAAGAGAAGGTTAACAACAGCTCCGATCTTGATTTTGCCGAATCTGACGGAACCATTTGTGGTGTTTTGTGATGCTTTATTGATTGGGTTAGGTGGTGTTTTGATGCAAGATGGAAAAGTTGTAGCTTATGCTTCAAGACAATTGAGGGTGCATGAAAATAATTATCCTATGCATGATTTGGAATTAGCGATTGTGGTGTTTGTTTTGAAAATTTGGAGGCATTATCTTTATGGTGCGAGATTTGAAGTTTTTAGTGATCACAAGAGTTTGAAATATTTATTTAATCAAAAGGAATTAAACATGAGGCAAAGGAGATGGTTAGAGCTTTTGAAGGATTATGATTTTGGTTTGAATTACCATTCGGGTAAGGGGAATATTGTAGCCGATGCTTTAAGTCGTAAGTTGTTACATATGTCCACATTGATGATAAGAGAATGGGAACTTTTGGAGGATTTTAGAGACTTGAGTTTGGTTTGCGAGATGACGCCGAGAAATGTGAGACTTGGTAGCCGATGCTTTAAGTCGTAAGTTGTTTCTGGTTGGATACTGGTGGATGCGGTTGACGGGAAAGACTCTCTTGTGAGCAATATTTCCTTAAACACACAGCAAAGTGAGAAAACAACAACAAAAACCCTGCAAAACAAATGATATGAAGTTAGTATGCAATGCAGTATGTCTACTTGTCTTCCAAGGGTATCTGGCTTGGCTCTTTGGTTTTGACCTTCCAGACCTCTGGGAATGATGAAGATGTTGAAGAGAAATGAAGTCCGAGAGAAAATTCAGGTAATACATAAACCATACATTACAAATGTCAAAATACATAGTTTATGATTACAACAAGCTCCCATGGTGGGTCAAAATACAATCAAGTCAAGAATACAAACAAAATCACCATGGTAAGTTAAAGTACAACCAAAATAAAATACAAGTAAGGAAAATTAAACATCCAGCCCAAATTCATCCTCATTGACTTCCTTCAGGAGAGCATTAGTCACTGGTCCAACTGGATTCTCTATGATGGTCATGATAAGAAGGTTTCTGGTTGCAATGGCACTTGTCATTTTCTGGTACTTGTCTTGTTCTTTTGATCTCTTCAACCCCGCCCGGAGTTTTAGCTCGGAGATTTCCTTCTGTGCTGCTAACAGGGCTTCCTGATTCTTCTTCTCATTGGCTTCCAGCTGCTCTATATTAGCATGTGTCTTCTAATCTTCTTACAAACGAGCTTCGGTGATTCTGATCCATCTAGCCTGACTCTCTTCCAAATAGTGCTCAGCTCTGGCCTTCTGAATCTTGGCTTCTTTGCAAGCATTCTTCAATACCAACTCTCCCGCTCGGGCTTTTCTAATGAAGTCCTCTGTCTTTTCTATCTTAGTCACATGCTCGACGCGGAGCTTCTCTAACCTCTCAATGTCCAGACGAACATCATTCCTTTCCCAAAGGGTCTTCTTCAGAGCTTCAGAAAGCTGGGTATTCCTTTCTTTCAAATTCTCAAATTCCTCCAGGCTCACTGTGGCTACAGGCTCTACTGCTGATAGCCCTGGTACATCCTCCAGGGTGAAGGGCATGCGAGTGATCTGTCCTCTGATGCGAGACCATTCAGCATACTGAGCAGAAGTTATGTTGTTACACTGCACCAAAATGTCAGTCCTTTTTATCTGTATGTGGTCCCAAGCCCAGGCTGCTTGTCGGACGGTGGCATGATTATTCTGAAAGGCACAATAAAAGGACTATGCTAAGTCCTGCTCCCTTGGTGGGTGTATCAATGCATATCCCAACTGTCTTTTGAAAAGTAAAGGATTGTAATTGATGCAACTCTTTACTCCAATAAGAGGTACATTAGGATATTGTCCACAGCTTGTAATTATGTCCCTGCCATTGGTGTTCTGAGTACACCACCTGATGTCTTCTAAAGTAAGGGCAATCATCCTCTTAGCCCAGTTCCTTGACTGATGTGGATTCAGGAAAGCTTTCGTCTCCGGCATATGTCTCATCAACCAACTGTAGAAGAGAGGTGCACAACATCTGACCAGTCTCCCCCTTTGCTTCTCATTCCTCTGATGAACTGAATAGTAGAAATCCCCTAACAAGGTGGGAGCTGGATTCTTGAGCATGAAGATGTGGATAGCATCCTTGCTTACAAACTTAGGCTCGTCTGCAAACAAAATGATGCCATATATACTAAGAGCCAGGAGAGCACAAACAGATTCCCAATTCCCTGTTGCAGCATGACAAGTAGCCTGAGTGATTAAGAAGTCCAGATGAAGGCCTAGGATTCCAGCCTTGGTGGTCATATGTTGAACAATATAGTGGCTTCCAAATGTAAAACTTTGGCTATGTCTTCATTCCTAGGAGCAGTCATCTCAGGGTTGAAGGGAATTCCTCTTCTGATAGGGACACCCAACAACATAGAATAGTCTTCCAATAGAGGGCTTATCTGAAAGTATGGGAAAGTAAAGCAACATAGAGGAGGGTCATAAAACTGAAGACAGGTGTGAATCATGCTCCTTTGTGATGCATCCAAGTCCATGATCGTGTCCAGGATTCCACCATAATGCTCTTTGAACAAAGGGACATGATCAGGATTGATAAGGGCCTGAATCTGCCTGATGCCTGCTAGAGGGTACTCAAAGAAATGGTATGTGGTGTTGCTCTTCCTGGTTGAATCCATAGTGACAATGGGTGTTGATGAAGATAACTGAAGAAGGTAACTGATGAGAATAGCTGAAGAAGATATCTGAGCAGAAGAACGGTCAAAACCAAACCAAAGAATATGTGGATACCCTGTAAAATAAATAGACAAGATGTTAAATGATGCAATATGATGTATGCTTATGATATGCAAGGATTTGTGATCAGGTGTTGGATTGTCAGTTGCTTTGATAGGGTCCATGAGTGTTCAAAATTCCGGATGAAGGTCTGAGAACCAGTAACCAGGTGGGGGACTCAAATAAAGAGTCACTTGTCCAGGGTTTCATAAGAATTAGTCCAAAACAGTGTAACCTTAAAACAATATTCAGTAACAGGGTATGATGAGGCCAAGGGTTCCTGCAACCTGTAAGAAATCCCACCCACTCATAGGTATTGTTCTAGAACAAGGATCCTCGGGTTCGGATCTATTATGAGAAGTGTAAACACTTCTAACCCTGAGGGTACAGTGTTTACTCTAATCATAAAGGATCCTCCTCTAATTCACCTCAGTGCTGAAGGTCATCTAAAATGGTCATCCAGACTTAGCAGGCTTTCCAGATATCCCTAGCACTACAGGAGATCCGTAGCACAGAGTTCTCAAGAAGAAACCCATGTCTGAATCGTGTTTCATATTCCCGCACCAGACCGAAATGGAATGGGAAAGAATATGAAGCCACTCTAATCCTATGTCTGTCACTCAGGCCTTTGTGTTGGACCTTTCTCACTGGAATAACCCTCCCACCAAAGGAAACCAGCAAACCAGTACATGATATGATAATAAAATGAAATGCATAAAGCAGTAAATGAAAGCGATAAAGTAAATGCAGTAAATAAAGTTGTACAGAAAGCAATAAATAAAGCAAAAACAAAAGCACACATATAGCACATAACACCCCCATAAACACAAACAAACAAGAGCTAGAAGAAACCCACAAGAGAACCAGAAGTCGTGGTTGCAAACTCTCCCCAGCAGAGTCGCCAAGCTATCGCTCCCTGGACTTTTACGTCCCGGTGCAGACGCGGACGGTCGGTGATGTTGGAGGTTGAGGTTGAATAGAGTCGCCAACTATGCATTTTTATCCCGAAGGAAAGGTAATGCTGCATAAACTTGGAAGGGTATGGATAAGACAGTTGCAAACCAAAGAAACTGAGAAAGGGGGTTGGTTACGACCTGGGAAGGTATTAGCACCCAGATCGTCCGTCGTACTCGAAGGGATCCACGCTTACTTGATTGTGTTTAAAAAGGGATAATGTATGTGTTGATTGTGTATAAAAATCTAGGGAGAATGTACAGTGTGTCAGTGCAAAAAGAGAGAGTGAGTGCTCAAGAATGAGGCTTAGAAAGAATGCTGGAAGAGGGGGAAGACAAAGAGACTTTTGTTCGATAACTGTTAAGTTATGCCTACGTATCCTCTCGTGCAATGAGGAAGTCAAAACACCATAGTTCGACTCAAAGAGACTAGAATGATTTGACTGTGAACTGTTTGCTTGTCTATGCTCAAGTGTATGACTCGTCTGACTCGAGTGCTAACTGTCTTGCATTAGACGGAAGAAGCGAGTTCTCGTTTGTGAATGAGTGTGATGAGAAAAGAATCCCGGAGGAGACGATTATTGTTTGTTTGTTGTGTTTTCAGTTTTTTATTGTTTTTGGTGTTTTGCATAAGATAATGAGCTTAAGCCTAAATCAAAGGTTTGTAAACTCATTATATCCTCCCTGATTAGGGATAATGAGCCTACTTAAGTATGAGATAAGCATCTCAACTTAATTACCATGATGATATAAGATTAAGATCATTAACCAACTTGTGATTATTAAGATGTTTTTGGGTTTTGCTTAGTGTTAAGTAATGAGTTTAATCTCTAATCAGGGATTAGTGAACTCATTACACCATCCTAAGAGAAGGATGATAGATGAGAACACTTAAGCTGAGGAAGACTCCTCAACTTAATCCATGGTTAGAGACTAAATTCATTATATAACAAGTCTTTACTAAAGTGGATTTTAATTAAAGATGTAATTAAGAATTGGGTTTTATGTTTGTAAGACTTATCTTGAGGGGGACTTGTCCATTGAACACTAGGGTTAGTTCCTCTTAACCAAAAGGAAGAGATGTAACCCTAATATAAGGCCCAAGTTACAAGCTTAAGTCTTGATCATTATTATGTGTTTTGATTAAGAGGTGTAAACAAATTAAAGACACTAAGGATTAAATTTATACACTCCATCCTAAGATAAGGATGCAGGCATAACCCTAATTCAAAGTCCTAAAGCTTTAAGTGTTTAGCCTCTGATTATGAGATGAGAAGAGAGACTCAATGAGACTCAAAGGTAAAAACTAAGGGAGACTATATACAACCCTAAAAATTATCATGCTTGGATATCCTATGGTTTGTGAAGCTTGAGAGAAGATCTTCAGGAAGCCACCATGGAAGAAGAAGCATATGAAAAGAGAAGGAGAAAGAGAATAGGTTACTTACTTCCTGAAGAAGATAAGTAACTTAAAAGAAAGAAAGTAAGAAAGAGAGAGCACAAGTGAAGCAATTTCACTTAAAATACAAATAAAATATGCAAATGAAAAGATGAGAAAAAGTGGAATGTGAAGGCAAATCCACATCCCAAACAACTTACCATAAGCCCCTGAAAGGTTAGTATGAGATGCATAAGATGCAAAGCAAAAGGAAATAAGACAAATGAAGGTGCAAAGACCAAAACCAGACGTGTATATGCAAGGCAAATGTGTTATGCAATGATGCAAAGACATACATGATGCATATGAATGTTCATACAAGGGATGAGATGCAAAGATGACATGTTAGAAGCTTGAAAACACATGGATGTTCATGAAATGTAATGAATGCAAAGCATACCAAGTGAATGAAGAAATGATCAAGAAATGTTAAAGCATGTTCTAAGATGTATAATATGACATACAAATGCTTGGGATGGCATGGCAAGGTCACATGATGATGATATGCAAAGAGGGATGCAAATGAACATGAGAAATTAGGGTTTTAAGACAACATGAGATGCACGTGATCAAAATAGAAGCATACATCATGATAAAAAATTGAAATTGAACTCAAACAAACCCTAAAAACATACAAGACCACTCCCCAAAGAAGAAGGTCAGAAGCTAAACCTAGAGAAAGTTATGAATTTCCTAAGTTAACTAGGGTTTTTGGGTGATTCCAAAGGAAAAATACAAATCAAATTGAAAATCCAATGCAAAATTATGAGATACATAACCTAGATACTAAATGAAATGTGTGAAAGAATGCAAAAATAATCAAGTCCAAACTCATCATGGTTGATCAGAAATGATTTGTTTAAGTTAGGGTTAGAAAATGGGAATTTTATGAACCCTAATTCAAAGTTAATTGTGAAAACATGATCAAACCTAAAAAGAAATTTGTGTGATGAGTTTGTAAATGTTTCTAAATGTATGAGAATGCTTCATGAATTTTTTTGGTAATTTTTAGAAACCTAAATGTATTTTTAATTAATTAAAATTAATTAATTAAATAAAACATTTAAATGATTTAAAAATACTTTTTTAATGCAAAAATTAAAATAAAAAATGTTTTTGAGTTAAGAAAAATATTTGAAGTGAAAATGCAGAAAATGAGATTTTAAAAAGTCTTTTTGCTATTTTTAATAATTATGCAAAAGAAATGAAATAAAATGAAATAAGAATGAAAGAAAATGAAAGTAATCCAATCTGATGGTCCAGATTCAAAGTGGGGTTGACTGCGCGCGTGAATGTGAGGCTAGGATTGAATCTGGCTAAATAAAATTAATTAAATTAATCAAATGGATTAGGGTTTAAGTGAGTTGATATGGGCCGTCCACACGTGCGGGAAGCAAAATCTAATGGCCTAAATTCAAACTAGCCTAATTAATACAGGATTAGCTCTAATGACTCTCAGGTGGTCGGAGAAGACCTCCGATCATCTTCTCTGGCGCACTCTCTCACCGGAAATGCTCAAAACACCACCCCAAGCCCCCAAAACCTCCAGCATGAATCATCTAACCTCCCTAAACAAGAATCCAACCCTAAAACTCATTTATCACGCATCAACAACAAGAATCGAACAAGAACATATTTTAGGTCAAACTTTCAGAAACACGATACACACACATCTCTCACTCATTTTCAAAAATAATCACATCATGACAACCAGGGAAGCATGTAGATTCATATTATAACTTGAAATAAGAGTTCTGGAAAAAAAGTTTGAAGATGCTACCTGAACTGAAGCTTTGCAATTTTGACCTTTCTGACCTTCTTTCTTGTGCAAACCAACTCCAATGGACCCCCTGAGGATACTGTGATGCTTAGAACAAGTTTATATGGGCTATTTTGATGTGTGTGGTTCTGGTTTGACAGAAAATGGAGTTCTTGTAGGGGAGGTTTCAGGTCATGGCAATGGGTGTTTTTTGATCCTTATGGTGTGTATTATTGAATGGTGAAAGAAGTTTTCATGTTTGATGGTTGTGTGTTGAGTTTCGAAGAGATGAAGCTTATGGAGGATTTTTGTGATTATGAGCTTATGGCTTGATTTAGGCTTGTGGGATGTATGAAATGAGGTCCATGATGTTTGTATAAGGCAATGTGATTGGTTCAGAGAGTTGGTGTGGCACAATTTGATTGGCATGGTGTATTTTGCAAAAGGTCAAGATTTTTGTACCACAAGCATGGGCTCAGGTCATAGGAGATCTAAAGGGTGGATTGGCCTCATATGAGTTTGTGGAGAGCCCTTGGATCAGATTACATGAGCTGGAGCACTTGGATCAAAAGATATCATATGTTTTGCAAATTTCCCTATTTGAAATTTCTTGAAGTGCAAGGAATGAAATCTTGTGATTCTTGGCATAATTTTTATCAAGGCAAATTGTGTTATGTTGTTATGATGCTTAGAGATCAATTAGAGGTCACAATAAGTCTTGGAACTTGATTTTGCAAAAATTCCTCTTTGGCATGAACTTGAAAATTATAAGATTTTTCCCAACTTTGAAGCATGATATCTTGAGTTCTAGGATGAATCAAGAGGAGTTCTTGTACTGTTTGAAGATTTTTCATTTGAAGCATTTTTTATCAAGAAAGGGGAGGTTGAAAATCTTTTCCAAAATGGAAAGTTTTCATTACAAGTCATGTCCAAAAATGGAAAGTTTGCAAATGGCTTGAAATTCTTCAATCTTGTGAACTTATAACCACTTCTAAGATCAAATAAAGATCATGTAACTTCAAAATGATGGAGATGACCCTTTGGTACCATTGGTTGTGGCCTCAAATGCCTTGATTCTGACTTTTCTTGCACAATAAGTTATTAGTTGATCAGATGACTTCCACAATGAATTGCTTCATCAAATTTAGTACACATGCTCCTTATAACATATTAAGACCATTAGAATCAATAATGACCAAAAAATTTGAGATTAAGGGCCTCAAACCCAAAACCCTAATTTTAGGTCATCTGTGCAGGAAATCTTCAGTCTGCCTGAACACCTGTGCCATGCTTTTTGATATCTTGACTCTAATGAACTTTGGGGAGCATAAGATGATCATAGAACACTCATGGACCTTATTGGCATGCTTTAAGACCATTGGGATAGCTCGTATCACTTCTTGGATTCATCTGATCACAAACCCTAGCTGTGCAACTTATGCAGATGAAACAAATATGCAATGTGAGATGATATGATTATGCAATGCAATATGAAAGATCACAATCCATGGTGTGAGAAAAAGTGAGGGAAAATTTGGGGTGTTTACAATCATAAGCCTAGTGGTTTGATGCAACCGTTGGATATCCCGGAATGGAAATGGGATAGTATATCGATGGATTTTGTTACGGGATTGCCGAATACGCAAAGAGGTCATAATGTTGTTTGGGTGATTGTGGATAGGCTTACTAAATCTGCTCATTTTATTCCAATTGATATTGGTTATTCTTTGGAGAAGCTAGCCAAGATTTATGTTTCTGTGATTGTGAAGTTACTTGGAGTTTCTAAGAGTATTGTATCGGATAGAGATCCTAGATTTACATCGAGGTTTTGGGAAAGTTTGCAAAAGGCTTTGGGTTCTAAGCTAAGATTGAGTTCGTCTTACCATCCGCAAATGGACGGTCAAACCGAGAGGACAATTTAATCGTTGAAGGATTTGTTGTGTGCTTGCGTACTAGAACAAGGTGGTGTTTGGGATAGTTATTTAGCGTTGATTGAGTTCACCTACAATAACAGTTTTCATTCGAGTATCGGTATGGCACCATTTGAGGCTTTATATGGTCGGAGATGTCGAACACCTTTGTGTTGGCATGAAAATGGAGAGAGAATGGTAGTTGGACCGGAGATGGTACAACAAACGACGAAAAAGTGAAGTTTATTCAGGAGAAGATGAGAGCTTCTCAAAGTAGGCAAAAGAGTTATCATGACAAGAGGAGGAAAGATCTCGGGTTTCAGGAAGGTGACCATGTGTTTTTGAGAGTTACACCGGTTATAGGTGTGGGTCGTACTTTGAAGTCGAAGAAGTTGACTTCTCGTTTTATTGGGCCGTATCAAATTACTGCACGAGTTGGTGTTGTGGCTTATTGTGTGGCGTTGCCTCCGAATCTTTCGAATTTGCATGATGTGTTCCATATTTCGCAGCTTCAGAAATATGTTCCGGATCTGTCACATGTTATTCCTATGGACGAGGTTGAAGTAAGAGATAACCTTACGGTGGAAGATTTGCCGGTTAGGATTTTGGATCGTGAAATCAAGAAGCTTAGGGGCAAGGATATTGCGCTTGTGAAAGTGGCGTGGGGAGGTGTTGCGGAAGGCAATATGACTTGGGAGTTAAAGAGTGGGATGCGCGAGTCGTATCCGAAGTTGTTTGAATCAGGTAATATTTTCGAGGACGAAAATTTCTAAAGTGGGGGAGAGTTGTAACACCTGATCACACTAAAATTCACCGTATTTTTGACTCTGATTTCGCATGCATTCTTAGCTTTTATTGTTATTTTGTTATGTTATTACTTTGTTTTTCTTTGTTTTCAGGTTTTTTATGTAATTGGGGCTTGAATCGAGAAAAGGAGCGAAAAAGGAGTGGAAACGGACGAAAACCTAGAAATTCGGCGTTTTACACTTACGGCACCCACCGTGGCGGGCGCCATGGGGTCAGCCATGACGTGGCCACATCTCAAGACCACTCCACAACTGCCAAGACCCACGATCCCCACTCTTCCATTCCCTGTTAGCACCATGGCGGGCGCCATAGGCCTGTGGCGGGCGCCACAAGGCAAAAAGCAGTTCCCTCCACTTTTTAGTGGAGGGGGCATCCTGGTCTTTTCCTGCATTTAGTTTTCCTATAAATAGGACTTTAGATTTTTCGTTTTTCTTCATCCAAACTTAGAATCTCTTAGGCATATATCAGTTTTAAAGCAGTTACCATTCCACATCGGGGTGTTTCTGCAATCGAGTGATCGAGTCTGTCATCTGTCTGTGTGATCGAGTTTTGGAGCACTCTGGAGGAAGTTAATCTTGCCGCCATTTTAATTCCAGTTCGTATTTTATCTTTCCGCATCGCTTTACTTTTATTTATTTCTCGCACTGCTTTACTTTATTTATTATCCGCACTCGCACTTTACTTTATTTATTTCCCGCACTGCTTTACTTTATTTATTATCCGCACTCGCACTTTACTTTATTTATTTACCGCACTGCTTTACTTTATTTATTATCCGCACTCGCACTACTTTTATTTATTTTCCGCACTCGCACTAAATTACTTTATTTCCCGCACTCGCACTACTTTTATTTACTTTCCGCACCCGCACTACTTTTATTTACTTTCCGCACTCGCACTAAATTACTCTTATGAAAAATTATAAAAAGAACCTTTACTTTATCATGTCTAACTAATTCCATAAAGGTTAGGATGTAAGGATCGTAATTAAACCAGTAATCCGTATAATTGTTCGTGGAAACACTTAAGGGCTATTTTATTTTATCTTTCAATTCAAGTAATTGTTTTTAACTATTTCAAAAACAGCCAAAAGCACTTTGTCTAGTTCATTAGGAGTTTTTAGATTAAAAAGAAAAGAGATTTTAAAACGATTTTCGGACGCGTTATGAAGTTTAGAGTCTGGTTCATAAGAACCTCTTTTTGCTAAGAAGTCCAGGTTAAAATACTTTTCAACTTAGTTAAGATGCTATATTTCTTAAAAATAGGTTTACTACTCTAACGCAGTACACACCTTTTTATCCGTGACAATAGGAGGGGTTGATTAGAGAGTACAACTCGGTTCTGAATACGCGAAAGCGACAATTCCTGTTAAATTAGTTCTTTTCAAAGGAGAAAACATTGCCCATAAGTAGTTCTATTAACAAATATTGGATTATCCATTGATTACGTGAATTACATTCGAGCCTGTCTTTGTTTATTGTTTAAAAATTATTATTTTATTTACCATTGCACCCTTCTTAAAACCCCTATATTTAGTTGCCATAGATACACACCATAACAACAGGTACGATAGACTGACACTTGGTCTTTGTGGATTCGACAATCTTTTATATTACTCTGACGTGTTCGTACACTTGCGAAAAACACGCATCAACACCCCGATTCGATATTTCCCAATTTTGTTGAGTCTTTTATTTTATTGTGTGATAATTATCTTATTTGTGAAATTAACATGATAATATGATATGTTGATGTGTTAATGTGGTATGATATGTGATTTTACCGTTTTGTGAATTTTCGGGTAAAATTAGATTGAAGGGTATTTTAGATATTTGCTAATTAAGGATAAGTTAGAATTTGTGTAGAATTATATTTTTGTGAGAAAATGATATTTAGTGGAAAAGAGAAGAAAATGAGTTAAATGTAGAAATAGTTAGTAAGAGAGAAAGAATAAAAAGAAAAGATATAAGTGTGAGAAATAGAAAGAATGATAGAAAGAAAAAGAGGAGAAAGAAAAGGAAGATAAGAGAAAAGAAGAGAAAGAAGGAAAAGTTGGAAATTCATCAAGATTGCTCCTAGGAATCGAAATAATCAGGTAAGGGTGATAACCATTGTTATCTTAATCTTGTATATGATTATGTATGTATGTGAATGATTGGGTTTTGATTTTGATGAAGTTTAGAGAAGATGAATAGTTAGGGTTTTGATGAAAAATGTGAGAGAATGGTAGATTAATCGGTTAGAAGTTGTTATAATCGAAGTAAGATGTTAGATATATGTTATTGATTCTGATTATTGTAGTTTTGGTGGGGTTTTGAGTGTTTGGGATTGGATGCCACGCAGTTGTGAATTATGGAATTCGCTGTTGTCGCTCAGCGAGAGTTCCATGGATTTTCTCGCTCATCGAGAAAAGGGGCGCTCAGCGAGCCTGTAGGTTTTTGAGAGGTTTTGTGTTTTAATTCGTAACTTTAGTTTCAGTTATCCGTTTTAGGCGTTCTTTATATTGATTCGAAGCTAGGAACGTGTAGAAACTAATGATGCTAAGAAATGTAATTTTTAGCCGACTTTCACCCGAATTTTTCTATAAAATGTAAATGGGTTAATTACGGAAATGTGGGTTGGATGTGATGATGTGGTCGTTTGGCAAATGAATGCATTACTTGAATTGAATGTCAATGTATGCTAATTGAATGAGTTGAGTGCATAATTATGTTGTGAATAATGTATGCATTTTCAAGAATGTTGTGTGTCATTTTGCATGTGAAGCATAAAGTATGCATTCTTGTGTGGTGAGATTCTTTGTGAATCTGTTGTAGCATCGTGTTCTCATGTGGAGTGTGAGCGATGACTACAACACGATCATGTGCCCATGTGGGGTGTGAGCGATCAGATTGTGTGCCCATGTGGGGTGTGAGCAATCCATAAACATTGTGTGCCCATGTGGGGTGTGAGCAATGGGTGATTTATTCACATTGATTGTGTGCCCGTGTGGGGTGTGAGCAATTGGGTTATGTGCTCGTGTGGGGTGTGAGCAATCCATAAACATTGTGTGCCCATATGGGGTGTGAGCAATGGGTGATTTATTCACATTTATTGTGTGCCCGTGTGGGGTATGAGCAATCGGGTTGTGTGCTCGTGTGGGGTGTGAGCAATCCATAAACATTGTGTGCCCATGTGGGGTGTGAGCAATGGGTGAACATCGTATGTCCGACAGGGAGTTACTTAGGTAACGAGCGATGGTTCCAATTAGTTCCTGAGTGAAATTGATGATGATTGAGTCGGTACCGCATTTGCATCTGCATAAAGTCGTGTGTCGGTCTCTATGATTTGCATTTATCATCTAAATTGTGAAATGATGAGATAAACATGAATATATATATATATATATATATATATATATATATATATATATATATATGTTTATATGGAGATGAAAGTATGTATTGATGAAAACATGCTTGTTTAAATATATGTATATGGATATATATATATATATATATATATATATATATATATATATATATATATATATATATACATTGTGATGTATATAGATGATGAGAAGTGATTGTGGTGAGAACATGTTTTATGTGTATTTTATATGTTGAGATATATAATTATATGCAATGTTATTATGATAATGTTTCTCACCCTTCTGCTGTTTTATGATGCTCTATGAGGCATTGCAGAGTAGGTTGCTGGAGGTCTTTTTGTGAAGCTTGCCTTCAGTCTTTTGGTCAGTCGGCTCAGATATGTAGCACCGGGTAGCTAGGGTCGGCTTGATGCCTTTTGTGATACATTATGTATATGTATTTTGGAGATGAATGTTTTTATGTAAACATGAAACATTTGGTGAATCAAACTTGTGGATATATTTACGATAAATATGTAAGTTTGCAATTGTTATGTTTGTTTCCGCTGTTATTTGAATTTAATGAATACGGGTGTAAGGATGAAATCCTTCTGTTGCAAGTTATCCCGTTTTGTTGCATATCTTTAATGAGCAGGTGTTGTATGTTTTATTTTCAAGTATAATGTGGCATGCTCCTTTTATACCATGTTTCAAATATACTCTGATGAAATGTTTAATATGTGCCTAAATGAATTAATTGATTATTTGGGGGTATATAAAGGGGGTGTTATAAACATCACCCTGCTCGACTTCATGGCGAGGAGCAGTCGGTCCGACCCAACCTGCATGCCTAGGTACAAGCATTACAACCCAATACTCTTTAATCATCAGGACCCCCTCACGAACGAGGGAGGTAACTATTGCATGAACGGATACTCAAATCAATTTGTCGTCGCCTATGTACCACGACCAGGCAGAACCCTAACTTGCAATGGGACGTTCAAGCCACGGAGCCCGAGCCATAATATTGACCTGGGCACCGCATCGGAGCATGCCTCCATACATTTGTTCGGTTCTCATAACCAACAAATCACTCTCTCTGACGAGCACTACCCCTTTATTCGAGCAGGTCCTCATATTTCTATACTTTGGCATCATGCCTAGAATTGCATACATTACACGGCCAAACTAGTGCTGAGCATAAAATACTTAGTGGAATTTCACACATTCAAGATAAAGGTCCTCCGACGGACGAGCAGTTACATATAACAATGAAAATGCTACAGAAATAAAGAATGACCGCCAAGGCCAAAAAATTTAATAAAAAGGTTTCACCCCGAAGGGACGACTTGTTCGAAATTACATTAAACAGGGACCACGTCCCTGGACAAATATAAAATTACAACAAAACGACACGCAGGCCGGACTAATTACCCTCCGCCAGGTAGGCATCGGGTTGGACTTCACTCTGGACAGGCTGATCCTTGACATGGACAGATTCTTCGGGCTGGGTCTCATCGACGATCATGTCATCAAGAACGACGATCTGACCGTCCTCGACCTTATACAGATAATTGATGCGATCAGTGTTGAAATCCATTTCTAGATGAAGTGCTTTGATCTGATCAACATCATTCTGGAAGCTCAGTTTGGTCGACTCCCGTAGCTCCTCCAAATCCCGGTCCAGCCTGGCTAGGAAGTGCGCTCGAGTCAACAAGCCCTTGGTATCCTCGTCCTCGTCCTCTTTGGGCATAAAGGCGTCTTTTAACCTCTTGTTTAGATCGAGCGCCTTCCTTTTTTCCACCTCCAACTTTCCTATCACCTCGACATGATCTTTAAGCGACTTGGTCGCCTCCTCGACAACCTTCTTGGCACTCTCTTCGGACGTCGCTAGAATGGACTTCAAACGACTGATTTCCCGCTCATATTCGGCCTCTCCCTCGACCAACATCAAAGCCATGACCACCACCCTCATGATAGCACTAACATCCTGCACCAATGACAGTCGTCGTGCAGGGCGACCCATACTCTCGACATACAGAGTATCCGCCCGTTGGACCTCCAGGGTTGTTCCTTCAAAATAATTGCGCTTCACGAAGCAGGGAGGCTTGGCGAACTTGGGTTTGGGAAAGGCGTTGACGGTCAAGTCCATCAAAGTAGAGCCACCCTTCTGCCTCTTCAGTTGGGATGCCGAGGTCACACCTAGGGAACCCTGAGCAGTCGGTCCCGAGCCCAAACCACTCGTGGCGTTGCCCGTCAGCCGGGTCTGGACCGTCTTGAGTTTCCTTTTGTTGCTCTGCCTTAGTTTCTCCTGGATCTTGTCCAGGGGCTTGGTCATAGAAACTGCAAAAAAAAAGGGAAATAAAGTTAGTACCGAGCATCGCAAACACGTAGATCATTGGACAAGATAAAATTAAGCACGACTACGAATACCAAAAAATTCAGACACCTCCTGCCTGTTTTTACAAGCAAGGAGCGCAATTACATCGATCAAGGGACGCTCCACAGCCTCTCCCCCATCAGCATCGAGCATCGTTTTACCCTCTCTGTCGAACATCAGGATCAGTGTAAAAGATGCCACCAGCTTGCGAAACTCTTCAAAGTTGGCCTCGTCATCGTCGTTCAGCCTATCCCCGACCTGGACAAACTCGTTCACGGGGGGTATCATAGTGAAAATGACCCCATGAAAAGGGGAACCTCCAAATCCGTCGGGGGACCTCCTTCCCTTGATCGTCAAGCCTAGGTGCCCCGTTCGCATCAGTGTCGATCCCAAGGAAGCTAATCGACCGGGTTGCCGCGGTGGTCGACGGTTTGAACAGGAAATAGTCGTCCTTGAATGAGCAGATAGATTCTGAGTGCGCCTTGAAGATCTTGGTCCACTTCTTAAAAGAAATGAAGCCTTTTCGAACTCCTCCTCTCCCGACCTGGCGTTGCAGGGAGAAAAGTCGGAAGAACAAAAGGAGAGTAGCCCCGACCCTAAGATGCGAGCACGTCAGCTCGAACGCCTTCATAAAAGCATAAGAGTTGGGATGCAACTGAGAGGGCGCCACTCCCAAGTGGCCCAGCACCGAGCAAACCAGGTCGCTGAACGACAACCTGACCCCCAGAGTCATGAAGACATACTCGTACATTGAAAACTTCGATCCTCCAAAATCTGAGTATATCCTATCATCGTCACCTGGGCAAGTCACGACCTAGTGCGCGGGATCCCCCACCACGGGAAATGGCTCCCTCCTCAGTCGAGCATAGCTTGAGACCTTGTCCAATAAGTCATCCACTACCCATTCTTTAGGCACATGGACCTCGTTTTCTTTGTCAGAAATCTCTTGAGCGTCTGCCGCTCCCCCAGAAGTGGTGGCCACATCGCATACATCAATAGTGTCAAAATCCTCTAAAGAGCTTTCGGGATCGCTTGGAACAATAGCTGAGGATCCAGAGTCCTCCCGAGTATCTTCCTCGGATGAGAGATCATACGGATCAACAAGCACTTCTTCACCTGAAAAGTAGAGGAAAGACGTTAGTGAATTCGACCAAGGCATCAAATCCACCCTTCCACTACCTATCAAGTGAAAAGGTGTGCAGCGACCAGGAGACAAGGCCCCCGTTCAAAGACCTAAAAGAATCTACGTATTTAAAACGACCGACCACGCTCACGACAGTGAAGGGACTTTGCAACAACCAAATTATCGTTGCTGTCCCTAAACCCAGAGCTCTAGTTGAACGTCAACCAAAGCCACCGGTCAGCGCATGCCATGGTTCCAGCGCGAGCAACGCTACAAACACGACCTAGATACTCGAAGGGGCATTCACCACCAGGAAGTCGTTTGTCACCATGACAGCCTAAGGGATAATCTTAACTACCCTAATCTACTTCTTAAAACTCAAACCTAACCGCATGCATGTCTACTCATAGAAAAAACAGTCACAAATGAATAAAAATGCTTACCAGGTGGTTGAGACATGATTATGATGATTCTGGAAGAAGGTTGTACGGTGGTCGGAAGTATGTTCGCGGTGGTCGACAGTCGTAGATGGCAACCGGAGAACAGAGAGGACGTCGAACAGAGAAGCAAAGGCAGAAAAGTCTCAAAATGAAGAGACTTCCCTTATTTATAGGAATAGGAACACGTGCGTGTAGGCGTGACCCCTATCCCTAGGCAATCATGACCTATACGCTAGCCCATAGACTAGCAGACATAAACATTAAATTGACACAAATTCCAAAACACGTCACCTCTTCGTTTCCTCTCCCTCGGTGTCGACCATCCAATGAGTTGCTCGACTTTCAAAAACTCTCCTGCTCCCCCAGAGGAGACCGTTTCATCGGACTAAGTAATATTCTATCAACATTAAAGATAATTCTGAGCAGCTAGCCACCCTTAAGTCATCGCTCCTTCGACTAGAAGCAACGACTTGTGGGGCTCTTGTTCCAGACTTGGGTCCAATCCATCTTCTAGCCCATAACGGTCCAATAACTCTTTGGCACCTGATTCTTCCTCAGTCTGCCCGGAAGTTCCTTCTGACTGACCACCAGCGCCGTCGACCACGATTCACTCCCAACAAGGGTCGAATCCCCCAGGATCAGCCGAGGAATGCTTTCCCGACAAGCCCTTCGCTCGAAATAATATCATTCAACCGGGGTCTCATCCGAGCAATCCAAACGTCACTCCAACGGTTAGTTTATGGCAGTTACATGTTATTGGGGGATCCACGATCCAGGCCCAATGAAAGGGACCAATAGCCATGCGCTGGGGATATTATATAAACCCCTCTCATTTGAGAGGGTCAGGTATTCAATTTCTCACTCTAAACCTCGTACTTGCTCACTCGTTGCTCGCTTTCTGACTTTAGTATCAGAGTGCTTTGCAGGTACACCTCATTCTCTCTCCATCAACTGTGCTTCAACCATGTTCGACGTCAGCCACATCGGATCCTGATCTCCAGGTACGATCAATATTGATTTTTATGTTGTAACTTTTTTGATTTATAAAATTTCACGGGAAATATTATAGTATAAATTCATAATATTTATTATTATTATTATTATATTATATGTAATTATATTTGATAAAATATATTTATTTATTTAAAATAATATTTGAGGTAAAGATTCAAATCAATCCCGTGCGGAGTTAAGGTCGACAATCTAATGCTACAAATTACAGGCTACCGGTGGAAATGAGCTCCACCTTAGAATCTCCAACACCAAAATAAATTAAAAGAATCAATTAAATAGATATTCATTCAATTGTTGCATCATAGGAAATTGAAATATATTTTCTTTCAAGGCAATAACTTTTCTAGATCACATTTATAATTACAAAATAGCATAGATAAACTACTTAACAATAAATTTGTGAACGTTTAGTTTATAATTTAAGTATTTTTTATGTTTAAGAATATAAATGATCACGACAACTTTTTAAAAAAGGATATTTATATTATTACATATTTTGATTTAAAAAATAAATTTAAAAGTTTTAAAGTGAAAAATTATGTTATTTTAAAAATTATATATTTTTATGTTAATTTGTTTTAAATATTAAAATTAAAAAGAAAAATTAAATTTGAAACTATTATGAATAGAATTTTATAAAAATTATTTTTAAGATATATTTTAAAAAAATTATTTGATGTTGATTATATTTTAATTTTTAATAATATATATTTATATTATTGAATGTTAAATTATTATTTTTTAATTTATAAAAAATAAATTTAACTTTTTTATTATCTAAAAATATATTTTTATATTATTTTTTATTTTAGTTATTATTATATTCAAATTCATAATTATGATTAACTTGAAAAAGACCCATATCTCATCCAAGTATTATTTTTTATTTTTATAAAGCTATAACAAATATGCCTTAAATTATTGTAGGAAAAAAAATTAAAAATATTTTAAAAGAAAAAAAAGGAAATACACTTAAAATATTTTTACACTCTCAACAAACAAGAGATATGCATCACAATAAATTTATTTTATTTTTGAAATATGTAAATATCTTTAAACTTATATTTTAATTGGTTTAAATATTTTAAATAAAAAGTTGATGATTGTGATAGTTTAAAATGAGGGGAGAACTTCTCTAATAACCATAAAAAATTGAATAATATACCTTCCTAATCAAATAATGCAAATTATTTTATTATATCTATTTAATAATTCAAACTTTTCAAATTTTCAAAATAATTCCAGTACAAATATATTATAGATAACTCTACCTAATTTTTTGAGATGTGTGGATAAAAATTAACCTCGAAATTCACGATTTATTATCTGTTTATCATGCTTTAATCACATATGCGGCGCATACACGTACCAATCTCTAGAACTCTCCAACAAAATACAAAGCGAAAAAGAAAAACCCTCATCCACTCCACCCAATGGCCGCCGCAGCACCGCCGCCGCCACCGACTGAACCCCCCACAACGATGCCAGAAACCGCCCTTCCACGGCATCCATTGTTCACACGCATCCGCTTAGCCACCCCTTCCGATGTTCCTTACATCCACAAGCTAATTCATCAAATGGCCGTTTTTGAACGCCTCACTCACCTCTTCACCGCCACGGAGTCTTCCTACTCCTCCACCCTATTCTCTCCCGACAACAAACCTTTCCACTCTTTCACTGTCTTTCTCCTTGAAGTATCTCTAAACCCTTTCACCGATACGCAATTCGACAACAACCCTTTTTATAAACCCTTAACCAAAGTCGTGAACTTGGAGCTCCCAATCGATGACCCAGAGAAAGAAAATTTCAGAACTGAGCATGGAAATGAAGTTATCGTTGCTGGGTTTGTATTGTTTTTCCGTAATTTTTCAACTTTTCTGGGGAAGCCTGGGTTCTATGTGGAGGATCTGTTTGTGAGGGAGAGTTATAGGAGAAAAGGGTTTGGGAAAATGTTGCTTACTTCTGTGGCTAAACAGGCTGTGAAGATGGGGTATGGAAGGGTGGAATGGGTTGTGCTTGATTGGAATGTTAATGCTATTAAGTTTTATGAGGATCTGGGTGCTAAGATCTTGCAGGAATGGAGGCTTTGCAGACTCACTGGGGAGAATCTGGAGGCTTATGGAGCTACGGATTAAAAATAATGAGGTTTTCCTTTTTCTTTTTGTTTCTTTACAAGAAAAGATTTGACAACTTTTTACTGTCTTTTGTTGTAATTTGAGTTTGGAATTTGCTATGTTGTTTTACTCATGGGAACCTATATCATTGTGGATGGATGCTGCTGTTTTTGTTAGATGTGGGATGATACCCTACTATGTGGGATGATGATAACCTAGTGAGATCATGATTTATCTTTTATCATTAGTTTGCTCCTTCTAGCATCACTCACATATGTGTTTGAAACACAATGACCTAGATATTCTTAGGTGGGTCATACTAGGCTTTTTTCTATACCAAGTTTCTTTCGATACATTCATAGACAATTTCTTGGTTGGACTTTTGTTGAGTATGTAAGTTGTTGTGGCCACAACTTCTCAGCAGAATTTATGAGACATCTTCTTTTCTTTCAACATGTTTTGAGCCATATCAAGTATTGTTTTGTTTCTTCTTTGCCAATCCATTATATTCAGGAGTGTTGGTGAGGTAATTTAATGCCCAATACTTTGACCTTCACAATATGCTTTAAACTCTTTTGAAGTATATTCTCTTCCACCATCCGTTCTCAAGATATCGATTGATCTTTCACTCTCTTCAGTCAAGATCTTGATTTCAATTATTCACTCTTGAGGTTGATGGTGTAAAGTCATAACATATAGTATACTTTCTTTCCTTAAAGATGGAACTTCAAAAGGGTCCAAAAATATTAGAATGTATTACATCTAGAGTTTTAGTTGCTCTTTTTAGTTTATACTAGAAGTGAATAAAAATCTATGTTGTTTTCTTTTAAGGTAAAACTCACAAGCCTTCTCATCCACATCTACTTTTGGCACTCTTACACTCAAATATTTAAACCTTAAATGACTTAAGCTTTTAAAATTTAGATGACCTTATCTTATGTGCGACAACCAGTTTGGATCAATCCACATCTACTTTTGGCACTCTTACACTCAAATATTTAAACCTTAAATGACTTAAGTTTTAAAATTTAGACGACCTTATCTTTTGGCACTCTTACACTCAAATATTTAAACCTTAAATGACTTAAGTTTTAAAATTTAGACGACCTTATCTTATGTGCGACAACCAATTTGGATCAAACAATTGCAGGGAGTTCTTGTTCATGACATCTGAGAAATCTTTATTAGCAAATTTTCCTACATCCATCAAGCTGCACTTCATGACAAGGACTAAGAGCACATTTTCTATTAGATTTGTTTTGTCATCTTTTCTCGGATGACAATGTTCCCAATGCCTTCTATAATTAGAGCATGTTTTCATCCAATATCACACTTGTCGTCTTGCCTTTATTCAAGTTTGATCCATTATGTCCGGTCATGTGATTATGTGATTATAGCAGTTTGTATCAAAGATGATACCAATCCTCACACATAGTTTGCAGTCATCAGTAGTATTATGCCAAAATATGATCCCAAATCTTGAGTCATCAATACTATTATATAAAAGTTTGTGTCCTAATCTTGAGCCTTGTCTTTACCAGGTCAATAATCATCAACATAATGCTCAAAATTTCTCAAAATTTTCACAATTGAAGCATTGATATTTTTCTTGTCAAATTCTTTCTTTTTCCTTTGACTATTGGCAAACATCCTCATCTTTTAGAAGATACAACTTTGTCATTAATCTTGACATTTCTTTGTAGTTGGACCAATTTCCACTTATATTAAACTTTTCTTAACTTTTCTTTCATTTCTTCTTATCATGATTATCTTTCTTGTTGGTATGAGTTTCCAATGCTTGTCGCACATATCTTTCAACTCCCCATTCAATCAATGAGTTCACAAATTTCTAAAGAACTCTATAGTCTCTTGCTCTACCTTTAAGGTACTTGCATATTTTGTCTCCTTAAATGAAGCCACAATCAAATTGTAGGAGAGGTTTCTTGTTTGCTTCCTCCAATGTTGTTTTTCGTGTCCATGTTAGATTCATGTTAAACTATTTCAAACACCATGAGCTCCAAACGATGCCTTCATCAATACATTCTACCTTTCACACTTGCTTCCATCTAGAATTAGAAGGTTTAAAGGACAATTTTCATTACCATTCATGATTCTTCCAAGATTTATGTGAATGACTTGTTCACTTGTGTTTCCCATATTTTTATACTCAGACCATGTTCACTTCTTCATACACATGTTAAACTATTTCAAACACCATGAGCTCCAAACAATGCCTTCATCAATACATTCTACCTTTCACATTTGCTTCCATCGAGAATTAGAAGGTTTAAAGGACAATTTTCATTACCATTCACCTTTCACACTTGCTTCCATCGAGAATTAGAAGGTTTAAAGGACAATTTTCATTACCATTCACGATTCTTCCAAGATTTATGTGAGTCACTTGTTGTGTTTCCCATATTTTTATACTCAGAACACTCGTGCTTTCAAGATTTTTCACAACCCATATTAACGATGCCAATTTTTAATGTAAATATAGTTTATGTCATGTATGCAATCTTAGAATATTCTAAGAGAGGTTGCTTAATGTACACTAGGATTTGTAAGTGTTGGAACTTAGTATTTTTCATCATTGGTATGTATGTATGTATATGTATGTATGTGTATATCTATGCATGATGTTTTTTTTTTTAAATATTTGTGTTAGAATTTATAAGTTCTAAAACTTAGTGTTTTTACCATTGGAGTAGATACACGTCGTTCTTGTTGCTTAAATATTTGTGTAAGTTGTTTCATGAATCAATATAAAAAATGTGTTGCTTAACATTAAATAATATTAATTTTGATAATTGATGGGATCAAATATAAATTGATTACACATAGTTTGCTTATTCAAATAATCATTTGAATAAAATTAATTTAGATTATTTAGATGTTACTTAAATAATACTCCACCTTTCACCTTTGTGATAATAGATGTTATTTTTGAGGTTTTTACATTTTTTTAGATAATAATTAATTGTTTTGATTTCAATAATAAAATAAGTTTTATTTACTAAAATAATTTTATTAATAATAGATAATAAAGTAGTTAAATAAATTAAAATACAATAAATAAAGATAAATTAATTGAAATAAATAATAAATATCATATTGATATTTTAAAGGAACAAATAATTTAGACAAAATAATTGAGACAAAAAAAATAAGAAAAAAATCACCTAGGAGTACTTAACCTACTTTAACTAACCAACATGTAGTAATAACACTTGTTTAACCAACAAATTTAAACGCAATTAATTAGATTAAATCTAACTAATGCTTCGGAGTATTCAAACTTTTGAAGAAAAACGTGACACTTAAGCAAGTTTGATGCTATGAAGCAACTTCATATCCATTTAATCGCCTTTTATTTTAAGTTTTAATTTATTTGATGTTTGTGTGGATTTTTTATTTTATTTTATTAAAACTAACAATGATTCTATACAATTAAAAATCAATCGGAGATTTTGATCCCCCAACTCAGATTGAGAGGGAATTGAAAGCAATTGATACTAAAATTGATTTTGAATCGGATTAGTCGGTCTAATAAATCAGATATGGTGATAAAAAAAAAGTTGAAGATTCCATTTGATAATTAATTTCTTGTATAAATTAAAAAAAATCAAATTTAAGTTCAAATTAAACTTATAAAATAAATAAATGTATGTATTAATCAGACAAATCTATACAAAAGCGGAATTATTTTTCAAATTAACGATTTTTTTCAACAAAATTGTCCAAATAACCATCTTTCCCAATAAATTTCTAAAGAACTTATGTTCAATAGTTAATTCAATTGACAATTGCATTGAAAAATAAATGTCCCAATTAATTGAATTGGTGACTGCATCTAATCTAGCCAATATGAATTGGTGACAATATATAATTCATAGAAATAGGCGACGCGTCGAGGTTGTTGCGACCGAGGAAAGTTTCATGTCTTCCTTATGCCTTACTTTCATGTCATTGTGACATGTTCAAGTGCTCGCCTGGAGGTTTCCAAGCATCTATCCACCGTTTACAAAGTCGTAAACGTATTAGGTATATACAATAATAACTTTCTAGTGGTAGCAAAAGATGAATATTACACATATAAAGGGAATATAATTTGACACAACGAAAAATATGAGAAGGAAGAAAAATGGTCGTTCAAACAACACCGGTAAAAGAAATAAAATGGATACGACTAACAAATTAGTAAGATTGTGTGGTATATATCGTTAGTCCGGACATACATGCAAACATTGTTCTAATGTTTGAACAACCTCTGCATAATAATTTATTATTTTCTTAAAATTTTTGTAAACATAAAATTTAATATGGATAACTGCTTTTAGTTACATTAAAACAAATATTTGTCACAACGCAAAAAATACCCGAACACATCGCACGCTCGATGATACATTAAAGTCGTCACCGAACTTTATTTATTCCAAAAGGAAAGAAAAACTATTGATAAAACACAAGGGAATAGAAACAAGTAAGGGAGTCGATTATGCAAGGGGAATGTATTAGAATCCGTCACATCTATCGTACTCGAAGGGAATCATTTTACTTGTTCTTTGCATGGATGAGTGTTACTGTCTAAATGTTACTCACGAAAGAGGAAAAAAGGATATAATTAGGGTGCTCGCAGAGGATTGTGGCCCTTGTGCCTACATATCCTCATTGTGCAATGAGAAAATCAGAGCTCTGTAGTTTAGAGGACTAAGGGTGAAAAGGAAAGAAGGTTGGAAGAAGGTTGTGGAAGAAGGGTCGCTCGCCAAGATCTCACAATCTTGTGCCAACATATCCTCATAGTGAAATGAGAAAATCCAAGCTCAATAGGTCATGGAACTAAGAGGAAAAAAAAGGAATATAACATGATGCTCCATTGGGAAAAAGGAAATATGAGAATTGCCAGAGCACGAGGCTCCAAAGCGCAAAAGGAAACCGATCTTACCTGATCAGGAGGGCCTTCCCTTGGTCGGTCGAACGTAGCAAAGTTAATGGATGGATGGAATGGAGGGGGGTGTACCTGCAAGGCACTCCGATGCCAAAGTTAGAGAGGTACAGTATGGTAATAGCAATGAGAGTTTAGCCTGAGTGAGAATACCTGACCCTTTGCTAAGAAAGAGTATTTATAATGTGCCCCCAGCGCTGGGCCAAGGCCCCTCAATGGGCTTAATCTGGCTAGGCCCAAGGAGGAACTGCCAAGGGACGCGTAAGAAGCGTGAAGACCTAGACCAAAGGTCTGCCCCCTGGTCCAACTGCCCCTATCTTTCAGGAGATAATGAAGGGCAGTTGGTGGCGTGGCAGATGAGCTGACAGACATGTTCTCTGCCCGTCATCAGTGTGTGCTCGTCGTACCAGTAGGTGATTTATCCAAGAGGTTCACCTGCTCGAGCTCATGGGCTTTTGCCCAACGTATATTGGGTCGTGCCCTGCATAACCTTATGGCCCAGTCCGGAACAGGAGTCCCCCCAAGTCGAGTCTCTGAGTCGGAGTGATGACTTGTATTGCAACCGGGGTACGCGTGTCGAGGATAAGGCAGCGGGCGTATGGCTGGGCAGGTAATATTCCAGTAGAACTGCCCGCAACATCCCTTTCTCTTTGGGCACTTGATACTCCGAACAGTGTCGAGGACGAAGGTCACCGACGGGTACGTGCTGTTTCTGTAGAGGTCGAGGACTTCGTACGGGGACGGGACGTTCCATGGAGTCGGGGAGGTGTATAGCTGCCCGACGTCGTTTTAGTTTTCTTATGGATTGACGTGTTTCAGTATTAATGGTGTCGCTTCGTTTAGTGTGCAAACGGCGGCGTAGGCAGTAGGTAATGATGACCTAGCGCGTTGATCCACGCGCCTGGGACTATAAAAGGAAGTTGAGTGACTTCATTTTCACTTTTTCGCTCATACGTTCACCGGAAGCTCTGACGAATTTCCCTGTCTCCGCCCGTCTCACTGCCTGAATCACCGCTGCTGCTCGCGCGCCGCCGTCTCTCTTTCACTCTCAACATGTCAGGTATCATTTTGCTTTCCTAATCTTCTATTTTCCACTTTTTGCGTCAAATGTCTGTAAATGCATGTTGTATTTGTGATAGGTTGGTTAGATTTGACTTAGGAATAGTGAAACAGACTGTAGATGGAAAAAAATAGGGTTAGGGTTAGACTGTCCCGGGCAGGAATTTCATGTGTCGGGCAAAATTTGCATAAATACATATGAGACTTTTGCCCGGTGCGTAAGAACGCGCGTATTCCTGTGCCGAACACGTGCGAAATTTCTCCACCGGGCCTGGTGGCAGTGGGTGGAGTTTCACATTGGTTCCCGCGCACGTTGCTTCTACGCCCTTTCACTTGGCCTGCGGTGGAAGGGTGGATTTGATATGACGTCGAATTCACTTTTTCTGTCTGCGTTTCAGGTGCAACCGGGCGTTTACGACCGAGGAGAGAAGACTCCAGGCCACAGTCCGAAGATGCGGTTATCACGCGTTTACCCGTCGGGGAGGGGAGCGCCAGGGATGGTACTGAACACGCCTCATCGTCCGGGCAGAATGACCTCTCCTGGGTTGCGGATGAACCCTTGGATGAGGAATCCTACTTTTGTGACGAGGCAATTCCTGCTTATGCCGTGGTGGAGGATAGAAGCCGGGAAGATCCCGAAAACTGGCAGTGCCACGCTCCCAAAGAGGCAGACCGGATATGTCATCATTTCCCGGGGAAGCAGTTCGCAATGTACAAGTTCGCTTTCCGGGAGGCGGGGATTAGGCTGCCCTTCAATTCTTTTCAAATGTCCATCTTCAAGTGGCTTCGGCTGACACCATCTCAGTTACACCCTAATGCCCTTGCTTTCATGCGGGCGTTTGAGTTGGTCTGCCGCTTCCTCGGCATTGGGTGTACTCGAGCCCTTTTCTTCCACGTCTTCCACCTCCAGCGGTCCGGTCTTCGTGGACGACACAACTGGGTTTCCTTCAAGCAGCCAGTGCGTTTGTTCAAGACGTACGTGGATTCTGCCCGTCATTTTAAGGGTCGGTGGTATGTGGTGAGACCGATCACCCGTGCCGCCCTGCACACCCTTTATTATTACAAACGGGGAGAAAATGGGGAGGAGAAGTTGATGTCGAAGATACCGCTGAGGTGGCAGCGCGACCATTTCGACCTCACCACCGCCCATTATAGGATTAAGTTTGCCATGCTCAGTGTCGAGGATAGGCTCGCGTATAAGAAGTTGGTTGAGTACGTGCGGAGCTTCAATTTGGCGGTCTGGACGGATCGAAAGGGCGTGCCTTATCTTGACGAGGCCGGGATGCCGATCTGCGAGGCTTGTATTATAAATACCAAGGCTTTGCTCGAGTGTAGGACCGAGGAGAAGGCCCTGGAATTATTGAGTAGGTGTTTTACTTGTTCTTATTTTTGTTTATGTCTTCGCCCGCTAATGTTATTTTTGTTTATGTCTTCGCCCACTAATGTTTATGTGCTTCGTTTTGCAGGTGCTATGCCCACTGCTCGTGACCGAGTCCTCAAGTTGGCCAACCAGGTTGGTGCGCCGGACAGGGCTCCCAAGAAAAAGAAGAAAACTGCGCCTCGTGCTCAGGTGGCAGCTGGGGACTCCGGGGCTGGGACCTCGAACACAGCGAGTCCAGTGCCCTCCTCTCCTCCTCGGGCGTCTACAATCAACATACCCGACAGCCCGCCTCTATCAGCCTCCCCTCTCCACAAGCGGAAGCGTCCGGAAGGGACTCTTTCGAGGTCGACCTTAGGGGGGAACGGGAGTCCGGGCGAACCTGGTAGTTATTTGCTGCCCCCCTGTTACGTGGAGCGGGCCTTTTTCAAGGCCGAGGATGCGATCGTCGTGCCAGCGCCCGAAGCAAGGGCTATTCTGAACCAGGAGACTGGTGTCCGGCGTAAATAACTGGCAAGGGACTTGGCCGCCGTCATCCGGGTGATGGAAACGACCATGGTCTTGACTGATACTTCAGTGTCCACTGCATCACTGGAGGACGCTCTCCTGCAAGTCCGATCTGAGAAGGACAAGCTGTCTAAGGACTTGTCGGACTACAAGGAGGAACATCAGCTTCAGGAGGGGCTGAAAAAGGAGCTGAAGGAGGTTAAAAAGGAGCGGGATCGGCTGAAGGCGGCCAAGGTGAGTCTGGATGAACAAATAGCCGGGCATCAGAAGGTGGCTGAGGAGAATGCTGGATTGCGCACTCAGCTCGCTTCGCTCGAGGATAAGGTTCGTCCGTTAGCTGACGAGACTGAGGAGGAGCTCGCTCTTGGTTCCCGAGGTGAGCTGCTGGGGCACATTCGCTCTCTCAATCAGGACCTCGTGGCTGTGTTTAAGGAGGGTTTTGACAACGCCGTCGAACAACTGAGGGTTTTAAATCCTGAATTGGTGACGGAGGGGTCAGCCCATAACTACTGTGTCCAGGAGGGGGAGATAGTGTGCCCTTTTGAAGCCGAGGAAGAGCTGGGGGACGATGAGGGAGAGGAGGAGGTGGAGAATGTTGAGGAGGAGCTCCGGGCGGAGTCTTAAAAGAGTTTTTTTGATTGTTTTGTCTGTATGGCCTGTGTTCCCTTTTTATGTATGGCCTGCGTGCCTTTTTTATGTACTTTGGCCTTCGGGCGTATGTATTATGGCCTTCGGGCGTACTTGGCTTTGGCCGTTTGTTTAATGTATAAATGCTGTTTTTGCTTATTCTTCTTGCTCGGTTATTTACCATGTTTTATATTCATGAACTGCTTTCTGCTCGACCATGTTAGTCTCCTCGGTTTAGGGAACCGACGAGGTATAGGGCGTCGTGCCCGTTTGGATCGAAAACCGGGGTTCGGTGTTCGGAACACCGGCTCCGAGGCTTGGGCTTTCCCATCGCGAGCTGGGCGCCCTGCCGGTTTCGGTACTTCGACGTTGGTGCTCGATCGAGATCCCAACTGTCGGGGAGGGTTGTGTTCGCTGGAGGGGTCAGTTCGTCCCCGGGTCGTGCGGTTCCTCTCTATCGTTTTGGAGATGAAGAGCGTGGTCGTACCTTCCACGTCTCCCCGTGATATATTTAGCTGTAATATTGTCTAAGTTTCTCTACGTTCCATGGTCGAGCGAGTTCTTCGCCTTGTAGGTTTTCTAGATAATAGGCCCCGTTGCTCGTCTTGTCGCGGACGCGGTAGGGGCCTTCCCAGTTGGCGGCCAGTTTACCCTCTCTTGGTTTTTTTTGGTTTCTTCTGAGGACCAGGGTGCCCACCTGGAACTCTCTTTTTATGACCTTCGCGTCGTGGCGCAATGCTATTTTTGTTTGAGGGATATTTCTCTAAGGGCTGCTTCGGAGCGGATCTCATCGACGAGGTCCAACTCGGCTCTAAGTGCCTCGTCGTTCATTTCCTCGTCTAGGGGTTCCTCTACGCGTCTCGTCGGCTCCCGTATTTCTACCGGGATGACTGCTTCGGTGCCGTAAGTTAGTCGGAATGGGGTCTCCCCGGTGTTGCACCCCAAAATTTGCCCTCACAATACAAGACTTTGTGATCTAAGAAGATTCACAAGGTTCACAAGTTCTCCAACAACTTGCATAACCTTTCATGAGGTTCATAAAGTCCACAAGCTACTTTATGAAGGTTCACAAGGTTCACAAGTCCCACAATGCTTTCAAGACCTTTCATGAGGTTCATGAAGTCTACAAGTTACTTTATGAAGGTTCACAAGGTTCACAAGTTTCTCAACATTTACAAGACCTTTCATGAGGTTCAAGAAGTCTACAAGTTATTTCTTGAAGGTTCACAAGGTTCACAAATTCCATAATGATTACAAAGCTTTCCTGAGGTTCATGAGGTCTACAAAGCCACTTCATGAGGTTCACAAGGTTCACAAGCTTCACAATACCTCCCATGAGTATCACAAGACATCTTATGAAGATTCACAAGGTTCACAAAGTTCACAATGGGTCAAAGAAGTTGACAATGCCCTCAAACAATGCACCTCCTAAGCAGGGCATCCAAAACTAGGGTTTTGACTTTAATCAGGCTAAATGGACTTCCAATACCTCAAGTGAGTTTCATAACATCTTATATGTGTGTAAGAACCCCCATGTAAAGTTTCAAGACTTTTCTCAAAGGTTTGCTCAGTCAGATGATCAGATAAGTCAAAATCAGTCAATGCAGTTAAAAAGTCAAACTGAGGTCAACTGTGGTCAAACCAAAGTCAAACTTCATGATTTTTTTCCAACATCAAGTATATGAAGTAAAATTCATCATTTAATCAAGGGTTGATCATGATTCATCAAGGAGATTCCAGATCATCAATAATCAGGAGTTTCTAAATTAGGGTTTCCTCAGTAAAAGTCAACTAAACTTTGACCAGCCATAACTTTCACATACTTCATCACCAGGTCTCCATCCAAAGCTCATTTTGAAGGAAATTGAATTCTCTACAACTTTGATGTTGAAAGTTAAGCCCAAAAATGCTTCATTTGAAAGATATGATCTAAGACATTATAGGTCATTTCAAAAGTCAACAAAAAGTCAACAACTTCAAAAGGGCATAACTTGAGATTGGTAAATGATATGGACCTGAAACCAATGGGGTTGTTTAGAGGACTCTTCAAGCTTTCCAAAAAGTCCAAGAACACCCTCATACCTTTAAAATTGAGGGAGATGTGCCTTTGCAAAGTTGGGAAATTTTGTGATGGTTTATGTTGAAAATGGAGGCTTAGAAGTAATTCTTTCCAAATGGGCTTGCTAAGTTGTGATCCAATCCATCTCTTAACACTATGCACGACCCAAATCACTTAAAATCTGATTTTTATTATTTTTATTTCTATTTATTTTGATTTAAATCATTAAAAATCATTTTAAATATAAATAAAATATGAAAATTAAGGATTTTATTTGGATAATGTTTCTAGAAAATCATAATTAGTGATTGAAGCTTAAAGAGAAAGAAATCATGTGATCTCTCCAAAAATAGCAAGCATTCATGAGCCAATATTTGAATTTCATGGCACCATCTTTTTCAATCTTTTTGGATCCAAATCTCCACACAATGAAGACATATTTCTGACCTAATTCACTCCCATATAAGTATAGATCATAAACATAACCCTAGCTCACGAAATTCAGCAGCCAAAGGTAGAGTTCATTGTTCAAAAATTCATCAAAAAAGTGTGATTCGGATTTTGAGTTACAAGACATTTAAAGGTAAAATAAGATCATAGCAAGCTTCCTTGGGCTTTCCTGATCATGAATGACCACTCATACGCATCAGTATCATGGCATATTGTGTAATCCGAACCATGGTTGTTCTTGTTTTTGATTTTTTCGATTGCACTATTTCATTGTGTGTTAATGAATTTTGTTGACCTAATATTGTTTGTGATGGTGTTTAGAACGATTCTGGGCAAAGAAACTAAAGAAACCATAGAAAATCCGTGAGATGCCATATTAGGGTTATTGGATTCATGTATTATAAATGAATTTGGTTGATGAAATTGGACTGTGCAGGTTGCAAGGAGTCTCAAGGTGTCCTCAATTTGATGAAATCATACTGTTTGATGTTAGTTTGAATTTCGTAGGTTTTTAAGATGCAGGAAAAATCGCAGGAAATGTTGCAACAATTTTCGCAGCAAACTTCAAAATCCATAGGTTGAAGATGAAGCTTGGCTGGCGCGAAAATTCATATTTAAATTATTATTTTAAAATATTATGGTTTTGTTTCTGTTTAATTCACAAGCCTGATGCTTGTCCCAGTGGAGGGATGCGTGTGCGTTTGATGAAAAGGCCAGGGTTCGAATCATGCTGGGGCCATTATTTTTGTTTTATTTTCAGGATAATAGAAGGCTTAATATATTATGATTCAAGGCCATTCAGCTAACAGGAAGGCTCTCCCAGCCAAGCGGTAACGCGCGCATACTCTTGTACATAAGGTCCTGGGTTCAATCCTCCCCCAGGCCTTTTGTTTTTTCATTTATTTTGCTGATTATTGGATGGAAAGAACAAAACCATTTGGAGTCAATTCTTCTTGCACCAACCAGCGCATGGCCCAGTGGTAGAACATGTGATCTTGTGAGCAAAGCCTCCTGGGTTCAAAACCCAGCCAGGTATGTTTTGCTATTTTCTTCATTTATTTATTTTTTATCACTTTTTGTTAATTGATTTATATTTTAAATATACATGTAAATAAAGTTATTTCATAAGCACATATTCAAATAGGGTCAAATATTCAAAAATCATAAAAAAAAAATTTATTATTATTTCTTTTATGTAATTAAAAATAATATATATATATGTTATTAGAATAATTTTGCATATTACAATTTAAACCCTTAAAAAATATTTTTCTAACCAAACCCTAATTTTCCAAACCCTAAAATATTTTTCTAATTCTTATAAATTTTTGTAAATATATTTATAATTCAAATTATTTTTTTTCTTTTAATGTTTAGAAACAATTTAATTTATAATAATTATATTTTTGTATATGGTTAGAAATAATTTGTAAATATAATAATTAATAGAATTAAATTTTATAAACATGATTAATATTGTAAATGTGATATTCAAAACCTATTTTCTTCTTATAATATGTATGTATTGTTTAAAAAATAAATATTAATATATGTTTATAATAATTAGAATTTTGTGGTTATAATAAAAAATAATAATAACTTGATAACTTGTAAAATTAAGAAAATTGCTTATTCATATTTCTTTTCTAAATAATTGTTTATAGGAAAAATCGTTAATATATTATTTTGATTAATTTTTATTATTATTACTACTAACCATATTATTTATTTTGTTTTATTAATTTTATATTATTATTAATCTCTCTTATTTTATTATTATTACTAACTTTTTGCTTATTATTTAAATTATTTTTACTAACTTTATATTTCTATTAACCTTATTTAATTTTTCTTATTATTATTTACTAACCCCAATATTTTATTATTTATCACTTTTTGCTTATTATATTTGTTTTGATTATATTTTGCTATTTATTTTATTTTGTTGTAATTGCTTCCTTGGTGTAATTTTGTAAATATTTTAATTATTTAATTGTTGTTATGGTTAGTAATTAGGGAGTGTAAAACATGTTTGTTATTTAAAATAAATTTAGACCACTTTTAATATAAGATAATTAAAATAAATACTCACACACACGTAAGTCGATTTTTAATCGCCGTCTCACATTTCTAAGGTTATCCCTCAAGTTGCCTACGAATAATGGTCAAGTGGGGTGTATAAAGTAAGTCCCTTAAAAAGAAAATCATCAAGTCCCTTATGGTTGCCTTTACGAATCGAGTCCCTTCGAATAATGATGATAGTCCCTCATATGTGCTTAATACACCCCACAGTTGCCTTCATAATCAGATTGACCCTCACATGTCCCTTAACATCCAAGGTAATGACTACCTACTCCTTAATAGTAGGGATAGTCTTACCAAGGAAAGAAAAAAAAAACAAGAAAGACTTTAAATTCTAGGGTAGGTTCCTCTTATGTACTTGCTCACTTCAAAATTTTTTTCAAACACTTAACATTTTCAAACAAATTTTCAAACAAGTTTTTACACATCCGTACATGGATTATTATTAACTATTCTGAAAATTTTTTCTATTCACACACTACACTTTCAAAAAACAATTTAAAGCGAGCTAAGTAACTAAGAGCCCATGGATAACCATGGATGTAAAGGGTGCTAACACCTTCCCTTTACATAACCTACCCCCCGGACCCAAAAATATCTCTAAGGTCTTTCCTGTTCTTTTATACCCTTTCCCTTTGGATAAAATAAAAGTCGGTGGCGACTCTTGCTATCCGCAACATTAAAGTCAGTTCTCCCACCGTGTTACAGAACTGGCGACTCTGCTGGGGATCTAAATTTAAGAGGGGTACCCTTAGGAATTAAGATCACTTTGAATTGTTTGCCTTGTTTGTTTTATATTACTTGTTGGGGTGCTCTTGTGTGTGAAAGGTCCTAACCCGGATCTAGTGTACCTTAGGTAAATGGCAATAGACCAAGGAAACTGTACGACGTATATCGATACGGTTGATCTGGTGGCCATAGTTAGTGCGACTTCTTGGTTGGTGCTTATATTCCTTAAGTCAAGTTGAGGATAATATTGAGGCTGCCATATGTTGTCAATGCACTAACTAACTTTTAGAACCCTAGTTAACTCATCTTGGCCTTTAGAAAGTAGTGAGGTAACCGGCTTTGGTGCAGACTGAAGTTGGTTGACACTCGATGCTACGCTCATTGAGATCTTAAACTTGGAGGGTTTTGGTTGGCAAGTAAGTTGCCTTCTGATCAACCACCCTTGTGAAGGATCAATGATATTGAGATCCCTTAGAACCTGGTTACTTTTGTAGGACAGGATGAACCATCTAACTTCAGGGGAGGGTACTTACCTTTGAACCTCATGCAAGCCTTTAAACCTAGGGCTATGGTGTGACTTGTTTGTGTGTGCCACATGTTTGTGATTGAGCATAACATCATGACATCATCATGCATCATGAGCATATCATTTTCCCTAACCATTTCAAGGACCAAGGGATTTATCTTTGTTCTTTGTTGCAGGTCATGGCTTCAGCTCGTAGAAACACCATCAGGATCAACTTTGTGGGGATACCTCCCAAGCTTAAAGAGTTGGTTTCTCAAGTGTCTGATCACTCCCGGTTCAACAAGAGACATGGTCACCTATTGGATCTAGTCACTTCAGGGTTCAGTGAAGACATGATGAGTGTCCTATTCCAGTTCTTTGATCCTAAGCACCATTGCTTCACATTCCCTGACTACCAGCTGGTTCCTACAATGGAAGAGTTCTCTAAACTTCTGGGTATACCTGTTCTTGATCAAAAACCCTTCACAGGCTTGGAGAAGGAACTTAAACCAGAGGTTATTGCTGCAGCTCTACATCTGAAGAAGTTTGACATTGTTCTAGAGACGAGAAGTGGAGTCAAGGGTATTCTTGCCAAGGTATTAATGGATAAAGCTCAAATGTTCTTGAAGGCCATGAGCTATGATGCTTTTGAGGAGATCTTAGCCTTGCTGATATATGGCTTAGTATTGTTCCCCAATCCAGATCAGTTCATAGATGTTCATGCCATCAACATTTTCCTGAGTCACAATCCAGTGCCTACATTGCTTGGAGACATCTTACATTCTCTTCACACCCGTACTACAAGGGCAAGAGGAACTTTGATGTGCTGCATACCTTTGCTCTCTAGGTGGTTTATTTCTCACCTTCCTCGCTCAGTAATGAAGAATGAGCAAGGGTTCAGATGGTCCAAGAGGATCATGTCACTATCTCACTCAGATATCCATTGGTGCTCCAGATCTATGGAGAATGTCACCATCATTGACCGTTGTGGGGAGTTTCCTAATGTGCCACTTCTAGGCATAAGAGGAGGCATCACCTACAACCCCTCTCTAGCTTTACGACAGTTTGGTTACGCCCGAAGTGACGGTCCACATGACATGTTGATTCAGGGCATTGTGTTTGATTACGACAACGATCTTCAGGGTTACCGTCAGAGATTCATACGAGCCTGGGGAAAAGTAAACAGGGTTGACAGCAAGACACTGGAGCCTAAGTACACTATTCCTATGGAGGCTTATCTCAGATGGGTACGATCTCGTGCTCAGACACTCATGATGCCATATCCTGCCATCCTACCAGTTACCATGGAACCTGTTGCTGAAGGAGACACAGCTTATACCATCCTTCACCCAGACATGCCTACTGATAAGGAAGACTTGCAGAGATCATGGATCCAACTGAAGGAGCAAAGGGATACTTTCGAGGCTCATTACAAAGCAAGCCAAGCAAGGATCCTAGAGCTAACAAAGCAACTTCACGAGGAACGAAACCTCAACTCATACCTCAACACAAAGAGGAAACGTCCATGGGAGACTTAAAACCCCATCCTTTGTACTTATTTTACTTTCATTCTTTGTAAGCCTAAAAGGCAAAACAAGTTATTACTAATAAAAAGTTACTTTCTTGTTTGTTTAAGCAAATTTAAATCCTGCGGTCCTTGAAAACATTGCATATGCATTCCCATATCATTTCATTGTATCACAGGTTTATATTGTGCACAGGTTTCTCATCTTCTCGCTGTTTATTTCAGCAATGGCTCTTGAACAATCAGTTAAGGATCTTCAGGCACAGAATGCACAGTTCCAAGAGCTGATCTTGAACCTGTCCAAGGGGCAAGATGATTTGAAGGCACTGCTGGCCAAGAAGACTAAGAAGACTAGAAGGTCTGCTGGGTTGCTCAACATGGGAAGAAGGTTCAAAGGTCCTGTCAAGACCAAGGAAGAGGTTGAAGACTATGAATCTGAGGAATCTGAGAAAGAGAGAGGCAGTCTCCACAACACTATGGGGGACTCTGATTCTGAGGCTAATTACTACCATGAGCCTAATGAAGACAAATTCAAGATGCTGGTGGATAGGATGGATGCTATGGAATTACAGAAATCATCTGGACTGGATTTTGAAGATTTGAGTTTGATATCTGGGGTTGTGATACCCATTGGTTTCAAGGTTCCTGCCTTTGTTGTTTATGATGGGGTCTCTTGTCCCAAGCTGCATTTGAGATCTTATGTCAGAAGAATTCAACCTCATACTGCTGATAAGAAGTTGTGGATCCATTTCTTTCAAGAGAGCTTATCTGGAGCTCAGTTGGAGTGGTATTATCAGTTGGAGAGTGTCAACATCAGAGATTGGAATGATCTTGCTGAAGCTTTCTATAAGCAGTACCAATATAATGCTGACTTAGCCCCCACTCGCATGCAGCTTCAAAGCATGTCTATGGGTGCCAAAGAAAGTTTTAAGGAGTATGCTCAGAAGTGGAGAGATTTAGCTGGAAGAGTTCAACCCCCTTTGACTGACAGGGAGCTGGTTGATATGTTCATGTGTACGCTGAATGGTCCGTTTTACAGTCATCTCATTGGAAGCTCATCATCTGGCTTCACTGAGTTGATCATGACAGGAGAGCGGGTAGAAAATGGTATCAAGAGTGGTAAGATCCAAGTGGGCACTTCTTCATCAGGTGCTGCAAAGAAGCCTCCCACTGGGAAGAAAGAATCCAATGCTGTTTATGGTCAACCTGATCGTAACAGAAGGCATCAGTCTGTTAGTGCGGTTCATATTTCAAATCCAACTCCTGCAACAACAGAGCAGCCTCAAGGCAACCAACAGAGGGCTAGAAGACAGTTCACGAAGATCAACATGTCAATGGCTCAGGCATTGCAACATTTGTTGAAAGCTGAACTTATTACCCTGAGGGAGGCTCCTCAGAATCCCAATGTTACTTCTCCCAAGTACAATCCCAATGCACGATGTGCATATCATTCAAACTGTCCAGGACATGATACTAATAACTGCTGGGCCTTGAAGAACAAAATTCAAGATATGATTGATGCTGGAGAAATTGAGTTTGATCCACCAGGTACTCCAAATGTGATTACAGCTCCAATGCCAAATCACGAGAAGACTGTCAATGCCATTGAAGAAGATCTACATGTCTATTCAGTTATGGAGTTGACCACACCACTATCTGTTATCAAGAAAAGGTTAGTACAAGCTGGGATCTTTCCAGGCTGTCGTGAAGATTGTTTGTATTGTACCTATAAGCCGGATAGTTGCTTCATTCTGAGAGATGGAATTCAACGTCTCATGGATAAGTATACTATAGTGTTCGAAAGTAGACCAGCATCTGTAGAAAGTATGGTGGATCATCTGACTCGGGGTAAGAAGACTGAAGAGGTTGATATGGTTGACAAAGTACCGGTAAGAATCACTTCAAAGGGTCCCATTAAAATCACTCATCAGGGTCCAATCAAAATTACTGCTGAAGGTCCTGTGAAAGTTGTTGCTGAAGCCAGAGTAACTCCTGTGGTTATTACTACTCCTGGTCCTCTTCCTTATATATCTGACAAAGCTGTGCCTTGGCACTATGGGTCTGACGTTTACATCCATGGTGTTAAGCAAGAGCCTTTACCTGATGTGCCTGTTGACATTGATAATATTGCTGGATCTAGCAAGATCACTCGTAGTGGAAGAGTCTTCTCTCCTCCAGATACTTCCAAGAATGCAGTTACTCCTGCTGCTACTTCCACCACTGATGCTCGGGGCAAAGGTCCTGTTATTGAGCCCGTATCTACTGATGTGCCAGCTGCTGATGATCTCTCTAAGCAGATGGAAGAAGTATTGAAAATCATTCGCAAGAGTGATTATGACATTGTTGATCAGCTGGGGCATACTCCCTCAAAGATTTCTATGCTCTCCCTATTATTATGTTCTGAGGCTCATGCCAAGTCATTGATCAAGTTTCTGAAGATGGCTCATGTACCCAGTGCAATTTCTGTTGACCAATTTGAGAACTGTGTTGCCCACCTGACCTATGACAATGGGTTGGGATTTTCTGATGCTGACTTGACCCCTGCCAAGAGGGATCATAACAGGGCCTTGCATATCTCAATTGAATGCAGGGGCACTACCCTGTCACATGTACTGATAGACAATGGTTCCTCTCTGAATGTGTTGCCCAAAGAAGTCCTGAATAAGTTAAGTCCTGAAGATGCTGTGCTGAAGCCCAGTAATATTGTGGTAAAGGCTTTTGATGGTTCTAGAAGAGTAGTGCATGGGGAAATTGATCTTCCAATCAAAGTTGGCTCTCAGGTTTTTACTGCTACATTCTATGTGATGGATATTCGTCCTTCATACTCTTGTCTGCTTGGTCGTCCCTGGATCCATGGGGCAGGTGCTGTGACCTCTACATTGCACCAAAAGTTAAGATATCCGGTGAATGGAAAAGTTGTTACTGTCTTTGGAGAGGAAGAATACTTTGTCAGCCATGTAAATACCTTCAAGTATCTGGAAGTAGAAGGTGAATATATTGAGACTCCGTGTCAGTCATTTGAAGTGGTTCCCTGGGTTGTTAATGATTGTGTAGCTCCTCCTGCTGTGAAGAAGGTTCCTGTGGTCATCAGAAAACCTCCAACAATGGCAATGGCCTCCCTCAATGATGCTAGAGCTGTGGTGGATGAAGGTGGTTGTACTATTTGGGGTCAGCTTCCTGATATTCCATACAAGTCTGACAAGTTTGGTTTGGGTTTCACTGCAGAGTCCCAGAAGGCTGTTCGTCGTGCTCGTGCTGCTCGTATCACCAATCAAGGGGTTATCAATGCTGTGGGAGACTATGATGAAGACTACAACTTGGATGCTTGGATTTTTCCTACTGTGGGTGCTGGACTCAATAATTGGAAAGCTGAGGATGTTATCCCTATCTCCTTTAGTCAGGAGTAAATACTATTACTGTGTTATGTTTTAAATTTGTAATTTCTTGAACAATAAAAACTTTTAAGCCATGTGCCTTACCCGGGGCACAATGGTGTGCTTGTTACGGGCTGTCATTTCATTTGCATACTTCATTCAATAAAATCAGTGGACGTTTCGTTTCGTAAATATTGTGTTCCTTGTCTTTCTTTTCTTTTTATTTTTTGCTTTATCAGCTATGTGTTCTTACACACACCCACATCACTAAAATGCAGATCCTCATCCACTCTGGATCCTGTTGATAACAGTTCTACTATTGCCAATTATGATTTCGAGAATCCGATCTATCAAACTGAAGACGGAAATGAGGACGATTGTGAAATACCTGTAGAGCTTGCTAGGTTGTTACAACAAGAAGAGAAAGCTATACAGCCACATGAAGAGCCAGTCGAAGTTGTGAATCTGGGAACTGAAGAAAACAGAAAAGAGGTTAAGATAGGGGCTGATTTAGAAGACAGTGTCAAGAGCAGGTTGATTCAGATGTTGCGTGACTATGTGGAGATCTTTGCTTGGTCTTATGAAGACATGCCAGGGTTGGATACAGACATTGTGGTTCACCGTTTGCCAGTGAAAGAAGATTGTCGTCCAAAGAAGCAGAAGGTTCGTCGTATGCGTCCTGAAATGTCAGAAAAGATCAAGGCAGAGGTAATGAAACAGTTCAATGCAGGGTTCTTAGCAGTGACTTCTTATCCTCAGTGGGTTGCAAATGTGGTACCAGTTCCTAAGAAAGATGGTAAGGTGCGTATGTGTGTAGACTACAGAGATTTGAACAAGGCCAGCCCTAAAGATGACTTTCCACTTCCTCATATTGATATTCTGGTAGACAACACTGCTCAGCATAAAGTATTCTCTTTTATGGATGGTTTCTCTGGTTACAATCAGATCAAGATGGCACCTGAAGATATGGAGAAGACAACATTTGTGACACAGTGGGGCACCTTTTGCTATAAGGTAATGCCATTTGGTTTGAAGAATGCAGGGGCAACATATCAGCGTGCTATGGTGGCTTTGTTTCATGATATGATTCATCATGAGATAGAGGTATATGTAGATGATATGATAGCCAGGTCTCAGAACGAAGAGCAACATCTTGATCATCTGCACAAGTTGTTTGAGAGGTTGAAGAAATACAAGTTGAGATTAAATCCAAACAAGTGTACTTTTGGAGTTAGATCTGGAAAGCTCCTGGGTTTCATTGTCAGTGGAAAAGGTATTGAAGTGGATCCTGCAAAAGTGAAAGCTATACGAGAGATGCCAGCTCCCCGTACTGAGAAGGAGGTTAGAGGTTTCTTGGGACGATTGAATTACATTGCAAGATTTATTTCCCAGTTAACTACCATCTGTGAGCCAATCTTCAAGTTGTTGAAGAAAGATCAGGTGATGGAATGGAATGATGAGTGCCAGAATGCCTTTGATGAGATCAAGAGATATCTACTAGAGCCTCCAATTTTGATGCCACCAGTTGATGGAAGACCCTTGATTATGTACTTAACAGTGCTAGACAACTCAATGGGGTGTGTGTTGGGGCAACATGACGAGTCTGGTCGAAAAGAGCAGGCAATATACTACCTTAGCAAAAAGTTTACCGACTGTGAAACAAGATACTCACTGCTCGAGAAAACTTGCTGCGCTTTGGCATGGGTTGCTCGCCGACTAAGACAGTATATGTTGACCCATACTACCTTGTTGATTTCGAAGATGGATCCAATCAAGTACATATTCGAGAAACCTGCTCTCTCCGGAAGAATTGCAAGGTGGCAAATGATCTTGACAGAATATGACATACAGTATACTACTCAGAAGGCCATTAAGGGAAGTGTTGTTGCTGATCATTTGGCTCATCAAGCAGTAGATGATTACCAGTCAATGAATTTTGAGTTCCCTGATGAAGACATTATGACTGTTATCAAAGAACCTGGACAATATGACAGACCTGAACAAGGATCCCGATGGACTATGGTTTTTGATGGTGCCTCTAATGCACTTGGTAATGGTGTTGGTGTTGTGATTAGTTCCCCTGAAGGTTGTCATACCCCGATTACTGCCAGACTTTGTTTCCTTTGTACCAATAACATGGCTGAGTATGAGGCATGTATCATGGGTATTAAAGCTGCTATTGATATGAAGATCCAGTTCCTTGATGTGTATGGAGATTCAGCCCTGGTAGTGAGTCAGATTAAAGGATATTGGGATACCAAGCATGATAATCTCATTCCTTACAGAGAGCATGTGTTGTCTTTGATCCCACATTTCAAAGAGATTACCTTTGGACATATTCCACGAAGAGAGAATCAGTTGGCAGATGCATTGGCCACCATGGCATCCATGTTTGAGATCAGTTGGGATGATGAAGCTCCCAAGATTACTATTGATAGATTTGAGAAGCCTGCATACTGCAATGAGATTGACACTGAAGGGGCAGAGGAGAAGCCTTGGTTCTATGAAGTGAAAAGATATCTTGAAGCTCAGGAGTTCCCTGAAGGGGCATCTGTCAAAGATAGGAAGTTCCTGAGAAGGTTTTCTGCTAAGTTCTTTTTGAGTAATGGCATTCTGTACAAGCGCAATCATGATTCGACTATGCTTCGTTGTGTGGATAAGAAGGAAGCTACAGAAATTATGGAAGAGATGCATGATGGGACCTTTGGCACTCATTCTAGTGGTCATACCATGGCAAAGAAGATTTTGAGAGCAGGTTACTATTGGTCTACCATGGAAGCTGATTGCTATCAACACTCCAGAACATGTCACAAATGTCAAATCTATGCTGATAAAGTTCATGTACCTCCATCACCTTTGAATGTGTTGACTGCTCCTTGGCCTTTTGCCATGTGGGGCATTGATATGATTGGTGAGATCAAGCCCACTGCTTCAAATGGGCATCGTTTCATTCTGGTGGCCATTGATTATTTCACGAAGTGGGTAGAGGCAGCTTCATTTGCATCTGTTACCAAGAATGTTGTGGCTCGGTTCATTAAGAATAATCTCATATGTAGGTATGGCATCCCTGAAAGGATTATCACTGACAATGGCTCTAATTTGAACAATACTATGATTACTGATCTCTGCACACAGTTCAAGATTAAGCATCACAACTCTTCTCCGTATCGTCCAAAGATGAATGGGGCAGTTGAAGCTGCTAATAAGAACATTAAGAAGATTGTACAGAAGATGACTGTTACTTATAAAGATTGGCATGAGATGTTACCATTTGCTCTTCATGGTTATCGTACCACAATACGTACTTCAACAGGGGCAACCCCATTCTCCTTGGTCTATGGTATGGAAGCAGTTCTGCCCATTGAAGTTCAGATTCCCTCCTTAAGAATTATGAAGGATGCAGGCTTGGATGAAGATGAATGGATTCAGACTCGACTTGACCAGATAAATTTGATTGATGAGAAGAGGTTAGCAGCAGTTTGTCATGGCCAGATGTACCAGAAACGGATGATCAAAGCTTTTAACAAGAAGGTTAAGCCAAAGGTATATCAGGCTGGTGACTTGGTAATCAAGCGTATCATATTACCACAGGGTGATCCTAGGGGCAAGTGGACTCCAACATATGAAGGACCATTTGTAGTCAAGACAGTGTTCTCAGGAGGTGCCATGATACTGACTACAATGGATGGTGAGGACTTCCCACAGCCTGTAAACGCAGACATAGTTAAAAAATACTACGCATAAAAAGAGACCCGCTAGGTTGACAGGCCTAGGCAAAAATAAGGGCATCCCGGCAAACCAAAAGGGTTTGGGCAAAAATTAGGGATATATATATAAAGATGTACACCCGGCAAGTCGAAAACCTGAAAAGGCGGCTTGGGCAAAAAAGGGTATCCCGGTGGATTGAAAACCTGAAAGGGCAATCCAGGCAAAAGTTAGGGATTAAAGCGTATGACTATGTCTCGTTTGGATCACTCATGAAACTGCAACCAGTTGTACTACTTACTCAAGCTCGAACAGATAGAGCTCAATCCAATCATTTCCATCTCAACAGCAAGAAGATGAGATACTTGAAGGGCAATAGTAGAATTGAAACTCAATAGGATTGTTTCCCACATAGCTGATTTTCCCTGTTTTGTAAAAACTTTATGGCAAGATCCTCTTACTAGGGTTTATGTCTCCTTGTACAAACTTACCCGTGTATGGGTCACTTTTTGATATAAATAAATTCCATCTTTTGAATCCAGATTTACTTTTACCCTATTTACATAAGCGAAACGTCCATTGGTTGTGTTTGAATGTATGTATGCTTTTGAATATGATTAATGTTTACCAAAATGCATGAATGCTTTTGAATATGATTAATGTTTACCAAAATGCATGAATGCTTTTAATATGATTGATGTTTACCAAAATGCATGAATGCTTTTAATATGATTGATGTTTACCAGAAATGCATGAAAATGCAGTAATAGTATTTACTAAGGACGAACGAGGGAAGGATTTCAATGAAGCTTCGCCGGTTCACCTTTACAAGACAGTTACAAACCCTCAGTGGGACAAATCCATCTTCACAGAGTCTAATCTCCCCTGGAATTTATATCCATCTCTTTTATCCTCATACGGATATACGGGAAATTACTTTCCAATGAGGGTACGACGAACGAAGACGGGATGTAATACTTATCCTACTATCAAACGAAGACGAAGGTTATATATACCCTATTATCCCCAGCATCCGGGAGGTGATATATACCTTACTATCCCCAGCATACGGGAGGTTATCTATACCCTGTTATCCCCAGCAGACGGAAGGTTATGTATAATATATTCTTCAACAAGGAATCAGGATTTATTTTCCCTGGCCAGCAGTTGTTATATGAAGATATCCAGACATTTCCAGCAGTGTCATATCATACATACATCATTTACATCATACCATAACATACATATCCATAGACATATAGTACATTACCTGAGTGCATCATGTTATACATACATACATAATACATGAACTAATACTATTTATACAAAAGCTACCTTGTTACAGGTTAATCATCCAACAAGCAAACTTATGATCTTTGGGACTGCTTTATTGTAACCTCAGGGTTACTTTATCCTCCTGATGAGCTTCTTATTATTTTGGGACTGCTTTATTGTAACCTCAGGGTTACTTTATCCTCCTGATAACTTCTCATGACTTCAAGACTGCTTTAGAGCTACTGACTGCTCTATCCTCCTGAAATCATCTTATTATTTCAAGACTGCTTTAGAGCTATTGATTGCTCTATCCTCCTGAAATTATTACTTCAAGACTGCTTTAGAGTTATCATTATTGATTGCTCTATCCTCCTGAAGACACATCACATTATTATTTCAAGACTGCTTTAGAGTTATCATTATTAATGGCTCTATCCTCCTGAAATTATTACTTCAAGACTGCTTTAGAGCTATTGATTGCTCTATCCTCCTGAGGTCATATTATCACTTCAAGACTGCTTTAGAGCTATTGATTGCTCTATCCTCCTGAGGTCATATTACTACTTCAAGACTGCTTTAGAGCTATTGATTGCTCTATCCTCCTGAGGTCAGATTTACTACTTCAAGACTGCTTTAGGATTATCATTATTGATTGCTCTATCCCCATGAAGACATGCTGTTACATCAGTATTACTCCAATATCCTGAAAGCATACTTCAGGACTGCTCCAAACTCCTGACAGCTCTCATTATATATCTGAAGAACTTTCCCCTAGTGGCATCTTTAAGCCCACTCAATCATATTCAACTAACCATCAATATCACTCTACGCACTGGTGAGTGCAAATTTTTGGGCTTTTGTGTTCAATCCCCTTCAACCTTCCAGGTTACGACTGGCAAATATACCAATCTAACCCCTCAGGTTTCAGAAAATTGAACAGGGGCAGCTGTTGCACCCCAAAATTTGCCCTCACAATACAAGACTTTGTGATCTAAGAAGATTCACAAGGTTCACAAGTTCTCCAACAACTTGCATAACCTTTCATGAGGTTCATAAAGTCCACAAGCTACTTTATGAAGGTTCACAAGGTTCACAAGTCCCACAATGCTTTCAAGACCTTTCATGAGGTTCATGAAGTCTACAAGTTACTTTATGAAGGTTCACAAGGTTCACAAGTTTCTCAACATTTACAAGACCTTTCATGAGGTTCAAGAAGTCTACAAGTTATTTCTTGAAGGTTCACAAGGTTCACAAATTCCATAATGATTACAAAGCTTTCCTGAGGTTCATGAGGTCTACAAAGCCACTTCATGAGGTTCACAAGGTTCACAAGCTTCACAATACCTCCCATGAGTATCACAAGACATCTTATGAAGATTCACAAGGTTCACAAAGTTCACAATGGGTCAAAGAAGTTGACAATGCCCTCAAACAATGCACCTCCTAAGCAGGGCATCCAAAACTAGGGTTTTGACTTTAATCAGGCTAAATGGACTTCCAATACCTCAAGTGAGTTTCATAACATCTTATATGTGTGTAAGAACCCCCATGTAAAGTTTCAAGACTTTTCTCAAAGGTTTGCTCAGTCAGATGATCAGATAAGTCAAAATCAGTCAATGCAGTTAAAAAGTCAAACTGAGGTCAACTGTGGTCAAACCAAAGTCAAACTTCATGATTTTTTTCCAACATCAAGTATATGAAGTAAAATTCATCATTTAATCAAGGGTTGATCATGATTCATCAAGGAGATTCCAGATCATCAATAATCAGGAGTTTCTAAATTAGGGTTTCCTCAGTAAAAGTCAACTAAACTTTGACCAGCCATAACTTTCACATACTTCATCACCAGGTCTCCATCCAAAGCTCATTTTGAAGGAAATTGAATTCTCTACAACTTTGATGTTGAAAGTTAAGCCCAAAAATGCTTCATTTGAAAGATATGATCTAAGACATTATAGGTCATTTCAAAAGTCAACAAAAAGTCAACAACTTCAAAAGGGCATAACTTGAGATTGGTAAATGATATGGACCTGAAACCAATGGGGTTGTTTAGAGGACTCTTCAAGCTTTCCAAAAAGTCCAAGAACACCCTCATACCTTTAAAATTGAGGGAGATGTGCCTTTGCAAAGTTGGGAAATTTTGTGATGGTTTATGTTGAAAATGGAGGCTTAGAAGTAATTCTTTCCAAATGGGCTTGCTAAGTTGTGATCCAATCCATCTCTTAACACTATGCACGACCCAAATCACTTAAAATCTGATTTTTATTATTTTTATTTCTATTTATTTTGATTTAAATCATTAAAAATCATTTTAAATATAAATAAAATATGAAAATTAAGGATTTTATTTGGATAATGTTTCTAGAAAATCATAATTAGTGATTGAAGCTTAAAGAGAAAGAAATCATGTGATCTCTCCAAAAATAGCAAGCATTCATGAGCCAATATTTGAATTTCATGGCACCATCTTTTTCAATCTTTTTGGATCCAAATCTCCACACAATGAAGACATATTTCTGACCTAATTCACTCCCATATAAGTATAGATCATAAACATAACCCTAGCTCACGAAATTCAGCAGCCAAAGGTAGAGTTCATTGTTCAAAAATTCATCAAAAAAGTGTGATTCGGATTTTGAGTTACAAGACATTTAAAGGTAAAATAAGATCATAGCAAGCTTCCTTGGGCTTTCCTGATCATGAATGACCACTCATACGCATCAGTATCATGGCATATTGTGTAATCCGAACCATGGTTGTTCTTGTTTTTGATTTTTTCGATTGCACTATTTCATTGTGTGTTAATGAATTTTGTTGACCTAATATTGTTTGTGATGGTGTTTAGAACGATTCTGGGCAAAGAAACTAAAGAAACCATAGAAAATCCGTGAGATGCCATATTAGGGTTATTGGATTCATGTATTATAAATGAATTTGGTTGATGAAATTGGACTGTGCAGGTTGCAAGGAGTCTCAAGGTGTCCTCAATTTGATGAAATCATACTGTTTGATGTTAGTTTGAATTTCGTAGGTTTTTAAGATGCAGGAAAAATCGCAGGAAATGTTGCAACAATTTTCGCAGCAAACTTCAAAATCCATAGGTTGAAGATGAAGCTTGGCTGGCGCGAAAATTCATATTTAAATTATTATTTTAAAATATTATGGTTTTGTTTCTGTTTAATTCACAAGCCTGATGCTTGTCCCAGTGGAGGGATGCGTGTGCGTTTGATGAAAAGGCCAGGGTTCGAATCATGCTGGGGCCATTATTTTTGTTTTATTTTCAGGATAATAGAAGGCTTAATATATTATGATTCAAGGCCATTCAGCTAACAGGAAGGCTCTCCCAGCCAAGCGGTAACGCGCGCATACTCTTGTACATAAGGTCCTGGGTTCAATCCTCCCCCAGGCCTTTTGTTTTTTCATTTATTTTGCTGATTATTGGATGGAAAGAACAAAACCATTTGGAGTCAATTCTTCTTGCACCAACCAGCGCATGGCCCAGTGGTAGAACATGTGATCTTGTGAGCAAAGCCTCCTGGGTTCAAAACCCAGCCAGGTATGTTTTGCTATTTTCTTCATTTATTTATTTTTTATCACTTTTTGTTAATTGATTTATATTTTAAATATACATGTAAATAAAGTTATTTCATAAGCACATATTCAAATAGGGTCAAATATTCAAAAATCATAAAAAAAAAATTTATTATTATTTCTTTTATGTAATTAAAAATAATATATATATATGTTATTAGAATAATTTTGCATATTACAATTTAAACCCTTAAAAAATATTTTTCTAACCAAACCCTAATTTTCCAAACCCTAAAATATTTTTCTAATTCTTATAAATTTTTGTAAATATATTTATAATTCAAATTATTTTTTTTTTCTTTTAATGTTTAGAAACAATTTAATTTATAATAATTATATTTTTGTATATGGTTAGAAATAATTTGTAAATATAATAATTAATAGAATTAAATTTTATAAACATGATTAATATTGTAAATGTGATATTCAAAACCTATTTTCTTCTTATAATATGTATGTATTGTTTAAAAAATAAATATTAATATATGTTTATAATAATTAGAATTTTGTGGTTATAATAAAAAATAATAATAACTTGATAACTTGTAAAATTAAGAAAATTGCTTATTCATATTTCTTTTCTAAATAATTGTTTATAGGAAAAATCGTTAATATATTATTTTGATTAATTTTTATTATTATTACTACTAACCATATTATTTATTTTGTTTTATTAATTTTATATTATTATTAATCTCTCTTATTTTATTATTATTACTAACTTTTTGCTTATTATTTAAATTATTTTTACTAACTTTATATTTCTATTAACCTTATTTAATTTTTCTTATTATTATTTACTAACCCCAATATTTTATTATTTATCACTTTTTGCTTATTATATTTGTTTTGATTATATTTTGCTATTTATTTTATTTTGTTGTAATTGCTTCCTTGGTGTAATTTTGTAAATATTTTAATTATTTAATTGTTGTTATGGTTAGTAATTAGGGAGTGTAAAACATGTTTGTTATTTAAAATAAATTTAGACCACTTTTAATATAAGATAATTAAAATAAATACTCACACACACGTAAGTCGATTTTTAATCGCCGTCTCACATTTCTAAGGTTATCCCTCAAGTTGCCTACGAATAATGGTCAAGTGGGGTGTATAAAGTAAGTCCCTTAAAAAGAAAATCATCAAGTCCCTTATGGTTGCCTTTACGAATCGAGTCCCTTCGAATAATGATGATAGTCCCTCATATGTGCTTAATACACCCCACAGTTGCCTTCATAATCAGATTGACCCTCACATGTCCCTTAACATCCAAGGTAATGACTACCTACTCCTTAATAGTAGGGATAGTCTTACCAAGGAAAGAAAAAAAAAACAAGAAAGACTTTAAATTCTAGGGTAGGTTCCTCTTATGTACTTGCTCACTTCAAAATTTTTTTCAAACACTTAACATTTTCAAACAAATTTTCAAACAAGTTTTTACACATCCGTACATGGATTATTATTAACTATTCTGAAAATTTTTTCTATTCACACACTACACTTTCAAAAAACAATTTAAAGCGAGCTAAGTAACTAAGAGCCCATGGATAACCATGGATGTAAAGGGTGCTAACACCTTCCCTTTACATAACCTACCCCCCGGACCCAAAAATATCTCTAAGGTCTTTCCTGTTCTTTTATACCCTTTCCCTTTGGATAAAATAAAAGTCGGTGGCGACTCTTGCTATCCGCAACATTAAAGTCAGTTCTCCCACCGTGTTACACCCGGTCGTGGAGTGAGGTGTCATACGGTAAGCCCATAGGACGCTATGTAGCTCCTCGACCCACGCCCTCTTCGCCTCGCCGAGCCTGCGTTTCAGTCCACGCAGGATTACCCTGTTGGCCGCTTCCGCTTGCCCGTTGGTTTGAGGGTGCTCGACGGATGTGAAATGTTGCTTAGTACCTAAGCTCGCCACGAAGTCTTGGAATCCCCCGTCTGTGAATTGCGTTCCGTTGTCCGTGATGAGGACCTGGGGCACGCCAAACTGAGCGAGGATATTTCGTTTAAAGAATCGAAGAATGTTCTGCGCTGTTATTTTAGTCAGTGCTTCTGCTTCGATCCATTTGATAAAATAATCTACCCCTACTATGAGGTATTTATTCTGGTACGATCCGGTCACGAAAGACCCGAGGATATCCATGCCCCACCATGCAAAGGGCCATGGAGAAGAGAGTGTTTTTAGTTCGTTCGGGGGTGCGAGGTGCATGTCGGCATGCCGTTGGCATTTGTCGCATTTTTTTACGTGTTCCTTGGAGTCATGTTGCATGGTCGGCCAGTAGTAGCCTGCTCGATGGGCTTTTCGTGCAAGTGATCGCCCGCCGGGGTGTTGGGCGTTTATTCCTCGGTGTATTTCTCCCAGTATGTCGGGGACTTTCTCTTCCTCGACGCACTTGAGTAGCGGGATGGAAAATCCCCTGCGGTAGAGTTTCCCTTCGAGGAGGAAGTATGAGCACGCCATCCGTTTGGTGGTGGCCGCCTCTTTTGGGTCAATTGGGAGCTCGTCCTTCGTTAGGTAATTATAGATAGGTGTCATCCAACAGTGAGTATCCCCGATCGCGTTGACCTCGAGTGGAGGAGGTGGTTTTTCGATACTAGGTCGAGGAAGGATTTCTTGAATTACGGATTTGTTCCCGCCCTTCTTTCTCGTGCTAGCTAGTTTTGATAAGATGTCGGTCCGTGTGTTGTGCTCGCGAGGTACGTGCTGTACTTCCCACTTCTCGAATTTTTCGAGTCTTTCTATAACCAAGGCCAGGTACTCGACAAGGTTATCGTTCTTGGTTTGGTACTCTCCTCGTACTTGTGATGCCACGAGCTGGGAGTCCGTTGATATTTTTACTTCCTTTGCTCCTAGGTCTTCGGCCAATCTTAGACCGGCGATGAAAGCTTCATATTCGGCTTGGTTGTTTGACGTCGGGAAGGCTAGTGTTAGTGAGATCTCGATCAGGATCCCATCCTCATTCTCGAGGATGATCCCAGCTCCACTGCCTATTATGCTGGAGGCGCCGTCGACGAAGATCGTCCATTTATGGGCGCCGTCCGTCAGAGTCGAGCTGTGGGTCATTTCTGCGACGAAGTCGGCCAGTGCTTGGGCTTTCAAGGCCTTTCTATTTTCGTATTGTATGTCGAATTCGGAGAGTTCCAACGACCATTTGAGCATTCTGCCGGCCATATCTGGCCGTCCGAGAAGCTGTTTGATTGGCTGGTCGGTTCTTACTTTGATCGTGTGCGCGAGGAAGTAGTGGCGTAGCCTCCTTGCCGCATTTATGAGAGCTAGGGCGACTTTTTCAATTTGTTGGTACCTAAGTTCGGGGCCTTGGAGCGCTTTGCTCGTAAAATAGATGGGTTTTTGTCCTTCGAAGACTTTGTATAGGTGTCAAGCATGGTTGACCTCCTCGTGTGACTTGACGATCATGTCGTCCATGTATACCTCGAGCATATCCCCTATTTCTTCCTTGAAGACTTTGTTCATCATGCTTTGGTATGTGGCCTCGGCGTTCTTGAGCCCGAATGGCATTACGTTGTAATAGTAATTGCCAGTTGGGGTCATGAATGCCGTATGTCTCTTGTCCGTGTCCGACATAGGGATTTGGTTATATCCACTGTATGCGTCCATGAAGGACAGGAGTCTAAAACCTGCAGAGTTGTCAACGAGCTTGTCTATGTTAGGGAGAGGGAAAGCATCTTTGGGGCAAGCCCTATTAAGATCAGTATAATCAACACACATACGCCATTTTCCATTATTTTTCTTAACGAGGACTACATTAGAGAGCCAGGATGTGTACTGGGCTTCAGAAATAAAAGTTGCCTCTAAGAGGTCTTTTACAGCTCGCTCGGCAGCCTCCGCCTTCTCGGGGGACTGCTTGCGCCTACGCTGTGCTATGGGCTTGGCTGCCCGATCTAAAGCTAGCTAGTGACACGCGATCTCGGGATCCAAGCCGGGCATCTCTGCGGCGTTCCATGCGAAGAGGTCGGAGTTTTCCTAGAGGCATGTCACGAGCTTCTCCCTTGTTTCCTCGGGAAATCCCTTGCCTATCTTTACTGTTCTTCCAGGATCGTCACCCAGAGGGATGAGCTCGAACTCTCCATCGGGGATCGGTCGGAACGGATGATCGGGATATTGTTCCTCGGCGGGTTTCCATTCTTCAGTTTCGTCGTGGCCAATGCGGCAGTCGAGGTCGATGGTGTTGATTCCCTGGAGGGGAGGGTCTTCGGTCTTGAGTTTTTTGTTGCTCTTTGTATTGACCGTGGCTTGTCCTTTTACTGCAGCGTCGTAACACCGTCGGGCAGCTTCGATGTCGCCGTGGATGGTGACTACGCGGCCCAGTTTGGTGTAGTATTTCATCTTCAGATGGACAGTAGATGGGACTGCGGTGAGTTCGGCTAATGTCGGGCGGCCGAAGATGCAATTGTAGAGGGATAGACAGTCTACGACCAGGAACTGGATTTTGACTTCCCTGGCCGTTTCCTGTTCCCCGAAGGTGACGAGGAGCTCGACATATCCCCACGGTCTTGTCGTGGCTCCATTGAATCCTTGAAGGTCGGACCGGACGTAGGGGGATAGGTTGGTCTTGTCTAATTTCAGAGTCTTGAAGAGGTGGACGTACATGATATCCACCGAGCTGCCTTGATCGACCAAAATTCGCCTGACGTCGAACTGGGCCATCCTCGCCCTGATCAACAGTGGGATGCCCGAATTCGGGGAGCCGCCCGGAAGCTCTTCTAAAAAGAAGGATATTGGGTTGGATTTACCCCGATACTTTGTCAGCGTTTCCTTTTGTTCGGGTGCGGTCAGAAGGAGCTCGTCGAACTTGCGTTTTACTGAGAGAGCGGCGACCTCGCCGCTAATCCCTCCGCCTGATATAACCAGGGCGGTCGGGAAATTTTCCCAGGGGCTGAGTGCAGTGATCCGTTCTTCGGGCAATGGTTCAGGGAGGATGAAATCCTCTGGACGTGACACGCAGAGGGCCACTTGATAAGGAGAGTTGTCGGGGGGTATATCTTCCCGAGGTCTCTTCTTTTCCAACTCTTCATGCTTGGGAGTTTCGTTCCTCCTCGTATACTGTTTAAGATGCCCTTCTTGGATTAAAATCTCTATTGCATCTTTTAGGTGGACGTAGTCTTCGGTCACATGCCCGTGGCTCCTGTGGAACCTGCAGTATTTGGACTTGTCGGTGTGAGGCTTTGGTGCAAATGGTTTTGGGAATCTTACTCTGCCCTGTTTGAATTCAGAATTGATACATTCCGCGAGGATGCGCTCGCGGGGAGCTGTCAGCAAGGTGTACTCGCTATATCGGCCCGCGGGGCCCCTTCCTTCTCGAGGCTCGCGGGGTCTTTCTTCCCTTTGCTTGTCCCCGTTGCGACGGGGAATATTCGGATCTTCACGCTTGGGGTGATCGGTATCTCCGATATTACGGCCGCTGCGGGCGTTATGGGCTACTTCCTTCTCTTCGTATCTGATATAGGCCTGGGCCTTGTGCAGAAGTTCGTTCAAGGTGCGGGGAGGTTAGATCCCGACGGCTCTGCTGAGTTCGCTGCCGGGCAGGAGCCCCCTCTCGAGGAGTTATTTCTTCATGTGTTCAGTAGTATCTACCTCGACAGCTTCCTGGTTGAATCGCTCGATGTACGGGCGCAGTGTTTCATTCTTTTTTTGTACTATGGCCTCGAGGGTCGCCTCTGTCTTGGGGTGACGCCGGGAGGCTGTGAAATGCCTCGTTAACATGGATCTCTTGACTCTCCAAGACGTGATGGATTCGGGGGCCAAGCTCTTGTACCAGGTGTAACACGGTGGGAGAACTGACTTTAGTTAAATGTTGCGGATAGCAAGAGTCGCCACCGACTTTTATTTTATCCAAAGGAAAGGCATAAAAGAACAGGAAAGACCTTTTAAAAAACTTTTGGGTCCGGGGGGTAGGTTATGTAAAGGGAAGGTGTTAGCACCCTTTACATCCATGGTTATCCATGGGCTCTTAGTTACTTAGCTCACATTAAAATGTTTTTGAGAAGTGTAGTGTGTGCATAGAAATTTTCATAAGAGTTTGATAATGATCCATGTACGGATGCGTAAAAAACCTTTGTTTGGAAAATTTGTTTGAAAGTGTGAAGTGTTTGAAAAGTTTTTGAATAGTGAGCAAGCAACTATGAGGAACCTACCCTAAGTTTAAGTCTTTTCTGTTCTTAAATCCTTTAAATGGTAAGACTATCCCTATTATTAAGGAATAGGTAGTCATTACCTTGGATGTGAGGGACAATGTAAAGGATCATCTGTTATTGTAGGCAACTGTGGGGTGTATAAGCAATTTTGAAGGGACTATCATATTTATTTGAAAGGGACAAGATCATTACGAAGGCAACATTCGAAAGGGACTTGATCTTTTATTTGTTAAGGGACTAGATGACTTTACTTTGAGGGACTTTTGCTTTATACACCCTACTTGACCTTTTTGATTAGGCAACATGAGAGGTATCCCTAAGGAAGTGAGATGGCGAACAAAGATCGACTTACGTGTGTGAGTGTATAATTTTATATTTATCTTTAAATTTAAATGATCTAAATTAATTTTAAATTACAAGTATATTTACACTCCCTATTTACTAACCATAGCATAAAATATAAATAATAAACATTATAAATAAATATTACACCAAGGAGCAATTGCATAATAATGATGAAAGCAATTTAAATAAATAAGCAAAATATTAATAAGCAAAATAAATAAGTAATTATAATTGGGTTAGTGAAAATAATAATAATAAAAATAATACCAAATTAAATGGGGTTAGTAATAAATAAATAAGAAAATAAACATAATAGATAATATAAACAAAAATATTAAAAGATCAAATTTTATATAAGCAATTATTTAAGATTAATAAGAAAATATGGACAATTATATTAATTATTATAAAGTTTTAAATTATTTGCAAATTATAAAAATTAAGTTAATTATGAGAATATTATGAAAATAAAGTTATAATTATAAAATTAAATTAGTAATTTTTTAAACATATAATAAACATTATTTACATAAAAAATTGAATTATATACAATTTATAGAATTTAATTATAATAAACAAAATTTTAATATCAAACATATTTATATATATAAGATTTAAATTATAAACAAATTGTATAATATATACATATGATTAAGGTTTATAAATAATGAATTAAAGAAAATTAAATTTTAAATAGAAGACACAAGGGTTATGAGTTTTTAAAAAATAAAATTAGGGTTGATTTAATCATAAGAACTATTTTCAAAAATAAACTAACATTTATATGATAATTAAAATTAATATAAAAAAGGTTATTAGAATTAGTTAAAATGAATTAGAGTTTATTGAGAATTTTAGAATTAAGAAAATTAGATTTATAATTTAATCATTAACTAATTTTAATTAAGAAAATAAATAATAATATTAATTAAAACAAAGAAAATAAAAGAGAGAAAGAAAAAAGGGGAGGCCTGGTTTTGAACCCAGGACCTCCCAATACCTGGAAAAAGCCTCCAGCCACTGGGCCAGCCTGCGCGCAGGTGACAAAGGAGGGGGTCAAATTGCTTTTGTTGTCTAAAACCTGAAAATCATGAAAAATAAGCAAAACAAAAGGCCTGAGGGGATCGAACCCAGGACCTTCAAACATCACACAAACACCTTAACCAATCCAGCTGGGAGAGTGCACCTGTTTAACAAATGACTATAACACATAATATATGAAGATTGCTAATTATCTGAAAAAAATAAGAAAAAGGTGGTGAAGCCAGGATTCGAACCCCTGCCTATAAGTATCATACGCGCACCCTTCACCACTGGGACAAGCACAATGCTTGTGATACAAAACAGGAACAATATCATAATATTTTAAAACAAAAGTTTGAATTTGTTTTTTCGCGCGCAGGGGATCATCTTCTTCCTCCAGCCATGCGAATTTTGCTGCGAATATTGCTACAATATTTCCTGCGAAATTCAAAATGCAGCAAACCCTACAAAACTCAAACATCAAGTAAATGGTACAATTACACCCAATTGGTTATATCAATGAATTCCTTATGATTCATACAGTCAATCCACATTGTTAGAATTTATTTATATTGTCCAAATCATAAAACCCTAAATTGGCCGTTCAAACCCTAACAATGGTGGAATGTGATTGAGGTCACGAAACTTCAAGGTTGCTGCCCAGAAACGTTCCTAGTACTATCACAAACATCAAGCAATAATCAAATATAATTTAAAACAAACAAATATGTGAAATCGAAAAACTCATATTCAAGAACAAAACATGATTCGGTTTATGCTATATGATAGGCTTTGGATGCAAATGATCATTGGTACATGATCAGTGAAGCTTAATGAACATTCTTATGTCCTCAAAATACCTTGAAACCTCTTGAATGGATGAAACCGAAAATTGATTTTTTGATGGATTTTGAAAAATTGAACTTACTCTTGGGAGGCTGCAATTCCTGTTCTCTTGTTAGGGTTATCTCATGTACTTATAGTATGATGAATTTAGGTCAGAAACTTGATGTTTGTGTGGAAGATTTGATCCAAAAAGATTCAAAAAGATAAGGCTTTGAAATTCAAATATTTTTGCATAAACACTTTCTATTTCAAGCCAATCAACATTATCTTTGTATCAATTTGATCCATATTGAATTCATGACCTTCTAGAATAAAAAATAATTTTAAATCTTCACTTTTAATATTTTATTTAAATTTAAAATGATTTTTAGTATAAAATATCATAATAAATTAATTAAATAAAATAAAAATTATGAAAATATCAAAGAATTTTCGTGCATGATGTCATGGATTGCTTTGGGTCATTAAAAGTTCAGCCCACTTAGCAAAATTTGGTTTTAAACCTCCATTTGCTTCATAAACTTCCCTAAAATTTCCCAACTTTGCAAGGGCACACATCCTTCAATTTTAATGCTATGAGGGTGTTCTTGGACATTTTGTAAAGCTTGAAGAGTCCTCTAACCAACACCACTGGTTTCATGTCCATATCATTTACCATTCTCAAGTTATGCCTTTTTGAAGTTGTTGACTTTTTGTTGACTTTCAAAAGGATCTATAATGTCTTAGCTCATACCTTCCAAATGAAGCATTTTTGGGCTTGGCTTGTGATACACAAAGTTGTAGAGAATTCAATTTCCTTCAAAATGAGCTTTGGATGGAAACTTGGTGATGAAGCATGTGAAAGTTATGGCTAGTCAAAGTTCAGTTGACTTTTACTGAGGAAACCCTAATTTAGAAACTCCTGATTCTTGATGATCTGAAATATCCTTGATGAATCATGATCAACCCTTGATCAAATGATGAATTTTACTTCATATACTTGATGTTGGCAAAAAAATCATGAAGTTTGACTTTGGTTTGACCACAGTTGACCTCAGTTTGACTTTTAAAGTCAAAACCCTAGTTTTGGATGCACTGCTTAGGAGGAGCATTGTCTGAGGGAATTGTCAACTCTTCTGACTATTTGTGAACTTTGTGAACCTTGTGAACCATCATAAGATGTCTTGTGAACCTTGTGAACCTCATGGAAGGTCTTGTGAACCTTGTGAACCTCATAAAGTATCTTGTAGACTTCATGAACCTCATGAAAGGTCTTGTAAGTATTGTGAATCTTGTGAACCTTGTGAACCTCATAAAGTGTTTTGTAAACTTCATGAACCTCATGAAAAGGTCTTGTGAACCTTGTGGACCTTCTTAGCACACAAAGTCTTGTATTGTGAGGGCAAATTTTGGGGTGCAACAGCTGCCCCTGTTCAATTTTCTGAAACCTGAGGCGTTAGATTGGTATATTTGCCAGTCGTGACCTGGAAGGTTGAAGGGGATTGAACACAAAAGCCCAAAAATTTGCACTCACCGGTGCATAGAGTGATACAGATGATTAGTTGAATATGCTTGAGTGGGCTTAAAGATGCCACTTGGAGAAAAATTCTTCAGGTACATTTCTTGGAGGATAAAGCAGTCCAAAAATATGAAGGTATGATGATAGCTTTCAGGAAGATCAACAACGTCCCGAGGTAATAATATGCTTTCAGGAGGATAAAGTAGTCCTGAGGTAATAATATGCTTTCAGGAGGATAAAGCAGTCCTGAGGTAATAATATGCTTTCAGGAGGATAACAACGTCCTGAAGGAGTGATATGCTTTCAGAAAGATAAACAACGTTCTGAGGTAATAATATGCTTTCAGGAAGATAACAACGTCCTGAGGTAATAATATGCTTTCAGGAGGATAAAGCAGTCCTGAGGTAATAATATGCTTTCAGGAGGATAAAGCAGTCCTGAGGTAATAATATGCTTTCAGGAGGATAACAACGTCCTGAGGGAGTGATATGCTTTCAGAAAGATAAACAACGTTCTGAGGTAATAATATGCTTTCAGGAAGATAACAACGTCCTGAGGTAGGGGTGATAGCTTTCAGGAATGTAAACAACATCCTGAGGAAGTGGTAACCTTTGGGAAGATAACAACGGCCCAAGGTAATAATATGCTTTCAGGAGTATAAACAACACCCTGAGGAAGTGATGATAGCTTTCAGGAAGATAAACAACGTCCTGAGGTAGTGGTATGCTTTCAGAAAGATAAACAACGTTCTGAGGTAATAATATGCTTTCAGGAGGATAACAACGTCCTGAGGAAATAATATGCTTTCAGGAGGATAAACAACGTCCTGAGATATAAGAAGCTTTCAGGAAGATACACAACGTCCTGAGGAAATGATAACTTTTGGGAGGATAAACAACGGCCCAATAGTCACAAGTTGTTGATGAAGTCTGTCTGCTGGAGAATTAACCTGAAAACAAGGTAGCATTCTGTATGGTAATATTAGTTTATGCATTAAGTATGCGTGTATGATATGATGCACTTAAGTAATGTATTATGCATTCATGGATATGTATGTTATGGTATGATGTAAATGATGTATGTATGATATGATGCACTTAAGTAATGTATTATGCATTCATGGATATGTATGTTATGGTATGATGTAAATGATGTATGTATGATATGATGCTGCCTGAAGCGTCTGGATATCTTCGTATAACAACTGCTGGCCAGGGAAAATAAATCCCAATCCGTTGCTTGAAGAATATGAGGAACTTGTTCCCGTCTTGTTTGATAATAAGGTATACATAACCTCCCGTCTTCGTTTGATAGCAGGGTATACATAACCTCCCGTCTGCTGGGGATAGTAAGGTATATATAACCTCCCGTCTGCTGGGGATAGCAAGGTATACATAACCTCCCGTCTTCGTTCGATAGTAGGGTATATATAACCTCCCGTCTTCGTTCGTCGTACTCCTATTGGAAAGTAAATTCCCGAATATCCGTATGAGGATAAAAGAGATGGATATAAATTTCAGGGGAGATGTGACTTTATGAAGATGGATTTGCCCTACTGAGGGTTTGTAGCTGTTTTGTAGAGATGAACCGGTGAAGCTTCGTTGGAATCCTTCCCTCGTTCGTCCTTAGTAAATACTATTACTGCATTTTCATGCATTTCTGGTAAACATCAATCATATTAAGCATACATGCATTTCTGGTAAACATCAATCATATTCAAAAGCATACATGCATTCAAACACAACCAATGGACGTTTCGCTTATGTAAATAGGGTAAAAGTAAATCTGGATTCAAAGATGGAATTTTATTTATATCAAAAAGTGACCTATACATAAGTAGGTTTGTACAAGGAGACAAAAATCCTAGTAAGAGGAAAGTTTTCACAAAACAAGAAGAATCCGCTATGTGGGAAATAATCCTATTGAGTTTCAATTCTACTATTGCCATTATCTTCAAGTATCTCATCTTCTGCTGTTGAGACGAAAACGATTGGATTGAGCTTTATCTGTTCGAGCACTGAGTAAGTAACACAACTGGTTGTAGTTTCATGGGTGATCCAAACGAGACATAGTCATACGCTTTAATCCCTAACTTTTGCCTGGATTGCCCTTTCAGGTTTTCAATCCACCGGGATACCCTTTTTTGCCCAAGCCGCCTTTTCAGGTTTTCGACTTGCCGGGTGTACATCTTTTTATATATATCCCTAATTTTTGCCCAAACCCTTTTGGTTTGCCGGGATGCCCTTATTTTTGCCTAGGCCTGTCAACCTAGCGGGTCTCTCTTTATGCGTAGTATTTTCTAACTATGTCTGCGTTTACAGGCTGTGGGAAGTCTTCACCATCCATAGTAGTAAGTATCATGGCACCTCCTGAGAATACTGTTTTGACTACAAATGGTCCTTCGTATGTAGGAGTCCACTTGCCCCTAGGATCACCCTGTGGTAATATGATACGCTTGATTACCAAATCACCAGCCTGATATACCTTTGGCTTAACCTTCTTGTTAAAAGCTTTGATCATTCGTTTCTGGTACATCTGGCCATGACAAACTGCTGCTAACCTCTTCTCATCAATCAAATTGATCTGGTCAAGTCGAGTCTGAATCCACTCATCTTCATCCAAGCCTGCATCCTTCATAATTCTTAAGGAGGGAATCTGAACTTCAACGGGCAGAACTGCTTCTATACCATAGACTAAAGAGAATGGGGTTGCCCCTGTTGAAGTACGTATTGTGGTACGATAACCATGAAGAGCAAATGGTAACATCTCATGCCAATCCTTGTAAGTAACAGTCATTTTCTGTACAATCTTCTTAATGTTCTTATTAGCAGCTTCAACTGCCCCATTCATCTTTGGACGATACGGAGAAGAGTTGTGATGCTTAATCTTGAACTGCGTGCAGAGATCAGTAATCATAGTGTTGTTCAGATTAGAGCCATTGTCAGTAATAATCCTTTCAGGGATGCCATACCTACATATGAGATTATTCTTAATGAATCGAGCCACAACATTCTTAGTAACAGATGCAAATGAAGCTGCCTCCACCCACTTCGTGAAATAATCAATAGCAACTAGGATGAAACGATGCCCATTAGAAGCAGTAGGTTTGAACTCACCAATCATATCAATTCCCCACATGGCAAAGGGCCAAGGAGCAGTCAACACATTCAATGGTGATGGAGGTATATGTACTTTATCAGCATAAATTTGACACTTGTGACATGTTCTGGAGTGTTGATAGCAATCAGCTTCCATGGTAGACCAATAGTAACCTGCTCTCAATATCTTCTTTGCCATAGTATGACCACTAGAATGAGTGCCAAAGATCCCATCATGCATATCTTCCATAATCTCAATTGCTTCCTTCTTATCCACACAACGAAGCATAGTTGAATCATGATTGCGCTTGTACAAAATCCCATTACTTAAGAAGAACTTAGCAGAAAACCTTCTCAGAAACTTCCTATCTTTGACAGATGCCCCTTCAGGGAACTCCTGAGCTTCAAGATATATTTTTACTTCATAGAACCAAGGCTTCTCCTCTGCCCCTTCAGTGTCAATCTCATTGCAGTATGCAGGCTTCTCAAATCTATCAATGGTAATCTTGGGAGCTTCATCATCCCAGCTGATCTCAAACATGGATGCCATGGTGGCTAATGCATCTGCCAACTGATTCTCTCTCCGTGGAATATGTCCAAAGGTAATCTCTTTGAAATGTGGAATCAAAGACAATACATGCTCTCTATAAGGAATGAGGTTATAATGTTTGGTATCCCAATCTCCTTTAATATGACTTACTACCAGGGCTGAATCTCCATACACATCAAGGAACTGAATCTTCATATCAATAGCAGCTTTAATACCCAGGATACATGCCTCATACTCAGCCATGTTATTGGTACAATAGAAACAAAGTCTGGCAGTAATCGGGGTATGACAACCTTCAGGGGAACTAATCACAACACCAACACCATTACAAAGTGCATTAGAGGCACCATCAAAAACCATAGTCCATCGGGATCCTTGTTCAGGTCCGTCATATTGTCCAGGTTCTTTGGTAATAATCATAATGTCTTCATCAGGGAACTCGAAACTCATTGACTGATAATCATCTACTGCTTGATGAGCCAAATGATCAGCCACAACACTTCCTTTAATGGCCTTCTGAGTAGTATACTGTATATCGTATTCTGTCAAGATCATTTGCCATCTTGCAATTCTTCCGGAGAGAGCAGGTTTCTCAAATATGTACTTGATTGGATCCATCTTTGAAATCAATAAGGTAGTATGAGTCAACATATACTGTCTTAGTCGGCGAGCAGCCCATGCCAAAGCGCAGCAAGTTTTCTCGAGCAGTGAGTATCTTGTTTCACAGTCGGTAAACTTTTTTCTAAGGTAGTATATTGCCTGCTCTTTTCGACCAGACTCGTCATGTTGCCCCAATACACACCCCATTGAGTTGTCTAACACTGTTAAGTACATAATCAAGGGTATTCCATCAACTGGTGGCATCAAAATTGGAGGTTCTAGCAGATATTTCTTGATTTCATCAAAGGCAGTCTGGCACTCATCATTCCATTCCATCACCTGGTCTTTCTTCAGCAACTTAAAGATTGGCTCACAGATGGCAGTTAATTGGGAAATAAATCTTGCAATGTAATTCAATCGTCCCAAGAAACCTCTAACCTCCTTCTCAGTACGGGGAGCTGGCATCTCTCGTATAGCTTTCACTTTTGCAGGATCTACTTCAATACCTTTTCCACTGACAATGAAACCCAGGAGTTTACCAGATCTAACTCCAAAAGTACACTTGTTTGGGTTCAATCTCAACTTGTATTTCTTCAACCTCTCAAACAACTTGTGTAGATGATCAAGATGTTGTTTTTCATTCTGGGACCTGGCTATCATATCATCCACATATACCTCTATCTCATGATGAATCATATCATGAAACAAAGCCACCATAGCACGCTGATATGTTGCCCCTGCATTATTCAAACCAAATGGCATCACCTTATAACAAAAAGTGCCCCACTGTGTAACAAATGTTGTCTTCTCCATATCTTCAGGTGCCATCTTGATCTGATTGTAACCAGAGAAACCATCCATAAAAGAGAATACCTTATGCTGAGCAGTGTTGTCTACCAGAACATTAATATGAGATAGTGGAAAATCATCTTTGGGGCTGGCCTTGTTCAAATCCCTGTAGTCTACACACATACGTACCTTACAATCTTTCTTAGGTACCGGTACCACATTTGTAACCCACTGAGGATAAGAAGTCACAGCTAAGAACCCTGCATCAAACTGTTTCATTACCTCTGCTTTAATCTTCTCTGACATTTCAGGACGCATACGACGAACCTTCTGCTTCTTTGGACGACAATCTTCTTTTACTGGTAAATGGTGAACCACAATGTCTGTATCCAACCCTGGCATATCTTCATAAGACCAAGCAAAGATCTCCACATAGTCACGTAGCATCTGAATCAATCTGTTCTTGACACTATCCTCTAATTCAGCCCCTATCTTGACTTCTTTCCTATTTTCTTCAGTTCCCAGATTCACAACTTCGACTGGATCTTCATGTGGTTGTATAGCTTTCTCTTCTTGTTGTAACAACCTAGCAAGCTCTACAGGTACTTCACAATCGTCCTCATTTCCGTCTTCAGTTTGATAGACCGGATTCTCGAAATTATAATTGGCAATAGTAGAACTGTTATCAACAGGATCCAGAGTGGATGAGGATCTGCATTTTAGTGATGTGGGTGTGTGTAAGAACACATAGCTGATAAAATAAAAATAAAAGAAAAGAAAGACAAGGAACACAATATTTACGAAAACGAAACGTCCACTGATTTTTATTGAATGAAGTATGCAAATGAAATGATATCCCGTAACAAGCACACCATTGTGCCCCGGGTAAGGCACAAGGCTTGAAAGTTCAATTGTTCAAGAAATTACAAACTTAAAAAGCAACAACACAGTAATAGTATTTACTCCTGACTAAAGGAGATAGGAATAACATCTTCAGCTTTCCAATTATTGAGTCCAGCACCCACAGTAGGAAAAATCCAAGCATCCAGGTTGTAGTCTTCATCATAGTCACCCACAGCATTGATCTGGTTCTTCATAACCCCTTGATTGGTGATACGAACAGCACGAGCACGACGAACAGCCTTCTGGGACTCTGCAGTGAAACCCAAACCAAACTTGTCAGACTTGTATGGGATATCAGGAAGCTGACCCCAAATAGTACAACCACCTTCATCCACCACAACTCTAGCATCTTTAAGGGAGGCCATTGTTGGAGGCACTCTGGTGACTGTAGGAACTTTCTTGATAACAGGAGGAGCTTCATAATCATTAACAATCCAAGGAACCACTTCAAATGTCTGACACGGAGTTTCAACATATTCACCTTCCACTTCCAGATACTTGAAAGTGTTCACATGGCTAACAAAATATTCTTCCTCTCCATAGACAGTAACAACCTTTCCTCCCACCGGATATTTCAGCTTCTGATGTAATGTAGAGGTTACAGCACCTGCCCCATGGATCCAGGGACGACCAAGAAAACAAGAGTACGAAGGACGAATATCCATCACATAAAATGTAGCATTAAAAACCTGAGAACCAACTTTGATTGGGAGATCAATTTCTCCATGCACCACTCTTCTAGAACTATCAAAAGCCTTCACCACTATATTACTGGGCTTCAGCACAACATCTTCAGAACTTAGCTTATTCAAGACTTCTTTGGGTAACACATTCAGAGAGGAACCATTGTCTATCAATACATGTGACAGGGTAGTGCCCCTGCATTCAATTGAGATATGTAGAGCCCTGTTATGATCTCTCTTGGCCGGAGTCAAATCAGCATCAGAGAAACCTAACCCATTATCATAGGTCAGGTGGGCAACATAATTCTCAAACTGGTCAACAGAAATTGCATTGGGTACATGAGCAGTCTTCAGAAACTTGATCAGAGCTTTGGCATGAGATTCAGAACATAACAACAAAGACAGCATGGAAATCTTGGAGGGAGTGTGCCCCAACTGATCAACAATGTCATAATCACTCTTGCGAATGATTTTCAATACTTCTTCCATCTGTTTAGCAAGATCATCAGCAGCTGGCACATCAGTAGGTACAGGTTCAATAACATAACCTTTGCCTCGAGCATCAGTGGTGGAGGTAGCAGCTGGAGTAACTGCATTCTTAGAGGTAACTGGAGGAGAGAAGACTCTTCCGCTTCGTGTGATCTTACTAGATCCAGCAATATTATCAACATCAACAGGCATATCATCTAAAGGTTCCTGCTTAACACCATGGATATAAACATCAGACCCATAATGCCAAGGCACAGCTTTATCAGACGTATACGGAATAGGACCAGGAGTGGTAATGACCATAGGAGCCACTCTAGCTTCAGCAACAGTCTTCACAGGACCTTCAGCAGTAATCTTAATTGGACCCTTATGAGTGATTTTAACAGGACCTTTGGAAGTGATCCTTACTGGTACTCTATCAACCATATCAACCTCTTCAATCTTCCTACCTTTAGTAATATGATCCATCATACTTTCCACAGAAGATGGAGTCCTCTCAAACACTATGGTATATTTATCCATGAGACGTTGAATTCCATCTCTCAATCTCCAGCAACTATCCGGCTTATAGGTACAATACAAACAATCTTCACGACAACCTGGAAAGAACCCAGCTTGTACTAACTTCTTCTTGATAACAGACAATGGTGTGGTCAACTCTGCAACTGAATAGATATGTAAATCTTCATCAATGGCATTGACAATCTTCTCGTGATTTGGCATGGGAGCAGTAATCACATTTGGAGTACCCGAAGGGTCAAACTCAATCTCTCCAGCCTCAATCATATCTTGAATTTTGTTCTTCAAGACCCAACAACTATTAGTATCATGACCCTGACAATTCGAATGATATGCACATCGTGCATTAGGATTGTACCTGGGCGAGGTAACATTGGGATTCTGAGGAGCCTCTTTCAGAGTAATAAGTTCAGCCTTCAACAAGTGTTGCAATGCCTGAGCCATTGACATGTTGATCTTAGTGAACTACCTTCTAGCCCTCTGTTGGTTGCCCTGTGGCTGCTCTGGTGTTGTAGGAGTTGGATTTGAAATATGAACTGCACTCACAGACTGATGCCTTCTATTACGATCAGGTTGACCATAAACAGCATTGGATTCTTTCTTCCCAGTGGGAGGCTTTTTTTGCAGTACCTGATGAAGAAGTACCCACCTGAATCTTGCCACTCTTTATACCATTTTCCACGCGCTCTCCTGTCATTATCAACTCAGTGAAGCCAGATGATGAGCTTCCAATGAGATGACTGTAAAAAGGACCATTCAGCGTACACATGAACATATCAACCAACTCCCTGTCAGTTAAAGGGGGTTGCACTCTTCCAGCTAAATCTCTCCACTTCTGAGCATACTCCTTGAAACTTTTCTTGGCACCCATAGACATGCTTTGCAGCTGCATGCGAGTGGGGGCTAAATCAGCATTGTATTGATACTGCTTATAGAAAGCTTCAGCAAGATCATTCCAATCCCTGATGTTGACACTCTCCAATTGATAATACCACTCCAATTGAGCTCCAGATAAGCTCTCTTGAAAAAAATGGATCCACAACTTCTTATCAGCAGTATGAGGTTGGATTCTTCTGACATAAGACCTCAGATGCAGCTTGGGACAAGAGACCCCATCATAAACAACAAAGGTAGGAACCTTGAAACCAATGGGTATGACTACCCCAGATATCAGACTCAAATCTTCAAAATCCAGCCCGGAAGACTTCTGCAACTCCATAGCATCCATTCTATCCACCAGCATTTTGAATTTGTCTTCATTAGGCTCATGGTAGTAATTAGCCTCAGAATCAGAGTCCCCCATAGTGTTGTGGAGACTGCCTCCCTCTTTTTCAGACTCTTCAGACTCATAATCTTCAACTGGTTCTTTGGTCTTGGCAAGACCTTTGAACCTTCTTCCCATGTTGATCAGGCCACCTGACCTTCTAGTCTTCTTAGTCTTTTTGGCCAGCTGCGTCTTCAATTCATCCTGCCCCTTGGTCAGGTTCAGGATCAGCTCTTGGAACTGTGCATTTTGTGCCTGGAGATCCTTAACTGTTTGTTCAAGAGCCATTGCTGAAATAAACAGCGAGAAGATGAGAAACCTGTGCACAATTATAAACCTGTGATGCAATGAAATGATATGTGGATGCATATGCAATGTTTTCAAGGACCGCAAGATTTAAATTTGCTTAAACAAACAAGAAGGTAAACTTTTATTAGTAGTAAATTTGTTTTGCCTCTTGGGCTTACAGAAAATGAAATGAAGTAAATACAAGAGATGGGGTTTTAAGTCTCCCATGGACGTTTCCTCTTTGTGTTGAGGTATGAGTTGAGATTCCGCTCCTCGTGAAGTTGCTTTGTTAGTTCCAGGATTCTTTCTTGGCTTGCTTTGTAATGAGCCTCGAAAGTATCCCTTTGCTCTTTCAACTGGATCCAGGATCTCTGTAAATCTTCCATGTCAGTAGGCATGTCTGGGTGAAGGATGGTATAAGCAGTATCTCCTTCAGCAACAGGTTCCATGGTAACTGGCAGGATAGCAGGATATGGCATCATGAGAGTCTGAGCACGAGATCGCACCCATCTGAGATAAGCCTCCATAGGAATAGTGTACTTAGGCTCCAGAGTCTTGCTGTCAACCTTGTTCACTTTCCCCCATGCTCGTATGAATCTCTGACGGTAACCTTGAAGATCGTTGTCGTAATCAAACACAATGCCCTGAATCAGCATGTCATGTGGGCCATCACTCCGAGCGTAACCAAACTGTCGTAAAGCTAGAGAGGGGTTGTAGGTGATGCCTCCTCTTATGCCTAGAAGTGGCACATTAGGAAACTCCCCACAACGGTCAATGATAGTGACATTCTCCATAGATCTGGAGCACCAATGGATATCTGAATGCGAGAGTGACATGATCCTTTTGGACCACCCGAACCCTTGCTCATTCTTCATTAGTGAGCGAGGAAGGTGAGAAATAAACCACCTAGAAAGCAAAGGTATGCAGCACATCAAAGTTCCTCTTGCCCTTGTAGTACGGGTGTGAAGAGAATGTAGGATGTCTCCAAGCAATGTAGGCACTGGATTATGACTCAGGAATATATTGATGGCATGAACGTCTATGAACTGATCTGGATTGGGGAATAATACTAAACCATAAATCAGCAAGGCTAAGATCTCCTCAAAAGCATCATAGCTCATGGCCTTCAAGAACACCTAAGCTTTATCCATTAATACCTTAGCAAGAATACCCTTAACTCCGCTTCTCGTTTCTAGAACAATGTCAGACTTTTTCAGATGTAGAGCTGCAGCAATAACCTCAGGTTTAAGCTCCTTCTCCAAGCCTGTGAATGGCCTTTGATCAAGAACAGGTATACCCAGAAGTTTTGAGAACTCTTCCATTGTAGGAACCAGCTGATAGTCAGGAAATGTAAAGCAATAGTGCTTGGGGTCGAAGAACTGAAATAGAACACTCATCATGTCTTCATTGAACCCTGAGGTGACTAGATCCAGTAGGTGACCATGTCTCTTGATAAACTGGGAGTGATCAGACACTTGAGAAACCAACTCTTTAAGCTTAGCAGGTATGCCTACAAAGTTGATCCTGATAGTGTTTCTACGAGCAGAAGCCATGACCTGCAACAAAGAACAAAGATAAATCCTTTGGTCCTTGAAATGGTTAGTGAAAATGCTATGCTTATGATGCATGATGATGTCATGATGTTATGTTCAATCACAAACATGTGGCACACACAAACAAGTCACACAATAGCCCTAGGTTTAAGGGCTTGTATGAGGTTCAAAGGTAAGTACCCTCCCCTGAAGTTAGTTGGTTCATCCTGTCCTACAAAAGTAACCAGGTTCTAAGGGATCTCAATATCATTGATCCTTCACAAGGGTGGTTGTTCAGTAGGCAACTTACTTGCCAACCAAAATCCTCCAAGTTTAGAATCTCAATGAGCGTAGTATCGAGTATCAACCAACTTCAGTCTGCACCAAAGCCGGTTACCTCACTACTTTCTAAAGGCCAAGATGAGATAACTAGGGTTCTAAAAGTTAGTTAGTGCATTGACAACATATGGCAGCCTCATATTATCCTCAACTTGACTTAAGGAACATAAACACCAACCAAGAAGTCACACTAACTATGGCCACCAGATCAACCATATCGGTATACGCCGTATAGTTTCCTTGGTCTATTGCCATTTACCTAAGGTACACTAGATCCGGGTTAGGATCTTTCACACATAAGAGCCCAACAAGTAAGTATAAATCAAACAAGGCAAACAATTTTAAAGTGATCTAATTCCTAAGGGTACCCCTCTTTAATATTAAATCCCCAGCAGAGTCGCCAGTTCTGTAACACGGTGGGAGAACTGACTTTAGTTAAATGTTGCGGATAGCAAGAGTCGCCACCGACTTTTATTTTATCCAAAGGAAAGGCATAAAAGAACAGGAAAGACCTTTTAAAAGACTTTTGGGTCCGGGGGGTAGGTTATGTAAAGGGAAGGTGTTAGCACCCTTTACATCCATGGTTATCCATGGGCTCTTAGTTACTTAGCTCACTTTAAAATGTTTTTGAGAAGTGTAGTGTGTGCATAGAAATTTTCATAAGAGTTTGATAATGATCCATGTACGGATGCGTAAAAAACCTTTGTTTGGAAAATTTGTTTGAAAGTGTGAAGTGTTTGAAAAGTTTTTGAATAGTGAGCAAGCAACTATGAGGAACCTACCCTAAGTTTAAGTCTTTTCTGTTCTTAAATCCTTTAAATGGTAAGACTATCCCTATTATTAAGGAATAGGTAGTCATTACCTTGGATGTGAGGGACAATGTAAAGGATCATCTGTTATTGTAGGCAACTGTGGGGTGTATAAGCAATTTTGAAGGGACTATCATCTTTATTTGAAAGGGACAAGATCATTACGAAGGCAACATTCGAAAGGGACTTGATCTTTTATTTGTTAAGGGACTATATGACTTTACTTTGAGGGACTTTTGCTTTATACACCCTACTTGACCTTTTTGATTAGGCAACATGAGAGGTATCCCTAAGGAAGTGAGATGGCGATCAAAGATCGACTTACGTGTGTGAGTGTATAATTTTATATTTATCTTTAAATTTAAATGATCTAAATTAATTTTAAATTACAAGTATATTTACACTCCCTATTTACTAACCATAACATAAAATATAAATAATAAACATTATAAATAAATATTACACCAAGGAGCAATTACATAATAATGATGAAAGCAATTTAAATAAATAAGCAAAATATTAATAAGCAAAATAAATAAGTAATTATAATTGGGTTAGTGAAAATAATAATAATAAAAATAATACCAAATTAAATGGGGTTAGTAATAAATAAATAAGAAAATAAACATAATAGATAATATAAACAAAAATATTAAAAGATCAAATTTTATATAAGCAATTATTTAAGATTAATAAGAAAATATGGACAATTATATTAATTATTATAAAGTTTTAAATTATTTGCAAATTATAAAAATTAAGTTAATTATGAGAATATTATGAAAATAAAGTTATAATTATAAAATTAAATTAGTAATTTTTTAAACATATAATAAACATTATTTACATAAAAAATTGAATTATACACAATTTATAGAATTTAATTATAATAAACAAAATTTTAATATCAAACATATTTATATATATAAGATTTAAATTATAAACAAATTGTATAATATATACATATGATTAAGGTTTATAAATAATGAATTAAAGAAAATTAAATTTTAAATAGAAGACACAAGGGTTATGAGTTTTTAAAAAATAAAATTAGGGTTGATTTAATCATAAGAACTATTTTCAAAAATAAACTAACATTTATATGATAATTAAAATTTATATAAAAAAAGGTTATTAGAATTAGTTAAAATGAATTAGAGTTTATTGAGAATTTTAGAATTAAGAAAATTAGATTTATAATTTAATCATTAACTAATTTTAATTAAGAAAATAAATAATAATATTAATTAAAACAAAGAAAATAAAAGAGAGAAAGAAAAAAGGGGAGGCCTGGTTTTGAACCCAGGACCTCCCAATACCTGGAAAAAGCCTCCAGCCACTGGGCCAGCCTGCGCGCAGGTGACAAAGGAGGGGGTCAAATTGCTTTTGTTGTCTAAAACCTGAAAATCATGAAAAATAAGCAAAACAAAAGGCCTGGGGGGATCGAACCCAGGACCTTCAAACATCACACAAACACCTTAACCAATCCAGCTGGGAGAGCGCACCTGTTTAACAAATGACTATAACACATAATATATGAAGATTGCTAATTATCTGAAAAAAATAAGAAAAAGGTGGTGAAGCCAGGATTCGAACCCCTGCCTATAAGTATCATACGCGCACCCTTCACCACTGGGACAAGCACAATGCTTGTGATACAAAACAGGAACAATATCATAATATTTTAAAACAAAAGTTTGAATTTGTTTTTTCGCACGCAGGGGATCATCTTCTTCCTCCAGCCATGCGAATTTTGCTGCGAATATTGCTACAATATTTCCTGCGAAATTCAAACTGCAGTAAACCCTACAAAACTCAAACATCAAGTAAATGGTACAATTACACCCAATTGGTTATATCAATGAATTCATTATGATTCATACAGTCAATCCACATTGTTAGAATTTATTTATATTGTCCAAATCATAAAACCCTAAATTGGCCGTTCAAACCCTAACAATGGTGGAATGTGATTGAGGTCACGAAACTTCAAGGTTGCTGCCCAGAAACGTTCCTAGCACTATCACAAACATCAAGCAATCATCAAATATCATTTAAAACAAACAAATATGTGAAATCGAAAAACTCATATTCAAGAACAAAACATGATTCGGTTTATGCTATATGACAGGCTTTGGATGCAAATGATCATTGGTACATGATCAGTGAAGCTTAATGAACATTCTTATGTCCTCAAAATAACTTGAAACCTCTTGAATGGATGAAACCGAAAATTGGTTTTTTGATGGATTTTGAAAAATTGAAATTACTCTTGGGAGGCTGCAATTCCTGTTCTCTTGTTAGGGTTATCTCATGTACTTATAGTATGATGAATTTAGGTCAGAAACTTGATGTTTGTGTGGAAGATTTGATCCAAAAAGATTCAAAAAGATAAGGCTTTGAAATTCAAATATTTTTGCATAAACACTTTCTATTTCAAGCCAATCAACATTATCTTTGTATCAATTTGATCCATATTGAATTCATGACCTTCTAGAATCAAAAATAATTTTAAATCTTCACTTTTAATATTTTATTTAAATTTAAAATGATTTTTAGTATAAAATATCATAATAAATTAATTAAATAAAATAAAAATTATGAAAATATCAAAGAATTTTCGTGCATGATGTCATGGATTGCTTTGGGTCATTAAAAGTTCAGCCCACTTAGCAAAATTTGGTTTTAAACCTCCATTTGCTTCATAAACTTCCCTAAAATTTCCCAACTTTGCAAGGGCACACATCCTTCAATTTTAATGCTATGAGGGTGTTCTTGGACATTTTGGAAAGCTTGAAGAGTCCTCTAACCAACCCCACTGGTTTCATGTCCATATCATTTACCATTCTCAAGTTATGCCTTTTTGAAGTTGTTGACTTTTTGTTGACTTTCAAAAGGATTTATAATGTCTTAGCTCATACCTTCCAAATGAAGCATTTTTGGGCTTGGCTTGTGATACACAAAGTTGTAGAGAATTCAATTTCCTTCTAAATGAGATTTGGATGGAAACTTGGTGATGAAGCATGTGAAAGTTATGGCTGGTCAAAGTTCAGTTGACTTTTACTGAGGAAACCCTAATTTAGAAACTCCTGATTCTTGATGATCTAAAATATCCTTGATGAATCATGATCAACCCTTGATCAAATGATGAATTTTACTTCATATACTTTATTTTGGCAAAAAAATCATGAAGTTTGACTTTGGTTTGACCACAGTTGACCTCAGTTTGACTTTTTAACTGCTTTGACTGATTTTGACTTATCTGATCATCTGACTGAGCAAACCTTTGAGAAAAGTCTTGAAACTTGTCATGGGGGTTCTTACACCCATATAAGATATTATGAAGCTCACTTGAAGTCTTGGAAGTTCATTTAGCTTGATTAAAGTCAAAACCCTAGTTTTGGATGCACTGCTTAGGAGGAGCATTGTCTGAGGGAATTGTCAACTCTTCTAACTATTTGTGAACTTTGTGAACCTTGTGAACCATCATAAGATGTCTTGTGAACCTTGTGAACCTCATGGAAGGTCTTGTGAACCTTGTGAACCTCATAAAGTATCTTGTAGACTTCATGAACCTCATGAAAGGTCTTGTAAGTATTGTGAATCTTGTGAACCTTGTGAACCTCATAAAGTGTTTTGTAAACTTCATGAACCTCATGAAAAGGTCTTGTGAACCTTGTGGACCTTCTTAGCACACAAAGTCTTGTATTGTGAGGGCAAATTTTGGGGTGCAACACCAGGCCATGGCCCCTTTTCTGAGGGTTGTCGAGAACAGCCTGCATTTGAGGTGCCCGGTGATGTCATTGCGGTAGTCGAGCATCGCGTTAACGTTGTCGACGTGGTCGTCGGGGTCGGTAGTCCCGTCGTACACAACTATATTAGGAGGTTTTTCCATGCCTCTGGGGAGCGGGGCTTCCATTATTGCCCGTGACAGGGGGCAATGCAGGTCTTCTTCGTCGCTCCTTAGCGGAGAGAGTTCGTTGCGGTCGGGACTATGCTCGCGCCTCGGCGAGGTTCCCGATTGACCGTTGTCGCGGCGGGCGCGTGCCCTGCTGACATGAGGTTCTGGGGAGAGACGTCCTCGTTTCTTCGTTGCTTCTGGACGTTGTTGTGTCCTCCTCTCCTGTTGAGGTCGGACCTCTTGTCGTTCAGCTTCTAGGGCCATGATTCTCTCGTGCTGCTGGTAGAGCATAAAGTCGGCCTGATTGAGGGCATTCACCATAGCAATCATGGTGGCGTCTCCTTCGACAGGAACGGGGATGGGGTGAAATGCTTCGGTCCCTTGGTTTTGAACGTGAGGGGGATCCCCGTTATTTTGGGGTTCCGGAGACGGAGTGGCTGGACGGCCGTCTCGGGCGTCTGCTTCATGGAACTGCGGGCCGTCGTCCATAGTATAGTCGACGAGGGGACGACTGGGCTCGCTAGGTTGTTCTCTGGCCATGTTGGAAGGACAGAAGTGAAAGAGCTTTAATCTTCTGTTGGTGAAGATGGGGATAGCTAGTTCCCACAGATGGCGCCACTGATCTTACCTGATCAGGAGGGCCTTCCCTTGGTCGGTTGAACGTAGAAAAGTTAATGGATGGATGGAATGGAGGGGGGTGTACCTGCAAGGCACTCAAATGCCAAAGTTAGAGAGGTACAATATGGTAATAGCAATGAGAGTTTAGCCTGAGTGAGAATACCTGACCCTTTGCTAAGAAAGGGTATTTATAATGTGCCCCCAGCGCTGGGCCAAGGCCCCTCAATGGGCTTAATCTGGCTAGGCCCAAGGAGGAACTACCAAGGGACACGTAAGAAGCGTGAAGACCTAGACCAAAGGTCTGCCCCCTGGTCCAACTGCCCCTATCTTTCAGGAGATAATGAATGGCAGTTGGGTGGCGTGGCAAATGAGCTGACAGACATGTTCTTAGCGGAGTGATGACTTGTATTGCAACCAGGGTACGCGTGTCGAGGATAAGGCAGCGGGCGTATGGCTGGGCAGGTAATATTCCAGTAGAACTGCCCGCAACATCCCTTTCTCTTTGGGCACTTGATACTCCGAAAAGTGTCGAGGACGAAGGTCACCGACGGGTACGTGCTGTTTTTATAGAGGTCGAGCAGGTGAACCTCTTGGATAAATCACCTACTGGTACGACGGGCACACACTGATGACGGGCAGAGAACATGTCTGCCAGCTCATCTGCCACGCCACCCAACTGCCCTTCATTATCTCCTGAAAGATATGGGCAGTTGGACCAGGGGGCAGACCTTTGGTCTAGGTCTTCACGCTTCTTACACGTCCCTTGGAAGCTCCTCCTTGGGCCTAGCCAGATTAAGCCCATTGAGGGGCCTTGGCCCAGCACTGGGGGCACATTATAAATACCCTTTCTTAGCAAAGGGTCAGAGATATTCTCACTTAGGCTAAACTCTCATTGCTATTACCATACTGTACCTCTCTAACTTTGGCATCGGAGTGCCTTGCAGGTACACCCCCCTCCATTCCATCCATCCATTAACTTTGCTACGTTCGACCGACCAAGGGAAGGCCCTCCTGATCAGGTAAGATCAGAAACTTAGAGAATTGTCAGAGTATGAAACTCCACAGGGTAAAAAGAAAAGATGAAAAGATTGCCAAACTATGACACTCCACATGGCAAAAGGAAATCAAAAGTTTGATTTCCAGAGTATGACACTCCACATCGCAAAAGGAAAGAGAAGCAAGGTTGCTAAAGTATGAAACTCCACAAGGCTAGATATGAATTAGAAGAAAGGTTGCCGAAGTATAAAACTCCACATGACAAAAGGAAAGAGAAAGATTTCCAGAGTATGAAACTTCACAGGGCAAAAGGAAAGATTTTCCAGAGCATGAGGCTTCACATGGCAAAAGGAAAGATAAGGTTTGCCATAGTATAAAATCCACAAGGAAAAAGAAAATAGAAAGTAAAGTTGCTAGAGTATGAAAATCCACGGGGCAAAAGGAAAGATTGCCAGAGTATGAAACTCCACAATGCAAAAGGAAATATTTCCAGATTATGAAACTCCACAGGGCAAAAGAAAATATTTCCAGAGTATGAAATCCACAGGGCAAAAAGAAAGATTCCTAGGGTATGAAACTCCATAGGGAAAAAAGAAACATTGCTAGAGTATGAAACTCCACAGGGAAAGAAATGAATGATATTTATTCAGAGAAGGGTACTTGACCATGAGGCACTTAACCTAAAGGAACATGGACATCAAAGAAGGCTGTTTGGTCCAAAGAAGAGAGCGTGGTGTTGTAAGTTGAAGGAGACTCTGTCCATCGTTGATTCAAATTATACTAAAGTCTATGGGTAAAGGTGAATACTCTGGGCACTGGATCCTTCATACCATGCCCAAAGATATTCAGAATGAGGGTATAAATTTTCCATTGCCATTCATTCTCTACCAATTAAGGCTTATGGCGTGCAATTTGAATTGTGATTGTCGAGTGTTGAAGAAGAGTCTTTTTGTTGCTTGAAGTATGAAGCAATGTCGAGGCATGGAAGAAGACCTTAACAATTGTTGATTAAGACAGAGGGAATACGCACAGCCAAAGGATTTAAGGCCTGTTTGTTTTAGCTTTAAAAAATAGATTTTTTCTTTGTATTTTCAAAAATGGATTTTGTAAAATCGTTATTCAAAATATTACAAGTTTTTATATATTCATTTTTTCTAAATTGCAAGACTAATTTTGAAATTGTACATCATGAATATACATTATTGAAGACCAAAATATAGTCGAAATCACAATTTTTGAAAAAAAATTGTATTTCAAAAATTATTTTTATGAAAATCTATTTGAAATAGCTTCAAAATTAAGTGATTTTTTGAAATTTTGATATCCAATTTTTTTTCTCGATAAGATGATGAAATATCTTAAATAACATTTTAAGAATAACTATTCAAAGCAATTTTTCATTTGAAGCTTTTATGAAAAGTTTCTTTGTAAATTTTTTTTCACAAAATTATGTTACACTAAAAATCATTTTTAAAAAAAGTCAAAACAAACGGACCCTTAGTTTATTCAAAGCAACTTTGATCAACTTAATCAGAGAGGATGAAAATCAATGAAAACACAATCAATCATGAAGAATCAAAGATCTACACCTAAAGAAAATCAAAGTTAATCCTATAGTTATCCTAAACTATGGGATCATGGAATTAGTTTATGGTTAGAAATTCTAAATTGAAAATCACTTCTAAAACCAACAATTATCACGATTTTTGTGGATTTCCATATAATCAATTAAAAACAATTAAATTAGATGGAATGGTCATAAGAACATTTGAAAATACTTAATGTGATCTAACAATCCAATTAACCTAATTAATGTAGTTAAAGTGTAATCAAATTAATGGAATTAACTAACAAGTTAATTAACCCAAAACCAAATTAATCAATTAATATTGCTTACTAATAATTAATTGATGAACTTTTAGTAAAAAGAATTAATTAAAAAACAAAGAAATAAGAAACTGAGGTATGTTGTTCAGTTCATCGTCGCCCTCTCAATGGCTCCCTCTCCGGAGGTGGTCAATTTTGTTCCAAAACATCACCATCCTTCTCCTCACAAAGTCCTCTCCCCAAACTCTCACTAATTCAACTTCAAACTTAAGAAATTTCCCAAACCGAAACAAAAAGATTATTAACCCTAACCATGAAAATAGAAATTAAATGGATGTGGAAGCCTAAGAACTCAAACCTTAGGGGTTTTGTTCAACTTTCCCTCTGCTACATGGTGGTAACTACAATTAAGTCGGAAATGAAAGGGAAACCAAGAATACTAACCTACAGAGTGAAGAAATACCCCGATGAATGTTGAATATGGAAGAATATGCTATTGAAGAATGAAGAGAAGACCAGAGGTAAGCTTGAATCCTTAACCTTTTCCCTTGCAATAATTTTCCTTCTTTTTCTCGTACCCTAGCCTGTAGGAATCAATTTCTCTTTGTTGTGTGCACTCGCTATATTATTATTGTTGTTGTGTAGAGAGTGTTGTTTCTGCCTGGATTATTGTGGTTTTAAGCTCTTGTTGTAACAAGCTTCAAGGTGAAACTTGTTCAACAATGGAGGAATTTTTGAGCTTTGAGTGTGGTGAGGTGAAGGAGATTGAATGTAAAGAGAAAGAGAGAGTGATGAGAGTGATTTGTTTTTATATAACTAATGGATTTTATTAAACCGAAAGAAAATCCACAGGGGCAACAACAACCGAATCCTCCACCGGGAAAGAGTTGGACCAAGAACGGGAACCCAAGGATTTACCAATATCCACTAATCTATGAGTCACGTGTTCAAGGTTAGACTAATAAAAACTAAAATAGAATTACAAACAGAATTTAGAAGACCCCTAGAGTTTAACACAATCGGGTCGATACTAGCACAAAAATCAGACCCATTAATACAGTCGACAACAACCTTGGCATCAGATTGGAAAGTGACTTCTTTAAGGCCAAAGATGGTTGCTAGTTGCATCCCCCATCGAATGCCCTACGCCTCTGCCTGCAATGGGCCTGCGATGCTGACTTCCTTTTGCATTGTAGAGTAGTAAATGTTATCACCTGGTTCCCAAATGACACAACCTAATACCAAACTACTATCCTCAAAACACCCTGAATCAGTCTGAATTCTCCAGTCACTAATCGGGATCACACCACCAAAACCAGAAGAGCAATCATTAACAACCAAAGGGCTCATGCCAGAATTGTTAACTTGAAACCACACCTTCCTCGCAACCTCCGCCGGTTCTATCTTCAAAGCCTTAAAACAACATCATTTATCATCTTCCAGATATGCCAAAGAGTTGTGAACACCGTCTCAACAATGATCTTCTCTTTTCATTCAACAAGATTATTCAACCAGTCCAAAATGTTTCCTTCACTCGGAATCTAAATACTCAAAGGGAGGGCAAAGAAGACTCTCTTGGTAACGTCACAGTGAAGAAAGATATGAAGAGCAGTTTCCGGAAAAAGGTTACAAAGAGGACAAGAGTTTCCAATCAATATACCTTTGTTACGGAGATTCGACATAGTAGGGATAATGTTCTTAACCAACCTCCACATAAAGTTCTTGACATGCGGATTAACGTTCACCTTCCAAAAGAACTTCCAGTCAATGATGCCGTGACCTGTAGACAAACTGGGAAGAGAAGAATCGCGATGCCCTTTTAACAAGTATGATCCGATCGAACAGAAAAAATACCATCTTTTTCAAGAGTCCATATTAACTTGTCCGGCGGAAGTCTTAAAGAAATAGGAATGCTTTGGATATGGATGATTTCTTCCGAAGAAAAGAGATGTTACAAAGCTTGATTGTCCCAACAAAAATTCTCGGGATTGATCAATTCTGTAACCTTGACATCAGAATTCCCTCTATTACTCAGAGGTTTAAAACCAGACAGTGTAGGGATCCAATTGTCCCCAAACACATTCACAGATTACCCATTCCTAATTTGCCAACACATGCCTCCTAGAACAACCTCCTTGGCACTGCAGATGCTCTTCCAACCATAGCTAGGTAAATGACCGATCGAAGCGTCCAACAAAGAACTCCTAGGATAGTATCTACCCTTAAAGAACCTCTTAAAAAGGGAGCCATCCCCTTGCAATAGCCTCCAGTATTTCTTACCTAACAAGCTCGTGTTAAAATCCTGAATATTACGAAACCCAAGACCTCCCTCCCCTTTCCTTTGAGACAACTTCTCCTAGTTGAGCTAGTGAATTTTACGATCACCACCTTTCGCACCCCACCAAAACCTGGCCAGAATTCTCTCCATATCTTTACAACTTTGGTCCGGAAATTTGTAACAACTCATAATGTATGTTAGAATGACTTGGGCAACAACTTTGATCAAGACTTCTTTCCTGGCGTGCAATAAGAACTTTTCCTTCCACCCTTTTACCTTCTTCCAAACTCTATCAACCACCATTTGGAACACCTATTTTAGATCTCCCAATAACCACCGGAAGTCCCAAATAACGAGCATGAGATCCAACACATTTGAATCCTAATCGGCTACGAATCTCTTCCTTGCTAATCTCATCCATATTCCTAGTGAAAGAAACTTCAGATTTATCCACATTAACAAGCTGCCCCGACACCACATAATACTGGTGAAGAATGGCCTTGATACAATCTGCCTCTCTTAAATTAGCCCTAGTGAACAATAGACTGTTGTCAGCAAAAAAGAGATGGGAAATAGATGGAGCTTTCCTTGCAACAGATAGACCGTGAATTTGTTTCTCTTGAACTGCCTTCGCCAACATGCCGGATAACACATTTGCACATAAAACAAACACATATGGTGAGAGTGGGTCCCCTTGATGGGGACCCCTGGACGGAATGATTTTTTCGCTTGGATGACCATTGATAAGGATTCTATAGGTCACTGTAGTGATACACCTCTTGATAAGTTGGATAAAAATATCAGGAAAACCCATAACTTTCAAGGTTTCAAGCACGAATCCCACTCAAGCTTATCACTTGCTTTAGACATATCGAGTTTGAGAGCCGTCATGCCTTTTTTCCCTTCCTCTTATTCTTCATCCAATGAAAACACTTCATGGCTATAAGGGCATTGTCCGTAATTAATCTACCTTTAACAAAGGCACTCTGCTCAACACTAATGATATTCAGGAGGACTCCTTTGATTCTATTAGCAATGCACTTAGCTACAATCTTCATCGAGACGTTGCACAGGTTAATGGGACGAAAACTACTTGGCACCGACAGACTCTTATGTTTGGGGATCAGAGTGATAAAAGTAGAATTGAGATCAACAGGGTTCCTACCACAATTCAGAATTTCCAGCGCCATATTAGTGATATCAGGACCAACATGCTGCCAAAATTTCTGAAAGAAAGAAGCCGTCAAACCATCAGGGCCAGGTGTAACACCCCAAAATTTTCCCTCTTACTTATAATCGTCTAGCTGGCTTCATGTCCCGCATTCATTCGCATTTCTCGTTATGTTACATGACACATCATGTATCATTATCATAGGCTTTTCACTGGGACCAGAGGTTTCAAAGAAATATGATTTATCCATTATGTTTGTGTCCATCAGGTAGATTCTCAAGATCTGGGTATGTAGTGGACACGGATCTCCTCTAGGCTCATCATCATCATCATCATCAGCGATTAGGGTTTATTTCTCTAATCATTTGACTTTCAAGAAGGATTGGGGTTTATTAGTATGAGAGGATTGGGCATCTAGTCATGTAAGGTTGACTCATTGGTGGCATGGTCAAGGGGTGCGTCATTTCTATATAAGGTTCAGTTTCAATTCAGAAACCGCTCCCAGTGATGTTGGAATTGTTGAGGGATTGTCGTATCAAAATGGCTAGATTTGTAGCTAATAGAATTTATTTTTCTTTTAACCATAAATCTAGTTATTATTAATTCTTTCCTTGTGAATTCCAAACTTTATCCATTTCAAAAGTATATTCTTCATGTCCAAGATTTAGTTATGGTCCGTTTATGTGACATAATTCCAAACACCAATCCATGTTCAAAGCCCATATCACTTAGGCCCACTAAGGAATAGGCCCATTAAGGAAAGAAACCCATTCTAAAACCTTGATGCTCATTGAAGGAGTCTTACACGTTTGAGTGGCCAGATTTTGTGGAAGAAAACATAGTGATGAGCTAAAATAAGTAAGAAGTATTATGCGGCACATTTTTATTTTTATTTTTTTTGGAAGTATCCACAAATTGAGTTCATCGTTCATACTTGAAGAAGACAAGTCAAATTTAATAATAGCTTGTCTTGCAAAGTTTCAATCTTCTTTTTATTTTTATTGCATATTATAATAAAGTAGATGTGGTACGAGAATTCATGGCAGTTGAAAAGAAAAAACAATCACAACAGAATTCATCCCAAAACTCAACTGAAATTCAAAAAAAAGGGTTACAAAATCAAGAGAATTCAGTTGAAAAGGATAACAAAAAACTCTGTACTGGAGCCCAAAAAACAAAAAGATAGAAAAAACTCAGGATGACAACCTGAAAAGAGAAAGCTCATTGATTTCTCGGGAATCTCTTCAATCTCAAAAATACTCTATGAACAGAAAAAAAGCTTCCTCTTGAACCTTCAGCATAACTTTGCTTCGATCTCTCTCCTTAATTAGTTGCAGACTCGTACATTATCATGGGTGACCTACAACAACATCAATTAATCTTCATTTCTATTTTCATTTCATTCTTCCTGCAAGTTCACTGGTAGGATCACAATCCCTATCTGAATTTCTTCCGCCAAAACCGTCAATCACACATCAACCATTAACCGGCATCAATAAAAATTCAAAACTGAAAGAAGCAAGAAAAAATGGATATCAAAACTGAAACTTAGAGAACCACAAGATGAAAGAAATTTCAATTGAAATTCAGAGAATCACAGTATATTTCAGTTACAAAAATCAATAACAAACTCATAACTGAATACTAACCGATTACCTGTGAAATACAAAGTTCACCCCTCTGAGCTTCTATAAATCAGAGCCACACCTTCATCTTCAGGGTCTAGACAATTCCACCATTTCTTCCCATCTTTTCTAAGAAATTCTTCAATCATCATCTCTGCCATTTCTTCATTTCCGATGCTTCATCACCCTCTTCACAGCTTCACAGAACCTCAAATCTCCATCCTCTCAACTCAACTTTATGTTATTCATCTTCATCGCTACCCTCTCAATATGTTTCTAACAAACAAAAAAGGAAAGAATTCATAACAGTTTCTCTGGATTTCTTCATAACCGAAGATTGAAGATTCACAATAAGGAAAAGCTAACAGAAACTTTACCCTCTCTCTCGGAATCTCTTGAATTCTTCACCTCCAAACACATTTTACCTGCATCAAGAATCGCTACGAGAACATACTCCAACCACAATTCAGATCCGCAGTGAGAAGATGAAGAGGATTTACGAGTAAGTATCAATGATAGCTTCAAATCTGCAAATTCGAGGAAAGTGATTCACAATGAGAATTTATGATTCACAACATACATAAAAAATCACGTAAGAAGAACGAAAACAAATGTATCATAGAAAAGATCAATTCTGAATCGATCAACAATAAACCGCAGAGCCGAGAAGAAGAAGTTATAGAGTGAGTCGAGACAGACGAGTCTCCGAAGCGTACCTGAGCGGAACCCCAAGTCACGATGGCAACGAAGCAGTGGAGGCGTTTTCTTCACTAACATCATCATTACATCTTCGATTTAAGGTATGCGCTCGAAACCTCTTACACACGTAAGATCGTAGGGGTAATGCTTGTTATTCTGATTCTAGGGTGAGTTTTAGGCTTTCGTTTCGATTAGGAACAGATGATCGGTGTTGAGTTCTATGGCTATGGATTTTGGCACAAACCCGTCGGAGGAGGAGGTCTGAGGAGGTTTGAACCTCGTTTTCGTGATCAGAGAGAAGATTAGGATAGAGTGATGTTAGGTTGATGATGAGACTCCGCTGGTGGTGTGTTCTTCTTGCGGCGACGACGAGTGAAGTTGTGAGAGAAGAAGGGGGGGGGGGGGCTGTATGAAGAAGTTTTAGGGTTTCAATCTGAGTGTTGTGAGGAGTTATAGGATTTTTTTTTGTTTAATAATACTTGAAAAGATTAATGGAAATAAAGATAATCATAATCACAATTATTGCAATTTAATCCACTATTAAGGGATTTTAATCCACCGTTTCTATTGGATAAGGATTAGATTTTTGTGAGTTTTAACCACACCGGCAGTGACACTTGTCACCGTCCGGTAGGTCTTTCCCATGGAAATCCTACGCGTGCGAGAATATAGTAACCATTGTGCACTTTCGCGTTCCAACCATCAGAGGCGAATACTATGGAAAGACTTAAGATCAACGGTCCTCATGGAGTCAACAAGGTTGACTAAGTCCATAGTATACACCCAAAGACATCTGCGCCCTTGGGCCTTGTCTTTTTGCTATTCACACCACATTTTACAGGCCCATATGTATTTTTACTAAGTGTTTACTATATTTTCACCCCCTCCCATTTCTAATCTTTTTAAATTTCTGTTTTTATACCTTTCAATTTAAATCCATAAAAAAATACCAAAACACATGATAAAATTCTACAAAAATTATAGGAGCTTTCTAACTCATTTAGAACCTTTCCACATTTTTACTTTCTGATTTTTGGTATTTTTCAATTTAATTTCGATTTTTCATTTAATTAGTTTTATATTGAATTCTTTCATGAACACTTTATTTTGCACATTTTATTTCTCCCACTTCCTGTATGATTTTTGTCCCATTCTTTTTGCTATGATTAAAGGACTAATAATAGAACCTGGAATAATTTTTGTTATATTTTTTAGGCCATTTTAACCACTGTTTTGATAGTGTTGTTTGTGTAAAATTGTCAATAGATCTTAGGTAGATTTAAGTGACCATTTGACATAGTTAGGTTATGAATTTTTAGGATATTTTTTAATACAATATTAGATTCAGGTTAGGGACCTTAGAGAATTAATTTCATATTTTTTCTAGGAGTTTTACTATTTTTTTTAGTTCATTGATTTTAGTCAATTTTTCCATTGTAAATCCACCTAGTTTAGCTTAGGATTTTATGGTGCATTAGGACTTAGATTAATTAGGTTTGATCTTAGGATATTAGAAGGCTTTAGTATGGTTTAGCCACTGATTTTAGAATGTTTATATTAGGCAAGATCCTTTAGTTTTAGGACTTAGGCTTAGAATCCGTTCAAATTGTGTTTACATAAGGCGTTTAGCTTTATTTTTGTTTTTTGTGCTTTAATACACGTTTTGAGCTAACATTTCTTCATTTTATTTTCATGTTTTGGTTGCTTTAATATTTGTATTCCACTTATAGGCTTCCCCATTTTTAGAACTAACTTAACTTCCTTAGGAAGTAAGTTGAGTTCTAGTTCTTTTCTTATTTTTCTTTTCTTCCTTAGGAATAGAAAAACCTCACAAACCATTAGGATTTCCATTTTGAATATAATAACTAAATTAGGGTTGAGTCTTAGTTCCCTTAGTTTTTGCCTTTTTTCCACTTGAGTCCTTCTTTCTCATCTCATAAAGAAAAATAATAAAATACTTAATAAAGGTTGAATGTTTCATACGACATGAGACTTTGTTGCGGAGTACTTATGCACGTCCCATTTCGGGGCAAGGTGTAGGTTATCTACCACGATGGATAAGTCTTAGTATGAGAATGTTCACGAATAATAAACTCAAAACACTTCTCATAAAAGACAATCAACAAAGACATCACGTCTTCTCTTTTCATCTCCTTTTCTTTGCGGACGAATGCGACTTGCCTCGACAGTTCAAACAACGATACGGTAAATACCCCCGAGTCAGAGCCGGTAACACCTGAGCTAGAGCTACGACAAAGTCATCCTAAAACACAAGCAATTCCCGCCTTAGTTAGGCAAACTACGCCGACTCTGATCCTTATTATCCCGATGAGGTACGTAGGCAGCGAGGTAGGGCCCGTTCGAGCACATTCTTTATTTTCCCTACATTTTCCACATTCTTTCTTTTTGTTCTCTTTTTGTTCCATTTCTCATTTCAGTTCCAGTTCCAATAACAATTCTTTGTTCAGCAATATCTTATTTCTTACCCTTTGAAACAAACAAACATGCGTGGATCCCGTCGGGTACGACAGACGGTCTGAGGTGCTAATACCTTCCCAGGTTGTAACCGACTCCCGAACCCAGATCTTTGGTTCGCAGGACCTTGTCCTTTCCTTCTTCCTAGGTTTGTGCATCATTACCTTTCCCGTTCCTTCGGGATAAAAATGTCTGGCTGGCGAATTTACCTTTTCCGCGTCACTTTCATGTTTTTACTAGGATGAAAATCCCGGGAGCGACAGCTGGCGACTCTGCTGGGGACCGAACCCATAATCTCTGGTTTCCCTTGTAGAGTCAATCCTAGCGCCTGTTTGGTTTTGTTTCTTTGGGTGTTTATCTGTTTGCTGCTGTGTGCTGTAGTTTAGCTTTACTGTTTTTATTTACAGTTTTATTTTACAGTTTTACTTTACAACATTTATTTACTGCTTTCAGTATTTATTTTCCATGCATCATATTATACTGGACTGTCTGGCTGTGCTGGTTTTCATTTTTTCTGTGTGATGAGAGTTACTGTGAGATAAGCCAAACACCCGACTTTAGTATACACCTAGGACTAGCGTGGTTTCGTATTGCTCCACATGCTATTTCAGTATGATGTTGTGATATGAAACCACACTCAGATTGCGGCCGTCTTGGGAATATTCTGTATGGGGATTTACTCCATTTCGGGATAGGACCTTAATAGTTATGTGCATCTGGGGACCGATCATTGAGGACCTTAGTGGAAACATCCCTCTCTAGTGATGAAAGTGGAAGACCACATTTGTTGGCAAACCCACTCGCATCCGAGGGCCCACTGGGAACTCGCATAGGATGGCCTGGTTCTCTCATAAGAATCCAGTTAAAGCAAAACTCTTCGTATGAGGATAGCATTGTATCCCAAGGGCTGAATGTGCTATTGTTTCTCGATTCAGTGCTTGAAGCTGGGGACTTATGAGGGATGCTTGTTTTCCTGGACTCAACTGAGACCTCCCTGGTTAGTACATAATGCCAAACTGATTCCCTGATTTGGTCATGAGCCATTTCTCGGAAATGGTGAACGTATTATTGTTATCCGGCTTTGAGAGTCCGTGATGTTGACCCGGAGTAGCACATCCGTGAGATTGGGAGGGGTTTACAGGTTTGCAGGAACCCTAAAACTTCCAACATACTCGCTTTTCCAGTATTATTTAGCATTTATGATCTGGTACTATGGTTCTTTGGTTCTGAGATCTGGGGTTTCTATTCAAAGGGATTGTTACTGTGATTGCCATTGTGACTCTGTTATTGCGACTGTTATTATGACACTCCACAGACAATCGAATCACTGCTCAATGGCCGCACCAACACACCAGTGATCACGTGCCCATGCACTCATAAGCATCATTCATAAATTGCATTCTAACTCGCATGTCTATTCATTTGCAGGGATCCCATCTCTCTACCTTGATTTCGTAGCCAGACTTACTTATTACAGATATGAAGCCTGTCCAGAAGAACAATGTCACTTATCATTTCCCAAATCCGAAGATTGACGTGCTACAATGTATGATTGCCTTGATCACTCCGAATCGAGTGGGAGAATTCAGAAAAGAGTATGGTGGTATTTTGAAGATGGTTCACAGGCTTTCCGATTCAGACCGAAGCGCTATCCATACTTTACTTCAGTTTTATGATCCTCCTTTGATATGCTTTTGTAATACCTCAAAATTTGCCCTCTTATATCCCCAACATTTTTCATAGCATTTTGCATACATAGATTCATAAAATAACCAAAAACATTGCATCATGTGTAGCATGGCTGAGACATAAGTATGTGATCGATGATTGGAGCAATTGAAGGCTATACAAAGGCAACCAAAGGGCCACAAAGCTTCCCAACCATGTGCAAGGGGTTCACAACATCCTACAAGTCTTCATTTGAAGCCACAAGCCATGGAAAGATTTGGTTTAATCAAAGGAGGCAAGCAGTGCAACATCTCCTGATGAAAAATGCCAAATTAGGGTTTCACTTCTATTGGGCTTCGGCATGAAGTTATGATTCAAAGAGGATTCCATTGTCTTATATATGATGTCAAGTGCCTAGGGTTCAAATTTCATCCACAAAATCATTTTGGAAGAGGTTCAACTGGCCAGATGACTGTAAATCGAGGAATCGCGGAAAAGGCAACCGAGCTAGGTAAAAAAAAGTCGACTCCTAACTTTTAAGATCAAAATCATGAAATTAGGGTTACAATGATCCTATGGTTCAAACTTGGTCAAGAAATGATGGAGGAATCATTAAAAAATAAAAAAAAATCATTTGAAAAGTGGTTGATTTCACCTTTCCCTCCACTTTTCCTTCCACATTTCCTTCCATTCTTTCCCTCTTGTTTTTTCACTTCAATTCCACTCAATTTCCCTTGGATTCTTCTACCATGTTCCACAACCTTCTAGAGTATTCCAAGGAATATTCCTTCTCCAACCCTAACCCTAACTAACTACTAACCTAACTCCATTCCTAAACCTAACTCCATTCCCAAACCTAGCTCCAAGCCTAGCCCCTATATAATCATTAATCACTTCAATGCAAAAGGTTCCCAAGTTTTTTTTCCAAATTTTTCACTCTCTCACAATTTCTAGAATCAATTTTTCTCTCTCACTTTTCCTCCATTTCCCTTTTCACCAAAGTTTTTTTTTGAAGAAGCTCTTCAAGTTTCACATTGAAACTTGAAGATCTTAAAGCTTAGCCTCCAACCTCCATTGAATTGTGGATTGTAGAAGAAGAAGCTTCTGATTTTTGTGAAGTTTTCGACTTATCGGAAGTGCAAGAAGGCTCTAGCATCGAGAACGCATTTATTTTACGGATTCGCAGTTTTCTTGGTTTTCTCTTCGATCGAGCTCCGATTCTTGCAACATCCACCGAAGCACTTCTCCGCTTCGTAGGTTGGTGATCTAAATCACTTTTCCTTTAAGATATTCTCTTCATCTCGCCATTTTGGCATTCTTTAAGTGCTTTTCGTATTGCTTATGATCGATTGCGTTTTTGTTATGTGTCACTTGCGATTTGTGATTTTTAATGGATTAGAAGTTAGGTTGTAGCTTGTTATAAGTTCTAACATGTGTTAATAAGCCCTAATTGAGTAGAAATTCGTGTTAACATGTCCTAGGTGTGTTGGAGATCATTAGAAGTGAGTTTGTGGCCAAAAGCACTTATTTCTAAACTTTTTTCACATTCTGTTCAGTGTTAACCGGTTAACCATTAACACATGCGTTTTGGCCACAAATTGGTGCAATTTTAGGCCCGTTAACCGGTTAACCATTTGGTTAACTGGTAACGCTGTTAGATTTTGGAATTTTAGTTTATTTGATAGCTTAGTCTTGCTTTCTAGTGCCTCTAATGTCCATGTATGTTTAGGTACTAATTTTAGGGAATTTTCTAGGTTGGTTTCGACATCTCATTCCCCCATTTCGAGTTGTTTCGACGCGTTTCCGTTCATGTTGCATATTATGCGTTTATGTGTTCTTTTGTGTATAATTTGATTTCTTTCACTTTGTTGCTATGTTTATGCATCATTTGGCGTGTGAATAATCATGTTGCATTCTGTTTTTGCATCTTTCGCATTGCGTTAAATCATTTTGCATTTCATTGAATCAATATGTATGTTGCATTTCATATAACCATGTATGTATGTGCATTTGGTTGCATTTGGTTACATGTTTGATCATATCATTCACATCAATTCAATTCTGAATTTTGCATTGAGCTTGGCATTCTTGTTGATCTATCATGTTGCATATTCATGATCAATGCTCATTATGTTCATATGCCATGTTCATGTGCCATATTTTGCATACTTGTTGCATAATCAATCATGTGGTGCATTTTTGCATAATCCTCCCAAAATAATTATGTCACTCATTTGTGTATATTAATCTATGTTCAAATGCACATGCATGATGAATTGATACATTTGCATTAAGTGTGTGCATTAAAAAATGAAAATAATCAAATATGCATTTTACATTTCATAGCTGACTTTACATATAGGTGCTGTAAAATACATGCTATTTTTATGTTTGCATGCTATATTTGACTTTTTACACCTACCTTTTCATGCTGCATACTGGCTGTAAAAAGTTATTTGTGTTATGCATTGTTTTGATAGCTGTTTTTTAATTTAGGGGCTGTAGTAGATGTTGTATTTTTGTTTTAGCATTTTTTAGTTCCTCTAGAATTAAGATAGAGTTTAGATTGAATTCTAGAGTGTCGCTCCCGACAAATGAAACGGATCAGATGAAGGTACAGACGCGAACGGTCGGCGAGAGGGACAATGAGAACACACAGCCGTGAACTCACTGGAGATGAATAGAGTCGCCAGCTAGGCATTTTTATCCCGGAGGAAAGGCAATGCTGCATAGACCTAGAAAAAGATGGATAAGACGGTTTGCGAACCAGAGAGACTGAGAAAGGGGGTTGGTTACAACCTGGGAAGGTATTAGCACCCAGATTGTCCGCCGTACTCGACGGGATCCACGCTTAAAAGATTTGTGTTTTAAAGGGGTAGTGTCAGTGCAATTTGTGTGTAAAGAGCTGGAAAAGAATGTACAGGTGTCAGTGTAAAGTGTATAAGTGTTATGAAGTATGAAAGTGTCAGTGTAGGAACAAGAGTGAAATGCTCAAGATCATGAGGCTAAAAGAATGAGGCTAGAAAGAGGGGGAATATACAGAGACTTTCGTTCGATAACTGTTAAGTTATGCCTACGTATCCTCTCGTGCAATGAGGAAGTCAGAACACCGTAGTTCGACCCAAAGAGACTGAAAGATGAATTGACTTGTGAACTGCTTACTTGTCTATGCTCAAGTGTATGACCTGTCTGGCTCAGGTGCAAACTGTCTTGCATTAGACGGAAGAAGCAAGTTCCCGTTTGTGAGTGAATGAGGTGAGAAAAGAATCCCGGGGGAGACGATTATTGTTTGTTTTTGTGTTTTCAGTCTTTTATTGCTTTTGAAAGTTTGTCATAAGTTAATGAGCTTAAGTCTAAACCAATGGATTTAGTAAACTCATTACATCTTCCCTCTGATTAGGGGTAATGAGAGTACCTTAAGTGTGAAGTCAAATTCTCACACTTAATCACCTTTGGTGTAGGATTAAGATCATTAACCTACTTGTGATTATTTAGATGTTTTTGGTGTTTTTGTTTAGTGTTGAGTAATGAGGTTAAGCCATAATCAGGGATTAAACAGACTCATTACACCATCCTAAGAGAAGGATAATAGATGAGAATGTTCAAGCTGAGGAAAACTCCTCAACTTAATCCATGATTAGGGATTAAACTCATGACAAAACAAGCCTTTGATTAAGTGGATTTTAATTAATGATATGATGAAGAAGTGAGTTTTATGATTTGTAAGACAACTTGAGGGGGACTTGTCCATTAACACTAGGGTTAGTCCTTCTTAACCAGTTAAGGAAGAATTAGAACCCTAATGCAAGGCCCAAGTTACAAGTGTGATGTCTTGATACTTATTAAGTGAATTGATTAAGAGATTTAAACACATTAAGGGTTTAACACTTAGGATTAAAGTTATACACTCCATCCTAAGAGAAGGATGCAGGCATAAGCTTAATCACAAAGCCTTAAAGCCTTTAGGGTTTAGTCCCTGATTATGAGATGAGAAGAGAAGACTCAAAAGAGACACAAAGGTGAAACTAAGAGGGGAGACTAATCAAAACCCTAATCATTGTCATGCTTGGTTGTTCCTAAGGTTTGTGAGGTTTACAAGAACAATCTTCAAAGAGAACCACCAGGATGCAGATGAACAGGATCAAGAGAAGCAAAGTAACTTGCTTCATTCAAGAAGTCAAGTCACTTGAAGAAAGAAAGTGAGAAGAAGAAGATTGAGCAAGCTCAATCTCAAACACATACATAAATGCAGCAATGGATGCAAGAGAGATGAAAAGAATAGTTATGAGAAGTGAAGGCAAATTCACTTCTCAACATCACTTACCACCTGAAATGTTAGAAAGAAAAGCAATGCAATGCTAGATGAGATGAAATGATATGATGGACAACAAAACCAGAAGCATGTTGATGATGATAATGATGTTATGGAGTGCTATGAACATGAGGCAAGGCATGGAGATGTTCATACAAGATCATGAATGCAAATGAAGCAAGTTAAGGAGCATGAACTTTACATGAAAAGTTATGAAACATACAAAGCATACAACATGGCAAATGCAAGATGCAATGATCAAACATGCTTTCTATATGTCTTAGGATGTCAAATGAATCACATGAATGTTTGAAATGCCATGGTAGGTCATGTTATGCAAGAGAATGCAAGAAGGATGCAAATGGAAGCCCAAATTAGGGTTTATGAAACAAACATCAAACAAAACTCAAAAACAGAAGCAAACCCTAAGATAAAAAATGGAAAATGCCACCCAAAGAAACCCTAAACCTATACTAAACCAAAGTCCAAAGGGGAGGTCTCAACTCTTAACCAATCTCAAGTTATGAATTTTCTAAGTTATTAGGGTTTTTAGGGCTCTTAAACAAAAGAAATGCCAAACAAATGAAAAATGCAAGATCAAATCATGGCCATTTAATCCTAGAAACTACATACCAAACTCAAAACAATGCAAAAAGAATCAATTCCCAACTCTTCTCAAATAGGCAGAAATGATTTTTTGAACTTATGATCAAAATAATGCACAAAAAATGATTTAATTCAATGAAAAATTCTCAAAATGCATCAAGATCAAAAAAAGAAATTTGGTTTGAAGGTTGGACAATGTTTCTAAATGTCTTAGAACATTTCATGAATTTTTTGGTGATTTTTAAATACCTAAAAGTATTTTTAATAAATTAATTTCCATTAATCAATTAAAAATAATCTTTTAAATATTTAAAAATACTTTTTTAATGATAAAAAATAAAATGAAAATATTTTTGGGTCTTAAAAATTAATAAAACTTAAGAGAAAAAGTTTCATAATTTTTAAACCTTTTTTACTATTTTAAATTAATTATGCAAGTTAAATGAAAATAAAATGAAATAAAAATAAATAAAAGGAGAAGTAATCAGAATGGAGGGTGGAGATTGAGCCTGGATTCAAATGCATTGACCACGCGCGCTATCCAAGGGCTGTGGTTCTTTCTGAGTTAATTAATTAAATTATGATTAATTAAACTTAAACACGTGGATTAGGGCTAATCAAACAGATCTGAACCATACACACACGCGGGAGGTCAACGCTTTCAACGCATCCAACGGTCCAAATACAAATGGGAGTTAATTACATGATTAGGGCACAAATGACTTTCAGGCGGCCGGAGAAGACTTCCGGTCGTCTTCTCCGGCCAGCATCTCCCCTGAAAATCCCCAAAACCCCAAAAATCTAACTAAAATAAAATCTAAGAATTGGGAAATGATCCTCACTCACTCACGAACCAAAACCCTAAGTCAAAACAAATTTATTCTTCCCCAGAAGCATGAATCGAAACAAACAAATTTTAGGGCACGCAAGTTTCAGAGATCAATTAAATGTTCATTTCATCACCATTTCAAAAACTAAAAGCATATTCATGATCAGGAAGACACAAAGAACAAGTTTAGAACAAAAGAAATGATTTCTGGAAAAATATTTCTTGGGCTACCTGAGATTCGAAGCTTTCACTCTGATGACTTTCTGGCCACTTCCTTCAGTGCAATCCACTCCTTAGGACCTCTTGATGATGTTTGAATGCTTTGGAGCAATTTATGTTGGCTGGTTGATGAGTTTAGACAGCTTCTGCTTCAACTCAGTTGAAAATGGCTATGGTGAAATGGGCAGCTTCAGGCCAGTGTGAGTGGTTCCATGTGATCAGAATAATGAGTGGAGAAGGTCTGTGGTGTTTGTTTGGATGTTTGTGTGCTGGGGAGAGAGATTCGAATGAAACTGCAGCTTGGGGTGAAAAATGACAATGGGGTGTTCTTGATCAAAACAGGCCTGGCTTTTGGTGGTTTGAGGTCTATGAAGTATGGTGAGTTGAAGTGTGGAAATGGTTTTTGGTGTTTGTGTGCTGGGCAGAGAGTTTTGAAGCAAAATGCAGCTAGGGTGTGTTTTGTGTATGTGGTGGTGTCAAGTGTTTCAGCCTTGCTTCTTCATATCTTTGGCTTGCCAAGGGATATTGTATTTTAATCCTATAGGTCAGATGATGTGACCTGGCCTATAGTGATTGGTAAGTTTGCTTTTTCTCAAAGTCCACCTTTTGTGTAAGAGAAGTATGGCTCATGATCTAGGCTAGTAAAAGGCATGGGCTGCGTAGCAAGGGTGAGGGGAAAGGCTAGCCAAAGTCAGCATCCAAGGTTGCAAGTTGTAGGAAGTGTGATCATGAGTTTTTGCAAGTTGTTGCTTTATGGTTCACATGGAAAGATCTTGTCCCAAAAGCCATGAAACATGAGCAATGCCTAGTCCATTCTGAATTTTAGGGCTTACATGATGTTTATGTGAGGGTTTGATGCCAATTAGAAGTTGCAATTTGCCTTGGTACATGATTTTGCAATTTTCACACTTGGTGCATAACTTGAAAATCAATGATTTTTGCTAACTTTGTCACACCATAACTTTTGATCCAAGAAGAATTAGATCATGTTCTTGTACTTTTTGAAAAGGGAAAGATGAGATCTACAACTTTCATGACCAAAGTTTTTCCATTTGAAGCTTTTTTGGATCAAGAATCAAGGCTTGAAAAATGACCTAAAATGAAGCATTCTTGAAAAGTCAACTATGCCCAAAAAGTCAACATTTGCAAAACTTCCAAATTCTTGATTTCTATGAACTTCAACCTTCTTCCATGATCAAATAAAGATCATATACACTCAAAATGATGAAGATCACCCATTGGTTGGGTCATTGGGGGCCTCAGATGCCCTGATTTTACACTGACTTGTCTGAAAAGTCAACCCTTGATCAGATGACTTCCCCATGGAATTTCTTCATGAAAATTGATATGCATACTCCCTATACCATATAGAGACCAATGGAAACAAGAATGACCAAAAAATTTGGAGTTATGGCCTCTGAAACCAAAACCCTAATTTTAGGTCATCTGTGCAGTCAAACTTGGCTCTGCATCCATCCAAACCCTAGTTCTTGTGATTCTTTGGAATTTTTGACTTTGAGAAGATGTAATATGATACTTGAACACATATGGATCCCTTTGAAGTGATTGGTTGCCTTTGGAGTGGCTCAAGAGGTTCTTGGATTGCTCAGATCACAAACCCTAGGTGCAGATGACTTAGAACCAATGCAGTGACTCAAAATTGAGATATGAAGTGATATGATTGTGTTTATGCATATGAGAATGATCACAAACCATGGTGAAATGGGTGAGGGCAAATTTGGGGTGTTTACAGCTGCCCCTATTCAAGCATGAGTTAGCTGTGCAGGATGTAAGCAACGGCTTAACAGGCAAACAAGATAACTTGTGGTTGAATACCAAAGACAGTCCAAAATTTGCACTCACAAAATGAAGAAGAAAAGGGATATAGATTGTAATAGGAAAATAAAGTGTATTGTAAAACGGGAAACAACGCAATGACGGGGACGGCCGACATGCTGGGTATAAAAGGTAAAGCCGAGACGGGGACGGCCGACTAGCTGGGGAAAATCAAATTATGATGGGGACGGCCATCAGGATAAAGCTGTAAAATTTTCTGGGAGTTAATGAAACATGACGGGGACGGCCATCAAGTTCATAAGGCAAGGTAACCGACGATGGGGACGGCCATCGGGCTAAAAGAAAAGGAAAAGGGACCACGACGGGGACGGCCATCGGGCTGAAAGAAAAGGAAAAGGGACCACGACGGGGACGGCCATCGGGTTAAAGAATAAATGAAATAAACAGATGATGGGGTACGGCCATCAAAGGTGGAGGATGATCACCTAGCAAGGGACGGCTGCTCTGTTGGGAATAAAAGAAATATGATGGGGACGGCCATCAAAGGTGGAGGACGACCACCTGGCAGGGTACGGCTGCCGAAAATATCAACGATGGGGACGGCCATCGGATAGAAAAGGTCAAAGATGGGGACGGCCATCGGACGAGCATGATGGAGGACGACCATCAAGAAGTGGAGGACGACCACTCAGCAGGGTACGGCTGCTCTCGAGGTTTCTCATGACATAGGACGAATGCCAGGTAACCAAGATCAATAATGGGGACGGCCATTGGATAAACTGATGAAGGACGATCATCAAGAGGTGGAGGACAACCACCTAGCAGGGGACGGCTGCTAAAATCAACGATGGGGACGGCCATCGGATAGAAAAGGTCAACGATGGGGACGGCCATCAGACGAGCATGATGGAGGACGACCATCAAGAAGTGGAGGACGACCACTCAGCAGGGTACGGCTGCTCTCAGGGATTATCATGACACAGGACGAGTGTCAGATAAAAAGGAAAATTTGTTTGCGATCTACTGGGGATATAGTAGACACGGACGAGGGTCTATATTCAAGAAGACATAAGTGTTTGACACAGTGTATGGATTAAAGATGCGGACGAGCATCCTTAAGACTATGATACGGACGAGTATCAGGTAGAAACAAACTGACGCGTGTTCAGAGATGATGATACGGACGAGTATCAACGGGTTAACAAAGAACACGGACGAGTGTTGCATCTGAAGGGACTCTTCTGGGGAATAGTAGACACGGACGAGGGTCTATATTCAAGAAGACATAAGTGTTTGACACAGTGTATGGATTAAAGATGCGGACGAGCATCCTTAAGACTATGATACGGACGAGTACCATGTAGAAACAAACACTAGACGCAATGTTCTGAGATGATGATACGGACGAGTACCAACTGGTTAACAAAGAACAAGGACTATTGTCGAATCTGTGGGGAGATAAGTGGTGTATACAAGATACGGACGGGTATTTGTATAAGTGAAATAAGTATGAGTGGTGTATAGACGAGTGTTTATCTGCTGGGGAGAGTGACACGGACGAGTGTCGAGAGAGAAAAGTATAACAAGTGTATGGGTGATGAAGGTGTAAGCGACTGCGCTGGGGATATGACACGGACGGGTGTCAAGAAAGTGTATATAAGCATATGTGAGTACAAAGAGAATGTCTTTGGCTTTCTGCTGGGATATAACACGGACGGGTGTCAGGAAGTATCTGCAATACGGGTGATATTGTTGTAAAGAGTGTTCAGGCGACTTTACTGGGGAAAGATGGCACGGACGGGTGCCAAAAGGTGTATATACTGGTGTTTGTGATTTGTGAGGCAACTGCTCTTGCTGGGACTCTGGTGGGGATTTTTCTTCTGTATGTTGATGAACGGTTATTATTCACAAGTGTTGGTTCATAACATGGCTTATGATTATGCTATGTATTTGATTTTTGCCGTAATGCTCCGTATTAGACGGAATGCTACGCTTTGTGGGTGAATATGATGCAAATGCTATGATTATGCAAAGAGGCACAAATCTGGGATTCGGATCCCGCTGCTGCAGAGATCCCTAGTTGATCTGTTTGAAATGGACATCCCAGCTGGGGAGGAGATCATTGGTAGATCTAATAAGATGATATTTGCTTGGGGATATGGGTCACTGATAGACCTATCCTAATAAATGAGAGGCCCAGCTGGGGTTTGTAGAAGCTTTCTTCACTCTGTTGTGGTCCTTTCCTGCGTTGCTCTTCTGAATGGAGGCTGAAGATTCTGTGGGGAGATGATTCCCTGACTCCTGTATTTTACTGAGGAAGAATGATTGGCACTATGGCTGGGGAGAATTGTTGGTAACTCAGCTGGGGAGAGTTGTGAGAGGCAAACTCAGCTGGGGAGAAAGCAACTTGAGTGCTAAAATTGAGTGTTGATTTGCCAGTTTGCTGGGATGTAACTTGCATGCCCCAGGTTGCGTTCTGGATACCTGCAATCCTGTAAAGATAAAGAAACGCACAAGATAATCCCGAGGTATCCCTTACTGGATTCCGTCATAGGAGTTAAGATACTTCTGAGAGTAAGCATATTTCCTGCAAGCATGTTTTTACTTTTGAAGATAAGCATCTGTATTCTTATGCAATCAGTTTTTTCTTTTAAGACATCAGACATTTTTTTGCAAATAAAATGTACAAAATGAGACATGACTGAAAATCTGATTTTATTAATTCATATGCCCTGAATTGGCGAGATACAGTCAAAGGAACATATCCCCTGAAATGAGGGGATTGTTACAAATTGAGAAACAAAGTGCTGGCAGTGTTGATGACGCTTTCAAAGGGGCTTCCTCTCCTGCTATGACTCGCATGACAATGACGTTCTTCTCGCCTTGCTTTCTGAAGAAGGCTAATTCTGATTGAAGCTTGATCCTTTTGAAGCTTTCCAAGTTGCAAGTGATACAGACGAATTCAGAATGCAGTTGTTCGCTTATTCCCTCATTTTGCATGGACCGCCCTTTCGAATTTTCAATCCATCGGGATACCCATTTTTGCCTGAGTTGTCCAATGCGGCTTTTCAACTCAGCGGGTGTACATTTTATTTATTTTCCCTTATTTTTGCCCGAGTCTTTTATTCTGTTTTTGACTCGCCGGGATGCCCTATTTTTGCCTGGACTTACATTCTGTTTTTATGTCCAGCGGGTCGTTTTTATGCGAAGTATTTTTTAACTGCATCTGAATTCACAGGGGACGGGAAATCTTCACCATCCATGGTGCTGAGCATCAGTGCTCCACCAGAGAAAACTTTCTTTACCACGAATGGTCCTTCATAATTTGGAGTCCATTTGCCCCTGTGGTCTGTATGAGGAGGGAGGATTCTTTTCAGCACAAGATCTCCCACTTGGTACTCTCGGTGCCTGACTTTCTGATCGAAGGCCTTCTTCATTCTTTTCTGATACAGCTGCCCATGACAGATTGCAGCCAATCTTTTCTCTTCGATCAGACTCAGTTGCTCGTATCGGGACCTAACCCATTCTGCTTCGTTCAGCTTAACATCCATCAATACTCGTAAAGAGGGTAATTCAACTTTAACTGGTAGGACTGCTTCCATACCATACACAAGTTGATACGGTGTTGCCCCAGTGGACGTTCTGATTGACGTGCGGTACCCATGCAAGGCAAACGGTAGCATTTCATGCCAGTCTTTGTAAGTGACTACCATCTTCTGCACAATCTTCTTGATATTCTTATTTGCTGCCTCAACAGCGCCATTCATCTTCGGCCTGTAAGGAGAAGAATTGTGATGTTGGATCTTGAAGTCCCGGCATAATTCAGCCATCATTTTGTTGTTTAATTTGGAACCATTATCAGTAATGATTCGCTCGGGAACTCCATATCGACAGATGATATCTCTCTTCAGAAATCTGGCTACCACTTGTCTTGTAACATTTGCGTAGGAAGCTGCTTCAACCCACTTGGTAAAATAGTCAATGGCGACCAGGATGAATCTGTGGCCATTTGAAGCAGTCGGCTCAATCTTGCCAATCATATCAATGCCCCACATGGCAAAGGGCCAGGGTGAAGACATGATATTCAAAGGATTGGGAGGCACATGCACTTTATCTGCGTAGATCTGGCATTTGTGGCATTTCCTAGCATAGGCACAACAGTCTGCATCCATTGTGATCCAATAATAGCCTGATCTCAACAACTTCTTAGCCATGGCATGTCCTCCAGCATGGGTACCAAAGGATCCTTCGTGCACTTCATGCATCAATAAATCTGCTTCCGTCTTGTCAACACATCTGAGGAGTACCATATCAAAGTTCCTTTTATATAAAGATCCATCAGTGTTCAGAAAGAAACTACCAGCAAGCCTTCTCAAAGTCTTCTTATCATTGGAAGATGCCCCAGGTGGGTATGTTTGATCCTCCAAGAAGCACTTAATGTCATGGAACCAAGGCTTATCATCTTTGACAACTTCTGCCGCAAATACATATGCTGGTCTATCGAGTCTCGATACTGAAATCTGAGGTACAAAGTTAGCAGCTTGAACTTTGATCATGGATGAAATGGTAGCAAGAGCATCCGCAAACTGATTCTCGTCCCGAGGGATATACTCAAGCTTGACTATTGTGAAGAAAGTCAATAACCTCCTTGTATAATCCCTGTAAGGTATCAGATGATCCTGGTGGGTGTACCATTTTCCGTTGGTTTGATTAACTACCAGAGCTGAATCTCCGAATACAGTCAATGTCTTGATCCTGAGGTCAATGGCTTCCTCAAGGCCCATAATGCAAGCTTCGTATTCAGCTTCGTTGTTAGTGCAGTTGAAAGTGAGTTTTGCCGAGAATGGCATGTGAACTCCTTTAGGTGTAATGAGTACTGCACCAACACCACGACCATTCATGTTAACAGCCCCATCAAACATCATAGTCCATTCTTCTCCCGGGTCAGGCCCTTCAGTGTGAATAGGCTCTTCATGATCTTTTGCTTTAATGAACATGATGTCTTCATCAGGGAAGTCAAACCTCATAGGCTGGTAGTCATCAATGGGTTGCTCAACAAGATATTCAGATAGTACACTGCCCTTGATAGCTTTCTGAGAAGTGTACTGGATGTCGTATTCTGTGAGAATCATTTGCCATCTTGCAACCCGTCCGGTAAGAGCTGGCTTCTCGAAAATGTACTTAACTGGGTCCATTTTGGATATCAACAAAGTAGTGTGGGTCAACATATACTGTCTCAGTCGGCGAGCAGCCCACGCTAAAGCACAGCAAGTTTTCTCGAGCAGTGAATAACGTTGTTCACAATCGGTAAACTTTTTGCTTAGGTAGTATATTGCATACTCTTTTCGACCAGACTCGTCATGCTGGCCCAGCACACACCCCATTGACTCTTCTAATACTGTCAAGTACATTATCAGAGGTCTTCCTTCAACTGGAGGCATAAGGATTGGAGGTTCTTGCAGATATTCTTTGATCTTGTCAAAAGCCTTTTGGCAGTCTTCATTCCACCTGACCGTTTGTTCCTTTCTTAACAGCTTGAACAAGGGTTCACAGGTTGCCGTAAGGTGAGATATGAACCGTGAGATGTAGTTCAATCGACCTAAGAAACCTCGAACTTCTTTCTCTGTTTTCGGTGCAGGCATCTCTTGGATGGCTTTGACTTTATCAGGGTCAACTTCAATCCCTTTCTCGCTTACAATAAAGCCCAGCAGCTTACCAGATCGCACCCCGAATGTGCATTTGTTGGGGTTCAACTTCAGTTGGTACTTCCTCAGACGCTTGAACAATTTGAGCAGATTTACCAGATGGTCCTCTTCAGTAAGGGACTTGGCGATCATATCATCCACATAACATTCTATTTCTTTATGGATCATATCGTGGAATAGTGTCACCATAGCCCGTTGATATGTTGCACCAGCATTCTTCAGTCCGAATGGCATCACTTTGTAACAGAACGTGCCCCAAGGTGTGATGAATGTTGTCTTCTCCATGTCTTCAGGTGACATCTTGATCTGGTTGTATCCTGAAAATCCATCCATGAAGGAGAATACCGAGAACTGAGCCGTGTTATCAACCAATACATCAATGTGAGGTAAAGGGAAATCATCTTTCGGGCTAGCTCTGTTCAGATCCCGGTAATCAACACACATTCTTACTTTGCCGTCCTTCTTAGACACAGGTACTATGTTAGCAACCCACGGCGGATAGCTAGTCACAGCAAGGAACCCGGCGTCCCATTGCTTTTGTACCTCCTCCTTGATTTTCATAGCCATGTCTGGACGAGTACGGCGCAGTTTCTGTTTAACCGGTGGGCACTCTTCTCTCAAAGGCAGCTTGTGCACAACAATATCGGTATCCAACCCTGGCATATCTTGGTAAGACCAAGCAAACACGTCCACATAATCTTGAAGCAGGTCAATCAGTTGTCTCTTCACTGAGTCTTGCAGGCAGGCCCCGATTCTAACCTCTTTCACGTCTTCATCTGTACCGAGATTGATCACTTCAACCTCCTCCTGGTGAGGAGTAATAACCTTTTCCTCTTGTCTTAACAACCTGGCTAGCTCTTCAGGAAGCTCATATTCTTCTTCAACCCCTTCATCAGCTTGATTGATTGGATTGTCAAAGTCATACGAGGTCAAAGCCGTGCTGTTGTCGGTGCTGTCTGGAAGGCACATTCTGCAAGGGTTAAGTTGTTCATTTTAGTGATCTGATTTTAGTCTTATTTAGAAAAGTGAAATGAAGTTGCCATTTTGAAAACACCGCCATTTATTTTTTTGTACAAAAAGAAAAATGGAAAAACAGTGAACGAAAAGAAAAAGACTCGTTTGCAAAAAGATGTCTGATATTTCATTAATTAATCTTGTTTGCACAAAAAGTACAGATGGCCCGATTACAAAATGAGTCTTGTCATCTTGGGCAAGATGCAAGACTTTGATGCATGCTTATAAAAATACAGGAAATAATAATTACTCTGCATGAGTAACTCTTATAATTTCCTGGGAAGACCAGTTCGAGATACTGCTCCCCGGGATTTTTGGACGAATCCAGCTTTCCAGGTTGCGCTCCTCTTCCAGCTCGTCTTCCAGACAGTTGATAGCATCAGGGGTAAGCATCCCCCCACTCACAAAATTGGGCTCTTTCGCAGCCGCTGTTTGATCTTGTTGAGTTGGTCTGTAACCCAACCCAAATCTGTCTTCTTTCTTCTCCACCGATAGCAGTTTGCCCCAGCCTTGGGCAGTTCCTTCCTCAACAACCTTCCGGGCCTGTTGGTATGATGACATTGGAGTACCAGACACAGCAGATGTTTCATTCACATTCAAGGCTTCAAACCCCTGGCTCATTGTTTCATGGATCTCCCCATCCATCTCAATGTACTTATAGGTAGCCAGGTGGCTGACAAAAATGTCCTCTTCTCCACAGATTGTAACGATTTGACCCTCCCACTCATATTTTAACTTCTGGTGAAGGGTAGAGGTCACGGCGCCGGCAGCGTGAATCCATGGCCTACCCAACAAACAGCTGTAGGCGGGCTGAATGTCCATCACATAGAAGATAGTTTTAAAGGTCTGCGGGCCAATCGTTACGGGTAACTCAATTTCTCCCAGAACCGATCTCTTTGAGCCATCAAAAGCTCTTACCACCAGGTTGCTGGGTCTCAACGCCAATCCGTCATATTCTAACTTCACCAGAGCCTTCTTTGGTAAGACATTAAGGGACGACCCCGTGTCTACCAGCACATGAGAAAGGACTGCTCCTTTGCATTCCATGGTGATGTGCAAGGCTTTGTTGTGGTTGCGGCCATCCGCTGTCAAGTCAGTATTGGTGAACCCTAGCCCATTGCTAGCAGTAACATTTCCAACCACGGTTTCCAACTGGTTGACAGTGATCCCTTCAGGCACGTAAGCCGCGTGCAAGACTTTAAGTAATGCATTCCGATGGGCTTCGGAGCACATTAGCAGTGAGAGGATAGAGATCTTGGATGGCGTCTGGTGAAGCTGATCCACAATTTTATAATCACTCTTTTTGATGATCCTCATAAACTCATCAACTTCTTGATCGAATGGTGTTTTCGAGGCTTCCTTAGCAGCTTGATCTTCCTGCACCGGGCTCTTTCCTTTTGCCTTGGCAGCAGCTTCTGCTTCGACTGTAGGTCTTTGAATTGGTGGAGCAAAGAGACGTCCGCTTCGAGTGAAGCCTCCGCCTCCGCCCACATTGTCTACTTGCAGTGCAGGGGTCGATGATTCAAAAGTGATTCTTTGTCCTTCACAGTACAAGTCAGAGCCGTAATGCCAGGGGATGGCATTACTGCTTTCATAAGGTACCGGTCCAGGCACCGTGATGGTGACTGGACTGATTGCAGCTGTTGAAGGAACTGTGATAGTTTGTGGATCGTAATAAATTGTGACTGGTGCCCTAGTGGGAGTAGCACCTTCGGAGTTGTAGGCGGAGTTGCTTTCAGGATCATAGAATATGGTGACAGTAGAGACATCTTCGTGATTCGTTGCTGGTGTTGTAGGAGACAATGGTGGGAGGATGGATGTTGTTGTTGTAGGAGGTTCAAAATGGAGTGATGCTGAAGTTGTAGCAGGAAAATTTGTTGAGAACTGATCAGTTGAGATAATGGATGATGTACTTGTTGATGAAGCCGAAGAATTGTCAGGAACAATGGTCGTTGCAGTTGTAGGAGGTTCTGAAACCGTTGCTGATGAGATTGCTGGATTTGTTGGAAATGATGTGGTGATCTGAAGCTGGCCACTCTGAATAAGGCTGTCTATGCCATTCCTCAAATTATCGCACCCATTTACAGAGATATTGCAGTAAGCACAACCTAACTCACACCCCGGGAACATTTGACATTCCAAGAGCTGAGCCTTGATTTCTACCAACGGTGTCCTGATCTGTCCCACACTGGTTATTAAATAAGACGGCTTGTCTTCTTCAATAGCGTTAATTCTAGGACCACCGTGGTTTGGCATCGGGTTCTTATTGACATTGGGTGGTGGTGCGAAATTCAGAGCTTTCGAGTCTACCAGGTCTTGTACCTTCATATGCAGAGCTCTGCACTTTTCTGTACTGTGGCCAGGTGCGTTTGAATGAAAAGCACACCTAGCGTTGGAGTCATAGTTCCTGGGTAGACTGTTGGGATCTGGAGGTGCCAACATTCTTAGCTCAACTAGGTTGAGTTTCAGAAGCTGTGGCAGCAATGTAGCATATGGCATGGGGATCGGATCGATCACTCTGTTAGCTTGAGATGGCCTCTGTTGGAATGGCCTTTGCTGATTATTGTTGTTGGTATTGCTGTTGTTGTAATTTCTTGGAGGATACTGATTTTGCTGATGGTACTGAGGTTGCGGCTGATAGTTTTGCTGCGGAGGTTGATAGACAGGTTGAGGATGAGCTGGAGCAGGAATGGTGACTGCTGCTATTGACCTTTGAACATATTGGGGCCTGCCCCTGTTCGAATGGATGGCATTGGTCTCGCCAGTTCTTCTCGGACCTGCAAAAGGCTTTCTTGTACTATTGGACGAGCTTGCACCGTTGTCTGAGATCTTACCCATCTTCAATAGGCTTTCAATTCTCTCCCCAGCTATGACAACATCGGCGAAGCTAGTGGAAGAGAAAGCAGCCAGCCTGTCAATATAGGTTCCCTGAAGGGTGTTCATAAACATGTCTGCCATTTCCCGTTCAGACATAGGTGGTTGAACAGCAGCAGCCAATTGCCTCCATCTCTGGGCATATTCTCGGAAACTCTCCCTTGAAGATTGTGACATTCCCATTAGGAGGGTCCTGTTGGGTGCCATGTCTAAGTTATACTGATACTGTCTGATGAAGGCCTCTGCCAGGTCCTTCCAGCATCTAATAGTTGCCCTTGTCAAGTGAGAATACCATTCTCTTGACGCTCCGGTTAAGCTGTCTTCGAAATAGAACATCCAGAGCTTCTCATCCATTGTATAGGCCTTCAGCCTTCCCAGAAATGACTGTAAATGAGTCCGGGGGCATGAAGTCCCGTTGTATTTTTCAAAGCAAGGAGGCTTGAACTTATGGGGGATCCTGACCCCGTCTACCAAGCCCATGTCCATGACGTCGAAGCCCAAAGAGTTTTGAGATTCTAAGGACCTCAACTTCTCAGCTATCTCATCCAATCTCCTATCATAAGCTTCTTCCCCAGCACCCATTACTGTGAATTGGTCCTCCTGGGGATCTTCTTGAAGTACCCTAGCTGCAGTAGCAGTCCCTTGAACATTCGCAGGAATATTGACCTCAGGATGGAGGTGTGGTCCAAATACCGGAGGGTTGACGTGAGGTTGGACTCTTTCATTGTTGCTGGTGCCGGCAGTCCCTATATGTGGATCCTCTTGATTCTGCCTTTCCACCATGGCCCTCAATCTTTCCTGGCTCTGAGCCATGTTGTTCATAACTTCCATAAACTGAGTCATTTGATTCCTCATTTCTAGCCTTTCATTTGCCATTTGATTTCTGACCTCAGTAAGGTCCTGCTGCATCTGATCCATTTGAATGCCCGGAAGATTGTTTCGGGTCGGATAACGGTGCAGACGGTTGAGGGGAAATACCCGGCGCCTAGCAATAGTTCCTGAGGCATCACAACAGAGGTTAGCAACAATAAAACAAAACCTACAAAACAAACAAAGGGTTAGCATGCAATGCAGTTATGCTTATTTGTTCCCAAGGTATCCGGTTTGGCCTTCAGTTTTGACCCTTCCAGACCCTTGAAGATGTTGTTGTTGTTGCTTGAAGAAAACTCAGATGAAGCACACTAACACAAATATATTACAGAAGGTGAAATAATACAACTTGTTCATTTTACAGCACAAGCCCTCTAAGGGGTCAAAATACAGTACAAGTACATGGAAAGAAAGCAACAACAAACAAATGGTCAAACACCAAGACCAAACTCATCCTCACGAACTTCCTTGAGAAGTGCTTCGGTCACAGGATCAGCCGGACGCTCCGTGAGATTCCTGATGAGGAGATTCCGGGTCGTAACAGCTGCTGTTAGCTTCTTGTGCTGAGTTTGGTCCTTTGACCTCTTCACCCCTGCTTTGATCTTCAGCTCTGATATCTCCCTCTGGGCTGCTGCCAGGGCTTCTTGCTGTTCTTTTGCACTAGCTTCTAGTTGCTCCATCTTGTCTTGAACTCTCTTGTCTTCCAGGGTACGAGCCTCGGTGATCCTGACCCACCGGGCTTGACTCTCCTTCAAATACAAGTCTGTCCTTGCTCTCTGGAACTGGGCTTCTTTGCAAGCATTCTTCAGAATTTATTCTCCGGCCTTAGACTTCTTAATGTAATCCCCAGACTTCTCAATCTTAATCAGATGCTCTACTCTCGACTTCTCCAACCTCTCAATCTCCCTCATACCCTCACTCCTCTCCCGGAGGGTCTTCTGCAAAGCTTGAGTTAACTTCTCATTTCTTTCCTTCAAACTCTCATACTCCTCCAAACTGATAGTGGCAGGGGGTGGTGCTGAAGATGACTCAGGCATGTCTTCTATGGTAAAGGGCATCCCAGAGAACTGGGCCCTGGCACGGGACCATTCATAATATTGTGCTGATGCCACATTGTTGCACTTCCCCAGAATGGTTATTCCCTTGGTTTGAACATTATCCCAGGCCCAAGCAGCCTGCCTAACAACAGTCAAACTAATCTTGTTCTCACAATAGAGGGTCTCAACCAAGTCCTGTGCCCTAGGAGTGTGGACCAGTGCATAGCCCAGTTGCCTTCTGAACAACAGAGGATTGTAATTAATACTGCCCTTAACTCCTACCAAAGGCACATTAGGAAAATGCCCACAGCTGGTGATGATATCCCTGCCCTTGGTGCTCTGAGTGCACCATCTGATGTCAGCTGAAGTTAGAACAGTGAGTCTCTTAGCCCAGTTGCTTTGCTGATGAGGGTTCAGAAATGCATCTGTCCTGGGTAGATGCCTGAGAAGCCAAGTATGGAACAGTGGAGCACAACACCTCACTAATCTCCCCCTCTGCTTTTCATTCCTCTGATGCACTGAATAATAAAGATCCCCCAATAAAGTGGGCACTGGGTTCTTCAAGATGAAAAGATGGATTGCATTCTTGCTAATGAATCGAGGCTCATCTGCAAACAACACAATTCTATATATACTCAAGGCCAGTAAAGCACAAACAGCTTTCCACTCTCCTAGAGAAGCTTTCAGGGTAGCTTGAGAGATCAAGAAATCCAGATGGAAACCAGGGATCCCAGCTTTAGAAGTCATATGCTGCTCAATCAAAACAAGTTCCAGATGCAACGCTTTTGCTACTTCTCCATTGCTAGGAAAGACCATCTCAGGGTTGAAAGGGATTCCACCCCTGATAGGCAAACCAACCAATGATGAGTATTCCTCCAATAAGGGGCCCAACTGAAAGTCTTGAAAGGTGAAACATCTCAGTGGGGGATCATAGAACTGAATGCAAGTGTGAATGAGGCTCCTCTGTGATGGATCCAGATCCATAACCATGTCAAGTATATCCCCATAATGTTCCCTGAACAAAGGTATGTGATCTGGAGTGATCAAGGTCTGAACCCTCCTGATATCTGATAGCTCTGGCTGGAAGAAGTGATAAGTGATGTTGCTCTTTTTAGGAGCCATGATGCTGAGACTGAGTAGAGACAGGTGCTGATGATAATACTGAAGAAGTGGGCCACTGACTGGCTGGTGCAGGTGATAACTGAAGCAGATAGCTGATGAAGACAAGTCAAAACTGAAGATGGGGTCAAAACCAAAACCAAATGAAGATGGATACCCTGAAACACAAATAAGCGAATGTCAAAATGATGCAATGATTATGTATGCAAATGAAATGCAAGGGTCTGTGACTAAGCTGGATCTGATCAAAATGCCCTGATATGAGTCCAAATAGGTTCAAGAATTCCAGATGGAGGTCTATAAATCCAGTATCCAAGGTGGGGGACTCAAATAAAGAGCCACATATCCAGGGTTTTAGAATCACAAGAACTGTCCCAAATTGAAGTATTCTTAAACAATCAAAGTAACAGGGTATTCTGAGGTCAAGGTACCTGCAAACCTGTAAACAACCCAACCCCCTCACAGGTGGTGTTCTAGAACAAGGATCCTCAGACTTGGATCAGTTATGAGAAGTGTAAACACTTCCAACCCGGAGGTACAGTGTTTACAATAACCATAAAAGTTCCTCCTCTAATTCACCTCAGTTTCTGAAGGTCAATACTAAAGGTCATCCAGACTTAGCAGGCTTCCCAGATAGCCCTAGCATTGCAGGAAATCTGCAACACAGAGTTCTCAAGAAGAAACCCATATCTGAACCGTGTTTCATATTCCCGCACCAGACCGAAATGGAATGGGAAAGAATATGATTCACTCTAGCCTAGGTGTCACTCAGGTCCCAGGTATAGGACCTTAACTCTCAATGAAACACCCACCCACCAAAGCAAAAACCAGATCCAGCCAGACAGCATGACAGTATGATAATATATGCATAAAGCTATAAGAAAACAATAAACAAAACTGTACAAAATACAAATACACAAACACAAATAAGCACATAACACCCCAGTAAACACAAATCAATCAAGCGCTAGGAGGAACCCACAAAAAGAACCAGAAGCCCTGGTTGCAATATAAGGGTCCCCAGCAGAGTCGCCAAGCTGTCGCTCCCGACAAATGAAACGGATCAGATGAAGGTACAGACGCGAACGGTCGGCGAGAGGGACAATGAGAACACACAGCCGTGAACTCACTGGAGATGAATAGAGTCGCCAGCTAGGCATTTTTATCCCGGAGGAAAGGCAATGCTGCATAGACCTAGAAAAAGATGGATAAGACGGTTTGCGAACCAGAGAGACTGAGAAAGGGGGTTGGTTACAACCTGGGAAGGTATTAGCACCCAGATTGTCCGCCGTACTCGACGGGATCCACGCTTAAAAGATTTGTGTTTTAAAGGGGTAGTGTCAGTGCAATTTGTGTGTAAAGAGCTGGAAAAGAATGTACAGGTGTCAGTGTAAAGTGTATAAGTGTTATGAAGTATGAAAGTGTCAGTGTAGGAACAAGAGTGAAATGCTCAAGATCATGAGGCTAAAAGAATGAGGCTAGAAAGAGGGGGAATATACAGAGACTTTCGTTCGATAACTGTTAAGTTATGCCTACGTATCCTCTCGTGCAATGAGGAAGTCAGAACACCGTAGTTCGACCCAAAGAGACTGAAAGATGAATTGACTTGTGAACTGCTTACTTGTCTATGCTCAAGTGTATGACCTGTCTGGCTCAGGTGCAAACTGTCTTGCATTAGACGGAAGAAGCAAGTTCCCGTTTGTGAGTGAATGAGGTGAGAAAAGAATCCCGGGGGAGACGATTATTGTTTGTTTTTGTGTTTTCAGTCTTTTATTGCTTTTGAAAGTTTGTCATAAGTTAATGAGCTTAAGTCTAAACCAATGGATTTAGTAAACTCATTACATCTTCCCTCTGATTAGGGGTAATGAGAGTACCTTAAGTGTGAAGTCAGATTCTCACACTTAATCACCTTTGGTGTAGGATTAAGATCATTAACCTACTTGTGATTATTTAGATGTTTTTGGTGTTTTTGTTTAGTGTTGATTAATGAGGTTAAGCCATAATCAGGGATTAAACAGACTCATTACACCATCCTAAGAGAAGGATAATAGATGAGAATGTTCAAGCTGAGGAAAACTCCTCAACTTAATCCATGATTAGGGATTAAACTCATGACAAAACAAGCCTTTGATTAAGTGGATTTTAATTAATGATATGATGAAGAAGTGAGTTTTATGATTTGTAAGACAACTTGAGGGGGACTTGTCCATTAACACTAGGGTTAGTCCTTCTTAACCAGTTAAGGAAGAATTAGAACCCTAATGCAAGGCCCAAGTTACAAGTGTGATGTCTTGATACTTATTAAGTGAATTGATTAAGAGATTTAAACACATTAAGGGTTTAACACTTAGGATTAAAGTTATACACTCCATCCTAAGAGAAGGATGCAGGCATAAGCTTAATCACAAAGCCTTAAAGCCTTTAGGGTTTAGTCCCTGATTATGAGATGAGAAGAGAAGACTCAAAAGAGACACAAAGGTGAAACTAAGAGGGGAGACTAATCAAAACCCTAATCATTGTCATGCTTGGTTGTTCCTAAGGTTTGTGAGGTTTACAAGAACAATCTTCAAAGAGAACCACCAGGATGCAGATGAACAGGATCAAGAGAAGCAAAGTAACTTGCTTCATTCAAGAAGTCAAGTCACTTGAAGAAAGAAAGTGAGAAGAAGAAGATTGAGCAAGCTCAATCTCAAACACATACATAAATGCAGCAATGGATGCAAGAGAGATGAAAAGAATAGTTATGAGAAGTGAAGGCAAATTCACTTCTCAACATCACTTACCACCTGAAATGTTAGAAAGAAAAGCAATGCAATGCTAGATGAGATGAAATGATATGATGGACAACAAAACCAGAAGCATGTTGATGATGATAATGACGTTATGGAGTGCTATGAACATGAGGAAAGGCATGGAGATGTTCATACAAGATCATGAATGCAAATGAAGCAAGTTAAGGAGCATGAACTTTACATGAAAAGTTATGAAACATACAAAGCATACAACATGGCAAATGCAAGATGCAATGATCAAACATGCTTTCTATATGTCTTAGGATGTCAAATGAATCACATGAATGTTTGAAATGCCATGGTAGGTCATGTTATGCAAGAGAATGCAAGAAGGATGCAAATGGAAGCCCAAATTAGGGTTTATGAAACAAACATCAAACAAAACTCAAAAACAGAAGCAAACCCTAAGATAAAAAATGGAAAATGCCACCCAAAGAAACCCTAAACCTATACTAAACCAAAGTCCAAAGGGGAGGTCTCAACTCTTAACCAATCTCAAGTTATGAATTTTCTAAGTTATTAGGGTTTTTAGGGCTCTTAAACAAAAGAAATGCCAAACAAATGAAAAATGCAAGATCAAATCATGGCCATTTAATCCTAGAAACTACATACCAAACTCAAAACAATGCAAAAAGAATCAATGCCCAACTCTTCTCAAATAGGCAGAAATGATTTTTTGAACTTATGATCAAAATAATGCACAAAAAATGATTTAATTCAATGAAAAATTCTCAAAATGCATCAAGATCAAAAAAAGAAATTTGGTTTGAAGGTTGGACAATGTTTCTAAATGTCTTAGAACATTTCATGAATTTTTTGGTGATTTTTAAATACCTAAAAGTATTTTTAATAAATTAATTTCCATTAATCAATTAAAAATAATCTTTTAAATATTTAAAAATACTTTTTTAATGATAAAAAATAAAATGAAAATATTTTTGGGTCTTAAAAATTAATAAAACTTAAGAGAAAAAGTTTCATAATTTTTAAACCTTTTTTACTATTTTAAATTAATTATGCAAGTTAAATGAAAATAAAATGAAATAAAAATAAATAAAAGGAGAAGTAATCAGAATGGAGGGTGGAGATTGAGCCTGGATTCAAATGCATTGACCACGCGCGCTATCCAAGGGCTGTGGTTCTTTCTGAGTTAATTAATTAAATTATGATTAATTAAACTTAAACACGTGGATTAGGGCTAATCAAACAGATCTGGACCATACACACACGCGGGAGGTCAACGCTTTCAACGCATCCAACGGTCCAAATTCAAATGGGAGTTAATTACATGATTAGGGCACAAATGACTTTCAGGCGGCCGGAGAAGACTTCCGGTCGTCTTCTCCGGCCAGCATCTCCCCTGAAAATCCCCAAAACCCCAAAAATCTAACTAAAATGAAATCTAAGAATTGGGAAATGATCCTCACTCACTCACGAACCAAAACCCTAAGTCAAAACAAATTTATTCTTCCCCAGAAGCATGAATCGAAACAAACAAATTTTAGGGCACGCAAGTTTCAGAGATCAATTAAATGTTCATTTCATCACCATTTCAAAAACTAAAAGCATATTCATGATCAGGAAGACACAAAGAACAAGTTTAGAACAAAAGAAATGATTTCTGGAAAAATATTTCTTGGGCTACCTGAGATTCGAAGCTTTCACTCTGATGACTTTCTGGCCACTTCCTTCAGTGCAATCCACTCCTTAGGACCTCTTGATGATGTTTGAATGCTTTGGAGCAATTTATGTTGGCTGGTTGATGAGTTTAGACAGCTTCTGCTTCAACTCAGTTGAAAATGGCTATGGTGAAATGGGCAGCTTCAGGCCAGTGTGAGTGGTTCCATGTGATCAGATTAATGAATGGAGAAGGTCTGTGGTGTTTGTTTGGATGTTTGTGTGCTGGGGAGAGAGATTCGAATGAAACTGCAGCTTGGGGTGAAAAATGGCAATGGGGTGTTCTTGATCAAAACAGGCCTGGCTTTTGGTGGTTTGAGGTCTATGAAGTATGGTGAGTTGAAGTGTGGAAATGGTTTTTGGTGTTTGTGTGCTGGGCAGAGAGTTTTGAAGCAAAATGCAGCTAGGGTGTGTTTTGTGTATGTGGTGGTGTCAAGTGTTTCAGCCTTGCTTCTTCATATCTTTGGCTTGCCAAGGGATATTGTATTTTAACCCTATAGGTCAGATGATGTGACCTGGCCTATAGTGATTGGTAAGTTTGCTTTTGCTCAAAGTCCACCTTTTGTGTAAGAGAAGTATGGCTCATGATCTAGGCTAGTACAAGGCATGGGCTGCGCAGCAAGGGTGAGGGGAAAGGCTAGCCAAAGTCAGCATCCAAGGTTGCAAGTTGTAGGAAGTGTGATCATGAGTTTTTGCAAGTTGTTGCTTTATGGTTCACATGGAAAGATCTTGTCCCAAAAGCCATGAAACATGAGCAATGCCTAGTCCATTCTGAATTTTAGGGCTTACATGATGTTTATGTGAGGGTTTGATGCCAATTAGAAGTTGCAATTTGCCTTGGTACATGATTTTGCAATTTTCACACTTGGTGCATAACTTGAAAATCAATGATTTTTGCTAACTTTGTCACACCATAACTTTTGATCCAAGAAGAATTAGATCATGTTCTTGTACTTTTTGAAAAGGGAAAGATGAGATCTACAACTTTCATGACCAAAGTTTTTCCATTTGAAGCTTTTTTGGATCAAGAATCAAGGCTTGAAAAATGACCTAAAATGAAGCATTCTTGAAAAGTCAACTATGCCCAAAAAGTCAACATTTGCAAAACTTCCAAATTCTTGATTTCTATGAACTTCAACCTTCTTCCATGATCAAATAAAGATCATATACACTCAAAATGATGAAGATCACCCATCGGTTGGGTCATTGGGGGCCTCAGATGCCCTGATTTTACACTGACTTGTCTGAAAAGTCAACCCTTGATCAGATGACTTCCCCATGGAATTTCTTCATGAAAATTGATATGCATACTCCCTATAACATATAGAGACCAATGGAAACAAGAATGACCAAAAAATTTGGAGTTATGGCCTCTGAAACCAAAACCCTAATTTTAGGTCATCTGTGCAGTCAAACTTGGCTCTGCATCCATCCAAACCCTAGTTCTTGTGATTCTTTGGAATTTTTGACTTTGAGAAGATGTAATATGATACTTGAACACATATGGATCCCTTTGAAGTGATTGGTTGCCTTTGGAGTGGCTCAAGAGGTTCTTGGATTGCTCAGATCACAAACCCTAGGTGCAGATGACTTAGAACCAATGCAGTGACTCAAAATTGAGATATGAAGTGATATGATTGTGTTTATGCATATGAGAATGATCACAAACCATGGTGAAATGGGTGAGGGCAAATTTGGGGTGTTTACATAGAGTCATTAGGATTTAATTGGTGTATGTTTGTTTTATTATTTTTAATAAAATGCACACTAATCTTTGTTTTGTAGGGAGGGAAAGGTATGTTTCTTTACACCTTATCCTTTTATTTTTATTCATTCCTTTATGCATTTAATTCACCTTTTACTTCCATATTTGTGATTGATAGGATTTCCCTTTGTTAGGACCAACTTATCTTCCTTAGGAAGTAAGTTGCATCCTTTTTCTTCTCTCTTTTCCTTTTTCTCTTTAGGATTAGAAAAGTCTCACTCACCATTAGGACCACCATTTTAATAGATGACTTAGGGCTGTGTCTTAGTCCCCCTTAATTTTTTTCCTTTTCCGATTTGAGTTTTCTTTCTCATCTTCAAACAAAATCCAAAAAGACTTAATAAATGCATGAAAGGATCCCTTGTGCATAGCCTTATTCAATGGGGCACTTACATTCATTCCATCTTGGAATAGTGTAAGCTTGTCTAGCATGATGTACAAGTCTCATCAAGGGGTTGTTTCACAAAGAAAACATAAACGATACTTCTTCACAAAAGCTACAAAAACACTTAATAAAGTTCAACAAGCTAGTGAACTTAAGCCCTAATTCATGGAAACAAGTCTTGGATAAATTCTCCTTGCTTGGTGTGCTTGTTCTATTATTCCATCTTGGAATGTAGTAGCAAGTACACATTCCATGGAAAAGAGTTTGAATTCACTTCCTTGTGCCAAATTCACACAAAAAACTCTTAAAAAGCAAACAACGAACAATAAGCGACTATCCTGCGGGAACTTCTCTTCTCACCTCATTCACTCATAACGCGAACTTGCGATGTCTTGTCTCGCATGCAAGACAGTAAGCGCACTCGTACTAGACGAGCCTGCAACACCTGAGCATAAACATGCGCAGTTCAAGCCATAAAAAACACAAGCAAATAGTTCCCGCCTTAGTTAGGCGAACTACGTAGACTCTGATCCTCATTTTCCCGATGAGTTACGTAGGCAGTGGGGTAGGGCCCATTCGAGCACATTCTTTATTTCCCCTACATTTCCCCCTTTCTTTTCATTCTCTTTTTCAACTCTTTCTCATTTGAATTCCCATTCCAGTTAGCAGTTCATTTGTTCAACATCAGTTATATTTTTCTCACCCTTTCAAGCAAAACAAACAAGCGTGGATCCCGTCGGTTACGTCAGACGATCTAGGGTGCTAATACCTTCCCAGGTCGTAACCGACTCCCAAACCCAGAACTTTGGTTCGCAAGGCCTTGTCCTTTCCTTCTTCCTCAGGTTTGTGCAACATTACCTTTCCCATTCATTCGGGATAAAAAAGTCTGGCTGGCGACTCTACCTCTTCCGCGCCACTTTCGCGTTTGTACTAGGATGAAAATCCCGGGAGCGACAGCTTTACATTTCCAGACTACCAGTTTGGGCCAACATTGGAAGAGTTTTGTCTTATTCTAGGAACACCCGTCAAGGATCAGATTCCTTTCTACTCTGCCATGGTAGAACCAGGTGAACTCGAGATCTCCAAAGTTCTTTATTTGAGCCGGGTTGTAGTGAAGAAAAGATTTGCCATGAAGGGAATGTTGACCGGTCTTCACTTGAATTTTCTAGTGACCGCGGTTGAAGAGTATGCAACTTGCAACAAGTGGGAGACCGTTAATGCTGTCATTGCTTTGAGTGTCTATGGTATCATCCTGTTTCCTAACAAAGAGAAATTTGTGGACATCAACGCTATCCGTGTTTTCATGCAGCAGAATCCCGTACCTACTTTGTTGGGCAATTTTTATCACTCGGTCCACTACAAAAACAAGAAGAAATGAGTGGGCTTAGTACGATGTTGTTCTCAGCTGGTGCACGACTGGTTTATGAGACGATTGCCTACTACTGGTGTTTTTGTGACTATCGCATCTTCTGTGAACTGGGCTAAGAGATTGATGGGGTTGAGAGCCAAAGATATAGTATGGATAAATCATAGTTTGCTGAAGAAAGACTTTATCTACAATTGCGGAAGCTATCCCAATGTGCCTCTCATCGGAGTAAGAGGATGCATCAACTACAATTCCGTTCTCCTTAAAAGGAAATTGGGATACGCACTAGAGGACCCACCAATGGAGAGGGAAGTCAATGAATCCTTTTACTTTCTGATGGAAAACAACACACTACTGGTAGAACAAGCTGCTGCTACTTGGATAAATATTCATAAGCGAGGATTTGGTATTCTGGGCCGAAGTAATAACCGGTCATTTCCTTAGTATGATGAATGGTTAAAGCTCAAGGTCGATATCACTCTTCTTCCTTTTTCTCTAGAAGAACCATGGTATCCTGTGGTGGATGAACCAAGGACGTCTGTCAGCATCGAAGAGTTTGATAAGGTGAAAGCCGAAAGGGATGAGCTGCTAAAACAGAATGCCCAACTAAGTTGGGATCTTGCCAGGGCTGAGCATGCCAAGCTTAAGATTGAGTGGAAAGCCAAGGAAGATGCTGAGAAATATGCCGCTGCAGAAAAGAGGTTTGACGCCGATTCAGCTCAGTTCTCCAGGTTTGAAGTTGCTAATCGGAACGCTTCTAAGGAACACATTAACACAAAGAGATTACTCAATGAAAGGACTTGAATGTTGGAAGACATGAAGATAGAGCATGTTGCCTATAGGGTCAGAAGATAAGATCAAGATAAATTGCAAGCTAAAGAGGTTGTTGATAAGTTGAGAAAGAAAGACGAAGAAGTGGCCAGTATGTTGAAAGAGAAAGATGCAGAACTTGCTAAAGCACTGAAAGATGTTGACTACTACAAGTGTAAGATGGTATGCTTTCAGAAGAAACTGAAGAGGTTTGAAAATGAACCAAGACCACTGAATGCATTGGTTGTAATGCCAGAGCATGAGTCAGATGTCGGTCCGAGCGATCAGAGGGCAGTCTGAAGATTGTAGTTTCCTTTAGTAGTTGTAAGACTATCATCAGGATTATTGATGAAGTCTTTTTGACTTATTGTATTTTAATTATGTTTCCTACTTCATGTACTCCAACAACGTTAGCCCATGATTGATTCTTTATTAATTTAATGAGGTTCTCTCATCTAGCAGTCTGGGTTGATTCATCTTTACGGTTTCAACTATGTATCTTACATGTCTCCAACACTCACACACCGACTCTTGTATTCTCAGCTCTATATGGCACGTCTACTGCACATACACACCTTATATCATCAACACTGTTTATTTGTTTTGCAGCTAAGTCAGAGCATTGTTATCTGCTTCAACTTCACAAAGTCGGAATCAAAGGAGGGGATGCCTTAAGAATGAATAGACATGCCATAAGCATTCATTTCATGCATATAATATTCTTGTGCTTTTGCAGGTTGTCCGGAGTTTCTAACTTATTCAACTGCAGGCAATATAACTGGTCAACGCGTTCATCGATATCCGACTAAAAGAAACCGAGTAAGAATGGCTGAACCAATGCAGACTGATCTCAATGAGCTCCGACAGAGGATGGATCGGTTCATGGAAATGATGACTGGCATGGCCCAGAACCAGGAGTGTCTCAGGTTGATGGTTGAGCAACCCCAGGTGAATGCTAATACTGGAACACCGACTGAGAATGTGGATCCTAACGCTGCCCGTAACGGAGAGCCAAATCCAAATAGGACTGGAACCCGTAATGCGGGTTTAGAAGACACTCAAGAGGACCAATTCACTCTACTGGATGCTGATATGAGTAATATGAATGAGATCAATGACTGCAGGTATGAAGAGCTGGCCGAGAAGATTAAGGCCATGGAATGTCAGAATTCCCTGGGCATCGATGTAACCAGTCTTGGGTTAGTGCCAGGAGTCAGAATCCCTCCTAAGTTCAAGGCGCCATCATTTCACAAGTACAACGGCAGATCGTGCCCTAGAACTCACATTCACACATACTTTGGAAGAATCTCGGCTCACACTGATGACAAGAAACTTTGGATGCATTTCTTCCAAGATAGTTTATCTGGAGTTTCGTTGAGCTGGTACATGAAGCTAAGCAGGGTCTCTATTCGAAGCTGGAAAGATTTAGCTGAAGTTTTTCTCAAGCAATATCAATATAATATTGATATGGCTCCGAACCGCACTCAGTTGCAGAACTTATCTCAAGGACCTAAGGAACGTTTTAAGCAGTATGCCCAGAGGTGGCGTGAGCTAGCTGCACAGGTTCAACCTTCATTGCTCGATCGGGAAATGGCCGACATGTTTATGGGCACCTTGCAAGGTGTTTACTTGGATTGTCTGGCCGCCTTCCCGTCCATCGGTTTTTCTGATATTGTCATCGCTGGAGAAAGAATAGAAAACTTTCTGAAATTGGGAAAGATTCAGGATGGAAACAATGCTAGTTCTTCTGGTATGAAAAAGCCTTTTGGCAATGGCCAAAGAAGAAGAGAAGGCTGACCAATGTGTAATACCTTAAAATTTTCCCTCTCATTTCCCCAACATTTAGCATAGCATTTAGCATACATAAGTTCATAAAATAACCAAAAACATTTCATCATGTGTAGCATGGCTGAGGCATAGGTATGTGATCAATGATTGGAGCAACTGAAGGCTATACAAATACAATCAAAGGGCCACAAAGCTTCTCAACCTTGTGCAAAGGGTTCACAACATCCTACAAGTCTTCATTTGAAGCCACAAGCCATGGAAATATTTGGTTTAATCAGAGAAGGCAAGCAGTGCAACATCTCCTGATGAAAAAGGCCAAATTAGGGTTTCATTTCTATTGGGCTTCTGCATGAAGTTATGATTCAAAGAGGATTCCATTGTCTTATATATGATTTCAAGTGCCTATGGTTCAAATTTCGTCCACAAATTCATTTTGGAAGAGGTTCGACAGGCTAGATGACTGAAAATCGAGGAATCGGGAAAAAGGCAACCAAGCTAGGTAAAAAAGGTCGACTCCATACTTTTAAGATCAAAATCATGAAATTAGGGTTATAATGATCCTATGGTTCAAGTTTGGTCAATAAATTATGGAGGAATCATAAAAAAAATCAAGAAAAAAATCATTTGAAAAGTGGTTAATTTCACCTTTCCCTCCACTTTTCTTTCCACTTTCCCTCCACTTTTCTTTCCACTTTCCTTCCACATTTCCTTTCATTCTTTCCCTCTTGTTTTTCCACTTCAATTCCACTCCATTTCCCTTGGATGCTTCTACCATGTTCCACAACCTTCTAGAGTATTCCATGGAATATTTCAAGGATAACTAACTACAAACCTAACTCAATTCCTAAACCTAACTCCATTCCCAAACCTAACTCCATTCCCAAACCTAACTCTATTCCTAAACCTAACTCCATTCCCAAACCTAGATCTAAGCCTAGCCCCTATATAATCATTAATCACTTCAATGCAAAAGGTTCCCAACTTTTCACTCTCTCACAATTTCTAGAATCACTTTTTCTCTCTCACTTTTCCTCCATTTCCCTTTTGTAACACGGTGGGAGAACTGACTTTAGTTATGTTGCGGATAGCAAGAGTCGCCACCGACTTTTATTTTATCCAAAGGAAAGGCATAAAAGAACAGGAAAGACCTTTTAAAAGATTTTTGGGTCCGGGGGGTAGGTTATGTAAAGGGAAGGTGTTAGCACCCTTTACATCCATGGTTATCCATGGGCTCTTAGTTACTTAGCTCACTTTGAATTATTTTTTTGAAAAGGTGAAGTGTGTGAATAAAAATTTTCATAAGAGTTAATAATGATCCATGTACGGATGCGTAAAAACTTGTGTTTGAAAATTGTTTGAAATTTGTGAAAGGTTTGAAAAGTTTTAAATGAAGTGAGCAAGTAACTATGAGGAACCTACCCTAAAATTTTAAGTCTTTCTGTTCTTTATCCTTTAAGTGGTAAGACTATCCCTATTATTAAGGAATAGGTAGTCATTACCTTGGATGTGAGGGACATATGAGGGACATCTGTTAATGAAGGCAACTGTAGGGTGTATTAAGCAATTTTTGGAGGGACTGTCATCATTATTCGAAAGGGACAAGATCTTTATGAAAGGCAACCATTAAGGGACTTGATGACTTTTCTTTTAAGGGACTTGCTTTGTACACCCCACTTGACCTTTTTGAATAGGCAACAATGAGAGGCAACCCTAGAAAGTAAGATGGCGATTAAAAATCGACTTACGTGTGTGAGTGTTTAATTTAATTTATCTTTTAATTAAAATGATCTAAATTTAATTTTAAATATAATACATGTGTACACTCCCTATTTTACTAACCATAGCATGAAAATTAAATAATTTAAATATTTACAAAAATTTACACCAAGGAGCAATTACAATAATAATTAATAAGCAATTAAAAATAAATAGCAAAAATAAATATAGAAGCAAAATATAAATAATAAGCAAAATAAATAAATAAGCAATAATAATTATAATAGGGGTTAGTAATAATAATAATTAAAAATAAATAAGGTTAGAGAAATAATAATAATAAGCACAATTATAAAATAAATGGATTAGTAATAATATGATTAGTAATAATAACAATAATTAAAATAAATGGAATTAGCAAAAATATTATAAGAACATAATTAAAATAACAAACAAAAGATTAGATTTTTAATATAGACAATTATTTAAAGATAAGAGGAAATATGAACAATTAAATAATTATTAGAACATTTTAATTTATGTACAAATTATTAAATTATTTTTAAACATATTATAATTACAAAATTCAATTATCATAGGTTCAATTATTTCTAAACACATATTAAAAATTATTTATATATAATTTAGATTACAAACAAATTTTAAAAATATTCACATAAGTTATAACTATATTTACAAGACTTAATTATATTAAATAAATATGTACAAAAATAAAAAAATAAATAAAATAAAAATAAGTTTCTAATAATTGTTTAGAGAAAAATAATTTAGGGTTTTATAAAGTTAGGGTTTGCTTAGAAAATATTTTTTAGGGTTTATAATATAATATCCAAAATTATTTTAGTAAATATATATATATATATATATATATATATATATATATATATATATATATATATATATATATATATATATATATATATATATATTATAACTTAGATACATAATAAAATAAAATAATTTTTTAAGTTTATGAAATAATTTTTTATAATTTTGAAAAGAATACATAATATATATACAATTATTTAGATATATAAAATATATACAAAACTAATATAATTTAATAATAAAATATTTAAAACAATCAAAATACAAGAAAAAAAAAAGAATGAAAACTTACCTGGCTGGGGTTTGAACCCAGGACGTCCTGCTTGCCAGCCACAAAACACACCACCAGGCCATCAGCGCGCAGGTGCTAGAGGAATAGACCAAATTTGTTTTATGCCATGTCTTGAAAAATCACAAAAAATAAGAGAAAACCAAAAGGCCTGGGGGAGGATTGAACCCAGGACCTCTTGAACAAACACATACACGCATAACCATCCCAGCTAGGTGAGCCAATCTGTTAACAAACCATCAAATAATAATAATATATTATGTTCAACGTATAAATGAGAAAACACAAAAATATTTGTCACAGCCAGGTTTCGATCCCTCGCCCTCTCATCAAACGCACGCCTGACTTTCCACTGGGCCACACAACCTGTGGTGATAACAAACCAACAAGATAACATAAAATATTTTAAATCAAATTTGAATTTTTCTGAACGCGCGCAAACAGCTTCTTCTTCTCCAAATTTCCTGCGAAAATTCATGCCATGTTTCCTGCGAAATTTGCTGCGTGTTCTTCAATGTTTCAAACCTGCGAAAATGAAACTCCAACAAAACAGTATCGATTCATGAAATTAATTAGTGTTTTATGATCCTTATGGTTCACACAACATTCCTATGTTCTTCAAATTCATTTATATTTAGTGAATTGAAGAACACTAATTTCAAAGGTGAAACCCTAACAATGGCCGATTCTGATTCAAGCCATGAAACTTTGGTTTATTTGTCCAGAAACGATCCACACAACATCACAAACAAGATTATGCAAACAAAATTCATTAATATGCAGTAAATTAGTGTAATCGAAAAAATTATTTTCAAGAACAAAGTGGATTCGGGTTGAGCAATATAGCATGGTTTTGATGCATATGAGTGATGATAATGCTTCAATAAGGTCCAAGGAACATTGCTGTGTTTTTATTTCACCTTCATAGGTCCTGAATCAAAGAATCCGAATGTGAGATTTTGAGATAATTTTTGAAATTGTGAACTTACTCTTAGGGCTGTGGAATCCGTCCATTCATGTTAGGGTTGTGTTTAGTACTTATAGGTGATTGATTTTAGGTCAAAAAATTGATTAGTTGTGTGAAGAATTTGATATGAAAAGATCCACAATGATCATGCCTTAAAAATCAAATATTCATGTGTGAATGCTTGCTATTTTTGGCCAAACCTCATGATTTCTTTCCTCTTCAATTCAAATCAATATTTAAGACTTTCTAGAAGCTTGATCCAAATCAAATCTCTTATTTTCATATTTTATTTTTATTTAAAATGATTTTTAATGAATTAAATCAAAATAAATAAAAATAAAAATAATAAAAATCTGATTTTTAATGGTTTGGGTCGTGCATGAAGCTATTGTATGGATTGGGTCATCATTTGACAAGCCCATCTGGAAGAAATTGGTTTTAGACCTCCTTTTTCATCATAAACCAACTCAAAATTTCCCAACTTTGCAAGGGCACATATCCTTCAATTTTAATGGTATGAGGGTGTTCTTGGACATTTTAGAAAGCTTGAAGAGTCCTCTAAACAACCCCACTGGTTTCATGTCCATATCAGTTACCAATCTCAAGTTATGCCCTTTTGAAGTTGTTGACTTTTTGTTGACTTTCAAAAGGACCTATAATGTCTTAACTCATACCTTCCAAATGAAGCATTTTTGGGCTTGGCTTGTGAGACACAAAGTTGTGGAGAATTCAATTTCCTTCAAAATTAGCTTTGGATGGAGACTTGGTGATGAATTATGTGAAAGTTATGGCTGGTCAAAGTTCAGTTGACTTTTACTAAGGAAACCCTAATTTAGAAACTCCTGATTCTTGATGATCTGAAATCTCCTTGATGAATCATGATCAACCCTTGATCAAATGATGAATTTTACCTCATATACTTGATGTTGGCAAAAAATCATGAAGTTTGACTTTGGTTTGACCACAGTTGACCTCAGTTTGACTTTTTAACTACATTGACTGATTTTGACTTATCTGACCATCTGACTGAGCAAACTTCTGAGAAAAGTCTTGAAACTTGTCATGGGGGTTCTTAAACACATATAAGATGTTATGAAGCTCACTTGAAGTCTTGGAAGTTCATTTAGCCTGATTAAAGTCAAAACCCTAGTTTTGGATGCACTGCTTAGGAGGTGCATTGTCTGAGGGAATTGTCAACTCTTCTGACCAATTGTGAACTTTGTGAACCTTGTGAACCTTGTGAAATGTCTTGTGATACTCATGGGAGGTATTGTGAACCTTTTGAACCTTGTGAACCTTGTGAACCTTGTGAACCCTCATGAAGTGACTTGTAGACTTCATGAACCTCATGAAAGGTTTTGAAAATATTGTGAACCTTGTGAACCTTGTGAACCTCATAAAGTGACTTGTAGACTTCATGAACCTCATGAAAGGTCTTGTAAGTGTTGGGAAGCTTGTGAACCTTGTGAACCTTCATAAAGTAACTTGTAGACTTCATGAACCTCATAAAAGGTCTTGTAAGTGTTGGGAAGCTTGTGAACCTTGTGAACCTTCATAAAGTAACTTGTAGACTTCATGAACCTCATGAAAGGTCTTGTAAGTGTTGGGAAGCTTGTGAACCTTGTGAACCTTCATAAAGTAACTTGTAGACTTCATGAACCTCATAAAAGGTCTTGCAAGCATTGTAAATCTTGTGAACCTTGTGAACCTTCTTAGAACACAAAGTCTTGTATTATGAGGGCAAATTTTGGGGTGCAACACCTTTTCACCAAAGCTTTATTGAAGAAGCTCTTCAAGTTTCACATTGAAACTTGAAGATCTTAAAGCTTAGCCTCCAACCTCCATTGAATTGTGGACTGTAGAAGAAACTACTGATTTTTGTGAAGATATCGACTTATCGGAAGTGCAAGAAGGCTCAAGCATCAAGGACGCATTTATTGTGTGGATTCGCGGTTTTCTTAGTTTTCTCTTTGATCAAGCTCCGATTCTCACAACATTTACCGAAGCACTTCTCCGCTTCGTAGGTTGGTGGTCTAAAATCAATTTTCCTTTAAGTTATTCTCTTCATCTCGTCATTTCGGCATTCTTTAAGTGCTTTTCGTATTATTTATGGTTGATTATGTTTTTTTTTTTACGTTTTGCTTGCGATATGTGGATTTTAATGGATTAGAAGTTAGGTTGTAGCTTGTTATAGGTTCTAGCATGTGTTAATAAGCCCTAATTGAGTAAAAATTCGTGTTAGCATGATTAGGTGGGGGTTAGGGTTGTTTAGAAGGAACATTGTGGCCAAAAGCACTTATTTCAAAAGCATTTTTCACTTTCTGTTCAGCGTTAACCGGTTAACGGTTTGGTTAACCGGTTAACGGTTTGGTTAACCGGTTAACGCATGCGTTTTTGGCCAAATTTAGTGCTGTTTGGGGTCCGTTAACGGGTTAACCGTTTGGTTAGCCGGTTAATGCTGTTAGTTTTTGTATTTAGCTTATTTTCTTGCTCAATCTTGCTTCCTAGTGCTTCTAAGGTTCATGTATGATTAGGTATTGATTTTAGGGAATTTTTGGGTCTATTTCCAGTAGCCAATTCATTTGTTTCGAGTCGTTTCGACATGATTCCGTTCACTTTTCCATGTTTTGTGTTAAATATTCATATGTGTTATAATTAATTCTTGATGTGTTTTGCTACACTTTAATCATTTGTTTCACATGTTAAGTGATTGCTTAGATTCAATATGTGCTTCATGATTATTGTCATTACTTGCTTGATTGCCAAAAGTGATTAAATACTTCACATGTTCATGCAAGTTTCTTGTGCTTAATTGATCATATATTAACATGAGTTTAATTCTGGATTTTTATGCAATACATGTGAAACAATTGATGCTTGTAGTGATACTTGTTCAATCTCATGATAAAATGCTTATTTTGTGCAATATGCAAAAGTGTGGTTGTTCTTGTTGGTCATTGTTCCTTTTAATCAAATAAAAGATGAAAATAAATTCACATGTTTGAATTTATTGTGTGGTGTAGGTAGATCCATGTTAATTGATGTTGATGTGTTGTTTATCATTCACTTTGTGCACATAAATAAAAATGATCAAATCTGCCCCATGTTTTCATAGCTGTTTGTTAATATAGGTGTTGTAAAATACATGCTATTTGTTATGTTTGCATATTGTATGTGACTTTTTTACACCTATCTTTACATGCTGATTGTGGGCTGTTGAAACTTACCTTGTGTTATGCATTGTTTTGGTAGCTGTTGTTACTTTAGAGGCTGTAGTAGGTGCTGAATTTTTGTTTTAGCATTTTTTAGTTCTTCTAGAATTAAGATAGAGTTTAGATTGAGTCCTAGAGTTATTAGGATTTAATTGGTGTGAGTTTGCTTTATTATTTTTAATAAAATGCACACTAATCTTTGTTTTGTAGGGAGGGAAAGGTATGTTTCCTTACACCTTATCCTTTTATTTTTTTATGCATTTCTTTATGCATTTAATTCACCTTTTACTCCATATTTGTGAATGGTAGGATTTCCCCTTTGGCTAGGACCAACTTATCTTCCTTAGGAAGTAAGTTGCATCATTTTTCTTCTCTCTTTTCCTTTTGCTTCTTAGGATTAGAAAACTTCACAAACCATTAGGACCACTTTTTGAATATAATAACTAAAATTAGGGTTGAGTCTTAGTCCCCTTAGTTTTTGCCTTTTGCAACTTGAGTCATTTCTTTCTCTCCTCATAAAGAAAATAATAAAAATACTTAATAAAAATTGAACGTTCTTATACGCCATGAGACTTTGTTGCAGATTGCTTATACGCGTCCTGTTTTGGAGCGAGGTGTAAGTATTTACCACGATGGATAGGTCTTAGTATGAGAATGTTCACAAAAAAATTCAAAACATTTCTCATAAAAGACAAAAACAAACAATAAGCGACTATCCCGTGGGAACTTCTTTTTCTCATCTCATTCGTTCTGAACGCAAACTCGCGACGACTTGTCTCACAGGCAAGACGGTAAACGCACTCGTACCAGACGAGCCTGAAACACCTGAGCATAGACATAAGCAGTTCCAGCATAAAAAATACAAACAAATAGTTCCCGCCTGGTTAGGCGAACTACGTCGACTTTGATCCTCATTTTCCCGATGAGGTATGTAGGCAATGAGGTAGGGCCCGTTCGAGCACATTCTTTATTTTCCCTACATTTTCCCTTTTCCATTCCATTTCTCATTTCAGTTCCAGTTCCAGTTCCAGTAGCAGTTTTTGTTCAGCAACATCACTTTATTTCTCACCTTTTGAAACAAACAAGCATGCGTGGATCCCGCCGGGTACGACAAACGATCTGGGGTACTAATACCTTCCCAGGTCGTAACCGAATCCCGAACCCAGATCTTTGGTTCGCAGGACCTCGTCCTTTCATTCTTCCTCAGGTTTGTGCAGCATTACCTTTCCCGTTCCTTCGGGATAAAAATGCCTGGCTGGCGACTCTACCTTTTCCGCGCCACTTCCGCATTTGTACTAGGATGAAAATCCCGGGAGCGACACAATGCTGTGTATAGGGGCCGAGATAGAGGTCGTTCTCAAGGGTACTACCAAGCAACTGCAGTGACTATTACTCCACAGGTTCAACAACAACCGCAGGGTCAGCAACAACAAGCACATAGATTATTTCAGCAAAGTGCAAGAGCGAGGGACCGTAGGATTAATCCTGTCCCATGTCCATATGTTGTATTACTTCTAGAGCTGCTAAAGTTGAACATGGTCGAGCTTCGTACCATGAGACCTCCTCCTCCTGACAATCTACCTCCGAATTTTGATGCTAACGCTAGGTGCGAATTCTATTCGGGTGCTCAGGGGCATAATATTGAGAAATGTTGGGCTTTTCAGAACAAGGTATAAGACCTAGTTGACTCCAAGGCAATTAATTTCGCTCCTCACCCAAATGTACTCTAGAATCCAATGCCTAATCACGGTGGAATCGGTGTCAGGTTGTTCTACCAGATGGCCCACGTTAAGCTGAAATCTTCGAGTTAATCACCCAAGACGCCAGGGTATTCATGAAGCAAATACAGCTAGCAGTATTCAAATACTTGTAGTCGTCGCAACAATTTGTCTTCCCTTTTTGCTTTTTCTTCCCTAGTAAGGGGAACTACGTCGCTCTGATTCTTCATTGGTCATCGGTCAATGGAGATACATAGGCAGAAGATCATCAGGTCTTTCCGAGCAACCTTATGGGGCAACTTCACTCCCCATCTTTACTCTTTCCTTCAGACGTCTCGTGTCAGAGTCAGAATAACTAGAAGAAGATGTATGATTACCATGGTTGGGTATACGGCTACAACTTGAAGATTACAAGTCAGTGAAAGAGCTATTGATCACTTAAAGTATCCAAGACTGACAGGTCCAAGCGGAGCCAAGTGTCGCTCCCCGGACTTTCGTCCCAGTGCAAACGCGAACGGTCGGCGAGAACGGTTAGATGTTGAGGGTTGAATAGAGTCGCCAGCTAGGCATTTTTATCCCGAAGGAAAGGTAATGCTGCATAAACCTAGAAAGAAGTGGATAAGACGGTTGCGAACCAAAGAAACTAGGTAAGGGGGTCATTTACGACCTGGGAAGGTATTAGCACCCAGATCGTTCGCCGTACTCGATGGGATCCACACTTACCTGATTGTGTTTTAAAAGGGAGGGAAGTTTATGTGCTAACTGTGTATATAAGAGATGGATGTACAAAGTGACAGTGCAAAAAGAACAGGAGTTCAAACCGAGGCTAAGAAAAGAAAGCTAGAAAGAGAAGAGGGGGGAGACCTGGGGACTTTTGTTCGATAACCGTTAAGTCATGCCCATGTATCCTCTCGTGCAATGAGGAAGTCAGAACACCGTAGTTCGACTCAAAGAGACTTAGTGTTTTGGTGTTAACTGCTTGCTTGTCTATGCTTAAGTGTAAGACTCGTCTAGCTCGAGTGCTAACTGTCTTGCATTAGACGGAAGAAGTGAGTTCTCGTTTTTAGAGTGAGTGATGAGAAAAGAATCCCGGAGGAGACGTTTATTGTTTGTTTTTTTGTTTTCAGTTTTTTATTTGTTTTTGGTGTTTTGCATAAGATAATGAGCTTAAGCCTTAATCAAGGGTCATAAACTCATTATATCACCCCTGACTAGGGATAATGAGTCTACTCAAGTGTGAGATAAATATCCCAACTTAATTACCCTAATGATACATGATTAAGATCATTAACCTATTTGTAATTAACAAGTGTTTTTGGATTTTTGTTGTGTTAAGTAATGAGTTTAATCTCTAATCAGGGATTAGTGAACTCATTACACCATCCTAAGAGAAGGATGATAGATGAGGACACTTAAGATGAGGAAGATACCTCAACTTAATCCTTGGTCAGGGATTAAAATCATTATATAACAAACCTTTATTAAAGTGGATTTTAATTGGAGGTTAGATTAATAAGTGAATTTTATGTCTGTAAGACTAAACCTGAGGGGAAGTTGTCCATTAAACACTAGGGTTAGTCCCTCTGACCCAGAGGTAGAGATGTAACCCTAATATAAAACCCAAGTTACAAGCTTAAGTCTTGATAATTATTAGGTGTTTTTGATTAGAAGGTGAAAACAACTTAAAGGTTTAACACTAAGTATTACAATTATACACTCCATCCTAAGATAAGGATACATGCATAACCCTAATACAGAGCCCCAAAACTTTAACTGTTTAGCCTTGGTTATTGAGATGAGAAGCAGAGACTCAAGGAGATTCAAAAGGTAAAAAACTAAGGGGGACTATTCACAACCCTAAAGTTATCATGCTTGGTAGTTCCTATGGTTTGTGAGGCATAAAGAAAGTCTTCAGTTTGGCCACCAAGGGAGGAGAAGCAAATGAAAAAAGAAGGAGATAGAAGAATAAGTTACTTACTTCCTGAAGAAGTTAAGTAACCTAAGAGTGGGATAAGAGCAAGAGGGAACACAAGTGAATCAAATTCACTTAAAAGACAAGTAAAGATGCATATGAAAGGATAAGAAGAGGTTGGATGTGGATGCACATCCACATCCTGATCAACTTACCTGAAGCACCTAAAAGGGTTAGTATGAATGCATAAGGTATGAAATAAGATGAAATGAGACAAATGAAGGTGAAATGATCCAAGCCAGAAGTGAACACATGACCTAAGGTGTGTAAGATGACATACAAACACATGAGATGTCATGACAAGTTCATATGATGAGGATATGCAAAGATGAATACAAGTATACATGGAAAATTAGGGTTTTTAGAATGCATAAGATGCCCATTATCAAAACAGAAGCAAAACACATGATAAAAATTGAAATTGCAACCAAACAAACCCTAAACACACACAAGAACACTCCCCAAAGATGGAGGTCAGAAGCTATACCAAAGTCAAGTTATGGGTTTTCCAGATTAATTCTAGGTAAATTAATTATAATTTGTTTTAATTAATTAAAATTAGGGCTAATGATCAATATGAATCATCCATTTCTTAATCTAAACAAGATCTAAGGGCTCACATTCAATCTGGAAACCCTAATCCCTCTTAAACCCTAATCACTTTCAAATGACCGGAACAGTGCTCCGGTCATCTTCTCCGGCGAGACCAAACAACCAACTTCTTCCCTAGGCCACTACAAGACCTCTAACCTACCCAGAATCAATCCCCACACTCCAAGGAACTTAAATCAACCATCAAACATAATTTATAACACATGATCAAGCTGAATCGAAGCAAATAAAAAATACGGGCAAAATTTCAGAAGCACATAACATACTCATTTCTTCATCATTTTCAATTCTAAAGACATCTATGTGATCCCTAGAGCATGTATTTTCATTCTATGACAAGAAATTGAAGCTTTGAGACAAAACGTTCTTGAGTATACCTGAGCTGGTGAACTGAAAATATGAGCTTTCAAGGCCTCCCTCTTGTGCAAATGGCTTCCTTTAAACCTCCTGAGGATAATGGAATGCTTGGAATGCTTTGAAAATGGCTGGTTTGAGATGTCAAATTCTGATGTAGCAGAAATGGAGGTTTTGATATGTGATGTTTCAGGCCATTTCAATGATTGATTCTTGTTCTATGAGTGATATCTGGTTGATTGGTGAAGGAATTTTTGAAGTTTGATGGCTGGATTATGAGAATCGAAGAGAGGAAGTTTTGAGGGATTTTTGTGCAAACTGAGCATGTGATGGTTCTGAGCTCTTGTGTGTTCTCTCTTATCATCCTTAGGCATTGTATAAACAATTGAAATGAGTCAGAAGAGTTGCTATGTGTCGCTCCCGAAGATTTGCATCCCAGTGCAGACGCGAACGGTCGGCGAAAAGAGAAAATGAAGGTGAAATGAATAGAGTCGCTAGCTAGGCATTTTTATCCCGAAGGAAAGGTAATGCTGCATAAACCTGGAAAGAGATGGATAAGACGGTTGCGAACCAGAGAAACTGAGAAAGGGGGTTGGTTACGACCTGGGAAGGTATTAGCACCCAGATTGTCCGTCGTACTCGACGGGATCCACGCTTACAAGATTGTGTTTAAAGGGGTAGTGTATGTGCTATCTGTGTGCAAAAGATAAGGAATGAATGTACATGTGTTAGTGCAAAAGAGTGAATTGCTCAGGAACTGAGGCTTGGAAAAGAATGCAGAAAGAGGGGGAAGACACAAAGACTTTTGTTCGATAACAGATAAGTTATGCCTACATATCCTCTCGTGCAATGAGGAAGTCAGAACACCGTAGTTCGACTCAAAGAGACTGGGATGTTTTTGATGTGAACTGCTTGCTTGTCTATGCTCAAGTGTATGGCTCGTCTGGCTCGAGTGATAACTGTCTTGCATTGGACAGAAGAAGCAAATTCTCGTTTGCGAATGAGTGTGATGAGAAAAGAATCCCGAAAGAGACAAATTTTTTTTTTGTGTTTTCAGGTTTTTTATTGTTTTTGGTGTTTTTCATAAGTTAATGAGCTGAAGCCTAAATCAAAGGCTTGTAAACTCATTATATCCTCCCTGATTAGGGATAATGAGCCTACTTAAGTATGAGATAAGCATCTCAACTTAATTGCCATGATGATGTAGGATTAAGATCATTAACCTACTGTCGCTCCTGGGATTTTCATCCTAGTACAAATGCGAAAGTGGCGCGGAAAGGTTAGAGTCGCCAGCCAGACATTTTTATCCCGAAGGAATGGGAAAGGTAATGTTGCACAAACCTAAGGAAGAAGGAAAAGGACGAGGCCTTGTGAACCAAAGATCTGGGTCTGGGAGTCGGTTACGAATTGAGAAGGTATTAACACCCCAATCCGTCCGCCGTACCCGACGGGATCCACACTTATAAGTCTGTTTTCAAAGGGTGAAAAATAATATGCTGTTTGAAATGAAAGAATGGCTATCTGGAATGGAATGGAAATGAGAAAGGAAATGAGATTGAAAGATGGAAAGAAAAGGGAAAAATGTAGGGAAAAAGAATGATTATGCTCGAATGGGCCCTACCCCACTGCCTACGTACCTCATCGGGAAAATGAGGATCAGAGACGCCGTAGTTCATCTAACTAAGACTGACACTTGTTTGTGATTTTTAGGATGACGTTGCCATAGTTCTAGCTCAGGTGTTACTGGCTCTGACTCGAGGGTGTTTACCGTATCGCTGTTTGAACTGTCGAGACAAGTCATGTTCGTCCACAATGAGTATGAGATGAGATGAGAAGACGTGACTTCTTAGTTTTTTATTTTTTAGAAGAAGTGTTTTGAGATTGTGTTTTTCGTATGTACAACACTAAAGACTAGGACACAGGAGCGAATACTTTCCAAGATCGCCCCCAATGGAAAGTTTGTAAAGCATCCTAGAAGAGTGAAGGAGACCTCCACTAGTCATTTCCCGTATAGCTTAAGGCTCGTGACGCATTGTAAACATTTTCCTTTATTAAGTGTTTTTGATTTTCTTTTAAGATGAGAAGTGAGACTTAAGTTATCAAAGGAAAAAATTCTAAGGGAAACTAAACTTACCCTAAATCAATGGAGTTTAATGATGACCTATGGTTAATGAGGTTTGAAAGATTGAACTCTACCTAAAGATATTAAACTACAAATGCAAGTACAAGAGTTAATAGTGAACAATATGGTCCTCCTAAGTCATGGTAGGTAAAACGTGTATGAAATATAAGTGGGATGAAACAATGGATTGGGTGGGTCGGTTGCGTGGTGCTAAGACGCACGACTTATGGTGTGCAACATACAAGGCTTGCTTTTGGTTGAATGGAATGGAACAATGGTAATCGTGGAACCCTAAAGTCATGCAACTTTATTTATTTATTTGAAAATTTACTCGACGTTGGATCGAGTACCTTATTTATTTCATTTTTGAGATTTTTGTTTTCTAACGATTTATTTTATCTCTTCTATCCTAACTATAGAAACTATAAAAGCATACAAGTTCTAAGCTATTACATCATAAAGCACACAAACATAATTGAGGCATAAAAAAATATCCAAGTCCATAAGCAAATTCTCGGAAGATACCTTGCACAAAAAGAAAATAGTTAGTGAATGACATGAATCATGAATATGCATAATATGATGGAAATGAATTAAAATGCAAAAAATATCAAAATTCATGGAAAAAAATGTGAAATTAATTCCCTAGAGTCTATAACCTGATTATAACATTGTGTTAAAAAATCTCTTAAAAATTCTAAGTCTAACTATGGTAAATGGTCCTTTAATTCTATGTAAGGTTTAATCACAAATTTATACAAATCACACTACCAAAATAGTAGAAAAAAAGTCCTAAAAAATACACAAAAAATATTCTAGGTACTTTAATTTGTTCTCTAATCATAGCAAAAAGAATGGGCAAACAATGTTATGGGAAGTGGCAGAAATAAATTTCACAAATTTATGTCTTTATAAAGGAATTCAATATAAATCAATTAAAATGAAAAATAGAAATTAAATCGAAAAATGGTTAAATTCAGAAAATAAAAATTGGGAATGTTTCTAAAATGGCTTAATATTCTACCATAATTTTTGTGGATTTTTATTAAATTTTTTCATATTTTTTGTGAATTAATTTGAAAGGGTGTGAAAACAGAAATTAACACAAATAGAATATAAAAATGGGGTGAGAATATAATTTTTTTTTAAAGCTAAAAATGATGAGTGGGCTTTGCGTTGGGGGTGAGATTAGTGAAATATCTAGGCCCATGCGTAGGAGAGCCTGATGGTGCATGGTTGTTGCTGTAGGGCGATCTGCATGGGATTGGCATTTGGTGGTCCAACCGGACGGTGACAAGTGTCACCTCCGGAGTGGACCACCCCAAGAATCTTATCTCCACGAATTTGAAAGGAGGGTGGCAATGAATGAGATTTTTTTTCTGATTTTATGAGCTTTTAATGGCATTAGATGAGATTTATTAGGATTTAATAAATATTATTATGGTTAATTATCCCAATTAAACTTAATTAATCAACATTTTATATAACCAAAATTATAAACACAACAAAAACAAATACCTAACCTAAACCTCTCCTCTCTCTCTCACTCTCCCTTCGTCTTCCTCAATCACAAACCCAAGTCTGCCGCAACTTTCACCCTCTCAGACCTACCGCCGCCGCAGCCTCCCTCTCAGACACCCTTCTTCCTCCTTCATCAACTCTCTCTCTCTCTCTCTCTCTCTCTCTCTCGCCATGTTCTCTCTCTCTCTCAAACCCTAAGTTCATCCTCTTCACCCTCTCACCTCCAAACGGCACCGCCGCTGGGAATTGGGCAAGGAAGACGATCCTTCATATCTCCATCTCCCCCTAAACCTCTCCTTTACTCCACATCCGAAACCTAACTCTCCCAATTTCAGAACTCACACAAAAAACCCTAATCACGAATTTTCCTCACTCAAACCTTCGAGCTCGCTTATTTGTATTGAAATTCAGAAAGTTCACTAAATCACAGCCTACATAATAGTGACGAATGAGGCGGGATTGACATACCTGTAAAACGAAGGTGATTTCGGCGCGTTTCCCGTGTAAGTGTACGATTCGATCCCATTTCCCTTCTTCGACTTCCGTTTTCTTGTTGCTGACGCTTTGTGCATTCTGAATGTATGAGTTTGTCTTTTTTTTTTTGATTTTGTAGATTCTCGCGTATTGAATGAAAACGAGACAAGGGCAAGTCTTGCGGATGCCAATCGAAAGGGATGAGAAGGAAAACCGCAAAGAAGATTCAAAAGTTGAGGTGTGCGACGAAATTTCGCAGATTCGGATCCTATGAGGTGAAATTGTCGCCTTCGGGAATCGAGGTATGCACTGATTCTTTTCTTGCTCCGTTTTTCAATCTCTTCTGAATTTGATATTGCTACTGCTGCTTCAGTTTTGATGGTGTGCGAATCGAGCTATGGTTATCGTTGTTTTCGCTTTCACGTTGCGCGATTTCTCGTTGTTGATGTTCATTCTTTGTCGCAGGAATAGAAAGACTTGCAGGTTGATTGATTGGATTGAAGATGACTCTTTACGGAAATGTGCGACGCGGTTTTTGGATGTGATGTTGAAGATGGATGATGAGTGAGGATGCGGATACAACGAAATCTGAATCACTTATCACAGCAGGTTGGTGAGGAAGGTTCCAATCGAAAACGAATTGAGATGATGATGGAGGATTCGATTTATAGAGTGAAGATTGAAGAAACCCTTTGATTGAAGATTGAGATTGAGGTATCACCTTGAAACTCACTATTATTGCTTTCTTGTTCTTCTTCTGTGATATCTTATTACCGTCCCTTTGATCTTCGCTTTTGCGCGTTGAAATTCTGATATGCCTTACTCTCCTACTTTCTTGTGTATGACTGAATATATTTGCACCCTGCGAATCCTTGAACTGTGGTTATTGATAAACTTGCAGGTTCCATGTTGTTGAAGATTAAAGGGGCTTTTTTGTGGTTGGATGATGAAGATATTGATCAAATGGTGATGGTGATTAAGAGATTTGAAGAAACTGTCAAAAAAAATGAAAGAGAGTTGAAGATGATAGAAAAAGATGGTGAAGGCCGGCTGGAAGAATGCAGAAGGTGTTAGTTTTTATGGATGGTTCTGGAGACTCATTCCTACAGTTAGTTAGAAATCGGTTAGGATTTGTTAAGAATCAGTTAGAAGTTTGCAACTGAAATTTTGGAACTGTTTTGTAACTGATTTTTGTATTGATTTCCTTCCTGAATCTTCTGGTGTATTTCTAATGTAATCTCTGAATTTTCTGGTGTATTTCTAATGTAATCTCTTCTGTCATAATTCTGGATTTTTGTGCCATCCTCCTGATATATTTCTACACCAACTTCCTCAAATACTTCTCCTTATTTTTTTAATAGCAACTCCCAACATATATTTTTTGTTTTCTCTTGTTAATAAAATATGGTAATCAAGAATAACAATAAGCCCAAATTGGACCTCAATAATACTCTTGCACATCCCATAACATGAGAATATGCACTGGCCTCGTAAAAAATGAAAAAGGTTTTCTTTCCTTTTTTTTAATATCACAAATTTGCAATTGTCAAAGCTTGGAAAAAACAATCCCTTATATTGGATTTCAAACAATTCTCCTGAGTTGTCTTTCCACCTAAATGATGGATCTATATTTATGCTGGAAATATTTGGCGCCATGAGAAATCCACAAACCAATGTCTCGAACCATGCCATTTAATCTTCTGAACATTATTGACTTCATAGTGTATTTAAAAGCTTTTCTTACCCTTTCATGTCATGCCTGTTCACTGCACCTCGATCTCCAACACAACAACCATCATTTGAATCAACTAAACTTACTCTGATTTTGGATCAATATTGAGGAAAATAAATCCTAAAATGAACCGGATACGCATGAGGGAAGGACACCTTAAGGCTTTATGAAATCTCGAACACTCAACGACAATGAGATTCTTAAAGAATATGGCTTTGATACCTGGTGATCCTCAGTCGTGGCAATGCGAGCTCAACCTTTTGTCCCATTCTAAATACAATGGTCATATAAGTCACCTTTGGACGGGATAATTCTATTCTCAAGAAAAAACTTTGGTCCCACATCTTTGAAATTAATACAAATAAATGATTGTGAGTTTATGGCCGACTAGATGATGCAGATGAATATGAAACATAAAGCCAGTTAAAGTTATAATTAAGAGGGCAAATTTTTGGGTATTACACCTACTTGTGATTATTTAAATGTTTTTTGGGTTTTTGTTTAGTGTTAAGTAATGAGTTTAATCTCTAATCACAGATTAGTGAACTCATTACACCATCCTAATAGAAGGATAATAGATGAGAACACTTAAGCTGAGGAAGATACCTCAACTTAATCCATGGTTAGGGACTAAATTCATTATATAACAAACCTTTATTAAATGGATTTTAATTAAGGGATGAGATTAAGAAGTGGATTTTAAGTTTGTAAGACAACTTGAGGGGGACTTGTCCATTAAACACTAGGGTTAGTCCTTCTTAACCATAAGGAAGAATTAGAACCCTAATGTAAGGCCCAAGTTACAAGATAAAGTCTTAGTGATTATTAGTGTGTTTTTATTAAGAGGTTTAAACAAATTAAAGGTTTAACACTTAGGATTAAAGTTATACACTCCATCCTAAGAGAAGGATGCATGCATAACCCTAATTCCAAAGTCCTAAAACTTTAAGAGTTTAGTCTCTGATTATTGAGATGAGAAGAGAGACTCAAGGAGAATCAAAGGTAAAATGCTAAGGGGAACTAATTATACCCCTAATAATTATCATGCTTGGATATTCTATGGTTTGTGAGGCTTCAGAAAGATCCTCAAGGAAGCCACCAATGGAAGAAGCAGATGAAAGGAGGAGGAAGCAGGAGAATAAGTTACTTACTTCCTAAGAAAATAAGTAACCTAAAGGAAGAAAGTGAGAGAGATGGAACATAAGTGAATCAAATTCAATTCAAATACAAGTTTAAAATGCATATGAAAGAGGTAAGAAGAAGTGAGAGGTGAAGGCAAATCCACCTCCCAAAATAACTTACCAAAAGTTCCTGAAAAGTTAGTATGAATGCATAAGGTATAAAGCAAAAGGAAATGAAGTGAAATGAGATTAAATGATCAAAGTAATAAGTGTTTATGCAATGAAAATGGCATATAAGATGATGTAATGTCATACAATGTGCATATGAATGATCATACAAAGATGAGATGTCATGAAAGTATGCTTAGAAGTTTGAAAACACATGGATGCTTATGAAATGAAATGAATTCAAGACATGGCAAATGAATGAAGAAATGATCAATCAATGTTCTAACATGTCTTAAGATGTCTAATATGACATATGAATGCTTGAAATGTCATGGCAAGTTCATGTGATGATGCATATGCAAGGTGAATGCAAATGAACATGAGAAATTAGGGTTACATGGAAATGTGAGATGCAAATGGATAAAACAGAAGCATCTAACATGATAAAAATTTGAAATCAAGTTCAAACAAACCCTAATCCCATACTAGGTCACACCCCAAAGGATAAGGTCTGAAGCCTAACCTATTAGAAGTTATGATTTTTCTAAGTTTACTAGGGTTTTTGGGTGGTTCAAAAGGAAAAATGCAAATCAAATTGAAAATGCAAGATAAATTCATGAGAAAAATGACCTATAAACTACATGCAATATGTGAAACAATGCAAAAAGAATCAAGTTCAAACTCTTCTTGGTTAGGCAGAAATGATTTTTCAAAGCTAAGGTTAAAAATTGTGATTTTAATGACCCTTAATTCAAAGCAAATTGGTAAGCTATGATCAAACCTGAAAATAAATTTGTGTGAAGAGTTTGAAAATGTTTCTAAATGCATTGGAATGGTTCATGATTTTTTTGGTGATTTTTAGAAACCTAAATGTATTTTTAATTAATTAAAATACTTTAATTAATTAAAAATAACATTTAAATATTTAAAAAATATTTTTTATATGCAAAATATAAAATATAAATCATTTTCAGATTAAGAAAAATAGTTAAAGTCAGAATGCATAGTTTCATATTTTTGTGATGATTTTTGGTATTTTAAATTAATTATGCAAAAGAAATGAAAATAAAATGAAATAAAAATAACTAAAATGAGAAGTATGCTGATCCAAGGGGTGAGATTCAAACTGGAGAAAAAAAGGTTGACTAGCGCGTAATCTAAAGGCTGAGATTCAATCTGGCTAATTTAAATTAATTAGATTAATTAATCTGAATTAGGGCTAAGTGAAAGGATCAGGGCCATCCAAACACGCGGGTAATCAGGATCCAAAGGCTATTATTCAAAATTGCTAATTAATACAGGATTAGGGCAAATGACTCTCAGGCGGTCAGAACAGTGTTCCGGTCGTCTTCTCCGGCAAGGTCCCCACTCTAACTCTCTCCTCAAGCCATAAATACCTCCCCAACTCTCCAGAATCACTCCCCAAGCATCTCTAAGCAAGAATCAATCACCAAAAACAATTTATTTCACGCATATATGATGAATCGAAGAAAAAACAATTTCACGGGCAAAGTTTCAGAAGAACAATACATGCTCATTTCTCAACAATTTTTGAAAATAAACATATCACAATGATCAGAAAAACATGTAAAATCATTTAGAAACTTAAAACAAGAGTTCTGGAAAAAATGTTCATCATGGCTACCTGAGTTGAAGCTTTGCAAACTGGAGCTTTCTGACCTCTTCCTTTGTGCAAAATGCCTCCAATGATCCCTCTGATGCTTCTGAAAGGCTTGTATGGAGTTTAAATGGGCTGCTTTGAGTGATTCAGTTCTGATAACTCAGAAATCGTGTTTCTTGTGTGATGTGTTTCAGGCCATTCTAATGGTTGGGATTTGTTCCTTAGGTGATAATGAGTTGAATGGTGAAGAAAATTTGAAGTTTGAGTGGTTGTGTTATGAAATTCGATGAAGGGAAGGTTTTTGCAAGTTTTTGTGATTCTGATGCTATGGATGGATTCAGGCTTGTGTGTTGTATGTTTTGAGGTCCATGATATCTGTATATGCCAATGAGATTGATCAGAAAGTTGTTGTGGCACAGGCTGATTGGTATGGTGTGTTTTGCAAAAAAGTCAACTTTGTGTACTTGGAGGTATGGGCCATGGAAGGAGCTGTTCAATGGGGTGTCTGGCCTCAACAAGATTCATGGAGGGCCATATAATCAAAGTTATGCGACTGGCACAAGTGGATGAAACCTTTCCAAGCATCTTGCAACTTTTCCCTCTTTGGTGTTTCTTGGATCACAAGCCATGAAATGCTTCAAATCTTGGGCCAATTATGATCATTTGGAGTTGTTTTGACATGTTATGATGCATAGAAGTTGATTTGAGGTCATTAGAATGCTTGGCAAGTGAAATTGCAAAGTTCCCGCTTTGACATGAACTTGAAAATTATAGGATTTTTGCCAACTTTGAAAGGCCACATCTTGAGTTCTAAGATGAATCAAGACATGTTCTTGTATGTTTTGAAAAGGGAAAGACCTAATCTACAACTTTCATGACCAATAATGTTTCATTTGAACCATATTGGCCATGAAAGAGGAGGTTGAAAATCTTTTCTAAAATGGAAAGTTTGCATTTCAAGTTATTTCCAAAAATGGCAAGTTTGCAATTGGCTCAAAATTATTCAATATTGTGAACTTCCAACCACTTCTAAGATCAAATAAATATCATTGAACTTAAATTTGATAAAAATGACCCTTTGGTTCCATTGTTGGGGGCCTCAAATGCCCTGATTTGACTTAACTTGCTCAGGAAGTTACCCAATGATCAAATGACTTCCACAATGAATTTCTTCATCAAAATTGGTACACATGATCCTTATAACATATTAAGAACATTAGAAACAAGAATTACCCAAAAATTTGGAGTTAAGGCCTTTGAAACCAAAACCCTAATTTTGGTCATCTGTGTAGTGAAAACCCTAGCTCTGCTTCCATGCCTTTGCCAATTCTTGTGATCCATTGACTTTCATGAACTTTGAGGAGCATAATATGATGATAGAACACACATAGACCCTCTTGGAAAGCTTCAAGACCATTGGGATGACTCATATGAATTCTTGGATTGCTCAGATCACAAACCCTAGATGCAGATGAACTTGAACTATGCAGTGAAACAAAAATGAAATATGAGATGGTATGCTTATGTTAATGCAAAAATGAAAGATCACAAGCCATGGTGTGATAAAGAGTGAGGGAAAATTTGGGGTGTTTACAGCTGCCCCTGTTCAAGCATGAGTTAGCTGTGTAGGATATAAGCGCCTGACTTAACAGACAAACAAGATAACTTGTGGTTGAATACCAAAGATAGTCCGAAATTTGTACTCGCTGGATAGAAGAAGAAAAGAGATATAAATTGTGAAAGGTAGTATAGTATGATTATCAAATGAAGGCGATGGAGGACGACCATCGAGCAGAGGACGACTGTTGGGGATAAAGTGGTAGGTAAAGCAATGACGGGGACGACCGACAAGCTGGGTAAATAAAGAGGACATGATGGGGACGACCATCGGGTAAAGAAATAAGATTCTCTGGGGATCAGAGCAATGAGAAAAAGGAATGATGGGGACGACCATCAGGCTTAAGATAATAAATGAAATAATGATGAGGGACGATTGTAAACACCCCAAATTTGCCCTCACCCATTCACACCATGGCTTGTGATCATTTCATATGCATAAACTCAATCATATTATCTCATATCTCATTTTTGATCCACTGCATAGATTCAAAGTCATCTGCACCTAGGGTTTGTGCTCTGAGCAATCCAAGAGCTTCTTGAGCCATTCCAAAGGTCAACAATCACTTCAAAGGGGTCCATGTGTGTTCTTATATCATATCACATCCTCTCAAAGTCAAAAATGCCAAAGAATCACAAGAACTGGGATTGGTGTGGATGCAGAGCCAAGTTTGACTGCACAGTTGACCTAAAAATTAGGGTTTTGGTTTCAGAGGCCATAACTCCAAATTTTTTGGTCATTCTTGTTTCCATTGGTCTCTATGTGGTATAGGGAGTATGCATATCAATTTTCATGAAGAAATTCCATGGGGAAGTCATCTGATCAAAGGTTGACTTTTCAGACAAGTCAGTGTAAAATCAGGGCATCTGAGGCCCCCAATGACCCAACCAAGGGGTGATCTTCATCATTTTGAGTGTATATGGTCTTTATTTGATCATGGAAGAAGATTGAAGTTCACAAAAATCAAGAATTTGAAGTTTTTGCAAAGTTGACTTTTTTGGGCATAGTTGACTTTTCAAGGATATGTCATTTTAGGTCATTTTTCAAGCCTTGATTTTTGATCCAAGAAAGCTTCAAATGGAAAAACCTTGGTCATGAAAGTTGTAGATCACATTTTTCCCTTTTCAAAAAGTACAAGAACATGATCTAATTCTTCATGGATCAAAAGTTATGGTTTGACAAAGTTGGCCAAAATCACTTATTTTCAAGAAATGCCTCAAATGACAAATTTGCAAAACCATGAACCAAGGCCATTTGTAACTTCTAGTTCACTTCAAACCAATGTACAAACATCACATGAGTTCTAAAAATTAGAATTGGACCAAAGTTTCTCATGATCATGGTTTGTATAACAAGACTTTTTCATGTGAACCAAAAAGCACCAACTTGCAAAACTCATGATTGCACTTCCTACCACTTGCTACATTGGATGCTGAACTTGGCTAGCCTTTCCCCTCACCCTTGCTGCGCAGCCCCATGCTTTGTACTAGCCTAGAACCAAGCCATGCTTTCCTTACACAAAGAGTGGACTTTTGGCAAAAGTGAACTTACCAATCAATAAAGGTCAGGTCAAATCATCTGACCTATAGGATTATTTTACACTATCCTTTAGCAAGCAAAACAGATCAAGAGGCCAAGCTAAAAACAAGATCACAAGACCATACACAAACACACCTCATTTTGCAAAACTCTTCGAATCTGTCTCCACAGGCCTCAAACACTAAAACCAATTCCACAAACCAACTCACCTTGCTTCATTGAGTAGAAACCAACAAGATTCAAGCCTGAAACCAGCATGAACTGAGCTTCACCATTTCTCATCCTCAAAACCAGAACTCTTCGAATCCCTTTATCCAACCATCAAACACACCATTTTTCTTCACCAACAAGTCAAGCACATCAAAAGGAGTCAAAACCACCCTTCACATTGACCTGAAGCTGCCTATACACAGAGCTCATTTTCTGCTATATCAGATTGGAACCTCTCAAAATAGCTTGCTTAAGCTCATTCCAAGCCTGCCATTAGCATCAGGAGGATCAATGGAGTAAGTTGGCACCAAGAAGCAGTCCAGAAAGCCCAGAAATTGAAGCTTCCATCTCAGGTATGAACATGAACATTTTCTTTCAAAGCTTGCATTTTAAGTTATAATCTGTTTGCTTATGCTTTGCTGGTCATGGGGATGCTTTCAGAATCAAAAATAAGTGAGAAATGGGTTTGTATGATCCTTCTGAAATTTTGCCCGTGGATTTTGTTTCTTTCGATTCGTTTGGTTCATGGTGTTTAAATGATGTTTGAGCATAGATTCGTGTCCTAGGATGTTAGAGGATCACTTAGGTGTGTTTAATTTGTGGAATAGATGCCTGAATCATGTTTTAGGGTTTTTGGGGTGCCGGAGAAGATGACCGGAGCTTCTCTCCGGTCACCTGAATGTGGTTAGCCCTAATCTCAGGTCATTAAGTGTGTTTGAATATTGGGCGTTGGATTGGTTGACTCAGTGGACTTCCCGCGCGCATGGAGGGCCCAGATCCTCTTGCTTTGCCCTAATCCACTTATTTAGATTAATTAATTCATAATTAGGTTAATTAACTCAGATGCAATCCTGGCCACTAGATCTGGCGCCAGTCAACGTATTCAAACCCAGATTCAATCCCTGCCTTCCATTCGTTTGACTTTCCATTTATTTTGATTTAATTTCATTTCTTTTCTTTTTATTTGCATAATTTATTAAAAATAGTAAAAAATGTCTAAAAATTATGAAATTTTTTATCCTGAGTTTCATTAATTTTTATGACACAAAAATATTTTTGTTTTCATTTTTAGCATTAAAAAAGTATTTTTAAATATTTAAAAGATTATTTTTAATTGATTAATGAGAATTAATTTATTAAAAATACTTTTAGGTATTTAAAAATCACCAAAAAATTCATGAAATGTTCTAAGACATTTAGAAACATTGTCCAACCTTCAAACCAAATTTCTTTTTTGATCTTGATGCATTTTGAGAATTTTTCATTGAATTAAAATCATTTTTGTGCATTATTTTGATTCAAAGTTCAAAAAATCATTTCTGCCTATCCATGAAGAGTTGGACATTGATTCTTCTTGCATTGCATTTTGTTTAGCATGTAGTTTTTGAGTTTAAATGGCCATAATTTGATCTCTCATTTCCAATTTGTTTGGCATTTCTTTTGTTTGGAAACCCTAAAAACCCTAGAATCTTGTGAAAATCATAACTTGAAAGTGGTTAGGAGTTGAGACCTCTCCTTTGGGCATTGGTTTAGTATAGGATTAGGGGTCCTTTGTGTGGAATTTTCCATTTTTTATCTTAGGGTTTGCTTCTGATTTTGACTTTTGTTTGATGTTTGGTTCATAAACCCTAATTTGGGTTACCATATGCATCCATCTTGCATTTTCTTGCATAACTTGCCTTGACATTTCAAGCATCCATTTGATTCATTTGACATCATAAGACATATAGAAAACATGTTTGATCATTCCATCATGTATTTGCCATGTTGTATGCCATGTGCACTTCATAACTTTTCATGTATGTTCATGTGCTCTGACTAGCTTCATTTGCATTCATAAACTTGTATGATCATTTCCATGTGCTGCCTCATGTTTGTAGCATCTCATAGTATCATTAGCATCATGTATATGCTTCTGGTTTTGTTTCTCATCATGTCATCTCATCCCATTTTGGCATTGCATTGCATTCCTTTTCTAACATTTCAGGTGGTAAGTGAACTTGAGAAGTGAATTTGCCTTCACTTCTCATAACTTTTCTTTTCATTTCTCTTGCATCCATTGCTGCATTTTCTATATGTGTTTGAGTTTGAGCTTGCTCAATCTTCTTGTTCCCACCTTCTTTCTTCAAGTGACTTGACTTCTTGAATGAAGCAAGTCACTTTGCTTCTCTTGATCCTTTCATCTGCTTCCTGGTGGTTCCATTGAAGATCTTCTCTTGAAAACCTCACAAACCTTAGGGACAACCAAGCATGACAATGATTAGGGTTTTGATTAGTCTCCCTTCTTAGTTTTACCTTTGTGTCTCTTTTGAGTCTTCTCTTCTCATCTCATAATCAGGGACTAAACCCTAAAGGCTTTAAGGCTTTGTGATTAAGCTTATGCCTACATCCTTCTCTTAGGATGGAGTGTATAACTTTAATCCTAAGTGTTAAACCCTTAATGCGTTTAAATCTCTTAATCAATTCACTTAATAAGTATCAAGACATCACACTTGTAACTTGGGCCTTGCATTAGGGTTCTAATTCTTCCTTAAATGGTTAAGAAGGACTAACCCTAGTGTTAATGGACAAGTCCCCCTCAAGTTGTCTTACAAACCCTAAAATTCACTTCATCATCATACCATTGAATAAAATCCACTTAATCAAAAGTTTGTTTTGTCATGAGTTTAATCCCTAATCATGGATTAAGTTGAGGAGCTTTCCTCAGCTTAAACACTCTCATCTATTATCCTTCTATTAGGATGGTGTAATGAGTCTGTTTAATCCCTGATTATGGCTTAATCTCATTACTCAACACTAAACAAAAATCACAAAAACATCTAAATAATCACAAGTAGGTTAATGATCTTAATCCTACATCAAAGGTGATTAAGTGTGAGAATCTGACTTCACACTTAAGGTACTCTCATTACCCCTAATCAGAGGGAAGATGTGATGAGTTTACTAAATCCATTGGTTTAGACTTAAGCTCATTAACTTATGACAAACTTCAAAAGGCAATAAAAGACTGAAAATACAAAAAAACCAACAATAATCGTCTCCTCCGGGATTCTTTTCTCATCTCATTCACTCACAAACGAGAACTTGCTTCTTCCGTCTAATGCAAGACAGTTTGCACCTGAGCCAGACAGGTCATACACTTGAGCATAGACAAGTAAGCAGTTCACAAGTCAATTCATCTTTCAGTCTCTTTGGGTCGAACTACGGAGTTCTGACTTCCTCATTGCACGAGAGGATACGTAGGCATAACTTAACGGTTATCGAATAAAAGTCTCTGTATATTCCCCCTCCTTCCAGCTTTATTCTTTTAGCCTCATGATCTTGAGCATACTCTTTTCCTTACACTGGCACTTTCATACTTCACATCACTTATACACTTTACACTGACACCTGTACATATTGTTTTTTCAGCTATTTTATACACAGATTGCACTGACACTACCCTTTTAAAACACAAATCTTTTAAGTGTGGATCCCGTCGAGTACGGCGGACAATCTGGGTGCTAATACCTTCCCAGGTTGTAACCAACCCCCTTTCTCAGTCTCTTTGGTTCGCAACCGTCTTATCCATCTCTTTCTAGGCCTATGCAGCATTGCCTTTCCTCCGGGATAAAAATGCCTAGCTGGCGACTCTATTCATCTCCAGTGAGTTCACGGCTGTGTGTTCTCATTGTCCCTCTCGCCGACCGTTCGCGTCTGTACCTTTATCTGGACCTAGCTTCATTTATCGGGAGCGACAGCTTGGCGACTCTGCTGGGGACCCTTATATTGCAACCAGGGCTTCTGGTTCTTTTTGTGGGTTCCTCCTAGCGCTTGTTTGATTTGTGTTTACTGGGGTGTTATATGCTTATTTGTGTTTGTATATTTGTATTTATTTTTGCTTTATGTACAGTGTTGTTTATTGCTTTCTTTATAGCTTTATGCATATATTATCATATTGTCATACTGTGCTGGTTGGATCTGTTGTTTGCTTTGGTGGGTGGGTTTCTATTGAGAGTTAAGGTCCTATACCTGGGACCTGAGTGACACCTAGGCTAGAGTGAATCATATTCTTTCCCATTCCATCTCGGTCTGGTGCGGGAATATGAAACACGGTTCAGATATGGGTTTCTTCTTGAGAACTCTGTGTTGCAGATTTCCTGCAATGCTAGGGCTATCTGGGAAGCCTGCTAAGTCTGGATGACCTTTTAGTATTGACCTTCAGAAACTGAGGTGAATTAGAGGAGGAACTTTTATGGTTATTGTAAACACTGTACCTCCGGGTTAGAAGTGTTTACACTTCTCATAACTGATCCAAGTCTGAGGATCCTTGTTCTAGAACACCACCTGTGAGGGGGTTGGGCTGTTTACAGGTTTGCAGGTACCTTGACCTCAGAATACCCTTGTTACTTTGTTTGTTTAAGAATACTCCATGTTGGAACAGTTCTTGTGATTCTAAAACCCTGAACATGTGGCTCTTTATTTGAGTCCCCCACCTTGGTTACTGGATTTATAGACCTCCATCTGGTATTCTTGAATATGTCTTGGACTTATGTCAGAGCTCTTGATCAGATCCAACTCAGTCACAGACCCTTGCATATCATTTGCATACATAAACATTGCATCATATTGACATTTGCTTATTTGTGTTTCAGGGTATCCACTTTCACCTTTGGTTTTGGTTTTGACCCCATCTTCAGTATTGACCTATCTTCATCAGCATCTGCTTCAGTTATCAGCTACTTGCACCAGCCATATCAGTGGCCCATTCTTCAGTGTTATCATCAGCACCTGTCTCTACTCATTTTCAGCATCATGGCTCCTAAAAAGAGCAACATCACCTATCACTTCTTCCAGCCAGAGTTATCTGACATCAGGAGGATTCATACCCTGATCACTCCAGATCACATACCATTGTTCAGGGAACACTATGGGGATATACTTGATATGGTTATGGATCTGGACCCTTCACAGAGAAGCCTGATCCACACTTGCATTCAGTTCTATGATCCCCCACTGAGATGCTTCACTTTTCAGGACTTTCAGCTAGGCCCTCTATTGGAAGAATACTCATCATTGGTTGGTCTGCCTATCAGGGGTGGAATCCCTTTCAACCCTGAGATGGTCTTTCCTAGTAATGGAGAAGTAGCAAAGGCTCTGCATTTGGAACCTGTCCTGATTGAGCAGCATATGACTTCTAAAGCTGGAATCCCTGGCTTCCATCTGGATTTCCTGATCTCTCAAGCTACCTTGAAAGCTTCTTTAGGAGAGTGGAAAGTTGTTTGTGCCTTGTTGGCTTTGAGCATATATGGAATTGTGTTGTTTCCAGATGAGCCTCGATTCATTAGCAAGAATGCAATCCTTCTGTTCATCTTGAAGAACCCAGTGCCCACTTTATTGGGGGATCTCTACTATTCAGTGCATCAGAGGAATGAAAAGCAGAGGGGAAGATTAGTGAGGTGTTGTGCTCCATTGTTCCATACTTGGCTTCTCAGGCATCTACCCAGGACAGATGCATTTTTGAACCCTCATCAGCAGAGCAACTGGGCTAAGAGAATGGTACTCTCACTTGACAAGGGCAACTATTAGATGCTGGAAGGACCTGGCAGAGGCCTTCATCAGACAGTATCAGTACAACTTAGATATGGCACCCAACAGGACCCTCCTAATGGGAATGTCACAGTCGTCAAGGGAAAGTTTCCGAGAATATGCCCAGAGATGGAGGCAACTGGCTGCTGCTGTTCAGCTACCTATGTCTGAAAGGGAAATGGCAGATATGTTTATGAATACCCTTCAGGGAACTTATATTGACAGGCTGGCTGCTTTCTCTTCCACTAGCTTTGCAGATGTTGTTATAGCTGGGGAGAGAATTGAGAGTTTGTTAAAAATGGGAAAGATATCTGACAATGGTGCAAGCACGTCCAGTAGTACAAGAAAGCCTTTTGCGGGCCCGAGAAGAACTGGCGAGACCAATGCCATCCACACCAACAGGGGCAGGCCCCAATATGTTCACAGATCAGTGGCAGCAGTCGCCATTCTTGCTCCAACTCATCCCCAACCAGTCTATCAATCTCCGCAGCAAAACTATCAGCAGCAACCTCAGTACCATCAGCAGCCTCAGTATCCTCCAAGAAATTACAACAACAGCAACACCAACAACAATAACCAGCAAAGGCCATTCCAACAGAGGCCTTCTCAAGCCAACAGGGTAATCGATCCGATCCCTATGCCATATGCTACATTGCTGCCACAACTCCTGAAACTCAACCTAGTTGAGCTAAGGACGTTGGCACCCCCAGATCCCAACAGTCTGCCCAGGAATTATGACTCCAACGCCAGATGTGCTTTTCATTCAAATGCACCTGGCCACAGTACAGAAAAGTGCAGAGCCCTGCATATGAAGGTACAAGACCTGGTAGACTCTAAAGCTCTGAATTTCGCACCACCACCCAATGTCAATAAGAACCCGATGCCAAACCACGGTGGTCCCCGAATTAACGCTATTGAAGAAGACAAACCGTCTTATTTAATAACCAGTGTGGGTCAGATCAGGACACCGTTGGTAGAAATCAAGGCCCAACTCCTCGAATGTCAAATGTTCCCGGGGTGTGAGTTGGGGTGTGCTTACTGCAATATCTCAGTCAATGGGTGCGATAACCTGAGGAATGGCATAGAAGGTCTCATTCGGAGTGGCCAACTTCAGATCACCACATCATTTCCAACAAATCCAGCAATCTCATCGGCAACAACTCCAGAACCTCCTACAACTGCAACAACCATTGTTCCTGACAATTCTTCGGCTTCATCAACAAGTACTTCATCTATTATCTCAACTGATCAGTTATCAACAAATTTTTCTTCTACAACTCCAGCACCACTCCATTTTGAAGCTCCTACAACAACAACATCCATCCTTCCACCAATGTCTCCTACAACACCAGCAACAAATCATGAAGATGTCTCAACTGTCACAATATTTTATGATCCTGAAAACAACTCTGCCTACAATTCAGAAGGTGCTGCTCCCATCAGAGCACCGGTCACAATTTATTACGATCCACAAACTATCACAAATCCTTCCGCAGCTGCAGTCAGTCCAGTCACTATCACAGTGCCTGGACCGGTACTCTATGAAAGCAGTAATGCTATCCCCTGGCATTACGGCTCTGACCTGTACTGTGAAGGACAAAGAATCGTTTTTGAATCATCAACCCCTGCACCACAAATTGACAATGTGGAAGGAGGCAGAGGCTTCACTCGAAGCGGACGTCTTTTCGCCCCACAAATTCAGAGACCCACTGCCGAAGCAGAAGCTGCTGCTAAGGCAAAAGGAAAAAGCTTGGTGCAGGAAGAGCAGACTGTTAAAGAAGCCTTCAAGACACCCTTCGATCAAGAGGTTGATGAGTTCATGCGAATCATCAAAAAGAGTGATTATAAAGTAGTGGATCAGCTTCATCAGACGCCTTCCAAGATCTCAATCCTATCATTGCTTATGTGCTCCGAGGCCCATCGGAATGCACTACTCAAAGTCTTGCACGCAGCCTACGTGCCTGAAGAGATCACCGTCAATCAGCTGGAAGCTGTAGTTGGAAATGTTAATGCTAGTCACGGACTAGGGTTCACCAATACTGATTTGACAACGGAAGGCCGCAACCATAACAAAGCCTTGCACATAACCATGGAATGTAAGGGGGCTGTCCTTTCCCATGTGCTGGTAGACACGGGGTCATCCCTCAATGTCTTACCTAAAAAGGCCCTGGTGAAGCTAGAATATGACGGATTGGCGTTGAGACCCAGCAACCTGGTGGTGAGAGCCTTTGATGGTTCAAAGAGATCGGTTCTGGGAGAGATTGAGTTACCCATAACGATTGGCCCGCAGACCTTCAAAACTATCTTCTACGTGATGGATATACAGCCTGCCTACAGCTGTCTATTGGGTAGGCCATGGATTCACGCCACTGGCGCCGTGACCTCTACCCTTCACCAGAAGTTAAAATACGAGTGGGAGGGTCAAATCGTTACAATCTGTGGAGAGGAGGATATTTTTGTCAGCCACCTGGCTACCTATAAGTATATTGAGATGGATGGGGAGATCCATGAAACAATGAGCCAGGGTTTTGAAGCCTTGAATGTCAATGAAACATCTGCTGTGCCTGGTACTTCAATATCATCATACCAACAAGCCCGGAAGGTTGTTGAGGGAGGAAACGCCCAAGGCTGGGGCAAATTGCTATCGGTGGAGAAGAAAGAAGACAGATTTGGGTTGGGTTACAAACCAACTCAACAAGATCAAGCAGAGGCTGCGAAAGAGCCCAACTTTGTGAGTGGGGGGATGCTCACCCCTGGTGCTGTCAACTGTTTGGAAGACGAGCTGGAAGAAGAACGCAACCTGGAAAGCTGGATTCGTCCAAAGATCCCGGGGAGCAGTATCTCAAACTGGTCTTCCCAGGAAATTATAAGAGTTACTCATGCAGAGTAATTATTATTTCCTGTATTTTTATAGCATGCATCAAAGTCTTGCATCTTGCCCAAGATGACAAGACTCATTTTGTAATCGGGCCATCTGTACTTTTTGTGCAAACAAGATTAATCAATGAAATATCAGACATCTTTTTGCAAATGAGTCTTTTTCTTTTCCGCTCACTGTTTTTCCATTTTTCTTTTTGTACAAAAAATAAATGGCAGTATTTTCAAAATGACGACTTTATTTCATTTTTCTAAAACAAGACTAAAATCAAAACACTAAAATGAACAACTGAACCCTTGCAGAGAGTGCCTTCCAGACAACACCGACAACAGCACGGCTATGACTTCGTATGACTTTGACAATCCAATCAATCAAGCCGATGAAGGGGTTGAAGAAGAGTATGAGCTTCCTGAAGAGCTAGCCAGGTTGCTAAGACAAGAGGAAAAGGTTATTACTCCTCACCAGGAGGAGGTTGAAGTGATTAATCTTGGTACAGATGAAGACGTGAAAGAGGTTAAAATCGGGGCCTGCCTGCAAGACTCAGTGATGAGATAACTGATTGACCTGCTTCAAGAGTATGTGGACGTGTTTGCTTGGTCTTACCAAGATATGCCAGGGTTGGATACCGATATTGTCGTGCACAAGCTGCCTTTGAGAGAAGAATGCCCGCCAGTTAAACAGAAACTGCGCCGTACTCGCCCGGACATGGCAATGAAAATCAAGGAAGAGGTACAAAAGCAGTGGGACGCCGGGTTCCTTGCTGTGACTAGCTATCCACCGTGGGTTGCTAATATAGTACATGTGCCTAAGAAAGACGGCAAAGTAAGGATGTGTGTTGACTACCGGGATCTGAATAGAGCCAGCCCGAAAGATGATTTCCCTTTACCTCACATTGATGTATTGGTGGATAACACAGCTCAGTTCTCGGTATTCTCTTTCATGGACGGATTTTCAGGATACAATCAGATTAAAATGTCACCTGAAGACATGGAGAAGACAACCTTCATCACACCCTGGGGCACGTTCTGCTACAAAGTAATGCCATTTGGGCTCAAGAATGCTGGTGCGACGTATCAACGGGCTATGGTGACATTATTCCACGATATGATTCATAAAGAGATAGAATGTTATGTGGATGACATGATTGCCAAGTCCCTTACTGAAGAAGACCACCTGGTGAATCTGCTGAAGTTATTCAAGCGTCTGAGGAAGTACCAATTGAAGCTGAACCCCAACAAATGCACATTCGGGGTAAGATCTGGTAAGCTGCTGGGTTTTATTGTAAGCGAGAAAGGGATTGAAGTTGACCCTGATAAAGTCAAAGCCATCCAAGAGATGCCTGCACCGAAAATGGAAAAAGAAGTTCGAGGGTTCCTAGGTCGATTGAACTACATCTCACGGTTCATATCCCACCTTACGGCGACCTGTGAACCCTTGTTCAAATTGTTGAGAAAGGAACAGACGGTCAGGTGGAATGAAGACTGCCAGAAGGCTTTTGACAAGATCAAAGAATACTTACAGGAACCTCCAATCCTTATGCCTCCAGTGGAAGGAAGACCTCTGATAATGTACTTGACAGTATTAGAAGAGTCAATGGGGTGTGTGCTAGGCCAGCATGACGAGTCTGGTCGAAAAGAGTATGCAATATACTACCTAAGCAAAAAGTTTACCGACTGTGAACAACGTTATTCACTGCTCGAGAAAACTTGATGTGCTTTAGCGTGGGCTGCTCGCCGACTGAGACAGTATACGTTGACCCACACTACTTTGTTGATATCAAAAATGGACCCAGTCAAGTACATTTTCGAGAAGCCAGCACTTACCGGACGGGTTGCAAGATGGCAGATGATTCTCACAGAATACGACATCCAGTACACCTCTCAGAAAGCCATCAAGGGCAGTGTACTATCTGAATATCTTGCTGAGCAACCCATTGATGATTACCAGCCTATGAGATTTGACTTCCCTGATGAAGACATCATGTTCATAAAAGCGAAAGATCATGAAGAGCCTATTCACACTGAAGGGCCTGACCCAGAAGAAGAATGGACTATGATGTTTGACGGGGCTGTTAATATGAATGGTCGTGGTGTTGGTGCAGTGCTCATTACACCTAAGGGAGTTCATATGCCGTTCTCGGCAAAACTCACTTTCAACTGCACTAACAACGAAGCTGAATACGAAGCTTGCATTATGGGTCTTGAGGAGGCCATTGACCTCAGGATCAAGACTTTGACTGTATTCGGAGATTCAGCTTTGGTAGTCAATCAGACCAACGGCAAGTGGTACACGCACCAGGATCATCTGATACCTTACAGGGATTATACAAGGAGGTTATTGACTTTCTTCACAACAGTCAAGCTTGAGTATATCCCTCGGGACGAGAATCAGTTTGCAGATGCTCTTGCTACCATTTCATCCATGATCAAAGTTCAAGCTGCTAACTTTGTACCTCGGATTTCAGTGTCCAGACTTGATAGACCAGCGTATGTGTTCACAGCAGAAGTTGTCAAAGATGATAAGCCTTGGTTCCATGACATTAAGTGCTTCTTGGAGGGTCAGACATACCCACCTGGGGCATCTTCCAATGATAAAAAGACTTTGAGAAGGCTTGCTGGCAGTTTCTTTTTGAACACTGATGGGTCTTTATACAAAAGGAACTTTGATATGGTACTCCTCAGATGTGTTGATAAGACAGAAGCAGATTTGTTGATGCATGAAGTGCACGAAGGATCCTTTGGTACCCATGCCGGAGGGCATGCCATGGCTAAGAAATTGTTAAGATCAGGGTATTATTGGATCACCATGGATGCAGACTGTTGTGCCTACGCCAGAAAATGCCATAAATGCCAGATTTATGCAGATAAGGTGCATGTGCCTCCCAATCCTCTGAATATCATGTCTTCACCATGGCCCTTTGCCATGTGGGGCATTGATATGATTGGCAAGATCGAGCCAACTGCTTCGAACGGCCACAGATTCATCCTGGTCGCTATTGATTACTTCACCAAGTGGGTCGAAGCAGCCTCATATGCAAACGTTACAAGGCAAGTGGTAGCCAGATTTCTGAAAAGAGATATCATCTGCCGATACGGAGTGCCCGAGCGAATCATTACTGACAATGGTTCCAATCTGAACAACAAAATGATGGCAGAGCTATGCCGGGACTTCAAGATCCAACACCACAATTCTTCTCCTTACAGGCCAAAGATGAATGGCGCTGTTGAGGCAGCAAATAAGAACATCAAGAAGATTGTGCAGAAGATGGTAGTCACTTACAAAGATTGGCATGAAATGCTACCATTCGCCTTGCATGGGTACCACACGTCAATCAGAACGTCCACTGGGGCAACACCGTATCAACTTGTGTATGGTATGGAAGCAGTCCTACCGGTTGAGGTTGAATTACCCTCTCTACGGGTACTGATGAATGTTAAACTGAGTGAAGCAGAATGGGTTCGGGCCCGATACGAACAACTGAGTCTGATTGAAGAGAAAAGATTGGCTGCAATCTGTCATGGGCAGCTGTATCAGAAAAGAATGAAGAAAGCCTTCGATCAGAGAGTCAGGCACCGAGAGTACCAAGTAGGAGATCTTGTGCTGAAAAGAATCCTCCCTCCTCATACAGACCACAGGGGCAAATGGACTCCAAATTACGAAGGACCATTTATAGTGAAGAAAGTTTTCTCCGGTGGAGCACTGATGCTCAGCACCATGGATGGTGAAGATTTCCCATCCCCTGTGAATTCAGATGCAGTTAAAAAAATACTTCGCATAAAATGACCCGCTGGACATAAAAACAGAATGTAAGTCCAGGCAAAAATAGGGCATCCCGGCGAGTCAAAAACAGAATAAAAGACTCGGGCAAAAGTAAGGGAAAATGAATAAAAGATGTACACCCGCTGAGTTGAAAAGCCGCATTGGACAGCTCAGGCAAAAATGGGTATCCCGATAGATTGAAAACCCGAAAGGGCGATCCATGCAAAATAAGGGAATAAGCGAACAACTGCACTCTGAATTCGTCTGTATCACCTACAACTTGGTAAGCCTCGAAAGGATCGACCTTAAATCAGGATCAACATTCTTCAGAATGCAAGGTGAGAAGAACGTCAAAAGTCATACGGGTCATAGTGAAGAGGAAGCTCCTCAAAGCGTCATCAACACTGCCGACATTTTGTTTCTCAATTTGTAACAATCTCTTCATTTCAGGGGATTTGTTTCTTTGATTGTATCTCGTCAATTCAGGGCATATGAATTAATAAAATCATATTTTCAGTCATGTCTCGTCTTGTACATTTTTATTTGCAAAAAATGTCTGATGTCTTAAAGAAAAAACGATTGCGTGAATACAGATGTTTATCTTCAAAAGTAAAAACATGCTTGCAGGAAATATACTTACTCTCAGAAGTATCCTAACTCCTATGACGGAATCCAGTAAAGGATACCTCGGGATTATCTTGTGCGTTTCTCTATCTTTTTCAGGATTGCAGGTATCCAGAACGCAACTTGGGGCATGAAACTTCATCCCAGCAAGCTGGCAAGTCAACACTCAATTTTAGCACCCGAAGTGCTCTCTTCCCAGCTGAGTTGCCTCCCATGACTTCTCCCAGCTGAGTTGGCCACTTATTACTTATCCCCATCGGAATGGGCAGGTATCACAGAAGGCACCTATATCCCCGGCTGAGTCAAGAAGTTACCGTAATAGAATTTCTAGGGAGGTCTTTCAGTGATTCCTCTCTTTCTCCCCAGCCGAGTTGCCATCTCGCCCTCAGCCGAGCTCAAAAGTCAGAGAATCGTCCCCCCACAGAGCTCCAGCCTCTATCCGGAAGAGCAACGCATGAAGAACTCACAACAGAGTGAAGAAAGCTTCCACAAACCCCAGCTGGGTCCCCCCATTACTGAGATGGGGCTATCAGTGATCTGTATCCCCAAGCAGATATCATCTCATAAGATCCACCAACGACCTCATCCCCAGCTGGGATGTCTACTTCAAACGGATCGATCAAAGATCCTCACAGCAACGGGACCCGGATCCCGGTTTGGTATCTCTACAATCATAGCATTCGCATCATATTCACCCACAAAGCGTAGCATTCCGTTTTAACACGGAGCATTACGGCAAAAATCAAGCATACAGCATAATCATAAGCCATGTTATGAATCAAACACTTGTGAATGATGACAGTTCATCGACGTACAGAAAAATCCCCACCAGAATCCCCAGCAAAAAGCAGCTGCCTCACAATCCACAAACACCAGTATATACTCGTTTTGACACCCAGTAAAGTCGCCTGAACACTCTTTACGAAAAAGATCACCCGTATTACAGATATTTTATGACACCCGTCCGTGTCATACCCCAGCAGAAAGCCAAAGACATCCTCTTTGCACTCACATATACTTGTATATACAATTCCTTGACACCCGTCCGTGTCATATCCCCAGCGCAGTCGCCTACACTTTATATATCAGATACTTGTTCATATTATACTTTTCTCTCTTGACACTCGTCCGTGTCACCTTCCCCAGCAGATAAACACTCATCTATACAATACTCATACTCGTTACTCATGTTACACTCATACAGATACTCGTCCGTATCTTGTATATACCATTCATATCCCCACAGATTCGACTTTGGTCCTTGTTCTTTGTTAACCCGTTGGTACTCGTCCGTACCATCATCTCAGAGCGTGCGTCTAGAGTTTGTTTCTACATGATACTCGTCCGTATCATAGTCTTAAGGATGCTCGTCCGCATCTTTAATCCATACACCGTGTCAAACACTTCTGTCTTCTTGAATAAAGATACTCGCCCGTGTCTACTATTCCCCAGAAGAGTCCTCTCAGATTCAACACTCGTCCGTGTTCTCTGTTAACCGGTTGATACTCGTCCGTATCGTCATCTTTGAACACGCGTCAGTATTTGTTTCTACCCGATACTCGTCCGTATCATAGTCTTAGGGATGCTCGTCCGCATCTTTAATCTATACACAATACCAAACACTTATACCTCTTGTTTCTTGGATGTGAACACTCGTCCGTGTTTACCATTCCTCAGTAGATCACCAACAGACAAATTTCTTTTATCCGACACTCGTTCTGTGTTGTGGTAAACCCTGAGAGCAGCCGTCCCCTGCTAGGTGGTCGTCCTCCACCTCTTGATGGTCGTCCTCCATCATGCTCATCCGATGGCCGTCCCCATCGTTGATTTTAGCAGCCGTCCCCTGCTAGGTGGTCGTCCTCCACCCTTTTGATGATCGTCCTTCATCAATTTTATCCAATGGCCGTCCCCATTGTTGATCTTTGGTTATCCGACATTCGTCCTATGTCATGATAAACCCCGAGAGCAGCCGTCCCCTGCTAGGTGGTCGTCCTCCACCTCTTGATGGTCGTCCTCCATCATGCTCATCCGATGGCCGTCCCCATCGTTGATATCTTCGGCAGCCGTACCCTGCCAGGTGGTCGTCCTCCACCTTTGATGGCCGTCCCCATCATGATTCCTTTATTCCCCCAACAGAGCAGCCGTCCCCTGCTAGGTGATCGTCCTTCACTTTTGATGGCCGTACCCCATCGTCTGTTTATTTCATTTATGCTTTAACCCGATGGCCGTCCCCGTCGTGGTCCCTTTCCTTTGTTAGCCCGATGGCCGTCCCCATCGTTGATTGTTTTACTTTGTGAACCTGATGGCCGTCCCCGTCATGTTTCATCAATCCCCAGAGAATTTTACAGCTTTATCTTGATGGCCGTCCCCATCATGATTTCTTACTTTTCCCAGCTAGTCGGCCGTCCCCGTCTTTGCTTCACCTTTTATCCCCAGCATGTCGGCCGTCCCCGTCATTGCTTTATTCTCAGCACTTTCCCAGCATGTCGGCCATCCCCGTCATTGCTTTGTTTCCCGCACTTTACAATATACTTTATCTTTCTTTTACAATCTATATCCCTTTTCTTCTTCATTCTGTGAGTGCAAATTTTGGACTGTCTTTGGTATTCAACCACAAGTTATCTGGTTTGCCTGTTAAGCCGTTGCTTACATCCTGCACAGCTAACTCATGTTTGAATAGGGGCAGCTGTAAACACCCCAAATTTGCCCTCACCCATTCACACCATGGCTTGTGATCATTTCATATGCATAAACTCAATCATATTATTTCATATCTCATTTTTGATCCACTGCATAGATTCAAAGTCATCTGCACCTAGGGTTTGTGCTCTGAGCAATCCAAGAGCTTCTTGAGCCATTCCAAAGGTCAACAATCACTTCAAAGGGGTCCATGTGTGTTCTTATATCATATCACATCCTCTCAAAGTCAAAAATGCCAAAGAATCACAAGAACCGGGATTGGTGTGGATGCAGAGCCAAGTTTGACTGCACAGTTGACCTAAAAATTAGGGTTTTGGTTTCAGAGGCCATAACTCCAAATTTTTTGGTCATTCTTGTTTCCATTGGTCTCTATGTGGTATAGGGAGTATGCATATCAATTTTCATGAAGAAATTCCATGGGGAAGTCATCTGATCAAGGGTTGACTTTTCAGACAAGTCAGTGTAAAATCAGGGCATCTGAGGCCCCCAATGACCCAACCAAGGGGTGATCTTCATCATTTTGAGTGTATATGGTCTTTATTTGATCATGGAAGAAGATTGAAGTTCACAAAAATCAAGAATTTGAAGTTTTTGCAAAGTTGACTTTTTTGGGCATAGTTGACTTTTCAAGGATATGTCATTTTAGGTCATTTTTCAAGCCTTGATTTTTGATCCAAGAAAGCTTCAAATGGAAAAACCTTGGTCATGAAAGTTGTAGATCACATTTTTCCCTTTTCAAAAAGTACAAGAACATGATCTAATTCTTCATGGATCAAAAGTTATGGTTTGACAAAGTTGGCCAAAATCACTTATTTTCAAGAAATGCCTCAAATGACAAATTTGCAAAACCATGAACCAAGGCCATTTGTAACTTCTAGTTCACTTCAAACCAATGTACAAACATCACATGAGTTCTAAAAATTAGAATTGGACCAAAGTTTCTCATGATCATGGTTTGTATAACAAGACTTTTTCATGTGAACCAAAAAGCACCAACTTGCAAAACTCATGATTGCACTTCCTACCACTTGCTACATTGGATGCTGAACTTGGCTAGCCTTTCCCCTCACCCTTGCTGCGCAGCCCCATGCTTTGTACTAGCCTAGAACCAAGCCATGCTTTCCTTACACAAAGAGTGGACTTTTGGCAAAAGTGAACTTACCAATCAATAAAGGCCAGGTCAAATCATCTGACCTATAGGATTATTTTACACTATCCTTTAGCAAGCAAAACAGATCAAGAGGCCAAGCTAAAAACAAGATCACAAGACCATACACAAACACACCTCATTTTGCAAAACTCTTCGAATCTGTCTCCACAGGCCTCAAACACTAAAACCAATTCCACAAACCAACTCACCTTGCTTCATTGAGTAGAAACCAACAAGATTCAAGCCTGAAACCAGCATGAACTGAGCTTCACCATTTCTCATCCTCAAAACCAGAACTCTTCGAATCCCTTTATCCAACCATCAAACACACCATTTTTCTTCACCAACAAGTCAAGCACATCAAAAGGAGTCAAAACCACCCTTCACATTTACCTGAAGCTGCCTATACACAGAGCTCATTTTCTGCTATATCAGATTGGAACCTCTCAAAATAGCTTGCTTAAGCTCATTCCAAGCCTGCCATTAGCATCAGGAGGATCAATGGAGTAAGTTGGCACCAAGAAGCAGTCCAGAAAGCCCAGAAATTGAAGCTTCCATCTCAGGTATGAACATGAACATTTTCTTTCAAAGCTTGCATTTTAAGTTATAATCTGTTTGCTTATGCTTTACTGGTCATGGGGATGCTTTCAGAATCAAAAATAAGTGAGAAATGGGTTTGTATGATCCTTCTGAAATTTTGCCCGTGGATTTTGTTTCTTTCGATTCGTTTGGTTCATGGTGTTTAAATGATGTTTGAGCATAGATTCGTGTCCTAGGATGTTAGAGGATCACTTAGGTGTGTTTAATTTGTGGAATAGATGCCTGAATCATGTTTTAGGGTTTTTGGGGTGCCGGAGAAGATGACCGGAGCTTCTCTCCGGTCACCTGAATGTGGTTAGCCCTAATCTCAGGTCATTAAGTGTGTTTGAATATTGGGCGTTGGATTGGTTGACTCAGTGGACTTCCCGCGCGCATGGAGGGCCCAGATCCTCTTGCTTTGCCCTAATCCACTTATTTAGATTAATTAATTCATAATTAGGTTAATTAACTCAGATGCAATCCTGGCCACTAGATCTGGCGCCAGTCAACGTATTCAAACCCAGATTCAATCCCTGCCTTCCATTCGTTTGACTTTCCATTTATTTTGATTTAATTTCATTTCTTTTCTTTTTATTTGCATAATTTATTAAAAATAGTAAAAAATGTCTAAAAATTATGAAATTTTTTATCCTGAGTTTCATTAATTTTTATGACACAAAAATATTTTTGTTTTCATTTTTAGCATTAAAAAAGTATTTTTAAATATTTAAAAGATTATTTTTAATTGATTAATGAGAATTAATTTATTAAAAATACTTTTAGGTATTTAAAAATCACCAAAAAATTCATGAAATGTTCTAAGACATTTAGAAACATTGTCCAACCTTCAAACCAAATTTCTTTTTTGATCTTGATGCATTTTGAGAATTTTTCATTGAATTAAAATCATTTTTGTGCATTATTTTGATTCAAAGTTCAAAAAATCATTTCTGCCTATCCATGAAGAGTTGGACATTGATTCTTCTTGCATTGCATTTTGTTTAGCATGTAGTTTTTGAGTTTAAATGGCCATAATTTGATCTCTCATTTCCAATTTGTTTGGCATTTCTTTTGTTTGGAAACCCTAAAAACCCTAGAATCTTGTGAAAATCATAACTTGAAAGTGGTTAGGAGTTGAGACCTCTCCTTTGGGCATTGGTTTAGTATAGGATTAGGGGTCCTTTGTGTGGCATTTTCCATTTTTTATCTTAGGGTTTGCTTCTGATTTTGACTTTTGTTTGATGTTTGGTTCATAAACCCTAATTTGGGTTACCATATGCATCCATCTTGCATTTTCTTGCATAACATGACTTGCCTTGACATTTCAAGCATCCATTTGATTCATTTGACATCATAAGACATATAGAAAACATGTTTGATCATTGCATCATGTATTTGCCATGTTGTATGCCATGTGCACTTCATAACTTTTCATGTATGTTCATGTGCTCTGACTAGCTTCATTTGCATTCATAAACTTGTATGATCATTTCCATGTGCTGCCTCATGTTTGTAGCATCTCATAGTATCATTAGCATCATGTATATGCTTCTGGTTTTGTTTCTCATCATGTCATCTCATCCCATTTTGGCATTGCATTGCATTCCTTTTCTAACATTTCAGGTGGTAAGTGAACTTGAGAAGTGAATTTGCCTTCACTTCTCATAACTTTTCTTTTCATTTCTCTTGCATCCATTGCTGCATTTTCTATATGTGTTTGAGTTTGAGCTTGCTCAATCTTCTTGTTCCCACCTTCTTTCTTCAAGTGACTTGACTTCTTGAATGAAGCAAGTCACTTTGCTTCTCTTGATCCTTTCATCTGCTTCCTGGTGGTTCCATTGAAGATCTTCTCTTGAAAACCTCACAAACCTTAGGGACAACCAAGCATGACAATGATTAGGGTTTTGATTAGTCTCCCTTCTTAGTTTTACCTTTGTGTCTCTTTTGAGTCTTCTCTTCTCATCTCATAATCAGGGACTAAACCCTAAAGGCTTTAAGGCTTTGTGATTAAGCTTATGCCTACATCCTTCTCTTAGGATGGAGTGTATAACTTTAATCCTAAGTGTTAAACCCTTAATGCGTTTAAATCTCTTAATCAATTCACTTAATAAGTATCAAGACATCACACTTGTAACTTGGGCCTTGCATTAGGGTTCTAATTCTTCCTTAAATGGTTAAGAAGGACTAACCCTAGTGTTAATGGACAAGTCCCCCTCAAGTTGTCTTACAAACCCTAAAATTCACTTCATCATCATACCATTGAATAAAATCCACTTAATCAAAAGTTTGTTTTGTCATGAGTTTAATCCCTAATCATGGATTAAGTTGAGGAGCTTTCCTCAGCTTAAACACTCTCATCTATTATCCTTCTATTAGGATGGTGTAATGAGTCTGTTTAATCCCTGATTATGGCTTAATCTCATTACTCAACACTAAACAAAAATCACAAAAACATCTAAATAATCACAAGTAGGTTAATGATCTTAATCCTACATCAAAGGTGATTAAGTGTGAGAATCTGACTTCACACTTAAGGTACTCTCATTACCCCTAATCAGAGGGAAGATGTGATGAGTTTACTAAATCCATTGGTTTAGACTTAAGCTCATTAACTTATGACAAACTTCAAAAGGCAATAAAAGACTGAAAATACAAAAAAACCAACAATAATCGTCTCCTCCGGGATTCTTTTCTCATCTCATTCACTCACAAACGAGAACTTGCTTCTTCCGTCTAATGCAAGACAGTTTGCACCTGAGCCAGACAGGTCATACACTTGAGCATAGACAAGTAAGCAGTTCACAAGTCAATTCATCTTTCAGTCTCTTTGGGTCGAACTACGGAGTTCTGACTTCCTCATTGCACGAGAGGATACGTAGGCATAACTTAACGGTTATCGAATAAAAGTCTCTGTATATTCCCCCTCCTTCCAGCTTTATTCTTTTAGCCTCATGATCTTGAGCATACTCTTTTCCTTACACTGGCACTTTCATACTTCACATCACTTATACACTTTACACTGACACCTGTACATATTGTTTTTTCAGCTATTTTATACACAGATTGCACTGACACTACCCTTTTAAAACACAAATCTTTTAAGCGTGGATCCCGTCGAGTACGGCGGACAATCTGGGTGCTAATACCTTCCCAGGTTGTAACCAACCCCCTTTCTCAGTCTCTTTGGTTCGCAACCGTCTTATCCATCTCTTTCTAGGCCTATGCAGCATTGCCTTTCCTCCGGGATAAAAATGCCTAGCTGGCGACTCTATTCATCTCCAGTGAGTTCACGGCTGTGTGTTCTCAATAGTGTACAAAACAAGGTGTGACTGAAAAGTCTAATTTTATTAATTTGGGTGCCCTGAATTAGCGAGTACATTCAAAAGAAGCGAATCCCCCTGGAAGGAGGAGATTGTTGTAAATTGAGAAAATAAAAGTGTTGGCAATGTTGACGACGACATTCTAGTGAGCTTCCTTTGCTATGACCTGTATGACCTTGACGTTTTTCTTATCTTGCTTTCTGAAGATGGCTGATTCTGATCGATGCTTTGTCTTTTCGAAGCTTGCCATGTTGTGAGCGATACAGACGAATTCAGAATGCAGTTGTTCGCTTATTCCCTGATTTTGTGTGGATCGCCCTTTCGGGTTTTCAATCCACCAGGATACCCATTTTTGCCTGAGCTGTCCAATGCGGCTTTTCAACTCAGCGGGTGTACGTTTTTTTTTCAATTTTCCCTTATTTTTGCCCGAGTCTTTTTATTCTGTTTTTGACTTGCCAGGATGCCCTATTTTTGCCTGGACGTACATTCTGTTTTTATGTCCAGCGGGTCTTTTTATGCGAAGTATTTTTTAACTGCATCTGAATTCACAGGGGATAAGAAATCCTCGCCATCCATAGTAGTGAACATCACTGCTCCACCGGAGAAAACTTTTTTTACTATGAATGGGCCCTCGTAGTTTGGCATCCATTTACCCCACTGGTCTGTATGAGGAGGAAGAAGTCTTTTCAGCACAAGCTCTCCTACTTGATATTCCCGAAGTTTGACTTTCTGATCGAAGGCTTTCTTCATCCGCTTTTGATACAACTGCACATGACAGATGGCAGTTAATCTTTTCTCTTCAATCAGATTCAGTTGATTGTATCGTGAACGGACCCATTCTGCTTCATCTAGTTTCACATCCATCATTACCCGTAAGGAGGGTAGCTCAACTTCAACAGGTAGGACAACTTCCATACCATACACAAGCTGATAAGGTGTTACCCCAGTAGATGTTCTGATAGAGGTTCGGTACCCATGCAAGGCAAATGGTAGCATCTCATGCCAGTCTTTGTAGGTGACTACCATCTTCTGCACAATCTTCTTGATATTCTTGTTAGCTGCCTCAACAACGCCATTCATCTTTGGCCTGTAAGGAGAAGAGTTGTGATGTTGAATTTTGAACTCCCGGCAAAGTTCTGCCATCATTTTGTTGTTCAAATTGGAACCATTATCAGTAATGATTCGCTCGGGAACTCCATATCGACAGATGATGTCTCTTTTCAGAAATCTGGCTACCACTTGTCTGGTGACGTTTGCGTATGAAGCCGCTTCGACCCATTTGGTGAAGTAATCAATGGCTACTAGTATGAACCTGTGGCCATTTGAAGCAGTCAGTTCGATCTTTCCAATCATGTCAATTCCCCACATGGCAAAGGGCCAATGTGAAGACATTACGTTCAAAGGATTCAGAGGCACATGCACTTTATCTGCGTAGATCTGGAATTTGTGGCACTTTCTGGCATAGGCACAACAGTCTGCATCCATTGTGATCCAGTAGTAACCTGATCTTAATAACTTATTTGCCATTGCATGTCCTCCGACATGGGTACCGAAAGAACCTTCATGCACCTCGTGCATCAACAAGTCTTCTTCTTTCTTGTCAACACATATGAGCAGAACCATGTCGAAGTTTCGCTTGTATAATGAACCATCAGCAGTGAGGAAGAAACTGCCATCCAGCCTTCTTAATGTCTTCTTATCATTGGATGATGCCCCAGGTGGGTATGTCTGATCCTCCAAGAAGCATTTGATGTCATGATACCAAGGTTTTTTCATCACTAGCAATGTCTACAGAGAACACATATGCCGGTTGGTCTATCCTGGATACCAAAATCCGTGGCACGTAATTGGCAGTTTGAACTTTGATCATGGTGGAAATGGTAGCTAAAGCATCCGCGAATTGATTTTCATCTCGAGGGATGTACTCAAGTTTGACTGTTGTGAAGAAAGTCAATAATCTCCTCGTATAGTCACGGTATGGAATCAGATGCTCCTGATGAGTGTATCATTTGTCGTTGGTCTGATTGATTACCAAAGCTGAATCTCCGAATACGTTCAAGGTTTTGATCCTGAGGTCAATGGCTTCCTCAAGACCCATAATACATGCTTCGTATTCTACTTCGTTGTTAGTGCAGGAAAAGGTGAGTTTTGCCGAGAAAGGCATATGAACTCCTTTAGGTGTAATAAGTACTGCACCAACTCCACGACCATTCATATTGACAGCCCCGTCAAACATCATAGTCCATTCTTCTTCTGGATCAGGCCCTTTAGTGTGAACTGGCACTTCACAATCTTTTGCTTTTAAGAACATGATGTCTTCATCAGGGAAATCAAATCTCATAGGCTGGTAATCATTAATGGGTTGCTCAGCTAGATAGTCAGATAGTACACTGCCCTTGAATGCCTTTTGAGATGTGTACTGAATGTCATACTCTGTTAGAATCATTTTCCATCCTACAACCCTTCTGGTAAGTGTTGGCTTCTCAAATATGTACTTGACGGGATCCATTTTTGAGATCAACAAAGTAGTGTGAGTCAGCATATACTGTCTTAGTCGGCGAGCATCCCACGTTAAAGTACATCAAGTTTTCTCGAGCAGTAAATAACGTTGTTCACAGTCGGTAAACTTTTTGCTTAGGTAGTATATTGCATACTCTTTTCGATTAGACTCGTCATGTTGGCCCAACACACACCCCATTGACCCTTCTAATACTGTCAGGTACATTATCAGAGGTCTTCCTTCAATCGGAGGCATGAGAATTGAAGGCTCTTGTAGGTACTCCTTGATCTTGTCAAAAGCTTTCTGACAATCGTCGTTCCACCTGACTGTTTGTTCCTTTCTTAACAGTTTGAACAAAGGTTCACAGGTTGCAGTGAGATGAGATATGAACCTTGATATGTAGTTCAATCTACCTAAGAACCCTCGAACTTCTTTTTCACTCCTAGGTGCAGGCATCTCCTGAATGGCTTTGACTTAGTAGGGATCAACCTCAATTCCCTTTTCACTTACGATAAATCCCAGCAACTTACCGGAACGTACCCCGAATGTGCATTTGTTGGGGTTCAACTTCAGCTGATATTTCCTCAGACGCTTAAACAACTTCAACAGATTTACCAGATGGTCTTCTTCAGTAAGGGACTTGGCAATCATGTCATCCACGTAGCATTCAATTTCTTTGTGGATCATATCGTAGAATAATGTTACCATAGCCCGTTGATAAGTTGCACCGGCGTTCTTTAGTCCAAACAGCATTACCTTGTAACAAAATGTGCCCCAAGGTGTGATGAAAGTTTTTTTCTCCATATCTTCGAGTGACATCTTGATCTGATTATACCCAGAAAATCCATCCATGAAAGAAAATATCGAGAACTGAGCTGTGTTGTCAACCAATACATCAATGTGAGGTAATGGGAAATCATCCTTCCGGCTAGCTCTGTTCAGGTCCCGGTAATCCACACACATACGCACCTTTCCATCCTTCTTAGGCACGGGTACAATGTTAGCAACCCACGGAGGGTAACTAGTTACAGCAAGGAAACCAGCGTCCCACTGTTTTTGTACTTCTTCCTTAATCTTCATGGCCATATCTGGGCGAGTGCGGCGCAACTTCTGTTTGACCGGTGGACAATCTTCTTTCAAGGGTAGCCTGTGCATGACAATATCCCTATCTAGACCTGGCATGTCCTGATAGGACTAAGTGAAGAAGTCGACATATTCTCGAAGCATGATGATAAGCTGTTCTTTTACTGAAGCTTGCAGACTGGCCCCAATCTTCACTTCTTTCAAATCCTCCTCGGTACCAAGATTAACAGTTTCAACCTCCTCCTGATGAGGAGTAATCACTTTCTCTTATTGCCTCAACAACCTGGCTAACTCTTCAGGCAACTCATAGTCTTCTTCAACCCCTTCATCAGCTTGATTAATTGGATTGTCGAAGTCATACAAGGTCATAGCAGTGCTGTTGTCGGTGCAATCTGGAGGATTATCTCTGCAAGGGTTGAGATTTGTTCGTTTTAGTGATCAATTTTAATCTTGTTTAGAAAATGAAGTTATTTATTTTGAAAACATTTCCATTTTATTGTTTTTTATGTGAAAAATAACAAAAATGAAAAGACAGTGAGCGAAATAGAAAATTGTTTGCAAAAGATGTCCAATATTCATTGATATTCCATTTGCACAAAAATACAAATATGGCCCTATTACAAAATGAGTCCTGACAACTTGGGCAAGATACAGGACTTGATGCATGCTAAAAGCAGGAAATAATATTTACTCCGCAGGAGTAACCTTTATAATTTCCTGGGAAGACCAGTTAAGGACTTATTGGCCCGAGATCCTTGGACGAATCCAGCTCTCCAAGGTGAGGTCGCTTTCCACCTCGTCTTCCACGTTATTGACAGCATCTGGGGTTAGCATCCACCCATTTATGAATTTGGGCTCCTTAGCAGCCTCTGCTTGACCTTGTCGGAATGGTTTGTAACCCAAACCGAATCTGTCCTCCTTCTTCTCTACCGGTAGCAGCTTGCCCTAGCCTTGGGCATTTCCATCTTCAACAACCTTCCGAGCTTGTTGATAGGAGACAATTGAAGTACCCATCTTATCCTCCTAGGATGCAGCAAATACTTCAGTTGTTGCCTCATTGACGTTCAGTGCTTCGAAACCTTGGCTCATGGTCTCGTGGATTTCACCATCCATCTCAACGTATTTGTAGGTGTCCAGATGGCTAACAAAAATATCCTCTTCACCACAGATTGTGATAATCTGCCCTTCCCACTCATATTTCAATTTCTGGTGAAGGGTCGACGTAACTGCGCCAGCGGCGTGAACCCATGGTCGACCCAACAAACAGCTGTAGGCCGGCTGAATGTCCATCACATAGAAAGTAGTTTGAAAAACCTGAGGGTCAATTATCACCGGCAGCTCCACCTCTCCAAGAACAGACCTCTTGGAGCCATCAAAAGCTCTAACCACCAGATTGCTTTGTCGGAGAGCTATACCATCATATTCAAGCTTGACAAGGGCTTTCTTTGGCAAGACATTGAGTGAAGACCCAGTGTTAACTAGAACATGTGAAAGCACAACCCCTTTACACTCCAGAGTGATGTGTAAAGCCTTGTTATGATGACGACCTTCCGTAGTCAAATCAACGTTGGTGAAGCCTAACCCATGGCTAGTATTAACATTAGACACCACTGTCTCGAGCTGATTTACAGTGATCTCCTCCAGCACGTAGGCTGCGTGCAAGACTTTAAGAAATGCATCCCGATGAGCTTCGGAACACAACAGTAATGATAAGATGGAGATCTTGGAAGGAGTCTGGTGGAGCTGATCCACAATCTTGTAGTCGCTTCTCTTGATTATCCTCATAAATTCATGCACATCTTGATCAAAGGATGCTTTATGGGCTTCTTTTGGTACAGGTTCCTCAGGCACCACATTTTTACCTTTGGCTTTGGCAGCAGCCTCTGCCTCAATATTAACTCTTGGTACTTGTGACGCGAAGAGGCGTCCGCTTCGGGTGAAGCCTCTGCCTCCCCTGACATTATCCACTTGTGGTGTATGAGCTGAAGAATCAAGGAGGACTCTTTCCCCGTTGCAGTAGAGGTCTGAACCAAAGTGCCATGGTACAACATTGTCTTTTTCATACGGAATGGGCCCAGGTACCGTGATGGTGACTGGACTGACTACAACGGAGGTAGGCACTGTGATTGTCTGTGGATCATAAAATATAGTGATGGGACTTCTGATTGATGGTGGTGATGATTGATTGAAGCTGGATTGTTGAGATTGTTGCTGAAAATTGTTGGAATCAGGGACCATTGCCGGGTCGTAGTATATAGTGACTGTGGAGACGTCGTTGCTAATGGTTGTTGTAGTTGTAGAAGTGGATGCGGTTGAACTGTTGTTTGTTGAAGTGATGGATGAGATGGTTGCTGATTTTGTAGACGAGTCTGTCGGAACAATTGTTTTTGAAGTTGTAGGAAGAGTACTGGTTGTTGTAAAAGGAGTTGCTGATGTTATAGAAACCATTGATGTTATCTGCAGGATACCTTCTCTGATTAGGCCATCGATACCATTTCTCAAGCTTGCACACCCATTGACGGAAACTTTGCAAGATTCACAGCAGGCCTCACAACCTGGGAACACCTGGCATTTTAAAAGATGAGCTTGAACCTCTTCCATAGGTGTTTGAATGTTTGTAGTATCTTCAATTAAGTTAATGGGTTGATCCTCCTCAATTGCATTTATCCTGGGCCTACCATGGCTGGGCATAGGATTCTTCGTGACATTAGGAGGTGGTGCAAAATTTAGGGCCTTTGAATTAACCAGATCCTGGACCTTCATGTGCAAAGCTCTGCACTTTTCTGTAGTATGGCCAGGTGCATTAGAATGGAAGACACATCTGGCACTGACGTCGTAATTTCTCAGAAGGTTCTGAGGATCAGGTGGAGCCAGAGTCCTTAATTCAACAAGATTAAGCTTCAGGATTTGTGGTAAAAAAGTGGCATAAGGCATTGGTATTGGGTCAATTACCCTGTTAACTTAAGATGGCCTTTGCTGGAAAGGACGCTGTTGTTGGTTATTGTTGTTGTTGTTATAGGACATTTGTTGAGGAAAATGTTGCTATTGAGGAAAATGTTATGGTTGTGGAGTTTATTGTTGTTGAGGAGGTGGAGTAGGAATTGTGACCGCGGCAGTTGACCTTGGCATATAATGGGGCCTTCCTCTACCCATGTGTACAAAATTGGTTTCACCCAACCTTCGAGGCCCTGCAAATGGTTTCCTTGCACTGCTTGAACTGGCACCGTTATCAGAAATCTTTCCTATTTTCAATAAAGTCTCAATCCTTTCCCCTACTATGACCACGTCAGCGAAGCTAGTGGAAGAGATAGCAGCCAACCTATCAATGTATGTCCCCTAGAGGGTGTTCATGAACATATCTGCCATTTCTCGCTCTGACATTGGTGGTTGAACAGCAGCAGCTAATTGCCTCCATCTCTGAGCATACTCCCTGAAGCTTTCCCTGGAGGATTGTGACATACCTGTCATACCCCAAATTTGTCCTACCTTTATTTTATTATTCTAGTATTTCCAGCATCTTGGCATCATATCATTGGCATGTTTGTTGTGCATCTAAAAGAGAGAATACAATATTATATGTGCGCTTTGTTATCGTCATTTTTACTGTCTAGACAGGTGTTTGTAAGTTCGTGGCAAGTTTTTGTCAAGGATGTCAAAGCAAGAGGTTCATATGGGCAAATATGTTCATCATAATTCAAATGGATATGTATGAGGGAATCCTCAATTGCACGAGCGTAGCTTGTTTTGAGACTGTGTTGATCAAGAAATAGTTTAGATCGCTTAGGATGGTCTAAGTTTGCAATAAAAAAGGTTAAAGGCGATGCATAGAAATTCTTCATTTAAATTGTGGTTCCTAAAGTTAAGGATTGTCATGAGAAGTTATTTTAAGGATTAATTTAGTTATGATTCATGTATGGGGTGGTGATGTTGAGAGATCATCATTTAGTCTTACAGCAAGTTATTCAAAAGGTTTATCATTTTACAAATCAGGCATGTGGTTTAAATACTGTTCAAGGGTAATTTATTGTTCTTACAAGAAAAGGCTAGGCTTGCATTCCAAAGGTCCATTTGCAAAATTCAATCAATGGTTCATTTACAAGAATAGCCCACTATATTATACAAAGAAGGATTACAAAAAGAAAGATTTGTTTTGGAATGTGATTCATCATTAAAAAAAACTGTAAGGTGCACTTGAGAACTAGGGTACCAAGAGGGAGTGTTGCCCTTTAGAAATTTCAAGTTCACAATCAGAATTACAAAGCAAAATGTAGGGAAGACTATTGTTTCACCATCGCCTATCCAAGATGCACGTGTTTAGGAGTTGTCTCATATGTCCACCATTCTGGAAGTTCTATTTGAAGTACAATGAAGAAAGTGAAGAAAGTTAATAGTTGTATTCATGTGCAAGCAATCTCAAAAGCTTCAGTCGGCATCCAATGGGGGTAAGTGTGATAAAATTCGGGATTTAGGAGTCTGACTTCCGGAATACCATTCAGTAGGCCTTGCAGCAGATTTGTATCAGTTTGTCTCTTCGCGAGTTTTCGCATTGAAATAAGCTGAATATAAGATAAGCTTCTATGAACGTTCCCGAACCTGATAATAAAGAGATGATTCAAGTAAGTCAGTAGCACATCATCTTTGGTATACCAACTGTGAATCAGAAGAGTATTGTATGTAAAACTACAAGGTACCTAGCACTGAACAAGCGCTAATTGTACCGGCTGCTGTAATCATATGTCATTCGGCGGGATCTTTATCAAACTTTCAAACTTATCTTCATTTAAAAATTCAGCCATGGGCATGACTCTTCGCGCCAAGGCCAAGCTCATTTACGTCACTACGGTCCCGCATATTTGCATCAGAACCTTTACTAATCCCCAAGCTTCGTCATTGCTTCATTGAACATCATAAAGTGAAAGATTAGCATAAGGGAATCCTGAATACAAAAGTAAACTCAATGTCAGTCAGGATGTTTAAAACACAAACAAGAAAGGGCTTATCCTGAGTATAACACCGAAACAACTTACGCAAGAAGTTTCTTCTTAAACTCCTGGATCTCCATACATTCATTCACTCCAGTTCTGCCGCTTGTAAATGTTAAACATGAAGATAATGACTCAGAAGATGATTTTGGTCAATTAGCCCATAAGTCTTCACGGGACACTTATGCACAGAATCAGAAACCAGCCTGTGACAAGCCTGAGTCAGTGAGGACAAACTCACCTATTCCCCCTCAAGCAAAGTCTCCTCATGTCACACAAAACAAAGAAATAGACAAAGTGAATTACAGGAACGTACCTCATTACCAATTCAAAAACAAAATCCATGGAATCTTAGTTTACAAGCATACTTACAAATAGAGAAATTCAAAAGGATGGCTCAACAGGCAAGGAGGTGCTATATTATGCGAAGAAGGCTGGGGTGACTCACATTCTCGAAGCTGGAGGAGCACAGGCCGTATCTGCTGTGGCTTGGGGAACAAAAACTTGTCCTAAGGCTGAGAAGATATTTGGCCCTGGAAATCAATATGTCATAGCTGCAAAAAGGATACTTCAAAACAGTGAAGCTATGGTTTTAATCGACATGCCGGCTGGTCCATCTGAGGTTTTAGTCATTGCAGACAAGCACGCAGTTCCTTCTCATGTAGCTGCTGATTTGCTTTCCCAGGCTGAGCACGGCTCTGATAGTCAGGTTGTTCTTGTGATTGCCGGAGATGGTGTGGGTCAGAGTGCAATTCAGGAGGAACTCAACAAGCTGCAGAGGTTCAATAAGTAAGGTTAATATACAAGCAGTCAAAGGTCATGCAGGAAAGTAATATCATGAATCATAACCATACATCCATAAATTCATATTTTACCTGCATATTAACCCAAGCAAGATTCAAGGATCATGGAGCTTCCAGATCGGGTGCAGCCATTGTCTTCGGTGTTTGGAGTTAGAGATCATGATCATGTTTTCTCCAAGACAATCATGCCTAAGTCATCCATCACACCATCTTCTGATTTTTTGGTTAAGGAAGCTTTGGCACATGAATCTTATGAGTGAAACCGGTCACACAATTTTAACTTGAATATTAGAATCCCACATGAAGACAATTCAAGTCAGGATAGTTGCAAATTGTTTTGAGAGTTAAGACTTTGTTTCAAAAAATTTCATTGCATATACTTTGTTCTAGAGATGTCAGACTTGAAAGAATATGGGAATCAACTCAAGCAAGGTGATCTTCAACCATACCCTGTTTCTGTCAAAACACAAAATGGGGACAAACTTGAGCTTCAGTTGAGTCCAGGAGATTCTGTGATGGATATAAGACAGTTCCTTCTTGATGCTCCCGAGATATGTTTTACAACATGCTACGACTTGCTTCTGCTCACAAAAGATGGATTCACTCACAGATGGAAGATTATAATGAAATTTCTAAGGTAGCTGATGTTATTACCGGTGGTTGCTCCTTGGAAATGGTCCCTGCATTTTATGATGACAGATCTATAAGGACTGGTTGTGCATCGTACAAGAGAATTGCTTTCCCTTTCTATCCTCCTTCCAGCCTGCCAAGGCACTAGTTGTGCAAACCATGTCGAAACCTGCGACATGAAAAGAAGTTTAATGTATAAGTTGTTCAAATTTATTCAACAAAGGTTATGCAGTAAAATGATAGCAGCAAAGCAACCAAAACTCACGGCAATGAAAAAGAGTTCGTAGCAGTAAAATTTTCAAGGAAATTTTCAGAGGGACCACAAGCATTCTAGAAGAATTTCCAGCTCACACAACAGACAAAAATCGTGAATCATCCCCTGGTCCCCACAAAATCATTTGAGTACTCCTCTCCAACGGATTTTCGGCATTCACAGCTCACCCTACATGAATTCCTCACACAAATTCCTCAATCTTACGTTTTTAGCCTTAACTCTCTCCTATAAATGATTACTCATTCACTCATCAAAAGGAGGAAAATAAGAACAAAACCCTAACCACCATGAGTATTACCTGCGGAAACCATCGTCAACCTCGTAAAACCTAGCTTTCATCCCATCTGAAATACCGCCGAGGCCGATCGAACTGCGAGTGAGTCCGAATAACCACCTTTAAAATCCCAAACTCACTCAAATCGAAACATAAAACCCAATCGCAAAACCATTCAAGCAGAGAGATGAGATGAGAGTTTGAGGTTCAGAAGCAGATCTGAAACCGAACCGCGAAGAAGCCTTGAACAACACACCGCCGCTGCCATTCACCGAGTGACTGCGAGCAGATCCTAGGCAGTTGCGAGTCGCAAGCGTGACCTTGTGAGAGAGTGGGGATTCGAAGCTGAGGGCGCCGCCGTGAGCTTTGATTTGACACCGTTGAGAACAGTTATAGCAGAGTGGGTCTCTTTTCCTTTTTTTCGAAATCGTGTTTTGAAGATGATTGATTGCTTTACTCTCTTGTACAGTTTTTTTTATTTATTATTTTATTTATATATTGTTTTAGGATGTGGATCTTTTTTTTCGTTTTTTCTTCACCATATCCCCTAAATACAAAGCTTCCCCCCTGTGTTTTTGATAAATAATTAGTTTTTATATTTGCTTTTGATCTTAATTATTATGTTGCAGTTTTAGTTTTAGTTTTATTTTTAGATCATTACAGATTAGTTGTTTTTTAGTTTAATTTCAACTATTAATATTATCACTTTTACTTAAATCTCTTAAGGGCCTATGATAAAAATACGGTTTATCGATATTCCATTAAGCGACATTATCTAAACCGATTTGAGGCCATTTTTCTATTTTCTATTTATTTATCAATTTATTTTTGCATTTTTATTTGGTCTATGATATTATTATCCAATTTGTGACATTCGACTTTGCGACGTTGTCCAAATTGATATGAGACCGTTTCCTATTATTTCTTATGGTTTCTAATTAATTTTAGATCCATTATTATTTATCGACTTTACTATTTAATTCGGCCAATGATAAGAGGTGATATTCGATTTCTAATAAATCGACATTATCCCCTAATTTGAGGCCTCATGTTTATTTTTTCTCATTATTTCTCATTATCTCAATCTATTTTATTCGGCCGATGAATAAATATTTAAATATTCGATTTCAAATAAATCGACGTTATTTAAATTAAATATGAGGCCAAACTCTTATTTTATTATTATTTCGACTTTATTTTATTCTTATAGTCGATGATATAACAAACGATCTAAATGTTCGATTTCGACGAATCGGTGTCATTTAGATCAATATGAGACCAAGTGTATTTTTATCGCATTTCTTTTATTTAAATAATCATTTGATTATAAAGTAATGCTCGACTTCTCATAGAATGATTCTAACTTTGAATCGATTCTAAGACAGTTAAGGAGCTAAATTTCGACGCTTTCGGTTTAATTCGAGCTCCAACGGCTCCGCGTTAGCTTAAGACTAAGATTCGATCTCGTGTAACCATTTAACGCTTAAAATTCCATTTTGCACTCACCCCTCGCGATCGCTTTATGCCTCGCAATCGACCTACCAAAATGTTTCTTTTAAATCCAAACCCTTGATCCAACGTCAAGTGGTCTTAGGTGTTAAAATACTTTAATAATATGAGAAAAATTGTACGCCACGAGCCTTAAGTGGTAGAAAGGAGGATTACGAGTTCTCGTTATTCGCTCTGATTATTCCGTCGCAAGACACTTGGCTTGTTGGTTCGGAATAAACTACCCATAGTCTTTAGTACGATTCGACTCCTAAAGAGAAATAATAAAGTTAAATCCTTTTCCCTTTTAGCAAGTAATCCATTAGGCATAGACATTCTTTCCTGCGTGACAACTTAGAAGGTTCCCATCGAGTACGATGGATGTAGGGGTGCTAATACCTTCCCCCTGCATAACCGACTTCCGAACCTAGGCAATGGTTCCGATGACCTTGTCTTTATCCTTTCTTCCCGAGTTTTATCTATAATTTCCCTTTCCCTCTTTGGGAATAAATCAAAATTAGGTGGCGACTCTCAAGTCGGCCAAGCCGCGACCGCATTTCGCGAGGATCGTATTTTTCGAGGTACGACAGCTGGCGACTCTGCTGGGGACTGGTTCACCCCTATGCAAGTCAAGCCTAATCTAGGTTGCTTCACGCTTGTTTGTATGCTTACCTTTATGACTTACTTGATTATTCTTATCGCTTTCTTTATCGATTTCCATATTATACCTTATGGTTCTTGGATCGATATTTTGAAACTTGAGTGAAAGGCTTTATAACCGGGCTTTCGAGTGCAAACATAAGTTAGTGAGGTTGTGTAGTATGGGCTCCTGAGAGAACCACTCTCATGGGTTGTCGATACGAAAACCTCACTTGGAGTAGATTCTAATGAGAATACTGACAACCGTTAAGTCCTTGGCGTGTGTGTTCAGTTGTTTGCATTAGGGTCATCAACTCTGATGACCTTTAGAACCTTTTGGTTAAAACATCGGTTGATGGTTGCGTAGTATGGGGCACCAGGGTTCGCCCTCGCGTGGCTCGATACGAGAACCTCACTTGGAATAGACTTACTCAATGGAGTTGATTGACTGTCAAGAATATATAAAACTGACACGTGCATCAAACAATTGAGAAAGGTCCATTACTCTGAGACTTTGTTTTAAACCCCGTGTCGATGATCGCGTAGTATGGGGCACTGAGAGACTTCCCTCTCGCGTGGCTCGATACGAAGATCTCACCCAAAAGAGATTCATATGGTGGAGTCAATAAACCGTCATGCTTCTGGCGTGTGTGATGAACAACCATAGGGATTGTTAACTTTGGGGTTTCCTTTAAACTTTATAGCCTAACCGGAAAAATCCTTGTGAGGAAAGCAATCCGAGTATCCTCCATTCATACCTTGGACTTGTGATACCATGATTTTTGTTTAACATCTTTTCGCATTTTATTTGCATATCATTGCATTCATATTTGCATTCATAGTCGCTCATGTTCATTCGTTCTCGTCTTCAGAGTTGTTGAGTACCCGTCAAGCTAATTCCTCCACGCAGATACAGAACTAGGGCCCACGAAAGAAGAAGAATGGCTGAACAGGAAGAACACAACAAGCGAGTCAGAGAAGACATTGATGACCTAAAGAGCAGTGTAAGCAAGATCATGGAAATTCTCCAAGTCTTGGCTACTAAGGACACTCCAGCTCAGAAGACCGTCACCTCTGAAGACAGTAGTTTCGTCATTAACGCAGAGTCTTCAAGACCCGCTAGCACATGGCCAGAATTTGGATTGCCACCGGGTTATAATCCACCATTTGTGACTACTCAGATGACTGGTACATCCACTTTTTTCAAACCTAGAGTGTTCACTGACTCTCAACCCAATGTGCATACTGTTGCCCAAACTGCTTATGTGAATCCTCCCTTCGTGCATAATCCACCTTCTTCAGTATAAGGAGAGGCTGGAAATATCGAGGATGTTAGGGAACAATGTATGACTTTGGAGAAAAGGATAAGAGCTGTTGAAGGATTTGATGTCTTCAATGCTGCCGCATCAGACATGTGCTTGGTTTCGAATTTGGTTATGCCAGACAAGTTCAAAATGCCAATATTTGAAAAATACAAGGGAGACACTTGCCTAAAAAGCCATATGATCATGTAATGCCGCAAAATGGCCGTCCATGCTGATAAAGACAAATTGCTCATCCATTGTTTCCAAGATAACTTGAGTGGGGCATCTTTGAAATGGTATATGGGACTCGAGAAAAGCCGTATCCAATGCTGGCAGGATTTGCTTGATGCATTCCTTAGACAATACAAATACAATCTGGACATGGCGCCTGACCGTCGTCATCTTCAAAATATGTCTCAGAAAGAAAAATAATCATTCAAAGAGTATGCTCAGTGATGGAGAGAGCTAGCTGCTCAGGTTGAGCCTCCCTTGGCGGAGAAAGAGATGACTGGTCTATTCATGGACACTCTTCAACCTCTATACTGCGAAAGGATGATAGGTAGCGTATCATCTAGTTTTGCTGACCTAGTCACTATTGGAGAAAGGCTAGAGGAAGGAATTAGAAAGGGCAAGTTTGGAAGTGCCGAAGCTTCTAATGCTGCGAGAAAGTCCTCCGGGAATTTTCAAAAGAAGAAAGAGGGTGATACTCATGCTGTCAACACTGAAAGAAGACCCTACTACAAGCAGCAACAATATGGTGAAGCCCAAGTAGCCGCAGTTGCTCCTATGGTTAATGCTCCACCAGCTCGAGCTCATCCACAAAGGAATGTTGGTCAGAATCAGATTCGCAATCCCCGGCCCAGGGCTCCTATTGATCCTATTCCCATGAACTATGCTGAGATTTTCCCTGAACTGTGCAAAAAAGGTCTTGTTACTACTAGACCTCTCAATCCTCCAAATCCTCTTCCACCTGGATTTAGGACCGATCTTCATTGCCCATTCCATGAAGGAGCTGCAGGTCATGATATTGAGAACTGTTATGCTTTCCAAGCTCGATTTCAGGACTTGGTCAGGGGAGACGTGCTCACCTTCACACCAAGAAAGGTTCCCAAGGTTGAAATAGATCCCATGCCAAAACAAAGCGGCTGAAGATTTGATCAAAGAATTACAGGTTACTACCTAAAGCCAGTGGATTAGACGGGAAAGCTCATACTCGCTACTGATTAGACGCTAGGCCTTGTTTCTTTTCAGTTTTAATTTCCTTGTTTGTATTATGTGTACTTGTTTAAAGACTTTGTTTGTTCTTTAATGTTAATGTTAATGAAATGAGCATCGCATGTTTTTGAATCAATTCATTCGCCTTCATATTGGTGCGTATTTATACTTTTCAGTTTCAAAAATTCCAAAAGAATATATATACCATTGTCTCTCTTATTCATTTGTTGTTTAAGCAATGATTGGAGGAAGGATAACGAGAAATACCCAAACTGTTGAATGATATGCTTTCAAAATAAAACCTTGTTGATGATATACAAGCATTGTTTCAACTCCCAAACACTGGAGAAATAAGGAAGTTAATCCATTGTCAACCCCTTTGAGCCTAGAAGTTGGAGTTTCTTTCTACACGAAAAAACCCGTAATATTAATCCAGGGCAGGGTAGTTCTCAATTAGTTCGAGTATGCATTCAATTTCAGGAGGATCATTCCTTACACCTTTCAATAAGGCTTTCAAGCCCAAGTTTTCCTTCGCACAATTGTCAAGGAAGTTAGTGGCAGTCATTGTCCAAATCAAAAATGAAGAAGCCGCTAAGTCAACACCTAAAAGGCGACTTAGGCAGAAATAAAAGCATCTCGGTGGACTGAAAACTTCAAAGATACAGTCCAGGAAAAAGTAAGGGATAATAAGAATTTCAAATCATGAGAGGTCACCAAAATTCCTCAACAAATACAAGGATGAATTGATCCAAAATCCTCATTAAATAAACCAACAAAATGTTGTGAAGAAGCAATGACTGCTATCCAATAATCCTTTGTCTTTTGAGCCATCCTCAATGGTGCAACCTCAAATAACCTGAATGCATAGGTTGACTTAGTTGAGCATAGGAATGAAGATCATCACGGAGAATGGGTTGGGTAAAAATTAAATTTTGAGCCTTATATCCTTTGTTTCATGAACCGTGAACCAAGCCACGTTACAACCCTTTAAAGACCTAATTGAAGCTAGGTTTGTTTTGAAAGCATATCGCCGCAAGGTTGCGTAAGCTGACTCCCCGTGAGATTTGCCAATCATTCGCTTTGGTATCTTACCTTTTGCATTGTCTTTCAATTTGCATTATCTTTCTCTTTGCACTTTGCATGACTTAATAAACAGTGCATTCTTGCCAGTGATTCATTTTTCTATATACTAATATCATTCAAATAATGATTTTGATTTCAAATTTTTGCTTGAGCGTTGCATTAAAATTAACATTTTTGAATGGACATTTTATTTGCAAGTAAGCACTCATCATCAAGGAATTTTAAAACAGTTGAGAAACTTGACCAGTGGTCCTATCAGAGGCATATCACAGTCAAAAATCTTGTTATTCAGAGAATCTTTCCAAGACTCGTGCTAGGGCAAGCATTTCAAGCCGCCAGTCAAGCAGTCACTTCAGAATCGTTCAACATGGGGCAACCTACGTTAACCAATCCCCCAAGCAAAGCTTATCACTCCTTCCTAAAAAGATCAACATCTTGATACTTCATACAAGAATGGTTGAATTTGTGTTCAAGACATCTTTCAAAGGTTATAGTTGGCAAAAGTTCACTGTGTTGTGGAATCAGCTACTCCAGCCGCACCTCTCCAAAAGAGTCTTATCTATTGGTCTCATCATTTGCATTCGCATTGGCATTTGCTTTGCAAGCATCGACCATTTACATTACACAATTTCATATCAAGCATAGTTCGAAGTATACTTTGTGCTCATTTGCATTGCCCGGGGTCTTATAATCTTACCTTGTGGTCAAAGTCCAATTTTGTTTGGCACCCTTAAAGTCCAATTTCTATTGGAAACCAACAAGAGTCAAAGTCCAACTCACTTGGCACTTACCAAAGCAGTAATGTCTGTCGCTCTGTCTTTCATACAATGTTATTCTTGGATCCAGATTTCTCACTCCGGTTAATCCCATTGAGAAGCTCTTATTTCTTTTAACTTTCCCCACTCTGGTTGTTCCCATTGAGAAGTTATTTGTTTCTTTCTAAGTTCTCACTCCGGTTAATCCCATTGAGAAGCTCTTATTTCTTTTAACTTTCTCACTCTGGTTGTTCCCATTGAGAAGCTTTTTGTTTCTTTCTAAGTTCTCACTCCGGTTAATCCCATTGAGAAGCTCTTATTTCTTTTAACTTTCTCACTCTGGTTGTTCCCATTGAGAAGTTATTTGTTTCTTTCTAATTTCTCTCTCCGGTTAATCCCATTGAGAAGTTCTTATTTCCTTTAATTTTCTCACTCCGGTTGGTCCCATTGAGAAGCTTTTGTTTCCTTCGAAGTTCTCACTCTGGTTAATCCCATTGAGAAGCTCTTATTTCTTTTAACTTTCTCACTCCGGTTGGTCCCATTGAGAAGTTAATTGTTTTCTTCTAATTTCTCTCTCCAGTTAATCCCATTGAGAAATTTCAAAGTGCGTTCTTCTAACGATCTTATTAAGAGTTGCATTATATTCCATTTTCTTTCTTCGGTTAATCCCATTAAGAATCTGGAAAGAATATTTATTTCTAGATGAGAAGTTTGATGTCTCCCTTGTTGTACCTTCATAATTTGGTTTCATTCCACATCTAATGCTTTTTTAGATGTTTCGGACGTTGGCTTCCAAATTTGGTATTTGTGCATCCACATATTTTTCTGGATGTCTTTAATATCTTTCTCAGGATTTATTCTTCTCATCTCAAGTGTTCCTGATTATTCCCAGTCGTCCAGACGGATTTCCAGGAATATCTTGTTTTCCCAACTAAATTTTCTTATCTTTACTATTTGTCAGTCTTTTCTTTTCATTCAATCATTCCATCATTCTCACATACTTTGTGTCTTATACCATTATTGCATCCATACCCTTAAGGTCCTCAGCATTTGCATACATACGAGCATATCATATTTCATTATTACACTGCATTGTGCATCGGACAAATTTTGGGTATTCTTATATCTAATTGACTTTCACCTTGAAATTGAAAGCCTCATGGCAATTCAACTTCTTCAGGTGTAAGACAATCAGATAGGGGCATCTGTCATACCCCAAATTTGTCCTACCTTTATTTTATTATTCTAGTATTTCCAGCATCTTGGCATCGTATCATTGGCATGTTTGTTGTGCATCTAAAAGAGAGAATACAATATTATATGTGCGCTTTGTTATCGTCATTTTTACTGTCTAGACAGGTGTTTGTAAGTTTGTGGCAAGTTTTTGTCAAGGATGTCAAAGCAAGAGGTTCATATGGGCAAATATGTTCATCATAATTCAAATGGATATGTATGAGGGAATTCTCAATTGCACGAGCGTAGCTTGTTTTGAGACTGTGTTGATCAAGAAATAGTTTAGATCGCTTAGGATGGTCTAAGTTTGCAATAAAAAAGGTTAAAGGTGATGCATATAAATTCTTCATTTAAATTGTGGTTCCTAGAGTTAAGGATTGTCATGAGAAGTTATTTTAAGGATTAATTTAGTTATGATTTATGTATGGGGTGGTGATGTTGAGAGATCATCATTTAGTCTTACAGCAAGTTATTCAAAAGGTTTATCATTTTACAAGACAAGGCTAGGCTTGCATTCCAAAGGTCCATTTGCAAAATTAAATCAATGGTTCATTTACAAGAATAGCCCACTATATTATACAAAGAAGGATTACAAAAAGAAAGATTTGTTTTGGAATGTGATTCATCATTAAAAAAAAACTGTAAGGTGCACTTGAGAACTAGGGTACCAAGAGGGAGTGTTGCCCTTTAGAAATTTCAAGTTCACAATCAGAATTACAAAACAAAATGTAGGGAAGACTATTGTTTCACCATCGCCTATCCAAGATGCACGTGTTTAGGAGTTTTCTCATATGTCCACCATTCTGGAAGTTCTATTTGAAGTACAATGAAGAAAGTGAAGAAAGTTAATAGTTGTATTCATGTGCAAGCAATCTCAAAAGCTTCAGTCGGCATCCAATGGGGGTAAGTGTGATAAAATTCGGGATTTAGGAGTCTGACTTCCGGAATACCATTCAGTAGGCCTTGCAGCAGATTTGTATCAGTTTGTCTCTTCGCGAGTTTTCGCATTGAAATAAGCTGAATATAGGATAAGCTTCTATGAACGTTCCCGAACCTGATAATAAAGAGATGATTCAAGTAAGTCAGTAGCACATCATCTTTGGTATACCAACTGTGAATCGGAAGAGTATTGTATGTAAAACTACAAGGTACCTAGCACTGAACAAGAGCTAATTGTACCGGCTGCTGTAATCATATGTCATTCGGCAGGATCTTTATCAAACTTTCAAACTTCTCTTCATTTAAAAATTCAGCCATGGGCATGACTCTTCGCGCCAAGGCCAAGCTCATTTACGTCACTGCGGTCCCGCATATTTGCATCAGAACCTTTACTAATCCCCAAGCTTCGTCATTGCTTCATTGAACATCATAAAGTGAAAGATTAGCATAACGGAATCCTGAATGCAAAAGTAAACTCAATGTCAGTCAGGATGTTTAAAACACAAACAAGAAAGGGCTTATCTTGAGTATAACACCGAAACAACTTACGCAAGAAGTTTCTTCTTAAACTCCTGGATCTCCATACATTCATTCACTCCAGTTCTGCCGCTTGTAAATGTTAAACATGAAGATAATGACTCAGAAGATGATTTTGGTCAATTAGCCCATAAGTCTTCACGGGACACTAATCAGAAACCAGCCTGTGACAAGCCTGAGTCAGTGAGGACAAACTCACCTATTCCCCCTCAAGCAAAGTCTCCTCATGTCACACAAAACAAAGAAATAGACAAAGTGAATTACAGGAACGTACCTCATTACCAATTCAAAAACAAAATCCATGGAATCCTAGTTTACAAGCATACTTACAAATAGAGAAATTCAAAAGGATGGCTCAACAGGCAAGGAGGTGCTATATTGTGCGAAGAAGGCTGGGGTGACTCACATTCTCGAAGCTGGAGGAGCACAGGCCGTATCTGCTGTGGCTTGGGGAAAAGAAACTTGTCCTAAGGCTGAGAAGATCTTTGGCCCTGGAAATCAATATGTCACAGCTGCAAAAAGGATACTTCAAAACAGTGAAGCTATGGTTTTAATCGACATGCCGGCTGGTCCATCTGAGGTTTTAGTCATTGCAGACAAGCACGCAGTTCCTTCTCATGTAGCTGCTGATTTGCTTTCCCAGGCTGAGCACGGCTCTGATAGTCAGGTTGTTCTTGTGATTGCCGGAGATGGTGTGGGTCAGAGTGCAATTCAGGAGGAACTCAACAAGCTGCAGAGGTTCAATAAGTAAGGTTAATATACAAGCAGTCAAAGGTCATGCAGGAAAGTAATATCATGAATCATAACCATACATCCATAAATTCATATTTTACATGCATATTAACCCAAGCAAGCTTCAAGGATCATGGAGCTTCCAGATCGGGTGCAGCCATTGTCTTCGGTGTTTGGAGTTAGAGATCATGATCATGTTTTCTCCAAGACAATCATGCCTAAGTCATCCATCACACCATCTTCTGATTTTTTGGTTAAGGAAGCTTTGGCACATGAATCTTATGAATGAAACCTTTCACACAATTTTAACTTGAATATTAGAATCCTACATGAAGACAATTCAAGTCAGGATAGTTGCAAATTGTTTTGAGAGTTAAGACTTTGTTTCAAAAAAATTCATTGCATATACTTTGTTCCAGAGATGTCAGACTTGAAATAATATGGGAATCAACCCAAGCAAGGTGATCTTCAACCATACCCTGTTTCTGTCAAAACACAAAATGGGGACAAACTTGAGCTTCAGTTGAGTCCAGGAGATCCTGTGATGGATATAAGACAGTTCCTTCTTGATGCTCCCGAGATATGTTTTACTACATGCTACGACTTGCTTCTGCTCACAAAAGATGGATTCACTCACAGATGGAAGATTATAATGAAATTTCTAAGGTAGCTGATGTTATTACCGGTGGTTGCTCCTTGGAAATGGTCCCTGCATTTTATGATGACAGATCTATAAGGGCTCATGTTCATCGTACAAGAGAATTGCTTTCCCTTTCTATCCTCCTTCCAGCCTGCCAAGGCACTGGTTGTGCAAACCATGTCGAAACCTGCGACATGAAAAGTAGTTTAATGTATAAGTTGTTCAAATTTATTCAACAAAGGTTATGCAGTAAAATGATAGCAGCAAAGCAACCAAAACTCACGGCAATGAAAAAGAGTTCGTAGCAGTAAAATTTTCAACGAAATTTTCAGAGGGACCACAGGCATTCTAGAAGAATTTCCAGCTCACACAACAGACAAAAATCGTGAATCATCCCCTGGTCCCCACAAAATCATTTGAGTACTCCTCTCCAACGGATTTTCGGCATTCACAGCTCACCCTACATGAATTCCTCACACAAATTCCTCAATCTTACGTTTTTAGCCTTAACTCTCTCCTATAAATGATTACTCATTCACTCATCAAAAGGAGGAAAATAAGAACAAAACCCTAACCACCATGAGTATTACCTGCGGAAACCATCGTCAACCTCGTAAAACCTAGCTTTCATCCCATCTGAAATACCGCCGAGACTAATCAAGCTGCGAGTGAGTCCGAATAACCACCTTTAAAATCCAAAACTCACTCAAATCGAAACATAAAACCCAATCGCAAAACCATTTAAGCAGAGAGATGAGATGAGAGTTTGAGGTTCAGAAGTAGATCTAAAACCGAACCGCGGAGAAGCCTTGAACAACACACCGCCGCTGCTGCCATTCACCGAGTGACTGCGAGCAGATCCTAGGCAGTTGCGAGTCGCAAGCGTGACCTTGTGAGAGAGTGGGGATTCAAAGCTGAGGGCGCCGCCGTGAGCTTTGATTTGACGCCGTTGAGAACAGTTATAGCAGAGTGGGTCTCTTTTCCTTTTTTTCGAAATCGTGTTTTGAAGATGATTGATTGCTTTACTCTCTTGTACAGTTTTTTTATTTATTATTTTATTTATATATTGTTTTAGGATGTGGATCTTTTTTTTTCGTTTTTTCTTCACCATATCCCCTAAATACAAAGCTTCCCCCCCTGTGTTTTTGATAAATAATTAGTTTTTATATTTGCTTTTGATCTTAATTATTATGTTGCAGTTTTAGTTTTAGTTTTATTTTTAGATCATTACAGATTAGTTGTTTTTTAGTTTAATTTCAACTATTAATATTATCACTTTTACTTAAATCTCTTAAGGGCCTATGATAAAAATACGGTTTATCGATATTCCATTAAGCGACGTTATCTAAACCGATTTGAGGCCATTTTTCTATTTTCTATTTATTTATCGATTTATTTTTGCATTTTTATTTGGTCTATGATATTATTATCCAATTTGTGACATTCCACTTTGCGACGTTGTCCAAATTGATATGAGACCGTTTCCTATTATTTCTTATGGTTTCTAATTAATTTTAGATCCATTATTATTTATCGACTTTACTATTTAATTCGGCCAATGATAAGTGGTGATATTCGATTTCTAATAAATCGACGTTATCCCCTAATTTGAGGCCTCACGTTTATTTTTTCTCATTATTTCTCATTATCTCAATCTATTGTATTCGGCCGATGAATAAATATTTAAATATTCGATTTCAAATAAATCGACGTTATTTAAATTAAATATGAGGCCAAACTCTTATTTTATTATTATTTCAACTTTATTTTATTCTTATGGTCGATGATATAACAAACGATCTAAATGTTCGATTTCGACGAATCGGTGTCATTTAGATCAATATGAGACCAAGTGTATTTTTATCGCATTTCTTTTATTTAAATAATCATTTGATTATAAAGTAATGCTCGACTTCTCATAGAATGATTCTAACTTTGAATCGATTCTAAGACAGTTAAGGAGCTAAATTTCGGCGCTTTCGATTTAATTCGAGCTCCAACGGCTCCGCCTTAGCTTAAGACTAAGATTCTATCTCGTGTAACCATTTAACCCTTAAACTTCCATTTTGCACTCACCCCCCGCGATCGCTTTATGCCTCACAATCGACCTACCAAAATGTTTCTTTTAAATCCAAACCCTTTATCCAACTTCAAGTGGTCTTAGGTGTTAAAATACTTTAATAATATGAGAAAAATTGTACGCCACGAGCCTTAAGTGGTAGAAAGGAGGATTACGAGTTCTCGTTATTCGCTCTGATTATTCCGTCGCAAGACACTTGGCTTGTTGGTTCGGAATAAACTACCCATAGTCTTTAGTACGATTCGACTCCTAAAGAGAAATAATAAAGTTAAATCCTTTTCCCTTTTAGCAAGTAATCCATTAGGCATAGACATCCTTTCCTGCGTGACAACTTAGAAGGTTCCCATCGAGTACGATGGATGTAGGGGGTGCTAATACCTTCCCCCTGCATAACCGACTTCTGAATCTAGGCAATGGTTCCGATGACCTTGTCTTTATCCTTTCTTCCCGGGTTTTATCTATATTTTCCCTTTCCCTCTTTGGGAATAAATCAAAATTAGGTGGCGACTCTCAAGTCGGCCCAGCCGCGACCGCATTTCGCGAGGATTGTATTTTTCGAGGTACGACAATACCCATTAGAAGTGTTCTGTTAGGAGCCATGTCTAGATTGTATTGATATTGGCGAATGAAAGCCTCGGCCAAATCTTTCCAATTTCTTACTGTGGCCCTAGTCAGATGAGAGTACCACTCACGGGATGCCCCTGTCAAGCTATCCTCAAAATAGAACATCCATAGCTTTTCATCCTGGTGTAGGCCTTTAATCTTCCCAGGAAGGATTGAAGATGGGTGCGAGGGCAGGATGTGCCATTGTATCTTTCAATCCAGGGGGTTTGAACTTGTGAGGAATTCTAACCCCCTCCACTAGCCCCATATCCATAACATCAAAGCCTAAGGAGTTTTGAGACTCTAGAGACCTCAGATTTTCTGCTATCTTGTCCAACCGACGATCATAGACTTCATCTCCTGCCCCCACTACAATGAATTGTTCTTCCTGAGGGCCTCCTGTAAAGCACGCCCTGCAGTGTTACCCTGGGTATTCCTTATAGCATTAATGTCAGTGTTAAGATGAGGCCCAAACTCTGGGGGATCAGTACGATGCTGTACATGATCATTGTTACTGGTATCCCCTGTACCTGGGTGGTTTTCTTCAGGAGTTTGCCGCTCGACCAACTCTCTTAATCTTTCTTGACTTTAGGCTAACCCAGTCATCACTTCCATGAACTGGTTCATCTGTGCCCTCATCTCAGTCCTTTCATTAGCCATCTGAGTTCTCACGTCAGTCAGATCTTTCTGAACCTGGTCCATTTGTAAGCCCGGAAGGTTGTTTCTTGTCGGATACCGATGAACTCTGTTGATGGGGAAGACTCTTCTACGAGCAATGTTTCCTGAAACCACAACAAAGTGAGAAACAACAAAAGCAAATACCTACAAAACAAAGAAATGAGGTTAGTATGCAATGAAGGATGTCTATTTGTCGTCCAAGGGTATCCGGTTTGGTTCTTTGGTTTTGACCTTCCAGACCTCGAGGAATAATGATGTTGAAGAGAGATGAAGCCCACAAAATGACACATAAACCACATATTACAAAAATGTAGAGATACATAGTTTGTATTACAAAAAATACCTATGGTGGGTCAAAATACAACAATAAAAGTACAAACAAAATGAAGTACAAGTACATAGAAGTCAAACATCCAGCCCATAATCATCTTCTATGACTTCCTTCAGGAGAGCATCAGTCACTGGGCCAACTGGATGCTCTGTGATGGTCCTGATAAGAAGATTCCTGGTGGCAATGGAACTTGTCAACTTCTTATGCTTGTCTTGGTCCTTTGATCTCTTCAACCCCGCCCAGAGTTTCAACTCAGAGATTTCCTTCTGTGCTGCTAACAAGGCTTTCTGACTCTTCTTATCATTAGCTTCCAGCTGCTCTATCCTAGCCTGGGTCCTCTGATCTTCCTTTGAACGAGCCTCAATGATCCTGATCCACCTAGCCTGACTCTCTTCCAAGTAGTGCTCAGCTCTGGCCTTCTGAATCGTGGCTTCCTTGCAAGCATTCTTCAACACCAACTCCCCTGCTCTAGCTCTTCTAATGTAATCATTTGTCTTCTCAATCTTGGTCATGTGCTCGATTCGGAGCTTCTCTAACCTCTCATTGTCCAAACGACTATCATTCCTCTCCCAGAGGGTCTTCTTTAGAGCTTCAGACAACTGGGTATTCCTTTCCTTCAACTTCTCAAACTCCTCTAATGTGATTGTAGCTACAGGCTCTACTGCTGAGGGTCCAGGCACATCCTCTAGGGTAAATGGCATGCAGGTGATATGTCCTCTGGCACGAGACCAATCAAGATACTGAGCTGAAGCTATGTTGTTGCAATTTCCAAGAATGGCAGTCCCTTTCGTCTAAATGTTGTCCCAAGCCCAAGCTGCTTGTCAGGCAATGGTATGATTATGCTGAATGTCACAGTAAAGGGTTTCTGATAAGTCCTGCTCTCTTGGTGGATGCACCAAGGCATACCCTAATTTCCTTTTGAACAACAAAGGATTGAAGTTGATGCAACCCTTTACTCCAATCAGAGGTACATTGGGATACTGCCCACAGCTGGTGATTATATCTCTTCCCTTGGTGCTCTGAGTGCACCACCTGATATCTTCTGATGTGAGAGCAATCATTCTCTTAGCCCAGTTTCTTGACTGATGAGGATTCAAGAAAGCTTCTGACTTTGGCAAGTGCCTCAATAACCAACAATAGAAGAGAGGTGCACAACATCTGACTAATCTTCCCCTCTGCTTCTCATTCCTTTGATGCACTGAGTAGTAAAAGTCTCCAAGCAAGGTAGGGACTGGGTTCTTCAACAAGAAGAGGTGGATAGAACTTTTGCTCACAAACTTAGGCTCGTCTGCAAACAAGATGATACCATATATGCTGAGGGCCAAGAGTGCACAAACAGTGTCCCACTTCCCTGCTGCAGCATGAATGGTGGCCTGAGTAACCAAGAAATCCAAATGAAGGCCTGGGATTCCAGCCTTGGTGGTCATGTTCTGGTCAATGATGTTGGATTCTAAGTACAGAGCCTTAGCTATATCTTCATTCCTGGGAGCAGTCATCTCAGGGTTGAAAGGAATCCTTCTCCTGATGGGGACACCCAACAACATGGAAAACTCCTCTAGCAAAGGGCCCAACTGGAAATCTGGGAAAGTGAAACATCTGAGAGGAGGATCATAGAACTGAAGACAAGTGTGGATCATGCTCCTCTGTGAGGCATCCAAGTCCATGATAATGTCCATGATACCACCATAATATTCCTTGAATAAAGGGACATGATCAGGAGTGATGAGTGTCTGAATCTGTCTGATGCCTGTCAGAGTGGGCTCAAAGAAATGGTATGTAATGTTGCTTTTCCTGGATGGGTCCATGCTGACAATGGATGCTGATGAAGAAAACTGAGAAGAAACACTGGTGAAAACTGATGAAGATAACTGGAGAAGGTACTGAAGAAGAATCTCTGATGAAGATAGCTGATGAAGCTGGCTGATGCAGATAGTTGATGAAGGTAGCTGATGCAGATAACTGAAGGAATCTGAGCAGTAGAACAGGTTAAAACCAAACCAAAGATAAAATGTGGATACCCTGTAAAACAAATAGACGAATTTTAAAATGATGCACAATGATGTATGCAGAATGATATGCAAGGGTTTGTGATCAAGTGTTGGATCTGTTATCTGTCTTGATAAGGTCCTTGTGTGTTCATAAGTCCAGATGAAGGTTTAGAAAACCAGTAACCAAGTGGGGGACTCAAATAAAGAGTCACAAATCCAGGGTTTCACAAGAACAGTCCAAAATGATGTGACCTTAACAATATCAGTAACAAGGGTATGATGAGGCCAAGGGTTCCTGCAAACCTGTAAACATCCCATCCCCCTCACATGTATTGTTCTAGAACAAGGATCCTCAGACTTCGATCAGTTATGAAAAGTGTAAACACTTCTAACTCGGAGGTATAGTGTTTACAATAATCATAAAGGATCCTCCTCTAATTCACCTCAGATGCTGAAGATCATAAAAAGGTCATCCAGACTTAGCAGGCTTCCTAGATAGCCCTAGTACTACAGGAAATCCGTAGCACATAGTTCTCAAGAAGAAACCCATGTCTGAACCGTGTTTCATATTCCCGCACCAGACCGAAATGGAATGGGAAAGAATATGAAGCCACTCTATCCTATGTGTCACTCAGACTCCTGGTATGGAACCTTACGCACTCAATATCCCTCCCACCAAGGCAAACAAAAGATCCAACACAAGTGATATGATGATAATATGAAATGCATAAAAAAACAGTAAAATAAAACAATAAATAAAGCTGTACAAAAAGTAATAAATAAATCAATAAACAAAAAGCACAAGTAGCACATAACACCCCCATAAACACAAATCAAACAAGCGCTAGGAGAAACCCACAAAAAGAACCAGAAGCCCTGGTTACAAGATAACATTCCCCAACAGAGTCGCCAAGCTGTCGCTCCCAAAGATTTGCATCCCGGTGCAGACGTGAACAGTCGGCGAAAAGAGAAAATGAAGGTGAAATAAATAGAGTCGCCAGCTAGAAATTTTTATCCCGAAGGAAAGGTAATGCTGCATAAACCGGGAAAGAGATGTATAAGATGGTTGCGAACCAGAGAAACTGAGAAAAGGGGTTGGTTACGACCTGGGAAGGTATTAGCACCCAGATTGTCCGTCGTACTCAACAGGATCCACGCTTACAAGATTGTGTTTAAAGGGGTAGTGTATGTGCTATCTGTGTGCAAAAGCTAAGGAATGAATGTATAGGTGTTAGTGCAAAAGAGTGAATTGCTCAGGAACTTAGGCTTGGAAAAGAATGCAGAAAGAGGGGGAAGACACAAAGACTTTTGTTCGATAACAGTTAAGTAATGCCTACGTATCCTCTTGTGCAATGAGGAAGTCAGAACACCGTAGTTCGACTCAAAGAGACTGGGATGTTTTTGATGTGAACTGCTTGCTTGTCTATGCTCAAGTGTATGACTTGTCTGGCTCGAGTGCTAACTGTCTTGCATTGGATGGAAGAAGCAAATTCTCATTTGTGAATGAGTGTGATGAGAAAAGAATCCCGAAGGAGACGATTATTGTTTTTTTTTTGTGTTTTCAGTTTTTTTTTTGTTTTTGGTGTTTTTCATCAGTTAATGAGCTTAAGCCTAAATCAAAAGCTTGTAAACTCATTATATCCTCCCTGATTAGGGATAATGAGCCTACTTAAGTATGAGATAAGCATCTCAACTTAATTGCCATGATGATGTAGGATTAAGATCATTAACCTACTTGTGATTATTTATATGTTTTTTGGGTTTTTGTTTAGTGTAAGTAATGAGTATAATCTCTAATCACAGATTAGTAAACTCATTACACCATCCTAATAGAAAGATAATAGATGAGAACACTTAAGCTGAGGAAGATACCTCAACTTAATCCATGGTTAGGGACTAAATTCATTATATAACAAACCTTTATTAAATGGATTTTAATTAAGGGATGAGATTAAGAAGTGGATTTTAAGTTTGTAAGACAACTTGAGGGGGACTTGTCCATTAAACACTAGGGTTAGTCCTTCTTAACCATAAGGAAGAATTAGAACCCTAATGTAAGGCCCAAATTACAAGATAAAGTATTAGTGATTATTAGTGTGTTTTGATTAAGAGGTTTAAACAAATTAAAGGTTTAACACTTAGGATTAAAGTTATACACTCCATCCTAAGAGAAGGATGCAGGCATAACCCTAATTCCAAAGTCCTAAAACTTTAAGAGTTTAGTCTCTGATTATTGAGATGAGAAGAGAGACTCAAGGAGACTCAAAGGTAAAAAATCTAAGGGGAACTAATTACAACCCTAATCATTATCATGCTTGGATATCCTATGGTTTGTGAGGCTTAAGAAAGATCCTCAAGGAAGCCACCAATGGAAAAAGCAGATGAAAGGAGGAGGAAGCAGGAGAATAAGTTACTTACTTCCTAAGAAAATAAGTAACCTAAAGGAAGAAAGTGAGAAAGAGGTAACATAAGTGAATCAAATTCAATTCAAAGACAAGTTTAAAATGCATATGAAAGAGGTAAGAAGAAGTGAGAGGTGAAGGCAAATCCACCTCCCCAAATAACTTACCAAAAGTTCCTGAAAAGTTAGTATGAATGTATAAGGTATAAAGCAAAAGGAAATGAAGTGAAATGAGATGCAATGATCAAAGTCAGAAGTGTTTATGCAATGAAAATGGCATATGAGATGATGTAATGTCATACAATGTGCATATGAATGATCATACAAAGATGAGATGTCATGAAAGCATGCTTAGAAGTTTGAAAACACATGGATGCTTATGAAATGAAATGAATTCAAGACATGGCAAATGAATGAATAAATTATCAAGCAATGTTCTAACATGTCTTAAGATGTCTAATATGACATATGAATGCTTGAAATGTCATGGCAAGTTCATGTGATGATGCATATGCAAGGTGAATGCAAATGAACATGAGAAATTAGGGTTACATGGAAATGTGAGATGAAAATGGATAAAACAGAAGCATATAACATGATAAACATTTGAAATCAAGTTCAAACATACCCTAATCCCATACTAGGTCACACCCCAAAGGAGAAGGTCAGAAGCCTAACCTATTAGAAGTTATGATTTTTCTAAGTTTACTAGGGTTTTTGGGTGGTTCAAAAGGAAAAATGCAAATCAAATTGAAAATGCAAGATAAATTCATGAGAAAATGCAATATGTGAAACAATGCAAAAAGAATCAAGTTCAAACTCTTCTTGGTTAGGCAGAAATGATTTTTCAAAGCTAGGGTTAAAAATTGTGATTTTAATGACCCTTAATTCAAAGAAAATTGGTAAGTTATGATAAAACCTAAAAATAAATTTTTGTGAAGAGTTGAAATGTTTCTAAATGCATTGGAATGGTTCATGATTTTTTCGGTGATTTTTAGAAACCTAAATGTATTTTTAATTAATTAAAATACTTTAATTAATTAAAAATAACATTTAAATATTTTAAAAATACTTTTTATATGCAAAAAATAAAATATAAATCATTTTCAGATTAACAAAAATATTTAAAGTCAGAATGCAAAGTTTCATATTTTTGTGATGATTTTTGGTATTTTAAATTAATTATGCAAAAGAAATGAAAATAAAATGAAATAAAAATAACTAAAAAGAGAAGTATGTTGATCCAAGGAGTGAGATTCAAACTGGAGAAAAAAAGGTTGACTAGCGCGTAATCTAAAGGCTGAGATTCAATCTGGCTAATTTAAATTAATTAAATTAATTAATCTGAATTAGGGCTAAGTGAAAGGATCAGGGCCATCCAAACACGCGGGTAATAAGGATCCAAAGGCTATTATTCAAACTTGTTAATTAATACAGGATTAAGGCAAATGAATCTCACGCGGTCGGAACAGTGTTCCGGTCGTCTTCTACGGCAAGGTCCTCACTCTAACTCTCTCCCCAGGCCATAAAAACCTCCCCAACTCTCCAGAATCACTCCCCAAGCATCAATAAGCAAGAATCAATCACCAAAAACTATTTATTTCACGCATATATGATGAATTGAAGAAAAAACAATTTCACGGGAAAAGTTTCAGAAGAACAATACATGTTCATTTCTCAACCATTTTCGAAAATAAACATATCACAATGAGCAGCTAAACATGTAGAATCATTTAGAAACTTAAAACAAGAGTTCTGGAAAAAATATTCATCATGGCTACCTGAGTTGAAGCTTTGTAAACTGGAGCTTTCTGACCTCTTCCTTTGTGCAAAATGCCTCCAATGATCCCTCTGATGCTTCTGAAAGGCTTGTATGGAGTTTAAATGGGCTGGTTTGAGTGATTCAGTTATGATAACTCAGAAATCGTGTTTCTTGTGTGATGTGTTTCAGGCCATTCTAATGGTTGGGATTTGTTCCTTAGGTGATGTTGAGTTGAATGGTGAAGAAAATTTGAAGTTTGAGTGGTTGTGTTATGAAATTCGATGAAGGGAAGGTTTTTGCTAGTTTTTGTGATTCTAATGCTATGGATGGATTCAGGCTTGTGTGTTGTATGTTTTGAGTTCCATGATGTTTGTATATGCCAATTGGTATGGTGTGTTTTGCAAAAAAGTCAACTTTGTGTACTTGGAGGTATGGGCCATGGCAGGAGCTGTTCTATGGGGTGTCTGGCCTCAGCAAGATTCATGGAGGGCCATAGAATCAAAGTTATGCAGCTGGCACAAGTGGATGAAACCTTTCCAAGCATCTTGTAACTTTTCCCTCTTTGGTGTTTCTTGGATCACAAGCCATGAAATGCTTCAAATCTTGGGCCAATTCTGATCCTTTGGAGTTGTTTTGACATGTTATGATGCATAGAAGTTGATTTGAGGTCATTAGAATGCTTGGCAAGTGAAATTGCAAAATTCCCTCTTTGACATGAACTTGAAAATTATAGGATTTTTGCCAACTTTGAAAGGCTATATCTTGAGTTCTAGGATGAATCAAGACATGTTCTTGTACTTTTTGAAAAGGGAAAGACCTAATATACAACTTTCATGACAAATAATTTTTCATTTGAAGCATTTTTGGCCATGAAAGAGGAGGTTGAAAATCTTTCCCAAAATGGAAAGTTTGCATTTCAAGTTATTTCCAAAAATGGAAAGTTTGCAATTGGCTCAAAATTCTTCAATATTGTGAACTTCCAACCACTTATAAGATCAAATAAAGATAATTGAACTTCAATTTGATGAAAATGACCCTTTGGTTCCATTGTTGGGGGCCTCAGATGCCCTGATTTTGACTTAACTTGCTCAGGAAGTTACCCAATGATCAAATGACTTCCACAATGAATTTCTTCATAAAACTTGGTACACATGATCCTTATAACATATTAAGAACATTAGAAACAATAATGACCCAAAATTTTGGAGTTAAGGCCTTTGAAACCAAAACCCTAATTTTGGTCATCTGTGTAGTGAAAACCCTAGCTCTGCTTCCATGCCTTTGCCAATTCTTGTGATCCCTTGACTTTCATGAAATTTGAGGATCATAATATGATGATAGAACACACATGTACCCTCTTGGAAAGCTTCAATACCATTGGGATGGCTCATATGAATTCTTGGATTACTCAGATCACAAACCCTAGATGCAGATGAACTTAAACTATGCAGTGAAACAAAAATGCAATATGAGATGGTATGCTTATGTTAATGCTAAAAATGAAAGATCACAAGCCATGGTGTGATAAAGAGTTAGGGAAAATTTGGGGTGTTTACAGCTACCTCTATTCAAGCATGAGTTAGCTGTTTAGGATGTAAGCGCCTAACTTAACAGACAAACAAGATAACTTGTGGTTGAATACTAAAGACAATCCGAAATTTGTACTGGCTGGATAGAAGAAGAAAAGGGATATAAATTGTAAAATGTAGTATCGTATGATTATCAAATGAAGGCGATGGAGGACGACCATCGAGTAGAGGACGACTTTTGGGGATAAAGTGGTAGGTAAAGCAATGACGGGGACGACTGACAAGCTGGGTAAATAAAGAGGCCATGATGGGGACGGCCACCGGGTAAAGAAATAAGATTCTCTGGGGATTAGAGCAATGAGAAAAAGCAATAATGGGGATGACCATCAAGCTTAAGATAATAAATGAAATAATAGCAGGGGACGACTTCTCTTTATCACGACATAGGACGAATGTCGGATAGAAAAGGTCAACGATGGGGATGGCCATCAGATGAGCATGATGAAGGACGATCATCAATAGGTGAAGGACGATCACCTAGCAGGGTACGGTTGCTCCCGAGGTTTATCATGACATAGGACGAATGTCGGATAACAAGATCAACGATGGGGACGACCACCGGACAAAATGATGAAGGACGATCATCAAGAGGTGAAGGACGATCACCTAGTAGGGGACGGTTGCTACAAATATCACGACATAGGACGAATGTCGGATAGAAGGTTCCAATAATGGAGATTCCACTGGGGAAAGGATGAGGGATGGTTATCCAAAGGGGAATGACGCTCCCACCAAATGACACACAAGGTCAAGAGGGGTACAGACGCGAACGGTCGGCGAAAGGAGAATGAGAACACACAGGGGTGAACCCAAAAAGACAAGAGTCGCCAGCTAGGCATTTTTATCCCGGAGGAAAGGTAATGCTGCATAGACCTAGAAAGATATGGATAAGACGGTTGCGAACCAGAGAGACTGAGAAAGGGGGTTGGTTACAACCTGGGAAGGTATTAGCACCCAGATTGTCCGCCGTACTCGACGAGATCCACGCTTAAAATATTTGTGTTTTAAAGGGGTAGTGTCAGTGCAATTTGTGTATCAAAGAGCTGGAAAAGGATGCAAGTGTCAGTGTAAAAGAGTGTGAAGTGTATAAATGTACAGTGTCAGTGTAAGGACAAGAATGAAATGCTCAAGACTATGAGGCTTAAAGAATAATGCTGAAAGGAGGGGGGAATATGCAGAGACTTTTGTTCGATAACTGTTAAGTTATGCCTACGTATCCTCTCGTGCAATGAGGAAGTCAGAACACCGTAGTTTGACCCAAAGAGACTGAAAGATGAATTGACTTGTGAATTGCTTACTTGTCTATGCTCAAGTGTATGACCTGTCTGGCTCAGGTGCAAACTGTCTTGCATTAGACGGAAGAAGCGAGTTCTCGTTTGTGAGTGAGTGAGATGAGAAAAGAATCCCGGAGGAGACGATTATTGTTTGTTTTTGTATTTTCAGTCTTTTATTGCTTTTTGAAGTTTGTCATAAGTTAATGAGCTTAAGCCTAAACCAATGGGTTAGTAAACTCATCACATCCTCCCTCTGATTAGGGGTAATGAGAATACTTTAAGTGTGAAGTCAGCATCTCACACTTAATCACCATGGTGCAGGATTAAGATCATTAACCTACTTGTGATTAGTTAAATGTTTTCGTTGTTTTTGTTTAGTGTTGAGTAATGAGACTAAGCCATAATCAGGGATTAAACAGACTCATTACACCATCCCAATAGAAGGATAATAGATGAGAATGTTTAAGTTGAGGAAAGCTCCTCAACTTAATCCATGATTAGGGATTAACCTCATGACAAAACAAAACCTTTATTAGATGGATTTTAGTTAATGATAAGATGAAGAAGTGAGTTTTATGATTTGTAAGACAACTTGAGGGGGACTTGTCCATTAACACTAGGGTTAGTCCTTCTTAACCAATTAAGGAAGAATTAGAACCCTAATGCAAGGCCCAAGTTACAAGCTTGATGTCTTGATGGTTGTTAAGTGGATTGATTAAGGGATTTAAACACATTAAGGGTTTAACACTTAGGATTAAAGTTATACACTCCATCCTAATAGAAGGATGCATGCATAAGCTTAATCCCAAAGCCTTAAAGCCTTTAGGGTTTAGTCCCTGATTATGAGATGAGAAGAGAAGACTCAAAGAGACACAAAGGTAAAAGCTAAGTGGGGGGACTAATCAAACCCTAATTATTGTCATGCTTGGTTGTTCCTATGATTTATGAGGTTTTCAAGAAAGATCTTCAAGGAACCACCAAGGAGAGGAGCAGATGAAAGGAGCAAAGAGAAGCAAAACAACTTGCTTCACTTAAGAAGTCAAGTTGCTTGAAGAAAGAAAGTATGAGGAACAAGAATGAGCAAGCTCAATCCAATACACATACAAAAATGCAGCAATGATGCATAAGAGAGATGAAAAGATATTGTGAGAAGTGAAGGCAAATTCACTTCTCAAAATAACTTACCACCTGAAAAGTTAGTAAAGAAATGAAATGCAATGCAAAATGAGATGCAATGCAATGATGCAAGCCAAAACCAGAAGAATGAGTATGATGTTAATGATGCTAAGAGATGATACAAACATGAGGCAAGGCATGAGGATGATCACACAAGCATATGGATGCAAGAGAAGCATGCTTTGAACCATGAATGTTCATGAAAAGTTATGGAGTGCAAAAGACATAAAACATGGAAAATGAAAGATGCAATGATCAAACATGTTTCTAATATGTCTTAAGATGTGTTATGAATCAAATGGATGCACAAAATGTCATGGCAAGTCATGGTATGCAAGCAAATGGAAGATGGATGCAAAGGAAGGCATGAATTAGGGTTATATGCAACATACAAAACAAAAATCCAAAACCAGAAGCAAATGACATGATAAAAATTTGAAAATGCAATCAAAGGAACCTTAGACCTATACAAACTCACTGCACAAAGGAGGGGATCCAACTCTTAACCTAGTGAGAGTTATGAATTTCCTAAGATTGCTAGGGTTTTAAGGTACCTTGACAAGAAAAATGCCAAACAAATAGGAAATGCAAAATCAAATCATGCCAATTTTATCCTATAAACTACATGTTATGCAAGATGCAATGCAAAAAGAATCATTGTCCAACTTTCAATGGTTAGGCAGAAATGAATTTTTGAAGTTTGAAGTAAAATATTGCCTTGAAATGAATTTAATTCCATTGAAAATTATCAAAAGGCAACAAGAACAAAAAAGAAATTTGGTTTGAGAGTTGGACAATGTTTCTAAATGTTTTTAAAGGTTACATGAATTTTTTTGTGATTTTTAAATACCTAAAAGTATTTTTAATTAATTAATTTTCATTAACTAATTAAAAAATAAACTTTTAAATGATTTAAAAATAATTTTTGATGCAAAAAATAAAAATAAAAATATTTTTGGGTTCTGAAAATTAATAAAAGCTTGAATAAAAATTTTCAGAATTTTTAAACATTTTTTGCTATTTTTAATAAAATGTACAAAAGAAATGAAATGAAATGAAATAAAAATAGAATAAAATGAGAAGTCAACTGATCCTAAGGCTGGTATTCAAACTGAACGCGCGGGAGTTGACTGGTGCACGCATCTGGACGGCCAGAATTCAAATCTCCCTAATTATGATTAATGCCCTAATCTGAACCCTAAACATTTTCAGGTGACCGGAACAGTGTTCCGGTCATCTTCTCCGGCAGGGTGTTCATGCTATCTCACTCCCTACGCATCAAAACTTCACCAAAATCTCCAGATTCACTCCTTAATGCGTAGGGAGTGAGATAGCATGAACACCCTGCCGGAGAAGATGACCGGAACACTGTTCCGGTCACCTGAAAATGTTTAGGGTTCAAATTAGGGCATTAATCATAATTAGGGAGATTTGAATTCTGGCCATCCAGATGCGTGCACCAGTCAACTCCCGCGCGTTCAGTTTGAATACCAGCCTTAGGATCAGTTGACTTCTCATTTTATTCTATTTTTATTTCATTTAATTTCATTTCTTTTGTACATTTTATTAAAAATAGCAAAAAATGTTTAAAAATTCTGAAAATTTTTATTCAAGCTTTTATTAATTTTTCAGAACCCAAAAATATTTTTATTTTTATTTTTTGCATCAAAAATTATTTTTAAATCATTTAAAAGTTTATTTTTTAATTAGTAAATGAAAATTAATTAATTAAAAATACTTTTAGGTATTTAAAAATCACAAAAAAATTCATGTAACCTTTAAAAACATTTAGAAACATTGTCCAACTCTCAAACCAAATTTATTTTTTGTTCTTGTTGCCTTTTGATAATTTTCAATGGAATTAAATTCATTTCAAGGCAATATTTTACTTCAAACTTCAAAAATTCATTTCTGCCTAACCATTGAAAGTTGGACAATGATTCTTTTTGCATTGCATCTTGCATAACATGTAGTTTATAGGATAAAATTGGCATGATTTGATTTTGCATTTCCTATTTGTTTGGCATTTTTCTTGTCAAGGTACCTTAAAACCCTAGCAATCTTAGGAAATTCATAACTCTCACTAGGTTAAGAGTTGGATCCCCTCCTTTGGGCAGTGAGTTTGTATAGGTCTAAGGTTCCTTTGATTGCATTTTCAAATTTTTATCATGTCATTTGCTTCTGGTTTTGGATTTTTGCTTTGTATGTTGCATATAACCCTAATTCATGCCTTCCTTTGCATCCATCTTCCATTTGCTTGCATACCATGACTTGCCATGACATTTTGTGCATCCATTTGATTCATAACACATCTTAAGACATATTAGAAACATGTTTGATCATTGCATCTTTCATTTTCCATGTTTTATGTGTTTTGCACTCCATAACTTTTCATGAACATTCATGGTTCAAAGCATGCTTCTCTTGCATCCATATGCTTGTGTGATCATCCTCATGCCTTGCCTCATGTTTGCATCATCTCTTAGCATCATTAACATCATACTCATGCTTCTGGTTTTGGCTTGCATCATTGCATTGCATCTCATTTTGCATTGCATTTCATTTCTTTACTAACTTTTCAGGTGGTAAGTTGTTTTGAGAAGTGAATTTGCCTTCACTTCTCACAATCTCTTTTCATCTCTCTTATGCATCATTGCTGCATTTTTGTATGTGTATTGGATTGAGCTTTCTCATTCTTGTTCCTCATACTTTCTTTCTTCAAGCAACTTGACTTCTTAAGTGAAGCAAGTTGTTTTGCTTCTCTTTGCTCCTTTCATCTGCTCCTCTCCTTGGTGGTTCCTTGAAGATCTTTCTTGCAAACATCATAAATCATAGGAACAACCAAGCATGACAATAATTAGGGTTTGATTAGTCCCCCCACTTAGCTTTTACCTTTGTGTCTCTTTGAGTCTTCTCTTCTCATCTCATAATCAGGGACTAAACCCTAAAGGCTTTAAGGCTTTGTGATTAAGCTTATGCCTGCATCCTTCTATTAGGATGGAGTGTATAACTTTAATCCTAAGTGTTAAACCCTTAATGTGTTTAAATCCCTTAATCAATCCACTTAACAACCATCAAGACATCAAGCTTGTAACTTGGGCCTTGCATTAGGGTTCTAATTCTTCCTTAATTGGTTAAGAAGGACTAACCCTAGTGTTAATGGACAAGTCCCCCTCAAGTTGTCTTACAAATCATAAAACTCACTTCTTCATCTTATCATTAACTAAAATCCATCTAATAAAGGTTTTGTTTTGTCATGAGGTTAATCCCTAATCATGGATTAAGTTGAGGAGCTTTCCTCAGCTTAAACATTCTCATCTATTATCCTTCTATTGGGATGGTGTAATGAGTCTGTTTAATCCCTGATTATGGCTTAGTCTCATTACTTAACACTAAACAAAAACAACGAAAACATTTAACTAATCACAAGTAGGTTAATGATCTTAATCCTGCAGCATGGTGATTAAGTGTGAGATGCTGACTTCACACTTAAAGTATTCTCATTACCCCTAATCAGAGGGAGGATGTGATGAGTTTACTTACCCATTGGTTTAGGCTTAAGCTCATTAACTTATGACAAACTTCAAAAAGCAATAAAAGACTGAAAATACAAAAACAAACAATAATCGTCTCCTCCGAGATTCTTTTCTCATCTCACTCACTCACAAACGAGAACTCGCTTCTTCCGTCTAATGCAAGACAGTTTGCACCTGAGCCAGACAGGTCATACACTTGAGCATAGACAAGTAAGCAATTCACAAGTCAATTCATCTTTCAGTCTCTTTGGGTCGAACTGCGGTGTTCTGACTTCCTCATTGCACGAGAGGATACGTAAGCATAACTTAACAGTTATCGAACAAAAGTCTCTTCATATTCCCCCCCTCCTTTCAGCATTATTCTTTAAGCCTCATAGTCTTGAGCATTTCATTCTTGTCCTTACACTGACACTGTACATTTATACACTTCACACTCTTTTACACTGACACTTGCATCCTTTTCCAGCTCTTTGATACACAAATTGCACTGACACTACCCCTTTAAAACACAAATATTTTAAGCGTGGATCCCGTCGAGTACGGCGGACAATCTGGGTGCTAATACCTTCCCAGGTTGTAACCAACCCCCTTTCTCAGTCTCTCTGGTTCGCAACCGTCTTATCCATATCTTTCTAGGTCTATGCAGCATTACCTTTCCTCCGGGATAAAAATGCCTAGCTGGCGACTCTTGTCTTTTTGGGTTCACCCCTGTGTGTTCTCATTCTCCTTTCACCGACCGTTCGCGTCTGTACCCCTCTTGACCTTGTGTGTCATTTGGTGGGAGCGACAACTTGGCGACTCTGCTGGGGAACCTTATACTGTAACCAGGGCTTCTGGTTCTTTTTGTGGGTTCCTCCTAGCGCTTGTTTGATTTGTGTTTACTGGGGTGTTATGTGCTAATTGTGTTTGTATAGTTGCTTTATTTATTGCTTTATGTACAGTTATTTATTGCTTTCTTTACAGCTTTATATATCATACTGTCATATTGTCATCTGGATGGATCTGGTTTTTTGTCTTGATGGGTGGGGTTTCATTGAGAGATAAGGTCCTATACCTGGGACCTGAGTGACACCTAGGCTAGAGTGGTTCATGTTCTTTCCCATTCCATTTCGGTCTGGTGCGGGAATATGAAACACGGTTCAGATATGGGTTTCTTCTTGAGAACTCTGTGCTACAGATCTCCTGTAGTGCTAGGGCTATCTGGGAAGCCTGCTAAGTCTGGATGACCTTTACTATGACCTTCAGAAACTGAGGTGAATTAGAGGAGGATTTTTTATGGTTATTGTAAACACTCTACCTCCGAGTTAGAAGTGTTTACACTTCTCATAACTGATCCAAGTCTGAGGATCCTTGTTTTAGAACATCACCTGTGAGGGGGTTGGGTTGTTTACAGGTTTGCAGGAACCCTTGGCCACATCATACCCTGGTACATGTTTTTAAGAATGCTTCACTTTGGACAGTTCTTGTGATTTAACCCAGGATATGTGACTCTTTATTTGAGTCCCCCACCTTGGTTACTGGACTTTTAAACCTCCATCTGGACTTCTTAAACATACATGGACTTATATCAAGACAGATAATCAGATCCAGCTTGATCACAAACCCTTGCATATCATTTGCTTACTCATCATTTGCATCATTTTAACATTTGTTTATTTGTTTTTCAGGGTATCCACATTATATTCTGGCTTGGTTTTGACCCCTTCATCTGCATAGACCCTTTATTCATCAGCTATTTGCTTCAGCTATCAGTTTCCTGCTTCAGCTACCTCCATCATCATCCTCAGCCTATCAGTGGCCCATCTCTAGTATCAGTCTTCATCATCAGCATCTGTTCTCAGCTCTTCATCAGCAATCATGGCACCCAAGAAGAGCAACATTTGATACCACTTCTTTGAGCCTGTGCTGGCTGGCATCAGGCAGATCCAGGCACTTATCACTCCAGACCATATCCCATTATTCAGAGAACATTATGGAGGCATCCTTGATATGGTTATGGACCTAGACCCTTCTCAGAGGAGCTTGATCCACACTTGCCTACAGTTTTATGACCCTCCTTTGAGATGCTTCACTTTCCAGAACTTTCAGCTAGGACCTTTGCTGGAGGAGTTCTCATCTTTGATTGGAGTACCTGTCAGGGGTGGTATCCCCTTCAACCCTGAAATGACTTCTCCCAGCAATGAAGAAGTGGCAAAGGCACTGTATTTGGAACCTATTCTGATTGAGCAGAATATGTCAACAAAGGCTGGAATTCCTGGACTACACTTGGATTTCTTGACTTCTCAGGCCATCCAGAAGGCCTCCTTGGGAGAATGGAAGGCAGTTTGTGCATTGTTAGCCCTCAGTATATATGGGGTTATACTTTTTGCAGATGAGCCCAAGTTTATCAGCAAGAATGCTATTCATCTCTTCCTTCTGAGGAACCCAGTGCCCACCTTGCTGGGAGATTTCTACTATTTTGTTCACCAAAGGAATGAGAAGCAGAGAGGGAGGTTGGTGAGATGCTGTGCTCCCTTATTTCATACCTGGCTGGTCAAACACTTACCCAAGACTGATGCTTTCTTGAACCCTCGCCAACAGAAGAATTGGTCTAAGAGACTTATTGCTCTAACTTCAGATGACATCAGGTGGTGTACCCAGAGCACCAAAGGCAGGGACATAATTACTAGCTGTGGGCAGTTCCCCAATGTACCTCTGATAGGAGTGAAGGGTTGCATCAACTACAATCCTTTACTGTTTAAAAGACAGTTGGGCTATGCTTTGGTTCACCCTCCTAGAGTGCAAGACTTGGCTGAAACCCTTTATTGTGAGATAAAACCTAATATAGCTGCTGTCAGATAAGCATCCTGGGCTTGGGACAACATCCAGACCAAAGGGATGGCCATTCTTGGAAAGTGCAATAATGTGGCTTCAGCTCAGTATTATGAATGGTCTCATGCTAGGGCTCAGATTTCTAGGATGCCCTTCACCATTGAGGATGCAGCTGGACCATCCACAGCACCACCTCCAGCCACTGTCAGCCTGGAAGAATTTGAGAAACTGAAGGAGAGGAATGAGAATCTGTCTCAAGCTCTAAAGAGGACCCTCTGGGAGAGGAGTGATGGTCGTCTAGACATTGAAAGGTTAGAAAAGCTTAAGGTGGAGCATCTAGCCAGGATTGAGAAAGCAGAGGACTACATCAAGAAATCAAGAGCTGGAGAGCAGATTTTGAAGAATGCCTGCAAAGAGGCCCAGTTTCAGAAGGCTAGGACTGATCTCTATCTGAAAGAAAGTCAAGCTAGGTGGGTCAGAATCACTGAAGCTCGCACTCAAGAAGATAAGAGAACTCAGGCCAGGATTGAGCAGTTAGAGGCTAATGAAAAGAAACAACAGGAGGCTCTGCTAGCAGCCCAGAAGGAGATTTCAGAGTTAAAGCTTAGGGCTGGTGTGAAGAGGTCAAAGGACCAAGACGGGCACAAGAAGCTAACCACTGCTATTACCACCAGAAACCTTCTCATCAGGAGCATTACAGAGCATCCGGCTGGTCCTGTAACTGAAGCACTTCTGAAAGAAGTTAAGGAGGATGAGTTTGGCTTATATGGTTGATCACTTTGTTTGTTGCTATTTCCATTTCATGTACTTTTCTTTTTATGTTGTATTTTGACCCCTCAGGGGGATGTGTTGTAAAAAACAAACTATGTATGATCCACCATTTGTAATGTATTTGTCAGTTTGTCTCTCTCTCAAGCAACATCAAAGCATCTTCCTCAGGGTCTGGAAAGGTCAAAACCAAGTACCAAGCCGGATACCTTGGAAACAAATAAGCATACTGCATTGCATACTAACTTTTGTTTTGTTTTGTAGGTTTTTGTTTTGTCTGTTACTAACTCTGTTGTGGTTCAGGAATTATTGCTCGCCGTCGGGTGTTCCCTCTCAACCGTCCACACAGATATCCTACTCGCAACAACCTTCCTGGTATCCAGATGGACCAAGTACAGCAAGAGCTGACAGAGGTCAGAACCCAGATGGTTAATGAGAGGCTGGAGATGAGAAACCAAATGACCCAGTTCATGGAAGTAATGAATGGCTTGGCTCAAAGTCAAGAAAGATTGAGGGCATTGGTAGAAAGGCAAACCCCGGAGGAACCCCATCTGGGAACTGGAGGAACAAGTAACAATGAGAGGGGTCAGCCTCATGTTAACCCACCAGTATATGGGCCTCATCTACATCCGGAAGTCAACATCCCGGGTATTGTGCAAGGAAATACTACTGGAGGAAGAGTCTTACAAGATGACCCCCAAGAAGAGCAGTTCACTGTGATGGGAGTTGGGGATGAAGCCTATGATAGGAGGCTTGATGAGATTGCTGAGAAATTGAGATCTCTAGAGTCTCAAAATTCCCTGGGTTTTGATGTCATGGATATGGGCTTAGTGGACGGGGTAAGAATTCCCCACAAGTTTAAACCCCCGTGCTTCGAGAAGTACAACGGAACTTCCTGTCCACGAACTCACTTGCAGTCTTTTCTGGGAAGACTTAAGGCATACACCATGGATGAAAAACTGTGGATGTTTTACTTTGAAGACAGTTTGACTGGGGCTTCAAGGGAGTGGTACTCTCACTTGACCAGAGCTACTATCAGGTGCTGGAAGGACCTAGCTGAGGCTTTCATCAGGCAGTACCAATACAACCTGGACATGGCCCCTAACAGAACCCTTCTGATGGGAATGTCTCAATCCTCCAGAGAAAGCTTCAGGGAATATGCCCATAGGTGGAGACAGCTTGCTGCTACTGTCCAGCCACCCATGTCGGAAAGAGAAATGGCCGACATGTTCATGAACACTCTGCAAGGAACATATATTGATAGGCTAGCTGCCTTTTCTTCCACCAGCTTCGCTGACGTAGTCATAGCTGGAGAAAGAATTGAGAGCCTTCTAAAGATGGGCAAAATTACTGATAATGGTGCAAGTTCGTCAAGCAATCCTAGGAAGCCTTTTGTGGGACATAGAAGAACCGGTGAGACTAATGCTATTCATGCCAACAGGGGCAGACCTCAGTATGTTCATAGGTCAGTGGCAGCTGTCACTATTCCAGCTCCGATCCCTCAGCAACCCGCATATCAACAACAACAACAACCACACTACCAACAACAAGTTCAGTATCCACCACAGAGAAACTACAACAACAACAACAACAACAACAATCAACAACAAAGACCCTTTCAACAAAGACCATCACAGGCAAATAGGGTGATTGACCCTATCCCTATGCCTTATGCCGCTTTATTGCCACAACTCCTGAAACTCAACTTGGTTGAATTAAGGACATTGACACCACCAGATCCCTCCAGTCTTCCAAGAAATTATGACTCCAATGCCAGATGTGCTTTTCACTCCAATGCACCTGGCCACAGTACGGAGAAATGCAGGGCTCTACAAATGAAAGTGCAAGATCTGGTGGACTCTAAAGCCCTCAACTTTGCACCCCCTCCAAATGTCAACAAGAATCCCATGCCCAATCATGGAGGGCCAAGAATTAATGCTATTGAGGAAGATAAGCCATCTTTCTTAATCACCAGTGTTGGACAGATTCGGACACCTCTGGTAGAAATTAAAGCTCAGCTTCTAGAATGCCAGATGTTCTCCGGGTGTGAGCTCGGTTGTGGTTACTGCAACATTTCGGTCAACGGGTGTGATAACTTGAGAAGCGGCATAGATTATCTCATCAAAAGTGGTATACTTCAGATCACAACATCGGCGCCTACAAATCCAGCAATCCCTCTGACAACGATTCCTGACTCTTCTACAACTGCAACAACAATCATTCCGACCAATTCATCGATATCATCAACAACGGCTCCGTCCATCACTTCAACAAATCAGATGTCAACAACCATTTCTTCTACAACATCAGCACCCCTTTATTTAGCAGAATCTTCTACAACGCCAACAGAAATTGATGAAGATATCTCAGCAGTCACCATTTATTATGATCCAGCATATGTTCCTCCAAACAACAACTTTCAACAAAAAACAGTGGCATCTCCTGTCAGGTCACCGGTCACCATTTACTACGATCCACACACCATCTTAGTACCCTCCTCTGCAGCAGTCAGTCCAGTTACCATCACGGTGCCTGGACCCGTTCCATATGAAAGCAGTAATGCCATACCTTGGCATTATGGCTCTGACCTCTACTGCAACGGAGAGAAAATCACTTTGGACTCTTCAACTTCTTCTCCATAGATTGATAATGTTGGGGGAGGCAGAGGCTTCACCAGAAGCGGACGCTTTTTTGCCTCACAATTGCAAAGACCTAACGCCGAGGCAGAAGCTGCTGCCAAAGCAAAAGGAAATAGTGTGGTAGTTGAAGAGCCAACTGTCAAAGAAACTCAGAAAACATCTTTTGAGCAAGATGTAGACGAGTTTATGAGAATTATAAAGAGAAGTGATTACAAGGTGGTGGATCAGCTTCACCAAACTCCCTCAAAGATCTCCATATTATCCCTGCTGATGTGTTCTGAAGCTCACATGAATGCATTATTGAAAGTCCTGCACGCAGCATACGTGCCAGAGGAGATCACCATTAATCAGCTAGAGACCGTGGTAGCAAATGTCAATACCAGCCATGGATTGGGTTTTACCAATGCTGATTTAACAACTGAGGGACGTAACCACAACAAGGCTTTACACATCACTCTAGAATGCAAAGGTGTTGTTCTATCGCATGTACTGGTGGACACTGGGTCCTCACTCAATGTTCTACCAAAGAAAGCCTTGGTGAAGCTGGAGTATGATGGCTTGGCATTGCGTCCAAGTAATTTGGTGGTGAGAGCATTTGATGGCTCTAAAATATCAGTGCTAGGGGAGATTGATCTGCCTGTGATGATTGGCCCGCAAACCTTCAAAATTACCTTATATGTGATGGATATTCAGCCGGCCTACAGCTGTTTGTTGGGTAGACCTTGGATCCATGCCGCTGGCGCAGTTATGTCTACCCTTCACCAGAAGCTGAAATTCGAGTGGGAAGGCCAGATCATCACCATCTGTGGTGAAGAGGACATCTTTGTTAGCCATCTGGCTACGTACAAGTATATTGAGATGGATGGAGAAATCCATGAAACCATGAGCCAGGGGTTTGAGGCCCTGAACATTAATGAAGCATCTGTTGTACTAGGAACTTCCATAACATCTTATCAGCAAGCCAGGAAGGTTGTTGAAGAGGGGACTGCCCAAGGCTGGGGCAAGCTGCTGCCCGTGGAGAAGAAGGAGGACAGATTTGGGTTGGGTTACAAACCAACTCAACACGATCAATCAGAGGCTGCCAAGAAGCCCAACTTTGTCAGTGGGGGAATGCTCACCCCGGATGCAGTGAACAACTTGGAAGATGAGTCGGAAGATGACCGCAACCTGGAGAGCTGGATACGTCCAAGGATCCCGGGAAGCCGTATCTCAAACTGGTCTTCCTAGGAAATTATAAGGGTTACTCCTGCAGAGTAATTATTATTTCCTGTATATTTTAAGCATGCATCAAGTCTTGCATCTTGCCCAAGATGACAAGACTCATTTTGTAATCGGGCCATCTTTGTAATTTTTGTGCAAACAGATCAATCAACGAATATCGGACATCTTTTGCAAATGAGTCTTTTTCTTTTTCGCTCACTGTTTTTCCATTTTTCTTTTTGTACAAAAATAAAATGGCAATGTTTTCAAAATGATAACCTCTTTTCACTTTTTTCTAAACAAGATTAAAATCGATCACTAAAATGAACAATCTAAACCCTTGTAGAGAGTGCCCTTCAGACTGCACCGACAACAACACAGCTATGACTCCGTATGACTTTGACAATCCAATCAATCAAGCTGATGAAGGGGTTGAAGAAGATTATGAGCTTCCTGAAGAGCTAGCCAGGTTGTTAAGGCAAGAGGAGAAGGTTATCACTCCTCATCAGGAGGAGGTCGAAACAATTAATCTTGGTACGGATGAAAATGTGAAAGAGGTTAGGATCGGGGCCTGCCTACAAGACTCAGTGAAGGGACAACTGATTGATATGCTTCGGGAGTATGTGGATGTCTTTGCTTGGTCTTATCAGGATATGCCAGGGTTGGATACCGATATTGTCATGCACAAGCTGCCTTTAAAAGAAGAATGCCCGCCAGTAAAACAGAAACTGCGCCGTACTCGCCCAGATATGGCAATGAAGATCAAGGAAGAGGTACAAAAGCAGTGGGACGCCGGGTTCCTTGCTGTGACTAGCTATCCGCCGTGGGTTGCTAATATTGTACCAGTACCTAAGAAAGACGGCAAGGTGAGGATGTGTGTGGACTGCCGGGATTTGAATAGAGCCATCCCGAAAGATGATTTCCCTTTACCTCACATTGATGTATTGGTGGATAATACGGCTCAGTTCTCGGTATTCTCCTTCATGGACGGATTTTCAGGATACAATCAGATCAAGATGTCACCTGAAGACATGGAGAAGACAACCTTTATCACACCCTGGGGCACGTTCTGTTACAAGGTGATGCCATTCGGACTGAAGAATGCTGGTGCAACCTATCAACGGGCTATGGTAACATTATTCCACGACATGATCCATAAAGAAATTGAATGTTATGTGGATGATATGATTGCCAAGTCCCTCACGGAAGAAGACCACCTGGTAAATCTGTTAAAGCTATTCAAGCGTTTGAGGAAGTACCAACTGAAGCTGAACCCCAACAAGTGCACATTCGGGGTGCGATCTGGTAAGTTGCTGGGATTTATTGTGAGTGAGAAAGGGATTGAAGTTGACCCTGATAAAGTCAAAGCCATTCAAGAAATGCCTGCACCAAAGTCAGAAAAAGAGGTTCGGGGGTTTCTAGGTAGATTGAACTACATTTCGAGGTTCATATCTCACCTTACAACAACCTGTGAACCTTTGTTTAAGCTGTTAAGAAAAGAACAAACGGTCAGGTGGAACGAAGACTGCCAAAAGGCTTTTGACAAGATCAAGGAGTACTAACAAGAGCCTCCAATCCTTATGCCTCCAGTTGAAGGAAGACCTCTGATAATGTACTTGACAGTATTAGAAGAGTCAATGGGGTGTGTGTTGGGCCAGCATGACGAGTCTGGTCGAAAAGAGTATGCAATATACTACCTAAGCAAAAAGTTTACCAACTATGAACAACGTTATTCACTACTCGAGAAAACTTGCTGTGCTTTAGCGTGGGATGCTCGCCGACTAAGGCAGTATATGTTGACCCACACTACTTTATTGATCTCCAAGATGGACCCAGTTAAGTACATATTTGAGAAGCCAACACTTACTGGACGGGTTGCAAGATTGCAAATGATCCTCACAGAATACAACATCCAGTACACATCTCAGAAAGCCATCAAGGGCAGTGTATTGTCTGATTATCTTGCTGAGCAACCTATTGATGATTACCAGCCTATGAGATTTGACTTCCCTGATAAAGATATCATGTTCATAAAAGCAAAAGATCATGAAGAGCCTATTCACACTGAAGGGCCTGACCCGGAAGAAGAATGGACTATGATGTTTGATGGGGCTGTTAATATGAATGGTCGTGGTGTTGGTGCAGTACTCATTACACCTAAGGGGGTTCACATGCCTTTCTCGGCAAAACTTACCTTTAACTGCACTAACAACTGTAACACGGTGGGAGAACTGACTTTTAGTTATGTTGCGGATAGCAAGAGTCGCCACCGACTTTTATTTTATCCAAAAGGAAAGGGTATAAAAGAACAGGAAAGACCTTAAGAGATATTTTTGGGTCCGGGGGGTAGGTTATGTAAAGGGAAGGTGTTAGCACCCTTTACATCCATGGTTATCCATGGGCTCTTAGTTACTTAGCTCACTTTTGAATTGTTTTTGAAAGTGTAGTGTGTGAATAGAAAATTTTTCATAATAGTTAATAATGATCCATGTACGAATGCGTAAAAACTTGTTTTTGAAAATTTGTTTGAAATTTGTTAAGTGTTTGAAAAGTTTGAATGAAGTGAGCAAGTACATAAGAGGAACCTACCCTAAAGTTTAAGTCTTTCTTGTTCTTTATCCTTTAATTGGTAAGACTATCCCTACTATTAAGGAGTATGTAGTCATTACCTTGGATGTAAGGAACATGAGAAGGACATCTGTTTATGAAGGCAACTGTGAGGTGTATTAAGCATTTAGGAGGGACTATCATCGTTATTCGAAAAGGGACTCGATCTTTAAAGGCAACCATTAGGGACTTGATGATTTTTTCTTTTTAGGGACTTGCTTTATACACCCCACTTGACCTTATTAGTAGGCAACATTGAGGGATAACCTTAGGAATGTGAGATGGCGATTAAAAATCGACTTACGTGTGTGAGTGTTCAATATTATTTATCTTTAATTAAAATGATCTAAATTTATTTTTAAATAGAATACATATTTGCACTCCCTAAATTACTAACCATAGCAAGCAAATTAAATAAAATTAAATATTACAAAATTTACACCAAGGAACAATTACATAATTATAATAATAAGCAAATTAAAAATAAATAGCAAAATATAAAAAGCAAAATATAAATAATAAGCAAAAATAATAAATAAGCGATAAATAAATAAATAGGGGTTAGTAATAATAAGAATTAAAAATAGGGTTAGTTAAAATAATAATGAAAAATTAAATAACATTAGTGAAATAAAATATATAAGATTAATGAAGCAAAAATAATAAATAATAACATGGTTAGTAACAATAATTAAAATAAATAAAATTAGCCAAAATATTATAAGAATAAAAAATTAACAATTTTTTTAATATAGGCAATTATATTTAAAAATTATTTTTTAAATGTATTATGATTACAAAATTTAATTATTATAAATTCAATTTATTTCTAAACAATTATTTATTAAAAGATACTTATACATTATGGGAAGAAAATAGGTTTTAAATATCATATTTACAAAAATTAATCATATTTACAAAATTTAATTTTATTAATTATTACATTTACAAAAATTATATTAAATAAATATATACATTATAATTATATAAAGAATTAGAAAGTAAAAATTATTTAGAAAGTAAAATTAGGTTTTTCACAAAATTAGGTTTTTGTTAGAAAAATATTTTTTAGGGTTTTTAATTTAATATACAAAACTATTTTAATAATACGCATATATTATATTTACATATATAATAAAGAAAATAATTTCAGAAAATTTATATATTTTAAAATTTTGGAAAATATTAAGCATGCTTCATTATTTCTTTTTTTTTTAATTATTTAGAAAGCATATATATAAGACTATATTAATAAGAGAATAATTAAAACAAATAAAAGAAAAGAGCAAAAAAATGTGAAAACTTACCTGGCTGGGGTTTGAACCCAGGTCAGCCTATTTGCCAGCAAGAAGGACCACCACCAAGCCATTATGCACGCAGGCAACAAAAGAGAGTGTGAAATTGGTTTTGTGCTTTGTCTTGGAAAATCCAGAAAAATAAAGAAAGCAAAAAGGCCTGGGGTGGTGTTGAACCCAAGACCTTATGAATACTCAAACACGCACATGACCGCCTGGCTGGAAGAGCCCATCTGTTAATCAAACAATCACAAATAATAATATATTAAGAATGCAATTTAAATGAAAAAAATGTTAAAAACTTGGTTGGAGGCAGGATTCGATCCCCTCCCCTTTTGTCAAACGCACACAAGCCTTTCCACTGGGCCACTCAGCAAGTTGTGATAACAAACCAATAAAACAAGATAAAATATTTTAAACAAAATTTGAATATTTCCTGGGCGCGCCATCAGCTTCATCTTCTTCCTCATACCTGCGTTTTTACCTGCGAACGTTGCTGGGAATTTACCTGCGAATAACAAGTTCCAGCAAAACCTACGAAACTCAATGGGCAATAAAACTGTACAATTTCACAAAATCAAACACAGCAACATGATCCAAACATTCATGCGATTCATCCTGTGTTTTTAGAATCCATTTATATTCATTAAATTAAAAAACCCTAAACCTAGGTCCAAACCCTAACAATGGTGTTTCACGAATTTGCCACGGTTTCTTTGATTTTCCTGCCCAGAAACATTCTTCATAACATTATAAACAACATTAGACAAACCAAATCCATTAATATGCAGTGAATTGATGTAATCGAAAAAAAGAAAAGCAAGAACAAGAATGGCTCGGGTTGATCAATATGGCATGTATGGGATGAATGTGAGTGATGGTTTTGCTTCAGTGATGTCCAAAGAACATCTCTATGTTCTTATCTTACCTTCAAATGCCCTGGATTGAAGAATCCGAATATGAGTTTTGGATGGATTTTTGAGGTTTTGAACTTACACTTTTAGGCAGCCAAATCGTGAATGAGTGATAGGGCTATGATCAGTACTTATATGAGGATCATTTAGGTCAGAAAAATTGAATGGTTGTATGGAGATTTTGATATTTGAAGATTGAAAAAGATCATGGTTTAAAATTCAAATATTTGTTCATGAAGGCTTGCTATTTTTGTACCAATCTCATGATTTCCTTCCCTTTCAATTCAAATCAGTATTGATGAGATTCTAGAAGCTCAATCTTCATCAAATATTGTATTTTCATATTTTATATTTATTTAAAATGATTTTTTATGAATTAAATCAAAATAAATAAAAATAAAATAATAAAAATTCTGATTTTTAATCATTTGGGTCGTGCATGATGATATGGTATGGATTGGATCACAATTTAG